>CM049426.1:181066891-183566891 GCA_026929855.1 Poa annua
TCTTGTCAGTTTTGAGTTGGTGTTCCCTCCATCCTTCTTCGATGTTATGACGCATCTCTTGGTTCACCTAGTCGAAGAGATTCAAGTTCTCGGTCCTGTATTTCTGCACAATATGTTCCCATTTGAGAGGTTCATGGCAGTCTTAAAGAAATATGTGCATAACCGTGCTAGGCCAGAAGGAAGTGTGACGCCCGAAAATCAGTACTATGTAGATTTAAGCGATTCCGCCGAAATCCGCATAATAACGATTTTTGGTCGCCCACCAGACATAATGTGCACGCCGAAACATGCGCATTATGTGGGTGGAATTGTGATAACATTACAACAGTTCCGATACATCCACAAATACAACAAAGATAATATTACAACAACGACTCGAACGAGTCAAGATACAAATTATACAATACAAAGATACAAATGACAGCGGAAGCAAAATAGTATCCGACTACGGATAAGATGCAAGTTGGACTAAGAGTCCTGAAGATAAGCAATGGCGCCATATCCCTGTCCAGCCAAGCCGGAGGGATTCCCAAGCTAACGTCGTCTGACTTCAAACCTGTTGACTGCACATAAAGCACATCCCAAAAGAGGGTCAGGGCACTCCCTGGCAAGCAAAACCGACTTGCCTACTTTCTACACCATCTCCCAAAATATAGGGGAGGTGGACTTAGCGGCAGCAGCACTAGCAACCTAGAGAGACACGCTATAACTTCCGTCTAATCAGAGAGGGATAAGAGAGCGCATAAGATAACCAACTAGTACTAACACCAAACATAACCTATTCTCGAATTAACCCCCTCAACCAAGTATGAGGAAGCAATTCGGGAAACTCACACGTTGAACAATTTTAGTTACCATTTATTGTGAAGGTAATTCTATATTACTAATCAGGTTAATTAACAATGATTAGGTGTAAGTTGTCTAGATCTCATTAGTCGGCAACGCACCAAGTTGTCCATAACCGCGGACGCGGCTCATCGATAAGATTATACCCTGCAGGGGTGCACTACTGGACCCATACTCGCATGATCAACCCAGTCAAAAACATTAGGGCCTTTCAACCCAACTCTTTTCCTTCACCGCAACAAGTCTAGGAGCCACGGGAGCTATGCTGGTCCCGGCCAAAAGGGTGCGGACTCCCGCAGGACACACCCCTCCGCACCAACAGGCCGCGCCCTATATGCATGTAACAAGGCACACCGCCAAAGTAAAATACTACACTAGTATCATCAATGCATATGAGACAAATGGAAAACCCGAACTAGGTGTGGCTCCCGGACAAGTTGAAGTTCCAGTCAAAGTCGAGGGGGGCTCCATAGGGCCTCCCACAAGTGGTTAGTGCGCTCAGTCTTGGATTAGGGGAGCAAGATCTCAGTTCCTAGGTCGACACTTAGCAGAACAAAGCACCTCGCAAGGCCTTCCGCCGGTGCCTTATCTTTTAATTATAATACCCCAATATAATACAACATTTTATTAAGGTAGAATAATCTATCAAGCTAAGCATATGAAATAAAAGACCAACTGACGACTCGCACAACCAAATCTAAGCATGCACTACGACTCGCAAGGCTAACAGATCAACATACAACAGGTGATGGGATGTGGGGATAAAGCTGTATCGGCTGCAGGATAACATGTGATGGGATCGCAGTAAAGAATCGAATACTAGGGTAGCAGAGATCAACGGCAGGAATGAAAGACAATGTATAGGTAAACAAGCAAACTTTGCTTGCTTGGAATCCCGCATGGAAGCAGATCTTGTCGTTGCTCACACATCTCAACGTCTTATCCGCGAAGAAGCAACAATCACTAGAAAGCGTAAAAGATGCATTTTTTTACAACTACGGCAAAAGATCCAGCATGATCATATGAGAATGATGCATGACATGGCAAGATGCAATACAAGGCAGGTAATCCAAATTAAACGGAAAAGCATCCCCGGCAATTAATATTTAGGTGCAAGTTATTTATTTACCAGCAATATTAAATGTTGGTTAACATGGCAACACAAGGCATGGGTGATGTAATTAAATTAAATGGAATAGGGCAATTATTAAGTAAAGCCCAACACATTCCATATTTAATTATATAGGTGCAACAAATAAATTATACTAAGCAATTAAAATAAAATATGCAAAATGTCATAAGAATGTCATATTAATGTTCCTTGCATTTTTCTGATATAAAAACATATAAAGATTATTTAATTTGGAGTTATAGATTAAAAGTTATTAGCATATTAAGTTTAGGGGTGTTTCTGCAAAAGTGCAGGGACCCATCCGTGACTGAAAACATGCTGGTGGGGGTTTAAACTAGAAAACAGAGAGGGCAGGGACCTCAGTGCAAAACTGCAGTGCAGAGAAAAGCTCTGGACTTTTCTCACCGAGCCGTGCGCTAGCCAGAGCGGCTGGCGAGTGGGGCCAGGCTGACTGGGTGTGGGAGTGTGCTGCGCTGGCCACACGGTCACTGACCGGTGGGGCCAGGGCGTTAGTGAGCCCAAAGAAAAAAAGGAAAAGGGGGATTTTTAAACTCCGCTGCGCCGGGTTCGAACTCGGGATCTCCCCTAGAGATTTGCGTGCGACGGAGCTAACCACTGGGGCGGGTGTGCGTTGTTGATATCAACCGCGTCTGGTTTGTTTTTTAAAATGTCAAAGGTGCAGTTTTTAACTGACGAACTGAATCCCCGATGACAGATGCACGACGGAATGAAACCAGACGCCGGTGGCGACCACGGGCTGGTGGAGCTAGGGCGCGGATGTGCGGGCGTGCGGGAGGGAAAAGACTAACTCGTGTGGTACGGAGGAGGAGGATCTCGTGCAGAGGGAGACAGAGGAGGCCAAACCTCGAACTTGCGCTCGGCAATGGCGGCGAGCACGAAGGCACCACGGGATGACACATACAGGACGCGCTCGACGCGGAAGAGAGGGGAAAAGGGACCAGAGGCTCACGGTGAGGTTTCTCGACGGAGTGGTTGGTGCCGAGGACGGGAGAGGAGGCCCAGAGCTTGGAGCTTGAGTTCCGCCATGGCAGCAGAAGCTCGGGAGCGAGCGGAAGGCGCCTACATCATGGTGACGAGTACGGGGAGGGGAGGATTCGGTGGAGTTGCTCACTGGGAGTTGGACGGTGTAGTCGTTCGTGCTTGTGGCTGACCGGAGGCGGCGAAAAATTGGTGGCGGAGGTCGCCGGCCGCGGAGAAGAAGTGGAAGAGGGCGTCGAGTGCGGGGACCCCCGGCACAATTCCTTGCACGGAGGGGTGGCCGAAGACGCCGCGCAGCTCCTGGCGTCCTCATCTGGGCTCGAGGTGGTCCATGGCGACGACGCCCTTGCGCTCTCTCTCTCTCCGGAACGAAAACAGAGAAGAAAATCAAGAAGAGGGAGAGAAGGAGAGGGGACGGTGGTGGCGCAGGAGGGAGAAGTGAGGAGCGGCTAGGGTTCGGGAGAGGGAGAGGGCCGGCTAAGAGGAGGGGCAAGAGCACATGGAGGTGGGGGCGCCATGGCGTCACGCCATGTGCGTGTCTCCCTGACCGTACCGAGGAAGAGGAAAAAGGAGGAGAGGAGAAGTGGGCCGGTGGGCTTCGGCCAGGGAAGAGAAGCGGCCCAGGAAAGATTTTTTTCTCCCTGTGAGTTTGATCCTTTTCTGTTTTTATGTATTTAGAACAAAATAGAAAAGGAAACATAAATAAAACTTTTAAACAATTTTTAATAGTTTCAAATTATTCATATTAATTACCGGTTTGATTATTTATAAATAATTTGAAACTTTATTTGAATTTAATTTGAAAAGCATTTGAAATTAAACAAATGAATTGACAATTGCATGATGATATGATGATATGATAATACAAAAGAAAAACAAACAAAAACTAAATTGGGATAAATCCCGGGGCGTTACAACCGACACCACTAACAAGGGATCACGTCCCGCGATCCACGCCGAGACCACAAGAAGAGAGGGGTAACTATCGATTCTTCACGCTCCGGGATGAACTTCTCGACACCACTAACAAGGGATTGTTGCTCCACCTTGAAATTCTCGACACCACTAACAAGGGGTTGTTGCTCACGACGAAGACGACTCCGAAAGATCGAACCTAATAGGGTAAAAGGCAAGAAATCGTCCACCCACACGTAGGATCCTAAAACTTTGAAAGTTGGATAAGAGAAGAGACTCAAAACAAGTAAGGTAAGAGGAGAAATAGAATATAGATAAGGAATAAAAAGAAACCTATTGAGATATTTTTCAAAAAATAATTTAAGTCAAATAGTTTTCGACACTCTAAAAACAACGACCGTTAGCGAGGTTATCCTACAGGCTTTTGCGGACCCGCTGCTTCGATAACCATTCGTATCGAAACAACAAGGAGATCAAAACCAAGGCTCTGATACCACTTTGTGACGCCCGAAAATCGGTACTATGTAGATTTAAGCGATTCCGCCGAAATCCGCATAATAACGATTTTTGGTCGCCCACCAGACATAATGTGCACGCCGAAACATGCGCATTATGTGGGTGGAATTGTGATAACATTACAACAGTTCCGATACATCCACAAATACAACAAACATAATATTACAACAACGACCCGAACGAGTCAAGATACAAATTCTACAATACAAAGATACAAATGACAGCGGAAGCAAAATAGTATCCGACTACGGATAAGATGCAAGTTGGACTAAGAGTCCTGAAGATAAGCAATGGCGCCATATCCCTGCCCAGCCAAGCCGGAGGGATTCCCAAGCTAACGTCGTCTGACTTCAAACCTGTTGACTGCACATAAAGCACATCCCAAAAGAGGGTCAGGGCACTCCTTGGCAAGCAAAACCGACTTGCCTACTTTCTACACCATCTCCCAAAATATAGGGGAGGTGGACTTAGCGGCAGCAGCACTAGCAACCTAGAGAGACACGCTATAACTTCCGTCTAATCAGAGAGGGATAAGAGAGCGCATAAGATAACCAACTAGTACTAACACCAAACATAACCCATTCTCGAATTAACCCCCTCAACCAAGTATGAGGAAGCAATTCGAGAAACTCACACGTTGAACAATTTTAGTTACCATTTATTGTGAAGGTAATTCTATATTACTAATCAGGTTAATTAACAATGATTAGGTGTAAGTTGTCTAGATCTCATTAGTCGGCAACGCACCAAGTTGTCCATAACCGCGGACGCGGCTCATCGATAAGATTATACCCTGCAGGGGTGCACTACTGGACCCATACTCACATGATCAACCCAGTCAAAAACATTAGGGCCTTTCAACCCAACTCTTTTCCTTCACCGCAACAAGTTTAGGAGCCACGGGAGCTATGCTGGTCCCGGCCAAAAGGGTGCGGACTCCCGCAGGACACACCCCTCCGCACCAACAGGCCGCGCCCTATATGCATGTAACAAGGCACACCGCCAAAGTAAAATACTACACTAGTATCATCAATGCATATGAGACAAATGGAAAACCCGAACTAGGTGTGGCTCCCGGACAAGTTGAAGTTCCAGTCAAAGTCGAGGGGGGCTCCATAGGGCCTCCCACAAGTGGTTAGTGCGCTCAGTCTTGGATTAGGGGAGCAAGATCTCAGTTCCTAGGTCGACACTTAGCAGAACAAAGCACCTCGCAAGGCCTTCCGCCGGTGCCTTATCTTTTAATTATAATACCCCAATATAATACAACATTTTATTAAGGTAGAATAATCTATCAAGCTAAGCATATGAAATAAAAGACCAACTGACGACTCGCACAACCAAATCTAAGCATGCACTACGACTCGCAAGGCTAACAGATAAACATACAACAGGTGATGGGATGTGGGGATAAAGCTGTATTGGCTGCAGGATAATATGTGATGGGATCGCGGTAAAGAATCGAATACTAGGGTAGCAGAGATCAACGGCAGGAATGAAAGACAATGTATAGGTAAACAAGCAAACTTTGCTTGCCTGGAATCCCGCATGGAAGCAGATCTTGTCATTGCTCACACATCTCAACGTCTTATCCGCGAAGAAGCAACAATCACTAGAAAGCGTAAAAGATGCATTTTTTTACAACTACGGCAAAAGATCCAGCATGATCATATGAGAATGATGCATGACATGGCAAGATGCAATACAAGGCAGGTAATCCAAATTAAACGGGAAAGCATCCCCGGCAATTAATATTTAGGTGCAAGTTATTTATTTACCAGCAATATTAAATGTTGGTTAACATGGCAACACAAGGCATGGGTGATGTAATTAAATTAAATGGAATAGGGCAATTATTAAGTAAAGCCCAACACATTCCATATTTAATTATATAGGTGCAACAAATAAATTATACTAAGCAATTAAAATAAATATGCAAAATGGCATAAGAATGTCATATTAATGTTCCTTGCATTTTTCTGATATAAAAACATATAAAGATTATTTAATTTGGAGTTATAGATTAAAAGTTATTAGCATATTAAGTTTAGGGGTGTTTCTGCAAAAGTGCAGGGACCCATCCGTGACTGAAAACATGCTGGTGGGGGTTTAAACTAGAAAACAGAGAGGGCAGGGACCTCAGTGCAAAACTGCAGTGCAGAGAAAAGCTCTGGACTTTTCTCACTGAGCCGTGCGCTAGCCAGAGCGGCTGGCGAGTGGGGCCAGGCTGACTGGGTGTGGGAGTGTGCTGCGCTGGCCACACGGTCACTGACCGGTGGGGCCAGGGCGTTAGTGAGCCCAAAGAAAAAAAGGAAAAGGGGGATTTTTAAACTCCGCTGCGCCGGGTTCGAACTCGGGATCTCCCCTAGAGATTTGCGTGCGACGGAGCTAACCACTGGGGCGGGTGTGCGTTGTTGATATCAACCGCGTCTGGTTTGTTTTTTAAAATGTCAAAGGTGCAGTTTTTAACTGACGAACTGAATCCCCGATGACAGATGCACGACGGAATGAAACCAGACGCCGGCGGCGACCACGGGCTGGTGGAGCTAGGGCGCGGATGTGCGGGCGTGCGGGAGGGAAAAGACTAACTCGTGTGGTACGGAGGAGGAGGATCTCGTGCAGAGGGAGACAAAGGAGGCCAAACCTCGAACTTGCGCTCGGCAATGGCGGCGAGCACGAAGGCACCACGTGATGACACATACAGGACGCGCTCGACGCGGAGGAGAGGGGAAAAGGGACCAGAGGCTCACGGTGAGGTTTCTCGACGGAGTGGTTGGTGCCGAGGACGGGAGAGGAGGCCCAGAGCTTGGAGCTTGAGTTCCGCCATGGCAGCAGAAGCTCGGGAGCGAGCGGAAGGCGCCTACATCATGGTGACGAGTACGGGGAGGGGAGGATTCGGTGGAGTTGCTCACTGGGAGTTGGACGGTGTAGTCGTTCGTGCTCGTGGCTGACCGGAGGCGGCGAAAAATTGGTGGCGGAGGTCGCCGGCCGCGGAGAAGAAGTGGAAGAGGGCGTCGAGTGCGGGGACCCCCGGCACAATTCCTTGCACGGAGGGGTGGCCGAAGACGCCGTGCAGCTCCTGGCGTCCTCATCTGGGCTCGAGGTGGTCCATGGCGACGACGCCCTTGCGCTCTCTCTCTCTCTCTCTCGGGAACGAAAACAGAGAAGAAAATCAAGAAGAGGGAGAGAAGGAGAGGGGACGGTGGCGGCGCAGGAGGGAGAAGTGAGGAGCGGCTAGGGTTCGGGAGAGGGAGAGGGCCGGCTAAGAGGAGGGTCAAGAGCACATGGAGGTGGGGGCGCCATGGCGTCACGCCATGTGCGTGTCTCCCTGACCGTACCGAGGAAGAGGAAAAAGGAGGAGAGGAGAAGTGGGCCGGTGGGCTTCGGCCAGGGAAGAGAAGCGGCCCAGGAAAGATTTTTTTCTCCCTGTGAGTTTTATCCTTTTCTGTTTTTATGTATTTAGAACAAAATAGAAAAGGGAACATAAATAAAACTTTTAAACAATTTTTAATAGTTTCAAATTATTCATATTAATTACCGGTTTGATTATTTATAAATAATTTGAAACTTTATTTGAATTTAATTTGAAAAGCATTTGAAATTAAACAAATGAATTGACAATTGCATGATGATATGATAATACAAAAGAAAAACAAACAAAAACTAAATTGGGATAAATCCCGGGGCGTTACAGGAAGCATCTCCAACGGCTACGGTAACGAGGAGGTCATTGAGTTCTGTGTTGACTTATTCATGACCTTAAGCCGATAGGTGTTCCACAATCACGACATGAGGGTAGATTTAGTGGAAAAGGCACACTAGGAAAGAAAACAAAAATTTGTATGGATGGACATTCTTTCACTGAAGCACACTATACAGTTCTACAAAGTTCTACCTTGGTGGCCCCGTATATCGATGAACACAAGAATTTTGTACGCTCTCTACACGCGGGGAAGTCTGACAAATGGATTGTACGTACACACATGGCCACGTTCGGCGGTTGGTTGCGAGCACATCTTGAAAATAAAGACAAGGTTGATGAAGAGTTACACTTGTTGGCCAGGGCACCATCTACAACTATATGTACTTTCCAAGGGTACGAGATAAATGGAAATACATTTTACACGAGTGTCCAAGATAAAAAGAGCACGAACCAAAACAGTGGTGTTCGCATTGATGCAACAAACAACAATGGGCAGAAGAACACATATTATGGTTGCATAGAGGAGATATGGGAACTTGACTATGGACCTTCTTTTAAGATCCCTTTGTTTCGGTGCAAATGGGTCAATCTGAAAGGCGGGGTTGAGGTAGACAAGATGTACAGAATGACAACAGTGGATCTAAAGAATCTTGCGTACAGAGACGAACCATTCGTGCTAGCCAATGATGTGGCTCAGGTTTTCTATGTGAAAGACATGTCTAGCAGACCCAAAAAAAGAAACATCCTGGGAGTGGAGGAGCCTAGGCGTCACATAGTTCTTTCAGGAAAAAGAAACATCGTGGGAGTGGAGGACAAGACATACATGTCAGATGATTATAATAATTTTGATGAAATTCCGCCTTTCGTAGTGAACATTGACCCAATCATCAAGTTGATTGAAGAAGATGCTCCATGGTTCCGACGCAGAAGAACTGGCGGTGTTGTGTGATGGAGATGTTGGTGCGATATGTAATAATTAATATATTAAACTTTTGATATGAAGAAGATGCTCCATTTTTACCTGCATATCAAATGGATCCGTCGGCGTTGATAGAACAAAACAAACGATTTCACCTCCATACAGCCCCACGGTGGCTCTTGATGAGTGCCTGCATATCAAATGCACCGTGGGGCGTATGCAGGGAATCCGAGTAATTTGTATATATTCCTCAGTAGATGAATTGAACTATTCTTTTGATAGAACAAAACACACGATTTCACCTGCATACAGCCCCACGGTGGCTCCTGAGTGCCTGCATATCAAATGCACCGTGGGGCGTATGCAGGGAATCCGAGTGATTTTTATACCACACACCACCCGGCTAGGCACTAGAAGGAGGAAACACTGAGTGCTCGCCTCGTCCGAGAGGGGGCTATATATAGGGTCACGGGCTCAACCAGTGGTACTGATAGTGTTGATCCAACAACTCTCAAGTGCTCAAAAGAAGCACACCCCTGATCCAACGGCTAACAAGTGTTTCAAAGAAACACACGATCTGTGTGCTTCTTTAGTCCCGGTTTGAAACTGAAAGCGTTAATCGAACAGCTCAGAAGCAATCAAAAGAAACACACACCTGATCAAACGGCTTACAAGTGCTTGAAAGAAACACACGATCTGTGTGCTTCTTTAGTCCCGGTTTGGAAGTTAAAGTTTGCAAAAGTTATACAAATTCACATTCAAAATAGTTTTAAACTAATTTAAATAATGGTTATAGAAAAGAGAAAATGTTTTTGTATTAGTTAGTCAAATTCAAACACTTTTCATATTGAAAGTTTTTTCAAATTCCAAAGTTTGCAAAAGTTATACAAATTCACATTCAAAATAGTTTTAAACTAATTAAAATAATGGCTATAGAAAAGAGAAAATGTTTTTGTATTAGTTAGTAAAATTCAAACACTTTTCATATTGAAAGTTTTTTCAAATTCCAAATTTATTTAAAACAGAAAACAGAAAACAGAAAAAGAAAAGAAAAGAAAAAGAAAAAGAAAAAGGAAAAACCCCATCTATCCCGGGTGGTGGCACAGCCCGGGAAAGATGGGGTGCTATCTATCCCGGTTGGAGGCTCAGCCCGGGACAGATGACCCCTATTTGTCCCGGGCTGAGCCACCACCCGGGACAGATAGCCTCTCCCATATATAACCAACACTTAGCCACGGTTCGAGCCACAACCCGGAGCAATTTCACATCGACGCCGTCAGGCTGCCGAATTTTTCCGTCGCGCCGCCGCCTCCTTCCTCGCCGTCCCCGCGCCTCCGGCCATCCCTGTGCGCGCCTCCGGCCATCCCGACGCCGCTGCGCACTGATGCCGCCCTGACCGTCCCAGCGCATTCGTCCTTCCCCGTGCGCGCCTCCGGCCATCTTTCCCGTCTTCTTCCTCGCCGAGACCGGAGCTCTGCCGAGCCATTGCCGAGGGCGACGAGGGTGAGTCCTCTTATCCTCCTCCCTCTCTCTCGACGCAACCGTGCCGCTCTCCGCCGCCACCGCGTGCGTCACCTAGAAATCAAACCCTAGCTTCGGTTCACCATTGATGACGTCAGCACGACGTCATCATTTTCAGAAACTATGTTAAACTATAGAAAATCATAATTAAATTATTTTAAATCAGAAAAATACAAACTTTTTATCAAAATGTTTATAAAAAGAAAATACATGTCGTTGTGTCATTATTTTGTGTGTTTGAATAAGTTTGAATAAACAAAAAAAAATTGTTGGAATATCATTGCAAATACAAACTTTTTATCAAAATGTTCATAAAAGTTTTTATATTATCATAAATTATTTGAAAACTTCATAACATATCTTTAGAATAGATTTTACATTTAATTCTTTTCTTATATAGAATATATATTCATGAAAATCATTTTGTGTTTTGAAAATAAATGAAGATCATTTTAAGCTAATGAAATGTTCATTTGGATAATCCATTTATTATAAAATATATGAAGTTATTAAAGTTATTTAGTTGTATGACATATCGGTAAAGTTATTTAGATGTTGAGTTATTAAAATTATTTAAATGGATTGAAATCTCTTGCAGAAACTATGGACACCCGTAGAAATCTTCAACAAGAAGAGGACATGTTCGGCATCATTCGCGAAGGTGATGAATTGGACCCCGGCAGAAACCATGAACAAGAAGAGGAACACGTAGACGATTTCACCGGGCAATTTCTGAACGAGTCCGGTGATGGACTGGAGGGGCATTCAGACGGAATAGACGTCACCGACAGTTCAGCTCACCGACAGTTCACCGACTCTACTGTTGGAAAGTCGGCCGCCGAGGTAGATATATGCCCTCAGGTTTTTGTCTCCGTTGAAAAGATTTGTGTGTATACATATATTAACTATCACTTTTTCTTGTTTTTAGCCGTCGGCGGGCCATGAACCGGGACCAAGCAAAAAAGCAGCGGTGAAACGAGGCGGGCCATGGACCGGGACCAAAAAGCTCCAAGGGAAACAGAAGTACCACATCGAGGAGATCAATGAAAAAGGAAAACCGATTGCTCCCGCTAACAACACAAGGAAATTTGTAGCTCAGTGCGGAGTCATCGTTCGGGACAGACTGTCCATCAGGGCTCAAGAATGGTATAAGCCAAAGGTGCCAAAAGAGGGGGTTATTTATGTCTCGAATGCAGACAAACAACTCCTTTGGGACGAGCTCATGCAGAATTTCACTTTACCGGAAGAGGAGGATGTAGAGGAGCCGGTTATAGAGAATCGATGCAAGGCCTGGACTTATATTGAGATGGGTGAATTGTTCCGCAGTTGGAAGAAAAGGCTTAACAAGTTCATAAAAGAAGGTAAAACTCCAGAATTTGTCGGAGTCTATGAAAAGATAAAGATGAGTGGCCCGAATTTAAGGCGTACAAGCAATCGGAAGCCGCTAAGGCCATGTCAGAGAGAAATAAGAAAAATGCAGAAAAAAGATATATCACCATAACATGGGGTCAGGTGGCTACCTGACGGCCCTGCCTAAGTTTCTGAAAATGGAGGAAGAGTTTTTGGCTAAAGGTATACAGATCGAGACATTTGACTGGCCAGACCGGCTTAAGGCTTGGTTCTATGGGCATGGTGGAAAGTTAGACCCTGAAACAGGTGACTGTCTTTTTACCAAGGAGCACGGACCTGACCCTATTAAAGCTCTCAGAGAGGTATGGAAGGAGGTCACGGAAGGCAGGTTCCACCCTAACAGAGAGAAGGACGAGCTATCGCGAGCCCTTAAGAATCCTGAACACAGTGGACGAACAAGAGGAACCGTCGGCTCTGTACCGTGGATACTTGGGTTTCCCAAAGATGTTGGCACTTAAAGAAGCCGATCGAGAAAGAAGAAAGAGATTGCCGACCGGGCCCAGTGGATGGAAAATAAATTACTACAACATGAGAAGGAGATAGCAGAGCTGAAGGCAGTGCAAACTCGACGGATGCCCTGCGAATCTGAGACGCCCGAAGATCCTTCTCCTGATCCAAAATCAATGCGGAGAAGCAGCGTGGCTTCGACGGAGCTCGATCGCCACAATGATATGCCGGGTCCTCGTCACCCCGTGGATAATATCGTGCAGCGGGAACTTTGCGACCTACATGTGCCATGCTTGAACATAACAGTGAAGGTGGCGCACGGCTTTGCCCTACCGCCTAGCCCAAATGGAACTTACCATTGTCGCACTATTCCAGATGGCTATGCTGTTGTCGGGGTTGATGAGGTTATCAAGACATATGAGGGAATTAAGCTGGACTTCCCTACGGGTGAAGACGAGGTTGAGTTGAGATTTGCCCTCAAGAGTACCTGCTTATGTAAAAAAGAATACATCGTGTTCCCACATATGCAGCAAAATCGCCCTCCCAGTCCACAAGCCAGTCCACATAACTACAACAACGACAACCAAAGCGCTAGTCCAGACACCCCCCACAACGACAACCAAGGCGCTAGTCCATCTCCGCCGTCGCGTGAGCGTACTCCACCGCGTGAGCGTACTCCGCCGCGTCAACGCACTCCATCGCCTCCGCAAAAGAAGCGGAAGTGCACCGCTGCGTCGACTAGTACTCAGAAAAGCGAAACGGGGAAGTCTCGCTTTGTGAACTCTCGCAAAGATGTCGATACATGGGTCGAGGAGATCCAGACTTCCCAGAGAAAGAAGGCAAAAAATATGTCTTTGCCTGTTCCGGTTTATTCTTCGGAAGCGATACGGTGGGCCATAGAATTTCTTACGCATCCGTCGCAATATGAACTAAATATGGACGATGACTACACACGCGTTCTGGTGCGTACATCTAGGAGAGTGCGGGAAGAACAAAAATCTGCTGCCACCCAGAAGAGAGATGTTCCACAGCTCGGAATGCAGGCGGGACAATCGGCCCCTCCACTCATATTGGCGCCTTACTACCGGAACCCGGTCGATGATGTACTTTCGCAGCTAGCTAGAGATATGGGTATAACTCTGGCATAGCTTAAGGCATTGCAAGCTGGCGAGAGTGTCACCATACATGAGGTGGTGCGGACATATGTGAGAGGAGAAGATCTTGTCGACCATGCAATGGTGCGCACTCTACCAGCTAGGTTGCACCAACTAAATGCATGGTACTTGCGTACCACGAAAAGTCAAGACGGAGACTGGCTCTATGGGAAAATTCCAAAGGATTTTTTTGGCCCAGGTGATGATGAGGTTCAAATCGAGTATTGCGAATTATGGCAGTTATTCAATTTTGACGCGCTCGACAAATCTATCATCAGTGCCTTTTGCATGTAAGTAATTAAATTATGTATATATGTCAGTAATTCTCTAGCTCTACTTATTTTTCATTGCTTGTAATTATCCTTATCACTATATTACTTTTGTACTCTATTATGCAGGCTGAAAATTATACAATCTCGAAAGCTGGGACTCAATCACAAGATTGGATTCATTGACCCTAATCGAGTTCATCATCATGGTTTGTTACATTACCCAGATCAAACGGAGGAGCTTTTGCTTACTTATTTGATGGCGCAACATTACAAAAGCACCATAATTTTCCCGTTCAACTTCGAGTGAGTTGTTTACTTTCTTATACGTACTCGACGTTAATTAAGTATATGTAATTGATGATTTAGTTATTAACAAATATAAACATATGGCAGATTTCACTGGGTATTATTTGAGATTGATGTTGAAAAGGCAATCGTTGCTGTCTTGGACCCATTATCGAAACCTGAAGAAAAGTTCGACGACACGAAACAGATGCTCCAGAGGTAATTTTGTTCATTATCACAATCGACCTCGTCTTTTCTAATAATATATAGTAATTAGTTAACTTCTTTACTAATTTTTCATACCGTAAACTTCAGGGTTTGGGACAAGTTCACCGGTTTCCACAAGGATGTCGGTATAGCTAAGAACCTCACTTTTAAATGGCGAGAGGTAAGACGTACTAGCTAGGTTCCACATACGCATATTCTTAATTTCAGTCTCACAATACCATTTTTTCAATATTTTTGATTATTTTTTATTAATTTCTTATCTTATTCTATCATAAAGTGCGCGAAGCAGCAACAAGGCACCAATTTGTGTGGATTCTATGTCTGCGAGTTCATCCGAATTCACTTCAATGAGGGTGTAGACTGGAATAGGGTACGTTAACAATTCATTCAAACTTGTTCACTTTTCAAATTAAATTATTTTCATAATGGTTGATATATTGGTGTTGATCTCTCCTTTTTAGTTTGAGACGATCCGGAACAGGCTTGATGCAAAAGACCGCCTACTACCAATCACGGAGGAAATTGAGGGCTTTCTGCTTGACTATGTCATACAGTCAGGCGCAGAATGCAGTATAATCCGGCCGCCAAAAAAGACCATCCCGAGGAAAAAATAGGGTCTAATGCTTCTCTGTCATGTAATGATCTCTGTTTGTAAATATTTAGACATGATCTTCCGGTTGTAAATATTTGTTTGGGAGAACTCGTGTACTAGTAGTATTCATGACTATATCCCGAGGAAAAAATCGTGTATTCATGATATATATTACATAGTAACGTATAATATGCAACTAGATCTTGTTTGAAATGAAACATAAATGAAAAAACACAAACACAAAAGAATCAGTAACATAAATAGAAAACAGAAACAAAAATAGAAAACAGGAAACAAAACAAAAGAAACAAAAAAAGAAAACAAAAAAATCATATATACTGTCCCGGTTCGTATTACGAACCGGGACAAATGAGTGGGAGCCAGAGGCTGTCTGGTTTGGCCACGTGACCCCCTACTGGTCACGGGCCGTGGCGTGCCCGGGACAAATAGGGGAGGCTATTTGTCCCGAACACGCTGTCCCGGGCGCGTGACCGGGACAAAAGCCCTCCCGGCCAGGGACCAGTGGCCCTTTTTGCTCTAGTGTACCGTTAGATCAGATGAGCATCTTGGGATGTGTAGATGCTTTTGAACACCTGAATGAGCAGAGGCCAAGAAGGCAAGAAGATTTCATCTTATAGAAATCAGTGAAAGGTAAGCAGAGTGAGCTTGGACATGAGCTCCGAGCCAACTTGTTAATATGAGATGTAAGTCCTGCTTAGATATATAGTTCTATGACTCTGTGACATTAATTTGGTCTATATATATATATGTGATTATGTTGGCAGTGTTTGATGTGTTATTTAATGAAATGGCATATGTATCCAGTATAGAGCAAAATATTTATACATGGGGTTATGGAACTATATAATTTGCTCTATTTATATATATAGTTCTATGACCAACTACATAAAATGACGCTACACGAAGGCACATATGTGATGCCCTAAAATCGGTACTATGTAGATTTAAGCGCTCCCGCCGAAATCCGCATAGTAACGATTTTAGGTCGCCCACCAGACATAATGTGCATGCCGAGACATGCACATTATGTGGGTGGAATTGTGATAACATTACAACAGTTCCGATACATCCACAAATACAACAGAAGATAAATTACAACAACGACTTGAACGAGTCAAGATACAAATGATACAATACAAAGATTCAAACGACAGCGGAAGCAAAAAGTATCCGGCTACGGATAAGATGCAAATTGGACTAAGAGTCCTGAAGATAAGCGATGGCGCTATATCCCTGCCCAGCCAAGCCGGAGGGATTCCCAAGCTAACGTCGTCAGACTTCAAACCTGTTGACTGCACATAAAGCACATCCCAAAAGAGGGCCAGGGCACTCCCTGGCAAGCAAAACCGACTTGCCTACTTTCTACACCATCTCCCAAAATATAGGGGAGGTGGACTTAGCGGCAGCAGCACTAGCAACCTAGAGAGACACGCTACGACTTCCGTCTAATCAGAGAGGGATAAGAGAGCGCATAAAGTAGCCAACTACTACTAACACCAAACATAACCCATTCTCGAATTAACCCCCTCAACCAAATATGAGGAAGCAATTCGGGAAACTCACACATTGAATAGTTTTAATTATAATTTATTATGAAAGTAATTCTATATTACTAGTCAAATTAATTAACAATAATTAGGTGCAAGTTGTCTAGATCTTGTTAGCCAGCATCATCACCAAAGTCATCCATAACCGTGGACACGGCTCATCGATAAGATTATACCCTGCAGGGGTGCACTACTGTACCCATACTCGCATGATCAACCCAAGCAAGCATCAGGGCTTCTCAACACGACTTATTCCTTCACTACAACAAGTCCAAGTGCCACCCATATGAGTTGTTACCCGCGTCAGGAGTCCGGCCGAATCTCAATTGCGGACTCATTAGTTTGTGTCTGCGCGCCATGCGGCTCAAACCACAGTAGGAACTGTCCGCTACGCGCGCACCACCCCTATATGACCCCCTGTATCACATACCCTCTCATCATCATCATCATCATCATCATGCACATGCATATGAGCAAATGAAAAACCCGAACTAGTTGCGGCACATGGACAAGCTATAGATCCGTTCAAAGTCGAGGGGGGCTCCATAGGGCCTCCCAAAAGTGGTTAGTGCGCTCAAAATTGGATCCGAGGACAAAATCTCAGTTCCTAGGTCGACACTGAGCAGAACAAAGCACCTCGCAAGGCCTTCCGCCTGGTGCCTTATCTTTTAATTATAATAACCCAACACAAGATATCATTTTATTAAAGTAGAACAATCTATCATACTAAGCAGATGAAACATAAGACCAACAGACGACCCGCACAAACAACTCTAAGCATGCGCTACGACTCGCAAGGCCAACAGATAAACATGCAACATGTATTAGGTTGTGGGGATAAAGCTGTATGGGCTGCAGGATAAACATGTGATGGGATCGCAGTTCAAGAATCGATAACTAGGGTAGCAGAGATCAACGGCAGGAATGAAAGACAATGTATAGGTAAACAAACAAATTTTGCTTGCCTGGAATCCCGCATGGAAGCAGATCTTGTCGTTGCTCACACATCTCAACGTCTTATCCGCGAAGAAACAACAACACTGGAAAGCGTAAAAGATGCATTTTACAACTACGGCAAAAGATCCAGCATGATCATATGAGAATGATGCATGACATTGCAAGGTGCAAAACAAATGCAATTAATCCAAATTAAGCGGGAAAGCAACCCCGGCAATTTAATATTTAGGTGCAAGTTATTTATTTATCAGCAATATTAAATGTTGGTTCGCATGTCAACACATGGCATGGGTGATCTAATTAAATTAAATGGAATAGGGCATTATATATTTATTATCCCTAACATTCCATATTTAATTATTTAGTTGCAATTAACAAATTATACTAAGCAATTAAAATAATATATGCAAAATGACCTACAAACGGCATATTAATATTTATTGCATTTTTCTGATAAATAACCATATAAAGATTATTAAATTTGGAGTTATAGAAATAAAGTTATTAGCAAACAAGTTTTAGGGTTGTTTCTGTAAATTTACAGGACCTGTTCGTGATGAAAAACATGTCAGTGGGGGGTTCTATCACGAAACTAGAGAACCCAGGGGGTCTCCGCAAAGATCCAGATCCAGATCTGGATCTGGGCTTTATGCACCGCGCAAGTATACACCCAGTGAGGATGACATGCGGGTCCCGGCGCCACGCGGGCGTGTGTGAAGTGTGCTGGCTCGGTGGTTCACTGCCGGGTGGGCCAGGTAAGTCAGCGGGTGGAAAGAAAATAATAAGTGGGGGGTTTACTCCCACGCGCCGGCGGTGGGTCGAACTCGCGACCTCGTGGGGGGAATGAGTTGGCTGTGCTAGCCACTATGCTGGATGGTTGTTCCTGTTAGCTAACAGGTTTTGTTCCAGATGAACATATCGGAAGGTGTTAACTGAAGTTATAAAACAGAAGTTCAGAACTTCAGTACGGGAATCGTCGAGGACGAACGAGGCCGGTAGCCATGAAGGGCGGGCGACGCTGGGTGTGCGGGCGTGTGTTGGGGGTGCGGGGTGTGTGTGGAGGCGTGTGGGAGTGCAGGGGGTGCGGTTTTGCGCATAGGGGGCGAGTGACAGAGAGGAAAACAGAGCTCACCGATTCGGCCATGGCCATGGCGGCCGGAGGAGAAGGTCGAGGACCAATTCGTCGTCTACGGCAAAAAATTGAGCCGGGGAGAGGGGGAATGGCAAGAGTGGCTCACATAGGGGGTTCGGAGAAGTTGTTCATGTCGGGGAAGACCGAATCGCCGGGAATTCGCGGCGGAGGACCCGCCGGAGTTGAGGAAGAAGATGACGGCTACAAACGATCCCGCCCCAATTCCCTGCGCGTGGTCGATATGGGCGGGGTGGCACAGCTCCTGGCGCCCTCGGTTGGCTCGAGCTTGTCCATGGCGGCGGCGCCCTTCGCCTCTCTCTCACGGGAAGAAAACAGAGAAGAAGATGAAAAAGAGGGAGAGGAAGAGAGAGGATGGTGGCGGCGCTGGAAGGAAGAGGGGGAGGAAGGCTAGGGTTTGGGGGAGCAGGAGGCCGGCTAAGTAGAGGGAAGGGGAGTGGGTGAGGAAGCACGTGGTGGGGGAGGAGCTCGCTGCCCTTTTCTCCTCTGTCTCCGTACGAGGAAGAAAGGGACAAGGGAGGTGGGCTGGGCTAGAAGAAGAGGAGATGGGCCAGAGGTGGGTTCGGCCCAGGAGGTTTTTTTTATTTCCTTCTCTGAAATTTTATTTCTTTTTTAGTTCTTTTTCGCTTTTTGTATTTCTAAAACAAAATAGAAAAGAATTTTTAATAAAAAAACTTTACAAAATGGTTTTAGTTTAAAATAGGCAATTTAATAAACTAGTTTTTATAATATTTGCAAAAGATTTAAAATACACATTTTTAATTAATTTGAAAATGCATTTGAATTTAATTGAGGAAAATTAAATTTAAATGCAACAATTAAATTAATGCGATGCGATGCGATGCCATGTCGATGCAAAAATAAAACACACAAAAAAACTAAAAGGGGATAAATCCCGGGGCGTTACAACATATAATGGGGCACATAAAATGACGACACTTAATGAACAATACTACAACTACTAACCATATAACAGAGTTCACATCACACATATCAGCCAATATTACAGCAGGATACTAACAATATTACAGCAACAGTCTTTAACATAATCTTTAACATAACTAATAATGAGTACTTCACAAACCAGCTGAGTTCACAACACTCTTAACATAACTAATAACAGTCCTAACGTAACTAAACTGAAACTACATCTTCTCAATTTCTAGGGCCAAGCACAGTTCTCTGACCTCAACCTTCACAATTATGACTTGAGTCTGCGACCAAGTTGTTCTCCGCGTAGAATTCCTTGAATCCAGTATAGAGCAAAAGATTTGTACATGGTTTGCCCTCATCACGTGGAGCATACTTGCCCCAAGTAGGCTCGGTTAAGCATTTGTTCCAGTACATCACATCTCCAGCACGACGGTATTTGTAACCTTGGATGAACTCCTTAGGTAGGAGCTGAAAAAAGAACATAGAGTGATTAGCACGTAGCGTATTTTATGCACATATCAATACAATCATTTGTACAGGCTATGCATATTTAACGACGTAACAAATTAATTACCAGATATCCATCTTGCGCTTCACGCTGTGTGATCTTGTGCACATAGTACTGAAGATCTGGTACATGGTAGAAGTCTTCCTCTTCAAACCTATGAACCTCTTTATATACTTCCCAGTTAATGGAAGCCATAGTTTTCTCAGCTATGGTACATGGATTTGAAATGTTAGACTTCATCATTGTTGGCCTTATTGAAGAACAAACTTCAAATAGGGAGTCTAGTAAACAATAAAGAAATTTAATTAGAGAATAGTCATTTCTTACAATCAAGCAAACTCAGTTAAAATTAAACTCTATGCTCTTCCTGTCATTCAAAGAAACTACTATATCAATTTTCATACTGAATTAGACAACAGTTCAAGAATCATACCAGGCACAGGCACTCTGGGCTTCTTCTCCCCATTAATGTCAAACACAGAAAGTACAACATGTGCTGGATATGAAGTTGCAGGAGCCTCATCATCTTCTTCTTCACCATGGTCGATTTCCATTTTTATGTAGTCTCCTTTCACTACAACATGTTCTCTCAGGAAGGCCCTCCAGTATGCACCACAGATCCAAGTCTTGGCCTCATTCCTACATACATTGAAGTCATACCGACGCAATCTTACCACCCCATGATCTGGTTGCTCTGTCTGAGCCAGTAGCCACTTGTCTGCTGTTTCATCCATGTAACATCCTAGGATTTTTCAAATTCTGAAAAATCAGAAAAATTAAAAACTTTTTGAAAAATATTTGTATGTCGATTTGAAAACAAAATTCATGCATGCATTCATCATTTTCTTTCATTGTTTATATTTGAAATTACAATGGTTGAAATACTATTTCCACTTGAAAATCTATTTGAGAAAATATTAAGAACAAAATAATGATTATGCTATTTATCTTATTTCACTTTAATATTTTGATTGTAATTATTAGAAATAATTATTTTCATATGTTCACAATTGTGGTAACAAATTTTATTTAGCCATAAGTAAATTGACTAAAATTTTATTTTCAACTTTGACAAAAGTGTCAAATTTGCATTAAATCAAATATTCAAAATTAATATTTTTAAAAAGTGGTCAAAACATGTCCATAAATGTTTTAAAATAAAGATATGATTTTTACAAATTTTTAGAAATTAATTTCACTTAATTCGGAGTTCTAAAACAAAAGATATGAAAGAAATAAGAAAAAAAAACGAATTGGGCCCAGCCGGCCGGTCCAAACTGGGCCGAACGGAACCTGACCCGTATCCAAGTCAAACTCTCTGAAAATATGTTTTTTCAAACACCTTTCATTCAAACACGTATATCTCGAGAAATATAACTCCAAATCCGGATCCGCTTGATCCTACGCGTTCACAACTCCGAGCACTATCTATTCCACCATCCCTCCGCCTATATAAACCCCTGTAGCCGCCGGCATCTCTTTTACTCTTTTCGTTTTACCGAAACCCTAATCAACGAAATAGTATTTCGTTCGTTTGACGAACAAAACCATCTCCAATCGCGACGAGGCCTTAATCATTGTTATAGATCTCGTCGATACCTTTCCATCCCAAAAAGCCTCAACTCTTTTTATCAAGCGTGGAGGAAGAATTTCGAATCGTCATCCATCAGATCTGAAGTCATATTTCTCAGATCTCTTCGCGCTCGTTGCGCCAAATCGAAATTCCTCTGGTGAAAAGGTAGATCTACTCTATATCTACAACTTTCCTATGATCTCTTCGCGCTCGTTGCGCCAAATCGAAATTTTCTATGATTTTATAATTAATATTGATTAAATACTTTTAAGTGTTGTTTTAATGATTAAAATTGATTAAAAATTTATTAAAATTTATTTTCATCATCTATTCGAATTATAAAGTACTTAGTCATATTATAACCACTTTGGTATTAAAATGTACTTAGAAATATTTTGCCTCTTTAAACAAAATAAATTCTTCATTAGAAAATATTTGATAACTATTTTTCGACAACACTCTTCTTTAGAAAAATTTCAACATCTTAAAGATGCTAAATCTTTTCCTTAGAAAATTTTAGAATCTAGAAAACTTAGTTGTTTTATTTTGTTAAGTGTTGTCCTTAGAAATAAATTGCATTGCATGCATGACATACCTATTGTATTGTTATACTCATTATAGGAAAACTCCTTCCTTATTTTCCCTAAGTTAGGATTATTTTCAACCTAGTGTTTTGGTAAAGTGTTATGCACTTAGACACTTAGGATTTCCAAGATGGAGCTAGAAGGCCATTGAAGGACTTAGCCAAAACAAGACTTCAGAAGTATCTCCAAGAAGTAGAATTACTTAGAAGAAAAATCAAGAGGAAGTTCATGAAGACCAACCAGAAATATTTTCTAAGTCTTGCTCCCTCTCTCTTTCATTTCTCCTTTCTTCTCTTAGACCTCTTGAAGACTAAGTTAAATCCAAGACCAGCCTAGGTGATACAAACATCATCAAGTCTGAAGATTATTCAAGTCTACCAAGAATTCAATCAAGACATCACCAAGGAGAATATTACAAGTCTGGAGATGAAGCTTGGAAGACCAACTACATCATTCTTACTATCTTTTCCCTCTTTCCTAATCTTATCTTTCAATTGAGACATAAATAATTTTTGATCATGTTATTACCATCTTGAAGTTTGTTGGATCCTAGCGGCATAGTGAGATGAAGCGGCCTGGAAACTAACCTTACATGTCCACGTACATGAGACCTGTTCCACAATTTAAGTGGCTGGCCGGGTGTCTGTCTCTCTCACTATAGTGAATATCCAATTTACCAAGAGTTGTTAATAATTGTTGATCACCTTGAAGAATAGAGTTAGTATTTTCTCTAAGTAGTTATGCACATCATGACTAAGTCATTGAGTGCTTATTCAAGATGATTTATAACAAAGTATTTTGCCCAACCTATGACTTTAGTCCTTAGTCATTTTGACCAAACTAATTGCCTTGCATTAACTTAAAAGAATTTCATGGCATGACATGCATCTCTAGTCCTTAGAAATAATTTGCATATCATGCATGACATGTTTTCCTTAGAAGTTATGAAACTTTTTTTGTTCATTATGTATGCTTGTATGTGTTGTGTTGTTTTGTTTTATGATTGTTGTATTGTTGTTTGTTTATATTGTTTAGACTGAACGGAGAGTTCCGAGTATTGTTGAAAAGAGTTTGTGAACAACGACAACATTCAAAGGCAAGTGGCACACCTCATAAACTTCCTATTATTTTCTATATGCATTACTTAGTGTATTTTTATATGCATGTGTAGGATAGTATTGCTATGCTAAACCTGTGTAGAATTCCCTTACTCCTGTGTCTAGGTTCCTTTATCATACTTAGCAGAAATATTGATGCTATGCAATTGATGAAAAGTTTTACAAAATATTAAGTGACTACTCAGGGCTATGCTCATGGTTGTCGTCGCCTAGGATGAATGTCTATTCTACTTAGGGCCGTGAGCATGGTGATTTTTACCTGAGAGTGCACATCCACTAAGTTAATGAAATTGGTTGTTAATGGTGGCGAAGTTGAGTGGCTACTCCGGTCCATGTCTTTGGTTCCTGTAGTACGTGCACTTGTGGATGGCCACCCAGGGAACAGAGGAATCTGAAGAACTCCGAGTGACGATTGCTTCCAGTGCAGCCATTGCCATA
Source organism: Poa annua (assembly GCA_026929855.1). Taxonomy (NCBI): domain Eukaryota; kingdom Viridiplantae; phylum Streptophyta; class Magnoliopsida; order Poales; family Poaceae; genus Poa; species Poa annua. The sequence continues at coordinate 181,090,657 of CM049426.1, forward strand.
TGGGCTCTGGCTTGATCAATTATGTTGCGTGGACTCTCTCCGGCTTGACAAGCAGATGTAGGGGGATGTTAGGTGGAACGGGTCAAGCCAGAGTGGGAGGGAAAATGCTTCTGAAAGATCTCGTCTTCACCTTGAAATACAAGGGACAACCTGTTTTTAAAAGCAGCTCGACATATTTAGCCAGCAAACAATCTAAAGCCAAATGATATAAAAGTGAAAATTGTGATTAAATATTTTTGTGATTACATAATTGTACATTACCACGTAATCTTTGAAGTTTTTTGTCATGTGTATAACACACGAAATGGCCGAACGGTTAGATCTGCCACAGTTGGAAGTAGGCTGGTAGCAGAGTTTGCACAACTCAGTATCCATTACTACATAAACATTGGAAAACAATTATGAATATTATATACCATTTGTACCAATACAATATAGAAAAACTAACAATACATATTAGGTTAGTAGGCACATATGGAGGCCGAAAAACCTAGTTCAACTAAACCTAGTTTCAGCGGTTCACAAAATGTCAATAAATCAAAGATAAATGTGTAGCATGCAAGATGAAGTAATGTATATCAGTAAAAAATTAATAACATACACATCTGGTTCGAGATTAATCATACATAAACTTTCTGAAAGCGTCAACTACAGAAGAACTCATAAACTCGTTTATATTTTCATGATCAAACATTAATGATCAAGCTGATTTGTTGTGTGTAGCTTTGAACTCAACATATGAGGATCACAAGTTAGTTGCCTTTGAGTAAAGAACAACTGCAACTACAAGGATAAAACAGATCTCACCGAGCAGATGGTCTTCCTCTCCGATGAAGAAGTAGAGGAAGTAGTTCTGTAAAAGTTGAACAAGAAGGGGAAGTTTAGATTCGAATGTTCATGCATGCAAATAAAAACCCTAATCCCTATGAAAGCACAAACCAGAAGGTTACCAACTAGGGGAAATAGATCTAACAAGGGGAAAACCGCAACTAGATGAGTGTTACTCCCTCTGGTCTGAAAAGATTGGCGTGGAGGGTGAGCTACGATTGTGTACTCGGATCGGAGGTAGTAGAAGATAACTAACCAACAATGTGATTTAGATTGCAAGAACTCGTGCTTCTCTTGCTCTTCTCTGGTGGATTGCTATGCTCTTCGATTGGAAGAACTCATGCTTCGATCTCTTGCTTGTCTTCCCCTCTGATCTAGTTGAAGAACAATGAAGCACCGATTGAAATCACGAGAGAGAGGGATAGAGGGAAGAGGACGAGGAACCGTCGGCGAACCGTCTGAGAGGAACCGTCGGAGAGGAACTGATCTGAATGGACTCACGGACCCAGGCTAACGATGTCCTTAATTTGTCTGCTTTATTGGGCCATATGGTGGCATGAATGGCCCAATTTTACAGAATCCCACTTTGTGTTCACAATTCAGAACAATGAAAAAACACTACTTTTCAATACACAAATTAGAATTCACCATATGAAATGACAAATATTATAGTTTTCAATACACAGGGTTTTGTCTTTTTTAACAACAGTGCCTAAAAATGTTGTTGTTGCAAACAAAGGTTGAATTGTGAAATTCCATTTTCAAAACAATCTCAAAACGGTCAGCGATGCCGTTCTTAGCTAAGGGTGGAACCTTCTAAAACTAAAGATGTATCTCCCATGAAATCACATGTTGTGAACCTAAAAATGATTTTTGAGGAAAAATAGGAGCAACATACGAGGCACCTACAGTTCAAATTTTCGGCATTTTCCAGCTGATTCGACATGATTTTGTCTTTTTACCAACAGTGCCTAAATTTTTTTTTGTTGCAAACGAAGGTTGAATTGTTCATTACATAGGTCCTAACTATTTAAATAAATTTTGAAATTCCATTTTGACAACATGTTGTCGGTACTTGATTCACAAAACCGTGTTGTTTTGATGATGGTTTTACTAATCTGAAATTTTTCACCTTTTCCCTCTCATTTTCCCGCTCCTCCCATTTCAAATTTTGGATTTCAACAATTCCCCACCTACCAAGACAGGAAATGACCGGTATGCCCCTAACAAAAGAGAAAAGGACACCCACCCATCTATTCCGAGCCCTCTCCTCCACTCGTTCCCCACTCCACACCCCACCCACCCACCCATCCCCACCCACGAGGCGAGCAGTGGCGGCGGCGGCCACGGGAGGACGACGACGGCCGCTTTCGCTCTGACAACGACGGGCACAGGCGGGTCAAATCGACGGCCACGACGAGTTCAAGCTAGTTCCTTTGTTCATCTCCTCGTGCTCCTCAGCTCCTCTTCCATCGGGTTGCAGAGCTAGGCTTAGGGTTTCATGCCAGTTCTATGCTATCATGACACGGCGAGGGATCTCCGGTCTGCTTAGGTTTTCATGCCATGGGCTAGGGTTTCATGCCATGGGCTAGGGTTAGGCTGTTAGCGTTTCGTATGGTGGCTAGGGTTAGGATCTGCGTTCCACTCCTTGCTGCAGTAGTAGTAGGGTTACTCCGTTAGGGTTTCATGCAAGGGCTAGGGTTAGGCCGTTAGGGTTTCCAGCTTTTTTTTTTGCACATGATTGATATTTAGTATAAATACCTTTTGTTCAAAACAATCTTCAAAACGGTCAGCGATGCCGTTCTTAGCTAAGGGTGGAACCTTCCAAAACTAAAGATGTATCTCCCATGAAATCACATGTTGTGAACCTAAAAATGATTTTTGAGTAAAAATAGGAGCAACATACGAGGCACCTACAGTTCAAATTTTCGGCATTTCCGGCTGATTCGACATGGTTTTGTCTTTTTACCAACAATGCCTACAAATGTTTTTGTTGCAAACAAAGGTTGAATTTTTCATTACATAGGTCCTAAGTATTTAAATAAATTTTGAAATTCCATTTTGACAACATGTTGTCGGTACCTGCTTCACAAAACCGCGTTGTTTTGACGATTAGGAAATGGAAAATGACTTTTCTACACAATAAAATATAATACTTTGTGTATGAGATGTGTGTGTCATGCCAAGGGGAACATGTGTGCACAATATGTCCTTAGTCAGAAAAACCATGTCACAATTTCGACCGTAACATTGGTCATGTGGCTCGATAGCCAAGAAACTTCATACATGATAGCTCATTTATGTGAACACCTTTTTCCAAATAGTTCACCTTTTCCATGTTTATAATTTTAATGGATAATGGGGTACATAAAATGACCCTACGCGAAGGTTTTACTATTTTACGAAATTTTTTAATTTCTTATGTCGGTTTCAAAACAATGTCATAACGGTCGGCGATGTCGTTCTTAGCTAAGGGTGGAACCTTCCAAAACTAAAGACGTAGCTCCCATGAAATCACATTTTGTGAACCTAAAACTGATTTTTGAGAAAAAATATGAGCAACATACGAGCCACCTACAGTTCAAATTTCCGGCATTTCCAGCTGATTCGACATGGTTTTGCCTTTTTTACCAACAGTGCCTAAAAATATTTTTGTTGCAAACAAAGATTGAATTGTTCATTACATAGGTCCAAAGTATTTAAATAAATTTTTAAATTCCATTTTGACAACATGTTGTCGGTACCTGCTTCAGAAAACCGCGTTGTTTTGACGATTAGGAAATGGAAAATGACTTTTCTACACAATAAAGTAGAATACTTTGTGTATGAGATGTGTGTGTCATGCCAAGTGGCACATGTGTGCACAATATGACCTCAGTCGGAAAAAGTATGTCACGATTTCGACCGTAACATTGGTCATGTGGCTCGATACCTAAGAAACTTCATACATGATAGCTCATTTCTGTGAACACCTTTTCCAAATATTTCACTTTTTCCATGTTTATAATTTTTAATCGATAATGGTACACATAAAATGACGCTACACGAAGGTTTTACTATTTTATGATTGTATTAAAAAAATTATGTCGGTTTCAAAAAACAATGTCAAAACAATCGGCAATGCCGTTCTTAGATAAGGGTGGAACCTTCCAACACTAAAGATGTATCTCTCATGAAATCACATGTTGTAAACCTAAAAATGATTTATGAGGAAAAATAGGAGCAACATACGAGGCGCACCTAGATTTCAAATTTTCGGCATTTCCATCTGATTCGACATGGTTTTATCTTTTTTACCAACAGTGCCTAAAAATGTTTTTGTTGCAAACAAAGGTTGAATTGTTCATTACATAGGTCCCAAGTATTTAAATAAATTTTGAAATTCCATTTTGACAACATGTTGTCGGTTCCTGCTTCACAAAACCGCGTTGTTTTGCTGATTAGCAAATGAAAAATGACTTTTCTAAATAACAAAATAGAATACTTTGTGTATGAGATGTGTGTGTCATGCCAAGGGGCACATGTGTGCACAATTTGGCCTAAGTCAGAAAAACTATGTCACGGTTTCGACCGTAACATTGGTCATGTGGCTCGATAGCCAAAAAACTTCATACATGATAGCTCATTTCTGTGAACACCTTTTCCAAATAGTTCACTTTTTCCATGTTTATAATTTTTAATGGATAATGGGGCACATAAAATGACGCTACGTGAAGGTTTTGCTATTGTTTTGATTTTTTATGTCGGTTTTAAAACAATATCAAAACGGTCGGCGATGCCATTCTTAGCTAAGGGTGGAACCTCCCAAAACTAAAGATGTATCTCCCATGAAATCACATCTTGTGAACCTAAAAATGATTTTTGAGAAATAATAGGAGCAACATATACGAGGCACCTACAGTTTAAATTTCCGGCATTTCCAGCTGATTCGACATGGTTTTGTCTTTTGTACCAACAATGCCTAAAAATATTTTTGTTGCAAACAAAGGTTGAATTGTTCATTACATAGGTCCTAAGTATTTAATTAAATTTTGAAATTCCATTTTGACAACATGTTGTCGGTACCTGCTTCACCAAACCGTGTTGTTTTGACGATTAGGAAATGGAAAATGAATTTTCTAGACAATAAAATAGAATACTTTGTGTATGATATGTGTGTGTCATGCCAAGGGGAACATGTGTGCACAATATGGACTCAGTCAGAAAAACTATGTAACGATTTCGACCACAACATTGTTCATGTGGCTCGATAGCCAAAAAACTTCATACATGATAGCTCATTTCTGTGAATACCTTTTGCAAATAGTTCACTTTTTTATGTTTATAATTTTTAATGGATAATGGGCCACATAAAATGACGCTACGTGAAGGTTTTGCTATTTTACGATTTTATTTTAATTTCTTATGTCGGTTTTAATACAATGTCAAAACGGTCGGCGATGCCGTTCTTACCTATGGGTGGAACCTCCCAAAACTAAAGATGTATCTCCCGTGAAATCACATGTTGTGAACCTAAAAATGATTTTTGAGGAAAAATATGAGCAACATACGAGGCACCTACAGTTCAAATTTCCGACATTTTCAGCTGATTCGACATGGTTTTATCTTTTTTACCAGCAGTGACTAAAAGTGAGTGGATTTTGTATATGCACGCATGGGTGTGGGAGCAATCTGTACCATTGAGAGAGCCTTCGAGATGCGTGCACACTATTGACACAAAACATTTTGGTTTCCCATTATGTCTCGGTCCGTCTTTTTTGTGTCACATCCTTGTCAACCTTTCCCTGTTGTGCCCACTGTTTCAATAGTACAATATTATTCTGCCTCCTCCTTATCCATGCACGATGTAATCATTAGGTTTTGCTTTTCCTACTGTAGATATCACACGCATGTCGCTGCATGCAGATCGAACATAAGCTGGACGGTTTTTTTCCTATACTAGCTGTACATGAACCATGAACCACTGCTCGGATGCAGGGTATGCCAGTGCATACCTGGCATACCATGTGGCTCCGTCATTGGGTGCGTGTGTATATAAAAGAGAGGTCGCTCGTTTCTTACGAACAACAGAAAAATATAATTATCTGCTCCACGCGTCGCCACCGTCGTTCTTCATACTGTTGCTGCTATCGCTGATCCCATCCCGTCCGCCTATGTGTCGCCTTCGTCATCAACATGACCACCGACGCCGAGATCAAGAAGTCTGCCGACGATACCATTACTTCCGGTTTGGCCAATTGGCTAACTGACGGGTATGATATGTTCATTCCCGTATTATTTATTTCGATGCTTGCCGTAATAATGTATGTAGCCATTTCTACATGGTTACATCATTACGTTTTAATATGTCGTTAGACAATTGATTATATTCTCAACAGCAGCATGGACTTCGTCTCTGCATCAAGTCCATGCATTCGTGCTAGCTACGTCCTGACCATTTCTCCATGCCACACTCTCAAGCTTGGTCATGTTACTATTAGGTCAGCTGACATGGCCTTCCTAGCTAGTTGATCACACCTCACGCCTATTTCGGACGAAACTTTTCTTCGTAGTAGGAAATTGTCCTCTGTTTATTTTGTACTGTACGAGATAACGGTAGGAATATCTTGCCCTGGCCCCGCGGCGTATACGTACGGCCAGCGGGCTCTGCCTGGTTAATGTGGCGAGGTCCACGGTGAATTTTAGCTCAATCTAATAGCTGACATGTTAGGTCTATCAGTGCCCTTCGTAGCTAGTCTCACACCTCATGCCTATTTCGGATAAAACCTTTTCTCATAGTATCATTCATGAAATTGACTAATGTTTTTCACGTGATAACGGTAGAAATATCTTGTGTGATAGAGAGAGTATTCACTTTTTTTAGGTAAGTGAGTGTTCAGGTTTTATTCACCCTATCCGAGGGTGTCGCCGATGAATTCAGGTGGAACTGGGAGGCTAGCCATTAATATCTACGCACGCTTCTACAGTGTTGGACTTTTAACAGTAGAGGTTTGTAAAACAGTAACAAGTTTGCCTTAAATGAATCATCCAAAGTTTATTGAACTCGGGGAGGTAGAGGTCAAGGATATCTCTCTCAAACAACACTATAATTAATATACGAGAAGTCTCTTGTGTCCCTAACACACCCAATACACTTGACAGATGTATATGTGCACTACTTATGCGAAGAGATATTATATTACCAGTAATATGGATGATTATAAGTAGTAATTGTAATCTGAAATAAAAATGGCAGCAAGCAAACATGTAGCAGAACTTGTTGAAAATGATATTTCAATGCTTATAAACAAGGCTATGGATCATACTTTCACTAGTGCACACTCTTAACAATGACATCAAAACTGAATAATAAATACTACTCTCAAACACTCTCATGTTGGATGCTAAACACCATTCACTGTGTAGTCCTACAAGAGCACTCTCAAAGTCTGAGTAAACTAACACCACAACGTCATAAAGGAATCACACACACATTGTCACCTTCACAACCGTGAATAACCCTGAAGTTCATATTAAAGTAACCTCTAGAATGCAAAATAGATAAATAGTAACATCACATATCCAACTAGATTACAAAGCTCATGATCACATAAATATCACACCATGGGAGAGAGAGATAAACCACATAGCTACCGGTAGAGCCCTCAGCCTCGATGGAAACTACTCACACATGGTCATAGTGATGAGGATCTTGATGGAAAGGTGCAGCCCGAAGAGGAGACGACGGCGGCTGCCCTTGGCGGTGCCTTGGAGGTGGCAGCGGCGTGGCGGTGATGAGCGGCGGCGGCCCTTGCGGCGGCCCCACTACAACAGAACTAGCTACTTGTCCAGGGCCGAGAGATCTTTTTGTCCCGGGCACACTCCCGGGACAACGTGTTTGGGACAAATAACCTCCCCTATTTGTCCCGGGCACGCCATGACCCGGGACCATTAGGGGGGGAGGGGGAGCACGTGGCCAATTGAGCAAGCCTCTGGCTGGCTCTCATTTGTCCCGGTTCGTAATACGAACCGGGAGAGTATATATGTTTTTTTTGTTTTCTTTTTTTGTTTCCTTTTTTTTTTACTGTTTTCTTGTGTTTATGTTTTTGATATTTATGTTTCATTTTAAACAAGATCGAGTTGCATATTATACACTACTATATAATATATATCATGAATACACGATTTTTTTCTCGGGATGGTCATGAATACTAGTAATACATGAGTTCTCCGAAACAAATATTTACAACCGGAAGATCATGTCTAAATATGTACAACCAGAGATCATTACATGACAAAAGAGGCATTAGACCCTATTTTTTCCTCGAGATAGTTTTTTCGGCTGGATCATACTGCATTATATGCCTGGATTTATGACATAGTCAAGCAGAAACCCCGCAATTTCCTCCGCAATTGGTAGTAGACGGTCTTTTGCATCAAGCCTGTCCCAGATCGTTTCAAACTAAAAAGTAGAGATCAATCGTCATGAAAGTAATTCAATTTAAAAAGTGAACAAGTTTGAATATATTGTTTACGTACGTTATTCCAGTCTGCCCACTCATTGAAGTGAATTCGAATGAACTCACAGACATAGAATCCACACAAATTGGTGCCCTTTTGCTGCTTCGCGCACTTTATGAGAGAATAAGATAAGAATCCAATCAAATAATAATCAAAATATTGAAAAAATGGTATTGTGAGACTAAAATTAAAGATATACGTGGACCTAACTAGTACGGTTTACCTCTCTCCATTTAAAAGTGAGCTTCCGGGCTATACCGACATCATTGTGGAAAGAGGTGAACTTGTCCCAAACCCTGAAGTTTACGGTATAGAAAATTAGTAATTTGTTTTATTAATTATGCTATATTATTAGAAACGACGAGGTCGATTGTGATAATGAACAAATTACCTCTGGAGCATCTGTTTCGTGCCGTCGAACTTTTCTACAGGTTTCGATAATGGGTCGAAGACACCAACGATTTCCTTTTCAACATCAATCTCAAATAATACCCAGTGAAATCTACCATATGTTTATATTTGTTAATAATTAAATCATCAATTACATATATTTAACATCGAGTATGTATAAGAAAGTAAACAACTCACTCGAAGTTGAACGGGAAAATTATGGTGTTTTTGTAATGTTGCGCCATCAATAAGTTAGCAAAAGCTCCTCCGTATTCTCTGGGTTATGTACCAAACCATGATGATGAACTCGATTAGGGTCAATGAATCCAATCTTGTGATTGAGTCCCAACTTTCGAGATTGTATAATTTTCAGCCTGCATAATAGAGTTCAAAAGGAATATAGTGATGAGGATAATTACAAGCAATGAAAAATAAATTGAGCTAGAGAATTAATGATATATATATACATAATTTAATTACTTACAGGCAAAAAGCACTGATGATAGATTTGTCGAGCGCGCCAAAATTGAATAACTGCTATTATTTGCAATACTCAATATGAAACTCATCATCACCTAGGCCATAAATATCCTTTGGAGTTTTCCCATAGAGCCAGTCTCCGTCTTGACTTCTCGTGGTACGTATATACCATGCATTTAGTTGATGCAATATAGCTGGTAGACTGCGCACCTTAGCAGACTCGACAAGATCTTGTCCTCTAACATATCTCCGCAGCACCTCATGTATGGTGACACTCTGGCATATTGTAATGCCTTAAGCTCTGAAAGAGGTAGACTCATTTCTCTAGCTTGCTGCAATAGTACATCATCGACCGGTCCCGGTTGTAAGGCGCCAATATGAGTGGGGGACCGATTGTCCCGCCTGCATTCCGAGATGTGGAACATCTCTCTTGTGGGTGGCAGCAAGTTTTCGTTCTTCCCGCACTCTCCTAGCTGTACGCACCAGAACGCATGTGTAGTCATCGTCCATATTTAGTTCATATTGCGACAAATGCGTAAGAAATTCTATGGCCCACCGTATCGTCTCCGAAGAATATACCGGAAAAGTCAAAGTCATCTTTTTTGCCTTCTTTCTCTGGGCATCCTGGATCTCGTTGACCCATATAACGACATCTTCGCGAGAGTTCACTATGCGAGACTTCCCTGTTTCGCTTTTTTGAGTACTAGTCGACGTAGCGGTGGACTTCTGCTTCTTTTGCGGAGGCGACGGAGTCCGTTTACGCGGCGGCAGAGATCGAGATGGACTAGCGCCTTGGTTGACGTTGTCGGGGGTGTCTGGACTAGCGCCTTGGTTGTCATTGTTGTCATTCTCTGGACTGGCTAGTGGACTGGGAGGGCGATTTTGCTGCATGTGTGGGAACACGATGTATTCCTTTTTCCATAAGCAGGTACTCTTGCAGGCAAATCTCAACTCAACCTCGTCTTCACCCGTAGAGAAGTCCATCTTAATTCCCTCATATGTCTTCATAACCTCATCAACCCCGACAACATCATAGCCATCTGGAATAGGGCGGCAATGGTAAGTTCTATTTGGTATAGGCGGTAGGGCATAGCCGTTCGCCACCTTCACTATTATGTTCAAGCATGGCACATGTAGCTCGCAGAGTTCCCTCTCCGCGATAGTATTCACGGGGTGACGAGGACCCGTCATATCATTGTGGTGATCGAGCTCCGTCGAAGCCACGCTGCTTCTCAGCATTGATTTTGGATCATGAGAAGGATCTTCGGGCGTCTCAGATTCGCAGGAAATCCGTCGAGCCTGCTTCTCTTCCTTTAGCGCTGCTATCTCCTTCTCATGCTCTAGTAGTTTATTTTCCATCCTCTGGACCCGGTCGGCATGCTCTTTCTTCTTTCTCGCTCGGCTTCTGTAAGTGCCAGCATCTTTGGGAAACCCAAGCAGCCACGAAACGGAGCCGACGGTTCCTCGTGTTCGTCCACTGTGTTCAGGATTCCCAAGGGCTCGCGATAGCTCGTCCTTCTCTCTGTTAGGGTGGAACGTGCCTTCCGTGACCTCCTTCCATACCTCTCTGAGTGCTGCAATAGGGTCAGCTCCGTGCTCCTTGGTAAAAATACAGTCACCTGTTACTGGGTCTAACTTCCCATCATGCCCATAGAACCAAGCCTTAATTCGTTCTGGCCAGTCAAATATCTCGATCTCTATACCTTTAGCCAATAACTATTCCTCCATTTTCGTCCACTTAGGCATGGTCGTCAGGTAGCCACCTGACCCCATGTTATGGTGATATAACTTTTTTCTTGCATTTTTCTTATTTCCCGCTGAGATTTTCTTAGCGGCTTCCGATTGCTTGTGCGCCTTAAATGCGGGCTACTCATCTTTTATCTTTTCATAGACTCCGACAAATTCTGGATCAGTACCTTCAGTTACAAACTTGTTTAGCCTTTTCTTCCAGCTGCGAAACAGTTCAGCCATCTCCATAAAAGTCCAGGCCTTGCATCGATTCTCTATAATCGGGTTCTCTTCATCCCCCTCTTCCGGTAAAGTGAAATTCTGCATGAGCTCTTCCCAAAGGAGTTCTTTGTCTTCATCCGGGACATAAATAACCCCCTCTTTTGGCACTTTTGGCTTATATAATTCTTGAGCCCTGATTCCGATTCGGCCCCGAACGACGACTCCACACTGAGCTACAAATTTTCTGGCATGGTTAGCGGGAGCAATCGGTTTGCCTTTTTGTCGTAGTATCGGCATGATTGATAGGAGACGGGGGTCCTCTATCCTGCGTATGGATTGTGGGGAAGAAGGTTGGAGTCGTCGAGGACGGGATTGAACACAGCGAGTTTACCCAGCTTCGGATCCCACAACGGTGGCGAGATCCTACGTGCTGCTATAATTTACTATGAGGCAATAGCCGTGAACAGGTTACAATGTGTATGATGCCTATTGAAGCGTGTCCTAAAGGCTTCCTGGTGGCCGACTTATATAGGCGGTCAGACCCCAGGATACAAGGCAAGTACTTGTCCGACAAGTAAACATAGTCCTAGACCTAGCCGGCTTAGTTGCCGCCTTCCGTCTTGGGCTTGGTGGCTTGATGGGCTTCGGCCTTCCGCCTTCCTTGGACCGTCCGCCTACTTCCTTGTACGTCAGCTATCTGGGCCGCCCAGCAGGCTTCAGCCTTACCACCCTTGGGCCACCCTGGACTAGCCGGAGTGATCCATGTTAGAGATACCCCTGGTTGGTATATCCCCAACACTAGCCCCCAGAAAGGTTGATGTTCTCCAGGCGCCGACTTCTTCCTGATTCTTCATTCTTCAATGTTGGCGGCTACAGGGCTTGAACCATTCTGAAAATAATGGGGAGCGTGTACCTAAGCATTGGTACACGGCCACCTTTATCCGACATGGGAAAGACGGCTTAATGAAACTTGCCGGATAGCTTCACGAGAAAACTTGATCCTTGGCGGCAAGTCAAACCTATCTTTGACGGATGATGCCAGTTGGTTCACGACAGTTTGAAACCAAACAGAGCAAAAATCACGCCATGATTGCAAAATCGCGGGAGAGGAGTCGTGGTGATCGTGTGAATGCGTATCGTTCTGTGGAAACAGATGGCCGACAGGTGTCCAGCTAATCGAGCCATTGCACAGGGAGCAATGCCCGGACCTATAAATAGGGAGCCGAGCGGTTCATTTTCTTTCTTCGCTCTTGCTCTCCTCCGTCTTTCGCTCTCCCGCATACTCGCTCTCCCGAGCTTTCTCGCCACCACCGAGCGAACTCCGGCGAGCACTTCTCCCCCGGCGGCCCCAACGCGCGGCGATGGCCACCGAACAAAACACCACATCGGCGGCGTCCAGCGAACTCGTGACCGAGACAGCCGCGGCCGTGATGATGGGCGGCGCGGTATCGCGTTCTATGGCGGTGCATGCGGGAATTCCCACCTCGGCCCCATCTTCCACTCTGGCCGCGCACGCCCGCGCGGGGGCGTCCTCGGCGCCATCATCTTCCACCGCGCCGGCGGCGCGCCCGTTGACGAGGAGGAGGAGCCAGCCGACCTCGGGTCGCGCTACTGGCTCCCCTCCATTGTCGACGAAGAGGTGCTTAAGGACCTAGAGGCGGCCGGCTACCTGCCAACTCGGGAGGATTGCAGCTGGCGGCCCGCCTTCGGGGACGTCGTCCCGGATCCGAAAGCCGGTGAACGGGTAATCCTCACCTCTCACCTAATTAGGGGAATGGCTCTGCCGCCTTCTATAGCGAGGTGCTGGACCATTATGGGCTCCAGCCCCACAACATCGCGCCCAATAGCATATTAGTCTTAGCCGGCTTCACAGCTTTATTTGAAGGCTATCTAGGTATTAGGCCTAGCTTAGATTTCTTCAGATATTGCTTCCGTTGCCGGTGTCAGACCGTGCCAGACGGCGGACTGGCTACTTGCGGCAGCATCCCTTTCAACTGGCGTCAAGGACGCCAATGGTATCCCAAGATACCATACATCGAGTTCGTCAAGGGCTGGGCGTCCACCTTCTTTTACTGCCAAGACATGGCAGCACCGGGCCGTCAATTTGGCGTCCCGGACTTTGTCAACGCGCCGCCTATGCCTAGGCCATGCTGGAACGAGGCGGTCCACAAGTTGACGGAGGAGCTCCGCCTTATCCAAAGGCGGATCGAGTTCCTCACCCAAATGGCTCCTCCCCTGCTGGACGGGGTGGACACCATCATCTTCTGGCTTAGCCGGCAAATACTGCCTCTGTGGTATAGCCCACATAAGATATGCCAGTATTCGCCTACTGCCACAGCTTCTCTTCGCGTAAGAGAAGAGGGGTTACCAGCTGCCAATTTGGCGGCCCGACTTCACAGCCTTGTCAAATCAGGGCTGGTGAAGGCGGTGGAGGGCGTGCCCATGCACACCCACGACAACCCTCCCCTCGAGGTAGATACTTCTCTTTTTTGCCCTTCTTTGGCGGCTCTGCCGGCTCACTTGAATCTTCTTAACACTTGCACTTGTCTCTTTGGTTAACAACTCTCTGCTCTGGGGGAGAACGACCTGGCTGCCGACTTTTACGAGCCGGAAGCCGGGAAAACCAAGAAGCACAAGGCGTCCGGCGCTGCTTCCTCTGCGGCTAACGCTGAGAGGAAGAAACGGACCGCAGAGGCTACCGAGCCGGTGCTCGTCGATCTTGACGAGAACGCGGGGATTAACATCCCCCGAAGGTACTCATTTTCCGCCTTAGACATTTGTCGGCTTTCTTTATTACTGGTATTCATCTGGCTAACTTTACTTTGTTGCCAGGGAGCGGGTGGCAACTTCCAAGTTGTCGGCTAGATCCCTTTTGTCCAAGGGAAAGCGGCCCCAGAGCAACTCGCCGGCGACCATGCCGCCAACTCCTCAGCCCCGGGCCGGCGGCTTCATGAGCGATGCCCGCCGCCAGCCCCAGGTTTTGGCTTCGAGCCCGCCGCCAAGGACCTCCCCTGCTGGCCGCGCCACTAGCGCTTCTCTTCCATCGGCTGAGGCTACGGCCAATGAAGTCGTCTGATCCCGTTCCGCCATGGAGGAGTTGCTGGTGGAGGTTGCCGGCGGAACGCGAAAGGCACCCCCAGTTGCTGGAGGCGGCAAGGTTAGGGATCCTTGGGAGTCCTTTAAGGAGGCCAAGGAGTCCACCCTGGCTTTTGCCGACTTCCCCACCCAGACCTTCGCCGACTTGGAGGGCGATATTGCTGTAAGTTGTCTTTTTGGAACTTGGTAGCATATACATAGTCTTCCCCCCCTCCCCCCCTCCCGAGCACTTAGATGGCAAATCAATGATATTGGTTACCGGCTTAGTGGTTTTTGACCATATGTTATATGCCTTTGTCTTTGTCCGCAGGGCGTCCTGTCCGCCAACGTGGAGCTTATCTCCTCCAGGTCGGATATAAACAAGCGGTATCGCGATCTGAAAAAAGATTGTGATGCCAAGGATGCGCGGATTGCCGACTTGGAGGCGGCCCGCAAGAAAGATGAAGGTAAGAAACACCGAGTTTTTTGCCTTCCGCCATGTTTTGTGTTTGCTCCCACCAATTATTTAGCTAGCTTATCCATATTGTAGAATTGCTAGATCACGCCCAGGATATACTGAAGGCGTCTACTGATATGCAAGCTATTATGAATGAAGCCTCTGATCTGGCGGCCGCCAACTTGGCGATGAAGGAGGAGCATCGGAAGCAGATGGAGGCCCAACAGATGAGGTTTGCGCAGGAGTCTAGCCAGCTTACCGGAGAGCTGGATAGCCTACGCAAAATATTGGCGGAGGCGGAGAAGGCGGCTGCTGAGGAAATATCTAAGCAGACTTCCCGCGCCCAAACTGCGGAGGATGCAGTGGCAGCTCATATGATTGAGCTGTCCGCCTTCCATAACTCGGTCCTTGGTAAGCTGTTCCTCACTCTTCATCTTTGTCGTCAGTTTGTTAGCCTGAGCCATGCTGACGTTTTTTACTTTTTTGTTATAGTTGCTGCCGGCTTAGGCGATGACAAGGTTGTCAGCCCCCGCCTAGATCGCCTAGCACGCCTGGGTGAGCTGATCACCGAGACTTTGGCGGCGTCCAAGCGGTTTGCCGCCAAGTTCTTCATCTCCTCCGGCAGCCAGGAGTCCGCCGAGTTCAGCGATGTGCCCAGCATGCTGGATCAAGCCACGAAGCTACACAAGAGCTCGCTGAAGTCGGCGGCGCGGGGTGGTGCCAAGACTGCGCTAGGATTATTCATGGCGCACTACCCCGAGGCGGAGATAGAAGCCGTCACCGAGGGCATGCCGTCAACCTATGAAGACGGCAGCAAGGTCCAGCCGGCTGATGTGTTGAACAGTGTTGCCGGCTACGCCACGCGTGTT
This sequence comes from Poa annua, assembly GCA_026929855.1. NCBI lineage: Eukaryota > Viridiplantae > Streptophyta > Magnoliopsida > Poales > Poaceae > Poa > Poa annua. The sequence goes on from CM049426.1 coordinate 181,106,206, forward strand.
GCCGACATGGTTGACACGACGGTCTTCTATCGGCACCATTCTGTGCCCGCTGCTGTAGAAACTGGAGCTGTCGACATGGCAGAGGCGGAGGGGAGCGATAGCTCTGGGGCTGAGGTTGTCAGCCCCCAAGTCCTGATATAGGCGGCCCCCTGAGCCAATAGTCGTTCTTGCCAGCTCCCTTTATTTTATCTTGACGGCCAGCCTCCTCCTGCCCCTGAAACAATTATATCTCAACTTGTAATATTTGTAAATATCTTTTGAAGATGTACTGCTAGGCGGGAAGCCAGCTAACTTATTTTATTTTGCTACTTTAAGTAGGCTTTTGCCTTGTTTATTTGGCTCGCCTTAATTTTATTTTGACTTATATGCTTGACTGTTTGTATGTTGGCAAAAATCTCAGCCGGGAACTTTAGCTGAAACAACCAGGGTTAGTACCATGAGTTTAGAATCAGGAACCAAAGCCAACATGTTGGCGCCAAAGACATACTACTAGGCGAACCACATATAAGAAATCAAAGTAAAGGAATTAGGCGGCACAAAAAATTGATTTTTGCTTTGGTTTGGCTCGAAAGCTGCAAGTATTTACCAGTTTGAACCTTTGCACGGAGCTAGAAAATAGGTAACTTAGATACATAGGGGATATTTGATTGCAGGAAAAGACAAAAGATGGCATGCTTCTCAACACAGATGAGGAATCACAAACTTTTATTTCATAATCATATATAACTTATTACAATTGTAAATTGCTAAGTGTAGAAAGGACGTAGCTGCTCAATGTTCCAAGGCCGTCTTGTTTACTCGAACGAGTCGTCAAAGCCTCTTTTGCGCTTGGTTCCTCTCCTTCCTGCCGCCTTCTTGCGCCTTTTCTTTTCTTCTTCGTCGCGGATATCGGCTAGGTAGTAGGAACCGTTGAGCAACGCCTTTGTGACTATAAATGGTCCTTCCCATGGCGGGGATAAGTTGTGCAAGTCTTTTCTGTCTTGAATTAGGCGGAGAACCAGGTCATCTGTTCTGAAGCCTCGCTTCCGCACTCTCCGGCTATGATAGCGGCGGAGTTGTTGCTGATACAAGGCGGAGCGGTGTAGAGCGACGTCTCTTTCTTCATCTAACAAGTCCAGGCTATCCGGTCTTGCATCATCTACGTCTTGCTCGACGTAGGCTTGAACTCTTGGGGAATCGTATTTCATGTCGGTAGGTAGCACCGCCTCTGCGCCATATACTAGGAAGAAAGGAGTGTAGCCGGTAGATCTGTTTGGCGTTGTGCGCAAATTCCAAAGTACGAACTGTAGCTCTTCTGCCCAAGCGCCGGCTGCCCTATGTAACGAAGCTTCGAGACGGGGCTTAAGTACTGAGAGGACTAAGACGTTTGTACGCTCTACTTGTCCATTTGATTCAAAGTGTGACACAGATGCCAAATCAAGCCGAATGCCTCGATCACTGCAGTATTCTTCGATGTCGCCTTGAGATAGGTTGCTGCCATTATCGGTGATAATGTTGTGTGAAACTCCGAACCGAGAGATAATTTCCCAGAGGAAATTGGTGGCTGTTCGTGAGTCAAGTTTGCTGATCGGCTCGGCCTTCACCCATTGAGTGAACTTGTCGACAGCGACCAATAGGTGGGTATACCCACCACGTGCCTTCTTGAAGGGGCCAACCATGTCTAAGCCCCAGACCGCGAACGGCCAAGTGATTGGAATTGTCCTGAGATCTTGTGCCGGCATGTGAGGTTGGCGGGTGTACAGCTAGCAGCCCTTGCATGTTTTCAAGATGTGCTCAGCGTCTTATTTGGCGGTTAGCCAGTAGAAACCTTGGCGGAAAGCTTTGGACACAATGGATCTGGCGGAGGCGTGATGTCCGCAAGTGCCGATATGTATGTCTTTCAGAATTTCCCGGCCTTCTTCTGGCAGTATGCACCGCTGATAGATACCGCACGTGCTTCGCTTGTACAGCTCGCCTTTGATTATTGTGAATGCTTTGGCTCGCCTTATGATCTGCCTTTTCAACACCTCATCGTCTTCCGACAACTTCTGGTTGATTAAGAAATCAAGGTATGGGATAGTCCAATCCGGCTGTACCAAGTAGACGGCAAGACTTGCCACTTCTACTGGTTCTTCTGCATCGGGGTCCAACAAGTCGGCGCCCTTAATGGACGGCTTATGCAAATGTTCCAGGAAAATGTTCTTCGGCACTTTTTTGCGTTCCGACCCGAGTCTGGCGAGGTGTCTGCCGCCTCGTTCTCAGCTCTTGGAACATGCCGGACTTCGTAGCCCATGAAATTTTTGGCGAATTCGTCAACTTTGGCACAGTAAGCCGCCATTGTTGTACTCTCTGTGTCCCATGTGCCGCTTACTTGTTGCGCGACTAAATCGGAGTCGCCATAGCAGAGGATTCTCTTGACGCTGAGGTCGTTTGCCACATGTAGCCCATGAAGTAAAGCTTCATACTCTGCGACGTTATTGGTTGATGTGAAATGAATCTGCAATACGTAGCTGAACTTGTCACCTTTGGGTGTGCGCAGAACAACTCCAGCCCCGAGCCTTTGAGCATCTTTGAACCGTCAAAGTGCATGACTCAGTATTCTGACTCAGGGAGTACCGTTTCCTCCATGGCTTCTGTCCAGTCGGCAACAAAGTCTGCAAGTGCTTGAGTCTTAATGGCGGTCCGTGGTTTGTAGACTATATCGAAAGCGGCAAGCTCGATGCCCCATTTGGCAACTCGGCCTGTTGGCTCTGCGTTGTTGATTATGTCTCCCAACGGTGCCCTGCTGACTACTGTCACTGTGTGCTCCCGGAAATAATGCCTAAGCTTTCTGGCGGCAAAGAATACACCGTAGGCCAGGTTTTGGTAATGTGGATACCTCTGCTTGGAGGCGGAGAAGACTTCACTGATGAAGTAGACCGGACGTTGCTCAGACGTCACGGCTTCGCTTTCCTTTCTTTCCACAACCAAGACAACGCTGACAACTGCTCCTGTTGCCGCGATGTAGAGCAACATTGGTTCCTGCGATCGAGGTGCTGCCAATATTGGAGCGGATACGAGAGCCTCCTTAAGTTGCTGTAAGGCGGCCTCTGCTTCTGTTGTCCACTCGAAGTTGTCGGATTTCTTCAATAGCCGGTAGAGCGGCATTACCTTTTCTTCGAGGCGGCTTATGAAATGACTGACGGATGCCGCGATCCGGCTAAGCGTTGCACGTCCTTCAGACAAGTAGGTCTGGATATGTTTTGGATAGCCTTGATCTTCTCTGGATGAACCTCGGTCCCTCGTTCTGAGACGATAAATCCAAGCAGTTTGCCGGCTGGAACACCAAAAACACACTTGGCGGGATTGAGTTTCATCTGGTGTTTCCGGAGATTCGGAAAAGTTTCCTCCAAATCTTCTAGGAGATCTGCCTTCTTTTTCGACATCACCGCAATGTCGTCAACATAGACTCGAACATTGCGGCCGATCTGTTCGTGTAGGCAATTTTGCATACAGCGTTGGTATGTTGCCCCTGCATTCTTCAGGCCAAAAGGCATCGTGATATATCAGAAAGTTCCGTATGGAGTGGTGAAATATGTTTTCAGCTGATCCGACTCCCTCATCTTGATTTGGTGGTACCCTGAGTAGGCGTCCAAAAAAACAAAGTAGCTCAGAGCCTGCTGTGGAGCCTACGACCTGGTCAATTCTAGGCAGCGCAAAGGGATCCTTTGGGCAGCATTTGTTAACACCGGTATAGTCGATACACATCCTCAGCTCTTTATTCTTCTTTGGAACAAGTACATGATTTGCCACCCAATCGATGTGTACAACTTATTTTATGAAATTGGCGGCCTTCAGCCTATTTATCTCCTTCCCTATAGCCTTGCGTCTCTCATCACCAAAGCGTCTCGTTGCTTGCTTCACCGGCTTGGATCCCTTTATGACGTTGAGTGAGTGCTCGGCAAGTTCTCTCGGTACACCAGGCATGTCGGATGGCGACCATGCAAAGATGTCGCCATTCTCACGGAGGAACTCGACGAGCGCGCCTTCCTATTTGCTGTCAAGGTTGGAGCCGGTGATAACTTTCTTATACTTGTCGCCTGGGACGAGGTACGCCTTTTTGGTGTATTCTGAAGCTTCGAAGGTCTTCTTGACATCCATCTTTGGCTTGGGCATGGAGTTGCTGGGTCCGCCTTAAGTAGTGCGAGATCTTCCTTGTGGATGACGGCTTCTGGGAAGGCGGCCATGCCACGCTCGCACTCCTTAGCTTTCTTGAAGTTGCCAGAAACCATGATGGTTCCGTGTTCCCCTGGCATCTTAAGCTTGCTGTATATGTAGCACGGCCTTGCCATGAATTTGGCAAAAACCGGTCGTCCGAAGATTGCATGGTAGGCACTTTTGAAGGGAACAACTTTGAACCGGAGAAACTTTGAGCAGTAGTTTTCCTTTGGTCTAAAAGTTACCTTCAGCCTAATGCCCCCCATTGACTTTGCTTGTCTGCCGGGCACTATGCCATGAAAAGTGAGGTTGTTGTGGTCAAGCTGATCCTTAGACAAGTTCATGCGGCTTAGTGTATCCTAGTACATGATGTTGAGTCTGCTGCCGCCATCCATGAGTACTCTTGTGAGCCTGACTTTGTCGACAATGGGGCCGACGACAAGGGAATATTTGCCTGGGTGAGGGACGTGATCAGGGTGGTCGGACCGGTCCCAAGTGATTGCCGCCTCGGACCAATTCAAATACTGAGGGACTTCTGACATTGTCGCGTTGAGTTCGTGCATCTCCGCCTTGTCCGCCTTAGCCGAAGGCGTGCCGACAAAGCACACGAGTGACTCTTTGACCTTCGGGTATGGCTTCTTTTTCTTGGCGGCAGCGTCGTCATCGCTTGAGATTGACATGTCGTCATCCTCATCGTCCTTGTTGTCTTTCTTGTCGTACTTCTTTGACATTTTTGACTTCCAGCCAACTGTGGGGTCCCTTTTGAAGTCGTCCATGAAGCGGCACTCGCTGAGCATATGGTTGACTTTGCCGAGTTTTTCGTGGATTGGGCATGGCAGAATTTTTGCCTGCTCATAAGTAATGCGTGCCGCCTTAGGGCCTGAGCCAGCGTCACGATTATCTTTCTTGTTCTTCCACTTCTTTTTGTCGGCGTTCCCTTGGAACGCGACGGCCACCTCGTTAGAAGGTCTGACTTTGTCTTCCATTGCTTGCTTGCGTTTGTTGTTCCGCCTTGGCGCGGTGCTGACGTCTGGATCATCGTCACGTGCGTCATCATCTGATGTCGCGTATTGGGCGGCTAAGTTGAGCATCTCGCCAAGGTCCGTGACTTGCTCGCGGACGAGCCGGTGACGGAGCAGGGACTTTTTCTGTAGGCCCGTGTAGAAGGCATGGATAGCCTGTGCGTCTGAAACACCATGACAGTTGGCCTTTTCGGAGATCCAACGGCTGACAAAATCTGTCATGGTTTCGTCCGGCTTCTGAATATAGCGTTGCAAATCCGTGTAGGTATTTGGACGCTTGTATGTTCCTTGGAAGTGCTGGGAGAAAACCTTTTCCATGTCGTACTAGCTATGGATAGACTTTTCGGGAAGGTTGTCAATCCAAGCCCTTGCCGTGCCTTCTAACATGAGAGGTAGGTAGCGGACGGCAATGTGATTGCTTCCGCCGGCAATTTCTATGGCCATGGCATAATCGGCTAGCCACAAATCCGGCTTAACGAGGTCGTTGTACCTAGGACAATTTTTGGACACTGATGTCATGTCCTTGGGCAACGGCTCTCTGCGGATTGCGTTGCCAAAGCACTTTGGGCAAGAGTATAGCGGCTCCCTTCCTCTTGCTATGTATTGTAGGCGATGTCGTGCGTCTTTTGGATCGAGTTGTTGTCCGCCTCTGTCGGCGTTTAGCTCGTCCTGCGCTGCCCGACTTACGTTTTGCCTGGGCCCATCTGCCGCCTCCTTCCTTTTGTTGCCGGTGCAGCGCTGCGGAAACCGGCTTAGACCTCTCCTGGGAGGGTCGTTGCCGGTATCTTTTTTAGACGGCTGGCCGTTGTCCCGGCTACCGCCATTGCCGCGCCTTGGCTATGCTGGAGGTGGCAGGTCTCCTCTGCTTCATGTCTGTGAGTTCTCGTCTCGCCTAGGTTTTGGTGGTGGCGTATTCTTTGGAGGTGGCGTCGCTTTCCTTTTGTCGCCATGGCTACTGGAGCCGGACGGGCCTTCGGGGTCAGCGCCAGGTGCGGCTTTGCACTTTCCTGACTTGGATTCTAGATCTACCCCTCGGGCATCCTCCATATGGCCATAGGAGTCAGCGTGAGCTTGCTGTTCTAGGGCCTTGCTCATGAAGTGTCTTGCGTTGGCCACCTTTTCCTCCGCCGTGTAAGTCTTGTCGTCTAGGGTGTCTAGCGTAGCAGCAGCGTTAAGGATGGGGGTGCAGAAGACAACATCCCCCCTTCTGTCCACACACTGTGGTGTTGTGCGCCAGTCAAACCCTAGATCTTGAGCTGTTGTTGTCGCACGAATTGGCGGCTCCTTATCACGGCGGTCTTTTGACGACCTTTTTTCTTCGAAAAGCTGCCTGTTTGGTTTTGCCGACATCTTTTCTTGCTGCTTCTCGATCTTCTTCGCAAGGCTATCAACATGCTCCTCTATTTTGCGCAGGAAGTCAGGGTGCTTAAGCATATTAAGCCTAAGTTCTTCCACCTCGTCAAGTGGGGTATCTTTGTTCACCGGACTGTTCATGATTTCGTCTACTTCTTTAATGACGGAGACCAAATCCGTGGGTTTGCTGCTGACGCCTTTTTTGAGACCAGCTTTTTTCTTTGCGCGCACTTTGTCGGAACCGTCAATGATTTGACCGGTAACGGTGTTGCCGACATCTTCTGCCGGATTGTCTTGAGGCGCAGAAGCAACTGGGGTTGACTCGTGTGACGCCCTAAAATTGGTACTATGTAGATTTAAGCGTTCCCGCCGAAATCCGCATAATAACGATTTTAGGTCGCCCACCAGACATAATGTGCACGCCGAAACATGCGCATTATGTGGGTGGAATTGTGATAACATTACAACAGTTCCGATACATCCACAAATACAACAAAGATATAATTACAACAACGACTCGAACGAGTCAAGATACAAATAAGACAATACAAAGATTCAAATGACAGCGAAAGCAAAAATAGTATCCGACTACGGATAAGATGCAATTTGGACTAAGAGTCCTGAAGATAAGCAATGGCGCCATATCCCTGCCCAGCCAAGCCGGAGGGATTCCCAAGCTAACGTCGTCAGACTTCAAACCTGTTAACTGCACATAAAGCACATCCCAAAAGAGGGTCAGGGCACTCCCTGGCAAGCAAAACCGACTTGTCTACTTTCTACACCATCTCCCAAAATATGGGGTAGGTGGACTTAGGGGCAGCAGCACTAGCAACCTAAAGAGACACGCTACAACTTCCGTCTAATTAGAGAGGGATAAGAGAGCGCATAAGATAAACATCTAGAACTAACACCAATCATAACCCATTCTCGAATTAACCCCCTCAACCAAATATGAGGAATCAATTCGGGAAACTCACACGTTGAACCGTTTTAGTTATAATTTATGGTGAAAGTAATTCTATATTACTAGTCAATTTAATTAACATTAATTAAGTGTAAGTTGTCTAGATCTTGTTAGCCAGCATCATCACCAAAGTCGTCCATAACCGTGGATACGGCTCATCGATAAGATTATACCCTGCAGGGGTGCACTAATGTACCCATACTCGCATGATCAACCCAAGCAAGCATCAGGGCTTCTCAACACGACTTATTCCTTCACTACAGCAAGTCCAAGTGCCACCCATATGAGTTGTTACCCGCGTCAGGAGTCCGGCCGAATCTCAATTGCGGACTCATTAGTTTGCGACTACGCCAGCATGCGGCTCAAACCACAGTAGGAACTGTCCGCTTCGTGTCGTACCGCACCTATATGACCCCCCGTATCACATAACCTCTCATCATCATCATCATCATGCACATGCATATGAGCAAATGGAAAACCCGAACTACTTGCGGCACATGGACAAGCTGTAGATCCGTTCAAAGTCGAGGGGGGCTCCATAGGGCCTCCCACAAGTGGTTAGTGCGCTCAAAATTGGATCCGAGGACAAAATCTCAGTTCCTAGGTCGACACTGAGCAGAACAAAGCACCTCGCAAGGCCTTCCGCCTGGTGCCTTAACTTTTAATTATAATACCTCAATATAATACAACATTTTATTAAGGTAGAATAATCTATCATACTAAGCAGATGAAGCATAAGACCAACAGACGACTCGCACAACCAACTCTAAGCATGCACTACGACTCGCAAGGCTAACAGATAAACACGCAAGGGGTTATGGGTTGTGGGGATAAAGCTGTATGGGCTGCAGGATAAACATGTGATGGGATCGTAGTTCAAGAATCGATAACTAGGGTAGCAGAGATCAACGGCAGGAATGAAAGACAATGTATAGGTAAACAAGCAAACTTTGCTTGCCTGGAATCCCGCATGGAAGCAGATCTTGTCGTTGCTCACACATCTCAACGTCGTATCCGCGAAGAAGCAACAAACACTGAAAGCGCAAAAGATGCATTTTACAACTATGGCAAAAGATCCAGCATGATCATGGAAGAATGATGCATGGCATGGCAAGATGCATTGCGAGATGCACTTAATCCAAATTAAGCGGGATCGGGATTCCGACAATTAATATTAATGTTAAAGTTATTTATCTACCGAACAAATTAAACGTTCGTTAACATGGCAACACATGGCATGGGTGATCTAATTAAATTAAATGGAATAGGCATTAATTAAATAAAGCCCAACACATTCCATATTTAATTATATAGGTGCAACAAATAAATTACACTAAGAAATTAAAATAAAATATGCAAAATGGCATAAGAATGTCATATTAATGTATATTGCATTTTTCTGATAATAAAACATATAAAGATTATTTTATTTGGAGTTATAGAATTAAAGTTATTGCATTTATAAGTTCAGGGGTGTTTCTGAAAATAGGCAGGGACCAGTTCGTGATGGAAAAAGACCCAGTGAGGGCTCTGTGCAAAAACATTTAACCAGGGGGCTCGGGGCAAAAACACCAGTACAGATCCGTTCCTGGACTTTACTCACCGAGCCAGGGCTAGCCGGAGAGACTGCCCGGCGGGCCCGTGCGCCACGCTGGCGTGTGTGGGAGCTGTGCGGGCTCCCGCGGTCGCTGACCAGCGGGGCCCGCGTGTCAGTGGGCGCTAGAAAAAGGGAAAAAGTGGGGCTTCTTACCAACGACCCCGGGGGTCGAACTCGCGTCTCGCGCGCGGATGGAACCGGAAGGACGCGCTAGCCACGGGGCCAGATATGTGCTGGTGTTAGATACCGCGGCGGGATCCTTTTAAGGGTTCAAGTTGTACGCTTTCTTATCTGACGGAACCGCATCTAGCAGCGTCAGAGCGTAGCGGCGGAGAGGAACTACGCCGGGGACGACTAGGGACGGGCGGAGCGAAACGGGCGAGTGCGTGCGGCGGTTTCTGCGGTGCGTGTGCTGCGGCGTGTTTGTGGCACATGAGTGCACGGGGCGCAGCTCCAAGACCAAGCAAGGACCTTGGAGCTTCGGCCATGGCAAAACGGAGGAGGAGGCGGGGACCGATTCGACGTTTCCTGCACGGAAATGAGGGAGGAAGAAGGGGGATCGAAGGGGAAGCTCACGGGGAGGGTGGTCGGAGGAGTTGCACGGCGCGGGGACGTTCGAAGATCGCGAATTTCGCCGGAGTCGCTCCGCCGGCGTCGGGGAAGACGTGGACGAGGGCGACGGACGGAGCAGCTCCCGGTCCGATTGTCTCGGGGAGGAGGCCGACGACGAGGAGGCGCTGCTCCGGGGATGCTCTACGGGTCTTCGACGTCCCTGGTACGGCGGCGCAACGGCGAGGTGGTGGTGGAGGTTTCGGTGGTGGAGAAGAAACAAAGAAGATGATGGGGAGAGCGGGTGGCGGCGCTGGGAGGAGGGAGAGGGAGGAGGTTAGGGTTTGGGATTGGGGAGAGGGGTGCGGCTAAGAAGGGGAGGAAGGGAGCACGTGCTGGGGACTCCATGGCTCGGCTCTGTCTCTGCCTCGCTGGAAAGGGAGGAAGAAGACAAGGGAGAGTGGGCCGGGCTGGGGAGAGAGGGAGGTGGGCCAGGAGTGGGTTGCGGCCCAGGGAGGTTTTTATTTGTTTTCCTGCTGTTTTATTATTTTCTTCTTTATTATTTTCCTGTTTTTATGTTTTAAAACAAAATAGAGGAAGACAAAGCTATAAAGACTTTTGGAAAATAATTATAGTTTCCAAAAATACACAACTTCATATTTTAGTTTGATTATTTGAAAAGAAATTTAAATATCACATTTAAATTAATTGGATTTGCAATTAGCTTTAAAAGTAGAAAGAATTTAAATGGAGTTAAATTTAAATGCAAGAATTTAAATTAAGATTGACAAATGAAAAATGATGCATGATGATGTCATGTTGATGCAAAAAGAAAAACAAACAATTTTCTAATTGGGAAAATCCCGGGGCGGTACAACTCGTGACCGATGACAACCATCATAGCTAGCTTATCAGGCATATCTGTATTCGATGTGTTCTCTGAAGGAATCAGATTATCACTGGAAAAGCGGCTTTTGATTCTCTCTTCGAAGAGACTAGCATCATAATCAGAATCTACGTTGACTTGAACGGTAGATCTGATCCGGCATCTGACATCGCATCCACCTGAAGAGCAGGAAGGATTGACTCAGGATCATTGTTTTCCGGCTGGGAGTCGGATCCCAGTTCGACAACTCCGACAAAGTGGAAGTCAGATCCGGCCGACTCCTGGGAGAAGGCGGATTCAGATCCGTCTTGCCGGTCGACTGCTTGGTCGAAGGGTTGGTGGGTGGGGTCGTAGAAACGTGGCATGCCGTACGCCTCTGCCGTGTACCCGATGATGACGTCGATTCCTCCGATCGGTACAATTGCGCACCCGATAAGGTAGTCGTCCGCCGGGAGACAGGACTCATCTGAGTTGACGTAGTTGTGGCCACCATACCTTGTGATGCGGCCGACGGCGATCTGCTTGCCCACGCCGCCAAGTGTTCCCGCCTGGAACGTGACGCCAGAAACCTTATGCCCCACGGTGGGCGCCAACTGTCGTAGTATCGACATGATTGATAGGAAACGGGGGTCCTCTAGCCTGCGTATGAATTGTGGGGAAGACGGTTGGAGTCGTCGAGAACGGGATTGAACACGGCGAGTTTACCCAGCTTCGGATCCCACAGCGGTGGCGAGATCCTACGTGCTGCTATAATTCACTATGAGGCAATAGTTGTGAACATGTTACAATGTGTATGATGCCTATTGAAGCGTGCCCTAAAGGCTTCCTGGTGGCCGACTTATATAGGCGGTCAGACCCCAGGATACAAGGCAAGTACTTGTCCGGCAAGTAAACAGAGTCCTAGACCTAGCCGGCTTAGTTGCCGCCTTTCGTCTTCGGCTTGGTGGCTTGATGGGATTCGGCCTTCCGCCTTCCTTGGACCGTCCGCCTACTTCCTTTTACGAACGCTATCTGGGCCGCTCGGCAGGCTTCAGCCTTACCACCCTTGGGCCACCCTGGACTAGCCGGATTGATCCATGTTAGAGATATCCCTGGTTGGTATATCCCCAACACTTTTTCATTGATTTGGTCGATGTGGTACTTTTGTTTCCCTTGCAGCTTCTTGGTCTCGCTTCGTGGCCCGCCTCGTTTCACGGATGCTTTTTTGCTTGGTCCCGGTTCGTGGCCCGCCGATGGCTAAACAGAAGAAAAAGTGATATTTAATATATGTATACACACAAATCTATTCAATAGAGACAAACACCTGAGGGCATATATCTACCTCGGCGGACGACTTTCCAACAGTAGAGTCGGTGAAGTGTCGGTGAACTGTGTCGGCCCAGTGGAGACTGGGGTATGAAGAGCCTACTCTCCTCAGGCCCCGCACGTGGGCTGATCAGACGAAACGGCTAAGGACCAAGCTATCGCTTGGAGAGACCCTCGAGAGGGCAACCCCCTCGAGGGCCTGAAGAGGAAGCAAGGGCCTGAAGAGGACCCTCGCTTCAGGAAACCCTCCCGAGGCGAGACGCGCCTGGAGGGAAGTCAACAGAAACCCCTCCACAGGCCGCCCCAGGCCTGTGGGGAAACTTCGCGGCCAAGGAAGTACGGCAGGACGCACATGGCCTCTGCCATACCCGCAGGGTGACGCAGACGCCCCCCTTGCCGTTTTGGTGATAAAGGAGTCAATAAAGTTGCGCCGGCTGCGCCAGGACAGCTGGTACCTTCCTCTCTGATGATAAAGCGGCTGGACGGCGCAACACTCCAAGAGGATCGTCATCGTGGGCTCCACTCCGGAGACCGCGGACCCTACGAGCTGTTCTGCGCGGTCTGCCGCCTGTCGGCCACCTCGCCCAACTTTATCGACGATGGACCGCGTCCATGAATGATCCCGCAGCGGTGGACTCCAACTCCTTTACGCCACTGCCGTGTGGGAGCCCGCCTTGGACGCCAAGCGGAAGAAAGACGCCTGCGGCGCCTATAAAAGGAGCAAGACCTCCACCGTAGAGATGGTCGGCCAATTGAAAGGAGAACACTTGTAAACCCTAGCTCGGCTTAGTAGAATAGCTTTCGGCTGGAGGAGGAAGAAGACGATTGCTTCCCTTCCCAGTCACGAACTGCCTCAAGAGAGCCCTTGGCAAGCTCAGTTGTACAGTAACCTCCACAGTGCAATACAGACAAGCAGGAGTAGCGGTCTTACCTCCTCCCGAGGGCCGTGAACCTGTGTACGGGCTGGTTTCTTTCTCAGTCGTGGTTGTTCCTCTCCAGGCCCAGCGAGCACCGTCGTCGTGCCTCTCGAGGGTCTTGACATCCGCGTTCAATCCCCTTCACGAACTACTCTTCAGGAAGTGACCACCCCTGTTCCGTGAGTCATAACCCGACAAACTGAACTATCGGTGACGTCTATTCCGTCTGAAGGCCCCTCCAATCCATGACCGGACGTTCAGGAATTGTCCAGTGAAATCGTCTAAGTGTTCCTCTTCTTGTTCAAGGAAAGTACCAGGATCCAGTCTATCACTTTCGCGGATGGTGTAGAACATGTCCTCTTCTTGTTCAAGGTTTCTACCGGTGTCCATAGTTTCTGCAAGGGATTTCAATTGTACAAACACATTTCAATTTCAACCCGGAGCAAAGTTATTTGAATTGTACAAACACATTAAGACCTTTCAATTGCACAAACACATTTCAATCGTCTCGAGTATTTCAATTTCATTTACATTTCTCTTTGTAGTATCTCGAACTTTGCTAGGGCTCCGACAGGGCGGCAGCTACGATGAAGTGACAAATCTGAGTATCTGCATTGCAACAATAGTTATAATGAAATCAAACACAAGACATTTGACAAAATCTAACTAACACAAATTCTAAAACATTTGTGATTCGATTGAGCGGCGCGGTTGAATACTAACACATGCTACTCATACTAATTTGCATACTAATTTGCATGCTACTCATACTAAGTCATTTATTTGCACACACAAGTAAGTTCGACTAACTACCGGCGTGGCGGCCAGAGGAGGGGGTGCTCACCGCACCGGCATTGGGGCAAGAGACGTGCGTGCGGACGACGGGGTTGACGTCATGCTTACGCCGCGCTGACATCAACAATTGCAGCGGCGGCGCGGAAACAGATGCGTGTGGGCTCTGCGCCACAGAGGCGTGCGGGCGTGCGGGCAGCGACGCGAGCACAGCGCGACAACGGAGGCGTGCGGGCAGCGACGCGAGCACGGTAGCAACTATGGTGGCGCGTGCAACGGCGGGGATCCAACCTTTGGAGGCACGGGCAACAGCGGCGGCGCGGACGGAGGCGCGGCAGAGGCACGGTGGAGGCACGGACGGAGTCGAGGAAGGAGGCACGGGACGACGGTGGCGGCGGCGACAAGGGTTCGACAAAAAAATTGGGCAGTACTTCGGTAGGAGAGGGGAATTGCTCCGGGTGGTTGCTCGGCCCGGAGCGCTAAGTGTGGCTTATATAGCCCCCCACCCATTTGTCCCGAGTGGTGGCTCAGCCCGGGACAAATAGGGGTCATCTGTCCTGGGCCGTGGCTGCACCCGGGATAGATAGCACCCCTATTTGTCCCGGGCTGAGACACCACCCGGGATAGATGGGGTTTTTTCATTTTTTTTTCTGTTTTTATTTTCTTTTTCTGTTTTCGTTTTAAATAACTTTTGCAAACTTTGGAATTTGAAAAAACTTTGAATATGAAAAGTGTTTCAATTTGACTAACTAACACAAAAACATTTTCTGTTTTCTATAATAATTATTTTAATTAGTTTAAAACTAATTTGAATATGAATTTGAATAACTTTTGCAAACTTTGGAATTTGAAAAAACTTTCAATATGAGAAGTGTTTGAATTTGACTAACTAATACAAAAACATTTTCTGTTTTTGATAATAATTATTTTAATTAGTTTAAAACTAGTTTGAATATGAATTTGAATAAGTTTTGCAAACTTTGGAATTTGAAAAAACTTTCAATATGAAAAGTGTTTGAATTTGATTAACTAATACAAAAACATTTTTTGTTTTCTATAATAATTATTTTAATTAGTTTAAAACTAGTTTAAATATGAATTTGAATAACTTTTGCACTTGTTAGCTGTTCAATCATGTGTGTGTTTCTTTTGATGGCTCGTGAGCTGTTCGATCAACACTTTCACTTCCAAACCAGGACTAAAGAAGCACACGGATCGTGTGTTTCTTTCAAGCACTTCTTAACCGTTCGATCAGGTGTGTGTTTCTTTTGATGGCTTGTGAGCTGTTCGATCAACACTTTCACTTCCAAACCGGGACTAAAGAAGCACACAGTTCGTGTGTTTCTTTCAAACACTTGTTAGCCGTTGGATCAGGGGTGTGCTTCTTTTGAGCACTTGTTAGTTGTTGGATCAACACTATCAGTACCACTGTTTGAGCCACATGACCGTATATATAGCCCCCTCTCGGACGAGGGGAGCACTCAATGTATCCTCCTTCCAGTGCTCAGGTGGTGGTATAAAAAAGCATTCGGATTCCCTGCATACGTCCGACCTGGCATTTGATATGCGGGGCACTCAAGAGCCACGGTCGGGCTGTATGTAGGGGAAACCGTGTGTTTTGTTCTATCAAAAGAATAGTTCAATTCATCTATGAGGAATACAAATCACTTGGATTCCCTGCATAGGCTCCACGGTGTATTTGATATGCAGGCACTCAGGGTCACTGTGGGGCTGTATGCAGGTGAAATCGTGTGTTTTGTTCTATCAACGCCGATAGATCCATTTGATATGCAGGTAAAAATGGACCATCTTCTTCATATAAAGGTAAAAATGGAGCATCTTCTTCATATAAAAAGTTTAATATATTAATTATTACACATCGCACCAACATCTCCATCACACAACGCCGCCAGTTCTTCTGGGTCGGAACCATGGAGCATCTTCTTCAATCAACTTGATGATTGGGTCAATCTTGATGATTGGGTCAATGTTCACTACGAAGGGCGGAATTTCATCAAAACTATTATAATCATCTGACATGTCTGTCTTGTCCTCTACTCCCACGATGTTTATTTTTCCTGAAAGAACTATGTGATGCCTCGGCTCCTCCACTCCCATCATGTTTCTTTTTTTGGGTCTGCTAGACATGTCCTTCACATAGAAAACCTGAGCCACATCATTGGCTAGCACGAATGGTTCGTCTCCGTCCGCAAAATTGTTTAGATCCACTGTTGTCATTCCGTACATCTTGTCTACTTCAACCCCGCCTTTCAGATCGACCCATTTGCACCGAAACAAAGGGATCTTAAAAGAAGGTCCATAGTCAAGTTCCCATATCTCCTCTATGCAACCATAATATGTGTTCTCCTTCCCATTGTTGTTTGTTGCATCAATGCGAACACCACTGTTTTGGTTCGTGCTCTTTTTATCTTGGACACTCGTGTAAAATGTATTCCCATTTATCTCGTACCCTTGGAAAGTACATATAGTTGTATATGGTGCCCTGGCCAAAAAGTGTAATTGTTCATCAACCTTGTCTTTATTTTGGAGATGTGCTTGCAACCAACCACCGAAAGTCGCCATGTGTGTACGTACAATCCAGTTGTCATACTTCCCCGCGTGTAGGGAGCGTACAAGATTCTTGTGTTCATCGATATACGGGCCACCTAAGTAGAACTTTGTAGAACTGTATAGTGTGCTTCAGTGAAAGAATGTCCATCCATAATTTTTTTTGATTTCTTTCCTAGTGTGCCTTTTCCAATAAGTCTCCCCTCATGTCGTGATTGTGGAACACCAATCGGCTTAAGGTCATGAATAAGTCAACAGAGAACTCAATGACCTCCTCGTTACCGTAGCCGTTGGAGATGCTTCCTTCTGGCCTAGCACGGTTATGAACATATTTCTTTAAGACTGCCATGAACCTCTCAAATGGGAACATATTGTGCAAAAATACAGGACCGAGAACTTGAATCTCTTCGACTAGGTGAACCAGGAGATGCGTCATAACATCGAAGAAGGATGGAGGGAACACCAACTCAAAACTGACAAGACACTGGACCACATAATTTTGCAACCCTGGTAGAATCGCCGGATCGATTACCTTCTGAGATATTGCATTGAGGAATGCACAAAGCTTCACAATGGGTACTTGAACATTTTCCGGTAGTAGCCCCCTCAGTGCAATCGGAAGAAATTGTGTCATAATCACGTGTCAATCATGAGACTTTAGGTTTTGAAAATTTTGGAGTCTCACATTTACTAACCTCTTTATATTCGACGAGAAGCCAGCCGTGACCTTGATACTTCTCAGGTATTCAAAGAATATTACTTTCTGTTGTTTGGTAAGAGCGTAGCTGGCAGGACCTTCGTAGTGTTCGAGACTTAGGCCGTCTTGTTCTTTTACACGTTTCTGGTCCTCCCGTGCTTCCTCTGTATCTTTTTTCTTCCCGTACACGCCCAAGTAGCCTAGCAGGTTCACGCAAACATTCTTCGTCACGTGCATGATGTCGATAGCAAATCGAACCTCTAGGACCTTCCAATATGGTAGCTATTTTTTCTTCCACATGGGTGCATGCCCGTTAGCGTCTTTCGGAACTTGTTGTCCTCCAGAACCCTTTCCAAAGATTAATTTTAGATCCTTGACCATATCAAATATTTCTTCACCAGTACGGTTGACATGCCTCCTACTGTGATTAGCCTCACCTTTAAAATGCTTGCCTTTCTACCTTGCGGTATGCCTGATCAGAAGAAATCGACGATGCCCCAGATACACACACTTCTTACATTTATCCAAATATAAACATTTAATCTCACCCAAACAGTGTGTGCATGCATTGCACCCCTTGGTCAACTGCCCTGAGAGGTTAGCAAGAGCAGGCCAATCGTTAATTGTTACAAAAAGCAAAACTCGTAGGTCAAATTCCTCCTGTTTGTGCTCATCCCACACCCGTACACCTTCGTCCCGCCACAACTGTAAAAGTTCTTCAACTAATGGCCTGAGATACACATCAAGGTCGTCGCCAGGTTGCTTCGGGCCTTGGATGAGCAATGGCATCATAATAAACTTTCACTTCATGCACAACCAAGGAGGAAGGTTATAAATACATAGAGTCACAGGCCAGGTGTTATGACTGCTGCTCTGCTCCCCAAAGGGATTGAATCCGTTTGTACTTAGATCAAACCTTAAGTTCATTGCGTCATCTGCAAATTCCGGGAACTCTCTCTCAATTTTTCTCTACTGCGACCCATCAGCGGGGTGTCTGCACATCGCGTCTTTCTTACGGTTCTCTTTGTGCCATCGCAACAACTTGGAATGCTCTTTGTTCGCGAACATGCGTTTCAACCGTGGTATTATAAGAGCATACCACATCACCTTGGCAGGAACCCTCTTCCGGGGACGCTCACCCTCAACTTCACCAGGGTCATCTCGTCTGATCTTATACCACAATGAAGTGCATACCGGACATGCATCCAAGTTCTCGTACTCACCGCGGTAGAGAATGCAGTCATTAGAGCATGCATGTATCTTCTGCACGTCTAATTCTAGAGGGCACACAACCTTCTTTGCTTCGTACATGCTGTCGGGCAACTCGTTGACCTTTGGAAGCATCTTCCTAATTATCTGCAGCAACTTTTCAAATCCCTTGTCAGTCACACCACACTCTGCCTTCCACTACAGTAATTTCAGTGTGGTACCCAACTTTTTCTGACCATTTTCGCAACTTGGATACAACAATTTATTGTGATCCTCTAACATATGGTCGAACTTCAACCTCTCCTTTTCAGTTCCGCACTCTCTCTTTGCATCAGCAATGGCCCGACCAAGATCGTCAGCGGGTTCATCTGGTGCCTCATCATCTTCAGCTTCCCCCGTTGCAGTATCTACGTACTCCGGGAACATATGATAGTTGTCATCATCTTCCTCTTTATTTTCTTCCATCATAACCCCTTTTTCTCCCTGATTCGTTCAACAATTATAGCTGGGCATGAAACCGTGCCGAATAAGATCACATGGACAACACATGAAACCATTGGTACCGTGGGCCTTGGCTTTCTCGAGAAATTTCCTCAAACCCGTCATGTACTCGGCAGTGTGTCGGTCATCATACATCCATTGTCGGTCCATCTGCATTATATAATTAACTATATCAGTAACCATTACAAACATCGAGAAATAACCACTGAACATGCACGGTATCAATTGATGACAAATGAAATGAAAAAAATTAACCTCGATCGAAAAGAAGGATAAACTTTAAGTGTACATCAAATCATTTTGTGAACTCTCTCAGGCATTTCATCAAACACCTTGCGTGCATACTTAAAAAAAATAGACTAGCACACACCCCCTCCTTCCATTAAAAAAAATGCCTCCAATGGTTTTGGGAGGGGGGTGCTGATCAATATATATAGGCACCCACATTTTGTCCCGGCTCCAGCCACAAATCGGGACAAGAAGGCTGCCCATTTGTCCCGGTTTGTGACTGAAACCGGGACAAAAGGTCCGCTTGTAATTTTCTATAATATGACTAAAATCATATCTTTAAATCTGTAAATTCAAATTTGACAAATAAAAATCAACGACATTAAGATGAATCCAAATATATATTTCGGTCATTACATAGATAGTTTTTGGAATCCGAATTTAACAGAATACATGAGAACACGCACGCACACACCGAATTTGACCGAATACATAGATAGTCTACTCATCAACGACATGAAGATGATCGTTCTTGGTATTATAGCCATGTAGACTATCCCACTTCCGTACAATCTCAAAGCCAAGACGAGTGTCTAAAGCAGCATACACGACTTGATCGTATCTCAATGGAACTTTGCCCCGTCCGAAAATTAGGTCTTCTTCTAACGTGTCGTCCTCGTCGTCGTCCTTGTCCTTCTTCTTCTTGTATTTCTTCTTCATCTCAAGATTTGTCCCAATGATAGCATTAGAGAGAGCATAGAGACTCGGAGTAAAATGGCCGGTAGGGTTTCGGCGATCCCTCTGCAGGTCGACCACGGACCGAATAATAATTCCATAGTAGGCTAGCATCTTCATGTCATTATGGATAGCCACGCCGTAGAAATTGATTGTCTCATCACCTATGAAATCCACGAGGACCCGTGGCACCTGATTAGCTTCGCAAATTTGGAAGACAAAAGTCTCGGTCGCCACCGAGAGTTGAAGGACGGCGGCGCGCTGCGGAGTATCCTTCCGTCAAGGGTCGGTGAACTCACAATCGAGTTCAATGCCTTTGATCGGAGCGGCGTCGAGGAAGTAGTTCTTCACGTCGCAGATCCACTTCTCGACGCGCCATGCACGAAGGGTGACCCAAACCTTGAACCGCATGCCTTCCTTCTTGGAGTAGTACAACTCGGACCGAGGCGGACGCGCGAGTGGCTCCATAGGGCCGGAGAAAAGAGAGGAGAGATGGCCGGAGAGATGGTGTGTGCGGAGGAGCCGGAGAGATGGTGTGTGGAGGAGCCGTACGTACTGTACCATTTTATAGCGTCGGAGAGGGCAGAGGAATCGCCAGAGAGGCACAGGAATTGCCAGCGCCGCTGGCTTCCGCTCGTCTTCCGTGCGCGTCGAAAAAATGCGTGGCGATGGCTTGGCTTTCACACGAAATTGAAACCATGAATTTTGTCCTGGTTCCATTCACGAACAGGGACAAATAGGGGTGCTACCTTATTTGTCCCGGTTCGTTGATGGAACCGGGACAAATGGGTGTACGCTGGAGCTCTCGGCGGGTTTTAGCCCCCATCTGTCCCGGTTTGTAATACGACTGGGACAAATGGAGTATTTCTCTTTGGTCCTATAGCCTGTTTTCAACTAGTGCCCTTGGCGCCCACGGCCACTCTTGGTGATGAAGATGGTGTTGAGGAGGTTCTCCTCCCCAAGACGACTTCTTGGGAGAAGGAAAATTTGTGGTCTTGGGGGGTTTTTTCACGACCTAGGGTTCCCTCCCTTACATGGACTCTCGGATTTCGGTCAGCCCCTCTTGGGCTCCACCAAAATGGGCATATCTGGAGCGTACCGACTCGGATTGGGCCAAATTTTAAGTCCAGGTCGATTAGCAGAAAATTTTCCACAACTTTGTATGACATTTGATTTCCATTTGACGTTGTCTTCAGGCTCTAATGTGACAATATTCGAAAATAGTTTTCAGACAGATTTCAGGAAAATCCAAATTTGACTCCAACAAGGTTTACTTTTGTATTCTTGATAATTCGTACACACTAAAATGTAAAATAAAAATATTATGCACTTTTGCAACTATTAGTAGGTTAGTCCAATAAATGTCATAATATGATATAAAATTCATATAAAACATGTGGCAATTGGTATAATATAACCATGGAATATAAGACATTATAGATACGTTTTGAGACGTATCAGGCCATCAGTACTCTGCTCGGTCAGCTTACATGGCTTTCTTCTCAGGTAAGATAGAAATGGCGGAGGCTCAGCAGGTTTGGCAGTCGTGAGCCCCTAGCAATTGTAACGTGTTCCTCTGGCTAGCCTTGAGGAATAGATGATAGACCGCTGATCTCCTGGGGAGGAAAGGCTTGCCCCGTTCGACCGCATGCCCTTTCTGCGACCTGGAAGAGGAGGACATTAGTCACCTTTTGCTTGGTTGCGTCTTAGCCCGACAAGTCTGGTCCTCTGTCCTGATTAAGTGGGGGAAAGCGGACTGGATCCTAGACCCACAAGGACGGCTAGTGCAGTGGCTTTCATCGAAGGAATCTAGAGGGAGGAGGCGAAGGACCTGTGGACAGCTATA
This sequence comes from Poa annua, assembly GCA_026929855.1. Classification (NCBI taxonomy): domain Eukaryota; kingdom Viridiplantae; phylum Streptophyta; class Magnoliopsida; order Poales; family Poaceae; genus Poa; species Poa annua. The sequence goes on from CM049426.1 coordinate 181,127,551, forward strand.
ACCTTGATATGCTGGAGTTTGTGGAGACACAGGAACAATGTAGTCTTTCAAGGACACGCACCTTCGATGGATGCTGAGATCGCGATGGTGGAAGCAGAAGCGGACTTTGAGGGCGACATGGTTGTTTAGGGATAGGTTAGCTCGCGTAAAAAGGCGGAGTGTTGGCGAGTGATCCTTTTTTTCTTTTTGGTGGGTGGCATTGATGGCGCATGTGTCAAAGCGCATTGTAAATGACCGCTTGGCCTCTCCTTCTTGAAACTGATACGTCTGTTGGGATGTATCCTTAAAAAAACCCCTCTTGGGATTAAAAGATTTTCATAGGAATATTGGAGGATTTGAATCTATAAGGTTTTCTCTTAAGGAATCCCTTTGGATCAAATGAATGACACTTCCAATTTTTTATGAATTGTATTCCTTCACCCTAATTTCATAGAAATTTTAACATCCATTCTAACATCTTTTTTACACGTAGGCTCGAGGCACTTTACCTGTGTTTTCATCCAAATAACCATTCCTATAGCTTTTCTCTGTTTTGAATCTGCAATCTTATCAGATTCATGTGTTTTTTCTAATTCCTATGTTTTCTATTCTCGCAATCCAAAAAAACCCTAAAAATACACACATTTTCACATGAGATGTATAATTCATATATTATTATGCCATAAAGAACTCAGTTCGTTCCTTTGTGCGTAAGAATTTGAAAAGGAGCTCCTAGTGCATTGCAAATTCCCGTGTTTTCTCCGAAACTAGGATCGGATAAATTTTTCATGTGTTTTTCCCTTTACTCTATTTCTTTCGAACCAACAGATGAATAGTGTCATCATAGGAAAAAAAATTATATCCTTATATTATTTCTTCATTTTTTTGTTTGAACAAACATGCAACTAAAATCAAGTATACTTTTAGGTTCTGCAACATTTTATTGGGGTTTACACACATAGCACTGAAATATGTATTATCGGATCGGTTTGACAGGTCAAGATTTAAACAACCTCAGAAGGTTCCGACCAGTCGATAAGGTTGAATAGAGATATGCTCCTTAAAAAAAGGTTGAATAGATATGCTATGGGTTCCCATGATCTGAACGGAAATGCTCTAAACAACCTATAGAGCCAGACATCCTGATCGATCATCCTGCATGCGACCGAAACCTTGTTGGTAGAAAAAGTCATCTTGTTTTTATTTTATTTTTGTCAAGTGGCTAGCTAGGCACGGTCTCATACTGTGGCTAGACACCTCCGAAGATTACATGACATGACACCTAATACGAAAATAGATTGGACGAGACACTCCTTACATCGATCTGACAATGAACAAGGTCCATCATGCTTAACTACAGAACATTTCCTTCATTCTAGGTGGAATAGAAAGGAAAGACAAATGCAAAGTTTGGAATAACTGATGTAAAAAGGAAAAAAGTTGCTACTAACTTCCGAGACACGTCCTGTGAGTTGAGGTTGTAAAATAAATAGTTAATTAATGGAGCCAGAGAGACACAGTAAACCATTATGGAAAACTGCATTGCACGGTGTAAGGACACATGACCACATGAGGATACCTAGGCAGTTGTTTTTGCACTGTTCCATGGCACCCATATGACCATATGTCATCTTGTAGATCTAGATCCTCTGCCATGCATGTCACGACCCCACTGTCACTTTGTTTAATCCATGGACGCACCACTTACGGATCTTGTTACTTTGGGACACCGTGAACAGAAGCAACAACACAAGATGCCATGTGCTGGCTCACAGCTTAATTACCAAGATAAACTGATATTATTGGTTATTACCATGTTAATTACACAAGTTTGGTTGCCTAAAACAAACTGAATGACATTGCTTCATGTGGGTGTTGAGGTTTCCATGGTAGTAAAATGCACGGGTGAATAGGATTGTGATACATGTAGTTTCAATGCAGAGTCCGGGGCACACCCTCCATTTCTAAAAAGTTTTACTTTTGTTTTCGATGTGGCTTTGATGTATTCTCCTACATAGAAAGGCTCAATTTTGATAAGATCTTATTCACATGTACTTCGTCTTCTAATCATTAGCTCTCCCAAGGGTGAAGGTTAGTATTCTAAGTTGTCTTGAAAGACCACTGTAACGCCCCGGGATTTATCCCCTTTTAATTTGTTTGTTTTTCTTTTTGCATCAACATGATATCATCATGCATCATTTGTATTGTCAATCTTAATTTAAATTGTTGCATTTAAATTTCAACTCCATTTAAATTATTTCCCCACAACTAATTTCAAATGCTTTTGAAATTAATTAAAATGTGTAATTTCAAATATTTTGCAAATTTTATAAAACTGGTTTATTAAATTGACTATTTTAAACTAAAACTATTTTGTAAAATCTCCTAATTCATTTTTCCTTTTCTATTTTGTTTTAAAAATAGAAAAACAGAAAACAATTAAAAGACAAATAAAATTCAGAGGGAAAAAAAAACTAGACCTGGGCCAAAAGCCCACTTACCTGGCCCCTCTTCCTCTCCTTCCTGGCCCAGCCCATCCCCTCCTTTGCTTCTCCTTCGTACGGGCAGTCAGAGGAGACGCACATGGCGTGACGCCATGGAGCCCCCTCCTCCCAACCACTCCCCTCCTCTTCTTAGCCGCACCACCTGCTCCCCCTCTCCCTAGAAACCCTAGCCTCTCCTCCCTCTTCCCTCCGCAGCGCCACCGCCTCCTTTTTCTTCTTCCCCTCCGATCTCCTCTGTTCTTTCTTCTCCACCGAGAGATCGTCGGAGACCACGCCGTTGCGCCGCCACTCGGGTGCCGTCGAAGCCCATCGGAGGAGCCCAGGACCTGCACCTCGACGTCCTCGACATCCTCCGCGACTGAATCGAGCAGGGGCGTCCCGAGTGCGTCGCCCTCGTCTCCGTCTCCACCGTGGCCGGCGACCCTCCGCCGCGCGATTCCGGCGGCCTTGTCCTCCCCCAGCTCGAACGACGACCCCGCGCTCCTCCCAGTGAGTCCCTCTTCTAATTCATCCCTTTTCCCTCTCTTTCTCGTGCTTGATACGTCGCGCTCGTCCTCGACTTCCCTCCGGTCGCCATGGGCACCGTGGCAGAGCTTCAAGCTCCGTTTTTTTGCCTCTGGTCCTCGCCCCTCGAACCGCACGGCACACTCCACCCCAGCACCCGCACCACACACCAGCACCCCGCGCGCACACGCCCGTCCGCAACACCTCCAGGAGTGTTTTTTCGCCGGCGAGCTTCATCCCCGACGAGCTCTGTCCCCGCTCGGGTTCGGTTCTGTCAGATGCGTTGCAGTTTCAGTTTTCGTCAGCTTTCAGTGTTCAGAAACATTCCACTGCGTATTGTGTCACCAATCCTTGATTGACCCCCTGGCTAGCAGCGCGTCGCTCGCCCCCTTGCTCCACGTCGCGGGTTCGAGATCTTCAGGCGCGTGGTTAATTATGCCCACCTTTTTCCTGTTCCGCCCCACTGACAGGCGGGCCCCGCTGGTCAGTGACCGCGGGAGCCCGCACAGCACACCCGCACGCCGTGTGACGCCTGGGCCCGTCTGGCAGTCGCAGGTGTGGACTCTGTTTCGGTGAGAAAGGTTCTGAGAAGAATCTCCCTGCGGGAAACTTACACAGAGCCCCCTGTTTCTCTGGTTTTCACACAGAAGCACTCACTGATAATTTTTTTATCACGAACAGGTCCCTGCAAATTATAAAAACAACCCTAAACTTAATATGTTAATAACTTTTATTCTATAACTCCAAATAAAATAATATTTATATGTTTTTATATCAGAAAAATGCAATGAATATAAATATGCCATTTTGCATCTTTTATTATAATTGCTTAGTGTAATTTATTTGTTGCACCTATATAATTAAATATGGAATGTGTTGGGCTTTACTTAATAATTGCCCTATTCCGTTTAATTTAATTACATCACCCATGCCATGTGTTGCCATGTTAACCAACATTTAATATTGCTGGTAAATAAATAACTTGCACCTAAATATTAATTGTCGGGGTTGTTTTCCCGCTTAATTTGGATTACCTGCATTGTATTGCATCTTGCCATGCCATGCATCATTCTCGCATGATCATGTTGGATCTTTGTCGTCGTTGTAAAATGCATCTTTTACGATTTCCAGTGTTTGTTGCTTCTTCGCGGATACGACGTTGAGATGTGTGAGCTACGACAAGATCTGCTTCCATGCGGGATTCCAGGCAAGCAAAGTTTTCTTGTTTACCTATACATTGTCTTTCATTCCTGCCGTTGATCTCTGCTACCCTAGTATTCGATTCTTTATCGCGATCCCATCACATGTTTATCCTGCAGCCCATACAGCTTTATCCCCACATCCTAATACCTGTTGCATGTTTATCTGTTGGCCTTGCGAGTCGTAGCGCATGCTTAGAGTTGTTTGTGCGAGTCGTCTGTATGTCTTATTTATTTTCACCTGCTTAGTATGATAGGTTATTCTACCTTAATAAAATGTTGTTCTATATTGGGGTATTATAATTAAAAGATAAGGCACCGGCGGAAGGCCTTGCGAGGTGCTTTGTTCTGCTAAGTGTCGACCTAGGAACTCAGTTCTTGTCCTCGGATCCAATTTTGAGCGCACTAACCGCTTGTGGGAGGCCCTATGGAGCCCCCCGCGGCTTCGGTCTAATCCACTTCTTATCCAGGGCGCCGCAAGTAGTTCGGGCTTTCCATTTGATGCATGCATATGGTTACCTAACGATCTCATGATGATGGAGTAGTCGATTCTCATATAGGGTGGCACGTTCTTAGAGTGCTATGAAGGTCGTATCCCGCGGGCACTGGACCTGATTAGCCGTGCACACAATCATGCGGTTCCCTGGATGGGTTGTAGAGAAGAGATTTGCCGTGTTGAGATGCCCTACCTTCTGGCTTGCTTTTGGGGTTGATCGAACGAGTACGGGTCCAGTAGTGCACCCCTGCAAGGTATAATCTTATCGATGAGCCGTGTCCACGGTTATGGACGACTTGGTGATGATGCTGGCTAACAAGATCATAGACAACTTACACCTAATCATTGTTAATTAACCTGACTAGTAATATAGAATTACTTTCCCAATAACTGGTAACTAAAATTTGTTCAATGTGTGAGTATTCCCGAATTGCTTCCTCATATTTGGTTGAGGGGGTTAATCCGAGAATGGGTTATGATTGGTGTTAGTTGTAGATGGTTATCTTATGCGCTCTCTTATCCCTCTCTGATTAGACGGAATTTGTAGCGTGTCTCTTTACGTTGCTAGTGCTGCTGCCGCTAAGTCCACCTCCCCTATATTTTGGGAGATGATGTAGAAAGTAGGCAAGTCGGTTTTGCTTGCCAGGGAGTGCCCTGACCCTCTTTTGGGATGTGCTTTATGTGAAGTTAACAGGTTTGAAGTCTGACGACGTTAGCTTGGGAATCCCTCCGGCTTGGCTGGGCAGGGATATGGCGCCATTGCTTATCTTCAGGACTCTTAGTCCAATTTGCATCTTATCCGTAGTCGGATACTATTTTGCTTCCGTTGTCATTTGAATCTTTGTATTGTATCATTTGTATCTTGACTCGTTCGAGTCGTTGTTGTAATTATATCTTCTGTTGTATTTGTGGATTTATCGGAACTATTGTAATATTATCACACTTCCACCCACATAATGCGCATGTTTCGGTGTGCACATTATGTCCGGTGGGCGACCTAAAATCGTTATTATGCGGATTTTGGCGGGATCGCTTAAATCTACATAGTACCGATTTTCGGGCGTCACAAAGTGGTATCAGAGCCTTGGTTTCGATCTCCTTATTGTTTCGATACGAATGGTTATCGAAGCAGCGGGTCCGCAAAAGCCTGTAGGATAACCTCGCTAACGGTCTTTGTTTCTAAAGTGTCGAAAACTATTTGACTTAAATTAATTTTGAAAATTATCTCAATAGGTTTCTATTTACTCCTTATCTCAATTCTATTTCTCCTCTTACCTTACTTGTTTTGGAGTCTCTTCTCTTATCCAAACTTTCAAAGTTTTAGGATCCTACGTGTGGGTGGACGATTTCTTACCTTTTATCCTATTAGGTTCGATCTTTCGGAGTCGTCTTCGTCGTGAGCAATAATCCCTTGTTAGTGGTGTCGAGAATTTCAAGGTGGAGCAACAATCCCTTGTTAGTGGTGTCGAGAAGTTCATCCCGGAGCGTGAATACTCGATAGTTACCCCTCTCTTCTTGTGGTCTCGGCGTGGATCGCGGGACGCGATCCCTTGTTAGTGGTGTCGATTGTAACGCCCCGGGATTTATCCCCTTTTAATTTGTTTGTTTTTCTTTTTGCATCAACATGACATCATCATGCATCATTTGTATTGTCAATCTTAATTTAAATTGTTGCATTTAAATTTCAACTCCATTTAAATTAATTTCCCACAACTAATTTCAAATGCTTTTGAAATTAATTAAAATGTGTAATTTCAAATATTTTGCAAATTTTATAAAACTGGTTTATTAAATTGACTATTTTAAACTAAAACTATTTTGTAAAATCTCCTAATTCATTTTTCCTTTTCTATTTTGTTTTAAAAATAGAAAAACAGAAAAGAATTAAAAGACAAATAAAATTCAGAGGAAAAAAAAAACTAAACCTGGGCCAAAAGCCCACTTACCTGGCCCCTCTTCCTCTCCTTCCTGGCCCAGCCCATCCCCTCCTTTGCTTCTCCTTCGTACGGGCAGTCAGAGGAGACGCACATGGCGTGACGCCATGGAGCCCCCTCCTCCCAACCACTCCCCTCCTCTTCTTAGCCGCACCACCTGCTCCCCCTCTCCCTAGAAACCCTAGCCTCTCCTCCCTCTTCCCTCCGCAGCGCCGCCGCCTCCTTTTTCTTCTTCCCCTCCGATATCCTCTGTTCTTTCTTCTCCACCGAGAGATCGTCGGAGACAACGCCGTTGCGCCGCCACTCGGGTGCCGTCGAAGCCCATCGGAGGAGCCCAGGACCTGCACCTCGACGTCCTCGACATCCTCCGCGACTGAATCGAGCAGGGGCGTCCCGAGTGCGTCGCCCTCGTCTCCGTCTCCACCGTGGCCGGCGACCCTCCGCCGCGCGATTCCGGCGGCCTTGTCCTCCCCCAGCTCGAACGACGACCCCGCGCTCCTCCCAGTGAGTCCCTCTTCTAATTCATCCCTTTTCCCTCTCTTTCTCGTGCTTGATACGTCGCGCTCGTCCTCGACTTCCCTCCGGTCGCCATGGGCACCGTGGCAGAGCTTCAAGCTCCGTTTTTTTGCCTCTGGTCCTCGCCCCCCGAACCGCACGGCACACTCCACCCCAGCACCCGCACCACACACCAGCACCCCGCGCGCACACGCCCGTCCGCAACACCTCCAGGAGTGTTTTTTCGCCGGCGAGCTTCATCCCCGATGAGCTCTGTCCCCGCTCGGGTTCGGTTCTGTCAGATGCGTTGCAGTTTCAGTTTTCGTCAGCTTTCAGTGTTCAGAAACATTCCACTGCGTATTGTGTCACCAATCCTTGATTGACCCCCTGGCTAGCAGCGCGTCGCTCGCCCCCTTGCTCCACGTCGCGGGTTCGAGATCTTCGGGCGCGTGGTTAATTATGCCCACCTTTTTCCTGTTCCGCCCCACTGACAGGCGGGCCCCGCTGGTCAGTGACCGCGGGAGCCCGCACAGCACACCCGCACGCCGTGTGACGCCTGGGCCCGTATGGCAGTCGCAGGTGTGGACTCTGTTTCGGTGAGAAAGGTTCTGAGAAGAATCTCCCTGCGGGAAACTTACACAGAGCCCCCTGTTTCTCTGGTTTTCACACAGAAGCACTCACTGATAATTTTTTTATCACGAACAGGTCCCTGCAAATTATAAAAACAACCCTAAACTTAATATGTTAATAACTTTTATTCTATAACTCCAAATAAAATAATCTTTATATGTTTTTATATCAGAAAAATGCAATGAATATAAATATGCCATTTTGCATCTTTTATTATAATTGCTTAGTGTAATTTATTTGTTGCACCTATATAATTAAATATGGAATGTGTTGGGCTTTACTTAATAATTGCCCTATTCCGTTTAATTTAATTACATCACCCATGCCATGTGTTGCCATGTTAACCAACATTTAATATTGCTGGTAAATAAATAACTTGCACCTAAATATTAATTGTCGGGGTTGTTTTCCCGCTTAATTTGGATTACCTGCATTGTATTGCATCTTGCCATGCCATGCATCATTCTCGCATGATCATGTTGGATCTTTGTCGTCGTTGTAAAATGCATCTTTTACGATTTCCAGTGTTTGTTGCTTCTTCGCGGATACGACGTTGAGATGTGTGAGCTACGACAAGATCTGCTTCCATGCGGGATTCCAGGCAAGCAAAGTTTGCTTGTTTACCTATACATTGTCTTTCATTCCTGCCGTTGATCTCTGCTACCCTAGTATTTGATTCTTTATCGCGATCCCATCACATGTTTATCCTGCAGCCCATACAGCTTTATCCCCACATCCTAATACCTGTTGCATGTTTATCTGTTGGCCTTGCGAGTCGTAGCGCATGCTTAAGAGTTGTTTGTGCGAGTCGTCTGTATGTCTTATTTATTTTCACCTGCTTAGTATGATAGGTTATTCTACCTTAATAAAATGTTGTTCTATATTGGGGTATTATAATTAAAAGATAAGGCACCGGCGGAAGGCCTTGCGAGGTGCTTTGTTCTGCTAAGTGTCGACCTAGGAACTCAGTTCTTGTCCTCGGATCCAATTTTGAGCGCACTAACCGCTTGTGGGAGGCCCTATGGAGCCCCCCGCGGCTTCGGTCTAATCCACTTCTTATCCAGGGCGCCGCAAGTAGTTCGGGCTTTCCATTTGATGCATGCATATGGTTACCTAACGATCTCATGATGATGGAGTAGTCGATTCTCATATAGGGTGGCACGTTCTTAGAGTGCTATGAAGGTCGTATCCCGCGGGCACTGGACCTGATTAGCCGTGCACACAATCATGCGGTTCCCTGGATGGGTTGTAGAGAAGAGATTTGCCGTGTTGAGATGCCCTACCTTCTGGCTTGCTTTTGGGGTTGATCGAACGAGTACGGGTCCAGTAGTGCACCCCTGCAAGGTATAATCTTATCGATGAGCCGTGTCCACGGTTATGGACGACTTGGTGATGATGCTGGCTAACAAGATCATAGACAACTTACACCTAATCATTGTTAATTAACCTGACTAGTAATATAGAATTACTTTCCCAATAACTGGTAACTAAAATTTGTTCAATGTGTGAGTATTCCCGAATTGCTTCCTCATATTTGGTTGAGGGGGTTAATCCGAGAATGGGTTATGATTGGTGTTAGTTGTAGATGGTTATCTTATGCGCTCTCTTATCCCTCTCTGATTAGACGGAATTTGTAGCGTGTCTCTTTACGTTGCTAGTGCTGCTGCCGCTAAGTCCACCTCCCCTATATTTTGGGAGATGATGTAGAAAGTAGGCAAGTCGGTTTTGCTTGCCAGGGAGTGCCCTGACCCTCTTTTGGGATGTGCTTTATGTGAAGTTAACAGGTTTGAAGTCTGACGACGTTAGCTTGGGAATCCCTCCGGCTTGGCTGGGCAGGGATATGGCGCCATTGCTTATCTTCAGGACTCTTAGTCCAATTTGCATCTTATCCGTAGTCGGATACTATTTTGCTTCCGTTGTCATTTGAATCTTTGTATTGTATCATTTGTATCTTGACTCGTTCGAGTCGTTGTTGTAATTATATCTTCTGTTGTATTTGTGGATTTATCGGAACTATTGTAATATTATCACACTTCCACCCACATAATGCGCATGTTTCGGTGTGCACATTATGTCCGGTGGGCGACCTAAAATCGTTATTATGCGGATTTTGGCGGGATCGCTTAAATCTACATAGTACCGATTTTCGGGCGTCACAAAGTGGTATCAGAGCCTTGGTTTCGATCTCCTTATTGTTTCGATACGAATGGTTATCGAAGCAGCGGGTCCGCAAAAGCCTGTAGGATAACCTCGCTAACGGTCTTTGTTTCTAAAGTGTCGAAAACTATTTGACTTAAATTAATTTTGAAAATTATCTCAATAGGTTTCTATTTACTCCTTATCTCAATTCTATTTCTCCTCTTACCTTACTTGTTTTGGAGTCTCTTCTCTTATCCAAACTTTCAAAGTTTTAGGATCCTACGTGTGGGTGGACGATTTCTTACCTTTTATCCTATTAGGTTCGATCTTTCGGAGTCGTCTTCGTCGTGAGCAATAATCCCTTGTTAGTGGTGTCGAGAATTTCAAGGTGGAGCAACAATCCCTTGTTAGTGGTGTCGAGAAGTTCATCCCGGAGCGTGAATACTCGATAGTTACCCCTCTCTTCTTGTGGTCTCGGCGTGGATCGCGGGACGCGATCCCTTGTTAGTGGTGTCGATTGTAACGCCCCGGGATTTATCCCCTTTTAATTTGTTTGTTTTTCTTTTTGCATCAACATGACATCATCATGCATCATTTGTATTGTCAATCTTAATTTAAATTGTTGCATTTAAATTTCAACTCCATTTAAATTAATTTCCCACAACTAATTTCAAATGCTTTTGAAATTAATTAAAATGTGTAATTTCAAATATTTTGCAAATTTTATAAAACTGGTTTATTAAATTGACTATTTTAAACTAAAACTATTTTGTAAAATCTCCTAATTCATTTTTCCTTTTCTATTTTGTTTTAAAAATAGAAAAACAGAAAACAATTAAAAGACAAATAAAATTCAGAGGGAAAAAAAACTAGACCTGGGCCAAAAGCCCACTTACCTGGCCCCTCTTCCTCTCCTTCCTGGCCCAGCCCATCCCCTCCTTTGCTTCTCCTTCGTACGGGCAGTCAGAGGAGACGCACATGGCGTGACGCCATGGAGCCCCCTCCTCCCAACCACTCCCCTCCTCTTCTTAGCCGCACCACCTGCTCCCCCTCTCCCTAGAAACCCTAGCCTCTCCTCCCTCTTCCCTCCGCAGCGCCGCCGCCTCCTTTTTCTTCTTCCCCTCCGATATCCTCTGTTCTTTCTTCTCCACCGAGAGATCGTCGGAGACAACGCCGTTGCGCCGCGACTCGGGTGCCGTCGAAGCCCATCGGAGGAGCCCAGGACCTGCACCTCGACGTCCTCGACATCCTCCGCGACTGAATCGAGCAGGGGCGTCCCGAGTGCGTCGCCCTCTTCTCCGTCTCCACCGTGGCCGGCGACCCTCCGCCGCGCGATTCCGGCGGCCTTGTCCTCCCCCAGCTCGAACGACGACCCCGCGCTCCTCCCAGTGAGTCCCTCTTCTAATTCATCCCTTTTCCCTCTCTTTCTCGTGCTTGATACGTCGCGCTCGTCCTCGACTTCCCTCCGGTCGCCATGGGCACCGTGGCAGAGCTTCAAGCTCCGTTTTTTTGCCTCTGGTCCTCGCCCCCCGAACCGCACGGCACACTCCACCCCAGCACCCGCACCACACACCAGCACCCCGCGCGCACACGCCCGTCCGCAACACCTCCAGGAGTGTTTTTTCGCCGGCGAGCTTCATCCCCGACGAGCTGTGTCCCCGCTCGGGTTCGGTTCTGTCAGATGCGTTGCAGTTTCAGTTTTCGTCAGCTTTTAGTGTTCAGAAACATTCCACTGCGTATTGTGTCACCAATCCTTGATTGACCCCCTGGCTAGCAGCGCGTCGCTCGCCCCCTTGCTCCACGTCGCGGGTTCGAGATCTTCGGGCGCGTGGTTAATTATGCCCACCTTTTTCCTGTTCCGCCCCACTGACAGGCAGGCCCCGCTGGTCACTGACCGCGGGAGCCCGCACAGCACACCCGCACGCTGTGTGACACCTGGGCCCGCCTGGCAGTCGCAGGTGTGGACTCTGTTTCGGTGAGAAAGGTTCTGAGAAGAATCTCCCCGCGGAAAACTTACACAGAGCCCCCTGTTTCTCTGCTTTTCACACAGAAGCACTCACTGATAATTTTTCTATCACGAACAGGTCCCTGCAAATTATAAAAACAACCCTAAACTTAATATGTTAATAACTTTTATTCTATAACTCCAAATAAAATAATCTTTATATGTTTTTATATCAGAAAAATGCAATGAATATTAATATGCCATTTGTATGCCATTTTGCATCTTTTATTTTAATTGCTTAGTGTAATTTATTTGTTGCACCTATATAATTAAATATGGAATGTGTTGGGCTTTACTTAATAATTGCCCTATTCCATTTAATTTAATAACATCACCCATGCCATGTGTTGCCATGTTAACGAACATTTAATATTGCTGGTAAATAAATAACTTGCACCTAAATATTAATTGCCGGGGTTGCTTTCCCGCTTAATTTGGATTACCTGCATTGTATTGCATCTTGCCATGCCATGCATCATTCTCGCATGATCATGCTGGATCTTTGCCGTCGTTGTAAAATGCATCTTTTATGATTTCCAGTGTTTGTTGCTTCTTCGCGGATACGACGTTGAGATGTGTGAGCTACGACAAGATCTGCTTCCATGCGGGATTCCAGGCAAGCAAAGTTTGCTTGTTTACCTATACATTGTCTTTCATTCCTGCCGTTGATCTCTGCTACCCTAGTATTCGATTCTTTATCGCGATCCCATCACATGTTTATCCTGCAGCCCATACAGCTTTATCCCCACATCCTAATACCTGTTGCATGTTTATCTGTTGGCCTTGCGAGTCGTAGCGCATGCTTAGAGTTGTTTGTGCGAGTCGTCTGTATGTCTTATTTTATTGCACCTGCTTAGCATGATAGGTTATTCTACCTTAATAAAATGTTGTCTTATATTGGGGTATTATAATTAAAAGATAAGGCACCGGCGGAAGGCCTTGCGAGGTGCTTTGTTCTGCTAAGTGTCGACCTAGGAACTCAGTTCTTGTCCTCGGATCCAATTTTGAGCGCACTAACCGCTTGTGGGATGCCCTATGGAGCCCCCCGCGGCTTCGATCTTATCCGCTTCTTATCCAGGGCGCCACAAGTAGTTCGGGCTTTCCATTTGATGCATGCATATGGTTACCTAACGATCTCATGATGATGGAGTAGTCGATTCTCATATAGGGTGGCACGTTCTTAGAGTGCTATGAAGGTCGTATCCCGCGGGCACTGGACCTGATTAGCCGTGCACACAATCATGCGGTTCCCTGGATGGGTTGTAGAGAAGAGATTTGCCGTGTTGAGATGCCCTACCTTCTGGCTTGCTTTTGGGGTTGATCGAACGAGTACGGGTCCAGTAGTGCACCCCTGCAGGGTATAATCTTATCGATGAGCCGTGTCCACGGTTATGGACGACTTGGTGATGATGCTGGCTAACAAGATCATAGACAACTTACACCTAATCATTGTTAATTAACCTGACTAGTAATATAGAATTACTTTCCCAATAACTGGTAACTAAAATTTGTTCAATGTGTGAGTATTTCCGAATTGCTTCCTCATATTTGGTTGAGAGGGTTAATCCGAGAATGGGTTATGATTGGTGTTAGTTGTAAATGGTTATCTTATGCGCTCTCTTATCCCTCTCTGATTAGACGGAAGTTGTAGCGTGTCTCTTTACATTGCTAGTGCTGCTGCCGCTAAGTCCACCTCCCCTATATTTTGGGAGATGGTGTAGAAAGTAGGCAAGTCGGTTTTGCTTGCCAGGGAGTGCCCTGACCCTCTTTTGGGATGTGCTTTATGTGCAGTTAACAGGTTTGAAGTCTGATGACGTTAGCTTGGGAATCCCTCCGGCTTGGCTGGGCAGGGATATGACGTCATTGCTTATCTTCAGGTCTCTTAGTCCAATTTGCATCTTATCCGTAGTCGGATACTATTTTGCTTCCGTTGTCATTTGAATCTTTGTATTGTATCATTTGTATCTTGACTCGTTCGAGTCGTTGTTGTAATTATATCTTCTGTTGTATTTGTGGATTTATCGGAACTATTGTAATGTTATCACACTTCCACCCACATAATGCGCATGTTTCGGCGTGCACATTATGTCCGGTGTGCGACCTAAAATCATTATTATGCGGATTTTGGCGGGATCGCTTAAATCTACATAGTACCGATTTTCGGGCGTCACAACCACCTCCAGTGGACACTATGAGATACATGTTGCCAAATGTGTCCCTTGCTACCAGGCAGAACATGTGCATTGGCGATAAATGTCTCCTGCAAGTGTTCGATAAATGTCTCGTGCAAGTGTTCATTTGTTCCAATGTGCACATACCTCTTGTCAATTAGAGCGTAAGACCGTTGAGAAAACATAATAAGGGTGGTAAGAACATAATTAGCCTTACTAAATGTACTTCCCTTGTATAATGTTCTACTCTAATGATATATCATTCCCTTTTGTATCCACCTTGCAGTCGATAAGATATTAGCTGCTACAGGATGCAATAGCCTTAGTACCATTGGACCAAACATAATATGATTACACTTAGTCTGGGTGGTGCCTCTCGTATGGTCATAATTTGAAGATAGTGTTTTTGCATGATCACCACACAAGATTGTCATATAAAATAAAATCACATATATTCATCTGAGTAAAATAAAATCACATATATTGATCCAACGTACTTTCGCGGTTCTTTTTTTTTTAGAGAGCACGCAAATTGCGTGCCTTATTATTATAGAAGAAGAAGAAGGCAAATTACAAGACTAGCTTGCCATTGCGAGGAATGACAGCAACTAGTTTTAGACTCCACACTTAGACCTCCCTAGGTTACATCTCACGGTACATCTCTATCTCCAACTCCTGTTCTACGCGATACAACACAGAGCGCAAATTGATCACAAATAGAACTCGCCAGCTGCTGCTGCTCCACCGTGGATTGTTTACTCACATTGCTAAACGCCCAAGCATTTCTGTTCTTCCATAGACACCAGCTTACAATGCAGACGAGTGACAAAACTCCTTCTTCGATTAGCTGGTTGCCTGCTATGCTCAGTCGTCCACCAGTCCTCCAGTGTGGCTTCATTGTTAGGCAAATGGATGTGCACCCCTCCTCGCGTCGCGCAGGCATGCCACACCTCTCTCGCGAAGACACAATGTCCCAAAATGTGCTCGACCGTGTCTTCCTCCTGCAAACATACAAAACACGTAGATGTCGCATCCTGTAGGCCGTGTCTGACCCTGCGATCTGAGGTCCAAACACGGTGATGCACCGCGAGCCACATGAACAACTTGCTCTTGGGTGAAGCCATGCTCTTCCAGATCGGAGCCGCCATTGGAAATCTATCTCGACCTTGCATTAGCATGTGGTACGTGGATTTTGCAGAGTACATCCCTGACCTGCTCCACGGCCAAGTGAAACTGTCAGCCGTACCAACTTCTCTGTCCACCTCCTCGATCGCCAGCCACAGCTGGGCGCACTCCTGCTCATCTCCTTCCTGCCAATCCCCAGCGATGTCGAGTACCCATCTGTTATCTACCAGCGCTTGCTGAACTGTTCTACTGTTCCGTGTTCTTGTGCGCACCATGTCCGCCGCCGTGTGGCCGTTGATCCTCAGCTGGCGTTGCGGCCGTTGACCAGAGCGCAGTGGCAGCCGATGCTTGACAAGGCCACGAACATTATCCCACCCTGGCAGCGTGGAATGATCGTCAGGACAGGCAGACTGACGCTTGTGAAAGCAGTAATGGCGGCACGACCAGTGCATCACATGTTGGTTGCGGAGGCGCCGGTATGGGTACTTGAGCTGCTCGAGAAGAGCATGCGGGGCTTCTTCTGGGCGGCGAAGGAGCGTGCAAATGGAGGCCAATGTCTGGTCGCCTGGCATAAGATCTGCCAGCCTAAGGAGCTAGGAGGATTGGGCGTCAAGGACCTAGAACTGCAGGGTTTGGCATTCCGGGTCAGGTGGGAATGGCTCAAGCGCACAGACCCGTACAGGCCATGGCAGGGCCTGCCCATGATCAAGGATAGGCGAGCTCGAGAGGTCTTTGATAGTCTGATCAGCATCCGTGTGGGAGACGGAAGGATCTGCCAGCCTAAGGAGCTAGGAGGATTGGGCGTCAAGGACCTAGAACTGCAGGGTTTGGCACTCCGGGTCAGGTGGGAATGGCTCAAGCGCACAGACCCGTACATGCCATGGCAGGGCCTGCCCATGATCAAGGATAGGCGAGCTCGAGAGGTCTTTGATAGTCTGATCAGCATCCGTGTGGGAGACGGAAGGAAGGTCCAGAACAACACCTTCCTTCCGTCTCCCACACGGATGCTGATCAGAGTATCAAAGACCTCTCGAGCTCGCCTATCCTTGATCATGGGCAGGCCCTGCCATGGCCTGTACGGTTCTGTGCGCTTGAGCCATTCCCACCTGACCCGGAGTGCCAAACCCTGCAGTTCTAGGTCCTTGACGCCCAATCCTCCTAGCTCCTTAGGCTGGCAGATCTTATGCCAGGCGACCAGACATTGGCCTCCATTTGCACGCTCCTTCGCCGCCCAGAAGAAGCCCCGCATGCTCTTCTCGAGCAGCTCAAGTACCCATACTGGCGCCTCCGCAACCAACATGTGATGCACTGGTCGTGCCGCCATTACTGCTTTCACAAGCGTCAGTCTGCCTGTCCTGACGATCATTCCACGCTGCCAGGGTGGGATAATGTTCGTGGCCTTGTCAAGCATCGGCTGCCACTGCGCTCTGGTCAACGGCCGCAACGCCAGCTGCAGCCCCAGATAGCGGATTGAGAAAGGCGCAATTCGGCATTGTAACCAACTCTGAACCCGTTCTGTGTCCTCTTCTCCGCCTCTGATCAAGGTGGCAGAAGATTTGCTATAGTTCACCTGCAGTCCCGAGGCATTACCAAACAAAGCTAGGATACTCCTTGTCGTCATGAGGTCTAGATCTTGCGGTGCTAAGAACATGACGACATCGTCTACATAAATGGACAGTCTGTGTAGTGGCGAGCAGTTTGCAATTGGGTTCAGCATCCCGGCTGGTCTCAGCCGCCTCGCGGAACAGGCGGTTCCGCCCACACATTCCTAACTATTAAAGAGGGCGTCATCGCCGGCCTCTCCGCGCTCGGGCACGGTAGCTTTGGAAAGCTACAGTGTCGGGCCCCCTCCGTGCCGTCGATTGACGATCGAACGGTTCACGCTGCTGCTCATCTCGCCCGGTTACCGTAGCTTTGAGAGCTTTGCGCCAGGCCACCTCGGCGCTGTCATTGTCAGCTGGTTTGCAAAAACGTCCATGCATTTTTCCAAAATTACGAATCGGCCCGCCTATATATACCGATCCCTAACCCTACCTCCCAACTCCATCTCGTTCCCTACACGGCTGCCTCTTGCCTCCACCTCCACGACGCCGCCGCCTCGAGCTCTCCTGCCACCTCCGGCGGGAGGGAGCCGCCTCCCCTCCGACAGCATGGAGAGGAGCCCGACGAGGGACCGTACGAATCCTATCTCCCCGCGGCCTCTGCAGCCTCCTTCTCCTCATCCTCGACCTTTCCATCCTCTGTGCTGCGCTGGGTTGCCGCCACGGGGTCCTCGCTCCTGCGCCGCCGTCACGACTTCTTGCCGCTGGATCCCCGTATCAGAGAGAGGCGCCGGTCCCCGCTGCCCGCTGCCAGGCACCGAGCTGACACCCCGCCCCCACAGTGCCGCCGCTTCAATCCCCCAGGATTCTAGCCTCAGAGACATCGTCGCGGGGCAGCCGACGCTGCCGCTCGTGGGGGAGACGGCAAAGACGGAGTTGCGCGGGAACCAGGTTCAGGCCCCCATCGTCGCCTTGGCTATCAAAGTTTGAGGTCACTTCCCATCTTCCTCTGAATCCACGAATTGTGTGTCTGTAATTAGTGATTCGGATTTTAACATGTTTCCCTACCGGCTCAGATGTTGTCAACTTGCCTACATGCGCTTCCTTATTGTAGGGGCAAGCATCCACCACATAGAAGAAATAAGGTGAATTGGATGATTATTTATTCCTTTGTGTTGGATGTACCAGTGATACCATTTGCACAAAAGACAATCTGTTAGAATTTGGGCCCATGTGTGGAAAGCCCAATAGCAATTTCTGAAATCTCAAAGCCCATGAAAAAATGGCAGCTCACATGAGAGTGGAGTGGGAGCTAAAGTTTAGTCCCACATTGCTAGTTTAAGAGGAGTGTCACCACCTTATATAGTGGAGTGGAGTGATACTTGGTAAGCTTGTGAGAACATGAGGCTCTCTCACGCGCTCCTCCTCCTCCGCCGCCGCTCGCACGCACGCACCGCACCGCACCGCACCGCCCGCCCGCCCGTCACGACGCGCCGCGCCGCGCCGCGCCGCGGGTTGCGGGTTGCGGGTTGCGGGATGCGGGATGCGGGATGCGGGAATCTCGCCGAGCCGAGCTTTATTTTTGCAGTCTGGGAAAAACGGTTTGGACGGACGCGTCACAGATAGTCGGTTCGGGTCGCTCCCGGATCGTGGGCTACTGTAACCGACCTAAACGTGCGCGACGTGGGCTTGGCCCATGTTGTACCCGTTAGGGTTTTCCCTAGACGTGCTATATAAAGTCGGGCACTGCGTGCGCTGCAAAATACCCGAACCAATCTAGGTTTTGCCACCTCGTGCCTTGCGCCGCCACCGTAGTCTACTCCATCCCGAGCGCCGGCGTGCATCGGCGAACGGGACAGCAGGTCTCCGGAACCCTCGTCCTTGTGATCCTGTACGGGAGAGGGCGAATAAGGTTTTTGGGAAGCGCTCCGCGCGACTGCTCTGAACCTCTTCATCACGGCTCGCCTTCCTGGACGTGTACGCTCGTCGGACTCGCGGGCTGCTCGTCAACAACGTCGCCATCGCCTTCAGGAAGCTGCTGCCCAAGCTGCTGCCGAAGCTGCCGCCGTCGCTGCTGCTGCTGCAACAACTACGACGACTACTACGACTACTACGACTACTTCATCTACAGTTGTTCGGTACGTTCATCACGTGCCGATGTGCCCATTTAGTATGTCCATGCATGTAGACGTTTTGCTGCTGTTCATGTTAATTAATACATCTAGTATTTGCGAGATTAACATGCTAGTAGCTGCTGTTATAATGTTAAATATACTGGAATTAATCATGGAAATTGTGCCTAATAATCCAACAATCCAAAAACCTTATATGTGTTATAGGCAATTTCCTGAATTAAACATGGGACATCTATCTGATTCGCTGAGGCCGGACAAGTTGACCGGTGCGGATTTTAAGAGATGGAAGATCAAGACCACGTCGTGGTTGCGATCTCTGAAAGTGTTCGAGGCCAGTGAGGGTTTACCTGAAGGAGCTATATCTGACGAAGATCAGAATAAGTTCAAGGATACCAACACTGCCTTTGTGGGACTCGTTCTGAGTGTTCTTAGCAACAAGCTGTTTGATGTGTACATGCACATCTCAGATGGCAAAGAGCTCTGGGAGGCACTGAACGCTAAGTTCGGTGTAGCAGATGCTGGCAGTGAACTGTACATCATGGAGAATTTTCATGACTTCAGGATGGCTAACAACCGTTCTGTAGTCGAACAGGCTCATGAGATACAGTGCATTGCGAAGGAGCTTGAGCATGCTAAGTGTGCCTTACCTGACAAGTTTGTGGCCGGGTGCATTATTGCAAAGTTGCCTTCTTCATGGAGGAACTTCGCCACAACTCTCAAACACAAGAGACAAGAGATATCGGTTGAAAACCTGATAACGTCTCTTGATGTTGAGGAGAAGGCTCGGGCTAAGGACACTGCTGAGAGAGGTGGTGAAGGTCAGTCTAGCGCCAACATGGTGCAGAAGAACCATAACCACGGCAAGAACAAAGGAAAGAACAAGCCTGCTTTCAATGTACCTGTCAAGACTAATTCTTTCAAGAAGAAGAAGAAGATGATGAACAAGTCTGGGCTAGGTTGCTATACCTGTGGAGAGCTCGGTCACTTCTCTGTGGACTGCCCAGATCGTGCAGACAGGAAAGGGAAAAAGGCCAAGACTGTCAATGTCGTGACCGCTAGCAATACTGATGGGTATGGTAATTTACCATTTGTGCTTTCAGTATTTCAGTCTCCATGTTGGTGGATTGATACGGGTGCTAACGTTCATGTGTGCGCTGACATCTCTTTGTTCACTTCTTATCAGGTCGCTCGGGATTCTTCCGTCCTAATGGGGAATGGATCACATGCTACTGTTCGTGGTGTTGGCACGGTAGATCTGAAGTTTACTTCGGGGAAGATCGTGCAGCTGAGGAACGTGTAGCATGTCCCTACTATGAACAAGAATCTCGTTAGCGGTTCTCTTCTATGCAGAGATGGGTTTAAGTTAGTCTTGGAGTCCAATAAAGTTGTAGTGTCAAAGTTTGGACAATTTATTGGTAAAGGTTATGAGTGCGGAGGCTTGTTCCGTTTTTCACTTTCAGATTTCTGTAATAAATCAGTAAACCATATTTGTGGCGGTGTTTCCGATGATACCAGTGTTTGGCATTCTCGTTTATGTCACATTAATTTTGGTTTGATGTCTCAGTTGTCTAGTATGAGTTTAATTCCGAATTTCACTATTGCCAAAGGTTCCAAGTGCCATAGTTGTGTGCAATCAAAGCAACCTCGAAAGCCTCACAAGGCAGCCGAGGAGAGACACTTAGCACCCCTGGAACTCGTACATTCGGATCTGTGTGAGATGAATGGCGTGTTGACAAAAGGTGGAAAGAAATATTTCATGACTTTAATTGATGATGCTACTAGGTTCTGTTATATATATTTGTTACAAACTAAAGATGAAGCTTTAGACTACTTTAAAATTTACAAAGCTGAAGTAGAAAATCAACTAGAGAGAAAGATCAAACGTCTTAGGTCGGATCGTGGTGGCGAGTATTTCTCCAAAATATTTGATGTATTCTGTGAGGAACATGGCATTATTCATGAGAGGACGCCTCCCTATTCTCCCCAATCAAACGGGGTTGCCGAGAGGAAAAACCGCACGCTGACCGACTTGGTGAACGCCATGTTGGACACTGCTGGTTTATCTAAGGCATGGTGGGGGGAGGCTTTATTGACTTCGTGTCATGTCCTGAATAGAGTTCCTAACAAGAATAAAGAGAAGACCCCTTACGAGGAGTGGTCTGGGAGAAAACCATCACTTTCTTATTTACGCACTTGGGGGTGCTTGGCGAAAGTCAATGTTCCAATTCCTAAGAAACGTAAACTTGGACCAAAGACAGTGGATTGTGTCTTTCTGGGTTATGCTCAGCGGAGCATCGGCTATAGATTTTTAGTAGTTAAATCTGAGGTACCTGATATGCATGCTGATAGTATTATGGAATCTCGTGATGCAACTTTTTTTGAGAACATGTTTCCTATGAAGGATATGCATAGCACTGCTAGGATTTCTTCTGAGATATTTACTGAATCTAGTACATCTGTTGATTATTCTGAACAACCACATGTTGAGGAAGTCCTTGAGAAGGATGACAATGAAGCTCCCAAAAGGAGCAAGAGACAGAGGATTGAAAAATCCTTTGGTGATGATTTCATTGTGTACCTTGTGGACAATACCCCTACGTCCATTGCAGAGGCATTCGCATCTCCTGATGCGGATGACTGGAAAGAAGCTGTCCATAATGAGATGGACTCGATTCTTTCTAATGGATCTTGGGAATTATCTGAACGACCCTACGGTTGCAAACCCGTGGGTTGTAAGTGGGTGTTCAAGAAAAAGCTAAGGCCTGATGGTACTATTGAGAAGTACAAGGCACGGCTTGTAGCCAAGGGTTACACTCAGCGTGAAGGCGAAGATTACTTTGACACCTATTCACCTGTCGCTAGACTGACCACCATTCGTGTACTACTTTCCATGGCTGCCTCCTATGGTCTGATTGTTCATCAAATGGACGTAAAGACAGCTTTCCTTAACGGAGAGTTGGAAGAGGAAATCTATATGGATCAGCCCGATGGGTTTGTAGTAAAAGGTGAAGAGAGAAAGGTGTGCAAATTATTAAAATCTTTGTATGGGCTGAAGCAAGCACCTAAGCAATGGCATGAGAAGTTTGACAGAACGTTAACGTCTGCAGGCTTTGCCATTAATGAGGCTGATAGGTGTGTGTATTATCGCCATGGTGGGGGCGATAGTGTCATATTATGCTTGTATGTTGACGACATACTAATTTTCGGTACAAGCATGATAGTGATAAATGAGGTCAAGTCTTTCTTGTCAAAGAGCTTTGATATGAAAGATCTGGGACAAGCTGATGTGATTCTGAACATCAAGCTGATTAGGGATGAGAGTGGGATTACGTTAACGCAATCACACTATGTTGAGAAGGTCTTGAGCCGATTCGGCTTTATAGACAGCAAGCCTTCTCCAACACCCTATGATCCCAGCGTGACACTCAGAAAGAACAAGAAAGAGACGAGAGATCAATTAAGGTACTCTCAAGTGGTCGGTTCACTCATGTACCTTGCGAGCGCGACGAGACCTGATATCTCTTTTGCTGTGAGAAAATTGAGCAGGTTCATGTCTAACCCGGGTACTGATCATTGGCATGCACTTGAAAGGGTCATGCGCTATCTGAACGGTACAATGAGTTACGGGATTCACTATTCAGGACACCCTGCTGTGCTTGAGGGATATTGTGATTCAAACTGGATCTCAGATGTTGATGAGCTCTACGCCACAAGTGGATATGCGTTTATTCTTGGTGGTGGCGCAGTATCATGGAGGTCTTGCAAACAGACCATATTGACGAGGTCAACCATGGAAGCAGAACTTACTGCGTTAGATACAGCTTCTGTTGAGGCAGAATGGCTGCGTGAGCTCTTGATGGACTTGCCGGTGGTTGAGCAACCATTACCGGCCATCCTTATGAACTGTGACAACCAAACGGTTATTGTCAAAGTGAACAGTGCTAAGGATAACGCGAAGTCATCAAGACACGTTAAAAGACGTTTGAAGTCTGTCAGGAAATTGAGAAACTCCGGAGTAATAACTGTTTCGTATATTCAAACAGACAAAAACCTGGCAGATCCCTTTACGAAGGGACTATCACGTAATGTGATAGAGAGTGCATCGAGGGAGATGGGGTTGAGACCCGTGAGCGTTACTCCATAGTGGTAACCCAACCTATGTGATCGGAGATCCCGTGAATTAGGACCTGGGAAGAACAAGCTATTGGTGTGACAGAGGAGAGTTATAACCTAACCCTCTCTATGTTAAGATGCACAACTCTCAAAATCTGTAAGGCAGGTTGGCTGCATGCCTTAATGTGGTTCTGTTGGCTATTCATAGCAAAGATGTTGTTCTACAGAGCATTCTTGAAAGAACACACCTATATGAGTCAAATTGTTAAACGTCGCAATTTATGAGATTTGGGTGATCTCTAGTAAACTCATGAAGAGACCAGGTAGTATGACGCATATGCTACACCCGCGGGGTAGGCTACTGGCAGCCAAGTACCAGTTATGATTTTGTGTGAAATCTAGAAGCACCAAACTTGCAATTCAAGGTTCGTCCATTGTTCAAGTTGCCAATAGACGTAGCTCAAGGTTCTAGGCAGAAGTTCAACTTAACAGTCTCTGCTGAAACACTGGTATATAAACAAGACTCGAGGTCTGGCAAATATCTCTAAATGGGATTTGAGATCTGGTGGGGGATTGTTAGAATTTGGGCCCATGTGTGGAAAGCCCAATAGCAATTTCTGAAATCTCAAAGCCCATGAAAAAATGGCAGCTCACATGAGAGTGGAGTGGGAGCTAAAGTTTAGTCCCACATTGCTAGTTTAAGAGGAGTGGCACCACCTTATATAGTGGAGTGGAGTGATACTTGGTAAGCTTGTGAGAACATGAGGCTCTCTCACGCGCTCCTCCTCCTCCGCCGCCGCTCGCACGCACGCACCGCACCGCCCGCCCGTCCGTCACGACGCGCCGCGCCGCGCCGCGGGTTGCGGGAATCTCGCCGAGCCGAGCTTTATTTTTGCAGTCTGGGAAAAACGGTTTGGACGGACGCGTCACAGATAGTCGGTTCGGGTCGCTCCCGGATCGTGGGCTACTGTAACCGACCTAAACGTGCGCGACGTGGGCTTGGCCCATGTTGTACCCGTTAGGGTTTTCCCTACACGTGCTATATAAAGTCGGGCACTGCGTGCGCTGCAAAATACCCGAACCAATCTAGGTTTTGCCACCTCGTGCCTTGCGCCGCCACCGTAGTCTACTCCATCCCGAGCGCCGGCGTGCATCGGCGAACGGGACAGCAGGTCTCCGGAACCCTCGTCCTTGTGATCCTGTACGGGAGAGGGCGAATAAGGTTTTTGGGAAGCGCTCCGCGCGACTGCTCTGAACCTCTTCATCACGGCTCGCCTTCCTGGACGTGTACGCTCGTCGGACTCGCGGGCTGCTCGTCAACAACGTCGCCATCGCCTTCAGGAAGCTGCTGCCCAAGCTGCTGCCGAAGCTGCCGCCGTCGCTGCTGCTGCTGCAACAACTACGACGACTACTACGACTACTACGACTACTTCATCTACAGTTGTTCGGTACGTTCATCACGTGCCGATGTGCCCATTTAGTATGTCCATGCATGTAGACGTTTTGCTGCTGTTCATGTTAATTAATACATCTAGTATTTGCGAGATTAACATGCTAGTAGCTGCTGTTATAATGTTAAATATACTGGAATTAATCATGGAAATTGTGCCTAATAATCCAACACAATCAACGGGTATCTTCTCAGTCTTAAGGTTTTCCTGAATATTAGGTGGTACCAGTGCATAGACGCATGATCCTGCATTATTGAGGACAGTTTCATTGGGGACAAGAAGATGGAGTCATAGCACTGCTATCCTATTATCAAAAGTAGTAGCAACCTCACGACCCACCTCAGGTATAGGTGTATATCTCGCGGTCTCACACTCTTGATGGATTTACAACTGTATTTCTGTAGTTTCTTATCGATCAAATTTAGAGTCATAGCTATGTAGAATATTTCTGTATCGTTGATGTTTGCTTTCTTATTTTAGGGGCAAGCATCCGCCTCCACAACGGCAGCGAACAACGTAGCCAAGCAGCCGCTGTCGAAGATCGACATCCACCGGACCACCTTCGAGATCCTCCCGGGCGCTTCCGTAGACGTGTTGTCGACTTGTCGTTCCTCCTTGGTCAGCAGGTCAACATCGGAAACACACCCACGTCTGGCTGTAACATTTGCTTCAGCGAGTTTAGTTTTGTGGTGTACCGAGTCTGCCTCTACCATTTGATTCCGCAAGTTTAGCTTTGTGCTACTGCCGGTGAGGTGCGATAGGTTCCCCGAGTGGCCCAGCACCACAGGTTGACTTAATTTGGTCAGTCACTACCATTGCGGATGATGTACTTATGTCCAGCGAAACCTAGATTGGCAGCTTCTGTTTGATTGAAGTATTTCGAATGTAACCATCTTTATCAGTTGCCATATCTCTTACAGAGGAAACACAAAGAATGGTTGACCATCGGATGCATCAACCCCAAACCATCCAAGGATGACTGGATTAGGATCTTTTCTCCTGTCAATTGCAGATATATGCAAATCTTGAATTATTTTTGTTTGTAATAGAAGAAAGAAGGTGGATTGGAAGCTTATTAGATTCCTTTGTTCGATGTACTAGTGATTCCATTGCAGAACAGACAATCAATGGGTCAAGCCCCCTCTTCTATGCATAGCTCCCATTGAGGTTGGTAATGTTTTCTTTGAACATTCGTCCATGTGAATGCTGAACATTTAAACACATGTTGAATGAGGTGCCATTTTTGGCGTTTCCAGTTTGCAAATTACACCAGTACTGACTACGTGAAGACATGAAAGGGGTCCTTGAGGCTTCAGCTAATTAACCAGAGGAGGGAAATCTCATTTGCGTTATTTTCCATAGGCCTTTCAAATGTACTCCCTCCGTTCCAAATTGGATGACTTCTATTTGGACAAAAGTTGATGTATCTAGATATGCTATAGGTCTAGATACATCCACTTTTTGACATTAGGAAGTCTTCAATATGGAATCGAGGGATTATGTGTGAAGGCTCTTCATTTATCCGTACATGAGTTCAATATTGTGAACTACAAGATGTTCAAAATTAAAACTGATCTTCTCCACATTTCCTGGGGATATAATGCTTCATTTTATTTAACTTTTTTCTTTATCAGTTCTGTGATTAATCAGTACTAACATGGCTATGTGCATCTTTTGTACATTAACAGCCAAAGCTTATTTGAACATTCACATAGCATAACTTTCGCATCAGAGTTTCTTAAAGGAATATGGCAAACCAGTGTTTCTGTATAAATTTCAATGAAAAATAGAAAAGCATTGCGTAGACAACTTCGTGCCAACTCTCCAATTTACATGTATGTATCGTGTGGACATGTTTCAGAATTTAACACCATTATTTTGTAGATAGCCGTCGCTGGATGCATTACCGGTGCTTGCTTAACCTATCCTATCATCTCTAATTTGGACACATAGAACTGCTATTTCTCTATTTGTGATTGTGTTGGAGACAAAGTGAGTACATTTCTTCCTTTGATCACATCGTACGGACAATAAGATTTTGAGATATTAGTAAAACATATATATGGGGTCAGCTTAAGTAAAACAATAAATTTTGTCAAAATTGTTCCTTACTGATGAACTATTAGTGTTTTCTGCTATCCTGTTTTGAAGGGTAGAACTAAGGCAACAAGGCTATATGAATTTTTAAAGGAAAATGCTATTCTCCAACCGACTGATGGATCAGTCGGTTTGCTTCGTGCGCGAGCGACGCGTGATCCTCTCCCATGTCGCTCTTTTCTCTCGTTCCAGCTAAAGCGCGAGCATCTCCTCTTCCGCTCGTGGGCGCAGCGACCCCGTTCTCCTTCCGCTCCGCGCCTCGCGCCACCGGCCTCGCCACCGCCTCTGTCCCTGGCCCCGCCTCCATCCCCGGTCCCGCCGCCGCCTCCGCCCCCCGACCCCCGCCGCCTCCGCCCCCGGCCTCGACCTCCGGCGACGAGCTCCCGACCTCGGCATCCATCCAGCACCAGAGGCTCCGCCGACCATCGGAGCGCGTCTCCCCGCCGGCCGTGAGCCCATCCCTCCCTCCACCTAGCGCCGCCAGGAGGCCTCCTCCATCCGTCGGCCTCCTCCATATGCAGGATGGAGCTTTCTCATCTACATGGACAGTTAGAAGTAGAGCTCCGAGGCTCTTCATTGACGGCGAGCTCGTCACAAGCCGCCCGATCCCAAGAAGACAACATCCACGGGGCGGATGTGTCTGGGATTCATGGACGGCGAGCTCGAATCAAGCCGGTGGCGTCTCCATGATCGATTTTGGGGATTTTTCGTCGATGTTGCATACGCTGTTGTTTTTGGTTACATGTGTGTATGAACTTTGTTTTGTAAGAACAAACAAAGTGCTACAATGAATTTTATGCAAAGTGATGCTTTATTGACATTTTGCTATAAAATGGGGATTTGTTGCATAGTTTATTGGTTTTTGCTACATGAGTGTAGCTTTTTTGTTTTGTGAGTATGGGCAACACTGATTTGTTTTGGTGACGTTTTGCTACAACTAACAAGGAATTGTTACATACTTTTTTGCGTTTTGCTACATGATATTTTTGAAAGTGCTACACCGCATAGATCTGAGATTTTTTGCTACACGTAGTGCTACAACACAAAAAAATGTTGTGTTTGACTTTTATTTGGCTACATAGATCGTACGCAACATTTTCTGGATTTTTTTTGCTACATATGGTGTTACATACACAGAGGCAAAATGCTACGCGGGAACTGTTTTTGCTACACAGATCGGACGCGCGAGATCGATCCACTTAAACATATCCGATGGTGTGGAAGGCGGCTGTAGCAAAGTCTTGCTACAGCCGACTGTCAAAATTGTTCCTTATTGATGAACTATTAGTGTTTTCTGCTATCCTGTTTTGAAGGGTAGAACTAAGGCAACAAGGCTATATGAATTTTTAAACCATTTTGGTGTCTGGCCATATCATCATGCTTTCGATGACATATTTATGCTTTGTTTTTTTACATTGACTTCCTAAGATAATAAAGCAAAATAGTTGTCTCTATATTTTCTTTATTTCTTTGTGTTCCATGTATTTTATTTTCTTACCTCACCCTCCGACTGCCCAACATATATTTAATTGTCGCATGTTCTCAATAATTTTGTATGACCCAATTAACATAATTATTGTGCTAAAAATGTGAGCTATGCTGCTTAATTATCAGAGTTTCTTAAAGGAATATGTGCCTAGCACTTCTGTGAATATATTTTCAGGATGATATAGACTAAGTACAGCTACATCAAATGTTTAACTTGTCATTATGATGCTCCATTGGCAAAGTAATTATATTAAGTATGCATCATCTTTTGTGATAAGTGAGTAAGGTTTCTTTGCGCTGAAGTGGCAGTGTTCAAATCTTATAGCTGTTGGCCTCTATAATTTAATATGTGTGTGATGAATGTACAAAACCATATATAGCTTTTAGATAATTAATCTCTGCACTACGAAACTTCATATATAATGTTCAATTATCATGTAGGCTGAACATATTCCTTGGTTGATCAGAAATGTTTGGTTGCACATATTCCTTGGTTGCACTACGAAACTTCATATATAAAGTTGTTGTGTTATAGGCTGAACATATTCCATGGTTGCACTACATTAAGTAACGTATTTGTGTTGGGTTGAAGTGAACTACGTGAACCTTGCACTAAACCATGGGTAGATACATACGGCCCGAAAAAGAGTAAAACATCTTACATTTTGACACGGAGGGAGTACATAAGTAAGATATTGTGTTGATGCTCTACTCCATCTAGTAGCTCTCCTGAAGCAACGGAACTTCTGATGGATTGGTTATACTGAAGGAGATATCCCCTAGAGGCACTTTATAAAGATAGTTTATTCATCATATCTCAATTGTTCATTATATGTTTTATACCATGCTATAACCGTATTAAGCGGAAACATTAATACACGTGTGGTAGATAAACAACCAGGTTCCTAGTAGCCTCCATCTAACTAGTTCATTGGGCAATTGATGATCGAGGTTTCCAGATCACGTGACATTGATGTCAATTGACAATGGAGTCATGCCATTGGGAGAATGACGTGATGGACATACCCAATATTTGTAGGACGTAGTCATTACGCCTTTGACCGTGAGATCAAGTCTTATTGCTCTTCCTGAAAGATACTTTGATTGCATCAAACTTCATGTCTTATTAGTATGACAATAAAGGTGTCCCTCTCGGGTATCAGAAGGGAGTATGTTGAGACGAGAGATCAAGAGCGGGATTGCAAGTCCGCATAGCAGGACAGATACTCTAGGGCCCACTCGGTGAGATTATGTCAAATGAGCTTGCAAACATGTGACTAGGTCACCCGGACATAATATCATAGACGAGTAGAAGATAGTGTTGTCAGTAACGAGATCAAGATAGGTATGGAGATATCTATGAATGAGTCTCGGACACGTGAAGTATCGCCATGGCAAAAGTTTTAAGACTCGGCGTCCAGGTTCGAATGACACAGTTATTCGTGATATCACAAGGATTATTTCTGGGGTCCAGGCCCACGAATTAGTCATTGATCGGAGAGGTGTCTCGATCATGTCTGTTATTATCTCGAACCGCTAGGGTAACACACTTAAGGGGAGACGACATATTTACCGGAAGAGAAATTAGGAAAGAGAGCCCGGGAGTGTCCCGGGAAAGATCCGATGGAGATCAGGCAGCGACGAAATAGTTTTCTGAGCCAGAATAAATTATATAATATGTATTTAATTTTAATTTATGTAATTAATAGTTAAATAAATTTTTATTTAATTAATTTCAAATTTTCTTAGGAAAAAAATCTTAAATGGGCCTTCCGGTGGAAAGAAGGCCCATGAGGGGGGGGTCCCCCCAAAGGAGCAAGGGAGCTCGGCCGGCCTAGGTGGGCCACATGGGGCCTACCTAGGGCCGGTGCGTCAAGGAGGTGGGGGGGGGGGTGGGAGTTTAGTCCCACACCGCCCGACTGGCAAGTTTAGCATCCCTCCTCCCCCTTTATATAGAGGTGCTCCCTTGGCTTTTTAAGTACACCAATTTCTCCTTGATTAACGCGATTCCCCTGTTGGAGTTGTGCCAAGGAGAAAGTTCTCTCCACCATACGCACGCTGCCGTGCTGCTGGTCATCCGGTCCCGGTCTTCCGCTGCTCATCCTGGATTGGAGCTTGGAGGTCGTAGGCTTCACCGTACGTGTGTGAAACTCTGCGAGGTGCCACGCTAGTGATGCTCGGAGGTCTGCTTCCTCTACAGGACCTCGAGGTCGTCTTCGTCGGCTTCGTCGACAACGCTTGTGCGGGAACGTATTCCACGCTTTTTGGTCTACAAGGGTATGTATACCGATCTCCTCCGTATTACTATATCTGCATAGTATAGATCCTGGCTAGTTTAAGGTTATCGTTGTTAGAAAATTTATTGTTTTCTGCCTGCGATCCCCTTAAGTGGTATCAGAGCCGATCTATGTGAAGATATAGCTGTATGCTTTTTGAACCTGTGTTCGTCACAGGGACATCGTTCTTTATTTGCTACCCACTAGCGCGCACTTGCACTACCGGCAGCATTGAGGTGATGAAGCGGCCCGGAACAACTTTACGCGTACGCTTACGCGACTGGTTCCACTACTGACATACGGCTTGTACCGTATATATGGATGGTGGGTGTTTGTCTCTCTCTATTTAGTTGGCTTTAAATTTTCAATGGAGGGCCCATGAGGGATATATAAATATGCAATTATTTGATCGTTGTTGTGGTCATAAGGTCGTAGGTATGAAGCGGTTCTATTTACGACAGCCCCAAGCCACGTAAAATTTACAAAAGATAAAGTAGATCGCTTCTAACTTTATTTTGCAGGGGCAATGTGATATGGTCAAGGTAGGTTTATTAAATTGTTTATAAACTGTGGGCGCGAAGAAGACAATCGGCGCAAGGACCATGTCAGGTCGCATTACATATTGATGTTTTGAGTGCATCTTATATTGTATGGTTATTTATTAGTTACACGGCGATACTAATATAAGATGATCTCTCCAAAATACAATTAGTGTTCTCCCTTCAACATGCACCACCAAGAAAGTTCTACGTTATGAGGCAGGCCGTGACGATCGGGTGTCAGACATACCGTCGTTCACATAAAGTGGGTGTAAGACATGTTTGCACGAACATGGTGAGCCTAGCATGTTTACAATTAGTGCATCTTACATTGAAGGTTATTATGGCGAGCCTAGCATGTACGGACATGGCCTCGGAACATGGTGACTGGAAGGTCGAGCATGAGTCACAGAGTTGTTGTGATCGACATTTTGATGTCTACCTTTGAAGCTGTGTTGCCAGCTCTGACGATGAGGGGTTGCATAATGGATGAGGATCGTGTAATCACCAAAAACGATTAGAGGGATATTCGTTTTGAGTGGGAGTTCTGGTAGTTTTATTTTATTAAAATTTGAACCCTATTTTATAATGAACATAGTCTTTATGTTTTGCAAAAGCTTTGTAGATATTAACCAATGTAATAGCCTTGTTTAAAATTTAGGCGCAATCCTGCGATTGAGAACCTTAAAAAGTTGGGCTCAAACTTCATAGTTTTGTACTTTAGATTGAGGATACTCCTTGTTTAAACCATTAGCTTTTGTGATACAATACCCGCTTTGAGATAAACCCGGAGATTCCGCTAACAAAAGGATAATTTGTATTATCAAGTTTTTGTGCGGATAATATCATCATAGTCCAGTGCATGCTGTGATCTCTGCCATAGAGAATTAACGGTGGGTGCGAGTTGTTAGATCGCGAACATATGAGATGATCGCTGAACTCAGGATACACCTAAAGTTGGGTTGATGAAGTTTATCAGTAAGTTGGCTGTTTTTCTTCTCAACCAAGATGGAAGATAATACACACATTGAACGAGCAGGTGACAATCATACTTGATGACACTAGTCATACTCGATGACATTGGTCATACATGATGACATTGAGATGCCTCGCTCAGCTCGATCACTGGATGACAGACAACGTTGCCAGATGCAAATGCTTTGTCATAGACTATGTCATGCAAGGGGAATCGTTCACCCACATGGTTCTTGATTGCGTTGGAAGAATCAAGAAGATGAAACAAATCGCCAGGAAGTCATCAATGATGATGGTTTATATATATGATGTACATGTTATGAATGTATTACCTAAGAAAGTACTCGCAGTAGTGACTAAGTTTTGATACTAGTCATGTTTTATGAAAACCAGATTTACTACTTGAGTAGCTTGGAAGGATGATGCCACAATGTGTGTTAATGATGGCAACCAAAATGTTGTGATGGCCATAGACACTCTCCCTCTAGATCTACCATTGAATAAAATTCTTTTATGATCGCAAGTTAGTATGATCGTGATAAGTGTGTTTCCTCTAGCGAGACAACTGTTCATATATGTTAGTGACAAAATCATTGTCCTATATTTATGAAACAATGATATAAGCCGATCTGAATTTAGATGGTAGAAGCTCCCACATTCATAATATTAATGTCAAACGATACAAACTCAATAAAGACACCACATTCGTGTGGGTACTACCGTTTAAGTCATGTCAATGTTATAGTCAATGAATAAACTCCATACGGATGGATCTACAAGTCCTTAAATTTTATCTTTTGACACTTGCAAGATAACTAAGACACCGTTTTCGAAAAGGGGTCATACAACTTATTGATAATCATGCATATAGATGTATGTGGGTCAATAAAGTAATTAACGTGTAGTCGAGACCTTTATTTCGTAAACTTCACTGAACATTTTGAGTATAACTTGTTTAGAATCATGCATATGGGTGTATGTGAATAAATGAAGTACTTTAACGTATAGTGGAAGTCTTTATTACATAGACTTCATGAATATTCCGAGTAGATATATGGATATCCACTTAGGAAATGTTCTTCTGGAAATTTTGATTCGACCAAACAAGTTCAGAATGAAGTAGGAAAATAAATTTAACAGGAAAATCAAATCCTGCGATACAAATCGAGGAAATAAAAATTTGAGTTGTAATGTTGGCATATCATTGTTAGACTTGTGAGAAGAGTTCCACAAATTACGTCGCATGGAACACCATAGTGTTATGTTATGTTAGGACGTCGTAATCGCACCCTATCGGGATAGTGTGTGGTTAATAAATCTCTTATCGAATTATTGTGATCATTAGAGTCATATGGTTGAAACATAAAATTCATGTTAGATAATAGGGAAACCATTTAAATCCAGGGAGACAATACCATATTGAAGAAGATATGCCCTAGAGGCAAATAAATAAGTATTATTTATCGCATTATCTCATAAGTTTATAATAGGTTTTTGTATTATGCTATAACTGTATTAATCGGAATTATTAATACACGTGTGATACATAGACAACTAGAGTCCCTAGTGAGCCTCTATATAAACTAGTCCATTGGGCAACAGTTGATCGAGATTCCCGATCAAGAACAATGACGTCGGTTGACAATGAGGTCATCTTACTAGTAGAATAAGGTGATGGACATACGCAAAGTATTGCAATAAGATCGTATTACGATGTTTGTCATTTGCAATAGATGAGTAATATGATAACTTATTCCTTAGACCGTGAGACCGTACTTATTGCTACTTCGTAGGGGTACTTTGAGAGCATCAAACGTTCTGTCTTACATAGCATGACAATAACGGTGTCCATCTTGGGTATACCGAAAGAGTATGTTGAGACGTAAGGATCAAAAGCGGGATTTGTTCATTCTTGTAATTGAAAGATACTCTTGGCCCACTCGGTGAGATTGCATCTATATAGCTGCGCAGCTTATGACTAGGTCATGGAGATGTAATATCACAGACGAGTTAATAACGTTTGTCGGTAACGAGATACAACAAGGACATCGGATGTCTTCGATCATATCTCGGACAAGGTAGTATCGTAGAAACAAAGGGAATGGATATCATTTTTATGGTTCAACGACGATATTCGTAGAATGCACAGGGGCCGTCATATGCGTCTAGGTATCCCTGGCGGTCATTGGTGAGCGGAGTGTCTCGACCATGTCTGGAGTGTTCTCGAACCGTAGCGTAACAAACTTAAGGTCTTAACGACACGTGGAGAAAGGTTCTGAAATAATATAGGATTTTATTGGAGATAGAGAAATGATCCGGAAAGAGTTTCGGTGGTCCGGAAGGAGTTCCGGGAAGGTCTGGAATGGTTCCGGGAATGTCCGAAAGATGTTCAGATGGGTCGGAAAATGTTTCGGAGTCACGGGATATTAAATAGTATTTAAATATATTAATTATGAATTAATTATATTTATATTAATTTAATTATTAAATAATAAAGGAAAAAGGGGGCAGCCCACCTAAGTGGGCCAATTGTGGCCCACTAAGGTGAGCCGCACCAAGCAAGGAGGAGGGATTTGGGCCCCTTGTCCGAATTGGACTAGGAGGGTTCGGCCGGCTCCCCCCTCCCTCTCCTTTAGGCCCACATGGGGGAGGCAAGGTGTTTGCACACCCCCTCCCCCCTTTATATAGCAAGGCATATTAATTGGATTAATTCCAGAAAAATACAATTAATTGTATAGCAGGCCGGCCGAGTTGCTTCTCCGCCCGTTTTGCCCCCTCTCTCCACCAAAGCTATACCGTCGGGCGCCTTTGCCCTTCGGGATTCCAGAAAAGTTCTACCCCTACGATTTCAGCTGGATCTGAATGACCGGGGGTTTTGTTTAAGCTTTGTATGTGCGAGTGCTCAGAGGCGCCACATTTGAGGAGCCTGGGTGTGACGCCCGAAAATCGGTACTATGTAGATTGAAGCGTTCCCGCCGAAATCCGCATAATAACGATTTTAGGTCGCCCACCAGACATAATGTGCACGCCGAAACATGGGCATTATGTGGGTGGAATTGTGATAACATTACAACAGTTCCGATACATCCACAAATACAACAGAAGATAAGTAATATACAACAACGACTCGAACGAGTCAAGATACAAATGATACAATACAAAGATTCAAATGACAGCGGAAGCAAAATAGTATCCGACTACGG
Source organism: Poa annua (assembly GCA_026929855.1). NCBI lineage: Eukaryota > Viridiplantae > Streptophyta > Magnoliopsida > Poales > Poaceae > Poa > Poa annua. The sequence goes on from CM049426.1 coordinate 181,162,550, forward strand.
ATAAGATGCAAATTGGACTAAGAGTCCTGAAGATAAGCAATGGCGCCATATCCCTGCCCAGCCAAGCCGGAGGGATTCCCAAGCTAACGTCGTCAGACTTCAAACCTGTTGACTGCACATAAAGCACAACCCAAAAGAGGGTCAGGGCACTCCCTGGCAAGCAAAACCGAATTGCCTACTTTCTACACCATCTCCCAAAATATAGGGGAGGTGGACTTAGCGGCAGCAACACTAGCAACCTAAAGAGACACGCTAGAACTTCCGTCTAATTAGAGAGGGATACGAGAGCGCATAAGATAAACAGCTACTACTAACACCAATCATAACCCATTCTCGGATTAACCCCCCTCAACCAAGTATGAGGAAGCAATTCGGGAATACTCACACATTGAACAATTTTAGTTACCATTTATTGTGAAAGTAACTCTATATTACTAGGCAAATTAATTAATAATTATTAGGTGTAAGTTGTCTATGATCTTGTTAGCCAGCATCATCACCAAGTCGTCCATAACCGTGGACACGGCTCATCGATAAGATTATACCCTGCAGGGGTGCACTACTGGACCCGTACTCGTTCGATCAACCCCAAAAGCAAGACAGAAGGTAGGGCATCTCAACACGGCAAATCTCTTCTCTACAACCCATCCAGGGAACCGCATGATTGTGTGCACGGCTAATCAGGTCCAGTGCCCGCGGGATCGACCTTCATAGCACTCTAAGAACGTGCCACCCTATATGAGAATCGACTACTCCATCATCATGAGATCGTTAGGTAACCATATGCATGCATCAAATGGAAAGCCCAAACTACTCGCGGCGCCCTGGATAAGAAGCGGATTAGATCGAAGCCGTGGGGGGCTCCATAGGGCCTCCCACAAGCGGTTAGTGCGCTCAAAATTGGATCCGAGGACAAGAACTGAGTTCCTAGGTCGACACTTAGCAGAACAAAGCACCTCGCAAGGCCTTCCGCCGGTGCCTTATCTTTTAATTATAATACCCCAATATAGAACAACATTTTATTAAGGTAGAATAACCTATCATACTAAGCAGGTGAAAATAAATAAGACATACAGACGACTCGCACAAACAACTCTAAGCATGCGCTACGACTCGCAAGGCCAACAGATAAACATGCAACAGGTATTAGGATGTGGGGATAAAGCTGTATGGGCTGCAGGATAAACATGTGATGGGATCGCGATAAAGAATCGAATACTAGGGTAGCAGAGATCAACGGTAGGAATGAAAGACAATGTATATGTAAACAAGCAAACTTTGCTTGCCTGGAATCCCGCATGGAAGCAGATCTTGTCGTTGCTCACACATCTCAACGTAGTATCCGCGAAGAAGCAACAAAACTGGAAAGCGTAAAAGATGCATTTTACAACTACGGCAAAAGATTCAGCATGATCATACGAGAATGATGCATGGCATGGCAAGATGCAACACAATGCAGGTAATCCAAATTAAGCGGGAAAGCAACCCCGACAATTAATATTTAAGTGCAAGTTATTTATTTAATCAACAATATTAAATGTTGGTTAACATGGTAACACATGGCATGGGTGATCTAATTAAATTAAATGGAATAGGGCATTATATATTTATTACCCCTAAACATTCCATATTTAATTCTTTAGTTGCAATTAACACATTATACTAAGTAATTAAAATAACAGATGCAAAATGGCATACAAATGGCATATTAATATTCTTTGCATTTTTCTGATAAATAAACATATAAAGATTATTTAATTTGGAGTTATAGAATTAAAGTTATGAACAATTTAAGTTTAGGGTGTTTTCTGTAAATGACAGGGACTTGTTCGTCATAGAATATGTGTCGGTGGGGGCTTAACTGCAAAAGCAGAGAGCTGAGGGGCTCGGTGCAAGAATTACAGGGGGCTCTGTCACTGTCTGGTGGGACCTGGAGGTCAGTGCGTGGAAAGAAAGCTAAAAAAGGGGGGCGTTTTATTTGGGTCAACGCGGCCGAGGGGGATCGAACTAGCGCCCACGCGCGAGTGCGGGAGAGCACGGCTCTGCTAACCACTGGACTCGGGTAGTGTTGGTGATATGTATACAAACGAGCTCTTTTTAATGTGAAGCAACATGCATGTTTCTCTGACGAACTGAAAAACGAAAACAGACAGTGCGCTCGCGGCGGACGAACGACGCCGGCGACGACCTCATTAGGGCGGCTCCGGGCTGGGCGTGGGTGCGGTTTGTGTGCGTGGTGTGTGAGACGGGTGCGTGCGCGTGGGCAGGGCGAAGGGAGGACGTGAGGGAGCAGGAGCAGCTCGAGCCCGGCTCGCTGCTTTCGGTCAATGGCGGACCAGCGACAAGGCGAGGACCAACTCGACGCTCCGGGCAACAAAACGAGTGGGGGGGAAGGAAAATGGAACGAGGAGCTCACGGGGATGTTGCGCGGAGTGGTGGCTCGGCTCGGGGAGGTTCGGACGCCGTAATCACGGCGACGGAGGCTCGCCGGCCGCGGGGAAGAAGAGGACGGCGTAGTCGTTGCGGAGGCTCCCGGGACGATTCCGTCGGCGTGGAGCTCGAGGAAGGCACGACGCAGCTCGGGGGAACGTATTATGGCCTTCGACGGTGATGGAGAGCCGGGGCAGCGGCAGGTGCTCTCCGGTGGGATTTTGGTGGAAGAAAAAGAGAGGGGATCGGAGGGGGAGAAGGAGGGAGGCGGCGGCGGCGCACATGAGATGGGAGGAGTGGGGGATCTAGGGTTAGGGAGGAGCAGAGGAGGAGGGGGCCGTGCTATAAGGGAGGGGGAGTGGTTGGGAGGAGGTGGGGGCTGCCATGGCGTCAGCCATGTGCATCTCCTCTGCTCGTTGATGTACGGAAGAGGGAGAAGGGTGGAGTGGCCGGGGTGGGCTTTTGGCCGGGAGGAGAGATGGGCCAGGGAGGTGGATCGGCCCAGGTAAGGTTTTTCTTTTCTGAATTTTATTTTTCTTTTAAATTCTTTTCTGTTTTTTTTTCTATTTTTAAAACAAAATAGAAAAGGAAAATGAATTAGGAGATTTTACAAAATAGTTTTAGTTTAAAATAGGCAATTTAATAAACCAGTTTTATAATATTTGCAAAATATTTGAAAATACACATTTTAATTAATTTCAAAAGCATTTGAATTTAATTGTGGGAAAAGAATTTAAATGGAGTTGAATTTAAATGCAACAATTTAAATTAAGTTTGACAAATGCAAAAGATGCATGATGATGTCATGTTGATGCAAAAATAAAAACAAACAATTTTCTAATTGGGAAAATCCCGGGGCGTTACACTGGGCGACGTCGTCTCACCCACCCAGCAGCCCTGTCGCTGCCCTGCAGCCGGCGCCACCCCCCCAGCCGCCGGCGCCTCGCCATCTTCCGCCCGACGCCCGTCGACGCAGATCTTCGTCGACACCCCAGCGTCATCGTCTACATCATCGGGTTAAGTTCTCAGCGACCTCGAGGTCGGCTACATATGACTTCATCGTCAACGCTTGTGCGGGAGCGTAATCCCCGCTATCGGTCTACATGGAGTTAATTTAACCCGTTCCGCTACCATTATCACATGTACTAGATAGATAGATCCTGACTAGTTAGGTTGTTCATACGCTAGAAAAATTATTGTTTTCAGCACCGGAACCCCTTCAGTGGTATCAGAGCCGATCTATGCGTAGTACTGCTGGTACGGTTAGAACTCATGTTGAATGAGGACGTCTTTCTTATGTTTGCTACCCTCTAGCGTGAACTTGCGGTGCCTTCGGTATTGAGTTGATGAAGCGGCTCAGACCGACTTTACGCGTACGCTTACGCGAGATTGGTTCCACTACTGACATACGACTTGCACCGTATCTGTGGCTGGCGGGTGTCTGTTTCTCTCTCTTTAGTCGGCAAAGCATTTTCAATGGAGGGCCCGAAAGGGATGCTTAAACATGCAATTATATGATCGATGTTGTGGTACAAATTTCGTAGGTAAGAAAGCGGTTCTCTTACGAATAAGCCTATATGCCACGTAAAACTTGCAAAATTAAATAAAGGTAGTGGCGTCTAACTTTGTTTTGCAGATGCGTTATTTGATGTGACATGGTTACGGTAAGTTTGATATTACTCGTACTGTCGGAGGCAATGGAGGGCACCGTAGACTCGGAGCCATGCCGGGGCGTCCGGGGCCAGGCACATGGCGCCATGGAGGTCCAGGCGCATCGACCATGTCACATCGCACTTCATTAATTTATGTTGATATTGTGTTGTTGTGTGTGCATCCTGTTGATTGCTTATATGTTAGATATACAACGGTAGCATCAAAAATAGGATGATCCCTAACAAATACCAATAATTGTGTTCTCCCTCGTTGCGCACCACCAAGAAAGTTCTACGTTATGTGGCAGGCCGTGACAATCGGGTGTCAGACATATCGTCGTTCGCATACAGTGGGTGTAAGCCATGTTGCACGCACATGGTCTTCGAGGTTTGATTGGTGAGCCTAGCATATGCAGATATGGCCTCGAAACATGGGAAGATCGAAAGGTGGAGCATGAGTCACAGAGTTGTTGTGATCGACATTTATGTCCACCTTTGAAGCTGTGCCGCCGGCCGTGACGATCAGGGGTGGTATGGTGGATGGGGGTCGTGTAATCGCTATTATTATTTTTAGGGATAATAATTTTAGTGGAGTGTGTTTGATAATATGATTATAAACTAAAACTCACATATATTATAAACTTTACCTTACCTCTTTTGCGATCACATCTGGAGACTACGGAACTATACTTTGGTTACTTCCTCAAGAGCCCGGATTCTACCTTAGAAGCCGACGTGTCCAACTTCATCAGCTGGTACATTGGTTTTAGAAACATTCTCGAACACAACAACATCTTGTATGTCCTCGATGAAGCATTAGGAGAAAGACCAGATGATTCTTCTAGCGAGGAGGAGGAAGATGAATTTCGTAGGCGTCGAGACATATTCATAGAAGTGGAGATCACCATGACCGTATGCCTAGAACCTGAGTTGAAAGAGTTGTTTCGGCACAACGAGCCATATGTCATGATTGATGCGATAAAGACGCACTTCAAAGATGAATTGAGGCGTGAGCAATTCAGGCAGCTTAGAGAGTTCCAGACCATTCATATGGAGGAGCACACCTGTCTGAAGACTCATTTGAAGAGATTGGATGACATCTACTTCAAGCTGACAAATGTTTTCGATTACTGGATGGCAGATTCATGTGCCATTCAGACTGTCCTGATATCTCTGCCTCCAAGCTATGAGAAGCATGTGCGCGAGTATGTTTTGAAGGTCGACAATATGAACTTCTACAAGTTGGTGTCCGAGTTCAAATATCTGAAAGTTGATTCCATCGAAGGAGAAATCTTCGATGCTACAGTTTTATATTTGATATATACAAAATTATGAATGAATTCGCCTCTTGATATATGATAAAGTATTTTATACTTGTTCTGTTTGTGAAACAAATCCTTATTATCACATATATGCGGCGAATTATGATGTGACCTGGTGTTGAAGATGGTGATCAAGGAAGTTGATGACCATTGGTGTTCACGTCCTCAAGTTATCATAGTTATCATTAATAGTTTTTGATAAGACCATTTTTTAATAGTGAGAAAGTTTGTTTAGTGTCTTGATTGTTACAAGACATAGTTATTCATATATTTAATTACACAAGTTCAGTTGTTTTATGTTATGGAACAAGCCAGTTGTTTTAGATTATGAATAAAGTTTTCACAACTCAATTACATTACTTGTATGATAACATTCATAATAGTAGGAATGATAAAATTATGTGTCCAAGGAATAAAAGTTTTTGTTAATAGAACAAACACCATCGAATTTATCACAAAGGCAATGAAAGAAGTAATAGATACTTTTGATCTATTTAAGTATTTCATGTGCCAAATTGATTAAGTTTAAAATGTAGTATTGAAGTGTCAATACGAGAAGAAATTAATTAAGAGTCATTTCAAATGATTATTAAATTAACTAAATGGTGTATTTTTACTTGATCCGAATTCTTCTATGATGAATGGTAAATAAGTGTATTTTCATAATAAATCATGAGTCTGAAATTAATTTGATAGAAGATCAAATGGGGTTTTCAGAAGAAAGATTAGTGAATATTGTATTCGCAAGATTCGATCAAAGGAATATATTTTTGAATTATGGTTTCAACACAATAGACTTGTGGAAATTCGTTTCACAATATTATAATATCATATATGGTGATATGTGAAGTATTATAGTCATACTCTATTTTAGATAAAGTGTGGTCTTTCAGAATATGTCTTAGAATCTCTTAATATGTTCGAAACATTATAGTCGATGTCCACTTTAGAAAATAGATGTTTTTCAACAGTAATTCGTGTGATCGACAATAGTGTTGTTATATAGATGATTACACGATAATTCCGAATATACACGAATAATTCTTTGTAGATTACTCACATTGGACGAGAGTGAATTCCAAAACCCAATAGAAACAAAACTTGTATTGTTGTCTATGTAATTCTGAGGAAAATATGATATTTCGAATTGTGGTTAATGGAATAAAATTAAAAGCTTGAAATAAGGTGTCAGACCTATATTCATAAAAGTAGAATATTGGAAAGTGTTCCAAAGGGTATATGTCTACAAATGAAAATTTGATGATTAAGCGTGAAGGAGACTAGAAAATTGTTTTCTGCTTGCAATCCTCTTCGTAAAGATCATAATATTTTCATAAAAGAAGCTTCTAAATAAAGTGTTGTTATATTTAATATTGTTGTCAGGTCACAACATAATAATAAGTGTTTTAGATTTTTTTGACAGATCAAGGTGTACCTTATGAATACAAAGAATGTTGAGAAATATCAGAATATGAACAAAGGCTTTTGAGTATGAAAATCCAAGTTACATTTATAAAGGATTAAAACAGTAAATGTTGCTGTAATTCCTTTTGGAGAAATAAGATTTCTTGATCATCATATAAAGTGTTATATGATAAATGTAACTATAAGAAAGACGTGAAAACATATTTTGTCAAGAAATGTATCTTGGACAAGATCAAATTTGTTGACTACATTAATGTAGACATGCTTGAAGTCTATGGGATTTGTATTGATGGAATACTATAGTTTGTATTGAATTCGAATTGATAAGAGATCAATGATTTTGGTTTGACTAAAATGTCGAGATAGATTATGAATTTAAGTGGGAGTCAAAATTAGTTCACTCAGGTAGAATATGTAAAAGACATATTTATTGAGTGGAGTCCGTGTTCTCAAATGTGTGGAGACATGATTTGAGTGGGAGCCGAATTCATCTTGTGTAAATGACGCATTGTGAATTGTACCAGTAGAATTAATTAAAAAGATGAAGTTATGAAACTATTTGAAAGTTAGTGTCTATTTGGAATAGAACGGGAATTTTAATAGTTAGTCGAGTTGTTTCGGATTATATCTGAGGAGTCAGAATAGATTAAAACCAAAGGATGGTCCTTGGAAATCCAATTAATCATTAAGAGTAATGATACACGGTAATAGTGGTTGTATGACATGTTGGTCTATTATGTGATATTAGACATCATACAGAAACCATATTATCTGCTCGATGAAATATGACCGATGTTCTTAGAAGAAGAACAGTTGTGAAAGTAAATTTAGAATTTACTGTAAGTAGAGGTGTATTAGTTATTAGATTGACATTGGAATGTCGAGTTTTGTACATAGGTGTGAAAGTATATATAGATATCGCGAGGCTGTAATTGTTACAAGGAGCTCTCTTTGACTGAGTGTGTTTTCAAGGCAATTATCTGGTTAGCAGAATCAGAGTAAGCGCTGGGAAACAGAAGTCTCACTTAGTTACGGTATTTATATATATGTTCTTAGATAACATGATGATATCAAGCAAGTTGATATAAATGAATCACAAAAGAACGCACAATTGTGTATTGTACAGATTGTCAGAGTAAAACTCTTCCACAAGCAAGCATTATCATATAACACTTATTTGATAAGGTGTTTTGATGAAGTAAAATGCAGCTAGTTTATTTGTACTCTAGTGCAAGTGGGAGACTGAAGGAGATATGCCCTGGAGGCAAATAAATAAGTAGTATTTATCGCATTATCTCATAAGTTTATAATTGGTTTTGTATTATGCTATAACTGTATTAATCGGAATTATTAATACACGTGTGATACATAGACAACCAGAGTCCCTAGTGAGCCTCTATATAAACTAGTCCATTGGGCAACAGTTGATCGAGATTCCCGATCAAGGACAATGACGTCGGTTGACAATGGGGTCATCTTATTAGTAGAATAAGGCGATGGACATACGTAAACTATTGCAATAAGATCATATTACGATGTTTGTCATTTGCAATAGATGAGTAATATGATAGCTTATTCCTTAGACCGTGAGACCGTACTTATTGCTACTTCGTAGGGGTACTTTGAGAGCATCAAACGTTGTGTCTTACATAACATGACAATAACGGTGTCCATCTTGGGTATCCCGAAAGAGTATGTTGAGACGTAAGGATCAAGAGCGGGATTTGTTCATTATTGTAATGGAAAGATACTCTGGGCCCACTCGGTGAGATTGCATCTATATAGCTGCGCAACTTATGACAAGGTCATGGAGATGTAATATCATAGACGAGTTAATAACCTTTGTCGGTAACGAGATACAACAAGGACATCAGATGTCTTCGTTCATATCTCAGACAAGGTAGTATCGTAGAAACAAAGGGAATGAATATCATGTGTATGATTCAACGACGCTATTCGTAGAATGCACAGGGCCCGTCATATGTGTCCTGGTATCCCTGGCGGTCATTGGTGAGCGGAGTGCCTCGACCATGTCTGGAGTGTTCTCGAACCGTAGCGTAACAAACTTAAGGTCTTAACGACACCTGGAGAAAGGTTCTGGAATAATATAGGATTTTATTGGAGAGAGAGAAATGATCCGGAAAGAGTTTCGGTGGTCCGGAAGGAGTCCCGGGAAGGTCTGGAATGGTTCCCGAAATGTCCAAAAGATGTTCGGGTGGTTCAGAAAATGATTCTGAGTCACGGAATATTAAATAGTATTTAAATATATTAATTATGAATTAATTATATTTTATATTAATTTAATTATTAAATAATAAAGAAAAAGGGGGCATCCCACCTAAGTGGGCCAATTGTGGGACACTAAGGTGAGCCGCACCACGCAAGGAGGGGGGGGGGGGGGGGGGCTGGGCCCCTAGTCCGAATTGGACTAGCAGGGTTCGGCCGGCTCCCCCCTCCCTCTCCTTTAGTCCCACATGGGGGAGGCAAGGTGTTTCACACCACCCCTTTATATAGCAAGGCATATTAGTTGGATTAATTACAGAAAAATACAATTAATTGTATAGCAGGCCGGCCGAGTTGCTTCTCCGCCCGTTTTGCCCCCTCTCTCCACCAAAGCTATACCGTCGGGCGTCGTTGCCCTGCGTGATTCCAGACAAGTTCTACCCCTGCGATTTCAGCTGGATCTGAATGACCGGGGGTTGTTGTTAAGCTCCGTATGTTTGCGAGTGCTCGGAGGCGCCACATTTGAGGAGCCTGGGAGACGTCGTCTCGCCCACCCAGCAGCCCAGTCGCTGCCTTGCCGCCGGCACCACCCCCCAGCCGCCGGCGCCTCGCCATCTTCCGCGCTACGTCTGTCAACGCAGGTCTTCGTCGACACCCTGGCGTCATCGTCTACTTCGTCGCGGCAAGTTCTCCGCGACCTCAAGGTCAGCTACGTACGACTTCATCGTCAACGCTTGTGCGGGAGCTTAATCCCCGCTATCTGTCTACATGGAGGTAATGTAACCCGTTCCGCCACCGTTATCACATATACGAGATAGATAGATCCTGGTTAGTTAGGGTGTTCATACGCTAGAAAAATTATTGTTTTCTGCACCGGAACCCCTTCACATATGAGTGATGGCATGGCTTTTAGCCTAGATTGTCATTTTAGCAATTTAGTGTTTCGATGTGATCAAACCTAAAATAGATAAATCTTTCTAGTGTACCGTACCTAAAGAATTAGTTGGGTACATGTTTCACGACATAGGCAAAAATGTTGCCGGAATATTCCTTGCAAAAGAAATAGTTTCTTATCCAAGGGTATAAGTGGGAAAGAAAGTAGAGCAAAACGAAGTTAATGAACTTTCTGTCGGCCCAGTAGAGACTGGAGTATGAAGAGCCCAGGCCTCGCACGCGGGCTAATTAGACAAAATGACTAAGGACCAAGCCTCGCCGCTTGGCGAGACCCTCGAGAGGCAATTCCCCTCGAGGGCCTGAAGAGGAAGCAAGGGCCTCAAGGGTACCCTCGCTTCAGGAGACCCTCTCGAGGCGCAACGCGCCTGGAGAAAAGTCAACAAGAACCCCTCCACAGGCCTCCCCAGGCCTGTGGGGAAACGTCGCGGCCAAGGAAGTACGGCAGGGCGCACATGGCCTCTGCCATGCCCACATGGTGACGCAGGCGCTCCCGTTGCCGTTTTCGTGATAAAGGAGTCAATAAAGTTGCGCCGCCTGCCCCAGGACTACCAAGACCTTCCTATCTGGTGATAAAGCAGCTAGATGGCGCAACCCTCCAAGGAGAACGTCATCGCGGGCTCCACCTCAGAGACTGCCGTCCCTGCGGGCAGTACTGCGCGGTCGGCCGCTGGTCGGCCACCGCGCCCAACTTTATCGATGATGGACTGCGTCCATGGATGATCCCGCAGTGGTGGACTTCTGCTCCTCCACCCCACTGCCGTGTGGGAACCACTTTGGACGCCAAGCGGAAGAAGAGCGCTTGCGGCGCCTATAAAAGGAGCAAGACCCCCATCGTAGAGAGGGTCGGCCAATTGCTTGCTACAACACTTGTAAACCCTAGCACTGCTGAGTAGAATAGCCTCTGGCTGGAGGAGGAAGAAGATCATCGCTTCCCTCCCCAGGCAAGAACCGCCTCAAGGGGGCTCTCGGTAAGCTCTGCTGAACTGTAACCTCCATAGTTCTATACAGACAAGCATGAGTAGCAGTCTTACCTCCTCACGAGGGCCGTGAACCTGGGTACAGGCTGGTGTCTATCTTTGTCGTGGGTGTTTCGTCTCCAGGTCCGGCGAGCATCGTCACCGTGCCCCTCGAGGGTCTTGACCTCTGCGTTCAATCCCCTTCACGAACTACCCTTCAGGAAGTGACTACCCCTGTTCCTAGGGAGTCATAACCCGACATTTGGCGCGACAGGTAGGGGATTGAGGTGCGTCTTCGAGCCGCCTCCACGCCATGGCGAACACCCGCGCTACCCGCGCCGCCCACGTCAACCGACGCGTGCCTGAAGGAGCGCGCACCCCGCCAGGCGCCACGGCCACTCGCTCACGACGGGGCCGACCCCGCCGTGAAGAGCGCGCCAACTCGGGCCCTCATGCGGAGGAGCCCGAGCACAACTCCGAGCACCAGGAGGACGCGCAGTCGTCACACCTGACGCGGGGCCCGAGAGGCTCCGGCCCTGGCAGGACGGACCCCGCGCCTCACACCGCACTGCTCATGGCACAGGAACTTCTCCGCTACCAGCCCACCGCTGAGGCCCACGAGCAGTGGCTGGAGCGCCTCAACCACCTCGTCGGCATCGCCACGACGTGCCCCGCTCCGTCACAGTTCATCATGCACCCCTCCCTCGCCGACACGGTCGCGCCAGACGCGCCTCCGCCTCCGCCAGGACCTACACCGGCTGCGACGCAAAGGGCTGCCTCGCACGCGTCCTCGCCTTACGATTGCTTGATCGTGCTGCACACCGCGCCCGACGCTCGCGTGGGGATGGAGCTCTAGCACAACCGCCAGAACAGGCTCGTGCAAGAGATCGGCCAGGCGGGCCTGCAGAACCGCAGCGCGCTGCAGCACGGAGTCGCCACGTACGCCACCGGCTGCATGGCGTTCACCCGCTCCCTCCGTGGCGTGGTCTGGCCCCCAAAGTTCAGGCCGTCTCTCCCCAAGGGCTACGACGGCTCGAACAACCCCATCGAGTTCCTGCAGCTCTACACCACCTCCATCCAAGAAGCAGTGGAGACGACAAGGTCATGGCCAACTGGTTCTTCCACGCGCTTCGCGACTCTGCGCTGTCGTGGCTCGTGAACCTCCCCGAGGACTCTGTGAACTCTTGGGAGGAGCTCTGCAAGCAGTTCGTCTCCACCTTCAAGGGGACGTACGAGCGCGCCCTCACCCACAACGACCTGCGCGCTGTGGTGCAGAAGAAGGATGAGACTCTCCGCAAGTACATCCAGCGCTTCAGACAAGTGCGCAACAAGATCCCAAACATCCCTGATACCCAAGTCATCGCCGCCTTCCACGAGGGCGTCACAAATAGCAGGATGCTTGAGAAGCTGGGCATCCACGACAAGCTCACCTCTGTGGTGAAACTGTTCAACCTGGCGGACAAGTGCGCCAAGGCTGAAGAGGGACTCCTCTTCGTCAAAATGTCATCGAGGGGGGACAAGCACGCTGAGGGGTTAAGGAGCCAGAAGAAGAAGGAGGAGCCCAAGCGCAAGGCCACCACGGTCCTCATGGCAGAGCCTGACGTGAAGGGCACCCGCAGGGATTCTTCCAAGCCTGAGGAGAGGAAAGACGACCACCGCCCATTCTGCATCTACCACAACAGGCGCGGTCACTCTACCGAGACTTGATTCGACCTCAAGAGGTTGAGAAAAGAGCGCGAGAAAGCAGAAGGCAGTGGCAGCCGCGGTCGAGGCTGTGGCAACAGCGGGAGTGGGCGCAAGAGCGGCTACCAGAAGCCATCTGGCAACCAAGCCAATGCTGCGGAGAAGAATGGCAACCTCCCTGACGAGGAAGATGGTGGCTACCAAGCCCCAAAAGGCGCCATTGGCTGCATCCTCGGTGGGGCGCAGGCGCCGAAGTCGAACAATCAGTTCAAGCAGTTCGCCCGCGAACTCAATGTTGCCCTCCCCAGCACCGAGACCTCCAGGCCCCTCAAGTGGTCGCAGTACACTATCGCCTTCGACGCTCGAAACCACCCCAAGTCCACCAAGACTGTTAGAACCCTCCCGCTGGTCTGCAACCCCACCATCGACAACGTCGCTGTCTTCAAGACACTCATTAATGGTGGAGCAGGCCTGAATGTTATCTCCACAGATACGTTCGAAGCGCTTCAAGTGCCCTACGAGCGGCTCATGCCCTCTAGGCCCTTCACGGGAGTCACCAGCGGCTCGATCGAGCCTCTGGGGCAGGTCAGGCTCGCCGTCACCTTCGGAAGCGAGGAAATTTACCGCACCGAGCACATCGACTTCGACATTGCGCACATCGGCCTACCGTACAACTCCATCCTCGGCTACCGCACGCTCGCAAAATTCATGGCCATCACGCATCATGCCTACAACATGGTCAAGATCCCCGGCAGCGCTGGTACAATCACCATCCGTGGACATGTCCTGGATGCTACGCACGCTGTCGAGACGGCCTACATGGAGCCTCTCGAGAGACATGGCATTCCCCGCAGACGAGGACATGGAGCCTCTCGAGAGACCCAAGAAGAAGAAGCAGCTGTTCTCCCTGGAGCCAGCCGCTAAAAAGAAAGTCTCTCTAATCTCCAGCAGCTCGGGGGCTGAGGGCTCGGGCGCTAGCGTCACCATTGGCGCCGCGCTGCCTCCCAAATAGGAAAGCGCGCTCGTCGCCTTCCTCTAGACAAACTCTGACATGTTCGCATGGACACTGTCAGATATGTCTGGTGTACCGAGGGAGGTGATCGAGCACCACTTAGCCGTTTGTCAAAACGCGCGCCCCGTCAAGCAAAAAGCAAGAAAACAAGCCGCCAAGAAGCAAGCATTCATCATCAAAGAGGTCGAGAAGCTCAAAGCGGCAAAGGTCGTCCGCGAAGTCGCGCACCCCACTTGGCTCTCCAACGGCGTGGTAGTCCCAAAACCCGCCGGAGGAGGCCGCCTCTGCATTGACTACACAAATGTGAACACGGCCAGCCCCAAGGACCCTTATCCCATGCCAAGAATCGACCAGATCGTGGACTCCACGGCAGGCTACGACCTCCTCTGCTTCCTCGATGCTTTCTCTGGTTCTCATCAGATAAAAATGTCTAAGGAAGATGAGGAGAAGACGGCTTTCCTCACCCCTTGCGGTGTGTATTGCTATGTTTGCATGCCCTTCGGCCTAAAAAACGCCGGAGCCACTTTCCAGAGGCTAATGAGGATAGCACTTGGCGAGCAAATGGGCAGAAATGCCGAGGCGTATGTCGATGAAATTGTCGTATAATCCCGAGAGGGAAACACTCTCCTCAGGGACCTTCAAGAGACTTTCGCCAGCCTGCGCAAGGCGAACATCAAGCTCAACCCCGCCAAGTGCGTCTTCGGAGTGCCTTCAGGCAAACTTCTTGGTTTCCTTGTGTCCCACCGGGGCATAGACGCAAACCCTGACAAAATCAAGGCCATAGAGGACGTGCAACCTCCACGCAGGCTCAAGGACATGCAACGCCTAGCAGGCTGCATGGCCAGCTTGGGTAGATTCATCTTCAAGTTCGGCGAAAGAGCCCTGCCGTTCTTCAAGATCATGAAAAGAACATGCACTTTCAAGTGGACCCCTGAAGCTGAAAAAGCGTTTGAGGACTTGAAGAGGTACCTAGCCAGCCCACCAGTAAGGGTCGCCCCAAGGACATGCGAGCACCTAAAGCTGTATCTATCAGCCACTCCACAGACCGCCAGTGCCGTCCTTGTGGTAGAAAGGGAAGAGCCAGTACTCCACAAGAAGAGTGCAACCACTCCAAAGAAAAAACCTCCCGAGGAAGAGCTCGACGAAAGGGCTGGCCTCACAAACCCACCGCCAGGCCCAAAGCCACAGGAGAGGCCCGCCCCAAGTCAACCGCTGCAAAATGATCCCGCCAGGGAGCCTGAAGAGCCCCCACAGACCACCCCCTCGAGGGCCCCAAAAAGCCTCCACATGCCAACCCCCTCGAGGGCTAGGACAAGCCTCCAGAGGCCAACCCCCTTGAGGGCCCAACGGAGCATCCAGTCTACTTCGTCAGCACAGTACTGCGCGATGCTCGCGAGCGGTATACAATGCAGCAGAAGCTCCTCCTCGCCCTCCTCATCGCCTCAAGAAAGCTGCGACACTACTTCCAGGGGCACCCAATCACGGTGGTTACCTCGTTTCCCCTGGAGCAGATCTTGCGCAATCCAAATGCCACAGATCGTGTCGCAGAATGGAATATAGAGCTACATCCATTCAATTTGCGCTTCGACACCACAAGGGTAATCAAAGGAAGAGCGCTGGCAGACTTCGTCGCCGAGTGGACTGACCCAACCCCTGAAGAGCCTTTGGGAGAAGAACAAGAGCCCTCTGGAGACAAAATGCCCAACCACTGGACCATGAAGTTCGACGGAGCTTTCGCTTGTCGCCACGGTGGGGCTGCCGTGGTCTTGATCTCACCAAAAGGCGACAAGCTATACTACGCGGTCCAGCTGTGCTTCGGAATCGACAAAATCTCCAACAACATCGCTGAGTACGAAGGCCTGCTTGCTGGCCTACGCGCCGCAATCGCCCTAGGCATCAAACACCTAGTCATCAAGGGCGACTCCCAGCTGCTCGTCAACTTCTCCAACAAAAGCTATAAGCCTAAGGACAACCACATGGCCGCATACCTTGAAGAGGTTTGTAGGCTTGAGAAGCACTTAAGGGGAATGGAGCTCATGCACATCCCAAGAAAGGAGAACCAAGAGGCTGATGACATCGCCAAGCGCGCATCAAAGAGGCAAGCTCAGCCGCCAGGCGTCTTTGAAGAAAGACTCGTCAAGGCATCCATACAGCAGCCTCAAGAGGCCATGCCCGCAAGCGCAGACGAAGCGCTCCCGCCACCACCTGGAAACAGGGCTCCAGATTGTGGGCCCCCTACAGGGGAGCGTCTGTTGCTCACAGCGGTGCATCAAGAAGCAGGATGGATTGACGAGATCAAAGGCTACCTCGACAAAGGGATCCTTCCTGAGGAAGATGTTGAAGCAGAGCGAATCGCCGGCCAAGCAAAATCTTACCAAATCCTCGAAGGGAATATCTACCGCAAGCGCCCAAACGACACCGCGCTCAAATGCGTTCTTACCGAAGAAGGCAAAATACTGATCAAGGACATCCACAGCGGGGAATGCGGCCACCATTCATGCGCTCGCACTCTCGCAACCAAAGTCTTCAGGAGCGGCTTCTACTGGCCTCAAGTACTTCAGGATGCAGTTTACATCGTCCAAGCATGTGAAGCCTGCCAATTCCACGCCAAGCAAATCCACCAACCTGCGCTGGGGCTACAAACCATTCCGCTCTCCTGGCCATTCGCGGTCTGGGGGCTGGACATCCTGGGACATTTCCCAACAACGCAAGGGGGATATCGCTACCTCTTCGTGGCCATCGACAAGTTCACTAAGTGACCCGAAGTGGAGGCGACGCGCACAATCACAGCAGGCGTGGCGGTGAAATTAATCAGAGGCCTGGTCTGTCGCTTCAGAGTGCCTAACCACATCATCACCGACAATGGCTCGCAATTCACCAGTGGCATCTTCAGAGCTTACTACGAAAGAATGGGCATCAAGCTCTGCTTTGCCTCAGTCACACATCCGCAGAGCAACGGACAGGCTGAGCGAGCAAACGCAGAAGTCCTTAAGGGCCTAAAGACCAGGACCTTCGACATCCTCAAATGCCACGGCAAGGGCTGGATCAACAAGCTCCCTTCGGTGCTCTGGTCCATCCGCACAACGCCACCCAAGCCTACGGGGGAAACGCCGTTCGCCCTCGTCTATGGAGCCGAAGCATTCCTACCCACAGAGATAAAGCATGGATCCCCACGGGTCCTTGCCTTTAACGAGGACCTCCACAACGACGACCTGCTGCTTCTCGAGGGACTACGACGACGCGCCGCCCTCCGGGCGGCCAAATACCAGCAGGACCTGAGACGCTACCATAGCCGCAACGTGCGCTCGCGTACCCTGGAGGCAGGCGATCTCGTCCTCAGGCGAATCCTCTCCAGGGAAGGCCTCCACAAGCTGTCCCCGATGTGGGAAGGTCCATACAGGGTCACCCACATCGCCAGGCCTGGCGCGGCTCGCCTCGAAATGAAGACGGCATCCCCGTCAAGAAACCATGGAACATCATGCACCTACGCAAGTTCTACCCGTGATCATCGTCACGCCCGTGATCATTGTCACGTAAAGACATCTGGCGGAAGAGGCAGCTTACGACTCAACCTCCAAGCACTTTTTGTCTCTAGACGTTAAAAGCTCACGGCTTAAACCTCCAAGCTCCAAAGGCTTCTCTCGAGGGTCAACCCTCCGAGCTCTCCTTGTACCGAGCCACCTCAGGCCGTTGAGAGTCTCTGCCACTAATGGGTGGTCCCCATGCCTCGACATGGTCAAAACATTAACTTGGCAACTCCAAGCATAATGAGACAATTTCGTTCCCAAGTGAACTTAGCGCTACGGCGCCGCTATGTAATATATGGTGGTGAGTTTTATTTACGCATTACTTCATTGAAATGCGCACTTATATATCTCCACATGCGTACCTCACGAGCGGGGGCTGAGTACGGTGCCAGTGCCTCAAACGACACACCAGCAACACTGCAAAATCCAAGGATCTGAGCTCTGGCTGGAGGGCAAGATCCCCCAAACACGCCATCTCTACAGAGGACCATGGTACTTACTCTCCTCGCGAGGAACGCCTGAGGGGACCTATAAGCGCGCACAAGTCCCCTGTACCGTGCTCCAGCGTTTGGGTTCACCCCACAAGCCTGAGGAGGCATCCAGGAACGATCCCTCAAGAGGACCTCCTCGCCAGGCAAAAAGCCTCTACAGGGCGAAACCCTCGAGAAGTTAAGTCTCGCACCCGCGCCTTAATAGCGTTTTTCCCCTCTAGCGCACGTTTGCCCCTCAAGCGACTTTGCTTTCCCTTACGCTTCATGGACTACTCGTACATCTAAGAGGGGCACTTGAGCATCGCGACTCATGGCTCTTACCTCTCCTAGGCGTAAACTCCCTCCGGCCTTGCAGAGTCATTGCTCCAGCATACCGAAGTGGCGGGGTCATGGCACGAAGAGATGGGTCCTACCGACGCAGAGAACAAATAGACATGAAGATGAGTCCAAAGAGACCTCTCGAGGGGCAAGCAAGCTAAAAGAAAATTGCAAATAAGAGTATATTACAGGCTAAAAGGTCGCAAATGTCTAAACATAAGATTGTTTCAGATACAAGCGCACGCAGGCGCAATGACGTGTAGCTCAGGCGAAGGTGTCGTCGTCTTGGACCTCCTCCACTGCGCCCTCCTCGGTCTCGGCAGAGGCGGCGTCCTCCTCACTGTCTTCCGCCACTGCCTCCGCACGCCTGAAGCGGTTGCAGAAAGCGTCGACTTGCTCGCGGAGGGAGTTGGAGACCCTGCGCGCATCCTCGCCTTGGGCGGCCTCCGTCACGGTGGAGAAGTCGAAGCCTGTCGTGAGGATCCTGAGGTTGGTGAAGATACGATCGACGACCACCCCCAGGAGCTGCCGGCTCTCATCCTCTATCATCTCGCAAAGCTCGGCGACAGGGCCCTCGAGCACCGCGAAGAGCTGGTCGAAGTAGACCAGGTACATGGCAGCGTCGCCACGGCCTTGGACCTGGGTGTGTGGCGCATCTGCGCCAAGCTGTGCAGCGAGCTCGTTGCCCCGGGCGACCAGCGCCTCGAACATGCGCTCACGCTGCTTCGTAAGCACGCGAGTCGCCTGGGCAGAGTCCTTCGCCTCCGTCGCCCGCTCCATCGCGGGAGCCACCTGCTCCTCCACATCCTTGGCCAAGGAGTTGAGGTCATGAACTTCCTCGTTGCGGGCCTCCTCCGCTCGGTGACGACCATTCTTGGCACACTTGAGGCGGGCCTCCAGCTTGGAGTTGGTTTTTTCAAGCCCGGCGATCCGCTGAGCGTCTGCGGCGTGCCTGGCCTTGAAGCGATCCTCCTGCTTCTGGGCCAAGTCACGGTACTCCTCAGACTTGGTGACGAGGATGTAACTCGACAAATCCCAGGGTTGTGCACCCCGAGTTGATTGAGGGGGAGAGAGAAGAGCGTTGGTGATCACGACGACTGACAAGCGGGGATTTTACCCAGGTTCAGGCTCCCGGAGGATAACACCCTACTCCTGCTTGTCTGTTATTGACGGCGAGTTGCGATTACAATGGCGGCGAGATTGCGATCTCGCTAGGGTTTGTGGTGGTGACTATTGGCGTGTCCTCCGGGACGAGCAACCCTCCTGGCTTTATAGGTAGCCAGGTCTCGGGTGGTCGGTATCGATGGTAATTACAAATATGGCAGGTTATGAGACCTAACCGACATGGACTAGGTTACACGGTACCCTGAGTGGGCCTTCTGTGGGCCTTCTTCAGCTTGGCGCGGCCCAGGTAGCCTCATCGTGGGCTAGTCGAAAGGTAGCCCCACGTAAGTAGCCCCCGAGTGCTTGGTCAAATTGTAGAGTCGGGCAAAGGACTTCTTCCTCCTGGGCGCGCCACCGGATTGCTTGTTCTTGAGTTCGCACTCGTTTCCTTCTGTCGAACAGGACACTCCCGATGGGAGTAATCTTCTGCAGTAGAACTACTTCTCCTTGGCCTTCGTGTGAAGCTTGCTTCTATTCGACCCGTGGGCTTACTTCCAGATGGATTCGGCTGTTTGAGCTTACTCGATTTTCTCTGCCACCCGAATGATTGTTTCGGGTTCTCGGATCAGTAGTCTATCCTACTTGGTTGTTTTCAGCTGAGAAGCTTACTACTCGAATCGCTCAGTCGAGTTGTCGTGCTGTTTCACTTGTTCGGAGCCGTTGGCTTGATGACGTCACTCATGACGCTCCATTGCACGCCTCTGCGCCCGATGGGACGTGACGTAGCGGGGGCCCACTGGCAGAGCTGACCGCGGTCAGCAGTTGTCACGTCTCCGAACTGGGCGCGAAATTTACGCGGCACGATGATGACACCTTCATTCCCGTGCGTAGTGGACGAAGTGGGCGGCGACGGTTGGTTTCTCCGCGCGACACGTGGACGGCTGGATGTAGCTGCTCGGAACCGTTGCTTTGTGGACGGCTGAGATGAATTTATTCGAGGCATAAGTACTGCGCTGCAGCACAAGGGCATCATCTTCTCCAATCGTCCGCGCCTCCTTTCCTCTGCTCTCTACTATTCTCGCCACCATCCGAGCTCTGTGCTTTTTGTCCCCCCACCTGCTGCTGTCCTCCGGAGCCATGGGCAAGCCGAAGACCGCCGCAGGCACCTCCGCCGCCGCCGCCGAAGCCGGGCTGATGAAGAAGCCCGACGGCGACTGGCAAAGGTCGTTGGTGAAGAAGGCAGAGCTTGAGCTCCTCCGCGCGCAAGGCCTCCTGCCACCATCGGATCAGGCCCATGTACGTGCTCCTGACAAAGAGGTGTGCCCCGCACCCCGTGAGGGGGAACGCGTATGCTTTGTGGATTTCCTTCCACGGGGCTTCGGGTTCCCTCTCCACGATTTTGTTCGCGGTCTCTTGTACGCCTATGGGGTTCAGATCCACGATCTGACCCCCAATGGCGTTTTGAGCATCGCGAGCTTTATTGTGCTCTGCGAGTGCTTCCTGGGGATCGCACCCCACTGGGCGCTATGGAAGTCCCTCTTTCTCGTTCGCAAGAATGTTGGGAGAAGCGGGTTGACATTCCGTGGGCGGCTTCGGAATCCAGGTGCGCGGTGATACCGCGTACTTTCAGATGAAGAAGTCTGACTCCGTCCAGGGGTGGCGGAAGAATTGGTTCTACATCCAGTGGAACCAGGACGGCCTCGCGCAATTCGACGGCGAGCGCAGGCTGCTGAAGACTCGCGCCTGGTCGCACCCACTCGCCGAGGAGGAGAAGGAGTCTGCAAGGCCGCTGCTGGGCCTGCTGCGCAACCTCACCAAGACCTTTGGGCGCGAGACGGGTGGCGTCTTCCTGATGGCCACCTTCTTCCGGCTTCACGTTCAACCACTCGCTGCTCGGCCTCACCCGATGTGGGCTGTCGACGGCGCCGGCAACCAGCCACTCGACGACGAGGAGGTGGAGACCAAGGTGAGGGGCATCACCAACCTCTGAGCCGCGGGCAACGTCAAATGCCCAGTTGCTGCGTACGGAGCAGCGAACCCTGTTCCCGAGGTAAGTTCTTGACTTGTTCTACTTTGTTGCTTCATTTCTTGATTTTCTCTTTCTTGATTCGACTTGTGTCTACTTTCTTCAGGGTCGATCTTTGCTGGTCAGCCTTCCTCCTCTCCCTGAAGATGGATCCGCCGACGAGTTGAGGATTGTGGAGGAGGAGGATGACGATGACGACCTCCTGTCTGCTATCTCTCCCAACGAAGGGGTGGAAGATGATGACGACGAGGAGGAACCCGCACGGAAGAGGCAGAAGCGTCGAAGTGGCGGTAACTCTGCGACTGCTTCGTCGCCCGCGAGGTGTGCGGATGCTGATCTAGAGGAAGTCGTCGCTACGTCTTCGGGTGTGCGGTCTCCGGGCGACTGGAACGAGCCAATGGACGCTCCTGCTATTAGCTCTGCGCCACCACGCGGGTTCGCTCGGATGTCGTCTCTCTCCCTGGGGAGCGACAACGAATTCGAGACCATCAGGTGAGCTTCTTTCCGTCTTGTTTTTCCGAGTTGCAATTTGTAGTTCCAGTTTTTGAGTTGATCATTGTATTGTTTTTGTTCCAGCCGTCGTTCTGGTGGTGTCAGCTCCCCTCGTCGTGAAGCAGAGCACACATCCGCCCCTTCGACTGAGCTGGTGACTCGGATGGCCATCGAGGAGCGTACGCAGCCTGCTGGCCTCACGTCGTCGAGCCGTGCTCCTCCTTCGGCATCCGAAGATGTCGACCTCCTAAACCACGTAAGTCCTTTATGCTTGTACTTGTAGTCTTGCAATTGCATCGGGTGCGCGATCAGCGCTCCCGATGGGAGTAGCCCCCGAAGGTGTGGGTGACTAGTATAGTCGCCCGCAACTATATTAATTTCTTGCTTGTGTTTCAGCCGTACTACCGCCAGCAGCTTGACGCAGCCGCGGCTTATGTTCGCCTGGAGAAGGAGAGGGACCAGCTGCGTGCTTCTCTGGACCAGACTACTAGTCGGGTTGCTGAGTTGGAGCTGAAGCTCCAGGCTCAGGCTGAGCTTGAGAAAGCCCTGCACGAGTCCCAGGAGCACGAGCGAGTGTGGGCCACCCAGGAGAAGACTCAAGTCGACCGCCTTCTCGCACTCGCCGGCACCCTTGGAGGTTAGTTTTCGGCTTTGGCGCCTACTTGTACTTACTTTTTTCCTTGCTTACAGTTTGTGTTTTTGCGCAGAGACCTGCGGTGGCGCTCCTCCGGAAGGTTCGTCGAGTGACGAAGTTGACTTGGCGACCGCTGTCGGCTTCCTCGACCGCGTCTGCGCGTATGCGTCTGATGCGCTGAAGAAGTCGGCGGCCGCGCTGAAGAAGTCGACAGGGGCGCTCGCGACGGTGCACCGCAGCATCTTCCCGAGTGATGCTGCCGTTGATGCCCTTGCCTCTCCGTTTGAGGACGACGCGACCACCCTCGCGGACTTCACTCAGGCGCAGACGGTGCGCGGCTCCAAGCTCACCTTCCAGCTTCTCCTAGGCCATCAGGTTGCTGGCGACTTCGAGAAGGTTGTTAGCGGCTTCCCTCAAAGGCCTGATGGGCGGATGGCATCCTTGAACGGGGTGAAGGTGCAGGCCACATAGCTAGCTGTGAAGCTTGTGGCCACCTTCGAGAGGGGACTCGCCAAGGTGACTGAGGCGGCTGCTGTCCGGAAGAGTCGCTCCCGGTCGGAGTCCATGGCTTAGGGGTCTTGTAGTTAAGATTTCCAGTAGTCGCGGCCTGTACTTTTGTCTTTTGCCTGTAATGACTAATATTCTGTCGGGTTTGCTGAGTTTGAACAGTATTTTGTTTATGACTGGATTGATTATTTCTTCCCACTATCTTTGTTTGTGCTGAGCAGTCGCATATCTGTATTGACTCTGCACATTCATGGCAGACTAACGTGCGCAGCGGCACTTCTTCTGCTTCTGCGGCTGGGCCGAGTGGTGAGGGATCTTCTTCGGGTGCTCGCCGTCGTCGAGCGACGCCAGCTCCTCCATGAAGCACGAACGACCAGCGGATAATCACGTATTTGAAGAATAAGGTTGCTGAGCTTGAGGCGACTCTCAAGAATATTGATCTGTTGTTGCATCGCTCCAGGTCGCATCCTACTGCAGGGTTCTCTTAGCATGAGGATTTTTTGTTCGGGGAGATCGATCTGATCAGTCGACAGCTTCAAGGTTGGTGTCCTTTGCGGCTGCTTTCTTTGTTAAAACTTGCTGGTTCTGACTTCTAGCTTGTGTATGCAGATGTGAACCCGGATTGGCAGGCTGAGCGGGATCGCGTTGAGGATCGTGTTACTCGGGAGGCATCTGGCGACTCCTATGAAGCTCGCCAATTCTGGGTGAATAAGTCGAGAGGGCGTACTCTTGCTCTTATGCTTGATCGGACTTTGCGCGCGGCCTTTCTTCTGGAGAATTGCCGGAAGACCCTCTGGCACATCCATCGTGTGTACTTCCCGCACAATGGGCAGCCGCACGGGCTGGCCGCCTTGCTGGAGAGGTTCCGCGAGGGTGATGCACTGAAGGAGATTGTCCATGCCCAACTCGTCGCACTGGCGTACGTCCGGCTGCACCGGCCGAACCTTCCGCTGGAGAGGTTGATGGGTGGACTGCCTGGCGACGCCGACTACGCCGATACCTTGGCGACTGCGCGCCAGATGATCGAGCAGGTGCAGAAGCTGAGTGAGCGCCTTGTAGGCCCACTCGACGGCCGAAGGACGAGCCTGCAGATTAAGAGTAGCCTTCTTCTGCTGTACAGTGATAGCTATAGGTGGCGAATATGCCAATGACAATGTATGAGGTTAAAGGAGTTCTCGAGTAATGAGTGAAATTATTTGCGTTACTATGCGAGTATCTGCCTCGGCTTTGACTTGTTTGGCGCAGCCCCCGAGTACCTTGGGTGACAGCCTTAGTCTGCGTTGTTAACTTGTGTGGCGCATCCCCCGAGTTCTTCGAGTGGCGTCCTAGGATTTTTCAAGTGAGACCTGTATATCGCAGTCTCCGAGTGCATCAGGTGGGGATTTAGGGTTTAGGACTTGACCTGTATGGCGCAGCCCCCGAGCAGCTCGGGTGGCGGCCTAGGATTTTTTTCGGTGAAGCCTGTATGGCGCAACCCCCGAGTAGTTCGAGTGGCGGCCTAAGAATTTTCAAGTGTGCCTTGCGAGGTGCAGCCCCCGAGTGCGTCAAGTGGCGACCTAGTATTTTTGACTTGACCTGTGCGGCGCAGCTCCCGAGTAGGTCAGGTAGAGGCCTAGGATTTTCTGAGTTGTGCCTGTGCGGCGCAGCCCCCGAGTGGTTCGAGTAGCGGCCTAGGCTTTTTCAAGTGTGACCTGTGAGGTGCAGCCCCCGAGTGCGTCGGGTGGCGACCTAGGATTTCTGACTTGGCCTGTGCGGCGCAACTCCCGAGTAGATCGAGTAGAGGCCTAGGATTTTGCGAGTTGTGCCTGTATGGCGCAGCCCCCGAGTGATTCGAGTAGCGGCCTAGGCTTTTCTTTCAACCTGTGTGGCGCAGCCCTCGAGTGATTCGAGCGATGGCCTAGGATTTTTGTTTGCCTTGACTGAGAAGGTAAGGTGGACAACATTTTCTTCAAATCACTTTATTGATTGTTGCGAACAGGCCGCCTTATTAAAACCCTTCCAGTCCCCTTAGGTACCCTGGTAAGGGAAAGAGTGTGTCTGAAACCTTTCGCGTTGACATGCTATCCTTGGTACAATGATTGAGTCGACTAAGCATAGAACCGCCGGAGCTGTGCGACGTTCCATGGGTTGCTGCAGGCTGCTCCTTTCTTCGAGTCCTTTAGGCGATAAGCTCCGTTGCCAATTGCCTCTGTCACAATGTATGGGCCTTCCCATGGGGAGGCGAGCTTGTGCACCTTCTTCTGCTTGAGGCGGAGGACCAGGTCGCCTGCGACGAAAGCTCTTGGTCATAACCTCCGTCCGTGGTAGTTGCGCAGGTCTTGCTGGTATACGGTTGATCGCGCCAGGGCTATGTCACGTGCTTCATCAAAGATGTCCATGCTATCTTCGAGTGCCTCTTCTGCATCTGACTCGTCGTAGGCGACCACCCGTGGTGCATCAAACTTGATGTCGCAGGGTAGCACCGCTTCTGCACCGTACACCATGAAGAATGGAGTGTACTGGGTGGATCTGTTAGGCGTGGTCCGCAAGCTCCATAGGACTGATGGTAATTCTTCCACCCATGCGCCTGCTGCGCGTCTCAGCGGTACCCGCAGGCGCTTCTTGATGCCGTTGCAGACTAGGCCGTTGGCTTTCTCGACTTGCCCATTGGATTGCGGGTGCGAAAAAATGCGTAGTTTAGCTTGATTCCTCGTTCTGAGCAGAAGTCTTTGAATTCTTTGGCTGTGAAGTTCGAGCCGTTGTCCGTGATGATCCCATTTGGCACTCCAAATCTGAAGATGATGGACCTGATGAAGTTGACCGCTGATGACGCAGTCGAACTTGTGATGGGCGCGGCCTCAATCCACTTGGTGAACTTATCGACTGCAACCAAGAGGTGAGTGTGTCCTCCGGGTGAGGATTTCTTCAGCGGGCCCACCATGTCCAGTCCCCATTGGGCGAAGGGCCAGGCTAGCGGTATTGTATTCAACTCGGACGCCGGCGCGTGCGGCTTGTTGGCGAACTCCTGGCACCCGGTACATTTCTTTACTAGATCTTCTGCGTCTTGCATAGCTGTTGGCCAGTAGAACCCGGCTCGCAGCGCTTTGGCCACCAGCGCTCGACTGCTGGCGTGATGCCCGCAGATACCCGCGTGGATCTCGAGCAGGAGAGCTTGGCCGTCGACTGGATCTATGCACCTTTGTAGGATTCCTGAGATGCTTCTCTTGTAGAGTTCTCCGCTGATGACAGTAAAACCTTTGGAGCGCCTGATAATGAGCTTTGCTTCGACTAGGTCTTTTGGCAGCCTCTGGTGCAGTATGTATGTCAGGTACCGCCCTGTCCAGGTAGCTTCGACTAGCATGACTTCCATGGGCTCCTTTTCTTGGCTTGGCGGGTTCGCGGTGCTTGTTGCCGGTGTAGAAGGTTTTGCTGCGGGTCAAGTCTTGATGGACCTTTGCGTGATGCGCTCGAGGAAGACGCCAGGTGGCACCGGTACCCTATCTGATCCCATGTTGGCGAGGATGTCGGCTTCCTCGTTGCTGTCGCGGCCGATGTGTCGTAGCTCGTAGCCGTCGAAGGTGCCCTCCAGCTGGTTGTACAGGTCTCAGTAGGCGATCATGTTGTCGGCGATGGCGTCGCAGGACTTCATGGTTTGCTGCACAACCAGGTAGGAGTCGCCGTATATCATGAGGTGCGTTGCGCCGCAGTTCTTGGCCATCCGCATGCCGTGGATCAGGGCTACGTATTTGGCTTCATTGTTGGAGGGTGTTGGGAAATCCATCTACAGGACATACTTCAACTTGTCGCCTTTGGGAGAGATGAGCACAACTCCTGCCCCGGCCGCCTTAAATTTCTTGGAGCCGTCGAAGTACATCGTCCATGCATTGGATAAGTCGGGGATGTTTGGTAGCTGAGCTTCTATCCACTCGGTAGTGAATTCTGGAAGGACTTGGGCCTTGATAGACTTCGGGTGAGCATATTTCAGCCCCCAGGGTCCTAGCTCGACAACCCACTTGGCGACTTGTCCTGTCGCGCACTGATTTGTGAGGATGTCTGCTAGGCCGGAGGAGCTTACCACCGTGATCGGGTGCTCGGAGAAGTAGTGGACAACCTTCCTTGAAGTCATGAAGACCCCGTACGCCAGCTTCTGGTAGTGCGGGTAGTTTTGCTTGGACATTGTTAGAACTTCGCTGAGGTAGTAGACTGGCCTTTGGACGGGATGGGTATGCCCTTCTTCTTCTCGCTCAACTACGAGTACCGTGCTCACCACCCTGCTTGTCGCTGAGACGTATAGGTATAGTGGCTCGTTTTCTAGTGGTGCCACCAGGACTGGGGAAGTCGTCAAGGTCTTTTTGAGCTGGTCGAACCCTCTTGCGCCTCCTGTGTCCACTCGAATTTGTCCGTCTTCTTCATCAGTTGGTAGAAAGGCAAGGCCTTCTCACCCAACTTACTTATGAACCGGCTGAGAGCTGCGACTCGGCCGGCTAATCGTTGCACTTCCCGGAGTTTGGTGGGTGCTGGCATCTTGATTATGTTCTGCACCTTCTCGGGATTTGCTTCGATTCCTCTTGCGGAGACAAGGTACCCCAGTAACTCTCCGGCTGGCACGCCGAATACACACTTTTCCGGGTTGAGCTTGATCTGATATGTGTCTAGCGCTGCCAAGACCTTGCGGAGGTCGTCGACTAGGGTGTCCTCTTTCCGGGTCGTAACAATGATGTCATCGACGTAGACTTGGACAATTTGCCCGATGAGTCCTTTGAGGTATGCCTGCATGGTGCGCTGATATGTGGCGCCAGCGTTCTTCAATCCGAAGGGCATCGTCTGGTAGCAAAAGACACCGTCGGGTGTGATGAATGCCGTTTTCTCTTCGTCTTCGACTTTCAGCCTGATCTGCTGGTAACCTGAGTAGGCGTCCAGGAAAGATAGGCGCTCGCAGCCTGCTGTCGAGTCGACGATCTGGTCTATTCGCGGGAGCGGGAAGTGATCCTTTGGACACCATTTATTGACTGCTGTAAAGTCTACACACATGCGCAATTTCTTCGTCTTCTTCTTTTCTACCAGGACAGGGTTGGCGACCCAGTCCGAGTCCTTGATTTCTCAGATGAACTTGGCGTGCAGCAGCCGGTCGATTTCTGCGGTGATTGCGTCCCGTTTGGGACCTGAGAAGCGTCGCATGGTTTGTTTGACTGGTCTTGCGTCCTTGTGGACTTTTAAAGAGTGCTCGCCGAGTTCCGTGGGTATTCCTGGCATGTCAGAGGGTTGCCATGCAAAGATTTTCCAGTTCTCACGCAGGAACTCGACGAGCGCGCTTTCCTATGCAGGGGTCAAGCTTGACGATACTTTGACCGTCTTGCTGCTGTCAGTCGGGTGGACTTGGTGGGTGACGGTGTCGTCGTTCGTGTTGAAGGCAGCGTCCTTGGCTGGCTTCTTGCGAGGTGGAAAGATGGTCTTGTCGTTGTCGGCTGATATGGCCTTGAAGTGCTCTTCCACCCCGAAGAACTCAGAGATCCTGCTAAACTCTCGGTCGCAGCTGTTGGAGCGGTCGAAGTCGCCGCGCACAGTGATTAGTCCTTTGGGTCCAGGCAACTTGATCATCAGGTAGGCGTAATGAGGTATGGCCATGAACCTGGCAAAAGTTGGGCGCCCAAGTATGGCGTGGTACTGTGATTTCCAGTCGACAACTTCAAAGTCGATCGACTCTTTTCTGAAGTGCTCAGGTGTGCCGAGGATCACGTCGAGTGTGATTGTTCCCATGGGCGTGATTGCTTGCCCTGGTACTATGCCGTGGAAGGTGGTTTCCGACTCTGGCAACTTTTCTATCGACTTGTTCATTCTTCTCAGGGTGTCGGCGAATATGATGTTGATGCCGCTGCCTCCGTCCATGAATACTTTCTTCAGGCTGTAGTCGCCAATTAGGGCTTCGATAACCAGAGCGGCGTGACCGGGTCGCGGCACCTCCGACGGGTGGTCTGCCCTGGAGAATGGGATTGGTGTCTCTGACCCTCTCAGGTAGTCTGGTACTGCGCGCGTGCTGGTGGTAGCCTGAAGTACCTGACGGGTGATGAGCTTCTGGGCCCTGTTCGAAGGGCGTCCTTTTTGGATCATGTTGATCTGTCCTCGCGCAGTCGGGTATGCGTCGTGCGTCGCTATCTGGACGTCATGCTGCGGCTGCTGCCGGGGGAAAGTTCCAGCCGCTTGTGTTGTGTTGTTGTTTGCGGGTGCTGCCTGAATAGCGAGCTGCGGAGTCGCCGTCAGTGCTTGCACATGAGTGATGATCTGCTGCATAGCCTAGTAAATCTTGCGCGCCTTGCGAAAGTCCTTCAACAGGTGGTTGGCGCCCCATTTGCCTGTCTCCGGGTTGCGGAATGAGTGATGCTTGCAAGGTTGCATCAGCTCTTCGGCTGGGGTCAGCGGACGCTTCCACTCACGTTTCTGGCTTCCGTCGTTGTGGCTAATGCTGCCGCTGCTGCGATTGTACTGCCCCGAGCTGGACTGTCGACTCTGATCATATTGTCGACTTTTATCTCGTGTGTCATCACGGGGGGTTTGATATCCCGCCGCTACTAGCTCGATGGTGTCTGAATTGGTGAAACGTTGCTTCTTCTTCTGGCGTCCGTCCCGCCAGTTACTTGTTTCGGCTTCCTTCTTTGGGGAGGCGTCACAGACGTAATCCTCTCCTTCGGCCCACTGGTTGGCTACCTTCATGAGCTCGATCGTAGTCTTCGGCTGGAGCCTACCGAATTCCTCGCGGAGGTCGCGGCGAGCGACGCCGTGCATGAAAGCATACATCACCCTGTCTTCTGAGACGGGTTCCATAGTATTTCGGAGAAGTGTCCACCGCTGGATGTATGCGCGGAGCGACTCGTCTCTTCCTTGTTTGCAGGCTTGCAACTCGATGTAGGTAGTCGGCCTTGCGAATGTTCCAGATAAACTTTTTATGAAAGTATCTTGGAATTCTTCCCAGGTTTTGAAGGAGTCCTTGGGTTGGCTGGTGAGCCACCCGCGCGCTGAGTCCGTGAGCATGAGCTGAATGTATGGCATTGCCGTAGTCGACGTCCCGCCTTGGCAGGTGCAGGGGATGAGGTAATGTTCGAGCCACAGGCGCGGGTCTTGCTTTCCGTCGTACTTGGGGGTTCCTGCTGTCAGCTTGAAACCCTTAGGCATGCGGGTGTCGCGGATGTTGAAGCTGAAGCATGCGGTGTCGCATGGCTCGAAGTTGCGATCGGCCGGATCGTCCAGGCTCATCGCGTCGGCCGAACGCTGGCTGCGGTTACGGTCCACCGTCCTTTGTGTGATGACGTTGCGGAGATCTTCGCCTGGTTGGGCTTGTCTCAGTGGCTGCATTGCCGGGGCCCTGACGTTGCTGGCTCGCGGGTTTGGCGCTCTCGTTCCTCACGTGCCCGGTTGTTTGGTGCTCCAGTCGCCAGAGCTTCCTCGATTGCCTTCATGGACATAATCTGCTGCTTGTGGAGAAGGCGCGTGGATCTCCTCCGACGGTTGCGTGAGCCGGAGATATGTCTCGACTGACATGATGGCGGCATTCGCCGTTTTGGGGACCGGTATCCCGTTCTCGTCCTTGGTGACGAAGGACGAGTCGAGATTGTGGGGGACCCTTGTTCGATCAGCGTCTGTCATGTCGGGAACACAAGCTCTGTGTCGCCGTCCTCCTTGGTTAACTTCTGTGGAGGAAGTGAACGAGATGGCAGCCCGTCTGGCACTCGATGCATCCACATCCTTCTTGCGCCTGAGCAGCTCGGCCTTTTCGGCACGAAGTCGCTCGCCTTCCTTGCGTAGCAAGTACTGGACCGCCAGGTGGTCCTCTCTAGGCGCGTCGGGTGCAGGGAAAGTGCCTTCGTCGACATGCTTCAAGGCTCTGATCCCCATGTCGCGCGTGATGGTTAGTCGTGTCTGGTCAGGCATGACCACCTCCAGTGGGTATGCGGGTTCCTCGTTGCCTTCTGGGGGCTCTGTGTCGGCCATGAAGACTTGCTGGGGGTAAACTTGGGTAGGAGTGTTTACGCTGCCGCTACTGCTTCCTTGATTCGAATCTTGCTCGGGATCGAAAATTGCTGCTACGTGGTGGGCAGCGTAGTCGCCGTTGCGTCTTCGTAGGATCGTCACCGTGGTCGCGGACGGAGATTTCGCAGTCGCAGGGGCGAGTGCGATTGGCTTGGGGTAGACTTGATGGTCCCACGAAGATGTGTGCGACGCGGCAGTCGACGGCACGCCCTTGGTCGCACGGGCGGGTACAGTCGTAGTTGAGTTATACCTTGACCTTGTCGGCTGTGCGACCGAGATGGTTGGAGTAGACTCGATCTGCGCGGCCGTTGCCGAGGTCGCCGATGTAGTCGATGCAGGTACGATCTTCGTAGGTGTGGCAGATGCGGCTCCCGCAGCGGGTGACGACGACTGTGGCGCGTGGGTGACCGACGCGGGTGCCGCCGCCGCGCGTGGCGCGGTTGTCACAGAACTGAACATGCCACGACTCTCGACGAAATAGTATATGGAGCCGAAGGTGATATGTATACCTTTGCGCAGATCGGCGTACACCGAGCGGTGGGCCGGCGGGTGGAAGGCGTACTCGAAGGAGCCGAAGCGGATGGGCTCCCGGGTGATGCAGACCTCGATCTTCATTGCGGATGGAGCAGTTCTCCACATGATTCCAACGCTTGATGTCTTTCCCACAGACGGCGCCAATTGACAAGGGTGTAACTCGACAAATCCTAGGGTTGTGCACGCACCCCGAGTTGATTGAGGGGGAGAGAGAAGAGCGTTGGTGATCACGATGGTTGACAAGCGGGGATTTTACCCAGGTTCAGGCTCCCGGAGGATAACACCCTACTCCTGCTTGTCTGTTATTGACGGCGAGTTGGGATTACAATGGCGGCGAGATAGCGATCTCGCTAGGGTTTGTGGTGGTGTCTATTGGCGTGTCCTCCGGGACGAGCAACCCTCCTGGCTTTATAGGTAGCCAGGTCTCGGGTGGTCTGTATCGATGGTAATTACAAATATGGCAGGTTATGAGACCTAACCGACTTGGACTAGCCAGAACTGCTTCTCGCGCTCCGCAAGGGCATCCTCCGCCTCCTTCTTCTTCTCGACGAACCGCTACACAAAGCGTTCATAAGCACGCTTCTGGGTGGCTAGGTCCTGCTCCGCCTGAAGCCGTTGCTCGTACTTCGAGAGCGCCTGGGCCAGGTCTCCTTCGCGCGCCTCAAGCTCCTCGCGCTGGGTGGATAGGTCCTGCTCCGCCTGAAGCCGTTGCTCGTCGCGCTGCCGCAGTTCCTTCTCCTTGAGGGCCAGCTGCACTCCCCCTCCAGGGTTGCCTGCACGGCCTGGTGGGCGGTGAGCAGCTGGGCCTCCAGTTGGCCCAGCTCACATCACTTCTGAGCCAGCGAGCCCTCCATTGCCTCGCGCTCGGCCGTGGCTTCGCGCAGGAGCTCGGCAGCGGTATCACGTTACTCTTGGAGGGGTGTGAGGAGTTCTGCAGCGTCGCGGATGGCCCCCTCGCGGACCTCCTTGGCGAAGCGGGTGGCCTCCTCGCGTGCGGCCTGCAGCGCCAAGTCCTCCTACCGGCGCGCCTCAACCGCCGCATGGAAGGACGCCCACGACTTCGCGAGCTCCTCCCGCTGTTGGGCGAGCTGTATGTCCCCGAGGGCGAGGTGCGCCTCCAAGCCCTCCAGGGACTCCCTCACGAGGCCAAAGGCGACCTCGCAGCGCCCCGTGCTCTAGTCCCAGCTACAGAGGACCAGCTCCTGACTTGAGGAGGGCCCAGCCCCGGCGTCGAGCCCCGAGAACCTGGCCTCAGGGTGAGCTCGGGGGCTAGCCTGGGCTCCGCCCCCATCCGCGCCAGCGTCCTCTTCGGCGCCCGCATCAGCAGGGCGCTCATCGCCTTCAACTGGACGAGGAGCCGAAGAAAAACCTCCCCCTGCGGACGTGCCCGTGCCCGCTGACGCTTCACTTGCTTCCGCCTCAGGCTGCGCGGGAGCCGTGGGCGCGTGCGGCGGAGTGGGCGCATGCGGTGGCGTCGACAAGCGCGGCGGTGTTGGCTCATGTGGCGGAGTCGCCTCGCGCGGAGGCGTGACCGCGCGAGGGGGAGTAGGAGCACGAGGCGGAGTGGAGATCCTCTCCTCCGCGGCCTCCACCACCATTGGCACGGGGGGCGGCCTAGAGGCCTCTGTGCGAGGCGCGTCCTCCCCCGCTTGAGGTTCTGCCGCCTTCGCCCGAGGCGCGGCTGCCTCCCCTTGAGCCACCCCCTCAGTGGGGCCTATGGAGGCCGTCTCCACAGGCCTTGTGGCCTCGTCAGCCACGGCCTCAGCTGTGGCTCTCTTCACGTCTGCAGCCTTGCGAAGCCTACGACGCTTCGCAGGCACAAGATCACTGGCAAAAACCCAAGAAAAGATCTTCAAGAGAGGGCAAAGTGAAGAGAAAACCCACGCCAGGCCTGGTAAGCGCCAGGAGGGCATGGTCTTGTCGCCTGACCCCTCCGGAGGCATCACCGCTTTCCTCTTGGAGGCGACGTCGGATGGCCTCACCCCAGAGCGATCCACGGCGGCCTTGGTGCGACGCCCGCGCCTTCCCGGAGAGGCCTCAGCGCTAGGGGCCTCCCCCTCCTCAGCCTCCTCCTCCACGGGGCGCGAGGGAGCCACCACCAAGGCATCGTCATCGCCTGACGAGATGTCACAAACCTCGTCAGTGAATGGCCCGACACTCGAAAAAGACACCTCCCCTGCCGTGGCCTCCTCCTCACCTAGCCCAGCTCCTGAGGCCGAGGGAGAGTCCGCCCCTCCGCTCCTCACGTCGCTGGCAGTGGCACCTCCATCCCCGCCAAGCCTGTCGGGGTGAACGGAGGCATCCCCTCCAAGATGGCCATGCGCTCTGTCATGTTGTATTGATGGAGAGGCCGGAGCGTCATGGGGAGCATATCCACGGCAGGCACCATCGGGTTGACAAAGAGCACGGACAGGACATTGTCGACGGTGTCCTTGTCGTTGTCCTTGTAATGAAGCCGCATCTTGTCGTTCGGCCCCGAGTACATCCACATGGGCACCGAGTGTGCCTGGAGGGGAGCGATGCAGCGCGTCACGAAGTCCGCCACGATGATCTGCCCCGTGAGGCCCTCCTCACGAAGGAAACTCAGGCGCCCCATCAGGCTTGCGTTCCTCGCGCCATCGAAGGTTGCCTTGCCCCAGTGGGAGTTCTTCAACGGTGGCTCGTCGGGGACGTCGAGGAAGGCGCAGGGATGCTCCACCCCGACAAAGAACCACTTCTGGCGGAAGTCGTCCACCTTCTTCGTCACCGAGGTGACGGCCTTGTCTTCACTTCATGACATGGGGATGTAGACACTCCCCATGCCGTCGGTGATGCGGAATGAGCCGCACCCGGAGCGCTCATTCTTCGCCGTGCTCCGGAACACGTAGAAGCACCGGAACAACCCCACCGTGGGCTCCAAGCCCAGGTACCTCGCAGAGGTATGCGAAGACGGCGAGGATGAGGATGGAGTTGGGGTGCTGATGCAGCAACTGCACCTGATAGAACTCCAGTACCGCCTCAAGGAATGGCGAGAAAGGCGGCACCAGCCCGGCAGCGAGGTAGTGCTAGAAGACCGGAAAATACCCTTGCGGGCGTTTCCCGTGCGGCGCGGGCTTCAGCGCGGAGGCGCCGTGCTCATTCGTCCGGTCCGCAACTAGGTAGCGGACCTTGGCGAGAGCCTTCTCGTTGACGCGCACGCCCAACAGCGCCGCGCCCTGCACGGCCTCAGAGGCCTCCGCCTGGGAGGAAGACACCGCAGCGGCCTTGCCCTTGTTCTTGAGGGGACTCATCGCCGGGGGCTCGGTGTGCCGCGGAAGACGGAAAGAGCAGAAATCGCAGAAGAGAGCGGAGGCGGAGAGCTCGAGATGGCGGAGGCTTCTGCGAGAAGAATTGGAAACAGTAACGGCTCCCTGCTGCGGCGCTTGGGCTTTATGTCACCTCGAGGAGCAGTTACCGGGGCGTGGTGGGACACCCCACGACGCACGCCCCAGATCATGCGCAACCATTACTCGTCTGAGTGCCGCATGGCTCGGGCCGGCCGGGCACTTTGGGCCCATGATGCTCCGCCTATGCCCATGGGCTCACTCGCGCCCATCGCGGGCCCGGGGGCTACTATCGGCCCAGTGGAGACTGGGTTATGAAAAGCCCACTCCCCCCAGGCCTCGCACGCGGGCTAGGTCCTGCTCCGCCTGAAGCCGTTGCTCGTCGCGCTGCCGCAGTTCCTTCTCCTTGAGGGCCAGCTGCTGTTCACGCTCGGCAAGGCCCTTGCACTCCCCCTCCAGGGTTGCCTGCACGGCCTGGTGGGCGGTGAGCAGCTGGGCCTCCAGTTGGCCCAGCTCACATCGCTTCTGAGCCAGCGAGCCCTCCATTGCCTCGCGCTCGGCCGTGGCTTCGCGCAGGAGCTCGGCAGCGGTATCACGTTACTCTTGGAGGGGTGTGAGGAGTTCTGCAGCGTCGCGGATGGCCCCCTCGCGGACCTCCTTGGCGAAGCGGGTGGCCTCCTCGCGTGCGGCCTGCAGCGCCAAGTCCTCCTACCGGCGCGCCTCAACCGCCGCATGGAAGGACGCCCACGACTTCGCGAGCTCCTCCCGCTGCTGGGCGAGCTGTATGTCCCCGAGGGCGAGGTGCGCCTCCAAGCCCTCCAGGGACTCCCTCACGAGGCCAAAGGCGACCTCGCAGCGCCCCGTGCTCTAGTCCTAGCTACGGAGGACCAGCTCCTGACTTGAGGAGGGCCCAGCCCCGGCGTCGAGCCCCGAGAACCTGGCCTCAGGGTGAGCTCGGGGGCTAGCCTGGGCTCCGCCCCCATCCGCGCCAGCGTCCTCTTCGGCGCCCGCATCAGCAGGGCGCTCATCGCCTTCAACTAGACGAGGAGCCGAAGAAAAACCTCCCCCTGCGGACGTGCCCGTGCCCGCTGACGCTTCACTTGCTTCCGCCTCAGGCTGCGCGGGAGCCGTGGGCGCGTGCGGCGGAGTGGGCGCATGCGGTCGCGTCGACAAGCGCGGCGGTGTTGGCTCACGTGGCGGAGTCGCCTCGCGCGGAGGCGTGACCGCGCGAGGGGGAGTAGGAGCACGAGGCGGAGTGGAGATCCTCTCCTCCGCGGCCTCCACCACCATTGGCACGGGGGGCGGCCTAGAGGCCTCTGTGCGAGGCGCGTCCTCCCCCGCTTGAGGTTCTGCCGCCTTCGCCCGAGGCGCGGCTGCCTCCCCTTGAGCCACCCCCTCAGTGGGGCCTATGGAGGCCGTCTCCACAGGCCTTGTGGCCTCGTCAGCCACGGCCTCAGCTGTGGCTCTCTTCACGTCTGCAGCCTTGCGAAGCCTACGACGCTTCGCAGGCACAAGATCACTGGCAAAAACCCAAGAAAAGATCTTCAAGAGAGGGCAAAGTGAAGAGAAAACCCACGCCAGGCCTGGTAAGCGCCAGGAGGGCATGGTCTTGTCGCCTGACCCCTCCGGAGGCATCACCGCTTTCCTCTTGGAGGGGACGTCGGATGGCCTCACCCCAGAGCGATCCACGGCGGCCTTGGTGCGAGGCCCGCGCCTTCCCGGAGAGGCCTCCGCGCTAGGGGCCTCCCCCTCCTCAGCCTCCTCCTCCACGGGGCGCGAGGGAGCCACCACCAAGGCATCGTCATCGCCTGACGAGATGTCACAAACCTCGTCAGTGAATGGCCCGACACTCGAAAAAGACACCTCCCCTGCCGTGGCCTCCTCCTCACCTAGCCCAGCTCCTGAGGCCGAGGGAGAGTCCGCCCCTCCGCTCCTCGCGTCGCTGGCAGTGGCACCTCCATCCCCGCCAAGCCTGTCGGGGTGAACGGAGGCATCCCCTCCAAGATGGCCATGCGCTCTGTCATCTTGTATTGATGGAGAGGCCGGAGCGTCATGGGGAGCATATCCACGGCAGGCACCATCGGGTTGACAAAGAGCGCGGACAGGACATTGTCGACGGTGTCCTTGTCGTTGTCCTTGTAATGAAGCCGCATCTTGTCGTTCGGCCCCGAGTACATCCACATGGGCACCGAGTGTGCCTGGAGGGGAGCGATGCAGCGCGTCACGAAGTCCGCCACGATGATCTGCCCCGTGAGGCCCTCCTCACAAAGGAAACTCAGGCGCCCCATCAGGCTTGCGTTCCTCGCGCCATCGAAGGTTGCCTTGCCCCAGTGGGAGTTCTTCAACGGTGGCTCGTCGGGGACGTCGAGGAAGGCGCAGGGATGCTCCACCCCGACAAAGAACCACTTCTGGCGGAAGTCGTCCACCTTCTTCGTCACCGAGGTGACGGCCTTGTCTTCACTTCATGACATGGGGATGTAGACACTCCCCATGCCGTCGGTGATGCGGAATGAGCCGCACCCGGAGCGCTCATTCTTCGCCGTGCTCCGGAACACGTAGAAGCACCGGAACAACCCCACCGTGGGCTCCAAGCCCAGGTACCTCGCAGAGGTATGCGAAGACGGCGAGGATGAGGATGGAGTTGGGGTGCTGATGCAGCAACTGCACCTGATAGAACTCCAGTACCGCCTCAAGGAATGGCGAGAAAGGCGGCACCAGCCCGGCAGCGAGGTAGTGCTAGAAGACCGGAAAATACCCTTGCGGGCGTTTCCCGTGCGGCGCGGGCTTCAGCGCGGAGGCGCCGTGCTCATTCGTCCGGTCCGCAACTAGGTAGCGGACCTTGGCGAGAGCCTTCTCGTTGACGCGCACGCCCAACAGCGCCGCGCCCTGCACGGCCTCAGAGGCCTCCGCCTGGGAGGAAGACACCGCAGCGGCCTTGCCCTTGTTCTTGAGGGGACTCATCGCCGGGGGCTCGGTGTGCCGCGGAAGACGGAAAGAGCAGAAATCGCAGAAGAGAGCGGAGGCGGAGAGCTCGAGATGGCGGAGGCTTCTGCGAGAAGAATTGGAAACAGTAACGGCTCCCTGCTGCGGCGCTTGGGCTTTATGTCACCTCGAGGAGCAGTTACCGGGGCGTGGTGGGACACCCCACGACGCACGCCCCAGATCATGCGCAACCATTACTCGTCTGAGTGCCGCATGGCTCGGGCCGGCCGGGCACTTTGGGCCCATGATGCTCCGCCTATGCCCATGGGCTCACTCGCGCCCATCGCGGGCCCGGGGGCTACTATCGGCCCAGTGGAGACTGGGTTATGAAAAGCCCACTCCCCCCAGGCCTCGCACGCGGGCTAGGTCCTGCTCCGCCTGAAGCCGTTGCTCGTCGCGCTGCCGCAGTTCCTTCTCCTTGAGGGCCAGCTGCTGTTCACGCTCGGCAAGGCCCTTGCACTCCCCCTCCAGGGTTGCCTGCACGGCCTGGTGGGCGGTGAGCAGCTGGGCCTCCAGTTGGCCCAGCTCACATCGCTTCTGAGCCAGCGAGCCCTCCATTGCCTCGCGCTCGGCCGTGGCTTCGCGCAGGAGCTCGGCAGCGGTATCACGTTACTCTTGGAGGGGTGTGAGGAGTTCTGCAGCGTCGCGGATGGCCCCCTCGCGGACCTCCTTGGCGAAGCGGGTGGCCTCCTCGCGTGCGGCCTGCAGCGCCAAGTCCTCCTACCGGCGCGCCTCAACCGCCGCATGGAAGGACGCCCACGACTTCGCGAGCTCCTCCCGCTGCTGGGCGAGCTGTATGTCCCCGAGGGCGAGGTGCGCCTCCAAGCCCTCCAGGGACTCCCTCACGAGGCCAAAGGCGACCTCGCAGCGCCCCGTGCTCTAGTCCTAGCTACGGAGGACCAGCTCCTGACTTGAGGAGGGCCCAGCCCCGGCGTCGAGCCCCGAGAACCTGGCCTCAGGGTGAGCTCGGGGGCTAGCCTGGGCTCCGCCCCCATCCGCGCCAGCGTCCTCTTCGGCGCCCGCATCAGCAGGGCGCTCATCGCCTTCAACTAGACGAGGAGCCGAAGAAAAACCTCCCCCTGCGGACGTGCCCGTGCCCGCTGACGCTTCACTTGCTTCCGCCTCAGGCTGCGCGGGAGCCGTGGGCCCGTGCGGCGGAGTGGGCGCATGCGGTCGCGTCGACAAGCGCGGCGGTGTTGGCTCACGTGGCGGAGTCGCCTCGCGCGGAGGCGTGACCGCGCGAGGGGGAGTAGGAGCACGAGGCGGAGTGGAGATCCTCTCCTCCGCGGCCTCCACCACCATTGGCACGGGGGGCGGCCTAGAGGCCTCTGTGCGAGGCGCGTCCTCCCCCGCTTGAGGTTCTGCCGCCTTCGCCCGAGGCGCGGCTGCCTCCCCTTGAGCCACCCCCTCAGTGGGGCCTATGGAGGCCGTCTCCACAGGCCTTGTGGCCTCGTCAGCCACGGCCTCAGCTGTGGCTCTCTTCACGTCTGCAGCCTTGCGAAGCCTACGACGCTTCGCAGGCACAAGATCACTGGCAAAAACCCAAGAAAAGATCTTCAAGAGAGGGCAAAGTGAAGAGAAAACCCACGCCAGGCCTGGTAAGCGCCAGGAGGGCATGGTCTTGTCGCCTGACCCCTCCGGAGGCATCACCGCTTTCCTCTTGGAGGGGACGTCGGATGGCCTCACCCCAGAGCGATCCACGGCGGCCTTGGTGCGAGGCCCGCGCCTTCCCGGAGAGGCCTCCGCGCTAGGGGCCTCCCCCTCCTCAGCCTCCTCCTCCACGGGGCGCGAGGGAGCCACCACCAAGGCATCGTCATCGCCTGACGAGATGTCACAAACCTCGTCAGTGAATGGCCCGACACTCGAAAAAGACACCTCCCCTGCCGTGGCCTCCTCCTCACCTAGCCCAGCTCCTGAGGCCGAGGGAGAGTCCGCCCCTCCGCTCCTCGCGTCGCTGGCAGTGGCACCTCCATCCCCGCCAAGCCTGTCGGGGTGAACGGAGGCATCCCCTCCAAGATGGCCATGCGCTCTGTCATGTTGTATTGATGGAGAGGCCGGAGCGTCATGGGGAGCATATCCACGGCAGGCACCATCGGGTTGACAAAGAGCGCGGACAGGACATTGTCGACGGTGTCCTTGTCGTTGTCCTTGTAATGAAGCCGCATCTTGTCGTTCGGCCCCGAGTACATCCACATGGGCACCGAGTGTGCCTGGAGGGGAGCGATGCAGCGCGTCACGAAGTCCGCCACGATGATCTGCCCCGTGAGGCCCTCCTCACAAAGGAAACTCAGGCGCCCCATCAGGCTTGCGTTCCTCGCGCCATCGAAGGTTGCCTTGCCCCAGTGGGAGTTCTTCAACGGTGGCTCGTCGGGGACGTCGAGGAAGGCGCAGGGATGCTCCACCCCGACAAAGAACCACTTCTGGCGGAAGTCGTCCACCTTCTTCGTCACCGAGGTGACGGCCTTGTCTTCACTTCATGACATGGGGATGTAGACACTCCCCATGCCGTCGATGATGCGGAATGAGCCGCACCCGGAGCGCTCATTCTTCGCCGTGCTCCGGAACACGTATAAGCACCGGAACAACCCCACCGTGGGCTCCAAGCCCAGGTACGCCTCGCAGAGGTATGCGAAGACGGCGAGGATGAGGATGGAGTTGGGGTGCTGATGCAGCAACTGCACCTGATAGAACTCCAGTACCGCCTCCAGGAATGGCGAGAAAGGCGGCACCAGCCCGGCAGCGAGGTAGTGCTAGAAGACCGGAAAATACCCTTGCGGGCGTTTCCCGTGCGGCGCGGGCTTCAGCGCGGAGGCGCCGTGCTCATTCGTCCGGTCCGCAACTAGGTAGCGGACCTTGGCGAGAGCCTTCTCGTTGACGCGCACGCCCAACAGCGCCGCGCCCTGCACGGCCTCAGAGGCCTCCGCCTGGGAGGAAGACACCGCAGCGGCCTTGCCCTTGTTCTTGAGGGGACTCATCGCCGGGGGCTCGGTGTGCCGCGGAAGACGGAAAGAGCAGAAATCGCAGAAGAGAGCGGAGGCGGAGAGCTCGAGATGGCGGAGGCTTCTGCGAGAAGAATTGGAAACAGTAACGGCTCCCTGCTGCGGTGCTTGGGCTTTATGTCACCTCGAGGAGCAGTTACCGGGGCGTGGTGGGACACCCCACGACGCACGCCCCAGATCATGCGCAACCATTACTCGTCTGAGTGCCGCATGGCTCGGGCCGGCCGGGCACTTTGGGCCCATGATGCTCCGCCTATGCCCATGGGCTCACTCGCGCCCATCGCGGGCCCGGGGGCTACTATCGGCCCAGTGGAGACTGGGTTATGAAAAGCCCACTCCCCCCAGCATCGTCGTCGTGCCCCTCGAGGGTCTTGACCTCCGCGTTCAATCCCCTTCACGAATTACCCTTCAGGAAGTGACTACCCCTGTTCCTAGGGATTCATAACCCGACACTTTCTCTACAGACATTAGAGTGGCGCAACGGAAAGTGTTTCCGGTGTCATGCTCCTCAACTGGAAAGAAGCTGATGATAAAGATCATAATGCTCTGAGCTCATACTAAGAACGTAGGCGTACGAAGTTGTGTTCCACACTGTGTGTTACGACAATCTTATTATGAACGTCATGTTAATGGAATATGACATACCTACGAACAACGAAGAAGAGATGGTAGACCTAAGTCCGAGAAATGGCTATGAGTCATATATGATCTGAGATAAAATCCATGTACGATTACCAGGCAATGACTTGGGAGATCTTCTTGATGGCATCTAGGCTGTTAATAGAATATGGAATTTTATGAGAGAGTAGACACTGATAAGGATCGATTTGTCGTGAAACAGTTTTGACTGATTCAAGAAGTTGACCACTACGAGATTTTGTCTCAAGTGGCAAAGCCTAAATCTATTCGGGGTTATTTAGCAATTACTATAAGTTCAAATTGAGAAATTGATAGATGGATAAGGAAACCCTGTTTCTTAATTTGTAATTAGTACAATGAAATGGTTCGGCGATCCTGAGGATGCTAAACATGTATGCAAACTTCAGCTGTCCATTCATGGGATAAAGCAAGCATATCGGAGCTGGAATCTTCACTTTGATGATGTGATCAAAGAATTTTGGAGTTGTCCAAAATAGGATAAGAAACTTGCATTTGCAAAGAAGTGAGTGGGAGCTAAGTAGCTTATCTTGATCTTATATTGGAAATCATATTTGAGTGGGAGCTAGGTGTCATTCATGATTTTATATGTAACGATACATTGAGAATGATACAGATCCTCTAGTAAAGTATAAAGGACTATTTAAGTGATTAAATTTTCTATGAATGAAGTTAGGAGTATTAGGCATCTGATCTATAATTGTACAGATCAAAAGGGGCTTCATAACATTAGGTCAGAATATTTTCCTAGGTTAAGAGTCTAAAGTGTTTCAGAATAGAACAAGCGAAAAAAAATGTTCTTGCTTGTATGACTAGGTAAAATATTAAGTTTATCTTGGCATTTTAAGTGATAGCTAATGAAAGAAAATAATGGTCGACATTCTCTATGCCTTAGACATAGATTCTATCAGACTGAAAGCTCGACTTGGTGTGACCCAAGTTCTTGGTTTATGAACGGGTTCTAGAGTAATCCTTGTGTGGATCAATAAACTAATGTTAAGTATATTCTTCAGTGTCTATGAGAACTGAAGATATGTTTTCTAGTAAAGGGTAACAGTGGAAGGAAAATTTGCCGTAAAACGGTTACGATGATGCAAGTTATGACACTGACCCATACGACTAGAAATCTCATATAGGAGATGTCCTTTATTTTGAAGAAAGACATGGTTAGCTTGCGAAGTCACATATGAATGCACTGTTGCATAATCTATATAAGTATAGAAATATATGGCAACTTCAGAAGTAGCAAGTGTGATTGGACTGAACAGTTTTCCGAGCATAAGTGGTTCCCCTTAATAGATCTCTTAGACTTTTAAGGACCATGCTACGCAAAGATTCGAGTCTTAAAAATTCAACGTCATTGTAAGATACAGGATATGTCAAACTAGGTGACATAGAAGTGTTGCAAAGCACATATAGGTCTCAATGTGTGAGATCTGTTGACTGTGTTCCTCTTCCACGAGACAAGCATGCACCAAGTAGCTATGGGTGTTGAGCTTCTACCAAGTAGTAAACTAGATTAAGTGTTACTCTAGTGCAAGTTTGAGACTGAAGGAGATATGCCCTAGAGGCACTTAATAAAGATAGTTTATTCGTCATATCTCAATTGTTCATTATATGTTTTATATCATGCTATAACTGTATTAAGCGAAAACATTAATACACGTGTGGTAGATAAAAAACCAGGTCCCTAGTAGCCACTATCTAACTAGTTCATTGGGCAATTCATGATCAAGGTTTCCCGATCATGAGACATTGATATCAGTTGACAATGGAGTCATGTCATTGGGAGAATGACGTGATGGACATACCTAATATTTTTAGGACATAGTCATTACGCCTTTGACCGTGAGATCAACTCTTATTGCTATTCCTGAAAGATATTTTGATTGCATCAAACATCATGTCTTAAAAGTATGACAATAAAGGTGTCCCTCTCGTGTATCGGAAGGGAGTATGTTGAGACGAGATATCAAG
This sequence comes from Poa annua, assembly GCA_026929855.1. NCBI lineage: Eukaryota > Viridiplantae > Streptophyta > Magnoliopsida > Poales > Poaceae > Poa > Poa annua. The sequence goes on from CM049426.1 coordinate 181,205,758, forward strand.
AGCGGGATTTGCCAGTCCGCATAGCAGGACATATACTCTAGGGTCCACTCGGTGAGATTATGTCAAATGAGCTTGCAAGCATGTGATTAGGTCACCCAGACATAATATCATAGACGAGTAGAAAATAGTGTTGTCAGTAACGAGATCAAGCTATGTATGGAGATATCTATGAACGAGTCTCGGACACGCTAAGTATCGCCATGGCAAAAGGTTTAAGAGTCGGCGTCCAGGTTTGAACGACAATGTTATTCGTTATATCACAGGTATTAATCTGGGGTTTCAGGCCCATGAATTATTCCTTGATCGGAGAGGTGTCTCAATCATGTCTGTTATTATTTCGAACCGCTAGGGTAACACACTTAAGGGGAGTCGACATATTTACCGGAAGAGAAATTAGGAAAGAGAGCATCTAGAGTGTCCCGGGAAAGATCCGATGGAGATCGGGCAGGGACGAAATAGTTTTCGGAGCCGGAATAAATTATATAATATGTATATTATATTAATTAATGTAATTAATAGTTAAATATATTTTTATTCAATTAATTTCAAATTTTAAAAGGTAAAATACCTTAAATGGGCCTTCCGGTGGAAAGAAGGCCCATGAAGGGTGGGGGGGGGGGGGGGGAAGCTTCCCCCCAAGGGAGCTCGGCCGGCCTAGGTGCGCCACATGGGGGCGACCTAGGGCCGGCGCATCAAGGAGGTGGGGGGGGGGGGTGGGAGTTTAGTCCCACACCGCCCGGCTGGCAAGGTTGGCAGCCCTCCTCCCCCTTTGTATAGAGGTGCTCCCTTGGCTTTCTAAGTACACCAATTTCTCTATAATTTCCCCTTGATTAACGTGATTGCCCTGTTGGAGTTGCGCCAAGGAGAATGTTCTCTTCACCATGCGCACGCTGCCGTGCTACTGGTCATCCGGTCCCGGTCTTCCGCTGCACATCCTGGATTGGAGCTTGGAGGTCGTCGGCTTCACCGTACATGTGTGAAACTCTGCGAGGTACCACGCTAGAGGTGCTCGGAGGTCTTCTTCCTCTACAAGGCCTCGAGGTCGTCTTCGTCGGCTTCATAGACAACGCTTGTGCGGGAGCGTAATGCACGCTTTTCGGTCTACAAGGGTATGTATACCGATCTCCTCCGTATTATTGTATCTGCATAGTATAGATCTTGACTAGTTTAAGATTATCGTTGTTAGAAAAATTATTATTTTCAGCCTGCGATCCCCTTCATATACTAAACGCACATTGTGTAGTAAGATGCAACTTTCTCTGTGAGTAGAAGCAACCAAGAAATTTTTGGTGATTGTGCTTATGGTTAGCGAATTAAATATGCTATTAGTGCAACAGAAATATCATATATATTCATTTTGGTGTGTTTATCGGATTTGCTAACGATGATAATATTTGGCTAACCAACATCCTTTTCCTCTGTATTTTCCTTTATTTTTTTAGAACCAAGGCTGAATTCTTCAATTGTTTCAGTTGGTGGTTAGTTACCTTAGTGGATCAATGCTTCAGTACTTTGTTAGTCACCATCTCCATGTTTTAGAAATTACAGGGGACATACTACCGAAGCTTGGATCTTTATTTATTGCTTGGGAAAATAGTACATAGTACTAATTAGATTCTTACTGTTCTGATTTTGAATGTTCAAACATATACAACTTCATCTTGATAGTCCAGCAGATCCCTTCCACAGGCATGGGTACCAATGTCAAAGTAGTTTGAGTTACAAGATTTTGCTGAATGACCCATGAATTTAACTCTACCTCCCATGTTTCATCCTTTGAATATGTTCATTCTTGATGTGCTTACCATTTTCTCTTTACACCAGAGCCATGCAAATCGATACAAGAGATATATTCTGCATGTTCTCTCTGTATTTATAGACTTCTTTGTCTGTGTCTATGTTCAATTCTTCACGTGAGTCCCTTCAATACCTTTATTCTGTTTTGCCTTTTTGTGCAAATACGACCCGATCAGCCAAATACTATAGATTAGTCTCTATACCTCATTTTTCAATCTCACTTCAGCAATTTTGGCTTCCAGTAGTAAGATGAACTACTAAATGATCCAAAGTCTCAAGATATTTCTTTTCAATCGGAGTACTCATATTTATTGAGAAGATAAAGAGTATCAATGTGGATGCCTCCTCCGGTAGTTTTTACTGCATGTACTAGCTTTGTCTGAGTATATATAGTAGAGCCAAAGTATTTCTGGACTATTTGATACCTCACCTTACTTTGTGTTTTCACCTAAAATATAGTGTAAAAATACTATGAAATATCTAAGGAATCTTTACTTTAGTGTTCACAAATCTTTGTGCCAAAGAAGTCAGTATAACAATCGTTCAACCAACCAGAATGACACTGTACTATGTGCTCTAACACAACAACAAAAAGGCGACATCGTAGTCAGTACAACCTTTTGTATACATTATTATATACATACACCTTAATAACCATTTTTTTGCACCATGGTCGTTGAAGCATATTATATTATATATAGAGAAAAGTTATAATTTGAGGATACAAATCAGTGAAATTAAAACCCAGATAACTGGAGGTCATGCTTGCAAAAAGTGCCGGAGGAAAATGATGCAAGTAGGAAGCATTTGTATATGTATCCTAACTATGAAGAGACCAACGATGTACAAGAGTAAACAACCCCACACCATCCGGCGAATGCAACTACATGTAAAAATAATCATCATGTTAGCAAATGTGCCAGTCTAAGACAGTGTATATACTGCTTCGGCTAAATTCATACGCATGTGTGGTTAAATGAAGACTAACTTACATTCTAATAAAAAAGCAACACTAGTATAGAACAGGCCAAAGGACCAACACGAAATAACCCATTTGTCCCAGTCGTATTCCAAACCGGCACATATGGGGGCCTATAGAGTCAAGACGTATCTGAAGTGGGCCATTTGTCCAGGTTCCAATTACAAGCCGGGACAAATGGGACGTGCCTCCAGGCACCAGCCTTTTTGTCCCAGTTTGTGCTTAGAACCGGGACAAATGGCCCATGACAATATATACTCAGCAGCCCCACTCTTTCAAAACCATTGGAGGCATTTTTTATGAAAAGGTAGGAGGGGTGTGTGCTAGTTAATTTTTTTTACGTATGCATGCAAGGTGTTCGATGAAATGACTGACAGAGTTCACAAAATGATTTGATTTACACTTAAACTTTTTCCTTCTTTTCGATCGAGATTATTATTTTTTCATTTCATTTGTCATTAATTGATACCGTGCATGTTCAGTGGTTATTTCTCGATGTTCTGTAATGGTTATTGATATAGTTAATTATATAATGCAGATGGACCGACAATGGATGTATGGTGACCGACGCACTGCCGAGTACATGACGAGTTTGAGGAAATTTCTCGAGAAAGCCAAGACCCATGATACGTCTCCAACTTATCTATAATTGCTTCTGTTTCATGCTATGTTATATCATGTTATTACATGTTTTATATGCATTTTATATAGTTTTATGCATTTTCTAGCACTAACCTATTAACAAGATGCCACAATGCATGTTCCCTGTTTTCTGTTGTTTTTAGTTTCAGAAAAGTACTTAAGTAAATATCCGCCAAATTGGAAACGAGTCAACCAGGAATTATTTTTGGAATATATGCGTCCAGGAAAACCCAAGACGAGATGAAGTAGGGCCACGAGGACGCCACATCGCCTCGTGGCGTGGGGCCCAATGCTACCGTGCCGGGAGGTGGTTTGGCGCCCTCGGGCGCCCACCGACCTAGGTCTTTCGCCCATATAAACCCCCCTACCTAAAAACGCTAAACGGTTAATCACTTTTTCCTCCACGGGTCCCGAGCCGCCGCCGTCGTCAACCACTTCGGGAGAGATCAGAACTGCTCCCCGGCACCCTGCCGGGAGGGGGAATCGTCCCGGGAGGCCTTTACGTCGCCATGACCGCCTCCGGACTGATGCGTGAGTAGTCTACCTTGGACTACGGGTTCATAGCAGTAGCTAGATGGTTGTCTTCTCCTTTTGTGCTATCATGTTTAGATCTTTTGAGCTGCCTATCATGATCAAGATCATTTTTATGTAATTCTTCATGTTGTGTTTGCTGGGAGCCGATGAATATTGAGTACTAAAGTTATTGCTTCATAATATATCATGTGTGTGCAATTTAATGATCTTGCATGCTCTCTGTTACTTGTGTGTGCTTTGTTCAAGTAGATGCTCGTAACTCCAAGAGGAGGTATTTATGCTCGATAGTGAGTTCATGTCTCTATTAAATCTGCGGCAGTGACAGAAAGCTCTAAGGTTATAGATGTACTGTTGCTACTAGGAATAAAACAGTAGTACTTTGTCTAAGGATGATGTTACTTACTCACTTTACGCACTTTGCTTAAGGCGATAATCTGTTGCAAGCAACTTAATACTGAAAGGGGTGCCGACGCTAACCGGAAGGTGGATTATTAGTCATAGATACGGTTGGAACGATCTATGTATATTGTTGTAATGTCCGAATGAATCTCACACTAGACATCATAACGTTAATATATACATTGGGTTGCTCATCATTATTCTATCAATTGCCTAGCTGTAGTTTGTTTACCACGCATGGATGAATGTTGTTATTATTTATGGAGAGACACCACTAGTGAACTGTGGACCCCGGTCCTTCTCATTAATCTGATAAAACCACAACTTCAAACCTGTTACTTTCTTTAAACATACATCTTTTTTCCACACATACGTTTAATCCTTTGTTACTGCAAGCCGGTGAGATTGACAACCTCACCGTTGAGTTGGGGCAAAATACTTTGCTTGTGTTGTGTGTAGATTCCACGTCTCCTTCGCCACACCAACTTTCTGGCGCCGTTGACACCTCGAGGGGAACGTTCATCTCTTACTTGTTCGATAACCTTGGTTTCATAACTGAGGGAAATCTTGCTGCCGTGCTACTTCACACCTTCCTCTTGGGGTCTCCCAACAACACACCCACCGTGTGCATCAAGCTCTTTTCTGGCGCCGTTGCCGGGGAGGTTTGAAGATTCTTCACGAGGGGAGTTTTCGCACTTCCAATCTTTTTATTTTGTTATTGTCTTGCTTAGTTTATTTTTATTACTGTCTTATTTGCTTAATATCGACAATAAAAAAATTAGTTACTTGCATTACTTTTCTTATTTCGGCTTTGTTATTTATTTTCAGTTTTGTTGCTCTTGTTATTTTGGTTTGTGTCATTTTGTCTTTAGTATTGCGATTTCGGTTTGTCCCTTACTTGCATCATCTTTATCATAAAAATAAAATTAAAAATTAGTGTAGCTAATCATCATGTCTGGTATATTCCTGTTACTGTGTCACCCGAAGAATTAATCTTCACTTTTAAACAAGGGAAAGAGGAAACTTTTGAAGAAGCTTGCCTAGAATTTTTGAAACCTATAGTGAAACCGAACCTAAAATGACTTTAAGTTTGCTTCTTAGTAGCTTTTATTTTGGGCTTGTTCTTTACTATATGTATGCTTTAGATGCTGTAGTGGGAGGAGATTTCGGAGATCAAGCTTTCAATGCAATAAAGAAATTAATTATGTCCTCTTCTTCAACTAATAAATGTAGTACATGTATTGGTAATATTCAAACTAGATTAAATACCCTTGAGTCGAGCATTTCTTTCTTAAAAGATGGGTACAACAAGATTCGTGAAAAACTTGACTATGTTCCAATAAACTTTGAACCATCATTGTGGCTCCCTACCTTGAAAGTGACTATTGGTAATAAAGATTTTCTTGCCCGTTGTGACATTATGTCTCAGTTTTGTCTTATGCCAAAATACATTCATGCATCTTTAAATACTTGGGGAACTGTTGAAGGGGGAGAAGAAGTAACACTTACCGATAATACTATTATACAACCCATTGGAGTAGTTGAAGGGGTTCCGATGCAGAAAACAATAATTTTTCTATCGTATGAACACCCTAACTAGTCAGGATCTATCTATCTAGTACATGTGATAACGGTGGCGGAACGGGTTACATTACCTTCATGTAGACCGGTAGCGGGGATTACGCTCCCGCACAAGCATTGACGATGAAGTCGTACGTAGGCGACCTCGAGGTCGCGGAGAACTTGCCGCAACGAAGTGGATGATGACGCCGGGGTGTAAACGATGCCCTGCGTCGACGGGCGTCAGGCGGAAGATGGCGAGGCGCCAGCGGCTGGGGGGGGGTGGCGCCGGCGGAAGGGCAGCGGCAGGGCTGCTAGGTGGGCGAGACGACGTCGCCCAGGCTCCTCAAGTGTGGCGCCTCCGAGCACAAACATACGGAGCTTAACAACAACCCCGGGTCATTCAGATCCAGCTGAAATCGCAGGGGTAGAACTTTTCTGGAATCCCACAACACAAGGTGCCCGGCGGTATAGCTTTGATGGAGAGAGGGGGCAATACAGGCGGATAAGCAACTCGGCCGGCCTGCTATACAATTTACTGTATTTTTCTGTAATTAATCCAATTAATATACCTTGCCTCCCCCACGTGGGACTAAAAAAAAGAGGTGGGAGGGGGGCTCGGCCGGCTCAAGTCCGAATTGGACATGGGCTTTGCCCCCCTCCAACAAGTTTTGGTGTGGCTCCCCCTCTTGGGCCCTCTCAGGGCCCATTTAGGTGGGCTGCCCATTTTTCTCCCTTTTTAATTAATATTAAATTGATGTAAAATATAATTAATTGATAATTAATATATATAAGTAATATTTAATATCCCGTGACTCGGAAACATTTTCCGAACCACCCGAACATCTTTCGGACATTTCTGGAACCATTCCAGACCTTCCCGGAACTCTTTCCGGACCACCGGAACTCTTTTCAGATCATTTCTCTCTCTCCAATAAAATCCTATATTATTCCAGAACCTTTCTCCAGGTGTCGTTAAGACCTTAAGTTTGTTACGCTACGGTTTGAGAACACTACAGACATGGTCGAGACACTCCGCTCACCAATGACCGCCAGGGATACCTGGACGCATATGACGGTCCCTGTGCATTCTACGAATATCGTCGTTGAACCATAAACATGATATTCATTCCTTTGTTTCTGCGATACTACCTTGTCCGCGATATGATCGTAGACATCCGATGTCCTTGTTGTATCTCGTTACCGACAAAGGTTATTAACTCGTCTGTGATATTACATCTCCATGACCTAGTCATAAGCTGCGCAGCTATATGGATGCAATCTCACCGAGTGGGCCCAGAGTATCTTTCCATTACAAGAATGAACAAATCCCGCTCTTGATCCATACGTCTCAACATACTCTTTCGGCATACCCAAGATGGACACCGTTATTGTCATGCTATATAAGACACAACGTTTGATGCTCTCAAAGTACCCTACGAAGTAGCAATAAGTACGGTCTCACGGTCTAAGGAATAAGCTATCATAATACTCATCTATTGCAAATAACAAACATCGTAATACGATCTTATTGCAATACTTTGCGTATGTCCATCACCTTATTCTACTAATAAGATGACCCCATTATCAACCGACGTTATTGTCCTTGATCGGGAATCTCGATCAATTGTTTCCCAATGTACTAGTTTATATAGAGGCTCACTAGGGACTCTGGTTGTCTATGTATCACACGTGTATTAATAATTCCGATTAATACAGTTATAGAATAATACAAAAACCTATTATAAACTTATTGTTAACTTATGAGATAATGCAATAAATACTACTTATTTATTTGCCTCTAGGGCATATCTCCTTCAGTCTCCCACTTGCACAAGAGTACAAATAAACTAGCTGCATTTTACTTCATCAAAACCCCTTATCAAATAAGCATTATATGATAATGCTTGCTTGTGGAAGAGTGTTACTCTGACAATCTGTACAATACATAATTGTGCTTTCTTTTGCGATCCATTGATATCAACTTATTTGATATCAACATGTTATCTAATAACATATATACAAATACCGTAACTAAGTGAGACTTTTGTTTCCCAGCGCTTACTCTGATTCTTTCGACCAGATAATTGCCTTGAAAACACACTCAGTTATAGAGAGCTCCTTGTAACAATTACAATCTCACGATATCTATATATACTTTTACACCTATGTAGAAAACTTGACACTCCAATGTCAATCTAATAACTAATACACTTCTACTTCGAGTAAATTCTAAATTTACTTTTACCACTGTTCTTCTTCTAACAACATCGGTCATATTTCATCGAGCAGATAATATGGTTTCTGTATGATTACTAATATCACATAATAGACCAACATGTCATACAACAACTATTACCGTGTATCATTACTCTTAATGATTAATTGGATTTCAAAGGACCTTCCCTTGGTTTTAATCTATTCTGACTCCTCAGATATAATCCAAAACGACTCGACTAACTATTTAAAATTCCCATTTTATTCCAAATAGACATTAACTTTCAAATAGTTTCACAACTTCATTAATTAACTAATTCTACTGGTACAATTCACAATGTGTCATTTACACAAGATGAATTCGGCTCCCACTCAAATTATGTCTCCACTCATTTGAGAACACGCACTCCCACTCAAAATATGTCACCACACATTTGAGAACACGAGCTCCCACTCAAAATATGTCATCTACATATATGAGGGTCTAAGCTCCTACTAAAAAATATGTCCTTTACAGATTCTACCTGAGTGAACTAACTTTGGCTCCTACTTAAATTCATAATCTATCTCGACATTTTGGTCAAACCAAAATCATTGATCTCTTATCAATTCGAATTCAATATAAACTATAGTATTCCATGAATACAAATCCCATAGACTTCAAGCATGTCTACATTAATGTAGTCAACAAATTTGATCTTGTCCAAGACACATTTCTTGAAAATATATGCTTTCACGTCTTTCTTATAGTTACATTTCTCATATAACACTTTATATTATGATCAAGAAATCTTATTTCTCCAAAAGGAATTATAGCAACATTCACTGTTTTAATCCTTTCTAAATGCAACTTGGATTTTCAGGCTAAAAAACCTTTGTTCGTATTCTGATATTTTCTCAACTTCCGTTGTATTCATAAGGTGCACCTTGATCTGTCAATAAGATCTGAAACACTCAATATTATGCTGTGACCTGACAGCAATGTTAAATATAATAACACTTTATTTAGAAGCTTTTTTATGAAAATATTATGATCTTTACGAAGAGGATTGCAAGCAGAAAACAATTTTTTAGTCTCCTTCACTCTTAATCATCAAATTTTCATTTGTAGACATATACTTTTTGGAACAATTTCCAAAATTCTACTTTTATGAATATAGGTCTGACACCTTATTTCAAGCTTCTAATTCCATTCCATAAACCACAATTCAAGAAATCATATTTTCGTCGGGATTATACAAACAACAATACAAGTTTTGTTTCTGTTGGATTCAGGAACACACTCTCATCCAATGTGAGTAATCTACACAGAACTATTCGATTATATTCTGAATTATCGTATAATCATCTATACAACGACACTATTGTCGATCTCACGATTTACCATTGGAAAAACATCTATTTTCTAAAGTGGACATCGACTATAATGTTTCGAACATATTAAGAGATTCTAAGACAGATTCTGAAAGACCACACTTTATATAAAATAGAGTATGATTATAATACTTCACATATCACCATATATGATATTATAATTTTGTGAAACGAATTTTCACAAGTCTTTTGTGTTGAAACCATAATTCAAAAATATTGTCCTTTGATCGAATCTTGCGAATACAATATTCACTAATCTTTCTTCTGAGAAACCCCATTTGATCTTTTGTCAAATTAATTTCAGACTCATGATTTATTATGCAAATAGACTTATTTACCAATCATAGAAGAATTCGGATCAAGAAAAATTCACCATATAATTAATTTAAATAATCATTTGAAATGACTCTTAATTAATTTCCTTTCGTATTGACACTTCAATACTAAATTTTAAACTTAATCAATTAGGCACATGTAATACTTAAATAGATCAAAAGTATCTATTACTTCTTGTATTGCCTTTATAATTAAATTCGATGGTGTTTGTTCTAGTAACAAAAAAATTATTCCTTGGACACATAATTTTATCATTCCTACTATTATGAATGTTATCATACATGTAAATGTAATTGAAATGTGAAAACTTTATTCATAATATAAAATAACTGGCTTGTTCCATAACATAAAACAACTGAACTTGTCTTATTACATTTGTGAATAACTTCGTCTTGTAACAATCAAGACACTAAACACACTTTCTCACTATTACAAAAAGGTCTTATAAAAAACTATTAATGATAACTATGATAACTTGAGGACGTGAACACCAATGGCGATCAACTTCCTTGATCACCATCTTCAGTGCCAGGTCTAATCATATTTCGCCGCATATATGTGATAATCAGGACATGTTTCACAAACAGAACAAGTATCAAATACTTTATCATATATCAAGAGGCAAACCATTCATAATTCTATATATATCAAATATATACATGTAGCCTCGAAGATTTCTCCTTCGATGGAATCAACTTTCAGAGATTTAAACTCGGACACGAACTTGTAGAAGTTCATATTCTTGGCCTTCAAAACATACTCTTGCACATGCTTCTCATAGCTTGGAGGCAGAGATATCAGGATAGTCTGCACATGAATTCGCCATCCAGTAATCGAAAACATTTGTCAGCTTGGAGTAGATGTCATACAATCTCTTCAAATGAGTCTTCAGACAGGTGTGCTCCTCCATATGAATGGTCCGGAACTCTCTAAGTTGTCTGAATTGCTCTCGCCTCAATTCATCTTTGAAGTGCGTCTTTATCGCATCAATCATGGCATAAAGCTCCTTGTGTCCAAACAACTCAGGTGCTAGGCATACGGTCATGGTGATCTCCACTTCTATGAATATGTCTCGAGGCCTACGGAATTCATCTTCCTCCTCCTCGCTAGCAGAATCTTCTGGTCTTTCTCCTAATGCTTCATCGAGGACATACATGATGTTGTTGTGTTCGAGAATGTTTCTAAAACCAATGTACCAGCTGATGAAGTTGGACCCGTCGGCTTCTAAGGTAGAATCCGGGCTCTTGAGGAAGTAACCGAAGTATAGTTGCGTAGTCTACAGATGTGATCGCAAAAGAGGTAAGGTAAAGTTTATAATATATGTGAGTGTTAGTTTATAATCATATTATCAAACACACTCCACTAAAATTATTATCCCTAAAAATAATAATAGCGATTACATGACCCCTATCCACTATACCACCCCCGATCGTCACGGCCGGCGGCACAGCTTCAAAGGTGGACATAAAATGTCGATCACAACAATTCTGTGACTCATGCTCGATCTTTCGATCTTCTTGTGTTTCGAGGCCATGTCTGCATATGCTAAGCTCGCCAATCAAACCTTGAAGACCCTGCGCGTGCAACATGGCTTACACCCACTGTATGCGAACGACGATATGTCTGACACCCGATCGTCACGGCCTGCCACATAACGTAGAACTTTCTTAGTGGTACGCAACGAGGGAGAACACAATTTTGGTATTTGTTAGGGATCATCCTATTTGAGATGCTACCGTTGTATATCTAACATATAAGCAATCAATAGGATGCACACACAACAACACAATATCAACATAAAGTAATGAAGTGCGATATGACATGGTCGATGCGCCTGGACCTCCATGGCGCCATGGGCCTGGCCCCGGGCACCCCGACATGGCTCCGAGTCTACCGTGCCCTCCATTGCCTCCGACAGTACGAGTAATATCAAACTTACCGTAACCATGTCACATGAAATAACGCCTCTGCAAAACAAAGTTAGACGCCTCTACCTTTATTTAGTTTTGCAAGTTTTACGTGGCATATAGGCTTATTCGTAAGAGAACCGCTTTCCTACCTACGAACTTTGTACCACAACGTCGATCATATAATTGCATGTTTAAGCATCCCTTTCGGGCCCTCCATTGAAAATGCTTTGCCGACTAAAGAGAGAGAAACAGACACCCGCCAGCCACAGATACCGGGCAAGCCGTATGTCAGTAGTGGAACTAGTCTCGCGTTAGTGTACGCGTAAAGTCGGTCCGGGCCGCTTCATCAACTCAATACCGAAGGCATCGCACGTGCACGCTAGAGGGTAGCAAATATAAGAAAGACGTCCTCATTCAACATGAGTTCTAACCGTACCAGCAGTACTACGCATAGATCGGCTCTGATACCACTGAAGGGGTTCTAGTGCGGAAAACAATAATTTTTCTATCGTATAAACACCCTAACTAGCCAGGATCTATCTATCTAGTACATGTGATAACGGTGGCGGAACGAGTTACATTACCTCCTTGTAGACCGATAGTGGGGATTACGCTCCCGCACAAGCGTTGACGATGAAGTCGTACGTAGCCGACCTCGAGGTCACGGAGAACTTGCCACGACGAAGTAGATGATGACGCTAGGGTGTCGACGGGCGTCGGGCGGAAGATGACGAGGCGCCGACGGCTTGGGGGTGGCAGCGGCAGGGTTGCTAGGTGGGCGAGACGACGTCGCCCAGGCTCCTCAAGTGTGGCGCCTCCGAGCACTCGCAAACATACGGAGCTTAACAACAACCCCCGGTCATTCAGATCCAGCTGAAATCGCAGGGGTAGAACTTTTCTGGAATCCTGCCGGGCAACGGTGTCCGGCGATATAGCTTTGGTGGAGAGAGGGGGCAAAACGGGCGGAGAAGCAACTCGGCCGGCCTGCTATACAATTAATTTTAATTTTCTGTAATTAATCCAATTAATATTCCTTGCTATATAAAGGGGGGAGGGGGTGTGCAAACACCTTGCCTCCCCCATGTGGGTCCAAATGAAAGGAGGTGGGAGGGGGGTTCGGCCGGCTCAAGTCCGAATTGGACTTGGGCTTTGCCCCCTCCACCAAGTTTTGGTGCGGCTCCCCCTCTTGGGCCCTCTTAGGGCCCATTTAGGTGGGCTGCCCATTTTTCTCCCTTTTTAATTAATATTAAATTAATGTAAAATATAATTAATTCATAATTAATATATTTAAATACTATTTAATATCCCGTGACTCCGAAACATTTTTCGAACCACCCGAACATCTTTCGGACATTCCTGGAACAATTCCAGACCTTACCAGAACTCCTTCCGGACCACCGGAATTCTTTCCGGATCATTTCTCTCTCTCCAATAAAATCCTATATTATTGCAGAACCTTTCTCCAGGTGTCGTTAAGACCTTAAGTTTGTTACGCTAAGGTTCGAGAACACTCCAGACATGGTCGAGACACTCCGCTCACCAATGAATAAGCTATCATATACGTCCCAACATACGTCTCAACATACTTTTTCGGGATACCCATGATGGACACCGTTATTGTCATGCTATATAAGACACAACGTTTGATGCTCTCAAAGTACCCCTACGAAGTTGCAATAAGTACGGTCTCACGGTCTAAGGAATAAGCTATCATATTACTCATCTATTGCAAATTACAAACATCGTAATACGATCTTATTGCAATACTTTGCGTACGTCCATCACCTTGTTCTACTAATAAGATGACCCCTTTGTCAACTGACGTCATTGTTTTGATCAGGAATCTCGATCAACAGTTGCCCAATGTACTAGTTTATATAGAGGCTCACTAGGGACTCTGGTTGTCTATGTATCACACATGTATTAATAATTCCGATTAATATAGTTATAGCATAATACAAAAACCTATTGTAAACTTATGAGATAATGCAATAAATACTATTTATTTATTTGCCTCTAGGGTATATCTCCTTCAGTAGCTGAGGGACTATTTACAAGACTCTGAGGAAGAACTGTATCCACTTATTACCATGTCATTGAATGTGCAGGAACAGAACAAATTACTATTGGAAGATCCCTGCTCAAACTTTTGGGAACGAAAATTGATGTGGGAAAAGGTACTATGATCTTCACTACCTCCCTTGAAAGTTGGCAAACATTCCCTACAAACAAAGGTAAGAAAGATTGTAAGAGAAACAAATGAAGAGATTCTCGTGCTCGTAATGTTAATGCTTCATCTCTTGATAATACTTGAGTTTTACTTTGTGCCTAGCTCTAAGGCGTTAAACAAAAGCGCTTATGGGAGACAACCCAGTTTTATTTCCTGTCATTTTATTTTATTTTGCTTTTGTCAAGGACTTGTCCTACCTCTGTAGCAACTCCATTGTATCTTAATTTTATTGCAATGTTGTGTCAAGTTAAGACTCTAGTTGAAAGTTGATGTTAAAATTTCAATTCCTGTGCTGAAACAGATTTCTGCCGTCCACCGTTAAATTCATATCAATTCACTGGAACGTTAGACAAATCTTCCCTTTTTTGTGCATAATCCACCGATGTATACGCAACTTTCATTAGTTTCAGTTTTCTGATCTGAGCAAGTTAAGTGCCTCGAAAAAATTCGTCTTTTCGGACTGTTCTGTTTTTGACAGATTCTGCTATTTATTTTGCAATGCCTCTTTTGCTATTTTGATTGGATCTTTTTATCCTATGAAGTATCAGTGGCTGTAGCTAATGTCCAGTAGCATTGGTAGAAATTTTGTTACTACATAATATCATAATATTTTGTGCAATAACCCTCTAATGAAGTTACTCTATGTTTGGTGTGGAGGAAGTTTTCAAGGATCAAGAGAGAAGGATGATATAATGTAATCAAGAGGATAGTAAAGCCAAAGCTTGGGATGCCCCGGTGGTTCATCCCAATATATTTCAAGAAGACTCAAGCGTCAAAGATTGAGGATGCCCAAGGCATCCCCTTCTTCATCGACAAACTATCAGGTCCTTTCTAGTGAAAGTATATTTTAATTCCGTCACATCTTATGTCCTTATCTTGAAGCGTATGTTTGTTTTTGTTATTTTCATTCTCTGAATAAAATGGATCCTAGCATTCTTTTGTGTGGGAGAGAGACACGCTCCGCTTTTTCATATGATTAATCGTATTATTCACTTATATTTGTTGAGTATTCTTCTTTTGTTATTGTTTGCTCTCTAGATCTTGTTTTTCATGCATCTCTTGTTAGAGCTGTTAGATTTGTTATATTATACTCTCATATCTCATTGTTTAATCACTTGGAGAGTTTATCTTTTAAATAAGTTGATTGGTGTTTGGTTGAGAACAGAAAATGCTAAATGTGGTAGATGGTATAACTAAATGATTCATAATCTTGTAGATCATTAAATTGTGTCAATTGAATCATTGATGTTGTTTTGAGATATTAATTTGCTTAATGGTAAACATGATGGTCTAGTAAAGTGGAATGATTAAATGGTTGGTCTAGAGAAACTTGAAAACTGTGCCACATTTAAATTTCCAGTTGATTGCATAATGATATATGACTTCTATTTGCCTAAAGCAACCTTAATGACTTTATGTTATGCGCTACGGTCGGGGAAGCCAACGGTGACTTTGTCATTCGCCCGATCCCTCTAGGAGTAATTTTCATTATGCCTTGCATGATCATATTTTTTTTGGAATCTTTTTACTTGTGAGTTCTAAAACTGCGGTTTTCATGGCACTTCCACCACCATATTGCTAGCCTCTTCGGTACTTTGCTTTGCCCTTTCTCACATTTAGAGTTGGTGCATTTTTTGCGGGTACATCTAAACTCATGGGATATCTTCATCTTGTTCTCCTACTCATAAGCCAATATCTTCCTCAAAACATCCACCATACCTACCTACTACAGCATTGCCATAGCTGTTCCGAGATATATTGCCATGCAACATCCATATTACATTACATAACTTTTTGTCATTCATTACTTATTTATTGCTTTGCATGTTTCTATAAAGCTGAAGTGGTTTTATCCATGTTACTCTAGAGCACTGCATAACCTGCTACACTGGCAGAGGCACCGTTGTCATATGTATTCTTATGGCACATTCATATTAGTTACTTATATCATAAGTATGTTGTCTTATCATCATTAGTGTGTTGTCATATATCATATAACATATTAAGATGCTAGCCCCTAAAAGTGAAAAGAGCCATGGAGGCCATCGAAAAGAGAAACAGAGAAAGAAAAAAATATAGAAAAAAGAAAAAAAGAAAAAAAGAAAGAAATAAAAAAGGGGACAACATTACTATTCTTTATCACACACTTATGCTCATGTTAAAGCACCATATGATTTATAGTCATCACTTGTGCTCATGTTATAGCACCATATCATTTATAGTCATCACTTGTGCTCATGTTATAGCACCATATCATTTGTGATCATCATTTGTGCTCATGTTTAGCACCTTTACTCCATATGAGAGAGTTTTCATGTCTTAGTTGCATAACTATGTGGGGAACCTTACACTATTGAACTTTTCTTGTATATTCCAATGATGAGCCTAGTCAAAAGTGCTCTAGGTCTTTGTGAGCAAGCAAGTTGCATGCACCCCCACTAGTTCCATTGGAGAGCTTTCATATACTTATAGCTCCATGTGCATCCGTTGTATGGCAATAACTACTCCTTTCATAGCTTTGATTGTATGAATTTCTCTTGTCTAATGATCATCTACAACTTTGTGAGGCTTTCTTTCGTTGGCCTTCCAAACCTCCGTTAACATTCTCTTAGCCATAACATCCTGGTGCCAGGAACCAACGTTGAACGCTTGCTTGTTTCTTTTGAGCAAATAATATATTGATCTTCTACGTGCATATTGATATTGCTTGACTTGATCCTTTCATTAAGTTGTCATGTTTGTTGGAAGCATTATATGATTATATTGTTGTGCTTGAAGCTTAAATCATCTTTAATATCTAGTTTGTACGGTTGATTGCTATCTAGTACTATATCATTGAAAGCTTTGCTTGCTTCACCTACTTGTTTATTCATTACTCGTTTGATATCAATATAAACTACAACCCTTATTCATTTGATCTCAGTTTACATGCCTTACATTATTACATGATCAAGATTGTGTTTAAGCATGTCACATCAGAAATTATTCTTCTTTTATCGTTCTTGCCTACTCGGGACGAGTATAACTAAGCTTGGGGATGTTGATACGTCTCCAACGTATCCATAATTTCTTATGTTCCATGCTATGTTATATCATATTATTACATGTTTTATATGCATTTTATACAGTTTTATGCATTTTCTGGGACTAACCTATTAACAAGATGTCACAGTGCCAGTCCCCTGTTTTTTCTACACTTTTTTGCTTCAGAAAATCACTTAAGGAAATATCCGCCAAATTGGAAATAAATCAACCTGGAATTATTTTTGGAATATTTGAGTCGCGAGGAACCGAAGACGAGACGAAGAGGGGCCACGAGGCGCCCACACCACCTAGTGGCGCGGGCCCACTTATAGCCGCGCGAGGAGGTGATGTGGCGCCCTCGGGCGCCCACCGACCTAGGTCTTTCGCCCATAAATACCTCCGTGACCTAGAAACTCGAGATGGTTAATCAATTTTTCCTCCACGGGTCCCGAGCCGCCGCCGTCGTCAGCACCAATTCGGGGGAGATCAGAACTGCTCCCCGGCACCTTGCCGGGAGGGGGAATCGTCCCCGGAGGCCTCTACGTCGCCATGACCGCCTCCAGACTGATGCGTGAGTAGTCTACCTTGGACTACGGTTCCATAGCAGTAGCTAGATGGTTGTCTTCTCCTCTTGTGCTATCATGTTTAGATCTTGTGAGCTGCCTATCATGATCAAGATCATCTTTATGTAATTCTCCATGTTGTGTTTGCTGGGATCTGATGAATATTGAGTACTAAAGTTATTGCTTCATAATATATCATGTGTGTGCTCTTTGATGATCTTGCATGCTCTCCGTTACTACTGTGTGCTTTGGCCAAGTAGATGCTCGTAACTCCAAGAGGGGGTATTTATTCTCGATAGTGGGTTCATGTCTCTATTAAATCTAGTGCAGTGACAGAAAGTTCTAAGGTTTTAGATGGACTATTTCTACTAGGGATAAAACAGTAGTACTTTGTCTAAGGATGATGTTACTTACTTACTTTACACACAGTGCTTAAGGCAATAATCTATTGCATGCAACTTAATACTGAAACGGGTGCAGACGCTAACCGGAAGGTGGATTATTAGTCATAGATGCAGTTGGAACGGTCTATGTATATTACTACTATAAAGGATGAGAACCTACCCTCGATATGGGGGCATTTGCCCCTCCTGGCGATTCTGGATTGTCCGATCGGCCGATGAATAGTGAATTATGCTCCCACTTTTCACCACAGCCGTTGGATGCGGTCATAAGTTTTGTTACTCGTTTCGCATGAACAGAGGTTTCGCTCTGGGTCCATGACGGGTAGGGTCGGGGTCCAGTAGTCAGTGGGCGAGCGTGCCCAGTCCGCATCGCTCTCTTTTTGCTCGCTCCCCGCAGCGAGGAAAAGCTCACGTCCGTGGTGAAACCCTAGCCAATCCCGTCCTCCCCAATCCCTTTCCCCTTTCTCCTCCTCCTCGCCCCGCTCGTCCTCCACCGCCCCTCTCCCAGCGGCTTTGCCCTTTCGAGCACGAGTGTCATCTCTCCTCCTACCTTTTCTCCCCGCGCCATGGCAACGTAGAGCAGGGGAGATGGCGGCGGCGTGAGGCCTCCTTGCCTGCGAAACCCTAGCCACTAATCACGATCCAGTACTCCCCCCAATGACTTCTCCTCTTCCAGCTCCCGCCTCTCAGCCATGCGCGTCGTCGTTAGTCTGGTGCCGCCCGACCGTGCGGTTGGAGGAAGCAGAGATGTGTGCGATCGGAGCAGGGTGGAGCCACGGGAACTCGCTGCGCGGCTCCCTTCCTCCTCTAGCTCGTCTGCCGCCGCCACCCCTCGCCATCTCGTCCGCCGCCGCCCCTCCTCCTCCAGCTCGGCTGCCGCCGTTGCCCCCCTCCTCCTCTAGCTCATCTTCCCCGAGGGGCAGTGGGGGGCCCTTGCATGCACATGTTGAGATTTGAGATGGGGTTCAACTCATCGCCTTGGGAAGGGGTAGCAGGACCAGCTCCAGGCGGACTTGGTGGCGCTACTTCCGGTGGTGGTCGACACCGTGCTCCAGCACTTCAGCTAGAGCGTTGCAGCTATCCAGGTCTGTTGTTTCGCCGACACACATGCTCCTTAAGGCAGGTGAGTTCATGCTTCCTCTCTCGGTCTCCTCATGATTTTGTGTTGTTAATGTGATATGTTTGTGCCGTGTTCTTGTGTTGTTTATTTCTAGGATACGGTTACTATACTCATGCTGCTAGATGTGTGCTGCTGGTTGTACATGTGTTTAGGGCTCGTTGTGTGCTGGTGTTTGTACATGTATTTAGGTGTTGCTCTGTGCTGCCTGCTCATTGCTTTCTTATTTGGTTAGTTGTGAACCTGAAAACTCACTGTGATGTTGCTCATACTTGTTGTAATTTAATGGAATGTGTCAGAGGCATGTGTGCTTTAATTCTTCATGTTTTTTTAAACAAAAAATCGTTTGCCCTAGGTGTCGGAGAGTGACTCCCACGGAATAGGGGTAGTCACACCCTGAAGAGTAGTTCGGAAGGGGGATTGAACACGGAGGTCAAGCAACCCTCGAGAGGCACGACGACGGTGGTCGCCGGGCCTGGAGAGGAACACCCACAGAAGAAATGGACACCGGCCCGTACCCAGGTTCACGGCCCTCAGGAGGAGGTAACACCGCTACTCCTGCTGGTCTGTATTGCACTGCAAAGGTTACAGTACAACTGAACTTGCCGAGGGCTCTCTTGAGGCAGTTCGTGCTTGGAGAGGAACGTGATGGTTGTCCTCCTCCTCCAGCAGATGGCTATCCTACTTGCTCGGCTAGGGTTACAAGTGTTTTACAAGCAATTGGCCGATCCTTTCCTACGGTGGAGCTCTTGCTCCTCTTATAGGCCCCTCGGGCGTCTTCCTTGCGCAGGGCGTTCAAGGTGGGCTCCCACACAGCAGTGGCGCGGAGGAGACGGAGTCCACCACTGCTGAAACCTCCATTGATGCGGTCCATCTGCGATAAAGTTGGGCGCGGTGGCCGACAGGCAGCAGACCGCGCAGAACGGCTGGCAGGGGTTGCAGTGATCGTGGTGGAGCCCACGATGACGATCTTCTTGGAGCGTTGCGCCGTCCAGCCAGTTTATCACCAGAGAGGAAAGTCCCAGCTGTCCTAGCGCAGGCGGCGCAACTTGCTTGACCTTTATCACCAGAACGACAATTGGAGTGCTCACGTCACTCTGCGGCCGCTGTAGAGGCCATGTGCACCCTGCAGCGCTTGCTTCGCCGCGAAGTGTCTGAAGGAGATATGCCCTAGAGGAAAATAAATAAGTAGTATTTATTGCATTATCTCATAAGTTTATAATAGGTTTGTGTATTATCCTATAACTGTATTAATCGGAATTATTAATACACGTGTGATACATAGACAACCAGGTCCCTAGTTAGCCTCTATATGAACTAGTCCATTGGGCAACTGTTGATCGAGATTCCTGATCAAGGACAATAACGTCGGTTGACAATGGGGTCATCTTATTAGTTGAATAAGGTGATGGACATACGCAAAGTATTGCAATAAGATCGTATTATGATGTTTTTATTTGCAATAGATAAGAATATGATAGCTTATTCCTTAGACCGTGAGACTGTACTTATTGATGCTTCGTAGTGGTGCTTTGAGAGCATCAAACGTTGTGTCTTATATAGCATGACAATAACGGTGTCCATCTTGGGTATTCCGAAAGAGCATCGAGACGTAAGGATCAAGAGCGGGATTTGTTCATTCTTGTAATGGAAAGATACTCTGGGCCCACTCGGTGAGATTACATCTATATAGCTGCGCAGCTTGTGACTAGGTCATGGAGATGTAATATCACAGACGAGTTAATAACCTTTGTCGAGGTCGGCTACGTACGACTTCATCGTCAACTCTTGTACGGGAGCGTAATCCCCGCTATCGGTCTACATGGAGGTAATGTAACCCGTTCCGCCACCGTTATCACATGTACTAGATAGATAGATCCTGGCTAGTTAGGGTTTCATACGCTATAAAATTATTGTTTTCTGCACCGTGACCCCTTCAGTGGTATCAGAGTCGATCTATGCGTAGTATTGCTGGTATGGTTAGAACTCATGTTGATTAAGGACGTCTTTCTTATATTTGCTACCCTCTAGCGTGCACTCGCGATGCCTTCGGTATTGAGTTGATGAAGCGGCCCGGACCGACTTTACGCGTACGCTTACGCGAGACTGGTTCCACTACTGACATACGGCTTGCACCGTATCTGTGGCTGGCGTGTGTCTGTTTCTCTCTCTCTTGTCGGCAAAGCATTTTCAATGGAGGGCCCGAAAGGGATGCTTAAACATGCAATTATACGATCGACGTTGTGGTACAAAGTTCGTAGGTAGGGAAGCGATTCTCTTACGAATAAGCCTATATGCCACATAAAACTTGCAAAACTAAATAAAGTTAGAGGCGTCTAATTTTATTTTGCAGAGGCGTTATTTTATGTGACATGGTTACGGTAAGTTTGATATTACTCGTACTGTCGGAGGCAATTGAGGGCTCCGTAGACTCGGAGCCATGCCGGGGCGCCGGGGGCCAGGCACATGGCGCCATGAAGGTCCAGGCGCATCGACCATGTCACATCGCACTTCATTGCATCATTATTGTGTGTTGTTGTGTGTGCATCCTATTGATTGCTTATATGCTAGATATACAACGGTAGCATCATAAATAGGATGATCCCTAACAAATACCAAAATTGTGTTCTGCCTCGTTGCGCACCACCAAGAAAGTTCTACGTTATGAGGCAGGCCGTGATGATCGGGTGTCAGACATCTCGTCGTTCGCATATAGTGGGTGTAAGCCATGTTGCACGCGCAGGGTCTTCGAGGTTTGATTGGCGAGCCTAGCATATGCATATATGGCCTCGGAACACGGGAAGATCGAAAGATCGAGCATGGGTCACAGAGTTGTTGTGATCGACATTTTATGTCCACCTTTGAAGCTATGTTGCCGGCCGTGATGATCGGGGGTGGTGTGGTGGATGAGGTTCGTGTGATTGCCATTATTATTTTAGGGATGATAATTTTGGTGGGGTTTTGTTTGATAATATGATTATAAACTAAAACTCATATATTATAAACTTTACCTTGCCTCTTTTGCGATCACATCTGTAGACTACGGAACTACACTTCGGTTACTTCCTCAAGAACCCGGATTCTACCTTAGAAGCCGACGGGTCCAACTTCATCAGCTGGTACATTGGTTTTAAGAAACATTCTCCAAACACAACAAACATTCTATATGTCCTAGAACATTAGTTAGGAGATAGACCAGATGATTTTGCTAGGAAGGAGGAAGATGATGAGTTCCGTAAGCATCATGATATTTTCATGGAAGTGAAGGTCGTCATGAGCGTATGCCTAGCACCAGAGTTGAAAGTTATTTCAACACATGGAGCCATATGTCGTGATTGATGCGATCAAAGGTCACTTCAAAGATGAATTGAGTCTTGAGCAGTTCAAACAGCTTAGAAAGTTCCGGACCATTCACATGGGGATCATACCTATCTGGAGACTCAATTGAAGAAGTTGTATGACATCTACTTCAGACTTACGAATATCTACGGTTTCTAGATAGCGAACTCCAGTGCAATAGAGGTTGCGCTTTGCCTCCTAGCTGTGAATAGGATGTGCGTGAATATGCTATAGAGACATGATGAGCTTCTTCACGTTCGTGAACAAGTTCAAATCTCTAAAAGTTGATTCCATCGAAGAAGAGTTATTTGATGCTACGGGTATATTCGATATACGAAGATATAAATGTATTCTTCTCATACTTGATGAAAAGTATTTGATACTTGTTCTGTTTATGAAACAGTCCCTGATTATCACAAGTATGCGGCGAGGGCGACGTGACAGTGCACAAGTGATGGCAAGTTAATGGCCAGTAGTGCTCACGCCCTCGAGATATCATATTAGTTATCATCAATAGTTTTTTATAAGACATTGAGTAATTGTGAGAGTGTGATCTAGTTTGGTGTCTTGAATGTTACAAGACATAGTTATTCATATAGAACAAATGAGTTGTTTTATGTTATGAAAAAAAGCAGTTGTTTCATATTATGAGTAATTTGCATCACATCTCAATTACATTATGCGTATGATAAACATTTATAATAGTGGGAATGATAAAATTATGTGTCCAAAGAACAGACACCATCGAATATAGGCATAAAGGCGATGAAAGAAGTAATAGATAATTTTTGTCCATTTAAGTATTTCGAGTGCCGAATTGATTAAGTTTGAAATATAGTATTGAAGTGTCAATACGGGAGGAAATTAATTAAGAGTCATTTCAAATGATTATTAAATTAATTAATGTGTTTTTGCTTGATCCGAATTCTTCTATGATTATTGGTGAATAAGAGTGTTTGCCTGATAAATCATAAGTATGAAATTAATTTGATAAGAGATCAAATGGGGTTTTTCAGAAGAAAGATTAGTGAATATTGTATTCACAAGATTCGATCAAAGGACAATATTTTTGAATTATGGTTTCAACACAAAAGACTTGTGGAAATTCATTTCACAATATTATAATGTCATATATGGTGATATGTGGGGTATTATAATCATGCTCTATTTTAAATAAAGTGTGGTATGTAGGAATCTGTGTTAGAATCTCTTAATATGTTCGAAACATTACAGTCAATGTCCATTTTAGAAAATAGATATTTTTCTCAACAAGAATCCGCGGGATCGACCGTGGAGTCCACATGTATATGGTTATACGATAATTCGGATTATACATGAATAGTTCTTTGTAGATTGCTCGCATTGGATGAGAGTGTATTCCAAAACCAAATAGAAACAAAACTTGGTTTGTTTTCTAAGTAATTCCAAGGAAAATATGATTTTTTGAATTATGGTTTATGGATTGGAATTAGGAGCTTGAAATAAGGTGTCAGGCCTATATTCATAAAAGTAGAATATTGGAAGGTGTTCCAAAGAGTATATTTCTACAAATAAAAATTTGGTGATTAAGAGTGAGGGAGACTAGAAAATTGTTTTCTGCTTGCAATCCTCTTCATAAAGATCATAATATTTTCATGAAAGAAGCTTCTAAATAAAGTGATGTTATATTCAGTATTGCTGTCAGGTCACAACACGATATTAAGTGTTTCAAATCTTTTTGACAAATCAATGTACACTTTATGAATACAAAGAAAGTTGAGAAAATATCAGAAAACGAACAAAGGCTGTTTCGGCCTGAAAATCCAAGTTAGATTTGTAAGGATTAAAATAGTAATTTTTGCTACAATTCTTATTAGAGGAATAAGATTATTTAATCATCATATAAAGTGTTATATGAGAAATGTGACTATAAGAAAGACGTGGAAGCATGTCTTGTCAAGAAATGTGTCTTGGACAAGATCAAATTTGTTGACTACATTTATGTAGACATGCTTGAAGTCTGAAGGGTTTGTATTAATGTAATACTGTAGTTTGTATTGAATTCGAATTGATAATAGATCAATGATTTTGGTATGACCAAAATGTCGATTTTAAGTGGGAGTCAAAGTTAGTTTGCTCAGGTGGAATATGTAAAGGACATATTTTTGAGTGGGAGCTTAGGAACTCAAATATGTGGATGACATGTTTTTGAGTGGGAGCTCGTGTTCTCAAATATGTGGAAACATAATTTGAGTGGGAGCCGAATTCATCTTGTGTAAATGACACATTGTGAAATTGTACCAGTAGAATAGATGAGAAGGATGAAGTTGTGATACTATTAGAAAGTTAGTGTCTATTTGGAATAGATCGGGAATTTTAAATCGTTAGTTGAGTTGTTTTGGATTATATCTGAGGAGTCAGAATAGAATCAAAGAGGATGGTCCTTGGAAATCCAATTGATCATTAAGAGTAATGATACACGGTAGTAATGGTTGTATGACATGTTGGTCTATTTGTAATATTAGACATCATACAGAAACCATATTATCTGCTCGATGAAATATAACCGATGTTCTTAGA
Source organism: Poa annua (assembly GCA_026929855.1). NCBI lineage: Eukaryota > Viridiplantae > Streptophyta > Magnoliopsida > Poales > Poaceae > Poa > Poa annua. The sequence continues at coordinate 181,230,742 of CM049426.1, forward strand.
AGAAGAACAATTATAAATGTAAATTTAGAATTTACTGGAAATAGAAGTGCATTAGTTATTAGATTGACATTGGAATGTCCAACTTTATACATAGGTGTGAAAGTATGTAGATATCGCGAGTTTATAATTGTTACAAGGGGCTTTCTATGACTGAGTGTGTTTTTAAGGCAGTTATCTGGTTAACATAATCAGAGTAAGCGCTGGGAAACAGAAGTCTCACTTAGTTGCGGTATTTGCTTATATGTTATTGGATAACATGGTGATATCAAGCAAGTTGATATCAATGAATCGCAAAAGTACGCACAATCATGTATTGTACATATTGTCAGAGTAACACTCTTCCACGAGCAAGCATTATCAAATGATGCTTATTTGATAAGGGATTTTGATAAAGTAAAATGCAGCTAGTTTATTTGTACTCTAGTGCAAGTGGGAGACTGAAGGAGATATGCCCTAGAGGCAAATAAATAAGTAGTATTTATTGCATTATCTCATAAGTTTATAATAGGTTTGTGTATTATGCTATAACTATATTAATCGGAATTATTAATACACGTGTGATACATAGACAGCCAGGTCCCTAGTTAGCCTCTATATGAACTAGTCCATTGGGCAACTGTTGATCGAGATTCTCGATCAAGGACAATGACGTCAGTTGACAATGGGGTCATCTTATTAGTTGAATAAGGTGATGGACATACGCAAAGTATTGCAATAAGATCGTATTACGATGTTTGTCATTTGCAATAGATAAGAATATGATAGCTTATTACTTAGACCGTGAGACCGTACTTATTGATGCTTCGTAGGGGTGCTTTGAGAGCATCAAACGTTGTGTCTTATATAGCATGACAATAACAGTGTCCATCTTGGGTATTCCGAAAGAGCATCGAGACGTAAGGATCAAGAGCGGGATTTGTTCATTCTTGTAATGTAAAGATACTTTGGGCCCACTCGGTGAGATTACATCTATATAGCTGCGCAGCTTGTGACTAGGTCATGGAGATGTAATATCACAGATGAGTTAATAACCTTTGTCGGTAATGAGATACAACAAAGACATGGGTATGTCTACGATCATATCTCGGACAAGGTAGTATCGCAGAAACAAAGGGAATGAATATCATATTTATGGTTCAACGACGATATTCGTGGAATGCACAGGGGCCGTCATGAACATCCAGGTATCCCTGACGGTCATTGGTGAGCGGAGTGTCTCGACCATGTCTGGAGTGTTCTCGAACCGTAGCGTAACAAACTTTAGGTCTTAACGACACCAATATATTATTTTGTTGGAGAGAGACAGAAATGATCCGGAAAGAGTTCCGGGAAGGTCTAGAGTGGATCCAGGGATGTCCGAAAGTTGTTCGGGTGGTCCGGAAAATGTTTTGGAGTCACGGGATATTAAATAGTATTTAAATATATTAATTATGAATTAATTATATTTTATATTAATTTGATATTAATTAAATAAAGGAAAAAGGGGGGCTCCCACCTACATGGGCCCTAAGAGGGCCCAAGAGGGGGAGCCGCACCAACAAAGGGGTGGGCCCCATGGCTGGTTCGGCCAGCCCATGCGGGGGCGCCACCCCCCCTCCTCCTTTGTTTAGACCCACATGGGGGAGCTAGGGAGTTTGCACACCCCCTACCCCCTTTATATAGCAAGGCATATTAATTGGATTAATTCATTGGAAAATACAATTAAATTTGTAGCTGGCCGGCCAAGCTGTTTCTCCGCCCGTTTTGCCTCCTCTCTCTACCTAAGCTATACCGCCGGGGCACCATTGCCCTGCGGGATTCCAGATAAGATCTACCCCTGCGATTTCAGCTGGATCTGAATGACCGGGGGTTGTCGTTAAGCTCCGTATGTTTGCGAGTGCTCAGAGGCGACTCTTTTGAGGAGCCTGGGCGACGTCGTCTCGCCCCCCTGCAGCTGCCGTGCCGCCTCCCCCCCTTGCCGCCGGTGCACCCCGCCATGTCGCCGGCGCCTCGACATCTTCCGCCCGACGCCTGTCGACGCAGGTCATCGTCGACACCCTGACGTCATCGTCTACGTCATCGCGGCATGTTCTCCGCGACCTCGAGGTCGGCTACGTACGACTTCATCGTCAACGCTTGTGCGGGAGCGTAATCCCCGCTATCGGTCTACATGGAGGTAATGTAACCGTTCCGCCACCGTTATCACATGTACTAGATAGATAGATCCTGGCTAGTTAGGGTTTCATACGCTAGAAAATTATTTCTTTCTGCACCGTAACCCCTTTAGTGTCTCCACAGGGCCGTGGATGCCTGTGGAGAGAATTTCGTTGACTTCTCTCCAGGCGACGATAGCCTGGGGAGTCTCTTGAAGCGCGGGGTCCTCTTTAGTCCCTGGCGTCCTCTTCAGGCCTTCGAGGGGAGTTGCCTCTCGAGGGTCTCTCCAAGCGATGGCTTGGTCCTTAGTCGTTTCTTTATATCTGTCAGCGGGCGAGGCCTGGGGGGAGTGGGCTCGGCACACCCAGTCCTCACTGGGCCGACAGTAGCCCCCGGGCCCCCGATGGGCACGATTGATCCCATGGGCGCAGTCGGAACGTCGTGGGCCCAAAGTGCCCGGCCGGCCCTGAGCCGCGCGTCACTCAGATGAGTAACGGCCGCGCACGATCTGGGGCGCGCATAGTGGGGGGTCCCACCACGCCCCAGTAACTGATCCTTGACGAGACATAAAGTCTGAGCGCCGGGGCAGGGAGCCGTTACTGTTTCCATTTCTTCTCGCAGAAGCCTTCTCCGTCTCGAGCCCTTCGCTCCTGCCCTCCGACGCTCCCGTCTCCTTTCTCCTCCAACTTCTTTCGCCGCCGCAACCTTCCCATCACCGGCGATGAGTCCAGTCAAGAACAAAGGCAAGGCGGCCGTGGGGTCCTCTTCTCAGGCGGCGCCAGCCGAGGTCGCGCACGGCGCTGCGCTGCTCGGGGTGTGCGTCAACGACAAGGCGCTCGCCAAGGTCCGCTTCCTGGTGGCGGACCGGACCAACGAGCACGGTTCTACCGCGCTCAAGGCCGCGGCGCACGGGAAACGCCCGCGAGCGTTTTCCCCGTTTTCCAGCATTGCGTCTCCGCCGGGTTGGTGCCACCGTTCTCTCCTTTCTTGGAGGCGCTGCTGGCCTTCTACCAGATTCAATTGCTGAACCTCCACCCCAACTCCGTCCTCATCCTCGCCGTGTTTGCCTATCTCTGCGAGGCGTACTTGGGCCTGGAGCCTACAGTGGGGCTCTTCTACGCGCTCTGGAACATGGCGAAGAACGAGCGCTAGGGATGCATTTCGTTCCGCATCGTGGACGGCATGGGGAGCGTCTACATTCCCATGTCGTGGAGCGAGGGCAAGGCTGTCACTTCGGTGATGAAGAAGGTGGATGACTTCCGCCAGCGGTGGTTCTTCGTCGGGGTGGAGCAGCCCTGCGCCTTCCTCGAGGTTCCCGACGCGCCGCCAGTGAAGAACACGAACTGGGGCAAGGCTCCCTTCAATGGCGTGCAAAACGCTATCCTGATGGGCCGCTTGAGTTTCCTTCACGAGGAGGGCCTCACGGGGAAAATCATCGTTGCAGACTTCGTGACGCGCCGCATCGCTCCCTTTCAGGCGCATTCGACGCCCATGTGGATGTACTCCGGCTCCCAGGACAAGATGCGGCTCCACGCGAGGACAATACAAGGACGCCATCGACAACGTCCAGTCCGCGGTCTTCATCAACCCGGTGGTGCCTGCCATGGACCAGCTCCCCATCACGCTCTGGCCGCTCCACCAGTACAACATGACCGAGCGTCTGGTCATCTTGGTGGGGATGCCCGCGTTTACCCCGGCAGGCCTGGCGGGGAAGGAGGTGCCTGTGCCGGTGGTGCAGGAAGCGGAGGGAGCAGATTCGCCCTCCACCTCTGGAGCTGGGCGAGGCGAGGAGGAGGCCGCGGCTGGGGAGGTGTCTTCTTCGAGGCCCGGGCCCCTCACTGACGAGATTTGCGACATCTCGTCAGATGACGATGACGCCTTCGTGGTGGCGCCCTCGCGCCCCGTGGAGGAGGAGGACGAGGAGGAGGAGGCCTCTAACGAGGAGGCCACGCCGGGGCGGCGCGAGCCCTGCACCAAAGCAGCCGTGGATCGGTCTGGGGTGATGCCGTCCGACGTCCCGTCCAAAAGGAAGGCAGAGGCGCCCCCGGAGGGGTCAGGAGCCAAGACCAAGCCTACCTGGCGCTCGCCAGGCTTGGCGTGGGTCGACACCGGCGCCAAGTCGCCTGGGTTAGTGCTTCTAGCACTTGGTTGTTTTTGACCCTTGCTTTTTCTTCTCGATCCTTTTCTGAAGATCTTTCTCTGGTGCTTGCCAGTGATCTTGTGCCTGCGAATCGCGGTAAGCTCCACAAGGCAGCAGAGGTGAAGAGAGCCACGGCCACAGCCGTGGCTGAAGAGGCCACGAGGCCTGTGGAGACGGCTTCCACAGGGCCAACCGAGGAGATGCCTCAGGCGGAGGAGGTTGCGCCTATACCGGAGGCAGCTGTGCCTCCGGAGGGAGCTGCAGCACCTCAGGTGGAGGAGGCGACGGCCACGCCTCCTGAGCAGGCGGTGGTAGAGCCACAGGAGGAGCGGGTTGCTACTCCCCCGCAAGCCCCTACAACGCCTCGCGCGGCCACGCCACCGCGCGAGCCTTCTCCGCCGCGCGAGGCCACGCCGGCCCGCGAGGCTACGCCAGCCCGTGCGGCTCGCCTCGCGCGGCTACGCCTCCCGCGCAGACCGGGACCGAGGAGGGCCAGGGGCCGCCAGATGCTGGCGAGTCTGTGGGGGGAGCTCCTTCGTCTCTGCCGCGCACTGCTGCAGGAGGCGAGCCGCAGGCGGGGACGCGCCACGATGACGAGGGCGGCAAGGTCGGCTCACGCGCCGCTTTCGACGGAGCACGGCTCAGCCCCTCAGTGCACCCCCGAGGCTGGGTTCTTCAGGCTTGACGTCGGGGCCGGACCCTACTTGTGCCGCGACCTGACCCTCGGCGGCTGGAATTGGAGCGTGGGGCACCGCGAGGTTGCCTTCGACCTGGTGAGGGGGTCCCTAGAGGGCTTGGAGGCGCACCTGGCTCTGGAGGATGCGCAGCTCGCAGGGCAGCGCGACGAGCTTGCGGCTGCGCGGGCGTCCTTCCACGCCGCGGTAGAGGCTCGCCACATGGAGGATCTGGCGCTGCAGGCCGCGCGCGAGGAGGCCGTACGCTTTGCCAAGGAGGTCCACGAGGGGGCCATCCGCGACGCCGACAAGCTTCTCGGGCCCTTCCAGGATGAGCGCGACGCGGCTGCTGCGCTCTTGGCGGAGGTGAAGGCTGAGCGCGAGTCCATGTAGGGCTCGCTTCCGTAGAAGCGCCGCGAGCTGTCTCAGCTGGAGACCCAGCTCCTCTCGGCCCACCAGGCTGCACAGGAGACCCTGGAGGGGGACCGCAAGAGCTTGGCAGAGCGCGAGCAGCAGCTGGCCTCCAGAGAGAAGGACGTGTTGCTGCACGACGAGCAGCGGCTCCAGGTAGAAGGTGAGCTCGCCACGATGCGCGAGGAGCTCGAGGCGCGCGAGGGGGGGCCTGGCTCTGGCGCTCCAGAAGTACGACCAGAATGTCGTCGCCCAAAAGCAAGCCCTGGAGCGCTTTGAGCGGAGGTACGCCAAGAAGAAGAAGGAGGCGGATAAGGCCCTCGCGGAGCGTGAGAAGGAGTTCAGGAAGACCACCCTCAAGGCGTACCACGACAAGGCCAAGAAGCAGGAGGACCGCTTCGAGGCAAAGCATGCCGCGGACGCCCGACGGATCACGAAGCTCGAGAAGGCCAACTCCAAGCTCTAGTCCCACCTTAAGCGCGCCAAGGAGGCCTACTAACAAGCCGAGGATGGTCACAGGGCCGCCGTCCAGGACCTGGAAGCCCTTGTCAACGACGTGGAGGAGCAGGTGGGCCCTGCGGCTGAGCAGGTGGTGGAGGCTGCGGACACCGCGCATGCGGCCCGCGTGCTCACGAAGCAGCGGGAGCGTATGTTCCAGGCGCTGGTGACCCGCGGCAACGAGCTTGCGGGCCAGCTTGGAGCGGACGCGCCGACCTCCGAGATCCGAGGCCGTGGAGACGTTGCCATGTACCTGATCTACTTCCACCAGCTCTTCACGGTGCTCGAGGGCCTTGTCGCTGACCTCCACGAGGTGATCGAGGCCAAGAGCCGCCAGCTCCTGGGCGTGGTCGTGGATCGCCTCTTCACCAACCTCCAGGTTATCACGCCAGGCTTCGATCTCTCCACCGTGACTGAGGCCCGTCAGGGCGAGGATGTGTGGTGGGTCCCAACTCGCTTCACGAGCAAGTCGACGCCTTCTGCAACCGCTTCAAGCGCGCGGAGGTCGCTGCGGAGGAGAGTGACGAGGAGGCCGCGCTTGCCGAGACGGAGGAGGGTGCCGCAGAGGAGGAGCGCGGCGGTGCGGATTCTGCCTGAGCCTTGACTACTGCGCCTGTGTGCGTTTGTATCTGGAACAATTTCATACTCAGACACTATGCTGCTTTTGGGCATGTAATATATTCTCGTTTGCAATTTGTTTTTAGCTTGCACGCCCCTCGAGAGGTCCTTTTTGTCTTATCTTCATGTCTGTGGGTTCTCTGCGTCATTAGGACCCGTCTCTTCGCGCCATGACTCCGTCACTTCGGTATGCTAGAGCAATGACTCAGCAAGGCCGGGGGGAGTTTAAGCCTAGGAGAGGTAAGAGCGCTGAGTCGCGATGCTCAGGTGCCCCCCTTAGACGTACGAGTAGTCCATGAAGTTCAAGGGAAAGCAAAAACGCTCGAGGGACAAACAAGCGCTTGCGGAGGAAAAAAGGCTCTCGAGGCAAGGGTGCGAGACTTAGCTTCTCGAGGCTTTTTGTAACATCCCAAAAATATTAATATAATTAGTAATGCAAAAATGTGGGCCAACAAAAACTTTTCTTATAGAAATGGTGTATGTTTAATTCTTGAATATTGTTTGTTTGCATTGTTTGCAAGATTGTGGAATTCTAGCTCTAATTAAAAATTTGAAGAAAAGAAAACAAATAAAACAAACCACAAAAACAAAACACCATGTGACAAATGTCACATTATTTTTCCAAATTAAGATATATAAATTTATTTTCTCACCAAAATCAATGGAGTAATATTATTGACACTCCTAGTTAATTTTTACAAACTATTCCCTTTCAAAAATTCAAATTCAAAACTTCAAATTCAAATTAGAAATTCATGATTGAAATATTTCAAAATATTTCAAAAAGACTTTGTAACACTTACCAATAATATAGTTAGCCTAGATCCTAAGTTTGAACCCAAAAGAATTGAGAGAAATATGGAAAATTAAATAGCAAATTGCATACTGTTTTGGTTCAAGCAATTCATCAAACACCTGGCGTGCACCACCCCTGCTCTTCCCAAACCAAACCAACTCGTGGATCAATCCGAGCTTTGGGTTGCGCATTGGGTAAATTGAGGCCAGCACTGCACTCCTCTCTTCACCACGACCTCACCGCACGCCGGAGGAGGCAAAACGGTGGCCGGAGTCGCCGTGGAGGCGCCGGCGACAGCCACGGCAGCGCGCACGTCGCCATGTCGCGCGGCAGCAGAGGTGGCAGCACCGTAGCGCTCAGCGCCGTGCCCCCCTTCGCTCTCCCTCGCCTCCTGGTCCCCTCTCTCACCCACAGCACGCCCCGGCACCAGCCCGAGCACGCCGCGCCCGCGCCATGCCGCGCACGCCGTGCGCCGCCCAAGCGTGCTCACGGCAGGGCCAAGCGCCCGAGCGCCCGCACGCGCGCCACGCAGCCACACCTTGCCTACTCGGTCCCCTGAGCAGCCCGCAGCATAGCCGCACCCCTCCACCGGCCTACGGCGAGCACGCACGGCCGCGGGTGCCCTCTGCACCGCGTCCACCGTGCGCCGCCCGGCCACTATAAAGGCACCCCGTGCCCTGCTTCTCTCCACACCGCACCACCACCTCTCTTCCTCACTCTCCACCCTCTCGTGCACCGCAAGGAAGCCCAGGCCAGGGGAGCAAGGCCTCAGGCCACCGTAGCCCTCCTCGAGCTCGCCGTGCCCGAGGTAGGCGACGACCACGGCCAGGCCGTGCTGCTTCTCCCCGTCGCTCCCCTCTGCCTCCATTCTCTTTCCCTTGCACCCCGCACTCACCCACCTCTTTTTCCCTCTGGATTGTGCACAGAAGCGCCGCCAATCGCTCGCCGGAGTTGCAGTGCCGCCGCGGAGAAGGAGCTGCTCGTCGCCGTCGCTCGGAGCCACGCCAGCAAGCGCCGCTCGCCCCAGGAGCTTCCCCACCTCGCCGCCGTCGTTCTGCACCAGCCACACACCCTCCCGAGCCCCCTAGGTGAGCGCACCGTCCACCTCGCCGTCGCCGGAGCCGCAGCGCCGCTCGGGTCTGGTCGCCGGCGACGCGAGCAATCTAGGCCGTTAGATTTCCATCCCGCGGTCGCGTACCGGTTCGCAGAAATTATTAAAACCCTGACATACAGGTCCCACGCGTCAGGTTTAAATGAACCGCGCGCGCGCTCGCTGAGTCACTGACCAGTGGGTCCCCTCTGTCAGATTTTTCAACATTATCCGTTCTGGATTTAAATTCGAATTTAAGTTTCATTTAAAAACCAGTACTGAACTCCATTTTAGAAAATTCATAACTTGAGTTTTACAACTCCAAATTGAGCAAATTCAATTGTTCTGAATAGGTTATGAAATTATCTATCCAACCCAATTGGTTCCATCCCATTTAGATAAATAATAAAAATGCAATATTCAAAATACAGTAGCAGGTTTAAATTCTAAACTTGTTTGTTTCTGATACTCTGATGATCCAAATTAGTTGAAACTAATTTTATTAGATCACATTTAACTATGGTTAGTCAATCCTAAAAGGATTTAATTTTTAGATGAATATAATTTAAATAATAGCCAAAACCTTATTAATTGGCTTCTGGATTCAAAACAATGTGTAGGGAGTTTGGTAACTCCAAATGACCCAAACCCACTTGTGTCATCTTCTACACATCATTAGCTTTCTGTAGAATTTTAGTTTGTATTTTTGTGACAAACAGAACTCAAGCTATGCAATTAAACATGTGCAACAAGTTTCTGCCCTAATTAAAATACAATGGAATAATGTTTAATTCAATTAAATTGAAACCACATAATGTTGTTTGGTATGTGGAATGGTTAATTAGAACCTCTAAGAGTGTATTGCTATGATGATTGATTGAATAGGCTAGTGATTGTTGGTATTTGATTGATTGTGTATTAGACGAGAACGTTGCCGGATATATCGAGGAGGAGGGATTTGCAGAACCTGAAGACCAAGACCAAGATCACTTTGCCGAGCAAGGCAAGCTACTCTCTGAGCTTGCACCCAACTTATGTATCTAGATTTACAAGTCCTTTTTAAAAAGCAAAGGTTTACAAAAACCCTTTTTCAAAAGTATATAGAGATTATTTTGCCACCATATGTAGAAGTATATACTAAAACTATAGGATGGAAAAACAAGGTTGTTTATTCAAAAACTCCTTTGAAAACTTGTGTGGATATATAGCACCAAGATGTGGTGTTGAAATAAGGAAATGGAGAAAGATGGTTTTAGGAAAAGCACATTGTGTCCTAGTACTCAGTCAAGCAACCGATACTCTGTGCGACCACATTTACCCACATATGGGAAAGGGCTTAGTCATATAGTTTGCTCTTATTAGTATGGGACACTGCATCAACGGAGATGACTCCGTTATGCATGAGGGAGTGGTTTGGTGACCTAACCCTGACCTGGGTCCTCACTCAAAAATCTATGAGTAGATAAGGAGGAGGATAGAAGGATGTCCGTATACACCGCCAGATAAAACCTATGAGTCCTCACGCTTAGGGTTTCCGACGGGAAACTGGACTGAGTGTAGATGGGATTGTTCATAGGGGCAGGATCCTATACTAGCATGAGCAAAGGAAAGACTAGGGTCGGTGACTCAACTTCGCATACCACGGGTATGGCGAAGCGTGGCTGACACGATGAGTTATCGAATGAGTGTGGGAAAAGCGTGCTACCTCTGCAGAGGGTAATTAAACTATTCGAATAGCCGAGTCCTCGGATATGGACAGTTGAGAGACCCTACTTTGACCATGTGCAAGTTTTGGGAAAAGAATTGAGTTTTAAAAGAGAAAGAAATTGGAGAATGTTCCATACCCCTATACCAACGGATCGGTATGAGGTAGTTGGAAAATGACTACCATAATGGTTTACGGTCGGAAAAGGAGGAGTTTTTGAAGAAAACTAATAACATTGAGATATTAAGAATAGTTATGATTTTCTTATCTTCTTCAACAAAGATATAGAGATGTCTTAAATAAATAAAAGTGTGAAACTAAAATTGAGACTAGTGCACTCATGTTGGAATAGTTTGCGGGTACATTCAAATGTACTCATACTAGCTTTGTCTCTGGCTATTGTCGTAGCCAGACTTCGAGGAGTCCTACGCCCAGGAAGAGTATGGCGACATCTATGCCAACTAAGGATCTTCATAAGTCGACTGCCTGTCGGGTCATCGCTAGGATTTGATGTCTACTACGCCTTATTTCCGCTGATTGTTTTGGTTTGGCCCTTGAAGGCACCTATGTAAGACTTGGTCTAGATGACGATTTTATGTAAGACTTTAATTCGGTATTGTAATGGATGTAAACTTTGGTATTCAATTCGGGTTATGTGCAACGACAGACTGATCATGGGATCGTTGTGTTAAGCATAATCGGGTATTTCGGACAGTTAGTCCGGGGTCCCCACAGAATTGGTATCAGAGCCATCTTGACTTTAGGAGCCTTAGATTAGCATGGTCGTTAGGTAGTGATTGCAAAAGTTGAGTTTTAAAGAAAAACAAAGTAAGAAAATAGTTTAAAAAAATGCTTATCTCTTACCCTCTCATTTGTGCAAAATTCTCTTCTTACAAACTAATAAGTTTTCTCTCATATTCATAAAAACTTGCCACACTTGTCATTTTAATAAACTTAAAAATCTGCTCACATATTTTCCCTTCCATTAAAATTTTGATATACTTGCCATCTCACTAACTTAAAATTTTGACTAAAAATTCTAGATGGCGATCCATTTCACCGAGTTCGTTCAGCTGGAGAAGGACGGCAAGTTGATGTTCGAGAAGGACTTGTTCGAGTTGACCAAGCTGCTAGGTCGTCCCACTCCTGAGTTTAAGGGAGCCCAGGTGGACGCTCCCGGTAACGGGAACCTGTCCTGGTTGATCGAGGCGTCTGTTCGCGGGAACATCAAGTCCCCCGGATCCAGGGCACTCTCTTTCGCCCTCATGGACGTCCACTGGGACGATGGACTGTGTCGTTCCATGCAACGGATGCTATCCCGGCTTTGTGAGGAACACAAGGCGGAGCTGGTAAACTCTCGTTTCCAGTTCTACGGGAGGCGCACCATCGATGGACACCCAATTCGGTCCCCTCTGCACCCGACATTCGGAGAGTATATCCTGGACATGGAGATTATGCTCTTTCGCACCCAGGAGGATCTGAGGTGCGCTAGGCTTCGGTCTCACTTTGAGCGTCTCTCTCTCAAGGAGAGTCGCGAGAGTGAAGCACAGCTGAAGACTGAGAAGGCCGCTCTTCTTAAGAAGGGAACCCAGATGAGGAAGACCATAGAGAAGCTCCGCAAGAAGGTTGCCGAGCAGGATGAGCTGATAGAGGATTTGGAGCTCCGTACTGACGAGATGGAGGAGGAGGGCGAGGATCTCCGCAAGGAGAACGACTCTTTCCTCAGTGACGATGACGACTATCTGGAGGAGATGAACGATGAGGATGAGGATGATGAGGATGAGGATGATGAGGAGGAGGATCCAGAGGAGCCACCCTACCAGTCTGATGCTGACATGGCAGAGCCTGAGGTTCCACCTCAGTAGGCGAGTTACTTGAGTTCTACCGCAGGATTAGGTCGACCCCCCCCCCCCTATCGCTAGTAGAGTCAAAGTTGTGGTTCTTTTGGAACTTGCTATATGTACATTAGTTAGGGAGAATGTTGTAAGCTAGATTTGGATGAACTCTTGATGTAATGGTTGTGCTATGAAAGTGTGTGCTAGTCTTGTTAACATGTGTTAAATGTTTCTCTTATAATCCTTAGTAAATCAACCTCTACGTAAAAACCCATCTTCCCTTGGTCAAACCCCTTTTTGCTTGCCCCTTATACCCGGTGTGCTTCAGGATGGTGGACACTCGTCGCACCAACACGGATGGAGGAGCACCACCACCCCCACCGGACCCAACCACCGCCCAACTTCTGGCGCTCATCATGGAGGAACGCCAAGCTGCCCGGACTGAGCGTCAAGCTCATATCGCTGCCCTGCAACAGATAGCTGCCGCTCACAACAACAACAACAACCACCACAACAATGGCAATGGCAATGGCAATGGTGAAGGAAATCAGCGGTCCACTTTGAGCGACTTCCAAAAGACCAACCCACCCACCTATTCCAAGGGACTTCACCCACTTGAGGCCGATGACTGGCTTCGCACCATTAACAACAACCTGGTAGTTGCAGCCGTGGGAGAACCTGAGAAGGTGCTGTATGCGACCCACTATCTTGCAGGACCAGCACGGTCTTGGTGGGAAGCTACCAAGGCTCTACAGCAAGCTGGTTATGCTATCAGCTGGGATGATTTCCAGGAGAAGTTCCGCAAGAAGCACATTCCCCGCGGACTCATTGAGCGAAAGAAGGATGAATTCCGCAGGTTGCGGCAGGGAAGTAAGGATGTGGTCGGATACCTCGATGAGTTCACTGACTTGTCTCGGTATGCTCCTGATGACGTCGATACCGAGGGGAGGAAGATGGAGCGTTTCATGAACGGACTTCATGATGAACTGCAATGCGCCTTGGTTATCCATGACTTTGTTGATTTGGAATCACTTGTGGACAAGGCCATACAGTTGGAGACCAAGCGCAAATCCATGTTTGAGGGTCGTAAGAGGAGAATGATTGCCCAGGAAGGTTCGAGCAGTCAGAAACCTCGCACCCACCCACCAAACCCCAAGCCAGCCTATCGACCACCACCAAACCCCCGCCCCAATTACCCTAATCACCCAAACAACTCAAACAGCTTCAGCCGTCCCAATGACAACACCCGTCCCGAAGGGAACTCCAACAACATCAACCGCAATGCCAATGTTGTTTGTTTCAATTGCGGCACCAAAGGTCACTACTCCAAAGAATGCCCCAATCCTAAGAAGAATGGTCCACGCCCCGATGCACAGGCGCCGAACAACGGCCAAGGCCGCAATGGAAATGGCAAGAACCCCGCACCCCGCGGAAATGTGGCTGTTGCCAAGGGACGCCTGCACCACATCAATGCTGAAGAGGCCATGGATGCACCAGATGTTGTGATGGGTACGTTCCTTGTCAACACAGTACCTGCAACTGTTCTGTTTGATTCTGGTGCTACTCATTCTTTTGTTACCCAAGAATTTGTTGCTAAGGGAGGTTTAGTCGGAAACCTCTTACCCAAACCCATGGTCATCCAAATCCCAGAATCCACCATAGATACCAAGTCATTTTGCCCGGACGTTTCCCTTGAGATCAAAGGGGAAAAGTTCCTAGTCGACTTAATCATCCTAGGAACCCAAGGAATAGATGTCATACTGGGTATGAATTGGTTAGCCAAGTACCATGGTCGAATTGACTCTGCCAGAAGAGTTGTAGCCCTCACCACCGACAAAGGAGTAGAAGTGGAGTATGTGTCAGAAACCAGTCGACCCCGACCAAGATGCCATGAGAGCATAGCTCGACCAGCCCTAGATGAGATCCGTGTTGTTCACCTGTTCCAAGATGTCTTTCCTGAAGAATTGCCTGGTATGCCACCGGATCGGGATATTGAGTTCATCATTGAACTTATCCCCGGGACAGCTCCCATATCCCAAAGGCCTTATCGGATGAATCCAGAAGAACTGGTTGAGTTGAAGAAGCAGTTAGCAGATATGCTCAGCAAAGGGCTTATTCGCCCAAGTGCTTCACCCTGGGGATCACCCATTATTTTTGTGGATAAGAGAGATGGTACCACACGCCTGTGTGTGGATTATCGCAGGTTAAATGATGTGACCATCAAAAACAAGTACCCTCTCCCAAAGATCGAGGATCTGTTCGATCAAATGAACGGAGCCCGAGTCTTTTCCAAGATCGATCTTCGGTCAGGGTATCATCAGTTAAGAATCCGAGAGACAGACATTCCCAAGACTGCCTTCACAACCCGTTACGATTTATTTGAATACACCGTAATGTCCTTTGTTCTGACCAATGCCCCAGCCTATTTTATGAATCTCATGAACAAGATCTTCATGGAGTATCTTGACAAGTTCGTGGTAGTTTTCCTTGATGACATCCTTATTTACTCCAAAACTGAAGAAGAGCATGCTGAACACCTGCGTCTAGTTTTAGCAACCCTCCGAGAGCATCAGTTGTATGCCAAGTTTAGCAAGTGTGAGTTCTGGCTCAGTGAAGACTCATTTCTCGGACATGTTGTGTCTGCGGGAGGAATTTCTGTTGACCCAGAGAAGATCCAAGCCATTGTGGACTGGAGAGCCCCAACTAGTGTGACTGAAATCCGAAGCTTTCTCGGACTAGCGGGATACTACCGCAAGTTCGTTGAGGGATTCTCCAGTATAGCCAAACCCCTTACCCAACTGCTGAAAAAGGACAAGAAATTTGAATGGACTCAGAAGTGTGAAGAGAGTTTCCAGGAATTAAAGAAGAGATTGACCTCAACCCCTGTCCTGATTATGCCAGACGTCACCAAGAGTTTTGACGTGTATTGCGATGCATCACGTCTAGGACTGGGTTGTCATCTGATGCAAGAAGGCAAGGTGGTGTCGTATCTGTCTCGACAGTTGCGACCACATGAAGAGAACTACCCAACCCATGACCTGGAGTTAGCCGCTGTTGTTCTTGCGTTGAAGACATGGCGCTCCTATCTGGCGGGACATCGCTGCGAGATTTATACGGATCATAAGAGCTTGAAGTATATCTTCACGCAGAGGGAGTTAAATTTGCGACAGAGAAGGTGGATGGAATTAATCAAGGATTATGATATCGGCATCAATTATCACCCTGGAAAGGCTAATGTAGTTGCCGATGCCCTTAGTCGCAAACCCTGCACCCTGAATGCCATGATCCAAGCAGAGCAGCCAGCCCTGTTTAAGGAGTTCAAAGATTTTGGACTAGAGCTTGTTAGCCACGGCTATCTCGCCCATTTAGAGTTAGCTCCAACTCTGATGGATCAAATCAAGGAGGCCCAGAAAGGTCATGAGAGCATAGAAGGAATCAAGAAGAAGATTTCTCTCGGTAAAGCGCCTGGTTTTACCGAGGATGCAGAAGGAGTGTTGAGATTCAATGGTCGTATCTGTGTCCCCAATACCTCGGAACTCAAGGAGTTAATCCTAAAGGAAGCCCACGAGACCCCTTACTCAATCCACCCCGGCGGAACCAAGATGTACCAAGACCTTCGTGAAAGATTTTGGTGGCATGGAATGAAGCGAGAAATTGGTACTTTCGTAGCCAAATGTGATATTTGTCAACGAGTCAAGGCTGAACATCAGCGACCCGCTGGATTGCTTCAACCCCTAAAGATTCCCGAGTGGAAGTGGGATGAGATTGGAATGGATTTTATCACCGGACTTCCAAGATCCAACCGAGGCCATGACTCAATATGGGTCATCGTTGACAGGCTGACCAAAGTGGCCCATTTTATTCCCGTCCACACCACCTATAGGGGAAATCAGTTAGCAAACCTGTATATTTCCAAAATAGTAAGCCTGCATGGTGTGCCTAAGAGGATTGTATCAGATAGAGGCACACAATTCACCTCAAGGTTCTGGAAAGCCCTGCATGAAGCCCTCGGAACCAAGTTGGCGTTTAGCACAGCTTATCACCCCCAGACCGATGGCCAAACTGAACGAGTGAACTAGATATTAGAGGACATGCTTCGCGCATGTGTCCTAGCCTATGGATCCAAATGGGAAGATTGTCTTCCATTTGCAGAATTCTCATACAACAACAGTTACCAGTCTAGTCTGCAAATGGCCCCTTTTGAAGCCCTTTACGGCAAGAAGTGTCGTACACCCCTGAATTGGTCCGACACCGGAGAAGGCAAACTGTTTGGACCAGATACCCTCCGTGAGGCTGAAGAGCAAGTCCAGCTTATCCGAGAGCGACTCAAGACCGCCCAATCCCGTCAGAAGAGTTACGCTGATCCCAAGCGTCGTGATGTCACCTTTAATATCGGAGATTATGTCTATCTCCGAGTGACACCCCTTAAAGGAATGCAGCGTTTCCATGTCAAAGGAAAATTAGTGCCAAGATATATTGGACCCTTCAAGATCCTTGCTCGTCGAGGAGAGGTGTCTTATCAACTGGAATTGCCTCAAGAGTTAGCAGATTACCATGATGTTTTCCACATTTCCTTGCTCCGGAAATGTCTTGAAGTTCCTGACCAGCCTGATGTTTTCAAAAACATCGATCACCAGTCCGTCGACCTGAATCAAGATCTGACTTATCGTGAGACGCCCCTCAAGATTCTCGACGAAGATGTTCGTCTCACCCGCAGGCGAGCAATCAAGTTCTACAAAGTCCAGTGGACTAACCACTCTGAAGATGAAGCAACTTGGGAACGTGAAGACTATCTTAGGAGCGAGTTCCCCAACCTCTTTAGTACCCAGGCCTAGAAAATCTTAGGACGAGATTTATTTTAAGGGGGGAAGTCTGTAACATCCCAAAAATATTAATATAATTAGTAATGCAAAAATGTGGGCCAACAAAAACTTTTCTTATAGAAATGGTGTATGTTTAATTCTTGAATATTGTTTGTTTGCATTGTTTGCAAGATTGTGGAATTCTAGCTCTAATTAAAAATTTGAAGAAAAGAAAACAAATAAAACAAACCACAAAAACAAAACACCATGTGACAAATGTCACATTATTTTTCCAAATTAAGATATATAAATTTATTTTCTCACCAAAATCAATGGAGTAATATTATTGACACTCCTAGTTAATTTTTACAAACTATTCCCTTTCAAAAATTCAAATTCAAAACTTCAAATTCAAATTAGAAATTCATGATTGAAATATTTCAAAATATTTCAAAAAGACTTTGTAACACTTACCAATAATATAGTTAGCCTAGATCCTAAGTTTGAACCCAAAAGAATTGAGAGAAATATGGAAAATTAAATAGCAAATTGCATACTGTTTTGGTTCAAGCAATTCATCAAACACCTGGCGTGCACCACCCCTGCTCTTCCCAAACCAAACCAACTCGTGGATCAATCCGAGCTTTGGGTTGCGCATTGGGTAAATTGAGGCCAGCACTGCACTCCTCTCTTCACCACGACCTCACCGCACGCCGGAGGAGGCAAAACGGTGGCCGGAGTCGCCGTGGAGGCGCCGGCGACAGCCACGGCAGCGCGCACGTCGCCATGTCGCGCGGCAGCAGAGGTGGCAGCACCGTAGCGCTCAGCGCCGTGCCCCCCTTCGCTCTCCCTCGCCTCCTGGTCCCCTCTCTCACCCGCAGCACGCCCCGGCACCAGCCCGAGCACGCCGCGCCCGCGCCATACCGCGCACGCCGTGCGCCGCCCAAGCGTGCTCACGGCAGGGCCAAGCGCCCGAGCGCCCGCACGCGCGCCACGCAGCCACACCTTGCCTACTCGGTCCCCTGAGCAGCCCGCAGCATAGCCGCACCCCTCCACCGGCCTACGGCGAGCACGCACGGCCGTGGGTGCCCTCTGCACCGCGTCCACCGTGCGCCGCCCGACCACTATAAAGGCACCCCGTGCCCTGCTTCTCTCCACACCGCACCACCACCTCTCTTCCTCACTCTCCACCCTCTCGTGCACCGCAAGGAAGCCCAGGCCAGGGGAGCAAGGCCTCAGGCCACCGTAGCCCTCCTCGAGCTCGCCGTGCCCGAGGTAGGCGACGACCACGGCCAAGCCGTGTTGCTTCTCCCCGTCGCTCCCCTCTGCCTCCCTTCTCTTTCCCTTGCACCCCGCACTCACCCGCCTCTTTTTCCCTCTGGATTGTGCACAGAAGCGCCGCCAATCGCTCGCCGGAGTTGCAGTGCCGCCGCGGAGAAGGAGCTGCTCGTCGCCGTCGCTCGGAGCCACGCCAGCAAGCACCCCTCGCCCCAGGAGCTTCCCCACCTCGCCGCCGTCGTTCTGCACCAGCCACACACCCTCCCGAGCCCCCTAGGTGAGCGCACCATCCACCTCGCCGTCGCCGGAGCCGCAGCGCCGCTCGGGTCTGGTCGCCGGCGACGCGAGCAATCTAGGCCGTTAGATTTCCATCCTGCGGTCGCGTACCGGTTCGCAGAAATTATTAAAACCCTGACATACAGGTCCCACGCGTCAGGTTTAAATGAACCGCGCGCGCGCTCGCTGAGTCACTGACCAGTGGGTCCCCTCTGTCAGATTTTTCAACATTATCCGTTCTGGATTTAAATTCGAATTTAAGTTTCATTTAAAAACCAGTACTGAACTCCATTTTAGAAAATTCATAACTTGAGTTTTACAACTCCAAATTGAGCAAATTCAATTGT
Source organism: Poa annua (assembly GCA_026929855.1). Taxonomy (NCBI): domain Eukaryota; kingdom Viridiplantae; phylum Streptophyta; class Magnoliopsida; order Poales; family Poaceae; genus Poa; species Poa annua. The sequence continues at coordinate 181,249,345 of CM049426.1, forward strand.
TCTGAATAGGTTATGAAATTATATATCCAACCCAATTGGTTCCATCCCATTTAGATAAATAATAAAAATGCAATATTCAAAATACAGTAGCAGGTTTAAATTCTAAACTTGTTTGTTTCTGATACTCTGATGATCCAAATTAGTTGAAACTAATTTTATTAGATCACATTTAACCATGGTTAGTCAATCCTAAAAGGATTTAATTTTTAGATGAATATAATTTAAATAATAGCCAAAACCTTATTAATTGGCTTCTGGATTCAAAACAATGTGTAGGGAGTTTGGTAACTCCAAATGACCCAAACCCACTTGTGTCATCTTCTACACATCATTAGCTTTCTGTAGAATTTTAGTTTGTATTTTTGTGACAAACAGAACTCAAGCTATGCAATTAAACATGTGCAACAAGTTTCTGCCCTAATTAAAATACAATGGAATAATGTTTAATTCAATTAAATTGAAACCACATAATGTTGTTTGGTATGTGGAATGGTTAATTAGAACCTCTAAGAGTGTATTGCTATGATGATTGATTGAATAGGCTAGTGATTGTTGGTATTTGATTGATTGTGTATTAGACGAGAACGTTGCCGGATATATCGAGGAGGAGGGATTTGCAGAACCTGAAGACCAAGACCAAGATCACTTTGCCGAGCAAGGCAAGCTACTCTCTGAGCTTGCACCCAACTTATGTATCTAGATTTACAAGTCCTTTTTAAAAAGCAAAGGTTTACAAAAACCCTTTTTCAAAAGTATATAGAGATTATTTTGCCACCATATGTAGAAGTATATACTAAAACTATAGGATGGAAAAACAAGGTTGTTTATTCAAAAACTCCTTTGAAAACTTGTGTGGATATATAGCACCAAGATGTGGTGTTGAAATAAGGAAATGGAGAAAGATGGTTTTAGGAAAAGCACATTGTGTCCTAGTACTCAGTCAAGCAACCGATACTCTGTGCGACCACATTTACCCACATATGGGAAAGGGCTTAGTCATATAGTTTGCTCTTATTAGTATGGGACACTGCATCAACGGAGATGACTCCGTTATGCATGAGGGAGTGGTTTGGTGACCTAACCCTGACCTGGGTCCTCACTCAAAAATCTATGAGAAGATAAGGAGGAGGATAGAAGGATGTCCGTATACACCGCCAGATAAAACCTATGAGTCCTCACGCTTAGGGTTTCCGACGGGAAACTGGACTGAGTGTAGATGGGATTGTTCATAGGGGCAGGATCCTATACTAGCATGAGCAAAGGAAAGACTAGGGTCGGTGACTCAACTTCGCATACCACGGGTATGGCGAAGCGTGGCTGACACGATGAGTTATCGAATGAGTGTGGGAAAAGCGTGCTACCTCTGCAGAGGGTAATTAAACTATTCGAATAGCCGAGTCCTCGGATATGGACAGTTGAGAGACCCTACTTTGACCATGTGCAAGTTTTGGGAAAAGAATTGAGTTTTAAAAGAGAAAGAAATTGGAGAATGTTCCATGCCCCTATACCAACGGATCGGTATGAGGTAGTTGGAAAATGATTACCATAATGGTTTACGGTCGGAAAAGGAGGAGTTTTTGAAGAAAACTAAAACATTGAGATATTAAGAATAGTTATGATTTTCTTATCTTCTTCAACAAAGATATAGAGATGTCTTAAATAAATAAAAGTGTGAAACTAAAATTGAGACTAGTGCACTCATGTTGGAGTAGTTTGCGGGTACATTCAAATGTACTCATACTAGCTTTGTCTCTAGCTATTGTCGTAGCCAGACTTCGAGGAGTCCTACGCCCAGGAAGAGTATGGCGACATCTATGCCAACTAAGGATCTTCATAAGTCGACTGCCTGTCGGGTCATCGCTAGGATTTGATGTCTACTACGCCTTATTTCCGCTGATTGTTTTGGTTTGGCCCTTGAAGGCACCTATGTAAGACTTGGTCTAGATGACCATTTTATGTAAGACTTTAATTCGGTATTGTAATGGATGTAAACTTTGGTATTCAATTCGGGTTATGTGCAACGACAGACTGATCATGGGATCGTTGTGTTTAGCATAATCGGGTATTTCGGACAGTTAGTCCGGGGTCCCCACACTTTTGCCCTGTAGAGGTTTTTGCCTGGCAAGGAGGTCCTCTCTAGGGGTTTTTCCTTGTTGCCTCCTCGGGCTTGTAGGGACGTTTATTCCCAATAAATTTAGAGGGGCGAACCCAAACGCTTGTACACGGTGCTGGGGACTCGTGCGCGCTTATAGGTCCCCTCAGGAATTGCTCTCAAGGAGAGTAAGTACCAAGGTCATTTGTAGAGATGGCGTGTTTGTGGGAGCTTGCCCTCCAACCAGAGCTCGGATCCTACGATTTTGCAGTGATGCTGGTGTGTCATTTGAGTCATTGGCACCGTACTCAGCCCCCGCTCGCGAGGTGCGCATGTGGAGAGATATAAGCGCACATTTCGAGAAAGTAATGCGGAAATAAAACTCACCACCAAATGTTACACAGCGGCACCATAGTGCAAAGGTTACTTAGGAACGAAATTGTCTCATCACGCTTGGGTTGCCAAGTTAATGTTTTGACCATGTCGAGGCATGGGGACCACCCATTAGTGGCAGAGACTCTCTACGGCCTGAGGTGGCTCGTTACGTGGAGAGCTCAGAGGGTTGACACTCGAGAGAAGCCTTTGGAGGTTGGAGGTTTAAGCCGTGAGCTTTTAACCTGTAGAGAAAAAAATGCTTGGAGGTTGAGCCGTAAGCTGCCTCTTCCGCTAGATGTCTTGACGTGACAATGATCATGGGCGTGACAATGATCACGTTTGCTTTTTATCCTTCTGGAGACAAAAAATGCTTAGAGGTTGAGCCGTAAGCTGCCTCTTTTTCGCTGGATGTCTTGACGTGGCTATGATCACGTGTAGAACTTGCGCAGGTGCATGATGTTCCACAGATGCTTGACGGGGAAGCCGTCTTGAGTTTCGAGGCGAGCCGCGCCAGGCCTAGTGATGTGGGTGACCCTGTAGGGGCCTTCCCACATGGATGACAGCTTGTGGAGGCCTTCCCTGGAGAGGATTCTCCTGAGGACGAGATCACCTGTCTCCAGCGTGCGCGAGTGCATGTTGCGGCTGTGGTAGCGTCGCAGGTCCTGCTGGTATTTTGCCGCCCGAAGGGTGGCACGTTGGCGTAGTCTCTCGAGAAGTAGCAGGTCGTCGTTGTGGAGATCTTCTTGCTCGTCCTCATTAAAGGAAAGGACCCGTGGGGATCCATGCTTTATCTCTGTTGGGAGGACCACTTCGGCTCCATAGACGAGGGCGAACGGTGTTTCTCCCGTAGGCTTGGGCGGCGTTGTACGGATGGACCGGAGCACCGAAGGGAGCTCGCTGATCCAGCCCTTGCCGTGGCCCTTGAGGACGTCGAAGGTCCTGGTCTTTAGGCCCTTGAGGAGTTCTGCATTTGCTCGCTCGGCTTGGCCATTGCTCTGTGGATGAGCGACTGACGCGAAGCAGATCTTGATGCCCATTTTCTCGCAGTAAGCCCTGAAGATTCCACTGGTGAATTGTGAGCCATTGTCAGTGATGATGCAATTAGGCACTCCGAAGCGGCAGACCAGGCCTCTGATAAATTTCACCGCCGCGCCTGCTGGAATTGTGCGTGTTGCCTCCACTTCAGACCATTTGGTGAACTTGTCGACGGCCACGAAGAGATAGCGATAGCCCCCTTGTGCTGTTGGGAATGGTCCCAATATGTCTAGCCCCCAGACCGCAAACGGCCAGAAGAGCGGGATGGTCTGTAGTCCCAGTGCGGGCTGATGAATTTGCTTGGAGTGGAATTGGCAGGCTTCACATGCTTGGACGATGTCAACTGCATCCTAAAGTGCTTGAGGTCAGTAGAATCCACTACTAAAGACTTTGCCTGCGAGGGTGCGGGCGCACGAATGGTGGCCACACTCCCCGCAGTGGATGTCCTTGATCAGCATTTTGCCTTCTTCAGGAGGGACTCATTTGAGCGCAATGCCATTTGGGCGCTTGCGGTAGAGATCTCCCTCGAGGATGTGGTATGATTTTTCATGGCGAGCGATTCGCTCTGCTTCGACATCTTCCTCCGAGAGAATTCCCTTGGTGAGGTAGTTCTTGAGCTCGTCGATCCAACCTGTCTCTTGATGCACCGTTGTGAGCAACAGGCGCTCCCCTGTCTGGGGGGCGCAATCGGGAGCCCCAGTTGTAGGTGGTGGCGGGAGCACTTCGTCTATGCTTGCGAGTATGGCCTCTTGAGGCTGTTTTATGGATGCCTTGACGAGCCTCTCTTCAAAGACGCCTAGCAGCTGAGCTTGCCTTCTTGATGCGCGCTTGGCGATGTCGTCAGCCTCCTGATTTTCCTTCCATGGGATGTGCATGAGCTCCATGCCCCTGAAGTGCTTCTCAAGCCTACGGACCTCTTCAAGGTATGCGGCCATGTGGTCGTCCTTGGCCTTGTAGCTCTTGTTGGAGAAGTTTACGAGCAGCTGGGAGTCGCCCTTGATGAGTAGGTGCTTGATGCCTAGAGCGATGGCGGCACGTAGGCCGGCGAGCAGGCCCTCGTACTCAACAATGTTGTTGGAGATCTTGTCGATTCCGAAGCACAGCTGGACCGCGTAATATAGCTTGTCACCCTTGGGTGAGATCAGGACAACGCCAGCCTCGCCGTGGCGGCAAGCGAAAGCTTCTTCGAACTTCATGGTCCAGTGGCTGGGCATTTTGTCTCTAGAGGGCTCTGGTTCTTCTCCTAGAGGCTCTTCAGGGGTTGCATCAGTCCATTCGGCGACAAAGTCTGCCAGTGCTCCCCCTTTGATTACCCTTGTGGTATTGAAGAGCAAGTTGAATGGTTGTAGCTCTATGTTCCATCCCGCGACACGATCTGTGGCGTTAGGGTTGCACAGGATCTGCTCCAGAGGGAATGAGGTGACCACCGTGATGGGGTGTCCTTGGAAGTAGTGTCGCAACTTTCTTGAGGCGATGAGGAGCGCGATGAGGAGCTTTTGCTGCATCGTGTACCTTTCCCGAGCATCCCGTAGTACTGTACTGACGAAGTAGACATGATGCTCGACCAGTGTTGTCAGTTTAGGAGCGGCGATGTCTGCTTGGAGAGGCTCTACAGCGCCCTCATGGGGGTCGGCATGTGGAGGCTCTTTAGGGCCTTCAAGGGGATTGGCCTGTGGAGGCTCTTCGGGCACCTCGGCGAGATTAACCTGTGGAGGTTGACTTGGGGCAGGCTCCGCTTGTGGCTCTGGGCCTGGCGGTGGGTTTGTGGGGCATGTCCCTTTGTCGAGCTCTTTGTCAGGCGGTTTTGGCTTTGGAGTGGCTGCACTCTTCTTGTGGAGGACTGGCTCTTCTCCTTCTACCACTTGGACGGCGCTAGCGGTCTGTGGAGTGGCTGATAGATACAGCTTCAGGTGCTCGCCTGTCCTTGCGGCAACTATGACTGGTGGGCTGGCCAAGTACCTCTTCAAGTCCTCGAAGGCTTTTTCCGCCTCAAGCGTCCACTTGAAAGTGTCAGACTTCTTCATGATCTTGAAGAAAGGCAGGGCTCTCTCGCCGAACTTGGAGATGAAGCGGCCCAAGCTGGCCATGCAGCCTACTAGGCATTGCATTTCCTTGAGCCGCCGAGGAGGTTGCATTTCCTCTATGGCCTTGATCTTGTCAGGATTTGCCTCTATGCCCCGGTGGGACACGAGGAAACCAAGCAATTTTCCTGAAGGCACTCTGAAGACGCACTTGGCGGGGTTCACCTTGATATTCACCTTGCGCAGGCTGGCGAAAGTCTCTTCGAGGTCCCTGAGGAGAGTATCTCCCTCTCGAGACTTGACGACGATTTCATTGACGTAATACTTTGTATTTCTACCCATTTCCTCGCCAAGTGCTATCCTCATGAGCCTCTGAAAGGTGGCGCCAGCGTTTTTCAGACCGAAGGGCATGCAGGCATAGCAATACACACCACAAGGGGTGAGGAATGCCGTCTTCTCCTCATCCTCCTTAGACATTTTGATCTGGTGGTCACCAGAGAAGGCATCGAGGAAGCAGAGGAGGTCGCAGCTTGCCGTGGAGTCCACGATCTGGTCAATTCTTGGCATGGAATAAGGGTCTTTGGGGGTGTCGGAGGGCTGCCCCCCCGGGTAGGGCAGATCCCGGTACATATCAGCGGTGTGGTAACATTGTTTGACGTTTGGAGAGAGCAAGAGCAATCCATTGATGCACCGAAGGGGCAACTTGACCTTTTGAAGGTGGTTGGGCCCAAGGTGTCTCTTGGGGGGGAGGGGGGCGCAAGGGTCATCCCTGGAAACTATAAATAGCCCCTCGGGCCTTCAAGGCAGCATAAGAACCAGCGGATGGTTCCTCTAAGAACTAGCTTCTCGAAGATGTCTTTGGTAACAGCCTAATACATCTTCGGGAGGCTAGGCCTAGATGTGCTCATCCTGAGGGGTAGTCCGGAGCAGGTGTGGAGCTCGGACGCAACCGAGAACGGTGTTGGACCCCCCGGTCTGTCAGAGTCCCCCGGTAAGATCCAGGGTAGAGGAGAACCCGGGTGTACCGGATAGGCTCCCCGGGTAGATACTAACCGACTTACTTGTCTGGGTCCCGGCAAGCTATCTTCGGTGTGTAGGAAGGACATGCCGAACTGAGCAAGGAGGAGACCGACATGGGGGCATGTCGGTCGGAAGTCAGAGATCTGGTGCAGGCTTTTCCGCCTGACACGGGGTGAAGTCACATTCCTGCTGACATGGAAGCATGGTCACCTCCCGTCTGGCACGGGAGCGTGTCAGCCGGTACGATGACGCTACAACAAGATCAGACATGCCTAGCCCGGCAATCCGGAAAAGGCTACTAGGCATGGGCGACGACATGTCTTGTCTCTGACAGAGGTACAATGATGATCCAGGACGGCGCCTGCAGCCCTTGCCGGAATGATGACGGCAGGGATATACCGGATAACACGGCGGCTAGGTCGCACTAGCCGGTGTCGACATAACCGTTAGCCCTGTCTGGTGGGACCGTGCCGGATTAGGGTTTCCGGCCCTCCCGTCCGGAACTCTATAAAAGGCGCCATAACTGCTTCAGAGGGAGAGAGACCAACTTGAGGGCCAAAACTATAGTCTCATTTACTCCTTGTGCATTTACTCCTTCCCCTCTCTAGATCATCTAGTTCATCTCGTTCTTCACCAAAAGAGCTCTAGAAGCATGTTGTAGATCTTGTACCACACTTATATTGAGAAGGAAGGCAGCAGTAGGGGTGTTACCTCCCCACGAGGGCCCCGAACCTGGGTACATCGTGTGTGTGGTTTTTCCTTCGTGCATTTGTTTGTCTTTGCTAGATCTTGTGGTGTGTCCTTCGAGTTTGTATTGAGTTTGTCGGTGATCTTGGCGATTCCGACATCCTCCACCGTGTGAGTTCTTTAGCTCGCTAACCCTCCCCGGATCCACCAGCGTCCTTCGGCCCCACACTTTAGCCATCCTATGGCATCTGCCGTGACACCACCCCGACAGTTGGCGCCCACCGTGGGGCAGGTAGAGGCGCTGGCTGGTGTACACATCCGGACGGGTTCCTCCGTTCACTCCGGCATCCGAGTTCTCTCCGGCCTGGTCGTCAGGCTGGGCGAGATGGATTTCGTCAGCGACAATGCCGGTTGCTTCCGGAACAAGCTCTTCCCGACGAACGGATGCCTCATCGACTTCGGCACCTTCACCACCTACGTCGCCACTGAGATCATCTGCAGCTATCCGGACGTTGTCCTGGAGGCTGAGGATCCCCCCATGCTCCGCGCCCCCCGGGATTAGCGTACCGATCGCCCCGTGGAATGTGTAGCGGCCATGATGGTTGGGGGTGACCGAGGAGGTGTTCCAGGACGCTCCTGATGGCGATGCCGGTAGTAACCGAGTTCGGTTGGCAAAACCTCCACAGGAGAGGGGAGCTGCTCGAGATGGCGACCCCCAGCCGTCCCACCCTCGTCGTCGTCCGGATCCCCTCTCGGGTCTGGTCGCCAAGTTGGTTGTCCCTTTGACAGTGGACGTTGATACCCAAGTCACATCGGCTGATTTGGACGAGCAGCGCATGTTACTGCTCGCGGAGGCACAAGAAATCGCCGAGATCCGGCGTGAACTTAGTGCTAGTCTCCGTGAGTACAACGCAGCTCACGGGTTCCCCAAGATAGACTCCCGGGATAAGCGCATTGCTGAACTGCGCAAGAAGGGCAGGATGGTGAATGATGAATTGGCGGCTGGCGCAGCGCCTAGCCATAGCAGGTCGAATAGTATGATCTCGGCAGAGAAACCTGTGTACAGTTTACCCGCCAAAACTCTTAGGGCTGCCGAGGCAGCTATGGCTGAGTTGGCCGGGCTATCCGGGGAAGCCCTGCGTAAGCAACAAGAGCGGGTTAACGAGTTAGTGATAGAGGCTAACCGGCAGAACAAGGCCTACAAGAAGAAGAACCCGGGTGCTGGATCCCAGGTGTACTCGGCTAGGGCCGAGAGCAACAGGTCGGGCGGAGAGGCTTCGTCCCCGCATCCGAGTCGGAGCAAGAGCAAGAGCAAAAGCCGGAGTCGGGGTTCCGGGAAAAACAAGCAACTGCAGGCGTACGACCCGGCCTTTGCCGGAGTTCAGCAAGCCGGACAGAACAATCCCGATCAAGCTCAGGGTAGTCATGGTGGTGGTACCCGAGGTGTAGGAAACAATGTCCAGGCCAGCCGTAGCAATCCACCTTGGAATCCACCACAGAGTCAGGGAAACCGGCAGAGAGATGTCGCTTCCGTCCCACAGCAAGCCATAATCCCTGTGGTTAACAGGCATGACGACGGCAACTCGAGGTTGCAGCAACTCGGATACCAGCCTAACGAAAATCCCTTGTGATCTCGGATAGGAACTCGTCAGTTAGATCCAGCTGACGCCCGAATCAGACTTGGTCGAAGAGCAAGGCCCCCCGGGACCTGCTTGCTTTGGACCTCGGATCATGCGGGAGCCGGCTGTGCGAAATTTTCAGCTCAAACGGGGTGCCAAGACCTATGACGGCAGCTCGAAGCCGTAGGATTGGTTAACCGACTATGTAACTGCGGTAAGCATAGCCGGTGGAAACAGACGCTGGGTGGTACGGTATGTGCCGCAGATGTTGGAAGGACCTGCCAGGATCTGGCTAAATAACATGAGGACTGGCAACATAGATTGTTGGTTGGATTTCAAGGAGGCCTTCATCAGCAACTTCACCAGCACATACAAGAGGCCCAACCGACCTCAGCAGCTTGCCATCTGCAGGCAAAGGAGTAATACAACTGACCGAGAGTACCTTACTCGGTGGAGCAACATTCGCAACTCTTGCGAAGGGGTTGTCGAAGCACAGGCCATATCGTGGTTTGCACAAGGATGCCGGCATGGGTCCATGCTTTGGGAGAAGCTGCAGAGGAAGATGCCGACAACCTTGGCAGAGACCATGCGCATCGCCGACACCTACACGCTTGGAGACCCCATGCAACCCCTGGTGGATGTCGGAGACTCCAACAGGAGGAATGTGGGGAATCAGTGCTCGGGGTCGAGCAGAAGCCATGATCGCCACGACTTCGGCCTAAAGAGGAACCAGCCCGAGTTCCACTATGCCTCGCAGCACGTGGCAGCAGTGGGCCGAGATCAGGGGGATGTCGGAAGCAATCAGCGACAGAAAACAACTGGCCCAGCTTGGGGTCAGAACCAAGAAGTAAAGAAAACTTGGGTGGACCAAAAGAAGCCCCTGACGTTTGAAGAGATGCTGAACAAGCCATGCTGCTACCATACGTTGGAATCCAACAAGCCAGCAAACCACTCTACCCGGCAATGCAGCTGGTATCAGCGCACATTGCAGGAAGGCAGCGCAGGGGCTACTCGGCCGAACGCTCCGGCATCACGGCCAAATATCCCGAGACCCCCTCCACCACTATACGATGCCAATGCAGTCCGGATTAATCAGCCCAACCAGGGACCGCCCCAAAGACCAGTAAACATGGTGCACGCCCGGAATGACAATGGCGCAGGTCCGAGTAACCAACCCGGGCACCAGCAGGGCAACTACCGGGAGGCACATCAGAGTTATGTGGTCTTCGTGACTGAGCCGACTGACCGGAAGAGTGTACGACAGCGGGCCTTAGAGGTAAATGTCGTGATCCCGGCGGTGCCCAAGTTCCTGCACTGGTCCGAGATGGAGATCACCTGGAGTCGGAAGGATCACCCCCGGGTTATCCCCAAGCCTGGTGGCTATGCTCTGGTGGTGGACCCGACCTTTGTCGGACCTAGCCTCAATGTTCGCTTCAGCCGGGTTCTGATCGACAATGGCAGTGCCATTAACATTATGTACAAGGATACCATGCTGAAGCTGGGGGTGTCCATGAACACGCTGCTCCCAACCGAGACCACCTTTCACGGCATTGTGCCCGGAGTCTCCTGCTCCCCTATGGGCAAAATTTGGGTTGAGGTATTATTTGGAACCCGGGAGAACTGCCGGACTGAGAGCTTGGAGTTCGAGGTCGTGGATCTCGAAAATCCCTATCATGCACTTATTGGTAGACCGGCACTGGCCAAATTCATGATCTCCACTCACCTGGGATACCTGAAGATGAAGATGTCGGGTCCAAATGGGGTGATCACCATAGCACCAGACCACGAACGCTCCATGGACAGTGCATCGGCCGGCTCAAACTTAGCCGAGTCCCTGGTCATTGCCGAGGAGAAGAAAAGAATTCAGCAAGTAGTTGCACTGGCCATGACCTTGCAGCTCGGAATGCCCGGGATGGTGAACCCGGAGCAGAACGCCTCATTCCAGGCACCAAAGGAAACCAAGAAGGTGGCGGTTGACCCCAGCAACCCGGAGCGCCAGGTCATCATTGGCAGCAACCTGGACAGCAAATAGGAAGGCGAGCTCGTCGACTTCCTCCGTGAGAATCGGGATGCTTTTACGTGGTCGAATGACGATCTGCAAGGCGTTCCAAGGGAGTTGGCTGAGCACTCACTATTTGTCAGGCCTGACGCGAAGCCGGTGAAGCAACCGACTAGGCGCCTCTCGGATGAGAGAAGAGCTGCTATCATGCAACATCTCGTGGTGCTTCTGGCTGCCGGATTCGTGATGGAAGTGCTGCATCCGGATTGGATATCGAATTGGTCCTAGTAGAGAAGAAGAAGGATGATCCCCTCCTGCTTAAGGTGTGGCGCATGTGCATCAACTTCACCAACCTCAACAAGGCGTGTCCGAAAGATCCGTTTCCACTTCCCCGGATAGATCAAGTGATCGATTCCACTGCCGGGAGTAAGCTTTTGACTTTTCTAGATGCCTATTCTGGTTTCCACCAGATACCTTTGAATCCGGATGATCAATTGAAAACTGCTTTTATTACCCCGTATGGGGCCTATTTCTATCGTGTCATTACTTTTGGTTTGAGAAATGCCGGTGCTACATACCAGAGATGCATGTAAAAATGTTTGCTTGACCAAATAGGCCGCAACGCCGAGGTCTATGTCGATGACATAGTCATAAAAACAAAAGAAAAATCCTCACTGATCGAAGATCTGAGGGAGACATTTACAAACTTAAGAAGATTCCAGATGAAGTTGAACCCAGATAAATGTACATTCGGCGTTCCGGCTCGAAAGCTACTCGGTTTCCTCATTTCATGTAGCGCCCCATCTTTAAATAAAGATGGAACACCTGTGTTATGTGCTAGTCCCTGGATCACTGCCAGCACCACAGTACAAAATATATAGTATCATTGCATAAGTATCAAAATACTACATCGAGATCCAAAAATAGCCAAGTATAGCTTTATTACAAAGTGCATAGTCATGAAGACTAGCTAAAATATTCAGAGTTCACAACGAAAATAAAAGCAATGGGCCTCCTTTTCTAGCATACGCCACAAGCAGACATGTTGGGTGTAGAATCGAGTCCAAACTTACTCCTCATCAGAATTACCTGCACATTTGAATATGCAGCCCCCGAAGGAGGTCAATACAATGAAGTATTGGCAAGTGACTATGGTGGATAAATTATGACAAGTCTAATTCTATATGCATATTTGGCTTGGTGGAGTTTGTAGGCTATTTTGCAGAAAGCCAGTTTTCTCCTATCTTTTGTAAAACCCTTTTGTATATCTCAAAGACTTGGCACCAAGGGATGAAGCCCAAGTGCACCACTAATTCTTTCCTTAGTCAAATTTTACTTTACGAAAACCATGTTGAGATTCTTCCGTCCATCCTTGTCCAGTTGCTCGAAGTTGTCCATCACCGGGGACACGGCTGAGTACTCAGTTTGTCGACTCTGCAGAGGTTGTGCACTTTCACCTTAAGACTCAATTTGTCCGAGAAATCCTATACACGCGGAGTGTATTATGGAAAGGAGAGAATTGAGACAAGAACTTTCAGAAGAAGAATGCAACCATACTAGCAAGACCCGTTCCACCTATCAACTCTACATCTGCTTGTCAAGCTGACAGGTTGCACTCTCACAACTTAGTAGTTCTAGACAGAGCCCATTGTCAAAAGGCTGCACGGAAAGCTTCTAAACTTGGAGGGACTTAGAAATCTCTTTGTTCCTGGGTGGCCGTCCACAAGTGTACTTCTGGGTGACAACCACCATACTCATGGCCCTAAGTAGAATAGAAATTCATCCTAGGCAAAGACAACCACAAGCATGGTCCCAAAAGCCACTCAACATAAACCAAACAACCAATTCCACCCAGAAGTGCATTTAAAGTTTCAACACTTAGCAATAATTCTATAACATGATAAGTAACTCCTTTATAGCATAGCTAAGCATCTAATAAAACTTTTGGTGGCTGCATGGGGAGGGATGGCTACACACTACTAGGATATTTTCAAAGTGTAAACTAACTTAACATTATAAGATAGTATCAAAATTTCCCTATCATGCATACTACTCAAAATCTACTAATAATGCATATAGAAAACATAGGATAGATTATGAATGTCACTTGCCTTGGTAACAAGAGGAACAAGCACAGCAAGAATAACAATCACAAGGACCTTCCTCCTCTTCACAATCTAGAGACAAACAATACACTAAATAAACACACAAGCATAACACTTAAAATATCAATACAAAAGAATATGTATGCATGCTTAATATGCAATGAACTTAACAAGACCAATTAATTAATATTTTTAAATCCTCTGTTATTCATGCATGAAAAAGCAATGATCAATATTTTAATATTTTAATTAATCATTTAAATAATGAGCATATTAGTAGTTTTAGATTCTAAACCAATTTCTTTAAGTCTATTAGAAGAAGTTTCAAATAAAACTCATGTTACTCTCTCTGGACAGAGGGAAATAATAAATCTCCAAAACAATTGTATTTATTTGGAAAGAGATTTTATTAATTAAGTTGTAGATTTAATATCCGAAAGCTAAACAATTAAATTCCGCAATTTATTATATACCAAAAGGATAAACTAATGAAACCATATTAAACTACACGAGCAGAGCTTCACGTGGATATAAAATTCATCAAATTTGGATGAACAGATCAAAAGTTATGATTTTTGTAAGTTTGTGTTATTTTCTGTTTTTAAAACAATTTCTCTGCCGAAATAGAAAATAAAAACGCCACGCGTCGTGCTCTGATTGGGCGATACCGGTTCGGCGCGGATCGCGTACACGGACCGTCCGATCTGTTTTAAATCTAACGCACCAGATCCATCCGATCTAGATCCATTGGATCTAGATCCGACGGCCAGGATCTAAAGGGGGGGGTCGGGCGGCGCGGTTCGCCGGCGATCCCGTGCCCGCGGCGGCGCCATCATCGGCATAAACGATTCCGGCGATCTACGACGTGCGAGCAAGAACGACTCATACCGTTACGAAGAGGAGGTCGAGGCGGAGCTGTTGGCGCGGCAGAAATCTTCGGCGTGCTTCCCTTCTCCTCCTAGAGCTCGCCGGAGATGGAAACGGCGGCGGTTTGCTTCGGTTAAACACGTACGCGACGATCTGGTGCAGTAGAACAACAGCGAGGATGTCAGGGGCGTGCGCGTGCTCACTGGTAGAAGGAGGAGAGACGCGGGAGGACTCGAGGGGCTCGGTACTCACCGGAGATCGAGGATTTTGGCGGCGGCAATGGCGGACGGCGGCGAGCTTTCTCTGAGCGGCCTGGAGGCTATTTCCTAGGTTTTTGGGGTTCGGGAGGAGGCGGCAGAGGGGGGGGGGGTTATATGGGGGCGTAGGGAGCGATTTCCTCGCGATTTTCCTAACGGATTTCGATCCGCAAGATTCTAGGGTTCGGTAGAAACGAGTTCGTGTTCTTCACGAGTTGGGGAGAGGGATGACATGTGGGCCCCGGCTGGCAGCGAGAGAGAGAGTGAGGTGGGCTGCGGCGTGGGCCTCTGCGCTGCGCGCGCGGCGGATACCAGAGGGAAAATGGGCTTCGGCCCAGATTGGGTTGTCTCCCCTTTTTTTTTAACAAAACATTTTCTGATTTCAAACCTTTAATTCAAATTTGATTTTTAAAACTTATCAAAACATTTCAGAAAAATTCATAAAAATATGTTTTGAAAAGCTAATTTAATTTATAACTTTTTGATATCATTTTGTCAAATAAATAAAATAATAAAATGCAGATTTGTATGAGGAGCTCAAATATACCTCTCTAATGAAAACAATTTTATTTAATCTTATAATTAAAATTCAATTTACTTCTTATGTGTTCTCAATGCCATACTTTTATGATGCATGATGCATGAATGCAAAGTTTTAAATTTTTGAGAAATTTGGGATGTTACAGACTAACCCCCTTAAGAAGAAGCTCGCCCTCGAGCTTCGGAAAGGTCAGCAAATAGGTGTGGGTGGTCTTCTCGGAGGTCATCCTCTCGTTCCCAGGTGGCTTCGTCTTCGGTGTGATGATTCCACTGGACCTTGCAAAACTTGATGGTTTTGGTACGGGTGACTCTTTCCGCTGTCTGTAATATCTTGATGGGCTTCTCTTCGTATGTCAGGTCACTCTCCAATTGTACCTCCTCGAGGGGTACAGTATCCTTTAAGGGAACTCCCATCATCTCGGGATGACATTTCTTCAACTGACTGACATGGAACACATTATGAACAGCAGACAGTATTTCAGGTAGTTCTAACTCATATTCCACTTCACCTTTGCGAGAAAGAATTTTGAATGGTCCAATGAATCGAGGTGCTAACTTTCCTTTGATTCCAAACCTTTTCACACCCCGAAGTGGTGATACTCTTAAATAGGTTCTATCGCCCACTTCATAGGTGACTTCTCTACGTTTGGTACCTGCATAGCTTTTCTGACGTGACTGTGCTATTTTCAATCTGTCCTTAATCAGCCTGACTTTCTCTTCAGCATCCTGTATTATATCAGGCCCAAAGAAACTCCGTTCTCCTACACCACTCCACAACAGTGGGGTTGTGCATTTCTTTCCATATAAGGCTTCAAACGGTGCCATCTCAATGCTGACTTGGTAACTATTGTTGTAGGAGAACTCAGCGTATGGCAAATTATCATCCCAACTAGATCCATAGTCGAGCGCACAAGCTCTTAACATATCTTCTAAAATCTGATTCACTCTTTCAGTCTGACCATCTGTTTGCGGGTGGAAAGCCGTACTGAATTCCAATCTGGTTCCCAAAGATTCATGCAACTGCTTCCAGAAATGAGAAGTGAACTGGGTCCCCCTATCAGACACAATACTCCTGGGAACGCCGTGAAGGCACACAATTCTCTTCATGTAAATATCAGCTAGCTTTGCACTAGTATAAGTGGTCTTCACGGGTATGAAGTGAGCTATTTTGGTTAGACGACAAACAATAACCAAAATAGAATCATAACCCGATCTGGTCCTTGGTAATCCAGTGATGAAGTCCATCCCAATGGAATCCCACTTCCAATCCGGTACTTTCAAAGGTTGTAAGAGTCCTGCTGGTTTCTGATGTTCTGCCTTTACCCGACTACATACATCACACTTAGCGATGTATTCAGCTATTTCTCTCTTCAGATTATTCCACCAAAATCTCTCTTTCACATCCATATACATCTTTGTATTTCCCGGATGAATTGAATAAGGTGTTTCATGAGCTTCTTGCAGAATTAACTTCCTAAGGTCAGGGTCATTGGCCACACATACACGTTTTTCAAACCACAAAATTCCCTGCTCATCCTCATGAAATCCTTTAGCTTTTCCAGCACTTAAATTGACTTTGATCTCTTCTATTTCCTTGTCTCCTTTCTGAGCTTGACGTATCTTGTCCATCAAAGTGGGATGTACCACTAATGAGGTTACAAACCCTTCAGGTACTACTTCCAACCTGAGGTCCTTAAATGCCTTACATAAATCCTCGGGTAATTCTCCTGCTGTAAGGCCATTCACATACACTTTTCGGCTCAGAGCATCTGCTACCACATTAGCTTTTCCCGGATGGTATTGAAGACTTAGATCATAATCTTTAATAAGTTCCAACCATCTTCTTTGTCTCATATTCAATTCCTTCTGTGTAAATATGTACTTCAAACTTTTATGGTCCGTGAATACCTCACACCTTTTTCCCATCAGATAGGGTCTCCAAGTTTTCAGAGCATGCACTACTGATGCTAACTCGAGATCATGAGTTGGGTAATTTGCTTCATGTTTCTTGAGTTGTCTAGAGGCATAAGATGCCACTCTGCCTTCCTGCATCAACACACTTCCCAAACCTTGGCGTGAAGCATCACAGTATACTTGGAATTCCTTCTCCAAATCAGGTAAGCATAGAACTGGGGCTGAAACCAGACGTTTTTTCAACTCCTGAAAACTGGCTTCGCATGCCTCTGTCCACTCAAATTTCTTCTCCTTCTTTAATAATTCTGTCAAGGCCTTGGCAATCTTGGAGAAGTTTTCAATGAATCGCCGGTAGTACCCTGCTAGGCCCAGAAAACTTCGTAATTCACCAACATTCTTCGGCGGTTCCCAATTAGTTACAGCTGAAACCTTTTCAGGATCCACCGCTATACCTTCCTTGGACACCACATGGCCTAAAAATCCGACTTGTTCTAACCAAAACTCACACTTGCCGTACTTGGCATACAACTTATGTTCACGTAGTCTCTGCAAGACCTGACGCAAGTGCTCTTCATGTTCTTGGTGACTCTTGGAATAGATTAGAATATCATCTATGAATACGACCACAAACTTATCCAGAAAATCCATGAACACTTTATTCATCATATTCATGAAATAGGCTGGTGCATTGGTTAATCCAAAAGGCATTATTGTGTACTCATAAGAGCCATATCTCGTAACAAATGCAGTTTTGGGTATATCCATTTCTCTAACTTTCATTTGGAGGTACCCCGATCGAAGATCGATCTTTGAGAAAACACAAGCACCTTCCAGTTGATCAAATAGTTCATTTATCTTGGGTAACGGGTACTTGTTTTTGATAGTTTGCTCGTTTATATCTCTGTAATCCGTGACTAGCCTCTGGGTTTGATCCTTCTTTTTAACAAATAAGACTGGTGCTCCCCATGGCGATGAACTTGGACGAATGAATCCTTTCTGGATATGTTCCTCTAATTGCTTCTTGAGCTCTTTCAATTCATCGACGGCCATAGGATAAGGTCTTTTTGCTATTGGCCCTGTTCCCGGCTTAAGTTCGATGAGAAACTCTACATCTCTATCAGGTGGCATTCCCGGTAGTTCCTCCGGAAAAACATCTGGGTATTCCTTGACGATAAGCACATCACCAAGGCTAACCCCCTTAAGAGAATTTAGCCTAACCTTCTTAAGTTCGAAAGTTGATCGGAACTTAATCTTCCTTTTCTCTGGGGTGGTGAGGGTGATTGCTCTATTTGCACAATCTATGATTCCTTCAAAACGAGTCATCCAATCCATTCCGATGATAACATCCAATCCTTGAGTTTCTAGGATGACTAAGTCTGTTGGGAAGGTGTGTTTTCCAATTTGCAAGTCTAACTGCCTACACCCGGAATTTACTAGCATCTCTCCTCCAGGTGAACTTACCCTAATAGGTTTTCCTAGACTTTCCTCAGCTAACCCATATTTGTTAACAAAAGCTCTTGATATGAATGAATGAGATGCTCCAGTATCAAATAAAACTAATGCTGGAAAGGAGTTGAGCAAGAACGTACCAATCACAACATCAGGTTCATCATGAACTTCTTCCACATTGATGTGGTTCACTTGTCCCTTCTGGAAAGGATTGGGCTTGGAATTTTCATCAGCTTTCTTCTCTGGGCAATCAGTTGCATAATGTCCTGTCTTCTTGCACTTGTAGCAGGTCACATGAGACAAGTCTTTCTTCCCTTCATGGTTAGGACGGTGATTACCATTCCCATGATTATGGCCATGATTATGGTTTCCCCTGTATCCACCATTATTTCCATTATATCCTCCATTGCTTCCTTTGTTTCCTCCATTGTGGTTATGGCCATGATGTTTTTGGCCACTACCAGTGTTGGAGTGACTCCAGGGTTTATGGCTACTGACTTCAGAGGTGTGTTTCTTATATGTCCCTTCAGAATGAACCTTACTTGCACTGAACTTCCTCTTCCTATTCTCTTCCTTTCTTATGTTGTTGTCCAAGGTGATAGCTTGATCCAGTAGAGCTTGATAGTTTGGAGTATATGCCACAGACAAAGGTATCTTCAGTTCTCCCTTAAGTCCATTGAGGAACTTTTCCTTCCTCTTTGCATCAGTATCGATGTCCTCTGGTGCATACCTTGATAGCATACAGAAATCATCCATATACTCCTTCAGAGTTCTACCTCCTTGCCTCAAGCTGCGAAATTCATCTTTCTTCAGGTTCATTATACCTGAGGAGATGTGAGCATTCCGAAAGCCTTCCTTGAACGCATCCCAAGTCATGCCATCCAAAGGATGAGTCACTTGATAATTTTCCCACCACAATGTTGCGGGTCCTTCCAACAGGTGTGCAGTGAACCTCACTTTTTCTGCCTCAGAACATTCACAAGTTACTAAGTCCTTGTTGACTGAACGGAGTCAGTCATCCGCCACTATTGGTTCAGTAGCAGAGGAGAACTTATTAGGCCTAAGCCTTAGGAATCTAGCAAGTCTGTCCACTGGGGGTGGGGGTGGAGGTGGCGGGTTGTTGTT
The DNA here is from genome assembly GCA_026929855.1 of Poa annua. Taxonomy (NCBI): domain Eukaryota; kingdom Viridiplantae; phylum Streptophyta; class Magnoliopsida; order Poales; family Poaceae; genus Poa; species Poa annua. Next base: position 181,268,450 of record CM049426.1, read on the forward strand.
GTTGTGGTTGTTGTTGTTGTTGTTGGTTGCTGCAATGAACTGAGTCATCATATTCATCAATTGAGCTTGAGCGGCCATCAGTTGTTGCATGACGTCGTCATTGCTGGTATCACGACGAGGAGGCATCTGTAGGGTTTTTTAGCATAGATGAGTGAAAGATAGACAGAACTAAGAGAAGAAAAATCCTACCCATGCAAAAAGCAACCATGTCAACACGAACAACACTCATAAGACAACTTAAAAAGAAAAAAGTCTACTTAGCAAAACAATACAAGTAGTCTAAATTGATTTAATAAAACAACAGAGTCTGCAAACCAAACAATTTTATCATTGTCACACCACAAGTTGGAGATCAATGTTTTAAAAAGAACGACGAACTAAACGAGGGAGAACATGGTGTTCCAACTACTAAGTCTAAACTTCGTCCATAACGTCTCCTTCATCTTCTTCCACTTCCTCGATGGTGATGCCTTCCTTCGTAAGGATCTCCTTGTAGTCATTCACCTCCTTCTCCAAGGCCTCATTCTTCTCCTGTAACATTGTCGTCTCACGGTGCAGAGTCTCGATTGCTTCCTTCTCCAGGACTTCAATCTTCTCTTGTAGCATTCTCTTCTCACGGTGTAGAGTCTCGATCAAATCTCGATCAGCTTCGAACTCAACGTCGTTGCTCAGGATTTCATCCTTCAGGGTCCTGATCTCCTTGTTCTTGTCTCTAATTCTCTTTTCTTGACTTTGGAACTTCTTCTCTTGAGCTCGGAACTTCTCCTCTTGAGCGTTGGTCACCTCTTCTTGGGCTTCAATCTTCTTTTGAGTCTCCTTGACTTGTGCCATTATTTCATCATTCTTCAACAGCTCATTGCGTCTATCTTCTTCTAGTTGCCAGAGGTGAAGTTCTAAGTCTTGGAGATATGGGTACAAAGCTTCTGGTTTGTTTTTGTCTTCCTCGCTAACACAGTAAGGAATCCCATGTTCGTCACGTTGGCCAAGGTGAGCAAAGTAGTGGTCTTTTAACTCTTCTTGGTATTGCAAGCAAAGACGTCCTATTAGCTCCTGCGTGACGAGATTCAGCCCTTTCTCCAAGGAGTCACTAATCGACTTGTACTGGATATTTTCGGTCTTGGGTTCAGTCTGGCGCCCTTGTTGGTAAAGGCGAATTCCCCATAAGTCTTCTTTGTTGAAGTGCTTCAGCTGGCTTGCCTTGATGATGGGTGTTGGAAGTGCCAACAGTTCTACCAACTCTAGAAGATATCTTCCAAAGCGCATGTCCTTGAAGTCCTCCGCGGTTTGATACATGAAGAATGACATCCTTAAGTGATAAAGGTAGAGTTTATTAAAACAAGACAAAGGTAAGATATACTAATTGTGGTGTACTTAAGTACTTAGAGAAAGAGAAGTTCTTTTCTAACAGGTGATCAATACTATTATCAACTCTTTTGTAAGTCGGATATTCACTATAGTGAGAGAGACAGACACCCGGCCAGCCACTTATAATTGTGGAACAGGTCTCATGTACGCGGACATGTAAGGTTAGTCCCGGGCCGCTTCATCCCACTATGCCGTTAGGATCCAACATACTTCAAAGATGGTAATATTATGATTAAAAAGGAGGCTTAACCAATCCTAAGGGCTCGAACCTACAGGCAACACTTTAGCTCTGATACCATTTTGTAGCGCCCCATCTTTAAATAAAGATGGAACACCTGTGTTATGTGCTAGTCCCTGGATCACTGCCAGCACCATAGTACAAAATATATAGTATCATTGCATAAGTATCAAAATACTACATCGAGATCCAAAAATAGCCAAGTATAGCTTTATTACAAAGTGCATAGTCATGAAGACTAGCTAAAATATTCAGAGTTCACAACGAAAATAAAAGCAATGGGCCTCCTCTTCTAGCATACGCCACAAGCAGACATGTTGGGTGTAGAATCGAGTCCAAACTTACTCCTCATCAGAATTACCTGCACATTTGAATATGCAGCCCCCGAAGGAGGTCAATACAATGAAGTATTGGCAAGTGACTATGGTGGATAAATTATGACAAGTCTAATTCTATATGCATATTTGGCTTGGTGGAGTTTGTAGGCTATTTTGCAGAAAGCCAGTTTTCTCCTATCTTTTGTAAAACCCTTTTGTATATCTCAAAGACTTGGCACCAAGGGATGAAGCCCAAGTGCACCACTAATTCTTTCCTTAGTCAAATTTTACTTTACGAAAACCATGTTGAGATTCTTCCGTCCATCCTTGTCCAGTTGCTCGAAGTTGTCCATCACCGGGGACACGGCTGAGTACTCAGTTTGTCGACTCTGCAGAGGTTGTGCACTTTCACCTTAAGACTCAATTTGTCCGAGAAATCCTATACACGCGGAGTGTATTATGGAAAGGAGAGAATTGAGACAAGAACTTTCAGAAGAAGAATGCAACCATACTAGCAAGACCCGTTCCACCTATCAACTCTACATCTACTTGTCAAGCTGACAGGTTGCACTCTCACAACTTAGTAGTTCTAGACAGAGCCCATTGTCAAAAGGCTGCACGGAAAGCTTCTAAACTTGGAGGGACTTAGAAATCTCTTTGTTCCTGGGTGGCCGTCCACAAGTGTACTTCTGGGTGACAACCACCATACTTATGGCCCTAAGTAGAATAGAAATTCATCCTAGGTAAAGACAACCACAAGCATGGTCCCAAAAGCCACTCAACATAAACCAAACAACCAATTCCACCCAGAAGTGCATTCAAAGTTTCAACACTTAGCAATAATTCTATAACATGATAAGTAACTCCTTTATAGCATAGCTAAGCATCTAATAAAACTTTTGGTGGCTGCATGGGGAGGGATGGCTACACACTACTAGGATATTTTCAAAGTGTAAACTAACTTAACATTATAAGATAGTATCAAAATTTCCCTATCATGCATACTACTCAAAATCTACTAATAATGCATATAGAAAACATAGGATAGATTATGAATGTCACTTGCCTTGGTAACAAGAGGAACAAGCACAGCAAGAATAACAATCACAAGGACCTTCCTCCTCTTCACAATCTAGAGACAAACAATACACTAAATAAACACACAAGCATAACACTTAAAATATCAATACAAAAGAATATGTATGCATGCTTAATATGCAATGAACTTAACAAGACCAATTAATTAATATTTTTAAATCCTCTGTTATTCATGCATGAAAATGCAATGATCAATATTTTAATATTTTAATTAATCATTTAAATAATGAGCATATTAGTAGTTTTAGATTCTAAACCAATTTCTTTAAGTCTATTAGAAGAAGTTTCAAATAAAACTCATGTTACTCTCTCTGGACAGAGGGAAATAATAAATCTCCAAAACAATTGTATTTATTTGGAAAGAGATTTTATTAATTAAGTTGTGGATTTAATATCCGAAAGCTAAACAATTAAATTCCGCAATTTATTATACACCAAAAGGATAAACTAATGAAACCATATTAAACTACACGAGCAGAGCTTCACGTGGATATAAAATTTATCAAATTTGGATGAACAGATCAAACGTTATGATTTTTGTAAGTTTGTGTTATTTTCTGTTTTTAAAACAATTTCTCTGCCGAAATAGAAAATAAAAACGCCACGCGTCGTGCTCTGATTGGGCGATACCGGTTCGGCGCGGATCGCGTACGCGGACCGTCCGATCTGTTTTAAATCTAACGCACTAGATCCATCCGATCTAGATCCATTGGATCTAGATCCGACGGCCAGGATCTAAAGGGGGGGGTCGGGCGGCGCGGTTCGCCGGCGATCCCGTGCCCGCGGCGGCGCCATCATCGGCATAAACGATTCCGGCGATCTACGACGTGCGAGCAAGAACGACTCATACCGTTACGAAGAGGAGGTCGAGGCGGAGTTGTTGGCGCGGCAGAAATCTTCGGCGTGCTTCCCTTCTCCTCCTAGAGCTCGCCGGAGATGGAAACGGCGGCGGTTTGCTTCGGTTAAACACGTACGCGACGATCTGGTGCAGTAGAACAACAGCGAGGATGTCAGGGGCGTGCGCGTGCTCACTGGTAGAAGGAGGAGAGACGCGGGAGGACTCGAGGGGCTCGGTACTCACCGGAGATCGAGGATTTTGGCGGCGGCAATGGCGGACGGGGGCGAGCTTTCTCTGAGCGGCCTGGAGGCTATTTCCTAGGTTTTTGGGGTTCGGGAGGAGGCGGCAGAGGGGGGGGGGGGTTATATGGGGGCGTAGGGAGCGATTTCCTCGCGATTTTCCTAACGGATTTCGATCCGCAAGATTCTAGGGTTCGGTAGAAACGAGTTCGTGTTCTTCACGAGTTGGGGAGAGGGATGACATGTGGGCCCCGGCTGGCAGCGAGAGAGAGTGTGAGGTGGGCTGCGGCGTGGGCCTCTGCGCTGCGCGCGCGGCGGATAGCAGAGGGAAAATGGGCTTCGGCCCAGATTGGGTTGTCTCCCCTTTTTTTTTAACAAAACATTTTCTGATTTCAAACCTTTAATTCAAATTTGATTTTTAAAACTTATCAAAACATTTCAGAAAAATTCATAAAAATATGTTTTGAAAAGCTAATTTAATTTATAACTTTTTGATATCATTTTGTCAAATAAATAAAATAATAAAATACAGATTTGTATGAGGAGCTCAAATATACCTCTCTAATGAAAACAATTTTATTTAATCTTATAATTAAAATTCATTTTACTTCTTATGTGTTCTCAATGCCATACTTTAATGATGCATGATGCATGAATGCAAAGTTTTAAATTTTTGAGAAATTTGGGATGTTACATTTCAAGCCGGAGGATTGATGTCAACTCGGGAAAAATACGTGCAATTGAAAGCATGAAGTCACCGGTACGTCTCAAAGATGTGCAGAAATTTACAGGCTGTCTGGCATCCCTAAGTCGGTTTGTGAGTCGACTAGGGGAGAAGGCCTTGCCTCTGTATCAGTTTATGAAAAAGAGTAAAACCTTTGTATGGACCCTGCAAGCTGACGCGGCATTCAACGATTTAAAGAAAATGCTCTCAACAGCACCTGTGTTGGCATCCCCATTTCCCAAGGAACCTATGCTGCTGTACATTGCTTCCACTAACCGGGTAGTAAGTGTAGCCATTGTGGTGGAGAGAGAAGAAGGGACAAGCTGATACAGAGACCGGTATACTATCTAAGTGAGGTGATCTCGGAGTCCAAACAGAACTACCCGCATTATCAGAAGATGGCATACGGAGTGTACTGAGCAGTTACTAAGCTCAAGCACTATTTCCAAGAGCACCCAATCACAGTGGTGTGCGAAGCTCCCCTCGCCGAGATCATCGGCTGTAAGGATGCTAGCGGCCGAGTTGCCAAATGGGCCATCCAGTTGTCTCCGTACGCTCCGGCATACGAGAGACGCGACGCCATTAAGTCGTAGGCGCTGCCGGACTTCTTGGTGGAGTGGGCCAAGATGCACTATGAACCTCCAGTTCCCGACTATAACTTCTGGAGGATGCATTTCTCTGGTTCCAAGGCCAAGATCGGATTGGGTGCCGGGGTAGTCCTCACCTCACCGAAACAAGATGTGCTGAAGTATGTACTGCAAATTCATTTCCCGGCATCTAACAATGTTGTCGAATACGAGGCTTTGGTCCATGGACTGAATGTCGCCAGGGAAATCGGTATCCGCCGGATAGAGTGTTTCGGCGATTCCGACCTGGTGGTGCAGCAGGTGTCAGGGAACTGGGATGCGATTGATGCCAACATGGCCTTATATCGGTTCCATGTGCAGAAAGTATCCGGATTTTTCGAAGGCTGCGAATTCAAGCACATACCCAGAGGGGAAAACGAAGCAGCAGATGTGTTGTCCAAGCTAGGATCATCCCGGGATGCCATCCCACCCGGTATCGCCCTTGAGCATCTTAGGAAGCCGTCTATCCAGCCCTCACCAGAGTTGGATTCTATCTTCATCCCAAAGGAACCTGGTTAAGAAGTTGTACCTATGGAGGTAGAAGTCGGGAGCACTGCATTGAACCCGGGGACTGCACCACAGAGCTCGGAGATGGCACACGGCATATCGATGGAGGTGATGTCGGCAGAACCAATGGACATAGATGCTCCCGTGTTCCCGGTTCGGCCTGTCCCGGGATGGGCACAACCCATCATGGCATACATATCGGATGGAACATTACCAGAGAATGAGGTGGAAGCCCGGCAAATACTGCGGAGATCCAAGGCATACACCATCATCAATCAAGAGCTGTACAAGAGGAGTGTCACCGAGGTGCTCCAGAGATGTGTGGAACCTGAGGAAGGACAAGAGATGCTATTGGAAATACAGCAGGGAGAATATGGGCATCATGCATCATCTCGGGCGCTGGTGGCGAAAGTATTCCGGCATGGGTTCTACTGGCTCACTGCCTTGCAGCAAGCAGAGGACATTGTCCGAAAATGTGGAGGATGCCAGAGGTTAGCCCACATAATACATATGCCGGCATCAGCACTAAAGACAATCCCTATCACTTGGCCATTTGCAGTATGGTGCTTAGACATGGTCGGGCAGTTCAAGCCGGCAAGGGGTAATATGACACACATGCTGGTCATGGTGGACAAGTTTACCAAATGGATAGAGGTTAAACCAATTCGGAAGTGTGACGAACACACCTCGGTCCAATTGTTTAAGGACATCATCCTGAGATACGGGTACCCGCACAGCATCATCACAGATAATGGTACCAATTTTGCTGTGGGGGAGTTTGCTCGGTTTTGTGCGGAGAAGAGAATCTGATTGGATGTGGCATCAGTAGCCCACCCGGAAGCAAACGGGCAAGTCGAGAGAGAAAATGCCTTGATCTTGGCCGGCATCAAAGCCCGTCTGATCGAGCCACTGTTGAGAACTCCGGGGTGTTGGATAGAGGATATACCGGCAATGTTGTGGGGTTTCCGAACCACACCGAATAGATCTACCGGGTATACACCATTCTTCATGGTGTATGGTGCCGAAGCCGTGCTTCCAACCGACATACAATATGATGCACCAAGGGTTACAATGTTCACCGAGACTGAGGCAAAGGAAGCCCGGGAAGGTGATGTGGACTTGCTCGAGGATGCAAGAGAACTGGCATTGTCTCGGTCTGCAATTTATCAGCAGAACCTCCGTCGCTATCATAGCCGGAAGGTGCATCACAGAGTATTCCAAGAAGGGGATCTCGTGCTAAGGCTCATCCAATGCACGGCCGGGATGCATAAACTCTCGTCTCCATGGGAGGGTCCTTTTGTTGTAAGCAAGGCATTTTACAATGATTCTTATTACCTTGTAGATGCACAGGAAGCCAAAAGGTGTAATGGACAAAGCTGGTGAGGAAACCAAGCGGCCATGGAATGTAGCCTTGCTTCGTCCCTTTTACACTTAAATGGCATAGTGTATGTATCTCGGTTTTCTATCAATGAAATTTCAGCACCCCGAGATGTTACTCGGGGACTGCCTGGCTAGGAGTATGTTATTTATCCTAACTTGCATGTCGGTATCCTCGGGAGGAACCCGGGGACTGCCTCATTTTGTGCCCCTTTAATTTTTCCGTTCATTTATTATGTGCATGTTGGCAACCCAGGGAGGAACCCGGAGACTGCCTTGTACCTATTTCTTGCTTAGTATATGCCGGGCTAGTTCTGAGATCGGTTTTCAAGTCGGAGTAATGTATGTCATGTGAAATAATCTTGTGACTCGACTGACGAACGTCAAAATGGTAGTCAAGAGCAAAGAGCATCAAATGTGGGAAACACGAAAACGAACTCGGGGACTCGGAATAGGAACTTTTCCGGCATATGCGTCTTACTTATCTGGTTTTTTATTTTATTATGTCGGGAATTTAAGAACTGGAACTCAGATATTCATAAGAAATGTAAACCGTAAACGGAATGTCGTGACTTGACTGTCGAACACCGAAATGGTAGACAAGACCAGAAATTTCCTAACTATGGCATACATGAAAATGAACTCGGGGACTCGTAGCAAAATAAACCGGCATAACTTGTCATTGCGTAGGAGTAGAGTACGAATTAAAAATGTATATTACAGCTCAACCCGGCATCCCGGGAATTTAACGTTTCTACACGTAAGTGTTCTCGGCGGCACGATCATGGAGCACTAGGGGAAGCTGGCTTCTCGGGCTGATCAGCAGAGGGAGCAGTGATGACGGTCTCCTCCGCATTAGCAGTGGTACCCGGAGCGGCCACATTCGACTCGGCCTGAGGGATCTCGGGTGGCAGAGGAGAAGCAGCATCCCGGGAAGCCACGGTCTCGGTGGCGGCGCCGGTCGTAGCGTCATCAGCCTCCGGGATCTCGGCGTCCACATCACCGGTGTCACCTGTCTCGCCGTCATCTTCATAGTCTGACTCGGAATCAGAAGCAATGAGGCTCGTGATGAAGGCGCCGGGATCCGCCCAACCTGCAAGACGATGAGCAGTCTCCTAGCGAAGCTGAATTTTGGCCGGGTCCGTATACCACTCCGAGACGACGCGCAGGCTCTTGATCACTTCGAGATCGAGCCCCTCGTACCAGCTCAGCGCGTGCTTCAATGCTTGGTCGGCACCGGCGCGGGCACCAGAACGTTTCCAGGCATGAAGCCAGTTACCGGCATCCTGGAGCGCTGTGGCCTGCTCGGTGACCGAGAGATTGCCGGTAACACCAGGCCATAGGGCACCGTGAGCATGGACGGCCGCGCTGAGGAGCTCGATGCCGATCGATCGGAGAGGTACCATCCGGGCCTTCAGGGCGATGAGATGGTCGTCGATGTCCCACGAGTCCGAGACGGGACCCTTTCCGGCGCGCTTCTCCCGGGCGGCGGCAATCGCAAGGTTGGCAGCTTCTCGGGAGTGCTCGAACTGTCCTTCAGAAAGGAGAACTGTCACATGGGCAAGCCATGAGGCGATATCGGCAAAAATAGGAAAATAAAACAAAAAAAAAGAACGCAATGTACTTACTGTTCATATCCCGGTTTAGTCCGGTTAGCTCGGCTAGCCAAGCATCTTGCTTCGACCGGAGAAGGGCCAACTCGGTCTCGGCCAGATGGGCGCGCGCCTCGGCTTGGTCCAGCGTTTCTTTCTGCTTCTTGGTGGCATCCACGAAGCACGTCTTCAAGTCTCCAGTAGCAGACTTGGCCTTCTCCAGCTCGGTGTTTAGCCGCGCGATCTCAGATTGAGCGTCGGATAAGGCAGATTTTTGGTCTACCGAGACCCTTCGCGCGGCGTCCCGCTCCTCCCGGATTCCCTCTAACTTCTTTGACTGACCAAAGTCAGCAAGAAGCCGGTGGAAGACACTGCTGCGTTTTTTGCTGCAGTCCTGTAAGTAAGACGTGTCCGACATCAAACTCGGGGACTTCATTGGGAGAAATAACAAAGCAATTGTGTAAGATCCACAGTCAAGGACCAATTCGGTGGGAAGGATCTCGGGCACTAGGAAGGGATTTTTCTTTTTCAGATTAGAGCCTAGTGATCTGCTACTCGATGGAGTCTGGAGCACTAAGCACTAATCTCGGGGACTAGTGGGGATAGAGGAATAAAACTTCGTAAAAGTAAACGAAGAAAACTTACATCAACCACTCGGGTAACATTTAGCGCAGCCACCTGAAGGGTGTGCAGGGCTTGGGCGCTGCGGCTCGGACCGGCAGCGTGCATGTCCCCCGCGATCTCGGAGGCATCAGCAGCAACCCAGGCCTTGTTGTATTCTTCAACAACGCGCAAGCCGGTCGCGGCGGGCGCACTCGCTGCAACTACCTCCCGGGATCCTGGAGACACAAAGGAGCTTACGGATGCTCGCAGGGTCTGCAGGGCGGTAGTGGAGATCTCGGCAGGAGGTGGCGGTAACCCGGAAAACTTACCCGAAGCAGAAGAACCCTTGCTAAGGGCCAAGTCTTGGGTTGAGGACTTCGGAGGAGCGCTGGGCTTAGCAGGAACTATCTTCTGCCCGGAGACCTGGCTGCGCGATTTCCCGGCAGGAGGATCAGGTTGCCGGGAAGAAGGTGTGGGCTGCTTCGGCGGCGGGGTTTTGTGTGGAGCTAGCCGGGTAGAGGCGCGCGGTACGACCTGCCGCGGAGGACTCGGCGTATCCACGTCGAGTTGAGACACCCGGCGCGGGGTATCCGGAAGGACGACGTCCTCGGTCGCAGCGGTAGGCTGTACCGGGACCTCAGTCAACCCGGGATGGACGTCCGGAGTCCCAGCACCGGTAGAAGCGCGAGGGGTCGCGACTTCGGTCAGCACAGGACCGGATTACGGGTGATCGGTGTCCTGCGCTCGACGACGAGGTGGAGAAGGGGCAGCCCGGGATGGACTAGGAGATCGGGACCCCGGAGGACGGGAACCCGCGGACGGCGGAACGTCGAGAGCCGCTCTGCAATGGGCATGTCGGAGTAGACTTCGGAAAAAGCAGGATAGAACAACTTGAGGCGAGAGGGTAGTACCCGGAGGACACGGTGGGAGGACCTCTCTTACGCCGGGGAGGCTTGTCGCCCGGTTGCTTGGTGGTCTTGCTCCTCTTGGTGGCGGCACCCGACCCTCCGGCATTGGCGGTCTCGGAGCCCGCACGTTTGCGGGTCTCGACGCGCTTCGTCGCGGCTACGGGACCCGGAACCACTGGCATGGCGTATCGGAGAGGACGGGCATCAATTATATCAAGAATTTGACATTCATCGTCATCATCTTCGTCGGTATCAACTTGGATATCCTCTTGAGATGAAGGCTTACCCGGAGCGGCAGCGCGAGCTAGAGGAATCGAGAGGTGATCCTCGCCGTTGGGATCCTCCTCCGGCATCTTCTTCGGTGCCGGGAAGTCCTCCGCGAAGTTGTCCTGGGCATGCATCGCGTTCTCTTCTATCTGGCGCTCGAACAGCTGCAGCAAGAAGAAGAGATCAGTACATGGCAACTATGTCGGTTTTCTGTGGAACTCGGTTGAATACGGAAGTCGGCGAAAAGCAAGCGCAAGCACCTCCTCCAATGGTTTCTTACGGGTACCAGCGGTTAGCCCCCACTTCCAATCCTCTGGCATCTTCGTTCGAGCGATAGCTCGAATACGGCGCCAAACCGCGGCCTTGTCCAGTGGGAAAATACTGGTCCGGGTGGGGTCATATACCCCACTCATGTGGCATATCTTGTGTACTCGGGATTGGAGAGGGCAAATGCGGCGAATGATGAAGCAGCACAAGAGGTCATCCGGCGTCATATGGTTTACGAGGACGCTTAAGACGTTATTCATGCTTTCAACCTCCTCGGAATCAGGGAGCTTGTTCCAGAGCTCGAACTCATGGGGAGGAACCATGACGAATTCGGGTAGATTAATGAAGTCCGGAGCGGAGGAGCTCGGAGAATCTCCCGAGGCCTCCCGGTTCTTCACATAGAAGAAGCTCCGCTGCCACTTCCGGCAGGATTCCAATCCCTGGACCTTGGGGAATCCGGAATCGCTCCGGGGAATGATGGTCGCCGCCCCGCAGTCGACGAGATCCTTGACCTTCTTGTCCGGGTTGGGGATGACTTGCCGGCGGAGGAGGAAGTACTCTTCCGCGTACGTGGCGGAGCAGGAAAGCATCATGATCGCATTGGCCAGGAGATGGTGCGGTTGGAGGTCGTAAGTGTCGAGGAAGTCACGGAAGAAGGGGCTAGCCGGGAGCCCGAACCCCCGCTCGAAATGCGTGACGAAGACTACTCGTTCGCCGGATTGGGGTGCTGTTTCGACTTCGCCTTATGGAAGTCGGCTTTCAACTTGGGGGGAATCCGGTGCGTTCGATATAGCCAGTCGAGATCCCACTGACTGGCCTTGGAGCCATCCCAGCAACCCCTAACGCTCTCGTCACCCATCTTGGAGGGCCCGGAAGACATATCAGAGCTACTCTGCAGGCGAAGTGTCAGTTAGTCGGGTTAGTATGTCGGTAACGGAAGACCCCGGGTTAAAAACTCCTACCATCAACCGGATTCCTAGCGAACAGATCTACCGCAGCCGAACAAATAAGAGTTAATCAACACAAAAATGCTCGTGCAACGTACGAAGTTGGAGTAATACGGACAAGGGCGGATGCGGGGCAGACACAATCATCTGCGCCGCATCCCCACTGCAGAGTGTGCTCGCGGGCAACGGCATAACTCATGGACGCATCAACTCACGGCCAAGCGCGATAAATTGCCGCCGTGAAGAACTTCACCGGAGGAAATGGAGAAACTCACCGGAGAAGAGGGTAGAACCGAGGCGCGGGAATAACATGGACTGATGGTGGGGGCGAAGAACTCCACCGGCGGGCTGCGGCGGTGATGCTCGGACTTCGGGCGCGATGACGGCGGAGCGCTCAGGGCGGTTGTGTGGAAATGGTAGAAGAGTGGGGAAGAAGAAGAAGTGACCGCTCCAATCCCCTATTTATGGGGGGCTCCGGAGCGGTTTCCCAGTTTCCCGCCCACGATCTCCCAAATCGTGGGTGGGATCAAATTGTGCCGAGCGGCACGTGGCACCACCCGAAGCGCCCAATCTGGCCACACCGCGGGCCACGCGGCCCCAACGGTTGGACTTTGGATCGGGTATGGCTCCCGGCGCGCGAATCCGAGCAGCGATACGCTAAGTCAAGGAGCACTCGAGTTCTTCTCTGGCTTGACAAGACGCCGTGTGGGACCCCCCCTGTGGAGTCTTGTCCAGTACGAGAAGCGAAGTGTGTACCGGCATGACCGTACCCGGTGGAGAGTTTAAAGGTATCATCTCATTACATGGGCACGGCCTCCCGGTTAGAAGGATCTCGGGGTAGGGATGTCGGTGAAAGTCATCTCAGTACCGCGGATGAAGATTGTTCCTTGCCTTCCTGGTGGGTTTTTTCTTCTTAAAAGCTGATCCCGCACATCACCTTAAGTCGCTGTACAGCACCAGCTTCGGGGACTAGTGTCGGGGGGCTGCCCCCCGGGTAGGGCAGATCCCGGTACAGATCAGCGGTGTGGTAACAGTGTTTGACCTTTGGAGAGAGCAAGAGCTATCCTTTGATGCACCGAAGGGGCAACTTGACCTTTCGAAGGTGGTTGGGCCCAAGGTTTCTCTTGGGGGGGGGGGGGGGGGGGGGCGCAAGGGTCATCCCTGGAAACTATAAATAGCCCCCCAGGCCTTCAGGGCAGCATAAGCACCAGCGGATGGTTCCTCTAAGAACTAGCTTCTCGAAGATTTCTTTGGTAACAGTCTAAGACATCTTCGGGAGGCTAGGCCTAGATGTGCTCATCCTGAGGTGTAGTCCGGAGCACGTGTGGAGCTCGGACGCAACCGAGAAGGGTGTCGGACCCCCACGGTCTGTCAGAGTCCCCCGGTAAGATCCCGGGTAGAGGAGAACCCGGGTGTACCGGATAGGCTCCCCAGGTAGATACTAACCGACTTACTTGTCTAGGTCCCGGCAAGCTATCTTTGATGTGCAGGAAGGACATGCCGAACTGAGCAAGGAGGAGACTGACATGGGGGCATGTCGGTCGGAAGTCAGAGATCTGGTGCAGGCTTTTCCGCCTGACATGGGGGGAAGTCCCATTCCTCCTGACACGGAAGCATGGTCACCTCCCGTCTGGCACGGGAGCGTGTCAGCCGGTATGATGACGCTACGACAAGATCAGACATGCCTAGACCGGCAATCCGGAAAAGGCTACTAGGCATGGGCGAAGACATGTCTTGTCTCTAACAGAGGGACAATGATGATCCAGGACGGCGCCTGCAGTCCTTGCCGGAATGATGACGGCAGGGCTATACCGGATAGCACGGCGTCTAGGTCGCACTAGCCGGTGTCGACATAAACGTTAGCCCTGTCTGGTGGGACCGTGCCGGATTAGGGTTTCCGGCCCTCCCGGCCGCAACTCTATAAAAGGCGCCATAACTGCTTCAGAGGGAGAGAGACCAACTTGAGGGCCAAAACTATAGTCTCATTTACTCCTTGTGCATTTACTCCTTCCCCTCTCTAGCTCATCTAGTTCATCTCGTTCTTCACCAAAAGAGCTCTAGAAGCATGTTGTAGATCTTGTACCACACTTATATTGAGAAGAAAGGCAGGAGTAGGGGTGTTACCTCCCCACGAGGGCCCCGTACCTGGGTACATTGTGTGTGTGGTTTTGCCTTCGTGCATTTGTTTGTCTTTGCTAGATCTTGTGGTGTGTCCTTGGAGTTTGTATTGATTTCGTCGGTGATCTTGGCTATTCCAACATCCTCCACCGTGTGAGTTCTTTAGCTCGCTAACCCTCCCCGGATCCACCAGCGTCCTTCGGCCCCACACTTTAGCCATCCTATGGCATCTGCCGTGACACCACCACGACAGGGGCAAGGCTTGTCGACATCAGTGTAGTCGATGAAGAGGCGGCCTCCTCCGGAGGGTTTTGGGACGAACACGCCGTTGGAGAGCCAAGTAGGGTGCGCGACTTCACGGACGACTTTTGCTGCTTTTAGCTTCTCGACCTCTTTGACGATGAATGCTTGCTTTTCGGGACTTGCTTCCTTGTTTTTTGCTTGACGGGGCGTGCGCTTGGACACACGGCTAAGTGGTGCTCAATCACCTCCCTCGGTACACGGGACATATCTGACGGAGTCCATGCGAACATATCATAGTTTGCCCGGAGGAAGGCGACGAGCGCGCTTTCCTATTTAGGAGGCAGAGCAGCGCCAATGGTGACGCTAGCCCCGGAGCTGCTGGAGCTTAGAGAGACCTTGTTTGTAGCGGCTGGCTCCTGGGAGAGCAACTACTTCTTCTTCTAGGGTCTCTCGAGAGGCTCCATGTCCTCATCAGCAGGGAATTCCATGGCGGCTGCCTTGTAGGCTGTCTCAACAGCGCGCGTAGCATCCAGGACATGTCAACGGAGGGTGATGGTGCCAGCGCTGCCGGGAATCTTGACCATATTGTAGGCATGATGCGTGACGGCCATGAACTTCACGAGGGCGGGGTAGCCGAGGATCGCGTTGTACGGCTGACCGATGTGCGCAACGTCGAAGTCGATGTGCTCAGTGCGGTAGTTTTCCTCGTTACCGAAGATGACGGCAAGCCTGACCTGCCCCAGAGGCTCGATTGAGCCGCTGGTGACTCCCGTGCTGGGCCTAGAGGGCATGAGCCGCTCGTAGGGCACTGTAAGCGCTTCGAACGTCTCGATTGAGATGACATTTAGGCCTGCGCCGCCATCGGTGAGTGTCTTGGAGACGGCGATGTTGTCGATGGTGGGATTGCAGACCAGCGGGAGGGTTCCAACAGTCTTGGTGGACTTGGGGTGGTCCTGAGCGTCGAAGGCGATGGTGTACTGCGACCATTTGAGGGGCATGGAGGTCTCGAGACTAGGGAGGGCGGCGCTGAACTCGCGGGCGAACTGCTTGAACTGGTTGTTCGATTTGGGCGTCTGTGCCCCACCGAGGATGCATGCAATAGCGCCTCTTGGAGCTTGGTAGCGTCCATCCTCCTCGTCATGGAGGGGGCCGTTCTTCTTAGCGGTGTTGGCCTGATTGCCTGATGGCTTCTGGTAGTCGCCCTTGCGTCCGCTTCTGCGGTAGCCATGGCCTCGACCTCGGCTACCGCTGCCCTCAGCTTGCTCGCGCTCCTTGCTCAGCCTCTTGAGGTCGAAGCAGGTCTCCGTAGAGTGGCCGCGCCTGTTGTGGTAGATGCAGAATGGGCGATGGTCGTCCTTTCTCTCCCCAGGCTTGGGAGAGTCCCTGTGGATGCCCTTAGCGTCAGGCTCTGCCGCGAGGACCGCGGTTGCTTTGCGCTTGGGCTCCTCCTTCTTCTTCTGAAACTTGAACCCTCAGCGTCCTCGTCCACTCGCGAGGACATTTTGACGAAGAGGAGTCCCTCCTCAGCCTTGGCGCACTTGTCAGCCAAGTCGAACAACTTCACCACAGAGGTGAGCTTGTCGTGGATACCCAATTTCTCGAGCATCCTGCCGTTCGTGACGCCCTCGCGGAAGGCGGCGATGACTTGGGTGTCAGGGACGTTCGGGGTCATGTTGCACACTTGGCTGAAGCGTTGGATGTACTTGCGGAGGGTCTCATCCTTCGTCTGCACCACAGCGCGCAAGTCGTTGTGGGTGAGTGCGCGCTCGTATGTCCCCTTGAAGTTGGAGACGAACTGCTTGCAGAGATCCTCCCAAGAGTTCACAGAGTCCTCCGGGAGGTTCAGGAGCCACGACAACGCATAGTCGAGAAGCGTGTGGGAGAACCAGTTGGCCATGACCTTGTCGTCTCCGCCTGCCGCCTTGATGGGGCTGTTGGAGCCATCATAGCCCTTGGGGAGAGCCGGCCTGAACTTCGGGGGCTAGACCACGCGGCGCAGGGAGCGGGTGAACGCCATGCAGCACGTGGCTTACGTCGCAACTCCATGCTGCAGCGCGCCGCGGTTCTGCTGGCCCACCTGGCCAATTTCTTCCACGAGGCGGTTCTGGCGGTTGACTGGAGCTCCATCGCCCCGCGCGCGTCGGGCGTGGTGCGCTGCACGATCAGGCAGTCGTGAGGCAAGGACGCGTGGGAGGCATCCCTCTGCGTCGTGGCCGGTGCAGGCCCCGGAGGAGGCGGAGGCGCGTCTGGCGCAGCCATACCCGCGAGGGAGGGGTGCACGATGGACTGCGACGGAGCGGGGCGAGTCGTGGCGATGCCGACGAGGTGGTTGAGGTGCTAAAGTCACTACTCGTGGGCCTCAGCGGTAGGCTGGTAGCGGAGAAGTTCTTGCGCCATGAGCAGGGCGGTGTGCGGTGCGGGGTCCGTCCTTCCTTGGGCGGAGCCGCTTGGGCGCTGCATCGGGTGCGAGGACTGCGCGTCCTCTTCATGCTCGGTGTCGTGCTCGGGCTCCTCCACATGAGGGTCGGAGTTGGCGCCTCACGGCGGGGACGTCCCCGCCGTTCGCGCGTGGCAGTGGCGCCGGGCGTGGCACGAGCTCCTTCTGACGCGCGTCTGTTGGCGCGGGCGGCGCGAGTAGCGCGGTTGTCCGCCATGGCGCGGAGGCGGCTCGAAGGTCGTTGACGCGCCTCAATCCTTTACATGGCGCGCCAGATGTCGGAGAGTGACTCCCACGGAACAGGGGTAGTCACACCCTGAAGAGTAGTTCGGAAGGGGGATTGAACATGTAGGTCAAGCAACCCTCGAGAGGCACCACTGAAAGTGCATTCTATGTACTCCCAAGTTTTGGTGACTAATGACAACACAAAAAGTATTCTAATGTTTGTGATGAAGCATGCAGGCTATTTTACAGGTTGACTGACAAAGAGGAACACTTAGGTTGCCTAAATGTCATTTCAATTACACTTGGTATTTGTTCAGGAATTCAGTCAGGAGATTTCCGGGGCTCGGAGATTTCCGGTCCACAGACCGGAGATTTCCGAGCCGTCCTTAAATTTTCACTAAGTCTGAATTGAAATGCGTACTGACTCCAACTCAAGCTGAGCCGGAAATCCTCCCGGAGATTTCCGGCGCTCGGAGATTTCCGAGCCCCAGTCCGGAGATCTCCGAGTGACAGAGGGATTTCAACCAAGTCCAGAACTCAAATTGCGTACTGACTCCAAAACAATTTTAGCCGGAAATCCTCTCGGAGATTTCCGGCGCTCGGAGATTTCCGAGCCCCAATCCTGAGATCTCCGAGTGTTAGAGGATTTTCGACCAAGTCAAGAAGCCCAACCAGTACTAATCCAGTTTCTTGCTCAACCGGAAATTGCACCGGAAATTTCCGGGGTCCGGAGATCTCCGGTCCTCAACCCGGAGATTTCCGGGCTGGCGGCTGTGCAACGGTCAGATTCTTCCAGATTTTCTCTCTCCTCCATTGGTGCTGAAGCTCGTTTCTCCCGGATCTCCCAATCTAGCCACTCAAATCCATTGATACTTGGGGATCTGAGGGAGAAGCCACCGATCTACATCTCCACCGAAGCGATTTGACTTTCCCCCTCTATTTCTTGAGGGGAAACGAATCTAGGGTTCCTTTGTGGATAGCTAGGTTCAACCTTGTGTATTTTGATCCTTTGTGGATTCCTTTGTGGAAGTGACCTGTTTTGTTCGTTGTGAGAGCCCCCAATTTAGTTGTGGGTGTGTGCCTCACGAATTTGTACGGGACCTTCTCCGCCCTTAAAGGAGTCCTTAGTGGAAGTGTGGATTCGCACCTTTGTGGTCAAATTCACAGGAGAATAGGGTGAGGCCTTTGTGGCGTTGAGCAAACCTTTGTGGTAGCTCACACCTCTCCAACCAGACGTACACCTATGTGGTGGAACTCGGGATAAAATCTTGGTCTTCGAGTTCCTTCGGTTGTTTCGTTCCACTCTCCTTTACCGCATCTTTATTTCCTGTACTTGCTTAGCTTCCTTGTAGTTTGTCACTTGTGTCACCTAGTTGCACATCTAGACAATTTACTTTCCGCTAGCCTAAAAACTGAAAAAGAGATAAAAATTGGTCACCACCTATTCACCCCCCCCCCCCCCCCTCTAGGTGGTCAACTGCCGTTCAATTGGTATCAGAGCCAGGTTGTCTCTTAAAGCTTCACCGCTTGAGACCAACCTTGGACAATGCAAGTTGACCCAAAAGAGGGTTCCGAAACGGACGCCGCGACTTTGGCGGCAATGCAAGAAAAAGGTGCCACTATGGCCGATATCAACTCTTTGGAAACAAAGTTCACATCGTCCATACAAACCGAGTTCAAGAAGTTTCATGATATGCTTGAGTCTCTCAAGACATCTAAAGAAACCTCTCTTGCATTGCCCTCAAAGCGTCTGGTGCTTCCTGGCATTACTCTTGATGTGGACCCCGAATTGATAAAGGGAAAGCAATTGCCTTTGGATGGGAAGGGTGATGCTAGTAGTTCCTCAACCCATCAAAACACTCCATCATCCAATGATGAAGTGCCTAAAGGCTACAACGCCACTCCTCCCCCATCCCAATACCATACCCCCGATCCCATTATTCCTCACCCGCAAGTTTCTCATAGGGGTGATCCCCCATTGCTTAAAGATTATACCTTTTCTCAATGGCAATACATGATGAAGTCTCATGTTTGCAGCTCTTCAATCGAGTTGTGGCGCATCATTCAAGTTGGATACAAGCCGCATGATCCGACCAACCTAACAAGAAGAGAAGTGGTGGAGGCTCAACTTGATGCCACCGCTCTCTACATGATCCAAAAGGCGGTTGGGAACAAGGACATGGCTCGCATTCAACATCTCACCATCGCCAAGGAGACATGGGATGGTATATCCGAGTTGTTCGTTGGAAATGATAGCATGAGAAGGAACCGCTATGACTCTTTGAGCAATGAAGCCGAGGGCTTTTTCAAGCTTGATGGTGAAGACCATGAGATGATGTATCAAAGATTGGTGACCATAGCCACAAGCTTTCGAGAAGTGGGTGCCTCTCATATTGATGATGCGTGGATCAAAAGGAAGTATGTTAGCTCTATGATGGCTTGTGAGCCTACCGACGTCAAGAGTCTTCAAGGAAGACACAACTATCATCTCATGACTTCTAATGAGGTTATGCAAGAGATGGCCGCATACAAGGTGGCCACTAAGAATGCTCAAGATGCAAGGGCAAGGGCTCTTGGAATGCAAAGAGGCACAACCAACCTTACTTTGAAGGCTACCGTTGAGGAAGACAACGATGATGATGATCTTGGAAGCTTTGCCGCCATGTCCGAGGAAGCACTCAAGATTGCTTACAATGACCATCTCGCTCTTGCGGCTCGCACCTTTTGGAACAATCCCTCAAGAGGCAAGATGCGTTTTGACAAGAATGCACCTCAAGCCGATAGGGTCTCACCCTCCAAGTCAAGGACATGTTACAATTGTCAAGACAAGTTCCATTTCGTTGCCGAGTGCCCTTATGAGAAAAGAGAAGAGCATGGTGGACGTCTAGTGCTCAAGGACAAAACCAAGATGCCTCCCAAGAAGGCCTATGGAAAGAAGAGGCCTTTTAACAAGAAGCATCGCATCATGTTGTTGACTCAAGAGGAGTATCCCACCGATGATGAAGAGTCGGAGGAAGAAACCCCAAATGAAGTGGCGGCCCTTGCCACCACCTCGACAACTATCATCTCTCCATCAACGACAAGAACTCCTTCAACTACGATAAGATCTTCATCGTCTCTATTCACATCGCCTAATGAGAACTCCATCACCAAGAGCTCAAAGTGTCTTATGGCGAAGGCGTCGGAGGTACCTTCATCCTCCTCCTCTCTCATGAATGAAATGAATGAGCTTGATGATGCCTCTAGCTTTCAAATCAAGCAAGAGCTTGTGGCGTTCGACTCCTTTATCACTAACTTGCAAGGTGATAGCAAGAAACATGTTGGTGCCCTCATGGTTCGAATTGGTGAGCTAGAGCATCTCAATGAAGAGAAGGGTAAGATAGAAAGAGAAGACGCTATTTCTTTATCTTATTTGAAGTCCTCTCTTGAGGAGATTGAAGAGTCTCATGCTCGTCTTGAGGAGCAACTTGAAACTATTGAGGAAACTCATAACTCCTCACATGCTAAGCTCATTAAGGATCGTGATATGTACTTTGCTAAATTCAAGGTGGCTCAACAAGATAAAGCCGAATTTGCGGTTGGGCATGTTCGACTCATTGAGGACATGGAAAAGCTCGTCATAGCTCACAAAGCTTTGGAGAGTGAACATGCTCTTCTAAAAGAGTCGTATGCCCAACTTCAAACTCGGCTAACTAACCTTGATTCTCTTAGCATCTCTACCTCTAAGTGTTCTTGTGATAATGCTAATCTTGTGAAGGAGAATGCTAGGTTGAAGAGTGAGATGACTAAGGCCGCCACATCCAAGATCATCCTTCTTAAAGGTAAACAAGTTGTTGAGACTCCCATCGTGGAGCCTCACACTCGACAAGGAATGGAAGGTCTTGGATATGTGCCTCCCATCAAGATGAATGCCAAGAAGGGCATTCCCAAGAGCATCAACCCCATCCAAGCCAAGAAGGCCGACTCCATTCAATCCAAGGAAGGTCTTGCGAGTAGGAATGTCACAAGGGGCAAGCCTACTCGTAAAGATCACGCCGGGGACAACAACCCTAACTATGCTTTATATGTCGATTATTATGGAAATGTTTGTGCTCGTTACATTGGAACGTACTATGGTTTTATTTCATATGCTATTTGGGTTCCTAAATCTCTTGTCGCTAACCATAAAGCACCCATTGTGAAGCAATGGGTTGCTAAATGCAAGAATTAATCTCTTGTAGGATCTTGCTCCCGGTGGTTCAAAATGGATAATTGATAGTGGATGTACAAGTCATATGACCGGGAGCAAAGAACTTGTTACGGAGTTGAAACCTAATGAAGATCAAGTAACCGTAACTTTTGGTGACTTATCAAGGTCTAAGGTAACCGGGTTTGGCAAAGTGGTAGTTGCCCCCGACATTTCTCTAGTCAATGTCATGCTTGTTGAATCTCTTGGCTATAATTTGTTATCAGTTCGTGCCTTAACAAAGATGGGGATCTCTCCCTTCTTTGATAAGGACATTGTGGTCCTCTTGTGGAGCAAGTCGCTAAGAGTGGCTTTCGTGGGACACGTGGAGCATGAGCTCTATGTGGTGGACTTCTCCGGAGCCACCACTTCTCAAGCCATGTGTCTCTTCGGAAAAGCCGACGTGGGTTGGCTTTGGCATCGCCGACTAGCTCACGTAAACATGCGTACTTTGCAAAGTCTTCAAAAGGGTTGCCACATTCTTGGACTAAAAGATCATGTTTCCTTTTCAAGGGATCGAATTTGTAGAGCTTGTGTGGAAGGCAAGATGCATGACATTCCTCATCCAAGCAAGACCATCATATCGTCATCCCGGATTTTGGAGCTCCTTCATGTTGATCTATTTGGACCAATTCCGGAGATAAGTCTTGGTGCCAAGAAATATTGCCTCGTGATTGTTGATGACTATTCAAGGTATACTTGGGTCTATTTCTTCAAAACCAAGGATGAAACTCAACAAGTCTTCATCGACTTCTCAAAGGAAGTTCAACGCCAATATGACCTTCCCATTTTGGTTATTCGGAGTGACAATGGGTCGGAATTCAAGAACTACACTCTTAACGACTTTCTTAGTGAAGAAGGCATTCGTCATCAATATTCCGCTGCTTACACTCCTCAACAAAATGGCGTTGCCAAAAAAAAGAACCGAACTCTCATCGACATGGCGAGATCTATGTTGGCGGAGTTCAAGTCTCCTATCAACTTTTGGGCGGAGGCTATTTCCACCGCATGTCACTCATCTAATCGCCTCTACTTCCGCAAGGGTTTGAAGAAGACTCCATATGAGATCCTCACCGGCAATAAACCCAACATTGGCTACTTCCGAGTGTTTGGATGTAAGTTCTATTATCTCATCAAGGGTGTACGGTTGGGTAAGTTTCACTCTAAGTCTCTTGAGGGGATCTTTGTCGGTTATGGTAGCGAGTCCCACACTTATAGAGTCTTTGATAAATCCTCCCGGATTATCATAGAGTCTTGTAGTGTGGAATTCGATGAAAATGATGGCTCCCAAGTGGAGCAAGTTGGTGTTTGTGATGTAGGTGATGAACAACCTTTTGATGTTATTAAGAAGATGGGGGTGGGCTTTCTACGCCCAATTGAAGTCCATAAAGAAGTTGTTCAAGATGACTCAAGTTCTCCCATCAAGGAAACCTTACCATCACAAGAACCACAAGGTGGCTCACCCATAGAAAATGATGATTCCCTTCAAGAACAATCTCAAGATCCTCCTCAACAAGGGCATGCTATTTCTTCTCAAGATGAAGCTCATGATGAATCTCAACAAGATCTTCATCAACAAAAAGATCATGCCTCCTCCACCAAGATTATCGAAGCCAACTCCACTTCTCCAAATTCTACTCAAGGGCAAGATCATCCTTCTCCACCTCATGAAGAGACTTCTCATGATGATCAAGGCCCTCAAGAAGGTCAAGACGAGGATCCAAAGGATCAAGATGGTCAAGAAATTGTCCCCACCACAAGGGCGGCAATTGAAACTCGTCGTCAAGCTCGCTTTGCAAAGTCTTTGGAACTTAGAGCATTATCTCTCGACAAGGTCATTGGTGATATTCGAGCAAGGGTCTCCACACGAAGTCAATTAGCTCACTTTAGTGAGCATCAAGCACACATTTTCATGGTCGAGCCCAAGAAAGTCTTTGATGCTCTTGAAGATCCCGATTGGCTAGGGTCTATGCATGAAGAACTTAACAACTTCGAGCGCAACAAAGTGTGGCGTCTAGTTGAGAAGCCTAAAGATTGCCGCAACGTTATTGGCACTAAGTGGATCTTCAAGAACAAGCAAGATGAACATGGTATTGTTGTGAGGAACAAGGCGCGGTTGGTGGCTCAAGGTTTCTCTCAAGTCGAAGGCATCGATTTTGGAGAAACTTTCGCGCCGGTCGCAAGACTCGAATCGATACGTATTCTCATTGTTTTTGCTACTTGAGAAATGAGCTCAATATCATAGATTCTCGGGCCTTGGCTTAATCTCCGTTCACACACTCCAACGTTTAAGGTTTTATAAGACTTAGAGGTACGCATGGACTTAGGGGGAGTGTTTTCCTAATACATTGGACTCTTCCTCCCCCTATTATGCATATAGTGACATATCATTGCTAAAACTTCAAATTGAATCTAATTTGTGAGCTTCAATGTTGAGATGTAGTTATGGACCCAAGATATATCTTCGCGGTACCATGCTACAACTCATACACGGTGGCCTCGGCCCCCAACACACTTTCTCTTTGGATTCTATTTTTGTTTTTTTTGTTTTTTTCTCACTTGCATTGTCTTTGGTTCTTTTGGGAAAACACACTCTTGTTGGTCTTCTCTTGTGTTTTATGGTTTTTGCAACTTAAGTGTGTCTTCTTTTCAGTTTGAGTGTCTATCCTAAGCCTTTCACTATCCTGTAAACATGCTTTTCCCCACTCATGTCCCCTTTTGGTTTCTTGTTCCTGGAGTTTTTGGGTTTGAACGGAAATCTCCGAGCCTTACTCGGAAATCTCCGGGCCACCAGAAAATTTTGAGACTAAGTCCATTCAAAAATCAGCACTGAACTGCGATGATTTTTTACCGGAAGTAGTCCCGGAAATTTCCGGCTTCCGGAAATTTCCGAGCTGAGACTCGGAAATCTCCGGCCCCTGCGATTTTTGGCACCTAAGTCCTTTTCAATTTCGGCACTGATCTCAGGCGAAGCTGAATCGAAATTAGAGCCGGAAATCTCCGGGGTCCGGAAATCTCTGGTCCGATGTCCGGAAATCTCCGAGTGTGTCAAAAGTTTTCCAGGGCTAAGTCCTATCCGGAAATAGCCCCGGAAATCTCCGGCACCCGGAGATCTCCGAGCCTCAGTCCGGAAATTTCCGGTTCAAATATTTCCTGCCTATATAAGGGCACGGGTGGACCGGCCGGTTCGGCCAGTTCTTCCACCCCGTGCCCTATCTCTCTCTCTCCTCCGAAAATCTCCAAATTTTCCTTTCCTCGCTGCGGGTGGATCGTTCGAGGGTTTCTTGCGTGCTTCGGGGATCTGCTTCTCCTCGTCAAGGGCTTCGTTTCCATCCGCACGCTTTTCGCAATGTCTTCCGGTAACTCCTCTTATTTCAAATCTAGGACGAAACTTGTTTTCGTTTAACCTAGCCGATTTAGGAGGTTTTTGTTTATTTCCTTTGGTAGAATTGCTCCCCTAGGCATGTTCTACCTTCCACATGCACATATCTGTTTTTCATCCATAGATTTTGTTCAAATCTGTCAAAATTTAGCATCGGAAATCACCGAGCAAGGTCCGGACATTTCCGACCCTTAGAAAAACTGCAGAAACAACAGAACTGAAATATCTTTTGCAAATAAACTCCGAATGATTTGAGACCAACTCCGTTAGAAATATTGCAAACCACAAATAGAGCAAAATCTCCACACATGTGAAGGTGTGGAACTTTCCTCAAGGTTGAACCGGTAATATTTCCACACCGAAAACGTAACGAGTTTTCCAAACAAAAACCGTTTTCGAAGAACTTGGTCTTGTCATGAAGATCACGACAAGCACCCAAAACCAACAAGGAGAAAAGCCAAATAAGAACCAAGAAAGATGATATGCCAAGCATGCAAAGGTTTGAGCTCTCCACAAAGATGCGATCAAGTTACTCACTCGAGAGCCCCTCTTGATAGTATGCCTATCTATCCTATAGCCCTATCAAGATCATACCTTTGCCTTGAGCATTCCACTTGAGCTAGATGATGACGATCTTGATCTCTTCAAGTGGACCACCTTTCTTGATTGCGCTTGCTAGCACATGCTTGATGAAGACTCCTCCATATACTCCCCCATACTCCAACATGGGAGAGTCTCGCTTAGCTTCGTCTTCATGTCTCCAACAGCTTCCCTTGGTCTTGCACTAGTCAACCTTGATGACGATCATGGCATGACATCATCCTCCATGAGCTATATGAATTGATCTTCTTGTTGCAAGCTCATGGAAGATACCATCTTTCTTCTTATAGGTGATGGCTTGACAACTTCAAGCCATACTTGCAATATGCTCAAAACACACATTAGTCCTAAGGGATTGTCATTAATTACCAAAACCATACATGAGGGCACATGCCCTTTCACTCTTGTTAAAAAGAATGGCTTATCACATTATGGGAGATCTCCGAGTCAGACCCGGAAATCTCCGGCCTGCTCAGAATCAAAACAGCTAAGTCCAGAAACTGTGTTTGTCAAAACTTTTCTAGTATGTTCCTTTTTCAATCTTGGACATGAGTGCTTACCCCATATGCTTTCCATCCACTCTTTGCTGTGTACCTGCAGGTTCCAACCCTCGTGGCCGCTTCAAGCAAATGGCTACTCGCGGAAGAGCCAAACCAGTTCACTCACGCCCTCCCAGTGGGTCCTCCAGTGAAAACAACTCACAAACTGAGACCTCAGCCATCCTCAGAAAACCTATTGGTGCTAATAAGAAGAAGAAGACCGAGCTCCGTCTTGAAGACTTCAACAAAGGAAGTTTTCGCAAGTGGCGAAGTGACCTCTCCTATGATGTGGAGTCTGATGATCCCACTTACTTTTGCACTGAGATGGCATGGATCTACAGGGAAGTCTATCAGAAGTTCTCCATTGACAAGCCAATCTGCCCCATGAAGTGGATTGACTTTGACAAATTAATGAAGAAGGCCGATTATTTTGGTGGTGCTGTGAAGGTTTGTGGACTTTTGGGTTTGGAGCCATTGATGAGAACTGAGTGCAACTACAGCGTCTCTCTTATCCATCAGTTCTATGCCACTGTGGTGTTTGACTCCTCAGAGGATATTGGGATGACTTGGATGTCTGGCAGGCAGCGCTTGACTTCTTCTTTCAGAGAGTTTGCTCAGATTCTTGGATGTCCTTTCCGTGGTCTTTCTACTGCAGCTGGTGCCCGCATGCATGTCCATGGCGTGTCCTACAACAAACACGTCATGACTGATCTATACCAGCCTGGAGGGAGGATTGGCTCTCAGAATGGCCTCCTACCCACTTATGATATCCTGCTGCGCATGTTCCGTTGGACCATTGCTCCCATTGCCGGCAATGCAGATAATATTGCCCGGGCTCTAGTAAACTTGATGGCCAAAGCTCATGATGCCTATCTTGGGGAGTATGCAGTTGAGCAGGAGGTCTATAAGGTGGATGTCATGGACTTTATTTTCCAGGAGATGTCACTAGCAGTCTTTGAGAGGAAAGTTCCTCCATATGCTCCTTATATAATGTTGCTCATCAAGAGCCTCTACAAGCTGTCTGAGCAAGACGGTGATGACTTTGATGCAGCTTTTGCCATTCAGCCTCACAAGCCAGCCCTGCTTGTCCAGAAATCTGCTCACTTGGTTCAACAACAAGCCACCATGCATGAGATCAATGAGGATGACATTTTTGGTGGTCCATCTCGGGTTCCCTCCAATCCCAACATCAAGAAAGCTGCCAGAAAAGTCGCCCATGGGTAGTTCGAGCAATTGAGAAAATCATGAACATGAACTGTTGCATTCACAGTGAGAACTACTCCATCTACTCTCAGAACCATCGCATTATGCAGCACCAAGAAGCAATGATGGCTCACATGAAGATGCCTGCTCCGAAGCAACCTTTGAAGTCTCGGGTTCCCTTCAAGGATTGGAATGCAGATGGTCTCACATTTGATTGGGATGATGCTGTGCCAGAGGACAGCGATCTTGAGAATGCTGACACGGAGGAGGAGGAGGAAGATGATCAGGACGCGGGTTCCGACTCTTGAGTCATGGGAAGTTAGTGGAACCTCCTCCCTTTTTGGTATCTTGATGCCAAAGGGGGAGAAGTATCTCTAGGAATCTCGGGATTTGCATGGGCTAGGAGCACTTCTTTCTTTTCGCTTTGCTTCCTTCAGTGCTCTTTTATTTCGTGACTGTGTTTGTTCGTCATGTGTGTGAGACATGAGTACTGTTAAATTCTCTATTGTAATAACTCTTTATCTAAGTTTGTTGCTTCTATTGTGTTTGTGTGTGCTTTGTAAAATCTAGGGGGAGTGTTGATCCTAAGGAATGTGCACTTTGTATTCCAAAGACATTCTTAAATAGTGCACTCACTTAAGGGGAGCTCCGTCTATATTTTGCAAATCCACTCCTTTTTTTGTGTTGTCATCATTCGCCAAAAAGGGGGAGATTGAAAGTGCATTCTATGTACTCCCAAGTTTTGGTGACTAATGACAATACAAAAAGTATTCTAATGTTTGTGATGAAGCATGCAGGCTATTTTACAGGTTGACTGACAAAGAGGAACACTTAGGTTGCCTAAATGTCATTTCAATTACACTTGGTATTTGTTCAGGAATTCAGTCAGGAGATTTCCGGGGCTCGGAGATTTCCGGTCCACAGACCGGAGATTTCCGAGCCGTCCTTAAATTTTCACTAAGTCTGAATTGAAATGCGTACTGACTCCAACTCAAGCTGAGCCGGAAATCCTCCCGTAGATTTCCGGCGCTCGGAGATTTCCGAGCCCCAGTCCGGAGATCTCCGAGTGACAGAGGAATTTCGACCAAGTCCAGAACTCAAATTGCGTACTGACTCCAAAACAATTTTAGCCGGAAATCCTCTTGGAGATTTCCGGCGCTCGGAGATTTCCGAGCCCCAATCCGGAGATCTCCGAGTGTCAGAGGATTTTCGACCAAGTCAAGAAGCCCAACCAGTACTGATCCAGTTTCTTGCTCAACCGGAAATTGCACCGGAAATTTCCGGGGTCCGGAGATCTCCGGTCCTCAACCCGGAGATTTCCGGGCTGGCGGCTGTGCAACGGGCAGATTTTGGGGAGGGGTATAAATACCCCTCCACCTACCTCCATCATTCTAAGCTTCCATATTTTCTCTCTCCTCCATTGGTGCTGAAGCTCGTTTCTCCCGGATCTCCCAATCTAGCCACTCAAATCCATTGATACTTGGGGATCTGAGGGAGAAGCCACCGATCTACATCTCCACCGAAGCGATTTGACTTTCCCCCTCTATTTCTTGAGGGGCAACGAATCTAGGGTTCCTTTGTGGATAGCTAGGTTCAACCTTGTGTATTTTGATCCTTTGTGGATTCCTTTGTGGAAGTGACCTGTTGTGGTCGTTATGAGAGCCCCCAATTCAGTTGTGGGTGTGTGCCTCACGAATTTGTACGAGACCTTCTCCGCCCTTAAAGGAGTCCTTAGTGGAAGTGTGGATTCTCACCTTTGTGGTCGAATTCACAGGAGAATAGGGTGAGGCCTTTGTGGCGTTGAGCAAACCTTTGTGGTAGCTCACACCTCTCCAACCAGACGTACACCTATGTGGTGGAACTCGGGATAAAATCTTGGTCTTCGATTTCCTACGGTTGTTTCGTTCCACTCTCCTTTACCGCATCTTTATTTCCTGTACTTGCTTAGCTTCCTTGTAGTTTGTCACTTGTGTCACCTAGTTGCACATCTAGACAATTTACTTTCCGCTAGCCTAAAAACTGAAAAAGAGATAAAAAATGGTCACCACCTATTCACCCCCCCCCCCCCCCCTCTAGGTGGTCAACTGCCGTTCAACCACGACGGTGCTCGCCGGGCCTGGAGAGGAACACCCACGACAGAAATGGACACCGGCTCGTACCCAAGTTCACGGCCCTCAGGAGGAGGTAACACCGCTACTCCTGCTTGTCTATATTGCACTGCAAAGGTTACAGTACAACTGAGCTTGCCGAGGGCTCTCTTGAGGCAGTTCGTGCTTGGAGAGGAACATGATGGTTGTCTTCCTCCTCCAGCAGATGGCTATCCTACTTGCTCGGCTAGGGTTACAAGTGTTTTACAAGCAATTGGCCGATCCTTTTCTACGGTGGAGCTCTTGCTCCTCTTATAGGCCCCTCGGGCGTCTTCCTTGTGTAGGGCTTTCAAGGTGGGCTCCCACACGGCAATGGCGCGGAGGAGACGGAGTCCACCACTGCTGAAACCTCCATGGACGCGGTCCATCCACGATAAAGTTGGGCGCGGTGGCCGACAGGCAGCAGACCGCGCAGAACGGCTGGCAGGGGTTGTAGTCGTCTAGCCGCTTTATCACCAGAGAGGAAAGTCCGAGTTGTCCTGGCGCAGGCGGCGCAACTTTGTTGACTCCATTATCACCAGAACGACAATTGAAGTGCTCGCGTCACTTTGCGGCCGCTTCAGAGGCCATGTGCGCCCTGCAGCGCTTGCTTGGCCGCGAAGTGTCTCCACAGGGGCGTAGAGGCCTCTGGAGAGAATTCCGTTGACTTCTCTCCAGGCGAAGATTGAAGGAGATATGCCCTAGAGGCAATTAATAAAGTGTATTCTTTATCATATCTCGTTTGTTCATAATAGGTTTTTGTGTCATGCTAGAACCGTATTAAGCGGAAACATTAATGCGGGTGTGATACGTAAACAACCAGGTCCCTAGTAGCCTCTACTAAGACTAGTTTCGTTGCGCGATTGATGATCGAGGTTTCCCGGTCATGGGGATGGCGCCGGTCGGCAATGAGAGTCATATCGCTAGAGAACGATGTGATGGACATACCCAGATTTGGAGAACGTAGTCGTTACGCCTTTGACCGTGAGATCAACTCTTATTGTTATTCCTGGAAGATACTTTGATTGCACCAAACGGCGTATCTTATTTAGTATGACAATAACGGTGATACTTTTGGGTATCGGAAAGGAGTAGTTGAGACGAGGGGTCAAGAGCGGGATTTGCCAGTCCGCATAGCAGGATAGATACTCTCGGGCCCACTCGGTGAGATCATGTATAATGAGATTGCAAGCATGTGACTAGGTCACGGAGACATGAGATCATGAACGAGTAGAAGATAGCGTCGTCGGTAACGAGGTCGGGATTAGGTATGGAGATATCTATGGAACGACGCTCGGACGTGCTAAGTATCGCTATGGCAAAAGGTTTAAGACTTTACCTTCAGGTTTGATAGATGAAAGTCATTCGTTATATCTCAGGGGTTAATTCATGGGGTCCAGGCCTACGAGTTAGTCGTTGATCATTGAGGAGTCTTGATCATACCTGATATTATATCGAACCGCTAGGGTAACACACTTAAGGGGTTTCGACAAGACAACCGGAAAGGAAGGAGATCACCGGGAGCGTCCCGGGAGGGGTCCGATGGAGATCGGGCAGTGCCGAAAGAGTTTTCGGAGCTAGGAAAAATTATATATTATGTTTGATATTAATTAGTGTAATTAATATGCAAATATGATTTTATATATTTATTTTCGAATTTATTTAGGCTGATTTCCCTAAATGGGCCTTCTGGTCGAAAGAAGGCCCAAGAGGGGAAAATTCCCAAGGGGAATTCGGTGGGGGGCTTGGGGGCCGACCCAAGTGGGCCAAGAGGCCCACTAAGGGGCCGGCGCACCCAGCCATGCCGCACCAGGCATGTGGGGGTTAGTCCCACATTGCCTGCTTAGCAAGTTGGCTCCCCCCTGGGAGCCTATATAAGAAGGGGCACCCCTGGCCTTTTAATTCACCAATTAATTACCGATTTCTCTCTCGATCTCGTGGTTCCCAAGTTGGAGCCGCGCCGAGATGAGGAAGGGGGATCTCCTCCACCATAGCCCGCTGCCGCGCTGCTGGTGTTCCGGTCCAAGTCTTCCGCTGCTCGTCCTGGACTGGAACTTCGGAGGCCGTCGTCTCCACCGTACGTGTGCGACTCCCTGCGAGGTGCTGCGCTAGCGGTACTCGGAGGCCTGCTTCCTCTACACGACCTTGAGGTCGGCTTCGTCGGTCTTCATCGACTATGTTTGTGCGGGAACGTAATCCCCGCTTTCGGTCTACAAGGGTACGTATTCCGATCTCCGTTCGTACTACTATATCTGCATAGAATAGATCTTGGCATGCTTTTAGGATATCGTTGGTAGGAAAAATTTTGTTTTCTGCACACGATCCCCTTCAGTGGTATCAGAGCCGATCTATCGTAGATATAGCTGTACGCTGTTAGAACCCGTGCTCTGCACGGGGGCACCGTTCCTGTTATTTGCTACCCTCTAGCGTGCACTTGTGTATTCCAGCGTCATTGAGTTGATGAAGCGGCCCGGACCGACTTTACGCGTACGCTTACGCGAGACTGGTTCCACTACTGACATACGGCTTGTACCGTATATGTGGCTGGCGGGTGTCAGTTTCTCTCTCTTTAGTTGGTCTTCGCATTTTCAATGGAGGGCCCGAAAGGGATGCTTAAACATGCAATTATTGGATCGTTGTTGAGGTCATAAGATTCGTAGGTATGAAGCGGTTCTATTTACGAAAGCCCCAAGCCACGTAAAATATGCAAAAGATAAAGTAGAAGCGTCTAACTTTATTTTGCAGGGGCTATATGATATGGTCAAGGTAAGTTTATTAAATTGTTTATAAACTGCGGGCGCCAAGAAGACCATGGCGCAATGGACTATATCACATTGCATTACATTTGATGTTTTGTGTGCATCTTATTTTGTGTGATTGTGTGTATAGTATACATTAGTTACACGGCGGTAGAGGAATAAGATGATCCCTTCAAAATACCACTAGTGTTCTCCCTCCAACGCGCACCACCAAGAAAGTTATACGTTATGAGGCAGGCCGTGATGATCGGGTGTCAGACATCTCGTCGTTCGCATACAGTGGGTGTAAGCCATGTTGCACAAGCGTCAACGTGGAGGTCTTTGGTGGCGAGCCTAGCATACTCAGAGGTATGGCCTCGGAACAGGAAGACCGAAAGGTCGAGCACGAGTCACAAAATTGGTGTGGCGGACGATTTTGTCTACTCTTGAAGTTGTGCTGCCGGCTTTGATGATGAGGGGTGGTGCAATGGATGGGGGTCGTGTAATCGCTTAAACGACCAGGAGGGATGTTCGTTTGAGTGGGAGTTATGTTAGTTATTTTCTAAAATACTATAACTCAAAATTATTATGAACAAAGTCTTATGTTGTTGCAAATTCCATTGTAGATGTCTCGCCCCTCGTTTAACCTAGGTCTGTTCCTTGAGAAAGAAAAGCTTAAGACCAATGGGTCAAACTTCATGGCCTGGTTCCGCAACCTGAGGATCCTCCTCACTCCCCATAGGGTGACCTACATCATTGAGGCCGCCATAGGTGACCCTCCTGCAGATGATGCCTCTGAGGATGAGAAGATGGTCTTCCAGACCCGATCGGAGGATTCTGCCTTTGTCCAGAGTGGCATGCTCTACGCCATGGAAGCCGACCTGCAGAAGCGCTTTGAGAAGATGAGCGCCTTTGAGATCATTTCGGATCTTAAGGCTGTCTTCGCGCCGCAGGCTAAGTCTGAGAGATATGAGGCTTCTGAGCTTTTCTTCTCAGCCAAGATGGAAGAGCATAGCAGTGTGAGCGAGCATGTAGTCAAGATGTCTGGCTACGTTCAACGCCTGAATGCTCTGGAATGCAAGATTCCCGATGAGCTGGCGATTGACAGGGTGTTGCAATCGTTGCCGCCAAGCTACAAAGGCTTCGTCATGAACTACAACATGCAGGGCATGGCTAAGTCCCTGGGTGAAGTGTTCGTGATGCTCAAGACTGCTGAGGTAGAGATTAAGAAGGAGCACACGCTGTTGATGGTCAACAAGACCATTGATTTCAAGAAGTCCGGTGGCAAGGGAAAGCAGAGCTGGAAGTCCCGGAGGGAGACAAAGTTGGCTGCCAAGCCCAGGACTAACAGGTCTGGTCCCAGAGCTAGCGTGGAGTGTTTCTACTGCAAGGGGAAGGGTCACTGGAAGCGCAACTGCCCCAAGTATCTGGAGGATAGGAAGTCTGGCAAGACGGTCGACAAAGAGCAAGGTATATTTGATATACATGTTATAGATGTGTACCTTACATCCGCCCGGAGCAACACGTGGGTATTTGATACTGGTTCTGTTGCTCATATATGTAACTCTCAGGAGAAGTTACGAAATAGAAGGCGGCTGGCGAAGGATGAGGTGACGATGCGCATCGGCAACGGATCGAGAGTCGACGTGGTGGCTGTCGGCACGCTCCCTCTGCATCTACCATTGGGATTAGTTTTGGTTTTAAATAAGTGTTATTTTGTGCCATCCTTGAGTGTAAACATTATAAGTGGGTCTTGCCTGTTACAAGATGGTTATTCATTTAAATCAGTGCCAAGCAATTGTGCTATTTATATGAATGATATCTTTTATGTTGATGCTCCTGAGAATAACGATTTATTCTTGTTGAATCTCGATCGTAGTACTCACATCCATAACATAGAAGCCAAACGGATTAAGTGTAGTGACGATACCGCCATGTTTTTGTGGCATTGCCGTCTTGGTCATATTGGTGTAAAGCGCATGAAGCAACTCCACTCCGATGGACTTTTGGACTCGTTGGATTTCGGATCCCTCGATACATGCGAACCATGCCTCATGGGCAAAATGACCAGGACACCGTTCAAAGGTTTCGTTGAACGGGCGTCGGATTTGTTGGGGATCATACATACAGATGTGTGTGGACCGATGAGCGTTTCGACACGCAATGGTTATCGTTACTTCGTCACCTTCACTGATGACTTGAGTAGATACGGTTACATCTATTTGATGAAACACAAGTCTGAAACGTTTGAAAAGTTCAAAGAATTCCAGAGTGAAGTTGAGAATCAGCTTAATAGGAAAATCAAGCATCTCCGATCCGATCGCGGTGGAGAGTACTTGAGTTTTGAGTTTGGCACACATCTGAAGAGTTGTGGCATAGTACCCCAACTTACGCCAGCCGGAACACCGCAGCGTAACAGCGTGTCCGAGCGACGTAATCGTACTCTACTGGATAGTGTCCGATCTATGATGTCTCTTACCGATCTGCCAGTGTCCTTCTGGGGTTATGCGTTAGAAAGAGCCGCATTCATTTTAAATAGGGCTCTGTCCAAGTCCGTTGAAACGACGCCGTATGTATTATGGTATGGCCAAAAGCCTAAGTTATCGTTTCTGAAGGTTTGGGGTTGTGAGGCGTTCGTTAAGAAACTACAGCCCGACAAACTCGAACCGAAGTCGGAGAAAGTCGTCTTTGTAGGATATCCGCGGGAAACCGTTGGGTACACCTTCTACAACCAAGCTGAGGGCAAAACTTTTGTCGCGAAGACCGGTACCTTTCTAGAGAAGGAGTTTCTCGCGAAAGGAGTAAGTGGGAGGAAGGTAGACCTCGATGAAATCGTTGATCCTGAACTCGAGATTCCGAGTGGCGCAACGGAAGCGATTCCGGAAACGTCCTCCGTGGAAGGAGTGGGAGAAACTGTCGAGGAAGATGTTCTACCTCGTAGGTCTGGTAGATCTCGGATCGCACCAGAATGGTATGGCAACATGGTTTGCACCGTCATGCTAGTCGAGCAAGACGAACCTACGAACTACAAGGAGGCGATGGAGAGTCTAGAGTCCGAGAAATGGCTTGAAGCCATGAAATCCGAAATAGGATCCATGTATGATAACAAAGTGTGGACTTTGGTTGATATTCCCAAAGGGCGCAAGGCCGTCGAGAATAAGTGGATCTTTAAGAAGAAGACTGATGCTGATGGTAATGTGACCGTCTATAAAGCTCGGCTTGTCGCAAAGGGTTTCCGACAAGTTCATGGAATTGAGTACGATGAAACTTTTTCACCGGTAGCGATGCTTAAGTCTATTCGGATTTTGTTAGCGGTAGCTGCCTACTATGATTATGAAATCTGGCAGATGGACGTCAAAACGGCCTTCCTAAATGGAAACATTGAGGAAGAGTTGTACATGGTACAGCCGGAAGGTTTTGTCGATCCAGGAAATGCTAACAAGGTGTGCAAGCTTCAGCGATCCATCTATGGATTGAAGCAGACATCTCGGAGCTGGAATCTTCGCTTTGATGAGGTAATCAAAGGTTTTGGATTTATCCAGAATGTGGAAGAGACCTGTATTTACAAGAAAATGAGTAGGATCTCGGTTGTGTTCTTAGCACTGTATGTTGACGACATATTGCTGATTGGAATGATGTGGAACTTCTGAATAGCGTGAAGGAATATTTAAACAGTAAATTTTTCATGAAGGACTTAGGAGAAGTTGCGTATGTTTAGGCATAAAAATCTATCGCGATAGATCAAGGCGCCTATTAGCACTAAGTCAGAGTACTTATCTTGATAAAATACTGAAGCGTTTCCGTATGGAGAAGGCAAAGAAGGGTTCTCTGCCGGTTATCAAGAATAAGATATTGCGTAAGGCGCAGTGTCCGGTGACGGAACTGGGTAAGGCCGAAATGACGAAACATCCTTATGCTTCAGCCATAGGATCGATCATGTATGCAATGTTGAGTACTAGACCGGATGTGGCATTAGCTCTAAGTTTGACAAGCCGGTTCCAGAGTAATCCTGGAATGCCGCATTGGGTAGCTGTTAAGAGCATTCTTAAGTATCTCAATAAGACAAAGGAAATATTCCTTGTGTATGGTGGCTGCGATGAAGAACTTGGCGTAACGGGTTACGTAGATGCAAGTTTCTGCTCAGACCCCGATGACTGTAAGTCACAGACAGGTTACGTGTTCAAGTGAATGGAGGCGCCGTTTGCTGGAGAAGTGGGAAGCTACCCATAGTCGCACAATCTACAATGGAGTCGGAGTATATCGCTGCTTGCGAAGCCGCGAATGAAGCTGTGTGGCTGAGGAAGTTCGTCATCGAACTTGGAGTGTTCCCGAACGTGCAAGACCCCGTGATCCTCTTCTGCGACAATACGGGTGTCATTGCGAACGCCAAGGAGCCAAGGTCTCACTCCACCACCAAACACATTCTCCGACGCTTCCATGTGATACGTCAGTACGTACAAGGAGGCGATGTGAAGATTTGCAAAGTGCATACGGATCTGAATGTGGCAGATCCGCGGACGAAGCCTCTCCCGCTTGATAAGCATGAAAAGCACCAGTTAGCTATGGGTGTTAAGCTTTTACCAAGTTGTAATCTAGATTAAGTTGTACTCTAGTGCAAGTGGGAGACTGAAGGAGATATGCCCTAGAAGCAATTAATAAAGTGTATTCTTTATCATATCTCGTTTGTTCATAATAGGTTTTTGTGTCATACTAGAACCGTATTAAGCGGAAACATTAATGCGGGTGTGATACGTAAACAACCAGGTCCCTAGTAGCCTCTACTAAGACTAGTTTCGTTGCGCGATTGATGATCGAGGTTTCCCGGTCATGGGGCATGGCGCCGGTCGGCAATGAGAGTCATATCGCTAGAGAACGATGTGATGGACATACCCAGATTTGGAGAACATAGTCGTTACGCTTTTGACCGTGAGATCAACTCTTATTGTTATTCCTGAAAGATACTTTGATTGCACCAAACGTCGTATCTTATTTAGTATGATAATAACGGTGATACTTTTGGGTATCGGAAAGGAGTGGTTGAGACGAGGGGTCAAGAGCGGGATTTGCCAGTCCGCATAGCAGGATAGATACTCTCGGGCTCACTCGGTGGGATCATGTCTAATGAGCTTGCAAGCATGTGACTAGGTCACGGAGACATGAGATCATGAACGAGTAGAAGATAGCGTCGTCGATAACGAGGTCGGGATTAGGTATGGAGATATCTATGGAACGACGCTCAGACGTGCTAAGTATCGCTATGGCAAAAGGTTTAACACTTTACGTTCAGGTCTGATAGATGAAAGTCATTCGTTATATCTCAGGGGTTAATTCATGGGGTCCAGGCCTACGAGTTAGTCGTTGATCATTGAGGAGTCTTGATCATACCTGATATTATATCGAACCGCTAGGGTAACACACTTAAGGGGTTTCGACAAGACAACCGGAAAGGAAGGAGATCACTGGGAGCGTCCCGGGAGGGGTCCGATGGAAATCGGGCAGCGCCGAAAGAGTTTTCGGAGCTAGGAAAAATTATATATATTATGTTTGATATTAATTAGTGTAATTAATATGCAAATATGATTTAATATATTTATTTTCGAATTTATTTAGGCTGATTTCCCTAAATGGGTCTTCTGGTCGAAAGAAGGCCCAAGAGGGGAAAATTCCCAAGGGGAATTCGGTGGGGGGCTTGGGGGCCGACCCAAGTGGGCCAGGAGGCCCAATAAGGGGCCAGCGCACCCAGCCATGCCACACCAGGCATGTGGGGGTTAGTCCCATATTGCCTGGTTAGCAAGTTGGCTCCCCCCTGGGGGCCTATATAAGAAGGGGCACCCTGGCCTTTTAATTCACCAATTAATTCCCGATTTCTCTCTCGATCTCGTGGTTCCCAAGTTGGAGCCGCGCCGAGCTGAGGAAGGGGGATCTCCTCCACCATAACCCGCTGCCGCGCTGCTGGTGTTCCGGTCCAAGTCTTCCGCTGCTCGTCCTGGACTGGAGCTTCGGAGGCCGTCGTCTCCACCGTACGTGTGCGACTCCCTGCGAGGTGCTGCGCTAGCGGTACTCGGAGGCCTGCTTCCTCTACACGACCTTGAGGTCGGCTTCGTCGGTCTTCATCGACTACGTTTGTGCGGGAACGTAATCCCCGTTTTCGGTCTACAAGGGTACGTATTCCGATCTCCGTTCGTACTACTATATCTGCATAGAATAGATCTTGGCATGCTTTTAGGATATCGTTGGTAGGAAATTTTTTGTTTTCTGCACACGATCCCCTTCAAAGATAGCCTGGGGAGTCTCCTGAAGCGCGCGGTCCTCTTCAGGCCCTGGCGTCCTCTTCAGGCCCTCGAGGGGAGTTGCCTCTCGAGGGTCTCTCCATGCGATGGCTTGGTCCTTAGTCGTTTCGTCTGATCTGTCAGTGGGCGAGGTCTGGGGGAGTGGGCTCTGCACACCCCAGTCCTCACTGGGCCGACACTATGTTAGTCTCGCTGGTACAGAGGAGGACAAGCAGAGAAAGTGGAGGACATGGGAACAAAAGAAAGGAGATGTTTGAAGATCATCACCCCAACTAGATTTGGTCATCCTCAGGCAAGATAGGTAAATTCATGTCCAATGGCAAATTTTTATGCAATCAGCTTGGCCTTATGAATTTGGAGGTGTGGCAGTGAGCTCGTTGACAATAACGTGCAAACGATGCTCAGGAGTTCATTAGGCGAATTACTTTTAGTGCTTGGATTTGGGTTTTCTTGCTCTCTCTCTTGTGTTGTATTTATAGGATTGTGATCCATATGATGCAATCAGCTTGTCTTGATAAATTTGGAATTGAGAAAGTGTGATGCCATAAATAAATTCGATTATGATCTTATTTTTCAGGTAACAAAGAAATTGTTCCGTTCCTCCAATGAGCTTAATGTCCATCTTCTGCTATCCATTGAGGTTGATTCGACCTGATGGTGTTCAACGTGGTCTTGTAAGTATATTCTTAGCTCATCTCACTATTCTGGTTTCTGTGATTTGTTATGTATTGCCTCTCTCGGTTATGTAGTATGCAAGTGCAATCTATTATTGCTAAATAGATGAGTGATTCATGTGATAGTATATTTGTGCTAGATTATTTGAGCCATTCATGAGATAATAAATTTCAGATTTGAAGTCTGTTAATATCAGTACATTACTTATTGAATATTTCTACGGTATCATTTCTGAAATCAACTTATACCCCAGGTTCTGATCCAGCGTTCTCAAATAATTTCAACTAGTTAATAAGGCGCGGCGACACGCCGCACCCGCGTAGTATCATCGAACGTTGCAACAGATAATACCTTTTTTTAAGGGCGACATGTCCTGCTGAAAAGTAGCAAAAGAGACTATGTTGACATCACATATGAGCATGTATGTGTACATGGACATGGCACATGTTCTTGTTGTAGATAGAGTTTGTTGTAAATGAAACAATACAAACGCAATACTTGCAAACAGGGCAGGGTTTGAACATAATCTGTACTAAGGCACATTAATAATTATTTCATCTGGTATAGGAATTGCCTTCTGACAACGAACGGTGCAGATAAAATCAGATAGATCATGAATATCTCTTGTCTTTGTTTTCATGCTCTAAAGCACAGTACACAGACAATGCTTGTTCAATAATCGAACTTGACCACATATATAAGGACACATATTTTATAATTAGACATGGTTGATACGAAACTATGATTGTCCGTGAATGGACCAATGCATCTTCAGCCAGGAATCGATAAGCACAGTTATTGATTGAAATAGTCTACATGGTACTGCCTAATTTGCTAGGTCCTACTACTTCTTGACGATAAGGAAAAGATACAACAATATTTTCATTTGGTAGATCGGTAGACATTCATACCTTAAGAAATCGCAAGTGTTTCCGTCATAATATCAATCACAACATCAGCTGGAAGTGCTTCAGAGCGTGAAACAGGTTGAATTGAATAGGTGTATTCTAAGCGGGGACATGCTCGAGAATTTTGCTGTATGTTTGCTAAAATGTTTCCTTAGTTGCCCCAGACAGTCGTAGAATACTCCCCATAACAGAAATCTGCAAACAGAGAGCTTCAGATTAGAAGAGATAAAAAAACAATGAATCAAAAGCAGATATGAGAAGCACAAATTATCACAGACTGTACTAACTGTTTTACTGATAACACGCTTACCTGGTAGTGGAAACTGTGAAGAAATGAAGAAGAACCGAGATAATAGACTTCTAAAAACGATGAACAATAGCGTCAGTATGTAGGTTAACTCGCATATTAAGAGGAGATGAACATGAAACTCTCTGTGGTTATTGATTCAGTGCCCATGTCTTCGTCAGTCAAGGACCAATCCTATATGAAGGATCTACTCCACATTTTTTTAGTAAAGCAATGATTTGTCCCTTGCTTCATTAGCTACGATCTAGTTCTCCAATCTAGCCCTACTAACCTTCTTCGACGACCAAATATTTGGTGCGGAAATCATAAACTAACTACACCTACAACCTTAGTTTCAATACTGGGTATAAATGATTCACAGAAGTGGCACTTTTACTCTGAGAAAAGTTATAGTGCAAGCGTGAATGATAATATATCTATTTATCTTTGATATAGAAGAATATACTTAGCACATAAATTGACCAAAGGAAGTGAAACAACTCTTTGATCTCTCTGTAAAGGGCAAAATGGATGAGAAGTATTTTTCTTACCTGTAAGGGCAGCGTCGAACACCATATATGACTTTAAGGTGGCATCCTTTTTCTCTCCAATATAATTACACTGGAACACTGAACCAATTCACTTTTTAGAAAGAAGACAATCTACTTCCAAATAATTACAGATTCCTAGACATCCTTCTGATTGCCTAACTGCCTAACTGAAACATCACAACTATAGTAGCTTAAACTGGATGTAACTGAAAGCATAGTACCAACGCCCTTTTCACTAATGATCCCTGCCATCAGTGGCTGTGTAACGGAGGGTTGGGTACACCACAACAACACAACACATAATCAAGGAACATGATCCCTTTAGTGATGTGCTCAATTGGGAGATTCTCATTGTCCAGCTTGATCCACATCTCCACTGCGACATCAATTACGAACTTCGTTAAGTCACACGATTTACTGACAGGGCTAACAAAAAGCTGAAAATCTCCAGTTGCCTCCATAACAGAAACGATGGAACTGAATGACAAATCAAAACCATTCTTCAGTTCTGATATTACAAATTCAACTTTAGCCCGTCACTTCAAGTGCAAAAGACACATCAACTGCACCACAACTGCCAGGTATGCCGAAACACACTTGAAAAAAGGGAAAATTCATAGACATGTATTGCACCACATCAAATTAAATTGAAACCAACATCATTATTCTAAACGAATAACTTAATAGCTACAATTTCAATATCCTTTAGATATGAAAAGGACATTGCAAGGAGAATACATAATAAAAAAAACAATTTCCAGAGACATTAACATAAATAGCAGCCATCTTTTTTCAATCGGAATACAGAGTCAAATCTACTAAACATGCTAGCTGAACTAAAGATGGTCCATGCCGACCTGAATATCTGTCAGCACATGATCTTAGAAGAAGAATTGCATTTTTACAATATAACTGGACTTCCGGCTTAGATACATCATACATATAGTATACTCGTCACGTTCTAGAACTAAAATGGTGTAATCCTAAGAAAGAAACTTCTAAACCTGTTTTGGGAACTTGTTAAATCAGAACCTCATCACGTTGTCTAAACTTTTATTTCAGAACCAAACTGTACACAATTATGTCATTAAGATGGATCTAAATTCTATAATTGTCATAGCTCATCCCTTCCCCAAACCAGATCACTAAAATGGAATCACTAAAACTCGATTCGAAATCATTTTCAATTCTAATGTATAAATGTCTTACAACTATAGGTACCTACTAAGATTTACTTCTCTAAGAGAACATCGATTACTTAATTAGTCTATATCATGTCTAGCAGAATATTAAGTGTGGGATAAAGAAATCATCTAACTTTGTAACTGGACTATTGAAAGTAAAGCAGATCGTAGCACATTTTAGCTGTACATCTTTCCGATACTTCAGCGAGCAGCAAAAGAACACCCCTGCACTATCCATTAGTATCTTGCTGAATCTGGTTGTTGAACCTGGTTGTGGGCGTTATAAAGAAATTAACAAATTGGCCACGGTTGT
The DNA here is from genome assembly GCA_026929855.1 of Poa annua. Lineage (NCBI taxonomy): Eukaryota > Viridiplantae > Streptophyta > Magnoliopsida > Poales > Poaceae > Poa > Poa annua. The sequence continues at coordinate 181,310,406 of CM049426.1, forward strand.
GAACACCCTAAGGCAATGGTATGAACTGGTTTTCTTATGCAACAGGTGCGTGCTACACCAGTGCTTCCACTCTAGCCACATCAGTTAACAATCAAAACTACACCGAAGCATGAACTAAAAAGAATTTGCTTCTTGCCTCCTGTATATTGCGGGAGGAAAAGCTGCTCTTATTGCTAAGGAAGTGGATCCAGGTCCATAACTGATGTGTAATATCCACTTGTTTGGATGAGACATTTGAACTAAGTAAATCTAAAGAGAAGCGGTGGGGAGGAAAATTACAACGCCAGAAGTAAGAAATCATGGAGGATGGGTGGAGATTTACCTAGACAGGGATGAGGAGCTGGTGGTCGATCTTACCGTCAGCCTGTACAGGTCCAATCAATCTGGTCAGCGCTCCCGTGAACGCTCTCCCTGGAGATCCGGTCGTGGCCAGTGCCGTGTGAGGTGGAGGCGCGGGGAAGCGGCACTCGCGAGCATCTTCCATAGCAGGCGAGGACGGCGGCCGAAACAGCTGAGAAGGAGAGGGGTTGGGTTTGGTCGTCAGAATCGGCGGTGGCGACCGAGTCCACGGCGGCGGACGCGAAGCACGGCAGCGATGAACCACCGTGATTCCGTCCCTCACAGGAAGCCATCGACAGCGTGGAGGTAGAGGCGAAGATGACAGAGCTCTCCGTGGGCTTCAATGGGACCGAGGAGGCGCGGAGCGGCGTGCGGCGGCGCGACCACGGGGTCGCGGGAGAGAGAAGGGGGAAGGGGGCGTCTGCGGTTTTTTTTGCTAAAAAGCTTCTAAGGTTTTCGTAATTACTAATAGGTCCTGCGCAGTACTGAAAGTTGGACTGCGGGTTGATGTTTTGTTTTTTGAGTGACTTATGTGCGAAATATGCACGGTCACCGGTGGAACCGGAGGCCACCGGGTGGTGACCGGGCTACGTGTCACGCCATGATTGGTGGAGAAGTCCGAGCTACAGTACTCCACAATTTGGGGGTATTTTAAACGCATTTGGGTCGTCCAACGCGCCGATCGGACGGCCAGCGTTCATGACGTGGACGCCAGAATTGAAGGTGAATCCGACGCAGTTTCATATATAGGGTATTCACCTAATAGATGGATGAGGTCATGGAGCCAAGAAATGGTGCTGCAAGTGTTGTGGTGGTCAACTACAAAGCATCTCACCACATCCAGATAACAGCCTCAAGGCAGTGTAAGCTCGTTCCATTTTCCTCCGATTTGTCTACCAAGTTTATTCTACTACTAGCATGACATCTACTATTTATTAACATAAACAGATTTATCTGGGTTAATGATTGCTCAAATAATTTCAGAATTTTGTACAAATTCACCTAATAGATGGATGAGGTCATGGAGCCAAGAAAAGGTGTTGCAAGTGTTGTGGTGGTCAACTACAAAGCATCTCACCACATCCAGATAACAGCCTCAAGGCAGCGTAAGCTCGTTCCATTTTCCTCTGATTTTTTCTACCAAGTTTATTCTACTACTAACATGACATCTACTGTTTATTAACATAAACAGATTTATCTGGGTTAATGATTGCTGCAAATTTTTTGTTTGGTCCGACGAATTCATGCATATATTATTTATGGTCACATGAAACACTGATTGCATTTCATATATTATTAAGAGTCAATCAACTTGTTTCCCTACTTTTTTCTTCAATCAACATGTTGTTCTGAGTGAAAGTGGGAAAATCATGTTGCTAGCATGATATATTGCAATCGGTAGAACAAAAAAAAGCTATCCATCGATTGTGCCAGGTCGAGCCAACTGCCAACTGGTCTCGGGGGCAAGAGTCCAATATGATGAGGCTCGCTTCCTTCTATGCTTGGCTGCATCTATATTCTTATATGCGCAGTGTGAGGTTATATTGTTAACACATAATAATTGTAGCTGCTCATTTATTTATTTTGCATATATTAAAACGAAATGGTCTATTCATGTGAGACTTTAGATTTCAGTTCTAGGTGAACATATACGCTTGCCAAAGAAAGCATTTCTTTCATATTCCCATGTTTCCGTATTATTGCTTATGATGATAACAAATGTGATGATGCTGATATGCCAATCATTTTTTGTATCCAGGTGGCGCCCACAATGATGCAAGTCGGTTTCGTCACATGTATGACACCGAAAGCATGCGAATTAGTATCTAGCCAAGGTATATTTTTCTTCTCTTTCTCCTATGCTCCAATGATGTCTCTGCTGTGAACTGTCCCTAAAATCACCTGAGCAAACCCTCGGTGTTGGATATTTCTGGTTGATGTAGGGGGCATTGTATGGGAGCCGCCATTGCCTGAGGCCTGCCAATATATTCTCCGGTGAATATATACAAGTGATTGCATATTATAGGATGCTGGTTAATGATTTTTACTTACTGTTTGTGTATGTTGCAGAACCAGGGGCATAGTTACCGACGGTAATACCCAATTTGCTTTGAAATCTTGTATGTTCTCATTTCTGCTTATCTTTTGGTGCAGGATTGTCATTCATGATTCATCTCGATTTTTTGGTCGGGTATTCTACAGAAGAAGTTCTACAGAAGATCGCAGAGCTTCTCTTTGCAGCACACTTCATGATAAAGTATGGCCTGAGTATTAGCAGAATGCCCTGGGTTATCTATGAGCTTGCATGTTCATCTACTATTCATAGGTAAAATGTAGGTAGGATGCAATGTAAAATCTAGGTCCATGTAATTTCTCGATGATGAATAGCAGCAATGATATGTGTATTCTTCCTCTCCTTTAGGCAATGATAGAGAGGTCGAGTAGAACAGTGAATATACATACTATTCGTCGTAGGTAAAATGCAAGTAGGTGCAATGTTAATTTACGAAATGATTTAGATATCCAGTATAGCAGTGAATATACGTGCTTCAGACATCTTCCTCTTTTTATTTTGGTTTGTTGTTGAGTAAATTTGGTTACTACAGTTTGTAGTAGCTTTACTCTAGCATTTAGTCATGCTCCATTTTTCTCAAATTATTTTCTATAGGTCATAATCAAATTAGCTATTTAATAAGTTCCTGGTCCCTATAATTTGTTTCATACTGATAAATGAGTATGAAACTCTGGTGGTTGCTAACAATATTTTCATTCAGAAGCTGAATTTCTTTGGTTAATTTAGGCAGTGATTTAGAGGTGTAGCATGCTTGGTTATCTTTGATGTAGGTGTTTCTCTTGCAGAATCATGACTTCATATCTAAAGGGGATTATTTTAGTAGTATTTGTTATTTTGACTCAGTTGATATGTTTGAACAATGATGATATTTAAAGTAAATATGATGCTTATAAAGTATATTTTTAAAATTATCTTTTTCATGTGTGTTCTGTTATTTCCACTTGCTGTGATTTGAAGTAGTTTGCAGAAAAAGGCTTTGCGATAAAATATTGTAATGCCAATTTTATTTCTTCACGGATATTTGATTAGCCTTGTGTACCGTAAGATCATATTACCAATCTGTTCTGGTCTATTTTTAATATAATATCCAGGTGGTCTATTGCATTCTCATATTCTAATGTGCCTGTTAATCGTCATTGATTTGAGCGAATCCATTTTGATTCCTAAACTCTGATTTGTTAGGTACGTTTAAGATTTTTGAACTCTTGAACATAGGCGACATCAGACACAAAATAGAGAGCATGGAAGCAAATGCAACTTAATCACGACAATTTTTCTGATTTCCTTTTATCATTCATGCTTCCATTAGTATCCATCTTTTATTTATGAAAATAAGTAACACATGTTAAAGGTTTAAGTAATATCTTTAATCTGAAAAATTGTTGAGACTGTAAGTCTGTAAAGAGTGTTACATCAGGTAATAGAGTCAGATATTGTTTTTTACAATATTCTCACATAGCAATACCGTTTTCCTCCCGAGAAAGCAGAAATGGTAAAGTTCTTCGTGGGAAGCTTGCTTTGGTTGATCTTGCCAGAAGGTATTAGCTATTATGTTCGGGCTGCTGTTTTTACCCTGTCAATACGAATAAGCTGTGAAACATTTTTTGCATGTGAGATTGGAAGATGTTTTCCTGTTCAGTACCTGCAGGCTAACTAAATTTGCGGATATCCCAGATCCCAGTAGAACTCCTCGACGCTTCATTGGTCAGTATACTGGATCTGTTGTACTCGTGTCAAATGTTAGGCTGCTCCCTTCCCGCATGTGTGTTTGACTCCTATATTCACATGGTGCTTTACCACGAATAAACTTTTATAATCGTTATACTGGCTAGCAATCTGTAGTTACTTGATTGTCATGGAAATCTTTGTGCATTTGCTCTGTCACTACCAATGCTAACTTGTTGTATCAGAGAAGGCTTTTTATGAACTTCGATCGAGCTCAGCGTTTATTTGTTACACATGTATCTCTCTATGGCCATGGACACCAGTCTTTCCCAAGGTGATAATTTATGAACTTATGTCGAGCTCAGTGTTTATTTGTTACACATGTATCTCTCTATGACATATACTCAATATAAGTTTTGTCTATACATGAAATATTGTGTGAGTGATTCTAATATAGCATTCATGCAATTAACTTTTAGCTTCAGAGTGTGATGCTCTTTCTTTAGTGTACCTGAAATAGGAAGATACTCCCTTTGATCGTAAAAAAAGTCGCCAGCCCAACTAATAGATTGTACCTCACAGTTCATTTCTCGCAACAATTAAGCCCGATCGGAGGGAGTAATAAAGAACTCATTTTACTGGATTAAAAATGTACAAGAACGAACCACCTTTTTAAATTATGATTCAAATAAGTTTGATAGTTGGTTTTATTTAATTGGTTTGCTTTTTTATCATCTTACAGGGATACTAATCATAGTTACAAACTTAATATAGTCTATTTCTTAATAATAGTGAACTATCGGCGAAAGGTAACATATCTTATTAAACATCATCTCCATCGCGATTTCGAAAGTGAGTTGGGATATGTAGTCTTGACACACACTTTGGTCTCCCTACAACTTCTACACCATCCAGATTCTTTAATTTGTGATTCAATTAGAGATTCGGATGACACAATTGGTGTTGCCTTAATTTATTATGTATTTGATTTCTATGCCTACTCGCCATACTGCTTATCAAGCTATCTCAGAGATTTAACTTGTCACTGATTGGAATACTGAACATGCCAATTGTTTTATCAGATGATGGTAGACCTTGACGCAAAAGGGTACTACCTTTGGGTTTATGTTGCACTCTCAAGCAATGTGATGCCTGTGCCCCTTGCTACATGCCTCCATACTGCCACTGGAAGTTTTTTCTCGGCTGTGGTAACAACCTGATATGTTGGCTGTGTAAATTAAAGATGCAAGTGGGATGGGATTGGGAGTGGATGTAGGCATCGTCGAGGGACTGGAAGTCCTGGCAGTTCCCCTTCTCCATGGGAAGAGGAGAGAGATGTTATGGCCTTGAGGAGGTGGCGTGAGGATAGGAGGAGAAGGAAGAAGGCGCTGGGGGTGGCGACAGTGTACACGCACTACCTCGCGTCTGTGCATGGAGCTTTAAACTGGGCTTTAAATCGAGCTGTGAGAGGGCCGTAACTCGTAGCCGGCCGGACGGCCTCACTGGAGTTGTTGGTGCGAGCGAGGCGGTGGTAGGGAGGCGGGAGGCGCAAAGGAATTTGTGGCGAAAAAGGAATTTGTGACGGTGGCGGATGGCATGGAAACAGGTAGTAGATGAGATGATTACTAGCGGGATTTGTGGGCCTTTGATGGAATAAATGGGCACATCCCACTTAGACCCAATTAGACCGTAAGGGATATGTGGGATTAATAATTAGGATAGGTGGAGATTTTCTGATGGGATGGGACATGGGATTATTGGCGTGCCCATCCCACCTGAAACCTTAGTGTAACTATTTATGTAGAGCATGTTTTGTATAAATGATTCCAGACACATGCTTTTGAATGCATATCTTCCGGCTTATTGGGGAGGTGTCTCGAGAGACTGTGCCTTGGCCACATCCAATGCACAAACTATGTATTGATCTATATAATTACTAATATGTATGGCGTGAACTAAAGCCTGGAACTGAATATATGTATTGTAATCCATTGAATAAACAATTGACCAAAATCTTCTGTTTTCTCACAGTGTCTTTTGCATATGTAAGTTAGTTGTTTAGTCGGATTTAATTTCCAGTTTGTGATTTACTTGTTTCTAAAAACACAAACAGAAGATCATATCTGTACTAAGTATGACAATGGTTTCATATATGTGTTATCATTATGGCATTTGTAGTTGTAAATATAAGTGTAAGCTTGCTTTACCATGTTTTGTGCCTCCCATGCTTCACAATGGCAATATAACTAATTAAAAAAACCTAGATTAAATTTCAAAAAAAAGGTAGAATATGTGATCAATAGTTTCGGGAGCTTCCGATTATTTTCTTGGATAGATTGTTCCACATACATAAAAGCAAATAGACCTGCTCCTACATTTTGTAATCAGGTAGTGCAAAATAAAATAAAGACGGTCAAGTGAGATAGAATAGAAAATGTTTTTGGGGGGGGGGGGGGGGGGGGGGTATGTCCACATTGCTAGAAAATGTTCTATCCAGAGATATTCTGCCTCTTAGATCTACTTTACAATCTTATGTTCTGTAATCAGTTCTCCATCCAAGTCACTGGTGATATGCTTTGGGTCGAATACTCCGCCTGATGAAGACTAGGGTTGTGATTAAACCAAACTTCTAATATGAAATAAAAGTGAAAAAGTGTGTTATTTGCGCTGTAATGGTGCTTCACTACCCTGCATACCGAGCGCCCATGTGTATTGTATTGAAGCAGGTCATTTACCATTTAAAAATTTGTTTATGTTATATCTTTTCGCCAGTTTAAAATCCATATTTAATCGTTGTTTTATCAATACAGTTTCAACATTTCCACGTTAGTATCCATATATAACAGAGTTTACAAGTGTACATTAAATTAGTTCATAAGTTAATTTCCCATTCTATTCTCTGATCGATAGAAAACATCAAACTTAACGACGTTGAACGTCATATGACTGAAATATATCCCTCTAACTAATAGATATAGATATCAAATACAACATAGTATTCTACTTCACAATAAAGTATTTGACCGCAAAATGACTAAGAAATATCCTATATACTCTTGGTGGCGCCATCTATCTTTTAAGATGCAATTTGCCGAAAAGACCGGCAATTACCTCCCCGATTTTGGGTAAATTTTAATCAAATGATGGGTAACAAAACAAATTAAGAAATCTTATAAAAGTAATACAGTTTTATTTTCGGCTGTTGCGCAGTTGCGCAACGGGTCATCTAGTTGTTGTAATGCCCGAATGAATCTCACACTAGACATCATAATGTTAGTATATGCATTGGGTTGCTCATCATTATTCTGTCAATTGCCTAGTTGTAATTTGTTTACTACGCATGGATGAATATTATTATTATTTATGGAGAGACACCACTAGTGAACTGTGGACCCCGGTCCTTCTCATTAATCTGATAAAACCACAACTGCAAACATGTTACTTTCTGCAAACATACATCTTTCGTCCACACATACGTTTAATCCTTTGTTACAGCAAGCCGGTGATATTGACAACCTCACCGTTGAGTTGGGAAAAAAATACTTTGATTGTATTGTGTGCAGATTCCACGTCTCCTTCGCCACACCTAGTTTCTGGCGCCGTTGACACCTCGAGGGGAAGGTTCATCTCCTACTGGTTCGATAACCTTGGTTTCATAACTGAGGGAAATCTTGTTGCCGTGCTACTTCACACATTCCTCTTGGGGTTTTCCCAACCACACGCTTAGCACCATCAGCTACTATCGGAAAATGTTCGAGTACCCATTGTGAAGCTCTGTGCGTTCCTCAATGCAATATCTCATAAGGTAATCGATCCGGCGATTCTACCAGGGTTGTAAAATGATGTGGTCCAGTGTCTTATCAGTCTTGAGTTGGTGTTCCCTCCATCTTTTTTCGATGTTATGACACATCTCCTGGTTCACCTAGTCGAAGAGATTCAAGTTTTCGGTCCTGTATTTCTGCACAATATGTTCCCATTTGAGAGGTTCATGGCAGTCTTAAAGAAATATGTTCATAATCGTGCTAGGCCAGAAGGAAGCATCTCCAACTACGGTAACGAGGAGGTCATTGAGTTCGGTGTTAACTTTATTCATGACCTTAAGCCGATTGGTGTTCCGCAATCACGACATGAGAGGAGACTTAGTGGAAAAGGCACACTAGGAAAGAAAACAAAAAAAAATTATGGATGGACATTCTTTCACTGAAACACACTATACAGTTCTACAAAGTTCTACCTTGGTGGCACCGTATAACGATGAACACAAGAATAATGTACGCTCCCTACACGCGGGGAAGTCTGACAACAGGATTGTACGTACACACAAACGACTTTCGGCGGTTGGTTGCGACATCTCCAAAATAAATATAAGGTTGATGAACAGTTACACTTGTTGGCCAGGGCACCATCTACAACTATATATACTTTCCAAGGGTACGAGATAAATGGGAATACATTTTACACGAGTGTCCAAGACAAAAAGAGCACGAGCCAAAACAGTGGTGTTCGCATTGATGCAACAAACAACAATGGGCAGAAGAACACATATTATAGTTGCATAGAGGAGATATGGGAGCTTGACTATGGACCTACTTTTAAGATCCCTTTGTTTCGGTGCAAATGGGTCAATATGACAGGCGGTGTTGAGGTCGACAAGATGTACGGAATGACAACAGTGGATCTAAACAATCTTGCGTACGGATACAAACCATTCGTGCTAGCCAATGATGTGGCTCAGGTTTTCTATGTGAAGGACATGTCTAGCAGACCCAAAAAAAGAAACATCGTGGGAGTGGAGGAGCCGAGGCGTCACACAGTTCTTTCAGGAAAAAGAAACATCGTGGAAGCGAAGGACAAGACAGACATGTCAGATGATTATAATAATATGATGAAATTCCGCCCTTCATAGTGAACATTGACCCAATAATCAAGTTGATTAAAGAAGATGCTCCATGGTTTCGACCCAGAAGAACTTTTGGCGTTGTGTGATGGAGATGTTGGTGCGATGTGTAATAATGAATATATTAAACATTTTATATGAAGAAGATGCTCCATTTTTACCTGCATATCAAATGGATCCGTCGGCGTTGATTGAAAAAACACACGATTTCACCTGCATACAGCCCCACTGTGGCTCCTGAGTGCAAGCATATCAAATGCACCGTGGGGCGTATGCAGGGAATCCGAGTGATTTGTATTCAGTCGATGAATTGAGCTATTCTTTTGTATGCAGGGAATCCAAATGCTTTGTATACCACCACCCGGGCACTTGAAGGAGGATACACTGAGTGCTCCCCTCGTCCGAGAGGGGGCTATATGTAGGGTCATGTGGCTCAACAAGTGGTACTGGTAGTGTTGATCCAACAACTCACAATTGCTCAAAAGAAGCACACCACCGATCCAACGACTTACAAGTGTTTGAAAGAAACACACGATCCGTGTGCTTCTTTATTCCCAGTTTGGAAGTGAAACTGTTGATCGAACAGCTCACAAGTTATCAAAAGAAACACACCCCTGATCCAACGGCTCACAAGTGTTTGAAAGAAACACACGATCCGTGTGCTTCTTTAATCCCGGTTTGGAAGTGAAAGTGTTGATCGAACAGCTCACAAGCCATCAAAAGAAACACACCCCTGATCCAACAGGTAACAAGTGCTTGAAAGAAACACACGATCCGTGTGCTTCTTTAGTCCCGATTTGGAAGTGATTGTGCTTATTCAAACACTTTTCGTATTGAAAGTTTTGTCAAATTTCAAAATATGCAGAAGTTATTCAAATTCATATTCAAACTAGTTTTAAACTATTTAAAATAATTATTATAGAAAACAGAAAATTGTTTTGTATTAGTTATTCAAATTCAAACACTTTTCATATTGAAAGTTTTGTCAAATTCCAAAATATGCAAAATTTCTTCAAATTCATATTCAAACTAGCTTTAAAATAATTAAAATAATTATTATAGAAAACAGAAAATTGTTTTTGTATTAGTTAGTCAAATTCAAACACCTTTCATATTGAAAGTTTTGTCAAATTCCAAAGTTTGCAAAAGTTATTCAAATTCATATTCAATCTAGTTTTAAACTAATTAAAATAATTATTATAGAAAACAGAGAAATGTTTTTGTATTAGTTAGTCAAATTCAAACACTTTTCATATTGAAAGTTTTTTCAAATTTCAAAGTTTGCAAAAGTTATTTAAAACAGAAAAAAAAAACCATCTATCCCGGGTGGTGGCTCAGCCCAGGACAAATAGGCGTGCTATCTATCTCGGGTGCAGCCACAGCCCGGGACAGATGACCCCTATTTGTCCCGGGCTGAGCCACCACCCGAGACAAATAGCGTGTTGCTATATAAGCAACACTTAGAGATCCGGGTCGAGCCACGACCCGGAGCAAATCGAACCCTACACCGTCAGGCTGCCCGATTTTCCAGTCGAGCGCCGCCGCCTTCGTCCTCGACCCTGGCCACACCTCCACACCGTAACCCTGCGCGCCGCCGCGCCTCCGTCTGCTCCGCTATTGCCCGCGCCTCCACGCCTCTCTGGATCCCCTCTACGGATCCACTCTCCGCCGTACGGAAGGTTGGATCGATCCCCTCTCTGGATCCCCTCTCCGCCATAGCCGCCGCGCCTCCATGCTCGCGCTGCCACTGTCGTTATTCCCGTTCCCCTCTCCACCATAGCCGCTGCCGTTGCCCGCGCCGCCACTGCCGTTGCCCGCACGCCTCAGTTGACGCGCCGCCGATGTCGTTGCCCGCACGCCGCCGCTGCCGTTGCCGTAGAGCCTGCACGCCTCAGTTGCCGCGCCGACGCTGCCGTACGTGATGCCATTGCTGATGTCAGCGTGGCGTAAGCGTGATGTCAACCCTAGATTGCTATATATACAGAAAATGCTTTTGTTAGTTAAGTTTTTTAGAATCCGTGTTAGTTAAATTTTGTGTTTAGTTAGTTAATTTTGTTAGTTAAAATTTGTGTTTAGTTAGTTAATTTTGTGAGTTTTTGAGTATTCGCAGGCACGTCTTTTGTTAGTTAAGGTTTATTTAGTTAAGTTTTTAGCTAGTTAAATATCAATGCTAATTAAATAATTGAAATTATTGTAATGTGTTGAAATTATCAATGTTAGTTAAGGTTTGTTTAGTTGTTCAAGTCTAGGTCAAATTATTTTAATGTGTTGAAATTATTGCTAGTTAAATAATACTCAGTTGTGATGATGCAGATACTCGGATTTGTCACCGTGTCGCGGCCTCCGCCGTCAGGGAGCCCCAGCTTTGTTGGACTACTCCGCCACCGTAAGAGACGAGCAAGAAAATGTAATAGCTTTGTTGCTTCAAATGGATTATTCGAGATGTATATTAGTGATATTTAACCTTTTTTGTTATAATCGAGATGCTTTAATTAACTATGGAAATAGCTTCGACTACTCCGCCCCTTGCACGGTTAATAATGTGTTGATAATTGAAATACCTAGCAGAAACTACGGAGCCTGCCGGTAGAGACCATGAACAAGACGAAGACATGTTCGAGATGATCCGTGAAAATGATATAGAGAGACATGAGGACAACTTAGATGATTTCAGCGGACAATTCCTAAACGAGTCCGGTGATGGACTGGAAATAGACGTCTCCGACAGTTCAGCTCTGCAGAGAGCACATGACGACTCTACTGTTGGAAAGACGTCCACCGAGGTAGATATATGCCCTCAGGTGTTCGTCTATTTTGAATAGATTTATGTGTATACATATATTAACTATCACTTTTTCTTGTGTTTAGCCGTCGGCGGGCCACGAACCGGGACCAAGCAAAAAAGCATCCGTGAAATGAGGCGGGCCATGAACCGGGATCAAGAAGCTGCAAGGGAAACAGAAGTACCACGTCGATGAAATCAATGAAAAAGGCAAACCGATTGCTCCCGCTAACCACGCCAGAAAATTTGTAGCTCAGTGCGGAGTCATCGTTCGGGACAGAATCTCCATCAGGGCTCAAGAATGGTACAAGCCAAAGGTGCCAAAAGAGGGGGTTATTTATGTCCCGGATGGAGACAAAGAACTCCTTTGGGACGAGCTCATGCTGAATTTCACTTTACTGGAAGAGGAGGATGAACAGAACCCGTTTATAGAGAATCGATGCAAGGCCTGCACTTATATGGAGATGGCTGAACTGTTCCGCAGCTGGAAGAAAAGGCTAAACAAGTTTATAACTGAAGGTATGACTCCATAATTCGAAGTATATGAAAAGATAAAAGATGAGTGACCCGCATTTAAGGCGTACAAGCAATCAGAAGCCGCTAAGAAAATCTCAGCGAGAAATAAGAAAAATGCAGCACTGAAGATATATCACCATAACATGGGGTCAGGTGGCTACCTGACGGCCATGCCTAAGTGGACGAGGATGAGTTATTGGCTAAAGATATACAGATCGAGACATATGATTGGCCAGAACGGCTTAAGTCTTGGTTCTATTGGCATGCTGGAGGGTTAGACCCTGAAACAGGTGACTGTATTTTTACCAAGGAGCACGGAGCTGACCCTATTGCAGCACTCAGAGAGGTATGGAAGGAGGTCACGGCAGGCACGTTGCACCCTAACAGAGAGAAGGACGAGCTATCGCGAGCCCTTGGGAATCCTGAGCACAGTGGACAAACACGAGGAACCGTCGGCTCCATTCCGTGGATGATTGGGTTTCCCAAGGATGTTGGCACTTACAGAAGCCGAGCGAGAAAGAAGAAAGAGCATGCCGAACGGGTCCAGAGGATGGAAAATAAACTACTAGAGCATGAGAAGGAGATAGCAGCGCTGAAGTTAGAGAAGCAGTCTCGACGGATTTCCTGCGAATCTGAGACGCTCAAAGATCCTTCTCCTGATCCAAAATCAATGCGGAGAAGCAGCGTGGCTTCGACGGAGCTCGATCGCCACAATGATATGATGGGTCCTCGTCACTCCATGGATATTATCGTGGAGAAGGAACTTTGCGAGCTACATGTGCCATGCTTGAACATAAACGTGAAGGTGGCGAACGGCTTTGCCCTACCGCCTATACCAAATGGAACTTACCATTGCCGCCCTATTCCAGATGGCTATGTTGTTGTCGGGGTTGATGAGGCTATGAAGACATATGAGGGAATTAAGCTGGATTTCCCTACGAATGAAGACGAGGTTGAGTTGAGATTTGCCTGCAAGAGTACCTGCTTATGAAAAAAGGAATACATCATGTTCCCACACCTGCAGCAAAATCGCCCTCCCAATCCACATGCCAGTCCAGACCTCCCCGAAAACAACAACAACGACAAACAAGGCGCTAGTCCAGACACCCGCGACAACGACAACCACTGCGCTAGTCCATTTGATCTCCGCCGCCGCGACAACGGACTCCGCCACCACGTCAACGGACTCCGTCGCCTCCGTAAAAGAAGCGGAAGTCCACTGCTACGTCGACTAGTACTCAGAATAGCGAAACGGTGAAGTCTCGCATGGTGAACTCTCACGAATATATCGATATATGGGTCAGCGAGATCCAGGATGCCTAGAGAAAGAAGGCAAAAAAGATAACTTTGCCTTATCCGGTATATTCTTCGGAGGCAATATGGTGGGCCATAGAATTTATTACGCATCCATCGCAATATGAACTAAATATGGACGATGACTACACACACGTTCTGGTGCGTACATTTAGGAGAGTGCGGGAAGAACGAAAACTTGCTGCCACCCAGAAGAGAGATGTTCCACAACTAGGAATGCAGGCGGGACAATCCCCCCCCCCCCCCCCCCCCCCCCGCTCATATTGGCGCCTTACAACCGGGACCTGGCCGACGAAGTACTTTCGTAGCAAGCTAGAGAAATGGGTCTAACTCTTTCAGATCTTCGCGCATTACAATCTGGCCAGAGATTCCAATACATGAGGTGGTGCGGACATATGTTAGAGGACAAGATCTTGTCGAGCCTGCTTAGGTGCGCACTCCACCAGCTAGATTGCAATAACTAAATGCATGGTACATGCGTACCGCGAGAAGACGGAGACTGGACCTATGGGAAAAATCCAAAGGATCATTATGGCCTTGGTGATGATGAGTTTCAAATTGAGAATTGCGAATTATGGCAGTTATTCCATTTTGACGCGCTCGACAAATCTATCATCGGTGCCTTTTGCCTGTAAGTAATTAAATTATGTATATATGTCATTAATTCTCTAGCTCAACTTATTTTTCATTGCTTGTAATTATCCTCATCACTATATTCCTTTTGTATTCTATTATGTACGCTGAAAATTATAGAATCTCGAAAGTTGGGACTGAATCACAAGATTGGATTCATTGACCCTAATCAAGTTCATCATCATGGTTTGGTTAATGACCCAGAGAATACGGAGGAGCTTTTGCTATTTTACTTGATGGCGCAACATTACAAAAACACCATGCTATTTTACTTGATGGCGCAACATTACAAAAACATTATAATTTTCTCGTTCAACTTCGAGTGAGTTGTTTACTTTATTATACATACTCGATGTTAAGTGTATGTAATTGATGATTTATTAACAAATATAAACATGCGCAGATTTCATTTGGTATTGCTTGAGATTGATGTTGAAAAGGAAATCGTTGGTGTCTTGGACCCATTATCGAAACCTGTTGAAAAGTTCGACGGCACGAAACAGATGCTCCAGAGGTAATTTCGTTCATTATCACAATCGGCCTCGTCTTTTCTAATATAGCGTAATTAGTAAATTTCTTTACTAATTTTTCTATACCGTAAACTACAGGGTTTGGGACAAGCTCACCTCTTTCCACAAGGACGTCGGTATAGCCCGGAAGCTCAATTTTAAATGGAGAGAGGTAAGCCGTACTAGCTAGGTCCACACATGCATATCTTTAATTTTAGTCTCACGATACCATTTTTTCAATATTTTTGATTATTATTTGATTGGATTCTTATCTTATTCTCTCATAAAGTGTTCGAACCAGCAACAGGGCAACAATTTGTGTGGATTCTATGTCTGCGAGTTCATTCAAATTCACATCAATGAGGGGGCAGACTGGAATCGAGTACGTAAATAATATATTCAAACTTGTTCACTTTTCAAATTGAATTATTTTCATGATGATTGATATAATATTGTTGATCTCTATCTTTTTAGTTTGAGACGATCCGGAACAGGTTTGATCAAAAGACCGCCTACTACCAATTGTGGAGAAAATTGCGGGGTTTCTGCTTACTATGTCTTACAGCCGGAAGCAGAATGCAGTATGATCAAGCCGAAAAAGACCATTTCGAGAAAAAAAATAGGGTCTAATGCCTCTCTGTCATGTAATGATATCTGGTTATAAATATTTAGACATGATCTTCCGGTTGTAAATATTTGTTGTAAATATTTGTTTCGGAGAACTCGTGTATTACTAGTATTCATGACCATCCCGAGAAAAAAATCGTGTATTCATGATATATATTATATAGTAGCATATAATATGCAACTCGATCTTATTTAAAATGAAACATAAATATCAAAAACAGAAACACAAACGATTCAGTAAAATAAAAAAACATGACAAAAAAAACAGGGAACAAAAAAGAAAACAAAAAAAATATACACTGTCCCGGTTCGTATTACGAACCGGGACAAATGAGTGCAAGGCAGAGGCTGGCTGGTTTGGCCACATGCCTCACCTAATGATCCCGGGTCGTGACGTGTCCGGGACAAATAGGGGTGGCTATTTGTCACGAGCACGTTGTCCCGGGAGCGTGCCGGGGACAAATAGCCCTCCCAGCCCGGGAACATTGGCTAGTTCTGCTCTAGTGCAATCTTCAGAAATTTTCCACTGACACAAATATTTACCACTGTATTATCTTGCACAACAAAGCACTCAAACCCGTTTTGACACCCCCTTACATTAACACACAACTTTACTTATCAAGTAATAACTGAAATGTTAATATGGCATTTTTATGTCACGCCGCGTCAAATTCACCTAGTACCATGATCAATAGTCGAGATATTTGACCAAACGGTTTTAAGAACAATCCTACGGTTGTAACTAGATCCATGAGGCATTTTGATTCCCCTACACTTAATCATTAGTATGAGAATTTTAGAGCTTTAAACATCTTGCCTTTAGAGGCGCCTTACCCATGACCATGAGAGAGAAGGAAAGGAACATGGAGAAACAGACAGAGATGCTTATTTAAAAAAAGATTTCAAGTGGTTTGTCCATAGTGGGCTCAGTGAATTAAACCTCGGGCCACAAACATTTCAGCTGTTCTTCATCCTAATCCGCGTCTTTTCGGACAAGTTGTGGGGGTACCGTACATTGTCCGCATCGCCTTCTCGTCCAGCCTTTTTTGACCCAAGATCGACCACTGTGCCAGCAGGACTGCAGGAGCTCAACGAGCTAGTACGAACCAAGCGTACGTGCGGTGCACTCGGTAGCTTAGTGTACATAAGAAGATGTCTCTACGACTCTACCAATGCAACAATAGAAATCCGGCCGTGTGTGTATGGCTTACATAGGTGCACCAAATTAAGCAACTGTAGCTTGGACAATCATGATGTGCAGCAGCGATGGCTAGATCCCGTACTTTTCTTCCATCAGTTTTTCATTGTCAGAGTGGCTCCGCCAGCCATTTTTTGGTTTATTAATTAGTTTGGCCTAATCAAATAAAATAAATTCGCATGAAGGGGACATTTGGTTTGAAGAGGCGTAAAGTTCAGATGTGGGTGGTATTAAGCAACAGTTATACACATAATTGCATGCGTGCCCCTTCTCCAGTACCTACAAACATGCTCATCACGAATGTCCCAACTCTGAACTGTGATGATGCGTGCCATCCGTGCGTGCCATCCGTACATATGGGATCGATCTGAGGAGACAGGACGGACTTGGATCCAATAATAAGACCTCCGTATAGACACAGAAATGCTTGCTACCATCATTCCAGCGCACACAACTAGCATGGCATGCATGTGGCCTTAGAGCATCTTCAGTGGCTAGTGTATGTAGACGTATATGCTAAATATACAACGTGTGAGAGCAAAAATCATTTCTAGTGTCTAGTGTATCCGGTGGTGGATGTTTACACCTCATGAAAACGATGTGACCTATGGTGTAAATAAACACCTCCTTCCCACGTCGTGTATGGAGCAAACACAACAGCCAATATACATGTCCTGCTATACACGTGCTACTGAAAAACTAGTAGGTGTAAAAATTAGAAAACTGTATATGGAGGTGTATATATACACCTCCAAATTTACATTAGCCACTGGAAATGCTCTTACCCCTCTCTGCTTCCATGATGTTGACCATCCGCCCTTCGATCGCAAACCCAACGAGTGGTCATCAAGAGAAATATCAAGACTTATTAACTGTTTGTTTTCTTAACAGGTTAATCTGGAGAAAGCACTATAGATTAACCAAGCAATGGTTGCGACTTGCGATCTTGTGCTTTAGCACTTTTGCTGACAACGGTGCTATTAAAAATTTAGACCAAAGTACTTGTCTTGGATCTTCTTTTGGACGTACGCAAATGCTACAAGCGAGGCATACTTTTGCTGCTTTTTTGGAAGATTTGGGCAACTTTGATCTCGCTATCTTGAATGGGCTTGAACAGATATTCGTCTCGATGGTGCGTGTACTTGGGAGAGGGGGAGAGGCTTGTGTTGTCCTATAGGCTTTAGAGTTTAGTCTTGAAAGTGAGTCGATGAGTCAAAGATCTCTCTTCTCTCAGGCTTCATCGCTTTAGTGTCAAATATGGTACTACCAAAATCTGTTCCGGGATATACATTCCATTACTTTACCTTTATTTCTTTTCGCCAATAAGTATCCTGACACAAACAAGAGGCATCAATACATTTTTTGTCATCAACATAACCTATTTTCCGCCCAACACAAATAACCCACGAACTGTCGTGGTATCGGCATAATTGATAGGAGACGGGGTCCTCTAGCCTACGTATGGATCGTGGGGAAGAAGGTTGGTATCGTCGAGGACGGGATTGAACACAGCGAGTTTACCCAGCTTCGGATCCCACAGCGGTGGCGATATCCTACGTGCTGCTATAATTCACTATGAGGCAATAACCGTGAACATGTTACAATGTGTATGATGCGTATTGAAGCGTAGATTAGCTTATTCAGCGTTGATGAGCTTGGCCCTAAAGGCCTCCCGGTGGCCGGCTTATATAGGCGGCCAGACCCCGGGTTACAAGGTAAGTACTTGGCCGGCAAGTAAACAGAGTCCTAGTTGTAGTCGGCTTTGGTTGCCGCCTTCCATCTTGGGCTTGGTGGCTTGATGGGATTCGGTATGCTGCCTTCCTTGGACCGTCCGCCTACTTCCTTGTACGTCAGCTATCTGGGCCGCCCAGTAGGCATTAGCCTTACCACCCTTGGGCCACCCTAGACTAGCCGGATTGATCCATGTTAGAGATACCCCTAGTTGGTATATCCCCAACATTAGCCCCCAGAAAGGTTGAAGTTCTCCAGGCGCCGGCTTCTTCATTTTCTTGATCTTCAGTCTTGAACGTTGGCGGTTGCAGGACTTTAACCATTCTGAATATAATAGGGGTTACGTGCCGGCTTGATCACCAGCGCGCGGCCGCCTTTATCCTACATGGGAAAGACGGCTGGCTTAACTTGTCGGATGACTTCTCGGAGAAGCCTTACCCTTACTGACAGGTCAAACTAATGTCTGATAGATGACGTCATTTGGTCCACGACAGTTTTGAACTCAAATGTAACGAAATCGTGCATTGTCGGCCATACCACGGAGGCAACCATGTCGCTGACGACAAGGTGACTGTGCCATGCAGGCGGTTATGTCGTTGACAACAAGACAGTCATGCCACGGAGGCGATTGTGTCGCTGACGATAAGTCGGCCAAGCTATGGAGGTGACGTGTCGCTGACGACAAGACGGTCATGCCACCAATGTGGCTTTCTTGTTGACAATAGGGTTGCATATCGTGCAGCCCCCAAGTATCGAACGAGGGCAAATATCGATGTCGAGCCCCCGAGTGTCGGAGTTTTTCTTGATCCGCCTATCTCCAGCCCCCAAGCGTTAAGTCAATGTACTCGGAAGTCGTCTCGACGCTTGGAAGAACTTGTGGCGTTGTAAGTCGATGATTGCAGTCCCGGAGGCCCGTGCCGGCTTGACTGAAAGATGGCTTGAGACATGATGAAAATGCTGCGATTGCAGCCCCCAGGTGTTAAGTATCCTGGATAGTACACATAGCTGCATTAAGATGTACTTTTAATGAAAGCTGAATAATTTGAAGGCCCGAGCCGGTAGATTTTTAGCAAACACTTAAGGGTTGTAAATTTTATATGGCCCGCCTTAATATTTATCTGGTTTATATGTTTAACTTTTCATATGTTAGCAGAACCTCAGTCGGAAACTTTAGCTGAGACAACCAGGGCTAGCACCAAATAGTTTAGAATCAGAGACAAATTAAAGCCGGCATGTTGGTGCTAATGACATACTACTAGGTAACCCACATATAAACAATCAAATAACGGTATTAGGCGGTGCAAACTGATTGCTTAGTTTGGCCCGGAGGAGACAAGTATCTAAAAGTTTGAACCATGCAGCGCAGAGCAAATATCAGGTAACTTAGATACTAAGAGGGATATGATCAAATGAAAAGACAAAAGATGGCATGATCTCAGAGCATAATGAGCAAACCACGGACTTTTATTTCATGACCATACATAAAATGTTAAGTGTATATAAACTTAGCTTATTTGACGTTGATGTCGAGGAGGCGGGCGTGACGGAAGACGACAGCCCCAGTATGTAGGCGGCAACCCCAGTCTGACAATATTTGTCCCTAGGATTCCGAAGATGATCCCATCAAGGCGGTGAGGAGTATGCAGCGGTAGTAATTAAGCCGAGATAATGGCGATCCGCGTTAGCAATTAAGCCGGAACGTGACGATAAATGCACCGACAAGGCGTCTTGTTACGTTAGCGATTAAGCTGAAACGTGGAGCTTTATTGTTTTGTACCAATCGATGTCTCCCCAAATTGATCAGCTTTGGGCGATCGGAAACAATAGCTTAGCAACTTCGCGATGAACTCATCTAAACCGTATATGAGGATGGCGGTGTCCCGCATAACATCTCACGAACACGGCGGTAAAGATAATATTGAATCACAAAACCAAACGTCGGAACGGATCCGAACATGGTATGAGTTGCGATGGATTCGTCAAACACGGATGTCGGAACAACCGTGACATGACTTTCCTTGTAAGCTGGTTGCGTTTCCTTGTGATACACGATGATCAAGACGAGATCTGATGCTAAGTGATTAGCAGTACATGCATGCGATTAGCGCTCCGGCCGTGAAATCCATGTACATATTGCTAATTCACGCTGGATCTCTGTAGATCACGACTTGCCATATCAAAAGGATTTGGCCAGCAAGGTGTATGTAATCGGAACGGATCCGTCTTGCCGCATGCGTTTCCATCCTGCGCGGGAATCGTCGCCTTCCTAGCTAGGCATATATGGGTTGCCATCATTTGGATGAAATAGGAGGCGGCGACAATTCTCATATCGATCTGTCCAGCTTAGATCTTACACGAACCGGAGAACGGATCAGCCCGCCGGATCGATCTGGCAGATGAATAGGATGTTTGATCGAGCCGGCCTGCCGGCCTGCCGGGGCAGAGTACACGGTTAGATGCTTTTACGACGTTCGATCATGCCGGCCTGCCGGAGCAGAGTACACGGCTAGATGTGATCCGGTCGCGTTGATGAAGACGACGATCGGAATCGTCGGCTGCGGACAGCCAATATTGTTCCCGCCTGGAACGTGACCTGTGGGAGAAGCTCTAAGTACAGTGACCAATTTAATACCGGTTGGAGACACCAGCCGGTACTAAAGGTCTTGGGGAATCAGCTGTGGTAGGACAAGCACCTTTAGTACCGGCTGGTGTCTCCAACAGGTACTAAATTGGTCACTGTACTTAAAGCTTCTCCCACCCCCGAGTCACACACTCCATTTTTTCTCTCTTACCTCTCCCAAGAGTTCTAGTTCACCACATTTTTCTCCAACATTTGTCTAGATTGGTTGCACATCTATCTACACAAGGGTGAGCACCTTCATCTACTCCTCCGGCGTTTCAAGTTTAGCTCATTTGGTTGCTAGTTTAGCTCATTTGTTTTTCGTAGTACTAGCAAGGTGTTTAATGAAATGCTAAACTTAGCCATTTCATTTGTTTTAAATGCATTTTGATCTCAAATTAAAATATGATTTGTGATTTTTTCTAGTATTGTTTCGTCCACTTTCTCACCGTCGTCGATCTCCCACATCGTCTGTAGCGCCACATCTTTTATATAAAGATGGAACACTTGTGTTATGTGCTAGACCCTGGATCACTGTCAGCACCACAGTACAAAATATAAGGTATCATTGCATAAGTATCAAATACTACAACGAGATCCAAAAATAGCTATATTACAAAGTGCATAGCCATGAAGGCTAGCTAGAATTCAGAGTTCACAACAAAAGCAAATAGCAAATGAGCCTCATCTTCAAGCATGCGCCACAGGCAGACATGTTGGGTGTAAACTCGAGTCCAAACTTATTCTTCATCAGAAGTACCTGTACATTGGAATATGCAGCCCGCGAAGGAGCTCAATACAATGAAGTATTAGCAAGTGACTATGGTGGATATAATACGACAAGTCTATTCTATATGCATATTTGGCTTGGTGGAGTTGTAGGCTGTTTTTGCAGAAAGCAAGATTTCTCCTATCTTTTGTAAAACACTTTTATTTCTCAAGACTTGGCACCAAGGGATGAAACCCAAGTGCACCAACAATTCTTTCCTTAGTCAAATTTTACTTCATCAAATTGGTGTTGAGATTCTTCCACCCATCCTTGTCCAGTTACTCGAAGTAGTCCATCACCGGGGACACGGCTAAGTACTCAGATTGTCGACTCTACAAAGGTTGTGCACTTTCACCTTTAGACTCAAATAACCCAAACATCCTATACACTCGGAGTGCATTAAGGAACTGAGAGAATTGAGAAAAGAACTTTCAGAAGAAGAATGCAACCATACTAGCAAGACCCGTTCCACCTACCAACTCTACATCTGCTTGTCAAGCTGACAGGTTGCACTCTCACAACTTAATTATTCTAGACAGAGCCAATTGTCAAAAGGTTGCACGGGAAGCATCTAAACTTGGAGGGACTTAGTAATCTCTTTGTTCCTGGGTGGCCGTCCACAAGTGCGCTTTTGGGTGACAACCACCATGCTCATGGCCCTAAGTATAATAGACATTCATCCTAGGCGACGACAACCACAAGCATAGTCCCAAATAGCCACTCAACATAAATCATTACAACCAAATCCACCCAGGTGTGCATTTTAAGTTTAACACTTAGAAATATTTCTATAACATGGCATGTAACCAAATTTTTATAGCATTGCTAGACTTCTAATAAAAACTTTTAAAGGCTGCATGGTAAAGGGTGGCTACACACTACTAGAAATTTTGTAAACTGTAAAACTAACTTAACATAATGAAATAGTCCAAAAATTCCTATCTTGCATACTACTCAAAATATTATACTAATGCATATAGAAAATATTGGGTAGTTTATGAATGTCACTTGCCTTGGTAGCAGGAGGAGCAAACACAACAAGAATAACAATCACAAGCAAGTCCTTCCTCTTCTTCACAATCTAGCACAAGCAATACATAAAATAAATACCCACACAATATCACACCTTGAACACCAAACATAAATATGTATGCATGCATGATATGCCATGAGTATAATAAGACACACTTATTAATAATTTTTTATACCTTCTGTTATTAAATGTATGAAATGCAATTTCTAGGGATTTCTTATTTTACTTATCAATTTAATAATTGAAAACAATATAGCCAAAATAGTATTCTACTACTACAACTTTTATTGTTTTATGAAAGTTTTCAAATAAAACACGTGTTAATATTTCTGGATAGAGGACAATAATAAAATATTAAAACAATTAAATTTATCAGATAATCATTTTTATTATATAAGTTATGAATTTAAAAGCCGAAATACTCCTCGGATAATTACACGAATTATAATTTATCAAAAGGACAAACAAATGATGTAGAAATAAACTACACTAACAGGGCTATCCGTGGATATAAAATTTATCAAATTTAACTTACAGATCAAAAGTTATGAATTTTCTAACTTTTGCATATTTTCTGTTTTATATATAAAGTTCCTGCGAAAATGAATAAAGGGAGGGCTACGTGGTGTGATCCTATTGGACGGTACCGTTTCGACGTGGATCGGCAGCGCGAGCCGTCCGATCTAACTAACAGCGGACGCACCAGATCGTTCCGATCTAGATCCGTTTGATCTAGATCCAACGGTCTACAAACAGGGGCCAGGCGCGGGTCGTCGGAGATCAGCTGACCGCGGCGGCGCAAACGGCCGGTGTCGCGTGCGCTTGAGTTCTAGAGGGATACGGGACGAACGAGTCTTACCGAGGCGTAGAGGGCGTCGAGGCGGAGTTGTTGGCGAGGTGTTGGTCCTCGGGGCTTCGCCGGAGATGGAGACGGTGGCGGTGTCCTTCGGCTGCGGGCGGAGGCGGCGTTCGGCTGCAGTAACAAGACCAAGACGATGTCACGGAGGTGCGCATGATTGAAAGAAGAAGAACTAGAGGGAAAGGGGGCTCGGGGAGAGGGGATGTCGCCGGGGTCGACGAATTTTTTTACCGTCGGCGATGGCGGCGGCGGAACTCGGAGCTCGAGCGGCCTGGGGGTGGATAAACTAGGGTTTTGGGCGCGGGGAGTGGCGGCAGGGGGTGGAGGTTTATATGGGGTGCAAAAGGAAACAAACCCCGCGATTTTTGGAGCTGAAATCGCTCCGGATCAGAGAGGATCCGTGCGGGATTCGCGTCCGGAGGTGGAAGACCCACCTGACAGGTGGGTCCCACCCGTCAGCGAGAGAGGAGAGGGAGCACGGGCTACTGGGCTGTTGCTGGGCCGTTTCTTAGCGCGCGCGGTAGATAGGGGGTTGGCCGGCCCGATTCTTCTTTTTCCTATTTTCTTTTTATTAATTTTTGTTTTCAAAACTGATTTCAAAAATGATTTTTAAACTTAAACAAAACTTTTCAGAAAAATTCATAAAAATATATTTTGGAAAGGTTATTAAAATTAGAACTTTTTAGCATTATGCTTGCCCATTAAATAATTAGGAAAAATATATTTATTAAAGAAGTTTAAATATACAACTTTATGTAATTATAAATTATTTAAACTTATAATTGAATTTTAAGTTAGTACTTATGTGATGTAATGTTATGCCTAAATGATGAATGATGCATGAATGCAAGGTTTTAATTTTTTTCAAATTATGGGATGTTACAGACTAACCCCCTTAAGAGGAAGCTCGCCCTCGAGCTTCGGAAATGTCAGCAAATAGGTGAGGATGGTCTTCTCGGAGGTCATCTTCTCGTTCCCAAACGGCTTCTTCCACGGTGTGATGATTCCACTGAACTTTGCAAAGCTTGATGGTTTTGGTACGGGTGACTCTTTCTGTTGTCTGCAATATCTTGATGGGCTTCTCTTCGTAGGTCAGGTCACTCTCCAATTGTACTTCCTCAAGAGGTACAGTATCCTTTAAAGGAACTCCCATCATCTCGGGATGACATTTCTACAAATGACTTACATGGAACACATTATGAACAGCAGACTGAACTTCTGGCAGTTCTATCTCATATGCCACTTCACCTTTACGAGAAAGGATTTTGAATGGTCCAATAAATCGAGGTGCTAACTTTCCTTTGATTCCAAACCTTTTCACACCCCGAAGTGGTGACACTCTGAGATAGATTCTATCACCCACCTCGTTGGTGACCTCTCTACGTTTGGAATCTGCGTAGCTTTTCTGGCATGATTGTGCTATCTTCAATCTATCTTTAATCAGTCTGACCTTCTCTTCTGCATCCTGGATTATATCAGGTCCAAAGAAACTCCGTTCTCCTACACCACTCCACAACAATGGGGTTGTGCATTTCTTCCCATATAAGGCTTCAAACGGTGCCATCTCAATGTTGGCTTGGTAACTGTTATTGCATGAGAACTCGGCGTAAGGTAGATTATCATCCCAGCTAGATCCATTGTCGGGTTATGACTCCCGGGAATCGGGGGTAGTCACTTCCTGAAGTGTAGTTCGAGAGGGGATTGAACGCGGAGGTCTAAACCCTCAAGCGGCTCCGCGACGTTGCTCGCCGGACCCGAAGAGGACGCACACCCGACCAAGGAAAACACCGTCCTTTACCCAGGTTCACGGCCCTCGTGAGGAGGTAAGACCGCTACTCCTGCCTGTCTGTATTATATGTGGGAGGTTACAGTACAATTGAGCTTGCCGGAAGCCCCCTTGAGGCAGTTCTTGCCTGGGGAGGGAAGCGATGATCTTCTTCCTCCTCCAGCCAGAGGCTAACCTAACTAGAGCTGCTAGGGTTTACAGGGGTGTTTTGCACGCAAGGAGCCGACCCTTGCTACGATGGATGTCTCCTCTCTTTTATAGGCGCCTCGGGTCTTCTTCTTCGGCTTGGACTTCGAGGTGGCTCCCACTTGCCAGCGGCAAGGCGGAGCATGAGTCCACCGTGCTCCATTCGTCCATGGACTAGGTCCATTGTTGATAAAGGTGGCGCCGTGGCCGACACGCGGCCGACCGTGCTTGTACCGCCCCTAGAGTGGGCAGTCTCTGAGGTGGAGCCCACGATGACGATCTCCGTTGGAGGGTTGCGCCGTCCACCTACTTTATCGTTAGAGTAGAAGGTCCTCGCAGCTGTGCAGTAGGCGGCGCAGCTTTGTTGACCGCTTTATCACCAGGGACAGCGACGGAGGTTTGAGCGCCTCTGTACGGGTGTGCCAAAGGTCACGTGCGCTCCGTGGGGGTTCCTTGGCGACGACGTTTCCCCCCAGGCCTGAGGGGAGGTTCATGCCGGACTTCCCTCAGGCGAGTTGGTTCCTTGACGGGGAGGATCCCCTGAGGTGGGAAAGTCCCTTGAGGCCCTCGCTCCCCCTTCAGGCCCTCGAGGGGAATTGCCTCTCGAGGGTCCCGTCAGGCGGTGTCGCCTAGTCCTTAGCCGTTTTGTCCGTCTGGCCCGCGAGCGAGGCCTGAGGGGAATGGGCTCTTGATACCCCAGTTCCTACTGGGCTGACAGTAGCCCCCGGGCCCATGATGGGAACGACTAAGCCCATGGCTTAGGCGAAGTGTTGTGGGCCCTTAGTGCCCAGCCGGCCCGTGCCACGCGGCACTCAGACGGCTAACGGCTCTGCGCGATCTGGGGCGTGAGTCGTGGGGGGTCCCACCACGTCCTTGTAACCGCTCTTGGAGGGGACATAAAGCCCGAGCGCTGCGGCAGGGAGCCGTTACCGTTTCCAACTCCTCGTAGAAAATTCCGCTCCACAGAGCTCTCCGCCTTAGCGCTCTCCTGCGAGTTCCTGTTCTCCAACTCCTTCCAACCTTCGCGCCCGTGACGATGAGTCCTCCCAAGAGCAAGGGCAAGGCCGCCGCGGGGTCTTCCTCCCAGGCGGAGGCTACGGAACCCGTGATGGGCGCGGCGCTGCTCGGCGTGCGCGTCAACGAGAAAGCGCTCTCCAAGGTCCGCTACTTGGTGACGGACCAGACGAATGAGCACGGCGCCACCGCCTTGAAGCCCGCGGCGCACGGGAAGCGCCCGCGGGGATTTTTTCCCGGTCTTCCATTACTCTCTGGCCGCGGGACTGGTGCCGCCCTTCTCTCCGTTCCTGGAGGCGGTGCTGACGTTCTATCAGATGCAGCTGTTGCACCTGCACCCCAACTCCATCCTCATACTCGCCGTCTTCGCCTACCTCTGCGAGGCGTACCTGGGCCTGAAGCCCACGGTGGGGCTGTTCCAGTGCTTCTACGCGCTCCGGAACACGGCGAAGAACGAGCGCTCCGGGTGCGTCTCGTTCCGCATCGTCGACGGCATGGGGGGCGTCTACATCCCCATGTCCTGGCACGAGGGCAAGGACATCACGTCCGTGACGAAGAAGGTAGACGACTTCCGCCAGAAGTGGTTCTTCGTCGGGGTGGAGCGTCCCTGCGCCTTCCTCGAGGTCCCGGACGAGCCTCCGATGAAGAATTCCCACTGGGGCAAGGCTATCTTTGACGGCGCCAAGAACACGAGCCTGATGGGGCGTCTGAGCTTCCTTCGCGAGGAGGGCCTCACAGGTGTAGCACCCCCGTGAGCCAGGCTAGACAAATCCCAGATATTCTTCTGATATAAGCCTAACCTTGATCTCGAGAGCCAACAGCTGAACAATCGGTAACACAACAGTGACTCTACGACTCAAAGCACTATTATACAAACTCTTAGCAGAGTGAAGATAGCAAATATTACAAGCAGAGGTCACTGACCCAAACAACTCATCAAACAGCGAAAGCAAATTATGTTATGCTACATAACAAGAACCAAAAGGCCTAAGAGGCCATAACATAAGCGACGTCCCGCCCATCGATTCCAGGCTGCTGCCCGGGAACCCCGATCTACTCGTCGATGTCCAGGTAGAAACCGGCAGTGGAGTTGGAACCTTCACCTGTCCAAAAAGTGCGCAAGGCTGAGTACAGGAGGTACTCAACAAGACTTAATTAACCTATTATATATCTGCCCGTTCAGGGAGTAATCATGAATGTCTTTGCATAAAGCCATCTTTGTTTTTCAAATCGAGGGAGGAGAGAGAGTCTCGCATCTGTAGACTTTTAAAATGGGATAAGGGAACAACACCTCTGACCTCATCCTCCATCTTCTGTAGCCACCGAGATGCCATCGCTTGCACCACCCTCAAGAATCACCCCCTCGCTCAACCCGAGGAAGTAACCCTAACCATCCTTAGTTGACAGTTTTATGATAAATTTTAAGTTGTCTATGATCACCGAAATAAGGTACCAAGTCGTCCGTAACCGTGGACACGGCTTTCCGAAAAGATTTACCCTGCAGGGGGTGTAACTACCCACACGCGCCAACCAACCGATACGCCAGACTTTAGCACTCTACCTGGGAGTGCCGGCTGGAGAGTTGGCCACGACCTTTCCCAAGCTTCGCTTATGTTCATGAGCCACAGCAGTAGATCTGACCACGCGCAGCGGTCTCTAGTGCGGGTTGCCAGGGTCAACATGTGGACCGCAGCCCTGTTGCCCAGCCCTAAATTTTCTCCTCAAATCATTTTACCGCACCCGCAAATGGAATACTCGAACTAGTGGCTTCACGTAGTAGGCTAGGCAAGTTGGAGTCGAGGGGGAAATGAATACCCCGTGTGGATGCACGAATAGTCTTGGTTCCGAACCCAGGAACTCAGTTCCTACTGTCGACGAGAACGAGACAATCCACCACAATCCCAATGTGGCCTCTCGTCCAAGTCTTTAACAATAAATAAATCATGTGTACTTATTCCATCCCAATCCTCTCAACTGGATGGAGAAAGGAACAACTAAGCAAGCCTAAGCGGCGATGCAACGCAAGGAACCCTCTATACCTTGACCAAAACATCTTTGAACCGTATGCATAACACAAGAATCAGATACTTTGGAAATCTTATATGTGCAGATATAAGGTTATGCTTGCCTTGCTCTTCAGTAGCTGGGTATTGGTCTTCGGAGGCGTTGCAGACACTCTCGGGCTCAGATCCTATCGCGAAGAACCAAATACCGGAAAGGAATGACACAATCAATACAATATTGATGCGATGCGCAATCACATGAATGATATGTCATTTTAGAATTTCCTAGATGCAAGCACCAAATTAAATGGATGAATATAACATACCCATAATTTAAATTAGGGTTTATTAAGGTGAGACTAATAACATTATTTTTCTTGTATGGAATATGTATGATTATAGTTGAATAGATTTTATTTTTCTGAGTATTTTGATATAAAAATCATATTTTTCTGATTTAAAATGAATTAGTTATGAATTTTTCAAAGTTTAAACAATTTAATTCAAATTAAATCATTTGTTAATTCCATTTTAAATAATTATAATTTAAATAAATATTATTGGACCCACATGTCATAACTTTAATAATTACATAAAACATTATTTGGAAATGAATAGAATTCTGACAAGGGGACCCACCTGTCAGGGAATAAATAAATACAGAAATAATTTTGAAATTCCAGAAAAGAAAAAGAAAAGGGCTGATGACGTCAGCTGACGTCATCCACGGCCAAATCCCCACTGCTGATCACGATTCTCTCGGACCAGAGGGAATTGGGGCGATTGAGATGCAGCAGAAGGAAGAGGAGGCCGAGGCGGACCAGGAAGTGGCGGCGCTGTGACCAAATGGTCACCGGAGTTACTCCGGTGCCTCGCCGGAGCGGAGCACGACGGCGGCGCTTGACGATCGGGCTAACCAGAGAGAAAGGGAGTGAGAGGAGGGCACGGGGAGGACCGCAGGATCAACCTGAAGCTCGTAGAAGTGTCGAGGAGGCGAGGGGAGCTCGGGGTTGGCCGGAAATCGTGGTCGACGGCGGCGGACCCAACGAAGGGAATCGATGTTTCCCGCGGCTTCGCGGCTTCCCAGCACAAACCGCTCGAGGAGGAGGAAGAGGAGAGCGAGGCGGTTCTTCTGGTCTTCTCGCCGGAGCAGGAGGTGGCCGGAATTCGCCGGAGTTTCTCGCCGGACGTAGCTAGGGTTTCGGGCGAGCTGAGGAAGAAGAGACGAGATGGGAATGGCTTAGGGTTTTTCTCCGGCGGCAGGCGACCTTCTTGTAGTCCAGGGAGGGGCGGCGGCACGTATCTTGGCGCAGAAGAGGCAGGGGACGGCGAGGCGCTCGACAGCGCACGGCGGCGCCGTCGGAAGCTCGAAGACGATGGTTTTCTTCTGAAAACCCCCCTGAAGATCTTACTTTTTGCCAGATTCTTTCACAAACAGGCCCCTGGTTACTTATTTAAAAGGTTTGGGCTTTTCTGTGAAGAGAAAAATTTGCAGAAAAATACTAGGAGATTCAAAATTTCACAAGGAAGCCATTGGCAGTCCTGGATTTTGAAAATTTGGAATATTTTGAGTTCACCAAGAATAGCAAGAGTTTAACCCTTTCTTTCAAAAGCAACATGTGAATTTTAAATGCAAATTCTTATCCAAATTAAATGAGATGCATGCAATGCTCAAAACACACCTTATATTCCACTTAGCAAACTTGGGATGTTACAGATCTACCCTCCTTACAAGAATCTCGCCCCGAGATTCCTAGGTTTTAGAAAAGAAGTCGGGATACTCAGATCGGAGACGATCTTCGCGTTCCCAGGTTGCTTCCTCCTCAGAGTGATGAGACCACTGAACCTTGAGGAACTTGATGCTCTGACGACGAGTTTTACGCTCGGCTTCATCAAGGATACGGATAGGATATTCACGATAGGTTAGATCCTCTTGAAGGTCAAGAGTCTCATGATCAACACCACGAATGGGGTTTTTGAAGCAACGCTTCAACTGGGAAACATGGAAGACGTCATGGACGTCTGGAAATTTTGAGGGTAGTTCCAATTGGTAGGCAAGCTTTCCACGATTAGCAAGAATGCGAAAGGGACCAACATAGCGAGGAGCCAGTTTGCCTTTGATACCAAATCGACGGACACCCCGAAGAGGAGTGACCCTGAGATAGGCATACTCGCCAACTTCATAGTGAACATCTTGGTGATGGCTGTCATAGTAGCTCTTCTGACGGGACTGAGCTGTTTTGAGACGTTCACGGACGATATTGACTTGATCTTCTGCTTCTTTGATGATATCTGGCCCAAAGAGTGATCTCTCACCAGTTTCGGACCAGTTCAAAGGGGTACGACATCTCCTGCCATATAAAGCTTCAAAGGGTGCCATACCAATGCTAGATTGGAAGCTGTTGTTGTAACTGAATTCAGCGAATGGAAGACACTTCTCCCAATTCTTCCCGAAGGATATGACACAGGCTCTTAACATGTCCTCAAGAATCTGATTGACTCGTTCTGTCTGACCACCGGTTTGAGGATGATAAGCTGTGCTGAAAGAAAGATGGGTTCCCATAGCTTGTTGGAAACTGGACCAGAACTTGGAGGTAAACAGACTCCCACGGTCAGAGATGATCTTCTTCGGAACACCATGAAGAACAACTATCCGGGAGACATACAGATCTGCTAACTGAATAGCGGTAATATCTTCTCGAACAGGAAGGAAGTGAGCAACCTTGGAAAGGCGGTCCACGACTACCCAGATAGCATTGTTTCCCTTTTGAGTCTTTGGAAGACCAGTGATGAAATCCATACCAACTTCATCCCACTTCCAGACAGGAATGGAAAGGGGTTGAAGGGTACCAGCTGGCCTTTGATGTTCAGCTTTAACGCGACGACAAACGTCACATTCTGCCACAAACTTAGCAATTTCTCGCTTCATCCGGGACCACCAGAATCTCTGACGAAGGTCCCTATACATCTTAGTGCCACCAGGATGGATAGAGAGAGGTGACTCATGAGCTTCCCGGAGGATTAGGGCTTTCAACTTCTGGTGGTTCGGTACCACTAGACGGTCACCGAAGTAGACAATACCTTTATCATCAAGGGAGAAACATTTATCCACTCCGCTAACAATGTTCTCTTTTGTCTGGATAACTTCAGAGTCTAGCTTCTGAGCAGCCCTGATCTTGTCCTCAAGAGAGGGTTTCACCTCTAGATTCGCGAGAAATCCACTAGGAACAACTTCAAGGTTGAGTCGTGCAAACTCCTCATAGAGGGAGGGTTGAGCTTTCTTAAGTATCAGATTGTTGCAGTAAGACTTCCGACTTAGCGCATCGGCAACAACATTCGCCTTGCCGGGTTGGTAGTTGAGACCCAAATCATAGTCTTTGAGGAGTTCCAACCATCTTCTTTGTCTGAGATTCAGATCCGGCTGGGTGAATAGATACTTCAGACTTTGATGATCCGAATAGACCTCGCAGCGATTACCAAAGAGATAATGTCGCCATTGCTTTAGAGCATGTACAACAGCAGACAGCTCTAGATCATGGGTTGGATAGTTCAGCTCATGTGGTTTCAACTGCCGAGAGGCATAGGCCACAACATGACCATCTTGCATCAACACACATCCGAGCCCCTGAAGAGAAGCATCACAGAAAACAACGAAATCCTTGCTCGTATCAGGAAGAACAAGAACTGGGGCAGTAGTCAACTTGGTTTTCAATACCTGAAAGCTTTCTTCTGCTTTTTCTGACCATTCAAACTTCTTTCCTTTCTTGAGAAGATCAGTCAGGGGCTTTGCAATCTTGGAGAAGTTCTCAATAAAGCGACGGTAATAACCAGCAAGTCCGAGAAAACTCCGAATCTCTTTAGCTGATTTAGGTGTCTCCCAATCCAAAACAGCTTGAACTTTCTCCGGAATGACGGTAACACCATCGGCTGACACAACATGACCAAGAAAGATAAGCTCCTTCAACCAGAATTCACACTTAGAGAACTTGTCATAGAGACGATGCTCACGAAGCTTGGTCAACACCAAACGCAGATGCTCTGCGTGTTCTTCTTCGGTTTTGGAATAGATTAGGATATCATCGATGTAGATCACGACGAACTTGTCAAGGTACTCCATGAATACTGAGTTCATCAGCCGCATAAAAGTGGCTGGAGCATTGGTAAGACCAAAGGACATCACGGTATACTCATAGAGACCATAACGAGTCTGAAATGCCGTCTTTGGAATGTCATCCTCCCGGATTTTGATTTGATGATAACCAGACCTCAGATCCATCTTGGAGAAGACAGTAGCACCAGCTAGTTGGTCAAATAGATCATTGATCCGAGGAAGAGAGTACTTGTTCTTGATTGTCACAGCATTCAACGGTCGATAGTCAACCACCAGTCGAGGAATGTTGGTGTCCCGCTTCTTAACAAAGAGTGCAGGGCATCCCCAAGAAGAGGTGCTAGGTTGGATAAATCCCTTTTCTTCCATCTCCTCTAACTGTCTCTTTAATTCCACCAACTCTTCCTTAGGCATGCGGTAAGGTCTTTTGGAGACTGGAGCAGTTCCAGGAACCAACTCAATAACAAACTCCACACTCCGATCAGGTGGCATACCAGGCAACTCCTCAGGAAAAACATCTGGAAATTCACGAACCACCTGGACGTCTTGAATCTCAAAGGTAGGTGTGGCGTCCATGGCACACAACTCTGAGCTTGGAAAAGATGTTGCGGAGGAAGGTACTGAGGAAGGAGACCAGTACCGAACAGTTTCACCAGAGGGATGGGTCATATTTACAGATCTGGCTGCACAGTCAATAACGGCCTTGTACCGTACCAGCCAATCCATGCCCAAGATGACGTCAAGATCAGTTGACTTGAGGGCAATGAGAGAGACGGGATAAGATAAAGAGCCTATAACAATGTTGGGTTCAGGGGCAGTCCAGATTGCCCGCCAACGAGATCCCGGGGTATTAATCTCCATAGAGATAGACATTTCCTCTAGAAGGATACCATGCTTTTGAGCGAATCCTTGCGAAATGAATGAATGCGATGCTCCGGAATCAAACAAAACTGTAGCTGGAATTGAGTTGAGATGAAGCGTACCAAGAATGACGCTTGGATCTTCTTCAGCAGCCTCAGCAGTGACATGGGTCAGACGACCACGTCCAGCTCCAGATGGTTTAGCATCCTTCTTTGGCGGGATAACTCCACCTTTAGCAGCATTCTGTGGGCACCCATAGGAGAAGTGACCGGGCTGACCACAGGTGTAGCAGATAAGTCCAGCTGGAGCAGCACCTGAGGGACGATAGCTTTGCCCACCACCATATGTCGAGGTAGAATGGGGTGCAGTTGGGCGAGGAGATAACCAGCAGGCTTGGGTGCATATGGGGCTCTTGGAACAGCGCTATATGGAATGAACACACGGCGCTTCTTGAAGCCGGAGCCAGATGCACGAGGATCCCCGGAGACAGACCTCATAGCAGAATCCATTTCCTTTCTTCCATTCTCAAGGGTGATAGCCTGATTATACAGATCCTGAAAGGTCTGGAACTTAAAAGGTAGCAGCTCATACCGAAGTGCTGGGTTCAGGCCCTTGCGGAATAGCTCTTGTTTATCCGCATCATCGGTAACATCTCGAGGGGCATAGCGAGCGAGACGAGTGAACTCACGCCCGTAAGCCTCGATATTCAACCTTCCCTGGGACAGCTCCAGGAACTCCTTTCTTTTGATGTCCATTACTGCCTTAGGGATATAGGCAGCACGGAAGGCAGTACGGAATTGTTCCCAAGTGATCTCATGTCCTGGCGCCTGCAACGCCAAGAAACCTTCCACCAAGCGCCAGCTGCACCCTCTAGCTGGTAGGTGGCAAAGTTCACACGGTCATTGGCTTGAACATGGAGAGCAGCAAACTTACGCTCAATTGTACGGATCCAGTCATCAGCTTCAAGGGGCTCCTTGTATTCACCAAAGGTAGGAGGCTGAGCTTTAAGGAAATCTCCAAGTGTAGCACAGACATTGGGACGACGTTCTGTGTTCTGGGCCACTCGCTCAAGGAGATGTTCAGTCCGCACGCGATTGTTCTCGATGTTCTGAAGAACCTGCGCCATTGTAGGAGGTGGCGGCAGTTCATCATCATCATGGTGACGACCACCACGGCCCTGGCCACGGGTACCACTTGACATCCTGATAGCATAGAACAGAAACCACGAAGGTTAGATCCACCGGTAAACAGGGTAGATGAAAAGACGTGGAAAGTAACAGGATATCAATGATAAGAGATGGTCAAGCAGTAGAATTCAAGATTGGAAGAAGAAAGATACATGCTTCAGCGGAGTTGAAACATATAGAACACTCTGAGAATCCCAACCGAAAACAGGTACGAAAGAACACTACCCATCCTTCGAAATCCTTGGAAACTGGACCAGAACTTGGAGGTAAACAGGTACGGGACTGGTGCCGCCCTTCTCTCCGTTCCTGGAGGCGGTGCTGACGTTCTATCAGATGCAGCTGTTGCACCTGCACCCCAACTCCATCCTCATACTCGCCGTCTTCGCCTACCTCTGCGAGGCGTACCTGGGCCTGAAGCCCACGGTGGGGCTGTTCCAGTGCTTCTACGCGCTCCGGAACACGGCGAAGAACGAGCGCTCCGGGTGCGTCTCGTTCCGCATCGTCGACGGCATGGGGGGCGTCTACATCCCCATGTCCTGGCACGAGGGCAAGGACATCACGTCCGTGACGAAGAAGGTAGACGACTTCCGCCAGAAGTGGTTCTTCGTCGGGGTGGAGCGTCCCTGCGCCTTCCTCGAGGTCCCGGACGAGCCTCCGATGAAGAATTCCCACTGGGGCAAGGCTATCTTTGACGGCGCCAAGAACACGAGCCTGATGGGGCGTCTGAGCTTCCTTCGCGAGGAGGGCCTCACAGGTGTAGCACCCCCGAGAGCCAGGCTAGACAAATCCCAGATATTCTTCTGATATAAGCCTAACCTTGATCTCGAGAGCCAACAGCTGAACAATCGGTAACACAACAGTGACTCTACGACTCAAAGCACTATTATACAAACTCTTAGCAGAGTGAAGATAGCAAATATTACAAGCAGAGGTCACTGACCCAAACAACTCATCAAACAGCGAAAGCAAATTATGTTATGCTACATAACAAGAACCAAAAGGCCTAAGAGGCCATAACATAAGCGACGTCCCGCCCATCGATTCCAGGCTGCTGCCCGGGAACCCCGATCTACTCGTCGATGTCCAGGTAGAAACCGGCAGTGGAGTTGGAACCTTCACCTGTCCAAAAAGTGCGCAAGGCTGAGTACAGGAGGTACTCAACAAGACTTAATTAACCTATTATATATCTGCCCGTTCAGGGAGTAATCATGAATGTCTTTGCATAAAGCCATCTTTGTTTTTCAAATCGAGGGAGGAGAGAGAGTCTCGCATCTGTAGACTTTTAAAATGGGATAAGGGAACAACACCTCTGACCTCATCCTCCATCTTCTGTAGCCACCGAGATGCCATCGCTTGCACCACCCTCAAGAATCACCCCCTCGCTCAACCCGAGGAAGTAACCCTAACCATCCTTAGTTGACAGTTTTATGATAAATTTTAAGTTGTCTATGATCACCGAAATAAGGTACCAAGTCGTCCGTAACCGTGGACACGGCTTTCCGAAAAGATTTACCCTGCAGGGGGTGTAACTACCCACACGCGCCAACCAACCGATACGCCAGACTTTAGCACTCTACCTGGGAGTGCCGGCTGGAGAGTTGGCCACGACCTTTCCCAAGCTTCGCTTATGTTCATGAGCCACAGCAGTAGATCTGACCACGCGCAGCGGTCTCTAGTGCGGGTTGCCAGGGTCAACATGTGGACCGCAGCCCTGTTGCCCAGCCCTAAATTTTCTCCTCAAATCATTTTACCGCACACGCAAATGGAATACTCGAACTAGTGGCTTCACGTAGTAGGCTAGGCAAGTTGGAGTCGAGGGGGAAATGAATACCCCGTGTGGATGCACGAATAGTCTTGGTTCCGAACCCAGGAACTCAGTTCCTACTGTCGATGAGAACGAGACAATCCACCACAATCCCAATGTGGCCTCTCGTCCAAGTCTTTAACAATAAATAAATCATGTGTACTTATTCCATCCCAATCCTCTCAACTGGATGGAGAAAGGAACAACTAAGCAAGCCTAAGCGGCGATGCAACGCAAGGAACCCTCTATACCTTGACCAAAACATCTTTGAACCGTATGCATAACACAAGAATCAGATACTTTGGAAATCTTATATGTGCAGATATAAGGTTATGCTTGCCTTGCTCTTCAGTAGCTGGGTATTGGTCTTCGGAGGCGTTGCAGACACTCTCGGGCTCAGATCCTATCGCGAAGAACCAAATACCGGAAAGGAATGACACAATCAATACAATATTGATGCGATGCGCAATCACATGAATGATATGTCATTTTAGAATTTCCTAGATGCAAGCACCAAATTAAATGGATGAATATAACATACCCATAATTTAAATTAGGGTTTATCAAGGTGAGACTAATAACATTATTTTTCTTGTATGGAATATGTATGATTATAGTTGAATAGATTTTATTTTTCTGAGTATTTTGATATAAAAATCATATTTTTCTGATTTAAAATGAATTAGTTATGAATTTTTCAAAGTTTAAACAATTTAATTCAAATTAAATCATTTGTTAATTCCATTTTAAATAATTATAATTTAAATAAATATTATTGGACCCACATGTCATAACTTTAATAATTACATAAAACATTATTTGGAAATGAATAGAATTCTGACAAGGGGACCCACCTGTCAGGGAATAAATAAATACAGAAATAATTTTTAAATTCCAGAAAAGAAAAAGAAAAGGGCTGATGACGTCAGCTGACGTCATCCACGGCCAAATCCCCACTGCTGATCACGATTCTCTCGGACCAGAGGGAATTGGGGCGATTGAGATGCAGCAGAAGGAAGAGGAGGCCGAGGCGGACCAGGAAGTGGCGGCGCTGTGACCAAATGGTCACCGGAGTTACTCCGGTGCCTCGCCGGAGCGGAGCACGACGGCGGCGCTTGACGATCGGGCTAACCAGAGAGAAAGGGAGTGAGAGGAGGGCACGGGGAGGACCGCAGGATCAACCTGAAGCTCGTAGAAGTGTCGAGGAGGCGAGGGGAGCTCGGGGTTGGCCGGAAATCGTGGTCGACGGCGGCGGACCCGACGAAGGGAATCGATGTTTCCCGCGGCTTCGCGGCTTCCCAGCACAAACCGCTCGAGGAGGAGGAAGAGGAGAGCGAGGCGGTTCTTCTGGTCTTCTCGCCGGAGCAGGAGGTGGCCGGAATTCGCCGGAGTTTCTCGCCGGACGTAGCTAGGGTTTCGGGCGAGCTGAGGAAGAAGAGACGAGATGGGAATGGCTTAGGGTTTTTCTCCGGCGGCAGGCGACCTTCTTGTAGTCCAGGGAGGGGCGGCGGCACGTATCTTGGCGCAGAAGAGGCAGGGGACGGCGAGGCGCTCGACAGCGCACGGCGGCACCGTCGGAAGCTCGAAGACGATGGTTTTCTTCTGAAAACCCCCCTGAAGATCTTACTTTTTGCCAGATTCTTTCACAAACAGGCCCCTGGTTACTTATTTAAAAGGTTTGGGCTTTTCTGTGAAGAGAAAAATTTGCAGAAAAATACTAGGAGATTCAAAATTTCACAAGGAAGCCATTGGCAGTCCTGGATTTTGAAAATTTGGAATATTTTGAGTTCACCAAGAATAGCAAGAGTTTAACCCTTTCTTTCAAAAGCAACATGTGAATTTTAAATGCAAATTCTTATCCAAATTAAATGAGATGCATGCAATGCTCAAAACACACCTTATATTCCACTTAGCAGACTTGGGATGTTACAACAGGGCAGATGGTCGTGGCGGATTTTGTGACCCGCCGCATCGCGCCCCTCCAAGCTCACTCGGTCCCTATGTGGATGTACTCGGGGCCGAACGACAAGATGCGGCTCCACGTTGAGGACAACGACAAGGACGTCGTCGACAACATCCTCTCCGCGCTCTTCGTCAACCCCTCCGTGCTCCCTGCGAACGAGGTCCGCGTGGCGCTCCGGCCTCTTCACCAGTACAACCTGACGGAGCGCATGGCCCGCCTGGAGGAGATGCCTTCGTTCTCCCCGACAGGCCCGGCGGACTCTGACGTGCCACTGCCGGCCCTGCGGGAAGCGGAGGGGGCCGGTTCTCCCTCGGCCTCCGGAGCTGGCCTAGGCGAGGAGGAAGCCGCAGCCGGGGAGGTCTCCTGTTCTAGGACAGGGCCTTTTACTGATGAGACTCGCGATATCTCGTCAGGCGACGAAGACGCCTTCTTGGTGGTGCCCTCGCGCCCCTTGGAGGAGGAAGCTGAGGAAGGGGAGGCCTCAGGTGCGGAGGACTCTCTGGGGAGGCGCGGCCTTCGCACCAAGGCCGCCATGGATCACGCAGGGGCGAGGACCTCTGACGTCCCTTCCAAGAGGAAAGCGGAGGCGCCCCCCGCGAGGCCTGCTGCCAAGCCTTTTCCTTCCTGGCGCTCGTCAGGCCTCGCGTGGGTCGATGCTGGCACTCCCCCTCCAGGGTGAGTTTAGACGTTGTAGGGTTGTTTGCCCTTTTGGTTTCTAATTCCTCCTCCTCTTTCGCTGAAGTTTTTCCTTGCGCCCTTGACAGTGGACCCGCGCCTGCCAAGCGCCGTCGGCTCCGCAAGGCGTCCGAGGTGAAGACCGTCCCGGCAGGGGCCGCGACTGACGAGGCCGCGAGGCCTGAGGGGGCGGCCCCAACGGTCCCCCTTGAGGAGGCGCCTCAAGTAGAAGCGACAACGCCCCTCGCGGGGGTGGCTGGTCCACCTGAGAAGGAGAGCGCCGTAGGCCCGGGCGCTCCCGCAGCACCGCGCGAGTCTCCGTTGGTGGAGGGCTCGGAGGCGAGGAGTTCTGCGCCACCTCGTGCCGCCACTCCGCCTCGCGCGGCTACGCCTCCGCGCGAGGTCACTCTGCCACGTGCGGCTGCGCCTCCGCTCGAGGTCACTCCGCCACGCGAGCCGACGCCGCCGCGCGTGTCGACTCCTCCGGTTGTGCCTACTGCGTCGTCAGCGCCCACTGCCACTGCGCAGCCCGTGACGGAGGCCTTCAAGGCGCCGGCGGGAGCGGGCACGTCTGCCGGGGACGGTTCCTCCTCTTCTCCGCGCCAGGCTGAAGGCGAGGAGCGCCTCACGGCTGCAGGGCCTAAAGGGGGCGCGGGCATGGGCTCCGGCGGGGCTCAAGCCAGCCCCCTTGACCTTCCCGCGGCCGGACCTGCGGGACTCGACACCGAGGATGGCCCTTTTGCGAGCCGAGCCCTGGTGCTCCGCGGCTGGGACTGGAGCGCGGGGCGTCGTGAGGCCGCCTTTGGCCTCGTGAGGGAGTCCCTGGAGGGCTTGGAGGCGCACCTCGCCCTTGGGGACATATGGCTCGCTCAGCGGCAGAAGGAGCTGGCGAGATCGTGGGAGTCCTTCCACGCGGTGGTCGAGGCGCACCGGCTGGAGGACTTGGCGCTGCAGGCCGCCCGCGAGGAAGCCGTCAACTTCGCCAAGGAGACCCGTGAAGCGGCCGCCCGCGACGCTGTGGAGCTGCTCCTCCCCCTTCAGGCAGAACGCGACGCTGCGGCGAAGCTCCTGCGCGAGGTCGAGGCGGAGCGCGAGACGATGGAGGGCTCGTTGGCGCAGAAGCGCCGCGAGCTGGGCCAGCTGGAGGCCCAACTGCTCTCCACCCACCAGACCGCAGCGGCTGCTCTGGAGGAGGACCGCAAGGCCTTTGCCAAGCGCGAGCGGCAGCTGGTCTCCAAGGAGGAGGAGCTGCAGCAGCGCGAGGAGCAGCGCCTCCAGGCGGAGAAGGACCTGGCTGCTCAGCGCGAGGCCCTCGAGGAGCAAGAGAACGAGCTGGCCCAGGCGACTCTGAAGTACGAGGACAACGTTGCTGCCCAGATATCACATGAGATCCTCGCCCTTCTCATATGAATGTATGTAGACCATGTTTTTCAACATGAGTCGTTAGTATATGACATATTAAGACTATGTGTGTCGGTTTTTCAAATTTTCGATAATTTTTTAAATTATTATGGTTATTTCAAATTCGGTCAAACCTAAGTTTGACCAACATTTAAACAAGTTTAAAACATGAAAATGAAAAACTAAGCATGGGTACTTCTTAGTCACTCCAAAACGAATCTTTTGTGAGGTTTTAGAAAATTTCATGTTGCAATTCCAAAACTACTACTCTCCAACCTTAGACCTCATAGTTTGAGTTATGCAATATCACATGATCTCCATCCCTTCTCCTTTTGAATGTATGTAGACCATGTTTTTCAACTTGAGTCGTTAGTATATGACATAAGACGACTATGTGCGCATGATTTTCTTTTTTTTTGAAATTTGTTAGAATATTTGAATCTCATTTCAAATGTCGATCAAACTGTAGTCGTCCGATTTCCTCTAGAAGGAATATGCAGCCGTCTGATTTTCTCCAGAGGGAATCTGCAGGCGATCCGCGAGAAGCTCGTTCTGCGATCTGATTGGACGCGCGCGTAGGACAAGGGTTGTACACCCGCTGAAGAGTGGACCCAACGGGGATTTTGGCTCGCCCACCCAAATTTGCCTCAGTAACACCAAATGGGTATCTTGGCACACCAAATGCAGATTTTTGTTGTTACCCATCGTAACCAAATGGATATTTTGGCAAATCAAATGGGGGATAGCAAGAGCTTGCTCAAATCTAGATCGAATCCATATAAATTTTCAAATGAGCTTGGACTCGTTGAAAAAATGTTTCAAATGAGTTACAAAGGTAGGGTAAACGGCCTCATTTCTAAGCAATAAATGGTGGAGTCGCCGCCAAAATGTGTTTGAAATGAGCTCCAAAGGTAGGTAAACGGTCTTATTTCTAAGCAAAAATGGTGGACTCGCCGCAAAAATGTGTTTCAAATGAGCTCCAAAGGTAGGGTAAACGGCCCCATTTCTAAGAAAAAATGGTGAACTCGCTGAAAAATGTGTTTCAAATGAGCTTCAAAGGTAGGGTAAACGGCCTCATTTCTAAATAAAAATGATGGACTCGTCAGAAAATTTGCAAACTGAAGTGGATTTACACACACAATTGGAAACGTCAAGCACAAGTCCATTGCCCTTGATAAAGCAACTAATAACTAAAATAGATCAACAACTAATAACTAAATTGGCACTTGCCCTTAATAAAGCAACTAATAACTAAAATGGACTACCACTCGCCCTCGTCATCGGAAACCTCCACCATTGAGGCCTTGCCCTTGGCATCGACATCTTCTGACGCGTTGCTGTTCAACGCCGACCACATGTCCTCCTTCTTCCCCTAGCTCTCCGAGTAGATCTTGAGCCATTGCTTCTCGGCGGAATGCTTGGCCAGGTCCATGGCTTTCTGGTCGGCCATGGCCCAGACCAAACCCGGGTCCAGCACCTCCGTGACCTCCTCCTTCCAGGCCATGGTCCAGTGCATACCCTAGTCTTCCTTGTCATCCTCGTCGGACAGATCGATGAAGGGAATGGGATCGGGAACAATGTCCCTGCCCCTGCCCCTTGGACTTGGAGACTCCCCGTCCCATACTGCTTCCCTCGCTCGCCTCCTGCTCAAACTTGGAAGAGTACGCGCACGCCGACGCCCACGCCTACTCCCCATGTCGCTTCCCTCGCTCGCCTCAAGAAACCAATGATAGGGGACGTGGCGGCGGCGGTTCGAGCTGGGAGTGGAGCTTCCATCACTACGAGACATGAAGAGATATGGGACTGGGCGAAGGTGTCTAGGAGAGGAAGAGGGGATTTGTGAGCGCAACGGGTAAGGAGATCGCTCCTTTTAATGCCATCTGCGGTCTGGACGGCGTCGGGTCTAAAGGGCAGTAATGGCGACTTGTCATTAATTCGGCTCTAGACTGCTCAGCTCGGAGCAGGACATAGTAGGCAAGAGAGACGCGAGGACAGCGGGGCAGATGCGCGTCCGGGCCAGAAGTGTAGGCGGAGAGGTAGCTTTTTGCCGGCTAGGGGGCACGTCATTTAAGGCGCGGCAAGCACAGGCATGGACGCGCACGTACGGCTCCATGCATGCTCTCCGCCGGCGCTGGCCCCACTTGCATGCATGCTTTAAGGTCAAAGGGACGACCCCACTAGCCGACCCCACGAAATTCCAACCGAGCCACTCCAGGCCGACCCCACCAAGCCGATCCCACCGGTTGAAGTAGATTGACCAGAGCGAAACGAGCGTTTGGCCGATATACGAGCAAACCAGGGCACAGAACAGAGAAACAACACGGGTATGGCACAGACAGATAGAACTCAGAAAACCATGGCACAGAACCAATTAACCCTTAGTATAAATATTGTTTTAGTATTGCTTACTAGAAATATTGTTTAGTATTGCTAGAATATAGCTTTAGTATAAATATTTTTTTACTATTTTGTTGTTATTATACTAAATATTATTTTAGTATTGCTAGTATAGCTTTAGTGTTTTAGGACTTAGTAAAGTTTAGTTTTTATTCTTTATTCTTTATAGTTTAGTATTGCTAGTATATATTCTTTATTCTTTATTCTTTTTAGTACAATTTTTAATCTTTACTAGTAAATATGCCCGTGCGTTGCACCGGGTTTTAAAGTACACATTTTAAATTATGACACCCAAATGTTCCACGCATGGTCTGAAAATTTAGTACAAAAAATATATGTGCTACTCCAAGAATCTATCACAACTCATATGCAAATTCTACACTCCTATTAATCTTTCTTTTTGTATGGTGAGCTAATAAACATGCAGATCAGGAAGAATATAGTGTATCTTTGCCTGCACAAAATATTTAAAATTTTGACATGCTTGCTTTGACACCATTCATCCATGAATCCTGCTCTACAAATAACCTACATACCAAATAGAACATTCAGCTTTGAACAAGTAAGACCATATTCAGTATAGAGAAAGAAACAGAACATAAGTGGGATACAATTAGAGAACATGTCTATCTCTATGTATACGATACAGAGAAATTTCCTAGCATAAAGAAGCGTGCCTATTGCCTGGATCGGAGCATCAAGCATTGAAGCTGCGGAAGCCGGATGGCAGAACCAGAGTACGTCGTGTACTTCGCCAGCGCCTCCGTGACTCTATGCAGCCGACAGTCCCCAGACCAAAACCATGGTTTCACGCGTGTAAACTCGAATTTAAACATGGATCCATC
Organism: Poa annua; assembly: GCA_026929855.1. Taxonomy (NCBI): domain Eukaryota; kingdom Viridiplantae; phylum Streptophyta; class Magnoliopsida; order Poales; family Poaceae; genus Poa; species Poa annua. Next base: position 181,354,202 of record CM049426.1, read on the forward strand.
GATTAATCAAACACATAGAGCAAGCGGCAGCAACACGGAGAAGTACCGAGCAGTGTGCAGACTAAATGCTTGTGTGCGACGGGCAGGTAATGTTAATGAGTATTGGTCATCAATTGATCGGTGTGCTAGTTTACTTACCTAATTGCACATGCTTGCAGACTATGTTAGTACGGACTACAGAGTCAGGCTACAGCGGTCCACCGGCAGCGCAATCAATTTCAGCTCCGGCTCGCCGCTCGGCCGGGTACTGCTGCCACACGGAGCGCTCGCGTGGCCTGGACGACTCTGTCTCCCTGGCGTACCATGCGGCGGAGCTCCCCGTCTCGACGGCCGCCGGGCACCTGGCCCATCCGCGCGTATCCTCCCTACACGGCGGCGGTGGCTGCAGCTCGTCGTAGTCGTCCTCGGACTCCACACGGGACCCGGAAGAACTCGTCCGCGAGATCGTCGAGGCTGATCGCGCGAAATCCTCCTAAGGTGCGGCCGCCCCCGACCTCGGTGACGGACCTCGAGGAGGGCGTTGACGCGTCGTCCGGGAAGGGTAACGGCAGCGGGAACCTGCTCAGGCTCCTCGACCGGCGGAGGCTTCCCCTCTGCTACCCAAGCCGTCGTGTGTCTGGCCGTGCGCGGCGTAGCAGCCGTCGCCCTCCAAGGCGTCCCTCCTGGTCGCCGATCGAAACGCTGCCAAGGTAGCTAGGTGCCGCTTCCCAAGACTGCAACGCGGCTGCGCCGCCGAGGAGAGGAGGCTTCTCCGGGGGCGGTGATTTGGGGAGGCGCCGGGGGCGGGCGAAGTCGGCCATGGAGGCGTGGGGATTGACGACCAAAAAAAGAAAGAAACGAAGCGGTACTGAACTGATGGATGGTAATGGTGGGTTAATATCACCAAATTTGTATGGGTAAAATCGTCTAAAAAATGGTCAACGAAAAATTTGGCAGAAGCCTTACTGTTTTTATTATTAGGTATAGATTCTTTATAGTGAAGCTATACACTATGACGGTAGAGATGATCGGGAAGGCCAAAATATAATAAGGTAGATGACGACTCATAGTATCTGAATGAAGATGGTGATGTTGGGTTGTCGTATGATCAGTTAGAAGAGCAAAACATAGGCAACCCGGAAACAAGTATTGATGTCAATGCTAGCGTTAGACACTCAGACGACAGTCTGATGTAAATATTTAAGTCTCTGCTAATTATATATATAGACCTCCACATTGAGCATATATTTAATGAATGTTTTTTAGTCCTCCACTTCAAGGTTACGGGGCCGGCCAAAAAGTGGAACGAGAAGACAATATGATTATTGACATAGTCAGTGTCGATGGGGAACCTTTGGAGCCCAAAAACAGTGTGACTGCACTTACTAATCAAGCAGGAGTTCTTGTTAGGGACATGATCCCGATCACCTGTCGAGAATGGAAGAAGCCAAAGAGCTGGTGCGTTTTGTCTCTAACGAATTGAAAAATTCGATTTGGGACAAGCTGATATCACATTTCACTCTGCCGACGATGAATACCGAGGAGCAAACAACGGCCTTGAAGGCCAAAGTCAAGGTGTGGATCCTAAAGAAGATGGCCAAACAATTCCAAACCACATAATAAGAACATGGGCGAAGTATGTCAAGAGTGGAAAAATTACTCCGGAGTTTAAGGGAACAGATGAGAGGTTACCTGATCACTGGGATGATTTCGTGACGTACAAGGAATCGGAAGAAACTCTTGAGAGGTACAAAAAGAATGCGGATAATGCCAAGAAAAGGTATACCATCATAATTTGGGGCTAGGTGGCTACAAGACTGTCATGCCTAAGTGGGATAAACTTAGGGCTGAAATTAAGGCAAAAGGTCTAACTCCAGAGACGGAGAAAGTGTCCGAGAGAGCAGGAAACTTCCTAATGGCGCATGGTATGACGTTGGAGAAGGAAACAGGGGAGTTGGTTCTTCGTGATCCTGGTTCTTCGTGATCCGGCGAAGAAAGCAGTGTTGAATACCTTTGATGATCTCAAAAAAACAGTAGCTGAGGTGGAGGTGGGAACGTTCATTCCGGATAGAGAGAACGACGAGCTGACAAAGGCACTCGGAAATCCTGAGAAGGGAGGACGAACATGAGGCTATGGAGGTGTTCCTTGGAAGATGGGGTTTCATGAGTACTATCATACTTATAGAAGGCGAGCCAGAACAACGAAGAGGAGGGAGCAGAAGGCGGCAGACCGACTTAAGAAGGTGGAATAAAGGAACGAGCTGCTCTTTGCGATGTATACGAAGATGCAGGAGAAATTTTCAAACCGTCCATAGGCCGATCAGATTTACATAGATCCCGCAGCTCATGGCCCATCTAACCGGAGAAGCAGTGTGGCTTCCACGAGGTTGCATGAGGATGATGGAGAAGTTGATGCGTCACCGATGGATCGCTACCCCGTGGATAATATCGAAGATAAGACTGAATGTTAGCTGCACCAGCAAATGGAGAACATATATGTAAAGGTGGACGTCGGATTTGCTTTAAAAGTTGATCCTGAAGTGTGTTGGCATTGTCGCGAGGTTCCAGCTGGCTATACTCGTGTTGGTCTGGAGGAATTGTACCTCGATGTGAGACATTGGAGCTTGACCACCCTGGCCCTGAAGGGGAGGCGACCCTGGAAGAAGTCAGGCATGGAATCATTTTATGGAAAAAGAAATATATCATATTTCCAGGCTCGGCGCAGAGGCCACGGTCTCTCTCACCTCCACCACCTCCAAAGTCTATTGAACTTCGATAGGGACGATGACGACACCTACATGACTCCACCTCGATCTTCGCCGCCGCGTCAGCAGCCTGAACCTTCTTCGCCTGAACCTTCTTCGCCTGAGTACAAAGCGGGAAAGCGGAAGATCGGTCAGGTCAAGTGGGGTAACTTGACTAAGTGCCCGCCTGCGCCTACTAAGGCGAAATTGTCGCCGCTTCCAAAGGTCCCCAGGAGTCCTCCAAAGTTTCCATCCCTTATAAGCCCCCTGTGGAAAACATGCCAGACTTATCATACGTCTCCAACGTATCCATAATTCCTTATGTTCCATGCTATGTTATATTATATTATTAAATGTTTATATGCATTTTATGTAGTTTTATGCATTTTCTGGGACTAACCTATTAACAAGATGCCACAGTGCCAGTTCCCTGTTTTCTACAGTTTTTGGTTTCAGAAAATCTCTTAAGGAAATATCCGCCAAATTGGAAACGAATCAACCAGGAATTATCTTTGGAATATTTGCGTCGTGAAGAACCGAAGATGAGACGAAAAAGGGACACGAGGGGCCCACATCGCCTGGTGGCGCGGCAGCTTCAGGAGCCGCGCCGGGAGGTGATGTGGCGCCCTCGGGCACCCACCGACCTAGGTCTTTCGCCTACAAATACCCCCTAGACCTAAAAACAGAGCACGATTAATCACTTTTTCTCCACGGGTCCCGAGTCGCCGCCGTCGTCAACACCAATTCGGAGAAGATCAGAACTGCTCCCCGGCACCCTGCCGGGAGGGGGAATCATCCTCGGAGGCCTCTACGTCGCCATGAGCGCCTCCAGACTGATGTGTGAGTAGTCTACCTTGGACTACAGGTCCGTAGCAGTAGCTAGATGGTTGTCTTCTCCTCTTGTGTTATCATGTTTAGATCTTGTGAGCTGCCCTTCATGATCAATATCATCTTTATGTAATTCTCCATGTTGTGTTTGCTGGGATCCGATGAATATTGAGTACTAAAGTTATTGCTTCATAATATATCATGTGTGTGCTATTTAATGATCTTGCATGCTCTCCGTTACTTGTGTGTGCCCTGGCCAAGTAGATGCTCATAACTCCAAGAGGGGGTATTTATGCTCGATAGTGGGTTCATGCCTCTATTAAATCTGGGGCAGGGACAGAAAGCTCTACGGTTGTAGATGTATTGTTGCTACTAGGGATAAAATACTAGTACTTTATATAAGGATGATGTTACTTACTTACTTTACACACAGTGCTTAACACGATAATTTGTTGCATGCAACTTAATACTGAAAGGGTTGCGGACGCTAACCGAAAGGTGGATTATTAGTCATAGATGCGGTTGGAATGGTCTATGTATATTGTTGTAATGCCCGAATGAATCTCACACTAGACACCATATAATTAGTATATGCATTGGGTTGCTCATCATTATTCTATCAAACTGGAAACAAATCAACCAGGAATTATTTTTGAAATATTTGCATCGCGAAAAACCGAAGACGAGATGAAGAAGGGCCACGAGGGGCCCACATTTCCTGGTGGCGCGGCAGCTTCAGAAGCCGCGCCAGGAGGTGATGTGGCGCCCTCGGGCGCCCACCGACCTAGGTCTTTCGCCTACAAATACCCCCTTGACCTAAAAACAGAGCAAGTTTAATCACTTTTTCCTCCACGGGTCCCGAGCCACCGGCGTCGTCAACACCACTTCGGGAGAGATCAGAACTTCTCCCCGGCACCCTGCCGGGAGGGGGGATCGTCCCCGGAGGCCTCTACGCCGCCATGACCGCCTCAGACTGATGCGTGAGTAGTCTACCTTGGACTACGGGTTCATAGCAATAGCTAGATGGTTGTCTTCTCCTCTTGTGCTATCAACTTTAGATCTTGTGAGCTGCCTATCATGATCAAGATCATCTTTATGTAATTCTCCATGTTGTGTTTGCTTGGATCCGATGAATATTGAGTACTAAAATTATTGCTTCATAATATCTCATGTGTGTGTTATTTAATGATCTTGCATGCTCTCTGTTACTTGTGTATGCTTTGTCCAACTAGATGCTCGTAACTCCAAGAGGGGTATTTATGCTCGGTAGTGGGTTCATATCTCTATTAAATCTGGAGCAATGACAGAAAGCTCTAAGGTTGTAGATTTACTGTTGCTACTAGGTACAAAACAATAGTACTTTGTCTCAGGATGATGTTACTTACTTACTTTACACACAGTGCTTAAGGCGATAATCTGTTGATTGCAACTTAATACTGAAAGGGGTGCGGACGCTAACCGGAAGGTGAATTATTAGTCATAGATGCGGTTGGATTGGTCTATGTATATTGTTGTAATGCCCGAATGAATCTCAACTAGACACCATATCATTAGTATATGCATTGGGTTGCTCATCATTATTCGGTCAATTGCCTAGTTGTAATTTATTTAGCACGCATGAATGAATGTTATTATTATTTATGGAGAGACACCACTAGTGAACTGTGGACCCCGGTCCTTCCCATTAATCTGATAAAACCACAACTGCAAAAATGTTACTTTCTGCAAACATACACCTTTCTTTCACACATACGTTTAATTTTTTTGTTACAGAAAGCAGTGGGATTGACACCCTCACCGTTGAGTTGGGGCAAAATACTTTGATTTTGTTTTGTGCAGATTCCACGTCAACTACGTCAAGCTCTTTTTTGGCGCCGTTGATACCTCGAGGGAATTCTTCATCTCCTACTGGTTCGATAACCTTGGTTTCATACTGAGAGAAATTTTCTGCTACACTACTTCATAACTTCGTCTTGGAGTCTCCCAACAACACACCCACCGTGTGCATCAAACTCTTTTCTGGCGCTGTTGCCGGCAGATTTGAAGATTCATCACGATGAGAGTTTTCGCACTTCCAATCTTTTTATTTTGTTATTGTGTTGCTTAGTTTATTTTTATTACTGTCTTGTTTGCTTAATATCAAAAATACAAAAAAATTAGTTACTTGCATTATTTTTCTTATTTGGATTTTGTTATATATTTTCAGTTTTGTTACTTTATTTATTTCGGTTTGCATTTATTTTCTGAATTTTGTTATGTCGATTTATTTATTAAATTGCTAAAATGAGTTCCGCTGAAAATACAAAGTTGTGTGACTTTACAAGCACCAACAATAATGATTTTATATGCACACTTATTGCTCCATCAGCATCTGAACCTGAGTTCTTTGAAATTAAACCTGCTTTATTGAATCTTGTTTTGAGAGAGCAATAATCTGGTGTTAGTTCTGATGATGCTGCTGCCCATCTAAATAACTTTGTTGAATTATGTGAAAAGCAAAAATATAAAGACATAGATGGTGATGTCATAAAACTGAAATTATTTCCTTTCTCTTTGAGAGGAAGAGCTAAAGAATGGTTGTTTTCACTGCCTACAAATAGTATTGATTCTTGGATAAAATGCAAAGATGCTTTTATAGAAAAATACTATCCTCATGCAAAGATTATTTCTCTAAGAAGTAGCATCATGAATTTTAAACAACTTGATAATGAACATGTTGCTCAAGCTTGGGAAAGAATGAAATCTATGATAAAGAATTGCCCAACCCATGGACTGACTGTTTGGATGATCATCCAAACCTTTTATGCAGGACTAAATTTTTCTTCAAGAAATTTATTGGATTCGGGTTCTGGAGGTACCTTTCTTTCTATCACTTTAGGGGCTGCAACAAAACTCTTGGATGATATGATGGTGAATTATTCTGAATGGCATACGGAGAGGACACCTCAAGGTAAGAATGTAAATTTTGTTGAAGAAACCTCCTCTTTGAGTGAAAAGATTGATATTATTATGTCTATGCTTGCTTAAATCCAATATTGATCCCAATAATGTTCCTTTAGCTTCTTTAGTTGCACAATAAGAGCATGTTGATGTAAACTTTATTAGAAACAACAATTTTAACAACAATGCCTATAGGAACAACTATGGTAACAACAACTATAAGCCCTATCCTCCTAATAATGGAAACTCTTATGGTAACTCTTATGGTAATTCTTACAACAATAATAGGACTACCACCTATGAACTTGAAACCATGTTAAAATATTTTATCACTACACAAACTTTGTTTAATAAACTATTGAGGAAAAGCTTGGGAAAATTGATATACTTGTGTCTAAAGTTGATAGTCTTGTCCTTGATGTTTCTCTTTTAAAATCTAAAGTTATGCCTACTGAAACTAAATAGGTTAATCCCTTTGCTAAAATCAATGCCATCCAAATTCAAATTGATGAAAATGTAGGATGATGGCTCAGTTACGTGCTAGATGAGAAAGAGAGAGACCTAGAGAAAGTGGCTAATATTGTTAAAGTTTTTACTATTACTACCTCTGAAAATAATGGTGTTTCACATGTTAGTAAGCCTCCTACTATCAGTGGTAACATAGTTGGTTTTGGAAATGTCTCCTCTACTTCACCCATAAATTTAAAATTGTCTAAAACTGTTGAAACTAGTGTTGACAAAAGTGCTGAAATTTTTTAAAACGTGAGAGAATGTGGTTCGGTTTGCTTTGATGATAATAATTTTGATAATTGTAATATCTCTGAAGTTATTAAGTTCTTGCAAAAATTGGTCACAAGTCCTAATGCAACCTCTCTTAATTTGTCTTTTACTGCTCAGATTACAAATGCTCTCATTAAAGCTAGGGAAGATAAACTAAAACTTGAAACTTCTATCCCTAGGAAGTTAGAAGATGGTTGAGAGCCCATCATTAAAATGAAAGTATATAAATTTGATTGGAATGCTTTGTGTGACCTTGGTGCAAGTATTTCTGTTATGCCTAAAAAGCTCTATGATATGTTTGATTTGCCACCATTGGAACATTGCTATTTGGATGTTTTTCTTGCTGATAATGCTTTGAAGAAACCTTTGGGGAGGATCAATGATATTCCTATTATGGTTAACAAAAATCTGGTCTTGTTTATTTTATTGTCTTGGATATTGAATGCAATCCATCTTGTCCAATTATGTTGGGAAGACCCTTTCTGAGAACTGTGGGTGCTATTATTGATATGAAAGAAGGTACCATCAAGTACCAATTCCCACTCAAGAAAGGTATGGAACACTTCCCTAGGAAAAGAATGAAGTTATCTTTTGATTCTATTGTTCGTTTAAATTATGGTGTTTATGCTTCATCTCTTGATAATACTTGAGTTTTACTTTGTGCCTAGCTCAAAGGCGTTAAATAAAAGCGCTTACGGGAGACAACCCACTTTTATTTACTGTTATTTTATTTTATTTTCTGGTGTCAAGAACTTGTCCAACCTCTGTAGCAACTCCTTTGTATCTTTATTTTATTGCAATGTTGTGTCAACTTAAGCCTCTAGTCGAAAGTTGATGTTAAAATTCAATTCCTGTGCTGAAACAGATTCTGCTGTCCACCGTTAAATTTATAACTCCTCACTGGAACGTCTGAAAACTCTGCCCTTTTTTGTACGCAATACTGAGATGTATATGCAACTTTAATTAGTTTTGAGTTTTCTGATCTGAGCAAGTTAAGTGACTCAAAAAATTCGTCTTTACAGACTGTTCTGTTTTTGATAGATTATGCCATTTATTTTGCAATGCCTCTTTTGCTATTTTGATTGGATCTGTTTATCCTATGAAGTATCAGTGGCTGTAGCTACTGTCCAGTAGCATTGGTAGAAATTGTGTTCCTACTGAATATCATAATTTCTTTTTGTGCACTAACCCTCTAATAAAGTTACTCTAAGTTTGGTGTGGAGGAAGTTTTTAACGATCAAGAGAGAAGGATGATATAATGTGATCAAGAGGATAGTAAAGCCAAAGATTGGGGATGCCCCGGTGGTTTGTCCCAATATAATTTAAGAATACTCGAGCGTCAAAGTTTGAGGATGTCCAAGGCATCCCCTTCTTCATCGACAAACTATTAGGTCCTTTCTAGTGAAACTATATTTTTATTCCGCCACATCTTATGTGCTTATCTTGAAGTGTATGCTTGTTTTTGTTTTTGTTATTTTCATTCTCTGAATAAAATGGATCCTATCATTCTTTTGTGTGGGAGAGAGACACGCTCCGCTTTTTCTTATGAATACTCGTATTCTTCACTTATATTCGTTGAGTATTCTTTTCATGTTATTGTTTGCCCTCTAGCTCTTGTTTTTCATGCATCTCTTGCAAGAGCTGTTATCTTTGTTATTTCATACACTCATATCTCATTGTTTAATTACTTGGAGAGTTTGTCTTTTAAATAAGTTAATTGGTGTTTGGTTGAGAACAGCAAATGCTAAATGTGCTAGATGGTATAATTAAATGATTCATAATCATGTAGATCATTAAATTGTGTCACTTAATCATTGATGTTGTTTTGAGATGTTAATTTGCTTAATGGTAAACATGATGGCTAGTAAAGTGGAATCATTAAATGGTTGGTCTAGAGAAACTTGAAAGTTATGCCACACTCAAATTTCCAGTTGATTGCATAATGGTATATGACTTCTATTTGCCTAAAACAACCTTAATGACTTTATGTTATGCGCTATGGTCGGGGAAGCCAACGGTGATTTTGTCATTCAGCATGATCCCTCTAGGAATAATTTTCATTATGCCTTGCATGATCATATTTTTATTTGGAATCTTTTTACTTGTGAGTTCTAAAACTGCGGTTTTCATGGCACTTCCACCACCATATTGCTAGCCTCTTCGGTACTTTGCTTTGCCCTTTCTCACACTGAGAGTTGGTGCATTTTTCGCGGGTACATCCAAACTCGTGGGAGATCTTCATCTTGTTCTCCTACACATAAGCCAAATATCTTTCTCAAAACATCCACCATACCTACCTACTACAGCATTTTCATAGGTGTTCCGAGATATATTGTCATGCAACATCCATCTTACATTACATGACTTGTTGTCATTCATTACTTATTTATTGTTTTGCGTGTTTCTATAAAGCTGATGTGTGGTTTTACCCATGTTACGCTAGAGCACTGCATAACCTGCTACACTGGCAGAGGCACCGTTGTCATATGTATTCTTATGGCATATTCATATTAGTTACTTATATCATCAGTATGTTGTTTTATCATCATTAGTGTGTTGACATATATCATATATCATATTAGGATGCTTGTCCCTAAAAGTGAAAAGAGCCATGGAGGCCATCGAAAAGAGAAACAAAAAACGAAAAAAAGAGAAAAAGAGAAAAAGAAAAGAAAAAAGAAAGAAGGAAAAAAAGGGGGGCAACATTACTATTCTTTATCACATACTTGTGCTGATGTTATAGCACCATATCATTTATAGTCATCACTTGTGCTCATGTTATAGCACCATATCATTTGTGATCATCATTTGTGCTCATGTTTAGCACCCTTACTCCATATGAGAGAAATTTCATGTCTTAGTTGCATAACTATGTGGGGAACTTGACACTATAGCAATTGGCTTGTATATTCCAATGATGAGCCTCCTAAAAAGAGCTTTCATATACTTATAGCTCCATGTGCATCCGTTGTATGGAAATCACTACACCTTGCATAGCTTCGATTGTATGACTTTCTCTTGTCTAATGATCATCTACAGCTTTTTGAGCCTTTCTTTCGTTGGCCTTCCAAACCTCTATTAACATTCTCTTAGCCATAACATCCTGGTGTCAGGAACCAACGTTGAACGCTTGCTTGTTTCTTTTGAAGAAATAATATATACGTGCATATTGATATTGCTTGATTTGATCCTTTCATTAAGTTGTCATGTTTGTTGGAAGAATTAGATGATTCTATTGTTATGCATGAAGCTTAAATCATCTTTAATATCTACTTTGCACAGTTGATTGCTATCTAGTACTATATCAATAAAAGCTTTGCTTGCTTCACCTACTTGTTTATTCATTACTCGTTTGATATCAATATAAACTACAACCCTTATTCATTTGATCTCAATTTACATGCCTTACATCATTACATGATCAAGATTGTGTTTAAGAATGTAATTTCAGAAATTATTCTTTTTTATCGTTCTTGCCTACTCGGGACGAGTAGAACAAAGCTTGGGGATGTTGATACGTCTCCAACGTATCCATAATTCATTATGTTCCATGCTATGTTACATCATAGTATTACATGTTTTATATGCATTTTATATAGTTTTATGCATTTTCTGGGACTAACCTATTAACAAGATGCCACAGTGCCAGTTCTCTGTTTTCTGCTGTTTTTGGTTTCAGAAAAACTTTTAAGTAAATATCCGCCAAACTGGAAACAAATCAACCAGGAATTATTTTTGGAATATTTGCGTCGCGAAGAACCGAAGACGAGACAAAGAAGGGCCACGAGGGGCCCACATCGCCTGGTGGCGCGACAACTTCAGTAGCCGCCCCGGGAGGTGATGTGGCGCCCTCGGGCGCCCACCGAGCTAGGTCTTGCGCCTACAAATACCCCCTAGACCTAAAAACAGAGCATGGTTAATCACTTTTCTCCATGGGTCCCGAGCCGCCGCCGTCGTCAACACCAATTCAGGGAAGATCAGAACTGCTCCCCGGCACCCAGTCGGGAGGGGGAATCGAGGAAGTCCTCGGAGGCCTCTACGTTGCCATGAGCGCCTCCGGACTGATGCGTGAGTAGTCTACCTTGGACTACAGGTCCGTGACAGTAGCCAGATGGTTGTCTTCTCCTCTTGTGTTATCATGTTTAGATCTTGTGAGCTGCCTATCATGATCAAGATCATCTTTATGTAATTTTCCATGTTGTGTTTGCTAGGATCCGATGAATATTGAGTACTAAAGTTATTGCTTCATAATCTATCATGTGTGTGCTATTTAATGATCTTGCATGCTCTCCGTTACTTGTGTGTGCTCTGACCAAGTAGATGCTCGTAACTCCAAGAGGGGGTATTTATGCTCGATAGTGGGTTCATGTCTCTATTAAATCTGCGGCAGTGACAGAAAGCTCTATTGTTGTAGATGTACTGTTGCTACTAGGGATAAAATAGTAGTATTTTGTCTCAGGATGATGTTACTTACTTACTTTACACACAGTGCTTAAGGCGATAATCTGTTGCATGCAACTTAATACTGAAAGGGGTGCGAACGCTAACCGGAAGGTGGATTATTAGTCATCGATGCGGTTGGAACGGTCTATGTATATTGTTGTAATGCCCGAATGAATCTCACACTAGACACCATATCATTAGTATATGCATTGGGTTGCTCATCATTATTCTGTCAATTGCCTAGTTGTAATTTGTTTACCACGCATGGATAAATGTTATTATTATTTATGTAGAGACACCACTAGTGAACTGTGGACCTCGGTCCTTCTCATTAATCTGATAAAAGCACAACTGCAAACCTGTTACTTTCTGCAAACATACACTTTTACTCCACACATACGTTTAATCCTTTTGTTACAGCAAGCCCGTGGGATTGACACCCTCACCGTTGAGTTGGCGAAAATACTTTGATTGTGTTGTGTGCAGATTCCACGTCAACTACGTCAAGCTCTTTTCTGGCGCCGTTGATACCTCGAGGGAATTCTTCATCTCCTACTGGTTCGATAACCTTGGTTTCATACTGAGTAAAATTTGCTGCTGCACTACTTCATACCTTCCTCTTAGGGTCTCCCAGCAACACACCCACCGTGTGCATCAACGTATCAATTGATCCGAAAAAAATAGGGTACTTCCTGATACATTGTTTTCAACCACCCCAATATGTTTTAAACTTACTATCGGACTATGATCGTTGTATTGACAAGGCATATAATAAGGGGTTTGAGAAAACAAAGCAGAAGAGACGCGACATTGCTCCGCTGAAGTTGGCATCCAAGATTGTGATACCAGAAGGGTATGAGATTTCCTGTATGACGTACGAGGAAATGGTGGATTTGATAGAGGCCGACATTGCTCACGAGGCATTGCAATATCGCCTTGGGAAGGATCTGGTCACGAAGGAGGACTGGGCTAACCTACCTACAAGAATGGGAGCATTACATAAATGGTACAAGGATGCCTCAGCAGATGGGGACAACATAATATCTGTTAAACTTAGAGATGAGCATTACTTCATGGGAGAACAAACGATTCATATTGACTTTGACGAACTCTTTCAGTTATTCAACCAGAAGGCCCTCGACAAATCTATCATCAGCTGATATTGTTTGTAAGTGATTAATTAAAGCTAATCTCATATCATTTTCTTATAATATAACTGTCCTCACTACATTCTTTTGTATACTACTATGCAGAATAAAGATTCTTGAGTGTAGGAGGAATCAGATTTATCAAGTTGGGTTCGCTGACCCAGATCGAGATCATATAATACCTTAAAAAAATAAACCCGGGGGAAACGGAGAACAACTTGCTCAATTTTTTGGAGAAACAACATTTCAAGAAGAACATATTATTTACGTACAACTTCAGTTTAGAGTGTTACACGTTCATTTTTCCTCGTACTCGATTTTGATGAGTTAGCTAGAGACTTAATATTTACTGAATTCTCTTCTATGTGCTGATGTGTATGTGCAGCCACCACTGGATTCTCTTCAACATTAAAATTGACTTGGGGAAAGTTCAGATCGAGGACTTATTACATCGACCCATGAAGGATTACTAGAACATTATTGAAACGCTCCAGAGGTACTATATTGACCTCTTTTCTTCATTTCCTAAGTTCCAGTTATGAATATATTCTTTATTCATTTGCCGTGGTATGGAAGCGGTTCATAAAACATGCCGGAGAATGTCAATTTAAACCAGAGCTGACATTTCAGCTAATCAAGGTAAGTAGAGTACTCTATTTAGTTCTAGTTTCAATATCGGATTGTCATGTTTGATTATTACTTTATATGAACTCTATTTTCTTAAAGTGCGCGAAAAATATGTGTGGATATTACGTTTGCGAGTATATGCGCATGTATGTCAGTGAGCGGATGGATATGATGATACGTAAAGCATTTACATATCAATTCACAATTTAACTCTTGATGTATTTATATTGACCGTTTTCTCTTGATATATCCAGCAAATGAATCAACAAGAGCATCTAACTCCATATCAACGCTCTAGAGGAATTCAGGAGGAAATTTGTGGATTTCTGCTTGACGAGGTCATAGTCCCAACAGGAGAATACAATATAAACTGTAAATAATGATTTTGATGTAATAATGATCGTATTTAACTTGATACGAGTCTCATTGGATATGTAATATATGGATCAATTCTCATTAGACACTTCCTATAATATATACATCGATGTGCGATGTGCGTAATTGTAGCTTACAAACAATAGTTTAAATCATAAATCGGGACAAAAGGTCATCGCCGAGCAGCTCGCCTGCGCGGCCACGTGATACCTTTTTGTCCCTGTTACAGATCGTACCGCGACTATAGGTTGGGGTGTTTAGTCCCGATTCCGCAGTCCCGGTTGCTAAACTGGGACTGAAGGCACTTACCAACCCGGACTGTTAGCCTGTTTTCTACTAGTGAACTGCATGGTGTCTAGTATCCGTTATCGGTGTTTTATTTTATTGTTACAACTTGTTATACTTAATGCTTTTCACTAGGACCCGAGTGCCATGATTTTAGATCTGAACATGTTATTGTATCATGAAGATAATCATTATTTTAATATCATATCTACAAGTTGTATGTACATATCATTGTCCGGAACCCGAGTACCAAAGTGACAATGGACAGCCGAGGGAATGGTTGTGATGTGAGTATCACATGTGTTCATGGCGTGTTAATACTTTGCTCTGGTACTTTATTAAAAGAAGTGTCTTAATTACCAGTACAAACGGGTTGGTAGGACAAAATATGATGTGCAAGTTTCTCATTGCGATCACGTACAACTAAAATGGAACACATACCTATTGTTAATTAATACTTGAATGTTTTATCTTATTTATTTGCAAATGCCTCTGTCTTGATATTATATGAATTATCTAATCCATGCAACGCACGTACATCTGTCTCTATGTCTACAGTACTTTAATCCATATGTCTACTATAATTATCACTGTTGTCTTTATTTCACTGCTGCCATTATTTCACTGATGTCACTGCTATAAAACTGTTGCTACTGGTAATCTGTCTCGAGCAAGTCTATTCACATGTGTAGTTGGACTAAAAATTCATCTGTTAAGGATTATAAATATCATTTGTCTTCCATTATGTCGAATCAATAAATTTGGATTTTACTTTACTCGAAAACTGTTACGATCCCCTATACTTGTGAGTCATCACCCACCGCCCCCTTAGCGATGAAAAAGAGGCTCATATAGAAACGAATAAAAATTGCGATGAGTCGCGCCCGTTGGACGCACTCGCTCGCACAGCGGATCAACGTGGACAAGGGTTGTCCCCTTGACTACCCAAATGGATAAAAAACGGATAAAAACTTGTCCATTTGGGTCGGCCCGCTAGAGTCGTCACGGCGGGTTGAGAAGGGAAGAGATGCTCTGCTGTGGCGGGGTACGATAGATCCAGGTTGCTAGGTGTTAACCCCCCAACCACACCAAGGAAGGTAGAGGAAGACCTGGGCCTCGTCGCACGGCGTGGCAGGCCCGCACGACTCGTCAAGCCCAACAGATGTTGGTATTTGTGATCCGACTGGACCCAGTGAGCAGTGGCACAACAACGACCACTACATAAGCACAACTTCTCCAATGATCAGGGCATCCTCGGGATCACGGCGACGGCGGCGGCGGCGGAGAACAGTTTACCTTCCTGTAATAGTTTAGCTACTATTTCCCTGAGACAATTCCCCTGTAAACACGGACTTAGTTCACCATAGTTCATCTGATGGTGTGAGGAAATAGTGTGGCTAACAGCTGGTATCAGATTCCAGGCCGATCCCCTGTTCTAATCCACCACCCACGCTGGAAACACGCCGATGCATTGTAGATCGTGAGCGCCTCCTCTCCACCATGGATCCAGCACTCAAGGAGTACCTCGACAAGATGAGCAAGACCACGGATGCGGTGCTCGCGAGCGTCGAGTCGTTGACGACGTCGCACGAGTCGCTGCTGGCGTCGCAAGACAAGATCGCCTTGAAGCTCCAGGATCTATGCACCTGGAAGCCGGATATGGAAGCCCGCTTCAACCAACTCGAGGAGACGGTGGCTGGTCTCCAACGAGTCAGTGCATCTACGACTCCCGTCAACGGTGGACCGGTAGCGGCTCATCTCGCTACCCTGCCCTCTTCACCAGCAATAGGGGCGGTCCACGGGCAATCAGGCCACGACGTCGTCGAAATTCCCGGGGGTCCCTCGTCGGGGAACGTTGTTTCTCCGACGGCGCCTCCGGTCACGGGTATGTTCTCCTTTCAAATCCCGATGACCGTGCATCCCGGCGAAACTCCTCTCATCACCAGCCAAATTCTATCGGGCCTGGTGCCAACGCACCGATCATGCCGTTTCCGCAATTCTCTGGGAACAATCCCAATATGTGGAGAACCATGGCGGAGCAGTACTTCCATATGTTCGCTGTTCATGAATCATATTGGGTCCCGATGTCGATTTTACATTTCTCTGGTGCCGCAGGCATCTGGCTTCAGTCAGTGCAGAAGAAATTAGCTGCGCTCGACTGGGAGTCCTTTACTTTGTTACTTGCGACACGTTTTGGTCGAGATAGACACCAATTACTCATTAGGCAATTTTACACCATTAGACAAACGTCCACGGTGGCTGATTACATAGAGAGATTTGATATTCTTATCAACCATTTGGTTTCATATTCAGACGCCACTCATCCATATTATTTTCTTACTCGTTTCATTGAGGGACTTCGAGCCAACATCAGGGACCTGGTTCACCATAGTTCATCTGATGGTGTGAGGAAATAGTGTGGCTAACACTAGGGGCGTGTTTGGTAGCCCGTATATGCTGGGACATGCCCTCCCAACTGATGCAGGCTGACTTGGGCCGGGTTGGCCTGAGATTTTATTCGTTGTTTGGTAGCCCGTATATAATGAGACGTGTTGGGCTGAGATCTTGTTTGGTGGGCTGGATAAGCTGAGGGTAGGGTCTGAAAATTAAAATTACAACTAAACCCAGATTCTTACACAAAGGTCCTTCCACAAAAATTACAAAAGCGATCAAGTCCAAAATGTCGAGCACAGCTCGGGCGGTTGCCTCCGGCGGCAGCTCCGGGCGGCGGCGCTCTCCGCAACGGCTGGAGGTCTCCCTTTGTCTTTCAGCAGCGATCCAAAGCTATCCATCACTCTTCGTCTCGGCGAGAGCAGAGGCTCCGAGGACCAGGAAGGAGGACGCACGCCGCTTTTCCTTCTCCGGCTTCCTCTCCTTTCCTTTTCTTGCGGTGCCACTACCACTGCCACTCGAAGGGACTCAAAGGTCTAGTCAAATCATTGCACATGCTGCTGAGTTTTTTTTTGGTTTGTACTGTAAGCGGCAACTTCAACGGATCAAAAAAGGGATAACGAATCCGTCCGCTCTATCCGTTTGAGTCGCACTGATAGGGTAAGTTTATATGCATCCTTCTAAGCCTAGTGAACTCACTAGGGCGACACATTTTGTCTGTCCGACCACGGTTTTTATTTTTAATCTCTTTTTACAATTTTGAATTTGACTAAATGAATATAGAAAATATGGTTAGATATAAACCATACACATTACATTGTACCAAATGAATATTGTCATGTTGGCATGCAACATCAAATTTGAAAACAAATGCAGATAGTTCTGACAATTTAGGCCATGGTTTTCGGCAATCTCAGTTGTAGTTTAATGCCGCCATAAAACATTGTTGGACCAAGATGTGATCATTCTCGGTCCATATAGTACTTCGCTTCTTGAGATAGTACGCCCTTTTCATAGTATGTCGTTTTCTCCGGTTGCCTCGTTCAGGTCCACGGGTCGGTCGGCCACAGCTCCAACGACAGTGTCGACATTTATCTTTATGTCGCAACAGTGGAACATGGGGTTCCACTAGCGTTGTCTAAGTGGGTCCACCGTATGTGGGTCCAGCACACAAATGAACAAGGCCAAGACTCGACGTAAGGCTTGGCGGTTGCACCTGCTCCATACAAGACCTCCCGGGTGTGCAGGACCCCTAGGCCTCCTGCGCCCCGGAAGGAGCCGAAGACCCCAGAGCGCGGGTCCCCAGCGGGGCCGAGCTCCCTCTTGGGTACAAGACCGTACACCGAGAAGATAAGGCTTCTACCACTTTCTAGAGGATGGTGGAAGCTCCTAGAAGACTTCGAAAGCAAGGCGCGAACAGGGGACACCACCTACCCACTTTCAGCCTGCACCGGCCACTTTCCCCAAAGGCCCCAGAAATCTCAACCACCCGAAGACGGATACTTGGAGGAAAAGAGGCCACGTCGTCGTCTCCACCACGGATAGGGGTTGCTTCCCGCCAAGAACCCCTCACGCTCCTCGCATGACCTCTGTGTTATCCCCTTCCCCTATAAAACAAGGACCAAGGGCATGGAGGAGAGGGGACCGACTCAAACAAGATTAAGGAGTAAGCAAGCTCAAGCCAAGATTATAGTTCACCGGCGATCCAAGGTAGAAGTCGCCCACCAAACTAGGCTAGAAGGAGGAAGGGAAGGGAGATGATCTCCTCCGGGCAAGGATCTGTCCTCCCCCTTCGTCTAGTCGGAGTACCCTGCCGGGTACCTCGCCGGAAAACACCTTTGTAGCCATACCATGATTCATCCATCTATCCAGACACGCAGGAGTAGGGCTATTAGCATTCGGGCGGACTTAACCTGGGTAGATCGATGTGTGCTTTCCTTGTTTGCCTACCACGTCGAGATCGGAGAACGAGCGAAGAACTCGACCGGCGATCGTTCCCCGGAAGACATTTCCAGCCTCCTTTGCACCCCTACCGAATCTACAAAGGGGTGCCCCGCATCCCTGGTGTCCTTCGAAACACGACACTTTCCGATCACGGTTTTCATATTTGAATCTCTTCTTACAATTTTGAATTCGGCCAAATGAATATAGCAAATATGGTTAGAAATAAACCAAACACATTACATTGTATCAAAATAAATATTGTCATGTCGTCATGTTGGCATGCAACATTAAATTTAAATCAATCACACAGAGTTCAGACAATTTAGGTCATAGATTTCGGCCATCTCAGTTGTAGTTAAATGCCGCCATAAAACATTGTTAGACCGAAATGTGATCACTCTCAATCCATATAGTACTTTGCTTTTTGAGATGATACACCTTTTTTGAAAGTATGTCGTTTTCTCCGGTCTCCCCGCTTTTGTATCTCAATGGCCCTCTGCTCCGCGCTAAGGTCCTTTCTGGCTTCTTGGGCGGATCGGCCGTGAAATCCAGGCCCATGGGTTGGTCGGCCACATTTCCAACGAAGGCGTCAGTTGCATTTACGTGAGCCCTGGCTAAGGAGCTCGAGTTAGTTCTTTGATTGGAAAGGTCGAAGTGGCGATTTTTATTCTATTGAATTGATCAGGGGAGAACAAGAGGAGAACATAAGAGTTGTCCATGTATGACCGCGTCCGATGTAAACCTGCTGAAATTTAGACCAAAAATGAGTCGCGACCGATAGAAAACATTTGTTTTCGGTCGGAGTGATAGGAACGAACGCCAACGGACTCAATGCATCGGACCGTACGTTGGGCTTAAGCCAAAAGAAAAGCGAGAAGAAAATATAAAGGTTTTTATGGAGCATAGGATTGTGTATGTGTTATAAATGTCACCCATTTCTGGTGAGCGCTGGACTAAAAGATTCCACATTTTACTACACGGTGATACTTTGTGCTGCGAGATCGAGCACTGTATCAGCCCTGCCGCCGCAGGGAACAATTAGGAAGCTGCACATCACGCCTTCGAGCCATGAGAACTTGGCTATAGCAAGATGGTTAGGAGGATGGTTGTATCACTAGCCCACCAGAGTTTAAACCTCAGGTTTGACGCTGGTGTTTCTCATTTAGACGGAATATTCTTTCAGTGGGAGGCGACGTTCCCGTCGACAGCGAGGCGCCTGTGGTGACTTCGTCAATCTCAAGACCTGACCCGCCGACTCAGTCTCTCGGAGGTGCTCATAGGGGTAGGGTGTACGTGCGTGCGTTCATAGGGGTGAGTGTGTGCGCGTGTATATGAGCGCTTGCGTTGTACTGTGTTTCTTAAAAAAAATCACGCCTTGGGGCCACGGTTAGTTAATTGTGCAATCGCCCAGCGCCTTCACGTGATGTGAATTTTTCGGTAGTACTCGTTCGTTGCTTCATTGCGCTGCCGCCTGCGTCCGTTGAACGGCAGTGGACCACCTAGAGGGGGGGGGGGGTGAATCGGTGGTGACCAATTTTTATGTCTTTTTCAATTTTAGGCTAGCGGAAAGTAAGTTGTCTAGATGTGCAACAAGGTGACACAAGTGATAAACAACAAGGAAGCTAAGCAAGTAAAGATGCAGTAAAGGAGAGTGGAACGAAAAAACCGTAGGAACTCGAAGACCAAGATTTTATCCTGAGTTCCACCACATAGGTGTACGTCTCGTTCGAGGGGTGTGAGCTACCACAAAGGTTTGCTCAACGCCACAAAGGCCTCACCCTATTCTCCTGTGAATTCCACCACAAAGGTGCGAATCCACGCTTCCACTAAGGACTCCTTTAAGGGCGGAGAAGGTCCCGTACAAATTCGTGAGGCACACACCCACAACTGAATTGGGGTCTCCCACAAAGACCACAACAGGTCACTTCCACAAAGGAATCCACAAAGGATCAAAACACACAAGGTTGAACCTAGCTATCCACAAAGGAACCCTAGATTCGTTGCCCCTCAAGAAATAGAGGGGGGAAATCAAATCGCTTCGGTGGAGATGTAGATCGGTGGCTTCTCCCTCAGATCCCCAAGTATCAACGGAGTTGAGTGGCTAGATTGGGAGATCCGGAAGAAACGAGCTTCAACACCAATGGAGTAGAGAGAAAATCTGGAAGCTTGAAATGCTGGAGGTAGGTGGAGGGGTATTTATACCCCTCCCCAAAATCTGCCCCGTTGTACAGCCGCCAGCCCGGAAATCTCCGGGTTGAGGACCGGAGATCTCCGGACCCCGGAAATTTCCGGAGCAAATTCCGGCTGAGCTTAAATCTGGATCAGTACTGGTTGGGCTTCTTGACTTAGTCGAAAATCCTCCGTCACTCGGAGATCTCCGGATTGGGGCCCGGAAATTTCCGAGCGCCGGAAATCTCCGGGAGCATTTCCGGCTAAAACTGTTTTGGAGTCAGTACACATTTTGAGTTCTTGATTTGGTTGTAATCCCTCTGTCACTCGGAGATCTCCAGACTGGGGCTCGGAAATCTCCGAGCGCCGGAAATCTCCGGGAGGATTTTCGGCTCAGCTTGAGTTGGAGTCAGTACGCATTTCAAATCAGACTTAGTGAAAAATATGGATGGCTCGGAAATCTCCGGTCTGGGGACCGGAAATCTCCGAGCCCCGGAAATTTCCTGACTGAAATTCTGAAGAAAAACCAAGTGTAGTTGAATTGAAACTTAGGCAAAATAAGTGTTTCTCTTTATCAGTCTACCTGTAAAAGACCCTGCATGCTTCATCACAAACATTAGAATACTTTTTGTGTTGTCATTAGTCACCAAAATCTGGGAGTGCATAGAATGCACTTTCAATCTCCCCCTTTTTGGCGAATGATGACAACACAAAAAAAAGAATGAATTTGCAAAATATAGACGGAGCTCCCCCTAAGTGAGTGCACTATTTAAGAATGTCTTTGGAATACAAAGTGCACATTCCTTAGGATCAACACTCCCCCTAGATTTTACAAAACACACAAATACACAATAGAAGCAACAAACTTAGATAAAGAGTTATTACAATAGAGAATTTAACAGTACTCATGTCTCACACACATGACGAATAAAAACAGTCACGAAATAAAGGAGCACTGAAGGAAACAAAACGAAAAGAAAGAAGTGCTCCTAGCCCATGCAAATCCCGAGAGTCCTAGAGATACTTCTCCCCCTTTGGCATCAAGATACCAAAAAGGGAGGAGGTTCCACTAACGTCCCATGACTCAAGAGTCGGAACCCTCGTCCTGATCATCTTCCTCCTCCTCCTCAGTGCCAGCATTCTCAAGATCGCTGTCCTCTGGCACAGCATCATCCCAATCAAATGTGAGACCATCTGCATTCCAATCCTTGAAAGGAACCCGAGGCTTCAAGGGTGCTTCGGAGCAGGCATCTTCAAGTGAGCCATCATTGCTTCTTGGCGCTGCATAATGCGATGGTTCTGAGAGTAGATGGAGTAGTTCTCACTGTGAATGCAATAGTTCATGTTCATGATTTTCTCAATTGCTCGAAGTACCCAGGGGCGACTTTTCTTGGCAGCTTTCTTGATGTTGGGATTGGAGGGAACCCGAGATGGACCACCAAAAATGTCATCCTCATTGATCTCATGCATGGTGGCTTGTTGTTGAACCAAGTGAGCAGATTTATGGACAAGCAGGGCTGGCTTGTGAGGCTGAGTGGCAAAGGCTGCATCAAAGTCATCACCGTCTTGCTCAGAAAGCTTGTAGAGGCTCTTGATGAGCAACATTATATAAGGAGCATATGGAGGAACTTTCCTCTCAAAAACTACTAGTGACATCTCCTGGAAAATAAAGTCCATGACATCCACCTTATAGACCTCCTGCTCAACCGCATACTCCCCAAGATAGGCATCATGAGCTTTGGCCATCAAGTTTACTAGAGCCCCGGCAATATTATCTGCATTGCCGGCAATGGGAGCAATGGTCCAACGGAACATGCGAAGCAGTATATCATAAGTGGGGAGGAGGCCATTCTGAGAGCCAATCTTCCCTCCAGGCTGGTAAAGATCAGTCATGACGTGTTTGTTGTAAGACACGCCATGGACATGCATGCGGGCACCAGCTGCAGTAGAAAGACCACGGAAAGGACAACCAAGAATCTGAGCAAACTCTCTGAAAGAAGAAGTCAAGCGCTGCCTGCCAGACATCTAGGTCATCCCAATATCCTCTGAGGAGTCAAACACCACAGTGGCATAGAACTGATGGATAAGAGAGACGCTGTAGTTGCACTCAGTTCTCATCAATTTCTCCAAACCCAGAAGTCCACAAACCTTCACAGCACCACCAAAATAATCGTCCTTCTTCATTAATTTGTCAAAGTCAATCCACTTCATGGGGCAGATTGGCTTGTCAATAGAGAACTTCTGATAGACTTCCCTATAGATCCATGCCATCTCAGTGCAAAAGTATGTGGGATCATCAAACTCCACATTATAGGAGAGGTCACTTCGCCACTTGCGAAAACTGCCTTTGTTGAAGTCTTCAAGACGGAGCTCGGTCCTCTTCTTCTTGTTAGCACCAATAGGTTTCCTGAGGATGGCTGAGGTTTTAGTTTGTGAGTTGTCTTCACCTGAGGACCCACTGGGAGGGCGTGAGTGAACTGGTTTGGCTCTTCCGTGAGAAGCAACTTGCTTGAAGCGGCCACAAGGGTTGGAACCTGCAAATACACAACATAAAGAGGATGGAAAGCATATGGGGTAAGCACTCATGTCCGAGATTGAAAATGGAACATACTAGAAAAGTTTTGACAAACACAGTTTCTGGACTTGGCTATTTTGATTCTGAGCAGGCCGGAGATTTCCGGGTCTGACTCGGAGATCTCCGGGGTCCGGAGATTTCCGAGTCAGACTCAGAGATTTCCGGTCTGCACGAAAATTTAACAGATTTGAACAAAATCTATGGATGAAAAACAGATCTGTGCATGTGGAAGGTAGAACATGCCTAGGGAGCAATTCTACCAAAGGAAACAAACAACAACCTCCCAAATCGGCTAGGTTAAACGAAAACAAGTTTCGTCCTAGATTTGAAATAAGAGGAGTTACCGGAAGACATTGCGAAAAGCGTGCGGATGGAAACGAAGCCCTTGACGAGGAGAAGCAGATCCCCGAAGCACGCAAGAAACCTCGAACGATCCACCCGCAGCAAGGAACGGAAGATATGGAGATTTTCGGAGGAGAGAGAGGATTAGGGCACGGGGTGGATGAACTGGCCGAACCGGCCGGTCCACCCGTGCCCTTATATAGACAGGAAAATTTGAACCGGAAATTTCCGGACTGAGGCTCGGAGATCTCCGGGTGCCGGAGATTTCCGGGGCTATTTCCGGATAGAACTTAGCCCTGGAAAATTTTGGCACGCTCGGAGATTTCCGGACATCGGACCGGAGATTTCCGGACCCCGGAGATTTCCGGCTCTAATTCCGTTGCAGTTTCGCCTGAGGTCACTGCCGAAATTGAAAAAGAGTTAGGTGCCGAAAAATCGTAGGGGCCGGAGATTTCCGAGTCTCAGCTCGGAAATTTCCGGGACTATTTCCGGTCAATAATCATCACAGGTCAGTGCTGATTTTTGAATGGACTTAGTCTCGAAATTCTCTGGTGGCCCGGAGATTTCCGAGTAAGGCTCGGAGATTTCCGTTCAAACCCAAAACTCCAGGAACAAGAAATCAAAAGGGGACATGAGTGGGGAAAAGCATGTTTACAGGATAGTGAAAGGCTTAGGATTGACACTCAAACTGAATAAAGAAGACAAACTCAAGTTGCAAGAACCATATAACACAAAAGAAGACCAACAAGAGTGTGTTTTCCCAAAAGAACCAAAGACAATGCAAGTGAGAATCAAACAATAAAACCAAATAGAATCCAAAGAAAAAGAGTGTTGGTGGCCGAGGCCACCGTGTATGAGTTGTAGCATGGTACCGCGAAGATATATCTTGGGTCCATAACTACATCTCAACATTGAAGTTCACAAATTAGATTTAATTTGAAGTTTTAGCAATGATATGTCACTATATGCATAATAGGGGGAGGAAGAGTCCAATGTATTAGGAAAACACTCCCCCTAAGTCCATGCGTACCTCTAGGTCTTATAAAGCCTTAAACGTTGGAGTGTGTGTACGGAGTTCAAGCCAAGGCCCGAGAATCTATGATATTGAGCTCATTCCTCAAGTAGCAAAAGCGGGCTTCATCAAGGGGCTTTGTGAAGATATCCGCCAATTGATCCCTTGTACCAACATATGATAGATCAATATCTCCTCGTGCCACGTGATCGCGGATGAAGTGATGACGAATCTCAATGTGCTTGGTCCTTAAATGTTGCACCGGATTGTATGCAATTTTGATGGCACTCTCATTGTCACATAAAAGCGGCACTTTGTCCAAGAGGACACCGTAATCCTTTAAAGTTTGCCGCATCCAAAGAAGTTGAGTACACCCGCTTGCGGCAGCGACATACTCGGCCTCCGCCGTGGATAATGAGATGCAATTTTGTTTCTTCGAGTACCAACTCACCAAAGATCTTCCAAGGAATTGACACGTCCCGGATGTGGACTTCCTATCATCAATGTCGCCCGCCCAATCGGAGTCAGTGTATCCACAAAGAGACAAGGTGCCATCTTTGGGATACCACAACCCAAAGCAAGGGGTATGAACCAAATATCTGAAGATTCTCTTCACGGCCATCAAATGACTTTCCTTAGGCGCGGCTTGATAACGGGCACACACTCCAACGCTTAAAACGATATCGGGCCTAGAAGCACACAAATAAAGAAGAGACCCAATCATAGAACGATAATCCTTTTGGTCTACCTCTTTACCGTCGGGGTTGAGTTGGAGGTGGCACTTGGTTTGCATAGGAGTCGTCACACCGTTAAGTCCAAGCAATTTGAATTTCTTGATCATCTCTTGAATATACTTGTCTTGACAAATGAAAGTCCTTCCCTCAATTGCTTTATCTCAAAGCCAAGAAAGAACTTGAGTTCACCCATCATGGACATCTCGAACTTGTCGGTCATTAGCTTGGAAAACTCATCATTGAACACACGGTTAGTAGAACCGAAGATAATGTCATCGACATATAATTGACAAATGAAGAGTTCACCATTAACCTTTTTAGTGAAAAGAGTGGGATCGATTACCCCAACCTCAAATCCACGGTCTACCAAGAACTCTCTCAAGTGCTCGTACCATGCACGGGGGGCTTGTTTAAGGCCATAGAGAGCTTTTTCCAAGACATAGACGTGGTGAGGATGGTTGGGGTTTTCAAAACCCGGGGGTTGTTTAACATAAACAAGTTCTTGCAAAGGTCCATTAAGAAAAGCAGATTTTACATCCATTTGTTGCAATTTGAAACCATGGTGAGAAGCAAAAGCGATGAGAATACGTATCGATTCGAGTCTTTCGACCGGCACGAAAGTTTCTCCAAAATCGATGCCTTCGACTTGAGAAAAACCTTGAGCCACCAACCGCGCCTTGTTCCTCACAACGATGCCATGTTCATCTTGCTTGTTCTTGAAAATCCACTTAGTGCCAATAACGTTGCGGCAATCTTTAGGCTTCTCAACTAGACGCCACACTTTGTTGCGCTCAAAGTTGTTAAGTTCTTCATGCATAGCCCCTAGCCAATCGGGATCTTCAAGAGCATCAAAGACTTTCTTGGGCTCGACCATGGAAATGTGTGCTTGATGCTCACTAAAATGAGCTAATTGACTTCGTGTGGAGACCCTTGCTCTAATATCACCAATGACCTTGTCGAGAGATAATGCTCTAAGTTCCAAAGACTTTGCAAAGCGAGCTTGACGACGAGTTTCAATTGCCGCCCTTGTGGTGGGGACAATTTCTTGACCATCTTGATCCTTTGGATCCTCGTCTTGACCTTCTTGAGGGCCTTGATCATCATGAGAAGTCTCTTCATGAGGTGGAGTAAGATGATCTTGCTCTTCATGAGGTGGAGTAAGATGATCTTGCACTTGAGTAGAACTTGGAGAAGTGGAGTTGGCTTCGATAATCTTGGTGGAGGAGGCATGATCTTTTTGTAGATGAAGATCTTGTTTTGATTCATCATGAGCTTCATCTTGAGAAGAAATAGCATGCCCTTGTTGAGGAGGATCTTGCGATTGTTCTTGAAGGGAATCATCATTTTCTATGGGTGAGCCACCTTGTGGTTCTTGTGATGGTGAGGTTTCCTTGATGGGAGAACTTGAGTCATCTTGAACAACTTCTTGATGGACTTCAATGGGGCATAGAAAGCCCACCCCCCATCTTCTTAATAGGATCAAAAGGTTGTTCATCACCTACATCACAAACACCAACTTGCTCCACTTGGGAGCCATCATTTTCATCGAATTCCACACTACAAGACTCTATGATAATCCGGGAGGATTTATCAAAGACTCTATAAGTGTGGGACTCGCTACCATATCCGACAAAAATCCCTTCAATAGATTTAGAGTGGAACTTACCCAACCGGACACCCTTGACGAGATAATAGCACTTACATCCAAACACCCGGAAGTAGCCAATGTTGGGTTTATTGCCGGTGAGGATCTCATATGGAGTCTTCTTCAATCCCTTGCGGAAGTAGAGGCGATTTGATGAGTGACAAGCGGTGGAGATAGCCTCCGCCCAAAAGTTGATAGGAGACTTGAACTCCGCCAACATAGATCTCGCCATGTCGATGAGAGTCCGGTTCTTCCTTTCGGCAACGCCATTTTGTTGAGGAGTGTAAGCAGCGGAATATTGATGGTGAATGCCTTCTTTACTAAGAAAGTCGTTAAGAGTGTAGTTCTTGAATTCCGACCCATTGTCACTTCGAACAACCAAAATGGGAAGGTCATGTTGGCGTTGAACTTCCTTTGAGAAGTCGATGAAGACTTGTTGAGTTTCATCCTTGGTCTTGAAGAAATAGACCCAAGTATACCTTGAATAGTCATCAACAATCACGAGACAATATTTCTTGCCACCAAGACTTATCTCCGGAATTGGTCCAAATAGATCAACATGAAGGAGCTCCAAAATCCGGGACGACGATATGATGGTCTTGCTTGGATGAGGAATATCATGCATCTTGCCTTCCACACAAGCTCTACAAATTCGATCCCTTGAAAAGGAAACATGATCTTTTAGTCCAAGGATGTGGCCACCCTTGTGGAGACTTTGCAAAGTACGCATGTTTACGTGAGCTAGTCGGCGATGCCAAAGCCAACCCACGTCGGCTTTTCCGAAGAGACACATGGCTTGAGAAGTGGTGGCTCCGGAGAAGTCCACCACATAGAGCTCATGCTCCACGTGTCCCATGAAAGCCACTCTTAGCGACTTGCTCCACAAGAGAACCACAATGTCCTTATCAAAGAAGGGAGAGATCCCCATCTTTGTTAAGGTACGAACCGATAACAAATTATAGCCAAGAGATTCAACAAGCATTACATTGACTAGAGAAATGTCGGGGGCAACTACCACTTTGCCAAACCCGGTTACCTTAGACCTTGATAAGTCACCAAAAGTTACGGTTACTTGATCTTCATTAGGTTTCAACTCCGTAACGAGTTCTTTGCTCCCGGTCATATGACTTGTACATCCACTATCAATTATCCATTTTGAACCACCGGGAGCAAGGTCCTACAAGAGATCAATTCTTGCATTTAGCAACCCATTGCTTCACAATGGGTGCTTTATGGTTAGCGGCAAGAGATTTAGGAACCCAAATAGCATA
Source organism: Poa annua (assembly GCA_026929855.1). NCBI lineage: Eukaryota > Viridiplantae > Streptophyta > Magnoliopsida > Poales > Poaceae > Poa > Poa annua. Next base: position 181,382,434 of record CM049426.1, read on the forward strand.
TGAAATAAAACCATAGTAGGGTCCAATGTAACGAGCACAAACATTCCCATAATAATCGACATATAAAGCATAGTTAGGGTTGTTGTCGCCGGCGTGATCTTTACGAGTAGGCTTGCCCCTTGTGACATTCCTACTCGCAAGACCTTCCTTGGATTGAATGGAGTCGGCCTTCTTGGCTTGGATGGGGTTGATGCTCTTGGGAATGCCCTTCTTGGCATTCATCTTTATGGGAGGCACATATCCAAGACCTTCCTTTCCTTGTCGAGTGTGAGGCTCCACGATGGGAGTCTCAACAACTTGTTTACCTTTGAGAAGGATGATCTTGGATGTGGAGGCCTTAGTCATCTCACTCTTCAACCTAGCATTCTCCTTCACAAGATTAGCATTATCACAAGAACACTTAGAGGTAGAGATGCTAAGAGAATCAAGGTTAGTTAGCCGAGTTTGGAGTTGGGCATACGACTCTTTTAGAAGAGCATGTTCACTCTCCAAAGCCTTGTGAGCTATGACGAGCTTCTCCATGTCCTCAATGAGTCGAACATGCCCAACCGCAAATTCGGCTTTATCTTGTTGAGCCACCTTGAATTTAGCAAAGTACATATCACGATCCTTAATGAGCTTAGCATGTGAGGAGTTATGAGTTTTCTCAATAGTTTCAAGTTGCTCCTCAAGACGAGCATGAGACTCTTCAATCTCCTCAAGAGAGGACTTCAAATAAGATAGAGAAATAGCGTCTTCTCTTTCTATCTTACCCTTCTCTTCATTGAGATGCTCTAGCTCACCAATTCGAATCATGAGGGCACCAACATGTTTCTTGCTATCACCTTGCAAGTTAGTGATAAAGGAGTCGAACGCCACAAGCTCTTGCTTGATTTGAAAGCTAGAGGCATCATCAAGCTCATTCATTTCATTCATGAGAGAGGAAGAGGATGAAGGTACCTCCGATGCCTTTGCCATAAGACACTTTGAGCTCTTGGTGATGGAGTTCTTATTAGGCGATGTGAATAGAGACGATGAAGAGCTTGTCGTAGTTGAAGGAGTTCTTGTCGTTGATGGAGAGATGGTAGTTGTCGAGGTGGTGGCAAGGGCCGCCACTTCATTTGGCGTTTCTTCCTCCGACTCTTCATCATCGGTGGGATACTCCTCTTGAGTCAACAACATGATGCGAGGCTTCTTGTTAAAAGGCCTCTTCTTTCCATAGGCCTTCTTGGGAGGCATCTTGGTTTTGTCCTTGAGCACTAGACGTCCACCATGCTCTTCTCTTTTCTCATAAGGGCACTCGGCAACGAAATGGAACTTGTCTTGACAATTGTAACATGTCCTTGACTTGGAGGGTGAGACCCTATCGGCTTGAGGTGCAATCTTGTCAAAACGCATCTTGCCTCTTGAGGGATTGTTCCAAAAGGTGCGAGCCGCAAGAGCAAGATGATCATTGTAAGCAATCTTGAGTGCTTCCTCGGACATAGCGGCAAAGCTTCCAAGATCATCATCATCGTTGTCTTCCTCAACGGTAGCCTTCAAAGCGAGGTTGGTTGTGCCTCTTTGCATTCCAAGAGCCCTTGCCCTTGCATCTTGAGCATTCTTAGTGGCCACCTTGTATGCGGCCATCTCTTGCATAACCTCATTAGACGTCATGAGATGGTAGTTGTGTCTTCCTTGAAGACTCTTGACGTCGGTAGGCTCACAAGCCATCATAGAGCTAACATACTTCCTCTTGATCCAAGCATCATCAATATGAGAGGCATCCACTTCTCGAAAGCTTGTGGCTATGGTCACCAATCTTTGATACATCATCTCATGGTCTTCACCATCAAGCTTGAAAAAGCCCTCGGCTTCATTGCTCAAAGAGTCATAGCGGTTCCTTCTCATGCTATCATTTCCAACAAACAACTCGGATAAACCATCCCATGTCTCCTTGGCGGTGGTGAGATGTTGGATGCGAGGCATGTCCTTGTTCCCAACCACCTTTTGGATCATGTAGAGAGCGGTGGCATCAAGTTGAGCCTCCACCACTTCTCTTCTTGTTAGGTTGGTCGGATCATGCGGCTTGTAACCAACTTGAATGATGCGCCACAACTCGATTGAAGAGCTGCACACATGAGACTTCATCATGTATTGCCATTGAGAAAAAGTATAGTCTTTAAGCAACGGGGGATCACCCCTATGAGAAACTTGCGGGTGAGGAATAATGGGATCGGGGGTATGGTATTGGGATGGGGGAGGAGTGGCATTGTAGCCTTTAGGCACTTCATCATTGGATGATGGAGTGTTTTGATGTGTTGAGGAACTACTAGCAGCACCCTTCCCATCCAAAGGCAATTGCTTTCCCTTAATCAATTCGGGGTCCACATCAAGAGTAATGCCCGGAAGCACCGGAGGCTTTGATGGCAATGCAAGAGAGATTTCCTTAGATGTCTTGAGAGACTCAAGCATATCATGAAACTTCTTGAACTCGGTTTGTATGGACGATGTCAACTTTGTTTCCAAAGAGTTGATATCAGCCATAGTGGCACCTTTCTCTTGCATTGCCGCCAAAGTGGCGGCGTCCGTTTCGGAATCCTCTTTTGGGTCAACTTGCATTGTCCAAGGTTGGTCTCAAGCGGTGAAGCTTTTAAGAGACAACCTGGCTCTGATACCAATTGAACGGCAGTTGACCATCTAAAGGGGGGGGGGTGAATAGGTGGTGACCAATTTTTATGTCTTTTTCAGTTTTAGGCTAGTGGAAAGTAAGTTATCTAGATGTGCAACTAGGTGACACAAGTGATAAACAACAAGGAAGCTAAGCAAGTAAAGATGCGGTAAAGGAGAGTGGAACGAAACAACCGTAGGAACTCGAAGACCAAGATTTTATCCCGAGTTCCACCACATAGGTGTACGTCATGTTGGAGGGGTGTGAGCTACCACAAAGGTTTGCTCAACGCCACAAAGGCCTCACCCTATTCTCCTGTGAATTCCACCACAAAGGTGCGAATCCACGCTTCCACTAAGGACTCCTTTAAAGGCGGAGAAGGTCCCGTACAAATTCGTGAGGCACACACCCACAACTGAATTGGGGGCTCCCACAAATACCACAACAGGTCACTTCCACAAAGGATCAAAACACACAAGGTTGAACCTAGCTATCCACAAAGGAACCCTAGATTCGTTGCCCCTCAAGAAATAGAGGGGGAAAATCAAATCGCTTCGGTGGAGAAGTAGATCGGTGGCTTCTCCCTGAGATCCCCAAGTATCAACGGATTTGAGTGGCTAGATTGGGAGATCCGGAAGAAACGAGTTTCAGCACCAATGGAGGAGAGAGAAAATCTGGAAGCTTGAAATGCTGGAGGTAGGTGGAGGGGTATTTATATCCCTCCCCAAAATCTGCCCGTTGTACAGCCGCCAGCCCGGAAATCTCCGGGTTGAGGACCGGAGATCTCCGGACCCCGGAAATTTCCGGAGCAAATTCCGACTGAGCTTGAATCTGGATCAGTACTGGTTGGGCTTCTTGACTTAGTCGAAAATCCTCTGTCACTCGGAGATCTCCGGATTGGGCCCGGAAATCTCCGAGCGCCGGAAATCTCCGGGAGCATTTCCGGCTAAAACTGTTTTGGAGTCAGTACACATTTTGAGTTCTGAACTTGGTCGAAATCCCTCTGTCACTCGGAGATCTCCGGACTGGGGCTCGGAAATCTCCGAGCGCCGGAAATCTCCGGGAGGATTTCCGTCTCAGCTTGAGTTGGAGTCAGTACGCATTTCAAATCAGACTTAGTGAAAAATATGGATGGCTCGGAAATCTCCGGTCTGGGGACCGGAAATCTCCGAGCCCTGGAAGTTTCCTGACTGAAATTCTGAAGAAAGACCAAGTGTAGTTGAATTGAAACTTAGGCAAAATAAGTGTTCCTCTTTATCAGTCTACCTGTAAAAGACCCTGCATGCTTCATCACAAACATTAGAATACTTTTTGTGTTGTCATTAGTCACCAAAATCTGGGAGTGCATAGAATGCACTTTCATCCGTTCTGCATCCCTCTGACCTTTCGCTCCTGCTTCTACTTGCGCTTCTTTTGCAGGCCGCCAGATTCCTCTCTCGATCTATGCGAATCACGGGCGGGCCGGAGGAGGGAAGCCAAAAGAAGTGGGCGGGAAAGCGGAACCGCTTGTCCTGTCGTGTCAAGTAAACAATCCGGTCGGGTCGGGACCTACAGTATGTGCCACCTATGCCGTATACTCCTTTGTGGGGGCGTCAATGGCCGACGGTACGTTACTGGCTGCTGCTTCAGTGTGATGTGCGAGAGCGATCCCGCTGGCACTGCGTGTTCTCGGTGGCCATCACATTTGACATGTGATCTTGTCGTTACCATTTTTTGCATACAAGGCCAAAAAAAATGTTACAATTTTTTGTATTGATAGAGGACGAGCCAACATAAAGCACACCTCAAAGACCATCACGCCGCCACGAGCCCCAACCCCCACGAATCAACAACCCAGTTGCCCAATCAACCACACCTAAACAATACGAAACACCGGTGGAGGTGATCATTCGGAGCCGCCGCTCGGACATCTACTTCATCCCAAGTGTTACGCACCGCCTGATGATGAAAGAATCACAACGACGACATGATGAGCATATCATACACCGGCACTAGAGTGAGAGACTTCACGAAGAAGACTCCAAGGATGATAGTGCCGACATCAACCAAGAGTGTTACAGATTTTCACCCGAAACCTCACCAATTTTGAAGTCTTGTCGTCCCCGTCCGTCGCAACCGAGTATGCCGAGCCTCTCGCCACCGCCAATCACCTAGTTCTCCGGTTGACATGACACCCAATGCGAGGCCCAACGAGTTAAAGTGACGCAATGGACAAGCCCGTTGGGGCGTGCCAACGTGGGCCGACATAGCCGCATGGGATCGAAGCAGGAGGAGGAGGCTGACCCGAGCTTCCCACGATAGAGAGAGGCGATCCGTGGCGGGCATAAGCGGACTGAAGAAATTTCAAAGCCTGGGCAAACTCTTAATTAAGAAACTAATTATGCTAATTGTGCCTTTATGGAACAGTGTAAAATAGGCTTGCCGGCCGGCCAGAAGCCTGGGCGAGCGTCCGAGGGATAGGGGCGGTTGGGTCTGCCACAGGTGGCGGGGGACCGGAGACGAAGAGGGAGGGGCGGGCCACTCATGAAAAGTCTAACATGGGTTGCATCTCTCTTTACTGTTAAGTATATTAACCTAATTACTCCATTATAAATATCCATTTGTCTATAAATATAGAAGTATCCAAACGTAATTCAATATTCAAACTCGTATTTTAATGTATTTTTTTTTTTTTTTTTGAAATTTACTCGTATTTTAATGTATAGATAAAGGAAAGTCAAACAAACTCTGAAGGAAAGGGTATATATATTTTTGTGAGTTGTGACTCATGCGCACCTGGCCTCCTCCGTACATTAAATGACGAAAGTAGCACGTAAATCTAGCATGGATTTGCGAACTATGGGTCGTACATCATCTGCTAGCTAGGCAAGTGCATGGTCGATCGATCCATGCATTTCGACCCAGCTAGAGAATGCATCAATGGCAAATTGGCAATGACCACGGAGACGAAGATCTTGCTGCCATTGATGGCACGACGGTTGCTCTCAGTAGTAAGTACGTACGCTGCTATTGCACGGAGCGATCCTCAATGATCGGGCTTCACGAGGTTGACGGGGGCAGCAAGTAAATGCATGTGGGGCACCGCTACTGGTTGTCTCGAAAATATGTGGCGCGCGCCTGATTGTTCGAAAGAGTCGAGGGGAGCATGTAAGCTAAATAAATTATCCAGCGTGGCGTGCCCAACAAGGGGTGACTGGAAATTAACTGTAGTCCGTAGGCACACCGCGTTGTTGTTGCCGGGGCCAACGGTTTAAATATATTTATGTCTGGTTTAGTATATACGGTAAGCCTTGTCATAGCGTGGAGTATTATACAGTGGTATCATGCATAGTAGTTACTGTCTCAATAATGTAAAGTATCATAGGAGTAGTATCATATAATCATTCATTTATTAGGCTATAGACTCATCTTGTCTCGAAATCCGTTATGTTACGGTATCTACCTATGATATCACCATCAACTCTCTCTTTATTAAATACTTGCCACATCATTATTTTTATTTATGTGGTAATTATGTTATTACTTATGTTACTCCCACTATGACTAGTCTGAAGATATTAACGACGCACATAACTGCCGCGTAGTTGCTGCCGGATCCACTCGTACGTTGTGAAGGATATACCAAACGGGTATGCTGACCACGTGGGCTAAACCAGCTTATCAAGGTGGGCCAAGAGGTGATAAGGTCTTCGACTTATCGGGCGGTCCAGTGGGTTGAAGCGCAAGAGGAAGCCTACAAGCCGAGCAGGATCCAGACGAACCGACTTTCGCCTTAGAGAACAAGTTAGAGTTTATCCCGTGTTAGTTTAGAACTCTTAATACAGGTCGGCTAGCCTTTCCTTGTAAGAGAAGGCACGGCGCCTATATAAGCCTGTCTCCTGTTCCCCTCAAGGAACACGTCTCACAACCTACATTGTAACCTGTACACATATTCGCATCTAGTGAATTATAGCAGCACGTAGGATCTTGCCACCGCTGCAAGGTTCGAAGCTGGGTAAACCCTTGTGTGCAATCCCGATCCTAGAAGCCGCCATGCCTTCCCCCTCTCTACACCGTTGGAGCATGGCACCTCCTTACGTGCCTAAGAATCCAATAACCCGACAGATGGCACCCACCATGGGGCCTAAGGCGTTCGGCGTCACCTTCAAGACGGGAGCTCTAGGCCGCGCCAATCTGGATGGCGTTGTTGGCTTCGTGGAGGCAAATTCATGGACTCCGGCAGATGACGATCTCGTCTCCAACTTCATCATCCCCATCGGCGACATCAACATCTTCACCGGCTTTACGGCCGCCGCGTACGGATTCCCCAGGGGATATGGAAAATTCTTCCCCGCCCACCACCTAGAAGGCAGATCACATCCGACATCGCCTAAGGGCTTTGCAGCTTACAATCTAGATTCACAAAGCGAAACTGGCTCCAGCTTCTCAGAAGGCTACATGGAGTCCGACTTTCACTTTGTAGGAACAATCGCAACCACTGGCAATCAACCGGCAGGTTCCGATCCTGAGTCCATTATACCAGCTTTGCAAGTTGGTCCAGACTTAGAAGCCGGATATGAGAACACAACCCCAATGGCAGAAAACTCAGATACCAAAAGCACATACAACGATTTTGCAAGAAAAGTCGCCTCTTTCAACATAGGAGGTGCCAAAGAAGTCATGATGGCAAGACCAACTCCTATGGAAACATATGCAGAACCTGGCAAGAATGCAGATAGGTCGAAGTCGTCTTCCAAATCTGCTAGCTTAGAGTCACAGGTTGACATCCACACAATAAAGGCGTCCGGGAGCAAGCCAAAAGGCATTCTCCCTTTGAAGCAAACCTCGACAAAGATCTGGAGGCGGAGCTAACGTCCGAAGCGCGCAAGAAAGCACTTGACATACTCAAGACGTCGCTCGGTCCCAATGCAACCCCAGAGGAACTCGAAGAAAGGCGCCAGCACCTCCTTCGTGAGTCAGAGTTAGGCATTCGCCATAACTTGGTTCTGCAAAATAGAGAAAAAGCCATCAAAGCTACAACTCAAGACAAAGAAGACCTTCGCCACCACATGGAAAGAGAAAAATTTCGGTGCGTGAAGGACACTCACGACCCTCTCCTCCATAGGGATCTCACGAAGAACTTCGATCGACCGTCTGCCCAAAAGAAGAAGGCGTGGCAGCGATACCCTTACACCGTAGACAAAGACGGTTTGATATACTTCTCCACCCCTGCAAAGAACATGGAAGCCGCACAGAAGATCATGGAAGACGAAGAGATCCCAACATACGAGAAAGTGGTTTATTCAAAAGCACTACTCAAAAAGGCGGAAGAGCTACAGGAGGTAGCTACCTCATGTAGCGTACCTGCACGTTAAATAAGGCACATACCTGTGTATAGTGGAAATCCCTGGATCGATTTGTTTGCACACACAGTTTACCATGTAATATCACAACAAAGTATCAATTTTATTACATCGATGATCCAGACTTACAAAATATTCATTACAAGTTGCATAGCATAAAGCTAGCTTTGAAATAGTACACAGCGGAAATACAATAGCAGTGGGTCTCCAACAACTTCATGTTGCCACAAGCGAAAAACATGTTGGTTGTAGACTCGAAACCTTTAAACGAAACCTCACTCGTCATCTGATCAATCTGCAATAAGAAGATATTGCAACAACGTGGGTCAGATTCCATTAAAAATGGAGTCTGGCAAGTGACACTATGGTGGACACTTATTGGAATAACTCTAATAACCTATATGCTTATTTGGCTGGTGGAGTTCAAGACTATTTTGCATCAAGCCAATTTTTCCTATCTCTTTGAAAAACACTTGTCTTCTATTCGAGACACCTGTGGCATGAAAACCACGGTCTCATTCTACCCTTGTTCACCCATTAAGTTTTATTTCTGAAGTTGGAACGGTGGAATCCTCCGTTGACGTCCGTGATCAGCTGCTCAAATTGTCCGTACCGGGGATACAGCTAAGTACTTAGTTTTACACTCTGCAGAGGTTGTGCACTTTCACCATTGTATCCATTCAACCCAAACTATCCTTTACACACTTATAGTGATAAGGAAAAGGAGAAGAATAAGACGGGATCTTTCAGAAGCATTTTCCCTCCCACTTTGGCTTGACCCGTTCCACCTAACACCCTCTACATCTGCTTGTCAAGCCGGAGAGAGTCCACGCAACATAATTGATCAAGCCTGAGCCCATTGGCAATGGCTGCACTGGAAGCAATCGTCACTCGGAGTTCTTCAGATCCTTTTGTTCCTGGGTGGCCATCCACAAGTGCACTCTCAGGTGAAAACCACCATGCTCATGGCCCCAAGTATAGTAGAAACTTCCTTAGGCGAAGACAACCACAAGCACAGCCCTGAGTAGCCACTCGACATAAACCATTCAACCAATCCACCCAGGTGATTAATTAACTTAGTAGATGTGTACTCTCAGGTGAAAACCACCATGCTCACAGCCATAAGTAGAATAGACATTCATCCTAGGCGAAGACAACCATGAGCACAGTCCTCAGTAGTCCCTTAACATTTTGTAAAACTTTTGATCAATTGCAGAGCATCAATATTTCTACTAAGTATTATATAGGAACCTAGACATAGGAGTAAGGAATTTCTACACAGGTCTAGCATAGCAATACCATCCTAGTAATGCTTATATAAAAATACACTAAGTAATGCATATAGAAAATAGTAGGAAGTTTATGAGGTGTGCCTGTAGCGTATCTGCTCTTTAAATAAGGCAGATACCTGTGTATAGTGCAAATCCCTGGATCGATTCATTTGCACACACAGTTTACGATGTAATATCACAACAAGGCGTCAATTTTATTACTTCGATGATCCAGAATTACAAAGTATTTAATACAAGTTGCATAGCATAAAGCTAGCATTGTCAAAGTACACATCGGAAATACAATAGCAGTGAGTCTCTATAACTTTCATGCTGTCACAGGCGAAAACATGTTGGTTGCAGACTCGAAACCTTTAACGAAACCTCACTCGTCATCTGATCAATCTGCAATAAGAAAAATATTGCAACAACGTGTGTCAGATTCCATTAAAAATGGAGTCTGACAAGTGACACTATGGTGGACACTTATGGAATAACTCTAAAGCCTATATGAATATTTGGCTGGTGGAGCTCAAGGCTAATTTGCATAAAGCCAATTTTTTCCTATTCTTTTGAAAACACTTTTCTTGAAATCTCGACGAGTATGGCATGAAAACCATAAATCTCATCTTCCCTTGTTCACCCATCAAGTTTTACTTTTGAAGTTGGAATGGTGGAATCCTCCGTTGACGTCCTTGATCAGCTGCTCAAAATTGTCCGTAACCGGGGACACAGCTAAGTACTTAGTTTTACACTCTGCAGAGGTTGTGCACTTTCACCATTGTACCCATTCAACCCAAGGTATCCTTTACACACCATTTGTGATAAGGAAAGGAGAGAATGAGACGAGATCTTTCAGAAGCATTTTCCCTCCCACCTGGCTTGACCCGTTCCACCTAACATCCCCCTACATCTGCTTGTCAAGCCGGAGAGAGTCCACGCAACATAATTGATCAAGCCAGAGCCCATATGGCAATGGCTGCACTGGAAGCAATCGTCACTCGGAGTTCTTCAGATTCCTCTGTTCCTGGGTGGCCATTCTCAAGTGTACATACTCTAGGAACCATAGAAATGGACCTGAGTAGCCACTCAACGTAACCCATACAACCAATTACCACCCAGGTGTTTCATTTACTTAGTAAATGTGTACTCTCAGGTAAAAATCACCATGCTCACAGCCCTAAGTAGAATAGAAATTCATCCTAGGCGAAGACAGCCATGAGCACAGTCCTGAGTAGTCACTTAACCTTTTATAAAATCTTTCATCAATTGCATAGCATCAATATTTCTGCTAAGTATGATATAGGAACCTAGACACAGGAATAAGGGATTCTACACAGGTTTAGCATAGCAACACATGCACATTAAAATACACTAAGTAATGCATATAAAAATAGGAAGTTTATGAGGTGTGCCACTTGCCTTTGAATGTTGTCGTTGTTCACAACTCTTTTCAACGATACTCGGGACTCTCCGTTCAGTCTAAACAATACAAACAAACAATACAACAATCATAAATCAACACAACACCCACAAACAAGTTTCTTAAACTTCTAAGGAAAACATGACATGCATGATATGCAAGTTATTTCTAAGGACTAGAGGCGCAAGCCATGCCATGGAAAATCTTTTAAGTTAATGCAAGGCAATAGGTGGGTCAAGAATGACTAAGGGCTAAGGTCTTAAGTTGGATAAACATCCTTTGTTTTATATCTTCTTGAAATAGCACTCTAATGGCTTAGCCATGTTGTGCCAAATACTTAGAAAAAAATATTAAGTCATTTGTTCAAGGTGATCAACGATTATTATCAACTCTTTGTAAATTGGACATTCACTATAGTGAGAGAGACAGACACCCGGCCAGCCACTTAAATTGTGGAACAGGTCTCATGTACGTGGACATGTAAGGTTTGTTTCCAGGCCGCTTCATCCCACTATGCTGCTAGGATCCAACAACTTCAAGATGATAACATCATGATCAAAATTTGTTTAAGTCTAAAGGACAAGATTAGGAAAGACGGAAAGATAGAAAGAAAGATGTAGTTGTCCTTCAGGCTTCATCTCCAGACTTGTAACTTTCTTCTGGATGATGTCTTGATCAAGTTCTTGGTAGTCTTGATGAATCTTCAGACTTGATGATTCTTGCATCCTCGAGGCTGGTCTTGGATTTACCTAGTCTTCATGAAGTCTCAGAGGAGAAGAAAAGACAGAGAGAAAGACTTAGAGAATAGAAAGAGATTGGTCTTGTTGAACTTCTGCTCACTTTTCTTCTAAGTGCTTGACATCTTGAGGATGCTTCCAGAGTTTGTTTTCTTCTAAGTCCTTCATGAAGTCTCAAGGAAAAGAAAGAGAGAGAGAGAGCAAGACTGGGAAAAATAATTGCTGGTTGGTCTCCATGAACTTCTTCTTGATTTTCTTCTAAGTGTTTCTACTCCTTGAAGATCCCTCTGAAGTCTTGTTTTGACTAACTCCCTCATTGGCCTTCTAGCTCCATGAGGAAAATCCTAAGTGTCTAAGTGTAGCATTTCACACATGCTAAGTGAAATTATTTCTAACTTAGAGAAACTAATAAAGAGGGGTTTTCCTATGGGAATATATCTACAATATAAAATATGCTATGAATGAAATGAAATTTTAAATCACAAGAAACATCAAAATAACTTTTTGTGATTTCTTTATAAATATGCCTGACTTTATAAATGCAATTTAATCAATTTCTAATTTTGAAAAATATAATAAAAGGAATAATTATAAGATTAAAGTTTCCTATGATTAAATTTTTATAACCAAAATTTGTAATTTGTGTTAATAGACAGAGAGCATTTACTTAAATCAATTGCAATTGGATTTAATCAAAAACAATGTTTCTATTAAAAGTTATTTAAACAAAATAGTCAAACTTATTCAAATTGAACACACAACTATGAAATCATTCAAAATTGACTCAAAATTATTTTATAGCAGTGGCATTAATTTACAAATATTCTAAAGTTTCTAAAACATATTTATTTGCAATTTTTGGATTTATAGATTTAAAGTCATTACAAATATACTCAAATTCACCATTTGAAATTTGAATATTTTATACTAAGTCAAATTTGAATTTTGTCAGATCCAAAATATTCTACATGTCGAGAGCTTTCCAAATATATAAAAATTATTAAATTTGGAGTTGTGGTTAAAAAGTTGTGATAGATCTAAGTGACAGGGGTGTTTCTGTAAAATTGCCGATTAAATTTAATTAAGGAAATTGTTTTCCACGTGGCAGCTGACTAGGCAGTGACGTGGCTGCCACGCGGCGCTGACGTGGATAAGTTATAGATCTGGGCCGTCAGATCTGGATCTGACGGTCCAGATCAAATCATACCGCTTCGTTATAAAACTTCTAATCGTGGCCGCTGAGATCGGATCGGACGGGCGAGATCTAACGGCAACAGGGGAGCGGCGCTAGGTCGCCGGAGACGGAGCGCGCGGCGGCGCCACGATCGTAAAACGTGTTCCCGATGATCTACATCCCTAGAGGAAAAGCGCAGCGTACCGTGATGAAGAGGAGATCCAGGCGAGGTCGATGGCGTGCTCGTGGTCCTTGAAGCTTCCTCGTTCCTCGGCCAGACCTCGTCGGAGTTGCGCACGGCGGCGGAGAGCTTCGGTGGAGCACGGATCGCTCGATCTGGCGCACGGTAGCAAACCAGAGCGTGTCAAAACGAAGCGTAAGAAGCAAGGAAGGAGAGCAGGGGGGTAGGAGGGCTCGGGGTCGACGGAGCTGACCGTGGGGCGAGCTTCTTGCCGGCGGCAATGGACGGACGGCGGCGGAAGTTTTCGAGCAGCCTGGAGGCGATGCGCTAGGGTTTTTGGATGCGGGGGAAACGGCGGAGGTAGGTTTATATGGGGGGGGCATCAGGAGAACTTCTCCTGCGAGAATCGCGGCGTATCATCGTATCCGGATCGAACTCCGTTCGGGCTCTGTTCGTTGCGATAGGGAAGGAGAGGGATGACGCATGGGTCCCGCGCGTCAGAGAGAGAGCGCGCGGCGCGGACGAAGCTGGGCCGCTGCTGGGCCAAGGCGAGCTGCGCGCGAGGGAGAAAGGAAATGGGCTTCGGCCCACTGGCTCGGGTTATTCTCCTTTCTTTTTTTTTTGACAAATCCTTTTCTGTTTTCTGTATTTAAAATAACTTTTAAAATATAACTCCAATTCAACTCAAATTAGATTCTAAAAGTTTGTAAAATCCTCTTCTCTCTGTTAAACCAATTGTAGGAGTGTTTTGAACATTTTTCAAAATAATAATTTCAAACTATTGCTTAAAAGTAAAATTAGACACTTTATGTTTAATTTAAACTAGGATTTAAATAAGTTTTAATTCTGGCTAAATATATTATATGAAATACCCATGTTCAATTATGTTTGGATTTAAGTTATTTAAACTCATTTTCAAATTCTAAATTCATTTTTGGCTTTGGTATAATTATTAATGATATCACCCAACTATGTGAAAATGGAAAAGAGAAGATATAATGTATTCATTTTTAATTGAAAATAATTTGTGCAACATTATATTTTATAATATGATAATGCATTTGAAACTCCATAACAATTTTGGAAAGGAATTTTGATTCAATTCTTTTCTTATATAGAATACATATTCGTGAAAATCATTTTAGGTGTTGGAAATAAATGGAATTCATTTTAAGTTAATGAAATGTTTACTTGGATAATCCATGTTTTAAATAGTTTAAAAGGATCACTTATAAATATTATTTTAATTTATGAATAGCTATGGCTATGTGATTGGAATCAATTTCTTATATGTAACTATTTACTTAAAATAAAATGGATTATAGTTTGTAAAATATTTGTCACATTATATTTTAAGGTTTTTGAATTACAGTGGATAATAAAATATTTAAACTGTGATATTTGGAATATTAAACTCTTTCAATAAGTTTTGAAGTCTTTTATAGTTGGTTTCCTTATGCATTTAATATTTTATTTTAATAAAAAGAAAAGTTTTAAATTTTAGTGATTTTTGAACATTCCAAAATGTTGGGATGTTACAGACTACCACCCTTAAAAGGAATCTCGTCCCCGAGATTCGGAGAAGCTAGAAAGACAAAGCAATTGTTTGATTGATTCTGAAAACTCGAGATGTTTTGGGAAATGAAATCCCTGACATGAAACTTGAAAACTTGGCAGTGAATAATTTTTTTAAATTGGGGAGGCTAGAAGATTGTTTGGGATCTTTGGGTTTAATAAGTTGGGTTTGAATATTCTAGGTGGCTACCACCCTTAAAAAAAGTTTTGTTGATAATTCAACATCCTAGTGCACAACCAAAAATCAAGATAATCCATTACAAACATCATCTAACAAACATCAAGCAATAAAGTTCAAACACAAGCAACACATACATAAAATTTCAAACTTCTTTTGAGAAATCGAACTAATTGTTTATCGAACGAAAGGTCGGGGAAGTACAAAAGTAACGGTACTGCCATACCACAATTTGATAGGTCAATACACTAAATCGATACGATAAGCTAAAAGATAAATGGTGGTCTCTCTAACATGGTTTTGATTGCTACACTTATCCCTCCTAATTATTACGCTTGCGTTTTATTGCGTGGTTCTTTGCCACAGGCATGACTTCTTCCTCAGTTGACTCTTCAAACAGCATCTCTTCGGGGTCTTCTTCCACTGGTCCTTCCTCCTTCGTAGCTGCAGATACAGTCACATTTCCAGTGCCTTGGTCACCTCCTTCTTCAGCTACTGGCGGTGGTGGAGGTGGAGTGAGTTGTGCCTCAAGCATGGCAATCTGCTCATCCTTGCCAAGGTTCTCCAAATGTAGGTCATGGATGAGTTCCTCCAACTGACCAATAAGATTTTCAGAAGCCTGGAGTTCTTGGGTTTTTGCGTGTATGACGGCTTGTGCATGATTTGCGACGTCATAAGTCTGTTGGACTCTCCTGGTCAGACAGTTGATGAGATAATCCAAGTCTTCAAACGTCTTGTTAACGAGGGGCAGATCCAGGCGTTTTCCCGTGTGAGCCATCGAGAGACCATGTGCATCCCTCTTCCCAAAGGCACGGAAGGGCGATCCTGGTGCTAGCTTGAATCGATACTTGTAACACAAACGAGCCATTAAGTCTACCATAGCTATGTTCACTCCCTCAATCCACTCTGGGTAGTAGGTGACATAGTCCACGGGCTCGAAGTCTGGCATCGTAGGATCCGGAGTCATGATGGTGCGTATTTCCCAACGTATCCCATGGGGTATGTTGGTCTCCTCCTTCCTTCCTCGGAAATAAGGTGGTGGTAGCTTCAATACACTTGTCAACCTCGACAGCTGCCTCCCAAAGATGAAACCCGACAAAACTCCAGCATACGCAGTCTCAGTGTATTCTCCCATCTAAAATTTTGAACAGGTAAGAGTATTAGAATTTAAAGGAAAGGGAAAGATGCAAGACAAGATAATGTAAAACAATATTAAAGGAAAGTTCAAAATTTACTCATGTTTTGGAAACCTAGTTTAGTTAACTATTTAACCTTTGGGGTCTTAGTCCAATCCTAGGGGTTTCAAACCTACAGGCAACACAGTGCTCTGATACCATCTGTAGCGTACCTGCTCTTTAAATAAGGCAGATACATGTGTATAGTGCAAATCCCTGGATCGATTCATTTGCACACACAGTTTACGATGTAATATCACAACAAGGCGTCAATTTTATTACTTCGATGATCCAGAATTACAAAGTATTTAATACAAGTTGCATAGCATAAAGCTAGCATTGTCAAAGTACACAGCGGAAATACAATAGCAGTGAGTCTCTATAACTTTCATGCTGTCACAGGCGAAAACATGTTGGTTGCAGACTCGAAACCTTTAACGAAACCTCACTCGTCATCTGATCAATCTGCAATAAGAAAAATATTGCAACAACGTGTGTCAGATTCCATTAAAAATGGAGTCTGACAAGTGACACTATGGTGGACACTTATGGAATAACTCTAAAGCCTATATGAATATTTGGCTGGTGGAGCTCAAGGCTAATTTGCATAAAGCCAATTTTTTCCTATTCTTTTGAAAACACTTTTCTTGAAATCTCGACGAGTATGGCATGAAAACCATAAATCTCATCTTCCCTTGTTCACCCATCAAGTTTTACTTTTGAAGTTGGAATGGTGGAATCCTCCGTTGACGTCCTTGATCAGCTGCTCAAAATTGTCCGTAACCGGGGACACGGCTAAGTACTTAGTTTTACACTCTGTAGAGGTTGTGCACTTTCACCATTGTACCCATTCAACCCAAGGTATCCTTTACACACCATTTGTGATAAGAAAAGGAGAGAATGAGACGAGATCTTTCAGAAGCATTTTCCCTCCCACCTGGCTTGACCCGTTCCACCTAACATCCCCCTACATCTGCTTGTCAAGCCGTAGAGAGTCCACGCAACATAATTGATCAAGCCAGAGCCCATATGGCAATGGCTGCACTGGAAGAAATCGTCACTCGGAGTTCTTCAGATTCCTCTGTTCCTGGGTGGCCATTCTCAAGTGTACATACTCTAGGAACCATGGAAATGGACCTGAGTAGCCACTCAACATAACCCATACAACCAATTACCACCCAGGTGTTTCATTTACTTAGTAAATGTGTACTCTCAGGTAAAAATCACCATGCTCACAGCCCTAAGTAGAATAGAAATTCATCCTAGGCGAAGACAGCCATGAGCACAGTCCTGAGTAGTCACTTAACCTTCTATAAAATCTTTCATCAATTTCATAGCATCAATATTTCTGCTAAGTATGATATAGGAACCTAGACACAGGAATAAGGGATTCTACACAGGTTTAGCATAGCAACACATGCACATTAAAATACACTAAGTAATGCATATAAAAATAGGAAGTTTATGAGGTGTGCCACTTGCCTTTGAATGTTGTCGTTGTTCACAACTCTTTTCAACGATACTCGGGACTCTCCGTTCAGTCTAAACAATACAAACAAACAATACAACAATCATAAATCAACACAACACCCACAAACAAGTTTCTTAAACTTCTAAGGAAAACATGACATGCATGATATGCAAGTTATTTCTAAGGACTAGAGGCGCAAGCCATGCCATGGAAAATCTTTTAAGTTAATGCAAGGCAATAGGTGGGTCAAGAATGACTAAGGGCTAAGGTCTTAAGTTGGATAAACATCCTTTGTTTTATATCTTCTTGAAATAGCACTCTAATGGCTTAGCCATGTTGTGCCAAATACTTAGAAAAAAATACTAAGTCATTTGTTTAAGGTGATCAACGATTATTATCAACTCTTTGTAAATTGGACATTCACTATAGTGAGAGAGACAGACACCCGGCCAGACACTTAAATTGTGGAACGGGTCTCATGTACGTGGACATGTAAGGTTTGTTTCCAGGCCGCTTCATCCCACTATGCTGCTAGGATCCAACAACTTCAAGATGATAACATCATGATCAAAATTTGTTTAAGTCTAAAGGACAAGATTAGGAAAGAGGGAAAGATAGAAAGAAAGATGTAGTTGTCCTTCAGGCTTCATCTCCAGACTTGTAACTTTCTTCTGGATGATGTCTTGATCAAGTTCTTGGTAGTCTTGATGAATCTTCAGACTTGATGATTCTTGCATCCTCGAGGCTGGTCTTGGATTCACCTAGTCTTCATGAAGTCTCAGAGGAGAAGAAAAGACAGAGAGAAAGACTTAGAGAATAGAAAGAGATTGGTCTTCTTGAACTTCTGCTCACTTTTCTTCTAAGTGCTTGACATCTTGAGGATGCTTCCAGAGTTTGTTTTCTTCTAAGTCCTTCATGAAGTCTCAAGGAAAAGAAAGAGAGAGAGAGCAAGACTGGGAAAAATAATTGCTGGTTGGTCTCCATGAACTTCTTCTTGATTTTCTTCTAAGTGTTTCTACTCCTTGAAGATCCTTCTGAAGTCTTGTTTTGACTAACTCCCTCATTGGCCTTCTAGCTCCATGATGAAAATCCTAAGTGTCTAAGTGTAGCATTTCACACATGCTAAGTGAAATTATTTCTAACTTAGAGAAACTAATAAAGAGGGGTTTTCCTATGGGCATATATCTACAATATAAAATATGCTATGAATGAAATGAAATTTTAAATCACAAGAAACATCAAAATAACTTTTTGTGATTTCTTTATAAATATGCCTGACTTTATAAATGCAATTTAATCAATTTCTAATTTTGAAAAATATAATAAAAGGAATAATTATAAGATTAAAGTTTCCTATGATTAAATTTTTATAACCAAAATTTGTAATTTGTGTTAATAGACAGAGAGCATTTACTTAAATCAATTGCAATTGGATTTAATCAAAATCAATGTTTCTATTAAAAGTTATTTAAACAAAATAGTCAAACTTATTCAAATTGAACACACAACTATGAAATCATTCAAAATTTACTCAAAATTATTTTATAGCAGTGGCATTAATTTACAAATATTCTAAAGTTTCTAAAACATATTTATTTGCAATTTTTGGATTTATAGATTTAAAGTTATTACAAATATACTCAAATTCACCATTTGAAATTTGAATATTTTATACTAAGTCAAATTTGAATTTTGTCAGATCCAAAATATTCTACATGTCGAGAGCTTTCCAAATATATAAAAATTATTAAATTTGGAGTTGTGGTTAAAAAGTTGTGATAGATCTAAGTGACAGGGGTGTTTCTGTAAAATTGCCGATTAAATTTAATTAAGGAAATTGTTTTCCACGTGGCAGCTGACTAGGCAGTGACGTGGCTGCCACGCGGCGCTGACGTGGATAAGTTATAGATCTGGGCCGTCAGATCTGGATCTGACGGTCCAGATCAAATCATACCGCTTCGTTATAAAACTTCTAATCGTGGCCGCTGAGATCGGATCGGACGGGCGAGATCTAACGGCAACAGGGGAGCGGCGCTAGGTCGCCGGAGACGGAGCGCGCGGCGGCGCCACGATCGTAAAACGTGTTCCCGATGATCTACAGCCCTAGAGGAAAAGCGGAGCGTACCGTGATGAAGAGGAGATCCAGGCGAGGTCGATGGCGTGCTCGTGGTCCTTGAAGCTTCCTCGTTCCTCGGCCAGACCTCGTCGGAGTTGCGCACGGCGGCGGAGAGCTTCGGTGGAGCACGGATCGCTCGATCTGGCGCACGGTAGCAAACCAGAGCGTGTCAAAACGAAGCGTAAGAAGCAAGGAAGGAGAGCAGGGGGGTAGGAGGGCTCGGGGTCGACGGAGCTGACCGTGGGGCGAGCTTCTTGCCGGCGGCAATGGACGGACGGCGGCGGAAGTTTTCGAGCAGCCTGGAGGCGATGCGCTAGGGTTTTTGGATGCGGGGGAAACGGTGGAGGTAGGTTTATATGGGGGGGGCATCAGGAGAACTTCTCCTGCGAGAATCGCGGCGTATCATCGTATCCGGATCGAACTCCGTTCGGGCTCTGTTCGTTGCGATAGGGAAGGAGAGGGATGACGCATGGGTCCCGCGTCAGAGAGAGAGCGCGCGGCGCGGACGAAGCTGGGCCGCTGCTGGGCCAAGGCGAGCTGCGCGCGAGGGAGAAAGGAAATGGGCTTCGGCCCACTGGCTCGGGTTATTCTCCTTTCTTTTTTTTTTGACAAATCCTTTTCTGTTTTCTGTATTTAAAATAACTTTTAAAATATAACTCCAATTCAACTCAAATTAGATTCTAAAAGTTTGTAAAATCCTCTTCTCTCTGTTAAACCAATTGTAGGAGTGTTTTGAACATTTTTCAAAATAATAATTTCAAACTATTGCTTAAAAGTAAAATTAGACACTTTATGTTTAATTTAAACTAGGATTTAAATAAGTTTTAATTCTGGCTAAATATATTATATGAAATACCCATGTTCAATTATGTTTGGATTTAAGTTATTTAAACTCATTTTCAAATTCTAAATTCATTTTTGGCTTTGGTATAATTATTAATGATATCACCCAACTATGTGAAAATGGAAAAGAGAAGATATAATGTATTCATTTTTAATTGAAAATAATTTGTGCAACATTATATTTTATAATATGATAATGCATTTGAAACTCCATAACAACTTTGGAAAGGAATTTTGATTCAATTCTTTTCTTATATAGAATACATATTCGTGAAAATCATTTTAGGTGTTGGAAATAAATGGAATTCATTTTAAGTTAATGAAATGTTTACTTGGATAATCCATGTTTTAAATAGTTTAAAAGGATCACTTATAAATATTATTTTATTTTATGAATAGCTATGGCTATGTGATTGGAATCAATTTCTTATATGTAACTATTTACTTAAAATAAAATGGATTATAGTTTGTAAAATATTTGTCACATTATATTTTAAGGTTTTTGAATTACAGTGGATAATAAAATATTTAAACTGTGATATTTGGAATATTAAACTCTTTCAATAAGTTTTGAAGTCTTTTATAGTTGGTTTCCTTATGCATTTAATATTTTATTTTAATAAAAAGAAAAGTTTTAAATTTTAGTGATTTTTGAACATTCCAAAATGTTGGGATGTTACAGTGCCACTTGCCTTTGAATGATGTCTTTGCTCACAACTCTTTTCAACGTTATTCGGAGCTCTCCGTTCAATCTAACAATATAGGCAAACAACAATGCAACAATCAACAAACAACAATCATCAAACATACATGCACATACATAGTGAACAAAAAGGTTTCATAAAATTTCTAAGGAAATTATGTTTATGCATGAGGTGCAAAATATTCCTAAGGACTTGAAATGTATGTCATGCTAAGAAAATATTTTAAGTTAATGCAAGCAAAAATGGGTTTCAAAATGACTAAGGACTAAGTTCATACGTTGAATAAAATACTTCGTTATAGTTCTTCTTGAATAAGCACTCTAATGGCTTAGTCATGATGTGTAAAAATACTTAGAGAAAATACTAAGTCTATAAGGTGATCAACTTTTATTATCAACTCTTTGTAAATTGGATATTCACTATAGTGAGAGAGACAGACACCCGGCCAGCCACTTATTGTGGAACAGGTCTCACGTACGTGGACATGTAAGGTTTGTCTCCAGGCCGCTTCATCTCACTATGCTGCTAGGATCCAACAAACTTCAAGATGGTAATAATATGATCAAAATTGTTTATGTCTTAAGTGAAAGACAAGATTAGGAAAGAGGGAAAAGATAGAAAGAAAGATGTAGTTGTTCTCCAGGCTTCATCTCCAGACTTGTAACTTTCTTCTGGATGATGTCTTGATTGAATTCTCGGTAGACTTGAATAATCTTCAGACTTGATGATTTTTTTCATCACCTAGGCTGGACTTGGATTTAACTTAGTCTTCAAGAGGTCTAAGAGAAGAAAGGAGAAATGAAAGAGAGAGGGAGCAAGATTTAGAAAATATTTCTGGTTGGTCTTCATGAACTTCTTCTTGATTTTTCTTCTAAGTGTTTCTGCTCCTTGAAGGTACTTCTGAAGTCTTGTTTTGGCTAAGTACTTCAATGGCATTCTAGCTCCGTCTTGAAAATCCTAAGTGTCTAGGTGTATAACACTTTACCAAAATGCTAAGTTGAAAATAATCCTAACTTAGAGAAAATAGGGGAGGAGTTTTCTTATGGGAAATATAACTACAAAATAAAATATGCTATGCATGAAATGCAATTTTAAATCACAAGAAACATAATACTAATTTTTGTGATATTTATAAAGTATGCCTAAAGTTATAATTGCAATTTAATTAGTTTCTAATTTTGCAAAATATAATAAAAGGGTTAAATATAATATTAGAGTTTTATGTGATTAAATTTTTATAACAAAATTTTGTAATTAGTATTAATAGACAGAGGTGATTTAAATAAGTTTATAGCAATTGGATTTATTCAAAAATAATGTTTATGTTTAAAGTTATGTTAAAAATATTCAAACTATTCAATTTAAATATGTAACTATGAATTCATCCAAATACTACTCAAAATTATTTTATCACAGAGGCATCAATTTACAAATATTCCAAAGTCTCTAAAACAATTTTATTTGAAATTTTTGGATTTATAGATTTAAGTTATTACAAATATACTCAAACCATCTATTTGAAATTTGAATATTATAAACTAACTCAAATTTGAATTCTAAAAGAGCTAAAATATTCTACATGTCGAGGGCTTTCCAAATATATAAAATTTATCAAAGTTGGATAAGTGGTTAAAAAGTTATGAAGGTTTGAATATGCAGGGGCTTTTCTGCAAAAATGCCAGATCTGTTGTCTGGGCTCTGACTGGATCTGACGTGGCTGCTGACTATGCACGCTGAGTCAGCGCTGACATGGATAAGTGAATTAGATCTGGATCGTCTGTTCCAGATCCAACGGATCTCGTCAGCTCGTACCGATTCGGCTAAGGGATCTAATCCTAACCGTAGATTGCAGATCAGAGGGCTAGGTGCTGGCGCAGACATTACCGACCAGAGGAGTTCTCCGGAGACGAGGAAGGAGGCGGCGCTGGAGCTCGGGCGTTGGGGAAATCGGGTCTCCGGTGGCTCCTGGAAGCGAGGGGGCGACGGAGGCGACCGGCATGACGTGGCGGAGGCGATGCTGTACTTTTCCGCCACGCGCGGGTCCTAGAACGGACAGACACGCAAGATCTCCGGCGACCTCCGGTTGATCTCGAATCCGAGGTTGGAAAGCTGCAAAAATTCGAATAAGGGCATCACGTGGTGACCAAGGTCCATGGAAAGAGGAGGAGGGGGTCTCGGGCGCGAGGGGCTGGCTCACCTCGTCGAGAATCGAAGAAACACTGCGGCGGTTACGTGGAACTCCGGCGAGCAACTGTGGGCAGCCTGGGGGCGCAAACAGAGGGGGAGGAGAGGGGAAAGGAGGCGGAGGTGTTGGGGCTTTATATGGGGACCGAGAGGGACATCACGCGATCATCACGGCGCGGATTGGAGCTCCAGCGATCTCGGGCGTGATTTGAGCCGGAGGAGGAAGACGATGACATCATCGCTGACGTCAGCAGGTAATTTCTTTTCTGTTTTATTTATTTAATTCATATCTTTTGATTTAGTTGTCCAAATGATGTCAAATTATTTCTATAAATTTGTAAAATTCATATCTATGCTTTAAAACATTAGTGGGTATGTTTTGAAAACATTTTTAAAATTAATTATTTTGAAATATTCATAAAATGTAAATTTGCCCATTTAGGTCAATTTTGACAATATTAATTTAATAATTTCATTTGGGGTTAAATTAAATTTATGAAATTACCACATTCTTATATGGTTGATATTAAGTTATTTAAAACTCATTTTTAGTAACCATTCACTTTTATTCCTAGTATATTAGTAGAATATATATAATTTTAAAGTAATAGGAATTATATTGGATTCAATTTTAATTCAATTTTATTTTGTGCACCATTATATTTTATACTAGGATAAATCATATGAAATTTCATAAAACAACTTTGAAAAAGATTTTAGTTTTAATTCATCTCTTATATAGAATATATTCATCATTTTAGGTTTTGGAAATTAATGAATGCAATGCTTATTTAGAAACACTTTTTATTTCAATAAAATGGTATGAAAGTTTGTAACACATTTGTCAAATTACATATTGAGGTTTTAAGAATTACAATGGATAATAAATTGTTTACTTGAAACAACCTTTGAAAATAATGTTAAATTGAGACATTTGAAATATTAAACCTTTTCAATATGTTTGAAGTCTTTTATAGTTGGTTTTCTTAGGCATTTTAATATTTTATTTTAATCAAAACAAAAGTTTTAAATTTTAGTGATTTTTTAAACATTCCAAAATATTGGGATGTTACAGACTACCACCCTTAAAAGGAATCTCGTCCCCGAGATTCGGAGAAACTAGAAAGAAAAGCAACTGCTGGAATGATTATGATAACTTGAGAGGTTTGAGAAATGTAAATGTTTTGACATGGAAATTTTGAGAGCTGGCAGGGGATGATTTTTCTGATTGGGGAGACCAGAAAGAAATATGGTTTGGGATCTCTGGGTTTAAGGCAGCTGGGTTAGAATTATCTGGGTGGCTACCACCCTTAAAAGAAATATTTGTGGTCAGTCTAGAAACTTGGTTTAATCTTGTTTATTTTTCTGATGTAGAGTGTACTAGTATTTAAAATGCAATGGTATGTGGTAATACGGCAAGTTATAATACTTACGTTGTCAACTCGGTCCTTGGAGAGACTTATCCTTCTTCCACTCAGGGCATTTATCAACGTAATGTCCCTTAGCTTTGCACTTGTAGCAACTTATGTGGCTAAGATCTTTCTTGGATTTAACCTTTTGTCCTTGTTCCTCCAGGGTCTTCATGAGAGACTGTTGCATTCCCTCCTTGGTTTGCTGGATAGCTTGTTGCACCAACGGATAAAGTTGACACTGAATTGGGACATGGTTTGTTTCTTTCACACAGGAAGCAAGTAACCTGACTTGTGGGGCATCCTTTAACTAGATGTCTGGTATGACCATGGGGCCACTCACCAGGACATTCTTTGGACGTATGTCCTATCTCTCCACAAGTTTTGCATGCCTTTAGTTTGGTCATAAGGTCCTCTTCAAAAACAATATGGTTTTGATCCATCTTAGGCAGTTGATCATTGATCAAATTCCACAGCTGACTCTGGTCCTCGAATAGTAGTCGCATTGTTGTGTGAAATTCATTGTTGTTGATATTGGGGTGAGACATCTGCTTATTTTAGAAAATAAATGAGTTGGATTATATGTACTATGGAGAAATCCTAATTCAATAAATTCAGAACAAGGCAACCAATCTCTAACACAAACAATCAATCAAGGTTTAAACACAAGCAAACAAATACGTGAAAATTTTCAAATTTCTTTTGAGAGTTCGAACTACTCGTTTATCGAACGAATCATACCATTGTCATGGAGAGACAAAATTGACAGTATTGCCATACCACAATTTGATAGGTCAATACATCAATGAATCTCGTTATTCTAATGGGATAGGTGGTCTAATCTATCTTTTTCTTGAGTGCCTCGAGTTCTTCCTCCACTTCCTTGAGTTCTTCAAGATACTTCTGGGTGTTGTGGAGCCTAAAATGAAGTCTTTCTGCAAGGTACTCGATGGCTCTCCATGCTGCATTTCTTGCTGAATCAAAGAATGAGGTATGAAGTATTGGATTGGTGAACATGCAGTCACCCTTAGTCTTTTGGTCATCTTCGTTGCTCATGTATAGATGGACTTGCACCCACCAATACTCTTGGCCTTCATCCATGAAAGGAAAACCTTTGTATACTGCTTCTCCTTCAAAACCTAAGCTCTTCATGTTATCCTTAAGTGCTCTTGGAAACTCTCTCTCACATTCCAAGGTCATGATCATCACTGGTCCCTTCTTGAGTGATTCAATGAGGGCGGTCATCTAAAGAAAACAAGAGAAGAAACTTAGAAATGAAATAGTTAAGATAGTTACAAGAATGATGTTTGAAAAGTTCTTATTTTTAGCAAACTGAATGAAATAAATTTTCAATCCTATGGCCAAATCCTATTTCTATCCAAACCTAGGGTTTCGAACCTACAGGAAACACAGTGCTCTGATACCATCTATAGCGTACCTGCACTTTAAATAAGGCAGATACCTGTGTATAGTGCAAATCCCTAGATCGATTCGTTTGCACACACAGTTTACCATGTAATATTACAACAAAGTATCAATTTTATTATATCGATGATCCAGACTTACAAAATATTCATTACAAGTTGCATAGCATAAAGCTAGCTTTGAAATAGTACACAGCGGAAATACAATAGCAGTGGGTCTCCAACAACTTCATGTTGCCACAGGCGAAAAACATGTTGGTTGTAGACTCGAAACCTTTAAACAAAACCTCACTCGTCATCTGATCAATCTGCAATAAGAAGATATTGTAACAACGTGGGTAAGATTCCATTAAAAATGGAGTCTGGCAAGTGACACTATGGTGGACACTTATTGGAATAACTCTAATAACCTATATGCTTATTTGGCTGGTGGAGTTCAAGGCTATTTTGCATAAAGCCACTTTTTCCTATCTCTTTGGAAAACACTTTTCTTCTATTCGAGACACCTGTGGCATGAAAACCACGGTCTCATTCTACCCTTGTTCACCCATCAAGTTTTATTTCTGAAGTTGGAATGGTGGAATGCTCCGTTAATGTCGTGGTATCGGCATAACTGATAGGAGACGGGGGTCCTCTAGCCTACGTATGGATTGTGGGGAAGAAGGTTGGTGTCGTCGAGGACGGGATTGAACACGGCGAGTTTTCCCAGCTTCAGATCCCGCGGCGGTGGCGAGATCCTACGTGCTGCTATAATTCACTATGAGGCAATAGCTGTGAACAGGTTACAATGTGTATGATGCGTATTGAAGCCTGCCCTAAAGGCTTCCTGGTGGCCAGCTTATATAGGCGGCCATACCCAGGATACAAGGCAAGTACTTGTCCGGCAAGTAATCAGAGTCCTAGACCTAGCCGGCTTAGTTGCCGCCTTCCGTCTTGGGCTTGGTGGCTTGATGGGCTTCGGCCTT
Source organism: Poa annua (assembly GCA_026929855.1). Lineage (NCBI taxonomy): Eukaryota > Viridiplantae > Streptophyta > Magnoliopsida > Poales > Poaceae > Poa > Poa annua. The sequence continues at coordinate 181,409,235 of CM049426.1, forward strand.
CCGCCTTCCTCTGACCGTCTGCCTACTTCCTTGTACGTCAGTTATCTGGGGCCCCCGGCAGGTTTCAGCCTTACCACCCTTGGGCCACCCTGGACTAGCCGGATTGATCCATGTTGGAGATACCCCTAGTTGATATATCCCCAACATTAGCCCCCAGAAAGGTTGAAGTTCTCCAGGCGCCGGCTTCTTCTTGATACTTCATTCGTCAATGTTGGCGGCTGCAGGACTTGAACCATTCTGAAAATCAATGGGGCATGTGTGTCCCGATATTGACACACGGCCGCCTTTATCCAACATGGGAAAAGACGGCTAATTCACAATTTCGCCGAGCATATTTCTTGACGGACATCGCTAGCCAGCTCACGACAGTTTGAAACCGGCCTAGGCGAAAATCTCGTCATGATCACAAATCGCGGGAAAAGAGGAGGCGTGGAGATCGTGCGATCATGCGTCGCAGTGGATGTTGGACACGTGTCCGACTAAAAACGCCGTTTGCATAGGAAGCAACGCCCGGACCTATAAATAGGGAGCCGAGCGGTTCATTTCTGCACCCCTGCTCTTGCTCTCCTCGGCCCCTTACTCTCCCACTTTCCCGCTTCTTGCTCCGAGCGAACTCCGGCGAGCATTCCTCTCCGACGACCTCCACCTACGGTGATGTCCACCGGCCAGAACACCCCTGCCGCAGCGCCCGGCGGCCCGACGAACGAAACCTCCCCCGTGGTGGCGATGGGCAGCGCAGCGTCGCGTCTCGCGACGGTGGCGACGGGCAATGTTGCCACCGTCACCTCTCAAACTCCCACCGCGCGCGCGCCGGCGGCGGTCTCCTCGGCTCCTTCATCTTCCGCCGCGGCGACGACGGCGAGAGGCGCTCCCGTCGACGAGGAGGAGGAAGCAGCTGACCTCGGGACACGCTATTGGCTTCCCTCCATAGTCGACGAAGAGGCACTCCAAGACCTGGAGGCCGTTGGCTACCTCCCAACTCGGGAGGACTGCCAATGGAGATCCGCCTTAGGAGACGTCATCCCGGCTCCGAAAGCCGGGGAACGGGTAATCCTCACCTCCCATCTAGTTAGGGGAATAGCGCTACCGCCTTCCGCCTTCTTTAGCGAGGTGCTAGATCACTATGGGCTCCAGCCCCATAACATAGCGCCCAAGAACATTCTAGACTTAGTCGGCTTCACCGCTCTGTTTGAGGGCTATCTAGGTATTAGGCCTAATTTAGACTTCTTCAGATATTGCTTCCGTTGCCGGCGCCAGACTGTGCCGGACGGCGGACTGGCGACCTGCGACAGTGTCACTTTCAACTGCCGCCAAGGACGCCAATGGTATCCCAAGATACCATACCTCGAGTCCGTCAAGGCCTGGACGTCCACCTTCTTCTACTGCCAAGACATGGCAGCACCGGGGCGCCAATTTGGCGTCCCGTACTTTGTCAACGCGCCGCCTATGCCCAGACCATGCTGGGACGAGGCGGTGCCCAAGTTGAGGGAGGAGCTCCGCCTTATTCAAAGGCGGATCGAGTTCCTCACCCGCACGATGTCTCCTCCCTTGCTGGATGGGGTGGACACCGTCATCTGCTGGCTTAGCCGGCAGATACTGCCCCTGCGGTACAGCCCGCACAAAATGTGTCAGTATTCGCCTACTGCCACAGCCTCTCTTCGCGTAAGTGAAGAGGGGTTACAGGCCGCCGACCTGGCGTTCCGACTTCGCAGCCTTGTCAAAGCAGGGCTGGTGAAGGTGGCGGAAGGCGTGCCCATGCACACCCACGACAACCCTCTCCTCGAGGTAAAATATCCTGCTCGTTACCCTTCTTTGGCAGCTTTTGTCGGCTAACTAGAGCCCTATTAACACTTGCCTTCTTTCTCAGATCTCTGCCCTGGGGGAGGATAACCTGGCTCCCGACTTCTACGAGTCGCAAGCCGGGAAAACCAAGAAGTGCAAGGCGTCCAGCGCTGCTTCCTCTACGATCAACGCCGAGAGGAAGAAACTGACCGCATCGGCTACAATGCCGGTGCTCGTCGATCTCAACGAGAACGCGGGGATTAACATCCCCCGAAGGTACTCATTTCCGCCTTAGATAGTTGTCGAATTCCTCTATTACTGGCATTCATCTGACTGTGCTTGCTTTATTGATAGGGAACGGGTGGCAACTTCCAGGTTGAAGGGGATCGTGTGCAGAAAACAAAAAATTTCCTAGCAACGATATCCTTAAACTAGCCAAGATCTACACTATGCAGATATAGTAGTACGGCGGAGATCGGAATACATACCCTCGTAGACCGAATAGCGGGGATTACGCTCCCGCACAAGCGTTGACGACGAAGACGCCGTAGCCGACCTCTAGGTCGCGGAGAACTCGGCGCGACGAAGACGACGAAGATGACCCCAAGGTCGGGTGGAGGAAGTAGGCCTCCGAGTACCGCTAGCGCAGCACCTCGCAGGGCGTCACACATACGGTGGAGACGACGGCCTCCGAAGCTCCAGTCCAGGATGAGCAGCGGAAGACTTGGACCGGAACACCAGCAGCGCGGCAGCGGGCTATGGTGAAAGAGATCCCCCTCCTCTACTCGGCGCGGCTCCGTCAAGGGAACCACGAGATCGAGAGAGAAATTGTTAATTAATTGGTAAATTAAAAGGCCAGGGCTGCACCTTCTTATATAGTCTCCCAGGGGGAGCCAACCTTGCCAGCCAGGCAATGTGGGACTATCCCCACATGCCTGGTGCGGCTAGGATAGGTGCGCCGGCCCTAGGTGGGCCCCATTTGGCCCACCTAGGCCGGCCAAGCCTCCCCCACAAAATTCCCTTGAGGGTTTTCCCCCCCATGGGCCTTCTTTCGACCAGAAGGCCCATTTAGGGAAATCAGCCTAAATAAATTCGAAAATAAATATATAAAATCATATTTGCATATTAATTACACTAATTAATATCAAACATAATATATATAATTTTTCGTAGCTCCGAAAACTCTTTCGGCGCTGCCCGGTCTCCATCGGACCATTCCCGGGACGTTCCCGGTGATCTCTTTCCTTTCCGGTTGTCTTGTCGAAACCCCTTAAGTGTGTTACCCTAGCGGTTCGATATAATAATAGGTACGATCAAGACTCCTCTATGATCATCGACTAACTCGTAGGCCTGGACCCTATGAATTAATCAATGTGATATAACGAATGACTTTCATCTATCAAAACTGGACGTCTAGTCTTAAATCCTTTGTCATGGCGATACTTAGCGTGTCCGAGTATCATTCTCAGATATCTCCATACCTAGCATGATCTTGTTACCGACATCGCTATCTTCTACTCGTCTATGATATTATGTCAGCCGGTGACCTAGTCACATGTTTGCAAACTCATTTGACATAATCTCACCGAGTGGGCCCTAGAGTATCTATCCGGCTATGCGGACTGACAAATCCCGCTGTTGACCCCTCGTCTCAACTACCCCCTTCCGATACCCAAAAGTATCCCCTATCATTGTCACACTATATAAGATATGACGTTTGGTGCGATCAAAGTATCTTTCAGGGATAACAATAAGAGTTGGTCTCACGGTCTTAAGGCGTAATGACTATGTCCTATAAATACTGGGTACGTCCATCACATCGTTACACCTAACGATATGACTTCCATTGCCGACCGGCGCCATGCCCTATGATCGGAAAACCTCGATCATCAATCGCGCAACGAAACTAGTCTTAGTAGAGGCTATTAGGGACCTGGTTGTTTATCTTCCACACATGTATTAATGTTTTCGCTTAATACAGTTATAGCATGGTGTAAAACATATAATGAACGATTGGGATATTGCCAATAAACTATGTTTATTAAGTGCCTCTAGGGCATATTCCCTTCAGTCTCCCACTTGCACTAGAGTAACACTTAATCTAGTTTACAACCTGGTAAAAGCTCAACACCCATAGCATCTTGGTGCCTGCTTGCCTTGTGGAAGAGAAATACAGTCAATAGAACTCACACATTGAGATCTATATGTGCTTTGCAACACTTCTATGTCACCTAGTTTGACATAAACCCGTATCTTACGATGATGGTGAAATATATCCCAGTGGATGGAGTGAGACTCGAGCATTCGCATAGCATGCGCCTTAAAAGTCTAAAAGATCTATTAAGGGGACCACCTACGCTCGGAAAACTGCTCAGTCCAATCACACTTGCTACTTCTAAAGTCGCGATATATTTCTATACCTATGTAGATTATACGACAGTGCATTCATATGCGACTTCGCAAACTAACCATGTCTATCTTCAAAATAAAGGACATCTCCTATATGAGATTTCTAGCCGTATGGGTCAGTGTAATAACTTGCATCATCGTAACTGCTTTACGGCAAGTTGCCATTCCACTCTTACCCGTTACTAGAAAACATATCTTCAGTTCTCATAGACATTGAAGAATAAACTTAACGTTTGTTCATTGATCCACACAAGGATCACTCTAGAACTTGTTCTTCAACCAAGAACTTGGGTCACATTAAGTCGAGCTTTCAGTCTGATAGCATCTATGACTGATACATAGATAATGTCGAACATCATTTGCTATAACTGAAAATGCCAAGATAAACTTAATATTTTACCTAGTCATACAAGCAAGAACTTCTTTCTTCGCTTGTCCTATTCTGAAACACTTCAGAATCTTGACTTAGGAAATATTCCGACTTAATGTTATTAAGCCCCTCTCGATCTATATAATTATAAATCGGATGCATAATACTCCTAACTTCATTTCATAGAAAATTTAATCACTTAAATAATCCTTTACACTATACTAGAGGATCTGTGTCATTCAATATGTCGTTACATACAGAATCACAAATGACACCTAGCTCCCACTCAAATATGCCTTCCGCATCTAGGATCAAGGAAAAGCTACTTAGCTCCCACTCAAATATGCCTTCCGCATATAAGATCAAGGAAAGCTACTTTGCTCCCACTCACTTCTTTGCAAATGTAGGTTTCTTCAACTATTTTGGACAACTCCAAAATCCTTTGATCACATTATCAAAGTGAAGATTCCAGCTCCGATATGCTTGCTTCTACCCATGAATGGACAACCGAAGTTTGCACACATGTTTAGCATCCTCAGGATTACAAACCATTCTTAATTAAACTATTAAGAACCATGGTTTTCTCATCCATCTATCAATTTCTCATTCGAAATTATAGTAATTGCTAAACGACCCAGAATAGATTTAGGCTTCGCCACTTGAGACAAACTCTCATGTGGTATGTCGGAACTGTTTCACGACAAATCGAATCTGCTCAATGTCTACTCTCTCATAAAATTCCATATACTATTAACATCCTAGATGCCATCAAAAAGATCTCCCAAGTCAATACCTGGTAATCGTACATGGATTTTATTTTGGATCATAAATGACTCATAGCCATTTCTCGGACTTAGGTCCACCATCTCTTCTTCGTAGTTCGTAGGTCTGTCATATTCCATTAATATGACCTACATAGCAAGATTGTCGTAACACACAGTGTGGAACACAACCTCGTATACCTACGCTCTTAGTATGAGCTCAGAACATCATGATTTTGAATCATCAGCTTTTTCAAGCTGTGGAGCCTGACACCGAAAACACTTTCGATTGCGCCACTCTGATGTCTGGAGAGGAAGTTCACCAACTTCGTCTTGCTCTACTTTCTTTCTCACTTATACCTTCGGACAAGAAACTATTTCTTTTGCAAGGTATATTCCGGCAAAGATTTTGCCTATGTCATGAGACATGTACCCAACTAACTCTTTAGGTACGGTACACTACAAAGATTAATCCATTTTAGGTTTGATCACATCGAAACACTAAATTGCTGAAACGACAATCCAGGCTAAAAGCCATGCCATCACTCGTATGGTATTGTCTCCATGGATTCAAATGGTTTCCCTATTTGCTAACGTGAGTGTTTACGTTTCTATCATATGACTCTAATGATCACAATAATTCGGTAAGAGATTCATTTACCACACACTATCCGATAGGGTGCAATTACGACGTCCTAACACACCATAACACTATGGTGTTCCATGCGACGTAATTTGTGGAACTGTTCTCACAAGTCTTCCAATGATGTGCCAACATTATAACTCAAATCTTTATTCCTCGATATGCATCGCGGGAATTTGATTTTCTTGTTAGTTTTATTTCCTACTTCATTCTGGACTTGTTTGATTGAATCAAAATTTCCAGGCCAACATTCCCCGAGTGGATATCCATATATCTATTCGATGTTCATGAAGTCTATGAAATAAAGACTTCCACTACACGTTAAAATACTTCATTGATTCACATACACCGAAATGCACGATTCTCAACAAACTATACTCAAAACGTTCAGTGAAGTTCACGAAATAAAGGTCTCCACTACCCGTCAATTACTTCATTGAACCACATACATCTCTATGTATGACTATCAATAAGTTATATGCCCGCTTTCCGAAAACGGTGTCACAGTTATTTTGCAAGTGTCAAAAGATCAAATCTTAGGACTTATAGGTCCATCCAGTGTGGAGCTAATGCATATAACATTGACATGACTAAACGGTAGTGCCACACATATGTGGTGTCTTTATTAAGTTTGTATCCTTTGGCATTAATATTATGAATGTGGGAGCTTCTACCATCTAAATTCAAATCGGCATATGATCATTACTTCATACATATAGGACACCAATTTGTCACTATCATGTATGAACAAGTGTCTCTGTAGAGGAGACACACTTGTAACGATCATACTAACAGGCAATCATAAAGAATTTACCCAAATGGTAGATCTAGAGGGAGAGTGTCTATGGCCATCACAACAACTTGACTGCCATTATCAACACGCAATGTCGCCTCATCCATTCAAGCTACTCAAGCAGTAAACCTGGTTTTTCACAAAACATGACTAGTTCAAAGGTTAGTCACTACTGCGAGTACTTGCTTAGCTAAAACATTCATAACATGTATATCATATATACACCATCATCATTGATGACTTCCGGCGATCTGTTTCATCTTCTTGATACTTCCACCGTAATCAAGAACCATGAAGGTGAACGATTCCCCTTGCATGACATAGTCTATGACAGAGGATTTGCACTTGGCAACGATGTCTGTCATCCAGTGATTGAGCTGAGCGAGGCGTCTCAATGTTCATTAAGTATGAACATATGTCATTAAGTATGACCGCCACGTGCTCCCTCAATGTGTGTATTCTCTTCCATCTTGGTTGAGAAGACAATCAGTCATTGTACTGATAAACTTCATCAACCCAACTAAAGAGGTACCCCGAGTTTAGCGACCATATCATATGTTCGCGATCTAAAAACTCGTACCCACCGTTGGTTCTCTATGTCAGAGATCATAGCATACACTGGACTATGGTGATATCATCCGCACAAAATATGATAATCCAAATTATCTTTTGTCAGCGGAATCTCCGGGGTTATCTCCTAGCGGGTATTGTAACACAAATAGCTAACGGTTTAAACAAGGAGTATCCTCAAGCTAAAGCATAAAACTATGAAGTTTGGACCCAACCTTTTAAGTTTCTCAATCGTAGGAATGCGCCTAATTTGAAAAGATGCTATCACAATGGTTAATATCTACAAAGGTTTGCAAAACAGACTCTATTCATTATATTCTGAGTTCTAGTATTTTAGAAAATAACTATCCGAACTCCCACTCAAACGAACATCCCTCCTGGTCGTTTAAGCGATTACACGACCCCCATCCATTGCACCACCCCTCATCATCAGAGCCAGCGGCACAACTTCAAGAGTAGAAAAAAGTTCGCCACACCAATTTTGTGACTCGTGCTCGACCTTTCGGTCTCCCTGTTCCGAGGCCATATTTCTGAATATGCTAGGCTCGCCACCAAAAACCTCCACGCTGACGCTTGTGCAACATGGCTTACACCCACTGTATGCGAACGACGAGATGTCTGACACCCGATCATCACGGCCTGCCTCATAACGTAGAACTTTCTTGGTGGTGCGTGTTGGAGGGAGAACACTAGTGGTATTTTGAAGGGATCATCTTATATAGCTACCGCCGTGTAACTAATATATACTATATATACAATCACACAATATAAGATGCACACAAAACATCAAATGTAATGCAATGTGATATAGTCCAATGCGCCATGGTCTTCTTGGCGCCCGCAGTTTATAAACAATTTAATAAACCTACCTTGACCATATCACATAGCCCCTGCAAAATAAAGTTAGACGCTTCTACTTTATCTTTTGCATATTTTACGTGGCTTGGGGCTGTCGTAAATAGAACCGCTTCATACCTACGAACCTTATGGCCACAACAACGATCCAATAATTGCATGTTTAAGCGTCCCTTTCAGGCCCTCCTTTGAAAATGCAAGACCAACTAAAGAGAGAGAAACAGGCACCCGCCAGCCACAGATACGGTACAAGCCGTATGTCAGTAGTGGAACCAGTCTCGCGTAAGCGTACGCGTAAAGTCGGTCCGGGCCGCTTCATCAACTCGATGCCGCTGGAATCACAAGTGCACGCTAGAGGGTAGCAAATAACAGGAACGGTGGCCCCGTGCAGAACACGGGTTCTAACAGCGTACAGCTATATCTACGATAGATTGGCTCTGATACCAATGAAGGGGATCATGTGCAGAAAACAAAAAAATTCCTAGCAACGATATCCTTAAACTAGCCAAGATCTACACTATGCGGATATAGTAGTACGGCGGAGATCGGAATACATACCCTCGTAGACCGAATAGCGGGGATTACGCTCCCGCACAAGCGTTGACGACGAAGACGCCGTAGCCGACCTCTAGGTCGCGGAGAACTCGGCGCGACGAAGACGACGAAGATGACCCCGAGGTCGGGTGGAGGAAGTAGGCCTCCGAGTACCGCTAGCGCAGCACCTCGCAGGGCGTCACACACGTACGGTGGAGACGACGGCCTCCGAAGCTCCAGTCCAGGACGAGCAGCGGAAGACTTGGACCGGAACACCAGCTACGCGGCAGCGGGCTATGGTGGAAGAGATCCCCCGCCTCTACTCGGCGCGGCTCCGACAAGGGAACCACGAGATCGAGAGAGAAATTGGGAATTAATTGGTTAATTAAAAGGCCAGGGGTGCCCCTTCTATAAGGCTCCCAGGGGGAGCCAACCTTGCCAGCCAGGCAATGTGGGACTATCCCCACATGCCTGGTGCGGCTAGGATAGGTGCGCCGGCCCTAGGTGGGCCCCATTTGGTCCACCTAGGCCGGCCAAGCCTCCCCCACAAAATTCCCTTGAGGGTTCCCCCCCCCCCCCCCCATGGGCCTTCTTTCGACCAGAAGGCCCATTTAGGGAAATCAGCCTAAATAAATTCGAAATAAATATATAAAATCATATTTGCATATTAATTACACTAATTAATATCAAACATAATATATATAATTTTTCCTAGCTCCGAAAACTCTTTTCGGCGCTGCCCGATCTCCATCGGACCATTCCCGGAACGTTCCCGGTGATCTCTTTCCTTTCTGGTTGTCTTGTCGAAACCCCTTAAGTGTGTTACCCTAGCGGTTCGATATAATAACAGGTACGATCAAGACTCCTCTATGATCATCGACTAACTCGTAGGCCTAGACCCCATGAATTAATCCCTGTGATATAACAAATGACTTTCATCTATAACACCTGGACGTCTAGTCTTAAATCCTTTGTCATGGCGATACTTAGCGTGTCCGAGTATCATTCTCAGATATCTCCATACCTAGCATGATCTCGTTACCGACATCGCTATCTTCTACTCGTCTATGATATTATGTCAGTCGGTGACCTAGTCACATGTTTGCAAACTCATTTGACATAATCTCACCGAGTGGGCCCTAGAGTATCTATCCGGCTATGAAGACTGACAAATCCCGCTGTTGACCCCTCGTCTCAACTACCCCCTTCCGATACCCAAAAGTATCACCTATCATTGTCACACTATATAAGATATGACGTTTGGTGCGATCAAAGTATCTTTCAGGGATAACAATAAGAGTTGGTCTCACGGTCTTAAGGCGTAATGACTATGTCCTATAAATACTGGGTACGTCCATCACATCGTTACACCTAACGATATGACTTCCATTGCCGACCGGCGCCATGCCCTATGATCGGAAAACCTCGATCATCAATCGCGCAACAAAACTAGTCTTAGTAGAGGCTACTAGGGACCTGGTTGTTTATCTACCACACTTGTATTAATGTTTTCGCTTAATACAGTTATAGCATAGTCTAAAACATATAATGAACGATTGGGATATTGCCAATAAACTATGTTTATTAAGTGCCTCTAGGGCATATTCCCTTCACAGGTTGCCGACCAGACTCCTTTCCAAGGGAAAGCGGCCCCAAGGCAGCTCGCCCGCTACCATGCCGCCAACTTCCCAGCCCCGGTCCGGCGGCTTTATGAGCGATGCTCGCCGCCAGCCCCAGGCTCCGGCTTCCTTTCTGCCGCCAAAGACTTCCTCCGCTGGTCGCGCCACCAGTAGTCCCCTTCCATCGGTTGAGGCTACGGCCAATGAAGTCGTCCAATCTTGTGCCGCCAAGGTTGAGCTGCTGGAGGTGGTTGCCGGCAGGACGCAGAGGGCAGCCCCGGCTGCAGGAGGCGGCCGAGTTAGGGATCCTTGGTCCACCTTTAAGGCGGCCAAGGAGTCCACCCTGGCTTTTGCCAACTTCGCCTCCCAGGCATTTGCCGACTTGGAGGGCGACATGTCTATAAGTTTTTCTAACTTTGTGGCATATACATAGTCTCCCCCCTCCCTCCCCCCCCCCCCCCCCCCCCGAGCACTTAGATGGCAAGTCGAGAACATTGACTGCCGGCTTAGTGGTTTTTTGACGATATGCTATATGCCTTTCTCTTTGCCTGTAGGGCCTCCTGTCCGCCAACGTTGAGCTTATCTCCTCTCGATTTGAGATAAACCAGCGGTGCCACGATCTGAAGAAGGATTGCGAGGCCAAGGACTTGCGGATTGCCGAGTTGCAAGCGGCCCGCAAAAAAGATGAAGGTAGAATTATTCTTTCTGCCTTTTCGTCATCTTTCAATTTATGCTGCCGCCAATCTTTTCGCTAGTGAATCCATATTATAGAACTGCTAGATCACGCCCAGGATATACTGAAGGCGTCCACTGATATGCAAGCTGTTATGAATGAAGCTTCCGATTTGGCGACCGCCAACTTGACAATGAAGGAGGAGCACCAGAAGGAGATGGAGGCCCAGCAGCTCAAATTTGCGCATGAATCTAGCCAGCTTACTGGGGAGCTGGATAGCCTGCGCAAGAAATTGACGGGGGCGGAGAAGGCGGTTGCCGAGGAGATATCCAAGCAGACTTCTCGCGCCCAAACTGCTGAGGACGCGGTGGCAGCTCATATGATTGAGTTGTCCGCTTTCCATAACTCGGCCCTTGGTAATTTCTCACTCCTCATTTGATTTCGTCATTTAGCTTAGCCTGGGCCAAACTGACGCTTTTATTTTTGATACAGTTCCTGCCGGTTTAGGCGACGACAAGGATGTCAGCCCCCGCCTAGATCGCCTTGCGCGTCTGGGTGAGCTGATCATCGAGACATTGGCGGCGTCCAAGCGGTTTGCCGCCAAGTTCTTCATCTCTTCTGGCAGCCAGGAGCCGTCCGAGTTCAGCGATGTGCCTAATATGTTGGAGCAAGCTACAAAGCTTCACAAGAGCTCGCTGAAATCGGCGGCGCGGGGTGGTGCCAAGACTGCGCTGGGACTCTTCATGGCGCACAACCCCGAGGCGGAGATAGAAGCTGTCATCGAAGGCATGCCGTCTACTTATGAAGAAGCTGGAGCTGCCGGTACGGCCGAGGCGGAGGGGAGTGACAGTTCTGGGGCTAATGTTGTCAGCCCCCAAGCCTGATATAGCCCCCCCCCCCCCCCCCCCGCCCCCCGAGCTGTAGTTTCCTTTTCTTGTCTCCTTTTCCGACATGATTGTCAGCCCTTTCCTGCCCCTGAAACAGTACAAACTCAACTTGTAATATTTGTGTATATTTTTGGAGATGTTCTGCTAGGCGGGAAGCTAGTCGACAAGTTTTATTTTGCCTTATTTTATATGGCCCGCCTTAATTTTACCCTGACTTATATGCTTGATTGTTTGTATGTTGGCGAACCTCAGCAGTAAACTTTAGCTGAAACAACCAATGCTAAACCATGTGTTTAGGATCAGAAACCAAAGCCAACATGTTGGTGCCAGAGACATACTACTAGGCGAACTACATATAAGTAATCAGTGGTAAAGGAATTAGACGGCGCAAAAAGTTGATTTTTGCTGTGGGTTGGCTCGAAAGCTGCAAGTATCTACCAGTTTGAACCTTTGCACGGAGCTAGAAAAGAGGTAACTTAGATACATAGGTGTTATATGACTGTAAGATAAGACAAAAGATGGCATGCTTCTCAACACAGATGAGGAACCATAGACTTTAATTTCATAATCATATATAACTTATTACAATTATAAATTGTTAAGTGTAGAAAGGACGTAGCTGCTCAATGTTCCATGTCCGTCTTGTTTATTCGAACGGATCGTCAATGCCTCTTTTGCGCTTGGTTCCCCTTCTTCCTGTCGCCTTCTCGCGCCTTTTCTTTTCCTCTTCGTCGTGGATGTCAGATAGGTAGTAGGAACCATTGAGCAACGCCTTTGTGACTATAAACGGTTCTTCCATGGCGGGGATAACTTGTGCAAGCCTTTTCTGTCTTGAATTAGGCGGAGAACCAGGTCACCTGTTCTGAAGCTTCGCTTTTGCACTCTCCAGTTATGATAGCGACGGAGTTGTTGCTGGTACAAGGCGGAGCGATGTAGAGCAACGTCTCTTTCTTCATCTAGCAGGTCTAGGCTATCCTGTCTTGCACCTTCTACGTCTTGCTCGATGTAGGCTTGAACTCTTGGGGAATCGTATTTCATGTCGGTAGGTAGCACCGCCTCCGCGCCATATACTAAGAAGAAAGGAGTGTAGCCGGTAGATCTGTTTGGCGTTGTGCGCAAACTCCAGAGTACAGACTGTAGCTCTTCTGCCCAAGTGCCGGCTGCCCTATGTAACGGAGCTTCGAGACGAGGCCTAAGTCCTGAGAGGACTCGGCCGTTTGTACGCTCTACTTGTCCATTAGATTGTGGGTGCGAGACGGATGCCAAATCAAGCCGGATACCTAGATCGCTGCAGTATTCTTCTATGTCGCCTTGAGATAGGTTGCTGCCATTATCAGTGATAATGCTGTGTGGGACTCCAAACCGGGAGATAATTCCCCAGAGAAAATTGGTGGTTGTTCGCGCGTCAAGTTTGCTGATCGGCTTGGCTTCGACCCATTTTGTGAACTTGTCGACAGCGACCAATAGGTGGGTATACCCACCACGTGCCTTCTTGAAGGGACCAACCATGTCTAAGCCCCAGACCGCGAACGGCCAGGTGATTGGAATTGTCCTAAGCTCTTGTGCCGGCATGTGAGGTTGGCGGGCGTACAATTGGCAGCCTTTGCATGTTTTTACTATGTGCTCGGCGTCTTCTTTGGCGGTAAGCCAGTAGAAGACTTGGCGGAAAGCTTTGGACACGATGGACCTGGCGGAAGCGTGGTGCCCGCAGGTACCAACATGTATGTCTTTCAGAATTTCCTGGCCTTCTTCTGGCTGTATGCACCGTTGATAGATACCACACGTGCTTCGCTTATATAGCTCGCCTTTTATTATTGTGAATGCCTTGGCTCGCCTTATGATCTGCCTTTTTAGCACCTTATCGTCCTCCGGTAACTTGCTGTCGATTAGAAAATCGAGGTATGGGACAGTCCAATCCGGCTGTATCGAGTAGACAGCGAGACTTGCCGCTTCTACCGGTTCTTCTGCATCGGGGTCCAACAAGTCGGCGCCCTTAATGGACGGCTTGTGCAAGTGTTCCAGGAAGATATCCTTTGGTACATTTTTGCGTTCTGACCCTAGTCTGGCAAGTGTGTATGCCGCCTCGTTCTCAGCTCTTGGAACATGGGGACTTCGTAGCCCGCGAAGTTTTTGGCGAATTCATCAACTTTGGCCATGTATGCTGCCATTGTTGTGCTTTTCGCATCCCATGTTCCGCTTAATTGTTGTGCGACCAAATCTGAGTCACCATAACAGAGGATTCTCTTGACGCCGAGGTCGTTTGCCACGTGCAACCCGTGAAGCAAAGCTTCATACTCTGCGATGTTATTGGTTGCTGTAAAATGAATTTGCAACACGTAGCTGAGCTTGTCGCCTTTGGGTGTGCCAGAACGACTCCAGCCCCCGAGCCTTTGAGCATCTTTGATCCGTCAAAGTGCATGACCCAATATTCTGACTTGGGGAGCACCGTTTCCTCCATGGCTTCTGTCCAGTCGGCAACAAAATCTGCAAGCGCTTGAGACTTAATGGCGGTCCGTGGTTTATAGACTATATCAAAGGCGGCAAGTTCGATGCCCCATTTGGCAACTCGACCTGTTGCCTCTTCATTGTTGATTATGTCTCCCAACGATGCGTTGCTGACTACTGTCACTATGTGCTCCTAGAAATAATGCCTAAGCTTTCTGGCGGCGAAGAATACACCATAAGCCAGCTTTTGGTAATGTGGATACCTCTTCTTGGAGGCGGAGAAGACTTCACTGATGAAGTAAACCGGTCGTTACTCAGACGTCGCGGCTTCGTTCTCTTTTCTTTCCACAGCCAAGACAACGCTGACAATTGTTCCCGTTGTCGCGATGTAGAGCAGCATTGGTTCCTGCGATCGAGGTGCTGCCAATATTGGAGCGGATATGAGGGCCTCCTTAAGTTGTTGTAAGGCGGCATCTGCCTCTGCTGTCCACTCAAAGTTGTCGGATTTCTTCAATAGCCGGTAGAGAGGCATTGCCTTTTCCCCTAGGCGGCTTATGAAACGACTGACGGCCGTTGCCGATCCGGCCAGGCGCTGCACGTCCTTCAGACAAGTAGGTCTGGATATGTTTTGGATGGCCTTGATCTTCTCCGGATTAACCTCGATCCCTCGTTCTGAGACGATAAACCCGAGCAGCTTGTCGGCTGGAACGCCGAAAACACACTTGGCGGGATTGAGTTTCATCTGGTATCTCCGGAGATTCTGAAAAGTTTCTTCCAAATCCTCTAGGAGATCTGTCTTCTTTTTCGACATCACCGCGATGTCGTCTACGTAGACGTGAACATTGCGGCCGATCTGTTCATGCAGGCAAGTTTACATACAGCGCTGGTATGTTGCCCCTGCATTCTTCAGGCCAAAAGGCATCGTGATGTAGCAGAAAGTCCCGTATGGAGTGGTGAAAGATGTTTTCAGCTGATCCGACTCTCTCATCTTGATTTGATGGTATCCTGAGTAGGCGTCCAAAAAACAAAGTAGCTCGGAGCCTGCTGTGGAGTCTACGACTTGGTCGATTCTAGGCAGCGCAAAGGGATCCTTTGGGCAGCACTTGTTAACACCGGTATAGTCAATACACATCCTCAGCTCTCTATTCTTCTTTGGAACTAGTACAGGATTTGCCACCCAATCAGTATGCACAACTTCTTTTATGAAATTGGCGGCCTTCAGCCTATTTATCTCCTTTCCTATAGCCTTGCGTCTCTCATCTCCAAAGCGTCTTGTTGCTTGCTTCACCGGCTTGGATCCTTTTATGATGTTGAGTGAGTGCTCGGCAAGTTCCCTCGGTACACCAGGCATGTCGGAAGGCGACCATGCAAAGATGTCACGATTCTCACGGAGGAACTCGACGAGCGCGCCTTCCTATTTGATGTCAAGGTTGGAACCGATGACGACTTGCTTAGACTTGTCGCCTGGGATGAGGTCCGCCTTTTTGGTGTCTTCTGAAGCTTCAAAGGTCTTCTTGACATCAATCTTTGGCTTGGGCATGGAGTTGTCTGGGTCCGCCTCAAGTAGTGTGAGTTCTTCCTTGTGGATGACGGCTTCTACGAAGGCGGCCATGCCACGCTCACACTCCTTGGCTTTCTTGAAGTTGCCGGAAATCGTGATGGTTCCGTTTTCCTCCGGCATTTTGAGCTTGATGTATATGTAGCACGGCCTTGCCATGAATTTGGCGAAAGTCGGTCGTCCGAAGATTGCATGATAGGCACTCTTGAAGGGGACAACTTCGAACCGGAGGAACTCTGAGCGGTAGTTCTCCTTTGGTCCAAAAGTTACCTTCAGCCTAATGCTCCTCATTGACTTTGCTTGCCTGTCAGGCACTATGCCATGAAAAGTGAGGTTGCTGTGATCAAGCTGATCCTCTGACAGGTTCATGCGGCTTAGTGTGTCATAGTACAGGATGTTGAGGCTGCTGCCGCCATCCATGAGTACCTTTGTGAGTCTGAAGTTGTCGACAATGGGATCAACGACAAGGGCGTACTTGCCTGGGTGAGGAACGTGATCAGGGTGGTCGGACCGATCCCAGGTGATCGTCGCTTCAGACCAGTTCAAATACTGAGGGACGTCCGGCATTGTCGCGTTAAGTTCACGCATCTCCGCCTTTTCCACCTTAGCCGAAGGCGTGCCGACAAAACACACGAGAGATTCTTTGACCTTCAGATATGGTTTCTTTTTCTTGGCGGCCGCGTCATCCTCGCTTGAGATAGACATGTCGTCGTCATCCTCGTCGTCCTTGTTGTCTTTCTTGTCGTACTTCTTTGACTTCTTTGACTTCCAGCCAACTGTGGGTCCTTTTTGAAGTCGTCCATGAAATGACACTCGCTAAGCATATGGTTAACCTTGCCAAGTGAGGCGTGGATAGGGCATGGCAAAAAATTTGCCTGCTCATAAGTGATACGCGCCGCCTTAGGCCCTGAGCCGGCGTCGCGATTATCCTTCTTATTCTTCCACTTCTTTTTGCCGGCATTCCCTTGGAATGCGACGGCTACCTCGTTGGAAGGTCCGGCTTTGTCATCCGCCGCCTGCTTGCGTTTGTTGCTTCGTTTTGGCATGATGCTGACGTCTGGATCATCGTCGCGGGCGTCGTCATCCGCCGCCGCATATTGGGCGGCTAGATTGAGCATCTCGCCAAGGTCCGTGATTTGCTCACGAACGAGCCGATGACGGAGCAAAAACTTCTTCTGCAGGCCCGTGTAAAAGGCATGGATAGCCTGTGCGTCCGAGACACCATGATAGTTGGCCTTTTCGGAGATCCAACGGCTGACAAAGTATGTCATGGTTTCGTCCGGCTTTTGAATACAGCGTTGTAAATCCGTGTAGGTATTTGGACGCTTGTATGTTCCTTGGAAGTGCTGGGAGAAAACCTTTTCCATGTCGTACCAGCTATGGATAGACTTTTCTGGAAGGTTGTCGATCCAAGCCCTTGCCGTGCCTTCTAACATGAGAGGTAGGTAACGGACGGCAATATAACTGCTTCCGCCGGCAATTTCTATGGCCATGGCATAGTCGGCTAGCCATGAATCCGGCTTAACGAGGCCGTTGTACCTAGAACAATTTTTTGACACTGATGTCATGTCCTTAGGGAACGGCTCTCTGCGGATGGCGTCGCCAAAGCACTTTGGTCCAGAATATAGCGGCTCCTTTCCTCTTGCTATATCTTGTAGGCGGTGTCGTGCGTCTTTTGGATCGAGCTGATGTGTGCCTCTGTTTGCGTCTGGCTCGTCCTGCGCTGCCCGGCTTATGCTGCGCATGGGCCCTTCTGCCGCCTCCTTCCTCTTGCTGCCGGTGCTACGCTGCGGAGACCGACTTTGACCTCTCTTGGGAGGGTCGTTACCGACATCTTTCCTAGGCAGCAGTCCATTGCCCCGGCTACCGCCATTGTCGCGTCTTGGCTGGGCTGGAGGTGACAGGTCTCCTCTGCTTCCTGTCCTTGAATTCTCGTCCCGCCTTGGTTTTGGCGGTGGCGTCTTCTTTGGAGGTGGCGTTGCCTTCCTTTTGTCTCCATGGCTACTGGAGCCGAACGGGCCTTCGGGGTCAGCGCCAAGTGTGGCTTTGCACTTTCCTGACTTGGACTCTAGGTCTCCCCCACGAGCATCCGCCATGTGGCCGTAGGAGTAAACGCGAGCTTGTTTTTCGAGGGCCTTGCTCACGAAGTGTCTTGCATTGGCCAGCTTTTCCTCCGCCGTGTAAGTTTTGTCGTCTAAGGTGTCTAGCGCGGCAGCGGCGTTAAGGATGGGGGCGCAGAAGACGACATCTCCCCTTCTGTCCCAGCGCTGTGCTGCCGTGCGCCAGTCGAACCCGAGATCTTGAGCCGTTGTTGTTGCACGTGTTGGCGGCTCCTTGTCACGGCGGTTTTTTTATGACCTTTTTTCCTCGAAGAGCTGCCGGCTTGTTTTAGCCGACATCTTCTCCTGTTCTTTCGGGATCTTCTTTGCAAGGCTCTCAACATGCTCCTCCCTTTTGCGCAGGAAGTCAGAGTGCTTAAGCATGTTAATCCTAAGCTCTTCCACTTCGTCGAGTGGGGTGTCCTTGTTCACCGAAGTGTGCATAATCTCTTCTACTTCCTTGATGACGGAGAGCAAATCCGTGGGTTTGCTGCTGCCGCCTTTCTCGAAGCCAGTTTTCATCTTTGCGCACACCTTGTCGGAACCTTCAATGAGTTGACCGGCAGTGGTGTCGCCGGCATTTTCCTCTGGCTTGTTTTGCGTTTCAGAAGCAACTGGGGTTGACTCATGACCAATGACAACCATCATAGCCAGCTTGTCAGGCATGTCCGTATCCGTTGTGCCCTCTGAAGGAGCCGGATTATCACTGGAAAATCGGCTTTTGATCTTCTCTTCGAAGAGACTAGCATCATCATCAGAGTCAGAGTCTACGTTGACTTGAACGGTAGATCTGGATCCGGCATCTGACATCGCATCCTCCTGGAGAGCAGGAAGGATTGACTCAGGATCGTTGTTTTCCAGTTGGGAGTCGGATCCCAGTCCGACAACTCCGACAAAGTGGAAATACTATTCGGCCGACTCCTGGGAGAAGGATCTTGTCGGTCTACTGCTTGGTCGAAGGGTTGGTGGTGGGGTTGTAGAAACGCGGTAGGCCGTACGCCTCTGGCGTGTACCCGATGAAGACGTCGATCCCTCCGATCGGTACAATTGCGCATCCGATAAGGTAGTCGTCCGCCGGGAGCCAGGACTCATCCGAGTTGACGTAGATGTGGCCGCCATACCTTGTGACGCGACCGACGGCGATCTGCTTGCCCACGCCGCCAAGTGTTCCCGCTTGGAACGTGACGCCAGGAACCTTATGCCCCACGGTGGGCGCCAACTGTCGTGGTATCGGCATAATTGATAGGAGACGGGGGGTCCTCTAGCCTACGTATGGATTGTGCGGAAGAAGGTTGGTGTCGTCGAGGACGGGATTGAACACGGCGAGTTTACCCAGCTTCAGATCCGGCGGCGGTGGCGAGATCCTACGTGCTGCTATATTTCAGTATGAGGCAATAGCCGTGAACAGGTTACAATGTGTATGATGCGTATTGAAGCCTGCCCTAAAGGCTTCCTGGTGGCCGGCTTATATAGGCGGCCAGACCCCAGAATACAAGGCAAGTACTTGTCCGGCAAGTAATCAGAGTCCTAGACCTAGCCGGCTTAGTTGCCGCCTTCCATCTTGGGCTTGGTGGCTTGATGGGCTTCGGCCTTCCGCCTTCCTTGGACCGTCCGCCTACTTCCTTGTACGTCAGTTAGCTGGGCCGCCCGGCAGGCTTCAGCCTTACCACCCTTGGGCCACCCTGGACTAGCCGGATTGATCCATGTTGGAGATACCCCTAGTTGATATATCCCCAACAGTTGACGTCCGTGATCAGCTGCTCAAATTGTCCGTATCGGGGACACGGCTAAGTACTTAGTTTTACACTCTACAGAGGTTGTGCACTTTCACCATTGTACCCATTCAACCCAAACTATCCTTTACACACTTATAGTGATAAGGAAAAGGAGAAGAATGAGACGAGATCTTTCAGAAGCATTTTCCCTCCCACTCTGGCTTGACCCGTTCTACCTAACACCCTCTACATCTGCTTGTCAAGCCGGAGAGAGTCCATGCAACATAATTGATCAAGCCAGAGCCCATTGGCAATGGCTGCACTGGAAGCAATCATCACTCGGAGTTCTTCAGATCCCTTTGTTCCTAGGTGGCCATCCACAAGTGCACTCTCAGGTGAAAACCACCATGCTCATGGGCCATGGCCCCAAGTATAGTAGAAACTACGTTAGGCGAAGACAACCACAAGCACAACCCTGAGTAGCCACTCAACATAAACCATTCAACCAATCCACCCAGGTGATTCATTAACTTAGTGGATGTGTACTCTCAGGTGAAAACCACCATGCTCACGGCCCTAAGTAGAATAGACATTCATCCTAGGTGAAGACAACCATGAGCACAGTCCTGAGTAGTCACTTAACATTTTCTAAAACTTTTGATCAATTGGAGAGCATCAATATTTCTACTAAGTATTATATAGGAACCTAGACACAGGAGTAAGGAATGTCTACACAGGTCTAGCATAGCAATACTATCCTACACATGCTTATATAAAAATACACTAAGTAATGCATACAGAAAATAGTAGGAAGTTTATGAGGTGTGCCACTTGCCTTTGAATGATGTCTTTGCTCACAACGCTTTTCAACGTTATTCGGAGCTCTCCGTTCAATCTAACAATATAGGCAAACAACAATACAACAATCACCAAACAACAATCATCAAACATACATGCACATACATAGTGAACAAACAGGTTTCATAAAATTTCTAAGGAAATTATGTTTATGCATGAGGTGCAAAATATTCCTAAGGACTTGAGATGTATGTCATGCTAAGAAAATATTTTAAGTTAATGCAAGCGAAAATGGGTTTCAAAATGACTAAGGACTAAGGTCATACGTTGAATAAAATACTTCGTTATAGTTCTTCTTGAATAAGCACTCTAATGGCTTAGTCATGATGTGTAAAAATACTTAGAGAAAATACTAAGTCTATAAGGTGATCAACTTTTATTATCAACTCTTTGTAAATTGGATATTCACTATAGTGAGAGAGACAGACACCCGGCCAGCCACTTATTGTGGAACAGGTCTCATGTACGGGGACATGTAACGTTTGTCTCCAGGCCGCTTCATCTCACTATGCTGCTAGGATCCAACAAACTTCAAGATGGTAATAATATGATCAAAATTGTTTATGTCTTAAGTGAAAGACAAGATTAGGAAAGAGTGAAAAGATAGAAAGAAAGATGTAGTTGTTCTCCAGGCTTCATCTCCAGACTTGTAACTTTCTTCTGGATGATGTCTTGATTGAATTCTTCGTAGACTTGAATAATCTTCAGACTTGATGATTTTTTGTATCACCTAGGCTGGTCTTGGATTTAACTTAGTCTTCAAGAGGTCTAAGAGAAGAAAGGAGAAATGGAAGAGAGAGGGAGCAAGACTTAGAAAATATTTCTGGTTGGTCTTCATGAACTTCTTCTCTATTTTTCTTCTATGTGTTTCTGCTCCTTGAAGGTACTTCTGAAGTCTTGTTTTGGCTAAGTCCTTCAATGGCCTTCTAGCTCCGTCTTGGAAATCCTAAGTGTCTAGGTGTATAAGACTTTACCAAAATTCTAAGTTGAAAATAATCCTAACTTAGAGAAAATGGGGGAGGAGTTTTATTATGGGAAATATAACTACAAAATAATATATGCTATGCATGAAATGCAATGCAATTTTAAATCACAAGAAACATAATACTAATTTATGTGATATTTATAAAGTATGCCTAAAGTTATAATTTCAATTTAATTAGTTTCTAATTTTGCAAAATATAATAAAAGGGTTAAATATAATATTAGAGTTTTATGTGATTAAATTTTTATAACAAAATTTTGTAATTAGTATTAATAGACAGAGGTGATTTAAATAAGTTTATAGCAATTGAATTTATTCAAAAATAATGTTTATGTTTAAAGTTATGTTAAAAATATTCAAACTATTCAATTTAAATATGTAACTCTGAATTCATCCAAATACTACTCAAAATTATTTATCACAGAGGCATCAACTTACAAATATTCCAAAGTCTCTACAACAATTTTATTTGCAATTTTTGGATTTATAGATTTAAAGTTATTACAAATATACTCAAATCATCTATTTGAAATTCGAATATTTTAAACTAACTCAAATTTGAATGATGTCTTGATGTCTTGATGTGCAGCTCCCAGAGGCACTTTGCAATGTCAAGAAGATTGTGAACAAGTACAACGTCGTGGATAATCCTGAGACATGGCTTCCTGACTACCTCAACACAGTGGGAACTTATAATGGAGGCTATGACGTCGATGTCCGCTTCTTACCCCTGATGTTAGAAGGTACTTCACGCCTTTGGATTGACACTCTGCCGGAAAAAAGTATCCACAATTGGCAAGACATGAATCGCTGCTTCACACAACACTTCTCCTGCACGTACAAACGTCCAAAGGCTTATCCAGAGCTCTTACGTTGCACTCGGGAGGGGAATGAGTCCAGTCGCGATTTCATCGCACGATGGACAGAGATGAAAAACAGTTGCGAAGATGTCTCCGAGATGCAAGTTATCCATGCTTTCATGCACAGCTTGAAGAAAGGAAACATGATGTGTTACATCTTGTCAAGCCAAAGAATCACCACCCTTGGAGATCTGCTTGACGGTGCAAACAACCTCGCAATTGCAGAAGATGACGCTTGCGCTGACGATGGAGACGCAAAACTTGATATCTCCATCAACAACAACGAAAGGCGGGGCAAGTCAACAAAGAAAAAAGCAGAGCCCAATGACAATGCAGGCCCCTCCAATGAAGTAGCCTTTGCCTACGGCAAAGGCGGACAGAACAAAAGAGGAGGCCCGTGGAAGCCGAACAATTATAGCCAAGGCGGGAAGAACATCAAGGTCACGTATGACGACATCAAGGATCTCCCATGTACCTATCACAGCAAGTTCGGCAAATGCACCCACACCAACAGGCAGTGCAGGATCAATGACGACATGAAAAAATACCCCGAAGCTGGATATAGGGCAAGCAAGAACAAGAAACGCAAAGTTCACAAAGAAGCAGTCAAAGAGGCAAAGGCTTCAAAAGCACCTACCATGCCATCTTTGGCAGACCGGCTTTTGCCACCTTCATGGCAAGACCATGCTATGTCACAACAAGCTCAAGATTCCTGAACCCAACGGCGTCATCACAATAAACGGTAGCTACAAGAAGGCGCGGGAGTGTGAGCTGGGCAACGCCGTCTTCGCAGAAGCCATCATCAGCAAAGACAAACTTGCAGGTTACCTGAAGGAAGTCAAGCAGGAGCCTATGCCGGACATAAAGAAGCCTCCAACTGCACACGACGTCACTTTCACAGCAGGTTCCCACTCCAAGAAGGTGAAAATTGATGACAAGGATGCTGAGAAGACGACGAACATCGGCACCACCCTCAGCGACAAATAGGAAGGCGAGCTCGTCAAGTTCCTCCGTGAGAATCGTGACATCTTCGTGTGGTCTCCATCAGACATGCCTAGAGTCCCGAGAGAACTTACCGATCACTCCCTCAATGTCGCAAAAGACGCCAAGCCAGTCAAGCAAGGCCTTAGGCGTTTTGGTCCAGAGAAGAAGAGAGCTATAGGACAAGAGATAGCGCGACTTACAGTCGCAAACTTCATAGAAGAGGTCATTCATACAGAATGGTCTGCAAACCATGTACTAGTACCTAAAAAGGACATGAATGCGTTGCGCATGTGCATCGACTTCACTGGCTTAAACAAAGCCTGTCCTAAAGACCCTTTCACCTTACCGCTAATCGACCAGGTTGTAGATGCTACTGCAGGGGCAAACTTACTATGCTTTTTGGATGCTTACTCCGGTTACCACCATATTGAGATGAAGAAGTCTGATCAAATCAAGACTTCTTTCATCACGCCTTTCGGTACCTACTACTATTTAACAATGTCTTTCGGGCTAAAAAACGCAGGTGCGACGTACCAAAGGTGCATCCAAAGATGCCTACACGAACAAATCGGTAGTAACGTACACGCGTATGTCGACCACATTGCAGTCATGACAAAACGTGAAGACGATCTATTAGCCGATCTCAAAGAAACTTTTGACAACTTGAGAAAGTACAAGATGAAATTAAATCTGGGAAAATGCTTTTTTGGCGTCCCAGCAGGAAAACTAATTGGATTCATAGTTTCTGAGAGAGGCATAGAAGTTAACCCTGATAAAATAAAAACCATCATGGATATCAAGCGGCCTACATGTCTCAAGGATATCCAGCGCTTAACAGGATCAGCAGCCGCTGTAAGCCGATTCATAAGCAGGCTTGGTGAGAAAGCTTTACCCCTCTACCGCCTTCTCAAAAATTCGGATAAATTTGAGTGGACAGAAGAAGCCGAAACCGCCTTAGCCCAATTGAAAGAGGCCTTAGTCAGCGCACCAATACTCGCAGCACCAAGACCGCAGGAACATATGCTACTATACATGTCAGCAACAAACTTGGTGATCAGCGCAGTCATAGTAGTCGAAAGACCAGTGGAGGGACAAGCAATTACCGAGCAAAGACCCGTCTATTACATAAGCAAAGTCTTTTCGGAATCTAAGCAAAGGTACCCCCATTATCAAAAGTTGGCATACGGCGTATTTTTCGCCGCAAGAAAGCTACGACACTATTTTCAAGATCACTCCATCACAGTGGTGAGCAAAGCACCTCTTGGAGACATCATCAACAACGCAGACGCCACAGGACGCGTCGCTAAGTGGGGAATCGATCTCGCAGCATTCAATATCCATTATAAACAACGAACAACCATCAAATCCCAATAATTAGCCGATTTTATTGCCGATTGGACGGAGGCTATGGACGAAACGCCTTTGCCAGACTGTGAGTATTAGGTACTGCATTTTGATGGCTCAAAAATGCTCAAAGGCTCAGGGGCAGGCGTGGTGCTAACCACACCAAAGGGAGACAAGCTATGCTACGTTCTCCAAATTCACTTTGACGCCACAAACAATGTTGCAAAATACGAAGCCTTATTGCACGGCCTTCACATCGCTAAGGACATTGGCGTAAAAAGGCTACTTTGCTATGGCGATTCATATTTGGTGGCGCAACAACTTGACGGCACCTGTGACACCAAAAGCGCAACAATGGCGGAATATCGGCGCACAGTTGATGAATTCGGCAGATGCTTTACAGGGCTTGAAGTTCGGCATATCAAAAGAGAAGAAAACGAAGCCGCAGACGCCTTACCAACAATGGGCTCACGGCGAGACAAAGTTCCTAAGGATATATTCCTGGAACAATTGTACAAGCCTTCAATCAAAGGCGGAGATAGTGAAGACCCAAATTCGGTTAAGTTTGTAGCTGTATTATTGATAACGCTAGATTGGACTCAACCTTACATCAACTTCCTCGTCAATGGTGAAGTGCCAGAAGACGAAGAACTGAAAAAGGCAAGTGATACGCAGTGCAAAAGCCTATACAATCATCAAGGGAGAACTATAGAAAATAAGCACCACTGGGATATACCAGAGATGTGTCTTCCAGAAGAAGGTCAAGAAATCTTGGAAGAAATACACTCCGGATGCTGCGGACATCACGCCTCTTCAAAAGCCATAGTCGCCAAAGCCTTTAGGCACGGTTTCTTCTGGCTCACCGCAAAACAAGACGTGGAAGAAATAGTAAAAAAGTGCGCAGGCTGCCAACGCTACGCAAGGCAACCAAAAATGCCGGCTCAAGAACTAAGAACAATTCCCTGAACATGGCCCTTTGCGGTCTGGTGACTTGACATGGTTGGTCCGTTCAGGACAGCCAGTGGCGGCTTAACACACCTACTCGTAGCAGTGGACAAGTACACAAAGTGGGTAGAAGCCAAGCCTATCAAAAAAGTAGACGGGGAAACAACCATGAAGTTTGTAATAGACATCACACATCGTTTCGGCGTCCCCCACAACATAATCACCGACAACGGGATGAATTTCGTTGTCGGAGAACTTGAAAAATATTGTGGCAGGAACAATATCTGGCTTGATTTGGCATCTGTGGCACACCCACAATCCAATGAACAAGTCGAACGAACCAATGGCATAATTCTTCAAGGCTTAAAGCCACGCTTGGAAGTACCTTTACACAGGGCAACCGAAGCTTGGGTAGAAGAATTACCTGCCGTCTTATGGAGCATCAGGACAACACCAAACAGATCAATCGGCTACACGCCCTACTTCCTTGTATATGGCGCAGAAGCAGTTCTTCCAACAGACGTTATACATGATTCTCCCCGTTTTGCAGCCAACGTTGAAGCAGACGCCAAAGAAGCCCGACAAGACGGCTTAGACCTACTCGAAGAAGAAAGGGAGATTGCACTCCAGCGATCCGCCATATACCAACAAGACCTACAAAGATATCACAGTAGGAGAGTAAGGCGAATATCGTTTCGAGAAGGTGATTTGGTGCTCCGCATAGTTCAGAAAAAGGAGCACAAGCTATCCCCTACATGGGAAGGACCCTTCGTTATCAGCAAAGCGCTCAAGAACGGGGCATACTATCTTGTGGACCTTAGAGATCTCAAAAAGAAAAAGAAAAAGGGACGCAAAAGAAAAAGAGGCGAAGAAGCGAAGCTTAGCGAGTCAAAACGCCCTTGGAACATTGAGCATCTACGTCCTTTTTACACTTAGCAATTCTATTGTAAACATATGTGTATGCTCATGAAATGAAAAGTCTTGGATTGCCAAAATTTACATTTGATAGTATTACACTTACTCATCCATCTCTTATTTCCCAATGATCATATTCCTCACTTTGAACATGTCAAATTTGTTAACACGAATAACTAAGCATAACAGGTTCGGCTTAATGCCTTACAAAAATAAAATGAGCGTCCGTCTAAGATTATTTCTCTAATCGTTTATGTTCTGGATTGCTCCACTAGATGTTTTATGCGTCCAAAGGCGGCACGAGCATTAGGTGTAAGCAGATTGACTATGGTCATGTTGCCTAAGAAAGTGTCACCGTCTTTGTTGTTTCGCTAACATACGAAAAGGATAAAGGCATAAACCAGATAATTCAAAGGCGGGCAAGGAACATAGTCGCATGGCACAGTGCTAGCAATACTTCAATATTAAGTACCAAAAGAGCATGCTATGCATCACAAGACAAACTTGTTCACACAATATATTACAAGACTTCATGAATAAAACAGTTGTTCGCCTTAAGCATAAGGACTTCATAACACAGGAATTTTTTCCTTTAATCTTGTGCAGGGGACTTAGAGTGTGCATCAGCATCGCCTTCGGCTTGTGAGGTGGCAGTCTCCTCCTGCTCTTCGCCTTACGTGCCAGTCTGCTCAGAGATTTCGTCTTCGGACGAGCTTTGCAGAAGTTCAGGCATGTCCTGGCGAGCATAGATCACCTTTGGGTTGATCTTGTCAGCAATGAAGGATGCGTAGCCCGTCACAGAGTTATACACAGCAGCCGGGTTGATCTCGCTGTCATCAGCATCATGGGTGGGTAAGCATCTCACCACCCTCTTGATATCCATCTCGGGATGTTGGCCCATAACATTGCCTAAGGCAAGTTTGGAACCTCCACGAGCGGCAGCACGAAGACGCTCCCTCAGCGTTGCTGGCACAGTCCTCAAACAAAGGCACCAGAGTCCTCATGTTGGTCGCCAAAGGCAGCTGCTTAGGGAACATCTGGCTCAATAAGCCTTTCCCAGTAGCAGTTTGGCGAGCAATATGCTCACCAAACTCCAACACGAGCTCCAGGTGAGTGGCATCGTCAATGTCGCCAAGCCCAGCAGGAGATAAAACAAAAAAACAAATAAGGCAAAAGCGAAAAACCTCGTTCAAGAAGACGAAAGACGACAAAAGGAAGGCGGGAAACATACCAAGAATTTTGTCGTCCAAAGCCTGGATTTCGTCTTTCCGATGTTCTAGCTGGCTGTCAAGCTCGTGGATACGGAGCTCCGCCTTCTCAGAAAGAGATTTCATCTCTTTCCTGGCATTTTCGGCTTCTTGACGAGCTGCAGTCAGTTCGTCTTTAAGACGCAACTGCTCAGCCTCTGCACTCGCCTGGAGCGCCTTCATGGCGTCCTCAGCCAGCTTCTGGTTTCTTGTATTTGCTTGAAGAGGGCCTCATTTTCGCGCCTAACGACAGCAATGTCGCCAGACTCCTCAGCAGCTTGTTGGGCCTTTGCAAGCAGATCTGCAAAGTACATCATTTTTCATAAGAAAGGAGAAACTTAGGCGACAAAAGACAAAAACCAAAAAGCAAAGCCACTTAGGGTATTACATACCAGCATCGTGTTTCGCCTTGTTTTTGGCTAACTTGAGCTCCTGGCGCTGCGCGACCAAGGAATTCCACAGGTCTCGGTTCAGGTCCTCGCCCTCCTGAAAAAATACAGAAAAAATGCAAGCAAAAAGGGTCAAGTAAAGTACACTTGAGGACTGGTAAACAATGTTATCAAATTCAAGGCCATCACTTTGACTAAATTCATTAGATCAAATAGACGCCCGGGGACTGGGAATATGGATAAAGCGAAAGAAAATTTACGTTAACATGCTTCTTCAAAAGTCGGTAGCCAGTCTTCATCTTGGCGTACAGTGCATCGCAATTGTCTTCAAGTTTGCGCAGTGTAACCGCCATAGTAATTGGCTTAGGCGTAGAGGGCCCGGCCGACTCCTTTTCTGCAGCAATTCTTGCCGCAATGGAAGGGAAAAGAAATCACTCGTCATCAAAGACTTCTTCTTTAACATTTTCGAAGGCATCATTAGTCGAAGCTTCAGCCTTATTGGTTTACTCAAAAACGATTGCCTTTGCAGTAACAGCCGTCTTCTCAGCAGTCTCTGTCCTCTCCACAATCGCGTCCGGCATATCGATGTAGGCTCTCACCTCCTAGGAAGCAGGAGCCGGCACACTCGCCGTAACGTTGGGAGTAGGAGGAGCGGTAGCTGGCGAAGGAGTAGGGGGCTTACCCCTTCCAGTCACCACCTTCGCCTTCAGCTTGCCCGTAGGCTTGACCCTGAGATAATACGAGGATACAAGGCTTAGCAACATGGGAATAAAAAAGTAAGAAAGCATGATACGAAACTTAGACTCCCGTCACTTACACTTTCTGAGGCATGGAGAAGGCGGATTCCTCGTCATCATCAAGGACGTCGTGAATAACGGCGCCCTTGGGGATAGAGGGACGTCCTCCTCCTTCTTCTTCTTCCTCAATGCAGCATCGCTCAATGCCGCCCTATCGGTACCAACCTTACGCTTGCGCGTCTTAGTGCTGGTAGCAGCGACCGAAGAAGGGGAAGAATCAAGCTGACAAAGGAAAGATACAAGTGAGAGGGATTATAAGCCGAACAAATGCAAAACATGTAAACATACGAAGCACTCACCGGTGGCGGCTTGTTGAGGGAGGTATACATGGGAAAAGACTCGGTGAATTGGGTCCTCTCCTTGAGCAGCTTCTTGAATCGCATCAAGAAGGCATCATTCGTCAAGTCGTCCTTGGAGACGCGGAGAGGATCATCCCGAGTGCCGTTGTACGTGCACAACAGGCCCTTGTTCTCCCGGAGAGGCTGCACCCGCCTTTTGAGCCAACACAGAATTGTATATGTGCCGGTAAGTTTTGGCTTCGCCTTCGTAGTCATGTACTCAATCTGTTTCTGGATGAGCTGGAGGTGGGCAGGCAGAACCTTCTCTAGCTTCTCGTCCCACGAAAGGCGAGGAGAAGCGGCTGAATTAACAAAACGCGGGAGACCTATCGTCTTCCCCGCAGGAGCTATGTATGAACAGTAGAAAAAGGTGCTCGCCCAGCTACGGACAGAGTCCACTTTGGGAACCTTTGGGTACCAATCCCTATTTCTACGCAAATTAAGGCTAACGATGCCCAAAGTGAGCAGCTTCTTGCCTTCTATTTGGCGTTTACAGTGGAAGCAGTACTTAAAGAAATCTAAGATGGGCGCTATTCCTAAGTAGCCTTCGAATAAGGCTTGGAAACCAGCTAAATACAAAATACTATTGGGTCCTAGGTTGTGCGGCTGTAAGCCGTAATAATCTAAGACGGAAATGAAGAAACACGACGACAGAGCCATGCCGCGATGCAAGTGGGAAACTAATATTACCTGCTTGGCGCCTTCTGGAGCCGGAGTGGCGTGCTCGAAGGCCGAGCGCCACTTGCAGACCTCGCGAGGAGGAAGAAGTCCTTCACGTTCTAGCTCCACCAGATCATCCTCCGTGATGGTCGAGGGGAGCCAGTGGCGCGGCGAGGATGAAGCTAATATGCCCTAGAGGCACTTAATAAACATAGTTTATTGGCAATATCCCAATTGTTCATTATATGTTTTATACCATGCTATAACTGTATTAAGCGAAAACATTAATACAAGTGTGGTAGATAAACAACCAGGTCCCTAGTAGCCTCTACTAAGACTAGTTTCATTGCGCGATTGATGATCGAGGTTTTCCGATCATAGGGCATGGCGCCGGTCGGCAATGGAAGTCATATCGTTAGGTGTAACGATGTGATGGACATACCCAGTATTTATAGGACATAGTCATTACGCCTTAAAACCGTGAGATCAACTCTTATTGTTATTCCTGGAAGATACTTTGATTGCACCAAACGTCATATCTTATTTAGTGTGACAATAACGGTGATACTTTTGGGTATCGGAAATGGGTAGTTGAGACGAGGGCTCAACAGCGGGATTTGTCAGTCCGCATAGCTGGATAGATACTCTAGGGCCCACTCGGTGAGATTATGTCAAATGAATTTGCAAACATGTGACTAGGTCACCAGCTGACATAATATCATGGACGAGTAGAAGATAGTGTTGTCGGTAACGAGATCATGCTAGGTATGGAGATATCTGAGAATGATGCTCGGGCACGCTAAGTATCGCCATGACAAAGGGTTTAAGACTAGACGTCCAGGTTTGATAGATGAAAGTCATTCGTTATATCACAGGGATTATTTCATGCGGTTCAGGCCTACGAGTTAGTCATTGATTGGAGAGGAGTCTCGATCATGTATGCTATTATATCGAACCGCTAGGGTAACACACTTAAGGGGTTTCGACAAGACAACCGGAAAGGAAAGAGATCACCGGGAACGTTCCGGGAATGGTCCGATGGAGATCGGGCAGCGACGAAATAGTTTTCGGAGCTAGAATAAATTATATATATTATGTTTCATATTAATTAGTGTAATTAATGTTTAAATTTGATTTTATATATTTATTTTTGAATTTATTTAGGATGATTTCCCTAAATGGACCTTCTGGTGGAAAGAAGGCCCATGGGGGGGGGGGCCCTCAAGGGAATTTTGTGGGGAGGCTTGGCCGGCCTAGGAGGGCCAAATGGGGGGGGGGGGGAATCCCCGCTATTCGGTCTACGAGGGTATGTATTCCGATCTCCTCCGTACTTCTATATCTGCATAGTGTAGATCTTGGCTAGTTTAAGGATATCGTTGCTAGGAATTTTTTTGTATCAGAGCCGATCTATCGTAGATATAGCTGTGCGCTGTTAGAACCCGTGTTTCTGCACGGGGGCACCGTTCCTTATATTTGCTACCCTCTAGCGTGCACTTGTGATTCAAACGGCATCGAGTTGATGAAGCGGCCCGGACCGACTTTACGCGTACGCCTACGCGAGACTGGTTCCACTACTGACATACGGCTCGTACCGTATCTGTGGCTGGCGGGTGTCAGTTTCTCTCTCTTTAGTTGGCTTTGCATTTTCAATGGAGGGACCGAAAGGGATGCTTAAACATGCAATTATTGGATCGTTGTTGTGGTCATAAGGTTCGTAGGTATGAAGCGGTTCTATTTTCGACAGCCCCAAGCCACGTAAACTATGCAAAAGATAAAGTAGAAGCGTCTAACTTTATTTTGCAGGGGCTATGTGATATGGTCAAGGTAGCTTTTTAAAATTGTTTATCAACTGCGAGCGCCAAGAAGACCATGGTGCATGGACCATATCATGTCGCATTACATTTGTTGTTTTGTGTGCATCTTATATTGTGTGATTATATATATTAGTATATATTAGTTACACGGCGGTAATTATATAAGATGATCCCTTCAAAAATACCACTAGTGTTCTTCCTCCAACGTGCACCACCAAGAAAGTTCTACGTTATGAGGCAGGCCGTGACGATCGGGTGTCATACATATCGTCGTTCGCATACGGTGGGTGTAAGCCATGTTGCACACGCGTCAGCGTGGAGGTTATAGTGGCGAGTCTAGCATATGCAGATATGGCCTCGGAACACGGAGGCCGAAAGGTCGAGCATGAGTCACAGAGTTGTTGTGATTGAAAATTGTCTACCCTTGAATTTGTGTTGCCGGATCTGACGATGAGGGGTTGTGCAGTGGATGGGGGTCGTGTAATCGCTTAAACGACCAGGAGGGATGTTCGTTTGAGTGGGAGTTCGGATAGTTATTTTCTAAAATACTAGAACTCAAAATATAATGAACAAAGTCTGTTTTGCAAACCTTTGTAGATATTAACCATTGTGATAGCATCTTTTAAAATTAGGCGCATTCCTGCGATTGAGAAACTTAAAAGGTTGGGTCCAAACTTCATAGTTTTATACTTTAGCTTGAGGATACTCCTTGTTTAAACCGTTAGCTCTTTGTGTTACAATACCCGCTAGGAGATAAACCCGGAGATTCCGCTAACAAAAGATAATTTGGATTATCAGATTTTGTGCGGATGATTTCATCATAGTCCAGTGTATGCTATGATCTCTGCCATAGAGAACCAACGGTGGGTACGACTTGTTAGATCGCGAACATATGAGATGGTCGCTAAATTCGGGGTACCCCTAAAGTTGGGTTGATGAAGTTTGTCAGTCGTTGACTGATTGTCTTCTCAACCAAGATGGAAGAGAATACACACATTGAGGGAGCACGTGGCGGTCATACTTAATGGCATATGTTCATACTTGATGAACATTGAGACGCCTCGCTCAGCTCGATCACTGGATGACAAACGTCGTTGCCAAGTGCAAATCCTCTGTCATAGACTATGTCATGCAAGGGGAATCGTTCACCTTCATGGTTCTTGATTACGTTGGAAGTATCAAGAAGATGAAACAGATCGCCGGAAGTCATCAATGATGATGGTGTATATATGATATACACATTATGAATATTTTACCTAAGCAAGTACTCACAGTAGTGACTAAGTTTTTGATACTAGTCATGTTTTATGAAAACCAGGTTTACTGCTTGAGTAGCTTGAAAGGATGAGGCGACATTGTGTGTTGATAATGGCAGACAAATTGTTGTGATGGCCATAGACACTCTCCCTCTATATCTACCATTTGGATAAATTCTTTATAATCGCCTATTAGTATGATCGTTATAAGTGTGTCTCCTCTAGCGAGACACATGTTCATATATGTTAGTGACAAATTCGTTGTCCTCTACTTATGAAGTAATGATCATATGCCGATTTGAATTTAGATGATAAAGCTCCCACATTCATAATATTAATGCCAAAGGATACAAACTTAATAAAGACACCACATATGTGTGGCGCTACCATTTAATTCATGTCAATGTTATAGTCAATGCATTAGCTCCATTCCAGATGGATCTACAAGTCCTTAGATTTGATCTTTTGACACTTGCAAAATAAATGTGACACCGTTTTCGGAAAACGGGCATATAACTTATTGATAGTCATGCATATAGATGTATGTGGTTCAATGAAATAATTGACGGGTAGTGGAGACCTTTATTTCGTGAACTTCACTGAACGTTTTGAGTATAGCTTGTTGAGAATCGTGCATATGGGTGTATGTGAATCAATGAAGCACTTTAACATGTGGTGGAAGTCTTTATTTCATAGACTTCATGAACATTCGAGTAGATATATGGATATCCACTCGGGAATGTTAGTCTGAAAATTTTGATTCGATCAAACAAGTTCGGAATGAAGTAGGAAATAAATTTAACAAGAAAATCAAATTCCTGCGATACTGTAGCACCCTTGCTTAAGAATCGTGCAGAAGACTTGGATCACATGAGTCTCGCATTTTCCAATAAGATTTAATATCGCTGTACAATGTCAAAATTTATTACAACCGAGAATGAATGATCCAAAAACAATATTTCTTACAACTTTGCATAGCTGCAGCGCTAGCTAAATAAATAAATAGTTCACAAATTATTTCAGAGTTCACACGCAATTATAAAGATAACATGGAGCTACATCATCTCCATGAAGCCACTGGCAATCATGTTGGTTGTTGCTCGAATACGACCCCCACTTACTCCTCATCCGAAAAATCTGCAAGGTTTAGTTGCAGCCCAGCTATAAAGGGTCAGCACAATTGAATTGTGGTGGCAAGTGACTTTAATTTCTACTACTCTACTAAGCTATATCTATATGCTTATTTGGTTGATGGAGCTCAAAGCTATTGCGCAAAGCAAGTTTTCTCCTACTTTTGATAAACAATTTTTTTTGAAATCAAAACTTCTCTTTATGAGACATCCCGAACGAATCTGTGTCTTCTACCCATGTTCACCCATCAAAATTTTATTAAGAAATTGGAATGAAGAGATTTTCAGAAGACAGCCTTGTGTAGTCACTCTATTTGTCTGATGCCAGGGACACGGCTAAGATCTTAGGTTTTAACTCTCGAGAGTGTGTGCACTTTCATCATTAGACTCAATCAACCCAAACTATCCTCTACACTCATTTAGTGAGAAGGAAAAGGAGAAGACAGAGACGAGATTTTTCAGAAGTTGCCTTCCCGAGTCGACGGAGTCCACTGCCCAACCTATCCCAACTACCACCCTTGGAACATCCGACTCAGGTCAACATCAACATACTCCATCAAGACAGAGCCCATAATGACTAATATTGCACTATAGGCGACTATACGCAGTGCAACATCAAATCTCATAGCCCTGGGTGGCCCTCCACAAGTGAGCAAACTCAGGCCGCCGTAGACCCGACCCCTGAGTAGCCACTCAACTTGAAACCTCCTTGATCCAACCAATCCACCCAGGCGGTAAATTAATTTAGTGGAATTTTCACTTATCACATCTACCATAAAACAATCATTTTTGCAGCATGTATTTCCACTAAATTATAATAGGTTACTAACAGGAATTTCTAAAGGGTAAACTAACAGGTTTGCATAGCATACTACAATTCTCACAAAAACCTATCATGCATACTACTTAAAAATACTAGTAATGCAATAGAATAAAAATAGTAGGTATTTTATGAAGTCACTTGCCTTTGGAAATTTGTCGTTTCTCACACACTCTTGTCCAAGTCAAACGTTGCTCCCCGTTTCAAACTATACAGTAAAGTGCATCCAATAAACAAGCAATCCAACAAGCATATAACATTCAAATAATCAAACAAGCGTAATTAAGGCTTAGAAGTGGATTTGGTCAAGGGTGTCATATAATTCAATATGCAAAAAGAATTAATGTGATTGCGTTTAGGGTATTGTCATTTTGGTCCCGGTATGGTCTGAAGTCAAATTTGTCATTTTCAATTTGAAAGGATTGAAAGGGTGATCAAAGGGTCCTAATGAATTGGTCTTTAAAAGTTTACATAAAAGAAAGGTCATGATGGTTTCAACACAGTTTACATTTAAGGATTTGTTAATTGTTTTTTTAACATATGTAAACATTTAAATTTCCCAAGTTAAATGTTCATAGTATGAAAGAAATAACTTAGTTATTGGCACTAGCATAAAGTTTTAAATCACATTTTTATTAGCATCTAAATAAACAATAACATTTATAAACACCTATAAATGTACTAATATCATTAAAAAGGTTTTTTAAACATCACTTACATATTATTGTTATGTAATAATTTGGTAAACATGGATTTGAGTTTCTCTGAACACGGACAATTATTTATGACATTTGTGCAAGGAAATAATATAAATATATTAATACATATTTACACTATGCCCAAGTTAACCAACATAGGTTTCTGATTTTTAAATTCATTTTAAATTATTCAAACTTTAATTAAAATATTGGATCATTATTCTTCTAATCTTAAGCTTTCCAAAAATATCTTATTTGGAAATTTTGGACTTATGAATTTAAAAGTAAGTCAAAAATGCTCAAACTCCTAATTTGAAATTTGAATCTATTTAGACTAGTCAAATTTGAAATTTAAAAGTTCCAGCAGATTCTACTTGTCGAGGGCTTTAATTTGATATAAAATTTGTCCAATTTGGGTCAAGGCTTAAAAAGTCATGATACATCTAAGTGGCAGGGGCTTTTCTGCAAAACAGACAATTTAATTCTATTCGGAAATAAAACAGAAAAAGGCTGGCCACGTGGCGGTCTGTGATTGGCTGGGCTCGGCTTGGATAGGCTCGGCTTAGTCTGAGCCGCGGCTTGGCTCCAGTCGATCTGGATCGTCAGATCCAGATCCGACGGGTCACAACGACTCGTACCGCTTCGATCAATGGATCTAATCCTACGCGTAGAAATTAGATCGAACGGACAGGGAGCGTTGACCTTACCGTGGCGGCGCTCCGGTGGCCGGAGTTGAGGAGGACGGTGGCGCGCGGCTCGGTCGAGGACGCCGGCGACGCTCCTGTTTCCCCCTGGACTCGGCGAGGCGACGAGGAGGTGCAGTGCGCGACGAGGAGCTCGATGGTGCAGGCGGCGCCGTCGATTTCATCCCGTACGCACATGACGGCGTGGGCGGAGGTGTTCGGCTGCCGGCGAACTCCAGCGACGCACGCGGTGGCTCGCTTCTACTGCGGAAGAGAGGCAGGGAAGGGGTGAGAAGTTGTGTGCGGCTGCGGCGAAAGAGCTGGGCACGATCTCGGACGGCGAGGTGTCTCACCTCGCCACGAAAACGGAGAAACGCGTGGCTGCGGCCGAGCGACTCCGGCGAGCGGCAACGGCGGCCTGGCGGCGCTCCGTTAGGGGTTTTTGGGGGCAAACGAACCGCGGCGTCTGGGGCTTTATATGGGGCCAGAGAATGGGAACAAATCCCGTAAGAAATGCGCTGATTTTGAATGAATTTGGGAGAGGATTTTGGCCGGATTTCTCGGACGGAGGTTGAAGATGATGATGTCATCGCTGACGTCATCCCGATATTTAATTTTCTATTTTATTCCATTTTATTCATATCTTTTGATTTAGAGGTCCAATCAAGTCAAATTAATTTCTAAAAATCACATCTTTGTGTTAAACCAATTGTGGCCATGTTTTTAACATTTTTCAAAAATTCAAATTTAAAATATTGGATAAATACAAATTTGGCATTTTTTGTCAAATTTGACATTATGGCTTTAATAAGATCATTTGTGGTTAAATAAATTTGGATAACAACACAAATACTTGTATATGAAATAAGTTATTTTAAATTCCTTTTTCAAACTAAATCATTTTTGGCTTTAGTCAAATAGTAATTCATCTCACAGTGGTATTTGAAAATGAAATGGAAATTATATTGTACTCATTTTCAAACCAAGATACTTTGTGCCAAAATTAGTCTTAAATGTGTTAAATCATTTGAAACTCCATAATATATATTTAGGAAGTATTTATTTTTATTTCATTTCTTATGTTGAATTTCTTATGGAAATCTTTCATGTTTTCATGGTAAATGAAATAATTAAAATCAATGAAATGCATATTTGGAACATCAAACAAGTTATAAATATATTATATGAAATCCAAGGTGGTGAGTCAATAAAATTTATTTTAAAATAAGATTAATGCATGACAACTATTTTAGTAAACAGACCTTGCTTTAAAAATGTTACAACATTATTTTAACGTGGTAACTTTAGATTATTTCAAGCACTTTGCAATTATGGTTTTGGGTTTATCAAGTCAAGCCTAAATGTTTATAAACACATACTTAAAATGAAACCTTTTTATTACAGAAAATGGTTTGAGAGTTTGTAAAACATTTGTCAAATTATATTTTGAGGTTTAAGAAATAAAAAGGTTTGAGAGAATAGACATTGAGAAGGATTGATTTGTCGTGAAACAGTTCCGATAGATTCAAAAGTTGACCACATGAGAGTTTGTCTCAAGTGGCGAAGCCTAAGTCTACTTTGGATCGTTTAGCAATCACTATAATTTCGAATGAGAAATTGATAGATGGATAAGGAAACCATGTTTCTTAATAGTGTCATTAAGAAAGAGTTGGTGATCCTGAGGATGCTAAACATGTATGTGAACTTCAGTTGTCCATTCATGGGCTGAAGCAAGCATATCGGAGCTGCAATCTTCACTTTGATAATGTGATCAAAGGATTTTTAAATTGTCCAAAATAGTTGAAGAAATCTGCATTTGCAAAGAAGTGAGTGGGAGCAAAGTAGCTTTCCTTGATCTTATATGCGGAAGGAATATTTGAGTGGGAGCTAAGTAGCTTTTCCTTGATCTTATATGCGGAATGCATATTTGAGTGGGAGCTAGGTGTCATTCGTGATTTTGTATGTAACAACATATTGAATGACACATATCCTCTAGTAGAGTGTAAAGGATTATTTAAATGATTAAATTTTCTATGAAATCAAGTTAGGAGTATTAGGCATCCAATTTATAATTGTATAGATCAGAAGGGGCTTAATAACATTAGGTCAGAATATTTCCTAAGTCAAGATTCTGAAGTGTTTCAGAATAGGACAAGCGAAGAAAGAGGTTCTTGCTTTTATGACTAGGTAAAATATTAAGTTTATCTTGGCATTTTCAGTGATAGAAATGATGTTCGACATTCTCTATGTATCAGACATAGATTCTATCAGACTGAAAGCTCGACTTGGTGTGACCCGAGTTCTTGGTTGAAGAACATGTTCTAGAGTGATCCTTGTGTGGATCAATGAACAAACATTAAGTTTATTCTGCAATGTCTATGAGAACTGAAGATATGTTTTCTAGTAAAGGGTAAGAGTGGAAAGACAACTTGCCGTAAAGCGGTTACGATGATGCAAGTTATGACACTGGCCCATACGACTAGAAGTCTCATATAGGAGATGTCCTTTATTTTGAAGATAGACATGGTTAGTTTGCGAAGTCGCATATGAATGCACTGTCGCATAATCTACATAGGTATAGAAATATATCGCGACTTCAGAGGTAGCAAGTGTGATTGGACTGAGCAGTTTTCCGAGTGTAGGTGGTCCCTTAATAGATCTCTTAGACTTTTAAGGCCCATGCTACGCGAATGCTCGAGTCTCACTCCATCCACTAGGATATATTTCACCGTCATCGTAAGATACGGGATGATGTCAAACTAGATGACATAGAAGTGTTGCAAAGCACATATAGGTCTCAATGTGTGAGATCTATTGACTGTATTCCTCTTCCACGAGGCGAGCAGGCACCAAGATGCTATGGGTGTTGAGCTTTTACCAAGTTGTAAACTAGATTAAGTGTTACTCTAGTGCAAGTGGGAGACTGAAGGGAATATGCCCTAGAGGCACTTAATAAACATAGTTTATTGGCAATATCC
This sequence comes from Poa annua, assembly GCA_026929855.1. Classification (NCBI taxonomy): domain Eukaryota; kingdom Viridiplantae; phylum Streptophyta; class Magnoliopsida; order Poales; family Poaceae; genus Poa; species Poa annua. The sequence continues at coordinate 181,448,649 of CM049426.1, forward strand.
CAATCGTTCATTATATGTTTTATACCATGCTATAACTATATTAAGCGAAAACATTAATACAGGTGTGGTAGATAAACAACCAGGTCCCTAGTAGCCTCTACTAAGACTAGTTTCATTGCGCGATTGATGATCGAGGTTTTCCAAACATAGGGCATGGCGCCGGTCGGCAATGGAAGTCATATCGTTAGGTGTAACGATGTGATGGACATACCCAGTATTTATAGGACATAGTCATTACGCCTTAAGACCGTGAGACCAACTCTTATTGTTATTCTTGGAAGATACATTGATTGCACCAAACGTCATATCTTATTTAGTGTGACAATAACGGTGATACTTTTGGGTATCGGAAATGGGTAGTTGAGACGAGGGGTTAACAGCGGGATTTGTCAGTCCGCATAGCCGGATAGATACTCTAGGGCCCACTCGGTGAGATTATGTCAAATGAGCTTGCAAACATGTGACTAGGTCACCAGCTGACATGATATCATGGACGAGTAGAAGATAGTGTTGTCAGTAACGAGATCATGCTAGGCATGGAGATATCTAAGAATGATGCTCGGACACGCTAAATATCGCCATGACAAAGGGTTTAAGACTAGACGTCCAGGTTTGATAGATGAAAGTCATTCGTTATATCACAGGGATTAATTCATGGGGTTCAGGCCTACGAGTTAGTCATTGATTGGAGAGGAGTCTCGATCATGTATGCTATTATATCGAACCGCTAGGATAACACACTTAAGGGGTTTCGACAAGACAACCGGAAAGGAAAGAGATCACCGGGAACGTCCCGGGAATGGTCCGATGGAGATCGGGCAGCGACGAAATAGTTTTCGGAGCTAGAATAAATTATATATATTATGTTTGATATTAATTAGTGTAATTAATGTTTAGATATGATTTTATATATTTATTTTTGAATTTATTTAGACTGATTTCCCTAAATGGACCTTCTGGTGGAAAGAAGGCCCATGGGGGGGGACCCTCAAGGGAATTTTGTGGGGAGGCTTGGCCGGCCTAGGTGGGCCAAATGGGGCCCACCTAGGGCCGACGCAACATCCCTAGCCGCACCAGGCAATGGGGATAGTCCCACATTGCCTGGCTGGCAATGTTGGCTCCCCCCGGGAGCGTATATAAGAAGGGGCACCCTGGCCTTTTAATTCACCAATTAATTCCCTAATTCTCTCTCGATCTCGTGATTCCCTTTGTCGGAGTTGCGCCGAGTAGAGAAGGGGGATCTCTTCCACCATAGCCCGCTGCCGCGCTGCTGGTGTTCCGGTCCAAGTCTTCCGCTGCTCGTCCTGGACTGGAGCTTCGGAGGCCGTCGTCTCCATCGTATGTGTGTAACGCCCTGCGAGGTGCTGCGGTAGCGGTACTCGGAGGCCTACTTCCTCCACCCGACCTCGGGGTCATCTTCGTCGTCTTCGTCGCGCCGAGTTCTCCACGACCTAGAGGTTGGCTACGTCGTCTTCGTCGTCAACGCTTGTGCGGGAGCGTAATCCCCGCTTTTCGATCTACGAGGGTATGTATTCCGATCTCCGCCGTACTTCTATATCTACATAGTGTAGATCTTGGCTAGTTTAAGGATATCGTTGCTAGGATTTTTTTTGTTTTCTGCACACGATCCCCCTTCAGAGGAGTCATCTTCTTCCTCAGGGCCGGTTGCAGCTGTGTTGCCGGAGTCGGAGGGCATCTTCTCCCCGGGGAAGAGCCTGATGATTGGCTCCGCAAGCAATCCCTCTGAGGGCGCACCCGAGGAGGATTCGCCACCGGCGGCGGATCCCTCCGCCGAGCTCCTTGTTGCTGCAGCGGCGGTCCTCGCCGCGTCCTCCTCCGTCGCCGAACGCGCAGCCGCGGAAGCAACTATCTGCTCCATGGATTTGAGGGTGGATGTGGCCGTCGATGTGCTCGGTGCGCAGAAGAGAGAGAGAGCTCGAGCGAGAGGGAGAAGATGAACAGAAATGAATCGGTGATTTGATTTCAAATCAAGGAAATGTATTTATGGTCCACCCTACCATCTCCGCAATGGTTGGATTTACCCCATTCGATCCACGCCACATGGAGCGGAGAAGTTGAGGGAACCGTTTTCCTTCTCCCGTAAGCATCGGGTCATGCGCGGGAAAATCGTGATGATTAGATTTGGCCTAGTCAACCGTCTAGACTGTCATGGGCTGAATATTGACAAGACTTGACCTCAGGCTGACGAGGAATCTTTTTCTTTGTCCATCTATTGACAAAATTATTCGACTTATGCGCCCATGAGCGCAACAGTCGTTTCGGCTTACTGAAAAGCCGTATACTCAGTTATATAGGGAATGGTTCGACCTCTGTAGCAATTCATCAAGAAGACGAAGACGAAAGTTTCGCTGTGGAGATTAAGACGAACAAGCTGGAGTGGCCAACCTTTCCGGAGACTACTATGGAGGATATACCAAACGGGTATGCCGACCACATAGGATAAACTAGCTTACCAGGGTGGCCCAAGAGGTGATAAGGTATTCGGCTTATCGGGCGGCCCAGTGGGCTGAATCGCAAGAGGAAGCCTACAAGCCGATCAGGATCCAGACGAACCATCGTTCGCCTTAGAGAACAAGTTAGGGTTTATCCTGTGTTAGTCTAGAACTCTTAAAATACCTCGGTTAGCCTTTCCTTATAAGAGAAGCACGACGCCTATATAAGTCTGCCTCATGTTCCCCTCAAGGAACACGCCTCACAACCTACATTGTAACCTGTACACCCCTTGTGTGCAATCCTGATCTTGCCATCGCTATAAGATTCGAAGCTGGGTAAACCCTTATGTGCAATCCCAATCCTAGAAGCCGTCATGCCTTCCCCCTCTCTACACCGTTGGAGCATGGCATCTCATTACGTGCCTAAGAATCCAATAATCCGAGGTACGTACTCCTAGTCTCCTACTCGATGACATTCATCGTGCTGCATATTTTTTTTAAAAAATTGCGTTGCTATATATCCAATTCGAGTAATGCTGCAAGCAACAGGTAGGAGACAGGTAACAACATCATAGCTTGAGTGGCCCATTTCTTTTGTAGATTCCATGCACAGGCAGGCGCGCAAGAGCAACGTTATATGAACTAGCAGTACCATTATTGGAGTTTCTGTGTACGATGGACCTACAACATGTTGTACAGTATACATTATAACTGTTTATGTGCACCCCATGGATCAATAATACATCATATGAACTAGCAGTACTATTATTGGAGTTTCTGTGTACGATGGACCTACAACATGTTGTACAGTATACATTATAACTGTTTATGTGCACCCCATGGATCAATAATACATCTACCTCAAGTCAGGCGTTGCAGCATATACGGAGTATGAATCGAAGATCCACAGCTTCCGTTCCACATGCACATGCAGACATACTACATCTATATATTCAGTACATGCAATGGATCAAATGGCAACAAATTATAACGGTGGCCGGACGAAAAACAGGACCGCTCAGTGAACGAGAATCCAATGGTTTCCAGTTGGTCAATGTAAAATGATCGGTCATCGTTGCACGCTCAAAGACTCGTCCCAATGCCAGGTGGGCCCAACCGGATGAATACGTTAACGGCTTTGGCAATAATTCTACAGGTCCATCCCAATGAAATTGAATGCGAAAAATGAATCAGGAAATTCTTGTCCCTGTAGATATCGAAAGACGCTTCAGATCACCAAACAAACAACCGTGTAGAGGCACTGATCTTACACAAAACATGATTGGACATACAAATACATAGTCAAGAGAGGGTGGTCTGCGTACCCCTTCGCTCCTGACTCCAGGCGAGAGGCGATCTAGGCTTTCGCCTCCTGCCGGCGCCGCCGGACTGCCCCGCCTATGTGGCCTCTGTGCCATGGTTACGTGGTGGATCCCGGTGCCCGCCGGCGGGAGGGCTCCATTCTCATAAATTTTTCTCCGTTTTATTAGATTTTGTGTCTTCCTTGCAGAGATCAAGCGGTGACTGCTCTTTGAAAATAGAATAAGATCTCCCCACCCAGTCTCCGTTCCGGCGACGTCTTTAGCGTTGTTGGAGGGTATGTGGAGGTTTGTTTCTGGTGGATCTCGTCAGATCTGGCCAGTATGTGTCTTCGGTAAAAAAAAAAAGGAGTGTCTTAGAGCATCCACAGCGGGGCGCTTGTCAACCGACGGCAGGATTAAATTCCTTGTAGATTAGCACTTGCATGCTTCCATCCCGGGCGCCCGATGCCAGTTCTTTCGCCCGACGCTTGGCTGTGTTTTAGCTAGTTTTCCACTTACGTAAGGGCATATCCAGTCGCCCCCCCACCCCAGCGCACCCCAGGAGGCCTTTTTGACGCCGGCGGAATCAAATAGCGCCATTTTTCCACCACTCGCCCCCCTAGGAGCACAATTAGCACCATTTTTGCGGAAAATAGCGCCGGTGCCCCCAGGCGAAACCCAGCCCACTGGGTTCGGCCTGGGGCGCCGGCGGAAGGAAAAACCACACGTGGGCCAGCGCTGTCGGCGAAACACCGCCTTTCCCCACACATCTGGCACGCCTTTCCCCTCCCTTCCCGTGTCGCCGGCGGAACGCCGCCATCCCCCACCCCTACCTGCACCGCCACGCCGCCGCCGCCAGACCAGTTTGATCCGCCACCTAGCCCCACCACGTCGCGGCCCGTCGGCGCCGCCCACTCATCCGCCGCGAAAACGCCTTTGGGGCGTTCTTCAGTGTGAAAGGGCGACCACCCCGCGCGCAAGGTGTTCGGCGAAAAGCCGGCACAACAATGGACTCCGACGAGGAGATACTCGCCGAGCTCTTCGACGAGGAAGATCAGGACGCCGTCGACGACGAAGAACACCTGCTGATCTTGGCCTCCCTCGCCGGCTTACTCGTCGAGAATCAGGGTGGGCCGCGGCTGAACGGGAATCCGGCACCTAGAGGGGGGGTGAATAGGTGCTAGTTCAAATTTTAGGTCTTTTCAATTTTAGGCTTAACACAAAGGTAAATTCTCTAGATATGCAACTATGGTGAATTTACCTAAATGACAAGTTAAGAGAAACAAGATAACAGGACAAGCGAGTAAGGGAGAAAGGATAAGGGGAACCAAGTGAAGCACGCGGAGACGAAGATGTAATCCCGAGTTCCACCCAAGGGTGTACGTCTCGTTGGAGAGGTGTGCGCTACCACAACAGGTTAGCCGCAACGCCAAAGGCTCACCTTCTTCTCCGATGAACTCAACCACAAAGGTTGCGAGTTCACCTTCCACTATTGATCCCCTTTTAGGGCGGAGATCGAATCCCTTACAAACGCTTGAGGCACACACCCACAACTTAATTGGGGGCTCCCAAGATGACCACAAAAGGTCAAGACCACAACAGGTAAAACTTACACCAAGTACCAACAATGGTGAGACCTAGGTTTTCCTTGAGGAAACCCTAGACTCGAAATCCCCAAGTGAATGGGGGAAGATTACAAATCGCTTCGGTGAAATAGTAGATCGGGGCCTTCTCCTTCACTCCTCCAAAGATCAACAGATTTGGGTGGAGGAGTTGGGAGATCTTGAAGATTTGAGCTTCAGCAATTTATGATGAGAGAGAGTGTAAGAGCTCAGATGGCTGGAGGTAGGTGGAGGGGTATTTATACCCCCCCTCCACCAACTAGCCGTTTTTTATTGCGCAGGCCGGAACTTCCGGTCACCCCGAAAAGTTCCGGAGGAACTTCCGGCCTGGCCAGGGCGCAGGCAGTTCCAAACTTAGAGAAAAACCAGCATGTTCAGCACCGGAACTTCCGGTGGTTTGGCCGGAACTTCCGGTCGCCCGGAAAGATCCGGCCAAACTTCCGGCTGCCCGAGCGCGAGCAATTCCTGACTTAGCCGATTTTCTCGTTTGTCTGGAATGGAACTTCCGGTAGAGGGCCGGAACTTCCGGTCGCCCGGAAATTTCCGGCCAAACTTCCGGTGAAAGTTCCGCCTTTGCCAGGGGCTAAATCCTAAAAGGACTTAGCCGTTTTCTGGCCAGATGGAAATGTCCGGTGCAGGCCCGGAACTTCCGGCCCTTCGGCCGGAACTTCCGGCCTGTCAAAACAGGAAAAACTGCCAGCCAGTTCTCTCATTCAACCCTGATGATCTTCATCCTTTTTGTTCTTCAAGGTTATGTAGTATCTGAAATACTCAGGCACACCGTTAAACATCCTTTTCGTGTTGTCATTCCTATCCAAAACTCAGGAGACAGAAAATGCTCTTTCAATCTCCCCCTTTTGGGTTAGAGATGACAACACAAACGGGATAAAGGATTTGCAAAACATAGACGGGCTCCCCCTAGATATGTGCACTTTTAAATCTTGTGTTTGAATACAAGTGCACATCTATTTAGGATCACAGCTCCCCCTATCTTTTACAATCCTAGCAAGTTCATCAAAGGAAGAATAGACAGCATAACTTGCTGAAATAGACAATAAGGTAAGACACGAATAAACTGATTACATCACAACACAATGTTTCACATGTCTTACCACATGCTGAAAGATAGAGTTCTAAACCAAACGACTAAAAGTTCAAGAAGCACAAATTAAAACCGAAAGAGAAATAAAGGTTTGTGCTTCCACCCCTGCAAATCCCCGAGAAGTCCTAATAGATAAACTTCTCCCCCTTTGGCATCTTGCGAGACCAAAAAGGGAGAAGATCGATGCTAACACCCCAAGAGTCAGTCGGCGTCGTGGTGCAGGCCCTCCTCATATTCATCCATGGCATCTTCGTCATCTGTGGCATCTTCTGGCACATCAATGTCCCAACTAATCCCTCTGGCGTTCCAGTGCTCGTAAGCAATGAGTGGAGGAGGAGCAGCCGGTGGGCTGGGCATCTTCAGGTGAGCCATCATAGCGGACTGGTTGGTGAGGATGGCATGGTTCTGCTCGTACATGGCATAGTCCTCCCTGTGCAGACAAGAACCCATGTGCATGATCTTCTCAAGAGCCCTCACAAACCACGGACGCTTCTTCTTGGCAGCCTTCTTGACAGTGGGATCAGAGGGAGCGCGGTTGCGCCCAGTGGTGGCTTCCTCATCATCATAGGTACCCATGGGGCGAGATGGAGCAGCCAAGTGGGATTTCTTCATGTGGAGACGAACAGGCTTGTGAATGGTGCACTCAAGGGCAGCGTCCACATCAATACACTCCTCAGGGGTGAAAGGAAACCTGTCCTTAATGAGCAGTATGATTTAAGGTGCACAGGGAGGCACCTTTCTGTGGAAAATAGCATAGTGCATCTTGCGGAAAATGAAGTCCATGACATCAAAGGAGAATGCATTGGGCTCTGGCACTGAGTCTGAGAGGAACGCTTGGCTTGCCAATGCCATGAGATGGACAAGTCCTCGACGAATAGCATCATTGTTCCCAACACTTGGAGCAATGGAGTGGCGGAACATCTGAAGGACAATGTCATACACGGGCTTCAAGCCATGAGTGCCGCCAATGGTGCCATTAGTCTCATAGCACTCGGCCATGTCATTCTTGTCGTAGCGGTCATCATCATTGTACAGTCTCATACCAGCAGGCTCATCTAACCCTTGGACGGGGTAACCAAGAAGAGCAGCCAAATCCTTGATGGAAGCCTGAAGTCTGAATCTTCCTGACATCCAAGTCATCCCTATGTTGGGGGAGTCATCAAACACCACAGTGGCGAAGAACTGATGGATCAAGTGAATGTTGTAGTTGCATTGACGGGTCATAAGGGGCCGAAGCCCAAGAGCATCCACAATAGTGACAGCACCCCCATAGTAGCTTCTCTTCTTCTCAAGATAGTCGAAGTCAATGCTCTGCATCGGGCACACGCGCTTCTTCTCAGAGAAGCCGCAATAGAGCTCATCATGAAGGAGCTTCATGTCCAAGCTGTGGAAAATCTGGTGCTCCTTCGGATTGGCATAGTCAAATGAGCACCTCCAGTGATAGAAATCCGAGGCAGACATGCGCAGAACTGAGACTGCGGGCCCCTTGTTTTTCTTGTTGGAGCGAGCTGCAGAAGACTGAACCCAAGCTGGATCTGGCTGATGCTCTTCCTCAGACAAGATCTCCTCTTCTTCTTCGTCTTGAGCTGGTCCACGACTTGCACTTCTCTTCACAACCTGCTTCTTAGTGCGGCCAAGGCGACTACCAGCCTGACTCCCTGCCCCTGCATGAACACAGCATAGATATAGAGGAAAGCACGGAGATAAGCACTCATGTCCAAGGAAACAAGATTCAGTAGCAAAAAGAATTAGTCCTGAAATTTCTGATTTTGGGCCGGAAGTTCCGGTTTCAGTCTGAAAGTTCCGGTCTGGGGGACCGGAAGTTCCGGTCTAGGGGACCGGAAACTTCCGACAATTCTTCCGGGCAAAGTTCCGGTTTCTCCAGGGGGTGGAGAAACTGGACTTAGTCGCAGGAGGAATTGCTGGAATTTTTCCAGGCACTAGAAGTTCCGGCCTATAGGCCGGAAGTTCCGGTTTTTCAGACAAAAACCGAAAATTCCATGTAACTTCTAGAAATTTCAACAAAAATTCAGATTACTACTGAGAGATTGTAGGGCAAGCCTAAGAGATGGTTTCTACCAAGGGGTTCTACATAATATGTTCTAAATTCACTAGGTTAAACGAAAGGAGATTCGTCCTAGATTTGAAAATAGAAGACATTACCGAAGTCCATGGCGAAAACCGAACGGAGAGAACGGATCCCCTCGTCGAGGAGATGCAGATCCGGCTTTGAACCGAAGAAATCCGAGGTCGGAAGGCCTCGGATTGATTTGGTGGAGTTCTAGGGCTCGGGAGAGGAGAGAGATTGGATCTGGGCTGCGCGGGGTGGAAGAACCGTTCAAAACGAAACGGTTCACCCAGCGCAGCCCTATTTATAGACCCGAGCCACTTAAGCCTAAAGTTCCGGTCCACACACCGGAAGTTCCTGTGCACCGGAAGTTTCCGGTCTTTCTTCCGGGCAAAGTTCCGGTTTCTCCAGGGGATGGAGAATTCCGGACTTAGCCACTGGAAGAAAGGCTGGAAATTTCCTAGCACCGGAAGTTCCGGCCTGGAGGCCGGAAGTTCCGGTGCCCCGAAAACTTCCGGTCTTTCTTCCGGGCAAAGTTCCGGTTTCTCCAGGGGATGGAGAATTCCAGACTTTGCCACTGGAGGAAAGGCTGGAAATTTCCTGGCACCGGAAGTTCCGGTCTGAGACCCGGAATTTCCGTACTTAAGGAAAACCAAACCAAATTATCTGGAAAATAAAAAAAATGGACATGAGCGATGGAATAGCAGGGTTCAAGGGGGAAGGCTTAGGTGAGAAATCCAAACTGATGATGGTACTTCACACTCAAGTTGCAAAAAGCAATAAGTTGTCAAGAAGACCAACTTGAGTGTGTTTTCCATAGAACCAAGAAGATGCAAATGAGAAATCAGCGTAAGTCATTAAAACCAACTCGTCCTAAAAAAATAGGAAGAGGTTGGTGGCCGAGGCCACCATGTTGGAGTGTCGGGCATGTCACCGCGAAGATATATCTTGGGTACAAACCACTACTCGTTGTTTTAGCTCAAGATAGTCATAAGAATGAATATAGAGATAAAAGAACACTTGTTATCGGCATAATGGGGGGAGGGATGGTCCAATGTATTAGGACCGCACTCCCCCTATATCCATGCCTACATCTAAACAAGATAAGATGCAATTACGTCCTAGGAGATTGTGCAAGCGATCAAGCTAAGCACCTCGAATCAATGATATTTAGCTCATTCCTCAAAAAGAAAAACCTTCCTTCCTCAAGGGGCTTCGTGAAGATATCCGCCAATTGATCTCTTGTGCCTACATAAGATAGGTCAACATCTCCTCGGGCCACATGATCTCTAATGAAATGATGGCGGATCTCAATATGCTTGGTTCTTGAATGTTGCACCGGGTTGTAAGCAATCTTGATGGCACTTTCATTGTCACATAGAAGAGGCACTTTGTCGCAATCGACTCCGTATTCCTTTAAAGTTTACCTCATCCACAGCAATTGGGTGCAACAACTTGCGGCAGCAACATATTCGGCTTCGGCGGTGGAAAGAGATATACAATTTTGCTTCTTTGAAGACCAACTCACCAAGGACCTCCCAATAAACTGACAAGCACCGGAGGTTGACTTCCTGTCATCTTGATCTCCCGCCCAATCGGAATCCGTGTACCCACATAATGAGAAATGTGCATCCTTGGGGTACCACAATCCAAAGGTTGGGGTATAAGCCAAATATCTAAAGATCCTCTTGACCGCCATATCATGGCTTTCTTTAGGAGCCGATTGATATCTTGCACAAACTCCTACGGCTAGCACTATATCCAGTCTAGATGCGCAAAGGTAAATAAGAGATCCAATCATGGAGCGATATACCTTTTGATCCACATCCTTACCCTTGGGGTTGAGCTCAAGGTGGCATTTGGTTTGCATTGGGGTAGAGGCACCCTTGAGCTCAAGCAACCCGTACTTCTTGAGCATGTCTTGAATGTACTTAGCTTGGTTGATGAATGTCCCTTCCTTCAATTGTTTGATCTCAAATCCTAGGAAGAACTTCATCTCACCCATCATAGACATCTCAAAGCTGTCAGTCATAAGCTTGGAGAATTCTTCGTTAAATGCTTTGTTAGTAGATCCAAATATAATGTCATCCACATATAATTGACAAATGAAAAGCTCTCCATTTACTTTCTTAGTGAAAAGGGTGGGGCCGATTTCCCCAACTTGGAGGCCACGGTCTACAAGTAGTTCTCTAAGGTTCTCGTACCACGCTCGTGGGGCTTGTTTAAGGCCATAGAGTGCCTTATCCAACTTGTAGACATGGTTCGGATACTTGAGATCCTCGAACCCCGGTGGTTGCTTAACATAAACAAGTCATTTAGTGGACCATTCAGAAAAGCGGATTTAACATTCATTTGTTTCAACTTAAAGTTATGATGAGAAGCATAGGCAAGAAGAATACGAATTGACTCAAGTCAAGCCACGGGCGCGTAGGTTTCTCCAAAGTCAATGCCTTAAATTTGGTAGTAACCTTGATCCACCAATCTTGCCTTGTTTCTCACCACCATGCCATGTTCATCTTGCTTGTTCTTGAAGATCCACTTGGTGCCGATAACATTGCGGCAATCTTTGGGTCTTTCCACCAACTTCCACACCTTGTTGCGCTCGAAGTTGTTGAGCTCTTCATGCATGGCATCAAGCCAATCTTTATCTTCAAGAGCTTCAAAGACCTTCTTGGGTTCCACCATGGAGATGTGAGCTTGATGTTCACTAAAGCTTGTGAGTTGTCTTCGGGTAGAGACCTTGCTTCTCACATCACCAAGCACCTTGTCAAGAGATAACGCTCTTAATTCTTGTGAGGTGCCAACCCTATTCAAGCGGCGGATCTCGATTTCCCTCCTAGTGGTGGGAGGGATAGCTTGATCATCTTGATCATTCATGTCTCCGCCTTGACTGAATTGATGGCCTTGATCAACGATAGGTGAAACTGATGAGGGAGGAGGTTGATCTTGGCCTTGGGGAGAACTGCTCCTTGGAAAATCCTTGGTACCGGAAGTTCCGGCAAGGGGGACCGGAAGTTCCGGTCTAGGCACTGGAAGTTCCGGATCGGAGACCAGAAGTTCCGGACATGGGACCGGAAGTTCCGGACCAGACACCGGAAGTTCCGGTCCATCGACCGGAAGTTCCGGGCCAAAGGCCGGAAGTTCCGGTGTACCAGAAATTTCAGGGGCAGATGTAGTTTCTTGAGCTTCTCCTCGTTGAGACAAGTTGGGCACGACGTTGTTGTCGAGTGTTTCTTGTGAGGTAGAACCTTGTTGAGCAACCTCATAGTAGAGTTCGACGGGGCGGTGAACGCCTAACCCCATTCTTCGGATAGCATCTTGAGGTTGATCATCACCTACAACGGAAACACCACTTTGCTCCACAAGGGAGCCGTCATTATCCTCGAACACCACACTACAAGTTTCTATGATAATGCGCGAGGCCTTATCATAGACTCTATAAGTATGGGATTCGGAGCCATAGCCCAAAAATGTCCCTTCAAGAGACTTAGAATCAAACTTGCCCAAACGAACACCTTTGATGAGATAAAAACACTTACAACCAAATACTCGGAAGTAGGAGATATTGGGCTTGTTCCCGGTAAGCACTTCATAAGGTGTCTTCATGAGTCCTTTGCGAAAGAAGAGCCGGTTGGATGAATGGCAAGCGGTGTTGACGGCTTCGGCCCAAAGTTGTGGGGGGACTTAAACTCGGCCATCATCGACCTTGCCATCTCAATAAGTGTGCGGTTCTTCCTTTCGGCTACACCATTTTGTTGGGGAGTATAAGCAGCGGAATATTGATGATGAATCCCTTCTTCACTAAGGAACTCGTTCAAGGTGTAGTTCTTGAACTCGGAACCATTGTCACTTCTTATCACCAAGATAGGGACATTGTGTTGTCATTGAGCTTCATTGGAGAAGTCGATGATAGTCTCTTGAGTATCCACCTTCGACTTGAAGAAGAAAACCCAAGTGTATCTTGAATAGTCATCAACGATCACCAAGCAATATTTCTTGCCACCAAGACTAGCTTCCGGAATGGGACCAAAGAGGTCAACATGGAGAAGCTCCAAAACCCTCGTCGATGAAATGATGGTCTTGCTTGGATGGTGAATATCATGCATTTTTCCTTCAACACAAGCCCTACACATTCGGTCCTTCGATAAAGAAACATGGTCTTTTAGTCCTAGGATATGGCCACCCTTGTGGAGACTTTGCAAAGTTCTCATGTTGACATGGGCTAGTCGGCGATGCCATAACCAACCCAAGTCCGCTTTAGCGAATAGGCACATTGTATGGGAAGTGGTGACTCCGGAGAAGTCAACCACATAGAGCCCATTCTCAATGTACCCAACGAAAGACACATTGAGAGACTTGCTCCGCAAGAGGATAACCATCTCCTTTTCGAAAACAACGGTATAACCCAAACAAGTTAAGGAATGAACCGAGATCAAGTTGAAACCTAGGGACTCGACAAGCAAGACATTCACAAGAGTGATGTCCGGTGCCACTACCACCTTGCCGAGCCCTATTACCTTAGACTTTGAATTTTCACCATATGTAACGGTCATTTGATCATCATTGGGCTTCAACTCCGTTACAATTTCCTTGCTTCCGGTCATATGACTAGTGCACCCACTATCAATTATCCATTTCGATCCTCCGGAAGCAAGGCCCTACACACAATCAATTCTTTAGTTTAGGTACTCATTTTGCAATGGGTGCCTTTTGGTTAGCAACAAGGGTCTTTGGAACCCAAATAGCATATTCAATGTAACCATCAAAAGGACCAATGTATCTAGCATAGACATCCCCATAATAATCAACATATAAAGCATAATTGGGGTTAGATATGCCCGCAAAGTCATTACGAGTGGGAGTGCCCCTTGTGGCATTTCCACTCGTAATGTCATCCTTATTGGCTTGTGCGGGCTTGGTCTTCTTCTTGATCTTCTTCTTCTCCTTAGAAACATATCCTAAACCTTCCTTACCCTTGTGGGGCACTCGCTCATGAAGAGGAGTAGTGAGTGTCCCCTTACCTTTATCAAGAGAGGTCTTGGGCTTGGTTGCCATGGAGGGAACGAACAAAACCCTTGCTTTATCCTTAACACCATGTGCATTAGTATTCAAAGGAGTAGAGGGGTTAGGTTTCTCAAGAGTAGATATCCGAGATTGGAGTTGATCACGAGACTTGAGAAGACGTTCGTGATCACTTGTCAATACCTTGTGAGTATTTTCAAGAGACTCGAAGTCTTCACAAAGTCTATCATGAGCAACTACAAGCTCGGACCTTTCATTTTGCATAATTTTACATTTAGCAAAGTAAAGATAGGATCGTGATCTTAGCAAGTTGTTCCTCGAGGAGAGCATGAGTTTCTTGTTCATCTTCAAGGGAGGATTGGAGAGACACTTTAGTGTGAGCATCCTCTCTCTCAATCTCCCTTTTTAACTCTAGCTCATCCTCAAGCTCACCTATACGGCTCATAATTGAGCCAAAGTGTCTCTTTCCTTCTCCTTGCAAGTTAGTCATGAATTTATCAAAAGCAATGATTTCATTCTTGACTTGGAGACTCATACCATCATCAATTTCATGGGATATGGAGGTAGGAGATAATTTTACCTCGGATGTCTTTGCCATAAGACATCTTCCATTCTTGACGATGGGGCTCTCATTTGGTGAGGAGAAGAGTGACGGAGGTGTACAGGAGATGGCTAGAGCGGCCACTTGAGTTGGGGTTTCCTCATTGTCACTATCTTCATCATCGGTGGGATATTGCTCTTGAGTCACCAAGACAATCTTTTGGTTCTTCTTGAAGAAGGGCTTCTTCACGGGCATGGGCCCCTTTCCCTTGGTCTTGGCCACGAGCCTCCCACCATGATCCTCTCTTCTTTCCCATGGGCAATCTACAATAAAGTGGCTTTTGTCATCACAGTTATAGCAAAGCCTCACCTTGTTGATTGGTTTTCCTCCATTGGAGGGGAACCTCTTGTCGATCCTTGCTTTGGCCCTTCCGGGGTTCTTCCAAAACGTTCTTGCCGCAAGACCCATGTGTTGGGTGAGAGTACTTGAGAGCGTCTCACTAGATAGCTCGACTTGATCATCATACTCATCTTCATCCTCTTCTTCAACGGTGGCCTTCAAGGCAATTGAGGCATGCTTGTGCATCCCTATGGCCCTAGCTCGTACATCTTGAGCTATCTTGGAGGCCACCTTGTATGCGGTCATCTCTTGCATGACTTCATTGGATGTCATCTTCGGGAAGTCATGTCTCCCTTGGAGTGTCTTCAAGTCCGTTTCCTCAAAGGGCATGAGAGCGGTCACGAACTTCCTCTTGATCCAAGCGTCATCAATGTAGACCGCACCGAGGTTCTTGAAGGTGTTAGAAATCAACACCAACCTCCGGTACATGTCCTCATGACTTTCTCCATCCAACTTGTAGAACCCTTCCACCTCATTGCATAAGGCATCATACCGGTTCTTCTTCATGCTCTCATTCCCGACGAAGATGTCGGAAATAGCATTCCACACTTCTTTGGCGGTGGAGAATTGTTGAATGAGTGACATGTCCTTCTCTCCAACGGCCATTTGGAGTTGATGAAGAGCGGTGGCGTTGAGTTGGCTATCGACCACCTCTCTTCTTGTAAAGTTGGTTGGATCATGCGCCTTGAATCCTTCTTCAATAATGCGCCATAACTCAATGGAGGCACTACATAAATGAGACTTCATTTGAAATTGCCATTGAGAGAAATGATTAGGTTTAAGCTTAGGAGGATCACTTCTAAAGTTTACATGAGGGTGAGGGATAGGTGGGTTAGGAGAGTAATTATGGTTGACATTATGAAATTCCTCTCCTTTGAGGGTATTAGAGGAGCTAGGTGATTCATCCTTTTCCGCTTTCTAGGGAGAAGCACTTGGGAGAACATCTTTGGACCCATCCGAGGATGATTCCTTAGAGTTCTCACCGTGCTCCTTAGAAGGAGGAGAGGGAGAGGTAGCCTCGCGCTCCTTAGACTTCAAGAGTGCCATAAGCATCTCATTCATCTTTAGGAGTTGGGCCTCCAATGACGATTTCATGTCCATGAGATCGGCCATGGTTGCCCCTTTGGCTAACGCCTCCTTCTCCGCCTCTAATTTTTCACGAGCGGCCCTCTCGACATCGGATTCCGTCATCGTTGCACTTAGGCGGTTAAGCCCTTAAAAGTGAACCTGGCTCTGATACCAATTGAACGGGAATCCGGCACCTAGAGGGGGGGGGGTGAATAGGTGCTAGTTCAAATTTTAGGTCTTTTCAATTTTAGGCTCAACACAAAGGTAAATTCTCTAGATATGCAACTATGGTGAATTTACCTAAATGACAAGTTAAGAGAAACAAGATAACAGGACAAGCGAGTAAGGGAGAAAGGATAAGGGGAACCAAGTGAAGCACGCGGAGACGAAGATGTAATCCCGAGTTCCACCCAAGGGTGTACGTCTCGTTGGAGAGGTGTGCGCTACCACAACAGGTTAGCCGCAACGCCACAAAGTCTCACCTTCTTCTCCGATGAACTCAACCACAAAGGTTGCGAGTTCACCTTCCACTATTGATCCCCTTTTAGGGCGGAGATCGAATCCCTTACAAACGCTTGAGGCACACACCCACAACTTAATTGGGGGCTCCGAAAATGACCACAAAAGGTCAAGACCACAACAGGTCAAGCTTACACCAAGTACCAACAATGGTGAGACCTAGGTTTTCCTTGAGGAAACCCTAGAGTCGAAATCCCCAAGTGAATGGAGGAAGATTACAAATCGCTTCGGTGAAGTAGTAGATCGGGGCCTTCTCCTTCACTCCTCCAAAGATCAACGGATTTGGGTGGAGGAGTTGGGAGATCTTGAAGATTTGAGCTTCAGCAATTTATGATGAGAGAGAGTGTAAGAGCTCAGATGGCTGGAGGTAGGTGGAGGGGTATTTATACCCCCCTCCACCAACTAGCCATTTTTTATTGCGCAGGCCAGAACTTCCGGTCACCCCGGAAAGTTCCGGAGGAACTTCCGGCCTGGCCAGGGCGCAGGCAGTTCCAGACTTAGAGAAAAACCAGCATGTTCAGCACCGGAACTTCCGGTGGTTTGGCCGGAACTTCCGGTCGCCCGGAAAGATCCGGCCAAACTTCTGGCCAAAGTTCCAACTTTGCCCGAGCGCGAGCAATTCCTGACTTAGCCGATTTTCTCGTTTGTCTGGAACGGAACTTCCGGTCGAGGGCCGGAACTTCCGGTCGCCCGGAAAGTTCCGGCCAAACTTCCGGTGAAAGTTCCGCCTTTGCCAGGGGCTAAATCCTAAAAAGACTTAGCCGTTTTCTGGCCAGATGGAAATGTCCGGTGCAGGCCCGGAACTTCCGGCCTGTCAAAACAGGAAAAACTGCCAGCCAGTTCTCTCATTCAACCCTGATGATCTTCATCCTTTTTGTTCTTCAAGGTTATGTAGTATCTGAAATACTCAGGCACACCGTTAAACATCCTTTTCGTGTTGTCATTCCTATCCAAAACTCAGGAGACAGAAAATGCTCTTTCAGCGGCGTGTTGGATCAAAAATGGGTCGGCGCAAGACCAAGCCGAGGCAGCGGTACGAGGGGTACTGCATCATCTACTCCGACTACTTCGTTGTTGATCCCACTCAGGACGCGAAGATGTTCCGACGCCGTTTCAGGATGAACCGCATGCTGTTCCTCTAGATCATGCAAGAAACCAGAGAGTTTGACACCTACTTCAAATTGAAGAAGGACTGCACTGGCATGGTAGGGTTTACGTCTATTCAGAAGTGCACGATGGCCATGAGGTTGCTTGCATACGGTGCTCCTGCAGATGCACAAGATGACTATCTGCGCATGAGCGAGTCCACGGCCATTGAGTGATTGAATAGGTTCTGCCGGACAGTGGTTGCAGTCTTTGACCCAAGGTACTTGCGATCACCCAATACGCAAGACACTGTTCGCCTTCGTGCAGAGAATGCAGCAAGATGCTTTCCTGTGATGTTTGGTAGTATCAACTGCATGCATTGGGCATGGAAGAGCTGTCCATTTGACTGGCAGGGGATGTACAAGGGCAAGGAAGGAGAGTGCTCGGTGATTCTTGAGGCCGTGGCTTCATATGATTTATGGATCTGGCATTCATTTTTTGATATGCCTAGAACTCACAACGACATCAATGTGTTGCAGTGCTTGGATGTCTTTGCCGAGCTTGTCGAAGGCCATGCTCACCTAGTGAATTATGAGATTAACAGACACCAGTACACAAAGGGCTACTATCTTGCAGATGGCATCTACCCCAAGTGGGCAACATTTGTGAAGACCATCTCCAAGCCTGTGTCAGGAAGCGTGAAAGCTTGGTTTTCGAAGTGCCAAGAGTCTTGCAGGAAGGATGTCGAGCGAGCATTTGGTGCGCTGCAGTCTCGATTTGACGTTGTCCGGTAGCCAGCTATGACTTGGTCGAAGTCCAACATGTGGGAGGTGATGCAGTGTTGTGTGATTTTGTACAACATGATCATTGAGAGTGAGCGGGATGACCCGGTGCCTGATAGTGAGGCAAGGATACCATACTACCGTCAGTGTTCTCTTGCCGATGTTGATCACCAGGTGCCGGCATCATGGACAGACTTAGATTCGAGACGTTACAACACATCAAGCTCTACAAGATGATCTGATGCAGCACTAGTGGGCGCAAGGGCAATGACAATGCCGCCGATGTTTAATACTATTTGTTTTATTTTTTCAAACATTGTTAAACTATTTATTTATATGTGAATTTATATGATTAAACGTGTGAATTTGTATGCCAAAATATTTAAACGTGTGAATTTATATATTAAAATGTCAAAATATAACCGAAAACGCACAGTCGCGATGGTCTGACTTAAACACGCCCCAGGTTCTGAATTCCCGCCGTTTTGTGTCACGATGCGTGCAAATCGCCGATGACCTCAGCGCCGAGGGGCGCAATGACTGGAGAGAAGCGGAAGAAGCGTCGAGAGTTGAAAGCAAAGACGCTTAGCCTGGATATTGATTTTACTGGAATTATTTTTATTACTCCAGCGCCTCTATAAACGCCATGTACTGTGGATGCTCTTAGACGAGGCCCACAGATGTCGCGCGACGCGAGTGGGACACAGTACACATAGATGATGACTCATCGCCGGTTGTCACCTGTCAGCGAGTCCACGGCACGGCGCCACTAGATCGGATCAGATCGTCACCGCAAGAACAACCAGAACGCACCGAGGCAGGCGGCAGCCGAAAAAGAAAAGAAAAAAGAAAAGCAGAAGCCCGAAAAGAGGCGGGCTTCCCGCCCTCGCGCCTCTTAAATTTATCGCCTCGCCTCGTCGCGCGGCGTGGCGCCCGCTATCCCCTGCCCTTTACAACGCCGGCCGGGGTCCATCCCATTCCCAGAGAGAGACAGACAGAGAGAGAGAGCGAAGAGATTGGGAGAGGAGCGGGGAAGAGGAAGACTTGGGAGCGGAGATGGACACGCCTGACCGCGCGGCGGTGCCGGCGGCAGCAGCAGCAAGAGCGGAGGTGACGCTTGCGAGCGGCTTCCCCTTCCTGTTCGTCTGGTTTATTTGGGGGATCTTGGCTATGAGTTAATGGCCTATCTTCTCCGCGCTTACTCTGCTCCCCTACTCGGGGACGGGATCCGGGCATCCGGCGGCCGCGGGGAGACGGATTACTCGCGTTTCCGCGATTTTCTTTCCTTTTTTTATTTTTCATTCAGTACTCGTTCGTTGTCAGTTACTCCCTCGGCCCTCCCCCGCTTCGGTTTCGGTGGTCTCCTGTGCTTGCCGAAATCATGGTTGGTTTGTGTGCGGGTTCCGGGAGCCGGGAGGCTCGCGACCTAACCCTAGCGCTCCCGCGACCTAACCCCAGCCAGCCGCCGCCGCCGCCTCCGGCCAGCGGCCGCCTCTCCCTCCTCCCTCCTCCCTCACCCCTCCTCCCTCGCGCGGCCGCGCCGCCCCTGTGGCGGCCGGCCGCGGCCTCAGCCCCTTCGCGCTCGGCGACAACTTCTGTCGCGGCTCAAGGTCGCCGCCGTCGGCAGTGGCCACCGGGCGCGGCCCGGTCGGCGCCGCCGGCGGCGGCGTGTCTTCCCCCGCGTCGGGCTTGGAGGAGGCGGGGCTCCTCCCTCCGGCGACGGTGCGTTCAGGGTGGCGGCGGTCTGGCTCCGGCCGGGTGGTGGCGAGCGACGGCGTGCCCGTGGTGTGTGAGGTGCACATCGCCATGGGACGGTGGGTTCTCTACAGGGCTGCGATGGTCGGCCTCAGCCCAGATCTGGGCCCGTTTGGGCCCATCTAGGTTGTGGTGGCCTGAACAGCTCTCGGATGACCTGTTCTGCAAATCGAGTTGGTAGAGCTCGGGATGGGGTGCAGCAGCGACGACGGCAGCCCTGGTTGCAGCGCGACTGCGGGCTTTGCTGGACCCGGTTGGAACTGGCAGGTAGCTGGATCTAATTGGGACCGGTGGGGCTGCGGTTGCGTCCGGTCAACTACCGTCTTGGCGGTGGAGGCAGTTCCCTCCCGCGCAACCGTGTGCGCGGTGCCGCTGCCTCTGAGTCGAGCTTCTCCTCCTCCATTTTGTAGACCTCGTGGTAGTCGCTTCGAGGAGACGACGACGGTGACTTCGTGACTGTAGTGGCGCAAGCTGGTGGGCGGCGAGTCTGGGTTGACAAGGCTTCGGCTTTGCGGGGCTCCTACACAAGGTATCGCTCGAGTGGTGGTTATGGTTTCGGGAGAAATCCTTGTCAGCTTGTCTGACACCGGCGCGGTGCCACCCTCGGTGGCATCATTCCTTCTTGAAGGGCGTCGTGGCTACCCTCCATCCACTATCCTCGGTGTGCCAGGGGAAACCCTTGGACCAGCAATGGTTCGGGCAGCAGCGATTGCTTTCCTTTTTGAAGGTGCTGCTTGGCACTCAACGATCCGGTGTTAGGAGCGTGGCGGTAATTCTCCGGAGGGCGCAACAGTTACGGGTGACCTTAGTTTAGTCTTCTTGCCTATGTTTCCATTTCTTTTGTTTTGGGCTTGTGGTGTTTGCTGTTGCCCCAGTTTGTGTGATGTGTGTGTTGTCTCTTGGGCGTTGTGCTGTCTGACCCAGCAGCAGTCTCAAAACGTGTGGCTTTATTTATAAAGCGGGGCGAAAGCCTGATTCGAGAGTGTGCGGGTTCGCTGCCAAATCGACAGGGTTTCTTGGCCGCCGGTGCCGGAATGGCGCCACCGCGGATGCTTTTGTTATTCGAGAGACAGGCTCCGCTCCTGTTACCTGAAAAAATATCTCGATTTTTTCTTAATTTTTTCCCGTTCCTGCCTTCCTGGTGCTAACGTCGCAGAGGTTTGGGATCTATAGGTTATCTAGGAAGTAGGAACCCAGCGGTTTTGCAGAGTTGCGCCTGCGGTTCGCTCTAGATCTATCCTTTCATCTTGGAGTAAGTGCGTGCAGTGTGGAACATGCGGCCACTCTGCTCTGATGTGCCAGCTGGGGTGTTTAGGATTTTTTTCTGGCCAGAATTAGATGTCCCTGGAAATGCATACCTCCCGCAGGGTCAGATCCATTTTGGTTCAAGGTTTGACTTGGGATTTGTGTCGGTCTTGGTGTCTAGTTAAGAAATGGCAAGATGAACTGCCTACATTTATTCAATGGAGAAAGGAGATTTGGGAATGGATTGTAGTGTTTTGGCAGAGAAGTAAGAAATGAGTGGTTCATTGTTAGAAAGAGGAGTATCCACAAATTGCAGCATGTGTCGTTCATCGGTAACTGCATCAAGTGGGACTTTAGTCTGCTTTTCTGGGTGCACTTTTTTTCTTTTGTTTGCTATACGATTTGATGAATGGTTAATTTTCGTTGTTACATTCTTGGGTCTTGATCTAACACCGCCTCCTTATCTCTTCCTCTTCTGAATGCAGGACTCACCGCTTTTCGGTTTCATCGATAGCCTCTCTCCAATTGAGCCTCTCAAGGCGGCATATTCCGCGAATAGCCTCCAAGCATATAATCAGTCTGTGAACATCACCTCCGTTTCCTCCATTTTCACTTCCCCACATAACAATGCACAGAAGGAGTCCAAACTCTCCAAGTACGCTCATTGCCATATTGTCTTTCAGATACTTGTGGATACCAGGTGAAAATATTTTACTTCTGAACAGTCTTGACGCTGCCATTTCTTCTTCTTCTTGTCAGGAGCTCTCTTGCAGACTTCACTGACAATGAGCTCTGTGTGGATGACACTGACAAAAACAAGCCATCCAGTTCTTTAAATGATGTTAGATTGTTTGCCTGCACTAGCACTATAACTGGAGAGAGCCAAACAGTCACCTCTTCAGTAAATGAAGGTGTTGTTGATGTTTCCAAAGGGCCTAATGGTTTGCCTCAGCATCGTCGATTCAATTCTGGCAGTCCAGATCATAACACAACGCCTTGCCACGGTGTTAGATCAGATCTTAAACAGGATAAATGTCGAAAATTAGAAGCCGTCCAAACCACTATAAATACTTTGGAGAAAAGGAAATGTTTGTTTTCCACTGACATGCAGCTCCTGGATGGTTGTCAGCCTGAAAATGACAACCAAGTCCTGGGATGTGAATGGGAGGACTTGGTTTCTGTAACCACGGGTGAGCTTTTGGCCTATGACTCATCAGTGGACCAAGATCACAGAGGAATTCAGCTGGCAGTAAATAATGCAGAATCTTGCGGATATTTGCTATCAAAACTTGCCGGAGGTGGTGACATCTCACACACAACATACCCCAGTGCATCCAGCCAAGCAAACTATCATGAGATGATAATGGGAGATGACACGACAGAAAATGCCCAATTCTTTCCTGAAGATAAAAAAATACTCTCAAGTGAAGAAATACAGGATAATCTTATTGGAGAGAATGCATGTATTCCATTAGGCTGCAAGGTACTGGATCACACAATTTGGGTTTGCCAATTTATGATGCTACACATTCATTACTCACGCTTCATGTATTTCTAGCTTCATTTGTAGGCAGCAGATTACTGTAAGTCTTGCTGTCATTGCTATATAATTATCATACTATTCTCTTACTCTTTTCCTTCCTGCTGGCATGTTTAGGTTGAGACCCAACAACGTGGTGTTCGAAGACGCTGTCTTGTTTTTGAGGCAGCTGGAAAATCACATAGGACTGTGCAGAAAGACTCGGCTGCAAGTTTGTACTTCTCAACATGTAAAGGCAAAAGTCCTGCCCGCAATCACACAAATCCAGGAAAAACTCCAACTCCACGTGCATTGCGTGGTATTGGTCTTCATTTAAATGCGCTTGCATTAACAGCCCAAGACAAAATGGCTCGTCGGGACCCTTCGACTACTGCTTTGGTTCCATCACTGAAAGTTGAACAGGATATGCATGGGAACTTGATGTCTGCTGGAGATAATTTCTTCCATTCGGGTGCTGGTCTGTTAGACCTTCAGATGGATAATGATGATTGTTCAGCTGGAGGTTTTCTTGAAAATGATCATACTTCAAGTCAAAGCAGCAGCCCCCCAAAGAAGAGGTTTGTTTGTGCTTCTGGTTTCATTTTTTGAGTGATAGCTTATTTCTCTGTTCCATACTTCAATTATATTCTAATTATTCTGACATCTTTTTGTTGAAGAGAAGGCGTAAATCAGATAATGGTGATGATGAATCATGCAAACGTTGCAGCTGTAAAAAGTCAAAGTGCTTGAAACTGTGAGTGCTCTTACTGTGTATAAGATCTTTTCAACCTAATTTCACAAAGCCTCTTTTTAAAATGCTTCGACATGGAAGTTTATGCCATATTGAATTGTTGCACTAGCCAATTATCCCAAAAGTTTGAACTCATGGAAAGGGCTAGGCTTTATATTTTAACATGCCACCACCCAATTACTTGTACTGCACATTATAACATGGGTGCAGTCAATCTTTTTAACGCTACACGCATTTGATAGTCTGTGTGCACTGTTGCCATGTGCAGTTATTGTGAGTGCTTTGCTGCCGGCGTGTACTGTTCTGAACCTTGTACGTGTCAAGGATGTCTTAACAAGCCTATACATGAGGAAATTGTTCTCTCCACTCGAAAGCAGATAGAATTTCGTAATCCGCTGGCATTTGCTCCAAAAGTGATCCGCTTGTCTGATGGTGGCCAGGCGGCTCAGGTGTGTGTCTTGTTAATAATCCGTATCTACTTATGTTAGTCATTACACCCGGTTATATGTGATACTGAAATTCTGTAATGAATTGCAGGAAGATCCTAATAACACCCCTGCTTCTGCCCGCCATAAGAGAGGGTGCAATTGCAAGAAGTCAAGCTGTCTCAAGAAATATTGTGAATGCTATCAGGTATTACAGCTGCAATAGAAATTGATTGATGAAACCATTTGAAATTCTAGCTAATAATTGAACTGTTCGATTGAATTAAAGGGAGGTGTTGGCTGCTCCAGCAACTGCAGATGTGAAACTTGCAAAAACACTTTTGGTGCTAGAGATGGTGAGTATTGTGCTTTTCTTATCTGTCCAGCCATGCCATGCTTTACATTTTCCAAACTTGCACATCATGTTTCTAGAAACAACAAGAACAATCAGTTGTTCTTTTCCCTGAACCTGAATACTGATCATTTGCACACAGCCAAAGCACCTTAAATTCTCTAGCAATAAAGCTCCATAAAAGTGTCGGATTATCATGCTTTGCATCAGCCACTGTATTAGCTTTTTTCTTAACGAACCACACCTTCTCTGCTAGTACAGCTTCACTACCACCGCATGCTTGGTCTCCACATTTTTGTTTTGAGTGATCAACATGTGTACATATATTCAGTGCTACATAAATTGCTTTCAGTCAGAGGTATCTAAGATATATATTATAAAGTACCTGTTGTATCCAAGTTAGAGTCTGAATACAAGTACCCTTATTTGACATTAACATCCTCTTGGTAGGTGCTGTATCGGCTGAGAATGAAGAAATGAAACAAGATGGCGAGCACATTGAAAGTTGTGGAAAAGAACAGGAAAATGACCAACAAAATGCTCATGTACATAGCGAAGATCACAAACTTGTTGAGCTTGTTGTCCCAAAAACACCAACTTCGGATGTTACCAGGTTTGCTCATTACTTCTTACTGATCTTTAAAGCACCAAACATTTGAACATGCTCTAATACCTGTACAATGTTTTCCAGTTCTTTGCTCAAACAGCCAAACTTCTCAAATGCAAAGCCACCGAGACCTTTAAAAGCCCGTAGTGGGAGTTCCTCTCGCTCTTCAAAAGCTTCTGAAACAGTTCACTCTCGCAAAATTTCAAAGGTTGCTAATACTGTGTTTGATGAGGAAATGCCTGATATTTTAAAAGAAGCCTCTTCTCCTGGTATCGTCAAGACATCTTCACCGAATGGAAAAAGAGTGTCACCACCACATAATGCACTCAGCATTTCACCAAGCCGGAAAGGAGGGCGGAAGCTGATACTGAAATCCATCCCGTCGTTCCCATCACTTCTTGGAGACACAAACAGTGAGCCTGTACTGAGCAATTCTGACAGCGCATTCAGCGCATCGCCTCTTGCTTTAGGTAGGGCTTACTCATTATGTTGACAGCTTATGTTTTTGTTTATATATCTGTCGGAGCAGCTTACTCATACATTTCTCCATGGAATCAGGTCCATTGTAAAATTTTGGCAGTTGATTACGTCCAACTGGAGTACGACTTGTAATCCGAAAATGGCACCTCACATACTACTCAGCGTCAAGGCTTGAGGTACTGGTAGAGAATATCATGTTAGGACTTAAGGATCAGGTAGTCTGTATTTGTAATATATTTAATTAGTGAATAAATCGGTATGTAAGATGTTAAGATCTTACGAAGTTAATTTTCT
Source organism: Poa annua (assembly GCA_026929855.1). NCBI lineage: Eukaryota > Viridiplantae > Streptophyta > Magnoliopsida > Poales > Poaceae > Poa > Poa annua. Next base: position 181,474,040 of record CM049426.1, read on the forward strand.
TTGTAAACTTCTATTAATACTACATAAAGGAGTCAGGATGTCCAATTTCATGCTATTCCGTTCCAAGTTTTTCTTCTGACACTCTGCTGGGTCACAATTTTTGCTGATCAGAACAAATACTTTACAAGACAGCACATTTATGACTTTGTTTAGGCGTTTAGCCTGGATACCTATCTACATTTGGTCATGCATCTCTTTCCTGCATTGCATGTGCCCTGCTGAATCATGATATGGTTCATGCACAGAGGTAAAAGAGAGTGGTACTGATTGCTCTCAACTATGTCTCACAATAGTGGTAAGGAGTGTTGAGATGTCAGGCTCTTCTTCCTCTTTGTGACCTAGTACCACCACTATTAAAGATTTAACATTTTCTCCCAGCCTGGTCCATCCGAAACAGACAGTTAAAGCTGAGTTGTTGATTACTAACATCAAGCAAGGGTTTGTCGTAATCAAATGACAGATGTTTCATCATCTGAAATGGCAAAGAACTAGCACCAGTCAAGTCAGCCATCCCTACATGTTTCTGTGCAGATGTACTGTTAACTCTAGCTTGTTTGGTGCGCCGAGAGAAGGAACTGTACGTATATGCTTTCGTTCGGGTACTTTTTATTTTTTATTTTTTTAGAAATGGGGTGAAGCCCCAGCCTCTGCATCACGAGGATGCATACGGCTATTTTATTACAGATTTTGAAGTTTCAGGTTCTCAAAAGTACACATCATGCGTCTGAAAGAGTGGCAATAAACACTAGCCAACGGAAAATCAAAAGAAAAACGAAACACTTATGCATCATTTAATCTATTGAAGATCTGCCAGCCAGCGAAGTTGGAGAAAGCTCTGGCGACCTCCTCAAGCCGGCCGCACCCAGTAGTCACCTCCGCCTGTTGCTCCATAGGGAGGAGGAAGGACCACGCACCAAGCAGGGACGTAGCCTTGAAGATAACCTGCAAGTAGTTCATGTGTTTTGTCTTGTTAAAAACCAGATTATTTCTACACGTCCACAGGGACCAAAGTATAGCACAAACGCCTACTCGTATACGTGCTTTATCATCTTTTTGCATCCTTCTCAGCCAATTCCCAAACATATTTGTGATATTAGCTGGTGGTGGTAAATTAAATGTGAATTCGATAATTCTCCAAATAAACCGTGCTAGAGGACAAGTTATAAACAAATGTTCAATTGACTCTGTTGAGTCACAGAACTCACATTTCGTACACCCCTTCCATTTTCTTTTAATCAAATTGTCTTTAGTAAGGATTACCTTCTTATAGACAAACCACATAAAGATCTTAATCTTTAGCGGTACTTTCAATTTCCAAATATACTTTCTCAAAAATACAGTATGATCATTAACCAAATCAAAATACATGGATTTAACTGAAAACGTCCCATTGGGGGTTAAGTTCCACACAAATCTATCCAACTCATTGGACAGTTCAACTTGCATTAGACGTTGAATCATGTGTGTCCAACGTACCCAATTATTTCCATTCAAAGTGCGCCTAAATTCAATATTTATAGGAGATGTCGAAAACACTTGTGTGATCAAAACATTTTTATGTCGCACTAGATTATAAAGAGAGGGGTATTGGATAGCAAGGGACGTATTCCCTAGCCAAATATCCTCCCAAAAGCGAGTGATCATGCCATTGCCTACAACGAAATGACCACGCGAGAAAAAATCTGCCTTTACCGCCATGAGGCCTTTCCAAAAGGGAGAATCCGTTGGGTGACTTGTCACCTGTGACAAGGTTTTATGTCTTAGGTACTTATTAAGCAGAATTTCTTGCCACATACCTTCCTCATTCAACAACTTGTGAAGCCATTTACTCAGTAGACAGTTATTCTTAATATCAAAAACCTCTATACCCAAACCTCCCTGATCCTTTGGTCTACAAACAATGTTCCACTTAGTTAAGCGATACTTCTTTTTAGTACTATCACTATCCCAGAAAAAACGAGACCTATAAAAGTCCAATCTCTTGCGTACCCCTTTTGGTACTTGAAAGAAGGAAAACATGAACATCGGTAAGCTAGTGAGCACCGAATTAATAAGAATAAGCCTATCTCCGTATGAAAGAAGCTTTCCTTTCCAGCACCCAAACTTACGTTGGAAGCGGTCCTCAACTAGTTTCCACTCACTATTGAGCAACCGCCTATAATGAATTGGGATTCCTAAGTATTTAAAAGGCAATGAACCGCATTCACAGCCAAAAATCTCTCTATATGCATCCATCTCATCTAGAGCTTTACCGAAGCAGAAAATCTCACTCTTATGGAAATTAATTTTTAGACCAGACATTTGCTCAAACAAACATAAGATTAGTTTCATATTAACAGCCTTTTCTAAGTCATGTTCTAGGAAAAGAATCGTATCATCAGCATATTGTAGAATTGAAACGCCCCCTTCTACAAGATGAGGTACAAGTCCGCCGACCTGGCCATCTACTTTGGCTCTATTAATAATGATAGCAAGCATATCTGCCACAATATTAAAGAGAGTAGGAGATAGCGGATCCCCTTGACGCAACCCTTTTCTTGTTTGAAAATAATGGCCAATGTCGTCATTAACCCTTATTCCCACACTACCAAACTGCACAAAGTCCTGAATCATTTTACACCAGCGCGTATCAAAGCCCTTCATACGCAACGCTTGTTGTAAGAAGGGCCATTTAACCTTGTCATAAGCTTTTTCGAAATCTATCTTAAGAAGCACCCCATCCAATTTTTTCCTATGGAGTTCATGAATTGTTTCATGCAAAACTACCACCCCCTCGAGAATATGCCTTCCTGGCATGAAGGCTGTTTGTGTCGTCTTGATAACTTTATCAACAACGTTGGAAATCCTATTTGTTGCAACCTTCGTAAAGATTTTGAAACTCACGTTGAGTAAACAAATAGGTCGGTACTGCTGAATTTGCATCGCATTTTCCTTTTTGGGAAGCAAGGTTATGATACCGAAATTTAACTTATACAGATCAAGCTCGCCTGCTTTCAGCTGTACAAACAAAGTCATAAGATCGTTCTTAACAATGTTCCAACACATTTGATAAAACTCAGCAGGAAACCCGTCTGGTCCTGGAGCTTTATTATGTTCCATTTGCATAACAGCATCATACACCTCCTTTGAGGTAAAATCTGCTGTAAGAATACTGTTCTCCTCATCGGTGAGTTTTTGAATATCCTCAACTGAATTTTCATCTAGACTAACGTTACTAGGAGCCGGTGCTCCAAACAATTTTTTGTAGTAGTTTGAGATATAGAGTTTTAGATTATCATGCCCTACAACAATCCCCTCTTCTCGCTCCAGCTGAAATTTTTTCTTTTTTCGATGCTTGCCATTAGCAATTAGGTGAAAGTATTTCGTATTACTTCCCCCTTCTTGGATGTATTTCACCTTGGCCCTTTGTGCCCACTTAATTTCCTCATCTCTTCGAAGTTTGTCTAATTTGAGAGAGGCACCTCTTAAGGTGTCCCTTTCCTCGTTATTTAGAGGCAATAATTCAGCTTTTATATCTAATTCATCGACGATCCGACAAAGTCTATCTCTCTCCTGCCTATAGACACCACTTTTATTTTTGGCCCATCCTCGAAGAAAACGTCTAAGGTGTCTAATTTTATGTTGCCATAGTTGAATTGGAGTCACTCCCGTATGGACTGAATCCCATTCCCTCTTAATCATGTCATAAAAACCTTCTTGACTTAACCAAGAAAGCTCAAATGAGAATTTATTAGAATTGCCTAAGTAAGATTGATCTCCGGAATCAATTAACAAAGGCGTGTGATCGGACCCCGACCGCGTCAAGGCGTGGACCGAAACAAGAGGATACTTTTGCTCCCACTCCACCGTAGCTAAAACTCTATCTAGTTTTTCATAGGTTGGTGTCTCTCTACGGTTAGCCCATGTAAATTGCCGGCCCGAGAGATCGATCTCTCTAAGACTTAAGCATTCGATGATGGCATTGAACAAGATTGGCCACCGGGTTAAGAATCTGTCATTATTCTTATCTTGGGGTCGGCGCATGATGTTAAAATCTCCCCCGACCAGCATAGGCAGCGGTTGATCCTCACACATACGAACCATCTCAGCTAAAAATTCTGGTTTTTTAGAATCTTGGGCTGCACCGTAAATAGCCACAAAAATCCACGCAAACCCATCAACTTTAGAACACAAGTGAACTTTAACCATATAATCTCCCGTGTCAACTTTTTTGACCGCAAGAGAAGTAAAATTAATGCCAATTAGAATACCTCCAGAACGCCCATGTGGAGGTAAACAGAACCACGTGTAGTCCCTTCCCCCGACAGGTGATTCAAATAGGATACCGTAAAATTTGACTTCCCCGTCTCCAAAATGGCAATCACATCAAGATTCCGCTCTCTAATAGATTCCTGAATAAACCAAATCTTACCCGGGTCTCCAAGGCCCTCACTATTCCAGATAAATGCTCTCATTATCAAATAGACTTTTTATTTTTAAATCGAGCACTACGTCTTACGTTTGACAAATCAATTTTCTTCTTAGCTCTACAGATCTTAACTCTCGAGGATTTAGTGGCCAGATCCGTATGATCTTCCAAGACCTCTGCTTCTTCCTCCTCTAAATCTTCACAAAGTGCTGATACTTTGGAAAGTAACAGATTTTTAGGTTGGTCTTCTTCAGCACTTACATTTTTCTGTAAAATTGTCAAAGACCTCTCATTTTCTAATGCCCTCACAGAATTAATAGTAACCGCAACCTGAGATGTAGACTGCCCTAAAGACACCCCAATCGCACTAGCATTCTGAACTAAAACATGATCTGAGAAATTAAGAAATGAAAACTTGGACTTTTGTTTTGTACCTGAGTGAATAGGTGAATCCCGTAATTCAGCCAAGTTCATCGCCCTCTCCAGCATGGGAACATCGGCATTCGGTTGTGCCCGGAGACGAGTACTCGAGCGCAGACCCGCCGAAGATGGGTCAGGAATCCCACCAAACGCAACAATATCCGCAGCTGAGACCTTTGATGGAGATGAATATCTGTCACCCACCCCAAGCGCAGGTGATGGCGTAGCAGATTTTTCTGGGCAGCGGGTCTGATTTCCCATGGTTATCTTCTTGACGCCAGAGCCAGGAGAGGGTGCCGCTGCTCCCAAACCACTCGAAGAAGATGTCATCCTTTGAGAAGGTTGCAAGACCGGGTGAAGTAAGCTCGGTTCAGAGAGTACCGAAGTCGGAGACGAAGGTGCATCAATCTCGTTAGTAGCAGTATTCAGAAACGGACCGGCTGGCTCGCAAAAGTCCATCTTCTGTTTCGTAACAACATCAGCAGGGGGAACCACAGTATCACCTTTGAAAGAGCACTTGTCAGCTACCGCAGCACCCTCAGCACTTTTAGTGACAACAAGTTCATTAGGCAATTTTGTTGGGGCGTGAAATAACCTTATTGCAGCCATCTCTTGCCCCTTGTTCGCTAATGCAGTCTCCTCTTCCTCTACCATGTCAGCCCACCTATTCGAGAATGAACCAAACCGTATTTTTGGTTCGAGACCCGTAGAGCGAGAAAAAGACGTGGGCAATATGACTCCAGCCTTTGGAGAAGTACATGCCTTGGTTCCTTTAGAAGTAGTAGCAGACCTTTCACCCACAGCGTTCTGTTTAGGGTCCTTCACAGTGTTTGACTGATCGGAAGTTTCATCTTTTTTAGGCTCACTTTTACCAGCTTTCCCATCTGAGTCTTCTTCTCTTTTCTGTCCAGTCCCAGCTGATCCATCATCCTTCTTGTCCTCAGTAGCTTGCAGCATGTCTTCGTCTAAATTCTCTACCTCATGTTCCTCTTCTAGTTCAAAAGACAACCGATATCCTTCTCCCTTGAAAAGAATATCCTTGTGATATGGTATGGCAGAGATATCTCCTACTCGATACAGGCCACGAACAACATCAAATCTCCTCGTATAAGCCATGTCCAATTTCTTCGTCTTTCCCAGCAAATCTCCAAGCGCCCATAAAGCCAAGTAATCCGGCCTCAGATCATCCGGCACACCATGTATCAACACCCACACATTCTCCAGCTGGAACGATGGCTTAACTTCAGTTTTCCACTCCTCAAACTGAACTGAACACTTTCCATCTTTAGTGTCAAATTTGCCAAACCGTGTAGCTCGAATTAATTCCATCTTGCTAGGAAATTGTGTCTTATACACATTGTCTCCCGCCAGCTGCACATCCCACTGGAAATCATCATCAATTACGATCCATCGCAACACTTCAACAATTTGCTGGACTGACAAAGTACCTCCAGATACAGTAATCCGACCCATCCGACCATTATCAGATTTAGGTCGAAACCCTGGAGTAGCATGTGCCTCAATAACCATTAGATCCTCATGGGCCAAACCGAACAGAGATAAGGTAGGTTTTGGAGCATCATGCAGTGGGCAGTTCTCATCTGCATGATCAACCGAAGTGCAAATATCACATAAAATTGCTTTGCACTCAATAGAAAAATGCCCTTTGTCTCCACACCTGAAACACTTAACCTTTTCAACACTTTTATCTTTTTTCTCTACAACTCTGGTATGATCGTCACCACCTGTAACCACCTTAGCAGCAGCAGTCACAGTATGATTCTGAACCACGGCCGGTTGGGATGACGCTGAAATATCTTGTTGTGGTTTAACAACTGTAGGTGAGGCAGAAGGGGTACGCCTCGGTGGTGGACGACGCTGAAAAGTGCGTCCACGTCGATCAAAACCTCCAGCTCCAGGGTGAAAACCGCCAGGGCCGCCGCCTTGGAAGTTTCCGCCGTAGTTCCTATTCCCCTGAAAGTTGCCCCCATTGTTCCCATTGAAGTTACCTCGGTTCTGATCGAAGTAGTCTCCACGACCGTTGTCGTTTCCACCCCGGCCATAATCAAACCCTACAGATCTGTAGCCACCGCCTCCTCCATACCCTTGATGATTGTTGCCACCACCTCCACGACCATTGCTTGGCCCAGCTCCAGGATCACCCCCACCCTGGAAACGGAAGTTGTTGTTGCCTCCTCCGTTCCCCGGACCGTATCCGCCACCTCCACCTCCGCCATCACGATACGCCATCAGCTGTCGTCGTGCAACTCGCGGCGCAGGGGCGAAGTCACGGGACCAGAAAAGACCTAGGATGTTTCGGAACGAGTTCCCTGCCTTTGAAGATCGACAAAAGCATAATGGGCCCGTATTGCCAGCTTGGCATCTCGCAGCGCGAGGAGCACGGCCCGTTTGGCCCAAGCTAAAATCACGGAATTTTGAATTCAGCCTTGAGCAGCTGCCGTCAGCTCTCGTCGGCGGCGATCGGTCGGCGATCCGGTTTCCATGAGTACGAACTCTTGTCCTCCGTACCACCTGGATCCACTCTTTGGGATCAAAATCATCCAGAAAAAAAGTTGACGGGGAAAGCACCGGAGATCGCAAACCTCCGGCCGGCAGCTTCGTATCTTCCTGCAAGAACTCGTTAGATATCATACCATGGTGGGTTTCTTCTTGGCTGGCCTGCAGATCTCCTTCTTCTCCATCCACAGCGAGCAGTAAGGCCGCCAAAGCCTGGCGTTTGAGTCTTCTCTTCTCCTCCCGGCGAGAAACCTCCGGGATGTCCCTGCCTTCTTCTTCCTCCGGCGTCCTACAGCGGTAGGCGAGACTTGGGGTGCCTTCTCCGATCTTCTCCTCGACTTCATCATCGGATTCCGGTGAGAGGATCCAGAATCGCCCCAACGGCTCCGCTCCGCCTTCTTCGGACTCTCTCATCCTTGATGAGAGGTCTAGTGATGTTAAGCTTTTGAGTTTTTTCACTTGGTACTTGGTGGGCAAGCACCCTCCGTTTCTGTCTTCTCCCCATCACGCCATTGATGCCAAGCATTAGGTCTACCTGCTATGCTGTCTCTTCCTTGCATTATTGGACACTACAAGTCTATAACTAAACCCCTTGTATGTTTTCCAACTTCGATGTGGCGCTAACTAATGGTGATTCTGTCATCTTTCCTAAACCTAACCCGACGTGAAATGCTGTGCTCCCAGCCATCCAGCTACTGTAGCGCATTGGTCCACCTATCTGTGTCAGCTCCGTGAACGTCGGTAACTCCTGCTATGTGCCCCGCCTGTCAGGTCGGTTCATTCCCCTTTCCCCTGTTTCTCTCAAACTCCTCTTTCCCCTTGGCAAGTCCAGGCGTCCAGCAGTGGGGTGGAGGCGTCCCCGATCCGTCGCCCCGAGCAACTCCTGCCACCACGCGCGTCGACTAGGTTCATCCCCTCTCCTTTTTCTCTTCGATCGCCCCGAGCAACTCCTGCCACCACGCGCGTCGACTAGGTTCATCCCCTCTCCTTTTTCTCTTCGATTTCGCTCGAATCCATCTCAAATCGAGCTCCAGAGTTAACACCGGTCGGGATCTAGGTAGAGGAAGAAGAGGAGAGGAGACGGGAAGGTTGGGAGGCTGCCATTGTTAGGTGCCAAGCGTTGCCGGTGACTTTAGTCCCACCTCGCTAGTGGAAGGAGGCCACACCCAGCTTATAAGGGAGAGTCCCCTCCACCTTTCAGTCCGGGCTTTTGGGATGAAGTGGACTTTCTTCTTATAGTTGGGCTGTGTGCGCGGCCGTGGCCAGGAAACGTCCAAACACGACGTGAGTGTGTGGAGCTGGGCCCGGGACGCTGACAATTGGTATCAGAGCCAGCACCGCCATGCCTGCCTGGGGGCTTCCTAGGGGGGTGGGGTGTTAGGTGCCAAGCGTTGCCCGTGACTTTAGTCCCACCTCGCTAGTGGAAGGAGGCCACACCCAGCTTATAAGGGAGAGTCCCCTCCACCTTTCAGTCCGGGCTTTTGGAATGAAGTGGTCTTTCTTCTTATAGTTGGGCTGTGTGCGCGGCCGTAGGCTAGCAAACGTCTGAACACGACGTGAGCGTGTGGAGCTGGGCCCGGAACGCTGACAGCCATGGTGGGACGGGGAGAGGAAGATGCACAAGAAGGGGTGGCCGGGAGGGGAGGGGTACCTCGCGGCGGCAGCATGTCCATGGACGCGGCCCGGCCATGGCGCACGACCAGAGAGTGGGGGCGAGATAGAGAGGAAGGGTCTTGGTGATGGCTCGGCGGCGATGCAGTCTGGGCTGACGCGGTGTGTGGACAGGTGCGGGGCTAGCTACTTGAACGATCCATCCATCCATTTGACTAGTGATGAACCAGATAAGCAAATGACCCACACGCAAGGACATCACGCAAGGACATAAATAATCTGGTCTTGTCAGAACTGCAAATTTTCAAGACACTAGCTTGTATGCACGGTGAAGCGATGGAATATATGCAATGCTTGTTCTTTTGCTTGCATTTTTGGTACGCTTGATGTATTGGTACTGCTATATGCCTATATTTATCAAATTGTTGTTTAATTTCTGTTAAATTGTACCTTGCTTATGTTAAATAAATTTCAGTGAGGTGTATATCCATGCTCAACTAGATATGCTTGATGCTGAGAGTGAATTTGTTTGTCGTGTTGGGCATTTAGACCATGTATTGTATGAATTATTCATTTATTTGTGGTTGGTACTACTTTTTATTTTGTCATATTTATAAACTATTACTTCTGTGTTGTAAGAAATCGTTATTTTGTTGTGTGAACTATTCTTCTATTCTCGATATCCTTTTATGACAGCGAAAAATACATTCATAAACAATGAAGATGATGAAGTAGAAAGAAATACATTTATGGACAATAAAGTTATTCACATGTATGAAGTAATATAGACATGTTAAACTCTAATATCATGTGGGCGCGGCAATGCGCGCTGTATCCTTCTAGTACATACCTGACCCTGCATTTGTTTTATGGGCAAGTAGGCATGCTATTTTCCTTAGAAATGCATAATGGCAGACGGCTGGCAAGGCTGATACCGTTGCCATTTGGTGGCAAATTCAACTAATTTGACCCTTTTTTACATTCATTTCACAAAATGAACCAAATTTTCAAAAAATTGCGGATCTATCCCTTTCTCACGGCGCCCGCCCCCGGGGCGCCGTGTTCTTCGTTATGACGTCATGGTCAAAGGCGTCGTGGACTTCGCCAGCGTGGCGTGCGTGGGCTCGCGGGGAGCAAGTACAACGCCCCGGGCTGGGGCGCCGTACCATAGAGCACAACGCCCCGGGCAAGGACGTTGTGCCACTTATTAAATCCGTGCGGATAGTTAATAAAAGATGCAAGTCTAGATAGGACATGAACCATCCATTAGTCTAGTGGTATGTTGTGTCTTTTGTGTGACTTGAGGTTTTGAGTTCAAGTTTCTCCCACTGCATAATTTTTTTTCCATTTTTTAATTTTTTCCTTTTTTTCTCTAAACCAACATATACATCGTAAGATATACAAAACATAAAAATATTTTTTTTATTTTCTGTTTTCACATAAGTAGGAAAAACGATCGTATCATTAACCCTTATTCTATTTTGTGTGTTGTGTGTCTGTTTCATTTAGTTTTGCACTCTACGCAACCCTTATTCTATTATCTTTGTGGATGTGGCTGCTGTAACGCATTATGCATTGAGAAATCAATTAAACCCTTTATCACCATATATATATATAATCGCTTGTCAAGTTTTGTGAACTAAAGCTGTGATAATCTCAGCTTGAGAAGTATCTAAAACTTCTCAGGGCAGAGAGAAACGGCGTGGACAACGACTACTCCATGGGCATCAGATTACGATCGTATTGTTCCTACTTATGTGAAAACAGAAAATAATAAAAATATTTTTATATTTTGTATACCTTACTGTAATATATTAATGTATATGTTGGTTTAGTGAAAAAAGAAAAAATTAAAAAAGGGAAAAAAATTGTGCATTGGGAGAGAGTTGAACTCAAAACATCAAGGCACACACAACCCACAACATACCACTGTCCTAATGCATGATTGGTGTCCTATCTAGACTAGCATCTTTTATTAACTACCTGCACAGATTTAATAAATGACACAAAGCCCCAGCCTGGTGCGTTGTGTTCCATGGTACGGCGCCCTATCCCGGGGCGTTGTACTTGCTCCCCGCGGGATCACGCACGCCACACTGGCAAATTTTACGGCGCCTTTGACCATGGCGTCATAAAGAAGAACACGGCGCCCTAGGGGCGGACGTCGTGAAAAAGGGTTAGATCCACAATTTTTTAAAAATTTGGTCCATTTTATAAAATGAATGTAAAAAAGGGTCAAAAAGTTTAAATTTACCCCATTTGGTCACCTTTCACGAGTCGTTTGGTCATATTTGTCCAGTTCTTGGCCAGCCGGTTCCTTGTGCCAGCCTGTCTTCTTAAACTGACGACGAAAACGTTCAGCAATTCCTTCTCTGCCCACGTTGTCCATCCCCATCGTCGTCGCCGTCTAACTCCATCCGGGTGCCGTGTTCTGCTGGTCATATGCCTACATAGACATAGATGGTCGAGGATCGAATTTCGTTTTGGAAGTAGCAGGCTAGCACTAGTGCTCCTCTTCTTCTTTTGGCAGGCTGTCGATGTGCTTATGACATGGACACAAAACGTCAAGCAGAGCAGAAACAGAGTAACCTAACTACTGTACACATAATGCAGAAAGATGAAGTTATATCTGTATCTGTTTATGAAGTCTAGTGTACTAGTAATATATAAGCTGGAGACAGGCAAGATGATATCTCTCCTTCCTTTGCAGCTGGAACCCATGAGCTACTGGTGCTTTCATTTAGTTTATTAATGTTAGTTTAATTTGGCGCAAACCGATCCACCTAAGATTTGACCACATCCTTATCAGATGTGCATGGCATTAATTCTTCTCTCCAACCGGCGCCCCTCAAATGGAATATCCCTGCTGGATAAATATTATTATCATGTTATCCTTGACCTCTCGTTGTACTAGCTGCTTCCTACTCTTCATGATTGGAGAGAAGACATTTTTGCTTGTTAAATAATGGTTAGTTTGGTGGTGGTTGCATCATCAGTCATGTTAACTCCCTTTCAAGCCAAGGAAGCCAAGCAGTAAACCAGCTGTTAACTTTGAGGTAGTCGTATCACTGAATTTCCTTCGTCACCCATGTGTCAACTAATAAAATACCACAGTACTACCCAGTAATGAAGAATGATCAGTGGGTAATAATAGTGTGATGTATGTCTACAAATTCCATTATTACCATCCTCTCTGTAAATCCCAAAAAATAAAACCAAAAGAAAAATAACAGTGTACATATATATACGAATCTCTGTACGGATTTAACCTTTCCATCCAATCTACACCACCACCGAACCAGTTCCACAATCTAACCACCACTGCAAGCTCGCAGTAGTAACAATTACCGCGGCGAGAGCGATCGATGTCGGTGAGATCAGTAGTGCTGCGCGAAGCATCCGTGGCCGTCACAGTGCACCGGCGGGCGGTGCAGGAAGGCGAGGCATTGGTCCGACGGCCGCTGGTCGGGCCGGCCGGCGATGCAGTTCTGCCGGTCGTCGTTGTGCCTCAGCGCCGCGCACCGCTCCGGCTCGCCGCAGAAGTAGTTGAACGAGTATGTGAAGTTGGCGAGCCGGGGCAGCGCGCAGATGCCCTCCGGGATGTGCCCGGACAGCTCGTTGTGCGTGATGTCGAGCTGCTCGAGCGCGCGCATCCCGGCCATCGACTCCGGCAGGGTGCCCTGGAGCTGGTTGAAGCTGACGTCCAGCACGGTGAGCTCGCGGAGCACACCGATCTCCGGCGGGATGCAGGATCGGATGCCGGAGTTGAGCAGGACGAGCTCGTTGAGCGTGCCGGCCATGCGCCCGATGCTCGGCGGGATGCAGCCGCGGAGGCGCAGGTTGGCGAGCACGATGACGGAGGCGGTGGAGTTTCCGAAATTCTCCGGCAGCTCGAAGTCGAAGTGGTTGTTGTTGATGAAGAGCGCGTCGATCTTCTTGTCGAAGATGTCGGCGGGCACTGTTCCGCAGAGGTTGTTGAACCTGATGTCCACGTACTTGACGTTGGGTAGGCAGAGGATGTGCTGCGGGAAGCCGCCGGAGAGGCGGTTGTTGCTGACGTCGAGCTCGTGGAGGAGGTGCAGCTTGGGAAGGGAGTCCGGGAGCCCACCGGCGAAACGGTTGGAGTTGAGGTGGAGGACGGCGATGTCGGTGAGGAGGCCAAGCTCGAAGGGGAGCGTGCCGGCGAGGTCGCCGTGGTTGAGGTCCACGCCGGCCACCGTGCGCGCGCAGGGGTCGTCGAGGGACGGCGCACAGAAGACGCCGAAGTAGGCGCACACGTCGGGACCGCACCAGCTCTTGGTCAGGTTCTTGGGATCGTCGGTGATGGCGCGCTTCAGCGCCTGCAGTGCCGTGTACGCCTGCTGCAGCCGCGGGTTGTTGTCCGCCGTCTGCTTCGGCAGCGGGGCGGGGCAGCCCGGCGGGTGGCCTGAGCAGAGCAGCGCGGCAGACAGGAGGAGCACGGCGGCGAGGAGCATCGACGGCGGCGGTGTGGTTGGCATGTTTAGTTTGTCGTGTGTATGCCTCGTGTGTGTGTGTGTGGGTGTGAATTGCGTTGAGCTGGGTTGAATTGGGTTATATAGGGCAGTGCTTTGACACGGTTTCGTGTCTGTCTTTGCGCGTCATGATTTTATTTTGGGTTTCTAATGTTTTTCTTTTGCAATGTTGACTGCTGGCTTCCACCACTTTTGTGGCCAGCTTTTTTTTGTGTGTATATTGGGGAGGTTTTCAATGGGAATGTATGCTGTATCGAAGTTTATATGTTTGTATGGGTGTGATTGTTGTTGCTTTCATGACGTTTCGGGTTGTCATTTTAGGATTAGTTAGCTAGATAGATATGTGATCATGTGACTGGTTGTGATAACTGATTACATGATTACTTGATTGGATCTCTTGAGAAGGATGTTCAATACAAATTGGGTATTAAATTCATTTCAAAATAGTCATTTTTTTGTTGCTCAACCAATTTGTGTGTATTTTTTTATCTCAACATTAAACTTTTATTTTGTGTGTAACATTAATCAAAATGGAAATGTAGTTAATCGAGGGTGACTTCTTGCCACTCCTTCCGTTCCATATTAGTTGCCGATGATTTAGTTCAAATTTGTAATAAATCAGCCACAACTAATATGGAACAAATGGAATCGGGACCATGAAGATGGAGTGTGATACCAACATGTAGACTTTGTGTGGCCCATAAGCTTTGTGATTTCCAATTTTGATTAATAATTTCCCAATTGGAAATATATATCTTCTATCATTTTACCACAAATGAGGTGAGGTAACAAGCGACTGAAGACTTTCGAGTTTCAAACTTACTGTCCGCCCTTAGACACAAGATTCGACATCTCATCCTCTTTTCAACTGTCTTGCCTAATCTTTGATCCCACCAACCGGGCTGCCTAGGCCTGATGAATCAATCAAGAATTGGTCGAAAATGCTCATATATTTACGGAAGAACACCGCCATCTATCGTGAAGGTCAAGAATGGGCCAAGGTTTCGGTACATTTGAGAAATATCTTGGTCGGAGATTAGAGCTCTTTGTTTTAGCAAGTGTATTTTTCCTTTACCATCTTCTCTTATTAAACCTTATGAATGGGTAGATCTGAGTCTTTTATTTGCGTTTAAAAGAAACAGTTCTCCTAATTCGCAATCGTAAAAAAAATATAAATCTTAGTTGTTTAACATCGTACTTCACTCCCCGTAAAAAAAACATGGTACAACACTTTAATATTACATTATTGACATCTTGTTTTCTTACAAAATTAAAACATTCCACTATAGACAGATACTAATAGGAATATGTTTGCATGATACACCAAGTGCTTTGAAAGATCATTGACATGTAATTTTGTTTCAGACATCAGAAATAGACTATCACTTAGTTCGTGAAGCATATGAATCGGATTCTTGTATATATTGTTGCCCATGGCAGTCGTGCATGATTTAGAACTCCATAATTCCAATTTCAAACCCCATCATTTTTTTAAAAAATACAGTACAACGCAAGCGCTCATATACACACGCACACACTCACCACTAAGAATGCACACACGCACACCCTACTTTTATGAGCACCTCCGAGAGACAGAGTCGGCGGGTCAGGTCTTGAGATTGACGAAGTCACCACAGGCGACTGGCTGTCGACGGGAACGTCGCCTCCCACTGAAGAATATTCCGCCTAAATGAGAAACACCAGCGTCAAACTTCCGATTTAAACTCTGGTGGGATAGGGGTACAACCATCCACCTAACCATCTTGCCACAGGCAAGTTCTCAAACCCCACCATTGTTGGTTCTCCAACCCTATTTGTTGTAATGCTGCTTGCATGATTAACGACCAAATCCAAATGAAATCACTCGTTTCTCATTTTCAATCCGACCAAATGATTGCAGTAGCACCCCTTTAACAATGTGGTTAGTCCCTTTGGTCCACTCATTTAACCATCGTGGTTGCCTTTGCATCAAACTAAAATGAAAAAAGTAGCTGTTCTATGGCACTAGTGTTTGTTCGTTGAGTTCACTTTGCTGGCCTCTTCCCCTTTGCCTCGTATTCTTTCTCTCCAACAGCAAAGAACCAAAGGAGATGCTCGACCTCTCTCTCTCTCTCTCTACATCCCTCTCTCTCTTAGCTGTTTCTCACTCTAGAAGTCTTAATTATCTCATTCTCTATCTAGAACTTTCTCTCTGCTTTCATGGATGCTTCTTCTATGTATATAGACTAGTTAGAAAAATGCAAAGGGCCGGGGTGCCGGGCCGGCAGTTGCTTTCGTGAGCACTGTGGTCACCGGTTTTCAGATTCCATTTTTCAGGGTCCGCATGCGTTTCAGTTGACGGGCGGTGCCCGGAAAAGGACGCGATTTTCATTCATGACCTGCAGCATCACACCATAGCCGCTTGATATATCGGACTCACTGCCATACAACCCTGAGGGCAATGCCTTGTTTCCTTCCCCGGATTCCTGCGGAAACTCAACTGCTTTCGGTGGATTTTTGGTTGCAAACATGCTAAAAACCCTGAACTAGCTAGTTTCAAACATGCTATCAGCCTGCCAGGAGGATCGTGCATGCATGTTAGGTTGCCTGAATCTCCACCACATGACATACGTGTTGAATGTTAGACGATCTAGTGTTTTCCTTGTATACGTGTACGTATTGTAAACCGTATGTATGTTGGTCTTATATATAATAGAGATATGTGGAGGCTATCAGAGCTTTCTCCACCAGCCGCCGCCACCGATCGTAAGAAAATCATCCGCCGCCACCAGCCGATCGCCATGCAGCTCTCCACCGCTGTCAACGCTCCTGCTGTGCCTCCGGTAGCTACGGTGGTGGACGCAAGATCAGAAGGTCCTCGGGTTGCTCGTCTCCTCCATGGCGGAGGGGATCGCCATGCAGCTTATCAACTGCAAAACTACGGCTGCGGCGTGGGCTGCCATCCACGCCATGTTCAGCGCACAGAACTCTGCCGGGATTCGGCACACGCGACGTCAACTCCAGGCGTTGCGGAAGAACGACTTGTCGGCAAGCGAGTACATGAACAAGGTGCGGGCTTTGGCCGACACCATGGCCGCTGCCGGCTCGCCGTTGCGCGATGACGAGATCATCGATTACATGCTCACCGGTTTAGGGAAGGCTTACAACCCCATCGCTGCCTCCCTCTCGGTTGTGGCAGCTTCGGTGACGGTCCCTGCGTTCTATTCCATGGTCTTGAACTATGAAGCTCTTCAGCTATCGCAGCAGGCTGAAACCGAGGAGTGGTCCTCTTCGGCTAACGTCGCATCACGTCCGGTCTACACCGCCAACCCCGGCCGTGGGCAGGACTACGGGCACCCGAGCGGTGGCCCGAGTGGAGGTCGCCCCGCCGGCGGTAATCCCCCGTCAAGCCAGGGGCAGGGCGGCAACAGTCGCACCGGAGGTGGAGGCGGCAATGGCCGCAACGGAGGAGGCGGCGGCAACGGCCGCAAATGGCGTCCCAAGTGCCAAATCTGCAAGTTCTGGGGGCATGAGGCATCCGCTTGTCGAAATCGCTATGACCGTGATGATCGCACCCACACCAACCCCTCTGGCAATATGGCAGCTACCTCCTCCAACGAGCAACCTCACTGGCACATGGACACTGGAGCTACGGATCACCTGACGAGTGATCTGGAACGACTCCACGTCTACGAGCGCTATGGCGGGAAGGATCACGTGCAAGTGGCTAATGGTGCAGGTTTGTCTATTTCGCATATTGGTCATTCGCATTTAGCCGGTTCATCTCTTCGTTTGAACAATGTCCTTCATGTCCCGCATATCAGCAAGCATCTCTTGTCAGTTTATCGTCTTGTTTCCGATAATGATGTTTTCGTTGAATTTCATCGTGATTTCTTCCTTGTTAAGGACAAAGCCACACGAAGAACTCTTCTTCAAGGCAGTAGCCATGGCGGGCTCTACCCCATGCCTTATCATCGGGCATCGTCTTCGTCTTCTCACCATGCGTCATCCAGCGTCACCACGTCGTCTCGGTGGCATCAGCGTCTTGGTCATCCCACGAATAATGTAGTTCAGTCTATTGTCAAACAAAACAATTTTCAGTGTTCTTCAGAGAGTCAGTCCTTAGTTTGTGATGCTTGTCAGTGTGCTAAAAGTCGTCAATTATCTTATAATGCCTCTCATCGTGTTTCTACTATGCCTCTTGAATTAATTCATTCCGATGTTTGGGGGACGGCTATTTCTTCTTCCGGAGGGTATAAGTATTATGTTAGCTTTATTGACGACTATTCCCGTTTTTGTTGGATTTATCTCCTCAAGCACAAATCTGATGTTGAGCAAGTTTTCTATACCTTCCAGGCTCATGTTGAGCGTCTCTTGAACACTAAGATCAAAACCATACAATCGGATTGGGGCGGAGAGTACCATAAGTTGCATCGCTATTTTCAGCGTACGGGCATATCCCACCGTGTGTCATGTCCTCACACTTCTCAGCAGAATGGCATCGCTGAACGCAAACATCGCCACTTGGTCGAAACGGGTCTTGCTTTGCTTGCCCATTCGTCTCTCCCACTACGTTTTTGGGATGAAGCTTTTCTCACAGCATGCTATCTTATTAATCGCATGCCTACTCCTGTTCTTCGTAGTGACACACCCCTCCATCGGCTTCTTAAGATAGAGCCGAATTACTCTTCCTACGAACGTTTGGGTGCGCTTGCTGGCCTAGCCTGCGCAAATACAATACACACAAGTTAGCTTTTCGGTCAAAAATGTGTATTTTCTTAGGATATAGTCCTATGCATAAGGGGTACAAGTGTTTAGACCGCACCACCGGACGTATTTATATATCTCGCGATGTCATCTTTGATGAATCTGTTTTTCCTTACTCCACTCCCGGTGTCACCATTGATGTGTCCACCCTTGAGGCTGCCATCTCTTTTCCCTCGGATGAACCGGCTACGGATGTACCTAGGCGAAATTACGACTTGTCTTATTTGTCCACTGATCTGCCTATTCCAGGCGATTCTCCATCTGTGCAGGTTCACACGTCGCCGATCGATGTACAAGGCGATGCGGCGATCGATGTGCATGGCGTGGAGGCGCTTGACGTGCATGCTCGCACGGATACCGCTGCGGCGGACTCCTGCGCCTCGCCCTCGCCTGCTGGGCCGCCTTCGCCGGCCTCGGTTCCACCTGCTGGGCCGGATCAGCCACCGGCGTCCTCGCCTCAGCCTGCGTCGCCACTCGCCGGGACGTCACGATCCCCGGCCGCGACGCCTTTGGCTGATGCTCCTACTTCTCCGTCTCCAGCGCTTGCGCCTGATCATTCCATGGTCACACGACTCCGTGATGGTACTCGGCAAGAAAAACAGATCACTGACGGGACGGTGCGCTATGACCCTAGACGGCGTGCTTTCTTTGCGGCACCCACGTCACATCGTGATGCTCTTCAGGAGCCTGCCTGGCACCGGGCCATGTCAGAGGAGTTCGCTGCTCTTCGCCAGACCAATACGTGGGTTTTGGTTCCACGGCCACCCGGTGTGAACATTGTTGGCAGCAAGTGGGTATTTAAAACCAAGCAACGTCCTGACGGCTCAATTGATAAATACAAGGCTCGTCTGGTTGCTCGCGGTTTCACTCAGCAGCATGGCATTGACTATGGTGAGACGTTCAGTCCAGTTATGAAGCCGGCCACAGTTCGCCTCGTGCTCTCTCTTGCGGTTTCTCGTGGATGGACCCTTCGGCAGATTGATGTCAGCAATGCTTTTCTCCATGGTTTTTTATCTGAGGATGTTTATATGCAGCAGCCACCTGGCTTCGAGGATGATCAGTATCCTGCTTATGTGTGCAAGCTTCAACGAGCTCTCTACGGTCTTAAACAGTCTCCTCGTGCCTGGTATGCTCGGTTGAGTACTTTGCTCTCCCAGCTCGGTTTTGTTTCATCCAAGGCTGATACGTCTCTGTTCATATTCTCTCGTGATGGGGTTCAGATCTTCATGCTTGTTTATGTGGATGACATAGTGATTGCTGGCTCGACTCCAGGAGCTGTTGATGCTCTTGTTCGCTCTCTCTCAGAAAAGTTGCCTATTAAGGACCTTGGTCGTCTTGCATATTTTCTTGGATTAGAAGCATCCTACAATTCAGGGGGCATGGTTCTACATCAACGCAAGTACGCTCTTGATCTTCTGCACCGAGTGCTCATGGAGAATTGCAAGTCCACTTCTACACCCGCTACTGATCATCTTACTCGGGAGACAGGGACATGTTTAGGTACATCTGATGCTTTCCGATATCGTAGTGTTGTGGGAGGTTTGCAGTACTTGACACTCACCCGCCCCGATTTGTCGTTTGCTGTAAACAAAGTATGCCAATTCCTATCGCAGCCAACTGATGTTCATTGGGAAGCAGTTAAGCGGATCTTGCGCTATGTCAAAGGGACACTGGATACAGGACTGCAGTTTCGTAAGTCCTCTCTCACCGGTGTTAGTATTTTCACCGATGCTGATTGGGCGGGTTGCCCCGATGATCGCCGTTCCACTAGCTGCTGTGTTTGTTGGACCGAACTTAATCTCTTGGAGTTCGAAGAAACAACCTACCGTCTCGAGGTCTAGTACCGAGGCAGAATATAAGACGTTGGCAAATGGAGTTGCTGAAGCTATATGGGTGGAATCCTTACTCCAGGAGCTTGGAGTTCTTAAGCAGCGCACTCCCATTCTATGGTGTGATAACCTTGGGGCTACATATCTGACGGCTAACCCAGTCTTTCATGCACGGACGAAGCACATTGAGATTGATTTCCATTTTGTGCGAGAACGCGTTGCTTCTGGATGCCTTGACGTCAGATTCATCTCTACTAATGATCAACTGGTTGATGTGTTCACAAAACTAGCCACTCGGCGGATGCTAGATCGATTCCAGTCCAATCTGAATCTTGTATGTAGTAGTAGTTCAGATTGAGGGGGAGTGTTAGACGATCTAGTGTTTTCCTTGTATTCGTGTACGTATTGTTGTAAACCGTATATATGTTGGTCTTATATATAATAGAGATATGTGGAGGCTATGCCTCACGCCACTCTAAAAACAAACTTTGAAAACACGTAAAAGTCGGAATCTCAACATCACAAATTTCTTTTTCAACCAATAGGCTGCTGGATCTCATAACATCTAGTCTTTGGACTGTAAAAATTGCATATGATTTATTTGTAAAGTTCTTCTTTTAGTTTTCGATAGAGACCTTTCAATCATATGAAAGGCGTTGTTTTTCACTAGCACGTCGATCAAATTTCTGTAGATTGTTTCAAATTTCGATGGAGATTCCCTCGTCGACAATGCTACCCCCACTCCAGCAATCGTGGTGCAGCACACCTCGTGGAGCTTCGCCGATGCGGTGCTCATATGGCGGCTGTTCTAGGTTGCTCTCGCTACAAGTTGAAAATCTGCCTATTGCTTATCCTTCTTGATCTGGCCGGATTGACGAGTTCCGGAAGGCTCCGCTGACGACCTCCACTGGGCGATTCATGCCTGGAGATTGCTGGATAGGATACGATTTGGTCGTGTACACCCATGTTTTACTCTGACCGTTGGGTTCAGAGGGAGCACGTCGAAGTTCTGCTGGTTGTTAATATCATGGGACATGTTCTCATTCTATGGTGTTGGCGGAGAATGTCATGTAATTTGAGATCTGAGTCTAGCAATGGTGGTTTGAATCTTTTTGGCATGAGGAATTGGCTTGGTGTTTCATGACTTGGAGCAGCGGCATGTAAGTGGGGGCGACAACATACATGAAGTTTAAAATCCTATCTTTCAGTGTGAAAATCCAAGATCTGGTCTTAATTGATTGTGCCTGACAGTGGTCTTGAAGACATTGTTTTGAGAGAGGAGTATCTTCAGCGTGAAAACCCAAAGTCTAGCCTTAATTGGTTGTGCCTGACACAATTTTTCTTGAAGGCGTTGCTTTTGAATAATTGGATATCAGGTGTTGTTTTGATGGTGGTTGTGCGGCTGCTGCAAGAACTGTAACTCTATATCGGGACTTTTCTTTTTATTTTGTTTTCTTACTATCTTTTGCCTGTGTGCATCCGTAATAGGTTTGATTATTGAATTGTTACAGAGGCTGTGTGTAATTTATATCTCCGCGATATTAATAAACACTTTTTATCTAAAAAAATCCTAAGCATCTTATATTGTTTGCTTTTGAAAATCTAGAGAAGGTTGGATGTGAACACCAATGGTTTGTCTATTCCTTCTCTCTGACATGCATGCATGTGAGCCTGTAAGGCTGAAACCGCGTTGGTTGGATCACGTCAAAGCCCTTTGTACGATCTGTATACCCTTACATATCCCTTTCTTGCGAGCTAGCAAGAGAAAGCTGTCAAGCAAAACCAGTCGTGTTAAAAGAGAAGCTTAAACAGCTACCGGTCAAGTCAACCAATCTTGACCAGAAACTAAACCAAAATAAGATAAATTAAACACTGACAAATGAATAAACTATGGCTCCTATGGCCTGAAAGAGGGGTAACGGTAGTAAAGAAATGTTGACATTTTCTTCAGTCGTGCATGCATTTCTGGATACTGCATTTGTGCCATTGATTTGGAGGGAATTTATTTTATTAGTGTTGTGGGAGTTGCATTATTGCACCAAATCCAACGAGGTTGCTTGATAGGTGTGGTGGGTGAGCTATTTGTTTCCATAAGACTAGTCATAGTGGGGAGTATCATAAAGTGGTATCATGTTTATAATACTAGTCTATGTTACTATCTCAATAGTGGGGAGTATCATAGGAGTGATATCATATAGTCATGCATTTATTAGTCTATAGACTCATCTTGTCCCGGAATCCGCTATGTTACGGTATCTACCTATGATACCACCATCACCTCTCTCTTCATTAAATACTTGCCACATCACTATTTTTGTATACGTGGCATTTATGATATTACCTATGTTACTTCCACTATGACTAGTCTAAACGAGAGTGAAAAAGGAGAAAAGGCTTGGAGAGAATATTACATAATAAAATGTATAGAAATCATAACTTTTGTGATGTTGTTCTATTTTTTTGAAAATTAATTCGGAGCCAATTAATCCTTATAGCACGTCGCTGCAACTTTAGGTTGATATTTCAAAACTTTCAAGTTACACTGTAGGCTTGCAAAAGCGGAAACACAAATGCCGGCCGAGCTCCGGAGAGCCCTTTATTCTAAAAAAATCACAAATCATGTTTTGTTCAATGAAATCTGGAAAAATAATCTAGAAGTCGAAAATGTTATGTTTTACCAACGTGCAAAATCTCAAATCAAAATAATTCATATTCTAATGTAAACAAAACTAACTAAATCCGACAAATTTGCAGTAGTTGAAAGTTTGCATTGTTCACTACTTTCAAGTGTTAGAATTTGTCATTTCTGTGTAGCCCAAAGTACATGATATTTCTATTTGTGATTTTATAAGTTAATATACAACATTGTCTGGATACAAGGACTTTTTTTCAGTTTCTTTATAGAATATGATTTTTAAAATAAAGGGATCCATTGACCGACTCCATATGTGCAGTCTCCATAACAAAAGCCTTACAATAATTGTGGACCTTTGGAGTGCGGGCCTAGCTAGCCCAATTTTTTTGAAAGGTATGCCAAACATACATTTTAAGTTTCAAATGTTAAAAAAATCTACATTTGTTATGGACATATGTTAGATTTCCGAAAGACAAATGTGTGTGGTTGTAATAGCAGAATCTACTCGTTGAACATTCATACCATTATTTTTTATATATCCATATAAAAAATATGTATTACATGTAAATTTACTTGACATGGATAACATCCAGGTTACATGTGATTTTTTATATAATTTTTAATATTATTTTTTCTTTTAAAATTCCGCGCTCCATGACGTACTCACTATTGAACTTTTCATCATAGTCATACATGTGACGTTTCACGCCTACATGTGTAAAATCTCTCCATTTTGTTACTTTTGGGTGTGTCATGACTCATGAAACACACATCAAGATAGTTGTAATGATAGCTGGTATTGTATTCCCTCTGTTCTGAATTAATTGACTTAAATTATGTAAATCTGAGTCAATTAATTTAGAACAAAAGGAGTAGTACGTATATACATCTTCCTATCTAAGTTTGCTTACGCCTTTCCGTGTTCGATATTGCCGAAGCTAGCGGAAATGGAAACAAAGAGCAAGAAGTACATCAAGGAAAAGATTGAGGCTAGTCTTATTTATGATCGTGATCGCCAACATGCGTGCCACTTCCACTCCTCGAGTATTTCCTGCACACCACTGGAACTGGCAACAGGGTTAGAATTGGGAACAGTGTGCGGACACCGATCATGCTTCCGACGGCGACCGACGACTGTTATTGACCTCTAGCTGTTCGTTGCTGCATGCCTGTAACCTGCATCACATGTGCATCCGTCCGTTCGGTGGCGCATCGCACTTCTGATTTGATCCACCACTTCTGATCCAGGCACTGGACCTGTTTGCCACGTGGTGATGCGTCCGTTTCTTCGTTTTAAACGGCCAATTAAGCGTTACACGAATTGCCTCATTTCACTAACTACTCCTTGCTAAGGTCCTGTTGCTGCCTCGCCCAGGTCCTCCTTGCCCAGTTGGACCTCACCCAGGTCATGTCAAGATCACAGGAGGATCAGTTCAGCCTAGGGGAGGGGCTCCTTTACAGTACTCCCTCCGTTTCTAAATGTAACACGTATCATATTTTGCATGAATATTAATACATGGGTATTCGGTATACTGTGGACTCATTTGTTTCTGAAATAAATCAGAAGAAATGAGTCCCTAAGATCCCCAAACGAAAACATTTCATAAAATACCTTCGTTTGAGACTGGAACTCATTTTTTGATGGGTAAAATTGTCCCAATAAATCCTATATTTTGGATTTTTTCTTAGAAAACTATAGGTTTTACATACAGGAACAGAGGGACTACAATTTACTTGTCCTAGTAGTATTGAGATATATCGTGAGGGGTATTGTGACAATTCTGTGGGTAGGAAATCATAGGAGGGGATTTGATAACTGAATTACAGCTCTCACGATGATTCTATTCCATATCAGCAGGTTACAATATATAGGCATGTACAACAGACGTGCAGTCGTGCACAGATTATGTGCAACGAGGTGCCACCACTATGGCTGGATCCTAAGGACTAGGGGTGAGCTGTTACAGAGCCGTTACAACCAAGTAGACTACTAGCTAACGTTATACTTCAACATCCCCCGCAGTCTGAACGTCCGAAGGAAAGATGTTCAGACTGGACCTGAAATCGCTGAACATTAGGGAGTTCAGTCCTTTAGTGAATACATCGGCGAACTGAAATGCTGATGGCACATGCAGAACCTTGGCTTCTCCGAGTGACACCTGATCACGTACAAAGTGGAGATCGATCTCGACGTGCATCGTCTGTTGATGTTGAACTGGGTTCGACGAGAGATACATGGCGCTGATATTATCACAGTAAACCAGAGTTGCTCGCTGAGGGGGTCGATGGAGCTCGACCATAAGCTGCCGCAGCCAACATGATTCGGCCACACAGTTCGCCACTGCCCTGTACTCCGCCTCTGCACTGGATCTTGAGACGATAGCATGCCGTTTCGAGGACCACGAGATTAGATTGTTGCCTAGAAAGACACAGAACCCTGATGTGGATTTCTGAGTGTCTGGACAGCCCGCCCAGTCAGCGTCACTGTATGCAAGCAGATCAGTGGAGGAATTTCGGTAGAGTTGCAGACCATAGTCGGTTGTGGAGCTTGCATGAAGATGCAGACCTGCTGCACTGCATAGGCTATATCTGGGCGAGTTAAAGTGAGGTACTGGAGAGCTCCGGCTAGGCTTCGATATTTGGAAGGATCGGCATAAGGGGCACCATCATGTACGGAAGGTTTGGTCCGTGCTTCAACAGGAGTGGATATTGGATGGCAATTGAGCATTTCAGCACGATCTAAGATCTCAAGAGTGTATTGTTGTTGGGAAAGAAACAGGCCCGACTGGTTTTTATGGACATTAATACCGAGAAAGTGATGCAACTCGCCAAGACCCGTCATGGAAAATTCGGAGGAGAGGGAGGTGATAATGGATCGAAGGAGAGTGGTGTTGTTGGCAGTAAGAATGATGTCATCGACATATAAGAGCAGGTAAGCAAGCTCAGTGCCACGGCGGAGGATAAAAAGTGAGGAATCACAGCGAGAGGCAATAAATCCAACGGAGAGAAGGTAAGTTGTGAATCGAAGAAACCAGGTGCGGGGAGCCTGTTTAAGCCCATAAAGCGATTTGTTGAGACGACAAACATGATGGGGCTTGGCGGTGTCAAGAAAACCAGATGGCTGTTGGCAGTAAACAATTTCTTGAAGATTACCATGTAGGAATGCATTTTTGACGTCGAGCAGATGGATGGGCCATGACTGAGCCGTGGCGAGGGAGAGCACAACTCGAATTGTTGCCGGTTTCACCACCGGACTAAAGGTTTCTCCGTAGTCCACGCCAGCTTGTTGAGTGAAGCCGCGCACCACCCATCTAGCTTTGTACCGTGAGAGTGAGCCATCCGAGTTCAGCTTGTGGCGATAGATCCATTTGCCCGTGACCACGCTTGCACCTGCAGGACAAGGAATCAAAGACCAAGTGTCATTCCGTAACAAGGCGTTAAATTCATCGAGCATTGCAGCGTGCCAATTTGGATCCTTGAGTGCCTGACGGTAGGATGAGGGTAGTGGAGAAATTGTGTTGGGTGTGGTTGTGGTTGCGAGATTAAAAAGTTGTGCGGCATCAAATAACCATGTTTTGCTCTTGTGCGCATTCTGTGTGCATTTTCTGGTGGTTGTACCGGAACAGCATGGGCTGGCAGATTTGAGTGAGGTGGCTGCGTGAGAGTGGTTGGTGGTGGGCTCGGTGGGCTCGGCGGTGCGTCAGGCGAGGAAGATCTCCCCGTGCGCGATGATTGGGTGTCAGTATCGTGGTCCGTGGGCTGAGGCGAGGTGGCAGCTGGCGATTGGTGCGGAGAGGGAGTGGAGCTGGGCGGATCAGATCCCGGAGGAGATTCGGCGGTTGGTTCGGTCAGGATGCGGATCGCGGGGCGGATCGGGGTGGGATTTGTTGTGGCAGCTGGTATCGTGGGTTCCGGTGTGGCTGGCTCGTGTGGCTTGTAAGGAAAAATGGCTTCGTCAAAGATTACATGGCGTGAGACTATTACGCGTCGAGAGTTGAGATCAAAACATCTATATCCCTTATGTTCAAGTGGGTATCCGATGAAAACACAACGGGTTGATCTTGGGTGTAGTTTGTGTGGGGTGGTAGCATACAGGTTAGGGTAGCAAAGACAACCGAAGGTGAGAATAGGTTGGGTGTTGGCAAAAGAGACGAAAATGGGGTGTGGTGTGTTGAATGGTGCGTGAAGGACGAATGTTAAGTAGGTGATTTGCTGTGTGGAGTGCTTTGACCCAAAAAGGAGGTGGTAGGTTGGCTTGGGCAAGGAGTGTTCGGATCACATCATTGGTTGTACGTATCATGCGTTCGGCTTTGCCATTTTGAGGAGATGTGTGTGGACACGAGAAATGAAAGGAAGATCCATTGGCAGCTAGGAAAGACCTAAATGTGTTGTTTATAAATTCTCCTCCATTGTCACATTGTACACATTGGATTATTTTATTGAATTGGGTTTTAATATAGGTGAAGAAACGTTGAAGAGTAGTAGAGGTGTCTGATTTTTGTCTTAAAGGAAAAGCCCACGAGTAGTGTGAATAGTCATCGACAACAATGAGATAATAGGTATATCCAGAAAAACTATTGATGGGAGATGTCCAAAGATCACAATGAATAAGTTGAGAAGGTAAAAAGGTAAAACTAGATGAAGTGGGGAAGGGAAGGCGTGGTTGGCGACCTAATTGACATGCTTCACATATGGGGGATTTATTGCTAGAAGAAGTACATGGTTCGGGTAGAGAGGAGGAAATCCTAGAGAGACTATCGTTGCTGGGATGGCCAAGCCGTCGATGCCATACATCACGTGTGGTGGAGACCGTCAGAGCTGTGTTCGAGGAGTGGAGATCGCCATGGAAGGGGTAGAGGTCGCCACGGCTACTGGACCGAAGAAGAGTAGCCCGTGTTGCTAGGTCCTTCACAGAAAAACCAGTAGGGTCAAACTCAATAGCACAAGAATTATCACGGGTAAATTGACGCACGGAGATGAGGCTTTTAATAATGGAAGGAGAAACTAAGACGTTGTTTAAATGAAAAGGTTGAGAGGTGAGAGTAGTGGAACCAACAGAGTAGATGGGCATCGTGGAACCATTGCCAACTGTAATACTACGAGAACTTAAGCTTGTAGGGGAATGAGACGAGGTGAGATTACCCTGATTGTTGGTGACGTGCGTGGTTGCGCCGGTGTCCATGACCCAATCGCCGCCAGGATGGAAGCTGTTGACGTGGCTCGGTGCATATGTGAGCATGGCGGAGTAGTCATACGCTTGAGGCAGGGGTGGATGAGCCGGTGTTGGCAGCAGCGGTGCAGCGTTGGAGGACATCAGGGGGTACGCCTGGTGATGCTGAGAGGGGCCGGCAACGTTGCCAGCGTTGGGCGGCACCCAGGTGGGCTGACGGGCACCGCCGTGGAACTGCTGCTGCTGCTGTGGAGGATGCCCAAATCCAGGGTTGTAGCCGCCGCACCCGCCATGGTCGCCGCGTCCATGCCCACGACCGCGACCATAGTTCTGGCCGTAGTTCGGGCCATAGTTCTGACCGTAGTTCTGGCCACGCCCCTGCTGATGATGTCCGCCGCCGCGCCCGAAGTGCTGCTGACCGCCGCCGCGGCCTTGGTACTGCTGCCCGCCGCCGCGCGGACAGTTGCGAGCCATGTGGCCGTTCTCGCCGCAGCTGTAGCAATTGCCGCGGAAGGGGTACGCCGGCGCCGCGCTCCCCGTGCTGCCGGTGTGGAGGACTTGCGGAGGCGACGTGGATTCGACCTTCAGCTTTTTCTCGGCGAGCTGAAGCCGAGACTGGGCCTGCATGAAGGAGGGGAACGGCTTCATGGTCTCCAAGATTTCTTGCTGTATCTTGTAGCGCTTGTCGAGGCCGGCGATGAGGCGCATGGTCAGCTTCTTGTCGGTGACGGGAGCGCCGACATCACCGAGTTGATCGGCAATTCCCTTGAGCTTGACGCAGTACTCCACGACGCCCATGTCGCCCTGGGCAGCGTTGGTGAACTCCTTGTCGAGGTGGATCTCGTGCCCCTCTGCGTTCTCCGTGAAGAAGTGATGGAGAGCGCGCCAGGCCGTGTAGGCAGTGCTGTCGGCCTGCAAAATAACATCCCGCAGCTGATCGGAAATGGTGGCGTAGATCCAGAGGACGATGTCGACGTCGGCGGCGCGCCACGCCGCATCCGCGAGGTGAGGATCCGTCTCTTCTTCGACGTGATTACGAGCGTTGTACTTGGAGAGGGCGATGAGGAAGAAGTTGCGCCATTTGTTGTAGTTGCCGATGGTGGAGTCCAGCTTGAACTTGATGTAGCGGGTGATGTCCACACCGTCGGTGGTAGGAGGGGAGGGAAGTAGTTGGACTGAGGTGTTTGAGAGGGTTCCGACCGGCAGATCTCCCTCGCCGGCCGCCATGGGGAAGAGGAAGAAAGAGGTGGAGGAAAAGGCTCTGATACCAAACTGAATTACAGCTCCCACGATGATTCTATTCCATATCAGCAAGTTACAATATATAGGCATGTACAACTGACGTGCAGTCGTGCACAGATTATGGTCAACGAGATGCCACCACTATCGCTGGATCCTAAGGACTAGGGGTGAGCTGTTACAGAGCCGTTACAACCAAGCCAGACTGCTAGCTAACGTTATACTTCAACATTGATTTGATTTATACTACCTAAGTTCAATCGATACTTACCATACATGAGACCCGATTGAGCCATGTACCACTTTTTTGTACTCCAGCTGATTGTAGGCTCGTAGCACCCAAGCTAATAAATTGTGTGAAAAAACAAAATAAAGAACGTGACTTGTGAAGAACTTAAGTGCAGACATGATTTGCTACACGGCTGTTCATGTGAGATAGAGAGACGAAAGATTGATTCGTGGTATGGGCACATTATAGTAGGGAAAAGCCTACTGCTAACGCATAGGAATTGCCACTGCTGGCGAACAACTATGCGCGAGCAGTACTCCGCCAGTATTAATATCTACCGCTAGCAAAACAGACCTGTTTCCCAGTGATTAGACACCTGGGTTACTTACCACCTGCGAACAAAACCTAATTACTGTTGGCGTATAGGAATTGTCTATCTCCGGCGAACACACGCTCGTTCGCCAGCGGTAGCGGATGGATACCTTTGGCGAACAGTCTTGATGCGCCAGTTGTACGATTTCTTATTTTCATGTATTTTTCTATGTTCACCAGTGGTAATTAGGTTTTGTTTGTCAGTGGTATAATTTCTAGATTTTTCTTAGAAACAGTATTATATGTGTATAAGACAACAATAGTATAGTCAGTACAGATAATTAAAATGATGAAAATACATAATTCTAGAAGTATAAGTGGACAAGTGACAATAATATTGGTTCATAATTATGCGTTACAAAACAAAATATCTAAGTGTCCCGACCAAGTTGGATTTATTATAATTGTAGCAAGACCAAGTTAATCAAGTAAAATTATGACCACTCAACGCCAAATCTAACAGTGAATTGCCAATTCTGAGGAAAATGATCAACCCGGCGGCATTGATTTGTGTCGTTTATGCCTTTGATATGCATGATCTATTTTGTCCTCCTTTCAATTTTACTTCTTACAATAATAATTATTACTCACCTTGTTCGCCAGTATTGGTGTATCATGGCCCTTAGATTAGCTGATACGAACAGCTACCATCCATTAGTCCCTACCGTAAAAGACCTCCAGGGAAGAAAAGCAGCAGTTCAGTACAAGCAATACTACTCACCCAGTTAGTCCACAACATCTCGCAGCACGTTCAGTACAAGAGCATCCAACATTTCCAAGAGCAGTTCAACAACAACATTTCAAATAGCATAGGCACCAGCAGATCTCCAAGTCCCGCACGTCAGGGAAATCCCCGCATGAAGCTGACGACGGTGACGCCCGTGGTCGCCGTCACCTTCTTGGAGGCGTCGTCATGGCGCTGTACATGCTTCCCCGCCTCAAACACCGTGGGAAACCCTAGAGCCAGGCTTTGGTTTGAGCGGCGGCGACGCGGCAGCGTCCTTCCCTTCTTGAAGGCGTCGTCTAGGTGGTTCGTGGAGTCCTAGGTTCGCCAGTTGGAGTCCCTGTTGACCGCTGCTCAGAGCGCGGGATTCCGAGACGCTATGTACTTCGTCGCCGGTGCTTCTTGGTCGACGCCTCATCCGGTTTGATTCAGCTCGCCGTCCCCTCGCCGACTCTTTCTTTGGCGCTTATGAGCGGGCGGTGTTTGGCTTGTGCCATCTTGGTGTTGGTCTCGGTCTCTTGTTCCGGTCTTCGGTAGTGACGCGGCTTAGAAGTTCGGTGTATCTCTTCTTTGCTTCAGGGTTGGAGAAGATACAAGACGAGTCGTGTTGTTCGACCTGTGTGGGTTGTGTTGTATACGTGTGGCGTTGTGTTTGTATCGTGTGCCTTTCATCGTTGTTTGGCCGTCTTGGCCTCTTCTTTTATGAAATTGATGCACCCTGCTTTCAGATTGTATCCTTAAAAAAAGTGCTGCACGCAGTGAACGATACGGCACAACAAGCATACGATTAGAGTACTCAATCATCTCGGCATGCCCTGACACAAACCTATGGTACTCTTTGACCTTAACTACACTCCATCCGAGGAAGAGGAGATCACTTTACCATGAGGAGGCCATGTCGATCATCAGGTTGAAGAAGAGGAGGGCATGGATGTTGATCATCATGTCGTCGAGGATGTTGGTGCTGTATCTGCCGGTACAATCTTGTCCCTGCTAGAAACTGACAGAAACATTTGAATTGGAGTAAAATTTGAGAGAAACATTTGCTTTACAAGAGCAGCAGGAAGTTAACTCTAATTCGTAAACTTACTCTACTCCTAATGTCAAGTTCAAGTGATTTTTTTTTGAAAATCAAGTTCAAGTGAATTTAGATTCATTTAAATGTTACTATCAGTTACTCCTAAGTTAACTGTCAGTAATTTGTGTTCTATGAATATACTGAAGTACCAAGCTTTATACTGACACACTAGACATGAAAGTAGGAAGTTATTGTTTAAGTTAAATGCGGCAAGAAATTACTCGTACCAAATTCGCAAGTAGAATTTCCTAGCAGCAGGTACTAGCAAGCAAGTTTACTTTCCTAGGAGATTTGCAAGTAGAATTTGTTACTTGTTGTGTATACTTACTACTTCTACTGCTACTGCGCTACCTTTTCTACTTGGAATACAACAACACCTTGCACTACAACAACACACAAGAGACAAGCTACAAAGACAAGCAATCAAAAGTTAAGGAATATTACACACAAGCTTGAGTAAACAAGTTCACGAATAGACCTTGCACTACAACAACAAGGAAACACTCGAGTAATATGGCGCTGAACGACACGGCACGGCAATACTGCTACACAAGCATTTGGGAAAGAATAAAAAATGCAATTGCAAGCATTCACGAAAAAAGACTAAGCAGTGCACAAACACAAGTGAATTTTCAGTGCACAAGCAATGCACAAAAAATTCAGCTAAATGCACAAGCAGAGGAGTACTTGCTCAAGCAAGAAAGAACTACTGACAGTAAAACCCGCTGCTCCGCTACTCCAGCGCCGCTCCAGATCAGCCGCTCCGTCACCCATCCAGATCTCCTTTCCAGAAAGCAAATCCAGCTCCGACACATGGAGATTTTGCCCTCCTGTTGTTGAAAATGATCATTAAGTGCATACATTAAGTTCCATACATTAAGTTCAGAATGATTATCAATTGCAAGAATCAACTCACTGTCAGGCTATCTAGTGCATGCATTTAGTTCTGAAAATGATTAAGGAGTGCAAAAAGCAACCAAGACATCGCATGTGTGTAGCTTATCAATCCATCAGACTACTATCAAGTGCATTACTAAATTTGTATTGACATCGAACTTTAATGTTACTCTCCAAGAAAATCTAAGCAAGAACTTATTCTTGGAGCATTACTCCAATTAACACTACGCCAGTTTGGCTCAGTTGAGTGACCTAACATCCTAATCTAAGCATTCCTAAGAATCTCAGATCCTAATCTTGAGTGACCTAGGATTATCTAAACAAGTAAACATACACTTTGAGAAGAAGCAATGAAGCAAACTTTTTTGATTCTCTGTGCGGTAAACATCTTGCATAGAATTGCAAAATGTTGCAAACAAATATTGCACAGAATTTAAACTTGATTGCAAAAAAATCCCATCCAACTTGAAGTACATGAACTACAGAGCAAAACATTGCAAACAATTCAGTGTACACCTAGGTTCTTGTGACAAAAATAATTAGAGGTAAGGGGAACTCTAAGAAAAAGATGCTAAAACAAAATAATTCCAAATATTCATATTACATATGATTTATAATCATCTAATAAATAGATTTATAAAGGTACTAAATATAACAAAACCTAAAGCATACTAATTGTAAAACTCTACTCTCTTTTTAAAATTTTGTTCTGGATTTTTTCGACCAATACTTTCGAATATCTCATACTCGCTCTAGCAGATCATCAAGTCATCAATAACCATCTAGATCATCAAGTCATCAATAAACATTGTGCACATCGTTTTACACAACTGGTTCTTAATGATTTTTATCATTTAGAAAATCTTTCAACTCTAAAGATAACACATCTAAATGATGGCCAAAATCAGTGTCAACATAGTCTATAGCAATATAAAAGATGTCCACATGTAAAAATAATCAACGGTGACACGATATTTTACCTTCTCAAATACCACACCCATGGAAATTTTTATAGTCATATTTTGTTAGATCCTTAATTAGCAATTGTGAAGAGGAAGAGTTGGAGTTGTAGTTTTGATTTAGTAATCGTTTTTGCACTATTTTCATTAATATAAGCATAACTTTCGCATACGAAGTCCGTTTTTTACGTTCCACCACTCAAATCGTTCAGGAAAAACACGTGTATATGAATATCATTACCAAAAATCAAGGTAGGGCGGCTGCCCTACCTTGCCCTAAGGGGAGCTCCGCCCAATGTGTACTCACACTACTGCAGAGGTATCCTATAACAATGGCAATTGTGTCATTTGAAATTTCAATTTATCCAAATCTTAGAATAATGTGATATGTGAATTGACAATGGTATCTCTTACAGTGATTGTGGTTTACGATTACTGTATATTATTACTTTAAGAAATGGGCTTTTTATATAACCTTCTCATATATGTGTTGACATGAACGGAAAGCTAATTTACATCGCCTTTTACAAATGTTTTGCTCTTTCTTTTTCATTGTTGAATGCAGTTTAAAAAAAGAATGAATGACCATAGTTGACACCCTCAGAAAATTTCTCAATTAGTGAATTCAACACTTTCTGGTTAATATGAAATTTATGTTTTCTGCTATGTTAGACCTTCTGTTGTTCTCGATACAAAGTGATTTTTTGAACTATTAATTATCAAGGGAAAATCAGCTCTTAGCATCTCCTGGTGCTTATAGATCTTAGTTTCTTCCTTCACTACATGTTTCAGTATTACATTTTTCGATAAAATGTTTTATGATTACATAACTATCCGTTTCATGCATGGATGTTGTGTTTCAAACTTTTAGAGAATGTTTCGTAGTTCATGTCAGATAGTGGGTTACATTGCTGCAGGTCTTTGGTCGATACTTCATTATTTGTGTGTGGGAGATGAAAGGAGGTGTCAAGAAATGTATTGGATTCGTGTGCCTGATAATATTTATAAAAAACACACTAGGTTGGCACATAATCTTTTTGGTTTTTTTCAATGATATGTTCTGTGATGGCTGGCTCATGGATACACCAATGATGTTCATCCTCTTTTTGTTCATGAAGTAGGTCGGTACACATCGCCAGTACTTTCGCTATGATGTCCATTTTGGGCAGAAGCACAATCCAATGGCACCATCAGAAGGTACGATAGAAAAATACCGTTCTTCGTATCTCCTGAATTACTCATCAGTTCGCTAGAGGTGTCTCTCGACATTCCCAATAACTGCATATGCCCTCAGCATGCGCCCTGAAGGAGATATGCCCTAGAGGCAAATACATAAGTAGTACTTATTGAATTATCTCATAAGTTTATAATAGGTTTGTGTATTATGCTATAACTGTATTAGTCGGAATTATTAGTACACATGTGATACATAGACAACCAGGTCCCTAGTAAGCCTCTATATGAACTAGTCCATTGGGCAACAGTTGATCGAGATTCCCGATCAAGCACAATGACATCGTTGACAATGGGGTCATCTTATTAGTTGAATAAGGTGATGGACATACGCAAAGTATTGCAATAAGATCGTATTACGATGTTTGTTATTTGCAATAGATAAGAATATGATAGCTTATTCCTTATACCGTGAGACCGTACTTATTGATGCTTCGTAGGGGTACTTTGAGAGCATCAAACGTTGTGTCTTATATAGCATGACAATAACGGTGTCCATCTTGGGTATCCCGAAAGAGTATCGAGACGTAAGGATCAAGAGCGGTATTTGTTCATTCTTGTAATGAAAAGATACTCTGGACCCACTCGGTGAGATTGCATCTATATAGCTGCGCAGCTTATGACTAGGTCATGGAGATGTAATATCACATACGAGTTAATAACCTTTGTTGGTAACGAGATACAACAAAGACATCGGATGTCTACGATCATATCTCGGACAAGGTAGTATCGCAGAAACAAAGGGAATGAATATCATGTTTATGGTTCAACGACGATATTCGTAGAATGTACAGGGGACATCATATACATCCAGGTATCCCTGACGGTCATTGGTGAGCGGAGTGTCTCGACCATGTCTGGAGTGTTCTCGAACCGTAGCGTAACAAACTTAAGGTCTTAACGACACCAGGAGATAGGTTATGAAATAATATAGGATTTTGTTGGAGAGAGAGAAATGATCCGGAAAGAGTACCGGTGGCCGGAAGGAGTTCCGTAAAGGTCTGGAATGGTTCCAGGGATGTCCGAAAGTTGTTCGGGTGGTTCGGAAAATGTTTCGGAGTCACGGGATATTAAATAGTATTTAAATATATTAATTATATTTTATATTAATTTAATTATTAATAATAAAAGAAAAAGGGGGCTCCCACCTACATGGGCCCTAAGAGGGCCCAAGAGGGGGAGCCGCACCATCATAGGAGGAAGGGGGCTTGGGCCCCTAGTCCAACTCGGACTAGGAGGTTCGGCCGAACCCCCCTCCCCCTCCTATTCCTTTAGTCCCATATGGGGGAGGCAAGGTGTTTGCACACCCCCTCCCCCCTTTATATAGCAAGGCATATTAATTGTATTAATTACAGAAAAATACAGTTAATTGTATAGCAGGCCGGCCGAGTTGCTTCTCCGCCTGTTTTGCCTCCTCTCTCCACCTAAGCTATACCGCCGGGCGCCGTTGCAATGCGGGATTCCAGATAAGTTCTACCCCTGCGATTTCAGCTGGATCTGAATGACCGGGGGTTGTTGTTAAGCTCCGTATGTTTGCGAGTGCTCGGAGGCAACTCTTTCGAGAAGCCTGGGCGACGTCGGCTCGCCCACCTGCAGCCGCTGCGCCGCCTCCCCCCTGCCGCCGGTGCACCCCCCCAGCCACCGGCGCCTCACCATCTTCTGCCCGACGCCCGTCTACGCAGGTCATCGTCGACACCCCTGCGTCATCGTCTACGTCATCGCGGCAAGTTCTCCGTGACCTCGAGGTCGGCTACGTACGACTTTCATTGTCAACTCTTGTGCGGGAGCGTAATCCCCACTATTGGTCTACGTGGAGGTAATGTAACCCGTTCCGCCACCGTTATCACATGTACTAGATAGATAGATCCTGGCTAGTTAATTTTGGTTTGACCAAAATGTCAATTTTAAGTGGGAGTCAAAGTTAGTTCACTCGGGCAGAATATGTAAAGTACATATTTTAAGTGGGAGCTTAGGAACTCAAATATGTAGATAACATGTTTTTGAGTGGGAGCTCGTGTTCTCAAATATGTGGAGACATAGTTTGAGTGGGAGCTGAATACATCTTGTGTAAATGACACATTGTGAAATTGTACCAGTAGAATTGATAAGAAGCATGAAGTTGTGAAACTATTTGAAAGTTAGTGTCTATTTGAAATAGAACGGGAGTTTTAAATAGTTAGTCGAGTTGTTTTGTATTATATCTGAGTAGTCAGAATAGAATCGAAAGGATGGTCCTTGGAAATCTAATTGATCATTAAGAGTAATGATAGAAGGTAGTAATGGTTGTATGACATGTTGGTCTATTATGTAATATTAGACGTCATAGAGAAACCATATTATCTGCTCGATGAAATATAACCGATGTTCTTAGAAGAAGAACAATTATAAAAGTACATTTAGAATTTACTGGAAGTAGAAGTGCATTAGTTATTAGATTGACATTGGAATGTCCAGTTTTCTACATAGGTGTGAAAGTATGTCGATATCGTGAGTTTGTAATGGTTACAAGGGGCTCTATATGACTGAGTGTGTTTTCAAGGCAGTTATCTGGTTAGCATAATCAGAGTGAGCGCTGGGAAACAGAAGTCTCACTTAGTTACGGTATTTGCATATATGTTATTGGATAACATGGTAATATCAAGCAAGTTGATATCAATGAATCGCAAAAGTACGCACAATTATGTATTGTACAGATTGTCAGAGTAACACTCTTCAACAAGCACATTATCAAATGACGCTTATTTGATAAGGGATTTTGATGAAGTAAAGTGCAGCTAGTTTATTTGTACTCTAGTGCAAGTGAGAGACTGAAGGAGATATGCCCTAGAGGAAAATAAATAAGTAGTATTTATTGCATTATCTTATAAATTTATAATAGGTTTGTGTATTATGCTATAACTGTATTAATCGGAATTATTAATACACGTGTGATACATAGACAACCAAGTCCCTAGTAAGCCTCTATATGAACTAGTCCATTGGGCAACAGTTGATCGAGATTCTCGATCAAGGACAATGACGTCGGTTGACAATGTGGTGATCTTATTAGTTGAATAAGGTGATGGACATACGCAAAGTATTGCAATAAGATCGTATTACGATGTTTGTGATTTGCAATAGATAAGAATATGAGGACATCTCCTACGGGGCTGCTCAATTGCCCCGGACAGGCCGGATTTGAGCAGGCCCGGACAAAATCAGGCCCCTGTGGGGCTGCTCATTTGCACGAATCTGTCCGCGTAGGGTCCGCGACTGCTCAAACCTGGACCAAATTTGGTCCAGGTTTGAGAGCCGCGGACACGACGCGGACGCCCGCGGACGCGCGCGCCCCAGCCTCTTGGCGGTCAAACTGCCCGGCCCCACCGGTCAGTGACCCGTCGACCATTGGCCTCCCCCCACCGGTCTTATTTAATGTGACCGCCGCCCCACCGTCCCCCACACTGTTCCCCACCGCCACGCCACCACCGCCACACTGACCTAGCCGCCACCACCGCCACACTGCCCTAGCCGCCATGGGGAAGGGGAGATGGTGGCTCGGCAAGGGCGCCAACGACCACGAGGCGGGGAGCTCTCACCGCTCCTCGCGGCCTCCGGCGCCACCTCTATTGCCGCCACCGCGCGCGCCCGCCGCCGCACCGCGCGCCACCGCACCTCCGGCGGCTCCCCGACGCGTCCGGCCTTACCTCGGCAAGAGGAAGTGCCAGTGGTACTGGGATAACGCGATCCCAGTACCATGGCCGGACGTCCACCTCTTCGAGGGGTGGCACCTGAATCCGGAGAGGATTCCGGTGCCGCCCGTCCCGAAGCGGGGACTCGAGAGGGAGGTGGAGATCCTCCGGCGGCGCGACCTGATGCCGGACGACCTCCGCCACGACCCCGCCTACGCCGTGAACAACTCTAACTGGGACACTCTGTTCCATGCCGAGCACGACCAGCGGCGGAGGGGGTTCTTCGGGGTGCGGCACGCCCGCGGCCCACCGCAGTACCGGCCGCCCTACCCACCTCGCGGCGACAACAGGCACACGCCGCCGCCTCCCCCGGGCGTCAAGATGGAGGAAGACGGTGACGACGCCGCCGCGGAGGAGGAGGAGAGGGCCCTCGCCCATGCCATCGAGGAGTCCAAGCGGGAGGCGGAAGAAGCCGCCGCGGAGGAGGAGAGGGCCATCGCCGACGCGCTGGCCGCCGTCGCCGCGCACCAGGAAATGGATCGGCAGGAGGCGCGGCAGGCGATGGAGGTGGAGGAGGAGGACCGCGGCGAGGTCCCGGACTGGTTCATGCCACTAGTTGGCATGCGCTGGCAGTGGACCGGGCCAGCAGACGGGCCGCCGCCGCCGCCACCGGAGCAGCCCCAGACTCCACCGCGCCGCCAAGGGCTGCCCGCGCACCTCGTCCAGGACCCGGACTACGTCATCCTTGAGTAGTCCGGCGTAGAAGTCCGGCCACCGGCCGCCACTGGCTTATCCAGTGGCTATTTTATGTATGTTTTTTTCTTTTTTTTTAACTGTTAAACAATGGCCACTGTGCCCCTACGCAATCTAGCCTCGTGTCCGGCCTGAAATGAGCACCCCCGTAGGGTGCACCTGTATCGACCCGTGTCCGCGCACTGTCCGGGGCTGCTCAAACGGACAAAACCCGGACCAAATCGGTCCGGATTTGAGCAGCCTCGTAGGAGATGTCCTGATAGCTTATTCCTTAGACCGCGAGACCGTACTTGTTGATGCTTCGTAGGGGTACTTTGAGAGCATCAAATGTTGTGTCTTATATAGCATGACAATAACGGTGTCCATCTTTGGTATCCAGAAAGAGTATCGAGACGTAAGGATCAAGAGCGGGATTTGTTCATTCTTGTAATGGAAAGATACTCTGGGCCCACTCGGTGAGATTGCATCTGTATAGCTGCGCAGCTTACCACTAGGTCATGGAGATGTAATATCACAGACAAGTTAATAACCTTTGTCGGTAACGAGATACAACAAAGACATCGGATGTCTACGATCATATCTCGGACAAGGTAGTATCGCAGAAACAAAGGGAATGAATATCATGTTTATGGTTCAACGACGATATTCGTATAATGCACAGGGGCCGTCATATACATTCAGGTATCCCTGACGGTCATTGGTTAGCGGAGTGTCTCGACCATGTCTGGAGTGTTCTCGAACAGTAGCGTAACAAACTTAAGGTCTTAACGACACCAGGAGATAGGTTCTGGAATAATATAAGATTTTGTTGGAGAGAGAGAAATGATCCGGAAAGAGTTCCGGCCCCACCGGGAAGGTCTGGAATGGTTCCAGGAATGTCCGAAAGTTGTTCGGGTGGTTCGGAAAATGTTTCGGAGTCAAGGGATATTAAATAGTATTTAAATATATTAATTATGAATTAATTATATTTTATATTAATTTAATTGTTAAATAATAAAGGAAAAAGGGGGCTCCCACCTACATGGGCCCTAAGAGGGCCCAAGAGGGGGAGCCGCACCATCATAGGAGGAAGGGGGCTTGGGCCCCTAGTCCAACTCGGACTAGGAGGTTCGGCCGAACCCCCCTCCCCCTCCTATTCCTTTAGTTCCACATGGGGGAGGCAAGGTGTTTGCACAGCCCCTCCCCCTTTATATAGCAAGGCATATTAATTGAATTAATTACAGAAAAATACAATTAATTGTATAGCAGGCCGGCCGAGTTGCTTTTCTGCCTGTTTTGCCTCCTCTCTCCACCTAAGCTATACCGCCGGGCGCCGTTCCCCTGCGGGATTCCAGATAAGTTCGACCCCTGCGATTTCAGCTGGATCTGAATGACCGGGGGTTGTTGTTAAGCTCCGTATGTTTGTGAGTGCTCGGAGGCGACTCTTTTGAGGAGCCTGGGCGACGTCGTCTCGCCCATCTGCAGCCGCTGCGCCGCCTCCCCCTGCCGCCGGCGCACCCCCCAGCCGCCGACGCCTCACCATCTTCCGCCCGACGCCCGTCGATGCAGGTCATCGTCGTCACCCCGGTGTCATCGTCTACGTCATCGCGGCAAGTTCTCCGCGACCTCGAGGTCGGCTACGTACGACTTCATCGTCAACGCTTGTGCGGGAGCGTAATCCCCGCC
Organism: Poa annua; assembly: GCA_026929855.1. Lineage (NCBI taxonomy): Eukaryota > Viridiplantae > Streptophyta > Magnoliopsida > Poales > Poaceae > Poa > Poa annua. The sequence goes on from CM049426.1 coordinate 181,514,686, forward strand.
ATCGGTTAACATGGAGGTAATGTAACCTGTTCCGCCACCGTGATCACGTGAACTAGATAGATAGATCCTGGCTAGTTAGGGTTTCATTTGCTAGAAAAATTATTGTTTTTTTGCACCGGAACCCCTTCAGTTGTATCAGATCCAATCTATGCGTAGTACTGCTGGTACGGTTAGAACTCATGTTGAATGAGGACGTCTTTCTTATATTTGCTACCCTCTAGCGTGCACTTGCGATGCCTTCGGTATTGAGTTGATGAAGCGGCCCGACCGAATTTACGCGTACGCTTAAGCGAGACTGGTTCCACTACTGACATACGGCTTGCACCGTATCTGTGGCTGGCGGGTGTCTGTTTCTCTCTCTCTATTCGGCAAAGCATTTTCAATGGAGGGTCCGAAAGGGATGCTTAAACATGCAATTATAAGATCGACGTTGTGGTACAAAGTTCGTAGGTAGGAAAGCGATTCTCTTACGAATAAGCCTATATGCCACGTAAAACTTGCAAAACTAAATAAAGTTAGAGGCGTCTAACTTTATTTTGCAGATGCGTTATTTTATGTGACATGGTTACGGTAAGTTTGATATTACTCGCACTGTCGGAGGCAATGGAGGGCTCTGTAGACTCGGAGCCATGCCGGGGCGCCGGGGGGGCCAGGCACATGGCGCCATGAAGGTCCAGGCGCATCGACCATGTCACATCGCACTTCATTGCATCATTATTGTGTGCTGTTGTGTGTGCATCCTATTGATTGCTTATATACTAGATATACAACAGTAGCATCATGAATAGGATGATCCCTAACAAAATACCAAAATTGTGTTCTCCCTCGTTGCGCACCACCAAGAAAGTTCTACGTTATGAGGCAGACCGTGATGATCGGGTGTCAGATATATCGTCGTTCGCATACAGTGGGTGTAAGCCATGTTGCATGCGCAGGGTCTTCGAGGTTTGATTGGCGAGCCTAGCATATGCAGATATGGCCTCAGAACACGGGAAGATCGAGATGAGTCACAGAATTGTTGTGATCGACATTTTATGTCCACCTTCGAAGTTGTGCTGCCGGCCGTTATGATCGGGGGTGGTATGGTGGATGTGGGTCGTGTAATCGCCATTATTATTTTGGGGATAATAATTTTGGTGTGGTGTGTTTTGTTAATATGATTATAAACTAAAACTCACCTATATATTATAAACTTTACCTTACCTCTTTTGCAATCACATCTGTAGACTACGCAACTATACTTCAGTTACTTCCTCAAGATTCCGGATTCTACCTTATAAGCCGACGAGTCCAACTTCATCAGTTGGTACAAGGGTTTTAGGAACATCCTCGAACACAACAACATCTTGTATGTTCTCGATCAAGCGTTAGGAGAAAGACCAGGAGATTCTGCAAGCGAGGAGGAGGAAGATGATTTCTGTAGACGTCGAGACATATTCATCGAAGTGGAGATCACCATGACCGTATGCCTAACACCTGAGTTGAAAGAGTTGTTTCGACGTAAGGAGCCATGCGTCATGATTGATGCGATAAAGACACACTTCCGAGATGAATTGAAGCGTGAGCAGTTCAGTCAGCTTAGAATGTTCCAGACCATTCATATGGAGGAGCATACCTGTCTGGACACTCATTTGAAGAGATTGTATGACATCTACATCCAGCTGACGATGGTCTTCGATTACTGGATGGCAGATTCCTGTGCCATTCAGACTGTCCTGATATCTCTGCCTCCAAGCTATGAGAAGCATGTACGCAAGTACATTTTGAAGGCCGACAATATGAACTTCTACAAGTTCGTGTCCGAATTCAAATCTCTGAAATTGATTCCATCGAAGGAGAAATCTTCGATGCTACAGGTATATATTTGATATATACAGAATTATGAATTCGCCTCTTTATGTATGATAAAGTATTTGATACTTGTTCTGTTTATGAAACAGGTCCTGATTATCACATATATGCGGCAAAGTTTGATGTGACCTGGCGCTGAAGATGGTGATCAAGGAGTTGATGGCCATTGGTGTTCACGTCCTCAAGTTATCATAGTTATCATTAATAGTTTTTGATAAGATCTTTTATAATAGTGAGAAAGTGTGTTCAGGGTCTTGATTGTTACAAGACAAAGTTATTCATATAATAAGACAAATTCAGTTGTTTTATGTTATGGAACAAGCCAATTGTTTTATATTATGAATAAAGGTTTCACATCTCAATTACATCAATTGTATGATAACGTTCATAATTGTAGAAATGATAAAATAGCGTGTCCAATGAATGAAAGTTTTGTTACTGGAAGAAGCACCATCGAATTTAGTCATAAAGGCAATGAAAGAAGTAATGGATATTTTGGTCCGTTTAAGTATTTCGAGTGTCGAATTGATTAAGTTTGAAATATAGTATTGAAGTGTCAATACGAGAGAAAATTAATTAAGAGTCATTTTAAATGATTATTAAATTAATTAATGGTGTTTTTGCTTGATCTGAATTCTTCTATGATTGTTGGTGAATAAGAGTATTTGCCTGATAAATCATAAATCTAAAATTAATTTGATAAAAGATCAAATGGGGGTTTTCAGAAGAAAGATTAGTGAATATTGTATTCACAAGATTCGATCAAAGGATAATATTTTTAAATTATGGTATCAACACAAAAGACTTGTGGAAATTCTTTTCACAATATTATAATGTCAAATATGGTGATATGTGGGGTATTATAATCATGCTCTATTTTAAATAAAGTATGGTCTGTCAGAATCTGTCTTAGAATCTCTTGATATGTTTGAAACATTATAGTCGATGTCCATTTTAGAAAATAGATATTTCTCTCAACGAGAATTCGTATGATCGACAATAGTGTCGTCATGTATATGATTATACGATAATTCAGAATATACATGAATAGTTCTTTGTAGATTGCTCACATTGGATGAGAGTGTATTCTAAAACCAAATAGAAACAAAACTTGGTTTGTTGTTTATGTAATTCCGAGGAAAATATGATTTTTCGAATTATGGTTTATGGATTGGAACTAGAAGCTTGAAATAAGGTGTCAGACCTATATTCATAAAAGTAGAATATTGGAAGGTGTTCCAAAGCGTATATGTCTACAAATGAAATTTGGTGATTAAGAGTGAGGGAGACTAGATTTTTTTTTCTGCTTGCAATCCTCTTCATAAAGATCATAATATTTTCATGAAAGAAGCTTCTGAATATAGTGTTGTTATATTTATTATTGCTGTCAGGTCACAGCAAAATATTAAGTGTTTCAGATCTTGTTGACAGATCAAGGTGCACTTTATGAATACAAAGAAAGTTGAGAAAATATCATAATACGAACAAAGGCTTTTTCAGCCTGAAAATCCAAGTTACATTTAAAAGGATTAAAATAGTAATTGTTGCTACAATTCTTATTAGAGGAATAAGATTGTTTAATCAACATATAAAGTGTTATATGAGAAATGTAACTATAAGAAAGACGTGGAAGCATGTTTTGTCAAGAAATGTGTCTTGGACAAGATCAAATTTGTTGACTACTTTTATGTAGGCATGCTTGAAGTCTGAGGGATTTGTATTAATGTAATACTATAGTTTTTATTGAATTCAAATTAATAAGTGATCAATGATTTTGGTTTGACCAAATGTCGATTTTAAGTGGGAGTCAAAGTTAGTCCACTCGGGTAGAATATGTAAAGTACATATTTTAAGTGGGAGCTTAGGAAATCAAATATGTAGATAACATGTTTGTGAGTGGGAGCTCGTGTTCTCAAATATGTGGAGACATAATTTGATTGGGAGCCGAATTCATCTTGTGTAAATGACACATTGTGAAATTGTACCAGTAGAATTGATAAGAAGGATGAAGTTGTGAAACTATTTGAAAGTTAGTGTCTATTTTTAGATCGGGAATTTTAAATAGTTAGTCGAGTTGTTTTGGATTATATCGGAGGAGTCAGAATAGAATCAAAAGGATGGTCCTTGGAAATCTAATTGATCATTAGGAGTAATGAGACAAGGTAGTAATGGTTGTATGACATGTTGGTCTATTATGTAATATTAGACGTCATACAGAAACCATATTATCTGCTCGACGAAATATAACCGATGTTCTTAGAAGAAGAACAATTATAAAAGTAAATTTAGAATTTACTGGAAGTAGGAGTGCATTAATTATTAGATTGACATTGGAATGTCCAGTTTTCTACATAGGTGTGAAAGTATGTCGATATGCCGTTGCCCTGCGGGATTCCAGATAAGTTCTACCCCTGCGATTTCAGCTGGATCTGAATGACCGGGGGTTGTTGTTAAGCTCCGTATGTTTGCGAGTGCTCGGAGGCGACTCTTTTGAGGAGCCTGGGCGACATCGTCTCGCCACCTGCAGCCGCTGCGCCGCCTCCCCCTTGCCGCCGGCGCACCCCCCTAGCCACCGGCGCCTCACCATCTTCCGCCCGACGCCCGTCGACGCAGGTCATCGTCGACACCCCGGCGTCATCGTCTACGTCATCGCGGCAAGTTCTCCACGACCTCGAGGTCGGCTACGTACGACTTCATCGTCAACGCTTGTGTGGGAGCGTAATCCCCGCTATCGGTCTCCATATAATGTAACCCGTTCCGCTACCGTTATCACATGTACTAGATAGATAGATCCTGCCTAGTTAGGGTTTCATTCGCTAGAAAAATTATTGTTTTCTGCACCGGAACCCCTTCACGCCCGTTGGAGGGTTAAGGGCATCGATGCTCTATGCGCTACAAGGTCTGACCTGTCGCTCGCCGTACTCTCCTATGCCCCTCCATCTGTTCTAGGCGTCCCGCTGCTAGCCTTGAGCCTCCCGGTGAGGAGAAGGGAAGGGAGAGAGTGACAGTGCCAGTGAGCGAGGGGAGGGCGGATAATAGTGAAAGTGGCTAATTTTGGCAGAGGCGATCGAGCGCTTGGTTAGTCCAAGCATATAAAAGGGAGTGACAAAGAGAGAAGGGAGTTGGAGAGGTGTTTGTGTGTGGTGGAGGCTGAGAAGAGTTAGAGAGCGATGGGATTAGGAGGAGGGGGGCCAAACGAAAAAAAATTATTTAGAGAGTGAGAATGTAGTAGAGAAACGTCATTTGTTGTTATATGAATGGAAACCATCTGACAACATTCTAGACATCTTCTATATCTAAATAGGAACAACTCACTAGCTGATTTCTCTTAGCATGCAAGCCTCCCCCATCATCTCTTCAGTTTCTGATTAGTTGTAGGCCACATCAACACCGTCCCTTTTCTACTCCTTCCATGTCAGCTCGTGTGTGATGTTTCCGTACATGACCAACCTGGTCCACATACAGCCCACACATGGCCAGTGAAATCAGGACACCAATTGCATGAACCTTGCTTGTCTCACGACTTTGCGGTAACCTTGCAGACTCTAGCCACATACCAATTAGGATATACGCAAATTGACTGCACATGATCGAGGAAGTCGAACGAAAATTGTCAGTGTCTTCTCCCATTCCCTTGGCTTCTTCCCCTAGCGTGTAATAACGTCTTTAATTCCAGTTCACTTCGCCTCCTATTCCCCTTTCAGTTTCTTCTTCATGGGGTTGTTTCCAGATTTTTCTACACTAGTTGAATTCGGCGCGGCGAGCCAGAAAATTCAGAATAATATTAGCGTAAAACTCATACTATATAATGCTCATCTTTCTCAGCTGGTTGCATTATTCCGAGTAAAATAGGTCACGATATTTCTACGCCGCCATTGGTGATGTAGTTGCGTCCACGGTGTCCGCGTCAACAGTGTTTAGCACGTCTCAGAACCTATATAAAAGGGAAAGTGATTAGATGTTGGGTAGTTTTAACGCAGCTATGCAAGTAATGCAAGCTGTATAAAAGGGAAAGTGATTAGATGTTGGGTAGTTTTAATGCAGCTATGCAAGTAATGCAATACGTACCTTGGTTGAGGATTATAGACAGGGCATTGAGGACATTTATAAGCATCTCCTTAAAGCTTAACTTTTTTTCCAACAGCCTTTACATGGCATGTACCACCATTCTTAAGTTGAAACTATTTCTGTTATACAAATTTTCATCTTGCAGTGTCCGCACTGTGTGTATCAGAAATGTAAGAAGTTAGTTAGTTGTAGAGAGTGGTTGTGTAGTATTGTTTCTATTCTGAACAGTGTTTGTGTGAGCAAACCATATTATCAGTTGATTCAATTCTGCTATATCAGATATGGTGGGTTCAGTTTGGTCGGTTCGAACTTACTCTGAACCGTGCCATCGGATCTGGTGAGGTACAATTTTTATGCACAACACGCGGTAAAATATAAGCAAAGGAAACAAAATCACAGAGGGGAAAACACAGTGTGAGCAAAAAGAAAAGAGAGAAACCGGAAATACCTTTTAACCAAGCTACATCTCGCTCAAAAAATAGAATCTTATCTGGACGAACTGTCAAAAAAGATTTAAGTTCAGTGACATTGGAAGAAGGCAAAGAAAAAATAATAGAATGAAAAAATGAAGACACACAAACGAAAAGGGAACAATGGACTTCCTCTTACATCGATTAGAAGCAGCCTGGCATTGATCTACAGCAGGTACGGGCAAAACTGTGAAGTTAGAAAAGAATACATGCAAGCGGCCTGACCCCAAAAGAAAGGCATACATAAAAACCATTATCCATGCTGAACAAAAAGCCAAGAATTGAAACTGAAAATCCACCTGGTGGAGTCAGGTAAGAACCAATACGAAGGACTACAGGTTTATCCGATACTAGGACGTTACTTCCAGAGGAAGATGGAGACGAAGACGGAATATCTACAGTAAGAGACACCGAGCTGATCAGAAAATAGAAGACCAATAAAAGAAGTAGAGAAAATAGTAGCATAACAATGAGCTAAGAATAGAGCATTTGTTGAATCTAACTTGTAAAGTCAATTTATGATGACAACCTCCTGTTATGGCATGCAAATTGGTTGTTGTTGTTGTAGCATCATACATAATTTCTTGTATACAAAAATATAATTAGAAGCATAATTCATCTATTTTTAGGACGCAAGCACTCAGAAGTTTCACGAACGAAGTATATCTAGTCGAAAGATGTACGCTATACTAAAATCTGATGATAGGAACCTAATGAGATGACAGAATGACACAAAGCAGTTCACATAAGGAAGGGGAAGAAACAATAACAAAACCTGACGAACCTAAGCAAGACTGGACCGGGAATGAATGTAGTGCCTACACATATGAATAATGAGGGAAAACTAACATCTGGAAAAATAAAAGAGAACAGAAGAACAGACGAAATCAAATAATGGAGAAAAACATAGCAGAGGTGGGTGAAGCATGAACAGAGGAACCCGATATGACAGGAACTGAAGGATCATCTCTTTACTTATGGGGTAAAGCGATGTTGAGAACATTTGCAATGACGTTCTGTTTTGGTCATTCAGTTTTTACCTTTTGCATAACTCCAGGTTAGTAGACTACACTACATGGCAACCTGTTTGGCAAAAGGAAATCGGATCGTCTTGTTTTCAAAGGAAGGCAATTATATTTGGCTACGGTCCTATCAGGCCATGGATGTCTATTGCTTACTGGTATTATATTTCCCAATATCTGTGAACTCACAGTTCGGAGGGTTGTCGATTTTTCAGAATTACTTCTCATCAATTCCTCCGAGCAATAACATCTCTGCTATCTGTAACTTGTCAGGTTGAGAGGGACGCAAATATTGTAACCCGAATCTGTTAAATGAATGCAAGGAGCACTCACATAGATGAGAGGGACGCGCGTAGTGGTGGAGGTGCTCGCCGCCTTGCCGACCGGAGGTGGAGGAGGCGAGGGGCAGAGGGCAGCTCTGCTCATGGATGGTGTGGTGGATAGGACCACGGTGAGTTGCCGCCACCACGGCTACCTCTCTTGGTCCCCTGGATGCTTCAAGCTATACGCCCGTCCACATGAGAGATGCCATGTTCATGAAGAAGCGAGCTTCACCCCAAGTGGTAGAAAGGTGAGAGCCAGAAACGTCTCAGGTCCCGGTACTGTAAGAGTGTGGAACTGTTATTTTTAACAATGGTAGATAAAGAGAACACTGCGAATGACTTGCAATTAATTTTCAGCACTACACTCAATCCGCTGGAAGACAAATTCAGTCGAACAATGCAAAAGGAGAATCACAACATTTTAAACCAGTACATCATGTACTTTACTGAATCTATCGTGTGTGAACTGTAGAGTGAGATATAGGCCAAAACATGGATAGGTTAGTGACCTAGATCGTCCATCTTGACAACCACAAAATCAGTTTCCTAAGCTTTTACAAAACACATTAAGAGCATAAACGTATATTTATGAACCAAGCATCAAAACAAAATAAGAATGAAGCAGCGATTATAAAGAAAGAACAATACATGACCCAGAGCCAAATATGCACATACAGCCATGACCTTCAAACTGAGCTTGGACATAGTGAATGTGTACCTCAAACTGTAAATCTGCCTACTGTAGTTGATGATTCCTGCTTAGGTATGAACTTGTGCTTGAAGATGCAATCTGGCAGGAGGTCTCAATGGATCTCAGGATGGAATCACAGGAACTGCTAATCGAAGGATCTCAAATTCTCTATGGATGCAACGGCCAACAACAGCACGGTCTCCCTGTCAGCTTTGCCTGCTCTAGTCTCTCCATGCGTTGGTGGAGGAAAGATCTAGTCTCCATGCGTGAGGAAAGTTGTGCTCTGCTACATCTTAGGGAGCTTGGCAAAGTGGAGGGTCGAGACGACGTGCTACTGCCGGGGCGGTGGTCGGCGGTGCAAGGGCTCCCCGGAGGCGGCTGGGATCTGCCGGCGACGAAAGGGGATCCGGAGGCCAGTACCGGGGTGGACTGGGAATACCGGGTGGGGGCGAGGGATCACCTGGCGTTGGTCGTCGACGTTGACGCCCGCTCATACGGCGTCACCACGCAAAAGGGCGCCGTCGAGAGTCGCCCGACAGGAGGCTCGAGGCGAGCGCCCGCAGCCACCGTGAGATGCGCCAGAGCGCCGCCGGGTGCGTGCGGAAGCCGTGGAGGTCGTCGAACGCGCCCCGGAAGATCTCTGCTCACCTGCGCCGTCTCAGAGGTCAAGATCGGCGAGCTTGGAGAGGGCGAGGCGGCGGAGGTCCGTGCGTCCTTCGGTTTGAGCGGCGGGGAGCGGAGCGGCGACGACGCGTCGGCGGCGATTGCGGCGCGGGTGCGGCCTCCCGGCACGGAAAACTCCGCGAGGAGAATCTGAGCGGGGAGGGCGAAAGCAGCGGCGGCGCGCGGCGGCCCGGAAGTCGCGCGAGAGCGAGAAAGGGGGGAGGGATTGTGGAGATGCTTTTGCAAAAAAGTCCCTACAGTTTATGGTAATTGCATGTAAGACCTTGGCGGGCGGGTAATTGAAAAAACGTGCGGCATTGTTTATCACTGTTCACCGGGCAAATTGGGCGAATTCGACGTCCGATCTCGATCGAACGGTCCAATTTTGGAGCGCAGACAGACCTCCAAAATCTTCCCTCTTAATATATAGAGGTAATGTGCCTCGGGTTAAATCTTCGGCTCCTCTTCCAACTTCATCTCCCAGTCCCACAGAATCAGTATCCAACATTTTGTTTCATATCTAAAGTATCCTTGACACCTTGCCTCACCCTAGATAAACATAGCTTCTCCCGAATAGAGTCATGGCAAATTGGAGCTTCAGATCATCCTTCGAGTCGCGTAGATCAACGACATGCATGCTCGCTATGAAGCCTGGCAAGTATCGACGACTCATATCCTTGTTGTTTTTTCAACCGCGTGGCTTGCATCAAGGCCTTCCATGTATATTGTTGTATGTGTGTCCATGTAGTTACTGGTGTTCACACTTCACAGTTGTTACGATCCTATCTAATGGCAACACACCAAATTAGAAATATTATAACTGAGTCAAATAGGAGCTCCCTCAGGCCAGCTCACTTTTGCACCGTTAGATTCGCCTCAGCTCACAATTCTGACCATTCGATTTCTATGTGCAGGCTAAATGAGCCAAATATCCCCGAGGGACGTTGCTCTGGGCGTCAAAACAGAATTTTCCGGTGCGTTGCGGCCCGTTAAACGAAAAGCCCACGCATCGTTTCCCCCGAGCCGAGCGCACGAAAGTCAACAGACTACTCGCTCCACCGCGCCTTGCCTTCCCGTCGATCTCTCCCCTCGATCCACCGTGCCCGCGCCGCCCCGCCGATCGCCGCCTGGCGCACAAGGCCCGTCTGCTCCGCCTTGCTCCACTGCCTCTAGATGCAGCACTCGGCTCCATTCCACGTCACCCGACATAAAGAAAGCTCTCCCCGGTAGCATCCCTCTACCGCCGATCCATCCGTTGCGAGCGCCAAGCGAGCCGGCCTCACGCCGCCCACCCAGCCGGACACGCCCCATGCCACCTGCTCTAGATCTGATCAAAGGCAAGCATACGTGCCCCATGCCACTTGCTCTAGATCCGATCGAAGGTAACCAGATGCGCAGCTGCGATCCATCCACCGTGAGCGCTGAGCGGCCCAACCGCACACGATCCATGGTAGCAGCGGTAGTGCACGTCCTATTTAGGCCTCCATTTCGTGCAGTTGGGATCTTTTATATTTGACCTCTGAATATCTTCAGCTTTCAAGTTTCAACATTCACACAAAATAAGCTTTCAAGTTTCAACCAGAGCCAACTCTTTTTCATGAATTAGAATTAGTGAACTGGTCTAGCGATTGGTAGCATAGCTCCGGCGAGGCTGTTGACCGTAGAAGCTACAATATATTTGCAACGTCTATCCTCATCACACAACCACGCAGTATGATTGATCTGATCTCTAACTTTTTTTTTGGTAGGGCACATGTTTTTTTTGGTAGGGCACATGTGTATCTACCCACCTTGATATGTGATCGATATAGATAGGAGGCAATCATTATTGAGTGATTTGCATTGCCTCCAACAGTACCAAAGGATGTTTGGAAGTGTGGCCTCGTTTTGTTTTTACAGGAGGCTTAATTTATTCATCTTTACTGATAACAGGAGGTTTAATCAACTGAAGTTTTTGATTTTCATTTTCTTTTGTGCAGAGAAAGTGAGGTACGATTCCTAAACTTATTTATGTATCGGCATGTAACTTATACCAACTTTACATACTTGAACCACACAGGTTTTTTAGTTACATAAGTACCATAATGTACGACAAAAAACCTCCAGGTTGCTGATACGAAAATATTTGTATAATTTTCCATGCAGTTCTGACTATAGAACCCGAAGTGAATTTTAATCTACACATTAATGTGTTTGCTTTTCTCTCTTGATGTTTTAGTTTAACACATAAGCGGCTGTGTTATATTTATATTAGCCTGCACTAAGTAAAATTTAATTCATTCCAAACCTATATTTTTTTGTTCCAATCAACAATAAAACATACTTTCCGTGACCTGTATTATGTCATACATAATTTACGTTTTAGTGAGATAGATGACTGTTGATGATTGACATGGTGGGGACACCAAGACACATGGAGTAAAAATAGGGCAGGGAGATTCCAAAGATGTCCTCCTTCGGCTTCTTCATATATGGTGTGTGTCATTGAGTTTTCTTCCATCCAGCCTTCACTCTCCGTTATATAGCACTCATGGTTCTTGTCTTTTATGTTCTTATTTCAGTAACTTCATACACACTGGAGGAATTGCTCTACTTGGTATGAACATAAGATATGCTTGACCTTCATTTGTGGAAATGACTTCCAGTAATTTGAGGTCACGCCTTCTTCCATTTTCAAGCACATGATTATCTGCTTTGTGGTAGTTATTTCAAGAATTTCATATACACCCAGCAACGTAAGCTTGTGCCATCTTACATTTTGAAGTCTTTACTTACCATATGTATGATGTATCCCTATTTTGTATTTGTATGTGTCTCATGTGAATATTGAAGCCTTTACATTGCAATACATTCTTCCAATAAATCAGTTACAGCTGTAAGTTCATAACCTTTTTCGAATTCTTTACAAAAAACTATAATTTTTTATAAATCTACATTATTAATGGACGGACGCAGCAACGCACGCCTACATGATCTAGTAGACTGGAATCATCACTCTGGTCTCAGATATACATAATCAGATACAAGAGTTGTTGAGATTTAGAATTGAGAGGAGGTAGGAAGGAGCAGGTAGAGAGGAAAGTCAGCGAAACACCCTTTTGATCTTCGATGCCTGATCCATTCATGTGTGGCTATTATACATGGGTCGTGCCCTGGTCAGCTGGCGCAACAGCATGGACCCCCATGGGCCTCAATCTCGCTGCTTGGTCGCGGCCCATCAGTGGTCGGGACAACAGTGCTGGCCAGAGGCAACTATCCTGACAGGAAATACATTGATATTTCCGGATGCATGCCATATGTTTGATGAAATGTTTGGTCAATCTGATTAATGCTGATTTACGGTGGCTTGCTTGCCTCATGGTGCACTTGAGAACAAGTCCATCTGTGCACGCTCATTGGTCCTTCAAAGCAACATACAGGTAATTCTTACTTAAGTATGTAGTCTTTTAGAACCAATCTGATGTATTTTACAATTGGTTAATTATCTCATCCGTTCATCCCTAGCCTCTTTTGGATATTGTCACGCTAGAGAATTCAAAGCAGTTGTAAGCTTTTGACAACACATAGGATCCAAGCTGGAATTAAGTCGTCATTCGTTACCTATTTATTTTACAACGCTTACAGTTATTTCCCAAGGCGACTACATCAAAATTACAAGCAACTTTAATTGGTTCTGGTATGTCTCACTCCAATTCCTACGTCTCCAGTCTCCACTGTTGCTTTATGCGTTCTATCCATTCAAATAAATCATGAGCAGTTTATCTCCATAGTAATGTATATTTTGGACCTTGGGCTCATTTGTTTATTTTCTGGCCAGTATGCTAATCGATTTTCTCTTTTGATTTGGTGTGGTTAAGATTTTCATAAGTTTATATGTGCAGTTGTAACAAGGTGGAAATATTCCTGGTGTGTTTCTAGCAGGATTTTCAAAAGTTTATATGTGCAGCTGTAACAAGGTGGAAATATTCCTGGTGTGCTTCTAGCAGGTATTGAGTGGCTTCTACAAGATATTTTACCTTTTGTTGCTTGCATTATGTAAATTTCTGGTGACCGTCAAATGGTCAACCACAAGCTAAATAAGAAATAGTGAAGATGGTAGTAACTTTTGCTCACTTGCAACAGTCCAGTTACAGTGCAATCTTGCCTCCGCATTGCAAAGTTCATATATAAGGATGAAACATATTAGTCAAAGCATTGGTTGTTTATACCTCCATATGCAAGAATTACTTTATATTCACGGGTTTTCATGTTTATTTTCTTTGGATCAGTTTGGGTTACTCATTGGAATTACTCAACCGTCATATGAGATCAGTTATTAACACATGAAAAAGTTGAGATGATTGTTTTTGTTTTTTTTGACATCAGTAGTGGGTTAGAAAATTTGTATCTATTCGTGTAACATTTTTTTACTTCATGCACACATGCTTCTACATGATATTTACATTTGCAATTTTCTATTTCATTATAGTGATGCACCCGTGAATTTAAGTGCTAATAGAGCATAAGTATTTCCCCCATAAAAACTAGAGGTTCATAATATTTATTTTACCAGTTTCCCATGTTCCTGTAAGTAACTCACGAACCAACCGTTCGTCTATATAGCTTGGCATTTCCTATGAAGTAACATATACTTTTATAAACTTTCTTGCTGTCAAACGAATTTTTAGTGTTCAGGCCAAGTTTATTTTAAACTTATTTCATCTAGTATATTGAACTAAAACACCAATTTGATCGACATGCATAATTTTTTTGTTATCCCGTGGCAACGCACGGCATTGTGCTAGTATAGATAGTTAATATTTTTCATATTTGTTTGCTACTACTTTGATCATTTTCTGTTCTTGTACCTCTTTGCATCGGAGAAAGAAGAAAATGGAGAAAAACTGAGCCAAATAAAGGTATTATTTCATTTATCCCACATTGTTCGTGGGAAACATAGCATTTGCATGTTTATGATGCAAAAATACAATTTTGATCATTTTAGCTTTGCTGCAGTGGCGAACGCCAGGCTTTTGGACATGACGTCCAGCTCAGCCTCGGTTAACCATGCGACAAAGCCGTGATATATGACATGGAAAATGGACACCATGCGAGGTTTACCCGAGGTGAAATTTTAAAAAAATAACCCTTTGGGTAAAGTTTAGTAAAAAATAATCCACTTTCAAAACTATTTTGAAATCTAACATTTTTTGGTAGCGCCCGGCGCTACCCTCTGTGTGGTAGCGCCACAGCCTCCGTCGCTACCCTCGTGCCAGCGTGGCAACACGGGCTCCGTGTGGAAACGGCTAAGTCTGGGAGGGTAGCGTCATGCCCCTCGGCGCTACCCTTAAGAGGGTAGCTCCAAGCCCCATGGCGCTACCCTCCCAGACTTAGCCGTTTTCGACGTGCTCGGAGGATAGCGCCATGGAGCTTGGAGCTACCCTCTTAAGGGTAGCGCCGAGGGGCATGGCGCTACCCTCCGAAGGGTAGCGTCGAAGGGCTTGTTGCCACGCTGGCACGAGGGTAGCGACGGAGGCTGTGGCGTTACCACACAGAGGGTAGCGCCGTATCGTTGGGCGCTACCAAAAAGGGTTAGATTTCAAAATAGTTTTGAAAATAGGTTATTTTTTACTGAACTTTGTCCAAAGGATTATTTTTGTGAAATTTTACTTACCCGAGTCAGTTAGTTTGCTAGGGAGGAAAGACTCGAACCAACTTTCGTGTGCACCATCATCCATGATAGCAGCTTCTGGAGGTGGCCTCTGGATGTGCACGATGTACTGCTTGTATGATGAAGAAGATGCATGTGGCATGGACGTTGCAGCAGAGAAGAGGCAACAAGACTGTTGCAGCAAAGAAGAGGCGTAGCAGAACTGCAGCCACTATATCATAGAATGCCTTTGCCATTTCTTCAATGTGTCAGCAGACTACCAAGACCAGTCAAATGTTGCAGAACCTGTCATAGAATATAGAAGAGAACTCAGCAGGAATAATGGCAAGAATAAAAACACCATCACGGATTTGAAAAAAAAACTAAGCAGGACAACTTAGTAAAAACATGTTTACATTAATTACTATTTCAAGCTAACAACTTTACCGTCTAATCAAAACTGTACCTTAACCTAGGTATAAAAGTAGATAGAAGCAGCTACATTGGTGAATAAACGGATCCCCACCGACGTCTCCACCACGCTGCCCTTTGAAGCAGCCAGCGAGGTTGCCGCCGAAGCATAGCCGTGAGCTGCTTCTTCATGTCAACAATGTTCTCAATGAATATCGGCATAAAGATAGTAATTTGGAACGTGCGTGGACTTAACGCCCGCACGCGTCGCTATGCCATTTCGATTCTTGATCGGGGCTTCCATTGTCTGCTTTCAGGAAACAAAAATGGCCTTGATCTGCTTGCCGGTGATCCTCGACACACTAGGCTCGGAGTTTGACGAGTACGTTTACGTGCCGTTCAGGGGGCATCTTACTCGCGTAGAAGAGCAGGGACATGACCATCACAGACCCGATGTTCTCCGCGAACGTGATTACCGCCAAGGTGCAGACCGACACAAGCTTGCCATGGTGGATGTCTGTGGTCTACGGACCACAGGAGGACACAGCAAAAATAGAGTTCTTGCATGAACTGCGCGACGCGCGTTCAGATTGCACTGGACCGTGGATGATTTGTGGGGACTTCAACCACATCTCGACAAGGACAAACACAACGGAAACTTGAATCGACGCATGATGGGCAAATTTCGCCGCCTGGTCAACGACCTAGCGCTCAAGGAGGTGTATCTGAACAGACGCCGCTACACGTGGTCCAATGAGCAATCACCTCCTAGTCTCTTGCACCTCGACATGGTACTATGCACCTCTGTCTGGGAAGACATCTTTGGCGAATGTCACCTCCTATGCCTATCCTCGGTTGTCTCCGGCCATAGTCCACTCATCCTCGATTGTACACCGGTGCCGCTCACACACCGTCGCTTCCATTTCGAGGATGTCTGGCTGCACATGGATGGATTCCACGAGACGGTGAGCGTGGCCTGGACAGCAGTGCACGACACCGACCCTTTCCGTTGTCTGGTGACACGGCTGCAAGTCACGGCACGGAAACTAACAAGTTGGATCTCACGTACCGTTGGGAATGTGAAGAACAAGATGTCGATCACGCGTGAGCTGATCGCGTGATTTGACAAAGCGCGGGAGGACAGGATCCTCTCCGCCCATGAAGATTGGTGATGCTAGCAGGCGTGTGGTTGGTGAATCCCAAGAGGAGGGTGTGAAGTAGCAGAGCAGCAAGATTTCCCTCAGTTATGAAACCAAGGATATCGATCCAGTAGGAGATGAACGGTCCCCTCGAGGTGTCAACGGCGCCAGAAACTCTTTGTGTGGCGTCGGAGACGTGGAAGCAAGATTTCCCTCAGTTATGAAACCAAGGATATCGATCCAGTAGGAGATGAACGGTCCCCTCGAGGTGTCAACGGCGCCAGAAACTCTTTGTGTGGCGTCGGAGACGTGGAATCTGCACACAACACAATCAAACTATTTTGCCCCAACTCAACTGTGAGGGTGTCAATCCCACCGGCTTGCTGTAACAAAAGATTAAACATATGTGTGGAAGAAGGATGTTTGTTTGCAGAAAGTAACAGATTTGCAGTTGTGATTTTATCAGATTAATGAGAAGGACCGGGGTACACAGTTCACTAGTGGTGTCTCTCCATAAATAATAATAACATTCATCCATGCGTGGTAAATAAATTACAGCTAGGCAATTGACAGAGTAATGATGAGCAACCCAATGCATATACTAATGATATGGTGTCTAGTGTGAGATTTATCCGGGCATTACAACAAGATACATAGACCGTTCCAACCGAATCTATCACTAATAATCCACCTTCCGGTTAGCGTCCACACCCCTTCAATATTAAGTTGCATGCATTAAGCACAATGTGTAAAGTAAGTAACATCATCCTTAGATAAAGTACTACTGTTTTATCCCTATTAGCAAGAGTACATCTACAACCTCAGAGTTTTCTGTCACTGCCCCAGATTAAATAGAGACATGAACCTACTATCGAGCATAAATACCCCCTCTTGGAGTTACGAGCATCTACTTGGCCAGAGCATACACATGTAAGAGAGAGCATGCAAGATCATTAAATAGCACACACATGATATATTATGAAGCAATAAGTTTAGTACTCAATATTCATCAGATCACAGCAAACACAACATGGAGAATTACATAAAGATTATCTTGATCATGATAGGCAGCTCACAAGATCTAAACATGATAGCACAAGAGGAGAAGACAACCATCTAGCTACTGATATGGACCCGTAGTCCAAGGTCGACTAGTCACGCATCAGTCAGGAGGCGGTCATGGAGACATAGAGGCCTTCGGGGACGATTCCCCCTTTCGGCAGGGTGTCGGGGAGCAGTTCTGATCTCTCCCGAAGTGGTGGCGGCGACGGCGACGGCTCGAGACTCGTGGAGGAAAAAGTGATTAACCCCCTGGAGTTTTTAGGTCACGGTGGCTTTTATGGGCGTAAGACCTTGGTTGGTGGGCACCCGAGGGCGCCACACCACCTCCCGGCGCGGCGGGCAAGTGACCCGCGCCACGAGGCGGTGTGGGCCCCTCGGGGTCCGCTTTCGTCTCGTCTTTGGTTTTTCTGGTTGAAAATATTCCAAAAATAAATACTGGTTGGCTCGTTTCCAATTTGGCGGATATTTCCTTAAGAACTTTTCTGAAACCAAAAACAACAGAAAATAGGGAACTAGCACTGTGGCATCTTGTTAATAGGTTATTTCCAGAAAATGCATAAAACTATATAAAATGCATATAAAACATGTAATAACATGATATAACATAGCATGCAACACAAGAAATTATGGATACGTTGGAGACGTATGAACACCCCCAAGATTAGTTCTACTCGTCCCGAGTAGGCAAGAACGATAAAAGTGAATAATTTCTGAAGTGACATGCTTAACACAATCTTGATCATGTAATTCATTGTAAGGCATGTAAAATGAAATCAAATGAATAAGGGCTGTAGTTTATATTGATATCAAATGAGTAATGAACAGACAAGTAGGTGAAGCAAGCAAAGCTTTCAATGATATAGTACTAGATAGCAATCAACTGTGCAAAGTAGATATTAAAGATGAGTTAAGCTTCAAGCACAACAATATAATCATCTAATGCTTCCAACAAACATGACAACTTTATGAAAGGATCAAGTCAAGTAATAGCAATATGCACGTAGATAATCAACATATTATTTGTTGAAAAGAAACAAGCAAGCGTTTAACGTTGGTTCCTGGCACCAGTATGTTATGGCTAAGAGAATGTTAATGGAGATTTGGAAGGCCAACGGAAGAAAGGCTCACAAAGCTATAGATGATCATTAGACAAGAGAAAGTCATACAATCGAAGCTATGCAAGGAGTAGTGATTGTCATACAACAGATGCACATGGAGCTATAAGTATATGAAAGCTCTCCAATGGAACTAGTGGGGGTGCATCCAACTTGCCTTCTTACGAAGATCTAGAGCACGTTTGAGGAGGCTCATCATTGGAATATACAAGCCAAGTTCTATAGTGTAAAGTTCCCCACATAGTTATGCAACTAAGACATGAAAACTCTCTCATATGGAGTAAATGTGCTAAACATGAGCACAAGTGATGATCACAAATGATATGGTGCTATAACATGAGAACAAGTGATGACTAAAAATGATATGGTGCTGTAACATAAGCACAAGTGTGTGATAAAGAATAATAATGCTGCCCTTTTTTTTTTCTTGTTTTCTATTTTTTTTCTTTTTCTGTTTCTCTTTTCGATGGCCTCCATGGCTCTTTTCACTTTTAGGGGCAAGCATCCTAATATGATATATGATGTATGACAACACACTAATGATGATAAAACAACATACTGATGATATAAGTAACTATATGAATGTGCCATAAGAGTACATATGACAACGGTGCCTCTGCCAGTGTAGCAGGTTATGCAGTGCTCTAGCGTAACATGGGTAAAACCACACATCAGCTTTATAGAAAATACGCAAAGCAATAAATAAGTAATGAATGACAATAAGTCATGTAATGTAAGATGGATGTTGCATGGCAATATATCTCGGAACAGCTATGGAAATGCTGTAGTAGGTAGGTATGGTGGCTGTTTTGAGGAAGATGTTTGGGTTATCTGTAGGAGAACAAGATGTAAATCTCCCACGTGTTTGAATGTACCCGCGAAAAATGTACCAACTCTCAATGTGAGAAAGGGCAAAGCAAAGTACCGAAGAGGCTAGCAATATGGTGGTGGAAGTGCCATGAAAACCGCAGTTTTAGAACTCACAAGTAAAAAGATTCCAAATCAAAATATGATCATGCAAGGCATAGTGAATATTACTCCTAGGGGTGCTGTGGAAAATGAACAAGTTCACTGTTGGGGACCCGACCGTAGCGCATAACATAAAGCCATTACGGTTGCCTTAGGCAAAAAGAAGTCATATACCATTATGCAATCAACTGGAAATTTAAGTGTGACACAATTTTCAAGTTTCTCTAGACCATCCATTTAATTATTCCACTTTACTAGACCATCATGTTCACCATTAAGGAAATTAATATCTCAAAACAACATCAGTGATTCAAGTGACACAATTTAATGATCTACAAGATTAATGTATCATTTAATTATACCATCTACCACATTTAGCATTTTGTGTTCTCAACCAAACACCAATCAACTTATTTAAAAGATAAAATATCCAAGTAATTAAACAATGAGATATGAGAGTATAACATAACAAAGCTAACAACTCTACAAGAGATGCATGAAAAACAAGAGCTAGAGAGCAAACGATAATATGAAAAGAATACTAAACGAATATAAGTGAAGAATACGAGTATTCATATGAAAAAGCGGAGCGTGTCTCTCTCCAAAACAAAAGAATGCTAGGATCCATATTTATTCAGAGAATTAAAAAAACAAAAAAAACAAATAGACACTTCAAGATAAGCTCATAAGATGTGACGGAATTAAAATATATTTTCACTAGAAAGTACCCGATAGTTTGTCGATGAAGAAGGGGGTGCCTTGGGCATGCCCAAGCTTTGACGCTTGAGTCTTATTGAATTATATTGGGTGAACCACCGGGGCATCCCCAAGTTTTGGCTTTACTATCCTCTTGATCACATTGTATCATCCTCTTCTCTTGATCCTTGAAAACTTCCTCCACACCAAATTTAGAGTAACTTCATTAGAGGGTTAGTGCACAAAAAATTATAATATTCTGTAGGAACACAATTTCTACCATTGCTACTGGACATTATCTACAGCCACTGATACTTAAAAGTATATAAAGATCCAATCAAAATAGCAAAAGAGGCATTGCAAAACAAAATGGCAGAATTTGTCAAAAAAACAGAACAGTCCTTAAAGACGAATGTTTTAGAGGCACTTAACTTGCTCAGATCAGAAAACTCAAAACTAATGAAAGTTTCGTATTGATCTGGGAATTATGCACAAAAAGTATCAGATTTTGCTGAAGTTACAGTGGTTTTATATAAGTTTTACGGTGGACAGCAGAAATCTGTTTCAGCACATGAATTAAATTTAACATCAACTTTCGAATAGAGGCTTAGCTTGACACAATATTGCAACAAAAATAAGATAGAAAGGAACTGCTACAAATGTAGGACAAAGCCTTGACACAAGCAAAACAAATTAAAATAACAGAAAATAAAAGTTGGTTGTCTCTCATAAGCGCTTTTGTTTAACGCCTTTGAGCTAGGCACAAAGTAAAACTCAAGTATTATCAAGAGATGAAGTATCAACATCATAATTTGAACGAACAATAGAATCAAAATGTAGCTTCATTCTTTTCCTAGGAAAGTGTTCCATACCTTTCTTGAGTGGGAATTGGTACTTGATGGTACCTTCTTTCATATACATAATTGCACCCATAGTTCTCAGAAAGGGTCTTCCCAACACAATTGGACAAGATGGATTTCATTCAATGTCCAAGAAAATAAAATCAACGGGGACCAGGTTATTATTAACCATAATAAGGATATAATTGATCCTCCCTTTTCTTCAAAGCATTATCAATAAGAAAAACATCCAAATAACAGTGTTCCAATGGTGGCAAATCAAACATATCATAAAGCTTTTTAGGCATAACAGAAATACTTGCACCAAGGTCACACAAAGCATTGCAATCGAATTTATCTACTTTCATCTTAATGATGGGCTCCCAACTATCTTCTAACTACCTAGGGATAGAAGGTTCAAGTTTTAATTTATCTTACATACCTTTCATGAGAGCATTTGTAATATGAGCAGTAAAATCTAAATTAAGAGAGCTAGCATTAGCACTTGTGGCCAATTTTTGCAAGAACTTAATAACTTTAGAGATATTACAATTATCAAAGTCAAAATTATTATCATCAGAGCAAACCGAACCACTTTCTCTCATGTTCTTAAAAATTTCAGCACTTTTATCAACTCTAGTTTTTTGGGTGAAGTAGAGGAGACATTTCCAACACCAACTATGTTACCATGGATAGTAGGAGTCTTACTAACATGTGAAACACCATTATTTTCAGAGTAGTAATAGTAAAAACTTTAACTATAGTAGCCTGTTTCTCTAACTCTCTCTCTCTCTTTCCCATCTAGCACGTAATTGGGCCATTAATCTAACATTTTCATCAATTTGAATTTGCATGACATTGATTTTAGCAAAAGGATTATTCTCTTTAGTTTCATTAGGCATGATTTTAGATTTTAGAAGATCAACATCAAGGACAAGACTATCAACTTTAGACGCAAGAATATCAATTTTCCAATCTTTTCCTCAACAGTTTTATTAAACAAAGTTTACGTAGTGATAAAATCTTTTTGCATGGTTTCATGTTTAGAGGTGGTAGTCCTATTGTTGTTATAAGAATTACCATAAGAGTTGCCATTATTAGGAGGATAGGGCTTATAGTTGTTGTTACCATAGTTGTTCCTATAGGCATTGTTGTTAAAATTGTTGCTTTTAATAAATTTTACATCAACATGCTCTTCTTGTGCAACTAAAGAAGCTAAGGGAACATTATTGGGATCAATATGAGATTTACCACTAGCAAGCATAGACATAATCATATCAATCTTTTCACTCAAAGAGGAAGTTTCTTCAACAAAATTTACCTTCTTACCTTGAGATGTCCTCTCCATATGCCATTCAGAATAATTTACCATCATATAATCCAAGAGTTTTGTTGCAGCCCCCAAAGTAATGGACATAAAGGTACCTCCAGCAGCTGAATCCAATAAGTTTCTTGAAGAAAAATTCAGTCCTGCATAAAAGGTTTGGATGATCATCCAAGCAGTCAGTCCATGGGTTGGGCAATTCTTTATCATAGATTTCATTCTTTCCCAAGCTTGAGCAACATGTTCATTATCAAGTTGTTTAAAATTCATGATGCTACTTCTTAGAGAAATAATCTTAGCAGGAGGATAGTATTTTCCAATGAAAGCATCTTTGCATTTAATCCATGAATCAATACTATTCCTAGGCAATGAAAGTAACCATTCTTTAGCTCTTCCTCTCAAAGAAAAAGGAAATAATTTCAGTTTTATAATATCACCATCTATATCTTTATATTTTTGCATTTCACATAATTCAACAAAGTTATTTAGATGGGCATCAGCATCCTCAGAACTAACACCAGAGAATTGCTCTCTCATAACAAGGTTCAATAAAGCAGGTTTAATTTCAAAGAACTCAGCTTTAGATGCAGGTGGAGCAATAGGTGTGCATATAAAAACATTATTGTTGGCGCTTGTAAAGTCACACAACTTAGTATTTTCAGCTGAATGCATTTTAGCAATTTAATTTAACAAACTGAAATAACAAAAATAAAAGAAGTAATTAAAAAACCGAAATAAGAAAAGCAACAAAACTGAAAATAAATAACACAAACCGAAATAACAAAAGTAATGCAAGTAACTATTTTTTTGTATTTTTGATATTAAGCAAACAAGACAGTAATAAAAATAAACTTAGCAAGACAATAATTGGAAGTGCGAAAACTCCCCTCGTGAAGGATGCTTGTCTCCCCAGCAACGGTGCCAGAAAATCTTTATGGTGCCAAGTTAACGGACGAATTTGCAGGTCTTCAAGGAAATCTCGTCTCCCCGAGAACGGCGCCAGAAATTCTTGATGCTAGCAGGCGTGTGGTTGGTGAATCCCCAAGAGGAGGGTGTGAAGTAGCAGAGCAGCAAGATTTCCCTCAGTTATGAAACCAAGGTTATCAAACCAATAGGAGATGAACGTTACCCTCGAGGTGTCAACGGCGCCAGAAACTCTTTGTGTGGCGTCGGAGACGTGGAATCTGCACACAACACATCAAAGTATTTTTCCCCAACTCAAAGGTGAGTATGTCAATCCCACCGGCTTGCTGTAACAAAATATTAAACGTATGTGTGGAAGAAAGATGTTTGTTTGCAGAAAGTAACAGGTTTACAGTTGTGGTTTTATCATATTAATGAGAAGGACCGGGGTCCACAGTTCACTAGTGGTGTCTCTCCCTAAATAATAATAACATTCATCCATGCGTGGTAAACAAATTACAGCTAGGCAATTGACAAAATAATGATGAGCAACCCAATGCATATACTAATGATATGGTGTCTAGTGTGAGATTCATTCAGGCATTACAACAAGATACATAGACCGTTCCAATCGCATCTATCACTAATAATCCACCTTCCGGTTAGCGTCCGCACCCCTTTTGGTATTAAGTTGCATGCAACAGATTATCGCCTTAAGCATTGTGTGTAAAGTAAGTAAGTAACATCGTACTTAGATAAAGTACTACTGTTTTATCCCTAGTAGCAACAATACATCTACAACCTTAGAGCTTTCTGTCACTGCCCCAGATTAAATAGAGACATGAACCTACTATCGAGCATAAATACCCCCTCTTGGAGTTACAAGCATCTACTTGGCCAGAGCATACACATGTAACGAAGAGCATGCAAGATCATTAAATAGCACACACATGATATATTATGAAACAATAACTTTAGTACTCAATTAATCGGATCCCAGCAAACACAACATGGAGAATTACATAAAGATGATCTTGATCATGATAGACAGCTCACAAGATCTAAACATGATAGCACAAGAGGAGAAGACAACCATCTAGCTACTGTTATGGACCCATAGTCCAAGGTAGACTACTCACGCATTAGTCTGGAGGCGGTCATGGTGACGTAGAGGCCTCCGGGGATGACTCCCCTTCCCGACAGGGTGCCGGGTAAAAGTTCGGATCTCTCCCGAAGTGGTGGCGGCGATGGCGGCGACTCAGGATCCATGGAGGAAAAAGTGATTAACCCCCTGGAGTTTTTAGTTCACGGGGGCTTTTATGGGCGAAAGACCTAGGTCGGTGGGTGCCCGAGGGTGCCACACCACTTCCCGGCGCGGCGGGCAAGTGACTCGCACCACGAGGCGATGTGGGCCTCTCGGGGTCCGCCTTCGCCTCGTCTTTGTTCTTCTGGTCGCAAATATTCCAAAAATAAATAGTGGTTGGCTCGTTTCCACTTTGGCGGATAGTTTCTTAAGAGCTTTTCTGAAACCAAAAACAGCAGAAAACATGGGACTGGCACTGTGGCATCTTGTTAATAGGTTAGTCCCAGAAAATGCATAAACCTATATAAAATGCATATAAAACATATAATAACACGATATAACATAGCATGGAACACAATAAATTATGAATACGTTGGAGACGTATCAATTGGTTCCGCAAGCAGCTTAAGATCACATACCCGGGCTTGGCGTCGATGGAACGCACAATTCTTCGGCAGTGGGCTAGGATCGCCATCCTGAAAGATGGCGATGCCAACACCACGTTTGTCAGACCCTGAATTCAGGCTACACAAACAAAGCATATCGGTTGGGCCACACAACCAAGAGCATACTGGGGAATACCAATCCCAGGAAACATGCAAGCCAGGCTCGGAATGGATCATCGGCCGACAGCTCTTGGCGATCCCAACGTCACATACGTTTCAAGATTGTGCACACAAGAACCCAAAAAGTCTTCCAACTCGTATACTTCAACCATACACACATGGTATACGAGTCGGATTTTTAACAAGTTGAAACCACAGAATAAACCTAAGACACAAATAAAGGAAATAATTATCCAAAAGCTCTCACTGAGCAAAATATAGCGAATGGCACCAATCAGAGGACACATGTCCCAACATTACATCATGCAGCGGAAAAAAAACCGGTCTGAGTATAGACAAGAAGCAAAGGGCTCTAGGCCGAAACGGAAAAAGAAGGCCAATCCACGCGGTCCACCAGGAAGAAGCCCAGGGGAACTCTAACTACTTGTCATAGATCTCGTCGTCGAACTCCACGTAGTATCCACTAACCTGGTCGTACGAAGAATCCTCAACTGTAAAAAAACCACAGCCCCCGAACGGGTCAATACACCGAAGCGTATCGAACAAGGTTAAGCTAACAGGTTACAAAACAGTAAGATTCCCAAAGTATGGGGGTAGGTGTACTTAGCGGCAGCAGCACTAGCAACCTAAAGAGACGCGCTAAAACTTCCGTCTAATTAGAGGGGGATAAGAGAGCGCTTAAGTAGCCATCTACAACTAACACCAGTCATAACCCATTTTCGAATTAACCCCCTCAACCAAGTATGAGTAAGCAATTCGGGAATACTCACACCTTAACAATTTTAGTTACCATTTAGGGTGTAAGTAAATCTATATTACTAGTCAAATTAATTAAAAATGATTAGGTGTAAGTTGTCTAGATCTTGTTAGCCAGCATCATCACCAAGTCGTCCATAACCGTGGACACGGCTCATCGATAAGATTATACCCTGCAGGGGTGCACTATAGTACCCATACTCGCATGATCAACCCAGTCAAAAACATTAGGGCCTCTCAACACGACTCATTCCTTCACTACAGCAAGTCCAAGTGCCACCCATATGAGTTGTTACCCACGTCAGGAGTCCGGCCAAATCTCAGTTGTGGACTCATTAGTTTGTGCCTGCGCGCCATGCGGCTCAAAACACAGTAGGAACTGTCCGCTTCACGCGCACCACCCCTATATGACCCCCCGTATCAAGTAACCTCTCATCGAACATCATCATCATGCACATGCATATGAGCGAATGGAAAACCCGAACTACTTGCGGCACATGGACGAGTTGAGGATCCGTTCAAAGTCGAGGGGGCTCCATTGGGCCACCCACAAGTGGTTAGTCCGCTCAAAATTGGATCCGAGGACAAAATCTCAGTTCCTAGGTCGACACTGAGCAGAACAAAGCACCTCGCAAGGCCTTCCGCCTGGTGCCTTATCTTTTAATTATAATACCCCACATAGGACAACAGTTTATTAAAGTAGAACAATCTATCATACTAAGCATATGAGATAAAAGAACAGACGGACGACTCGCACAACCAACTCTAAGCATGCACTACGACTCGCAAAGGCCAACAGATAAACATGCAAGGGGTTATACGTTGTGGGGATATAGCTGTATAGGCTGCAGGATAAACATGTGATGGGATCGCAGTTCAAGAATCGATAACTAGGATAGCATAGATCAAAAGGCAAGAACGAAAACCAAACAATCGTGTAACCGGTTAGCAGAAGCTTGCCTGGCAGCTCGTGGCCTGGCACAAAACCTGGAACCTCAGTATCGTAGGTACTCGCAGCAGGCACATCGTCGTCTACCCAAACAAAGCCAAACACAGGCAATAGGAAACAATAATCAATGCGAAGAAATGCGCAATCAAATGATGGTGCATGATGGTATGAAATGATTAGGTCATATTTAAAGCGGTGATGAAATCCCGATAAAAGATTAGGTTGCAAGTTATTTGTGTATCCAATAAATTAAATGTTGCTTAACATATATAGAAGGTATGGTGATCTAATTAATTTAAATGGAATAAACATTAATTAATTATTTGCCCAACACATTAAATATTTAGTAATTAATTGCAAATTACTTATCTACAACTCAAATTAAATGTTTATTAGCATGGCAAGACATGGTGTAAAAGATATAAGCATATTAAATGGAATTAGGGCATTATATATTTATTACCCCACACATTCCATATTTAATTATTTAGTTGCATTTGTTAAATTAAACTAAGCATTTAAAATAAATGATGCAAAATGACATGAGAATGTTATATTAATGTTTATTGCATTTTTCTGATATAAAAAACATATAAAGTTTATTTAATTTGGATTTATAGACTAAAAGTTGTTGTATATTGAAGTCTAGGGGTGTTTCTGCAATCCCAGGGACTTATCCATGATAGAAACAGTACTGGCGAGGCTCTCTGTGCAAAACTGGGAACCAGGGGGCTCCGGTGTAAAAGTTACAGCGCGTAGGATTTTTCTCACCGCGGGGATCCCAGCCCGGCTCGCTGACGAGCGGGGCCAGCGCCACGCGCGCTGACTGGACATGGCTGTCCTAGCCGGTCCCTGACGGGTGGGCCATGCCTGTCAGTGGAGCGGCGAAAAAAAGGGGGCATTTTCCACTGCCCCGAGGATTCGAACCCGTGAGCGCGGGCGAGCGGACGCGCATCGCTGATAACCATTAGGTTAGCTTAGTTGTATTGTTAGGGTTAGGTTAGATATCTTTTTTAAAGGTTAAACGTGCTATGCCATTGTTTCTGACGAAACTGACGGACACCGGGGCGCGGCGGCGGGGAAAATGACGCCGGTGACCTACTGTGGGCTGCGCTGCCTGCGTGTGGGTGTCTCGTGGGTGCGGGTTCGCGCGGCGTATTCGTTTTAGTGCTCGGAATAGAGAGTGAAGGCCGGAGCCTTCGTGCTCGTTCACGGTATCATGCGTGCACACCATTGCCGTGGCGGGGAGAGCTCCGGCGCTGACGAATGGGCGCTCGAGGGGCAAGAAACAGAGGAGGAAAGGACCGGAGGTGAAGCAGCTCACCGCGGGGGAGCTCTTGGCGAGAGGAAGGAGGTTGCAACGGCCGGAGTCGAGCACCGGTGCTCGGGGGAGCGGCGGAGTCGGGGACGGATGGCTCGACGGAGGCCTCCCCGGGTCGCTGCGTGCGGCGTCGAGGACGAAGAAGAATCTGGCGCAGTCGCTGGCGCGAGTAGGGACGAGAAGAGGCCGGGGTCACGCCGGCAACGAACGGGGGCCTTCAGGTCCTTTGGCGACGGCGTGAGCGAGTATGGGAGCAGCGGCGGCGGGGGCGGAAAAAAATCTAGTGTTAGGTTTTCACGGGGGTGCGGCTTGATTTATCAGATGGGAGAGGAGAGGAGAGAGGCAGTGGGGGCCAGTGGGGATAAAAGGGCAGAGGGGGAGAGCTCCATAGCCACCTGGAAAGCGAGCTCGTGCTCTCTGCCGTACGAAGAATGAGAAGAGAAGGTGGGCTGGCCCAGGAGGGGATGTTCAGGAGGTGGGCTAGCCTCGGCCCACTTCGGACAGGGAGCCCATCTCCTCTGTTTTTTCTTTCTTCAGGGTTTTTCTTTTATTTCTTTTCTGGTTTTTTGTATTTTATTAGAAAATAGAAGTAGAAAAGAGATAAAAACTTTTAGACAATTTTATTAGTTTCAAAAATAGTCATAGTAATTACTGGTTTGAATATTTATAAAATAATTTGAAACTTCATTTGAATTAATTTGAAAAGGCATTTGAATTTAATATATGAAACTTAAATTTGGAAAAAGAATTGAAGCAACATCTTTAATTAAATGCAACCACATATGTAAATGATGACATGATTAAACATTTTATTGCACAAGCAAGCACATGTTCATGGAAAGTTACAAATGGGTTGTTACAACACTCCCCCCTCAAAGGAATCACGCCCCGAGATTCTTCATGGAGAACCGAAGAGGTCGGGATACTCGGCACAGAGGTGGTCTTCACGTTCCCATGTAGCTTCCTTGTCAGAATGATGAGACCATTGAACCTTGTAGAACTTGACGGTGTTGTTACGGGTGCGACGTTCAGGTTCGTCAAGAATGCGAATCGGTTCTTCCACATAGGAGAGATCTTCTCGAAGTTCAATTGATCCATGATCAACTGCACGTACTGGATCTTGGAAGCACTTCTTGAGTTGTGACACGTGGAAGACATCGTGCACTTTTGAGAGGTTTGGAGGAAGTTCCAGACGGTAAGCCAATTCACCACGCCTTGAAAGAACGTTGAAAGGCCCAACATAACGTGGAGCGAGCTTGCCTTTGATGCCAAAGCGTTGCGTGCCTCTCAGAGGAGTGACAAGAAGGTAAGCTTGATCACCAGGTGCATAGACCATGTCCCTGTGCTTGCTATCATAATAGCTTTTCTGCCAGGACTGGGCAATTTTCAGATTGTCACGAATGATGCGAACCTTTTCTTCAGCCTCCTGGATAATGTCAGGCCCAAAGAATTGACGTTCACCAGCTTGAGACCAATTCAGAGGAGTTCTGCATTTGCGGCCATAGAGAGCTTCAAAGGGAGCCATGCCTAGACTTTCTTGGAAGCTGTTGTTGTAGGAGAACTCAGCATACGGAAGGCAATCCTCCCATTTCATGCCAAAGGAGATAAAACAAGCTCTGGGCATATCCTCCAGAATTTGATTCACTCTTTCAACCTGTCCACTTGTCTGCGGATGATAAGCTGTGCTGAACAGAAGTTTGGTACCCAAGGCTTTCTGAAAGCTATCCCAAAATCGAGAAGTGAAGATACTTCCACGATCCGAGCTTATTGCCAAAGGAACACCATGCAACGGAACCAGTCTTGTCATATAGAGTTCTGCCAACTAACTAGTTGATACTGTCTCTTTGACTGGGAAGAAGTGAGCCACTTTGGAGAGACGATCAATGAAAACAAAGATTGCATCGTTGCCTTTCTTGGACTTTGGAAACCAAGTAACGAAGTCCATCTCGATCTTGTCCCATTTCCACTCAGGAATTTGTAGTGGTTGAAGAAGTCCAGGTGGTCTCTGATGAACTGCCTTGACACGACAGCAAACATCACAATGAGACACATAGCGAGCAATTTCACGCTTCATCCTAGTCCACCAATAGATTGACTTGAGATCCTGGTACATCTTTGTGCTGTTAGGGTGGATAGAAAGCGGAGTATCATGAGCCTCCTTGAGAATGAGCTCTCTTAAGCTGTCAAGCTTGGGCACTACAATGCGTTCTTCAAATAGCAAGGTACCCCTGTCATCGAGAAAGAAACTGTTGTACTTATCCTTGCCAATGTTGTCTTTGATATTCTTGACACCAGAATCACGCAACTGTGCGGCACGGATCTTATCCTCAAGTGTTGGAGTGGCAATCAAACTTGCCAGATAACCAGAAGGAGCCACTTGAAGATTGAGCTTCTTGAATTCTTCGTGAAGAGGAGATTGGATGTTCTTAACCATGAGGTTGTTGTAATAGGACTTGCGACTGAGAGCATCAGCCATTACATTAGCTTTGCCTGGAGTGTAAGAGATGGTAAGATCGTAATCTGAGAGCTTCTCAAGCCACCTTGTTTGCCTGAGGTTCAAATCTGGTTGAGTGAAGAGATATTTGAGACTCTTGTGATCAGTGAAGATCTCACAGCTGTGCCCCAACAAATAAGGT
This sequence comes from Poa annua, assembly GCA_026929855.1. Lineage (NCBI taxonomy): Eukaryota > Viridiplantae > Streptophyta > Magnoliopsida > Poales > Poaceae > Poa > Poa annua. The sequence goes on from CM049426.1 coordinate 181,545,392, forward strand.
CTCTAAGCCTTGAGGGCATACATGATTGCTGCAAGTTCAAGATCATGTGTAGGATAGTTGAGCTCATGAGGCTGCAACCGGCGAGATGCATAAGCCACAACTTTGCGTTCTTGCATGAGGACTGCGCCTGTTCCTTGAAGGGATGCATCGCAGAATATTTGGAAAGGTTTGGAAGTATCTGGGCCAACTAGAATAGGAGTAGAAGTGAGTTTAGCTTTCAAGAGATTGAAGCTCTCATCACACTTTGGAGTCGAAAGAAACTTTCTATCCTTCCTAGTAAGATCGGTGAGAGGCTTAGCGATTTTGGAGAAGTTCTCAACAAATCGACGACAATAGCTAGCCATGCCAAGGAAACTCCTAACTTGTTTCACCGATGTAGGGGGCAACCATTCAAGAATGGCCTTCACTTTTTCTGTATCAACAGAAATGCCTTCAGAAGAGATGACATGACCAAGGTAGGATACTTTAGGAAGCCAGAATTCACACTTGGAGAACTTGGCGTAGAGACGGTGTTCTCGGAGCTTCAACAAGATAAGGCGTAGATGTTCTCCGTGTTCTTCCTCGGTTTTGGAATAGATAAGAATGTCATCGAGATAGACTACCACGAACTTATCGAGGTATTCCATGAAAACGAAGTTCATCAGACGTGAGAAAGTCGCCGGAGCATTTGTGAGACCGAAAAACATGACAGTGTATTCGTAGAGAGCATAACGAGTGGTGAAAGCTGTCTTTGGAATGTATTCTTTGCGGATCTTGATCTGGTGATAACCTGACCTCAAGTCCAACTTGGAGAAAACCTTAGCACCAGCGAGTTGATCAAACAGGTCATTGATGCGAGGAAGGGGATACTTGTTCTTGATGGTTTTCTTTTCCAGAGGACGGTAGTCAACAACCAGTCGCTCAGTCGTGCCCCTCTTTTTGACAAACATAGTAGGACAACCGCAAGGAGAAGTAGTAGGTTGGATATGACCTTTACTTTCCAACTCCTCTAGCTGTCTCTTAAGGTCAGCCAGTTCTTTGGGGCCCATATTGTAAGGACGTTTGGAGATAGGAGCAGTGCCTGGTTCTAGTTCAATAAAGAACTCCACGACTCTGTCGGGTGGCATACCTGGTAATTCTTCAGGAAAGACGTCAGGAAAGTCTCGGACCACCGGAATAGCTTCTATGGAAGGAAGAGGATCAACATTGAGAGTGAAAAGCTGAGCCGAAGAGGTTTGGTTTGGAGAATAGACTATCTGTCAAGAAGGATGGGAAAGAGTTACAGTCTTTGTGGAACAGTCTATCTTAACTTGATTGGCCTTCAATCAATCCATGCCCAGAATGACATCAATATCTGAATTGCCGAGAATTATTAGAGATGCCAAGAAGATGTGGCCTCCAATTTGGATTTCATTGTTGTGGCTTATCTTGGAAGAAGTCATTTGCATGCCGGGAGAAGTAACCGCGATGTTTTTGGGAAGAGGATCGAGAATTAGCCCATGTAAATCCGCAAAGCTAACTGATACGAAAGAGTGAGATGCTCCTGTATCAAACAACACCCTAGAAGAGATAGAGTTGATGGGTAGTGTTCCAAGAACAACTTCTGGAGAATCTTCTGCTTCCTCGGCCCTGATGTGGTTCACCCGCGCCGCACGTGCCGGAGGCCTGTTGTTGGGGACGAAAGGCCTAGTCGGGGCAGGTGCGCGGACCATGGCCTGAGTGGGAGAAGGGCGAGGTGGTGGTGGAGGAGGACGGGTCTCCGGGCAGTTGTTGGAGTTGTGGCCCGGTTTCCTGCACTTGTAGGAGGTCACATTGGGGCGAGCGCCCGTTGTCCTTGGATGTCCTCCGAAACCCTTCATAGCAAGATCCGGGTTCGGTGGGCGAGGCGCGAGTCCTGGAGGTCCTGGCACATAGGTAGCTCGTGCGAAGGCGCTGTTAGGCACCCAGATCCGACGCTTCTGAGTAGGAGCGGCGGCGATTGACGATGAAGAAGAGTTGCTCTCACGAGAGTGCTTGCGCGACTCCTCGAAGATCTTGCGCCCATGCTCCTCATTGAGCACGATGTTGACGAGGTCCTCGAAGTTATCAGCCTTGACGAGGTTCAGCTTGTACTTGAGCGCGGGGTTGAAACCCTTGCAGAACTTGGCCATTTTCTTGACCTCGGTGTTCACCTCATCTCAAACGTAACGAGCAAGGCGATTGAACTCACCATTGTACTCCATCACGTCCATCTTTCCTTGCGTCAGCGAGTTAAACTGCTCGCGCATCCTGTCCATGAGACCTTCTGGGATGTGGTGGCGTAGGAAGGCTGTCTTGAAATCCCCGCAAGTGGTGACCACCCCGGGAGCTCTCATAGCCTGGAAGTTTTCCCACCATGAGGCAGACTTGCCCCTAAGTAGGTAGGACACGTAAGGCACCCTGTCGTGCTCAGCCACGTGGGCGATAGCAAGGGTCCTTTCCATCTCGCAAAGCCAATCATCAGCTTCCAGCGGCTCAGTGGGGGAAGCGAAGTTCCTTGGGCCCATACTGAGGAAGTCCTTGACGGTCACACGTGCATTGCCTTCATTGCGATGCCCGTGGTTGTTCTGGTAGGCTTGCTGCTCAACCATTTGAGCCAGAACTTGGGTCATCTGCCCAAGCAACTCAGTGATCGGTGGCGGCTCATTGCCTTCCGCATTGCGGTTGTTCCTGGTGTTCGGCATCCTGGAGACATTGGATATTAGAACAGCAACAAGATACATAAAGCCAGGGAAAACTTGGAAAGTCGAATTCTTGCTTAGAAAACAGTTGCAAACTGTAGGATAACAAGGATAAGCTTCTCATAGCAAAGGTTCATAACAATACACTTAGTTAGCCATCTGTACAACCACCAAGGTTTCAGTACTTCAAGGACAACTACTAGTACAAAGTTAACCATCCGTACAACCAACACTGTTTCAGTACAAAGGATAGCTACTACAACAAATGAAGAGATCCAACTCAAAGACTAGCTCACGCTTCCCTCGGAAGACGAAACTGTGCACCCCTCTCCAGTGATGCGATGGGTGTAGCGACGATCGTAGTACACGTGGTACTCTGGCACAATGCGGCGAAACTTAGGGGAGTAGGCATCTGGCGTCTGTCTCCCGTACAACAGTGGTCCAACGTGGTCTAGAGAAGTAGTGATCAGAGGACCACGCTCTGGAGTGTATCCGCCCACAGCAGACAGGCGACTCGGAAAAGCGAGCTGGAACCTCGGGAAAGCGTCTAGTGTGACGTTCCCCCTGTCGTACTGACCCAGGTGAGAGAGTGCCCGCTGCAGCTGCTGACGGACTGCTGCTAGCTCCAAGCGTAGCGTCCCAGCAACTGAGTCTGAAGACTGGCCAAACTGAGTGGTCCTGTCAAGAACATCGGTCTCGCACTGAGAGTCCGTGTAGGGGTGGTATGGAACGTAGCAGAACGGAGGGTAGTTGAAACAGTAGTAGTCCCTGCGCAGAGCCAGCGCTGCATCATAAGCTGCCAAGTGTACTGCCATGTTCATAGTGGAAGCCTCAGCCACGTGCTTGTGCACAGTATCAGCATCATCTCCCCTGATCCAAACAGTAGCTCTATAGAAGGTCTATCCATAATCTCTGGGGATCTCGGACACCTGGTACTCCGGCTGAAAGCGGAAACCGACATAGTCAACCATGCCTCTGAGAAGCTTCGGGTAACCGGTAGTCCGCTCGCAGTGGGTCTTACGCACCACCTGATAGTGTGCCATCTACATAGCAGTTTGAAGTAGAAGTTAGCCTCTGGAATTGTACAATGACAAAGAGATGATTCCATTGAAAGGTAGAACAACAACTGATTGATTCAAGATTGAAACTGAACGTAGCCGAAGAGGTTGACAACTACCAAAACGACAAAAACAACCATCAAACACCTGCAACTATGGTACTACGGAAAACCCAGAACACGTGATGTCCTAAATTTAAATTAGAGATGAGAAGGGAAAAACATCGTTACACTTCCTTACCATAAGAACTGGGAGGGTGGGTGGGGAAAGAAGTAAAAGAATTGAATTCCTACTCTCACGTTTAAGATTCTTCTGATAATTACAAAATATTTTTCTAGACTCAAACAACGACCAGTAGAAGGGAACCTGAGGGTTAAGCTCTGATACCAACTGTCAGACCCTGAATTCAGACTACACAAACAAAGCTATCGGTTGGGCCACACAACCAAGAGCATACTGGGGAATACCAATCCCAGGAAACATGCAGACCAGGGTCGGAATGGATCATCGGCCGACAACTCTTGGCGATCCCAACGTCACATACGTTTCAAGATTGTGCACGCAAGAACCCAAAAAGTCTTCCAACTCGTATACTTCAACCATACACACATGGTATACGAGTCGGATTTTAACAAGTTGAAACCACAGAATAAACCTAAGACACAAAGAAGGGAAATAATTATCCAAAAGCTCTCAATGAGCAAAATATAGTGAATGGCACGAACCAGAGAACACATGTCCCAACATTACATCATGTAGCGGAAAACAAACCGGTCTGAGTACAGACAAGAAGCAAAGGGCTCAAGGCCAAAACGGAAAAAGAAGGCCCATCCACGCGGCCCACCAGGAAGAAGCCCAGGGGAACTCTAACTACTCGTCGTAGATCTCGTCGTCGAACTCCACGTAGTATCCACCAACCTGTTCGTACGAAGAATCCTCAACTGCAGAAAAACCACAACCCGCGAACGGGTCAATACATCGAAGCGTACCGAACAAGCTTAAGCTAACAGGTTACAAAACAGTAAGATTCCCAAAGTATGGGGGTAGGTGTACTTAGCGGCAGCAACACTAGCAACCTAAAGAGACGCGCTAAAACTTCCGTCTAATTAGAGGGGGATAAGAGAGCGTTTAAGTAGCCATCTACAACTCACACCAGTCATAACCCATTCTCGAATTAACCCCCTCAACCAAGTATGAGTAAGCAATTCGGGAATACTCACACGTTAACAATTTTAGTTACCATTTAGGGTGTAAGTAAATCTATATTACTAGTCAAATTAATTAAAAATGATTAGGTGTAAGTTATCTAGATCTTGTTAGCCAGCATCGTCCATAACCGTGGACACGGCTCATCGATAAGATTATACCCTGCAGGGGTGCACTACAGTACCCATACTCGCATGATCAACCCAGTCAAAAACATTAGGGCCTCTCAACACGACTCATTCCTTCACTACAGCAAGTCCAAGTGCCACCCATATGAGTTGTTACCCGCGTCAGGAGTCCGGCCGAATCTCAATTGTGGACTCATTAGTTTGTGCCTACGCGCCATGCGGCTCAAACCACAGTAGGAACGGTCCGCTTCACGCGCACCACCCCTATATGACCCCCCGTATCAAGTAACCTCTCATCGAACATCATCATCATGCACATGCATATGAGCGAATGGAAAACCCGAACTACTTGCGGCACATGGACGAGTTGAGGAACCGTTCAAAGTCGAGGGGGGCTCCATTGGGCCACCCACAAGTGGTTAGTGCGCTCAAAATTGGATCCGAGGACAAAATCTCAGTTCCTAGGTCGACACTGAGCAGAACAAAGCACCTCGCAAGGCCTTCCGCCAGGTGCCTTATCTTTTAATTATAATACCCCAACATAAGACAGCAGTTTATTAAAGTAGAACAATCTATCATACTAAGCTTATGAGATAAAAGAACAGACGGATAACTCGCACAACCAACTCTAAGCATGCACAAGGACTCGCAAAGGCCAACAGATTACATGCAAGGGGTTATAGGTTGTGGCGATATAGCTGTATAGGCTGTAGGATAAATATGTGATGGGATCGCAGTTCAAGAATCGATAACTAGGATAGCATAGATCAAAAGGCAAGAATGAAAACCAAACAATCGTGTAACCGGTTAGCAGAAGCTTGCCTGGCAGCTCGTGGCCTGGCACAAAAACTGGAACATCAGTATCGTAGGTACTCGCAGCAGGCACGTCGTCGTCTACCCAAAGAAAGCCAAACACAGACAATAGGAAACAATAATCAATGCGAAGAAATGCGCAGTCAAATGATGGTGCATGATGGTATGAGATGATTAGGTCATATTTAAAGCGGGGATGAAATCCCGGCAAAAGATTAGGTTGCAAGTTATTTGTGTATCCAACAAATTAAATGTTGCTTAACATATATATCAGGTATGGTGATCTAATTAATTTAAATGGAAGACACATTAATTAATTATTTTCCCAACACATTACATATTTAGTAATTAATTGCAAATTACTTATCTACAACTCAAATTAAATGTTTATTAGCATGGCAAGACATGGTTTAAAAGATATGAGCATATTAAATGGAATTAGGGCATTATATATATATTACCCCACACATTTCATATTTAATTCTTTAGTTGTATTTGTTAAATTAAACTAAGCATTTGAAATAAATGATGCAAAATGACATGAGAATGTTATATTAATGTTTATTGCATTTTTCTGATATAAAAAACATATAAAGTTTATTTAATTTGGATTTATAGATTAAAAGTTATTGCATATTGAAGTCTAGGGGTGTTTCAGCAATTCACAGGGACTTATCCGTGATAGAAACAGTACTGGCTAGGCTCTCGGTGCAAAACTGGGAACTAGGGGGCTCCAGTGTAAAAGTTACAGCGCGCAGGATTTTTCTCACCGCGGGGAACCCAGCCCGGCTCGCTGACGAGCGGGGCCAGCGCCATGCACGCTGACTGGACTGTGCTGGTCTGGCCGGTCGCGGACCGGTGGGCCAGGCCTGTCAGTGGAGCGGCGAAAAAATGGGGCATTTTCCACTACCCGGAGGATTCGAACCCGTTAGCGCAGGCGAGCGGACGCGCATCGCTGATAACCATTAGGTTAGCTTAGTTGTATTGTTAGGGTTAGGTTAGATATCGTTTTAAACAGTTAAACGTGATATGCCATTATTTCTGACGAAACTGACGGACACCGGAGCACGACGGCGGGGAAAACGACGCCGACGACCTCCTGTGGGCTGCGCTGCGTGCTTGTGGGTGTCTCGTGGGTGCGGGTTCGCGCGGCGTATTCGTTTTCGTGCTCGGAATAGAGAGTGAAGGCCGGAGCCCTTCGTGCTCGTTCACGGTATCGTGCGGGCACGCCATTGCCGTGGCGGGGAGAGCTCCGGCGCCGGTGAATTGGCGCTCGAGGGGCAAGAAACAGAGGGGGAAAGGACCGGAGGTGAAGCAGCTCACCGCGGGGGAGCTCTTGGCGAGAGGAAGGAGGTTGCGGCGGCCGGAGTCGAGCAACCGGTGCTCGGGGGAGCGGCGGAGTCGGGGACGGATGGCTCGACGGAGGCCTGCCCGGGTCGCTGCATGTGGCGTCGAGGACGAAGAAGAAGCTGGCGCAGTCGCTGGCGCGAGTAGGGAGGAGAAGAGGCCGGGGTCACGCCGGTGACGAACGGGGGCCTTCGGGTCCCATGGCGACGGCGTGAGCGAGTATGGGAGCAGAGGCGGCGAGGGCGGAAGAAAATCTAGGGTTAGGTTTTCATGGGGGTGCGGCTTGATTTATCTGAGGGGAGAGGAAAGGAGAGAGGCAGTGGGGGCCGGTGGGGGCGAGAGGGCAGAGGGGGAGAGCTCCATAGCCACCTGGAAAGCGAGCTCGTGCTCTCTGCCATACGAAGAAGGAGAAGAGAAGGTGGGCTGGCCCAGGAGGGGATGTTCAGGAGGTGGGCTAGCCTCAGCCCACTTCGCACAGGGAGCCCATCTCCTCTGTTTTTTCTTTCTTCAGGGTTTTTCTTTTATTTCTTTTCTGGTTTTTTGTATTTTATAACAAAATAGAAGTAGGATAGAGATAAGAACTTTTAGACAATTTATTAGTTTCAGAAATAGTCATAGTAATTACTGGTTTGAATATTTATAAAATAATTTGTAACTTCATTTGAATTAATTTGAAAAGGCATTTGAATTTAAAATATGAAACTTAAATTTGAAAAAAGAATTGAAGCATATTTAATTAAATGCAACTACATATGTAAATGATGACATGATTAAACATTTTATTGCACAAGCAAGCACATGTTCATGAAAAGTTACAAATGGGCTATTACAACGTTCTACCACTGACAGTGCTCCTATCACCGTCAAAAGAACAGGATATTCAGCATACAAGCTAATGGACATACAATCACCGATCATGATCAGATGGCAGAGGCAGACTTTGATCACTATGACGCACTGCTGGGCACGGCTGCTGCTCGTGACTGCACCATCGACCTAGCACATTTGATCGAGCCAAAGGACTTGGAAGATCTTGAGCTCCCCTTCTATGCTGATGAAATTTGGGGCACGATGAAGCAATTACCGGCAGTGCCGGTCCTGGAATTTCAGGGGTCCAGGGCAAAAGAACAACCTTGCGCCCTCAATACAAACATAATAATAAATATATGTGCATAAAACGTATTATGTTAGTTAAAATGCGTCGAAACATAACATCAAAGAATTTGTACATATATTTTGTCAAACTATTCATCATATGGGGTTAGAACTAAACTTGTTGGCAATGCTTCATCGATATTCTTCTTAATGATTTAATCAACTCTAACCATGTTGCATGAGGGCCAGCTTGATGGGGAGTTTCCAGAAAACGGTCGAACTATACCAGATGAAAAAAATACACTCATACTTGTCCATGATCTAAATTTATTTTCCAAATCTCAAATTTTGTTGGTTCAAATGAAACAATTTGGTCGTTCCTTAAAAATTTGGAGCAATGGGCAAACTATCCGTTTTTTCTTTGAAATCATAATATATGTTAGGTCAGCAGGCCGCCTCATTAAAAACCTTGTCAATCCCTCTCGGTACCCTGACAAGGAAAAAAGTGCGTGTGAAATCTGCCGCCTTCACGATCAAATATAAAGTCATTACAAATTGTTTCCCGGATAGAAACCGGGGGCACACCATGCCACACAGATTTACAAGAACCCTCCAAACTACAAGCTAAATAATGTGCAGCAAAGTTTTGCAAACGACCAACAAAACCAACTGAACACATGTGGCAACCAGCCACCAAGGTTCTGATATCTTGAATAATAGGACCAACAGTTGATCTATCTCTTTCCCCAAAATCAATTCGCTGGACCACAGGCAGGCAATCTGTTTGCACAACAAGGTTATCCATGCCTTCCTCTTTAGCCCAAGAAAGAGCAAATCTTAAGGCACACGCTTCGGCATGCTCCCGAGACACCACATTATTGAAGGCTTGACCAGCCGCAACAACAAAGGTACCTTGATGATGGCGTGCAACAACTCCGGCAGCCATGCTTTTGGAACCAGCAAAGAGGGCTGCATCAACATTCAGCTTGAGCATCCCTTCCGGCGGCGGAGACCAAGAAACTGCAGCGGCAGTCTCACACCTGTGGTTAGGGCCCATGGTGACTTGATGCATCAAAATATAATCAACGTATGCCTTGCCCTCCCTCTTCTCTGATTTTGTTCCTCGTGTCCCACAAATGCCAGCAAGTAACAGCCATGACCGTAGCCTGTAGCTCAGTGCATCTAGACATGAAATCCATCAGCCAATTTTTTGAAGAAACAAAAGACTTTGTACGTAATGAAATACCATATTCCTTCTTCACATCAGACCAAACATCCCTTACGAACAGACAGAAAAGAAGAGCATGCTCCACACTCTCTTCTTGAACAGTGAATGCAAACATGAGATGCTGGTATATTACACCTCTTAAAGTGTTCACCTGTGATTAAACAATTATGGGCAAATCTCCAGAGAGTAATACACATCTTGCCCGGTGCTTTAATTGCCCATAAAGCTTTCCAAAACCTAGCATCATTTTGGGAATCCGAGGCCATAACCCTACCAGTAGTGCTGCGGCTAGAAATAGCTTTTTCTGATCTTGCTAAATAATATGCAGAGCGCACCGTGTATTTCCCAAACTTGCTAAGAGGCCAGGACTGGAAATCATCTCCACCATGGCTGCTAATTGGGATCTGAAGAATCTGATCAGCGACCTCCTCCTGGAAGACAGAACGGACCCGCTGAATATTCCACGATGAAGCCTCCTCATCAAGCAAGAAGTCGACAGTTTGTCCAGCAGTAAGAGGAATCTGAGTACGTAGCATCTCAGCTTTGGTTCCCGGGATCCAGTTGTCCTCCATAATCTTGATCGTAGAACCATCCCCGACACTCAATCTGATGCCCTTTTGTACTAGCTTCCGTCCATGGAGAATGCTCCTCCAAGGCTCCAAGTGTATGGTGCCGAGCGCCTCGTGGGCAGGGAGCATCCCAGAACTCACCATGAGGGAAGTATCGACCCTTCAAGACTCAAGCTCAAAGTGAGTTCGGATCAGTGAGTAGGCTCCAACATTGCCGCCCTAATAACGCTTGATTGAAAAGCTCCATGTCTGTAAAGCCCATCCCACCCATGTCCTTTGGTGTCGACAACCACTCCCACGACCTCCAGTGCAACTTTCTCTTCCCATCTTTCCTCCCCCACCATTGGTCAGCAACAATTCTCCTCATAAGTTCACAAGTTGCCACTGGAAATTGGAAACAGCTCATCACAAACGTCCGAATCGCCTGAATTACAGCCTTCAACATAATTTCATTTCCTTTTCTAGAAAGAGGTCGATCTAACAATCCGTTGACCCGCTGCCACATGCGGTCATAAAGATAACGAAACGTCACAAGTGACGATCGGCCAACATCCGTAGGCATACCGAGGTAGGAGTCTCGAAGAAGCTCAGAGTGAACTCTCAGCTTTTGTTTCACTTCATTCTTTACTGGACCATTTCCAAAGAATATATTAGATTTCTCCAGATTGATCTTTTGTCCTGAACCCTCACAATATAGGTCCAACGTCCGCTTGAGAGCATCAACACTACGGCTATCACTTCGAGCAAAGAAAATGCTGTCGTCTACAAACAGTAAGTGGGATCTAGCAGGACCAAGTCGACCATTTTTTATTCCTTATAGCTCACCTTGGACCTCCTGTTTTTTCGGCAAACACGACAAACCTTCCATGCAAAGAAGAAATAGGTAGGGCCTGATAGGATCCCCCCGCGGATACCTCTTGACGGAACCACTGGCTCCGTAAGGTCACCATTAACTTGGACTGCGTATCTAGCAGTTGTAACACATCTCATAACTAAGCTGATCCAAGTTTCCGAAAAGCCTAACCGAGTAAGACAACTATGCAAATATCCTCATTCCACTCTATCATAGGCTTTCATCATGTCCACCTTCAGAGCAAAATAAGGTCTCTTAGCTCGTTGTTTTCTAATCGTGTGGACGCACTCAAATGCAATCAATGCATTGTCAGTAATTAAGAGACCAGGAACAAATGCACTTTGATTCTCAGACACCACATCAGGCATAATGATCTTCAATATATTAGCCAAAATCTTAGATGCTAATTTGTACAGAACATTGCAAAGACTGATTGGTCGGAAGTTCATCAAATGTTGAGGGCTGGAGATCTTCGGTATTAGCACAAAACCGAGTCACAGAAGCCTTCGGGAATATCATTACCAACCAAGAAACTCCGGACCGCACCACATATCTCATCCTTGAGAAAGTTCCAATGAGTTTGATAGAACAACGTCGGGAAACCATCTGGTCCAGCGCTTTAGTAGGTCCCATTTGGAATAATGCACCCTTTATCTCCTCCTCCTCCTCCTCCTCAGAATACTCCTTCTCCAAAGACTCATTCATATCATCAATGATTTTATGAGGAATAGAATCAAGAACAACCTCCATCGAATGACAACTCTCAGACGTAAATAGATCCTCATAAAATGTATGCACCATACCTTTTATTTCACCCATGTCCGTACACTTGGTGCCATCTTCCCTAGCAAGGCTATTGATCTTATTTGCACGTCTTCTAGCTATCGCCCTCGCATGGAAAAAGGAAGTGTTACGATCCCCTTCTCAAAGCCACTCCACACGAGATCTCTGTCTAGCCATTATTTCTTCTCTTTCAAACAACTCACAAAGATCCTTTTCAATTGTTCTTATTTCACCTGCATCCGCATTGGACAATCTGAGGTTCTTTAGCTTATATTCCAACTTTCCGATTTTCGTTTTAATAGCTCCAAAAGAGTCACGACTCCATTTCTTGTGTGAACCGGCAAGTCGATGTAGGTTGCGAATAGTGGATTGGAGAGATATAGTACCACCCTACCCTCCTCCCAAGCTTTCTCCATCACTTCACGATACTCCGGAGCCCGAAGCCATACCGCTTCAAATCTGAATGACTGCTGAACCTGACTGTGCTCACGTTGGTCATCCATGCTAGTCAGGCTTATAGATATGGCCAAATGATCGGAGGTGGTAGTAATCACGTTCTCCACCTTGAAGCCATTAAACAGTCCAGTAAATGTCCCATTAGCAATAGCTCGGTCTAACCGAACAAGGACCAGATCAGAACCCTCTTGGCGATTATTCCATGTGAATTTCGGACCTGAATAGCCCAGGTCAATCATTTCACACTCTTGCATACAATCTCTGAACAAAGCCATCTGAGTTTCCGATCGATCATGCGAGCCCAAGTGCTCATCGCCGCTGACGACTTCATTGAAACCCCCACAGCATATCCACGGGCCAGTCCACTGTCCATGAAGCCTACGTAATAGGCTCCAAAATTCATGCCTGTGATCACGCCGTGGCTCCCCGTACACGAAAGTTGCACGCCATTTTGGATGTGATTCATTTGAAACCACATCAATGAAGTGGGCATTGTACCCTTGTAGTACTACTTGGAACGGCTGCAGCCAAAACAAGGCCAAACCACCGAAACTGCCTGTATAGCCCAAAGACCACATGAAATTTTGCACCCTCGAATCCTTCATCTTCGTCTTGGAGAGGAAGAGGAAGGTAGGTCGAAAGAAACTCACTAACCGACGAAGTTCGCCAACTGTCGAGGCCGACCCTAAATCTCGACAGTTCCAACATAACAGATTCATTGCGTTCGGCAGGGCTGCTCCGCAGCCTCTGCCTGATCCGCCGATCATTGTGAATTCACCTGTGAGTTTGTCTTTTGCTTCTTGTTTGAATCTGCTAAATCAGTACTGCCACCATCCACAGTAACAACAGGGCATAGGCATCCACACCACTCGTCACAACAGGAACAAGAGCTCCCACAGAAATTGTTGGTTCAGTCTGTGACACTTTGAACGGGAATCCGGCACCTAGAGGGGGGGGGGGGGTGAATAGGTGCTATTAGAAATTTTAGGTCTTTTCAAATTTAGTCTCAACACAAAGGTAAATTCTCTAGATACGCAACTATGGTGAATTTAGCTAAATGACAAGCTAAGCAATAACAAGATAAACAAGAGTACAAGACAAGCAAGTAAGGGAGTAAGGATAAGAGGAACCAAGTGAAGCACGCGGAGACGAAGAGGTAATCCCGAGTTCCACCCAAGGGTGTACGTCTCGTTGGAGAGGTGTGCGCTACTACAACAGGTTAGCCGCAATGCCACAAAGCACCTTCTTCTCCGATGAACTCAACCACAAAGGTTGCGAGTTCACCTTCCACTATTGATCCCCTTTTAGGGCGGAGATCGAATCTCTTACAAACACTTGAGGCACTCACCCACAATTTAATTGGGGGCTCTCAAGAGGACCACAAAAGGTCAAGGCAACACCAAGATTACAACAATGGTGAACTAGGTTTTTGTAGCGTACCTGCACTTAAAATATGGCAAGGTACCTGTGTATAGTGCAAATCACTGGATCGATTCGTTTGCACAGTTAGTTTATGATGTAATATCACACCAAAGTATCAATTTTATTACATCGATGATCCAGACTTAGAAAATATTCTTGATAACTTGCATAGCATAAAGCTAGCACTGAAAGAGTAAACAACGGAAATACAATAACAGTGAGTCTCCATTATTTTCATGTTGCCACAGGCGAAAACATGTTGGTTGTAGACTCGAAACTTTAAACGAAACCTCACTCGTTGTCTGATCAATCTGCAATAAGAAAAATATTGTAACAAGCGTGGGTCAGATTCCATTAAAAATGGAGTCTGGCAAGTGACACTATGGTGGACACTAAGTGGAACTACTCTAATAACCTATAAGCATATTTGGCTGGTGGAGTTCAAGGCTATTTTGCGTAAAGCCATTTTTTTCCCAACTCTTTGGAAACCACTTTTCTTCTATTCGAGACATCCGTGGCATGAAATCCACGGTCTCATTCTACCCTTGTTCACCCATCAAGTTTTATCTTAGAAATTGGAATGGTGGAATCCTCCGTTAATGTCCTTGATCAGCTGCTCAAATTGTCCATACCGGGGACACGGCTAAGTACTTAGTTTTACACTCTGCAGAGGTTGTGCACGTTCACCATTGTACCCATTCAGCCCAAACTATCCTTACACTCAGGAAGTGATAAGGAAAAGGAGAAGAATGAGACGAGATCTTTGAAAAGCATTTTCCCTCCCCATACTGGCTTGACCCATTCCACCTAACACCTTATACATCTGCTTGTCAAGCCGGGGCGAGTCCACGCAACATAGTTGATCAAGCCAGAGCCCATTGGTAATGGCTGCACTGGAAGCAATCTTCACTCGGAGTTCCTCAGATCCCTTTGTTCCTGGGTGGCAATCCACAAGTGTACTCTCAGGTGAAAACCACCATGCTCACGGCCCTAAGTATAGTAGAAACTACCTTCGGCGAAGACAACCACGAGCACAGCCCTGAGTAGCCACTCAACATACCATTCAACCATTCCACCAAGATGATTCATTAACTTAGTGGATGTGTACTCTCAGGTGAAAACCACCATGCTCACGACCCTAAGTATAGTAGAAACTACCTTAGTCGAAGACAACCATGAGCACAACCCTGAGTAGTCACTTAACATTTTGTAAAACTTTTCATCAATTGCACAACATCAATATTTCTACTAAGTATTATATAGGTACCTAGACACAGGAATAGGGGGGTCTAAACATGGCTTGCATAGCAATACTATCCTACACATCCTTATAGAAAAATACACTAAGTCATGCATAGAAAAATATTAGGAAGTTTATGAGGTGTGCCACTTGCCTTTGGATGGTGTCTTTGCTCACAAACTCTTTTCAACGTAACTCGAGTCTCTCCGTTCAATCTAAACAATATTTACAAACAACAATACAACAATCAACATAAAACACAACATCCCAACGCATTCAACACATACATAATGAACATACAAGTTTTATTAAAACTACTTAGGAAAAATATGTTTATGCATGATGTGCAAAAATATTTCTAAGGAATAGAGATGTATGTTATGTCATGAAAATCATTTAAAATTACGCAAGGCAAATAGGTTGGTAAAAAATGACTAAGGACTAAGGTCATAAGTTGGATAAAATACTTTGCTATAAATCATCTTGAATAAGCACTCTAATGGCTTAGTCATGATGTGCAAAAATACTTAGAGAAAATACGAAGTCTATTCTTCAAGGTGATCAACAATTATTAACAACTCTCTGTAAATTGGATATTCACTATAGTGAGAGAGACAGACACCCGGCCAGCCACTTAAGTTGTGGAACAGGTCTCATGTACGTGGACATGTAAGGTAAGTCTCCAGGCCGCTTCATCTCACTATGCCACTAGGATCCAATAAACTTTAAGATGGTAATAACATGATCAAAAATCGTTTATGTCTAAAGTGAAATACAAGATTAGGAAAGAGGGAAAAGACAGATAGAAAGATCTAGAATCTTCTCCTTGCTTCCTTTTCTTCTTGATGTGATGACTTCATTGCAATTTTGTAGACTTGATGGTTATGTAGACTTGATGATTCTTGTATCATCGAGCCTGGTCTTGGATTTAACTTAGTCATCATGAAGTCTCAGAGAGAAGAAAAGAAAGGGAAAAATAAAGACTTAGAGAATAAAGGGGGTTGGAAAATACTATGTTGAAAATAATCCTAACTTAAAGAAAATGAGGGAGGAGTTTTCCTATGAGGAGTATAACAATATGGTAAAATATTTTATGCATGCAATGCACTTTTCAATCATAGGAAACATCATACTAATTTTTGTGATATTTATAAAATATGCATTAGGCAATAAATGTAATTTAATTAATTTCTATTATTGCAAATAAAATAAAAGGAATACATACAAGATTAAAGTTTTCTGTGATTAAACTTTTATAACTTAAAATTATAAAGAGTGCTAATGGACAGGGGGTATCTAAACAATTTTTTTAGCAATTTGATTCACTAAAAAATAATTATTCTGTCTAAAGTTATGTCACAATACTCAAACATCATATTTTGAACTTGAAATAAATCTAAACTTCTCAAGGTTGAAAAACAACAGAACTAACATAATCTACAGGTGATGAGCTTTCCAAAGATATTTTATTTATAAAATTTGAACTTATAGAATTAAAACTATAACTAAAACAATGGTTTACATGTTTCTATAAATAACAAGTTAGTGCACGACTAAAATATATGTTTTTATTATACCACTGTATTCTACACGCCTATACAAATTTATAAACTACAAACACATTGAAAACAAAGTTACAGTTGATTTGATATGAATATTGGAAGTTCTCTCTCTAAAATAGGCAGAAAACCGAAAATGGAAAATAGCTGACAAAGTAGCCACGCGGCGCGATGCTACTGGCCGATACCGATTCAAACATGTCATCATATACACCGCTGGATCAAGATCGAAGGGCTTACATCGAGATGGTCTGGAGGTGGCGGCGCGGTTCACCGGAGTTGAGGGAGACGGCGGCGCCAACGTCGGGTGGAGGTCGGAGACGACGTTCCCGTGGTTCTCCGGACGTGTGGAGGGGATCCCCGTATGTGGCACGTCGCGACGGAGAGGATGGTGGCGTCGACATCGTGGCTGGTGTCCGGGAGTGGCGTGGACGTTCCGCCGGAGAAGCTCGGGTCACCGGCGAGCTCGGTGAGCACGAACTCCACGTCTCTGCTGCGTTGAAAAGGGTAGGACGGGGTCAGTGGGTGCGCACGGGGATGGGGAGAAAGAGGAGAGGGATGTCGGCCTGGGGGGTCGCCTCACCTCGCCGGAATCAAAGAAATCGGCCGTGGATGTGAAGAACTCCGGCAAGCAAATTCTCCGGCCTGGGGGCGATTCGGAGAGGGGTTTTGGGTCAAATGATGGAGGAGGCCGAGGGCTATCTATAGGAAGAAACGGTGAAAAGTTTGGTGGAGTAAATCACCCGCAATCAATCGGAGATTTATTTCGACCAAAAACGGCCGTGCCTAATGACGTACGAAATTAGAGTATCTTAGCGCTCGGGGTGTAAACGGATTGGATCAGATCGGATTTTGCCTTTACCATATCCTATACCATAATTTTTCATCGGATTCGGAGCGGATCGGATAATGACCGGATGCGGATTCGGATGCGGATATCCGTGATGGCGGATTCGGAGGCGGAAACGGAGCGGATTCGGACAGGTAACAAAATTAATCGGATAGATACGTGTAAAATTAAATTTTCAAACCATACATACAAAAATAATTGTTTGATAACTTAATAAGTAACCAACTTGTAATTTATAGTATTTACAATGACTATTTTAGTGAGATGTTGTTCGACTAACAAACTCGACAACTTACTAGCTTCAAATTATGCTATATTAGACTAGACAATTCGGTAGAAAATCAGATTATTCGGATTCAAACCATCGGATAATCCATATTTTCTGCTATTTTATATACCATATCCGGGTGTCAACTTCGGAATCAGATATCCTTATCCGGCGGATTCCTTAAAATCGGATATGGATTGTTGAAAACGGTTTCAGAATCGGATATGGTGCGGAAATTATCCTATCCGTTTACACTCCTACTTTGGGCGTTTCGGAGAGGGCTTTTGTGGGGGAATGAAAGAGGAGGTCGATGGCTTTAATTAGGAAGAAACGACGCGTAATTTGGTGGAGTAAAACGTCCGGAATCAAAGAAATTAAATTGGTCCTTTTTTTGAAGCCACGGGCGTGATTTCAGGTGGCTAGAGCTTGAAGACGACCATGACGTCATTGATTACGTCAGCAATTTTCTTTTTCTTTTTCTGATTTTTCTTATTTATTTCATATCTTTTGATTTAAGTGTTCAAATGAAGTCAAATAAATTTCTAAAAATTTGTAAACACAATATGTTTGTGTTAAACCAGTTGTGGGCATGTTTTGCACACTTTTCAAAAATCAAAAATTTGAATTATTGATTAAATACAAATTTGACACTTAATGCCAAATTTGAAAACATGGCATAAATAATTTCATTTTTGGCTAAATAAAATTTATAAAAATACAACTCTTATATTGGTTTCAAATTAATTTAATTAAACTCATTTTCCCATATTAAAACATTTTTGTCTTTAGTACAATATTAAATAACATAACACATTTATTTGAAATGGAAATATAATGTATTCATTTTTAAATTCAAAATATTTTGTGCACCATTAAGTTTTATATTATGATAAATCATTTGAAAAGGCAATAATATATATTACAAAACATTATGTCTTTAAATCATTTCTTATCTTGAAATATTCATGAAATTCATTTTTCTTTTAAAAGTTGATGAAATGATTTAAATTAATGAGATGCTTATTTAGATAATTTAAATACTTATAAATATATATATATAGTTTTCAAAGATATAAACTCTAGGGTTGAATTTACTAAAACCATGTTTTGAACTCAAGTAAATAATCAACACCATTTGGCAAGTATACCATGTTTTTATAGTTTAAAAGAAAATCTGTAAATATTATTTTAATTTATGAATAGCTATGGCTAAGTGGTTGAAATCAAATACTTATTAAGAAACCTTTTTATTATAAGAAAATGGTTTGAAAGTTTGTAAACTATTTGTCAAAATATATAATGAAGTTTAAGAAAAACAATGGATAGTAAAATGTTTAACTTGAAACAACTTATGAAAATAGTGATTAATTAAAATAATAAACAAATTGGAAATTGCTATGAAGTCTTTTATGGTTGGTTTTCTTATGATTTTAATGTTTTTTTAATCAAAAACAAAAGTTTGAATTTTTAGTGATTTTTAAACATTCCAAAATATTGGGATGTTATAGACTACCACCCTTAAAAGGAATCTCGTCCCCGAGATTCGGAGAGGCTAGAAAGAAAGATGATTTGGTATCTCTGGGTTTAAGCAACTGGGTTTGAATTATCTGGGTAGCTATCACCCTTAAAAGAAAAGTTTTGTTCATAGTCAAACATTCTAACTTATACAAGAAGATCAAGACAATTAATTACAAACAACATCTAACAAACATCAAGCAACAAGGTCAACACAAACAAACATTCTAGTATTGTCACACAACCTAAGTTGGCATGGCCAATACACTAACACCATATCGTCGTTCTATTTAAGTGGTGGTCAAATCTACCTCCTTCGTGAGTGCTTCAAGTTCTTGTTCAACTTTCTTGGATATGTTCGAAGTGTTGGCCGAATCCTGGTCCTTAAGTGGTATTCCATGCATGTAGAACTTCATGATGAATTATAGCTTTTCCATATGAGGTAGAAGAATTAGACTTAGACTATAATAACATGGTCATCTAGAGTAAGATAAGGTATTTTCAGAAGGTTGATTGTAGATGAGAGTACGAGGAAGATAAAATGAAAAGTTTTGTTTCTATAAACTGAATAAAATAGATTTTCAATCCTATGGTTAAATCCTATTTCAATCCAAACCTAAGATTTCGAACCTACAGGCACCACAGTGCTCTGATACCATCTATAGCGTACCTGCACTTAAAATATGGCAAGGTACCTGTGTATAGTGCAAATCCCTGGATCGATTCGTTTGCACTCACAGTTTACGATGTAATATCATAACAAAGTATCAATTTATTACATCGATGATCCAGACTTAGAAAATATTCTTTACAACTTGCATAGCATAAAGCTAGCACTAAAAGAGTAAACTGCGGAAATACAATAGAAGTGAGTCTCCATTATCTTCATGTTGCCACAGGCGAAAACATGTTGGTTGTAGACTCGAAACCTTTAAACGAAACCTCACTCGTTATCTGATCAATCTGCAATAAGAAAAATATTGTAACAACGTGGGTCAGATTCCATTAAAAATGCAGTCTGGCAAGTGACACTATGGTGGACACTTAGTGGAATAACTCTAATAACCTATATGCATATTTGGCTGGTGGAGTTCAAGTCTATTTTTCATAAAGCCAATTTTTTTCTAACTCTTTGGAAAACACTTTTCTTCTATTCGAGACATTCGTGGAATAAAATCCACGGTCTCAAAGTCCTATAGAATTCTCTATATCTTCGAAAATATTGCAACAACGTGGGTCAGATTCCATTAAAAATGGAGTCTGGCAACTGACACTATGGTGGACACTTAGTGCAATAACTCTAATAACCTATATGCATATTTGGCTGGTGGAGTTCAAGGCTATTTTGCATAAAGCCAATTTTTTCCTAACTCTTTGGAAAACACTTTTCTTCTATTCGAGACATCCGTGGCATGAAATCCACAGTCTCATTATACCCTTGTTCACCCATCTAGTTTTATCTTAGAAATTGGAATGGTGGAATCCTCCGTTAACGTCCTTGATCAGCTGCTTAAATTGTCCGTACCGGGGATACGGCTAAGTACTTAGTTTTACACTCTGCAGAGGTTGTGCACGTTCACCATTGTACCCATTCAACCCAAACTATCCTCACACTCAGGAAGTCATAAGGAAAAGGAGAAGAATGAGACGAAATCTTTCAGAAGCATTTTCTCTCCCCATACTGGCTTGACCCGTTCCACCTAACACCTTCTACGTCTGCTTGTCCAGCCGGGGCGAGTCCACACAACATAGTTGATCAAGATAGAGCCCATTGGCAATGGCAGCACTGGAAGCAATCTTCACTCGGAGTTCCTCAGATCCCTTTGTTTCTGGGTGGCAATCCACAAGTGTACTCTCAGGTGAAAACCACCATGCTCACGACCCTAAGTATAGTAGAAACTACCTTAGGCGAAGACAACTACGAGCACAACCCTGAGTAGCCACTCAACATAAACCATTCAACCATTCCACCCAGGTGATTCATTAACTTAGTGTATGTGTACTCTCAGGTGAAAACCATCATGCTCACGACCCTAAGTATAGTAGAAACTACCGTAGGCGAAGACAACCATGAGCACAACCCTGAATAGTCAATTAACATTTTGTAAAACTCTTCATCAATTGCATAGCATCAATATTTCTACTAAGTATTATATAGGTACCTAGACACATGAACAGGGGGGTCTAAACATTGCTTGCATAGCAATACTATCCTACACATGCTTATAGAAAAATACACTAAGTCATGCATAGAAAAATATTAGGAAGTTTATGAGGTGTGCCACTTGCCTTTGGATGATGTCTTCGCTCACAAACTCTTTTCAACGTAACTCGAGTCTCTCCGTTCAATCTAAACAATATTGACAAACAACAATACAAAAATCAACATAAAACACAACATCACAACACATTCAACACATACATAATGAACATACAAGTTTTATTAAAACTTCTAAGGAAAAAATGTTTATGCATGATGTGAAAAAATATTTCTAAGGAATAGAGATGTATGTTATGCCATGAAAATCTTTTAAGTTTAAGCAAGGAAAATAGGTTGGTCAAAAAATAACTAAGGACTAAGGTCATAAGTTGGATAAAATACTTTGCTATAAATCATCTTGAATAAGCACTCTAATGGCTTAGTCATGATGTGCAAAAATACTTAGAGAAAATACTAAGTCTATTCTTCAAGGTGATCAACAATTATTAACAACTCTTTCTAAATTGGATATTCACTATAGTGAGAGAGACAGACACCCGGCCAGCCACTTAAGTTGTGGAACGGGTCTCATGTACGTGGACTTGTAAGGTTAATCTCCAGGCTGCGTCATCTCACTATGACGCTAGGATCCAACAAACTTCAAGATGGTAATAACATGATCAAAAATCGTTTATGTCTAAAGTGAAAGACAAGACTAGGAAAGAGGGAAAGGACAGATAGAAAGATCTAGAATCTTCTCCTTGCTTCCTTTTGTTCTTGATGTGATGAATTCATTGCAATTTTGTAGACTTGATGGTTATGAAGACTTGATGATTCTTGTATCATCGAGGCTGGTCTTGCATTTAACTTAGTCATCATGAAGTCTCAGAGACAAGAAAAGAAAGAGAAAAAGAAAGACTTAGAGAATAAAGGAGGTTGGTCTTCTTGAACTTCTTCTTGATTGTCTTATAAGTGCTTATACTTCTGAAGTCTTGTTTTCTTGGCTAAGTCCTTCGTTGGCCTTCTATCTCCATGTTGAAAATCCTAAGTGTGTAAGTGCATAGCACTTTACCAAAGTACTATGTTGCAAATAATCCTAACTTAGAGAAAATGAGGGAGGAGTTTTCCTATGAGTAGTATAACAATATGGTAAAATATTTTATGCATGCAATGCACTTTTTAATCATAGGAAACATAATACTAATTTTTGTGATATTTATAAAGTATGCATTAGGCTATAAATGCAATTTAATTAATTTCTATTATTGCAAATAATATAAAAGGAGTACATACAAGATTAAAGTTTTCTGTGATTAAACTTTTATAACTTAAAATCTTTAAGAGTGCTAATGGACATGGGGCTACTAAACAAATTTTTTAGCAATTTGATTCACACAAAAATAATTATTCTGTCTCAAGTTATGTCACAATACTCAAACATCATATTTTGAACTTGAAATAAATCTAAACTCCTCAAGGTTGAAAAACAACATAACTAACATAATCTACTGGTGATGAGCTTTCCAAAGATATTTTATTTATAAAATTTGAACTTATAGAATTAAAACTATAACTAAAACAATGGTTTACATGTTTCTATAAATAAGTAGTTAGTGCACGACTAAAATATATGTTTTTATTATACCACTGTATTCTACACGCTTATACAAATTTATAGACTACAAAATATTGAAAACAAAGTTATAGTTGATTTGATATGAATTTTGGAAGTTCTCTCTCTAAAATAGGCAGAAAAACGAAAATGGAAAATAGCTGACACAACAGCCACGCGGCGCGATGCTACTGGCCGATACCGATTCAAACAAGTCATCATATACACCGCTGGATCAAGATCTAAGGGATTACAGCGAGATGGTCTGGAGGTGCCGGCGCGGTTCGCCGGAGTTGAGGGAGACGGCGGCGCCGACGTCGGGTGGAGGTCGGAGACGACGTTCCCGTGGTTATCCGGACGTGTGGAGGGGCTCCCCGTATGTGGTGGCGTCGATGTCGTGGCTGGTGTCCGGGAGTGGCGTGGACGTTCCGTCGGAGAAGCTCGGGTCACCGGCGAGCTCGGTGAGCACGAACTCCACGTCTCTGCTGCGTTAAAAAGGGTAGGACGAGGTCAGTGGATGCGCACGGGGATGGGGAGAAAGAGGAGAGGGATCTCGGCCTCGGGGGTCACCTCACCTCGCCGGAATCAAATAAATCAGCCGTGGATGTGAAGAACTCCACTGAGCAAATTCTCCGGCCTGGGGGCGATTCGGAGAGGGGTTTTGGGTCAAATGATGGAGGAGGCCGAGGGCTATCTATAGGAATAAACGGTGCAAAGTTTGGTGGAGTAAATCACCCGCAATCATTCGGAGATTAATTTCGACCAAAAACGGCCGTGCCTAATGACGTACGAAATTAGAGTATCTTAGGGCGTTTCGGGGAGGGTTTTTGTAGGAGAATGAAAGAGGAGGTCGAGGGCTTTAATTAGGAAGAAAAATCGCGTGATTTGGTGGAGTAAAACGTCCGGAATCAAAGAAATTAAATTGGTCCGTTTTTTTGAAGCCACGAGCGTGATTTCAGGTGGCTGGAGCTTGAAGACGACCATGACGTCATCGATGACGTCAGCAATTATTCTTTTTCTTTTTCTGATTTTTCTTATTTATTTCATATGTTTTGATTTAAGTGTTCAAATGAAGTCAAATAAATTCTAAAAAATTGTAAAAAACAATATCTTTGTGTTAAACCAGTTGTGGGCATGTTTTGAACACTTTTCAAAAATCAAAATTTTGAATTAGTGATTAAATTCAAATTTGACACTTAATGTCAAATTTGAAAACATGGCTTAAATAATTTCATTTTTGGCTAAATAAAATTTATAAAAATACAACTCTTATATAGGTTTGAAATTAAGTTAATTAAACTCATTTTCCCATATTAAAACATTTTTGCCTTTAGTACAATATTAAATAACATAACACATTTATTTGAAATGGAAATATAATGTATTCATTTTTAAATTCAAAATATTTTGTGCACCATTAAGTTTTATATTATGATAAATCATTTGAAAAGGCCATAATATATATTGGAAAACATTATGTCTTTAAATCATTTCTTATCTTGAAATATTCATGAAATTCATTTTATGTTTTAAAAGTTGATGAAATGATTTAAATTAATGAGATGCTTATTTAGATAATTTAAATACTTATAAATATATATATAGTTTTCAAAGATATAAACTCTAGGGTTGAATTTACTAAAACCATGTTTTGAACTCAAGTAAATAATCAACCCCATTTGGCAAATATACCATGTTTTATATAGTTTAAAAGAAAATTTGTAAATATTATTTTAATATATGAATAGCTATGGCTAAGTGGTCGAAATCAAATACTTATTAAGAAACCTTTTTATTATAAGAAAATGGTTTGAAAGTTTGTAAACCATTTGTCAAAATATATAATGAAGTTTAAGAAAAACAATGGATAGTAAAATGTTTAACTTGAAACAACTTATGAAAATAGTGATTAATTAAAATAATAAACAAACTGGAAATTGGTATGAAGTCTTTTATGGTTGGTTTTCTTATGATTTTAATGTTTTTTAATCTAAAACAAAAGTTTGAATTTATACTGATTTTTAAACATTCCAAAATATTTGGATGTTATAGTTTTCCTACCAGAAACCCTAGCCACGAAATCCCCAAGTGAATGGGGGAGAAATGAAGAACGCTTTGGTGACGATGTAGATCGGTGCTTTCTCCTTCAATCCTCTAAAGGTCAATGAGTTTGAGTGGGAGGATTGGGAGGTCTTGGAGCTCGTAGCTTCGTATTAATGGAGGTGAGAGAGTGTAGAAGCTCAAGTCTTCAAAGGTAGGTGAAGGGGTCCTTTTATAGCTCCTCCAAAAACTGGCCGTTGGAAGCTGAAACTTACGCAGCGGTACTACCGCTGGGAGGGCCAGTAGTACCGTTGGTACTTTGAAACCAGCCGTTGGCTTCTTCGGCGGCAGCGCAGGAATTCCAGAACTTCATGGCGGTACTACCGCCAGGAGGGCCGGTAGTACCGTTGGAGGTGACGGTAGTACCGCTCTGGTACCGCTGGATGTACCGCTCCACGAAACAGAGCGCCAAAAACGGCGGTACCTCCGGCGGTACCACCAACGGCACCTGGGCACGAGCTGGCCTCGAATCTGCAAGAGAAAACACACAGCGGTACTACCGCTGGACGCCGGTAATATCGCTCCGGTACCGCTCGAGGTACCGCTCTGGGAAACAGAGCGCCGAAATCGGCGGTACCTCGGGCGATACCGCCAGCGGCAGCTAGCGCTCTGTGCTGGGCTCTGTCCAGTGCGAAGAGAGCGGCGGTACTACCGCTGGATGAGCCGGTAGTACCGCTCGAGCCCGATACTACCGCTCTGGTACCGCTCGAGGTACCGCTCTTAGAAACAGAGCGCCGAAATCGGCGGTACCTCGGGTGGTACCGCTAGCGGCAGCCAGCTACTGCCCCGTGCACTGGAGAGAGACCAGTGCAGCAGTACTACCACTGATACCAGCGGTACTACCGCTGCCTGGAGCAAAGCTTGCTGCAGGCCTTCTGTTGCGCCTGTTTGATATTTTCCTTTTTGCTAACATCTTACAAACATCCTGCAAACTTTAACAGAAATGTTAGATCACAGATTGTGTTGTCATTAGCACCAAAACAAGGGTTTATTAGAGAATGCTCTTTCAATCTCCCCCTTTTGGTGTTTGATGACAACACAACATAAATGGCGAGAGTTCACAAAATTTCGACGGAGCTCCCCCTAGATGTGTGCATACTTTTTAGGATGCTTTGAATACACAAATGCACAACATCTAGGATCAATGCTCCCCCTAAATTTTGCATTCCATGACACAATTAAATCAACCACAAATGCAAGAATACCCAAAGGACAAGTGAGCAACTTAAAGAAAGATAATAAGATCCACATGTCTTACACCATGCAAACATATAGGAGTTTCACAAGCAAATAAATTTAGGTGTTCACAAGCTTAAAAGGGTCGAAATAAGAGAAAAACGAGCTTGTGACACCACCCTGCAAATTCCCCGGAGAGCAACCTAATAGTTATCTCTCCCCCTTTGGCACCAAAGCACCAAAAAGGAAAAAATCGAGTCTACACGCCCCAAGGTTCCCAGTCCGGGTGAGAGGAAGAAGCATCATCATGCTCGGGGCTTGACCACGCAATGATCTCTCCATTGTCGTCCTTTGCTTGCCATTCATCCCATGTGGGGATGTTTTGCTCGGACCCGGAAGGCACATCTTCCCCTTCGGCACGACGGCGAGCAACCTTGACTTGGTGAGCCTTCATCTTCTCTTCATGAACATCAAATTGGTGTCGCTCAACTTTCTTGGACACCGTGAAGATCTTCTTCATCGCACGAGCCATCCATGAGAAAGAACCACCTTTGGAGGCATTGGAGGGCCCGGCTTCTTCATTCACCTCCTTGCTAGGCTTGAGCTTGTGTGGCTTGACAAGTAGCCGCTTGCCCTTGTGAGGAGTCCACTTCTCGGTGTCACCAAGGTCATTGATGTCATTGTGCTCAAGCCACTTCCACACCACAATCCTCATGATCAAGGGAGCAAAGGAGATTTTCTTCTTCTTGCTAATCACATGCCAAAGCTCATGCCAAATGTAGTCCATCACATCAAGTTTCTTGCCTTGACCCTTCATTTCCATGGTGAGGACCATCAAGTTCTTCAAGTAGCCATGGATCTCATCGATGTTGCCCACCTTTGGATTGATTGTCTCGCGGTAGATGCAGTGCATGATGTCCCAAGTGGGGTATAGGCCTTTGGAATCTTCAAACTTTCATTTATCCACGCTAAGGGGGTTGTAAAGGGGGGCAAGCTTCTCAACTCCGTAAGCACTCCCACCAATGAAGTGAACACGAAAGTGGGTCTCGTCAAATTCTTCCGGAGGGAAAGGTCCAAACTCTTGATAGTTGATGGACTCAGCAATATCTTCCCAAGATGTTTCAAACACTTTTTCCTTGGTCATCCACTTGATTCTCCTCTTTGTCTCATTGCCCATGTGTACGGTTGCCAAGAACTGCGCCACAATCTCCTCATCATAGTCTTGCTCAAGTTCCATGATGTGGAAAAAATCAAACTCCTCACAAATCTCCAAAGCCTCACCAAATTAGTTGGGCTTCGACCTCATGTACTCGATGTTGATGTGATGTTGAGTGACATGTTGTCCGTTGGTTTCTTCAAAAGGATCTCACGGTAACATTCTTCTTGGAAGGAGTTGTGAAAATAAGGATTGTTTCCACGGACGGAGTGGACTTGATCCATACGATCGATCACATAGAAATTCACCGCCCTCTTAGCCACGAACTCGGACTCACTGAGCTGACTAGCTGTCTTTGGACGCTTGGGAACGGACTTGGTTGGGGCCAGATACTTCCGGCGTTGCAAATTGTTGAGTGCTTCTTGAGCTTCATCGGAGGGAGCGGACTTTTGCTTCTTCCTACTTGCCGTGGACTTGGAACGACCGCTACCTAAGAATAGATTGAGATGGAAATCATATAGATGAGAATGCACAAATTCCATGAATTATGAACAAATAACACAAGTATACAAAATGCTAGGAAGAGTAAATCTAGAAGTAAAGTGTCACATTCGGGTTTGGAGGTGCAACAGTGGTAGAAGTAAAGCTTTAAGTTAAGCATTAGACCTATCTAGGGTTGCTCCAACAAATCTAAGATGGGAACTTTAAATCTAGCCTATAACTTTCCATGAAACATGTACACATTGTTCTAAAACCATAAAGAAGCATTCTATCAACTCCTTCAACCACAAATCCGAAAAGGAAGCACTAATTTCATCTCTATCCATCAACTAGATGAGAGAGAGAGGGATTTGGCTTACCGGATCTAATGGTGAAGGATCGAGGTGGAGGAGAGATGACGGAGTCCTCCCCGTGCAAGGAGCACGAGGTCCTAGGCCGAGGAGATCTCTTCCCGGCGGTGGAGGGGCCGGTGGCGGCGAGGGTGTAGTGACCTCACCTTTTATTATAAGGTGCAAGTCCCTGTGTTAATGTGCTAGTCCCTGGATCAAATGCTAGCACCACAGTTTAAGATGTATATCATGCAAAAGTGTCAAATACTTTATTAAATCGCATGATCTAGTGTTACAAATATCTCTTACAACTTGCATAACCTGGAAAGGCTAGCAAAATATCCAGGAGTAGCAGCGGAAAATAGTAGATACGATGAGCCTCATCATCTTCATGTGCCACAGGAAAATCATGTTGGTTGTAGACTCGAAATCCTTTCGAATACTCACTCGTCGTCTGTCAAATCTGCAAGGTTTAGTTGCAGCCCAGCTATAAAGGGTCAGCACAATTGAATTGTGGTGGCAAGTGACTTTTATTTCTAATATTCTACTAAGCTATATCTATATGCTTATTTGGCTGGTGGAGCTTAAGGCTATTGCGCAAAGCAAGTTTTCTCCTACTTTTGGTAAACACTTTTTGGAACAATAACTTCTCTTTAGGAGACATCTCGGGACAAGTCCATGTCCCCTACCCATGTTCACCCATCAAAGTTTCATTAAGAAATTGGAATGAAGAGATTTTCATAAGACAGCCTTGTGTAGTTACTCAAATTGTCCGATGCCGGGGACAGGGCTAAGATCTTAGGTTTTAACTCTCGAGAGGGTGTGCACTTTCACCATTAGACTTAATCAACCCAAACTATCCTCTACACTCCTTTAGTGAGAAGGAAAAGGAGAAGATCAAGACGAGACTTTTCAGAAGTTGCTTTCCCATGATCATACTAAGAGATTACCACCATCCTATCAACTCTACCACCATCAATCTCTTGACCCAGGTCGACATCAACTTACTCCATCAAGACAGAGCCCATATTGACCAATGGTTGCACGATAAGCAACTAAACTCAGTGTAAACTTAAATCTCATAGCCCTGGGTGGCCTACCACAAGTGAGCAACTCAGGTTAACACCGCATATCATGGCCCCAAGTAAGTGAAAACTATCTTGGGCGAAGAAAACCATGAGACTTTGCCCTGAGAAGCCACTCAACTTGAAACCTCCTCGATCGACCCAATCCACCCAGGCGTTAAATTAATTTAGTGGAAATTTTCATTTATCACATCAACCATAAAACAATCATTTTTGCAGCAGGTACTTCCACTAAATTATAATAGGGGTCTAACTGGAATTTCAAAGGGGTAACCTAACAGGTTTGCATAGCATACTACAATCTCCCAAAAACCTATCATGCATACTAGTTTTGCAAAATACTGCTTAAAACACTAGGTATGCAATAAAATAAAATAGTAGGTGTTTTATGAAGTCACTTGCCTTATGAAAGTTGTCATTTCTCACACACTCTTGTCCAAGTCAATAGTTGCTCCCCGTTTCAAACTATATAGTAAAAGGACATCCAATAAACAAGCAATTCAACAAACACAAAACATATTGAAACATACAAGCGTAACGAGTCTTCTCAGGAGGGTTTGGTCAAAGGTGTCACATAATTCAATATACAAAAAGAATTAATGTGCTTGGGTTTAGGGTTTCGCCAAGGGATGGTCTAGGGTCAATTGTACATTTTCAACTCGAATAGGTTGTATGGGTGTTTCCAAGTTTCTAATGAAATGGTCTTCAAAAGTTTAAACAAAGGGATATCAAGAAGTCTTAATCACAATTTAAAATCAAGGTTTAACACTTTAGTACAACTGTAAACATTTAATTTCATTTACCCAAGATTATGTTTGAAATTAATTTTAACCAAATTCAAATTCAAGAATTTCTTAATTTTCACATATCTATACATTTTAATTCCCAACTTCAAGGTTTATAGTATTAATAATAACTTAGTTATTTATAATGTTATAATGTTTCAAATCACATTTTTAGTAACACCTAATTAACCAATAACATTTATAAACACTTGTAAATGAACTAAAATCATTTAAAAGGTGTTAAACAAAACTTACTTATTAATGTTATGAAATATATTAATAAACAGGAATTTGAGCTTTCTCCGGACAAGGACAATTATTTATGCCTTTGGTGCAAAGTAATAAATTTTAAATTAATAAACCTTATAATGTGCTAAAAAAAATCAAATTAAGTCTCTGACCTTTAAATTCATTTTAAATTGTTCAAACATTATTTATAATTTTTTTTTATAAATGGGGTTAATAGACAGAGGGCTTTTAATTAAACTTATAGCTATTGGATTTAATCAAAAATAATGTTTGTATTAAAAGTTATGTAAAAAAATAGTCAAACTATTCAAATTAAACATACAACTATTAAATCATCAAAATAATTCTCAAAATTATTTTATAACAGAGGCATCATATCACACATTTTATAAAGTTTCTAAAACAATTTTATTTGCAATTTTTGGATTTATAGATTTAAAGTTATGATAAAATTACACAAATTCACCATTTGAAATTTGAATATTTTAAACTACGTCAAATTTGAATTATAAAAGTTCCAGCAGATTCTACTTGTGAATGGCTTTAATTTGATATAAAATTTGTCAAATTTGGATCTGTGAATAAAAAGTTATAACAAATCTAAGTGGTAGGGGCTTTTCTGCAAAACTGCCAAATAAATTTAAATAAGAAAAATCATTTTCTGACGTGGCAGCTGACGTGTCGCTTACGCGGCGCTGACTGTGCACGCCACGCCAGTGCTAACTGGATCTGATCTGGATTGTCAGATCCAGATCTGACGACCAGTACTGAAACGTACCGGTTCGATTCAAGATCTAATCTCCACCGTTGAACGCAGATCAGACGACTCACCTTGCTTTGGTCAGCAGCTGGCGGCGCTGACTCGCCGGAGGAGAGGAAGGTGGCGGCGCCGGCGTCGGTCTTCGACGGAAACGTCGCTCCGGTGGAGTTTGAGCTCGGGGAAGACGTCTCCCGGCCGCGGCTTGACACTGCGAAGCGATTGGTCGAGACGGTCGTGAGCTCCGCTTCCTGGAACGGCTGCTACGCTCGGGCGTAGCGAAGTTGCGCCGGCGTGCTTCGGTCGAGCACGAGGCGCTCCGCTCGGCTACAATTTGGAGAGAAGGGGGTGACTGCCGAGCGCTCACGAGCGAGGGGAGGAAGAGGAGGTGGGTCTCGGGCTCGGGTTCTTCTTCACCTCGCCGGGAGACGGAGAATCACGGCGGCGGAGTAGACGAACTCCGGCGAGCAAAAATGGCGGCCTGGCGGCGTGGTTTCAAGAAGTGGAAGAGGGGAAATGCAGAGGAGGAGCTGGGGATTAAAAAGGGCTAGGCACGGCGTCAGTTACTCTACGGAATCGCGAGATTTTCGCGGGATTGATTCGGCCGAAATCGTCGGGCGAGATTGACGGGAGGTTGAAGACGATGACGTCATGATGACGTCATCATTTTTCTTTTTCTTTTTCTGATTTTCCACTTTGCAAAAAGCATTAAACTCACGAAGACCAAAATTAGTGTGTTTCCAACAAACCAAGAGAGGGCAAAAAGGACTCCACGAAAGACATGAAATCCAACTCTTGTTACACGGAGAAGAGGGCGGTGGCCGAGGCCACCATGTTGGAGCGTATGGCATGTCACCGTGAAGATATATCTTGGGTACATAACCAATACTCGTCATTTTAGCTCATTTAGACATACGAATGAGTATAGAGTTAAAAGAACACTTGCTATCAGCACAATGGGGTGAGGGATTGTCCAATGTATTAGGACCGCACTCCCCCTATGTCCATGCCTACATCTAAACAAGATAAGATGCAATTACGTCCTAGGTGAGTGTGCAAGCGATCAAGCTAATAACCTCGAATCAATGATATTGAGCTCATTCCTCAGAAAGAAAAACCTTCCTTCCTCAAGGGGCTTCGTGAAGATATCCGCCAATTGATCCCTTGTGCCCACATATGATAAGTCAATATCTGCTCGGGCCACATGATACCTTGTGAAATGGTGGCGGATCTCAATATGCTTGGTTCTTGAATGTTGCACCGGGTTGTAGGCAATCTTGATGGCACTTTCATTCACATAGAAGAGGCACTTTGTCGCAATCGACTCCGTACTCCTTTAAAGTTTGCCTCATCCAAAGCAATTGTGTGCAACAACTTGCGGCGGCAACATCCTCGGCTTCGGCGGTGGAGAGAGATATACAATTTTTCTTCTTAAAAGACCAACTTACCAAGGACCTCCCAATAAATTGACAAGCACCGGAGTTTGACTTCCTATCATCTCGATCTCCCGCCCAATCGGAATCCATGTACCCACGTAATGAGAAATGTGCATCCTTGGGGTACCACAATCCATAGGTTGGGGGTATAAGACAAATATCTAAAGATTCTCTTGACCGCCATATCATGACTTTCTTTAGGAGCCGCTTGATATCTTGCACACACTCCTACGGCTAGCACTATCGGTCTAGATGCACAAAGGTAAAGAAGAGATCCAATCATCGAGCGATATAACTTTTGATCCACATCCTTATCCTTGGGGTTGAGCTCAAGGTGGCATTTGGTTTTCATTGGGGTAGAGGCACCCTTGAGCTCAAGCAACCCATACTTCTTGAGCATGTCTTGAATGTACTTTCTTGGTTGATGGACGTTTCTTCCTTCAATTGTTTGATCTCAATTCCTAGGAAGAACTTCATCTCACTCATCATACACATCTCAAACCTGTCAGTTATAAGCTTGGATAATTATTTGTTAAATGCTTTGTTAGTAGACCCAAATATAATGTCATCAACATATAATTGACAAATGAAAATCTCTCCATTTACTTTCTTAGTAAAAAGGGTGGGTCGATTTCCCCAACTTGGAACCCACGGTCTAGAAGTAGTTCTCTAAGGTGCTCATACCACACACGTGGGGCTTGTTTAAGGCCATAGAGTGCCTTATCCAACTTGTAGACATGGTTCGGATACTTGAGGTCCTCAAACCCCGGTAGTTGCTTAACATAAACAAGTTCATTTAGTGGACCATTAAGAAAAGCGGATTTAACATCCATTTTTTGTAACTTAAAGTTATGATGAGAGGCATAGGAAAGAATTATACGAATTGACTCAAGACGAGCCACGGGCGCGTAGGTTTCTCCAAAGTCAATGCCTTCAATTTGGGAGTAACCTTGAGCTACCAATCTTGCCTTTTTCCTCACCATCATGCCATGTTCATCTTGCTTGTTCTTGAATATCCACTTGGTGCCGATAACATTGCGGCAATCTTTGGGTCTTTCCACCAACTTCCACACTTTGTTGCACTCGAAGTTGTTGAGTTCTTCATGCATAGCATCAAGCCAATATTTATCTTCAAGAGCTTCAAAAACTTTCTTGGGTTCCACCATGGAGATGTGAGCTTGATGTTCACTAAAGCTTGCAAGTTGTCTTCGGGTAGAGACCTTGCTTCTCACATCACCAAGCACCTTGTCAAGAGATAGAGCTCTCAATTCTTGTGAGGTGCCAACCCTATTCAAGCGGCGGATCTCGATTTCCCTCCTTGTGGTGGGGGGAATGGCTTGATCATATTGATCATTCATGTCTCCGTCTTGACGGTCTTGATGGCCTTGATCAACCAAAGGAGTTGTCGATGAAGAAGCGGGTTGATCTTGGCCTTGGGGAGGTCTGTCATCCGTACTATCCATGGCACCGGAGGGTCCGGCGTTGGGAGCCGGAAGTTCCGGGTCAATGGAAATATCGAGGGCAGCTGGAAGTTCTTGTACTTCTTCTTGAATAGGCGTGTTGGGCATGGTGTTGTTGTCGGGTGCTTCTTGTGTGGGAGTAGCCACCACTTGCGTAGAGCTTGAACCTTGTTGAGCAACCTCATAATAGAGTTTGACGGGGCGCTGAATGCCCAAATCCATCCTTCGGATAGCATCTTGATTTGATCATCAGCTACATCGGAAACACCACTTTGCTCCACAAGGGAGCCATCATTCTCATCGAACACCACACCACAAATTTCTATGATAATGCGTGAGCCTTGTCATAGACTATAAGTGTGGGATTCGGAACCGTAGCCTACAAACGTCCCTTCAAGAGACTTAGAATCAAACTTGACTAAACGAACACCTTTGATGAGATAGAAACACTTACAACACAAAACTCGGAAGTAAGAGATGTTGGGCTTGTTCCCGGTAAGCACTTCATAAGGTGTCTTCATGAGTCCTTTGCGAAAGAAGATCCGGTTGGACGAATGGCAAGCGGTGTTGACGTCTTCGTCCCAAAAGTTGTTTGCGGACTTAAACTCCTCCATCATCGATCATGCCATCTCAATAAGTGTGCGGTTCTTCCTTTCGGCTACACCATTTTGTTGGGGAGTATAAGCAGCGGAATATTGATGATGAATCCCTTCTTCACTAAGGAACTTGTTCAAGGTGTAGTTCTTGAACTCGGATTCATTTTCACTTCTTATCACCAAGATTGGGACATTATGTTGACGGTGAGCTTCATTGGAGAAGTCGATGATAGTTTGTTGGGTCTCCGCCTTCGACTTGAAGAAGAAAACCCATGTGTATCTTGAATAGTCATCAACAATCACCAAGCAATATTTCTTGCCACCAAGACTAGCTTCCGGAATGGGACAAAAGAGTTCAACATGGAGAAGCTCCAAAACCCTCGTTGCTGAAATGATGGTCTTGCTTGGATGGTGGATGTCATGAATTTTTTGTTCAACACAAGCCCTACACATTCGATCCTTCAAAAAAGAAACATGGTCTTTTAGTCCTAGGATATGGCCACCCTTTTGGAGACTTTACAAAGTCCTCATATTGACATGTGCAAGTCGGCGATGCCATAACCAACCCAAGTCCGCCTTAGTGAATAAGCACATTGCATGAGAAGTGGTGACTCCGGAGAAGTCAACCACATAGGGCCCATTCTCAACGTACCCAACGAAACACACTTTGGGAGACTTGCTCCGCATAAGGATAACCATTTCCTTTTCGAAAATAACGGTATAACCCAAACAAGTTAGAGAATGAACCGAGATCAAGTTGAAACCTAGGGACTCGACAAGAAAGACATTCACAAGTGTGATGTCCGGTGCCACTACCACCTTGTCGAGCCCTATTACCTTAGACTTTTAATTGTCACCATATGTAACGGTCATTTGATCATCATTTCAACTCCGTTACAATCTCCTTGCTTCTGGTCATATGACTAGTGCATCCACTATCAATTATCCATTTCGATCCCCCCGAAGCAAGGCCCTCGGATGTCTTTGCCATAAGATATCTTGCATTCTTGATGACAGGGCTCTCATTTGGTGAGGAGAAGAGTGACGGAGGTGTAGAAGAAATGGCTAGTGCGTCCACTTGCGTTGGGGTGTCCTCCTTGTCACTATCTTCATCATCGGTGGGATATTGCTCTTGGGTCACCAAGACAATCTTTTGGTTCTTTTTGAAGAAGGGCTTCTTCATGGGCATAGGCCCCTTGCCCTTTGTCTTGGCCACGAGCCTCCCACAATGGTCCTCTCTTCTTTACCATGGTCAAACTACAACAAACTGGCTTTTGTCATCACAATTATAGCAAAGTCTCACCTTGTTGCTTGGCTTTCCTCTAATGGAGGGGAACTTCTTGTCAATCCAAGCTTTGGCCCTTCCGGGGTTCTTCCAAAAAGTTCTTGCCGCAAGACCCATGTGTTGGGTGAGAGTACTCTAGAGTGTCTCACTAGATAGCTCGACTTGATCACCATACTCATCTTCATCCTCTTCTTCAACGGTGACCTTCAAAGCAATTGAGGCATGTTTGTGCATCCCAATGGCTCTTGCTCTTGCGTCTTGAGCAATCTTGGAGGCAACCTTGTAAGCGGTCATCTCTTGCATGACTTCATTCGATGTCATCTTTGCGAAGTCATGTCTTGCTTGGAGTGTCTTCAAGTCCGTTTCCTCAAAGGGCAAGAGAGCATTCATGAACTTCCTCTTGATCCAAGCGTCATCAATGTAGACTGCACCGAGGTTCTTGAAAGTGTTAGCAATCAACACCTACCTCCGGTATATGTCCTCATGGCCTTCTCCATCCAACTTGTAGAACCCTTCCACCTCAGTACATAAGGCATCATACTGGTTCTTCTTCATGCTGTCATTACCGACAAAGATGTCGGAAATAGCATTCCACACTTCTTTGGCGGTGGAGAATTGTTGAATGAGAGGCATGTCCTTTTCTCCAACGGCCATTTGAAGTTGATCAAGATCGGTGGCATTGAGTTGACTATAAACCACCTCTCTTCTTTTCAAGTTGGTTGGATCGTGGGCCTTGAATCCTTCTTCAATGATGCGCCAAAGCTCAATGGAGGCACTACATAAATGAGACTTCATTTGAAATTGCCATTGAGAGAAATGAGTAGGCTTGATCTTAGGAGGATCACTTCTAAAGTTTACATGAGGGCGATGGATAGAAGGGTTAGGAGAGTAATTATGGTTAACATTATGAAATTTCTCTCCTTGGGTGGGATTAGTGGAGCTAGGTGTTTCATCCTTTTCGGCCTTCCCGGAGGGAGCATTTGGGGGAACATCTTTGGACCCATCCGAGGGGGATTCCTTAGGGCTCCCAACGTGCTCCTTAGGTGGGGGAGAAGGAGAAGTAGCCTCCGGCTCCTTAGACTTAAGATTGCCATAAGCATCTCATTCATCTTGAGGAGTTAGGCCTCCAAGGACGATCTCATTTCCATGAGGTCGGCCATGGTTTCCCCTTTGGCTAACGCCTCCTTCTCCGCCTCTAATTTTTCACGGGCGACCCTCTCGGCATCGGATTCCGTCATCGTTGCACTTAGGCGGTTAAGACCTTAAAAGTGAACCTGCCTCTGATACCAATTGAACGGGAATCCGGCACCTAGAGAGGGGGGAGGGGGTGAATAGGTGCTATTAAAAATTTTAGGTCTTTTTCAAATTTAGGCTCAACACAAAGCTAAATTCTGTAGATATGTAACTACGGTGAATTTACCTAAATGACAAGCTAAGCAATAACAAGATAAACAAGAGTACAAGACAAGCAAGTAAGAGAGTAAGGATAAGAGGAACCAAGTGAAGCACGCGGAGACGAAGAGGTAATCCCGAGTTCCACCCAAGGGTGTCCGTCTCGTTGGAGAGGTGTGCGCT
This sequence comes from Poa annua, assembly GCA_026929855.1. Lineage (NCBI taxonomy): Eukaryota > Viridiplantae > Streptophyta > Magnoliopsida > Poales > Poaceae > Poa > Poa annua. The sequence continues at coordinate 181,582,762 of CM049426.1, forward strand.
ACCACAACAGGTTAGCCGCAACGCCACAAAGGCTCACCTTCTTCTCCGATGAACTCAACTACAAAGGTTGCGAGTTCACCTTCCACTATTGATCCCCTTTTAGGGCGGAGATCGAATCCCTTACAAACGCTTGAGGCACTCACCCACAACTTAATTGGGGCCTCTCAAGATGATCACAAAAGGTCAAGGACCACAAAAGGTCAAGGCAACACCAAGATTACAACAATGGTGAACTAGGTTTTCCTACCGGAAACCCTAGCCACGAAATCCCCAAGTGACTGAGGGAGAAATGAAGAACGCTTTGGTGATGATCTAGATCGGTGCTTTCTCCTTCAATCCTCAAAAGGTCAACGAGTTTGAGTGGGAGGATAGGGAGATCTTGGAGCTCTTAGCTTCATATTAATGGAGGTGAGAGAGTGTAAAAGCTCAAGTCTTAAAAGGTAGGTGAAGGGGTCCTTTTATAGCTCCTCCAAAAACTGGCTGTTGGAAGCTGAAACTTACGCAGCGATACTACCGGTGGGAGGGCCGATAGTACCGCTGGTACTTTGAAACCAGTCGTTGGCTTCTTCGGCGGCAACGCAGGAATTCCAGAACTTCATGACGGTACTACCGCCAGGAGGGCCGGTAGTACCGTTGCAGGTGACGGTAGTACCGCTCCATGAAACAGAGCGCCGAAAATGGCGGTACCTCCGGCGGTACCACCAACGGCACCTGGGCACGAGCTGGCATCGAATCTGCAAGAGAAAACACACATCGGTACTACCGCTGGACGAGCCAGTAGTAACGCTGGACGCCGGTAGTACTGTACCGCTCGAGGTACCGCTCTCGGAAACAGAGCGCCGAAATCGGCGGTACCTCGGGCGGTACCGCCAGCGGCAGCTAGCGTGCTCCGTGCTGGGCTTTGTCCAGTGCGAAGAGAGCGGCGGTACTACCGTTGGATGAGTCGGTAGTACCGCTCGGGCCCAGTACTACCGCTCTGGTACCGCTCGAGGTACCGCTCTTAGAAACAGAGCAAGACGAAATCGGCGGTACGTCAGGTGGTACCGCTAGCGGCAGCCAGCTACTGCCCCGTGCACTGGAGACAGACCAGTGCAGCGGTACTACCGCTGATGCCAGCGGTACTACCGCTGCCTGGAGCAAAGCTTGCTGCAGGCCTTCTGCTACCCCCGTTTTGATATTTTCCTTTTTGCTGACATCTTACAAACATCCTGCAAACTTTAACAGAAATGTTAGATCACAGATTGTGTTGTCATTAGCACCAAAACAAGGGTTTACTAGAGAATTGTCTTTCACACTTCCTTGATTTTCGGCCGGTATTCTTTCTCTTCTGTCCACTGTATCGAGCAACAGGTTTCGTTGCAGATGTAATTCCATTGCCTGTATTATTAGGTGCTTGCGAACCACCAGCACCAACACCATGATTATGCGTCGTCCGCGGCTTACATGCCTTCTTAGGCGATTTCAAATCACCCGTACCATCACTCCTTGCTGTTGATCTTGCAGGAGCATTTGTTGGCCCACCTTGGCCAGATTCAGTATGATAGCTCGAAAATGAGCTCTGACCTGAGTGTGATCCAGAGAACCTTTTCTTCTCATCTGGTACACACAGTCTAGGTCCATGATACGGCAGTACACCATCCTCATCACGCTCACCCGGCATTGGACAGGCCACCGAAGAGTGCCCCAGCCTACCACATGAGAAACAAAAAATTGGCATCCTCTCATACATGACTTGATACACATCAGTTTCTTGCCGTTTCTGGGAGTACACAGACACACAACGCATGAAGGGTTCAAGCACATTGACAGAAACCCTCACACGCATGTAATTCTCCCACGCCCGACCTTTATCATCCACTTCCATCTTCTCAACGAAACCCAGATTGCTTGCCAGATTTTACCCTAGTGAATCATTCATCAAACCAAAAGGTAAATGCATGATCCGAGCCTGTCAAAACAAATGTTATTTGACGGATGGATCAAAATCCTTGAACAGAATTGCGTGCTTGCTGGCTGTCCATGGGGAGCCCTCGTGAACACGATCTAAGTCTGCCTTACATGCAAATTCTGCCATGAACATGTTGGTACCAAGTGGGCGAATCTCCAAACCTCTAGGGTTACCCCAAGCCGGTCGCAAGATCAACCTGATCGTCGTGACATGCAGTGGGTTGGGAGCCAAAACCTTACCAACAATAGCCCACTCCGGGCATCCAAGGTACTCATCTTCCTCATCAGCCAGGACGAAGGCCGTTGAAACCTGCGAGGTGAGGTTGAGGTGACCCATCATCTCAGCTTCCCTATCGTCCGCCGTAGACGTAGACGATCCAGATCCCTCCTTAGCTTTCCCTTTTCCAGTTGAGTCTGATCGCCAGACCGGCAGATCCTTGCTAGCCGCAGCCGCGGCATCAGGAGCTTGATCCCCCTTTCCCGATTGCAATCCAGCCATGGCAATCATCCAAAACCGACGGTAACCGCACGTCGCCAAGGGCGGGCAGCGGACCAAAGTTCACCCCTTGATCACCCCGAGCATGTTGGGAACAGGAAGATGGAGATCACCGGCACTAGAAGCAGCGGAGGAGAGGAAGAAAAGGTTGGAGACACAAGCGATACTTCGCCGCCGTCAAACGGAGTCAAGGAAGACTAGGGAAATCGCCTCCGGAGTCGCCAGAGAGAGCGCCCTATTCTAACTGACACATACAAACTATCCATTGATCGTATGAGTACATCTCAACATTATTTACCAACGGGCTCTACCCACTCACAAATTGTGTTTTTAGAAAAGAAATAAGAAAAGGTCCAACCCAATCAAAAGAGAAAAGGCCCAAGTTATCTACACTCTAGAGAGAAAAGCCCATTGAACGTAACGCTTCCTTTCATCTTGCTGAAGCCTGAATCGCAGCGAAAATGAGCTCTCGACCTGCCCCTAATGGCGCCAGGACAGAAACGAAGCTTATTCCCCTACTTGTACGTATACCTTGCTAGGGGCCCCATGGGTTTGGGGGGCTGGGGCGGTCGCCCCTCCTGCCCCCCTCAAGACCGGCCCGGCTCGGAAGGCACCGGGTCCTGACGGATTCACGGTCGAGTTTGTGCGTAGGATTTTGTGGACATATTCCAGCAGTTATATGAGCTACTGGACGTGGGTTCAGCCGCTTGAATCAGGCCCTTCTCACCCTGCGCCCAAAGCGTGCAGACGCATGCCAGCTCAGCGAGGGACGCTCCTTAAGCTGGACTTGGCACGCGCCTTCGACTCACTCACCTGGCCCATGATGTTCGAGGTCTTGCGCCAGTATGGGTTCGGCGACATATTTCTTGAGTGGATTGCCATACTCCTCACTTCAGCGAGTACGCGAGTCCTTCTCAACGGTGTGTCAGGACCTCCTATTTGGTACCGCTGTGGCCTGCGCCAAGGAGATCCGCTATCACCGCAGTTGTTTGTCCTCGCCGTCGATGTGTTGGCCGACTGATCCGGCGTGCGGTTTACATGGGCATCTTGGCACGCTTACATCCCAGCCGCCCCATGCACTCTGTGTCCTTGTACGCAGATGATCTGGTGTTGTTTTGCCACACCACTGCTAGCGATATCACTGTCGTGAAGGAGATCCTTCACCTGTTTGGCCGCGCCTCGAGACTGAACGTGAACTATGCCAAGAGTTCCACATCATTGCTGCATTGCGACCTGGGCGAAGTCAGCCCGCTCATTGCTCACCTTGGATGCCCAATTGTCGAGCTACCGATCAAGTACTTGAGCATCCCGCTCACACTCTGTCGCCCCACAGCGGCGCAGCTGCAGCGCATCGTCGACGCGATCGCCATGAGGCTCCCTACTTGGAAAGCGGGTATGATGAACAAAATAGGACGGTTGGCAATGGTCAAGCATGTGCTTAGTGCCATCCTGATCCAAGCTAATTGCATATGCCCTTCCAAGAAGGCGCTTCGACAAATAGAGAAGATTCTGCGTGGCTTTCTCTAGGTTGGCCGTGCCGAGGACAACGGCAGACAATGTCATGTCAAGTAGTGACGTGTTTGCCGCCCAACCCACCTTGGCGGCCTGGGCGTCCAAGACTTGGAGCGAGCAGGGATTACATTGCGCCTACGCTGGCTCTGATTCTCCAAAACAGACAGCAATCGCGCATGGCAAGCACTAGACCTGCAGTTTTCTCCTAGTGAACGCTCGCTTTTCTTCACCCCCACTACGATGGTGGTGGGAAACGACACGACGGCAAGGTCCTGGGAGGACAAATGGATTGAAGGAAGATCGATCCGCGAGCTCGCTCCTGCCTTACATGCTTGCACCGCAAGATCAAGACCGTCACCGACGGACTAGACGACAACAAATGGGCACGAGACATCCAGGGAACCATTGGCATTGCGGAAATTGGAGAATATCTGCAAATCTAGTTTATGATTGAGCATTTCGCTCTCACAGACGAACCCGGCCAACTTCTGTGGTGATGGACGGCGAACGACACCTATACCGCCAGCTCAGCCTACCAGGCCACGTTCCACGGATCGATCTCCTGCCCCTCCTGGAAGCTTACATGGAAGGCTTGGGCGCCGCCCAAAGTGAAATTCTTCCACTGGCTCGCCAACCTCGACTGTTGCTGTATCGCGGAAAGGTTAGCCCGACAAGGCCTGCAGCACCATCGCGCTGCCCCTTGTGCAATCAGGTTCCTGATACCATGCGACACCTCCTCCTGGAATGTCCATTCTCTCGCCAAACCTGGCATGAGATCCTCTCCTGGCTCCATGTGCCAATTGCGGCACCCAACCAGGAGGAAACACTCACGACTTGGTGGCTGCAAGCCAAGACAGGCACGTCCAAGACAATGCGTAAGGGCCTCGCCTCCATCACCCTCCTTGTTCCATGGATGATCTGGAAATTGCGCTACGACTGTGTCTTCGAGCAAGCTCAGCCCATTGTGCATGACCTGATGTCCAAGATCAAAGAGGAGGCAAGAACATGGGCTAGAGCAGGTGCCTTAGGTCTAAGAGTCATCCTACCATCCACTTGGGATGTGCACTAAATCATGTACTCTTAATTTTTTTTGCTTCCTAGGAGGTGTGTAAACATCATTCTATCTTTCAATATAATGAAACGCAAAGGTCCTTTGCGTTTTCACGCAAAATACATTATAGTTTAGCATATAAAAAACAAAAAATGAATCCAATATTACAAATGCAACAAATTGTTGGTTATGCAATACAGTTAACATTTGTTTGTTAAGACTGAACACTACTTATGTATAACATCTCATCTACCAAATGAAGTCGATTCAATAACCTAGAACACACTGTCCAATCCGATCAGAAAACAAATCCACTTGTCCACAAGAGTAATTAACCAGTAAACAAACATAGATTAGTCAGACTACTGAAAATCAAGATTAAGGAGACAAAAGTTAAGATTAAGTGATAATATAAATGATACTAAATCAAACAAATACATAATTACAAAAAACATCTCAGTGACAAATTATCAGATTGTTGCATGAGTTCGTTAAACCCACAAAAGACCATTTGTCGGAAACAAAATTTGACAGAAATATGTTTTAGGCACAAGTACAGATCATCAGATCATCACACAGTTGTGCAAAAATTTAAGCAGTCAGACTAGCTACTTTGGACTTGAACTGTGGGTACACCTACGGAGGACTTACATCAAAACAGTGTGGTATCAAAACGTCAGTGCATAAACAAATAGATAATAATTGGCTTTAACTGTTTTGCGTATTATAGAGGAGTGACGGGGGTTAAACATAGTTGAAGAACCAAATGAGGGAAAATGCATGCTTTCAGGAACATATTTTTGAAAATTAGCATTGCATATTAAATTGAAAAAGCCTTAAACTGTCTACAATTGTATTGTTGGCATGTACTGGATAAAAGCATGGAAATCACAAATCAAGAACCAGATAGAGGGTGTGAGAATGATGCAATTGATCACAATACAAGTGTACAACACAAGAATCAAAACAGCTGGCCTCTTTGAAAAAAAAATTACACAATATCATGTACTACCTCCGTTTAAAAATAAGTGTTTCAAGTTTGTCAAAAAACAGATGTATCTAGACATAATTTTATCTAGATACATCTTCTTTTTAACAAACTTGACACTTATTTGTAGACGGAGATAGTACCAACACAGGAAATTCCTGAATCCTGACAGTACCTTTATAATTACTGGTAGCCGTCCTTAGAAAATTACCTCTACTGCATTTTTGTTCCGTCTACCGTACTTAGAAATCGTGCGGCAATACAATAATGGAGATGAGCTTGGTATCCAATCTTTCAGATATATTATCTTCTTATCTAGCCATCCTTCTACAAAATTAGAAGGGAGTTTGATATGGAATCCGTAATTATTGCATATGTACCTTGCTCTATCGTTGCTGCGTAAATTGTGTTATAATAGAATTATCTACTAACAGTCTCCATTCTTTACCAGAACATAATTCTTTTAACTTCTTATAGTTTTTCTCACAATGATTGGAGAGTTGTATTTTTGGGTTTAAGTTACATCATCTTAGAGCATCTCTAACAGATCACTCAAACCGCGGAACCTTAAAACCAGGTTCACGAACGGAGCATTTTTTTGCACAAAAACGACACGCGCCATAGCAGTACCCGTAAACAGATCCTCAAAAAAGAATATTCCAAAGGACCGACCCGGTCAACACCCGTCTGCCCCCACCCTCCTTCCTCCCGATGCCCCAACTTCTCCACCCCACACCTCTGGCCCGATCTTCTGGAGAGTCGCCTTGGTCATCCACCGCCGTCCATCGGCAGCCCTGTGGCCGCCTCCCTCGTCCCGCGCCTCCTCCTCCGCCCTGGCCGTCGAGCCTCTGCACCGCGGCGCGCAGCACGGCAGCGGCGACCTCTCCCGCCAACTCCCACGCCGGCGACCCCTATCGCCCCTCCCGCGGCCACCCCATGTAGCGCGGTGCCCCCTCCCGTCCCTCCTCCTCTACCCCGCCGGCGAGCCTTCCCGGGGCCGGCCCCTGCAGCGTGGCGACCGGCGGCGACGTCCCCTCCCGCTCCTCCTCCGCCAACGGCGCCGACGTGGGGAGCTCCGACTCCGACTCCGGCGGTCTAGGATTCCGGCGAGGCTCATTCCAGTGACGGTGCGGCGAGGCTCATTCCGGCGGTCCTCCGGCGGATTCCAGCGAGTTCCATGGCGGAAGTTCACCGGCGTGTCCTGAACATTCAATCCCGCCAACTGCTCTCCCAGTATATAGGCACCCTTCAGTTCGACAGCGAAGCCTGCGAATTCGAGGTTCCGTGGGTCGATTTCCCGGATGCCCTTAAATATTTTTATGGTCACGCGACGTTTGAGAGCACTGCTATTTCTTGTTTTAAGGTTTCCGAACCGTGTTTGGCAGTTATTTTAAGGTTCGGCACGGTTTGAGAGCTCTGTTAGAGATGCTCTTAGCAATCAAGTAATTCCCAAAGTAAGAGATGCTTATCACCTAAGCTTCATGTAAACATGAATTTTTTTTCAGAATGTATTAGTAATAAGTTGGATTGTGCCGTGTTAATGTGCGTTTGAACATGCTCTTATTAACCTGAACATTTGTTTCACAGGGCATTGGCTTTCAGGTGTGGGCAGCAATATTATTTTTTTCTTGTATGGATTCATCTTCCCATGCTAGGCCTATTGCATTGTGTATTTGCGTGTCTGGTTTTCATGTTAATTCTAGGCCTATTACATTTACATTGACATATTCACATATTTTCATATTGGGTTAACCTGGTCATTAGCTCGTTTGCATCCATTAAAAACTCTACCAGTCTATCTTGTTACTCTACAAGTACCTAAGTTTGTATATTATCAAAATTCTGAGCAGTGCTAGCTTATATTATCCCTAAATTTTTTGAAGTTCAGATATGAGCTATGCCGAAAATATATATTAAAAATTGTTTCCTCTGTCCAAAACATTTTTCACATGCATTAAAAAACATTGTTATAAAAAATTATGTGAAGTGTGCAAATATAAGCATGGTGTAAAATACTCACCTTGAGTAAAATATGCCCTTTGGCCAGCCCGATAAAAATCCTTAGGATGTAAGAGGTGCAATGAAATTCCGTAGTATGTAAAAGGTGCAATTTAGTAAGAGTTGGTGATACATTTACCTGTACTGCCGGTGTTCATTAGGTCAAAAAATGGAGTCCGTTCCTAATTATGCTGAGAGGATGCCATCTGCAAACAAAACGCTTCTCCCAATTTATGTGGAGAAAAATCTGGAACCAAAACAATGCTACATCAGTTCAGTTTTCATGTAGAGGGAAAAATCAATATCATGAAAACTTAATTGATGATATCATGTAGAGAAAATTCTGAAACCAAAACAATGCTAAATCAGTTAAGTTTATCTTTACTGTAATTTTGCATGGACCATTTTAGACCCAAAAAATCGAGAGTGGTTGCCATACTATCGGCAGAACCATTTGAACAATCCAACTTTTGGTCTTTCTAAATGTGCTCATATTCAGAGTCGAAAGAAAAACTAAAGAAAATGAAGCAAAACAACCTTGCCCATCATTAGTCAAGCCACCAACTTTTGTCATTTTTGTGTAGCCCATAATACAAAAGATTTTGCATTGTTTTTTAAAGAATTTGTTTAAATCTCATAAATATGATTTTCGAATTTTTTAAACTGGCAGGAGCAGCCAAAATCTGTTTCCGAAAATAATAGCTGATTTAGAACAGAAACTCTAAAGTTCTTAAAACAAGTGATTTCTAACATAAACTCTATAGGTTTTGCAACGTGTTACAAGATTAATTTAGATAGAAGGATTTACCTTTGCTAGCTTTTGGTTGCCTTATGGTGAATATTCCTTTCAACAACATCGTCAGGAATAACAATAGGGAGTGCATATGTCTCAGACGCCTGATTTTTTCTTAAGTCCCAATCGACTCAGAAAAGTGCAACTACAGTTAAAAAAAAGTGCAACTGAAATGAGTTACACTTTTCTGACAAAAAAGTGCAATTGCATTTTTCTATCAGAAAAGTGCAACTGATGCATATTTTCATGGATGACTGAGACTTAAGAAAATCTCAGGCAGCTGAGATTTAGCAAAACCGATAACAATATCTCACTTTGCGCACATAAAATGGCGATAGATTAAAATTTGCATTATAACTCAAGGTCCATTCTCCAAAACTAAAAAACATGTACAACCATAAAGAGCTGCCAAAACCTGCAGATTTCCTACAATTAGTTTTTAAATATTCATAGTCGCGAGGGGCATCAAAGCAATAGTATAACTGCAGCATAAACAAAAAAGATTGCACACAGGATGAACCATTTCCACAATACATGAATATTGGATATTGGTTGCCCCCTGCCGGCCCCAGCAATCATCAGCATGCATCGCAGAAGCAAGCACGCGTGCCCAGCAGATCAGCAATCAAGCAGCCAAGCATGCTCCACGCTAGATTGGAAGGTGATTCCAGGTGGCAGAGAGGGGCCAATCCAAGCAGAGGCGAGGGAAATCCAGGTGGCGGCGGCACGATTCTTGGCGGCGACAGCAAGATTCTAGGCGGCGGCGATCCAGGTAGCAGCGGCTGCAACTTCCAAGTTGCAACGTCCGAGCCATGAGGCATGGTTATGAGTAGCGCTGTGTTGGCGAAGGTGGAGGTTGAAGCGTTGCTGATTCAGAGGAGATGGGAGAAATCAGCGAGCTATTAAGACAACTAGTTGAAATCGGCGCGGCCACACGCCGTGAAAAATCAAGGTGTCAGTATATTATTTTATTTTTTACAGTGAGAATAAAATATTTGTTTATTGAATAACTGCATAAAGTATCATATATAATGACTACCAGTGGTAATAAATATACTGCCACCCATGTCTATATAAGATAGAGGTTAAAACTTAACTTTCTTATCCATGCATGTAGTCCACACTTTCTTGAACTGAAACTCCATATTTCCAATAAATGCTCAATGTACCAGCACACAGGGTCGAAGAAGCCTGCTAGGTGCCATAGAATGTGCCGAAATGCCTACCTCTATGGTTTGCGTATAACGTGAATAGTGAAGGGGATCGTGTGCAGAAAACAAAATTTTTTCTAGCAACGATATCCTTAAACTAGCCAAGATCTACACTATGCAGATATAGAAGTACGGCGGAGATCGGAATACATACCCTCGTAGACCGAATAGCGGGGATTACGCTCCCGCACAAGCGTTGACGATGAAGACGCCGTAGCCGACCTCTAGGTCGCGGAGAACTCAGCGCGACGAAGACGACGAAGATGACCCCGAGGTCGGGTGGAGGAAGTAGGCCTCCGAATACCGCTAGCGCATCACCTCGCAGGGAGTCGCACACATACGGTGGAGACGACGGCCTCCAGTCCAGGACGAGCAGCGGAAGACTTGGACCGGAACACCAGCAGCGCGGCAGCGGGCTATGGTGGAAGAGATCCCCCTCCTCTACTCGGCGCGGCTCCGTCAAGGGAACCACGAGATCGAGAGAGAAATTGGGAATTAATTGGTGAATTAAAAAGCCAGGGGTGCCCCTTCTTATATAGGCTCCCAGGGGAGCCAACCTTGCCAGCCAGGCAATGTGGGACTATCCCCCATTGCCTGGTTCGGCCAAACCAGGTGCGCCGGCCCTAGGTGGGCCCCATTTGGCCCACCTAGGCCGGCCAAGCCTCCCCCACAAAATTCCCTTGAGGGTTTTCCCCCCCATGGGCCTTCTTTCGACCAGAAGGCCCATTTAGGGAAATCAGTCTAAATAAATCCGAAAATAAATATATAAAATCATATTTGCATATTAATTACACTAATTAATATCAAACATAATATATATAATTTTTCCTAGCTCCGAAAACTCTTTCGGCGCTGCCCGATCTCCATTGGACCCCTCCCGGGACGCTCCCGGTGATCTCTTTCCTTTCCGGTTGTCTTGTCGAAACCCCTTAAGTGTGTTACCCTAGCGGTTCGATATAATATCAGGTATGATCAAGACTCCTCAATGATCAACGACTAACTCGTAGGCCTGGACCACATGAATTAACCCCTGAGATATAACGAATGACTTTCATCTATCAAACCTGGACGTATAGTCTTAAACCCTTTGTCATGGCGATACTTAGCATGTCCGAGCATCATTCTCAGATATCTCCATACCTAGCATGATCTCGTTACCGACATCGCTATCTTCTACTCGTCTATGATATTATGTCAGCTGGTGACCTAGTCACATGTTTGCAAACTCATTTGACATAATCTCACCGAGTGGGCCCTAAAGTATCTATCCGGCTATGTGGACTGACAAATCCCGCTGTTGACCCCTCGTCTCAACTACCCCTTTCCGATACCCAAAAATATCACCGTTATTGTCATACTAAATAAGATACGACGTTTGGTGCGATCAAAGTATCTTTCAGGGATAATAATAAGAGTTGATCTCACGGTCTTAAGACGTAACGACTATGTCCTACAAATACTGGGTATGTCCATCACATCGTTACTCCTAACGATATGATTTCCATTGCCGACCGGCGCCATGCCCTATGATCGGAAAACCTCGATCATCAATCGCGCAACGAAACTAGTCTTAGTAGAGGCTACTAGGGACCTGGTTGTTTATCTACCACGCCTGTATTAATGTTTCCGCTTAATACAGTTAGAGCATGGTATAAAACCTATAATGAACGATTGGGATATTGCCAATAATCTATGTTTATTAAGTGCCTCTAGGGCATATTCCCTTCAGTCTCCCACTTGCACTAGAGTAACACTTAATCTAGTTTACAACCTGGTAAAAGCTCAACACCCATAGCATCTTGGTGCCTGCTCGCCTTGTGGAAGAGGAATACAGTCAATAGAACTCACACATTGAGATCTATATGTGGTTTGCAACACTTCTATGTCACCTAGTTTGACATAAACCCGTATCTTACGATGACGGTGAAATATATCCCAGTGGATGGAGTGAGACTCGAGCATTCGCGTAGCATGCGCCTTAAAAGTCTGAAAGATCTATTAAGGGGACCACCTACGTCCGGAAAACTGCTCAGTCCAATCGCACTTGCTACTTCTAAAGTCGCGATATATTTCTATACCTATGTAGATTATACGACAGTGCATTCATGTGCGACTTCGCAAACTAATCATGTCTATCTTCAAAATAAAGGACATCTCCTATACGAGATTTCTAGTCGTATGGGTCAGTGTAATAACTTGCATCATCGTAACCGCTTTACGGCAAGTTGCCATTCCACTCTTACCCTTTACTAGAAAGCCTATCTTCAGTTCTCATAGACACTGAAGAATAAACTTAACGTTTGTTCATTGATCCACACAAGGATCACTCTAGAACCTGTTCTTGAACCAAGAACTCGGGTCACACCAAGTCGAGCTTTCAGCCTGATAGACTCTATGTGTGATACATAGAGAATGTCGAACATCATTTTCTATCACTGAAAAAGGCAAGATTAACTTAATCTTTTACCTAGTCATACAAGCAAGAACCTCTTTCTTCGCTTGTCCTTTTCTGAAACACTTCAGAATCCTGACTTAGGAAATACTCCGACTTAATGTTATTAAGCCCCCTCTGATCTATACAATTATAAATCGGATGCCTAATACTCCTAACTTCATTTCACAGAAAATTTAATCACTTAAATAATCCTTTACACTCTACTAGAGGATCTGTGTCATTCAATATGTCGTTACATACAGAATCACAAATGACACCTAGCTCCCACTCAAATATGCCTTCCGCATATAAGATCAAGGAAAAGCTACTTAGCTCCCACTCAAATATGCCTTCCGCATATAAGATCAAGTAAAGCTACTTTGCTCCCACTCACTTCTTTGCAAATGTAGGTTTCTTCAACTATTTTGGACAACTCCAAAATCCTTTGATCACATTATCAAAGTGAATATTCCAGCTCCGATATGCTTGCTTCTGCCCATGAATGGACAACCGAAGTTTGCACACATGTTTAGCATCCTCAGGATTACAAACCATTCTTAATGACACTATTAAGAACCATGGTTTTCTCATCCATCTATCAATTTCTCATTCGAAATTATAGTAATTGCTAAACGACCCAGAATAGATTTAGTCTTCGCCACTTGAGACAAACTCTCATGTGGTCTGTCGGAACTGTTTCACGACAAATCGAATCTGCTTAATATCTACTCTCTCATAAAACTCCATATACTATCAACATCCTAGATGCCATCAAGAAGATCTCCCAAGTCATTACCTGGTAATCGTATATGGATTTTATTTCGGATCATAAATGACTCATAGCCATTTCTCGGACTTAGGTACACCATCTCTTCTTCGTAGTTCGTAGGTCTATCATATTCCATTAATATGACCTTCATAACAAGATTGTCGTAACACACAGTGTGGAACACAACCTCGTATGCCTACGCTCTTAGTATGAGCTCAGAACATCATGATTTTGAATCATCAGATTTTTCAAGCTGTGGAGCCTAACACCGAAAACACTTTCGATTGCGCCACTCTGTTGTTTGGAGAGGAAGTTCACCAACTTCGTCTTGCTCTACTTTCTTTCTCACTTATACCCTCGGACAAGAAACTATTTCTTTCGCAAGGTATATCCCGGCAAAGATTTTTCCTATGTCGTGAGACATGTACCCAACTAACTCTTTAGGTAGGGTATACTACAAAGATTAATCCATTTTAGGTTCGATTACATCGAAACACTAAATTGCTGAAACGACAATCCAGGCTAAAAGCCACACCATTACTCATATGGCATTGTCTCCATGGATTCAAATGGTTTACCTATTTGCTAACGTGAGTGTGTACGTTTCTACCATATGACTCTAATGATCACAATAATTCGGTAAGAGATTTATTTACCACACACTATCCGATAGGGTGCGATTACGACGCCCTAACACACCATAACACTATGGTGTTCCATGCGACGTAATTTGTGGAATTCTTCTCACAAGTCTTCCAATGATGTGCCACCATTATAACTCAAATCTTCATTCCTCGATTTGCATCGCGGGAATTTGATTTTCTTGTTAAGTTTATTTCCTACTTCATTCTGAACTTCGTTTGATCGAATCAAAAATTCAGACTAACATTCCCCGGAGTGGATATCCATATATCTACTCGGAATATTCATGAAGTCTATGAAATAAAGACTTCCACTACACGTTAAAGTACTTCATTGATTCACATACACCCATATGCATGATTCTCAACAAGCTATACTCAAAACGTTCAGTGAAGTTCACGAAATAAAGGTCTCCACTACCCGTCAATTACTTCATTGAACCACATACATCTCCATGTATGACTATCAATAAGTTATATGCCCGTTTTCCGAAAACGGTGTCACAGTTATTTTTGCAAGTGTCAAAAGATCAAATCTTAGGACTTGTAGGTCCATCCAGTGTGGAGCTAATGCATATAACATTGACATGACTAAACGGTAGTGCCACACATATGTGGTGTCTTTATTAAGTTTGCATCCTTTGGCATTAATATTATGAATGTGGGAGCTTCTACCATCTAAATTCAAATCGGAATATGATCATTACTTCATAAATATAGGACACCAATTTGTCACTATCATGTATGAACAAGTGCCTCGTTAGAGGAGACACACTCGTAACGATCATACCAACACCCGATCATAAAGAATTTATTCAAATGGTAGATCTAGAGGGAGAGTGTCTATGGCCGTCACAACAACTTGACTGCCGTTATCAACACGCAATGTCGCCTCATCCTTTCAAGCTACTCAAGCAGTAAACCTGGTTTTTCACAAAACATGACTAGTTCAAGACTTAGTCACTACTGCGAGCACTTGCTTAGCTAAAACATTCATAGCATGTATATCATATATACACCATCATCATTGATGACTTCCGGCGATCTGTTTCATCTTCTTGATACTTCCACCGTAATCAAGAACCATGAAGGTGAGCGATTCCCCTTGCATGACATAGTCTACGACAGAGGATTTGCACTTGGCAACGATGTCTGTCATCCAGTAATTGAGCTGAGCGAGGCGTCTCAATGTTCATTAATCATGAACATATGTCATTAAGTATGACCGCCACGTGCTCCCTCAATGTGTGCATTCTCTTGCATCTTGGTTGAGAAGACAATCAGTCAACGTATTGATAAACTTCATCAACCCAACTATAGAGGTACCCCGAGTTTAGCGACCAAATGTCGCGATCTAAAAACTCGTACCCACCGTTGGTTCTTTATGGTAGAGATCATAGCATACACTGGACTATGATGATATCATCCGCACAAAATCCGATAATCAAAATTATCTTTTGTTAGCGGAATCTCCGGGTTTATCTCCTAGCGGTGCCGCGACCTGAAGAAGGACTGCGAGGCCAAGGACCTGCGGATTGCCGACTTGGAGGCGGCCCGCAAAAATTATGAAGGTAGGGTTAATCCTCCTCGCCTTCAGCTATACTTTCGACTTATGTTGCCGTCAATCATTTAGTTAGCGAATCCATATTTGTAGAACTGCTAGACCACGCCCAGGATATTCTGAAGGCGTCCACTGATATGCAAGCTCTTATGAATGAAGCTTCTGACTTGGCGGCCGCCAACTTGGAGCTGAAGGCGACTCACCAGAAGGAGATGGAGGCCCAACAACTCAAGTTTGCGCAGGAATCTAGCCAGCTCACTAGTGAGCTGGAAAGCCTGCGCAACAAGTTGGCGGAAGCGGAGAAGACGGCTGCGGAGGAAATCTCCAAGCAGACTTCTCGCGCCCAAACTGCGGAGGATGCGCTGGCAACTCATATGATTGAGTTGTCCGCTTTCCATAACTCGGTCCTTGGTAATTTCTTACTCCTTATTTGATGTTGTCATTCTGTTTTAGCCTGAGCCAGACTAATGGCTTTATTTTTGATTCAGTTCCCGCCGGTTTAGGCGATGACAAGGTTGTCAGTCCCCGCCTGGATCGCCTTGCGCGTCTAGGCGAGCTGATCACCGAGACTTTGGCGGCGTCCAAGCGGTTTGCCGCCAAGTTCTTCACCTCCTCCGGCAGCCAGGAACCGACCGAGTTCAGCGACGTGCCCGCTATCTTGGAGCAGGCGATCAAACTGCACAAGAGTTCGCTGAAGTCGGCGGCGCGGGGTGGTGCCAAGACCGCGCTTGGGTTATTCATGGCGCACTACCCCGAGGCGGAGATAGAAGCCGTCACCGAAGGCATGCCGTCAACGTATGAAGACGGCAGCGAGGTTGAGCCGGCCGTTGTTCTGGACAGCGTTGCGGGCTACGCCACGCGGGTTGCCGACATGGTCGACACTTCAATCTTCTATCGGCGCCATCATGTGCCTGGCGGAGAGGGAGCTGAGGCTGCCGGCGCGGCCGAGGCGGAGGGGAGCGATAGTTCCGGGGCTGAGGTTGTCAGCCCCCAAGCCTGATGTAGACGCTCCCCCGAGCCATATCTTTTCTGTCCTTGCCTTCTGTTAGCCTTACTTGTCGGCCCCTGAAACAATGCAACATTTGTAATATTTGTATATACTTTTCTTGCTGCTTTGTTAGGCGGAAACTATCTGACAATTTTTATTTTGTCTTTATTTATATGGCCCGCCTTAATTTTACCCTGACTTATATGTTTGACTTTTTGTATGTTGACGAAACCTCAGCCGGTAACTTTAGCTGAAACAACCAGGGCTAAACCATGCGTTTAGAATCAGAGACCAAAGCCAACATGTTGGTGTCAAAGACATACTACTAGGCGAACCACATATAAGTAATCAGAGGTAAAGGAATTAGGCGGCGCAAAAAGTTTATTTTTGCTTTGGGTTGGCTCGAAAGCTGCAAGTATCTACCAGTTTGAACCTTTGCACGGAGCTAGAAAATAGGTAACTTAGATACATAGGGGAAATATGATTGCAAGAAAAGACAAAAGATGGCATGCTTCTCAACACAGATGAGGAACCATAGACTTTTATTTCATAATCATATTTAACTTATTACAATTATAAATTGCTAAGTGTAGAAAGGACGTAGCTGCTCAATATTCCAAGGCCGTCTTGTTTGCTCGAACGGATCGTCAATGCCTTTTTTGCGCTTTGTTCCCCTTTTTCCGGCCGCCTTCTTGCGCATTTTCTTTTCGTCTTCGTCGCGGATGTCGGCCAGGTAGTAGGAACCATTGAGCAATGCCTTTGTGACTATAAACGGTCCTTCCCATGGAGGGGATAATTTGTGCAAGCCTTTTCTGTCTTGAATTAGGCGGAGAATCAGGTCACCTGTTCTGAAGCTTCGCTTCCGCACTCTCCGGCTATGATAGCGGCGAAGTTGTTGCTGGTACAAGGCGGAGCGATGGAGAGCGATGTCTCTTTCTTCGTCTAGCAGGTCTAGGCTATCCTGTCTTGCACCTTATACGTCTTGCTCGATGTAGGCTTGAACTCTTGGGGAATCGTACTATATGTCGGTAGGTAGCACTGCCTCAGCGCCATATACTAAGAAGAAAGGAGTGTAGCCGGTAGACCTGTTTGGCGTTGTGCGCAAACTCCATAGTACCGACTGTAACTCATCTGCCCAGGCGCTGGCTGCACTGTGTAATGGAGCTTCGAGACGAGGCTTAAGTCCTGATAAGACTAGGCCGTTTGTACGCTCTACTTGTCCATTGGATTGAGGGTGTGACACGGATGCCAAATCCAGCCGGATACCCGGATCGCTGCAGTATTCTTCTATGTCGCCTTGAGACAGGTTGCTGCCATTATCGGTGATAATGCTGTGTGGAACTCCAAACCGAGAGATAATTCCCCAGAGAAAATTGGTGGCTGTTCGTGCGTCAAGTTTGCTGATCGGTTTAGCTTCGACCCATTTGGTGAACTTGTCGACAGCGACCAATAGGTGGGTGTACCCACCACGCGCCTTTTTGAAGGGACCCACCATGTCTAAGCCCCAGACCGCGAACGGCCAGGTGATTGGGATCATCCTTAGTTCCTGTGCCGGCAAGTGAGGTTGACGGGCGTACAATTGGCAGCCTTTGCATGTTTTTACGATGTTCTCGGCGTCTTCTTTGGCGGTGAGCCAGTAGAAACCTTGGCGGAAAGCTTTGGATACAATGGACCTGGCGGAAGCATGATGCCCGCAGGTGCCAATATGTATGTCCTTCAGAATTTCCCGGCCTTCTTCCGGCTGTATGCATCGCTGATAGATGCCGCACGTGCTTCGCTTGTATAGCTCGCCTTTTATTATCGTGAATGTCTTGGCTCGCCTTATGATCTGCCTTTTTAGCACCTCATCGTCCTCCGGCAACATTTTGTCGATTAGAAAATCGAGATATGGGACCGTCCAATCCGGCTGTGTCAAGTAAACAGCGAGACTTGCCGCTTCTACCGGTTCTTCTGCATCGGGGTCCATCAAATCGGCGCCTTTAATGGATGGCTTGTGCAAATGTTCCAGGAAAATATCTTTTGGTACCTTTTCGTGTTCCGATCCTAGTCTTGCAAGTGTGTCCGCCGCCTCGTTCTCAGCTCTTGGAACATGTCGGACTTCGTCAACTTTGGCCCTGTAAGCCGCCATTGTTGCGCTTTTCGCATCCCATGTTCCGCTTACTTGCTGCGCGACCAAATCTGAGTCGCCATAACAGAGGATTCTTTTGACGCCTAGGTCGTTTGGCACGTGTAACCCATGAAGCAAGGCTTCGTACTCGGCAATGTTGTTGGTTGCTGTGAAGTGGATTTGTAACACGTAGCTAAGCTTGTCACCTTTAGGCGTGCGTAGAACGACTCCAGCCCCCGAGCCTTTGAGCATCTTTGATCCGTCAAAGTGCATGACCCAATATTCTGATTCGGGGAGTGTAGTTTCCTCCATGGCCTCTGTCCAGTCGGCGACAAAGTCTGCAAGCGCTTGAGACTTAATGGCGGTCCGTGGTTTATAGACTATATCAAAGGCGGCAAGTTCGATGCCCCATTTGGCAACTCGACCTGTTTCCTCTGCATTGTTGATTATGTCTCCCAACGGTGCCTTGCTGACTACTGTCACTGTGTGTTCCTGGAAGTAATGCCTAAGCTTTCTGGCGGCGAAGAATACACCATAAGCCAGCTTTTGGTAATGCGGATACCTCTGCTTGGAGGCGGAGAATACTTCACTGATGAAGTAGACCGGTCGCTGCTCACACGTCGCGGCTTCGTTCTCCTTTCTTTCCACAGCCAAGACAACGCTGACAACAGCTCCTGTTACCGCGATGTATAGCAGCATTGGTTCCTGAGATCGAGGTGCTGCCAATATCGGAGCGGATGTGAGGGCCTCCTTAAGTTGTTGTAAGGCGGCATCTGCCTCTGCTGTCCACTCAAAGTTGTCGGATTTCTTCAATAGCCGGTAGAGAGGCATTGCCTTTTCCCCTAGGCGGCTTATGAAACGACTGACGGCTGCCGCCGATCCGGCTAGGCGCTGCACGTCCTTCAGACAAGTAGGTCTGGATATGTTTTGGATGGCCTTGATCTTCTCCGGATTAACCTCGATCCCTCGTTCTGAGACGATGAACCCTAGCAGTTTGCCGGCTGGAACGCCGAAAACGCACTTGGCGGGATTGAGTTTCATCTGATACCTCCGGAGATTCTGAAACGTTTCTTCCAAATCCTCTAGGAGATCTGCCTTCTTTTTCGACATTACCGCGATGTCGTCTACATAGACGTGAACATTGCGGCCGATCTGTTCGTGCAGGCAATTTTGCATACAGCGCTGGTATGTTGCCCCTGCATTCTTCAGGCCAAAAGGCATTGTAATGTAGCGGAAAGTCCCATATGGAGTGGTGAAAGATGTTTTCAGCTGATCTGACTCTCTCATCTTGATTTGGTGGTATCCTGAGTAGGCGTTCAGAAAACAAAGCAGCTCGGAGCCTGCTGTGGAGTCTACGACTTGGTCAATTCTAGGCAGCGCAAAGGGGTCCTTTGGGCAGCACTTGTTAACACCGGTATAGTCAATACACATCCTCAGCTCTTTATTCTTCTTTGGAACACGTACAGGATTTGCCACCCAATCGGTGTGTACAACTTCTTTTATGAAATTGGCGGCCTTCAGCCTATTTATCTCCTTTCCTATAGCCTTGCGTCTCTCATCTCCAAAGCGTCTTGTTGCTTGCTTCACCGGCTTGGATCCTTTTATGACGTTGAGCGAGTGCTCGGCAAGTTCCCTCGGTACACCAGGCATGTCGGAAGGCGACCATGCAAAGATGTCACGATTCTCACGGAGGAACTCGACGAGCGCGCCTTCCTATTTGCTGTCAAGGTTGCAGCCGATGACAACTTGCTTAGACTTGTCACCTGGGATGAGGTCCGCCTTTTTGGTGTCTTCTGAAGCTTCGAAAGTCTTCTTGACATCAATCTTTGGCCTTGGCATGGAGTTGTCTGAATCCGCCCCGAGCATCGCGAGTTCTTCCTTGTGGATGACGGCTTCTGCGAAGGCGGCCATGCCACGCTCGCACTCCTTGGCTTTCTTGAAGTTGCCGGAAATCGTGATGGTTCCGTTTTCCTCCGGCATTTTAAGCTTGCTGTATATGTAGCACGGCCTTGCCATGAACTTGGCAAAAGCCGGTCGTCCGAAGATTGCATGATAGGCGCTTTTGAAGGGGACAACTTCGAACTGGAGGAACTGTGAGCGGTAATTCTCTTTTGGTCCGAAAGTTACCTTCAGCCTGATGCTCCCTATTGACTTTGCTTGCCTGCCGGGCACTATGCCGTGAAAAGCGAGGTTGCTGTGGTCCAGCTGATCCTCTGATAGGTTCATGCGGCTTAGTGTGTCATAGTACAGGATGTTGAGGCTGCTGCCGCCATCCATAAGTACCTTTGTGAGTCTGAAGTTGTCGACAATGGGATCGACGACAAGGGCGTACTTGCCTGGGTGAGGAACGTGATCAGGGTGGTCGGACCGGTCCCAAGTGATCGTTGCCTCCGACCAGTTCAAGTACTAGGGGACGTCCGGCATTGTCGCGTTGAGTTCGCGCATTTCCGCTTTATCTGCCTTGGCCGAAGCCGTGCCGACAAAGCACACAAGAGATTCTTTGACCTTCGGATACGGCTTCTTTTTCTTGGCGGCTGCGTCGTCTTCGCTTGAGATAGACATGTCGTCGTCATCCTCATCCTCCTTGTTGTCTTTCTTGTCGTTCTTCTTTGACTTCTTTGACTTCCAGCCGACTGTGGGATCCTTTTTGAAGTCGTCCATGAAACGGCACTCGCCAAGCATATGGTTGACCTTGCCCAATGAGGCGTGGATGGGACATGGCAAAAGCTTTGCCTGTTCATAAGTGATTCGTGCCGCCTTAGGCCCTGAGCCGGCTTCGCGACTATCTTTCTTATTCTTCCACTTCTTTTTGTCGGCGTTTCCTTGGAAGGCTGCGGCTACCTCATTGGAAGGTCCGGCTTTGTCATCTGCCGCCTGCTTGCGCTTGTTGTTCCGCTTTGGTATGATGTTGACGTCTGGGTCATCGTCCCGGGCGTCGTCATCCGCCGCCGCGTATTGGGCGGCCAGGTTGAGCATCTCACCAAGGTCCGTGATTTGCTCGCGGACGAGCCTATGACGGAGCAAGGACTTCTTCTGTAGGCCCGTGTAGAAGGCGTGGATAGCCTGTGCGTCCGAAACACCATGACAGTTGGCTTTTTCGGATATCCAACGGCTGGCAAAATCTGTCATGGTTTCGTCCGGCTTTTGGATACAGCGTTGCAAATCCGTGTAGGCATTTGGACGCTTGTATGTTCCTTGGAAGTGCTGGGAGAAAACCTTTTCCATGTCGTACCAGCTATGGATGGACTTTTCAGGAAGGTTGTCGATCCAAGCTCTTGCCGTGCCTTCCAACATGAGAGGTAGGTAGCGGACGGCAATATGGCTGCTCCCGCCGGCAATCTCTATGGCCATGGCATAGTCGGATAGCCATGAGTCCGGCTTAACGAGGCCGTTGTACCTAGAACAGTTTTTTGACACTGATGTCATGTCCTTAGGGAACGGCTCTCTGCGGATGGCATCACCGAAGCACTTTGGTCCAGAGTATAGCGGCTCCTTTCCTCTTGCTATGTCTTGCAGGCGGTGTCGTGCGTCTTTTGGATCGAGCTGCCGTGCGCCTCTGTTTGCGTCCGGCTCGTCCTGCGCTGCCCGGCTTATGCTGCGCCTGGGCCCTTCTACCTCCTCCCTCTTCTTGCTGCCAGTGCTACGCTGCGGAGATCGTCTTCGACCTCTCCTGGGAGGGTCGTTGCCGGCATCTTTTCTAGGCGGTGGCCTGTTGTTCCAGCTACCGCCATTGTCGCGTCTTGGCTGAGATGGAGGTGGTAGGTCTCCTCTGCTTCCCGTCCTTGAATTCTCGTCCCGCCTTGGCTTTGGCGGCGACGCCTTCTTTGGAGGTGGCGTTGCCTTCCTTTTGTCGCCATGGCTACTGGAGCCAGACGGGCCTTCGGGGTCGGCACCGGGTGCAGCTTTGCACTTGCCCGACTTAGACTCTAGGTCTCCCCCGCGAGCATCCGCCATGTGGCCGTAGGAATCAGCGCGAGCTTGTTGTTCTACGGCCTTGCTCACGAAGTGTCTTGCGTTGGCCAGCTTTTCTTCCGCCGTGTAAGTGTTGTCGTCCAGGGTATCTAACGCGGCGGCCGCGTTGAGGACAGGGGTGCAGAAGACAACATCCCCCCTTCTGTCCACTCGCTGTGGTGCCGTACGCCAGTCGAACCCTAGATCTTGAGCCGCTGTCGTTGCTTGCGTAGGCGGCTCTTTTCCACGGCGTTTTTTTATGACCTTTTCTCCTCGAAGAGTTGCCGGCTTGTTTTGGCCGACATCTTCTCCTGCTCTTTCTCGATCTTCTTCGCGAGGCTCTCAACGTGCTCCTCTCTTTTTCGCAGGAAGTCAGAGTGCTTAAGCATGTTAAGCCTAAGCTCTTCCACTTCGTCGAGTGGGGTGTTTTTATTCACCGGAGTATTCATGATCTCGTCTACTTCTTTGATGACGGAGAGCAAATCTGTGGGTTTGCTGCTGCCGCCTTTCTCGAGGCCAGCTTTCTTCTTTGCGCGCACCTTGTCGGAACTTTCAATGAGCTGGCCGGCAGTGGTGTCGCCGGCTTCTTCCGCCGGCTTGTTTTGCGCCTCCGAAGTAACTGGGGTTGTCTCGTGACCGACAACAACCATCATAGCCAGCTTGTCAGGCATGTCTGTATGCGCTGTACCCTCTGAGGGAGCTGGATTACCACTGGAAAAGCGGGTTTTGATCTTCTCTTCGAAGAGACTAGCATCATCATCGGAGTCAGAGTCTACGTTGACTTGAACGGTAGATCTGGATCCGGCATCTGACATCGCATCCTCCTGTAGAGCAGGGAGGATTGACTCAGGATCGTTGTTTTCCGACTGGGAGTCGGATCCCAGTCCGACAACTCCGACAAAGTGGAAATCAGATTCGGCCGATTCCTGTGAGAAGGCGGATTCAGATCCATCTTGCCGGTCGACTGCTTGGTCGAAGGGTTGGTGGGTGGGGTTGTAGAAACGCGGTAGGCCGTACGCCTCTAGCGTGTACCCGATGAAGACGTCGATCCCTCCGATCGGTACGATTGCGCATCCGATAAGGTAGTCGTCCGCCGGGAGCCAGGACTCATCCGAGTTGACGTAGCTATGGCCGCCATACCTTGTGATGCGACCGACGGCGATCTGCTTGCCCACAGCGCCAAGTGTTCCCGCCTGGAACGTGATGCCAGGAACCTTATGCCCCACGGTGGGCGCCAACTGTCGTGGTATCGGCATAATTGATAGAAGACGGGGGTCCTCTAGCCTACGTATGGATTGTGGGGAAGAAGGTTGGTGTCGTCGAGGACGGGATTGAACACGGCGAGTTTACCCAGCTTCGGATCCCACAGCGGTGGCGGGATCCTACGTGCTGCTATAATTCACTATGAGGCAAATAGCCGTGAACAGGTTACAATGTGTATGGCTCCCTGGTGGCCGGCTTATATAGGCGGCCAGACCCCAGGGTACAAGGTAAGTACTTGTCCGGCAAGTAAACGGAGTCCTAGACCTAGCCGGCTTAGTTACCGCCTTCCGTCTTGGGCTTGGTGGCTTGATAGGCTTCGGCGTTCCGCCTTCCTTGGACCGTCCGCCTACTTCCTTGTACGTCAGCTATCTGGGCCGCCCGACAGGCTTCAGCCTTACCACCCTTGGGCCACCCTGGACTAGCCGGATTGATCCATGTTGGTTATACCCCTAGTTGATCCGTGTAGGCAGCGGGAGTCTAGATGGCTGCCGAAGTCAGCAGCCCTGCATCTAGGGAGATACTTTACTAAATACATTTGACACTTTAAAACATATAGAAACATAACCAGTAAAAAAAGATCTTAGAAGTAATTGGTGTTAATTAGCTGGAATATTTAGAACTCAAAATCTAAAAACCTTTAGAACTCAAGATCCAGATACATTTAGAACTTAGAAATAAGGCGGGCATGGCAGTGGTGCACCTAGGGTGAGACTTTAGTAAAAACATTTAGAGCTCAAAATCCAAATACATGTGTATTAGAAATAAAAATAAAAATGTTTGTTACTAAAGTCATACCTCACGATAGAAGATATAATTATTTCAGTTTCTTGCTACCTATCCAGAGAATAAAGAAATGTCAAACCAAATGAAAATGTCATGTATAAAATTTAATTACCAACCTACCTTCCAGCCAGATATAATATTGTAAAAAATGTGAGAACAAAAATAGGGAATGATGCGATTTACGTATTTAATATTCGTCAGCTGCCCTATACTTGAGAGATCTTTCGGATAATAGTTAGCTTGCACGTGCAATCCAAGATCTTTTCTCTCTAGAAGTTAACAATAATATGACGCATGGTTCATCATGCTATTATATGCCCATAGAGTAATTGTCAAGGTTATACATTATTCAATATGTTTCAACAAAACAAAGAAGTAAGAACTGCTAAATGTGTAAACCGTAGAGACACATGCATATCAACTTCTAATCAGGTGGTATTGAGCACATATATTTCAATTTACTTCTTTGAAATAATATCCTCACACATTTCACATGAATAGAACAACGATTTCACATTTCAAAATCTTCTATAAAAATGGGAAAAGAAACCTCAACGCATCAGTGTTATGACATTGCAACTTATGAATGACTACTCAATCTAATAACAATTGTTCACTAAAAACTAAAAACAACCAAACTTCAAACTCTATCCATCGTGATGAAACAACTTGCTAGGCACCACCACCGCCTTGATAAAGTAATATCGCGGGATAAAGTGACCCCTTCTTGTACTGCAAGATAAATTGGACAACTTCAGAAACATGAGAAATCAGTGAGATTACATATATGCGAAAGGGAGATTTCTAGCAAATCAGCCTTCTATTGAACAATTGATCTTTGATATGAGGCCTTTAACACACACCATTGGCAGGTTCACACATGAACTCCACGGAGTGTTAAAGATTCTGACGAAAAAGAGCATTAAGAAAGGTGTGTTATACTTTCAGAAACAGAAGTCCTACAAGTATACCTTCAAGATACAGTGAACTGCCAAAACGAAGGACATGCGTTTAGATGAAACAAATTATCAGCTATATGTGTTGAGGAGGTAAATGACAATTCAATTCATACTTAGTCTTTGTATTGCATACGTACATCTACAGTTTAGTGCACAAAATTGCCAATAGCAACAGCCTGGCGACTGCAATGGTCGCATCACACAAGTGAATTTGACCAACAGGCGATAGTAGCACATCGCGGCATTATCAAATCTTGGGATACAGTCGCCCGATCCAAAGCGTCATCCTGCCAAGAATAAAAGGAAGCATCAAGATCTGAAGCATTCGTCGTCGTGGCCGGATCAAGATAGCAACATTAATATCGCGTGTATGAGAAGGCGACGCTTGAGGATGCACTGATGCACTTGACTAAATGGGGCCGATCGAGGAAAGCTAGCGCCGATGATGCGCTGGATGACGACCTCTGAGGCCGCCCATGCGTGCACCATCCTTTCGCAGTCGATCACCCCTGAGGCCTCCCATGACCCAATCGACAGTGACGCCTCCCGTGCACAAGGCTGCCGGCGGCGGCGACGCATGGACGTGGAGAGGACAGCGCCGTCGCGGGGGCGAGGAGGGTGCCAGATCCGGCGGCAGGTTTGGTGAGGCGCTGGAAGAGATCAACGTCCACAGGTGAGACCAGATCGTGGGCATCTGTCTTGGATCATGGAGGGGCAGGCGCTTACCCGGGCTGATCCGTCGTCGTGGGGGCGAGGCTGGCGGCCAGTGGCAGGCGTAGGATTTCGACGGTGTGTATTCAAAATCTTTATGGACGCGCAATTCTTTTTAAGAGACATAAACATATCATAACTTGAAATTGTTTAACTCAAAAGTACCAATTCGTTCTACACTTTAACATATCAAAGAGCCAATATCTAAATTATATAGAGACAGAAAGTAGCAAAATGATAGGAAAGCTTACAAACTACATCATAAGTTCTTAACTCTCCGCATCTTCAAGGCTTGAAAGATGGTGACGATATCATCATCCTTAACTTGTAAGAAGAAATCCCTTTCGATGAAGGTAACCAAGCAATCATTCAGAAACTTTTGGCCCATCTTGCTTCTTAATTTGTTTTTGATATAGTTCATTGAAGAAAATACTCTCTCAACACCGGCTGTTGCAACAGGGAGAACTAGCACCAACTTCAGAAGTTTGTAAACAATGTCATGCCAAAGAACCTTAGCTGTTTTAACAAGCATCAAAGACAGCTCGGCAGGACTTGTCAAATTTGCAAAATTTTCATCTTTGGTGACATCATTAATACAGCGATTCAGTTGAAAAGGAAGTTGTACCAGTTCTTCAACTTCAAAATCACGAGGACATAACTCAGCAAGCTTAACCAATTTATCAACATTAAAAGCAGAAAATGACTTCGCTGGACTGAATGATGACATGCATCTAAGTAACCTTGTATTTACCTCATCAAATCTGTTATTGAGCTCTTGAATTTGCCTATCAATAACACCCAAAAACATGTCAGCATGAAACCGATGGTAATTTATGGCATCTTTGTAGAACCTCTTTGCTCTTTGTATAGGCTTGTACTTCCCATCCATGTCAACAACTCTAACATGGTGCTTCACACAAAAAGAAGTGACCTTATCAAGAAATTTTCTCCATCCATCAACATCTCTCAGAATCTCCAACTCGTCCTTTGTGAATACAAGAAGATCCATTGCATTTATATTATCTTGATCCCTCTTTTGTAAAGCATTGCAGAAGTCATTTGTGAGTCCAAAATTTTCATTCATCAAGTGCAACAAGAAAACAAACTCAAATAGCTCGAATACTTCTAACATAGTTTGAGCTCCTAAAGCCTCAACCCCTTTACTTTCTTTCCCAACCCTAAACAGAACTTTCTTGATTGAAGGATATAAACCCATAACGTGCAGTACAGTTCGGTGGTGAGATCCCCACCGAGTATCACCTGGTCTTGATAAGTCCGTTTCTTGGTTCAAACCTCGGCCACTCTCAATTTCACCGAGTTTCCATGCTTGAATCATATATTCCGCTTGAGCTATGCGAAGCATACAATTTTTTTTACAAGACATGCCAAGAACATTCAACAAATATGCTAGCTGCCCAAAGAACCATTGGCAATCAATATTCTCCTTAGCAACAGCCACAAGGGTTAGTTGAAGCTGGTGGGCAAAATAGTGAACATAATAAGCAGAAGGCGAGGCCTCCATAATTAGTTTCTTCAGACCATTCACATTACCCTTCATGTTGCTAGCTCCATCATACCCTTGCCCACGGACCTTAGATAATGGTAACTGATACTTTAAAAGCAAAGACTTAATTGCTTCTTTAAGAGTTAATGATGCAGCATCTTCAACTTGAATAATACCAAGAAACCTCTCAACTGGCTCTCCTAATTTATTGACAAAACGCAAGCAAAGAGCCAATTGTTCTTGTTGATATGCATCACTAGATTCATCAGCGAGAATTGCAAAACACTCATCACCAAGTTCTTCTAAGATAAATTTAGTCGTTTCAAAAGAACAACAACCAATGAGTTGTTTCTGAATCTTCGAGTCTATCATTTGGCAATTCTGTGGAGCATTATCTAGAACCACGACATTAACTTCCTCAAAGTTCCCTACCAGCCAATGCAAAAGTTCTTTAAAATCCCCTTTATTTTTTTAATTTTTTGACTCATCAAGACCACGAAAAGCCAAACCTTGCCGCAAAATATATCTTATGCATTTAAGTGACCATTTCAACCGAGCTAGATATCGAGCCTTGAATTGTGCGGTGCTTGAGGCAATGGACTCATGAATTGATGCTTTAGGTGTAAGGAACATATCAAAATTTCTCTTCAGCTTCGCAATGAGCACTATTGATTTTACCAGCATGCCTACGAAATCTAACTTTCATGTTCCAATTTCTGAAACCTCCATTGACGAAACTATCTCCACCAACAAATTTATTGGAATCCTTAAATAAGTAGCAAACAAAGCAGTATGCAGCATCTCTATCAACACTGTACTCAAGCCATTTGAACTCATCAAACCACTTTGGTTGAAAGCGGCACACAGCTCCACAATTATGTTGGGGGAAATCCTCCTTTTTCATCATTGGTCGACATGGTCCTAGTGCGATATATGCTCTTCTAACAATATCTTGGGTCGTTGACAACATATCCCGAGATAGGAATCCTCAATCCAGGATCATGCTCAATGTCATAATTTCCGTGATCATCATATTCAGCATTAAAAGAGTTATCTTCTGCCATCTCACCATTTTCCTCATCATATCCAAAATCATGCTCAATGTCAATCTCCGGCTCTGTGCTAGCAGCTCTCTCTGGTTCACGTTCAGGTGACACACTACCATTCTGACTTTGGAATAACACCAATTGCATCTCATTGCCCAGATTTTCAGTTTGTTTTTCAGTTGCTTTCTTCTTTTCAGAAGCTCTTTCAAAGAAAGCCTTCAAATCAACAACCAAACTCTTTCTCTTCATGTTTTAGAGCAAAATCAACCAATTCCAATCTGAAAAACAACAACAATTCGATCATATTAATTTGAGAAATCAGGTAAACTTTAGAAGTCAAGATCAGACGAGGAACATCGACGAAGACGAACCAGAGCGTACCTACGAATTTCTTAATCAACGGTTTGTGGAGAAGACAAGCAGTGCAAGATCGAGCAGCTCGAGGTGACGAGGAGTGGCGCACTGACGCCCAACTTCGCCGGCCGGGAATTTCCCGTCGCTCGCGCGTCACCGTTGCGTGTCGCCGACTTCTGATTTGACCTTGGTCTAGGCGTTGATTTGGGGCTTATTATGAGGAGATTTGGGAGCGGATCGAACGAAGCATACGAACAGGCGTTTCTATCGATATGTCATATATGCGTACTAGATTTGGGGCGCGGCTTGCCGCGCGCCACCTGGTTTAAAATAATTTTTGGGCCCAGGTCAAACGCCCTGTTCATTGTCATTTGTATGGATAATACTATAGGACTCTTTGCGACGATTTTTTTTGAATTTTCCATAGTCAGGAGCTAGCTCTATAACTATCCTGGTATAATCGAAAAGATTTTTGAGACGATTAGTTGAATATAGGCAACAATCAATATATTTATGAACAATAAGAAAGCAAAAAAACATTAAAAACATAGTATTTAGTCCGTGGCCTCACCAGTCATGAGCTCAAAATAGAAGCTTCAAAAGCTAATACTACTTTTGTTGCACACAGCCCTCGAATATCCAGGAAATTTAATCCAGTCTAATCTCCTCAACAATTCAATCAACTGCATGGGACAGAAAAAACTGGCACCTAGGACAGGTTGAAAGAAGAATGAAAATCTAAAATGTCAAAGAAAATGTTGCACTTCGTTCAGCCAACCTGAACACATATTAACTCAATTAACAGTTCTGTAACCAATTCTGATTCACGACATGTGAATGACAATGAAGGTAGAATTCGAAAATCTTGACTGAATCAGAGATAACCTATCTACATTCAGTCCAGCAACAGGTTTAAATGAGGATCAAACAAACCGAATGAATGAGCCATGATATTGATCGAGTAGGAGCAAATATTTTCATATAAGCGATAGAAGGCACATAAGTATGGTTCATGCCTTAGTTCATTACATAGATGAAAGCAAGCACCATTTCATCTAGTAATACATAAGTATGGTTCATGCCTTAGTTCATTACATAGATGAACATCCGAAAGTGGGTCGATCATGGCCATCGCGGTGAACAACACCGATAGATTTTATATACATAAAACAAAAAATCCTGCAAAGCGTCATTGAATAATGAGGATACTTGAAAATTACGACAATATGTACCCAATAACTCTAAAAATAAGTTGAGGAGGTGGTAGGAAGCAAAAACTAAAGAGATCCCACTCATCGACTGGAATCACATGATAGATATGCACCTAGTGTGAAAAAAAAAATATACACTGTAAGGACGAACTACAAATTACATGTAAATCATCTTATGTATATTATCACAAACATTTTAGAGTTACTCAAATTTATCCATAAAGTCAGGTTGATCCTAGTTAAGGCAAGATCTGTTCCATTTATCTAAAGTTATAGCCAGTCGTTTCAATAATGCATGTTTAAGCCTAAGAATGATACACCATCTGTATATTGTGTGTACAGCAAGGCATCACATTTATGTAAGCACCAAATCTCGATAGCAACAACAAATTTTCATACCTAACTTGAACCTGGAGCCACAACTCGTATGGTCTAAGGCTTGGCCTTCTTCAGAGCTGTAGAAGCCGCGCCTTTCCCAGACGGCACCCTACGCCTGAATTTGTATCTTTCATTAGAAGACACTCAAAATATAAAAGAATCTAATAACTAAGGTGGTGCGCAGTAAGGAAAATACTCTTCCACCTTTTCTCAAGAGGAAATGGAGAGACGACAGGTGAATCCTAATCAACTACTGCATCTTCCTTGCCATACTGAAAATATATTGCAAGGTAACAGATGTATGAAAATTCATAACAATCATATGTATATACAAATACACAAATACAATACTCACGAATATCAAAACATCTATAAGTAAAAGAGGCAGTGATATGATCTCTTGTATACACATAAAAAACAAAGATAAGAACACAAGATCAACCACTCTAACAGGAATGAACATATTACCTGGTTAGTTCCACTAAAATCTCCAACATCCTCTATCACTTTGTCTCCCAGCTCAGCCGCCTCAGTATTATCTTCACCATCTTGGAACAGAGATTTGGGAACTGTAGAACCAACTATGATAGACCTTGTCCTACAAGAAAGTAATAGCAAAGGCTTAAGAGAGCGCCAACATTCTAATGCGGACAATTCATATGGGAAGACAAATTAGCAGTACAATATAAGCGGACATTAGTACCTTAGAGCAGGCATTTTGTTGACAGAAGGTGGCGTCAGGAGAGGTGGTAGAGAATGAGCAGGCTAAGAACAATAATGAGAGAGAAGCCATAAACAAATCTCTCTAAATACCATCTCCACTTGAAGCTATAGAATGAATCAAAATGATTTCATAATTTCATCAAGAAGACGTGATGAACCTACCTCTGTAGTTGATGGAGTCCAAATCATGCCAGCCAGATGAACACAATGACTTGCAGCATTCCATACTGTATGTAACTTGATGAAATTTGGCTTCAGCTGGGGCAGAGGGAGCAGAGAGCACAATCTGCATAACTGTTGGCAAAATTGAAGCATCGGACATGAGGAATTTTTTTAATGAACTACAAAGATATTTGTTCAGTAAATCATGAATGCAATTGTGCGGGTACACAAATATCGCATGATTCCATAATCACAAATATCTTGAGCTCCTTAAATACATGAATTGCAACATACGAATTCCCCGAGTGACTTTATCTTCATCAGTTAGCAAATTACGAATTCACTATGTGTTTATATTATAACTAACAAATATGCTTCTGAAATATTTCGTAAAACAAAATGCAAAAACATGTCTTCATTAAGCTGCGTCTTCATGGCCTCGTTTCAGAAGGTCAAATATTATAATGAAGAAAGGTGAAAGATGTTTTACCTGATTCCATGGTTGGGGTGAAGGGAATTCTCATTTGTACTGGAGCCTTTTGGTGAACTGAACGAAGATGCCAGCCTTCCTGGCACCCAGGTCTCCAAGAAGCACCTGCATTCAAACTCTATCAGTTTCACCTTGAAAAGCACATGTAGGGATCAACCAGATTATTAAACTGAAGATAAATAAATTAAGGATCAGACGAATCTCACCTTAGGCTTTAGACCGACGCCAGTCATAGATTGAGCCTAGAGGAGCCCTCTTCTCGGCTTCTCTGGACCCGCTGGTGCCACTTCTGAATAGTCAGGAAAAACACCAAGGTAGTGAAAATTAATTGTCCCAAGAAGCCTAATGATTATAACACTTACTACATGCTCATACTGCATGTAACTTTAGAAGGGAAAATGTTTTACCTAAATGGTACAGTCAGATATAGGATATAACCTGCTGGTTAACTCATGTGAATAACTTAAGTATACATGTTATCTGGATTATGGTTGAGTAGTAGTTTGCTGGTCCAGAACTATACGGTTCAATAATGATATGGACTGGTAACCTGGAGATTCATATTTTAGTACTGGTTAGTTATAACCCAATAGTTTTGGTGCTACAACAGTGATTATTTCTAGACTGTGAGATACTAAATGATAATTAAGCTAAGTTCCATTGTCGAAACATTACAGGAGATCTTGAATATTAGTTCCCTACTGTAACAAAGTTATGGTACAGAGGTTAAGCTGCTACTCTGGAATATAGATACTACTAACCTTTGTTTTATTGTTCATGGCCTTCAAATGATAAATGCTCAGTTAGAGTTCAATTGTATAACAGGACCCGCCTTCAATTTAGATTTACAAACAAGCAGCAAGGAATACACATGCATGGCAGATTCATAGAACTGCAGGTTATCTAGATGTAAAACTCTGAACCTTAAAGAATTTGTCCAGGATGGTGCCTACTACTTTAATGATTAGATTAAAATTGATACCAGTAGTAATTTTTGTATCTTGATTTGTTTTTTTTATCAAGTAGCTGCTCGTACCTGTGCAACAGCTCGCTGCTCCTACGTCCACACAAATGCCTCTGCTTTCCACCTGCGCGTCCATGGTGCTTCCTTCCGTTCGAACCGGGAGAGAGACAAAATTGAGTGGAGAAGAGAGATCACGCACGAGAGGAGATGGGGGAAGAGATTACCTCGGCCTGGCTGCCTTCCGCTGGCCTTCATCCGCCATCCTGGTCGCAGACTCGCAGTAGATCGGGCTACCGCTGATTCCCGATCTAGAGCCGCCAAGCCATGGCGATCTCCAGCCGGAGCACGAGCCTCCTCCTCGGCCCATGTCACCCATCCCTGAACCCTAGCCGCAGGTATGGGGCTTGTAGACGACCTCGTCCGCGAGAAAGAGGAGCACGCTCTGCACGATGGCGGCGGCTAGGGCGAGAGAGAGGAGCCGCAAGAGGAAGCGGTCAAAAGGAAAGGGGAGGCGCGAGGCAGAGGAGCGACGGGGGTGGCGGCTAGGGTTTCAGCGGGGTCGTTTTGTCTGACCAACGGACGACCCAGATCGACGCGGAGCAGGTTCCTCCGATCGGATGGTTCAGAATGACAGTCACTGAGTAGAAAGTTGTGTACCAAGTTCTCCACCCACTAAGTCAATGACAGGTGGCCCCAAAAACGGTCAGCAAAAGTCAGCAGCAAATCAGACGGTGCAGATCATCCCGAGGTGCAGATCCAACGGTCTGGAACGTCAAACGCCTGGGAAGTCTTGGTGCACACCCATGTATATCTTATTTAGATGACCAAGTAGGCCGAGCGATGCGAGCGAGCGTGGTGCTGCTAACTGGGCCTAATAGATGTTCTGGCCCAACTATATAGCTCATTTCCTTTTTTTCCTACGTATTGTATTATATAGTATATATACCTAGTTTTTTGTCAAATATTTTGGGTATTCAAGTGAATACCTTTGAATTCAACCATGCTCGCCACTGCTTGCGGCTACGAGGATGGTGAGGGCGAGGAGGGCAGCGCCAGATCCGGCGGCAGGTTTTGTGGGCGGGCGTGGGCGTGGGACGCGGGAGGCGATGCAGGAGGCGCGGGTGCTCGGTGTTGGATGCGGGAGGCGTGGGATGAGGAAGGAGAGAGACGCGGGCGTGGGCGTGGGATGGCAGGAAAGTTTCTACGCGTGGTCGACAGGATTAATCTGGAAGGTTCATAGAAGTGGAGATTGGTTAAACGAATCTGTGTCGTTGGATGCTTATTGGTGGACACGATCTGATGGTGCTGGTTTATCTGTGTACAATTGGGTTTATTGGCTCTAGCGAAATTCAAGTTCTCCCTTTTATTAGTAGTGTAGATGGACTCTTGGATGACGTGATCGAAGGGTTCTTATCGATTTGTGTGCAATCGTTTTGGTTGACATAGCAAAGATAAAGTTCTATCTCTTTTATTAGTATTGTACATAGATGTAGATACCAAGTCGTGCTAATGGCAACAAAAGATGTAATCCGAGCAGAAAGGAGTATGGAAAATCATTACTAACTAGTAGATCCCGACGGAAGCAGAATGGGCAAGGGAAAGGGAATGAACTCACTCTAACTGTCGTAGGGGAGCGCTGGCGTAGGAAAGGGCTGGAACGCGACAACCAGCGAGCGGCAGTGCTCCGTTCTACGGCGCGTCCGTACTCCAAAATGGGAGGAGCGTTGGGGGCAAATCCTAGTTGCCAGTCGGAGCCCATTAGCTCCCGCACACACCTTCGTGGGCCGGCCCAATTGGTTTTGCCCTTTCTCTATTCTTTTTCCAAAAAAAATCGTTGTTCTTTTTTCCTTCTTTTTCCTGTTTACTTTTTAGGTATTATTTTCAGAATTCAAAATTGTCAAGTTTTTAAAATGTTTACAATAAAAAATTGTAGAGTTTACGAAATTTATTCAGTTTTTGAAAAATATACAAATTTTAAAAAATGTTGAAATCTAATTTTTTAAATCAGATTTGAATATTAAGAATTTTTTAAAAAATCAGTTTTTGAAAAATATTCAAAAATAATTTTTTTAGTATTTTTTAAAAATAGAATACCTTATTATCTAGTATTCAAAACTTCCAAATTTAACAATGTTAAAATTTGGAAAATGTTTACTTTTTGAAAAATGTTTTGAATTCAAAATTATAAAAAATGTTTAATAAATCAGAGTATTTTTCAAAATTTAAAAATATTCATTACTAAAAGTTGTTTAGTATTCATAAAACTATTCATATTTTTAGGAAATGTTCATTTTATAAAAATAAAAAAGAGAGAAACAATACTTGTTATTGGGCCGTAGTTGGAGCGGGCGCGGGCGAAGCACACTGTGCACGGCTACGTGCAAGTCGTCAGTTAGGCGCTCACGGCTGCGGATCCCTAACCAACACTCGTTGTGTTGGTTGGGGACATACACATACCCATTTGTGCACCTTCTTGCTTCGATGTATCCTCGATTTATTTTTTGAGGTTGGTTGATTCAAAGTTTGGGATTATTCTGAAAGGTTCTCCGTTTGTTTTTTCTGGCTTATTGATTTTCGGTAGTTTTATATTTTTGGGTTGTTTTTTGTTTCATTTTTAATTCTTTTTATATTCATGAATATTTTCATATTTCTATGAAAATGTTCATTTTTTAATTAATGTGATTTTTTATGGTTTATTTTTCGAAAATGTTCATTTTTTGTAAAATGTTTATTGTTTGTAAAATGTTTATTTTGAAGGCTGCCTCGACCCCCGAAGAGCCCGCCCCCGCTAGAGTGGAAGAGTGGCGAATCCCTGCGGTCACCTTCACCGGAGATGAAACTTTTTTTGAACTGTGGGGAAAAAGCTTTGCCCCAATCATTTTTTAAGATGAAGTTGCCTGGTTTATTAGTGGAAGAAACCAGAAGAAAACCATGCAACAAACACCAACAACACGGGAGGAGCCAACACAACCACAACGGAGAACACCTAAAACGACAACCTCATTGTTCCCAACAACAACCCCCTGGTGAAGAACATGTCCAGCCTACAATAACTACGAACTAACAACACAACATCTGAAAAGGCCCACCAATCAAGTAAAGCAAAGCGAAGCTTCTTTCTTCTCCTATAAAGAGACTTCTCCACTTTCATGATAACATCCTCGGAAGCCTCTCCCGTCAAGACAGAAGCAATATACTTGCCATATCCAAAACAAACTGCCTCCAAATCAACGAGCAAGTGATACGTTTCCAACGTATCTATAATTTCTTACGTTCCATGTTTATATTATACCACTTATGACATGTTTTATATGCATTTTATATGGTTTTTGCATTTTCTGGGACTAATCTATTAACAAGATGCCATAGTGCCAGTTCCCTATTTCTACTGTTATTGGTTTCAGAAAACCACTTAAGGAAATATTCTCGAAATTGGACAGTTTCTTTTCCAACGCTCCTATTTTGCCCGACACTTTCCAGAAGTCGGAGCGAAAAAACAATACGAAGACCGAGGGACCCACACCATGTCCAGGCGCGGCAGGGCACCTGGCCGCGCGAGCACATGGTTAGGGCGCCTCGTCCCTCCACCGCCTTCGCTCTTTTGCCACGGATACCCGAGCCGTCGCCATCGTCAACACCACTTCGGGGGAGATCAAAAGCTCTCCCCAGCACCCTGCCGGGAGGGGGAATCGACACCAGAGGGATCTACGTCACCATGCCCGCTTCCGGACTGATGCGTGGGTAGCTTGAAGGAGATATGCCCTAGATGCAATTAATAAAGTGTTTTATTTATCATATATCATGTGTTCATATTACGTTTTTGTGTCATGCTATAACTGTATTAAGCGGAATCATTAATACACGTGTAATATGTAAGACAACCAGGTCCCTAGTAGTCTCTACGTGATGATCGAGGTTTCCCGATCATGTGACATGGTGTCCGTTGACAATTTAGTCATATCGTTGGTACAACGATGTGATGGACATACCTAATATTTGTAGGACGTAGTCATTACGCCTTTTACCGTGAGATCAACTCTTATTGCTATTCCTGAAAAATAATTTGATTGCATCAAACGGCATGTCTTAATAGTATGACTAAGAAGGTGTTCCTCTCGGGTATCGGAAGGGAGTATGTTGAGACGAGGGATCAAGAGCGGGATTTGCCAGTCCGCATAGCAGGACAGATACTCTAGGGCCGACTCGGTGAGATTATGTCAAATGAGCTTGCAAGCATGTGACTAGGTCACCCGGACATAATATCATGGACGAGTAGAAGATAGTGTTGTCGATAACGAGATCAAGCAAGGTAGCACGATATCTATGAACGTGTCTCGGACACGCTAAGTATCGCCATGGCAAAAGGTTTAAGACACGGCGTCCAGGTTCGAATGACAAAGTTATTCGTCATATCACAGAGATTAATTCTGGGGTCCAGGCCCACGAATTAGTCATTGATCGTAGAGGTGTCTCGATCATGTCTGTATATATCTCGAACCACTAGGGTAATACACTTAAGGGGAGTCGACATATTTACCGGAAGTGAAATTAGAAAAGAGAGCACCGGGAGCGCCCCGTGAAAGATCCGATGGAGATCGGGTAACGACGAAATTGTTTCGGAGCCAGAATAAATTATATAATATGTATTTAATTTAATTAATGTAATTAATAGTTAAATGTATTTGTATTTAATTAATTTCGAATTTTGATATGCAAAATACTTTAAATGGGCCTTCCGGTGGAAAGAAGGCCCATGAGGGAGCAAGGGAGTTTGGCCGACCTAGTTGGGCCACATGGGGCCCACCTAGGGCCGGCGCATCAAGGAGGTGGGGGGAGGTGTGGGAGTTTAGTCCCACACCGCCTGGCTGGCAAGGTTGGCATCCCTCCTTCCCCTTTATATAGAGGTGCTCCCTTGGCTTTTTAATTACACCAATTTCTCTCTAATTTCTCCTAGATTAACGTGATTCCCCTGTTGGAGTTCCGCCAAGTAGAAAGTTCTCTCCACCATACGCACGTTGCCGTGCTGCTGGTCATCCGGTCCTAGTCTTCCGCTGCTCGTCCTGGATTAGAGCTCGAGGTCATCTTCGTCGACTTCATCGACAATGCTTGTGCGGGAGCGTAATCCCCGCTTTTTGGTCTACAAGGGTATGTATACCGATCTCCTCCGTATTACTGTAACTGCATAGTATAGGTCCTGACTAGTTTAAGGTTATCGTTGTTAGAAGAATTATTGTTTTCTGCGTGCGATCCCCTTCAGTGGTATCAGAGTCAGGTTTATGCGTAGATATTGTCGGCCCAGTGAGGACTGGGGTGTGCAGAGCCCACTCCCCCCAGGTGTAGCGTACTTGCACTTTAAATAAGGCAGATACATGTGTATAGTGCAAATCCCTGGATCGATTCGTTTGCACACACAGTTTACGATGTAATATCAAAACAAAGTATCAATTTTATTACATCGATGATCCAGACTTACAAAATATTCGATACAAGTTGCATAGCATAAAGCTAGCATTGAAAAAGTACACAGCGGAAATACAATAGCAGTGGGTCTCCAACAACTTCAGGTTGCCACAGGAGAAAACATGTTGGTTGTAGACTCAAAGTTCCTTAACGAAACCTCACTCGTCATTTGAATAACCTGTAACAAATAAAATTTTGCAACAGAGTGGGTCAAATTCCATTAAAAATGGAGTCTGGCTAGTGACACTATGGTGGACACTTAATGGAATAACTCTATAGCCTATATGCATATTTGGCTGGTGGAGTTCAAGGTTATTTTGCATAAAGCCAATTTTTCCTATCTCTTTGTAAAAAAACACTTTCTTAAAATCAAGACAAGTATGGCATGAAAACCATAAATCTCATCTCCCCTTGTTCACCCATCAAGTTTTATTTCTGAAGTTGGAATGGTGGAATCCTCCGTTGACGTCCGTGATTAGCTGCTCAAATTGTCCGTACCGGGGACACGGCTAAGTACTTAGTTTTACACTCTGCAGAGGTTGTGCACGTTCACCATTGTACCCATTCAACCCAAGGTATCCTTTACACACCATTTGTGATAAGGAAAGGAGAAGAACGAGACGAGATCTTTCAGAAGCATTTTCCCTCCCACTCTGGCTTGACCCGTTCCACCTAACATCCCCCTACATCTGCTTGTCAAGCCGGAGAGAGTCCACGCAACATAATTGATCAAGCCAGAGCCCATATGGCAATGGCTGCACTGGAAGTAATCGTCACTCGGAGTTCTTCAGATTCCTCTGTTCCTGGGTGGCCATTCACAAGTGTACATACTTCAGGAACCATAGACATGGACCTGAGTAGCCACTCAACATAAACCATACAACCACTTACCACCCAGGTGTTTCATTCTTAACTTAGTAGAATTTAGATTTTCACAAAACAACATTTGCATAGCATCAATAGATCTACTAAGTATTGCATAGGAGCCTAGACACAGGAATAAGGAATTTCTACACAGGTTTAGCATAGCAATACTATCCTACACATGCTTATATCAAAATACACTAAGTAATGCATATAGAAAATAATAGGAAGTTTATGAGGTGTGCCACTTGCCTTTGAATGCAGTCTTTACTCACAAACTCTTTTCAACGAACTCGGGTCTCTCCGTTCAGTCTAAACAATACAAACAAACAACCATACAGCAATCATAAAACAACACAACACATACAAACAAGTTTCTTAAACTTCTAAGGAAAGCATGACATGCATGGTATGCAATTCATTTCTAAGGACTAGAAATGCATGTCATGCCTTGAAAAATCTTTTAAGTTAATGCAAGGAAATGTGTTGGTCGAAAAGACTAAGGACCAAGGTTAGAAGTTGGGTGAAATCCTTTGTTTTATATCATCTTGAAACAAGCACTCTAATGGCTTAGCCATGATGTGCAAAATACTTAGAGAAAAATACTAAGTCTATAAGGTGATCAACCATTATTATCAACTCTTTGTAAATTGGATATTCACTAAAGTGAGAGAGACAGACACCCGGCCAGCCACTTAAATTGTGGAACAGGTCTCATGTACGTGATGATAATATCATGATGATAATATTCACATGTAAGGTTAGTTTCCAGGCCGCTTCATCTCACTATGCCGCTAGGATCCAACAAACTTCAAGATGATAATATCATGATCAAAAATTGTTTAAGTCAAATGTGAAAGACAAGATTAGGAAAGAGGGAAAAGATAGAAAGAAAGATATAGTTGTCTTCCAGGTTTCATCTTCATACTTGATGATTCTTGTATTACCTAGGCTGGTCTTGGATTTAGTTAGTCTTCATGAAGTCTCAGGGAAGAAGAAAGGACAGAGAGAAAGACTTAGGGAATAGAAGGGAGGTTGGCCTTCTTGAACTTCTTCTCACTTTTCTTCTAAGTGCTTGACAACTTTGGGATGCTTCCAGAGTCTGTTTTCTTCTAAGTCCTTCATTGGTCTTCTAGCTCCATGTTGAAAATCGTAAGTGTCTATGTGTATAACACTTTTACCAGAATGCTAAGTTGAAAATAATCCTTAACTTTGAGAAAATGGGGGAGGAGTTTTCTTATGTAAAATATAACTACAAAATAAAATATGCTATGCAATTTTAAATCACAAGAAACATAATACTAATTTTTGTGATATTTATAAAGTATGCATAAAGTTATAATTTGCAATTTAATTAGTTCTTAATTTTGCCAAACATAATAAAAGGAAACGTATAGATTAAAGTTTTTATGTGATTTATATTTTATAACAGAATTTTTATATATGGTGTTCATAGCCAGAGGTGATTTTAATTAAATTTATTGCAATTTGATTTAATCAAAAATAACATTTCTATTAATAGTTATGTTGAAAATACTCAAACTATTCAAATTAAATATATAAAATTAGAAACTCCTTCAATTATTACTCAAAAGTATTTTATATCAGAGGCATAAATTTACAAATATTCTAAAGTTTCTAAAACAATTATATTTGCAATTTTTGAACTTACAGATTTAAAGTTATGACAAAAATACTCAAATTCACCATTTGAAATTTGAATATTTTAAACTAAGTCAAATTTGAATTTTGGCAGATCCAAAATATTCTACATGTCTAGGGCTTTCCAAATATGTAAAAATATTTGAATTTGGATAAGTGGTTAAAAGGTTATGACAGATCTAAGTGACAAGGGCTTTTCTGCAAAACTGTCATTTAAACAATTAAAAGAAAACAAATTCCACATCAGCGCTGACTGGGCAGTGAAGTGGCCGTTGACGTGGCGCTGACTGGATTAAGTCAACAAATCTAGGCCATTGGATCTGGATCGGACGGATTTAAACGGCCCGTACCGATTCGTTTTAAACTTCTAATCCACGCCGTACATTGAAGATCGGAGGGCTCAGAGAGAGGAAGGTGCT
Source organism: Poa annua (assembly GCA_026929855.1). NCBI lineage: Eukaryota > Viridiplantae > Streptophyta > Magnoliopsida > Poales > Poaceae > Poa > Poa annua. The sequence goes on from CM049426.1 coordinate 181,624,162, forward strand.
CACCGGCGGCGCGGGGTGGCCGGAGGCGAAGACGACGGCGGCGCGGCTCGGCGATGGACGAACTCGAGGATCCGGTGGTCTCCTAGGCTCGCGGTGATGACGTCTGGTGCGGCGCGTCGTGTCGAAGAAGATGGAGGTGACGGCGTCGTCTCGGGCGCTCCGGAGCTCCGTGGAGGCGTGGCCGAAGGGGCTCGGGCGCCGGCGAGCTTCGGTTGTCCGTGCCCCGCACGATTGGTAGCAGAGAAGACACGGGGAAAGCGTCCGCGGGTGCGCACGAGCGAGGGGAGGAGAGTGGAGGGGGTCTCAGGGGTGGGGGCTTGCTTCCTCGCCGGAGTTCGAAGGAAAAAGGCCGGCGGCTCAATGAAGTCCGGCGAGCAAATTGGAGAGCCTCGGGGCACGAAATGGAGGGGGAGTAGAGGGGAAAGTGAGCCGGGCTCGTCGGCTCTTTATAGAATCAAACGGATGAAGAAACCGTGGTCTTAATCGTGCGCAATTAAGGGATTAAAATCGGCCGTTTTCGGCTCGGTCGTGGGCGTGGTTCCCGGCCGGAGCTTGAAGAAGCCTTGCTCCTGACAGGTGGGTCCCACTGTCAGATTTTTCTCTTTTTCTTTTCTGTTTTATTTATTTCTTTTATAACTTTTGATTTATAACTCCAAATGAGGTCAAACAAATTTCTAAAAATTTGTAAAATTATTATCTTTGTGTTAAACCAGTTGTAGGATTGTTTTTAACATTTTTGAAAAATAATATTTTGAAATATTGTTTAAATCCAAATTTGACACTTTATGTTAAATTTAAAACTAGGGTTTAATTAATTTTATTTTTGGCTAAAATACATTCTATGAAATACCCATATTCAAAATGTTTGAATTTAAGTTATTTAAACTCATATTCCAATATTAAAAAAAATTCAGCTTTAATAGATTTTTAAATATCACATTACAACTAATTGTAATGAAAAGAGAAAATGTAATGTACTCATTTTTAATTCAAATTATGTTGTGCACCATTATATTTTATATTTAAAATAAATCATTTGAAAACTTCATAAACAACTTTGGACAATAATGATAAAGTGAGATATTTGAAATATTAAACTTTTTCCAATAAGTTTGAAGTCTTTCATAGTTGGTTTTCTTATGCATTTAATATTTTATTTTAATAAAAAATAAAGTTTTAAATTTTAGTGATTTTTGAACATTATAAAATGCTGGGATGTTACAGACTACCACCCTTAAAAGGAATCTCGTCCTGGAGATTCGAAGAAGCTAGAAAGACAAAGCAAATGCTTGAAATGATTCTGATAGCTCGAGATGTTTTGAGAAATAAATTTCTGACATGGAAACTTGAAAATTAGCGGCGAATGATTTTTCTGATTAGGAGGGTAGAAAGAAAGATAGCTTAGGATTTTTGAGTTTAAGCAATTGGATTTGAATTATCTGGGTGGCTACCACCCTTAAAAGAAGTTTTTGTGGTCAGTCTAGAAACTTGGTTTAATCTTGTTTATTTCTCTGATGTAGAGCGTACAAGTATTCAAAATACAATGGCTTGTGGTGGATACAGAAAGTTTTAGCGCTCACGTTTTCCACTCGGTCCTTGGAGAGATTTATCCTTCTTCCTCTCAGGGCATCTGCGGCATGTCACGGGACTGGTGATCTTCTTGTGCGAGCGGATAAGGCAATTCTCCTTCATCTTTACTGGGCACTTATTGGCATAATGTCCCTTGTCCTTACATTTGTAGCAAATTACGTCACTTAAGTTCTTCTTCTTCTTTGGTGTTTCCAGGGCTAACAGTTCTTCCAAATCTTGTTTGCTATATTCTATCTCAATTAAAGAAGTCCAGTCTCGTTTGATGTGACAATTTCGAGCTAGGTGATCTCCTTCACACTTATAGCAACACTTGGAGGTACTTTTGGATATCTTCGGAAGTGACCTTACTCTTATTTCATTTTTCACCTTAGTATGATCCACAATCTCATTTCGATGAAGATTTTGTTCAGTATCTTGACCAATCCTTTTCTCTTTGCAGTCCCATGAATAATGTCCTAGTTCTCCACAGGTAAAACATGTTATATGGCTAGTATCTCTTTTGTGTTCCTCCTTGTTTTCTTGTACTTCCACATGCTTCATGAGATTTTGTTGCATCTCCTTTTTGGCTTGCTGACTGACTTCTTGCACCATGGGGTAGAGTTGATACTGCGTTGGAACGTGATTTGTTGCTTCACACAAAAAGCAAGAAATCTGACTTGTGGGGCATTCCCTAACTAGATGTCTGGTATGATCATGGGGCCACTCATCAGGACATTCTTTGGACGTATGTCCTATCTCTCCACAAGTTTTGCATGCCTTTAGTTTGGTCATAAGGTTCTCTTCAAAATCACTATGGTTTTGATCAGTCTTAGGCAGTTGGTCATTGATCAACTTCCACAGCTGACTCTGGTTCTCTAGTAGTAGTCGCATAGTTGTATGCAAATCATTGGTGTTGGTATTGGGGTGAGACATCTGTTTGGTTTAGAAAGCAATGGGTTGAATTATTTTTACTATGGAGGAATCCTAGTTCAATAAAACAAAACAAGGCAACCAATCTATAACATAATCAATCAACGTCTAACAAACATCAAGCAACAAGGTTCAAACACAAGCAAACACATACGTGAATTTTTTCAAAACTTCTTTTGAAAAACCGAACTAATCGTTTATCGAACGAAACACACCAGTGTCATGGAAAGACAACATTGATAGTACTGCCGTACCACAATTTGATAGGTCAATACATCATCGGATCTCGTTATTCTAATGGGTAGGTGGTCTAATCTATCCTTTTCTTGAGTGCTTCAAGTTCTTGTTCAACTTTCTTGGATATCTTCGAAGTGTTGTTCGAATCCTGGTTCTTCAGTGGTCTTCCATGTATGTAGAACTTCATGTTGCATCGTAGCTTTTCCATATGAAGCAGCAGAATAAGACTTAGACTATAAGAACATGGTCATCTAGAAAAATATAAGATGTTTTCAGAAGGTTGATAGTAGATGAGAGTATGAGGAAGATAAAATGAAAAGTTTTGTTTTTAGAAAAGTGAATAAAATATATTTTCAATCCTATGGTCAAATCCTATTTCTATCCAAACCTAGGGTTTCGAACCTACAGGCAACACAGTGCTCTGATACCATCTGTAGCGTACCTGCACTTTAAATAAGGCAGATACCTGTGTATAGTGCAAATCCCTGGATCGATTCGTTTGCACACACAGTTTACGATGTAATATCACAACAAAGTATCAATTTTATTACATCGATGATCCAGACTTAAAAAATATTCGATACAAGTTGCATAGCATAAAGCTAGCATTGAAAAAGTACACAGCGGAAATACAATAGCAGTGGGTCTCCAACAACTTCATGTTGCCACAGGCGAAAACATGTTGGTTGTAGAATCAAAGTCCCTTAACGAAACCTCACTCGTCATTTGAATAACCTGTAACAAATAAAATTTTGCAACAGAGTGGGTCAGATTCCATTAAAAATGGAGTCTGGCAAGTGACACTATGGTGGACACTTAATGGAATAACTCTATAGCCTATATGCATATTTGGCTGGTGGAGTTCAAGGCTATTTTGCATAAAGCCAATTTTTCCTATCTCTTTGAAAAAAAACACTTTCTTCAAATCAAGACAAGTATGGCATGGAAACCATAAATCTCATCTCCCCTTGTTCACCCATCAAGTTTTATTTCTGAAGTTGGAATGGTGGAATCCTCCGTTGACGTCCGTGATCAGCTGCTCAAATTGTCCGTACCGGGGACACGGCTAAGTACTTAGTTTTACACTCTGCAGAGGTTGTGCACGTTCACCATTGTACCCATTCAACCCAAGGTATCCTTTACACACCATTTGTGATAAGGAAAGGAGAAGAATGAGACGAGATCTTTCAGAAGCATTTTCCCTCCCACTCTGGCTTGAACCGTTCCACCTAACATCCCCCTACATCTTCTTGTCAAGCCGGAGAGAGTCCACGCAACATAATTGATCAAGCCAGAGCCCATATGGCAATGGCTGCACTGGAAGCAATCGTCACTCGGAGTTCTTCAGATTCCTCTGTTCCTGGGTGGCCATTCACAAGTGTACATACTCCAGGAACCATAGACATGGACCTGAGTAGCCACTCAACATAAACCATACAACCACTTACCACCCAGGTGTTTCATTCTTAACTTAGTAGAATTTAGATTTTCACAAAACAACATTTGCATAGCATCAATAGATCTACTAAGTATTGCATAGGAGCCTAGACACAGGAATAAGGAATTTCTACACGGGTTTAGCATAGCAATACTATCCTACACATGCTTATATCAAAATACACTAAGTAATGCATATAGAAAATAATAGGAAGTTTATGAGGTGTGCCACTTGCCTTTGATTGCAGTCTTTACTCACAAACTCTTTTCAACGAACTCGTGTCTCTCCGTTCAGTCTAAACAATACAAACAAACAACCATACAGCAATAATAAAACAACACAACACATACAAACAAGTTTCTTAAACTTCTAAGGAAAGCATGACATGCATGGTATGCAATTCATTTCTAAGGACTAGAAATGCATGTCATGCCTTGAAAAATCTTTTAAGTTAATGCAAGGAAATGTGTTGGCCGAAAAGACTAAGGACTAAGGTTAGAAGTTGGGTGAAATCCTTTGTTTTATATCATCTTGAAACAAGCACTCTAATGGCTTAGCCATGATGTGCAAAAAACTTAGAGAAAAATACTAAGTCTATAAGGTGATCAACCATTATTATCAACTCTTTGTAAATTGGATATTCACTAAATTGAGAGAGACAGACACCCGGCCAGCCACTTAAATTGTTGAACAGGTCTCATGTACGTGGACATGTAAGGTTAGTTTCCAGGCCGCTTCATCTCACTATGCCGCTAGGATCCAACAAACTTCAAGATGATAATATCATGATCAAAAATTGTTTAAGTCAAATGTGAAAGAAAAGATTAGGAAAGAGGGAAAAGATAGAAAGAAAGATGTAGTTGTCTTCCAGGTTTCATCTACATACTTGATGATTCTTGTATTACCTAGGCTGGTCTTGGATTTACTTAGTCTTCATGAAGTCTTAGGGAAGAAGAAAGGACAGAGAGAAAGACTTAGGGAATAGAAGCGAGGTTGGCCTTCTTGAACTTCTTCTCACTTTTCTTCTAAGTGCTTGACAACTTTGGGATGCTTCGAGAGTCTGTTTTCTTCTAAGTCCTTCATTGGTCTTCTAGCTCCATGTTGAAAATCCTAAGTGTCTATGTGTATAACACTTTTACCAAAATGCTAAGTTGAAAATAATCCTTAACTTAGAGAAAATGGGGGAGGAGTTTTCTTATGTAAAATATAACTACAAAATAAAATATGCTATGCATGAAATGCAATTTTAAATCACAAGAAACATAATACTAATTTTTGTGATATTTATAAAGTATGCATAAAGTTATAATTTGCAATTTAATTAGTTCTTAATTTTGCCAAACATAATAAAAGGAAACGTATAGATTAAAGTTTTTATGTGATTTATATTTTATAACAGAATTTTTATATATGGTGTTCATAGCCACAGGTGATTTTAATTAAATTTATTGCAATTTGATTTAATCAAAAATAACATTTCTATTAATAGTTATGTTGAAAATACTCAAACTATTCAAATTAAATATATAAAATTAGGAACTCCTTCAATTATTACTCAAAAGTATTTTATATCAGAGGCATCAATTTACAAATATTCTAAAGTTTCTAAAACAATTATATTTGCAATTTTTGAATTTACAGATTTAAAGTTATGACAAAAATATTCAAATTCACCATTTGAAATTTGAATATTTTAAACTAAGTCAAATTTGAATTTTGGCAGATCCAAAATATTCTACATGTCAAGGGCTTTCCAAATATGTAAAAATATTTGAATTTGGATAAGTGGTTAAAAGGTTATGACAGATCTAAGTGACAAGGGCTTTTCTACAAAACTGCCATTTAAACAATTAAAAGAAAACAAATTCCACGTCAGCGCTGACTGGGCAGTGACGTGGCCGTTGATGTGGCGCTGACTGGATTAAGTCAACAAATCTAGGCCATTGGATCTGGATCAGACGGATTTAAACGGCCCGTACCGATTCGTTTTAAACTTCTAATCCACGCCGTACGTTGAAGATCGGAGGGCTCAGAGAGAGGAAGGTGCTCACCGGCGGCGCGGGGTGGCCGGAGGCGAAGACGACGGCGGCGCGGCTCGGCGATGGACGAACTCGAGGATCCGGTGGTCTCCTAGGCTCGCGGAGATGACGTCTGGCGCGGCGCGTCGTGTCGAAGAAGATGGAGGTGACGACGTCGTCTCGGGCGCTCCGGAGCTACCTGGGCCGCGCCAAGGATAGAAAGGCCCGTAGAAGGCCCACTCGGGGTATCTCGTATCCTAGTCCAACTCGGTTAGGACTTGTAACCTACCGTATCTGTACCAACCACCCGAGACCTGGCTGCCTATAAAGCCAGGAGGGTTGCCCGTCCTAGAGGACACGCTCACGTTCAGAACCACAAACCCTAGCGAGATCACAATCTCGCCATTGTAATCGCTACTAGCATCAATAACCAGACAAGCAGGAGTAGGGTGTTATCCTCCGGGAGCCTGAACCTGGGTAAACCTCGCTTGTCAGCCGTCGTGATCACCTTGCACTCTCCTCTCTCCCCATCAATCAACCCGGGGTGTACAACCCTGGGACTTGCCGAGTTAGAACCTCGTCAATTGGCTCCGTCTGTGGGAAGTTCAAACAAGTGCTAGGATCATGGTCACGCTGGCTCCATCCGCAATGAAGGTCGGCGCACCCGACATCAGGGAGTCGATCCGATTCGGCTCCTTCGAGTACGTCATCCACTCGAAAGCTCATCAATCGGCGTACGCTGATCTGGACAAAGGTATACACATCACCTTCGGCTCCATATTCTGTTGCATCGATAGTCGTGGCATACTCAGGTCTACGACTACGACGTTACGCGCGGCGGCATCATCAAAATCGCCGACCACCGCGCCCGCTGGACCCGCGAAGATCGCATCTGCCGCACCCGCGGAGATCGCAACCGCTGGGCCCGCGAAGATCGCATCTGCCGCACTCACGGAGATCGCGACCGTCGGACCCACGAAGATCGCATCTGCCGCACCCGCAAGGTTTGCGCCAGCTGTACCCGCGAAGAGGACATCCACGTCGACAATCTCGGCAACGACCACGCGAATCGAGTCTACTACCCCAACCTCGATCGCGCGGTCAATCATGTCAAGACCCACCTCCACCGTCGCGCCCGCACGTGCGACCAGGGGCCCGCGTCCGACATCAACGTCACGCGTGCCCTCATCTTCCTGGAAGTCCCAGGTCTACCCCAAGCCACTCGCACTCGCCCCGTCGAGTGCGGGCACATGGACAATCGCGAAGAGACGCGACAGCGGGTGCGCCGCGCGCCACGTTGCAGCAATTTTCGACCCCGAGCAAGAAGCGGGTGACATAAGTAGCAGCGGCAGCACCAACTCTCCAATCCATGCCTACCCCAGGCAGGTCTTCATGGCCGGCACAGCGCCGCATGACGACGAAGACGAACCCGCATACCCACTGGAGGTGGACATGCCGGACCAGACGAAGCTTGTCATCACGCGCGATATGGCGATCCAAGCAATGAAGCATGTGGACGAGGGCACGTTCCCGCCACCCAACGCACATCGAGACGATCACCTGGCGGTCCAGTACTTGCTACGCAAGGAAGGCGAACGAATTCGCGCCGAAAAGGCCGAACTTCTCAGGCGAAGAGGGACGCGGATGCGTCGAGTGCCAGGCGAGCTGCTCTCTCCTTCACATCCTCCACAGAGGTGACTCAGGGAGCACGTCGAACCAGAGCCCGTATCCCCCACATGGGAGAAGCTGATCGAACAAGGCTCACCCGCAACCTCGACTCTTCCTTCGTCACCGAAGATGAAAACGGGATACCCGTCCCAAAAACAGCAAACGCTGCCTTAATAGCAGTCGAGACGTACCTTCGGCTCACGCAACCACCGGAGGGTGACACGCGCTCCCTCCTCCACAAACAACAAATTGCCTCCATAAGGGCAATCGAAGAAGCTCTAGCGGCCAAGGGGCCAGGTAATCAAGCTCACGAACCAACGACGTCGGGTATCCCGGCGGCGCAACAACAGCCAATCAAGGACCTCCGTGACGTCCTGACGCAGAAGACGGTGGACCGCAGTCGCAAGGAACGTTCGGCTAGCGTGGCACACGCAAACGACCACGCCGACCGCGACTTCGAGCCGTGTGGCGCAGCATGTTTCTCCTTCAACATCCGCGACACCCGCATGCCTAAAGGCTTCAAGTTGACGGCCGGCACACCAAAGTACGACGGGAAGCAAGACCCGAAGCTGTGGCTCGAGGACTACCTTATTGCTTGCACCTGCCAAGGCGGAACATCGACCACGGCAATGCAGTACATCCAGCTCATGCTGACAGACTCTGCACGCGGGTGGCTCACAAGCCAACCCAAAGATTCTTTCCGAACCTGGGAAGAGTTCCAGGACAACTTCATCAAAAGTTTCTCGGGAACATTCGCCAGACCAACGACCTACATCGAGTTGCAGGCCTGCAAGCAAGGGAAAGACGAGTCGCTCCGATCTTACATCCAAAGGTGGACACTCCTCCGCAATACCATGGAACCCGTATCAGAGGACAGGGTGATGGACGCTTTCATGCATGGCGTTGCTCGCCGCGACCTCCGGGAGGAATTTGGTAGGCTCCAGCCGAAAACCACAATAGAGCTAATGAAGACAGCCAACCAATGGGCTGAAGGAGAGGATTACGTCCGCGAAACTTCTCCCAAAAAGGAAGGCGAAACAAGCAACTGGCGCGAGTCACGTCAGAAGAGGAAGGCACGTTACACGCACGACTCAATCGAGTTAGTAGCGGCGGGTTATGAAACCCCCCGCGAGGTCAAGCGTGAGGGCAGCAGACAGCACGAGCAAAGTCGACAGCCCAGCTCGAGTCAGTACAACCGTGGCAGCAGCAGCATCGACCACAGCGATGGAGGTCAGAAGCGCGAGTGGAAGCGCCCGTTAACCCCGGCAGAGGAACTGATGCAACCCTGTAAACATCACTCATTCCGCAACCCGGCAACAGGAAAGTGGGGTTCAAACCACCTGTTGAAAGATTGCCGCAAAGCAAGAAAGATCTACCATGCCATGCAGCAAATCATCGCCCCGGTGCAGGCCATACAAGCGGCACCGCAGCTAGCCATCCAGGCAGCACCCGCAAACAACAATCAAGTGCAGGCGGCGGGAGCGTTCCCCCAGCCGCAGCAGCAGCAACAAGGTGCCGACGCGTACCCAGCCGCACGGGGACAGTTGAACATGATCCAGAAGGGACCCCCGTCGAACAGGAGGCAGAAAATCATCACACGCCAAGTACTTCAAGCCATCAACAGCCCGCGCGCGGTACCAGACTACCTGCGCGGGTCAGAGACACCAATCACATTTTCCAGGGCAGATCACCCAGCGGAGGTAGTCCGACCAGGGCACGCCGCACTCGTGATTGAGGCTTTGATCGGCGACTACAGCCTGAAGAAGGTGTTCCTAGACGGGGGCAGCGGCATCAACATCATATTCGCCGACACCCTCAGGCGAATGAACAGGTCGACAGAGAAATTGCCGGAGTCGGAGACCACCTTCCACGGCATAGTACCAGGGCAGCCAATCACGCCCATGGGAACCATCACACTCGACGTCATCCTCGGAACACCCGAGCACTTCAGGAAGGAGTCGATAGACTTTGAGGTCGTCGACTGGAAGTCACAATACCACGCCATCCTAGGACGCCCAAGCTTTGCCAGGTTCATGGCGGTACCCCACTACGCCTACCTGATGATAAAACTACCCGGGCCAAAAGGAGTAATCACCGTCCGCGGTGACTTTGGGCTCTCCAACAGCTGTGACCGCGAGTTTGCCAAGATCTCCGAGTCCTTCGGCGTCGAAGAACGGTTCAAAGCCATATCAGCCGACAACGACAAGACCATCTTCCCGGCTCGCAAGAAGCCTGCCAAAGACGCAGCGTTCAACACGAATGACGACACCGTCACCCACCAAGTCCATCCTACTGACAGCGGAAAGACAGTCAAGGTCTCATCAAGCCTGACACCCGCATAGGAAAGCGCGCTCGTCGAGTTCCTACGTGAGAACTGGAAAATCTTCGCATGGCAACCTTCTGACATGCCGGGGATACCCAGGGAACTCGCCGAGCACTCTCTAAAAGTCCACATGGACGCGAGGCCAGTCAAGCAATCCATGCGACGCTTCTCAGGACCCAAACGAGACGCTATCACCATGGAAGTCGACAGATTATTGCACGCCAAGTTCATCCGAGAGATCAAGGACTCGGACTGGGTCGCTAACCCTGTTCTAGTCGAGAAAAGAAGACGAAGAAACTACGCATGTGCGTGGACTTCACCGCAATCAACAAATGCTGCCCCAAAGACCACTTCCCGCTTCCGCGGATAGACCAGATCATCGACTCGACTGCAGGTTGCGAACGCCTATCTTTTCTGGACGCCTACTCAGGTTACCAGCAGATCAGGCTGAAAGTCGAGGACGAAGAGAAGACAGCTTTCATCACACCCGACGGCGTTTTCTGCTACCAGACGATGCCGTTCGGGTTAAAGAACGCAGGTGCCACGTACCAGCGGACAATGCAAGCATGCCTCAAGGGGTTAATCGGGCAGATCGTCCAAGTCTACGTCGACGATATCGTAGTCACTACCCGGAAGGAGGATACCCTAGTCGACGACCTACACAAGGTCTTCGCCGCACTGGACGTATACCAGATCAAACTCAATCCAGAGAAGTGCGTGTTCGGTGTGCCATCCGGAGAGCTACTAGGGTACCTTGTATCCGCAAGAGGAATCGAAGCAAATCCCGAGAAGGTGCAGAACATACTGACAATGCCAACACCAACGAAGCTCAGGGAGGTGCAACGATTAGCCGGCCGAGTCGCAGCTCTTAGCCGGTTCGTTAGTAAGTTGGGAGAAAATGCCTTACCCTTCTACCAACTGATGAAGAAGTCAGACAAGTTCGAGTGGACGCAAGAGGCGCAGGACGCATTCGGCCATCACAAGAAGACACTGACAACCTCTCCGGTCCTCGTGGCACCACTGGAAAACGAGCCGCTCTACCTGTACGTCTCAGCAACAAACAGGGTGGTGAGCACGGTGCTCGTAGTCGAACGCGAAGAGGAAGGGCACAGCCACCCGGTGCAGAGGCCCGTCTACTACCTTAGCGAGGTGCTCACCTTGTCCAAGCAGAATTACCCGCATTACCAGAAGCTGGCATACGGAGTCTTCATGACCTCTAGAAAGGTCGTCCACTACTTCTCCGAGCACCCGATCACGGTGGTAAGCTCCTTCGGACTAGCAACCATCCTCACAAATCAGCGCGCGACAGGACGAGTCGCCAAGTGGGTTGTCGAACTAGGACCATGGGGGCTGAAGTATGCTCACCCGAAGTCTATCAAGGCCCAAGTTCTCCCAGAGTTCACTACCGAGTGGATAGAAGCCCAGCTACCAAATGTCCCCGACCTGTCCAACGCATGGACAATGTACTTTGATGGCTCGAAGAAATTCAAGTCAGCCGGGGCAGGAGTCGTGCTCATCTCCCCCAAAGGCGACAAGCTCAAGTACGTCTTGCAGATGGACTTCCGGAAGCCGTCCAACAACGAAGCCGAATACGAGGCCCTGATCCACGGCATGCGGATGGCCAAGAACTGCGGCGCCACGCACCTCATGATCTACGGCGACTCCTACCTGGTGGTACAGTAAACCATGAAGTCCTGCGACGCCATCGCTGACAACATGATCGCCTACAGAGACCTCTACAATCAGATGGAAGGAAACTTCGACGGCTGCGAGCTACGCCACGTCGGCCGTGAAAGCAACGAGGAAGCCGACGCCCTAGCTAACATGGGCTCGGACAGGGTGCCAGTCCCACCCGGCGTTTTCCTCGAGTGCATCACACAAAGATCCATCAAGACTCAGGGTACAACAGGCACCGCAACCACAACAGGCGATGTCAACCCGCCAAGCCAAGCCAAGGTCCCCATGGAAGTCATGCTAGTCGAAGCCACATGGACAGGACCATACCTGGCATACATACTGCATCAGAAGCTGCCAGCCGACCCAGTCGAAGCAAAGCGCATCATCAGACGCTCCAAAAGTTTCACCGTCATCAACGGGGAACTCTACAAAAGAAGCATATCAGGAATCCTGCAAAGGTGCATCCATCCAGTCGACGGCCAAGCCATCCTACTCGACATTCACGCGGGTACATGCGGACATCACGCAAGCAGCCGGGCACTGGTGGCCAAGGCGCTACGAGCCGGATTCTATTGGCTCACGGCCATGCAGGACGCCGAGGAGCTGGTGAAGAAATGCACAGGGTGCCAGGAATTTGCCAACAAGCCGCACGCCCCAGCATCAGAGCTCAAAACAATACCACTAGCCTGGCCCTTTGCCCAATGGGGCCTGGACATGGTGGGCCCGTTGAAGAAATCCTCACCCGGAGGTCATACCCACCTCCTGGTCGCGGTCGATAAATTTACAAAGAGAAGACTTACGTGGTCCAGGAGGTCAAGGTCCTCGGCAGCCGAAGGAGGAGCCCGGCTAGACGAGGCCAGGCCGGCGGCCTCAACGTGCACCTTCTCCACCACCACAGGCGTCTCCAGCCCGGTCGAAGGGCCAGAAGTAAGCTCCGTGTCCCGAAGGGGAAAGCCGACGTTGTCAGAGCGGTGGCTACACCAAAATCAAGAATACAAGACAACTCAACGACGAACCTGCAAAGTACTACTCGAAGAACATGTTGCAAAGAAACTAACCTGGGGGAGCTGGCGTCGTCGAAGCTCGACAGAGAAGGCGAAGGCATCCGCGCGAAGGACCGTGGCGCTGCAGAGCTGACTGGAGGAACGTTGAGAGGTTCCTCCCAGCCACCCGAAGATTGCGCACCCGTGGACGTCGCCACGGTCTCCTCGGCAACATCCACACCCCTGGCAGGCGACGACGCGGTGGCAGACTCGCCGCGACTCGGAAGCTTCCGCTTCTTCCTCGCGGGTTCCTCCGCTTCGTCTTCCTCTTCCACCTCATCGCGAGGAGAGTGTGCGGAAGGGATTTCTTCATCCTCATCCTCCTCCTCGACGAACTTCGACTCATCGTCAGGTCCGTTCTCGGGGAGAGGAGGATAGCTGATGAACAGAGCCCGACCCTAAAGCAAAGTAGACGCAAGTTGAATCAAAATGCAAAGTAGACTCCAGTCGAACAAGTATAAAAAGAGAGCAAGATCAGACTCACCTCAGGAACGGGTTTCGCGACCCCGTAAGGAGCAATGGGGCACTTGACGTTGCAGGCGTCCGCGGCTCGAAGGTTGGTGATGGACCTGACGTTGGCCTCCACCTCCTCGTCATCCAGCGGCTCGGCGCTAACGCCCTCGGCGGTCCACATCGGGTGGGGCCGGGCGCTGAGTGGCTGCACCCGAAGGCGGAAGAAGGTGGCCATCAGAAAGACGCCACCCGCATCACGCCCAAGGGTCTGGGTCAGCTCGTGCAGCAGGGTCAGCAGGGGCCGCACAGCCTCCTTCTCCACGGCAGACAGCGGGTGCGCCCAGGCGCCGGTCTTCTGCAGTCCGCGCTTGCCGTCGAATGCGTCCAGTCCGTCTCCGTTCGACTGGACGTAGAACCATCTCCGGCTCCACCCTTGGACGGAGTCGGACTTCTTCATCTGGAAGTACGCGGTATCACCGCACACCTGGATTCCGAAGCCGCCCACTGGGAAGGTCAGCCCACTCTTCCCCACGTTCTTGCGAACGAGGAAGAGCGATTTCCACAGGCCCCAGTGGGGCGCGATGCCCAGGAAGCACTCGCATAACACGATAAAGCCCGCGATGCTCAGGACGCCATTGGGGGTCAGATCATGGATCTGAACCCCATAGGCGTACAGGAGCCCGCGCACAAAATCGTGCATGGGGAACCCGAAGCCACGCGGAATGAAGTCCGCGAAGCAAACGCGCTCCCCATCGCGGGGAGTGGGAAACACTTCTTTGCCAGGGACTCGTACCTGGACTTCGTCCGCAGGTGGCAGCAGGCCTTGCGCGCGGAGCAGCTCGACATCGGCCTTCTTTGTCGACGACCTCTGCCAGTCGCCCTCGGGCTTTTTCATCAACCCGGCGTCATCGACGGCGGCGGCGGAGGAGCCAGCAGTGCCCTTCGGCTTGCCCATCGCCCAGGTCGCAGGGTGCGTGGAGAGATTGCTTTGAGCTCGGGACGGCGGCGGCAATGGCAGAGCGCAAGAGGAGAGGAAAAGGCAAGAATGGATTGGAGAAGATGACATCCCAAACGCCAGGGCGCAGTACTTATTCCTCGAGGATCGCCATCTCAACCGTCCATCACGCAAGGGCTCCGAGCGAGGGCATCCAGCCGTCCACGTGTCGCACGGAGAAACCAATCGTCGCCGCCAACTTCCTCCACTACGCACGAAAACCGAGGCATCGTCATCGTACCGCGCAAATTTCGCGCCCACTTCGGGGACGTGACAACTGTGGACGTGGTCAGCTCTGACAGCGGGGCCCACCGCGTCACGTCCCATCCGGCGCAGAGGCGTGCAGCAAAACCGTCATCAGTGACGTCACCAAGCCAACGGCTCCGAAACTAACCGAAAAAACTCGGCAGATTCATTCGAGTGGTAGGCTTCACAGCTGAAACCAACAAGGTAAGATCAGCCAGTGATCTGAGCACCCGAAATAACCTTTCGAGTGGCAATACAGTAAGCTCAAGCAGCCGAATCCATCCAACAAGTAAGCCAAAGCAGGCTGAATAGAAGCAAGCTTCACAAGAAGAAGTCAAAGTAATTCGACTGCACAAGGTTACTCCCATCGGGAGCGGCTTGTTCGACTGAAGAAATTCGAGTTCAAGCTCAAGATCAAGCAATCCAATGGCGCGTCCAGGAAGAAGGAGTCCTTTGTCCGACTCTGAGACTCGATCAAGCACTCGGGGGCTACTGACGTGGGGCTACCTTGCGGGTAGCCCACGGTGAGGCTACCTGGGCCGCGCCAAGGATAGAAAGGCCCGTAGAAGGCCCACTCGGGGTATCTCGTATCCTAGTCCAACTCGGTTAGGACTTGTAACCTACCGTATCTGTACCAACCACCCGAGACCTGGCTGCCTATAAAGCCAGGAGGGTTGCCCGTCCTAGAGGACACGCTCACGTTCAGAACCACAAACCCTAGCGAGATCACAATCTCGCCATTGTAATCGCTACTAGCATCAATAACCAGACAAGCAGGAGTAGGGTGTTATCCTCCGGGAGCCTGAACCTGGGTAAACCTCGCTTGTCAGCCGTCGTGATCACCTTGCACTCTCCTCTCTCCCCATCAATCAACCCGGGGTGTACAACCTTGGGACTTGCCGAGTTAGAACCTCGTCACCGTGGAGGCGTGGCCGAAGGGGCTCGGGCGCCGGCGAGCTTCGGTTGTCCGTGCCCCGCACGATTGGTAGCAGAGGAGACACGGGGAAAGCGTCCGCGGGTGCGCACGAGCGAGGGGAGGAGAGTGGAGGGGGTCTCAGGGTTGGGGGCTTGCTTCCTCGCCGGAGTTCGAAGGAAAAAGGCCGGCGGCTCAATGAAGTCCGGCGAGCAAATTGGAGAGCCTCGGGGCACGAAATGGAGGGGGAGTAGAGGGGAAAGTGAGCCGGGCTCGTCGACTCTTTATAGAATTAAACGGATGAAGAAACCATGGTCTTAATCGCGCGCAATCAAGGGATTAAAATCGGCCGTTTTCGGCTCGGTCGTGGGCGTGGTTCCCGGCCGGTGCTTGAAGAAGCCTTGCTCCTGACAGGTGGGTCCCACTATCAGATTTTTCTCTTTTTCTTTTCTGTTTTATTTATTTCTTTTATAACTTTTGATTTATAACTCCAAATGAGGTCAAACAAATTTCTAAAAATTTGTAAAATTATTATCTTTGTGTTAAACCAGTTGTAGGATTGTTTTGAACATTTTTGAAAAATAATATTTTGAAATATTGTTTAAATCCAAATTTGACACTTTATGTTAAATTTAAAATTAGGGTTTAATTAATTTTATTTTTGGCTAAAATACATTCTATGAAATACCCATATTCAAAATGATTGAATTTAAGTTATTTAAACTGATATTCCAATATTAAATAAATTTCAGCTTTAATAGATTTTTAAATATCACATTACAACTAATTGTAATGAAAAGAGAAAATGTAATGTACTCATTTTTAATTCAAATTATTTTGTGCACCATTATATTTTATATTTAAGATAAATCATTTGAAAACTTCATAAACAACTTTGGACAATAATGATAAACTGAGATATTTGAAATATTAAACTTTTTCCAATAAGTTTGAAGTCTTTCATAGTTGGTTTTCTTATGCATTTCACCGCTTGGAGAGACCCTCGAGAGGCAACTCCTCTTGAGGGCATGAAGAGGAAGCGAAGGCCTGAAGAGGAAGCGAAGGCTTGAAGAGGATCTACGCTTCAAGAGACTCTCCCGAAGCTCCACCCGCCTAGAGAGAACTCAACAGGAGTTCCTCCGCAGGCCGCCTTGGCCCTGTAGAGAAGCTTCGCGGCCAAGGAAGTGCTGCAGGGCGCACATGGCCTTTGCAGCGACCGCAGAGTGACGCGAGCACTCCAATTGCCATTCAGGTGATAAAGGAGTCAACAAAGTTGCGCCGCCTGCGCCAGGACAGCTGGGACTTTCCTCTCTGGTGATAAAGCAGCTGGACGGTGCAACGCTCCAAGAAGATCGTCATCGTGGGCTCCACCACGATCACTGCAACCCCTGCGAGCCGTTCTGCGCGGCCTGCAGCTTGTCGGCCACCGCGCCCAACTTTATCGCGGATGGACCGTGTCCATGGAGGTTTGGGCAGTGGTGGACTCCAACTCCGTCGCGCCGCTGCCGTGTGGGAACCCACCTTGGACGCCCTGCGCAAGGAAGACGCCTGTGGCACCTATAAAAGGAGCAAGAGCTCAACCGTAGCGAGAGGTCAGCCAATTGTTTGCTAAACACTTGTAAACCCTAGCCCAACAAGTAGGATAGCCATCGGCTGGAGGAGGAAGACGACCTCTGCGTCCCTCTCCAAGCACGAACTGCCTCACGAGAGCACTCGGCAAGCTCAGTTGTACTGTGACCTCTGCAGTGCAATACAGACAAGCAAGAGTAGCGGTGTTACCTCCTCCTGAGGGCCGTGAACCTCGTTACGGGCCGGTGTACATTCCTGTCGTGGGTGTTCCTCTCCAGGCTCGGCGAGCATCGTCGTCGTGCCTCTCGAGGGTCGCTTGACCTCCGTGTTCAATCCCCCTTTCGAACTACTCTTAAGTGTGTGACTACCCCTGTTCCGTGGGAGTCACTCCCCGACATTTGGCGCGCCAGGTAGGGGATTGAGGCGCGTAAACGACCTTCGAGCCGCCTCCGCGCCATGGCGGACACCCGCGCTACTCGCGCCGCCCGCGCCAACAGACGCGCGTCAGAAGGAGCACGTGCCGCACCCGGCGCCACGGCCACGCGTGGACGGCAGGGACGTCCCCGCCGTGAGGAGCGCGCCAACTCCGGCCCTCATGTGGAGGAGCCCGAGCACGACGCCGAGCATGAAGAGGACGCGCAGTCCTCGCACCCGTCGCAGCGCCCGAGCAGCTCCGCCCAAGGAAGGATGGACCCCGCACCGCACACCGCCCTGCTCATGGCGCAAGAACTTCTCCGCTATCAGCCTACCGCTGAGGCCCACGGGCAATGGTAGGAGCGCCTCAACCACCTCGTCGGCATCGCCACGACTCGCCCCGCTCCGTCGCAGTCCATCGTGCACCCCTCCCTCACGGGCACGGCTGCACCAGACGCGCCTCCGCCTTATCCAGGGCCTGCACCGGCCGCGACGCAGAGGGTTGCCTCCGACGCGTCCTCGCCTCACGACTGCCTGATCGTGCAGCGCACCACGCCCGACGCGCGCGTGGGGATGGAGCTCCAGCGCAGCCGCCAGAACCGCCTTGTGGAAGAGATTGGCCAGCAGAACCGCCTTGTGGAAGAGATTGGCCAGCAGAACCGCGGCTCGCTGCAGCACGGGGTCGCCACGTACGCCACCGGCTGCATGGTGTTCACCCGCTCCCTGCGTCGCGTGGTCTGGCCCCCAAAGTTCAGGACGGCTCTCCCCAAGGGCTACGACGGCTCCAGCAACCCCATCGAGTTCCTGCAGCTCTACACCACCTCCATCCAGGCGGCAGGCGGAGACGACAAGGTCAAGGCCAACTAGTTCTCTCACGCGCTTCGCGACTCCGCGCTGTCAAGGCTCTTGAACCTCCCGGAGGACTCTGTGAACTCTTGGGAGGAGCTCTGCAAGCAGTTCCTCTCCAACTTCATAGGGACTTACGACCGAGCGCTCACCTACAGCGACCTGCGCGCTATGGTACAGAAGAAGGATGAGACCCTCCGCAAGTACATACAGCGCTTCAGCGAAGTGGGCAACAAGATCCTGAACATCCCAAACACCCAAGTCATCGCCGCTTTCCGCAAGGGCGTCACGAACAGCAGGATGCTCGATAAATTGGGTATCCACGACAAGCTCACCTCTGTGGTGAAGCTGTTCAACTTGGCTGACAAATGCGCCAAGGCTAAAGAGGGACTCCTCTTCGTCAAAATGTACTCGCGAGGGGACGACCACGCTAAGGGGTCCAAGAGCCAGAAGAAGAAGGAGGAGCCCAAGCGCAAGGCCACCACGGTCCTCGCGGCAGAGCCTGACGCTAAGGGCACCCGCAGGGACTCTCCAGAGCCTGGGGAGACAAAGGACGACCATCACCCATTCTGCATCTACCACAACAAGCGCGACCACTCTATGGAGACCTGCTTTGACCTCAAGAGGCTGAGCAAGGAGCGCAAACAAGCAGAGGGCAGCGGCAGCCGCGGTCGAGGCCGTGGCTACCGCGGAAGCGAACGCAAGGGCGGATAGCAGAAGCCATCAAGCAATCAGGCCAATGCCGCTGAGAAGAACGGCAACCTCCCCGATGAGGAAGATGGAGGCTACCAAGCTCCGAGAGGCGCCATTGTCTGCATCCTCGGTGGGGCACAGGCGCCCAAATCGAACAACCAGTTCAAGCAGTTCGCTCGCGAGCTCATCGCCGCCCTCCCCAGCCTCGAGGCCTCCAGGCCCCTCAACTGGTCGCAGTACACCATCGCCTTCGATGCTCAGGACCACCCCAATGTAATGCCCCGGGATTTATCCCCTTTTAATATTGTGAGTTTTCTTTTTGCATCGACATGGCATCGCATTGCATCGCATTAATTTAATTGTTGCATATAAATTTAATTTCCTCAATTAAATTCAAATGCATTTTCAAATTAATTAAAAATGTGTATTTTAAATCTTTTGCAAATATTATAAAAAACTTGTTTATTAAATTGCCTATTTTAAACTAAAACATTTTGTAAAGATTCTTTATTCAAAAATTCTTTTCTATTTTGTTTTAGAAATACAAAAACAGAAAAAGAACTAAAAGAGAAATAAAAAATTTAGAAAGGAAAAACACTTCCTGGGCCGCAACCCACTTACCTGGCCCAACTCCTCTCCTCTGGCCCGCCCATCTCCCCCTGTCGCCTTCTTCCCCGTACGGAGCGAGCTGAGCTCGCTTTACAGCGTGGAGGCCATGGATGCCCGCACAGCTCCCTTTTCCCTCTCCTTTAAATCGCTCCCCGAGCCTCCCCCTGGAACCCTAGTTCTCTTCTCCCCCCTCCCATCGCGCCGCCGCCGCCTCTCTTCTTCTCCCCCTCCGATACCCCTCTGTTTCTTCTCCATCCACGCACCACTGGAGCAACCTTGCCATCGAGCCGTCGCTGCGGTCGTCCCCGAGCCAAGACGAGAGCGCCAGGAGCTGCGCAACCGCATCCTCTACACAGAGGGAATCGAGTCGGGAGCGCTCGTGTCCGACACACTCGTCCGCTTCGTCTCCACGGCCGTCCACCTCCGTCGCCGGAATTTGCCGCCCCACGCCTCCTCGAGTCAGTACAACTTCCCCAAGCTCCTCCGTGGTGAGCTCCTCTACTGATTCCCCCTTTCCTCAGTCTCGATCGCGTCCTGTATGCGCCGTCCCGATCGGAACCAAGCTGTTGTCCGCCATGGATATGCGAAGCTGTAGCTGAACTTCATCTCCGTAGCACATCTGTGTCCCTTTTTCTCGCGTGTCCTGCACCTCCTACCTACGCACCAGCACCCCGGCGAACTCCCACGCCCTCTGCATCCTGGACGCGCAGGGACGCTGCAGTTTGTCGCCGTCGTTGTTCTGTCGCGATCGGAAAGTCTGAAGTTTTTCTGAATAAAATTCAGGTAACGAATCTAGGTTGCTTCATCTCCCATCCATGTCCATATCTAGCAAGAACGTCAACATTGCCCAGTGGCTAGCGCAGACACCCCTAAAATTAATATGTTAATAACTTTATTTCTACAACTCCAAATAAAATAATCTTTATATGTTTTATTATCAGAAAAATGCAAGGAATATTAATATGCCATTTGCATGCCATTTTGCATCTGTTATTTTAATTTGCTTAGTATAATTTGTTAATTGGAACAAAATAATTAAATATGGAATGTGTGGGGTAATAAATATATAATGCCCTATTCCATTTAATTTAATTAGATCACCCATGCCATGTGTTGCCATGCTAACCAACATTTAATATTGCTGGTAAATAAATAACTTGCACCTAAATATTAATTGTCGGAATCCCGGTTCGGGTTAATTTGGATTAAGTGCATTTCGCAATGCATCTTGCCATGCCATGCATCATGCTCATATGATCATGCTGGATCTTTTGCCGTAGTTGTAAAATGCATCTTTTGCGCTTCCAGTGTTTGTTGCTTCTTCGCGGATACGACGTTGAGATGTGTGGGCAACAACAAGATCTGCTTCCATGCGGGATTTCCAGGCAAGCAAAGTTTGCTTGTTTACCTATACATTGTCTTTCATTCCTGCCGTTGATCTCTGCTACCCTAGTATTCGATTATTTATTGCGATCCCATCACATGTTTATCCTGCAGCCTATACAGCTTTATCCCCACATCCCATCACCTGTTGAATGTTTATCTGTTAGCCTTGCGAGTCGTAGCGCATGCTTAGAGTTGGTTGTGCGAGTCCTCTGTTGGTCGTTTATTTCATCTGCTTAGCTTGATAGATTATTCTACCTTAATAAAATGTTGTATTATAATTGGGGTATTATAATTAAATGATAAGGCACCAGGCGGAAGGCCTTGCGAGGTGCTTTGTTCTGCTCAGTGTCGATCTAGGAACTGAGATTTTGTCCTCGGATCCAATTTTGAGCGCACTAACCACTTGTGGGAGGCCCTATGGAGCCCCCCTCGACTTTGAACGGATCTACAGTTTGTCCATGTGCCGCAACTAGTTCGGGTTTTCCATTTGCTCATATGCATGTGCATGATGATGACGATGATGATGATGATGAGAGGGTATGTGTTACGGGGGGTCATATAGGAGTGGTGCACGCGAAGCGGACAGTTCCTACTGTGGTTTGAGCCGCATGGCGTGTGGGCACAAACTAATGAGTCCGCAATTGAGACTCGGCCGGACTCTTGACGCGGGTAACAACTCATATGGGTGGCACTTGGACTTGCTGTAGTGAAGGAATAAGTCGTGTTGAGAAGCCCTGATGCTTCCTTGGGTTGATCATGCGAGTATGGGTACAATAGTGCACCCCTGCAGGGTATAATCTTATCGATGAGCCGTGTCCACGGTTATGGACGACTTTGGTGATGATGCTGGCTAACAAGATCTAGACAACTTGCACCTAATTAAAGTTAATTAATTTGACTAGTAATATAGAATTACTTTCACAATAAATTATAATTAAAACTGTTTAACGTGTGAGTTTCCCGAATTGCTTCCTCATATTTGGTTGAGGGGGTTAATTCGAGAATGGGTTATGTTTGGTGTTAGTTGTAGATGTTTACTTTATGCGCTCTCTTTTCCCTCTCTGATTAGACGAAAGTTGTAGCGTGTCTCTTTAGGTTGCTAGTGCTGCTGCCGCTAAGTCCACCTACCCCATATTTTGGGAGATGGTGTAGAAAGTAGGCAAGTCGGTTTTGCTTGCCAGGGAGTGCCCTGACCCTCTTTTGGGATGTGCTTTATGTGCTGTCAACAGGTTCGAAGTCAGACGACGTTAGCTTGGGAATCCCTCCGGCTTGGCTGGGCAGGGATATGGCGCCATCGCTTATCTTCAGGACTCTTAGTCCAATTTGCATCTTATCCGTAGTCGGATACTATTTTGTTTCCGCTGTCATTTGAATCTTTGTATTGTATCATTTGTATCTTGACTCGTTCGAGTCGTTGTTGTAATTTATCTTCTTTTGTATTTGTGGATGTATCGGAACTGTTGTAATGTTATCACAATTCCACCCACATAATGCGCATGTTTCGGCGTGCACATTATGTCTGGTGGGTGACCTAAAATCGTTATTATGCGGATTTCGGCGGGATCGCTTAAATCTACATAGTACCGATTTTAGGGCGTCACAAAGTGGTATCAGAGCCTTGGTTTCGATCTCCTTGTTGTTTCGATACGAATGGTTATCAAAGCAGCGGGTCCGCAAAAGCCTGTAGGATAACCTCGCTAACGGTCGTTGTTTCTAGAGTGTCGAAACTATTTGACTTAAATTATTTTTGAAAAATATCTCAATAGGTTTCTATTTACTCCTTACCTCAATTCTATTTCTCCTCTTACCTTACTTGTTTTGAGTCTCTTCTCTTATCCAACTTTCAAAATTTTAGGATCCTACGTGTGGGTGGACGATTTCTTGCCTTTTACCCTATTAGGTTCGATGTTTCGGAGTCGTCTTCATCGTGAGCAACAATCTCTTGTTAGTGGTGTCGAGAATTTCAAGGTGGAGCAACAATCCCTTGTTAGTGGTGTCGAGAAGTTCATCAGGGAGACAGAAGACTCGGTAGTTACCCCTCTCTTTTCTGGTCTCGGCGTGGATCGCGGGACGCGATCCCTTGTTAGTGGTGTCGATTGTAATGCCCCGGGATTTATCCCCTTTTAATTTTGTGAGTTTTCTTTTTGCATCGACATGGCATCGCATTAATTTAATTGTTGTATTTAAATTTAATTTCCTCAATTAAATTCAAATGCATTTTCAAATTAATTAAAAATGTGTATTTTAAATCTTTTGCAAATATTATAAAAAACTAGTTTATTGAATTGCCTATTTTAAACTAAAACATTTTGTAAAGATTCTTTATTCAAAAATTCTTTTCTATTTTGTTTTAGAAATACAAAAACAGAAAAAGAACTAAAAGAGAAATAAAAAATTTAGAAAGGAAAAACACTTCCTGGGCCGCAACCCACTTACCTGGCCCAACTCCTCTCCTCTGGCCCGCCCATCTCCCCCTGTCGCCTTCTTCCCCGTACGGAGCGAGCTGAGCTCGCTTTACAGCGTGGAGGCCATGGATGCCCCCACAGCTCCCTTTTCCCTCTCCTTTAAATCGCTCCCCGAGCCTCCCCCTGGAACCCTAGTTCTCTTCTCCCCCCTCCCATCGCGCCGCCGCCGCCTCTCTTCTTAACCTTGCCATCAAGCCGTCGCTGAGATCGTCCCCGAGCCAAGACGAGAGCGCCAGGAGCTGCGCAACCGCACCTGCATCCTCTACACAGAGGGAATCAAGCTGTTGTCCGCCATGGATATGCGAAGCTGTAGCTGAACTTCATCTCCGTAGCACATCCGTGTCCCTTTTTCTCGCGTGTCCTGCACCTCCTACCTACGCACCAGCACCCCAGCGAACTCCCACGCCCTCTGCATCCTGGACGCGCAGGGACGCTGCAGTTTGTCGCTGTTGTTGTTCTGTCGCGATCGGAAAGTCTAAAGTTTTTCTGAATAAAATTCAGGTAACGAATCTAGGTTGCTTCATCTCCCATCCATGTCCATATCTAGCAAGAACGTCAACGTTGCCCGGTGGCTAGCGCAGCTTTTATTCCCCGTGCGAGGTTGCTGGATCAAATCCCCGCACCGTGTTCCCTTTTTCTTTTGTTATTTATCTGAAAAACCTGACGAATTCATCTGTGTTTCTGTTAAGTTCAGTTATCGTCTCTGTGTTCGTTTATAGGAAATCGTTCCATGTTTTCATCACCAACACTCAGTCCACCCGAGTGGCTAGCACCACCTGTCCTAAGCACGGCCGGAGACCCGATTTCAAATCCCAGCGGGCGTGATGGAATAAAATAGCCCCCTTTTTATATTCTCTTTCGGTCTCTGACCTCCGTGTCCCACCAGTCAGTGACAGAGCCCCCGTAATTTTGCACCGAGCCCCTCAGCTCTCTGCTTTTGCAGTTAAGCCCCCACCGACACATATTCTATCACGAGCAGGTCCCTACCTATTTGCAGAAACACCCCTAAAATTAATATGTTAATAACTTTATTTCTACAACTCAAAAAAAATAATCTTTATATGTTTTATTATCAGAAAAATGCAAGGAATATTAATATGCCATTTGTATGCCATTTTGCATCTGTTATTTTAGTTGCTTAGTATAATTTGTTAATTGCAACTAAATAATTAAATATGGAATGTGTGGGGTAATAAATATATAATGTCCTATTCCATTTAATTTAAAACCCATGCCATGTGTTGCCATGCTAACCAACATTTAATATTGCTGGTAAATAAATAACTTGCACCTAAATATTAATTGTCGGAATCCCGGTTCGGGTTAATTTGGATTAAGTGCATTTCGCAATGCATCTTGCCATGCCATGCATCATGCTCATATGATCATGCTGGATCTTTTGCCGTAGTTGTAAAATGCATCTTTTGCGCTTCCAGTGTTTGTTGTTTCTTCGCGGATACGACGTTGAGATGTGTGGGCAACGACAAGATCTGCTTCCATGCGGGATTTCCAGGCAAGCAAAGTTTGCTTGTTTACCTATACATTGTCTTTCATTCCTGCCGTTGATCTCTGCTACCCTAGTATTCGATTCTTTATTGCGATCCCATCACATGTTTATCCTGCAGCCTATACAGCTTTATCCCCACATCCCATCACATGTTGAATGTTTATCTGTTAGCCTTGCGAGTCGTAGCGCATGCTTAGAGTTGGTTGTGCAAGTCCTCTGTTGGTCGTTTATTTCATCTGCTTAGCTTGATAGATTATTCTACCTTAATAAAATGTTGTATTATAATTGGGGTATTATAATTAAATGATAAGGCACCAGGCGGAAGGCCTTGCGAGGTACTTTGTTCTGCTCAGTGTCGACCTAGGAACTGAGATTTTGTCCTCGGATCCAATTTTGAGCGCACTAACCACTTGTGCGAGGCCCTATGGAGCCCCCCTCGACTTTGAACGGATCTGCAGCTTGTCCATGTGCCGCAACTAGTTCGGGTTTTCCTTTTGCTCATATGCATGTGCATGATGATGATGATGATGATGATGATGATGATGAGAGGGTATGTGATACGGGGGGTCATATAGGAGTGGTGCGCGCGAAGCGGACAGTTCCTACTGTGGTTTGAGCCGCATGGCGCGTGGACACAAACTAATGAGTCCGCAATTGAGATTCGGCCGGACTCTTGACGCGGGTAACAACTCATATGGGTGGCACTTGGACTTGCTGTAGTGAAGAATAAGTCGTGTTGAGAAGCCCTGATGCTTCCTTGGGTTGATCATGCGAGTATGGGTACAGTAGTGCACCCCTGCAGGGTATAATCTTATCGATGAGCCGTGTCCACGGTTATGGACGACTTTGGTGATGATGCTGGCTAACAAGATCTAGACAACTTGCACCTAATTAAAGTTAATTAATTTGACTAGTAATATAGAATTACTTTCACAATAAATTATAATTAAAACTGTTTAACGTGTGAGTTTCCCGAATTGCTTCCTCATATTTGGTTGAGGGGGTTAATTCGAGAATGGGTTATGTTTGGTGTTAGTTGTAGATGTTTACTTTATGCGCTCTCTTTTCCCTATCTGATTAGACGGAAGTTGTAGCGTGTCTCTTTAGGTTGCTAGTGCTGCTGCCGCTAAGTCCACCTACCCCTTATTTTGGGAGATGGTGTAGAAAGTAGGCAAGTCGGTTTTGCTTGCCAGGGAGTGCCCTGACCCTCTTTTGGGATGTGCTTTATGTGCTGTCAACAGGTTTGAAGTGAGACGACGTTATCTTGGGAATCCCTCCGTCTTGGCTGGGCAGGGATATGGCGACATCGCTTATCTTCAGGACTCTTAGTCCAATTTGCATCTTATCCGTAGTCGGATACTATTTTGTTTCTGCTGTCATTTGAATCTTTGTATTGTATCATTTGTATCTTGACTCGTTCGAGTCGTTGTTGTAATTTATCTTCTGTTGTATTTGTGGATGTATCGGAACTGTTGTAATGTTATCACAATTCCACCCACATAATGCGCATGTTTCGGCGTGCACATTATGTCTGGTGGGCGACCTAAAATCGTTATTATGCGGATTTCGGCGGGATCGATTAAATCTACATAGTACCGATTTTAGGGCGTCACACCCAAGTCCACCAATACTGTTGGCACGCTCCCGCTGGTCTGCAGTCCCAGCATCGACAACATCGCCGTCTCCAAGACACTCATCGATGGCGGGGCAGGCCTGAATGTCATCTCAAGTGAGACGTTCGAAGCGCTCCAAGTGCCCTACGAGCGGCTCATGCCCTCTAGGCCCTTCACGGGAGTCACCAGCGGCTCAATCTAGCCTCTGGGGCAGGTCAGGCTTGCCGTCACCTTCGGCAGCGAGGAAAACTACCGAACTGAGCACATCGACTTCGACGTTGCGCATATCGGTCTGCCGTACAATGCCATCCTTGGCTACCCCGCCCTCGCGGAGTTCATGGCCTTCATGCATCATGCCAACAACATGGTCAAGATTCTACGGCAGCGCTGGCACCATCCCCATCCGTGGACATGTCCTGGATGCTACGTGCGCTGTCGAGACAGCCTACAAGGCAGCCGCCATGGAGTTCCCTGCTGACGAGGACATGGAGCCTCTCGAGAGACCCAAGAAGAAGAAGCAGCTCACAGGAGCCAGCCGCTACCAAGAAGGTCTCTCTAAGCTCCAGCAGCTCGAGGGCTTAAGTCTTGGGGGCTAGCGTCACCATTGGCGCTGCTCTGCCTCCCAAATAGGAAAGCGCGCTCATCGCCTTCCTTCGGGCAAACTCTGACATGTCCGCGTGCAGTCCGTCAGATATGTCCGGTGTACCGAGGGAGGTGATTGAGCACCACTTAGACGTGTGTCCAAACGCACGCCCCGTCAAGCAAAAAGCAAGAAAGCAAGCCCCCGAGAAGCAAGCATTCATCATCAAAGAGGTCGAGAAGCTAAAAGCAGCAAATGACGTCCGTGAAGTCATGCACCCCACTTGGCTCTCCAATGGTGTGGTCATCCTAAAACCCGCCGAAGGAGGTCGCCTCTGCATCGACAACACTGATGTCAACAAGGCCTGCCCCAAGGATCCTTATCCCATGCCAAGAATCGACCAGATCGTGGACTCCACGGCAGGCTGCGACCTCCTCTGCTGTCTCGATGCCTTCTCTGGTTATCACCAGATCAAAATGGCTAATGAAGACGAGGAGAAGACGGTATTCCTCACCCCTTGTGGTGTGTATTGCTATGTCTACATGCCCTTCGGCCTGAAAAACGCTGGCGCCACCTTCCAGAGGCTCATGAGGATAACACTTGGCGAGGAAATGGGCAGAAATGCAGAGGCTTACGTCGATGACGTCGTCGTCAAGTCTCGAGAGGGAGATACTCTCCTCAGGGACCTTGAAGAGACCTTCGCCAGCCTGCGCAAGGTGAACATCAAGTTCAACCCGGCCAAGTGCGTCTTCGGAGTTCCTTCAGGTAAATTGCTTGGCTTCCTCGTGTCCCACCGGGGTATAGAGGCAAACCCTGACAAGATCAATGCCATAGAGGAAATGCAACGTCCACGCCGGCTCAAGGACATGCAACGTCTAGCAGGCTGCATGGCCAGCTTGGGTCGATTCATCTCCAAGTTTGGCGAGAGAGCTCTGCCATTCTTCAAGCTCATGAAGAGAACTGACACCTTCAAGTGGACGCCTGAAGCGGAAAAAGCCTTTGAGGACTTGAAGAGGTACTTGGCCAACCCACCAGTCACGGTCGCCCCAAGGACAGGCGAGCACCTGAAGCTGTATCTATCAGCCACTCCACAGACCGCCAGCGCCGTCCTGGTGGTAGAAATAGAAGAGTCAGTCCTCCACAAGAAGAGTGCAACCGCTCTAAGGAAAAATCTGCCTGATGAAGAGCTCGACAAAGGGGCGGGCCACACAAACCCACCGCCAGGACCAGAGCCACAAGCGGAGCCTGCCCCAAGTCAACCTCCACAAGCTGATCTCGTCAGGGGGCATGAAGAGCCTTCCCAGGCCAACCCCCTTGAGGGCCCTAAAGAGTCTCCACACGCCAACCCCCTTGAGGGCCCTGAAGAGCCTCCTCAGGCAGACAGCGCCGCGCCTAAACTGACAACCCTTGTCGAGCATCCTGTCTACTTTGTCAGTACAGTACTACGGGATGCTCGCGGCAGTACACGATGCAGCAGAAGCTCCTCATTGCGCTCCTCATCGCCTCAAGAAAGTTGCGACACTACTTCTAGGGGCACCCCATCACGGTGGTCACCTCATTCCCCCTGGAACAAATCCTGCGCAACCCTAACGCCACGGATCATGTCGCTGGATGGAACATAGAGCTACATCCATTCAACTTGCGCTTCGATACCACAAGGGTAGTCAAAGGGAGAGGGCTGGCAGACTTTGTCGCCGAATGGACTGATCCAACCCCTGAAGAGCCTCTAGGAGAAGAACAAGAGCCTTCTGGACACAAAATGCCTAGCCACTGGACCATGAAGTTTGATGGAGCTTTCGCTTGCCGTCACGGCGGGGCTGGCGTCGTCCTGATCTCGCCCAAGGGCGACAAGCTCTATTACGCGGTCCAGTTGTGCTTCGGAATCGACAAGATCTCCAACAAAATTGCTGAGTACGAAGGCCTGCTCGCCGACCTACGTGCCCCATCGCTCTAGGCATCAAGCACCTACTCATAAAGGGCGACTCTCAGCTGCTCGTCAACTTCCTCAACAAGAGCTACAAGCCTAAGGACGACCATATGGCCGCATACCTTGAAGAGGTCCGCAGGCTTGAGAAGCACTTCAGGGGCATGGAGCTCGTGCACATCCAAGGAAGGAAAATCAAGAGGCCGATGACATCGCCAAGCGCGCATCAAGAGGCAAGCTCAGCTGCCAGGCGTGCTTGAAGAGAGACTCGTCAAGGCATCCATAAAACAGCCTCAAGAGGCCATGCCCGCAAGCACAGACGAAGTGCTCCCGCCACCACCTACAACTGGGGCTCCCAATTGCGGGCCCCCCACAGGGGAGCGTCTGTTGCTCACGGCGGTGCATCAAGAAACAGGCTGGATCGACGAGCTCAAGAACTACCTTGCCAAAGGGATCCTTCCCGAGGAAGATGTTGAAGCAAAGCGAATTGCCCGCCAGGCAAAGTCCTACCACATCCTCGAAAGAAATCTCTACCGCAAGCGCCCAAATGGCATCGCGCTCAAGTGCGTTCCTCGTGAAGAAGGCATAATGCTAATCAAGGACATCCACAACGGGGAGTGCGGCCACCATTCGTGCGCCCGCACCCTCGCAGGCAAAGTCTTCAGGAGTGGTTTCTACTTGCCTCAAGCACTTCAGGATGCAGTTCACATCGTTCAAGCATGCGAAGCTTGCCAATTCCACGCCAAGCAAATTCATCAGCCCGCACTGGGACGTCAGACCATTCCGCTCTCCTGGCCGTTTGCGGTCTGGGGGCTGGACATCTTGGGACCATTCCCAACAGCGCAAGGGGGCTATCGCTACCTCTTCGTGGCGATCGACAAGTTCACCAAGTGGTCCGAGATAGAGGCGACGCGCACAATTCCAACAGGTGCGGCGGTGAAATTCATCAGAGGCCTGGTCTGCCACTTCGAAGTGCCTAATCGCATCATCACCGACAATGGCTCGCAATTCACCAGTGGCATCTTCAGGGCTTACTGCGAAAAAATGGGCATCAAGCTCTGCTTCGCCTCGGTCGCTCATCCACAGAGCAATGGCCAGGCTGAGCGAGCAAACGCAGAAGTCCTCGAGGGCCTAAAGACCAGGACCTTCGACATCCTCAAGGGCTACGGCAAGGGCTGGATCAGCTAGCTCCCTTCGGTGCTCTTTTACGGCAAGGGCTGGATCACGCCGTGGCTCCCCGTACACGAAAGTTGCACGCCATTTTGGATGTGATTCATTTGAAACCACCACATCAATGAAGTGGGCATTGTACCCTTTTAGTACTACTTGGAACGGCTGCAGCCAAAACAAGGCCAAACCTCCACTAAGACCATCATTGCTCATAGCGAAACTGCCTGTATAGCCCAAATACCACATGAAATTTTGCACCCTCGAATCCATCATCTTTGTCTCGGAGAGGAAGAGGAAGGTAGGTCGAAAGAACCTCACTAACCGGCGAAGTTCGCCAACTGTCGAGGCCGACCCTAAACCTCGACAGTTCCAACATAACATATTCATTGCGTTCGTCAGGGCTGCTCTGCAGCCTCTGCCTGATCTGCCGATCGTTGTGAATTCACCTGTGAGTTTGCCTTTTTCTTCTTTTTTAAATCTGCTAAATCAGTACTGCCACCATCCACAGTAACAACAGGGAAATAGGCATCCACACCACTCGTCACAACAGGAACAAGAGCTTCGACAGAAATTGGTGGTTCAGTCTGTGACACTTTGAACGGGAATCCGGCACCTAGAGGGGGGGGGGGGGTAAATAGGTGCTATTACAAATTTTAGATCTTTTCAAATTTAGGCTGAACACAAAGGTAAATTCTCTAGATATGCAACTATGCTGAATTTACCAAAATGACAAGCTAAGCAATAACAAGATAAACAAGAGTACAAGACAAGCAAGTAAGGAAGTAAGGATAAGAGGAACCAAGTGAAGCACGTGGAGATGAAGAGGTAATCCCGAGTTCCAACCAAGGGTGTACGTCTCGTTGGAGAGGTAATCCCGAGTTCCACCCAAGGGTGTACTTTGAAACCAGCCGTTGGCTTCTTCGGCGGCAGCGCAGGAATTCTAGAACTTCATGGCGGTACTACCGCCAGGAGGGCCAGCAGTACCACTCTAGTACCGCTGGAGGTACCGCTCCACGAAACAGAGCGCCAAAAACGGCGGTACCTCCGGCGGTACCACCAACGGCACCTGGGCACGAGCTGGCCTCGAATCTGCAAGAGAAAACACACAGCGGTACTACCGCTGGACGAGCCGGTAGTACCGCTGGACGCCGGTAGTACCGCTCCGGTACCCCTCGAGGTACCGCTCTGGGAAACAGAGCGCCGAAATCGACGGTACCTCGGGCGATGCCGCCAGCGGCAGCTAGCGCTCCGTGCTGGGCTCTGTCTAGTGCGAGGAGAGCGGCGGTACTACCGCTGGATGAGCCGGTAGTACCGCTCGAGCCCGGTACTACCGCTCTGGTACCGCTCGAGGTACCGCTCTTAGAAACAGAACGCCGAAATCAGCGGTACCTCGGGCGGTACCGCTAGCGGCAGCCAGCTGCTGCCCCGTGCACTGGAGAGAGACTAGTGCAGCGGTACTACCGCTGATGCCAGCGGTACTACCGCTGCCTGGAGCAAAGCTTGCTGCATGCCTTCTGCTGCGCTCGTTTTGATATTTTCCTTTTTGCTAACATCTTACAAACATCCTGCAAACTTTAACATAAATGTTAGATCACAGATTGTGTTGTCATTAGCACCAAAACAAGGGTTTATTAGAGAATGCTCTTTCAATCTCCCCCTTTTTGGTGTTTGATGACAACACAACATAAATGGCGAGAGTTCACAAAATTTCGACGGAGCTCCCCCTAGATGAGTGCATACTTTATATGATGTTTTGAATACACAAATGCACAACATCTAGGATCAATGCTCCCCCTATATTTTGCATTCCATGTCACAATTAAATCAACCACAAATGCAAGAATACCCAAAGGACAAGTGAGCAACTTAAAGAAATATAATACGATCCACATGTCTTACACCATGCAAACATATAGGAGTTTCACAAGCAAATAAATTTAGGTGTTCACAAGCTTAAAAGGGTCGAAATAAGAGAAAACGAGCTCGTGACACCACCCTGCAAATTCCCCGGAGAGCAACCTAATAGTTATCTCTCCCCCTTTGGCACCAAAGCACCAAAAAGGAAAAAAAATCGAGTCTACACGCCCCAAGGTTCCCAGTCCGGGTGGGAGGAAGAAGCATCGTCATGCTCGGGACTTGACCACACAATGATCTCTCCATTGTCGTCCTTTGCTTGCCATTCATCCCATGTGGGGATGTTTTGCTCAGACCCGGAAGGCACATCTTCCCCTTCGGCACGGCGGCGAGCAACCTTGACTTGGCAAGCCTTCATCTTCTCTTCATGATAATCAAATTGGTGTCGCTCAAATTTCTTGGACGCCGTGAAGATCTTCTTCATCGCACGAGCCATCCATGAGAAAGAACCACCTTTGGAGGCATTGGAGGGACCGACTTCTTCATTCACCTCCTTGCTAGGCTTGAGCTTGTGTGGCTTGACAAGTAGCCGCTTGCCCATGTGAGGAGTCCACTTCTCGGTGTTACCGAGGTCATTGATGTCATTGTGCTCAAGCCACTTCCACACCACAATCCTCATGATAAGGGAGCAAAGGAGATGTTCTTCTTCTTGCTAATCACATGCCAAAGCTCATGCCAAATGTAGTCCATCACATCAAGTTTCTTGACTTGACCCTTCATTTCCATGGTGAGGACCATCAATTTCTTCAAGTAGCCATGGATCTCATCGATGTTGCCCACCTTTGGATTGATTGTCTCGCGGTAGATGCGGTGCATGATGTCCCAAGTGGGGTATAGGCCTTTGGAATCTCCAAACTTCCATTTATCCGCGCTAAGGGGGTTGTAAAGGGGGGCAAGCTTCTCAACTCCGTAAGCACTCCCACCAATGAAGTGAACACGAAAGTGGGTCGCGTCGAATTCTTCTGGAGGGAACGGTTCAAACTCTTGATAGTTGATGGACTCGGCAATATCTTCCCAAGATGCTTCAAACACTTTTTCCTTGGTCATCCACTTGATTCTCCTCTTTGTCTCATTGCCCATGTGTACGGTTGCCAAGAACTGCGCCACAATCTCCTCATCATAGTCTTGCTCAAGTTCCATGATGTGGAAAAGATCAAACTCCTCACAGATCTCCTAAGCCTCACCAAATTAGTTGGGCTTCGACCTCATGTACTCGATGTTGATGTGATGTTGAGTGACTGTGTTGTCCGTTGGTTTCTTCAAAAGGATCTCACGGTAACATTCTTCTTGGAAGGAGTTGTGAAAATAAGTATTTTTTCCACGGACGGAGTGGACTTGATCCATACGATCGATCACATAGAAATCCACCGCCCTCTTTGCCACGAACTCGGACTCACTGATCTGACTAGCTGTCTTTGGACGCTTGGGAATGGACTTGGTTGGGGCCGGATACTTCCGGCGTTGCAAATTGTTGAGTGCTTCTTGAGCTTCATTGGAGGGAGCGGACTTTTGCTTCTTCCTACTTTCCGTGGACTTGGAACGACCGCTACCTAAGAATAGATTGAGATGGAAAGCATATAGATGAGAATGCACAAATTCCATGAATTATGAACGAAGAACACAAGTTTACAAAATGCTAGGAAGAAGCATTCTATCAACTCCTTCAACCACAAATCCGATAAGGAAGCACTAATTTCATCTCTATCCATCAACTAGATGAGAGAGAGGGATTTGTCTTACCGGAGCTCATGGTGAAGGATAGAGGAGGAGAGATGACGGAGTCCTCCCGGAGCAAGGAGCACGAGGTCCTAGGCCGAGGAGAGCTCTTCCCGGCAGTGGAGTGGCCGGTGGCGGCGGGGGAGTGGAGGAGAAGGAGATGGGGTTGGGGGAAGTGAGAGGATGTTGTAACATCCCAACATTTTATAATGTTCAAAAATCACTAAAAATTTAAAACTTTTCTTGTGATTAAAATAAAATATGAAATGTATAAGGAAACCAACTATAAAAGACTTCAAAAGTTTAATATTTCAAATGTCACAGTTTAAAACATTTTATTATCCCATGTAATTCAAAACCTTAAAATAAAATTTGACAAAAATGTTACAAACTAAAATTCATTTTATTTTAAATAAATTAGTTCTTTATAAGTATTTAAATTAAAGCACTTAATTACAAGATTATTCAAAAGGTTATATAATTACTAAATGGTTTTCGTTCCTTTAGCTAAGTTCAAATTATAGTTTGGAAATTACAAGCCTATAGCGTATAACTTTAAAACTTCATAAAATTTAAATTAATGAATTAGCCAAATAAACATTTCAATTGCTTAAAGGAATTTCATCTATTTTTCAAAGCATGAAATGATTAATAGATTCTAAATAAGAATAAAATTAAAATAAAAATCTTTTCCAAAGTTGTTATGAAGTCCAAATGATTATCTTAATATAAGACATAATGTTACCTTTGAAAGAGGATTCAAGCATTGCACACATACAATCATGCATAAGCATCATTTCATGAATAAGAGTTGGAAATTTAATATTTAACTAAAAGTGTGTTTTGGAAATTAATCCATAAACATGTTATTTCTATCTTTTATGATTTCCCTTTTATTTAATTTTATTTTTGGGGAAGAATACTACCAAAAAGTTCTAAATTAAATTAGCTTTCCAAAACATATTTTTTATGAATTTTTCTGAAAAGGTTTGGTTAAGTTTAAAAATAAATTGTGAATTAAAAGTTGTAAAACAGAAAAGAATTTGTCAAAAAAAAAAAGGGAACAGCTCGAGCCAACTGGGCCGAAGCCCAGACTCTCTCGGCCGCGCGCGCATCTCGCCTTGGCCCAGCAGCGGCCCAGCTTCGTCCGCGCCGCGCGCTCTCTCTGACGCGCGGGACCCACGCGTCATCCCTCTCCTTCCATATCTCCACGAACAGAAAAACGAACCAGAGGAGTTCGATCCGAATACGGTGGAAATCGGGCGCGATTCTTGCGCGATAAGCCGCCTCCGTGCACCCCATAAGTAGCCCGAGACACCGCCTCCGCTTTCCCCTCAAACCCTAAATAGAACTCGCCTCCAGGCCGCTGAAATCGAGCTTCGTAGCGTCTCCATTTCCGCCGGCAAAAAGCTCGCCCCTCGGTCAGCTCCGTCGACCCCGAGCCCTCCTACTCCCCCTGCTCTCCTGCCTTTCTTCTTGCGCTTCGTTTCGACTTGGTCCCGTGGTTGTTGGTGCACCAGAACGAGTAAATCGTCCACGCCCGGAGCTCCCTGCCGCCACCCGCAACTCCGGCAAGGAGTAAATCGAGCTCCGGAGCCCCCCCGCCACCAACCGACCTCCCCATCGCCTTCGCCGTGCTGCGCCGCGCTCGGGGCTGCTCTCCACGCATCCGGGGAGGCACGGCGACGACCGGAGTGTCCACGCCGGAGCCCGCGCCGCCGTCAGCTTCTATCTCCGGTGAGAAGCGCCGCCATCTTCTGGACGAGCACGGTGAGCCTTTGGATCTATTTTTAACGGCTTAGATTAGATCGTTGCGGACGAAGCGGTACGCTCCGATCTGGACCGTCAGATCCAGATCTGACGGCCCAGATCAGATGACTTAACCACGTCAGCGTCTACGTGGCATGCCCCGTCAGCGCACAGTCAGCGCTGACGTGTATAATCAATTTCGTAACTAAATTTAATCGGCAGTTTTGCAGAAACACCCCTGCCACTTAGATCTGTCACAACTTTTTAACCACAACTCCAAATTTAATAATTTTTATATATTTGAAAAGCTCTCGACATGTAGAATAATTTGGATCAGACAAAATTCAAATTTGACTTAGTATAAAATATTCAAATTTCAAATGGTGAAATTGAGTATATTTGTAATAACTTTAAATCTATAAATCCAAAAATTGCAAATAAATATGTTTTAGAAACCTTAGAATATTTGTAAATTAATACCACTGCTATAAAATATTTTTGAGTAATTTTTGAATGATTT
The DNA here is from genome assembly GCA_026929855.1 of Poa annua. NCBI lineage: Eukaryota > Viridiplantae > Streptophyta > Magnoliopsida > Poales > Poaceae > Poa > Poa annua. The sequence continues at coordinate 181,660,346 of CM049426.1, forward strand.
CATAGTTGTGTGTTTAATTTGAATAGTTTGACTAATTTTGAAATAACTTTTAATAGAAACAATATTTTTGATTAAATCCAATTGCAATAGATCTAATTAAATGCTCTCTGTCTATTAACATTAATTATAAAATTTTGTTATAAAAATTTAGTCATGGGAAACTTTAATCTTATAATTATTCCTTTTAGTATATTTTCCAAAATTAGAAATTAATTAAATTGCATTTATAAATTCATGCATATTTATAAAACACAAAAGTTATTTTTATGTTTCTTGTGATTTAAGATTTCATTTCATTCATAGCATATTTTATATTGTAGATATAATTCTCAAAGGAAAACCGCTCTTCAATAGTTTTCTCTAAGTTAGGATTATTTTCAAACTCAGTATTTTGTGAAAAGTGCTATGCACTAGACACTTAGTAGTTTTCAAGATGGAGCTAGAAGACCATTGAAGGACTTAGCCAAAAACAAGACTTCAGAAGTATCTTCAAGGAGGAAACACTTAGAAGAAAATCAAGAAGAAGTTCATGAAGGACTTAGAAGAAAACAGACTCTGGAAGCATCCCCAAGATTTCAAGCACTTAGAAGAAAAGTGAGAAGAAGTTCAAGAAGGTCAACCCCCTTTCTATTCTCTAAGTCTTTCTCTCTGTCTTTTCTCCTCATCTGAGACTTCATGAAGACTAAGTAAATCCAAGACCAGCCTCGAGGATACAAGAATCATCAAGTCTGGAGATTCATCAGGACTACCCAGAAATCAATCAAGACATCATCAAGGAGAATATTACAAGTCTGGAGATGAAGCCTGGAGGACAACTACATCTTTATGTCTATCTTTTCCCTCTTTCCTAATCTTGTCTTTTAGACTTAAACAAATTTTGATCATGATGTTATCATCTTGAAGTTGTTGGATCCTAGAAGCATAGTGGGATGAAGCGGCCTGGAAACAAACCTTACATGTCCACGTACATGAGACCTGTTCCACAATTTAAGTGGCTGGCCGGGTGTCTGTCTCTCTCACTATAGTGAATGTCCAACTTACAAAGAGTTGATAATAATTGTGATCATCTTGAACAAATGACTTAGTATTTTTCTCTAAGTATTTTGCACATCATGGCTAAGCCATTAGAGTGCTTGTTTTAAGGAGATATAAAACAAAGTATGTATATCCAACTTAAGACTTTAGTCCTTAGTCCTTTGTGACCAACCTATTTGCCTTACAATAACTTAAAAGAATTTCATGGCATGAAAAAGCATTTCTAGCCTCAGGAATATTTTTGCATATCATGCATAAACATATTTTCCTTAGAAAGTTTTATAAAACTTATTTATTCATCTAGTATGTGTTTGTTTGCATTGTGGATTTGTGCTTGCTGTTGATTGTTATATTGTTGCTTGCTTATATTGTTTAGATTAAACGGAGGGCAAACGTTCGTTGTTGATAAGAGTTTGTGAACAACGACAACATTCAAAGGCAAGTGGCACACCTCATAAACTTCCTATTTTTATATGTATTACTTAGTGTATTTTTATATGCATGTGTTGCTATGCTAAACCTGTGTAGAATCCCTTATTCCTGTGTCTAGGTTCCTATATCATACTTAGCAGAAATATTGGTGCTATGCAATTGATGAAAGGTTTTCACAAAATGTTAAGTGACTACTCAGGACTGTGCTCATGGCTGTCTTCGCCTAGGATGAATTTCTATTCTACTTAGGGCTGTGAGCATGGTGATTTTTACCTGAGAGTACACATCTACTAAGTAAATGAAACACCTGGGTGGTAATTGGTCGGAGGGTTTATGTTGAGTGGCTACTCAGGTCCATTTCTATGGTTCCTAGGGTATGTACACTTGAGAATGGCCACCCAGGAACAGAGGAATCTAAAGAACTCCGAGTGACGATTGCTTCCAGTGCAGCCATTGCCATATGGGCTCTGGCTTGATCAATTATGTTGCGTGGACTCTCTCCGGCTTGACAAGCAGATGTAGGGGGATGTTAGGTGGAACGGGTCAAGCCAGGTGGGAGGGAAAATGCTTCTGAAAGATCTCGTCTCATTCTCTCTTTTCCTTATCACAAATGGTGTGTAAAGGATACCTTGGGTTGAATGGGTACAATGGTGAAAGTGCACAACCTCTGCAGAGTGTAAAACTAAGTACTTAGCCGTGTCCCCGGTTACGGACAATTTTGAGCAGCTGATCAAGGATGTCAACGGAGGATTCCATCATTCCAATTTCTAAGTTAAAAGTTGATGGGTGAACAAGAGAAGATGAGATTTATGGTTTTCATGCCATACTCGTCGATTTTAAGAAAAGTGTTTTCCAAAAAGATAGGAAAAATTGGCTTTATGCAAATTAGCCTTGAGCTCCACCAGCCAAATATTCATATAGGCTTTAGAGTTATTCCATAAGTGTCCACCATAGTGTCACTTGCCAGACTCCATTTTTAATGGAATCTGACCCACGTTGTTGCAATATTTTTCTTATTGCAGATTGATCAGATGACGAGTGAGGTTTCGTTAAAGGTTTCGAGTCTGCAACCAACATGTTTTCGCCTGTGGCAGCATGAAAGTTATAGAGACTCACTGCTATTGTATTTCCGCTGTGTACTTTGACAATGCTAGCTTTATGCTATGCAACTTGTATTAAATACTTTGTAATTCTGGATCATCGATGTAATAAAATTGACGCCTTGTTGTGATATTACATCGTAAACTGTGTGTGCAAATGAATCGATCCAGGGATTTGCACTATACACAGGTATCTGCCTTATTTAAAGAGCAGGTACGCTACAGATGTCCTCTTCAAACCGCCCAGCCCCGTGCCCTTATCGTCCAAAAATTCCCGTGGAGGTAGTACTGCTCGGTCCAGTGGTAGTACCGCCCGGTTCTGTCGGGTGCCCGAGCGGAGCTGCCGCTGCGCACGGTAGTACCGCTTAGTGCGATGCAGCGGGAGTACCGCTTGGGTGACCGGTAGTACCGGCGCCTGGGGAAAAAAAAGGCGTGGCTCAAAATGATGCCCACAACGCGTTTTTCACACCGGTTTCGACCATCCACACAACCAAGAATATGGAACAGAGCATTGAGAGAGAATGGCTTTAGGGGGCGAGTTGGGGCTTAGGATAAAAACTCAAACCGAGAGTGGTAGTTCACACTCACTTTGCAAAAAGTATTAAACTCACGAAGACCAAAATGAGTGTGTTTCCCACAAACCAAGAAAGGGCAAAAAGGACTCCACGAAAAACATGAAATCCATCTCTTCTTACACGAAGAAGAGGTTGGTGACCGAGGCCATCATGTTGGAGCGTATGGCATGTCACCGCGAAGATATATCTTGGGTACATAACCAATACTCGTCATTTTAGCTCATTTAGACATAAGAATGAATATAGAGGTAAAAGAACACTTGCTATCAGCATAATGGGGTGAGGGATGGTCCAATGTATTAGGACCGCACTCCTCCTATGTCCATGACTACATTTAAACAAGATAAGATGCAATTACTTCCTAGGTGAGTGTGCAAGCGATCAAGCTAAGGACCTCAAATCAATGATATTGAGCTCATTCCTCAAAAAGCAAAACCTTCCTTCCTCAAAGGGCTTCGTGAAGATATCCGCCAATTGATCCCTTGTGCCCACATATGATAAGTCAATATCTCCTCGGGCCATATGATCCCTTATGAAATGGTGGCGGATCTCAATATGCTTGGTTCTTGAATGTTGCACCGGGTTGTAGGAAATCTTGATGGCACTTTCATTGTCACATATAAGAGGCACTTTGTCGCAATCGACTTCGTACTCCTTAAAAGTTTGCCCCATCCATAGCAATTGTGTGCAACAACTTGCGACGGCAACATACTCGGCTTCGGCGGTGGAGAGAGATATACAATTTTGCTTCTTAGAAGACCAACTTACCAAGGACCTCCCAATAAATTGATAAGCACCGGAGGTTGACTTCCTATCATCTTGATCTCCCGCCCAATCGGAATCCATGTACCCACATAATGAGAAATGTGCATCCTTGGAGTACCACAATCCATAGGTTGGGGTATAAGCCAAATATCTAAAGATTCTCTTGACCGCCATATCATGGCTTTCTTTAGGAGCCGCTTGATATCTTGCACACACTGCTACGGCTAGCAGTATATCTGGTCTAGATGCACAAAGGTAAAGAAGAGATCCAATCATGGAGCGATATACCTTTTGATCCACATCCTTACCCTTGGGGTTGAGCTCAAGGTGACATTTGGTTTGCATTCGGTCAGAGGCACCCTTGAGCTCAAGCAACCCATACTTCTTGAGCATGTCTTTAATGTACTTTGCTTGGTTGATGAACGTTCCTTCCTTCTATTGTTTGATCTCAAATCCTAGGAAGAACTTCATCTCACCCATCATAGACATCTCAAACCTATCAGTCATAAGATGGAGAATTCTTTGTTAAATGCTTTGTTAGTAGACCCAAATATAATGTCATCCACATATAATTGACAAATGAAAATCTCTCCATTTACTTTCTTAGTAAAAATGGTGGGGTTGATTTCCCCAACTTGGAACCCACGGTCTACAAGTAGTTCTCTAAGGTGCTCATACCACGCACGTGGGGCTTGTTTAAGGCCATAGAGTGCCTTATCCAACTTGTAGACATGGTTCGGATACTTGAGGTCCTTAAACCCCGGTGGTTGCTTAACATAAACAAGTTCATTTAGTGGACCATTAAGAAAAGCGGATTTAACATCCATTTTTGTAACTTAAAGTTATGATGAGAGGCATAGGCAAGAAGTATACGAATTGACTCAAGACGAGCCACAGGCGCGTAGGTTTCTCCAAAGTGAATGCCTTCAATTTGGGAGTAACCTTGAGCTACCAATCTTGCCTTGTTCCTCACCACCATTCCATGTTCATCTTGCTTGTTCTTGAATATCCACTTGGTGCCGATAACATTGCGGCAATCTTTGGGTCTTTTCACCAACTTCCACACTTTGTTGCGCTCGAAGTTGTTGAGTTCTTCATGCATAGCATCAAGCCATTCTTTATCTTCAAGAGCTTCAAAAACTTTCTTGGGTTCCACCATGGAGATGTGAGATTAATGTTCACTAAAGCTTGCAAGTTGTCTTCAGGAAGAGACCTTGCTTCTCACATCACCAAGCACCTTGTAAAGAGATAGAGCTCTCAATTCTTGTGAGGTGCCAACCCTATTAAGGCGGAGGATCTCGATTTCCCTCCTTGTGGTGGGGAGAATAGCTTGATCATTCATGGCTACGTCTTGACGGTCTTGATGGCCTTGATCAACCAAAGGAGTTGTCGATAAAGAAGGGGGTTGATCTTGGCCTTGGGGAGGTCTGCCATCCGTACAATCCATGGCACCGGAGGGTGCGGCGTTGGGAGCCGGAAGTTCCGGGTCAATGGAAATATCGGGGGCAGCCGGAGGTTCTTGTACTTCTTCTTGAATAGGCGTGTTGGGCATGGTGTTGTTGACGGGTGCTTCTTGTGTGGGAGTAGCCACCACTTGCGTAGAGCTTGAACCTTGTTGAGCAACCTCATAATAGAGTTCGACGGGGCGGTGAATGCCCAAATCCATCCTTCGGATAGCATCTTGAGGTTGATCATCACCTACATCGGAAACACCAATTTGCTCCACAAGGGAGCCATCATTCTCAACGAACACCACACTACAAGTTTCTATGATAATGCACGAGCCTTGTCATAGACTCTATAAGTGTGGGACTAGAAACCGTAGCCCACAAACGTTCCTTCAAGAGACTTAGAATCAAACTTGACTAAACGAACACCTTTGATGAGATAGAAACACTTCCAACCAAAAAGTCGGAAGTAAGAGATGTTGGGCTTGTTCCCGGTAAGAACTTCATAAGGTGTCTTCATGAGTCCTTTGCGAAAGAAGAGCCGGTTGGACGAATGGCAAGCGGTGTTGACGGTTTCGGCCCAAAAGTTGTCTGGGGACTTGAACTCGGCCATCATCGATCTTGCCATCTCAATAAGTGTGCGGTTCTTCCTTTCGGCTACACCATTTTGTTGGGGAGTATAAGCAGCGGAATATTGATGACGAATCCCTTCTTCACTAAGGAACTCGTTCAAGGTGTAGTTCTTGAACTCGGAACCAATTTCACTTCTTATCACCAAGATTGGGATATTATGTTTACGTTGAGCTTCATTGGAGAAGTCAATGATAGTTTGTTGGGTCTCCGCCTTCGACTTGAAGAAGAAAACCCATGTGTATCTTGAATAGTCATCAACAAGCACCAAGCAATATTTTTCTTGCCACCAAGACTAGCTTCTGGAATGGGACCAAAGAGGTCAACATGGAGAAGCTCCAAAACCCTCGTTGATGAAATGATGGTCTTGCTTGGATGGTGGATGTCATGCATTTTTCCTTCAACACATGCCCTACACATTTGATACTTCGAAAAAGAAACATGGTCTTTTAGTCCAAGGATATGGCAGCCCTTTTGGAGACTTTGCAAAGTCCTCATATTGACATGGGCTAGTCAGCGATGCCATAACCAACCCAAGTCTACCTTAGAGAATAAGCACATTGCATGGGAAGTGGTGACTCCGGAGAAGTCAACCACATAGAGCCCATTCTCAACGTACCCAACGAAAGACATTTTGAGAGACTTGCTCCGCATAAGGATAACCATTTCCTTTTCGAAGATAACGGTATAGCCCAAACAAGTTAGAGAATGAATCGAGATCAAGTTGAAATCTAGGGACTCGACAAGCAAGACATTCACAAGTGTGATGTCCGGTGCCACTACCACCTTGTCGAGCCCTATTACCTTAGACTTTGAATTGTCACCATATGTAACGGTCATTTGATCATCATTTGGCTTCAACTCCGTTACAATCTCCTTGCTTCCGGTCATATGACTAGTGCATCCACTATCAATTATCCATTTCGATCCTCCGGAAGCAAGGCCCTCGGATGTCTTTCCATAAGACATCTTGCATTCTTGATGACGGGGCTCTCATTTGGTGAGGAGAAGAGTGACAGAGGTGTAGAAGAAATGGCTAGTGTAGCCACTTGCGTTGTGGTGTCCTCCTTGTCACTATCTTAATCATCGGTGGGATATTGCTCTTGGGTCACCAAGACAATCTTTTGGTTCTTCTTGAAGAAGGGCTTCTTCATGGGCATAGGCCCCTTGCCCTTCGTCTTGGACACGAGCCTCCCACCATGGTCCTCTCTTCTTTCCCATGGGAAATCTACAACAAAGTGGCTTTTGTCATCACAATTATAGCAAAACCTCACCTTGTTGCTTGGCTTTCCTCCATTGGAGGGGAACTTCTTGTCAATACTATCTTTGGCCCTTCCGGGGTTCTTCCAAAAAGTTCTTGCCGCAATACCCATATGTTGGGTGAGAGTACTTGAGAGTGTCTCACTAGATAGCTCCACTTGATCATCATACTCATCTTCATCTCTTCTTCAACGGTGGCCTTCAAAGCAATTGAGGCATGCTTGTGCATCCCACTGGCTCTTGCTCTTGCGTCTTGAGCAATCTTGGAGGCGACCTTGTAAGCGGTCATCTCTTGCAAGACTTCATTGGATGTCATCTTTGCGAAGTCATGTCTTCCTTGGAGTGTCTTCAAGTCCGTTTCCTCAAAGGGCAAGAGAGCGGTCACGAAATTCCTCTTGATCCAAGCGTCATCAATGTAGACCGCACCAAGGTTCTTGAAAGTGTTAGCAATCAATACCAACCTCCGGTACATGTCCTCATGGCCTTCTCCATCCAACTTGTAGAACCCTTCCACCTCATTACATAAGGCATCATACCGGTTCTTCTTCATGCTCTCATTACCGACAAAGATGTCGGAAATAGCATTCCACACTTCTTTGGCAGTGGAGAATTGTTGAATGAGAGGCATGTCCTTTTCTCCAACGGCCATTTGAAGTTGATGAAGAGCGGTGGCATTGAGTTGAATATCAATCACCTCTCTCCTTGTCAAGTTGGTTGGATCGTGGGCCTTGAATACTTCTTCAATGATGCGCCAAAGCTCAACGGAGGCACTACATAAATGAGACTTCATTTAAAATTGCCATTGAGAGAAATGAGTAGGCTTGAGCTTAGGAGGATCACTTCTAAAGTTTACATGAGGGTGATGGATAGGAGGGTTAGGAGAGTAATTATGGTTAACATTATGAAATTCCTCTCCTAGGTGGGATTAGTGGAGCTAGGTGTTTCATCCTTTTCGGCCTTCCCGGAGGGAGCATTTGGGGGATCATCTTTGGACCCCTCCGAGGAGGATTCCTTAGAGCTCCCAACATGCTCCTTAGGTGGGGGAGAAGGAGAAGTAGCCTCGGGCCCCTTAGACTTCAAGATTGCCATAAGCATCTCATTCATCTTGAGGAGTTGGGCCTTAAAGGACGATCTCATTTCCATGAGGTCGGCCATGGTTGCCCCTTTGGCTAACGCGTCCTTCTCCGCCTCTAATTTTTACGGGCGGCTCTCTCGGCATCGGATTCCGTCATCGTTGCACTTAGGCGGTTAAACCCTTAAAAGTGAACCTGGCTCTGATACCAATTGAACTGGAATCCGGCACCTAGAGAGGGGGGGGGGGGAATAGGTGCTATTACAAATTTTAGGTCTTTTTCAAATTTAGGCTCAACACAAAGGTAAATTCTCTAGATATGCAACTACGGTGAATTTACCTAAATGACAAGCTAAGCAATAACAAGATAACCAAGAGTATAAGACAAGCAAGTAAGGGAGTAAGGATAAGAGGAACCAAGTGAAGCACGCGGAGACGAAGAGGTAATCCCGAGTTCCACCCAAGGGTGTACGTCTCGTTGGAGAGGTGTGCGCTACCACAACAGGTTAGCCGCAACGCCACAAAGGCTCACCTTCTTCTCTGATGAACTCAACCACAAAGGTTGCGAGTTCACCTTCCACTATTGATCCCCTTTTAGGGTGGAGATCGAATCCCTTACAAACGCTTGAGGCACTCACCCACAACTTAATTGGGGGCTCTCAAGATGACCACAAAAGGTCAAGGACCACAAAATGTCAAGGCAACACCAAGATTACAACAATGGTGAACTAGGTTTTCCTACCGGAAACCCTAGCCACGAAATCCCCAAGTGAATGGGGGAGAAATGAAGAACGCTTTGGTGACGATGTGGATCAGTGCTTTCTCCTTCAATCCTCCAAAGGTCAACGAGTTTGAGTGGGAGGATTGGGAGATCTTGGAGCTCGTAGCTTTGTACTAATGGAGGTGAGAGTGTAAAAGCTCAAGTCTTCAAAGGTAGGTGAAGGGGTCCTTTTATAGCTCCTCCAAAAACTGGCCGTTGGAAGCTAAAACTTACGTAGCGGTACTACCGCTGGGACGGCCGGTAGTACCGCTGCTACTTTTGTAACACCCCGGCCCACCCCAGGACCGAGCCTGTCACGCCTGGCAGCTCCATAGGATCTCCAGACTGGCCCCACATATCAACAGTGGTCTTTTCTACGCATTTGTCCTCACTCATGCGCACCCGGGAAAGACTTCCCGGTCGGTCACCCATCCTCAAATCGCTCCAGGCCAAGCACGGTCACCCATCCTCAAATCGCTCCAGGCCAAGCACGCTTAACCTCGGAGTTCTTTTCAGATGAGTTTCCGGAAAAGAAGTTGTAACTTATTGATATGAGTATTCTATCAATCCTGATTCTTCAGTGGTGTTTCATGCATGTAGAACTTCATGTTGAAACATAGTTTTTTTCATATGAAGCAGCTGAATCAGACTTAGACTATAAGAACATGGTCATCTAGAATAAGATAAGGTATTTTCGGAAGGTTGATTGTAGATGAGAGTACGAGGAAGATAAAATGAAAAAGTTTTGTTTTTAGAAAAGTGAATAAAATAGATTTTCAATCCTATGGTCCAAACCTATTTCTATCCAAACCTAGGGTTTCGAACCTACAGGAAACACAGTGCTCTGATACCATCTGTAGTGTACCTGCACTTAAAATAAGGCAGATACATGCGTATAGTGCAAATCCCCGGATCGATTCCTTTGCACACACAGCTTACGATGCAATATCACAACAACGTATCAATTTTATTACATCGATGATCCAGACTTACAAAATATTCAATACAAGTTGCATAGCATAAAGCTAGATTTGAAAGAGTAAACAATGGAAATACAATAGCAGTGAGTCTCCATCACACTCATGTTGCCACAGGCGAAAACATGTTGGTTGCAGACTCGAAACCCAAACGTAGTCCTTACTCCTCGTCATAAATTTATGCAACAAATAATAATTTGCAACACAGTGGGTCAGATTCCATTAAAAATGGAGTCTGGCAAGTGACACTATGGTGGACACTTAGTGGAAAAACTCTAATAACCTATATGCTTATTTGGCTGGTGGAGTTCAAGGCTATTTTGCATAAATCCAATTTTATCCTATCACTTCATAAAACAGTTTCAACATCATAATTGGCAACACTGGCAAGTTCCAGTGAACCAAAGGATGGCCCATCCTTGAATGCACTCTCAGGTAAAACCCCCCCACATACTATGGTCCTAAGTATAGTGAAAACTATCTTAGGTGAAAATCCCCATAGACATGGTCCTGAGTAGCTCACCCATCTAAGTGTACCCTCAGGTAAAAAACCCCACATAACATGGTCCTAGGTATAGTAGAAACTATCTTAGGTGAAAACCCCCATGAACATGGTCCTGAGTAGTTCACTATTGTTCACCTATCAAAATTTTATTTAAGAAATTAGAATGTTGGGAATCCTCCGTTGGCGTCCTTGATCAGTTGAAGTCTTCACTTGGAGTTCTTCTCTTCGAGTTCTTCACTTCTTTCCACTCCCTTTGTTCCTGGGTGGCCTTCCACAAGTGTACTCTCAGGTGAAAACCCCCACGTACATGATCCTAAGTATAGTAGAAACTATCTTAGGTGAAAACCCTCATGGACATGGTCCTAAGTAGCCACTCAACATAAACCAAACGACCATTCCACCCAGATGATTCATTAACTTAGTGGATGTGCACTCCCAGGTTAAAACCCCCACATACTATGATCCTAAGTATAGTATAAACTATCTCAGGTGAAAACCCTCATAGACATGGTCCTGAGTAGCCACAGTTAACATTTTGTAAAATCTTTTATCAATTATATTGCATAACATCAAACTTCTACTAAGTCATTTCATAGGTACCTAGACACAATAGAATAGGGAATTCTAAACATGTCTTGCATAGCAATACTACTAAGTACTACACATGCTTAGGAAAATAATTCTACTTATGCATATAAAAATACTTGGGAATTTATGAGGTGTGCCACTTGCCTTGGCAACAAGAAGAATAGCAACAGCAACTGCAACTGTTGTCGTTTCCCTCCGAAATTTCTGACACGTCAAACAAAACACACATAAACATACCAACAAAATACAATACAAAAATATGTTATGCATGATGTGCAAAATACTTAGAGAAAATACTAAGTCTATTCTTCAAGCTGATCGATAATTATTATCAACTCTTTGTAAATTGGATATTCACTATAGTCAGAGAGACAGACACCCGGCCAGCCACTTAAGTTTTGGAACAGGTCTCATGTACGTGGACATGTAAGGTTAGTCTCCAGGCCGCTTCATCTCACTATGCCGCTAGGATCCAACGAACTTCAAGATGGTAATAACATGATCAAAAAAAATTATGTCTAAAGTGAAAGACAAGATTTAGGAAAGAGGGAACAGATAGAAAGAAGAATGTAGAATCTTCTCCTTGCTTCCTTTTCTTCTTGATGTGATGACTTCATAGCAATTTTGTAGACTTGATGGCTTTGAAGACTTGATGGTGTTGATAGCCTCCAGGTTGGTCTTGAATATAACTTAGTCATCATAAGGGCTAAGAGAAGAAAGAATAAAAGACTTAGAAAATATAGATGGTTGGTCTTCATGACTTCTTCTTGATTTTCTTCTAAGTGCTTTTACTCTTTGAAGATACTTTTGAAGTCTTGTTTTGGCTAAGTCCTTCATTGGCCTTCTAGCTCCATGTTGAAAATCCTAAGTGTATAAGTGCATAGCACTTTTACCAAAATAGTAAGTTTGAAAATAATCCTAACTTAGATAAAATAAGTGAGAAGTTTTCCTATGAGAAGTATAACTATATGAGAAAATATGTTATGCATGAAATGCACTTTTTAATCATAAGAAACATCATACTAAATTTGTGATAATTATAAAGTATGCATTAGTCTATAAATGCAATTTAATTAATTTCTATTTTTGTAATATATATAATAAAAGGAATAAATATAAGAATAAAGTTTTCTGTGATTAAATTTTTATAACAAAATTTTATAAATGGTGTTAATAGACAGAGGTGATTTAATTAAATTTATTGCAATTGGATTTAATCAAAATAATGTTTCTATTAATAGTTATGTCAAAACTATTCAAACTATTCAAATTAAACATATAACTATGAAATCATTCAAATACTACTCAAAATAATTTTTTAACAGAGGCATCGTATTAAAAATATTCCAAAGTTTATAAAACAATTTTATTTGCAATTTTTTAATTTATAGATTTAAAGTTATGACAAAAATACTCAAATCCACCATTTCAAATTTGAATATTTTAAACTAAGTCAAATTTTAATTCTAACAGATCTAAAATATTCTACATGACAAGGGCTTTCCAAATATATAAAAATATTTCAATTTGGATAAACAGAGAAAAAGATATGATAAAACTAATGTGCAGGGTCTTTTCTGCAAAACAACCATTTAGATCTATTCGGAAAATTAAACAGAAAATGGTTCTGGCAAGATGGCTGTCCACGATTGGTTGGCCTCGGTCTCAGCTTGGTATGGGCTTAGCCGGAGTCGTGGCTCGGCTCGGCTCGGCTCTGGTTGATCTGGATCACTAGATCCAGATCCATTGGACGGGGACGAATCGTACCGGTTCGATTTTAGCCGATCTAACCCCTGCCGCAAGATCCCGATCGGACGGTAGAGAAGAAGGGGACCTTACCATGGCGGCGCGCTCCTCGCCGGAGATGAGGAAGGAGGTGGCGACGCGGCTCGGTTGAGCATGGAGACGACGCTTCAGAGGCCCCTAGGTCGCGTCGAGGGCTGCTCTGCGTGCGGTGCATCACGCCGAGGATGATGGAGGGGTCTTCGTCGAGCAGCGCTTCTCCGAGCTACGTCCAGAGGTGGACGGAGTGCGCCGGCGCCGGTGACCTTCGGTTGGTCGACGTAGAGAGCTCTACGGTCGTCTTATTGCTCGTGAAGGAACCGGAGAGGTGCTATGGGACACGGCAAGGACTTTGGGCGTGGTCTTGTCCGTGGGGGCTTCTCTCATCTCGTCGGACATGGTGGAAGACGCGGCGGCGGCAGTGGGAGCTCCGGCGATGAAATTCTCGAGCCTCGCGGCGAATTGGGCTAGGGTTTCATGGGGGAAACGTAGAGGAGATCGTGGGGTTTATATAGGACCGGAGGGGCGTTGATTAGGTGCCGTAATTCGCAAGGATGGGAGGAAGGAAGTCGCCGGCGTTTCGGGCGCGATTTTTGGTCTGGAGGTTGAAGACAACCTCCCCTGACAGGTGGGTCCCGCTGTCAGGGATTTTTCTTTTTCTTTCCAGTTTTTCTATTTCTTTTATAACTTTTGATTTAAGACTACAAATCAAGTCAAATAAATTTCTAAAAATTTGTAAAAGCATTATCTTTGTGTTAAACCAATTGTGGGCATGTTTTTGAACATTTTGAAAAATAATATTTTGAAATATTCATAAAATACAATTTTGCCTATTTTAGGTTAACTTTGAAATTAGGGATTTAATAATTTCATTTTGGGTTAAATAAATTTATGAAATTAACCACATTCAAATATGTTTGAATTCAAGTTATTTAAACTCATTTGCTTTAACCATTCATCTTTATTTTGGTATAATAGTGGAATAACTAAATATAAGTAATTTTAAAGTAATAGAAAATATAATGGATTCAATTCTAATTAAATTTTATTTTGCGCAACTATATATTTTATATTAAGATAAATCATTTGAAAACTTCATGAAACAACTTTGGAAAAGATTTTAGATTTAATTCATTTCTTATATAGAATATATGAAGTTATTAAAGTTATAAACTATAGGGTTTAAAATTTCAACACTATGTTTTGAACTTAGTTAATAGAATGAAAACCATTTGGCAATTATACCATGTTTTTAATAGTTGTAATATTATTTTAATTTATGATTACCTATGGCTAAGTGGTTGAAATCAATTACTTGAAAAGATACTTTTTATTACATGAAAATGAATTGAAATTTTGTAAGACATTTGTCAAGTTAGATATTGAGGTTTTAAGAAATACAATGGATAATAAAATGTTTAACTTGAAACAACTTTTTAAAATAATGATAAACTGAGATATTTGAAATATTAAACTCTTTCATTATATTTGAAGACTTTCATAGTTGGTTTTCTTATGCATTTAATGTTTATTTTAATTAAAAACATAAGTTTTAAATTTTAGTGATTTTCAAACATTATAAAATGTTGGGATGTTACAACTTTGGAACCAGCCGTTAGCTTCTTCGGCGGCAGCGCAGGAATTTCAGAACCTCATGGCGGTTCTACCGCCAGGAGGGCCGGTACTACCAATGGAGGTGACGATAGTACCGCTCTGGTACCGCTGGAAGTACCGCTCCACGAAACAGAGCGCCGAAATCGGCGGTAGCTCCGGCGGTACCACCAACGACACCTGGGCACGAGCTGGCCTCGAATCTGCAAGAGAAAACACACATCGGTACTACCGCTGGATGAGCCGGTAGTACCGCTGGACACTGGTAGTACTACTCCGGTACCGCTCGAGGTATCGCTCTGGGAAACAGAGCGCCGAAATCGGCGGTACGTTGGGCGGTACCGCCAGCGGCAGCCAGCGAGCTCCGTGCTGGGCTCTGTCCAGTGCGAAAAGAGCGGCGGTACTACTGCTGGATGAGTCGGTAGTACCGCTCGAGCCCGGTACTACCTCTCTGGTACCGCTCGAGGTACCGCTCTTAGAAAAATAGCGACGAAATCGGCGGTACCTCGGGCGGTACCGCTAGCGGCAGCCAGCTACTGACCCGTGCACTGGAGAGAGACCAGTGCAGCGTTACTACCGCTGATGCCAGGAGGGCCGGTAGTACCAATGGAGGTGATGATAGTACCGCTCTGGTACCGCTGGAGGTACCGCACCACAAAACAGACCTCCGACGGGACCACCAACGGCACCTGGGCACGAGCTGGTCTCGAATCTGCAAGAGAAAACACACATCGGTACTATCACTGGACGAGCCGGTAGTACCGCTGGACGCCGGTAGTACTGCTCCGGTACCGCTTGAGGTATCGCTCTGGGAAATAGAGCGCCGAAATCGGCGATACCTCGGGCGGTACCGCAAGCGGCATTCAGCGAGCTCCGTGCTGGGCTCTGTCCAGTGCGAAGAGTGCGGCGGTACTACCGCTGGATGAGTCGGTAGTACCGCTCGAGCCCGGTACTACCGCTCTGGTACCGCTCGAGGTACCGCCTAGCGGCAGCCAGCTACTGCCCTGTGCACCGGAGAGAGACCAGTGCAGCGTTACTACCGCTGAAGCCAGCGGTACTACCGCTGCCTGGAGCAAAGCTTGCTACAGGCCTTCTGCTGCGCCCGTTTTGATATTTTTCCTTTTTGCTAACATCTTACAAACATCCTGTAAACTTTAACAGAAATGTTAGATCACAGATTGTGTTGTTATTAGCACCAAAACAAGGGTTTACTAGAGAATGCTCTTTCACACTTCCTTGATTTTTGGCCGGTATTATTTTCTCTTATGTCCACTGTATCGAGCAACAGGTTTCGTTGCAGATGTAATTCCATTGCCTGTATTATTAGGTGCTTGCGAACCACCAGCACCAACACCCTGATTATGCATCGTCCGCGGCTTACGTGCCTTCTTAGGTGATTTCAAATCACCCGTACCAACACTCCTTGTTGTTGATGTTGCACGAGCATTTGTTGGCCCACCTTGGCCAAATTCAGTATGATAGCTCAAAAACGAGCTCTGACCTAAGCGTGATCCAGAGAACTTTTTCTTCTCATCTGGTACACACAGTCTAGGTCCATGATACGGCAGTACACCATCCTCATCACGCTCACCCGGCGTCGGACAGGCCACCGAAGAGTGCCCCAGCCTACCACATGAGAAACAAAAAATTGGCATCCTCTTGTACATGACTTGATACACATCAGTTTGTTGCCGTTTCTGGGAGTACACAGACACACAACGCATGAAGGGTTCAAGCACATTGACTGAAACCCTCACATGCATGTAATTCCCCCACGCCTGACCTTTATCATCCACTTCCATCTTCTCAACGAAACCCAGATTGCTTGCCAGATTTTTCCCTCGTGAATCATTCATCAAACCAAAAGGTAATGCATGATCCAAGCCCATATGCTAAGTCTGTCAAAACAAATGTCTGCTGATCTGACGGATGGATCAAAATCCTTGAAAAAAATTGCGTGCTTGCTGGCTGTCCATGGGGAGCCCTCAGTGACCACGATCTAATTCCGCCTTACATGCAAATTCTGCTATGAACATGTTGACACCAAGTCGGCGAATCTCCAAATCTCTAGGGTTACCGCAAGCCGGTCGCAAGATCGACTTGATCGTCGTGATATGCAGTGGATTGGGAGCCAAAACCTTACCAACAATAGCCCACTCCAGGCATCCAAGGTACTCATCTTCCTCATCATCTAGGACGAAGGTCGCTGATACCTGCGAGGTGAGGTTGAGGTGACCCATCATCTCAGCTACCCTGTCGTCAGCCCTAGACGTAGACGATCCAGATCCCTCCTTAGCTTTCCCTTTTCCAGTTAAGTCCGATCGCCGGACCGGCAGAACCTTGCTAGCCGCAGCCGCGACACCAGGAGCTTGATCCCCCTTTCCCGATTGCAATCCAACCATGGCAATCATCCAAAACCGCCTGTAACCGCACGTCGCCAAGGGCGGGCAGCGAACCAAAGTTCACCCCTTGATCACCCCGAGCACGTTGGGAATAGGAAGATGGAGATCACCGGCACTAGAAGCAGCGGAGGAGAGGAAGAAAAGATTGGAGACAGAAGCGATACTTCGCCGCCGTCAAACGGAGTCTAGGAAGACTAAGGAAATCGTCTTCGGAGTCGTCAGAGAGAGCGCCCTATTCTAACTGACATATACAAACTATCCATTGATCGTATGAGTACATCTCAACATTATTTACCAACGGGCTCTACCACTAGTGGAAAAAGGGGCTCTAGTCCCGGTTCCAGAGGGCCTATAGTCCCGGTGTTGCAACCGGGACTGTCAGGCCGGGACTAGAGCCCCCAGACCCTTTGGTACCATGTCGATGCGTCGGGGGTAGGGGTTTCAGATGCTACGGCTTCGATGGGCGAAAAACACGTATAAATTATTATGCGAACCTAGATGAAGTTGCATCATGCATATATACAATTACATGAAGATCATGTGTTGATAACACATACACATTTAAGTATGCATGGTACATGAATATCACGTTTCCCGGTTCCAGATACTTAGAAGTATTTTGTTACATAGAGATCACTATATTTTACATGTCTGCACTAGTCAAAATAGTGGTACTCTCCGGTGACATGGGCGAGGTAAAATCCCGTCAACTCCTCTGCAAGTGCCCTGAAGCGGGTCTTTATTGGTAACTCGCTGCGCTTTCTTGGCAACTGTAAAAAAATGATATCACAATGAATACATGAGATATGAAATGAATAAAACTCATCACGATTGATGGTACAAAAATAATGTTGTGACTAGAGCTTTACGTACTTCGATACTTCTTTTGCTCTTCAAACTCTCGTTGACCACAGTGTGCATGTACTCGCAAACGTAGAATCCACATAGATCAGTCCCTATTGGCTGTTTAAGGCAAGTCTATAGAAAAATAGAATTTAATCAAATAATAATAAAGTATGATAATGGTGCATGGCCCTAGTTATAGTACTACTTACATCGTTACTACGCCAGCGCAGTTTCTCTGGCCATCCACTGTTCAGATGTTCCGCGAGGAACATTTTCCAAACACTGCATGACAAGAAAATGAATGAATGAGTCATAAATTCTTTGATATTAGGAAATGAACGAAAGAGGCGATAAGAAAAGAAAGTACCTTGCCACCAAATCAAAACAGGTCTTGTATTGTTTAGGGCATCTTCTTAACGAGTCAAGGACAACAATTTCTCCTTTCCGCAAGTCATTAACGATAAGAATGTAGTGGGAGCTGCGCACGTTTATAAATAGTCATGCATAACTCATCAATTAAACTTAACATCGGGTGAAAAAAATAGAATGTGTAATAAGCAGTAACACTCACTTAAAGTTGTAAGGCCATAATATATATTTTTTGAAAGCTTGTCGCTTGAAAAACATTAGCAAATTCCTCGGTGTATCCTTGTTAAGTATTGGATCAATTATGTTATCTTCATGCATTATAAAGGGGTCAATGAACCTAATGTGGTTGATTTTCTGCTTTTTGCATTCGAGCATCTTCATTCTACGTAATAAAGCACACAAATATTATATAGAGGATTATCACAGACAATGAACGAGTAGAGATAATTAAAACATTAAATTACAGGAATAGATCACTTACAGACAATAGGAACTCATGATAGCTTTGTCGAGGGCCCGGAGATTGTATAACTGAAAGATTTCGGCGAAGTAAAGGACAATGGAGTATTCTTGGAAATAATGCTCTTCCTTAACTGCCATCATGAGAGCGTCTTTATTCGTCTCCTTTACGATATTCTTGTACCAGGCTTGAAATTGACGCATTCTTGTGGGTAAGTCGCCGTCGTCAAAATCCTCCCCGTGAACATAAGTACGAACGACATCCGCGAAGGGGATATCATCTCCCGAATATACCAGCTCCCGCACATTGATGTTTTTGAGAACTCTGTCATCAAGCACCTTGAGCGGGGGGGGGGGGGGGGGGGGGGGCGACTTTGCGTCTTGTTCTCCGAGTTGGGCAACTTGTTTCCCTTTTTTCGATCGATCATCAATCTCTTCGTCATATGACTTACCAATGTTGCGATCATAGTCTGTTGGCGGCGATGGTCGGGGTTGTATAGGGCATCGATGCAATGGTCAATTTTCTCCTGAGGAATTACGGCAGTAAATTTTGCAGGAGGCAATTGTTTCGCTAACGCTTGCTGTTTCACGCCAGCAAGCCAGGCATCCGTATGTTCTTTGCAGGCGATATCGTTTTCCTCGACGGTTCTCTCCCAAGGTAACTTTGGAGTAGGCGGCGGTGTTTTCTGCTTTTTAGGTTTCTTCCTAACAGGAGAACCAGACTGGCGCCTACTCGAGAGCGACTTAACATTATGGCGGACTGGCACAGACTGCGATGGCCTGGCACTAGGAACCCTCTCGGGGGGCGGTTGGCTTTGATGTTGAGCTGGAGATGGACTCGGGCTGGGATCCCTATCGGGGAGGTGTGGGCTTTGCTGATGGGGTGGAGATGGACTCCGTCTTTGATCCCTCTCGAGGAAGAGTGGACTTTGCTGGTGAGCTGGACTCCTAGAACGAGGAGTGGACTTTGCTTGTTCTGAAAGGACGATGAATTTCTTGGGCCATAGGGCGAAGGCATGCTTGACGTCTGCCAACGTCTTCTACTCGTCACCTCCAGGTAACTCAAGTTCCAAGGTTTCAAATCCCGGCATAATTTCGTCCACCCCGACACGAGCGTAGCCATCTGGAATTTGACCACAATGGTAGAGTTCTCCAGGTTGAATTACTAAAGCTTGCCCCACCGCCACCTTCAAAGTTATGTTTCTCATTGCTATATGTAGCTCACAACCTGTAGGCTCTGTGATGTCATCCACTGGGTAGGGATCATCGACTTGACGCGTGGAACCAACGCTGCTTCTACGCTGAGATGGGGCGGCATCTGCTTCATGATCTAATTGGTGCCACTCATGAGGTTCCGTTCTTTGCTCCTTCAATGCTTTTATTTCCGCATGTTGCTCCCTCATTTCACGTTCCAATTGTAATATCCAGTCGGCCTCCTTCTTCTTCCCTCTGCTACGGCTTCTATAAGTGTGAGCGGATTCCGGCCACGCAGTCTTAAACGTAGCACCGCCAGCAAAGCCTCGAGCTCGTCCAACATGTTCAGGATTCCCCAGGGCCCGTGTCAGCTCGTCATCCTCTCTATCGGGTTTGAACACACCATTGCGAACATCATTAATTGCTGCTTCAAGCTTCTTTTTTATTTGATCAACGAGAACCTTCCATTTTCCTTTTCCAACAATATCTCCGGTTTCTGGGTCCAACATTGCCCCATGCGCGAACAACCATAATTTTGACCTCTCGGGCCAGTCAAGTGTCTTTGGACGGACCCCCGATCGAAGCAGTTTTTCTTCATAGGCTAACCACTTAGGAATGGCGCTCTTGTAGCCACCTGTCCCCAATGTATGGTGGTGTTCCTTCAGCCCAGCATTCAATTTATTTATCTTCGATCGGGCCACAGCCATAGGTGATTCCCTATACGCCTTAAAGACCGCCCATTCAGATTCTAACTTCTTCCCTTGTGCTCCACTGAAATCTGGCTCTTCTTTTGTTTCTTCATATTGATTCCATAACTTTTTCTTCCAGTTCTGGAATTGTTCCGCCATCTTAATAAGAGTCCACTTCTTGAGGTTGTCCTTCTTCACTTTAGAGAGATCTGGCGGGAGGGTGAAATGTGACAACAGCGTGTTATAGACCAAATCCTTAAGAACTTGGTGGACATAACATGGGTCCTCCACATCTGCGGCCGCCGGCTTATTCCATTCGCTTATGCTGATTGGGATCATGTCCCTAACAATAACTCCAGCTTGACTTATAAATTTGCTGCGGTTCTGTTTTGGTTTGAGCGGTTCGCCGGAATCAGCAATTTCCTCAATCCGTAACTTTGGATCCTCGCTCTTCATTCTTTTTGCCTTGCCTCGAGGAGCACATGGTTGCTGCTTTTTGGGAGATTTGCTCGATCCGGATGGCTAAAAGAAAAATAAGTCGTTAATAAATGCAACATAAATCAATTATGCATGTAGTTAACAACAACATATCGCCATATTTATTATAAACACATATAAACCTCTCCGCCGGAGTTTGTTATCACCACATCTCGTGACTCCATACCATCACCAAAGTCGTTCAAAAATTGTGCGAAATCATAATCATCTACATCTCCTCCAGCTCGGGCATCGTTAAAAATAAGTTGTTCCATTTGGTCTTCCATCTCCTCGTCTCGTTGAAATTGTGCTTCTTCTATCTGCTCGTCTCGCAAGTGCTCCATAGCTCTACCTGCAATCCATAGCTCGGGCATTATAATCAAGTTTACATTTATTCATCTGAAAAACGCTGTGCGCTCATCTTGCTATATCTCTTACATATATCTTAAGTATCATGTCTACAGAAAGTTGAGTGATTTTCTGTCCAAAATATGAAGGCATTGCACTTACTAAGATTTGTTAGAGGAAGTTATTTAAATTAGAAGCAGGATCAGTGCAAAATATACAGGGAGAACAAATTAATCCAAGCTACCAGAAAAAGCACATCCAATAAACTGATACATCAGTCTTATAGACCAAGCTAACAGAAAATACACATCCAATAAACTTTACATAAGGCCACTAATAAATTTTCACCGTATGTACAATATTCAGTAAATTAGAAGCATGATCAGTGCAAAATATACAGTGAGAACAAATTAATCCAAGCTTCCAGAAAATGCACATCCGATAAACTGATACATCAGTCTTATAGTCCAAGCTAACAGAAAATACACATCCAATAAACTTTACCTAAGGCCACTAATAAATTTTCACCGTATGTACAATGTTTAGTAAATTCAGAATTATCTATATCGTAAGTTATAGCATGAATGCATAGAAACAGACAAGCAGGGCAGCGGCGAAGCTCCTTGAGGTCAGCCTTGGTGAAGATGAGACCGACGTTTCCTTCAGTGAATCAGCAATTAAGCAAGCAAATTGGAAATAGACCTGTTAAAATGTAGATAAAATTCATAAACCAATGAAACATACTAAAGTACTTGTAACATGTAGATCAAATTCAGAAAGCAATGAGGTATATGCAAATACACTTCCTCACCAAGAAATCAATGAGGTATATGCTAATAGAAACATAACATATGCCCAGATCATATAATTAGAAAAGAAATACACAAAAGGCTAAGAGCCTTGCTACTTTCAGAAAGACTAGTCAGGGCACAATACAGAATTTACCTCCAACAGAAATATTGAAGATTATGTCTAATTCCTGAGCTCATAGTATGCAAATTAATTCTTTAGTGACACATGCATCAACCAACCAATGCATGATGTTAGCGTTTTGCAAATATTAGCATCAATAGACAATGTTACCATCTAAAAGCATCCCAGTAAGCAAACATATAGCAAATATTAGCAGCAATAGACAATATAGCACGAAATACAACAGGTATAAAAAACTGCATGAACTAACCCTAACAAAAAACAGTACATTCTAGGGCCTAATAACAAGATTACCTATGAAGCTTAATATGTAGTTATAGGACATTCTAGGGCCTAATCATCATCACCACAAAATCATTCAAACCCTAATGCATGAACTAACCCTAACAAAAAATAGTATAGACTTGCACACACCTAACCCTTAGCAAAAATCAGTGCATGAACTAACCCTAATGCGCCGGACGGCGGCGTGGGAACTAGCTTGGGAGGCCGAGGGAGGGAGGGGACGAGGCATACCGGCGCTGGACGGCTGCATGGTGGGCGGCGTGGTGTGCAGAGGCGCTGGTGGGCGGCCTGGCCTCCTCGTGATGCGACGGGGCGCTGGACGGCGGCGTGGTGGGCGGCGTAGTAGGGGCCGTGGGCGGCAGGGCGCTAGACGGCGGCGCGTTGAAGCAGCAGGGCGACGTCGCGGCGACTTTGAGGCGGAGCGGCAGGGCGACGGCGGCGGCGGCTTTGGAAGATTTGGGGAAAGATAGGAAAAATTCGAGCCACGACCACCCTAAACGGCGCGGACAAGACCTTTAGTCCCGGTTCTAGCCACGAACCGAGACTAAAGGCTCTTTAGTCGCGGTTGGTGTTACCAACCGGGACTAAAGGGTTCTGGCTGGAGCCCAGCGGCCCTTTAGTCTCGGTTGGAGTTACCAACCGAGACTAAAGGGTTCTTTTTACTGGTTTTTGTTTTTGTTTTGTTTTAAATTGTTTGAATTGCTTACTTATTTGTTTCTTATTTAGGTTTACTTATTTTTTGAATTGTTTATTTTTATGTTTTGTTTTATATTCTTTCATTTTAATAGGCCAAGGTAATTTCTTCAAATTATTTCATAAATTCTTTTAAGTGGAAAAAATGAGGTTTTTTGTGAAGAAAGTATAGAAAAAATGTAATAAAGTGATAAACACCTCAAAAAAATCAAATCCTTTGGTATGGGCTCCTTATATGTGTACTAGTTGCTATGAAAAATGATAATTTGCCAACATTTGCAAAAAAAGTATTCACAAAAAGGTCTATCACGTATGAACATCTAGAAGTTTCAAGCCAAATAACCAAGTAATGGTCATTTCGATGACATAGTTTGTGATAAAGATCTCATACTACACACATAGGTGCATATTGGTATATTAAACAATCTTTCCAAAGGGATTCTTCAAATTATTTTCATAAATATCATTTTCCTTTTTTTAAGTGCAAAAAATGAGGTTTTTTGTGAAGTACAGAAAATATGATTCCAAATGGCACCCAACTATTTTTCACTAAGAGTGGTGCACATATGATGGATGATCCCCAAGTATGAGTTTTTTCTTTGAATTCTAACTAATTTCCCCTAGTTAATTGAGTTTATGTTGATTTATCGAAAGTAATTCAAATTTGAACTACAACTGTTTGATAGTTTGGTCTGAAACTTTTGGAAAAATCATTTTAAGGTACACAACTAGTGGTTATATCACATAAACCATGATAGTTCTCGAAAATATCACCTCTTCCGATGATTAGTCGTAGCGACCGTTTTGATCGGTTTTAAGAAAAAATGTAATAAAGTGATAAACACCTCAAAAAATCAAATCCTTTGGCATGGGCTCCTTATATGTGTACTAGTTGCTAGGAAAAAAGATAAACTTGATTTTTGCCAACATTTGCAAAAAAAGTATTCACAAAAAGGTGTATCATGTATGAACATCTAGAAGTTCCAAGCCAAATGACCAAGTTATGGTCATTTCGATGACATAGTTTGTGATAAAGATCTCATACTCCACACATAGGTGCATATTGGTATATTAAACAGTCTTGCCAAAGGGATTCTTCAAATTATTTTCATAAATATCATTTTCCTTTTTTTAAGTGCAAAAAATGAGGTTTTTTGTGAAGTAAGTACAGAAAATATGATTCCAAATGGCACCCAACTATTTTTCACTAAGAGTGGTGCACATATGATGGATGATCCTCAAGTATGAGTTTTTTCTTTGAATTCTAACTAATTTCCCCTAGTTAATTGAGTTTATGTTGATTTATCGAAAGTAATTCAAATTTGAACTACAACTGTTTGATAGTTTGGTCTAAAACTTTTGGAAAAATCATTTTGAGGTACACAACTAGTGGTTATATCACAGAAGTATTGATAGTTCTAGAAAATATCACATCTTCCGATGATTAGTCGTAGCGACCATTTTGATCGGTTTTAAGAAAAAATGTAATAAAGTGATAAACAACTCAAAAAATCAAATCCTTTGGCATGGGCTCCTTATATGTGTACTAGTTGCTATGAAAAATGATATCCTTGAATTTTGCCAACATTTGCAAAAAAAGTATTCACAAAAAGGTCTATCATGTATGAACATCTAGAAGTTTCAAGCCAAATGACCAAGTTATGGTCATTTCGATGACATAGTTTGTGATAAAGATCCCATACTCCACACATAGGTGCATAGTGGTATATTAAAAAATCTTGCCAAAGGGATTCTTCAAATTATTTTCATAAATATCATTTTACTTTAAGTGCAAAAAATGAGGTTTTTTGTGAAGTAAGTACAGAAAATATGATTCCAAATGGCACCCAACTATTTTTCACTAAGAGTGGTGCACATATTATGGATGATCCACAAGTATGAGTTTTTTCTTTGAATTTTAACTAATTTCCCCTAGTTAATTGAGTTTATGTTGATTTTTCGAAAATAATTCAAATTTGAACTACAACTGTTTGATAGTTTGGTCTGAAACTTTTGGAAAAATCATTTGAAGGTACACAACTAGTAGTTATATCACAGAAACATTGATAGTTCTAGAAAATATCACCTCTTCCGATGATTAGTCGTAGCGACCGTTTTGATTGGTTTTAAGAAAAAATGTAATAAAGTGATAAACACCTCAAAAAATCAAATCCTTTGGCATGGGCTCCTTATTTGTGTACTAGTTGCTATGAAAAATGATAAACAACTCAAAAAATCAAATCCTTGAACATCTAGAAGTTTCAAGCCAAATGACCAAGTTATGGTCATTTCAAGCCAAGCCAAATGATCGTGGC
Source organism: Poa annua (assembly GCA_026929855.1). NCBI lineage: Eukaryota > Viridiplantae > Streptophyta > Magnoliopsida > Poales > Poaceae > Poa > Poa annua. Next base: position 181,685,896 of record CM049426.1, read on the forward strand.
AAGACATCTCTGATGATCTACAACCGTCCGACAAGACATCTCTGATGATCTGCAACCGTTTGAAACGGTCGCAGATCATCAGAGACGTCTTGCCGCTGGTTGCCCAAAGATGCCTCTGCCGAGGGGAGGGTTCACCTTCAGCCTTCACTGAGTGCTCTCTGCTACCCGTGTGCTGCCAAAATGAACTACAATGAGTAGACACTGAGTGCTGAACATGTCCGGGAGGGGGGCTATATATAAGGTACGTGTGCTTCTTTAGTCCCGGTTGGTAACAACAACCGAGTCATGTGGGTCACGAAGTGGTCGTGATACTGCTGATCCAACAGCTCAGAATGAGTTACCAACCGGGACTAAAGAAGCACATGGATCGTGTGTTTCTTTAAAGCACTTGTGAGCCGTTGGATGAAGATGTGTTTCTTTTGAGGGATTCTGAGCTGTTGGATGGGCACTATCATGACCAGTTCGTGAGTCACATGACCCTATATATAGCCCCCTCTTGAACATGTTCGGCAGTCATTGTCTCCTCATTCTACTTCATCGACAGAAAATAAAGCATTCGGATTCCCTGCATACGCCCAACGGTGCATTTCATATGCAGGCACTCACGAGCCACCGTTGGGCTGTATGCAAGTGAAATCGTGTGTTTTGTTCCATGCATCTACAAAATACTTCAGTTCACTTGTTCTTCTGATACAAAGCATTCGGATATTACACATCAACAATAATATCCCTCTCTAGTGTTTACTTGTTCTTCTGATTGCGCCGTAACCCCGGACAATCTTCTTCATTTAACATATACTTGGATCAGTGTTGAATTTTAAGGGCGGAATGTCATGAAACTTATCGTAATCTTCTGACATGTCTGTCTTGTCCTCCACTCCCACAATGACTCTTTTCCCTGAAAGAACTATGTGGCGCTTTGGCTCATCGTATGATGTACTCGCTTGCTTATCTTTTCTTTTTTTCGGTAGGGTAGACATGTCTTTCACATAGAAAACCTGAGCAACTTCACTGGCTAGGACGAATGGTTCGTTCTCGTACGAAAGATTGTTGAGATCCACTGTAGTCATTCCGTATCGTGGGTCTACCTCTACCCCACCTCGTAGGTTGAACCATTTGCACTTAAACAAAGGGACCTTAAAAGTAGGTCCATAGTCAAGTTCCCATATCTCCTCTATGTAACAATAATATGTGTCCTTTGTCCCGTTGCAGTTTGTTGCATCAAAGCGTACTCCACTGTTTTGGTTGGTGCTCTTTTTATCTTGGTTGGCTGTGTAAAGTATATTTCCATTTATCTCGTACCCTTGATAAGTCAATATAGTTGAAGCTGGTGATGTGGCCAACAAGTATAGCTGTTCTTCAACATTGGTGTCATTAATGAGATGTCTTTTTAACCAACTGCTGAAAGTCTTCATGTGTTCTCCATCAATACAATCTTCAGATTTCTCCGGGTATTTGGAGCGTAAAACATTCTTGTGTTCCTCGACATACGGACCCACCAAACTGGAATTATGTAAAACGGTGTCGTGTGCTTGAGTGAAAGAATCCCCGTCTTGACATATTGTTGCTTTCTTTCCTAGGGTGCCTTTTCCATGCAGTCTCCCCTCATGACGTGATTCAGGAACACCGATTGGTTTCCGATCAGGAATAAAATCTACACAAAACTCAATGACCTCCTCTGTTCCATAACCCTTGATGATGCTTCCTTCTGGCCTAGCCCGGTTATGCACATATTTTTTTAAGACTCCCATGAACCTCTCAAAGGGGAACATGTTGTGTAGAAATACAGGACCGAGAACAGAAATCTCTTCGACTAGGTGGAGTACAAGGTGCGTCATAAAATTGAACAAGGTTGGTGGGAACACCAACTCGAAGCTGACAAGACATTGGACCACATCCTTCTCTAAATTTTTTAGAGTTAGTGGATTGATGACCTTCTGAGAAATTGCATTGAGAAATGCACATAGCTTCACAATGGGTTCTCGAACATTTTCCGGTAGAAGCCCTCTCAATGCAACCGGAAGTAATTGTGTCATAATCACGTGACAGTCATGAGACTTTAGATTCTGAAATTTTTGCTCTGCCATGTTTATTATTCCTTTTATATTTGATGAGAAGCCATATGGAACATTCATATTGCGAAGGCACTCAAAAAATATTTTCTTCTCTTCTTTAGTAAGAGCGTAGCTTGCAGGACCTGGCTGATTCTCTGAATGAGTATCGTCTCGATGCATCTCTTCGCTCATACGTTGATGGGTCTGCCTTCCTTTCGGTGCACCTTTTTTTGACTTCCCTTTTTTTGACTTCCCATCTTTTGACTTCCCATACACGCCCAAGAAGTTTAGCAAGTTGCAGCAAATGTTCTTTGTCACGTGCATCACGTCGATTGCAGAGTGAATCTCTAGCATTATCCAATATGACAGCTCCCAAAATAAAGATTTCTTCTTCCACATGGGTACGTGGTTGTTTGCGTCATTCGGAACAGTGAGTCCGCCAGGACCCTTTCCAAAGATTACATTTAAATCCTTGACCATATCATGTATAGTAGAACTAGAAGGGCGGGTAGGCCTCGGCCGATGATCTGCCTCACATTTGTAATGCTTGCCTTTCTTCCTTAACGGATGCTTGGGTACAAGAAACCGACGATGACCCAGGTACACATTCTTGTTACCTAAATGTATACTATCAGTCTTAGCTAAACAGTGTGTGCATGCATTGTATCCCTTGTTTGAGTGTCCTGAAATGTTGCGTAGAGCAGGCCAATCATTGATGGTTACAAAAAGCAAAGCTCGTAGATCAAATTCCTCCAGTTTGTGCTCATCCCACACACGTACACCTTCTTCACGCCACAACTGAAAAAGTTCTTCAACTAATGGCCTGAGGTACACATCAATGTCGTTGCCAGGTTGCTTCGGGCCTTGAATGAGCACTGACATCATAATGTACTTCCGCTTCATGCACAGCCAAGGAGGAAGGTTATAGATACATAGAGTCACGGGCCAAGTGCTGTGACTGGAGCTCTGCTCTCTAAAAGGATTAAAGCCATCTGTACTTAGACCAAATCTTAAGTTCCTTGCGTCATCTGAAAATGTCGGAAACTCTCTGTCAATTTTTCTCCACTGGGACCCATCCGCGGGGTGTCTCAACATCAAGTCTTTTTTACGATCTTCTTTGTGCCAACGCAACAACTTGGCATGCTCTCTATTGCTGAACAAACGTTTCAACCGTGGTATTATAGGAGCATACCACATCACCTTTGCAGGAATCCTCTTCCTGGGGCGCGGCTCGCCCTCAACATCACCAGGGTCATCTCGCCCGATCTTATACCGCAAAGCACCGCATACAGGACATGCATTCAATTTTTCGTGCTCACCGCGGTAGAGGATGCAGTCATTAATGCAAGCGTGTATCTTATGCACCTCTAATCCTAGAGGGCATACCACCTTCTTTGCTTCGTACGTACTAGACGGCAATTCGTTATCCTTTGGAAGCATCTTCTTAACTATTTTTAACAAATTTTCATACCATTCTCTGCCTTCCATTGCAGCAATTCAAGTGTGGTACCTAGCTTTTTCTGGTCATTTTGACAAGTTGGGTACAACAATTTGGCGTGATCAGCTAACATACGCTCCAACTTCAACCTTTCGTTTTCACTTTCACAGTCCATTTGTGCATCACGACTGGCCCGACGAAGATCATCGTCGGGCTCATCAATAATGGGATCTTCTTCAGTTTCGTCTTCTCCCATTGTAGTATCACTAAACCAAGGATACTTGTCATTATCCTCCTCTTCTTCATTTTCTTCCATGATCACACTTGTTTCTCCGTGCTTGGTCCAACAATAATAACCAGGCATAAAACCATTATGCAAGAGGTGTGAGTGAATGACTTTTGAGGTAGAGTGATCACTCATATTCTTGCAGGCACTACATGGACAACGAATAAAACCGTTCTTCGGCTTGTTTGCCTCAGCCACATGGAGAAAATTATGCATGCCATCAATGAACTCAGGACAACATCGGTCACCGTACATCCATTGTCGGTTCATCTGTATTACATAAAAGTATATCGAACCCCATTATTACACTACTGTCATAAATAATATGTAAGAGCAAATTAATTAATACAATGTCATCCATTAAAATAAGAGTAGAGTAGTGACAACTGGTAATACATAGTTCTCATAAAACATACATTAACTTAAAAAAATATAAAAATTATCTAAAGAATTTAAATCCAACAACAAATGCGATCAAAATCGCAACTAAGGTAAATATTGAACCCACGGCATAATGATACCAAGCCTCCCGATTAATGGCATATTTTCTAATCCTTTTTATCTTCAAGCGCATTGCATCCATCTTGATCTCGTTACCATCGACCACGTCGGCAAGTTTGAGCTCTAATTTCATCTTATCTTCTAAGCATTGAAGATAAAGATCTTCACTTCTTTTCAATTTTGCTTTCAAATCATTGTTTTCTTTATCCATAAACTCGACAATAGGGTCAGGTTCAATTTCTGGTTCAACTACCTCCTAGATAAAAATAATTCTATGTCAAGTTGGTCGCCATAATTGCCAGAAACATAGAATGAAATAAATAGTTTTGAAAATATACCACATCCGAATCATAGACTGGACGAGGACCGACGGGGACGGATATCAGAACCATGACACTATACATAGAATACAAGTTAGAAAATTATACAAGTAGTAACTATGCATCTAAATCATAAAAGCTATGTTTTTAAAAATCAAATAAATAAAAGATAGAGGCTCACCGAGGTGGTGCTGGTGACGGGACGGCTCGGGCGATCGACTTCGATAAGCTTCCTCACGACACTAAAACACATGAATCATTATTTAGTTTGAGCACAAATTGCACATATGAAACAAATGAAATCCTAACTTAGGCATTTCATCAAACACCTTTCTTGCACAAAATTTTTGAAATGAGCAAAATGAGCTAAATAAGCAATGCCGGAAAGAGGATGAAGAGGCTAACCGTAGGGTGCCTTCAATCTTGCCAAATGGTGTTTTTTTTTTTTGAGAAAATGGAGATGAAATAGAGATAAAATGTAGATGAAATGGAGTTGAAAATGGTGAGCTCGGGTTGAGCTGAGAAAATGGAGAGCTCGAGCTCGGGAGGAAGGAGGTCAGCTGATAAAGGACAAAACCTTTAGTCCCGGTTCGAGTTACGAGCCGGGACTAAAGGGTTTTGGCGCTGGACCCACCTCTGTGGGCGCATGCGGTGGACCTTTAGTCCCGGTTCGTAACACGAACCGGCACTAAAGGTTCCTAACAAAATCGCCCCGCGGGGTTCCACCCCTTTAGTCTCGGTTCAGTTTGAAATCCGGGCTAAAGGGGTGAATCAAAGGTTCGTTTTCCACTAGTGTACCCACTCGCAAATTGTGTTTTTAGAAAAGAAAAGAGAAAAGGTCCAACCCAATCAAAAGAGAAAAGGCCCAAGTTATCTACACTCTAGAGAGAAAAGTGTAACGCCCCGGGTTTTTTCCCAATTAGAAAAGTGTTTGTTTTTCTTTTTGCATCAACATGACATCATCATGCATCATTTGCATTTGTCTATCTTATTTTTAAATTGTTGCATTTAAATTCAAACTCCACTTAAATTCTTTTCTCACAATTAAATTCAAATGCTTTTGAAATTAATTAAAATGTGTTTTTCAAATATTTTTGTAAATATTATAAAAACTAGTTTATTAAATTGCCTATTTTAAACTAAAACTATTTTGGTAAAATCTCCTAATTCATTTTCCTTTTTCTATTTTGTTTTAAAAATAGAAAACAGAAAAGAATTAAAAGAAAAATAAAATCCAAAAGAAAAACTTACCTGGGCCTCAGCCTATCTCCTGGCCCATCTATCCAAGCCCAGCCCACCTCCTTCTCTTCCTCCTCCGTACGGTCAACAAAGCGCAGAGGAGACGCACATGGCGTGACGCCATGGCAGCCCCCACCTCCTCAACCACTCCCCCTCCTTTTAGCCTCCTCTTTCCCCCCCTTCCAAAACCCTAGCCGCTCCTCACTTCTCCCTCCTGCGCCGCCACCGTCCCCTCTCTTTCTCTCCCTCTTCTTGAACTTCTTCTCTGTTTTCGTTCCCGAGAGAGAGAGAGAGAGAGCGCAAGGGCGCCGTCGCCATGGACCACCTAGAGCCTAGCTGAGGACGCCAGGAGCTGCGTAGGTTCGTCTTCGTCCTCTGCACCGAAAGGATTGAGCCAGGAACGCTGAGGACGCCGCCGGCGTCATGTTCTTCCCCGACGGCCGGGGTTCTGCTCCGACGGAATCCGCCGCGTACGGTGGTCGTTGAGATCGATCGTCTACACCAACAACCTCCCCGTGAGCTCCTCTCCCCATTCCTCTTCTCCTACTCTCGTTTCAGTGCGTGCATAGTCTCGTTGGTCCTCGACCTCCCTCCGCCTCCGCCATGGCCGTGGCGCATCCGCCGGAGCACGGGCCCGGGCTCGAGCACAAACGCGCTCCGTGCCTCCTCTTCCCTCGGAGTACACACACGCACCCAGCACACGTACTACACCCCATACCAGAGCACGCACCCCGCCCCAGCAGCACCAACCGTGGTCGACGCCGGAACGATCCATGCTCCGCCAGTTGCTCTGTTTCTTTAGTTCAGTCTCGGTTCAGTTTTCAGTTCGTCGGTTAACCGAGTCTTTTTTTTCCTGTTAAAAACAACGCGTTTCCTTCTCTGACAACAACACCCATCCGGTCGCTTGGCTAGCACCACCGATCCACTCTCCCCGCGTGCAGCCGCGCGTGTTCGAGTCCCCGACTCGCCTTTAAAACCTCCCTTTTTCCTGTTTTTCCTTCGCCACCGACAAGTGGACCCTGCGGGTCAGTGAACGCGGGGGCAGCACCCCGCGCCTCTGAAAGCGTGGCGCACGGGCCCCTTCGTCAGCCTCTCGGGGTATAGCACAGGGAGTGAGAAAAGTTCTGGAGCGCTGTAACTTTTACACCGAGCCCCCTGCCCTTCTCTTTTTGCACAGAGAACCTCACTGACTAGTTTTTCCATCACGAACAGGTCCCTGCTATTTACAGAAACAACCCTAATCTTAATTTGTTAATAACTTTATTTCTATAACTCTAAATAAAATAATCTTTATATGTTTATTTATCAGAAAAATGCAATGAATATTAATATGCCATTTGTATGTCTTTTTGCATCTGTTATTTTAATTACTTAGTGTAATTTGTTAATTGCAACTAAATAATTAAATATGGATTGTGTTGGGCTTTATTTAATTATTGCCCTATTCCATTTAATTTATTTAGAGCACCCATGCCATGTGTTACCATGTTAACCAACATTTAATATTGCTGTTAAATAAATAATTTGCACCTAAATATTAATTGCCGGGGTTGCTTTCCCGCTTAATTTGGACTACCTACACTTTATTGCATATTGCCATGCCATGCATCATTCTCATATGATCATGCTGGATCTTTTGCCGTAGTTGTAAAATGCATCTTTTATGCTTTCCAGTGTTTGTTGCTTCTTCGCGGATAAGACGTTGAGATGTGTGAGCAACGACAAGATCAGCTTCCATGCGGGATTCCAGGCAAGCAAAGTTTGCTTGTTTACCTATACATTGTCTTTCATTCCTGCCGTTGATCTCTGCTACCCTAGTATTCGATTCTTCATTGCGATCCCATCACCTGTTTATCCTGCAGCCTATACAGCTTTATCCCCACATCCCATCACCTGTTGTATGTTTATCTGCTAGCCTTGCGAGTCGTAGTGCATGCTTAGAGTTGGTTGTGCGAGTCCTCTGTTGGTCGTTTATTTCATATGCTTAGCTAGATAGATTATTCTACCTTAATAAAATGTTGTCTTATATTGGGGTATTATAATTAAAAGATAAGGCACCGGCGAAAGGCCTTGCGAGGTGCTTTGTTCTGCTAAGTGTCGACCTAGGAACTGAGATTTTGTCCTCGGATCCAATTTTGAGCGCACTAACCACTTGTGGGAGGCCCAATGGAGCCCCCCTCGACTTTGACTGGAACTTCGACTTGTCCGGGAGCCGCACCTAGTTCGGGTTTTCCATTTGTCTCATATGCATCAATACTAGTGTAGTATTTTACTTTGGCGGTGTGCCTTGTTACATGCATATAGGGCGCGGCCTGTTGGTGCGGAGGGGTGTGTCCTGCGGGAGTCCGCACCCTTTTGGCCGGGACCAGCATAGCTCCCGTGGCTCCTGGACTTGTTGCGGTGAAGGAAAAGAGTTGGGTTGAAAGGCCCTAATGTTTTTGACTGGGTTGATCATGCGAGTATGGGTCCAGTAGTGCACCCCTTGTAGCGTACCTGCACTTTAAATAAGGCAGATACCTGTGTATAGTGCAAATCCCTGGATCGATTCATTTGCACACACAGTTTACGATGTAATATCACAACAAAGGTCAATTTTATCACATCGATGATCCAGAATTACAAAATATTTGATACAAGTTGCATAGCATAAAGCTAGCATTGAAAAAGTACACAGCGGAATACAATAGCAGAGAGCCTCTATAACTTTCATGCTGCCACAGGCGAAAACATGTTGGTTGTAGACTCGAAACCTTTAACGAAACCTCACTCGTCATCTGATCAATCTGCAATAAGAAAAATATTGCAACAACGTGGGTCAGATTCCATTAAAAATGGAGTCTGGCAAGTGACACTATGGTGGACACTTATGGAATAACTCTAAAGCCTATATGAATATTTGGCTGGTGGAGCTCAAGGCTAATTTGCATAAAGCCAATTTTTCCTATCTTTTTGGAAAACACTTTTCTTGAAATCGACGAGTATGGCATGAAAACCATAAATCTCATCTTCCCTTGTTCACCCATCAAGTTTTATTCTGAAGTTGGAATGATGGAATCCTCCGTTGACATCCTTGATCAGCTGCTCAAAGTTTTCCGTAACCGGGGACACGGCTAAGTACTTAGTTTTACACTCTGCAGAGGTTGTGCACTTTCACCTTAAGACTCAATTTGTCCGAGATATCCTATACACGCGGAGTGTGTTATGGAAAGGAGAGAATTGAGACAAGAACTTTCAGAAGAAGAATGCAACCATACTAGCAAGACCCGTTCCACCTATCAACTCTACATCTGCTTGTCAAGCTGACAGGTTGCACTCTCACAACTTAGTCGTTCTAGACAGAGCCCATTGTCAAAAGGCTGCACTGGAAGCTTCTAAACTTGGAGTTCCTTCAGATTCCTCTGTTCCTGGGTGGCCGTCCACAAGTGCACTTCTGGGTGAAAACCACCATACTCATGGCCCTAAGTAGAATAGAAATTCATCCTAGGCGAAGACAACCACAAGCATAGTCCCAAAAGCCACTCAACATAAACCAAACAACCAATTCCACCCAGAAGTTTCATTAACTTAGTGGATGTGTACTCCCAGGTGAAAATCACCATGCTCACAGCCCTAAGTAGAATAGAAATTCATCCTAGGCGAAGACAGCCATGAGCACAGTCCTGAGTAGTCACTTAACTTTTTGTAAAAATCTTTCATCAATTGCATAGCATCAATATTTCTGCTAAGTATGATATATGAACCTAGACCCAGGAATAAGGGATTCTACGCAGGTTTAGCATAGCAACACATGCATATAAAAATACACTAAGTAATGCATATAAAAATAGGAAGTTTATGGGGTGTGCCACTTGCCTTTGAATGTTGTCGTTGTTCGCAACTCTTTTCAACAACGAACGTTTGCTCTCCGTTTAATCTAAACAATATAAGCAAGCAACAATACAACAATCAACAGCAAGCACAAATCCACAATGCAAACAAACTCATACTAGATGAATAAATATGTTTATAAAACTTTCTAAGGAAAATATGTTTATGCATGATATGCAAAAATATTCCTAAGGCTAGAAATGCTTTTTCATGCCATGAAATTCTTTTAAGTTATTGTAAGGCAAATAGGTTGGTCAAAAAGGAGTAAGGACTAAAGTCTTAAGTTGGATATACATACTTTTGTTTTATCTCCTTAAAACAAGCACTCTAATGGCTTAGCCATGATGTGCAAAATACTTAGAGAAAAATACTAAGTCATTTGTTCAAGATGATCACAATTATTATCAACTCTGTGTAAGTTGGACATTCACTATAGTGAGAGAGACAGACACCCGGCCAGCCACTTAAATTGTGGAATAGGTCTCATGTACGTGGACATGTAAGGTTTGTTTCCAGGCCGCTTCATCCCACTATGCTGCTAGGATCCAACAACATCAAGATGAAAACATCATGATCAAAAATTTGTTTAAATCTAAAGACAAGATTAGGAAAGAGGGAAAAGATAGAAGGAAAGATGTAGTTGTCCTCCAGGCTTCATCTCCAGACTTGTAACTTTCTTCTGGATGGGGTCTTGATTGAGTTCTTGGTAGTCTTGATGAATCTTCAGACTTGATGATTCTTGTATCCTCGAGGCTTGTCTTGGTTTTACTTAGTCTTCATGAAATCTCAGAGGAAAAGAAAGACAGAGAGAGAGACTTAGAGAATAAAAGGGAGTTGGCCTTCTTGAACTTCTTCTCACTTTTCTTCTAAGTGCTTGACATCTTGAGGATGCTTCCAGAGTCTGTTTTCTTCTAAGTCCTTCGTGAACTTCTTCTTGATTTTCTTCTAAGTGTTTCTTCTCCTTGAAGATACTTCTGAAGTCTTGTTTTTGGCTAAGTCCTTCAATGGTCTTCTAGCTCCATCTTGAAAACTACTAAGTGTCTAGTGCATAGCACTTTTCACAAAATACTCAGTTGAAAATAATTCTAACTTAGGGAAAATAAGGAAGGAGTTTTCCTATAAGGAGTATAACTATACAATAGATATGTCATGCATGCAATGCAATTTATTTCTAAGGACAACACTTAACAAAATAAAACAACTAAGTTTTCTAGATGCTGAAATTTTCTAAGGAAAGATTTAGCATTTTTAAGATGTTGAAATTTTTCTAAGGAAGAGTGTTGTCGAAAAATAGTTATCAAATATTTTCTAAGGAAGAATTTATTTTGTTTAAAGAGGCAAAATATTTCTAAGTACCTTTTAATACCAAAGTGGTCATAATATGACTAAGTACTTTATAATTCGAATAGATGATGAAAATAATTTTTAATAAATTTTTAATCATTAAAACAACACTTAAAAGTATTTAATCAATATAAATTATAAAATCATAGAAAATTATTCTACACAAATTAGTATAAAAATACTACTGCCAATACTTAGACATTCAAATTTATATCAAAAGAGTTTGACAAGTTTTAAATTTCAAATTTGAAGTTATGTTCAATTTACCATTAATGCCACTTTTGAATTTCAACAAATTTTAATTTGACAAAACATAAAAGTAATGATGCCAAAAGTTTCTACGTGTCATAAGCTTTCCAAAAATATTTTATTTGTAAAATTTGACCAAACCAATAAAAAGTAGTGATAGATTTAAAATTTAGGATTTTTCTGCAAAACTGCCGGTCTTCGGTTGACTGTTGACTTTGACTGCTGACATAGGAATTGACTTGCTGACGTGGCAGGCTGATTGGGATTTGACTACGAATTTGACCAAAATAAAGTTGCTCGGATGGAAAAATACTCTTAACGAAAGTTGTAGAGAATTACGTGCTCTTTCTAATTATCACAATTATAACATAAGTGGATGAATAGATTGGTCACAAATCTCAAAATACCTTTCTGGTCCGAAACTTCAAACGCGAATATCTCTCAGCTCGCTGAACCAAAAGAGGTGAGGCTTGGGGCAAAAGAAAGGTCTTGATCAGAGGAACAACTTTCGTATTGTCGTCCGAAAGTTTTGAGATGATTTGGTTACTCGAACAACATCAAACACGATCTGTATTATACAGAAAATTACGTACGTTAAAATAAAAAGTTGTCAACAGGAAAGTTGTAGATATGGAGTAGATCTACCTTTTCACCGAAGGAATTTCGATTTGGCGCAACGAGCGCGAAGAGATCTGAGAAATACGACTTCAGATCTGATGGATGACGATTCGAAATTCTTCCTCCATGCTTGATGAAAAGAGTTGAGGCTTATTGGGATGGAAAGGTATCGACGAGATCTACAACAATGATTAAGGCCCCGTCGCGATTGGAGATGGTTTTGTTCGTCGAACGAACGAAATACTATTTTGCTGATTAGGGTTTCGGTGGAATGAAAAGAGTAAAAGAGATGCCGGCGGCTACAGGGGTTTATATAGGCGGAGGGATGGTGGAATAGATAGGGCTCGGAGTTGTGAACGCATAGGATCAAACGGATCCGGATTTGGAGTTATATATCTTGAGATATACGTGTTTGAATGAAAGGTGGTTGGAAAAACGAATTCAAACCGAGTTGGATACGAATCGTTCGGTTCGGTTAGTTCCTGGGCCGGCCGGCTGGCCCGATTCGTATTTTTATTTTTTATTTTTATTTATAACTTTTGTTTTAGAACTCCGAATTAAGTGAAATTAATTTCTAAAAATTTCTAAAAATCATATCTTTATTTTAAAACATTTATGGACATGTTTTGACCACTTTTTAAAAATATTAACTTTGAATATTTGATTTAATGCAAATTTGACACTCTTGTCAAATTTGAAAATAGAAATTTAATTAATTTATTTATGGCTAAATAAAATTTGGTATCATATAAAAATAATTATTTCTAATAATTACAATCAAATTTTTAAAGTAAAATAAGATAAATAGCATAATCGTTATTTTATTTTTTTTAATATTTTCTCAAATAGGTTTTCAAGTGGAAATAATATTTCAACCATTGTAATTTCAAATATAAATAATGCAAGAAAATGATGAATGCATGCATGAATTTTGTTTTCAAATCGACATACAAATAGTTTTCAAAAAAAGTTTTTAATTTTTCTGATTTTTCAGAATTTGAAAAATCCTAGGATGTTACACCCCTGCAGGGTATAATCTTATCGATGAGCCGTGTCCACGGTTATGGACGACTTGGTGATGATGCTGGCTAACAAGATCTAGACAACTTACACCTAATCATTGTTAATTAACCTGACTAGTAATATAGAATTACTTTCACCATAAATGGTAATTAAAACTGTTCAACGTGTGAGTTTCCCGAATTGCTTCCTCATACTTGGTTGAGGGGGTTAATTCGAGAATGGGTTATGTTTGGTGTTAGTAGTAGTTGGTTATCTTATGCGCTCTCTTATCCCTCTCTGATTAGACGGAAGTTATAGCGTGTCTCTCTAGGTTGCTAGTGCTGCTGCCGCTAAGTCCACCTCCCCTATATTTTGGGAGATGGTGTAGAAATTAGGCAAGTCGGTTTTGCTTGCCAGGGAGTGCCCTGACCCTCTTTTGGGATGTGCTTTATGTGCAGTTAACAGGTTTGAAGTGAGACGACGTTAGCTTGGGAATCCCTCCGGCTTGGCTGGGCAGGGATTTGGCACCATCGCTTATCTTCAGGACTCTTAGTCCAATTTGCATCTTATCCTTAGACGGATACTATTTTGCTTCCGCTGTCATTTGTATCTTTGTATTGTATCATTTGTATCTTGACTCGTTCGAGTCGTTGTTGTAATTTTATCTTCTGTTGTATTTGGGGATGTATCGGAACTATTGTAATGTTATCACAAATTCCACCCACATAATGCGCATGTTTCGGCGTGCACATTATGTCTGGTGGGCGACCTAAAATCGTTATTATGCGGATTTTGGCGGATGCGCTTAAATCTACATAGTACCGATTTTCGGGCGTCACAAAGTGGTATCAGAGCCTTGGTTTCGATCTCCTTGTTGTTTCGATACGATTGGTTATCGAAGCAGCGGGTCCGCAAAAGACTGTAGGATAACCTCGCTAACGGTCGTTGTTTCTAGAGTGTCGAAAACTATTTGAATTAAATTATTTTTGAAAAATATCTCAATAGGTTTCTGTTTATTCCTTACCTCTATTCTATTTCTCATCTTATCTTATTTGTTTTGGGAGTCTCTTCTCTTCTCCAACTTTCAAAGTTCTAGGATCCTACGTGTGGGTGGACGATTTCTTGCCTTTTACCCTATTAGGTTCGATCTTTCGGAGTTGTCTTCGTCGTGAGCAACAATCCCTTGTTAGTGGTGTCGAGAATTTCTAGGTGGAGCAACAATCCCTTGTTAGTGGTGTCGAGAAGTTCATCACGAAGCCGGAAGACTCGGTAGTTACCCCTCTCTTCTTGTGGTCTCGGCGTGGATCGCGGGACGCGATCCCTTGTTAGTGGTGTCGATTATAACGCCCCGGGTTTTTTCCCAATTAGAAAAGTGTTTGTTTTTCTTTTTGCATCAACATGACATCATCATGCATCATTTGCATTTGTCTATCTTAATTTTAAATTGTTGCATTTAAATTCAAACTCCACTTAAATTCTTTTCTCACAATTAAATTGAAATGCTTTTGAAATTAATTAAAATGTGTTTTTCAAATATTTTTGTAAATATTATAAAAACTAGTTTATTAAATTGCCTATTTTAAACTAAATATATTTTGGTAAAATCTCCTAATTCATTTTCTTTTATATATTTTTTTTTAAAAATAGAAAACAGAAAAGAATTAAAAGAAAAATAAAATCCAAAAGAAAAACTTACCTGGGCCTCAGCCTATCTCCTGGCCCATCTATCCAAGCCCAGCCCACCTCCTTCTCTTCCTCCTCCGTACGGTCAACAAAGCGCAGAGGAGACGCACATGGCGTGACGCCATGGCAGCCCCCACCTCCTCAACCACTCCCCCTCCTTTTAGCCTCCTCTTTCCCCCCCTTCCAAAACCCTAGCCGCTCCTCACTTCTCCCTCCTGCGCCGCCACCGTCCCCTCTCTTTCTCTCCCTCTTCTTGAACTTCTTCTCTGTTTTCGTTCCCGAGACAGAGAGAGAGCGCAAGGGCGCCGTCGCCATGGACCACCTAGAGCCCAGCTGAGGACGCCAGGAGCTGCGTAGGTTCGTCTTCGTCCTCTGCACCGAAAGGATTGAGCCAGGAACGCCGAGGACGCCACCGGCGTCATGTTCTTCCCCGACGGCCGGGGTTCTTCTCCGACGGAATCCGCCGCGTACGGTGGTCGTCGAGATCGATCGTCTACACCAACAACCTCCCCGTGAGCTCCTCTCCCCATTCCTCTTCTCCTACTCTCGTTTCAGTGCGTGCATAGTCTCGTTGGTCCTAGACCTCCCTCCGCCTCCGACATGGTCGTGGCGCATCCGCCGGAGCACGGGCCCGGGCTCAAGCACAAACGCGCTCCGTGCCTCCTCTTCCCTCGGAGTACACACACGCACCCAGCACACGTACTACACCCCATACCAGAGCATGCACCCCGCCCCAGCAGCACCAACCGTGGTCGACGCCGGAACGATCCATGCTCCGCCCGTTGCTCTGTTTCTTTACTTCAGTCTCGGTTCAGTTTTCAGTTCGTCAGTTAACCGAGTCTTTGTTTTCCTGTTAAAAACAACGCGTTTCCTTCTCTTACAACAACACCCATCCGGTCCCTTGGCTAGCACCACCGATCCACTCTCCCCGCGCGCAGCCGCGCGTGTTCGAGTCCCCGACTCGCCTTTAAAACCTCCCTTTTTCCTGTTTTTCCTTCGCCACCGACAAGTGGACCCCGCGGGTCAGTGAACGCGGGGGCAGCACCCCGCGCCTCTGTCTGCGTGGCGCACGGGCCCCTTCGTCAGCCTCTCGGGGCATAGCACAGGGAGTGAGAAAAGTTCTGGAGCGTTGTAACTTTTACACCGAGCCCCCTGCCCTTCTCTTTTTGCACAGAGAACCTCACTGACTAGTTTTTCCATCACGAACAGGTCCCTGCTATTTACAGAAACAACCCTAATCTTAATTTGTTAATAACTTTATTTCTATAACTCTAAATAAAATAATCTTTATATGTTTATTTATCAGAAAAATGCAATGAATATTAATATGCCATTTGTATGTCTTTTTGCATCTGTTATTTTAATTACTTAGTGTAATTTGTTAATTGCAACTAAATAATTAAATATGGATTGTGTTGGGCTTTATTTAATTATTGCCCTATTCCATTTAATTTATTTAGAGCACCCATGCCATGTGTTACCATGTTAACCAACATTTAATATTGCTGGTAAATAATTAATTTGCACCTAAATATTAATTGCCGGGGTTGCTTTCCCGCTTAATTTGGACTACCTACACTGTATTGCATATTGCCATGCCATGCATCATTCTCATATGATCATGCTGGATCTTTTGCCGTAGTTGTAAAATGCATCTTTAATGCTTTACAGTGTTTGTTGCTTCTTCGCGGATAAGACGTTGAGATGTGTGAGCAACGACAAGATCTGCTTCCATGCGGGATTCCAGGCAAGCAAAGTTTGCTTGTTTACCTATACATTGTCTTTCATTCCTGCCGTTGATCTCTGCTACCCTAGTATTCGATTCTTCATTGCGATCCCATCACCTGTTTATCCTGCAGCCTATACAGCTTTATCCCCACATCCCATCACCTGTTGTATGTTTATCCGTTAGCCTTGCGAGTCGTAGTGCATGCTTAGAGTTGGTTGTGCGAGTCCTCTGTTGGTCGTTTATTTCATATGCTTAGCTTGATAGATTATTCTACCTTAATAAAATGTTGTCTTATATTGGGGTATTATAATTAAAAGATAAGGCACCGGCGGAAGGCCTTGCGAGGTGCTTTGTTCTGCTAAGTGTCGACCTAGGAACTGAGATTTTGTCCTCGGATCCAATTTTGAGCGCACTAACCACTTGTGGGAGGCCCAATGGAGCCCCCCTCCACTTTGACTGGAACTTCGACTTGTCCGGGAGCCGCACCTAGTTCGGGTTTTCCATTTGCTCATATGCATCAATACTAGTGTAGTATTTTACTTTGGCGGTGTGCCTTGTTACATGCATATAGGGCGCGGCCTGTTGGTGCGGAGGGGTGTGTCCTGCGGGAGTCCGCACCCTTTTGGCCGGGACCAGCATAGCTCCCGTGGCTCCTGGACTTGTTGCGGTGAAGGAAAAGAGTTGGGTTGAAAGGCCCTAATGTTTTTGACTGGGTTGATCATGCGAGTATGGGTCCAGTAGTGCACCCCTGCAGGGTATAATCTTATCGATGAGCCGTGTCCACGGTTATGGACGACTTGGTGATGATGCTGGCTAACAAGATCTAGACAACTTACACCTAATCATTGTTAATTAACCTGACTAGTAATATAGAATTACTTTCACCATAAATGGTAATTAAAACTGTTCAACGTGTGAGTTTCCCGAATTGCTTCCTCATACTTGGTTGAGGGGGTTAATT
The DNA here is from genome assembly GCA_026929855.1 of Poa annua. NCBI lineage: Eukaryota > Viridiplantae > Streptophyta > Magnoliopsida > Poales > Poaceae > Poa > Poa annua. Next base: position 181,703,187 of record CM049426.1, read on the forward strand.
CGAGAATGGGTTATGTTTGGTGTTAGTAGTAGTTGGTTATCTTATGCGCTCTCTTATCCCTCTCTGATTAGACGGAAGTTATAGCGTGTCTCTCTAGGTTGCTAGTGCTGCTGCCGCTAAGTCCACCTCCCCTATATTTTGGGAGATGGTGTAGAAAGTAGGCAAGTCGGTTTTGCTTGCCAGGGAGTGCCCTGACCCTCTTTTGGGATGTGCTTTATGTGCAGTTAACAGGTTTGAAGTGAGACGACGTTAGCTTGGGAATCCCTCCGGCTTGGCTGGGCAGGGATTTAGCGCCATCGCTTATCTTCAGGACTCTTAGTCCAATTTGCATCTTATCCTTAGACGGATACTATTTTGCTTCCGCTGTCATTTGTATCTTTGTATTGTATCATTTGTATCTTGACTCGTTCGAGTCGTTGTTGTAATTTTATCTTCTGTTGTATTTGGGGATGTATCGGAACTATTGTAATGTTATCACAAATTCCACCCACATAATGTGCATGTTTCGGCGTGCACATTATGTCTGGTGGGCGACCTAAAATCGTTATTATGCGGATTTTGGCGGATGCGCTTAAATCTACATTGTACCGATTTTCGGGCGTCACAAAAAGCCCATTGAACGTAACGCTTCCTTTCATCTTGTTGAAGCCTAAATCGCAGAGAAAATGAGATCTCGACCTGCCTCTAATGGCGCCATGACAGAAACGAAGCTTCTTCCCCTCCTTGTACGTATACCTTGCTAGGGGCCCCATGGGTTCGGAGGGCTGGGGCGGTCGCCCCTCCCGCCCCCCTCAGGACCGGCCCGGCTCGGAAGGCACCTGGTCCTGACGGGTTCACAGCCGAGTTTGTGCGTAGGATTTTGTGGACGTATTCCAGCAGTTATATGAGCTACTAGACGTGGGTTCAGCCGCTTGAATCAGGCCTACTCACCCTGCTCCCAAAGCGTGCAGACGCATGCCAGCTAAGCGAGTACATGCCAATTAGTCTAATCCATTTGGTGGCGAAGACGTTCGTCAAAACCCTATCGTTGCGTCTGGCACCGAAGCTTGACACATTGGTGAGCCGCACGCAAAATGCATTCATCTCCGGTCTTAGCCTCCACGACAATTTCATCTTGGTCAAGCAATCTGCTCGGCTATTGCATCAGCTCGGTGCCCCGAGGGACGCTCCTTAAGCTGTACTTGGCACGCGCCTTCGACTCACTCACCTGGCCCATCCTCTTCGAGGTCTTGCGCCAGTATGGGTTCGTCGACAGATTTCTTGAGTGGATTGCCATACTCCTCACTTCAGCGAGTACGCGAGTCCTTCTCAACGGTGTGTCAGGACCTCCTATTTGGTACCGCTGTGGCCTGCGCCAAGGAGATCCGCTATCACCGCAGTTGTTTGTCTTCGCCGTCGATGTGCTGGCCGACTGATCCGGCGTGCGGTTTACATGGGCATCTTGGCACGCTTACATCCCAGCCGCCCCATGCACTCTGTGTCCTTGTACGCAGATGATCTGGTGTTGTTTTGCCACACCACTGCTAGCGATATCACTGTCGTGAAGGAGATCCTTCACCTGTTTGGCCGCGCCTCGGGACTGAACGTGAACTACACCAAGAGTTTCGCATCATTGCTGCATTGCGACCTGGACGAAGTCAGCCCGCTCATTGCTCAACTTGGATGCCCAATTGTCGAGCTACCGATCAAGTACTTGGGCATCCCGCTCACACTCCGTCGCCCCACAGCGGCGCAGCTGCAGCGCATCGTCGACGCGATCGCCGTGAGGCTCCCTACTTGGAAAGCGGGTATGATGAACAAAATAGAACGGCTGGCAATGGTCAAGCATGTGCTTAGTGCCATCCCGATCCACCAGCTACTTGCATATGCCCTTCCAAGAAGACGCTTCGACAAATAGAGAAGATTCTGCGTGGCTTTCTCTGGGCTTGCCGTGCCGAGGGCAACGACGGACAATGTCATGTCAACTAGTGACGTGTTTGCCGCCCAACCCACCTTGGCGGCTTGGGCGTCCAAGACTTGGAGCGAGCAGGGATTACATTGCGCCTACGCTGGCTCTGATTCTCCAAAACAGACAGCAATCGCGCATGGAAAGCACTAGACCTGCAGTTTTCTCCTAGTGAACGCTCGCTTTTCTTCACCCCCACTACGATGGTGGTGGGAAACGACACCACTGCAAGGTTCTGGGAGGACAAATGGATTGAAGGAAGATCGATCCGCGAGCTCACCCCTGCCTTACATGCTTGCACCGCAAGATCAGGACCGTCGCCGACGGACTAGACGACAACAAATGGGCACGAGACATCCAGGGAACCATTGGCATTGCGGAGATCGGAGAATATCTGCAAATCTGGTTGATGATTGAGCATTTCGCTCTCACAGACGAACCCGACCAACTTCTGTGGTGATGGACGACGAACGGCACCTATACCGCCAGCTCAGCCTACCAGGCCACGTTGCGCCAGCTCAGCCTACCAGGTCACGTTCAACGGATCGATCTCCTGCCCCTCCTGGAAGCTTACTTGGAAGTCTTGGGCGCCGCCCAAAGTGAAATTCTTCCACTGGCTCGCCAACCTCGACCGTTGCTGGACCGCGGACAGGTTAACCCGACAAGCCCTGCAACACCATCGGGCTGCCCCTTGTGCAATCAGGTTCCTGAGACCATGTGACACCTCCTCCTTGAATGTCCATTCTCTCGCCAAACCTGGCATGAGATCCTCTCCTGGCTCCGTGTGCCAATTACGGCACCCAACCAGAAGGAAACACTCACGACTTGGTGGTTGCAAGCCAAGACAAGCACGTCCAAGCCAATGCATAAGGGTCTCGCCTCCATCACCCTCCTTGTTCCATGGATGATCTGGAAATTGCGCTATGACTGTCTTCGAGCAAGCTCAGCCCATTGTGCATGACCTGGTGTCCAAGATCAAAGAGGAGGCAAGAACATGGGCTAGAGCAGGCGTCTTAGGTCTAAGAGTCATCCTACCATCCACTTGGGATGTGCACTAAATCATGTACTCTGAATTTTTTTTGTTTGCCTCCTAGGAGGTGTGTAAACATCATTCTATCTTTCAGTATAATGTAACGCAAAGGTCCTTTGCGTTTTCACGCAAAATACATTATAGTTTAGCATATAAAAAACAAAAAATGAATCCAATATTACAAATGCAACAAATTGTTGGTTATGCAATACAGTTAACATTCGTTTGTTAAGACTGAACACTACTTATGTATAACATCTCATCTACCAAATGAAGTCGATTCAATAACCTAGAACACACTGTCCAATCCGATCAGAAAACAAATCCACTTGTCCACTAGAGCAATTCGCCAGTAAACAAACATAGATTAGTCAGACAACTGAAAATCAAGATTAAGGAGAAAAAAATTAAGATTAAGTGATAATATAAATGATACTAAATCAAACAAATACATAATTACAAAAAACATCTCAGTGACAAATTATCAGATTGTTGCATGAGGTCGTTAAACCCACAAAAGACCATTTGTCAGAAACAAAATTTGACAGAAATATGTTTTAGGCACAAGTACAGATCATCACACAGTTGTGCACAAATTTAAGCAGTCAGACTAGCTACTTTGGACTTGAACTGTGGGTACACCTACGGAGGACTTACATCAAACAGTGTGGTATCAAAACGTCAGTGCATAAACAAATAGATAATAATTGGCTTTAACTGTTTAGCGTATTATGGAGGAGTGACGGGGGTTAATCATAGTTGAAGAACCAAATGAGGAAAAATGCATGCTTTCAGGAACATATTTTGAAAATTAACATTGCATATTAAATTGAAAAGGCCGTAAACTGTCTACAATTGTATTGTTGGCATGTAATAAAAGCATGGAAATAACAAATCAGTAACCAGAAAAGGGGTATGAGAATGATGCAATTGATCACAATACAAGTGTACAACACAAGAATCAGAACAGCTGGCCTCTTTGAAAAAAAATGTACACAATATCATGTATTACCTCCGTTCAAAAATAATTGTCTCAAGTTTGTGAGCAGTATTGTGAACTGATCTAACATGATCTGAGAATACCAACACAGGACATTCCTGAATCCTGACTGTACCTTTATAATTACTAGTAGCCATCCTTAGAAAATTACCTGTACTGCATTTTTGTTCCGTCTACCGTACTTAGAAATCGTGCGGCAATACAATATTGGAGATGAGCTTGGTATCCAATCGTTTAGATACATTATCTTCTTATCTAGCCATCCTTCTACAAAATTAGAAGGGAGTTTGATATGGAATCCGTAATTGTTGCATATGTACCTTGCTCTATCGTTGCTGCGTAAATTGTGTTGTAATAGAATTATCTACTAACAGTCTGCCATTCTTTACCAGACATAATTCTTTAAAAAGGGGTAACTTCTTATAGTTTTTCTCACAATGATTGGAGAGTTGTATTTTTGGGTTTAAGTTACATCATCTTAGAGCATCTCTAACAGAACCCTCAAACCGCGGAATCTTAAAACCAGGTTCACGAACGAAGCAATTTTTGCACAAAAACGACGCGCGCCATAGCAGTACCCGTAAACAGATCCTCAAAAAAGAATATTCCAAAGGACCGACCCGGTCAACACCCGTCTGCCCCCACCCTCCTTCCTCCCGATGCCCCAACTTCTCCCTCCCCCAACCTCTGGCCTGAGCTTCTGGAGAGTCGCCTTGGTCATCCGCCGCCGTCTATCGGCAGCCCTGTGGCCGCCTCCCTCGTCCCGCGCCTCCTCCTCCGCCCTGGCCGTCGGACCCCTGCAGCGCGGCGACCTCTCCCGCCAACTCCCACGCTGGCGATCCCTACCGCCCCTCCCGCGGCCACCCCATGTAGCGCGGCGCCCCCTCCCGCCCCTCCTCCTCTACCCCGCCGGCGAGCCCTCCCGGGGCCAGCCCCTGCAGCGTGGCGACCGGCGGCGACGCCCCTCCCGCTCCTCCTCCGCCAACGGCACCGACGTGGGGAGCTCCGACTCCGGCGGTGTAGGATTCCGGCGAGGCTCATTCTGGCGGTCCTCCGGCAGATTCCGGCGAGTTCCGTGGCGGAAGTTTACCGGCGCGTCCTGAACATTCAATCCCGTCAACTGCTCTCCCGGTATATAGGCACCCTTCAGTTCGACAGCGAAAACTGCGAATTCGAGGTTCCACGGGCCGATTTCCCGGATGCCCTCAATTATTTTTACGGTCACGCGACGTATGAGAGCACTGCTATTTCTTGTTTTAAGGTTTCCGAACCGTGGTTGGCAGTTATTTTAAGGTTCGGCACGGTTTGAGGGCTCTGTTAGAGATGCTCTTAGCAATCAAGTAATTCCCAAAGTAAGAGATGCTTATTGCCATTTGAATGATCACCTAAGCTTCATGTAAACATGAAATTTTGTTCAGATGTATTAGTAATAAGTTGGAGTGTGCCGTGTTAATGTGCGTTCGAACATGCTCTTATTAACCTGAACATTTGTTTTGACAGGGCATTGGCTTTCAGGTGTGGGCAGCAATATCAGTTTTTTCTTGTATGGATTCATCTTCCCATGCTAGGCCTATTGCATTGTGTATTTGTGTGCTTGGTTTTCATGTTAATTCTAGGCCTATTACATTTACATTGACATATTCACATATTTTCATATTGGGTTAACCTGGTCATTAGCTCGTTTGCATCCATTAAAAACTCTACCAGTATATCTTGTTACTCTAAAAGTACCTAAGTTTGTATACTATCAAAATTTGAGCAGTGCTAGCTTATATTATACCTAATTTTTTTGAAGTTCAGATATGAGCTATGCCAAAAATATATATTAAAAATTGTTTCCTCTGTCCAAAACATTTTTCACATGCATAAAAAAACATTGTTATTAAAAATAATGTGAAGTGTGCAAATATAAGCATGGTGTAAAATACTCACCTTGAGTAAAATATGCCCTTTGGCCAGCCCGAAAAAAATCCTTAGGATGTAAAAGGTGCAATGAAATTCCTTAGTATGTAAAAGGTGCAATTTAGTAAGAGTTGGTGATACATTTACCTGTACTGCCGGTGTTTATTAGGTCAAAAAATGGAGTCCGTTCCTCATTATGCTGAGAGGATGCCATCTGCAAACAAAACGCTTCTCCCAATTTATGTGGAGAAAAATCTGGAACCAAAACAATGCTACATCAGTTCAGTTTTCATGTAGAGGGAAAAATCAATATCATGAAAACTTAATTGATGATATCATGTAGAGAGAATTCTGAAACCAAAACAATGCTAAATCAGTTAAGTTTATCTTTACTGTAATTTTGCATGGACCATTTTAGACCCAAAACCTCGAGAGTGGTTGCCATACTATCCACAGAGCCATTTGAACAATCCAACTTTTGGTCCTTCCAAATGTGCTCATATTCAGAGTCGAAAGAAAAACTAAAGAAAATGAAGCAAAACAACCTTGCCCATCATTAGTCAAGCCACCAACTTTTGTCATTTTTGTGTAGCCCATAATACAAAATATTTAGCATTGGTTTTTTAAAGAATTTGTTTAAATCTCATAAATATGATTTTCGAATTTTTTAAACTGGCAGGAGCAGCCAAAATCTCTTTCCGAAAATAATAGCTCATTTAGAACAGAAACTCTAAAGTTCTTAAAACAAGTGATTTAGAACATAAACTCTACAGGTTTTGCAACGTGTTACAAGATTAATTTAGATAGAAGGATTTACCTTTGCTAGCTTTTGGTTGCCTTATGGTGAATATTTCCTTTCAGCAACATCGTCGGGAATAACAATATCTCACTTTGCGCACATAAAATGGTGATAGATTAAAATTTGCATTATAACTCAAGGTCCATTCTCCAAAACTAAAAAACATGTACAACCACAAAGAGCTGCCAAAACCTGCAGATTTTTTACAATTAGTTTTCTAAATATTCATAGTCGCGAGGGGCATCAAAGCAATAGTATAACTGCAGCATAAACAAAAAAGATTGCACACAGGATGAAGAATTTCCACAATACATGAATATTGGATATTGGTTGCCCCCTGCCGGCCCCAGCAACCATCAGCATGCATCGCAGAAGCAAGCACGCGTGCCCAGCAGATCAGCAATCAAGCAGCCAAGCATGCTCCACGCTAGATTGGAAGGTGATTCCAGGTGGCAGAGAGGGGCCAATCCAAGCAGAGGCGAGGGAAATCCAGATGGCGGCGGCATGTTTCTTGGCGGCGACAGCAAGATTCTAGGCGGCGGCGATCCAGGTAGCAGCGGCTGCAACTTCCGAGTTGCAACGTCCGAGCCATGAGGCATGGTTATGAGTAGCGCTGTGTTGGCGAAGGTGGAGGTTGAAGCGTAGTTGATTCAGAGGAGATGGGAGAAATTAGCGAGCCCTTAAGACAATATAATCAAGGCGCGACTGGCGGGTCGCCGGTTACAGCTGAGAAAATCACGGATCGTCGGGGCACAACGTGTGGGAATGGAAGGCGGACGGTATAGATTTGGCAGGACATGTTCTGCCGGTTGACAGCCATTGCCCTGTTTGACCAATATAATACTAGTTAGTGTGCACGTGCAACACATGTCTCCCCAATATGCAACACAATTTACACTCTATATCTATATCGCATTGTCTAAAATCTTATTGATCACTTATGAGTCAGTGGGCTCATTTAAAAAAAATCTAAATACATATCCTTACAACGTGGAATCTTATCAACGTGAGACAGAGTTATTTTATGAGTAAAATGCAGAATTAAGAAATAGTAAGAAAAATGTATGAAAAATCAAGGAAATACACATGAAAGTGTATCAACCAAACTGTTACATGTTTTGCACCAGTATATAGTAAGCATATCTATACTGTACACATATGATGATATGACTCGCCTGTTAAATATGATATTTCAATTGCTCAGACCGAAGTGCCCGTGCGAGATTATAAGAAGCAACTAAATGCCTAATCTAATGCACTGTTAATTTGATCACAACACTGTTTGTAGTGGGGTTGTCCATTTGCATACTTGGCACTCTTACACTTCATCGCCTGGGTGAAGAAAAGTCCTATGATGTTGTGTCTCTGCAAGGCTATACATGTGATGTTGCTGAATACTGTTGGGTGATGATCCTGGTAGTGTAGGCAGCGTGAGTCTAGATAGCTGCCGAAGGCAGCAACCCTGCACCTAGGAAGATACTTTACTAAATATATTTGACACTTTAAAACATATAGAAACAGAACCAGTAAAAAAAGGATCTTAGAAGTAATTGGTGTTAATTAGCTGGAATATTTAGAACTCAAAATCTAAAAACGTTTAGAACTCAAGATCCAGATACATTTCGAACTTAGAAATAAGGCGGGCATGGCAGTGGTGCACCTAGGGTGAGACTTTAGTAAAAACATTTAGAGCTCAAAATCCAAATACATGTGTATTAGAAATAAGAAATAAAAAATGTGTGTTACTAAAGTCATACCTCACAATAGAAGATATAATTATTTCAGTTTCTTGCTACCTATCCAGAGAATAAAGAAATGTCAAACCAAATGAAAATGTCATGTATAAAATTTAATTACCAACCTACCTTGCAGCCAGATATAATATTGGAAGAAATGTGAGAACAAAAATAGGGAATGATCGATTTACGTATTTAATATTCGCCAGCTGCCCTATACTTGAGAGATCTTTCAGATAATAGTTAGCTTGCACGTGTAATCCAAGATCTTTTCTCTCTTGAAGTTAACAATAATATGGCGCATGGTTCATCATGCTATTATATGCCCATAGAGTAATTGTCAAGGTTATACATTATTCAATATGTTTCAACAAAACAAAGAAGTAAGAACCGCTTAATGTGTAAACCGTAGATACACATGCATATCAACTTCTAATCAGGTGGTATTGAGCACATATATTTCAATTTAGTTCTTTGAAATAATATCCTCACACATTTCACATGCATAGAACAACGATTTCACATTTCAAAATCTTCTATAAAAATGGGAAAAGAAACCTCAACGCATCAGTGTTATGACATTGCAACTTATGAATGACTACTCAATCTAATAACAATTGTTCACTAAAAACTAAAAACAACCAAACTTCAAACTCTATCCATCGTGCTGAAACAACTTGCTAGGCGCCACCACCGCCTTGATAAAGTAATATCGCAGGATAAAGTGACCCCTTCTTGTACTGCAGGATAAACTGAACAACTTCAGAAACATGAGAAATCAGTGAGATTACATATATGCGAAAGGGAGATTCCTAGCAAATCAACCTTCTATTGAACAATTGATCTTTGATATGAGGCCTTTAACACACACCATTGGCATGTTCACACATTGCAAGGCATAACTATTTTCTTTTATGTTCTTCAGTACTCATAGAATGCCAGCTCAAGTTAATATCAGAGGCTCTTGGCCATCTCACAACAGCAATGAACTCCACGGAGTGTTATAAATTCTGACGAAAAAGAGCATTAAGAAAGGTGTGTTATACTTTCAGAAACAGAAGTCCTACAAGTATACCTGCAAGATACAGTGAACTGCCAAAACGAAGGACATGCGTTTAGCTGAAACAAATTACCAGCTAGATGTGTTGAGGAGGTAAATGACAATTCAATTCATACTTAGTCTTTGTATTGCATACGTACATCTACAGTTTAGTGCACATAATTGCCAATAGCAACAGCCCGGCGACTGCAATGGTCGCAGCACACAAGTGAATTTGACCAACAGGCGACAGTAGCACATCGCGGCATTATCAAATCTTGGGATACAGTCACCCGATCCAAAGCGTCATCCTGCCAAGAATAAAAGGAAGCATCAAGATCTGAAGCATTCGTCATCGTGGCCGGATCAAGAAAGCAACATTAATATCGCGTGTATGAGAAGGCCACGCTTGAGGATGCACTGATGCACTTGACTAAATGGGGCCGATCGAGGAAAGCTAGCGCCGATGATGCGCAGGATGACGACCTCCGAGACCGCCCACGCGCGCACAATCCCTTCGCAGTCAATCACCCAGAGGCCGCCCATGACCCAACCGACAGTGACGCCTCCCGTGCACAAGGCTGCCGGCGGTGGCGACGCGTGGACGTGGAGAGGACAGCGCCGTCGCGGGGGCGGGGGCGAGGAGGGTGCAGATCCGGCGACAGGTTTGGTGAGGCGCTGGAAGAGATCGGCGTCCACAGGTGAGAGCAGATCGTGTGCATCTGTCTTGGATCATGGAGGGGCAGGCGCTTACCCGGGCTGATCCGCCGTCGCGGGGCGAGGCTGGCGGCCAGTGGCAGGCGTAGGATTTCGATGGTGTGTATTCAAAATCTTTATGGACGTGCAATTCTTTTTAAGAGACATAAACATATCATAACTTGAAATTGTTTAACTCAAAAGTACCAATTCGTTCTACACTTTAACATATCAAAGAGACAATATCTAAATTATATAGAGACAGAAAGTAGCAAAATGATAGGAAAGCTTACAAACTACATCATAAGTTTTTAACTCTCCGCATCTTCAAGGCTTGAAAGATGGTGACGATATCCTCATCCTTAACTTGTAAGAAGAAATCCCTTTCAATGAAGGTAACCAAGCAATCATTCATAAACTTTTGGCCCATCTTGCTTCTTAATTTGTTTTTGATATAGTTCATCGAAGAATATACTCTCTCAACACCGGCTGTTGCAACAGGGAGAACTAGCACCAACTTTAGAAGTTTGTAAACAATGTCATACCGAAGAACCTTATCTGTTCTAACAAGCATCAAAGACAGCTCGGCTAGACTTGTAAAATTTGCAAATTTTCATCTTTGGTGACATCATTAATATAGCGATTCGTTTGAAAAGGAAGTTGTACCAATTCTTCAACTTCAAAATCACGAGGATAGAACTCAGCAAGCTTAACCAATTTATCAACATTAAAAGCAAAAAATGACTTCGCTGGACTGAATGATGACATGCATCTAAGTAACCTTGTATTTACCTCATCAAGTCTGTTATTGCGCTCTTGAATTGCCTATCAATAACACCCAAAAACATGTCCGCATGAAACCGATGGTAATTTATGGCATCTTTGTAGAACCTCTTTGCTCTTTGTATACGCTTGTACTTCCCATCCATGTCAACAACTCTAACATGGTGCTTCACACAAAAAGAAGTGACCTTTTCAAGAAATTTTCTCCATCCATCATCATCTCTCAGAATCTCCAACTCGTCCTTTGTGAATACAAGAAGATCCATTGCATTTATATTATCTTGATCCCTCTTTTGTAAAGCATTGCAGAAGTCCTTCGTGAGTCCAAAAATTGTATTCATCAAGTGCAGCAAGAAAAGAAACTCAAATAACTCGAATACTTCTAACATAGTTTGAGCTCCTAAAGCCTCAACCCCTTTACTTTCTTTCCCAACCCTAAACATAACTTTCTTGATTGAAGGATATAAACCCATAACGTGCAGTACAGTTCGCTGGTGATATCCCCACCGAGTATCACCTGGTCTTGATAAGCCCATTTCTTGGTTCAAACCTCGGCCACTCTCAATTTCACCGAGTTTCAACGCTTGAATCATATATTCTGCTTGAGCTATGCGAAGCATACGGATTTTTTTACAAGACATGCCAAGAACATTCAACAAATATGCTAGCTGCCCAAAGAACCATTGGCAATCAATATTCTCCTTAGCAACAGCCACAAGGGTTAGTTGAAGCTGGTGGGCAAAAGAGTGAACATAATAAGCAGAAGGCGAGGCCTCCATAATTAGTTTTTCAGACCATTCACAGTACCCTTCATGTTGCTAGCTCCATCATACCCTTGCCCACGGACCTTAGAGAATGGTAACTGATACTTTAGAAGCAAAGACTTAATTGCTTCTTTAAGAGTCAATGATGTTGTATCTTCAACTTGAATAATACCAAGAAACCTCTCAACTGGCTCTCCTAATTTATTGACAAAACGCAAGCAAAGAGCCAATTGTTCTTGTTGATATGCATCACTAGATTCATCAGCGAGAATTGCAAAACACTCATCACCAAGTTCTTCTAAGATAAATTTAGTTGTTTTAAAATAACAAAAACCAATGAGTTTTTTCTGAATCTTCAAGTCTATCATTTGGCAATTCTGTGGAGCATTATCTAGAACCATGGCATTAACTTCCTCAAAGTTCCCTGCCAGCCAATGCAAAAGTTCTTTAAAATTCCCTTTATTTTTTGAATTTTTTGACTCATCATGACCACGAAAAGCCAACCCTTGCCGCAAAATATATCTTATGCATTTAAGTGACCATTTCAACCGAGCTAGATATCGAGCCTTGAATTATGCGGTGCTTGAGGCAATGGACTCATGAATGGATGCTTTAGGTGTAAGGAACATATTAAATTTCTCTTCAGCTTCGCAATGAGCACTATTGATTTTACCAGCATGCCTACAAAATCTAACTTTCATGTTCCAATTTCTGAAACCTCCATTGACGAAACTATCTCCACCAACAAATTTATTGGAATCCTTAAATAAGTAGCAAACAAAGCAGTATGCAGCATCTCTATCAACATTGTACTCAAGCCATTTGAACTCATCAAACCACTTTGGTTGAAAGCGGCGCATAGCTCCACAATTATGTTGGGGGAAATCCTCCTTCTTCATCTTTGGTCGACATGGTCCTAGTGTAATGCCCCGGGATTTATCCCCAATTAGATTATTATTGTTTTTCTTTTGCATCATCATGTCATCATATCATCATGCTTTTGTCACTTCATTTATTTTCATTGCATTTAAATTTGAATCACACCCTTCAAATTCAAATTCCACTTTTAAATCTAAATGCAAATCAAATTAATTTAAATGTGATATTTAAATTCTTTTCAAATATTCAAACTAATATATTAAATTGTGTATTTTTGAAACAATAATTATTTGCCAAAAGTTATATATCTTTTCTCCTTCTATTTTTTATTTTAAAAACAATAACCAGAAAAGAATAAAAAGCAAAACATTTAAAAATCAGAAGAAACCTTCCTGGGCCGAAGCCCACCTCCTGGCCCATCTCCTCAGAGCCCAGCCCACCTACTCCTTCTCCTTCGTACGGAGCAGAGGGGCACCTCGCTTTACAGCGAGGCAGCCATGGTGCCCCCACTCCACCCACTCCCTTTCCCCCACCTTATAGCCTCCCCTCCTGCTCCCTCGAACCCTAGCCGCCTCTCTCCTTCTCTCAGCGCTGCCGCTCCCCTGTTCTTCCCCCACGAACTCCACCGTAGCCACCTCACCATCGCCACGCATCTCCGGCGCCGACGAAGGACCGTGAGGAGTCTCAGGAGCTGCGCCACCTCGTACAGACCGTCCCCGCCGAAGGAATCACTGTGAAACAGTCCCAGCGCTTCGAGTCCTTCTTCCTCTTCTCCACGGCCGGAAAGCGCCGCCGCCGGAATTCGCCGCCTCCGGTCAGCCACAAGCACGAACAACTACACTGCCAGCCTCACTGTGAGCTCCTCTCTCGGTTCCCCCTCCCCTTCCCGAATCCGTGCTGCAATTGTCGAATTGGTCCTCGACCTCCTCCGTTTTCCGCCATGGCCAAACCTCCAAAGCTCCGGTTTTCTCTGTTCCTCGCCCCTGCGCGCAAAACCCCACACCAGCACCCACACCCAAACCCAGCTGCACACCCGCGACCACGCACACCCGCACGAGCAGCCCGAGCAAAGCCGGCCGCTTCCCGTCTGTCGTCGCCTCTGTTCCCGCAGTTCTGAACTATGAAGTTTCAGTTAACAAGTTCTCCACTACCTCTTTCCTGTAAACCTCAACAGGAATCACGAACGGCGCCATAGTTGTAACATCCCAACATTTTATAATGTACAAAAATCACTAAAATTTAAAACTTTTCTTTTTATTAAAAATAAAATATTAAATGCATAAGAAAACCAACTATGAAAGACTTCAAACTTATTGGAAAGAGTTTAATAATTCAAATGTCTCACTTTAAACATTACATTATCCATTGTATTTCAAAACCCTTAATATGTAAATTGATGAATGTTGAAAAACCTTCAAACCAATTTCAGGAAATAAATAGTTTCCTCATAAGTATATGATTCCAACCACATAGCCATAGCTATTCATAAATTAAAATAATATTTACAAGTGTTCTTTTTAAACTATTTAAAACATGATCTATTTGTCAAATAGTTTTCATTCTTTCAACTAGTTCAAAACTTAGTGTTGAAATTACACCCTATAGTTTATAACTCTAATAAATTCATATAGTTTATAAATGGATTATCCAAATAAACATTTCATTAGATTAAAATGAATTCCATTTATTTTCAAAACATAAAATGATTTCCATGAATATATATTCTATATAAGAAAAGAATTAAATCTAAAATCTTTTCTAAAGTTTTTATGAAGTTTCAATTTATTTATCTTGGTAAAATATAATGGTGCACAAATTATTTTCAATTAAAAATGAATACCTTATATTTCCCATTTCCTTCAAATTAGTTATATTTTGTTCTTTAATATTATGCCAAGATAAAGAAGAATGATTTCAGATAAAGATGTAGATTATTTTAGATCGGCCAAAATTCAAAATTGACTTAGTATAAAATATATAAATTTCAAATGGTGAATTTGAGTATATTTGTAATAACTTTAAATCTATAAATCCAAAAATTGCAAATAAAATTGTTTTAGAAACTTTAGAATATTTGTAAATTAATGCCACTGCTATAAAATATTTTTGAGTAATTTTTGAATGAATTCATAGTTATATATTTAATTTGAATGGTTTGACTATTTTCAACATAACTATTAATAAAAATATTATTTTTGATTAAAGTAAATTTCTATAAATTTAATTAAAATACCCCTGTCTATTAACATTATTTATTAAATTATATTATAAAAATTTAATCATAGAAAACTTTAATCTTATAATTATTCCTTTTATTATATTTTCCAAAATTAGAAATTAATTAAATTGCATTTATATATTCATGCATATTTATAAAGAAATCACAAAAGTTATTTTTATGTTTCTTGTGATTAAAATATTCATTTCATTCATAGCATATTTTATTTTGTAGTTATATTCCCCATAAGAAAACTCCTCCCCCATTTTCTCTAAGTTAGGATCATTTCAACTTAGCATTCTAGTAAAGTGCTATACACTTAGACACTTAGTAATTTTCAACATGGAGCTGGAAGACCAATGAAGGACTTAGCCAAACGAGACTCCAGAAGAATCTCCAAGGAGTGGAAGCACTTAGAAGAAAGATCAAGAAGAAGTTCATGAAGACCAACCAGAAATATTTTCTAAGTCCTTCCCCTTCTTTCTTCTTTCTCCCTCCTTCTTCTGTTAGACTTCATGAAGACTAAGTTAAATCCAAGACCAGCCTCGAGGACACAATAATCATCAAGTCTGAAGATTTATCAAGTCTACAAAAAATCATTGAAGACATCACCAAGGGGAAAGCTACAAGTCTGGAGATGAAACCTGGAAGACTAACTACATCTTTATTTCCTTCTTTTCCCTCTTTCCTAATCTTGTCTTTTAGACTTAAACAAATTTTGATCATGATGTTATCATCTTTGAAGTTTGTTGGATCCTAGCGGCATAGTGAGATGAAGCGGCCTGGAGACAAACCTTACATGTCCACGTACATGAGACCTATTCCACAATTTAAGTGGCTGGCCGGGTGTCTGTCTCTCTCACTATAGTGAATGTCCAATTTACAAAGAGTTGATAATAATTGTTGATCATCTTGAAGAAATGACTTAGTATTTCCTCTAAATATTTCTACACATCAAGACTAAGCCATTAGAGGGCTTGTTCAAGATGATACAAAACAAAATACTTTATTCAACTTATGACTTTAGTCCTTAGCCATTTTGACCAACCTAATTGCATTACATTAACTTAAAAGATTTTCATGGCATGAAAAAGCATTTCTAGCCCTTGGGAATATTTTGCACATCATGCAAAAACATATTTTCCTTAGAAAGTTTTATAAAACTTATTTATTCATCTAGTATGTGTTTGTATGCATTGTGGAGTTGTGCTTGCTGTTGATTGTTGTATTGTTGCTTGTCTATACTGTTAGATTGAACGGAGAGTCCCGAGTATCGTTGAAAAGAGTTGTGAACAACGACAACATTCAAAGGCAAGTGGCACACCTCATAAACTTCCTATTATTTCTATATGCATTACTTAGTGTGTTTTTATATGCATGTGTAGGATAGTATTGCTATGCTAAACCTGTGTAGAATTCCTTATTCCCGTGTCTAGGTTCCTATGCAATACTTAGTAGAATTATTGATGCTATGCAAATGTTGTTTTGTGAAAATCTAAATTCTACCAAGTTAAGAATGAAACACCTGGGTGGTAAGTGGTTGTATGGTTTATGTTGAGTGGCTACTCAGGTCCATTTTTATGGTTCCTGGAGTATGTACACTTGTGAATGGCCACCCAGGAACCGAGGAATCTGAAGAACTCCGAGTGACGATTGCTTCCAGTGCAGCCATTGCCATATGGGCTCTAGCTTGATCAATTATGTTGCGTGGACTCTCTCCGGCTTGACAAGCAGATGTAGGGGGATGTTAGATGGAACGGGTCAAGCCAGAGTGGGAGGGAAAATGCTTCTGAAAGATCTCGTCTCATTCTTCTCCTTTCCTTATCACAAAT
This sequence comes from Poa annua, assembly GCA_026929855.1. Lineage (NCBI taxonomy): Eukaryota > Viridiplantae > Streptophyta > Magnoliopsida > Poales > Poaceae > Poa > Poa annua. The sequence goes on from CM049426.1 coordinate 181,719,810, forward strand.
GGTGTGTAAAGGATAATCTGGGTTGAATGGGTACAATGGTGAACGTGCACAACCTCTGCAGAGTGTAAAACTAAGTACTTAGCCGTGTCCCCGGTACGGACAATTTAAGCAGCTGATCACGGACGTCAACGGAGGATTCCATCATTCCAACTTCAGAAATAAAATTTGATGGGTGAACAAGGGAAGATGAGATTTATGGTTTTCATGCCATACTCGTCTTGATTTCAAGAAAAGTGTTTTTCAAAAGAGTAGGAAAAATTGGCTTGATGCAAATTAGCCCTGAAATCCACCAACCAAATATGCATATAGGATTTAGAGTTATTCCATTAAGTGTCCACCATAGTGTCACTTGCCAGACTCCATTTTTAATGGAATCTGACCCACGTTGTTGCAATATTTTTCTTATTGCAGATTTGATCAGATGACGAGTGAGGTTTCGTTAAAGGTTTCGAGTCTACAACCAACATGTTTTCGCCTGTGGCAGCATGAAAGTGTAACACCCCGGGATTTATCCCCTTTTTGTTTTTATGAGTTTTCTTTTTGCATCGACATGGCATCGCATTAATTTAATTGGTTGCATTTAAATTTATTTTTTCCACAATTAAATTCAAATGCATTTTGAATTAATTAAAAATGTGTTATTTTCACATCTTTTAAAAATGTTAAAAATTAGTTTATTAAATTGTCATTTTAAAACTAAAAATATTTTGTATAAGATTCATGTTCAAATTCATTTTCGTTTTTGTTCTAAAAATATAAAACGAAAAAGAATAACGGGAGAGAAATAAGGCCCAAAGCCCACCTAAGCCAAACCCTAGGTTTCCCCCCAGAAATTTCTTCCCACCCCCTGAAAATTTTGCAGCCGCCCCCCTCCACTCTTTTCTTTTTCCTTTTTCCACTTTCCCCCTCCTTTTTTCTTTTCTTTTTTTTCCCTTTTCTTTTTCCTTCTCTTCTTCCTTCCTTCCTCATCCCGCACGGGAGACACTCCCGCACGAGCCCGCCGCCACCAAGCCGGCCCAAGCTCCCCCGCCCCGGCCGCCTCCGGCTCCGGCCGCCGGCCTCCCCGGCCGCGCTGCGCCGCGCGCCGCGCCGCCCGTGCTCCTCCTCCTCCCCTGCTCCGCGCGTCGCGCCCCGCGCAACCGCGCCGCCCGCGCCTCCGCCGTCGCCCCCAGCGCCGCGCGCCCTGCGCCTGCGCCGCCGTCCCCGGCCGCGCGCCGCCTCTGACGCCTTGCTCCGGCCGCCCCACGCCACCGCCGGCCGGCCCCCGACGCCCCTCGCCTCCGGCCTCCTCCACGCCCTGCGCCCTTACCCCGGCGCCGCCACCTCCGCCTCGCCCCGGCCGAGCTCCCCATGGCCGCCCGCGCCCGGCTGCCTCCAAGCCTCCACCCGAGCTCCTCCGCGCGCCCCTGCTCCGGCCGCTCCGCCCCGCGCCTCCCGCTCGCGCGCCTCCCGCGCCGCCGCTGCCTGTGCGCTGCTCGCGGCCCGTGGCTGGCTGCCGCCGCCTCCTCCGCGCCGCCGCGCCGTCCGTGCTCCTGCCCGCCCTGCCGCCGCTGCGCGCACGCCTCTGCGCACCGCACGACTCCGGCCCGCCGCCGCCTCCTCGAGCGCCGTCCCGCGCCATGCCCGTCTCCGCCGCCTCCTCCTCCGTCGCTCGCCTCCACGTGCACGCCGCCGCCGCCCCACGTCGCGCCGTCGCCCGGCGCCGCCATCCCCCGGCCACGGCAGTGCCCGGACCACCTCCCCGACCTCCTCGCGTCCACCGCCCGCAAGGTGTTCGGTCGTTTGCCTGCAAGAACTTCGGCGTCGCTTTTGTGTCCGAGTTGTCCACCCATCGAGGTGTTGACGAATGCGCGTGCGCGTGCCTCTTTCGGTGATGCGTTGCCGTGACCGCCCGTGTCCGTGTCGCGGTGCCCGCCCGTGCGCTTTTCCTTCCGGTGTCCGTTGCCGTGCTCCTACGTGCCCGCGCCCGTCAACGAGGATGACCGAGTACGACTACTTCCCCGACCACTTCCACGACACCGACAAACGACGATGCCCCGGTTCCGCAACGACTACTTCCTCTACGGATCGAAGACGTCGGTTTCGAACCCTATCTCTCCCGATCCAACGTGCGAACCCAAACCCTAACCCTATGCCTCTTTTATAAAATGTCATCTATCTTGTGCATTTCGCATCATAATTACATGTGTTGCATCTTTTGGGTTTGCGGGTGTAGCATTTCACCTAAATAATAATTATGGAATGTGTGGGGTAATAAATATATAATGCCCTATTCCATTTAATTTTGTTATATCACCCATGCCATGTCTTGCCATGCTAATCAACATTTAATTTGATGGGTAGATAAATAACTTGCACCTAAATATTAATTGTCGGAATCCCGGTTCCGCTTAATTCGGATTAAGTGCATCTCGCAATGCATATTGCCATGTCATGCATCATTCTCGCATGATCATGCTGGATCTTTGCCGTAGTTGTAAAATGCATCTTTTACGATTTCCAGTGTTTGTTGCTTCTTCGCGGATACGACGTTGAGATGTGTGAGCTACGACAAGATCTGCTTCCATGCGGGATTCCAGGCAAGCAAAGTTTGCTTGTTTACCTATACATTATCTTTCATTCCTGCCGTTTATCTCTGCTACCCTAGTTATCGATTCTTGAACTGCGATCCCATCACATGTTTATCCTGTAGCCCATACAGCTTTATCCCCACAATCTAATACCCGTTGCATGTTTATCTGTTGGCCTTGCGAGTCGTAGCGCATGCTTAGAGTTGTTTGTGCGAGTCGTCTGTTGGTCTTATGTTTCATCTGCTTAGTATTATTATTCTACCTTAATAAAATGTTGTATTATATTGGGGTATTATAATTAAATGATAAGGCACCAGGCGGAAGGCCTTGCGAGGTGCTTTGTTCTGCTCAGTGTCGACCTAGGAACTGAGATTTTGTCCTCGGATCCAATTTTGAGCGCACTAACCACTTGTGGGTGGCCCTATGGAGCCCCCCTCGACTTTGAACAGATCTTCAGCTTGTCCATGTGCCGCAAGTAGTTCGGGTTTTCCATTTGCTCATATGCATGTGCATGATGATGATGATGATGAGAGGGTATGTGATACGGGGGGTCATATAGGTGCGGTACGACACGAAGCGGACAGTTCCTACTGTGGTTTGAGCCGCATGGTGGCGTAGTCGCAAACTAATGAGTCCGCAATTGAGATTCGGCCGGACTCCTGACGCGGGTAACAACTCATATGGGTGGCACTTGGACTTGCTGTAGTGAAGGAATAAGTCGTGTTGAGAAGCCCTGATGCTTGTTTGGGTTGATCATGCGAGTATGGGTACAGTAGTGCACCCCTGCAGGGTATAATCTTATCGATGAGCCGTGTCCACGGTTATGGACGACTTTGGTGATGATGCTGGCTAACAAGATCTAGACAACTTGCACCTATTTTAATGTTAATTAAATTGACTAGTAATATAGAATTACTTTCACAATAAATTATAAATAAAACTGTTCAATGTGTGAGTTTCCCGAATTGCTTCCTCATATTTGGTTGAGGGGGTTAATTCGAGAATGGGTTATGTTTGGTGTTGTAGTTGTTTACTTTATGTGCTCTCTTATCCCTCTCTGATTAGACGGAAGTTGTAGCGTGTCTCTCTAGGTTGCTAGTGCTGCTGCCGCTAAGTCCACCTCCCCTATATTTTTGGGAGATGGTGTAGAAAGTAGGCAAGTCGGTTTTGCTTGCCAGGGAGTGCCCTGACCCTCTTTTGGGTTATGCTTTATGTGCAGTCAACAGGTTTGAAGTCAGACGACGTTATCTTGGGAATCCCTCCGGCTTGGCTGGGCAGGGATATGGCGCCATCACTTATCTTCAGGATTCTTAGTCCAATTTGCATCTTATCCTTAGACGGATACTATTTTGTTTCCGCTGTCATTTGAATCTTTGTATTGTATCATTTGTATCTGGACTCGTTCGAGTCGTTGTTGTATTATTTTATCTTCTGTTGTATTTGTGGATGTATCGAAACTGTTGTAATGTTATCACAATTCCACCCACATAATGCGCATGTTTCGGCGTGCACATTATGTCTGGTGGGCGACCTAAAATCGTTATTATGCGGATTTCGGCGGAATCGCTTAAATCTACATAGTACCGATTTTAGGGCGTCACAGAAAGTTATAGAGACTCACTGCTATTGTATTTCCGCTGTGTACTTTTCAATGCTAGCTTTATGCTATGCAACTTGTATCGAATATTTTGTAAGTATGGATCATCGATGTAATAAAATTGACGCTTTGTTGTGATATTACGTCGTAAACTGTGTGTGCAAATGAATCGATCCAGGGATTTGCACTATACACAGGTATCTGCCTTATTTAAAGTGCAGGTACGCTACAGATGGTATCAGAGCACTGTGTTGCCTGTAGGTTCGAAACCCTAGGTTTGGATAGAAATAGGATTTGACCATAGGATTGAAAATCTATTTCATTCATTTTGCTGAAAATAAGAACTTTTCAAACATTATTCTTGTAACTATCTTATCTATTCCCTTTCTAAATTTCTTCTCTTGTTTCCTTAGATGACCGCCCTTATTGAAGCACTTAAGAAAGGACCAGTGATGACCATGACCTTGGAATGTGAGACTGAGTTTCCAAGATCACTTAAGGATAACATGAGGAGTTTAGGTTTTGAAGGAGAAGTAGTATACAAAGGTTTTCCTTTCATGGATGAAGGCCAAGAGTATTGGTGGTTGCAAGTCCATCTCTACAGGAGCAAGGAAGCTGACCACAAGACTGAGGGTGACTGCATGTTCACGAACCCAATACTTCACACATCATTCTTTGATTCAGCAAGAAATGCAGCATGGAGAGCCATCGAGTATCTTGTAGAAAGACTTTATTTTAGACTTCACAACACCCAGAAGCATCTTGAAGAACTCAAGGAAGTTGAGGAAGAATTTGAGGCACTCAAGAAAAGGATAGATTAGACCACCTACCCATTAGAATAACGAGATCCGATGATGTATTGACCTATCAAATTGTGGTATGGCAGTACTATCAATTTTGTCTTTCCATGACATTGGTGTGTTTCGTTCGATAAACAATTAGCATGGTTTTTCAACAGAAGTTTTGAAAATTTTCCCGTATGTGTTTGCTTGTGTTTAAACCTTGTTGCTTGATGTTTGTTAGATGTTGATTGATTATGTTATAGATTGGTTGCCTTGTTTTGTTTTATTGAACTAGGATTCCTCCATAGTACAAATAATTCAACTCATTGCTTTCTAAACCAAACAGATGTCTCACCCCAATACCAACACCAATGATTTGCATACAACTATGCGACTACTATTAGAGAACCAGAGTCAGCTGTTGAAGATGATCAATGGGCAACTGACTAAGATTGATCAAAACCATAGTGATTTTGAAGAGAACCTTATGACCAAACTAAAGGCATGCAAAACTTGTGGAGAAATAGGACATACGTCCAAAGAATGTTCTGAGGAGTGGCCCCATGGTCATACCAGACATCTAGTTAAAGGATGCCTCACAAGTCAGGTTACTTGCTTCTTGTGTGAAGGAACAAACCATGTCCCAACCCAGTGTCAACTTTATCCCTTGGTGCAACAAGCTACCCAGCAAACCAAGGAAGGAATGCAACAGTCTCTCATGAAGACCCTGGAGGAACAAGGACATAGTTCATCGAACTGCATAAAGGAGAAGATTGGTAAGGACACTGAACCAAATCATTGTCCAAGGACGATTGAAGCTCCTGCCCAGATGGATAATGAAGTGGGAGTAAAGTCACACCCAATGATATCCAAAAGTACCTCCAAGTGTTGCTATAAGTGTAAAGGAGATCACCTAGCTCGAAGTTGTCACATCAAACGAGACTGGACTTCTTTAATTGAGATAGAATATGGCAAACAAGATTTGGAAGAACTTGTAGCCCTGGAAACATCTAAGAAGAAGAAGAAGAACTTAAGCGACGTAATTTGCTTCAAATGTAAGGGCAAGGGAGATTATGCTGATAAGTGCCCAGAAAAGATGAAGGAGAAATGCCTTACCCGCCCGCACAAGAAAATCATCAGTCCCGTGACATGTCGCAGATGCGGAGCAACATGACACTATGTCAGTGGCTGCCCTGAGTGGAAGAAGAATAAATCTCTCCAAGGACCGAGTGGAAAACGTGAGTGCTAAAAACTTTATGTATCCACCACATGCCATTGTATTTTGAATACTTGTACGCTCTACATCAGAGAAATAAACAAGATTAAACAAAGTTTCTAGACTGACCACAAAAATTTCTTTTAAGGGTGGTAGCCACCTAGATAATTCAAACCCAGTCGCTTAAATCCAGAGATCTCAAACTATCTTTCTTTCTATCCTTCTAATCATAAAAATCATCCCCTACCAGTTTTCAACTTTCCATGTCAGAAAATTTCATTTCCAAAAACATCCCGAGTTATCATAATCATTCAAGCTTTTGTCTTGTCTTTCTAGCCTCTCCGAATCTCGGGGACGAGATTCCTTTTAAGGGTGGTAGTCTGTAACATCCCAACATTTTATAATGTTCAAAAATCACTAAAATTTAAAACTTTTCTTTTTATTAAAAATAAAATATTAAATGCATAAGAAAACCAACTATGAAAGACTTCAAACTTATTGGAAAGAGTTTAATAATTCAAATGTCTCACTTTAAACATTACATTATCCATTGTATTTCAAAACCCTTAATATGTAAATTGATGAATGTTGGAAAACCTTGAAACCAATTTCAGGAAATAAATAGTTTCCTCATAAGTATATGATTCCAACCACATAGCCATAGCTATTCATAAATTAAAATAATATTTACAAGTGTTCTTTTTAAACTATTTAAAACATGATCTATTTGTCAAATAGTTTTCATTCTTTCAACTAGTTCAAAACTTAGTGTTGAAATTACACCCTATAGTTTATAACTCTAATAATTCATATAGTTTATAAATGGATTATCCAAATAAACATTTCATTAGCTTAAAATGAATTCCATTTATTTTCAAAACATAAAATGATTTCCATGAATATATATTCTATATAAGAAAAGAATTAAATCTAAAATCTTTTCTAAAGTTTTTATGAAGTTTCAATTTATTTATCTTGGTAAAATATAATGGTGCACAAATTATTTTCAATTAAAAATGAATACCTTATATTTCCCATTTCCTTCAAATTAGTTATATTTTGTTCTTTAATATTATGCCAAGATAAAGAAGAATGATTTCAGCAAAACAAGTTTAAATAACTTAAATCCAAACATAATTGAATATGGGTATTTCATATAAATTATTTAGCCAAAACTAAAATTAATTAAACCCTAGTTTTAAATTAAACATAAAGTGTCAATTTTACATTTAATCAATATGTCGAAATTATTATTTTTGAAAAGTGTTCAAAACACTCCCACAATTGGTTTAACAGAAAGATAATGATTTTACAAATTTTTAGAATTTTGTTTGACCTCATTTGGACAACTAAATCAAAAGTTATAAAAGAAAGAAATAAAACAGAAAAAGAAAAAGAGAAAACCCTGACAGTGGGACCCACCTGTCAGGGGGTCACCTTTCTTCAACCTCCAGCCGGAAAACTTGCCGAGAACGCCGGCGATTCCCTTCCTCCAAATCGCGCGATTAACGTTCCCAAATCCTCGGCTCTCCTACCCTACTTAAACCCTGCAAACTCTCTCTTCTTTCCCCCAGAAACCCTAGCTCCAACGCCCCCAGGCTGCTTGGATTTGAGCCACCATTGCCGCCGCCGTAATCTTCAAAATCCGGTGAGTACAAAGCCCCTCGAGCCCTTCCGCAACTCCCTCTCGACTCCCTGTCCACGGGCGCATCCTCTTGACACCATCGGTGCTTTGTTTTTGTTCCAGAACGTCACGTTCTTCCTCGCCCGAAGAGAGCCGCCCGCGGGAGCAACTCCGGCGAGCAACCTCCGGTGCATCCGTGCTTCCCATCATCGTCAACTTCGCCACCGAGTCCGCCACGGTCTCCTCTTCATCTGGGTATGATCAGTCTTCCCTTCCTCCCCTAGAGCGCGTAGAATGCGATTGCCGAGCCGGCGCCGCCGTCGGCAAACGTGCTCGGGTGACCTTGCGCCGCCAGGCTTGGACCAACGCCCGAGATCCGTCCGATCGTAAATCAACGGCTGCGATTAGATCCTTGCGCTGAACGGGTACGGTCCAATCTAGACCGTCAGATCTGATTGAGTGATCCAGATCTATTTCACTTAACCACGTCAGCGCTGACGTGGCCTGCACAGTCAGCATCCCAGTCAGCTGCCACGTCAGAAAATAAATTCTTTTAATTAGATTATTTGGTAGTTTTGCAGAAAAGCCCCTACCACTTAGATCTGTCATAACTTTTTAACCACAACTCCAAATTTAATAATTTTTATATATTTGGAAAGCTCTTGACATGTAGATTATTTTAGATCGGCCAAAATTCAAAATTGACTTAGTATAAAATATATAAATTTCAAATGGTGAATTTGAGTATATTTGTAATAACTTTAAATCTATAAATCCAAAAATTGCAAATAAAATTGTTTTAGAAACTTTAGAATATTTGTAAATTAATGCCACTGCTATAAAATATTTTTGAGTAATTTTTGAATGAATTCATAGTTATATATTTAATTTGAATGGTTTGACTATTTTCAACATAACTATTAATAAAAATATTATTTTTGATTAAAGTAAATTTCTATAAATTTAATTAAAATACCCCTGTCTATTAACACTATTTATTAAATTATATTATAAAAATTTAATCATAGAAAACTTTAATCTTATAATTATTCCTTTTATTATATTTTCCAAAATTAGTAATTAATTAAATTGCATCTATAAATTCATGCATATTTCTAAAGAAATCACAAAAGTTATTTTTATGTTTCTTGTGATTAAAAATTTCATTTCATTCATAGCATATTTTATTTTGTAGTTATATTTCCCATAAGAAAACTCCTCCCCCATTTTCTCTAAGTTAGGATCATTTCAACTTAGCATTCTAGTAAAGTGCTATTCACTTAGACACTTAGTAATTTTCAACATGGAGCTGGAAGACCAATGAAGGACTTAGCCAAACGAGACTCCAGAAGAATCTCCAAGGAGTGGAAGCACTTAGAAGAAAGATCAAGAAGAAGTTCATGAAGACCAACCAGAAATATTTTCTAAGTCCTTCCCCTTCTTTCTTCTCTCTCCCTCCTTCTTCTGTTAGACTTCATGAAGACTAAGTTAAATCCAAGACCAGCCTCGAGGACACAATAATCATCAAGTCTGAAGATTTATCAAGTCTACAAAAATTCATTCAAGACATCACCAAGGGGAAAGCTACAAGTCTGGAGATGAAGCCTGGAAGACTAACTACATCTTTATTTCCTTCTTTTCCCTCTTTCCTAATCTTGTCTTTTAGACTTAAACAAATTTTGATCATGATGTTATCATCTTTGAAGTTTGTTGGATCCTAGCGGCATAGTGAGATGAAGCGGCCTGGAGACAAACCTTACATGTCCACGTACATGAGACCTGTTCCACAATTTAAGTGGCTGGCCGGGTGTCTGTCTCTCTCACTATAGTGAATGTCCAATTTACAAAGAGTTGATAATAATTGTTGATCATCTTGAAGAAATGACTTAGTATTTCCTCTAAATATTTCTACACATCAAGACTAAGCCATTAGAGGGCTTGTTCAAGATGATACAAAACAAAATACTTTAGTCAACTTATGACTTTAGTCCTTAGCCATTTTGACCAACCTAATTGCATTACATTAACTTAAAAGATTTTCATGGCATGAAAAAGCATTTCTAGCCCTTGGGAATATTTTGCACATCATGCAAAAACATATTTTCCTTAGAAAGTTTTATAAAACTTATTTATTCATCTAGTATGTGTTTGTATGCATTGTGGAGTTGTGCTTGCTGTTGATTGTTGTATTGTTGCTTGTCTATACTGTTAGATTGAACAGAGAGTCCCGAGTATCGTTGAAAAGAGTTGTGAACAACGACAACATTCAAAGGCAAGTGGCATACCTCATAAACTTCCTATTATTTCTATATGCATTACTTAGTGTGTTTTTATATGCATGTGTAGGATAGTATTGCTATGCTAAACCTGTGTAGAATTCCTTATTCCTGTGTCTAGGTTCCTATGCAATACTTAGTAGAATTATTGATGCTATGCAAATGTTGTTTTGTGAAAATCTAAATTCTACCAAGTTAAGAATGAAACACCTGGGTGGTAAGTGGTTGTATGGTTTATGTTGAGTGGCTACTCAGGTCCATGTCTATGGTTCCTGGAGTATGTACACTTGTGAATGGCCACCCAGGAACCGAGTAATCTGAAGAACTCCGAGTGACGATTGCTTCCAGTGCAGCCATTGCCATATGGGCTCTGGCTTGATCAATTATGTTGCGTGGACTCTCTCCGGCTTGACAAGCAGATGTAGGGGGATGTTAGGTGGAACGGGTCAAGCCAGAGTGGGAGGGAAAATGCTTCTGAAAGATCTCGTCTCATTCTTCTCCTTTCCTTATCACAAATGGAGTGTAAAGGATAATCTGGGTTGAATGGGTACAATGGTGAACGTGCACAACCTCTGCAGAGTGTAAAACTAAGTACTTAGCCGTGTCCCCGGTACGGACAATTTGAGCAGCTAATCACGGACGTCAACGGAGGATTCCATCATTCCAACTTCAGAAATAAAATTTGATGGGTGAACAAGGAAAGATGAGATTTATGGTTTTCATGCCATACTCGTCTTGATTTCAAGAAAAGTGATTTTCAAAAGAGTAGGAAAAATTGGCTTTATGCAAATTAGCCTTGAACTCCACCAACCAAATATGCATATAGGCTTTAGAGTTATTCCATTAAGTGTCCACCATAGTGTCAAACCGCGAGGAGTTAAATTTTTGGGGATATAAAGGGGGAAGGGGGTGTGCAAACCCCTTGGCTCCCCCATGTGGGACTAAAGGTTGGGGGGGTTGGTGCGCCCCACCATGGGCCGGCCGAACCCCCATGGGGCCCACCCCCCTTTGTGGGTGCGGCTCCCCCCTCTTGGGCCCTCATAGGGCCCATTTAGGTGGGAGCCCCCTTTTTCCTTTATTTAATTAATATTAAATTAATATAAAAATCCCATTAATTCATAATTAATATATTTATATATAATTCAATATCCCATGACTCCGAAACTATTTCGGAACCACCCGAACAACTTTCGGACATTCTCGGAACCATTCCATAGCTCCCCGGAACTCCTTCCGGACCACCGGAACTCTTTCCGGATCAATTTTCTCTCTCCAATAAAAACCTATAAAATTCCAGAACCTATCTCCTAGCGTCGCTAAGACCTTAAGTTTGTTACGCTACGGTTCGGGAACACTCCAGAACTGGTCGAGACACTCCGTTCACCAATGATCGTCAGGGATACCTGGAAATATATGACGACCCCTATGCATTCCACGAATATCGTCGTTGAACCATAAGTATGATATTCATTCCCTTTGTCTCTGCGATACTACCTTGTCCGAGATATGATCGTAGACACACCGATGCCTTTGCTGTATCTCGTTACCGACGAAGGTTATTAACTCGTCTGCGATATTACATCTCCATGACCTAGTCACAAGCTGCGCAGCTATATAGATGCAATATCACCGAGTGGGCCTAGAGTATCTTTCCATTACAAGAATGAACAAATCCCGCTCTTGATCCTTACGTCTTGATGCTCTTTCGGAATACCCAAGATGGACACCGTTATTGTCATGCTATATAAGACACAACGTTTGATGCTCTCAAAGCACTCCTACGAAGCAACAATAAGTACGGTCTCACGGTCTAAGGAATAAGCTATCATACTCTTATCTATTGCAAATGACAAACATCGTAATACGATCTTATTGCAATACTTTGCGTATGTCCACCACCTTATTCAACTAACAAGATGACCCCATTGTCAACCGACGTCATTGTCCTTGATCGGGAATCTCGATCAACTGTTGCCCAATGGACTAGCTCATATAGAGGCTTGCTAGGGACCTGGTTGTCTATGTATCACACGTGTATTAATAATTCCGATTAATACAGTTATAGCATAATACACAAACCTATTATAAACTCATGAGATAATGCAATAAATACTACTTATTTATTTGCCTCTAGGGCATATCTCCTTCAGTCTCCCACTTGCACTAGAGTATAAATAAACTAGCTGCATTTTACTTTATCAGAATCCCTTATCAAATAAGAATCATTTGATAATGCTTGCTTGTGGAAAAGTGTTACTGCACAATCCATGATTGTACACGGTTTTGCGATTCACTGGTATCAACTTGTTTGATATCACCATGTTGTCCAACAACATATATGCAAACACCGTAACTAAGTGAGACTTCTGCTTCCCAGCGCTTACTCCGATTATACTAACCAGATAACTGCCCTGAAAAACACACTCAGCCATGCAGAGCCCCTTGTAACAATTACAAACTCGCGATATCTACATACTTTCACACCAATGTAGAAAACTTGACATTCAAATGTCAATCCCTTAACTAACGCACATCTACTTCCAGTAAATTCCAAATTTACTTTCATAACTGCTCTTATTCCAAGAACATCGGTTATATTTTATCGAGCAGATAATATGGTTTCTGTATGATGTCTAATATATACATAATAGACCCACATGTCATACAACCATTACCTTCATGCATCATTACTCTTATTGACCAATTGGATTCCAAAGGACCATCCTTTTGATTCTATTCTGACTCCTCAGATATAATCCAACACAACTCGACTAACTATTTAAAATTCCCGTTCTATTTCAAAATAGACACTAACTTTTAAATAGTTTCACAACTTCATCCTATTCTATTGGTACAGTTTCACAATGTGTTAACTACACAAGATGAATTCGACTCCCACTCAAATTATGTCTCCACATATTTGACAACACACGCTCCCACTCAAAAACGTGTTATCCACATATTTGAGTTCCTGAGCTCCCACTCAAAAATATGTTCCATACATATTCCACCTGAGTAAACTAACTTTGACTCCCACTTAAATCGACATTTTGGTCTAACCAAAATCATTGATCTATTATCAATTCGAATTCAATACAAACTCCAGTATTACATTAATACAAATCCCTCAGACTTCAAGCATGTCTACAAAATGTAGTCAACAAATTTGATCTTGTCCAAGACACATTTCTTGACAAGACATGCTACCGCGTCTTTCTTATAGTCACATTTCTCATATAACACCTTATATGACGATTAAACAATCTTATTCCTCTAATAAGATTTGCAGCAACAATTACTCTCTTAATCCTTTCAAATGCAACTTTTGGATTTCCAGGCTCAAAAGCCTTTGTTCGTATTCCGATATTTTCTCAACTTTCTTTGTATTCATAAAGTGCATCTTGATCTATCAACAAGATCTGAAATACTTAATACAGAGCTGTGACCTGACAGCAATATTAAATATAACAGCACTTTATTTAGAAGTTTCTTTCATGAAAATATTATGATCTTTATGAAGAGGATTGCAAGCAGGAAACAATTTTCTAGTCTCCCTCACTCTTAATCACCAAATTTTCATTAGCAGACATATACTCTTTGGAACACCTTCCAACATAGGTCTGACACTTTATTCCAAACTTCTAATTCCAATCCATAAACCGTAATTCAAAAATTCATATTTTCCTCGGAATTACATAGACAACAAACATAGTTTTGTTTCTATTTGGTTTTGGAATAGACTCTCATCCTATGTGAGTAATCTACAAAGAACTATTCATGTATACTCCGAATTATCGTATAATCATATACACGTCGACACTGCTGTCGATCTCACGAATTCTCGTTTAGAAAAATATCTATTTTCTAAAGTGGACATCGACTATAATGTTTCGAACATATTAGGAGATTCTAAAACAGATTCTGAAAGACCACACTTTATTTAAAATAGAGCATGATTATAATTCCCCACATATCACCATATATGATATTATAATATTGTGAAACGAATTTCCACAAGTCTTTTGTGTTGAAACCATAATTCAAAAAATATTGTCCTTTGATCGAATTTTGTGAATACAACATTCACTAATCTTTCTTCTGAAAAACCCCATTTGATCTATTATCAAATTCATTTCAGACTCCATAATTTATCGGGCAAATACTCCTATTTACCAAAATCATAGAGGAATTCGGATCAAGCAAAACACCATTGATTAATCATTAAAAATGACTCTCAATCAATTTCCTCTAGTATTGCAAATTCAATACTGCATTTCAAACTTAATCAATTTTGGCACTCGAAATACTTAAATGGACCAAAAATTATCCATTACTTCTTTCACTGCCTTTATGACTAAATTCGATGGTGCTTGTTCTTTGGACACATAATTTTATCATTCCCGCTACAAATGTATATCATACGTATAATGTAATTGAGATGTGATGCAAATTACTCATAATATGAAACAACTGCTTTGCTTCATAACACAAAACAACGATGTGTTCTATATGAATAATTATGTCTTGCAACATTCAAGACACCAAACTAGATCACACTCTCACTATTACAAAATGTCTTATCAAAAACTATTGATGATAACTAATATGATATCTCGAGGGCGTGAGCACTACTGGCCATTAACTTGCCATCACTTGTGCACTGTCACGTCACCCTTCGCCACATACTTGTGATAATCAGGGACTGTTTCACAAACAGAACAATTATCAAACACTTTTCATCATAGCATCGAAGAATTCTTCTTCGATGAATCAACTTTTAGAGATTTGAACTTGTTCACGAACGTGAAGAAGCTCACCGTGTCTCTATAGCATATTCACGCACATGCTATTCACAGCTAGGAGGTAAAGCGCAATCTCTATTGCACTGGAGTTCGCTATCTAGAAATCGTAGATATTCGTAAGACTGAAGTAGATGTCACACAACTTCTTCAACTGAGTCTCCAGACAGGTATGCTCCCCATGTGAATGGTCCGGAACTTTCTAAGCTGTCTGAACTGCTCAAGACTCAATTCATCTTTGAAGTGACCTCTGATCGCATCAATCACGACATATGGCTCCATGTGTTGAAACAACTTTCAACTCAGGTGCTAGGCATACGCTCATGATGATCGTCACTTCCATGAACATGTCATGATGCTTACGGAACTCATCATCTTGCTCCTTGCTATCAGAATCATCTGGTCTAACTCCTAACTAATGTTCTAGCACATATAGGATGTTTGTTGTGTTTGGAGAATGTTTCTAGAACCAATGCACCAGCTGATGAAGTTGGACCCGTCGGCTTCCAAGGAAGAATCCGAGCTCTTGAAGAAGTAACCGAAGCGTAGTTCCGTAGTCTCCAGATGTGATCGCAAAAGAGGTAAGATAAGTTCATAATATATAGGTGAGTTTTTGTTCTATAATCTCATTATCAAAAACACACCACACCAATATTATTATCCCTAAAATAATAGCGGCGATGACACGACCCCCATCCACTACACCACCCCCGATCATCACGGGCGGCAGCACAGCTTCAAAGGTGGACATAAAATGTCGATCATAACTCTATGACTCGTGCTCGATCTTTCAATCTTCCCGTGTTCCGAGGCCATACCTCTGAGTATGCTAGGCTCGCCAATCAAACCTCGAAGACCTGCGCGTGCAACATGGCTTACACCCACTGTATGCGAACGACGAGATGTGTGACACCCGATCATCACGGCCTGCCTCATAATGTAGAACTTTCTTGGTGGTGCGCAACGAGGGAGAACACAATTTTGGTATTTGTTAGGGATCATCCTATTCATGATGCTACCGTTGTATATCTAGCATATAAACAATCAATAGGATGCACACACAACATCACACAACAATGATGCAATGAAGTGCGATGTGACATGGTTGATGCGCCTGGACCTTCATGGCGCCATGTGCCTGGCCCCCGGCGCCCCGGCATGGCTCCGAGTCTACAGAGCCCTCCTTTGCCTCCGACAGTACGAGTAATATCAAAACTTACCGTAACCATGTCACATAAAATAACGCCTCTGCAAAACAAAGTTAGACGCCTCTAGCTTTATTTAGTTTTGCAAGTTTTACGTGGCATATAGGCTTATTCGTAAGAGAATCGCTTCCCTACCTACGAACTTTGTACCACAACATCGATCGTATAATTGCATGTTTAAGCATCCCTTTCGGGCCCTCCATTGAAAATGCTTTGCCGACTAGAGAGAGAGAAACAGGCACCCGCCAGCCACAGATACGGTGCAAGCCGTATGTCAGTAGTTGAACCAGTCTCGCGTAAGCGTACGCGTAAAGTCGGTCCGGGCCGCTTCATCAACTCAATACCGAAGGCATCGCAAGTGCACGCTAGAGGGTAGCAAATATAAGAAAGACGCCCTCATTCAACATGAGTTCTAACCGTACCAGCAGTACTACGCATAGATCGGCTCTGATACCACTGAAGGGGTTACGGTGCAGAAAACAATAATTTTTCTAGCGAACGAAACCCTAACTAGCCAGGATCTATCTATCTAGTACATGCGATAACGGTGGCGGAACGGGTTACATTACCTCCATGTAGACCGATAGCGGGGATTACGCTCCCGCACAAGCGTTGACGATGAAGTCGTACGTAGCCGACCTCGAGGTCGTGGAGAACTTGCCGCGATGTCGGAGTCGATGACGCCGGGGTGTCGACGATGATCTGCGTCGACGGGCGTCGGGCGGAAGAAGGCAGAGCGCCAGCACCGGGGCTGGCGCGCCGGCAGCAGAGGGGGGAGGCGCGGCGGCTGCAGGGGGCGAGACGACGTCGCCCAAGCTCCTCAAAAGAGTAGCCTCCGAGCACTCGCAAACATACGGAGCCTAGCGACGACTCCCGGTCATTCAGATCCAGCTGAAATCACAGGAGTAGATCTTATCTGGAATCCCGCAGAGCAACGGCGCTCTGCGGTATGGCTTAGGTGGAGAGATTCCCTTTTCCTCAGCTCGGCGCGGCTCCGACTTGGGAACCACGAGATCGAGAGAGAAATCGGGAATTAATTGAATTTCCTATATATTAAATCAATTAATATGCCTTGCTATATAAAGGGGGAAGGGGGTGTGCAAACCCCTTGGCTCCCCTATGTGGGACTAAAGGTTGGGGGGGTTGGTGCGCCCCACCATGGGCCGGCCGAACCCCCATGGGGACCACCCCCCTTTGTGGGGTGCGGCTCCCCCCTCTTGGGCCCTCATAGGGCCCATTTAGGTGGGAGCCCCCTTTTTCCTTTATTTAATTAATATTAAATTAATATAAAAATCCCATTAATTCATAATTAATATATATTTATATATAATTCAATATCCCATGACTCCGAAACTATTTCGGAACCACCCGAACAACTTTCGGACATTCTCGGAACCATTCCATAGCTCCCCGGAACTCCTTCCGGACCACCGGAACTCTTTCCGGATCAATTTTCTCTCTCCAATAAAAACCTATAAAATTCCAGAACCTATCTCCTAGCGTCGCTAAGACCTTAAGTTTGTTACGCTACGGTTCGGGAACACTCCAGACATGGTCGAGACACTCCGCTCACCAATGATCGTCAGGGATACCTGGAAATATATGACGACCCCTGTGCATTCCACGAATATCGTCGTTGAACCATAAGTATGATATTCATTCCCTTTGTCTCTGCGATACTACCTTGTCCGAGATATGATCGTAGACACACCGATGCCTTTGCTGTATCTCGTTACCGACGAAGGTTATTAACTCGTCTGCGATATTACATCTCCATGACCTAGTCACAAGCTGCGCAGCTATATAGATGCAATATCACCGAGTGGGCCCAGAGTATCTTTCCATTACAAGAATGAACAAATCCCGCTCTTGATCCTTACGTCTTGATGCTCTTTCGGAATACCCAAGATGGACACCGTTATTGTCATGCTATATAAGACACAACGTTTGATGCTCTCAAAGCACTCCTACGAAGCAACCATAAGTACGGTCTCACGGTCTAAGGAATAAGCTATCATACTCTTATCTATTGCAAATGACAAACATCGTAATACGATCTTATTGCAATACTTTGCGTATGTCCACCACCTTATTCAACTAACAAGATGACCCCATTGTCAACCGACGTCATTGTCCTTGATCGGGAATCTCGATCAACTGTTGCCCAATGGACTAGCTCATATAGAGGCTTGCTAGGGACCTGGTTGTCTATGTATCACACGTGTATTAATAATTCCGATTAATACAGTTATAGCATAATACACAAACCTATTATAAACTCATGAGATAATGCAATAAATACTACTTATTTATTTGCCTCTAGGGCATATCTCCTTCAATTTTTGAGTCATGATTTAATTTGTTTGCACACCTTTTGTTCTCCACTAGCCTTCCATTATAATTGAAAACACTAAAACCTCAACAACAAAATTAAAATATCAACTATTAGGATCTTCATGGTTGTTAAAACTTAGCCAAACTAGGAGCAAATATTAAGCAAACCATAAATGGTTTTTGACATGTATCTGAACCATTTTGGTCTAAGGAATGTATAGTTTCATACCCTGTTCCAAACCCTCTCAAAAGAACTTGTTTGCACCTAAAAATCACTAGCTTTTGGAGCCATTAAATTAACATGACCATTTGAGTTATTCTTTTCCTTCTCACTAAAAGTTTTATTTTCCTTGTGAGTCAAATGAGGTGTTTGACTTGGGCATTTATAAATTCAGTAATTTCTCCTAACTTAGGTGAGTTTGGGGTATAGACTCATTTTGCTTTTGTGGGACATGTTTGAATTTTTCAAACTTGGGGTTTGAAAAATGTGTGAGGTTTTCACTCAAACCATCCATCCTCTCTCTCACTCTTTTCCACTCCACCTACTGGAGAAGGAGAATAGCAGCCTCACCCCTGGCCCCACCTGTCATGGACTAGGGTCATCCCCTCCTCTCTCTTCTCTTCTTTTCTCTTCTTTTCCACCCAACCGAAGCCCACCTCCTCTCTTCTCACTGGCTAGGTCGTGTCACCCCGACCAGCACACTCTCTGTCCCTCTCCACCGCCCCCCTGAGCCAGTAAGAACGAGGGAGAGCCACCCCTATCTCTCTCCTGCCCGAGCTAACCTTAGATCGGGTGAAACCCATTATATCCACCCGAGACCCTCCTCTGCTCATTTCTCCCCCTCCCTGGCACCTCCCCATCCCACTCCTCTCCCTCTGACGAAATCCATCGAGCTCCCTCCCCCATTTGCTCTCGAGGAGGAGAAAACTCACTCGGTACCCGACGGCAAGAAATGGCTCTAGCCGCCGTTCTCCTCCACCATTTCTCGCCGTTGTTGGCTCTCTGTGACCCCCTGCTCGAGCTCTAACTCCTTCCTCTTTCCTATTTGCTCTAGGTGTTCAGATACGTCGCCCTCGTCCACGACCCGAGCTTGGAGGAGGCGCCATGGTGGCATGCAGAGGACCTCCCCGGCGTTTCTTTGCGTAGGGATCCGCTGCCCTACTTCTTCTCCGCCGAACCCCACCATCCGCTCGAGCTCTGGACGTCCGAGGTTAGCTCCTCGTCGCGTCCCTCTTCTCCCCTCTCTTTTTCTCGTTTTCCCGCTCGTGTCACCGGCGCGGGGATGAAGAAAGGCCCAGGGCCGTCCGATCTAAGATCGACGACCCTGTTTGAATCCCCGTCCCTTCTAATCTCCGCCGTTCGCTCAAGATCCGGCGACCGCGCACCAGTTCGCCAGCGCGCGCGCTGCGACCGGGCTGGCCCAGTTCGCCCCCGCGGCCCATCGCCAAATCCAGCCGTTTCGGCCTGTTTTCCTTTTATTCTTATTTCCTGTCATTTTTCCAGTAAATCAATAGTCAAGCTTTTAATCATTTGTGGTAAATCCAGAGTTGCTAAAATGTTGAGATTAATTTTGTAACATGCATGCACGTTTTCTTAACCATGTGGCATTGGATTTGTTCCAAAATGAGCTTCTTTTTGTGTGTTAAAATAGATCTAGTAAAAAGTACCTATTTCACCATTTGTTTAATAACTTGTGTTTTATAAATCCAAATCATGCAATCTTGGATCTGTTGGAAAGCTTGTAAAAATGTCTATCTAGATTGGTAAATCTTGCACGCAGAAGATTATTCTAGCAAACGTTGTTTCTAGTCTAAGGATAACATCAGTAGATGTTTGGTGATTTTTAATTCTTAAATGAAAACACTTTTTGAGGTAAATTCACTTGGAAGTGTTAGATATGAGTTGAAAGTAGCATGTGCCACCAAGGTAGATTTTTCCTGTAAATATTTATTATTTATTGGGCAAATCTCTGAAAAACAGGGAGATATTCTCTTAAAATGCATTTCTGAAATTTCAGAGATTATTGCATGTCTATTTTTGTTTGGTTGAGCCACCTTTTCCCCTAGATTAATGTTGGGGGTATTTTTGTGGGATAGCCACATGTTTTATCTAACTCACCCCACTGGTTTGGCACCAAAATAATCCATATTATTTTCTGTACTTATATAATAGTCAGAAGTTTATGTTATCTTAAAACAAGGATAACTTGAGCTAGGAGTAGCCAAATTTGATGAACAAAATCTCCGCTTAAAGAGAAAACTCATATCTCACCAGAAAGCTTAATTGTGCATACAGGAGATCTATAAAACTGAGTCTATCTTCTGTTTGAGTTTGACATCAGTAGCTCTAATCTGATTTTTGATTATTATTTTGTGATAGATTTTCATGCTCAGCTAATTTTCAGAGATCCATATAGTGGTTAGGAGTAATATGCCATAAGGGTTTAATTTTAGGAGTAGTACATTAGGAGTTATGCCTTTTTCATGTAAACAACCCTTGATGACATTTTAAATGCATTAGTTGTATTTTCTGTTTTGTGGTGCTTGTTGTTTGTTAATATACTTTAGATTGTTATCAACTCGCATTTTAGGATTTACACTAGTCTTGTTTGTTTTCATGTTACCGTAGAACCGCAACCCGAGGGAGAGCAGTACGAGGTAGCTGAGCACAACTACGAAGAAGATCAAGACCAGGGACAGTTTTCTGAGCAAGGCAAGCCCACCTCACCTTTATAATGAATCCTATTATTTTGAACTAGCATGTTTTGTTTTCAAAATAAAATAATGCAATGTTTTAATTCTTTTGTGGCACCTTGCCACCCGAAAACTATTTTACAAAATATTGTTTGGCCAAAGTTATCTACTAGAATACTATAGGTGTTACAAAAAGAGTTTATTTGGTGAGCCTTGTTGTTGAAAGCTCCATCAAAAAGATTAAGTTTTCTAGTAGTCTACCTTCATCTACTTACCTCAAAACTATAGGATGGGAACCTGTTTGATAAAACTGCTTTATGGAGGAAAACCTGAGTTGCTGGGAGCAATCAGCGAGAAAGAAATGTTTTATGAAAACCCGAGATGCTGAGAGCATTCAGAGATGTTGCGAAAACCCGAGCTGCTAGGAGCAGTCGGAGATCGAGGTTTAATTTCGAAGTCCCTGCTGCCGCCCGAACAATTAACCCGTGCAACCACACTACCTGACATGGGTAGGGCTTAGCCGGAAACTTGTCCGTCTTAGTGTTGGGGCTCTCATACTTTCTATGAGGGCTGGGCCCTCGAAGTCGGGTTGTCGTCCGGAAGAGACAATACACTGCTGAGGACCAGCAGCCGGACGATTACGGTGGGTCTCCTGACGTGGCGGTGTGGCGTCCCGAGGAAAGACCAAGAGGTCTAGTGGAACACACGGTGCCGAGGAGAACAAACCTACCGGGAGGCCCCGATACTAGGGTGGTCATAGTGGAAAGCTTTGATCGTGTTATCCGGACCCCCGCATGCTGTCGTATGATGGGCCGTGGCAGACATGGCGGAATAACCGATAGGTGTGGGTAAAGTGTACCACCTCTGCAGAGTGTAAATCTATTCGAATAGCCGCGTCCGCGGTCATGGACGGCTGGAAAGGCCACACTGGGCGTCTGGGGAAAGAAGTTGTTTTATAAAGGAAAAATGTTTATGTGGAAATCAGGAGGTACCTGGGAGGTACGGAATTTGGGTGAGGATGATTGGTCTCGGGGAGAAAATCAGTCCGATCTCAAGTCAGGAAAAAGGGTTACCCCTATCCTAGTGTTTTGATAAACTTTTACAAAAGAAAGTTTTTCAGTACTTAGATATGTCCTTGCTATATCTAAGAGAAGAGAATTCTATCTCTAAATGTTTTTCTTCAACAAAGATATAGAGATGTCGTATTCTCTATGCTTGAAATCATTGTATTAGAAAATAACCCTATAGTTGTATATAGGAGCCATCCCAGTTTTCGAAAAGTGTTTTCTTGCATTATCATGAAAACTTAAGCCCTAGAGGTGGTCTTGCGAGTACGTAATTGTACTCATATGGCTTTGTCCCTGGATATTCAAATGTCCAGATTATAATGAGGAGGCCTATGTCGAGGAGGAGGTGTATGAAGACGACTACGCCACTTAGCTGTCACCGGTCAACTGCACTTGTGGGATCAGCGCTCGGAGATGTTAAGAGTCGTCGCTAGCCACGAGCTTCCGCTATCTTAGTTAATTCCGTCCTGCGTGACGAGGTTTGTTGACTTTGGTCGTATGACTGTCTATGTGTTGTAAGACTTTTATTCGTACGACCTTAATGATGTAACTCTTTGATACCTATGTTGGTTATGTGATTGCGATGCACTGATCATTGGGATCGTGATCTTTTACATAACGTGGGCTTCTCGGACTCGCTTCGAGGGGTCCTTACACAGGCGAAGCGGTGGCCGCGTTAATGCAGGCCACCCAACCCCGCTCCTCCGGCCGCCTTTAAAACTCGACGTAGCGCAGCCCTCCTCTCCTCACACCAACACTTCCTCCTCTCTCTTCTTCTCCCCAAGGAAACGGAAACAAAGGCCACCATGGCTGGCAGCCCTGGCGGGCAGCAACGCCAATTGCAGCTGGAGGAACTCCGGCGTCGCAACGAGGACGCGGAGATGGCCAAGGCGTTCGAGGGAGTCATGTGGGGCAAGGAGGCCAAGACCTCTCGTCCCTACGTGCTCTCGTTGGAGACCGCGCGGCTGAGTAGCCGCCACCAGCTGCCGGTGGATGACGACGCCATCCTTCCGGATGGGTGGGTGAGGAGTGCCGTGTACATTCCGGTGGCGCCGCGGCTTAGCGGGCAGGCCAGCGTCGAGTTCATCTAGGGAAAGTGGGCGGAGATGCCGTGCAAGCAAAGGCTCGACCCCAAGTACTCCATCTCGGCGCCCTATTGGCACGCCGTGGTGGACAAGGAGTATGAGGTGCGCCTTGGCGGTCGATGATAGCCGACGCCGGAGTTGTCCTCAACGGACGACGACTATGACAGCGAGGAAGGCGACGCCAGCAATGACGACGAGGACCTCGAGCTGCCCGATCTACCTCTAGAAGCGTCTGCATCTTGGTCAGCAGCGTCGCTTTCACCGAAGAAAGCGGCGGCGCAAGACGGAGAGGCTTACCTTAAAACACACCCCCCCCCCCCCCCCCGCATGTCATGGCGGTAAATCGAAAATGGCGCCGGCGAAGCCAGAAGCCTCAGCCGCCATGGTGGTGGCTATGGTCCAGGTGAAGGCTGACTTGGTTCGCATCTTCTGCCCCCTCACCGGGATGGAGCGGTATCTCTTCGCCGGCGGTGGTGTTGAGGGATGGCCATGCATAGGCCTCTCTCTCATCCCTAAACCCTTTGTTTAGGTTTGCTTTATTTATAAAGCGGATGGAAAGCCTTTTTGTTTAGGTTTAAGTTTGTTAAATCTCGTTTAGATTTGTAATTGTAAGTTTGTTAAATCTCGTTTAAATGTTTGAATCAATTTGTGTTCACTATTTATGTTGTTCATCGGCGGCGGTTAGTGTGCCCGCAAGGTGTTCGAAAGTATGCATTCATGTTGAATCCGTTTCTGAACCACCTCAATCTTGTTCATCGGAGGCAGTTTGTGTGGCCCGCAATGTGTTCGACATGTTATATTTGTTTCCAAACCACCTCAATCCTGAAGTAGGATGAAACTGTCCACAATTGACCAGCGGAACGGGCGGAACGGCGAGGCCTGGATCTGCCCCCATGGATGCATCTTCCAAGTGGAGGTGCAGTGCCACACTGACCCCACGTGCACCCCACGTGCCGTCCCCACCAGTCAGACTAGTGCCACAGCCCCACCAGTCAGACTAGTGCCCGGCCCCACGCGCCGCCCCCAGGAAAATCCCAACCGAGCCGACAAACGAGCCGAGCCGCGCCAGGCAGACCCCACCAGTCAAGCCAAGTGCGGGTCAAAGTAGGTTGACTAGAGGGAAATGAGCGTTTGAGCGATATGCGAGCAAACCAGGGCACAGACCAGAGAAACATCGCGGGTATGGCACAGACCGATAGAACTCAGCTAGGTATGGCACATAACCAATTGACCCTTACGATCAATAACAGGTTCAGAGGATTCTACAACAGTTTTATGTTTTTTTTCTTTTTCCTAGAAGGAATACTAGGTTCATTCACTCGTTGAGAATCTTGTTCAATTCTATTATCATGTCCTTCAGGATACAAAGGATCCTGAGTTGATTTACCACCTCTAGTTGTTACTTCACAAACATGTTTTTCTTTAGCAATTGAGTTGTTTACTAGCAATTCTTTTTGCAACTTAGTGAGTTGATCCATTTGAGTTTGAACCATATGAAAGTGTTTAATTATCACTTTAACATCATTAGCAGTTCTATCAAGAATATCATGTAAATCGGTAATATCATGAGAATTTTTCATTAAATGATTCTCTATTCTCGTATTAAAATTACCTTGCTTAACAATAAAATCATCAAATTCATCAAAGCATTGAGCAGGAGGTTTAGAGTAAGGAATATCTCTATCATCAAACCTTTGAAGAGAGTGTACCTCAATAACGGTTGGAGGAGGAATAGGCTTACATAATTCTTCAAGAGGAGGTAAATACTTCACATTTCAGATTTAATACCACTTTCTTGAAGAGATCTTTTAGCTTCCCTCATTGTTTATTCATTTATTTCAATCATACCTCTCTTCTTTGGTGTTGGTGGGGTTGTTGGAGTAGGTTCAGGAATATCCCAATCATCATTATTCTTACATATTGTAGCCAATAATTCTTCAGCTTCCTCGTAACTCCTTTTCCTGAAACACACAACTAGCAAAACTATACAGGTATGTCCCAGATTCAGCTGTCAGTTCACTATAAAATATATCAAGTAGATCATTTTTCTCCAAATCATGGTTCGGCTGCCCCCTCAAGATGCAACAAAAGTGTGTCCTAGCTTTGGACAATTTCTCACCCTCTTCTTGATTAAAATTATAGAATTTTAGTAAGGCATCATGTTGAGCACTAGCAGGGAAATATTTTTGAAAGAAAGCATCAAGCAAACCCTTAGAAATAGTTATGGAACCAGGAGACAAATTATTATACCAAGTTTTAGCTTCTCCTTTTAATGAGAAAGGAAATATTTTAGCAACAAAGTAAGTGCGCATTTTAATGTCTTTAGCAAATATTCCACTTAAATCAGACAATTCATTCATATGTTCTACAACACTTTCATTTTCAGTTCCACATAAAGGTTCTCTTTCAATTATAGCTATATGAGCCAAGTCAAGAGAGAAATCATAATCTTTATCTTTTATGTTTATAGGAGATGTAGCAAATTTAGCATCAGGAGATAAATTATATTTAACAGCTCGTTTTTTAACAAGTTTTTCAAAGGCATTACCATCTTTCATAGTATTAATTTCTTGAACAAGGGCATCATCAAGATTCACATACATATCATCACACTCATCATCCGTATCACATGTAAATTCAGGTGAATTAACAGGTGTTTCAGCATTTTCATCAGGAATTTCAGCATTTTAATTTGTTTAGATTTAGCAATAGTAGCATTAAAAAGGGACCTAATGAACCAGTTTCATCAAGAACAGTAGAAGCATCATCATAAGTAACTTCAGATTCAGCAGTAGTAATAGAACGTGCAGGTTGTTGTGGTGTAACAAGCTTACTCAACACAGATGGAGAGTCAAGCGCATCAGCAGAGTTCAAAGCCGTACCTTTTCTTGTAGTGGAAGGCATAATGGGGAACTTCTTATCAGCAATTCTTCCCATGATGAATAAATTCCAGCGAACAATATCACACTCAGGTGGGCTAGCAAATAAAGCTATGCTCCCCGGCAACGGTGCCAAAAAATAGTCTTGATGACCCAAAAGTATAGGGGATCGCAACAGTCTTCGAGGGAAGTAGAACCCAAATTTATTGATTCGACACAAGGGGAGCCAAAGAATATTTGTAAGCTTTAACATATGATTTGTCAGATCAGCTGCACCTGTGAATAGACTTGCTCGAGGAAGATTATGAGTAGCAACATTTTTATAGCAGAGACATTAGTGAAATAACAGTAGCAGGAGAATTAAGACATTGATTGTAATAGGAGTAGACATCAGGATTAAAATAATGTAGGCACCGGATGGATGTACGAGCGTTGCATGGACAAGATAACTCATGTAATAACATAGCATAGGCATTTGCAGATACATAATATAAAGCATCCAAGTATTAACTAATCATAAGCATGTATTCCAATTTAGTTGTGCGTGCTTGCAATGAGAAATTTAAACATATCTTTTGTCCTGCCAACCCGTTTGCAGCGGGGCCTCAAGGGAAACTACTGGCAATTTAGGTACTCCTTTTAATAAAGTACCGGAGCAAAGCATTAACACTCAGTGAATACATGTGATCCTCACATCATAGCCATTCCCTTCGGTTATCCCAATTGCTGTCACTTTGGGGCCATCGGTTCCGGACAATAACACGTGTATACAACTCATAGATATGATCCAAAACAATAATTATCATCATAATTCAATCACATGTTCAGATCTGAAATCATGGCACTCGGGCACTAGTGTCAAGCATTAAGCATAACAAGTTGCAACAATGACGTAAAACACCGATAACGGATACTAGGCACCATGCCCTAACAATCTTACAGCTATTACATGAGTGATCTAATCCAATCCCTACCATCCCCTCAAGCTTACAGCGGTGAATTACTCACTCATGGATGGTTGATGGAGAGGCGGTGGAGATGGCGATGACGATGATCCCCTTTGATTCCCTATCCCGGCAGGGTGCCGAAACAAAGACTTCTGGTCCCCGAACTAGGGTTCACGATGGCGGCGGCGCACGGGTGTGTTCTCTGGAAAAGTGTCTAACTCCCTGACTTTTTATGTCAGAAGCAGTAAGGAGCCGAGAGGGTGGCGCGAGGGGGTGACCGAGTCGGTCACACCACCCGAGGGCGCGGCCAGGAGCCTGCCGCGCCACCAGGTGGTGTGGCGCCCTCGTGGCCTCTCTCTGGTTGGTCTTCGTGGTTCCTGGTTCCTCTCGGATGGAAAATAACTTTTGTTTGGATTTTGGGGTTTTTCTCCGAAGTTGATATTTCTGCACAAAAATAAGACACCGTTAGTCCGTGTTAGTTGCATCCCAAACACACAAATTAGAGGTAAAACAATAGCAAACGTGTTCGGGAAAGTAGATACGTTTTGGACGTATCAGCGCTCCGTGGGGCCCTCGTCACCTCCTGGCGCGAATGAAGTGGGACCCACGCCGGGGTATGGTGTGGGGGCCCTCGAGCATCATCTTCGTCTCCTCTTCGGCTTTCTGGAACGCAAATATTCCAAAAATAATTCCTGGTTGATTTATTTCCAGTTTGGTGGATATTTTCTTTCAGTAATTTTCAGAAACCAAAAAACAGCAGAAAACAGGAAACTGGCACTGTGGCATCTTGTTAATAGGCTAGTTCCATAAAATGCATAAAACTATATAAAGTGTGTCCAATAAATGAAAGGGAGAAAATACAAGCTACCATTCTCAGCAATAAATTCATGCTTCTTCATTGAATCAATATCAAGTTTTCCGTTGGTAGCAGAAAATCATGAGGATGGGGATCAAAACAATGCAAAGCTAATAATCGTGAAGCGACTAGACCTCCACAAATTCCTCCCCTCTCGCGGATAGTAGCGAAGCGGTGAGCAATCAGAACACCCAAGTTATAAGTTCTATCACTACGCAAAGCAGCAGCTAGAAAAGGTAAATCAGACAAGCCTAATTTACTAGCTGTCCTCCTAGGTAGAACACATTTAGCAATGAAGTATGCAAAATAACGAATGGAAGGGAGATGAATACTCCTGATTTTACCGTCCTCCTTAGAGAAACTCCTCCCATAGCAGATCTCTTCATACAAATCCATCAATGGCCTTGGGTTCCCCTTCAGCTTCTCCAATGATCCTCCATGTGGAACTCTCATCACTGAACAGAAAACACCAAAAGGCAAGTCCATAGATTTGTTGTAAATTTTATAATGCACGGTGGGGTTAGATGAGTTCAAATTGCAGCGGAAATCCTGCACCACCAACATAGCCAAATTAGCATATTGGAATAGTTGATCCTCAAAAAAACGTTCCAATCCTGCATTTCACAAAAGAGTATGGAAATCGTGTGTAATTCCTGCAACCTCCATGAATTGCGTGCATGGGTAAATAGCAGGGTATACTCCTTCCCTACGAATTTTGAACTTCCCTTGCACCACTATCTCACTAGGATCTAGTGCAAATGCATTTCCCTTCATGTTCTGAATTTTTTAACAAACACCATAAAAATCGATTTTTAGCCAACTAAATGAAGGGAAACTACTATAGTGACTTGCTAGAGGCTTATGCATGCATCAAAACTAGTTATTTAAACTTAGAACAAGAATTCAAACTCACCAAACAAGGTACCTACAGCAGCAAAATACTTCATCTGTACACCACTAAACAAAATTCTACTTGGATATTCGGAGGAGTCACATACCGGAGAGGAGATGCACAAAATTTCAGAAACAGAAATTGGCTGAATGTGGAGATCGAAATCGCAGGAGATGAGCAGCAAGAACACGAGTTTGAGATATCCAGGAGTGATTTTTTGAGCAAGAGGAAGGCAGGGGAAGGAGAGAGAGCAAGTGGGGGGGCCTATTGGCCCCACACCATGTGCTGGCCCGGCCAAATGGCTGCCGCGCCACTATGTGGCTCTCTAGCACTTCTAGGAGCCTCCTCGAAAAATATGATTTGTCATATAAATTTTTTAATTTTCTGAGAAACTTTAATTTTTTCCTTTTCTCGTATTTTGCATTATTAAAGTCCCTTGAGAAATTATTTTCTAACAACATTACAGTAGGTAAAACAAGAATGAGCGAAAGAAAATTGTTTAGCCTCTTTATGCATTTAAAATGCACTTGTTAACAAGGTTGATCAAGTCTTGTCACCAAATGAATTTTATATGACATGAAAGATTTAAACCATATGAGACACTCATGTTACCTTATATTGAATTGGTATGGATCCAATCATGAGAGTTTTGTATTCTTCTTTATATGGCCAATCAATACTTCACACTCGTATAGACCTCATATTGGTAATTTTATTAACTCCAGGCATTCTATCAGCTTTCTTGGGAAAATAAACAGTATGCTCCTTGTCAAGAACATTAAAAGTAATTTTTCCTTTATTGCAATCAATAGCAGCCCCTGCAGTATTTAGAAAAGGACTTCCAATAATAATAGGCATATTATCATTTCCAGACATTTCAAGAACAACAAAGTCAGTCATAATTAAACAATTGGTAGTTATTTTAATAGGAACATCCTCACAAATTCCAACAGCAACAGTAGTAGATTTATCAGCCATTTAAAAATATATATCAGTAGGTATCAACTTATCAAGGTAAAGTCTCTTGTAAAGAGAGAAAGGCATAACACTAACTCCAGCTCCCAAATCACATAGAGTAGTTTTAACATAATTATTTTTGATAGAGCAAGGAATAGTTGGTATACCTGGATCACCCAAATTCTTTGGAACTTTGCCATTGAAAGAATAATTAGCAAGCATAGTAGATATTTCCTGATTAGGAATTTTCCTTTTGCTAGTCACAATATCTTTCATATATTTAGAATAAGGAGGCAACTTAATAGCATCAGTTAAAGGAATTTGCAAGAACAATGGTTTCATCCAATCACAAAATCTATTGTAATGTTCTTTCTCTTTAGATTTAAGTTTCTTAGCACGAATATGCATTGGTTTTTGGACCCAAGGTTCTCTTTCATTACCATGTTTCTTAGCAATAAACTCTTCTTTAGTATACCTTTTATTTTTAGCATGTTTTTTAGGTTCTTCTTCTATTTCTTTCTGATCTGAGTTGGCATTTTAATCCTTATCATTGTTATTAGCACCATCATTGTTGTGTTCATTACCACCTTCAGTTTCAGCATCAGAAACAGATATACTATTAGGATCATTAACAGGTTCAGAGGATTCTACAACAGTTTTATGTTTCTTTTTCTTAGAAGGAGTACTAGGTTCATTAACTCGTTGAGAATCTTGTTCAATTCTTTTATAATCTCCTTCAATATACAAAGGATATTGAGTTGACTTACCACCTCTAGTTGTTACTTCACAAACAAGTTTTT
Source organism: Poa annua (assembly GCA_026929855.1). Classification (NCBI taxonomy): domain Eukaryota; kingdom Viridiplantae; phylum Streptophyta; class Magnoliopsida; order Poales; family Poaceae; genus Poa; species Poa annua. The sequence goes on from CM049426.1 coordinate 181,750,390, forward strand.
CTTTAGCTTTCGAGTTATTTACTAACAATTCTTTTTGCACTTTAGTGAGTTGATCTATTTGAGTTTGAACCATATGGAAGTGTTTATTGAGCACTTCAACATCATTAGAACACTACAAGAAATATGTCAACTAGTGATATTGTCTTAACGACCAAGTTTTTTGTCATAAATTTATGACCATTTTAAACTCGTTGGTCATAAATCAATCGAGAGGGACGAAACCCCCTAACTTTATTGTTCGAAAGGTCATAGTACAACGACCCCAGTTGGTCACAAATTCCTAACTAACTAATATTTTTGTGTTAATAGGATGATACCTCAGCAATCTCACCTACGTGTCTGTGTCTTTCGCCGACATGTCTGTGTCTCTCGCCCACTTGTCACTGTCTATGTGTCATTTGTGCCGACGTGTCACCACACTATCATGTGGGGGATCTTGACCGGACAAATATGACAGCGAGACCCACAATATGACAAGTGGGATCCACCCAGACTAACAAGTTAGACCCGCCTAGACCCTGACATATGGGACCTGTCCCACCGAACCTGACAAATGGGACCCATCCCACCACCTGATAAGTGGGACCATCTAACCCAACCTGACGAATAGGACCCACCTGCCCCACCCACGGCCTGACGAGTAGGCCGTCGACCTGACATGTGGAGACTGACAATTCGGGCCGCGTGCTAATATTCGCAAAAATTGAGGAGGAAGGGACTCGAACCAACAACCTCCACTAGCTGGAGACGATTCACTACCACTAGGACACATCGCACCTTGTTATATGGATCAGAACTCGGAGCCCTTTATCCAAGTAGCGTCAGACAAACAGGCCTAGGCCCAAGGCCCAAACTAATGGACCAGCCAACTGTTTTTTTATTATCCTTTTATGTTCTTTTTATTACTTATGATTTTTAACTTCAAATTCAACCAAATAAATTTTCAAAAAATTGTAAAGTTGTAAATTTGAAACTAGGTCACATATAATGACACTTTGCGAATGATTCACGTCTTTTTTTTTGAATTCTATGCGCCGATTTCAAAATACGGTCAAAACGGGGGGCATGACCGTTCGTATCTAGGGGTGAATTTTTTCAACTCTTGGTGTATCTATGATGAAACATATACTTGTTTACCTGGAAATGAGTTTTTCAAGAAATTATGATCCAACTATAAAGCACCTGTAGTTCAAATTTGACTCGGTTTCAACTGAATTGGCGGGAATTTGTGTTTTTGGAAAGGGGTGGATGGAAAGATTTTCAGACATAACCATTTGGTTATTTTTACATTAAATGTGGTCTAGTATTTTAGAAAAATGTTGATCTCCCATTTTGCAACATATTTTTGGTACATGCTTCACAAAAAACCTATTTTCCGCACTCGGAAAATGAAAAATGTGTTTTTGTGCAAAGAAAATGAAAACTTTCTTCGGCAACATTGTTCTCCATTCCAAGATGCATGTTTGTAGCTTACCTGCACTTAAAATATGGCAAGGTACCTGTGTATAGTGCAAATCTCTGGATCGATTCGTTTGCACACACAGTTTACGATGTAATATCGCGACAAAGTATCAAATTTAATTCATCGATGATCCAGACTTACAAAATATTCAATACAAGTTACATAGCATAAAGCTAGCTTTGAAATAGTACACAACGGAAATACAATAGCAGTGAGTCTCCATCATTTTCATGTTGCCACAGGAAAAAACATGTTGGTTGTAGACTCGAAACCTTTAAACGAAACCTCACTCGTCACCTGAACAATCTGCAATAAGAAAAATATTGCAACAACGTGGGTCAGATTCCATTAAAAATTTAGTCTGGCAAGTGACACTATGGTGGACACTTAGTGGAATAATTCTAATAACCTATATGCTTATTTGGCTGGTGGAGTTCAAGTCTATTTTGCATAAAGACAATTTTTCCTAACTCTTTGGAAAACACTTTTCTTCTATTCGAGACATTCGAGGCATGAAAACCACTGTCTCATTCTACCCTTGTTTACCCATCAAGTTTTAATTTTGAAGTTTGAATGGTGGAATCCTCCGTTGACGTCCGTGATCAGCTGCTCAAATTGTCCATACCGGGGACACGCCTAAGTACTTAGTTTTACACTCTGCAGAGGTTGTGCACATTCACTATTGTATCCATTCAACCCAAACTATCCTTTACACTCTGAAGTGATAAGGAAAAGGAGAAGAATGAGACGATATCTTTCAGAAGCATTTTCCCTCCCATTCTGGCTTGACCCGTTCCACCTAACACCCTCTACAACTTCTTGTCAAGCCGGGGCGAGTCCACGCAACATAATTGATCAAGCCAGAGCCCATATGGTAATGGCTGCACTGGAAGCAATCGTCACTCGGAGTTCTTCATATTTCTCTGTTCCTGGGTGGCCATCCACAAGTGCACGTACCCCAGGAACCATAGACATGGACCTGAGTAGCCACTCAACATAAACCATACAACAATTTTCCACCCAGGTGTTTCATTCTTAACTTAGTATAATTTAGATTTTCACAAAAAAAAACCATTGCATAGCATCAATATTTCTACTAATTATTATATAGGAACCTAGACACAGGAGTAAGGAATTTCAACACAGGTCTAGCATATCAATACTATCCTACTCATGCTTATATAAAAATACACTAAGTAATGCATATAGAAAATAGTAGTAAGTTTATGAATGTGCCACTTGCCTTTGAATGATGTCTTTGCTCACAAACTCTTTTCAACGTAACTCGAGTCTCTCCGTTCAATCTAAACAATATAAACAAGCAACAATACAACAATCAACATAAAACACAACTACACAATGCATACAAACGCATACAAAATGAACAAACAAGTTTTATAAAACTCCTAAGGAAAATATGTTTATGCATGATGTGCAAAATATTTCTAAGGACTAGAAATGCTTTTCATGCCATGACAATCTTCTAAGTTAATGCAAGGAAAATATGTGGGTCAAGAATGACTAAGGACTAAGATCATAAGTTGGATAATACTTTGTTATATATCATCTTGAAATAAGCACTCTAATGGCTTAATCATGATGTGCAAAAATACTTAGAGAAAATACTCATTCTATTCTTCAAGGTGATCAACAATTATTATCAACTCTTTGTAAATTGGATGTTCACCATAGTGAGAGAGACAGACACCCGGCCAGCCACTTAAGTTGTGGAACAGGTCTCTGAAGGGAATATGCCCTAGAGGCACTTAATAAACATAGTTTATTGGCAATATCCCAATCGTTCATTATATGTTTTATACCATGCTATAACTGTATTAAGCGAAAACATTAATACAGGTGTGGTAGATAAACAACCAGGTCCCTAGTAGCCTCTCCTAAGACTAGTTTCGTTGCGCGATTGATGATCGAGGTTTTCCGATCATAGGGCATGGCGCCGGTCGGCAACGGAAGTCATATCGTTAGGTGTAACGATGTGATGGACATACCCAGTATTTATAGGACATAGTCATTACGCCTTAAGACCGTGAGATCAACTCTTATTGTTATCCCTGGAAGATACTTTGATCGCACCAAACGTCATATCTTATATAGTGTGACAATTAGGGTGATACTTTTGAGTATCGGAACGGGGTAGTTGAGACGAGGGGTCAACAGCGGGATTTGTCAGTCCGCATAGCCAGATAGATACTCTAGGGCCCACTCGGTGAGATTATTTCAAATGAGTTTGCAAACATGTGACTAGGTCACCAGCTGACATAATATCATAGACGAGTAGAAGATAGCGATGTCGGTAACGAGATCATGCTAGGTATGGAGATATCTAAGAATGATGCTCGGACACGCTAAGTATCGCCATGACAAAGGGTTAAGACTAGACGTCCAGGTTTGATAGATGAAAGTTATTCGTTATATCACAGAGATTAATTCATGGGGTCCAGGCCTACGAGTTAGTCGTTGATCATAGAGGAGTCTTGATCATACATGTTATTATATCGAACCGCTAGGGTAACACACTTAAGGGGTTTCGGCAAGACAACCGGAAAGGAAAGAGATCACCGGGAACGTCCCGGGAATGGTCCGATGGAGATCGGGCAGCGACAAAAGAGTTTTCAGAGCTAGAATAAATTATATATAATATGTTTGATATTAATTAGTGTAATTAATGTGCAAATATGATTTATATATTTATTTTCGAATTTATTTAGGCTGATTTCCCTAAATGGGCCTTCTGGTCGAAAGAAGGCCCAAGAGGGGAAAATTCCTCGAGGGAATTCGGTGGGGGTCAAGGTGGCCGGCCTAGGTGGGCCAAAAGGGGCCCACCAGGTGGCTGGCGCACCAAGGGAGCCGCACCAGGCAATGGGGGATAGTCCCACATTGCCTGGCTGCTAAGGTTGGCTCCCCCTGAGAGCCTATATAAGAAGGGGCACCCCTGGCCTTTTAATTCACCAATTAATTCCCCAATTCTCACTCGATCTCGTGATTCCCTTTGTCGGAGTTGCGCCGAGTTGAGAGGGGGATCTCTTCCACCATAGCCCGATGCCGCGCTTCTGGTGTTCCGGTCCAAGTCTTCCGCTGCTCGTCCTGGACTGGAGCTCCGGAGGCCGTCGTCTCCACCGTATGTGTGTGACGCCCTGCGAGGTGCTGCGCTAGCGGTACTCGGAGGCCTACTTCCTCCACCCGACCTCGAGGTCATCTTCGTCGTCTTTGTCGCACCGAGTTCTTCGCGACCTAGAGGTCGGCTACGTCGTCTTCGTCGTCAACGCTTGTGCGGGAGCGTAATCCCCGCTATTCGGTCTACGAGGGTATGTATTCCGATCTCCGCCGTACTTCTGTATCTGCATAGTGTAGATCTTGGCTAGTTTAAGGATATCGTTGCTAGGAAATTTTTTGTTTTCTGCACACGATCCCCTTCAGTGGTATCAGAGCCGATCTATCGTAGATATAGTTGTACGCTGTTAGAACCCGTGTTCTGCACGGGGGCACCGTTCCTGTTATTTGCTACCCTCTAGCGTGCACTTGTGATTCCAGCGGCATCGAGTTGATGAAGCGGCCCGGATCGACTTTACGCGTACGCTTACGCGAGACTGGTTCCACTACTGACATACGGCTTGTACCGTATCTGTGGCTGGCGGGTGCCTGTTTCTCTCTCTTTAGTTGGCTTTGCATTTTCAATGGAGGGCCCGAAAGGGATGTTTAAACATGCAATTATTGGATCGTTGTTATGGTCATAAGGTTCGTAGGTATGAAGCGGTTCTATTTACGAAAGCCCCAAGCCACGTAAAATATGCAAAAGATAAAGTAGAAGCGTCTAACTTTATTTTGCAGGGGCTATGTGATATGGTCAAGTTAGGTTTATTAAATTGTTTATAAACTGTAGGCGCCAAGAAGACCATGGTGCAATGGACTATATCACATTGCATTACATTTGATGTTTTGTGTGCATCTTATATTGTGTGATTGTATATATAGTAAATATTAGTTGCACGGCGGTAGCTATATAAGATGATCCCTTCAAAATACCCCTAGTGTTCTCCCTCCAACGCGCACAACCAAGAAAGTTCTACGTTATGAGGCAGGCCGTGATGATCGGGTGTCAGACATCTCGTCGTTCGCATACAGTGGGTGTAAGCCATGTTGCACAAGCGTCTGCGTGGAGGTTTATGGTGGCGATCCTAGCATATTCATAAATATGGCCTCGGAACAGGGAGACCGAAAGGTCGAGCACGAGTCACAAAATTGGTGTGGCGGACTTTTTTCTACTCTTAAAGTTGTGCCGCCGACTCTGATGATGAGGGGCGGTGCAATGGATGGGGGTCGTGTAATCGCTTAAACGACCAGAAGGGATGTTCGTTTGAGTGGGAGTTCGGATTGTTATTTTCTAAAATACTAGAACTCAGAATATAATGAACAGAGTCTGTTTTGCAAACCTTTGTAGATATTAACCATTGTGATAGCATCTTTTCAAATTTGGCGCATTCCTGCGATGGAGAAACTTAAAAGGTTGGGTCCAAACTTCATAGTTTTATGCTTTAGCTTGAGGATACTCCTTGTTTAAACCGTTAGCTCTTTGTGTTACAATACCCACTAGGAGATAACCCCGGAGATTCCGTTGACAAAAGATAATTTGGATTATCAGATTTTGTGCGGATGATATCATCATAGTCCAGTGTATACTATGATCTCTGCCATAGAGAACCAACGGTGGGTACGAGTTTTTAGATCGCGAACATATGATATGGTCGCTAAACTCGGGGTACCCCAAACGTTGGGTTGATGAAGTTTATCAGTACGTTGACTGATTGTCTTCTCAACCAAGATGGAAGAGAATATACATATTGAGGGAGCACGTGGCGGTCATACTTAATGACATATGTTCATACTTGATGAACACTAAGACGCCTCGCTCAGCTCAATCACTGGATGACAGACATCGTTGCCAAGTGAAAATCCTCTGTCATAGACTATGTCATGTTAGGGGAATCGTTCACCTTCATGGTTCTTGATTACGGTGGAAGTATCAAGAAAATGAAACAGATCGCCGGAAGTCATCAATGATGATGGTGTATATATGATATACATGTTATGAATGTTTTAGCTAAGCAAGTACTCACAGTAGTGACTAAGTTTTGAACTAGTCATGTTTTGTGAAAACTAGGTTTACTGCTTGAGTAGCTTGAAAGGATGAGGCGACATTGTGTGTTGATAATGGCAGTCAAGTTGTTGTGATGGCCATAGACACTCTCCCTCTAGATCTACCATTTGAATAAATTCTTTATGATCGCCTGTTAGTATGATCGTTACAAGTGTGTCTCCTCTAGCGAGACACTTGTTCATACATGATAGTGACAAATTTGGTGTCCTATATTTATGAAGTAATGATCATATGCCGATTTGAATTTAGATGGTAGAAGCTCCCACATTGATAATATTAATGCCAAAGGACACAAACTTAATAAAGACACCACATATGTGTGGCACTACCGTTTAGTCATGTCAATGTTATAGTCAATGCATTAGCTCCATACCGGAGGGATCTACAAGTCCTAAGATTTGATCTTTTGACACTTGCAAAATAACTGTGACACCGTTTTTGGAAAGCGGGCATATAACTTATTGATAGTCATACATAGAGATGTATGTGGTTCAATGAAGTAATTGACGGGTAGTGGAGACCTTTATTTCGTGAACTTCACTGAACGTTTTGAGTATAGCTTGTTGAGAATCGTGCATATGGGTGTATGTGAATCAATGAAGTACTTTAACGTGTAGTGGAAGTCTTTATTTCATAGACTTCATGAATATTACGAGTAGATATATGGATATCCACTCCAGGGAATGTTAGTCTGAAATTTTGATTCGATCAAACAAAGTTCAGAGTGAAGCAGGAAATAAACTTAACAAGAAAATCAAATTCCCGCGATGCAGATCGAGGAAATGAAGATTTGAGTTATAATGTTGGCACATCATTGGAAGACTTGTGAGAAGAGTTCCACAAATTACGTCGCATGGAACACCATAGTGTCATGGTGTGTTAGGACGTCGTAATTACACCCTATCGGATAGTGTGTGGTAAATAAATCTCTTACCGAATTATTGTGATCATTAGAGTCATATGGTAGAAATGTAAACACTCATGTTAGCAAATAGGGAAACCATTTGAATCCATGGAGACAATACCATTCGAGTGATGGCATGGATTTTGAGTCTGGATTGTCGTTTCAGCAATTTAGTGTTTCGAAGTAATCGAACCTAAAATGGATTAATCTTTGTAGTATACCCTACCTAAAGAGTTAGTTGGGTACATGTCTCACGACAGAGGCAAAATCTTTGCCGGGATATACCTTGCAAAAGAAATAGTTTCTTGTCCAAGGGTATAAGTGAGAAATAAAGTAGAGCGAGACGAAGTTGGTGAACTTCCTCTCCAGACATCGCATTGGCGCAACCGAAAGTGTGTTCAGTGTCAGGCTCCACAGCTTGAAAAAGCTGATGATTCAAGATCATGATGTTCTGAGCTCATACTAAGAGCGTAGGCATACGAGGTTGTGTTCCACACTGTGTGTTACGACAATCTTGTTATGAAGGTCATATTAATGGAATATGATAGACCTACGAACTACGAAGAAGAGATGGTGGACCTAAGTCCGAGAAATGGCTATGAGTCATTTATGATCCAAAATAAAATCCATATACGATTACCAGGTAATGACTTGGGAGATCTTCTTGATGGCATCTAGGATGTTAATAGTCTATGGAAGATAATAGACATTGAGAAGGATCGATTTGTCGTGAAACAGTTCCGACAGATTCAAAAGTTGACCACATGAGAGTTTGTCTCAAGCGGCGAAGCCTAAATCTATTCTGGGTCATACAGCAATTACTATAATTTCGAATGAGAAATTGATAGATGGATGAGAAAACCATGGTTCTTAATAGTGTCATTAAGAATGGTTTGTAATCCTGAGGATGCTAAACATGTATGCAAACTTCAGTGGCCCATTCATGGGCTGAAGCAAGCATATCGGAGCTAGAATCTTCACTTTGATAATGTGTTCAAAGGATTTTGGAGTTGTCCAAAATAGTTGAAGAAACCTACATTTGCAAAGAAGTGAGTGGGAGCAAAGTAGCTTTCCTTAATCTTATATGCGGAAGGCATATTTGAGTGGGAGCTAAGTAGCTTTTCCTTGATCTTATATGCGGAAGGCATATTTGAGTGGGAGCTAGGTGTCATTCGTGATTTTGTATGTAACGACATATTGAATGACACAGATCCTCTAGTAGAGTGTAAAGGATTATTTAAGTGATTAAATTTTCTATGAAATGAAGTTAGGAGTATTAGGCATCCGATTTATAATTGTATAGATCAGAAGGGGCTTAATAACATTAGGTCGGAATATTTCCTAAGTCAAGATTCTGAAGTGTTTCAGAATAGGACAAGCAAAGAAAGAGGTTCTTGCTTGTATGACTAGGTAAAATATTAAGTTTATCTTGGCATTTTCAGTAATAGCAAATGATGTTCGACATTATATATGTATCAGACATAGATGCTATCAGGCTGAAAGCTCGACTTGGTGTGACCCGAGTTCTTGGTTGAAGAACAGGTTCTAGAGTGATCCTTGTGTGGATCAATGAACAAACGTTAAGTTTATTCTTTAGTGTCTATGAGAACTGAAGATATGTTTTCTAGTAAAGGGTAAGAGTGGAAAGACAACTTGCCGTAAAGCGGTTACGATGATGCAAGGTATGACACTGACCCATACGACTAGAAATCTCTTATAGGAGATGTCCTTTATTTTGAAGATAGATATGGTTAGTTTGCGAAGTCGCATATGAATGCACTGTCGCATAATCTACATAGGTATAGAATATATCGCGACTTCAGAAGTAGCAAGTGTGATTGGACTGAGCAGTTTTCCGAGCGTAGGTGGTCCCCTTAATAGATCTCTTAGACTTTTAAGGCGCATGCTACGCGAATGCTCGAGTCTCGCTCCATCCACTAGGATATATTTCACCGTCATTGTAAGATACGGGATTATGTCAAACTAGGTGACATAGAACTGTTGCAAAGCACATATAGGTCTCAATGTGTGAGATATATTGATTGTATTCCTCTTCCACGAGGCGAGCAGGCACCAAGATGCTATGGGTGTTGAGCTTTTACCAAGTTGTAAACTAGATTAAGTGTTACTCTAGTGCAAGTGGGAGTCTGAAGGGAATATGCCCTAGAGGCACTTAATAAACATAGTTTTTTGGCAATATCCCAATCGTTCATTATATGTTTTATACCATGCTATTACTATATTAAGCGAAAACATTAATACAGGTGTGGTAGATAAACAACCAGGTCCCTAGTAGCCTCTACTAAGACTAGTTTCGTTGCGCGATTGATGATCGAGGTTTTCCGATCATAGGTCATGGCGCCGGTCGGCAACGGAAGTCATATCGTTAGGTGTAACGATGTGATGGACATACCCAGTATTTATAGGACATAGTCATTACGCCTTAAGACCGTGAGATCAACCCTTATTGTTATCCCTGGAAGATACTTTGATCGCACCAAACGTCATATCTTATATAGTGTGACAATAACGGAGATACTTTTGGGTATCAGAAGGGGGTAGTTGAGACGGATTTGTCAGTCCGCATAGTGTGACAAATGTCAACAGCGGGATTTGTCAGTCCGCATAGCCGGATAGATACTCTAGGGCCCACTCGGTGAGATTATGTCAAATGAGTTTGCAAACATGTGACTAGGTCACCAGCTGACATAATATCGTAGACGAGTAGAAGATAGCGATGTCGGTAACGAGATCATGCTAGGTATGGAGATATCTGAGAATGATGCTCGGACACGCTAAGTATCGCCATGACAAAGGGTTTAAGACTAGACGTCCAGGTTTGATAGATGAAAGTCATTCGTTATATCACAGGGATTAATTCATGGGGTCCAGGCTTACGAGTTAGTCGTTGATCATAGAGGAGTCTTGATCATACCTTTTATTATATCGAACCGCTAGGGTAACACACTTAAGGGGTTCGACAAGACAACCGGAAAGGAAAGAGATCACCGGGAACGTCCCGGGAATGGTCCGATGGAGATCGGGCAGCGACAAAAGAGTTTTCGGAGCTAGAATAAATTATATATAATATGTTTGATATTAATTAGTATAATTAATGTGTAAATATGATTTTATATATTTATTTTCGAATTTATTTAGGCTGATTTCCCTAAATTGGCCTTCTTTCTTCCTCAAGGGAATTCAGTGGGGGTCAAGGTGGCCGGCCTAGGTGGGCCAAAAGGGGCCCACCAGGTGGCCGGCGCACCAAGGGAGCCGCACCAGGCAATGGGGGATAGTCCCACATTGCCTGGCTGGCAAGGTTGGCTCCCCCTGGGAGCCTATATAAGAAGGGGCACCCCTGGCCTTTTAATTCACCAATTAATTCCCCAATTCTCTCTCGATCTCGTGATTCCCTTTGTCGGAGTTGCGCCGAGTTGAGAGGGGGATCTCTTCCACCATAGCCCGCTGCCGCGCTGCTGGTGTTTTGATCCAAGTCTTCCGCTGCTCGTCCTGGACTGGAGCTTCGGAGGCCGTCGTCTCCAGCGTATGTGTGTGACGCCCTGCGAGGTGCTGCGCTAGCGGTACTCGGAGGCCTACTTCCTCCACCCGACTTCGAGGTCATCTTCGTCGTCTTCGTCGCGCCGAGTTCTTCGCGACCTAGAGGTCGGCTACGTCGTCTTCGTCGTCAACGCTTGTGCGGCAGCGTAATCCCCGCTATTCGGTCTACGAGGGTATGTATTCCGATCTCCGCCGTACTTCTGTATCTGCATAGTGTAGATCTTGGCTAGTTTAAGGATATCGTTGCTAGGAATTTTTTTGTTTTCTGCACACGATCCCCTCTAGTCTCATGTACGTGGACATGTAAGGTTAGTCTCCATGCCGCTTCATCTCACTATGCCGCTAGGATCCAACTTACTTCAAAGATAGTAATAACATGATCAAAAAATGTTTATGTCTAAAGTGAAAGACAAGATTAGGAAAGAGGGAAAAGATAGAAAAAAGGATGTAGAATCTTCTCCTTGCTTCCTTTTCTTCTTGATGTGATGACTTCATTGCAATTTTGTAGACTTGATGGTTTTGAAGACTTGTTGGTGTTGATAGCCTCCAGGTTGGTCTTGAATATAACTTAGTCATCAAGAGGTCTAAGAGAAGAAGGGAGAAAAGAGAGAGAGGAAGCAAGACTTAGAAAATATTGTTGGTTGGTCTTAATGGACTTCTTCTTGCTTTTCTTCTAAGTGCTTCTACTCCTTGAAGATACTTGTGAAGTCTTGTTTTCTTGGCTAAGTCCTTCATTTATGATCCGAAATAAAATCCATATACGATTACCAGGTAATGACTTGGGAGATCTTCTTGATGGCATCTAGGATGTTAATAGTCTATGGAAGAGAATAGACATTGAGAAGGATCGATTTGTCGTGAAACAGTTCCGACAGATTCAAAAGTTGACCACATGAGAGTTTGTCTCAAGTGGCGAAGCCTAAATCTATTCTGGGTCGTACAGCAATTACTATAATTTCGAATGAGAAATTGATAGATGGATGAGAAAACCATGGTTCTTAATAGTGTCATTAAGAATGGTTTGTAATCCTGAGGATGCTAAACATGTATGCAAACTTCAGTGGCCCATTCATGGGCTGAAGCAAGCATATCGGAGCTGGAATCTTCACTTTGATAATGTGTTCAAAGGATTTTGGAGTTGTCCAAAATAGTTGAAGAAACCTACATTTGCAAAGAAGTGAGTGGGAGCAAAGTAGCTTTCCTTGATCTTATATGCGGAAGGCATATTTGAGTGGGAGCTAAGTAGCTTTTCCTTGATCTTATATGCGGAAGGCATATTTGAGTGGGAGCTAGGTGTCATTCGTGATTTTGTATGTAACGACATATTGAATGACACAGATCCTCTAGTAGAGTGTAAAGGATTATTTAAGTGATTAAATTTTCTATGAAATGAAGTTAGGAGTATTAGGCATCCGATTGTATAGATCAGAAGGGGCTTAATAACATTAGGTCGGAATATTTCCTAAGTCAGGATTCTGAAGTGTTTCAGAATAGGACAAGCAAAGAAAGAGGTTCTTGCTTGTATGACTAGGTAAAATATTAAGTTTATCTTGGCATTTTCAGTAATAGCAAATGATGTTCGACATTATATATGTATCAGACATAGATGCTATCAGGCTGAAAGCTCGACTTGGTGTGACCCGAGTTCTTGGTTGAAGAACAGGTTCTAGAGTGATCCTTGTGTGGATCAATGAACAAACGTTAAGTTTATTCTTTAGTGTCTATGAGAACTGAAGATATGTTTTCTAGTAAAGGGTAAGAGTGGAAAGACAACTCACCGGCTAGTGCGACCTAGTCGCCAGGCTATCCGGCGTAGCCCCTTCGTCATCATCTTGACAAGGACGGCAGGCGCCGTCCTGCACCATCATTGTTCCCCTGTCAGAGACAAGACATGTCTTTGCCCATCCCGGATAGCCTTTTCCGGATTGCCGGGCTAGGCATGTCAGGTCTTGTCGTACCGTTGTCGAACCGGCTGACGCGCTTCCGTGTCAGGCGGGAGGTGACCATGCTTCAGTGTCAGGCGGAAATGTACTTCCTCCCGCACCATACGGAAAAGCCTGCTACAGACCGTTGACGGTCTACCGGGATCGTTCATACCGGTTGCCTCTATACGTGCCTCCGTGAACCTCTCCTGCACAAGATCAAGACCGAGACAGAGACTCCGGTTAGTACTTACTCGGATCGCCTATCCGGTGAAAGCGGATACATCTCCTTCCGGGCCTCTTCTCGGAGCCCGAGGACCGGGATCCTTTCCGGTGGCATCCGAGCTTGCCCGTGGATGAGCATCTCTAGGCCTAGCCTCCCGAAGATGTCTTGGCCTATCAGCAAAGACATCTTCGAGAAGCTAGTTCTTAGAGGAACCATCCGCTGATGCTTGTGCAGCCATTGTGGAGGTCGGGGGTGTCTATTTATAGTTGCCAGTGTTGACCCTTGCGGTTGCCAGGAGGCACTTTGCCCTCTACCAGTGCCCAAGGGTCAAGCTGCCCCTTCAGCACACCAGGGGGTGTCCCTTAGCCTCGCCAAAGGTCAGTCACTGTTTACATACTGCTGGGTTATTCCGGGATCTGCCCCTACCCGGGGGGCAGCCCCCCGACACTAGTCCCCGAAGCTGGTGCTGCACAGCGACCTCGGATGATGTGCGGGATCAGCTTTAATAACAACCATCTTGTGAGAACACATGACACCGTCCTTTTACTCCATGCCGAGATCGATTCTTCCCGAGATCTTATTACCGAGCTCTTCCCACCGAGACTGTGTTAACCGGGAGGCGAAGCCTGCGACCGGATAACACCATCTCAGTGAATTTTGACCGTTGGCTTCACGATGAACTCGAGATTGCGAGCTGGGGCCCACCCGACGTCGCGTCCGAGCAGAAACGCACTCGAGTGCTCCTGCCCGGGCACGCCGTCGTTTGGGTTCCCGTGCCGGGAGCCGCAGCCGATCCGGAACATAACCGTTGGGGCCGTGTGACCCTCGGTGTGGCCGGATCGGGCGCTCCGGCTAGCGCCACGTGGTGCGCTGCGCAGAACAGATCCCACCCACGATCGTGGAGATCGTGGGCGGGAAAATCGGAAACCGCTCCGGAATCCCCCCCCATAAATAGGGGACCAGAACGGTTTCCCCTCCTTCTTCCTCTCCTTCGCATTTTCCTCCCTCGCTGTCTCGAGCGCCCCGCTGCCGCTGCATTCGTCGCCGTTCGCCGGAGCCCGGACACCGTCGCCCTCGCCGACCTTCTCTTCTCCGGTGAGTTCCTCTTCTCCGCTCTGATGATTTTCTTCGGTAGAACAACCGCCCGACTCCGGCCGTGCCGTAACACCAGTGCGGTTGAGCCGCCGCCGGTGAGCACAACTTGAGCGGCGCGCACGAGGAGCACGGCGATGATGTACCGTCGCGGTAGGATGTAGATCATTCACTCGCATTGCGCCTCGTCCGAGTCTAGCGCGAGCCTATTTTCCTCCTTTTTGTTTTGATTTTCTAGCACACGGTAGATCTTATTTCCCACCAACTCGGTTGCGTTTAGGAGTTTGTGATCCGGCATCCTAGCTTACGTTAGACTAACTCCGACTAATTGCCGCTGCGCCTGCAGAGTAGCTCGGATACATTTGCAAACTTCTTCGACATGGGTGAAGAACGTATCCGGGGGTGCTGGGATGGGTCCGAGACCAAGCAGTCAGATCTGGACTGGTTGTATCGGACTCACCGGATTCCTCCGGAAGTCGAGAGCCGTCTCCCGGAGGAGGAGGTTGCACCGGAACCCCAACCCGGGGAATACGTGGTATTCCTCGCGCACTTCGAGCGTGGGTTTGGGCTTCCGGCTAGCCCCTTCTTCCGCGACTTCCTCGACACTTACGACCTTCAACCTCACCATCTTCCCGCCAACGCCATTATGATGCTCTCGGTCTTCACCACCTACGCGGAGGCATACCTCGGCATATGGCCATTTTTGGATCTCTAGGCCAAGTATTTCATTCTTCGCCGCCAAGCCATCCCCAACCCGGATAAGAAGATAAAAGACTTAGTCGATTGCGGAGCGGCCACCATCATCCCTCGCGCGGACTCCGGATTCCCTATAGTCAAGGGACTAGAGTCCTGCCGGAAGTGGCAGCGCAGCTTCTTCTACGTGAAGAACCGGGAGCAGCCGGGAGATGGTCCGGGATCCTCGAATCCGGACTTCATCAATCTGCCGGAGTTCGTTATTGGTCCTCCGCGCGAATTCCGTCTGTGGAAGCAGCTTCCCGATAACGACGAGGTCAATTGCATGCACGACGTTCTGAACGTGCTAAACGAGAAGATGACCGGCGATGATCTCCTTCGTTGCTTCATCATTCGCCGCGTCTGCCCCCTTCAAAACCGAGTGCACAAGATGTGCCATATGGCCGGGAACGTAGACCCTACCCGGACCAGTATCTTTGGGCTAGATCACGCAGGGGTCGTCCGTCGCGTTCGAGCTATTGCCCGGACGGAGATGACGGATGACTACTCTTGGGGTGTCATTGGGGGATCCCGGAAAAAACCATGCCAACAGGTGCTCATATCTGTCTTTCGTGCATTCGCCTTCGTACATGCGTTCACCTGGACACCGACACGGCCTGATTTGTTTGCGCAGTTGTTCGAGCGTCAAATCGAAGAAGACGCTGTCCACGCCAACGGGACTTACGCGCCGAACTTCCCAAAACCGGACGAGATGCCGAGGGAGGACCCCGACGGCGAGGACCATCTCGCCATTCCTTTCGTCAAGGCTGCTGCTCCGGGTAATCCTTCAACCTCAGAGGCAGTTTCCATTTCTTCGGATGATGAGGATGAGATTGACTGCCAGATTCTCGATGTTATTGACGCTCTCCCTCTGAATTGGGCCTCAGCAGTGGTTCCGAAGCCAACAACCGGGACCAAACGTGCCGAGAGCCGGAAGCGCGCGGCTTTCGACACCGAGGGGGCCGATAACTCCGGCAACGCCCCCAAGAGGAGCAAGCCGAGTAAGGCCCAGTTCTTTTGGCGGCTTCTCCGAGAAGCTGCCCCTCCCCCAGCTTCTTGGAGAAGCCGCCCCTAAAATTTGAGAGGGCTTCCAAACTCAATGTTAGCTTCCTATTTTGGAAGCCTAGCTAAAATTTTGAGGCGGCTTCTCCAAGAAGCTTGTGGAGGGGCAGCTTCTCGGAGAAGCTGTCAAAAGAACTGGGCCTAAGAAAACTACCGAGAAGCCTTCTCGGCGTCGGCAAAGGGGTCCTCCCACTGTGGATTCCGGGTACGTTTTCCTTGCCTTATGTTATCTGACTTTGTTTTCTCCACAACTATTACTAAGACATTTCCTTTCAGGGATGCGCTCGAGCTCCCGTCACCTGCTGTTCCTCCTCCTCCCGGGACTCGGACTCCCAGCCCGGCTCGGGCTTCTCCTTCACCTCCTCGCCCTTCTACTCGAGGAAGTAAGCCTGCCGCCTCCGGTGCCGCACCGGCTACCGTTGTGACCCCGGATGCACATCCGGTGATCGACGAGACCCCGGTGCAGGCCACGACCACCTCGGGAGAAATTCTTCTTCCGGAGAGTCCGCGCCGGGTGCCTGGGCTTGAGGCAGAGATCCTTAGCCCTCGCCGGCAACCCGCGGCAAGCGGCCCCTCTCGGCCAACCGCGACCAAGACCATCTCGGAGAAACAGCCCACAGCCTCCTCCCGGCGAGCTGATCAACCTCCCTTGAAGTCTCGCGCCAAGGTTGCTGGACAGAAAATACCTTCTGCCCCGCCTGCAGCTGCCCCGCATCCTCGGCCCGCGACTTGGTGCTGCGCACGGGTACGTTTTCATCGTTACCACCGCCTCCCGCCGAGATCCCTACTGCTGCCTTGCGGATGTTGCGAGCAACCGTCAGCTCCTTTGTACCTTCAGGATCCCGGGACGCTGTTGCTACTCGCGGTGCCGGCGGCTCCGGCATACAGGTTGTTGACGAATACAACCAGGCCTGGCTTGCCGCCGACGCCTCCGAGACTGCAGGAGACTTGCACGCTGCAGGCCCAAGCCGCAACGCTCAAGCCCTGCATGCTCTCCAGGTGGCCGCGTTGGATGTTACTCGGGTGACCGAGGTAAGCTTGTTCTCTTTCTTTTATCAAAAAATACTTGTTCCTTCCACCACCACTAGTCCCCGAGATTGGTGCTTAGTGCTCTAGATTCCACCGAATAGCAGATCACTAGGTTCCAATCTTAGAGAAAAATTCAGGACTCGGACACCGAGTCCCCGAGATCCTCCCAACCGGGTAGCTTGCTTCAAAATTTGCTCCATCGCCACTAGTCCCCGAGATTGGTGCTTAGTGCTCTAGATTCCACCGAATAGCATATCACTAGGCTCCAATCTTAGAGAAAATTGCAGGACTCGGACACCGAGTCCCCGAGATCTTCCCAACCGGGTAGGTTGCTTCAAAATTTGCTCCATCACCACTAGTCCCCGAGATTGGTGCTTAGTGCTCTAGATTCCACCGAATAGCAGATCACTAGGCTCCAATCTTAGAGAAAATTGCAGGACTCGGACACCGAGTCCCCGAGATCTTCCCAACCGGGTAGGTTGCTTCAAAATTTGCTCCATCACCACTAGTCCCCGAGATTGGTGCTTAGTGCTCTATATTCCACCGAATAGCAGCTCACTAGGCTCCAATCTTAGAGAAAATTGCAGGACTCGGACACCGAGTCCCCGAGATCCTCCCAACCGGGTTCCTTACATCTTTTCCAGACTAATTCCTCCTTCTTTGTCTTGATTTCAGGAGTGCAGCCAGAAACGCCGCAACATCTTCAACCGGGTTCTTGCTGACCTCGGTCAGTCCAAGAAGTGCGAGGAGCGCCTCCGGGAGGAGCGAGACGCCGCGCGCAAGATCTCGGTAGACCAGAAGGCTACCCTTGCCACCGCGCAAGCCGAGATCGCGCGACTCAACAGCGAGCTCGACAAAGCTAAGGCTGCCGCGTCCGAGCTGAAGACGCGCTTCATTGAGGCGAGCAAGAAGCAAAAGGAAACCTTGGACCAGTCCGTGGAGCGTGCTCATCTTGCCGAGACCGGGCTGGCTCTCCTTCGGTCACGGTCCGATACTTGGCTCCCCGAGCTTACTGTATTGAACCGGGATCTGAACAGTAAGTGGACCGACATCCCCCTTCTCTTGTTGCTTCCTTTCTTTGCTGTTGTTTTTCTTATGACCCAGCCGTTTGACAGCTCTTCTTTTTAAAGGGGAATTCGAGCACTCCCGGGAGGCTGCTGTTCTTGCCGTCGCTGCCGCCCGAGAGAAGCGCGCCGGGAAGGGTCCTGCCTCGAAAGTCTGGGACATCGAGGATCATCTCACCGCTCTGAAGGCCTGGATAGTGCCTCTTCGGTCTATCGGGACTGAACTGCTGAGCGCTGCGGTCCACGTCCACGGCGCACTGTGGCCGAGTATCCGCGGGACGCTCTCGATTCCCGAGCTCGCGAGCGCACTCCGGGGTGCCGGGAGACGCATCCACGCCTGGAAGCGTTCCGGTGCGCGGGCTGGTGCCGACCAGGTCTTGACCCAAGTACTTAGCTGGTACGAAGGCCTTGATCTGGAGGCGATCCAGCGCCTGCGGACGGTTTCTCCGTGGGTCACCGATCCGGAAAAGGTTCGGCGCCGACAAGAGGTGGCGCACCGCATCGCCTCGTGGGCCAGCATCCGTGCCTTCACCGCCATCGCCGTTCCTTCTGACTCTGAATCAGATTATGAGGACGACGAAGATACCGGCGCTACCGGCGACGCGGAAGAGGAGACTCTGGAAGAAGACGATGCCGCCTCCGGTGCTGCGCCCGAGACCGTGGTGCCCCGGGATGCTGCGACTTCGCCGAGACCCGAGGTCTCCCAGACCGAGGTGCACCCCGACGTCCCGAGTAGTGCTGCCGGAACTGAAGCCGAAGTCGCTCCCGCTGCTGCTCCTGCTGCTTCTGCTGCTGCTGCTCCCGAGGTCCCCATCGAGAAGCCGACTTCCCCTATCGCTTGAAAAACTCAAGAGTAGACTCGTTAAACCCCCGAGATGCCGGGTGCAAGATGTATCGTATACTTAAACTATTTTCGCTTCGCATTGAACTACCTACTCGAACCACTTATGTCAATTTATTCTGTTATGAGTTCCCGAATTGCCTTTCATGTTTACCGTACTTAGGTAATTTCTGCTCTTGTCTACCATTTCGGCGTTCGACAGTCGAGTCACAAAACTCCACATACGGCATACATTACTTAAAACAACCCGAGTTCCGGCTAACCGAATTCCCGATATAAACTTAGTAAAAAACAAGCATGCCGGATAAGTTCCTGCTCCAAGTCCCCGAGACTATTTTCGTGTTTCCCACCTTCCCTCTCTTTGCTCTTGACTACCATTTCGGCGTTCGTCAGTCGAGTCACAAGATGATTTCACATGACATACATTACTTTGATTTTGAGAATCGGACTCGGAACTTTCCCGGCATGCACACAATATAAGAGATAGCTATCCGGCAGTCCCCGGGTTCCTTCCCGGGATGCCGGTATAAAACAATAAATAAACTTGACGAAACAGAAGTAAAAAAGAGCACAGAACCAGGCAGTCCCCGGGTTCCTCCCGGGGTGCCTTACTTCCATAAATATTGAAAATTGAGATACAACATACACTGAGCCCTTTATGTGTAAAAGGGTCGAAGTAGAGCTACATTCCATGGACGCTTGGTTTCCTCACCGGATTTGTCCATTACACCTTTCCTAGCCTCCTGTGCATCTACAAGGTAATAAGAATCATTGTGCAATGCCCTGCTTATCACGAAAGGTCCCTCCCATGGAGGTGACAACTTATGCATTCCGGCCGTGCGTTGGATGAGCCTCAGCACCAAATCCCCTTCTCGGAACACCCTCGGGTGTATTTTCCGGCTATGATATCGGTGAAGATTTTGCTGGTAAATTGCAGATCGAGAGAGTGCCAACTCCCTTGCCTCTTCGAGTAAATCAACATCATCTTCTCGGGCCTCCTTTGCCTCAGTCTCGGTGTACATTGTTACTCTCGGGGAATCATACTGTATGTTGGTTGGGAGGACTGCCTCGGCACCGTATACCATGAAAAATGGGGTGTACCCGGTAGATCTGTTCGGTGTAGTCCGGAGACCCCACAAGACCGCTGGCAACTCCTCTATCCAGCATCCCGGAGTTCTCAACAGTGGTTCGATCAAACGAGCTTTGATGCCGGCCAAGACCAAGGCATTTGCTCTTTCGACTTGCCCGTTCGCTTCCGGGTGTGCAACTGATGCTACATCGAGCCGGATTCCCTTCTCAGCACAAAATCGAGCGAATTCCCCCACAGCAAAATTAGTGCCATTATCAGTGATAATGCTGTGCGGGTATCCGTATCTCAAGATGATGTCTTTCAGGAATTGCACAGCGGTGTGTCCATCGCACTTCCGGATTGGTTTGACCTCTATCCACTTGGTGAATTTGTCCACCATGACAAGTATGTGTGTCATATTGCCTCTTGCCGGTTTGAACTGCCCAACCATATCCAAACACCATACTGCGAATGGCCAAGTGATAGGGATCGTCTTCAGTGCTGATCCCGGCATATGTATCCGGTGAGCAAATCTCTGGCATCCCCCACACTTCCGAACAATATCTTCTGCTTGCTGCAATGCGGTGGGCCAGTAGAATCCATGCCGGAACACCTTTGCCACCAGGGCCCGGGATGATGCATGATGTCCACATTCCCCCTGATGTATTTCCACCAGCATCTCTTGTCCTTCTGCCGGTTCCACACACCTCTGGAGTACCTCAGTGACGCTCCTTTTGTACAGTTCTTGATTGATGACAGTGTATGCTTTTGATCTTCGCATTATCTGCCAAGCTTCCACTTCATTCTCCGGGAGGGTTCCTTGCGAGATGTAAGCCATAATGGGCTGTGCCCATCCCGGAACAGGTCTATCCGGGAACATGGGAGCGTCTATGTCCATTGGCTCTGCCGACATCACCTCTATCATCATCTTTCTTTGCCTCTCTGAACACTGCGCTTCAGTCCCCGGGTTCGATGTTATGCTCCCGACATCTACTTCCATGGGCACGGCATCTGAACCAGGCTCCTTGGGGATGAAGATAGATTCCGACTCGGGTGATGGTTGAATAGATGGCTTCCTCAAATGCTCTAGGGCTATCCTGGGTGGGATTGCATCCCGAGATGACCCTAGCTTGGACAAGACATCCGCTGCTTCGTTTTCTCCTCTGGGTATATGCTTGAATTCGCATCCTTCAAAAAATCCGGATATTTTCTGTACATGAAACCTGTATAAGGCCATGTTTGCATCGAGAGCATCCCAATTCCCCGACACCTGTTGTACTACGAGGTCGGAGTCACCGAAACACTCTATCCGGCGGATACCGATTTCCTTGGCGACATTCAGTCCATGAACCAAAGCCTCATATTCTGCGACATTGTTGGATGCCCGAAAATGAATTTGCAGCACATACTTCAGTACATCTTGTTTTGGGGAAGTGAGGACCACTCCTGCACCCAATCCGATCTTAGCCTTTGAGCCATCGAAATGCATCCTCCAGAAATTGTAATCCGGCATCGAAGGTTCATACTGCATCTCGGCCCAGTCTACCAAAAAGTCCGGCAGCGCCTGCGACTTGATGGCATCTCGTCTCTCATACGCCGGAGCATATGGAGACAACTGGATGGCCCATTTGGCTACTCGGCCGCTAGCGTCCTTGCAGCCGATGATCTCGGCCAGAGGAGCTTCGCACACCACTGTGATCGGGTGTTCCTGAAAGTAGTGCTTGAGCTTGGTCACTGCCATGTATACCCCATATGCCATCTTCTGGTAGTGCGGGTAGTTCTGCTTGGATTCCGAGATCACCTCACTGAGGTAATACACCGGCCTCTGTATCATCTTGCCCCCTTCTTCCCTTTCTACCACCATCGCCACACTGACTACTCGGTTGGTTGCGGCAATATACAGCAGCATAGGTTTCTTGGGTAATGGGGAAGCCAATACAGGTGCTGCTGAGAGCATTCTCTTCAAATCGTTGAACGCCGCATCAGCCTGCGGGGTCCAAACAAATGTCTTGCTCTTCTTCATCAGTTGATACAGAGGCAAGGCCTTCTCCCCAAGTCGGCTCACAAACCGACTTAGGGATGCCAGGCACCCGGTAAACTTCTGCACGTCCTTGAGGCGCACGGGCAACTTCATGCTATCAATAGCACGAATTTTACCCGGGTTGACTTCGATTCCCCGGCTTGAGATGAGGAAACCGAGTAAGTTCCCTGCCGAAACACCAAATGTGCACTTATCGGGATTCAACTTCATCCGGAACCTTCTTAAGTTTTTAAATGTTTCCCTCAGATCATCTATTAGTGAGGCTTTTTCTTTTGTTTTTATGACTATGTCGTCGACATAGACCTCGGCATTTCGGCCTATCTGGTCATGCAAGCATTTTTGCATGCATCTCTGGTATGTAGCACCAGCATTCCTCAAACCGAAAGTCATGACACGATAGCAATAAGCCCCATAAGGGGTGGTGAAAGCAGTTTTTAATTGATCATCCGGATTCAACGGTATCTGGTGAAAACCAGAATAAGCATCTAAGAAAGTCAAAAGTTCACTCCCGGCAGTGGAGTCTATTACTTGATCTATCCGGGGCAGTGGAAAGGGGTCTTTCGGGCATGCTTTGTTGAAGTTGGTGAAGTCGATGCACATGCGCCACACCTTAAGCAGGAGGGGATCATCCTTCTTCTTCTCTACCAGGACCAGATTCGATATCCAATCCGGGTGCAGCACCTCCATTATGAATCCAGCGGCCAGCAGTATCGCCAGGTGCTCCATGACCGCGGCTCTTCTTTCATCCGAGATGCGTCTAGTCGGTTGCTTCACCGGCTTCGCATCCGGTCTAACAAATAGAGAGTGCTCAGCCAACTCCCTCGGGACGCCTTGCAGATCGTCACTCGACCACGCAAAAGCATCCCGATTCTCACGGAGGAAGTCGACGAGCTCGCCTTCCTATTTGCTGTCCAGGTTGCTGCCAATGATAACTTGGCGCTCCGGGTTGCTAGGGTCCACACACACCTTCTTGGTCTCCTTGGGGGGCTGAAATGACGCACCCTGCCCCGGGTTCACCATCTCGGGCATTCCGAGTTGTGAGGTCTTGGCCATTGCCACCACCTGCTGAATCCTCTTCTTTTCTTCCGCGATCACCAGGGACTCAGCCAAGCACGATCCCGCCGAGGCACATTCCATGGAGCGCTTGTGGTCTCCCGAGATGGTGATTACACCGTTAGGTCCCGGCATCTTCATCTTGAGGTAGCCCACATGAGTCGAGATCATGAACTTGGCGAGGGCCGGTCTGCTGATCAGTGCGTGATACGGGCTCTCGAGGTCCACGACCTCGAACTCCAAGCTCTCGGTTCGGCAGTTCTCCCGAGTTCCGAATAGCACCTCAATCCAGATCTTTCCCATGGGCGAGCACGAGACTCCGGGCACAATGCCGAGGAAGGTTGTCTCGGTAGGTAACAGGGTGTTCATGGACACTCACAGCTTCAGCATCGTGTCCTTGTACATGATGTTAATGGCACTGCCATTGTCAATCAGAACCCGGCTGAAGCGGACGTTGAGGTTGGGTCCGACAAAAGTTGGGTCCACTACCAAGGCATACGCCCCCGGCTTAGGCATAACCCGGGGATGATCCTTCCGGCTCCACGTGATCTCCATCTCGGACCAGTGCAAGAACTTGGGCACTGCCGGAATCACAGCATTCACCTCCAGTGCACGTTGCCGCACACTCTTTCGGTCAGTGGGTTCGGTCACAAAGACCACATAGCTCTGATGAGCCTCCCGATAGTTACTCTGCTGCTGCCCGCCTTGGTTACCGTTGTCGTTCCGGGTGTGAACCACATTCCCCGGGCGAGGTGGGGGTCCTCTCGGAGGAGGGGGGAGTCGAACAGCGTTGGCCCCCGATGTCCGAGGAGGGGGTCTCGGGATATTGGGCCGAGATGCCGGAGCACTCTGCCGAATAGCTCCCGAGCTGCCTTCCTGCAACGTGCGCTGATACCAACTGCACTGCCGGGTAGAGTGGTTTGCGGGCTTGTTGGCCTCCAAAGTATGGTAGCAGCATGGCTTGTTCAGCATCTCTTCATACGTCAGGGGCTTCTTTTGTTTCACCCAGGTCTTTTGCACCTCCTGACTCTGACCCCAAGCCGGGCCACTTGTTTTTTGACGCTAGCTGTTGCCGGCATCCTCCTGCTCCCGAGTCACTGCTGCGACGTGCTGTGCGGCATGGTGATACTCGGGCTGACTCCTCTTATGGCCGAACTCTTGGCGATCATGGCTCCTGCTCGGTCCCGAACGCTGAGGTCCCGCATTCCTCCTGTTGGAGTCCCCGACATCCACCAAGGGTTGCATGGGATCTCCAAGCGTGTAGGTATCGGCGATGCGCATGGTCTCTGCCAAGGTGGTCGGCATCTTTCTTTGCAACTTCTGCCACAGCATTGAGCCATACCGGCATCCTTGCGCAAACCAGGAGATGGCCTGTGCCTCTACCACTCCTTCGCAAGAGTTGCGAATATTGCTCCACCGGGTAAGGTACTCCCGGTCAGTTTCGTTGCTCCTTTGCCTACAGATGGCAAGCTGCTGAGGCCTGTTAGGCCTTTTGTACGTGCTGGTGAAGTTGCTGATGAATGCTTCCTCAAAGTCTAGCCAACAGTCTATACTACCAGCTCTCATGTTGTTCAACCATATCCGGGCAGGTCCTTCCAACATCTGCGGTACGTAGCGTACCGCCCATCGTCTGTTTCCACCGGCTATGCTTACTGCAGTTACATAGTCGGTTAGCCAGTCCTCCGTCTTCTTGCTGCCGTCATAGGTCTTGGCACCCCTGTTGAGCTGAAAATTCCGGACAGGTGGCTCCCGCATGATCCGAGGTCCAAAGCAGGCAGGTCCCGGAGGCCCTTGCTCCTCCACCAACTCGGATTGGTGAATCCGGTCGAGCCGGAATCTGGCGTCTGCCGGGTTCAGCTGTCTGGTTCCTATCCGAGATCCCAAGGGGTTCTCGTCTGGCTGATACCCAAGCTGCTGCAGTCTCGAGTTGCCATCGTTGAGCCTGTTCTGCACAGGGATCATGGCCTGCTGGGGAACCGAGGCGACCTCCCTCTGCGGGTTTCCCTGAACATGAGGAGGGTTCCGGGGTGGATTTCCACGGCCGACCGGGTTATTGTTTCCTACACCCAGGTTACCATCCTCACGGGTACTTCCCGCCTGCCCCGAGTTACGCTGTTCGGCCTGTCCGGCTTGCTGGATACCGGCGAATGCCGGATCATAGGTCTGGAGCTGCTTGTTCTTCCCGGAACCTCGACTCCGGCTCTGGCTCTTGCTCTTGCTCTTGCTTCTGCTCGGATGCGGGGAAGAGGCCTCCCCATCCGATTTCTGGCTATTGGGTCTAGCAGAGTGCACTTGAGATCCTGCCGCGGGATTCTTCTTTTTGAACGCCCGATTCTGCCGGTTGGCCTCAATCACCAACTCGTTCACGCGTTCCTGCTGCTTGCGCAGGGTCTCACCGGATAACCCCACCAACTCGGCCATGGCGGCTTCGGCGGCTCTAAGAGTTTTCGCCGGTGAGCTATACACCGGCTTCTCCGCTGAAATCCGACTTCCCGTGTGACTGGTTGTGGCTCCACCAGCCAGTTCCTCATTCACCATACTTCCTTTCTTGCGCAGATCCGCGATGCGTTTGTCCGGGAGTCTACCTTAAGAAATCCGTGAGCTGCATTATACTCCCGGAGACTAGCATTGAGCTCGCGACGGATCTCGGCGATCTCTTGCGCTTCTGCGATTAGCAACTTCCTCTGCTCCTCCAAGTCAGCCGAGGTGACCTGGGTATCCGCCTCAGCAGCCACAGGTACAACTACCTTGGCCACCAGGCCCGAGAGAGGATCCAGACGACGCCGCGTCTGGGATGGCTGTGGATCACCATCCCGGGCTGCATCTCTTTCCTGCGGGGGCTTGGCCAAACGCTTGTGGCCGCTCCCGGTATCGCCGTCAGCGTCCTGGTATTCCTCCTCGGTTGCCCCGACCATCATTACCGCGACGGAACTCGGGGGGCGACCGGCACGCAGACCCCGAGCAGCGCAGATCATGGGCGGGTCCTCAGCTTCCAGGACCACGTCCGGGTAGCTGCAGATAACTTCGGTGGCGACGTAGGTGGTGAAACCACCGAAGTCAATGAGACACCCGTTCACCGGAAAGGGTTTGCTCCGGAAGCAACCTGTGTTGTCGCAGACGAAGTTCATCTCCCCTAGTCTTACGACTAGGCCAGAGAGAACCCGAACGTCGAAACGAACGGGGGAGCCCGTCCGGATGTGTTCACCAGCCAACGCCTCTGTCAGCCCCACGGTGGGCGCCAACTGTCGTGGTGGTGTCACGGCAGATGCCATACGATGGCTAATGTGTGGGGCCGATGGACGTTGGTGGATCCGGGGAGGGATAGCGAGCTTAAGAGCTCACACGGGGAGGATCCCGGTAAAACCGAGATCTCCCAGGAACAAGAAATAAGAACAAAGCACGAGGAGGAAGATCTAACAAACACGAACAAATGCACGAAGGCACACTACACACATGCGATATACCCAGGTTCAAGGCCCTCGTGAGGAGGTAACACCCCTACTCCTGCCTTTCCTCTCTATATATTTGTGGTACAAGAGTTACAACTTGCTACGAGATCTCTCAAAGGGAGGAGTACAAAGAACTAGATGAACTCAAGGTGAGAAGGAGTAAACGCTCTCTGAGTAAATGCGACTATAGCTTTGGCTCTGAAGTTGGTCCTCTCCCTCTCAGGAGCAGTTATGGCGCCTTTTATAGAGCTCCGGCCAGGAGGGCCGGAAACCCTAAATTGGCTTGGCCCCACCGGACAGGTCTAGCCGGCATGCCATCACCGGCTAGTGCGACCTAGTCGCCGGGCTATCCGGCGTAGCCCCTTCGTCATCATCTTGACAAGGACGGCAGGCGCCGTCCTGCACCATCATTGTTCCCCTGTGAGAGACAAGACATGTCTTTGCCCATCCTGGATAGCCTTTTCCGGATTGCCGGGCTAGGCATGTCAGGTCTTGTCGTACCGTTGTCGTACCGGCTGACGCGCTTCCGTGTCAGGCGGGAGGTGACCATGCTTCCGTGTCAGGCGGGAGGTGACCATGCTTCCGTGTCAGGAGGAAATGTACTTCCTCCCGCACCATACGGAAAAGCCTGCTACAGACCGTTGACGGTCTACCGGGATCGTTCATACCGGCTGCCTCTATACGTGCCTCCGTGAACCTCTCCTGCACAAGATCAAGACCGAGACAGAGACTCCGGTTAGTACTTACTCGGATCGCCTATCCGGTGAAAGCGGATACATCTCCTTCCGGGCCTCTTCTCGGAGCCCGAGGACCGGGATCCTTTCCGGTGGCATCCGAGCTTGCCCGTGGATGAGCATCTCTAGGCCTAGCCTCCCGAAGATGTCTTGGCCTATCAGCAAAGACATCTTCGAGAAGCTAGTTCTTAGAGGAACCATCCGCTGATGCTTGTGCAGCCATTGTGGAGGTCGGGGGTGTCTATTTATAGTTGCCAGTGCTGACCCTTGCGGTTGCCAAGAGGCACTTTGCCCTCTACCAGTGCCCAAGGGTCAAGCTGTCCCTTCAGCACACCAGGGGGTGTCCCTTAGCCTCGCCAAAGGTCAGTCACTGTTGACATACTGCTGGGTTATTCCGGGATCTGCCCCTACCCGGGGGGGCAGCCCCCTGACAAGTTCCACAAATTACGTCGCATGGAACACCATAGTGTCATGGTGTGTTAGGACGTCGTAATTACACCCTATAGGATAGTGTGTGGTAAATAAATCTCTTACCGAATTATTGTGATCATTAGAGTCATATGGTAGAAATGTAAACACTCATGTTAGCAAATAGGGAAACCATTTGAATCCATGGAGACAATACCATTCGAGTGATGGCATGGATTTTGAGCCTGGATTGTCGTTTCAGCAATTTAGTGTTTCGATGTAATCGAACCTAAAATGGATTAATCTTTGTAGTATACCCTACCTAAAGAGTTAGTTGGGTACATGTCTCACGACATAGGCAAAATCTTTGCCGGGATATACCTTGCAAAAGAAATAGTTTCTTGTCCAAGGGTATAAGTGAGAAATAAAGTAGAGCGAGACGAAGTTGGTGAACTTCCTCTCCAGACATCGCATTGGCGCAACCGAAAGTGTGTTCAGTGTCAGGCTCCACAGCTTGAAAAAGCTGATGATTTAAGATCATGATGTTCTGAGCTCATACTAAGAGCGTAGGCATACGAGGTTGTGTTCCACACTGTGTGTTACGACAATCTTGTTATGAAGGTCATATTAATGGAATATGATAGACCTACGAACTACGAAGAAGAGATGGTGGACCTAAGTCCGAGAAATGGCTATGAGTCATTTATGATCCGAAATAAAATCCATATACGATTACCAGGTAATGACTTGGGAGATCTTCTTGATGGCATCTAGGATGTTAATAGTCTATGGAAGAGAATAGACATTGAGAAGGATCGATTTGTCGTGAAACAGTTCCGACAGATTCAAAAGTTGACCACATGAGAGTTTGTCTCAAGCGGCGAAGCCTAAATCTATTCTGGGTCATACAGCAATTACTATAATTTCGAATGAGAAATTGATAGATGGATGAGAAAACCATGGTTCTTAATAGTGTCATTAAGAATGGTTTGTAATCCTGAGGATGCTAAACATGTATGCAAACTTCAGTGGCCCATTCATGGGCTGAAGCAAGCATATCGGAGCTAGAATCTTCACTTTGATAATGTGTTCAAAGGATTTTGGAGTTGTCCAAAATAGTTGAAGAAACCTACATTTGCAAAGAAGTGAGTGGGAGCAAAGTAGCTTTCCTTAATCTTATATGCGGAAGGCATATTTGAGTGGGAGCTAAGTAGCTTTTCCTTGATCTTATATGCGGAAGGCATATTTGAGTGGGAGCTAGGTGTCATTCGTGATTTTGTATGTAACGACATATTGAATGACACAGATCCTCTACTAGAGTGTAAAGGATTATTTAAGTGATTAAATTTTCTATGAAATGAAGTTAGGAGTATTAGGCATCCGATTTATAATTGTATAGATCAGAAGGGGCTTAATAACATTAGGTCGGAATATTTCCTAAGTCAAGATTCTGAAGTGTTTCAGAATAGGACAAGCAAAGAAAGAGGTTCTTGCTTGTATGACTAGGTAAAATATTAAGTTTATCTTGGCATTTTCAGTAATAGCAAATGATGTTCGACATTATATATGTATCAGACATAGATGCTATCAGGCTGAAAGCTCGACTTGGTGTGACCCGAGTTCTTGGTTGAAGAACAGGTTCTAGAGTGATCCTTGTGTGGATCAATGAACAAACGTTAAGTTTATTCTTTAGTGTCTATGAGAACTGAAGATATGTTTTCTAGTAAAGGGTAAGAGTGGAAAGACAACTTGCCGTAAAGCGGTTACGATGATGCAAGGTATGACACTGACCCATACGACTAGAAATCTCATATAGGAGATGTCCTTTATTTTGAAGATAGATATGGTTAGTTTGCGAAGTCGCATATGAATGCACTGTCGCATAATCTACATAGGTATAGAATATATCGCGACTTCAGAAGTAGCAAGTGTGATTGGACTGAGCAGTTTTCCGAGCGTAGGTGGTCCCCTTAATAGATCTCTTAGACTTTTAAGGCGCATGCTACGCGAATGCTCGAGTCTCGCTCCATCCACTAGGATATATTTCACCGTCATTGTAAGATACGGGATTATGTCAAACTAGGTGACATAGAACTGTTGCAAAGCACATATAGGTCTCAATGTGTGAGATATATTGACTGTATTCCTCTTCCACGAGGCGAGCAGGCACCAAGATGCTATGGGTGTTGAGCTTTTACCAAGTTGTAAACTAGATTAAGTGTTACTCTAGTGCAAGTGGGAGTCTGAAGGGAATATGCCCTAGAGGCACTTAATAAACATAGTTTTTTGGCAATATCCCAATCGTTCATTATATGTTTTATACCATGCTATTACTATATTAAGCGAAAACATTAATACAGGTGTGGTAGATAAACAACCAGGTCCCTAGTAGCCTCTACTAAGACTAGTTTCGTTGCGCGATTGATGATCGAGGTTTTCCGATCATAGGTCATGGCGCCGGTCGGCAACGGAAGTCATATCGTTAGGTGTAACGATGTGATGGACATACCCAGTATTTATAGGACATAGTCATTACGCCTTAAGACCGTGAGATCAACCCTTATTGTTATCCCTGGAAGATACTTTGATCGCACCAAACGTCATATCTTATATAGTGTGACAATAACGGAGATACTTTTGGGTATCAGAAGGGGGTAGTTGAGACGGATTTGTCAGTCCGCATAGTGTGACAAATGTCAACAGCGGGATTTGTCAGTCCGCATAGCCGGATAGATACTCTAGGGCCCACTCGGTGAGATTATGTCAAATGAGTTTGCAAACATGTGACTAGGTCACCAGCTGACATAATATCATAGACGAGTAGAAGATAGCGATGTCGGTAACGAGATCATGCTAGGTATGGAGATATCTGAGAATGATGCTCGGACACGCTAAGTATCGCCATGACAAAGGGTTTAAGACTAGACGTCCAGGTTTGATAGATGAAAGTCATTCGTTATATCACAGGGATTAATTCATGGGGTCCAGGCTTACGAGTTAGTCGTTGATCATAGAGGAGTCTTGATCATACCTTTTATTATATCGAACCGCTAGGGTAACACACTTAAGGGGTTCGACAAGACAACCGGAAAGGAAAGAGATCACCGGGAACGTCCCGGGAATGGTCCGATGGAGATCGGGCAGCGACAAAAGAGTTTTCGGAGCTAGAATAAATTATATATAATATGTTTGATATTAATTAGTATAATTAATGTGTAAATATGATTTTATATATTTATTTTCGAATTTATTTAGGCTGATTTCCCTAAATTGGCCTTCTTTCTTCCTCAATGGAATTCCGTGGGGGTCAAGGTGGCCGGCCTAGGTGGGCCAAAAGGGGCCCACCAGGTGGCCGGCGCACCAAGGGAGCCGCACCAGGCAATGGGGGATAGTCCCACATTGCCTGGCTGGCAAGGTTGGCTCCCCCTGGGAGCCTATATAAGAAGGGGCACCCCTGGCCTTTTAATTCACCAATTAATTCCCCAATTCTCTCTCGATCTCGTGATTCCCTTTGTCGGAGCTGCGCCGAGTTGAGAGGGGGATCTCTTCCACCATAGCCCGCTGCCGCGCTGCTGGTGTTTTGATCCAAGTCTTCCACTGCTCGTCCTGGACTGGAGCTTCGGAGGCCGTCGTCTCCAGCGTATGTGTGTGACGCCCTGCGAGGTGCTGCGCTAGCGGTACTCGGAGGCCTACTTCCTCCACCCGACTTCGAGGTCATCTTCGTCGTCTTCGTCGCGCCGAGTTCTTCGCGACCTAGAGGTCGGCTACGTCGTCTTCGTCGTCAACGCTTGTGCGGCAGCGTAATCCCCGCTATTCGGTCTACGAGGGTATGTATTCCGATCTCCGCCGTACTTCTGTATCTGCATAGTGTAGATCTTGGCTAGTTTAAGGATATCGTTGCTAGGAATTTTTTTGTTTTCTGCACACGATCCCCTCTAGTCTCATGTACGTGGACATGTAAGGTTAGTCTCCATGCCGCTTCATCTCACTATGCCGCTAGGATCCAACTTACTTCAAAGATAGTAATAACATGATCAAAAAATGTTTATGTCTAAAGTGAAAGACAAGATTAGGAAAGAGGGAAAAGATAGAAAAAAGGATGTAGAATCTTCTCCTTGCTTCCTTTTCTTCTTGATGTGATGACTTCATTGCAATTTTGTAGACTTGATGGTTTTGAAGACTTGATGGTGTTGATAGCCTCCAGGTTGGTCTTGAATATAACTTAGTCATCAAGAGGTCTAAGAGAAGAAGGGAGAAAAGAGAGAGAGGAAGCAAGACTTAGAAAATATTGTTGGTTGGTCTTAATGGACTTCTTCTTGCTTTTCTTCTAAGTGCTTCTACTCCTTGAAGATACTTGTGAAGTCTTGTTTTCTTGGCTAAGTCCTTCATTGGCCTTCTAGCTCCATGTTGAAAATCCTAAGTGTCTAAGTGCATAGCACTTTACCAAAATACTATGTTGAAAATAATTTTAACTTAGAGAAAATAATGAAGAAGTTTTCCTATGAGAAGAATATCTATATGAGAAAATATGTTAAGCATGCAATGCACCTTTTAATCATAAGATACATTATACTAATTTTGTGATATTTATAAAGTATGCATAAAGTTATAATTGCAATTTAATTCATTTTCTATTATAGGAAAATAAAATAAAAGGGTAAATACAAGATCAAGTTTTCTGTGATTAAATTTTTATAACAACATTTTATAAATTATATTAATAGGCAGAGGGTATTTACTTGAATTTATAACCATTTGATTTAATCCAAAATATTGTTTCTATTAATAGTTACGTCAAAAATAGTCAAACTATTCAAATTAAACATACAACTATTAAATCATGAAAATAATGCTCAAATATTTTATAACAGAGGCACCATATTACAAATATTCCAAAGTTTCTAAAAAAAATTATTTGCAATTTTTGGATTTACAGATTTAAAGTTATTCCAAATATACTCAAATCATTCATTTGAAATTTGGATATTTTACATTGAGTCAAATTTGAATTATAACAGATCAAAAATATTCTACAAGTCAAGGGCTTTCCAAATATATGAAAATATTTGAATTTGGATAAACAGAGAAAAAGATATGATAAAACTAATGTATAGGGTCTTTTCTGCAAAACTGCCAATTAAATATAATTCCGAAATTTTATTTCCATGCTCGCGCTGACTGTGCGCAGACGTGGCCGCTGACTCTGCGCTGACGTGGATAAGTGGATGGATCTGGGCCGTTGGATCTGGATCTAGCGGTCCAGATCTAACCGTACCCTTTCGCTAACAGGATCTAATCGTGGCCGTGGAAAAAGAATCGGACGGCTGGGGGACGTTTGACCATACCATGGCGGCGCGGCTTGCCGGAGATGGCGACTACGGCGGAACAACGATCGGGCGAGGACGGGGACGGCGCTCTGAGGGGTCTCCGGGATCATCGAGGGCACGGTGGCGGCGCTGATGGCTTCTCCGAACGGCGACGACGCACGACTGGAGTGCTCCCTACGCCGGCAAAGCTCCGGTCGAGTTCGTCCTTGACGCGCGGTTGCGGAGACAAATCGGGGAGGCATCGGGAGGTGCGCACGAACACGGCGAGTAAGATGGATGGGTCTCGGGCTAAGGGGGTGACTCACCTCGCCGGGGACAGAGGAAAAACGGCGGCGGCCTCGACGTACTCCGGCGGGAAATTAGAACGGCCTGTCGGCGCAAAACGAAAGGGAAAAAAAGGGGAAAGGAGAGAGGAGGTCGAGGGGGTTTATATGGAGGCAGGGGAGGTAATCATCTCCGCAAGAAACACCCGATTGGAACGAATTTGGAAGGAAGATTTTCGTGAGTAATTTTAGGGATGGAGGTTGAAGACGACTCGGGCTGACAGGTGGGTCCCGCATGTTAGGTAATTTTCTTTTCCTTTTCTGTTTTTCTATTTTCTTTATAACTTTTGATTTATGTGTCCAAATGAAGTCAAATCAATTTTCTAAAAATTTGTAAAATTCATATCTATGCTTTAAAACATTAGTGGGCATGTTTTTAAAACTTTTTAAAATTAATAATTTTGAAATATTGGTTTAATACAAATTTGATACTTAATATCAAATTTGAAATTATAGCTTACATAAATTTTCTTTTGGCTAAATAAAATTTGTAAAATACCCACATACAAATATGTTTGAATTCAAGTTATTTAAACTCATTTTCAAATACTAAATTCATTTTTGGCTTTATTATAATATTAAATAACATAACAGATATATTTGAATTGAAAGGGAATTATAGAGTGTTCATTTTTAATTCACATTATTGTGTGCACCATTAAGTTTCATAATATAATAAATGATTTGAACTCTCCATAACATACCTTTGGAAAATATTTTAGATTTATTTCATTTCTTATATTGAATATATTCATGAAAATTATTTTATGTTTTGAAAATAAATGAAAATCATTTAAGCTAATGAAATGCTTATTTGGATAATTCATTAAATATACAAGCTATGAAGTTTTATAGTTATAAACTATAGACTTGTAATTTCCAAAACTATGTTTTGAACTCAGGTAAAAGAATGTAAGCCATTTTGCAATTTTACCATTTTAAATAGTTTTGAATTTATGAATTTATGAATAGATATGGCTAAGTGGTTGAAATCAAATATTTAAAAAGAAACTTTGTATTACATGAAAATGGTTTCAAGTTGGTAATTCATTTGTCAAATTATAAATTGAGGTTTAAGAAATACTATGGATAATAAAATGTTTAACTTGAAAGAAGTTTTGAAAAATAGTGATTACTTGAGATATTTGAATTAATAAACTTTTCAAATATGCTTGAAGTCTTTTATAGTTGGTTTTCTTATGAATTTTAATATTTTATTTTAATAAAAACAAAAGTTTTAAATTTTAGTGATTTTTAAACATTCCAAAATATTGGGATGTTACAGACTACCACCCTTAAAAGGAATCTCGTCCCCGAGATTCGGAGAGGCTAGAAAGAAACTAGAAATGCTTGGGATGATTGTGATAACTGGGGAAGTTGTAGAAATGTAGTTTCTCACATGGAAACTTAAAAATTGGGAGGAGATGAATTTTCTGATTGGGGAGGTCAGAAAGAAAGATGGGTTGGGATCTCTGGGTTTAGGCAACTGGGTTTGAGTTTAACTGAGTAGCTACCACCCTTAAAAGAAAAGTTTTGTGGTCAGTCTAGACTTTGTTTAATCTTGCTTACTTTTCTGATGGAGAGTGTACTAAAACTAAAAATACAATGGTATGTGGTGATACGGAAAGTTATAGCTCTCACATTTTCCACTTGGTCCTTGGAGAGATTTATCCTTCTTCCACTCAAGGCAGCCACTGACATAGTGCCCTGTTACTCCGCATCTGCGGCATGTCACGGGACTGATGATTTTCTTGTGCAAATGGATAAGGCGGTTCTCCTTCATCTTTTCTGGGCATTTATCAGCATAATGTCCCTTGTCCTTACATTTGTAGCAAATTACGTCGCTTAAGTTCTTCTTCTTCTTAGGTGTTTCTAGAGCTAAAAGTTCTTCCAAATCTTGTTTACCATACTCTATCTCAATTGACGAAGTCCAGTCTCGTTTGATGTGACAATTTCGAGCTAGGTGATCTCGTTCACACTTATAGCAACACTTGGAGGTACGTTTGGATGTCCTCGGAAGTGACCTTACTCTTATTTCATTTTTCACCCTAGTATGATCCACAATCTCATTCTGATAAAGATTTTGTTCAGTATCCTGACCAATTCTTTTCTCTTTGCGGTCCCATGAATAATGTCCTTGTTCTCCACAGGTGAAACATGTTATATGGCTAGTATCTCTTTTGTGTTTCACCTTGTTTTCTTGTACTTCCACATACTTCATGAGACTTTGTTGCATTCCCTCTTTGGCTTGCTGACTGACTTCTTGCACCATGGGGTAGAGTGGACATTGAGTTGGGACGTGATTTGTTGCTTCACACAGAAAGCAATTTACCTGAGTTGTGGGGGATCCTTAAACTAGATGTCTTGTATCACCATGGGGCCACTCATCAGGACATTCTTTGGATGTATGTCCTATCTCTCCACAAGTTTTGCATGCCTTCGGTTTGGTGATAAGACCCTCTTGATACTCACTATGGTTTGGATCAATCTTAGGCAGGTGGTCATTGATCAAATTCCACAACTGACTCTGGTTCTCTAATACTAGTCGCATTGTTGTGTGCAAATCATTGGTGTTGGTATTGGGGTGGGATATCTGTTAGGTTTAGAAAATAAATGAGGTTAATTAAAGGTATTATGGAGGAATTCTAGTTCAATAAATCAAACAAGGCAACCAATCTCTAACATAATCAATCAACATGGTTCAAACAAAAGCAAACACATACATGAAAATTTTCAAACTTCTTTTGAGAAATCGAACTAATCGTTTACGAATGAAATACACCAACGTCACGGAAATACAAAAGTGACAGTATTGCCATACCACAATTTGATAGGCCAATACATCATCGGATCTCGTTATTCTAATGGATAGGTGGTTTAATTTATCTTTTTCTTGAGTGCCTCGAGTTCCTATTCTACTTCCTTGAGTTTTTCGAGATGCTTCTGGGTGTTGTGAAGTCTAAAATGAAGTCTTTCTGCCAGGTACTCGATGGTTCTCCATGCTGCATTTCTTGCTGAATCAAAGAATGATGTGTGAAGTATTGGGTTAGTGAACATGCAGTCACCCTCAGTCTTGTGGTCATCTTCTTTGCTCTTGTATATATGGACTTGCACCCACCAGTACTCTTGGCCTTCATCCATGAAAGGAAAACCTTTGTATACTGCTTCTCCTTCAAAACCCAAACTCTTCATGTTATCCTTAAGTGCTCTTGGAAACTCCGTCTCACATTCCAAGGTCATGGTCATTACTGGTCCTTTCTTGAGTGATTTAATGAGGGCGGTCATCTAAGAAATAAGAGTAGAAACTTAGAAAGGAAATAGCTAAGATAGTTACAAGAATGATGTTTGAAAAGTTCTTATTTTCAGCTAACTGAATGAAATGGATTTTCAATCCTATGGCCAAATCCTATTTCTATCCAAACCTAGGGTTTCGAACCTACAGGAAACACAGCGCTCTGATACCATCGGTAGCGTACCTGCACTTAAAATATGGCAAGGTACCTGTGTATAGTGCAAATCCCTGGATCTATTCGTTTGCACACACAGTTTACGATGTAATATCACAACAAAGTATCAATTTTATTATATCGATGATCCAGACTTACAAAATATTCAGTACAAGTTGCATAGCATAAAGCTAGCTTTGTAATAGTACACAGCAGAAATACAATAGCAGTGAGTCTCCATCATTTTCATGGTGCCACAGGCGAAAACATGTTTGTTGTAGACTCGAAACCTTTAAACGAAACCTCACTCGTCACCTGAACAATCTGCAATAAGAAAAATATTGCAACAACATGGGTCAGATTTCATTAAAAATGGAGTCTGGCAAGTGGCACTATGGTGGACACTTACTGGAATAACTCTAATAACCTATATGCTTATTTGAATGGTGGAGTTCAAGGCTATTTTGCATAAAGAAAATTTTCCTAACTCTTTGGAAAACAATTTTGTTCTATTCGAGACATTCGTGGCATGAAAACCACTGTCTCATTCTACCCTTGTTTACCCATCATGTTTTAATTTTGAAGTTTGAATGGTGGAATCCTCCGTTGACGTCCGTGATCAGCTGCTCAAATTGTCCGTACCGGGGACACGCCTAAGTACTTAGTTTTACACTCTGCAGAGGTTGTGCACGTTCACCATTGTACCAATTCAACCCAAACTAT
The DNA here is from genome assembly GCA_026929855.1 of Poa annua. Taxonomy (NCBI): domain Eukaryota; kingdom Viridiplantae; phylum Streptophyta; class Magnoliopsida; order Poales; family Poaceae; genus Poa; species Poa annua. The sequence continues at coordinate 181,788,028 of CM049426.1, forward strand.
CCTTTACACTCTGAAGTGATAAGGAAAAGGAGAAGAATGGGACGATATCTTTCAGAAGCATTTCCCTCCTACTCTGGCTTGACCCATTCCACCTAACACCCTCTACAACTGCTTGTCAAGCCGTGCGAGTCCACGCAACATAATTGATCAAGCCAGAGCCCATATGGCAATGGCTGCACTGGAAGCAATCGTCACTCGGAGTTCTTCAGATTCCTCTGTTCCTGGGTGGCCATCCACAAGTGCACGTACCCCAGGAACCATAGACATGGACCTGAGTAGCCACTCAACATAAACCATACAACCATTTTCCACCCAGGTGTTTCATTCTTAACTTAGTAGGATTTAGATTTTCACAAAACAACCTTTGCATAGCATCAATATTTCTACTAAGTATTATATAGGAAGCTAGACACAGGAGTAATGAATTTCTACACAGGTCTAGCATAGCAATACTATCCTACACATGGTTATATAAAAATACACTAAGTAATGCATATAGAAAATAGTAGGAAGTTTATGGATGTGCCACTTGCCTTTGAATGATGTCTTTGCTCACAAACTCTTTTCAACGTAACTCGAGTCTCTCCGTTCAATCTAAACAATATAGACAAGCAACAATACAACAATCAACATAAAACAAAACTACACAATGCATACAAACGCATACAAAATGAACAAAAAAGTTTTATAAAACTTCTAAGGAAAATATGTTTATGCATGATGTGCAAAATATTTCTAAGGACTAGAAATGCTTTTCATGCCATGAAAATCTTCTAAGTTAATGCAAGGAAAATATGTGGGTCAAGAATGACTAAGGACTAAGATCATAAGTTGGATAAAATACTTTGTTTTATATCATCTTGAAATAAGCACTCTAATGGCTTAGTCATGATGTGCAAAAATACTTAGAGAAAATACTGAGTCTATTCTTCAAGGTGATCAACAATTATTATCAACTCTTTGTAAATTGGATATTCACTATAGTGAGAGAGACAGACACCCGGCCAACCACTTAAGTTGTTGAACAAGTCTCATGTACGTGGACATGTAAGGTTAGTCTCCAGGCCGTTTCATCTCACTATGCCGCTATGATCCAACATACTTCAAAGATGGTAATAACATGATCAAAAATTGTTTATGTCTAAAGTGAAAGACAAGATTAGGAAAGAGGGAAAAGATAGAAAGAAGGATGTAGAATCTTCTCCTTGCTTCCTTTTCTTCTTGATGTGATGACTTCATTGCAATTTTGTAGACTTGATGGTTTTGAAGACTTGATGGTTTTGATAGCCTCCAGGTTGGTCTTGAATATAAGTTAGTCATCAAGAGGTCTAAGAGAAGAAGGGAGAAAAGAGAGAGAGGAAGCAAGACTTAGAAAATATTGTTGGTTGGTCTTCATGGACTTCTTCTTGCTTTTCTTCTAAGTGCTTCTACTCCTTGAAGATACATGTGAAGTCTTGTTTTCTTGGCTAAGTCCTTCATTGGCCTTCTAGCTCCATGTTGAAAATCCTAAGTGTCTAAGTGCATAGCACTTTACCAAAATACTATGTTGAAAATAATCTTAACTTAGAGAAAATAATGAAGAAGTTTTCCTATGAGACGTATATCTATATGAGAAAATATGTTATGCATGCAATGCACTTTTTAATCATAAGATACATTATACTAATTTTTGTGATATTTATAAAGTATGCGGTAAAGTTATAATTGCAATTTATTTCATTTTCTATTATAGGAAAATAAATAGAAGGGTAAATACAAGATCAAGTTCTCAGTGATTAAATTTATATAAATGATGTTAATACACATACGGTATTTAATTAAATTTATAACCATTTGATTTAATCAAAAATATTGTTTATATTAATAGTTACGTCAAAAATAGTCAAACTATTCAAATTAAACATATAACTATTAAATCATGAAAATAATGCTCAAAAATATTTGATAACAGAGGCACCATATTACAAATATTCCAAAGTTTATAAAACAGTTTTATTTGCAATTTTTGGATTTATAGATTTAAAGTTATGCCAAATATAATCAAATCATTCATTTGAAATTTGGATATTTTACACTGAGTCAAATTCGAATTATAACAGATCAAAAATATTCTTCATGTCAAGGGATTTCCAAATATATAAAATAATTTAAATTTGGATAAACAGAGAAAAATATATGATAAAACTAATGTACAGGGTCTTTTCTGCAAAACTGCCAATTAAATATAATTACGAAATTTAATTTCCACGCTGGCGCTGACTATGCACTGACGTGGCCGCTGGTTGTGCGCTGACGTGGATAAGTGAATGGATCTGGGCCGTTGGATCTGGATATAGCGATCCAGATCTAACCGTACCCTTTTGCTAACAGGATCTAATCGTGGTCGTGGAAAAAGGATCGGATGGCTGGGGGACGTTTGACCATACCATGGCGGCGCGGCTCGCCGGTGATGGCGACGACGGCGGCGCAGCGATCGGGCGAGGACGGGGACGGCGCTCCGGGGGGTCTCCAGGATCGTTGAGGGCAGGGAGAGGTGCGGCGGATCGCGGGGAAGATAGTGGGCACGGTGGCGGCGCTGATGGCTTCTCTGAACGGCGACGACGCACGGCCGGAGTGCTCCCTACGTCGGCAAAGCTCCGGTCGAGTTCATCCTCGACGCACGGCTGTGGAAACAAATCGAGGAGGCATCAGGAGGTGCGCACGAACACGGCGAGTAAGATGGACGGGTCTCGGGCTAAGGGGGTGACTCACCTCGCCGGGGACAGAGGAAAAACGGCGGCGGCCTAGACGTACTCCGGCGAGAAATTAGAACAGCCTGGCGGCGCAAAACTAAAGGGAAAAAGAGGGGAAACGAGAGAGGAGGTCGAGGGGGTTTATATGGAGGCAGGGGAGAGAATCATCTCCGCAAGAAACGCCCAATTGGAACGAATTTGGAAAGAAAAATTTCGGGAGTGATTTTACGGATGGAGGTTGTGAAGGAGATATGCCCTAGAGGCAATTAATAAAGTGTATTCTTTATCATATCTCGTTTGTTTATAATAGGTTTTTGTGTCATGCTAGAACCGTATTAAGCGGAAACATTAATACAAGTGTGATACGTAAACAACCAGGTCCCTAGTAGCCTATACTAAGACTAGTTTTGTTGCGCGATTGATGATCGAGGTTTCCCGGTCATGGGGCATGGCGCCGGTCGGCAATGAGAGTCATATCGCTGGAGAACGATGTGATGGACATACTCAGATTTGGAGAACGTAGTCGTTACGCCTTTGACCGTGAGATCAACTCTTATTGTTATTCCTGGAAGTTACTTTGATTGCACCAAACGTCGTATCTTATTTAGTATGACAATAACGGTGATACTTTTGGGTATCGGAAAGGAGTAGTTGAGACGAGGGGTCAAGAGCGGGATTTGCCAGTCCGCATAGCAGGATAGATACTCTCGGGCCCACTCGGTGAGATCATGTCTAATGAGCTTGCAAGCATGTGACTAGGTCACGGAGACATGAGATCATTAACGAGTAGAAGATAGCGTCGTCGGTAACGAGGTCGGGATTAGGTATGGAGATATCTATGGAACGACGCTCGGACGTGCTAAGTATCGCTATGGCAAAAGGTTTAAGACTTTGCGTTCAGGTTTGATAGATGAAAGTCATTCGTTATATCACAGGGATTAATTCATGGGGTCCAGGCCTACGAGTTAGTCGTTGATCATAGAGGAGTCTTGGTCATACCTGTTATTATATCGAACCGCTAGGGTAACACACTTAAGGGGTTTCGACAAGACAACCGGAAAGGAAAGAGATCACCGGGAACGTCCCGGGAGGGGTCCGATGGAGATCGGGCAGCGACGAAAGAGTTTTCGGAGCTAGGCAAAATTATATATATTATGTTTGATATTAATTAGTGTAATTAATATGCAAATATGATTTTATATATTTATTTTCGAATTTATTTAGGCTGATTTCCCTAAATGGGCCTTCTGGTCGAAAGAAGTCCCAAGAGGGGGAAAAATCCCTAGGGGATTCGGTGGGAGCCTTGGTGGCCGGCCTGGATGGGCCAAGGGGCCCACCAGGGGACCGGCGCACTAGGCCTAGCCGCACCAGGCATGTGGGGATAGTCCCACATTGCCTGGCTGGCAAGGTTGGCTCCCCCTGGGAGCCTATATAAGAAGGGGCACCCCTGGCCTTTTAATTCACAAATTAATTCCCGATTTCTCTCTCGATCTCGTGGTTCCCAAGTCGGAGCCGCGCCGAGCTGAGGAGGGGGATCTCTTCCACCATAGCCCGCTGCCGCGCTGCTGGTGTTCCGGTCCAAGTCTTCCGCTGCACGTCCTGGACTGGAGCTTGGAAGGCCGTCGTCTCCACCTTACGTGTGCGACTCCCTGCGAGGTGCTGCGCTTGCGGTACTCGGAGGTCTGCTTCCTCTACACGACCTTGAGGTCGGCTTCGTCGGTCTTCATCGACAACGTTTGTGCGGGAACGTAATCCCTGCTTTCGGTCTACAAGGGTACGTATTCTGATCTCCGTTCGTACTACTATATCTGCATAGAATAGATCTTGGCATGCTTTTAGGATACCGTTGGTAGGAAATTTTTTGTTTTCTGCACACGATCCCCTTCAATGATATCAGAGCCAGGTTTATCGTAGATATAGCTGTACGCTGTTAGAACCCGTGCTCTGCACGGGGGAACCGTTCCTGTTATTTGCTACCCTCTAGCGTGCACTTGTGTATTCCAGCGGCATTGAGTTGATGAAGCGGCCCGGACCGACTTTACGCGTACGCTTACGCGAGACTGGTTCCACTACTGACATACGGCTTGTACCATATATGTAGCTGGCGGGTGTCAGTTCTCTCTCTTTAGTTGGTCTTCGCATTTTCAATGGAGGGCCCGAAAGGGATGCTTAAACATGCAATTATTGGATCGTTGTTGTGGTCATAAGATTCGTAGGTATGAAGCGGTTCTATTTACGAAAGCCCCAAGCCACGTAAAATATGCAAAAGATAAAGTACAAGCGTCTAACTATTTTTTGCAGGGGCTATGTGATATGGTCAAGGTAGGTTTATTAAATTGTTTATAAACTGCGGGCGCCAAGAAGACCATGGCGCAATGGACTATATCACATTGCATTACATTTGATGTTTTGTGTGCATCTTATATTGTGTGATTGTGTGTATAGTATACATTAGTTACACGGCGGTAGCTATATAAGATGATCCCTTAAAAATACCACTAGTGTTCTCCCTCCAAGGCGCACCACCAAGAAAGTTCTACGTTATGAGGCAGGCCGTGATGATCGGGTGTCAGACATCTCGTCGTTCGCATACAGTGGGTGTAAGCCATGTTGCACAAGCGTCAGCGTGGAGGTCTTTGGTGGCGAGCCTATCATATTCAGAAATATGGCCTCGGAACAGGAAGACCGAAAGGTCGAGCACGAGTCACAAAATTGGTGTGGCGGACGATTTTGTCTACTCTTGAAGTTGTGTCGCCGGCTCTGATGATGAGGGGTGGTGCAATGGATGGGGGTCGTGTAATCGCTTGAACGACCAGGAGGGATGTTCGTTTGAGTGGGAGTTATGTTAGTTATTTTCTAAAATACTATAACTCAAAATTATTATGAACAAAGTCTTATGTTGTTGCAAATTCCATTGTAGATGTCTCGCCCCTCGTTTAACCTAGGTCTGTTCCTTGAGAAAGAAAAGCTTAAGACCAATGGGTCAAACTTCATGGCCTGGTTCCGCAACCTGAGGATCCTCCTCACTCCCCATAGGGTGGCCTACGTCATTGAGGCCGCCATAGGTGACCCTCTCGCAGATGATGCCTCTGAGGATGAGAAGAAGGTCTTCCAGACCCGATCGAAGGATTCTGCCTTTGTCCAGAGTGGCATGCTCTACGCCATGTAAGCCGACCTGCAGAAGCGCTTTGAGAAGATGAGTGCCTTTGAGATCATTTCGGATCTTAAGGCTGTCTTCGCACCGCAGGCTAAGGCTCAGAGATATGAGGCTTCTGAGCTTTTCTTCTCGGCCAAGATGGAAGAGCATAGCAGTGTGAGCGAGCATGTAGTCAAGATGTCTGGCTACGTTCAACGCCTGAATGCTCTGGAATGCAAGATTCCCGATGAGCTGGCGATTGACAGGGTGTTGCAATCGTTGCCGCCACGCTACAAAGGCTTCGTCATGAACTACAACATGCAGGGCATGGCTAAATCCCTGGGTGAAGTGTTCGTGATGCTCAAGACTGATGAGGTAGAGATTAAGAAGGAGCACACGCTGTTGATGATCAACAAGACCGTTGATTTCAAGAAATCTGGTGGCAAGGGAAAGCAGAGCTGGAAGTCCAGGAGGGAGGCAAAGTTGGCTGCCAAGCCCAGGACTAACAGGTCTGGTCCCAGAGCTAGCGTGGACTGTTTCTACTGCAAGGGGAAGGGTCACTGGAAGCGCAACTGCCCCAAGTATCTGGAGGATAGGAAGTCTGGCAAGACGGTCGACAAAGAGCAAGGTATATGTGATATACATGTTATAGATGTGTACCTTACATCCGCCCGGAGCAACACGTGGGTATTTGATACTGGTTCTGTTGCTCATATATGTAACTCTCAGGAGGAGTTACGGAATAGACGGCGGCTGGCGAAGGATGAGGTGACGATGCGCGTCGGCAACGGATCGAGAGTCGACGTGGTGGCTGTCGGCACGCTCCCTCTGCATCTACCATCGGGATTAGTTTTGGTTTTAAATAAGTATTATTTTGTGCCATCCTTGAGTGTAAACATTATAAGTGGGTCTTGCCTGTTACAAGACGGTTATTCATTTAAATCAGTGTCAAGCAATTGTGCTATTTATATGAATGATATCTTTTATGTTGATGCTCCCGAGAATAACGGTTTATTCTTGTTGAATCTCGATCGTAGTACTCACATCCATAACATAGAAGCCAAACGGATTAAGTGTAGTGACGATACCGCCATGTTTTTGTGGCATTGCCGTGTTGGTCATATTGGTGTAAAGCGCATGAAGCAACTCCACTCCGATGGACTTTTGGACTCGTTGGTTTCGGATCCCTCGATACATGCGAACCATGCCTTATGGGCAAAATGACCAGGACACCGTTCAAAGGTTTCGTTGAACGGGCGTCGGATTTGTTGGGGATCATACATACAGATGTGTGTGGACCGATGAGCGTTTCGACACGCAATGATTATCCTTACTTCGTCACCTTCACTGATGACTTGAGTAGATACGGTTATATCTATTTGATGAAACACAAGTCTGAAACGTTTGAAAAGTTCAAAGAATTCCAAAGTGAAGTTGAGAATCAGCTTAATAGGAAAATCAAGCACCTCCGATCCGATCGCGGTGGAGAATACTTGAGTTTTGAGTTTGGCACACATCTGAAGAGTTGTGGCATAGTGCCCCAACTTACGCCAGCCGGAACACCGCAGCGTAACGGCGTGTCCGAGCGACGTAATCGTACTCTAATGGATAGTGTTCGATCCATGATGTCTCTTACCGATCTGCCAGTGTCCTTCTAGGGTTATGCGTTAGAAACAGCCGCATTCATTTTAAATAGGGCTCCGTCCAATTCCGTTGAAACGACACCGTATGAACTATGGTATGGCCAAAAGCCTAAGTTATCGTCTCTAAAGGTTTGGGGTTGTGAGGCGTACGTTAAGAAACTACAGCTCGACAAACTCGAACCGAAGTCGGAAAAAGTCGTCTTTGTAGGATATCCGCGGGAAACCGTTGGGTACACCTTCAACAACCAAGCTGAGGGAAAAACTTTTGTCGCGAAGACCGGTACCTTTCTAGAGAAGGAGTTTCTCGCGAAAGGAATAAGTGGGAGGAAGGTAGACCTCGATGAAATCGTTGATCCTGAACTCGAGATTCCGAGTGGCGCAACGGAAGCAATTCCGGAAACAATTCCGGAAACGTCCTCCATGGAAGGAGTGGGAGAAACTGTCGAGGAAGATGTTCTACCTCGTAGGTCCGGTAGATCTCGGATCGCACCACAATGGTATGGCAACATGGTTTGCACCGTCATGCTAGTCGAGCAAGACGAACCTACGAACTACAAGTAGGCGATGGCGAGTCTAGAGTCCGAGAAATGGCTTGAAGCCATGAAATCCAAAATAGGATCCATGTATGATAACAAAGTGTGGAATTTGATGGATATTCCCGAAGGGCGCAAGGCCGTCGAGAATAAGTGGATCTTTAAGAAGAAGACTGATGCTGATGGTAATGTGACCGTCTATAAAGCTCGGCTTGTCGCAAAGGGTTTCCGACAAGTTCATGGAATTGACTACGATGAAACTTTTTCACCGGTAGCGATGCTTAAGTCTATTCGGATTTTGTTAGCGGTAGCTGCCTATTATGATTATGAAATCTGGCAGATGGACGTCAAAACGGCCTTCCTAAATGGAAACATTGAGGAAGAGTTGTACATGGTACAGCCGGAAGGTTTTGTCGATCCAGGAAATGCTAACAAGGTGTGCAAGCTTCAGCGATCCATCTATGGATTGAAGCAGGCATCTAGGAGCTGGAATCTTCGCTTTGATGAGGTAATCAAAGGTTTTGGATTTATCCAAAATGTGGAAGAGACCTGTATTTACAAGAAAATGAGTGGGAGCTCGGTTGTGTTCTTAGCACTGTATGTTGACGACATATTGCTGATTGGGAATGATGTGAAACTTCTGAATAGCGTGAAGGAATATTTAAATAGTAAATTTTCCATGAAGGACTTAGGAGAAGCTGCGTATGTTTTAGACATAAAAATCTATCGCGATAGATCAAGGCGCCTATTAGCACTAAGTCAGAGTACTTATCTTGATAAAATACTGAAGCGTTTCCGTATGGAGAAGGCAAAGAAGGGTTCTCTGCCGGTTATCAAGAATAAGATATTGCGGAAGGCACAGTGTCCGGTGACGGAACTGGGTAAGGCCGAAATGACGAAACATCCTTATGCTTCAGCCATAGGATCGATCATGTATGCAATGTTGAGTACTAGACCGGATGTGGCATTAGCTCTAAGTTTGACAAGCCGGTTCCAGAGTAATCCTGGAATGCCGCATTGGGTAGCTGTTAAGAGCATTCTTAAGTATCTCAATAACACAAAGGAAATGTTCCTTGTGTATGGTGGCTGCGATGAAGAACTTGGCGTAACGGGTTACGTAGATGCAAGTTTTTGCTCAGACCCCGATGACTGTAAGTCACAGACAGGTTACGTCTTCAAGGTGAATGGAGGCGCCGTGTGCTGGAGAAGTGGGAAGCAACCCTTAGTCGCACAATCTACAATGGAGTCGGAGTATATCGCTGCTTGCGAAGCCGCGAATGAAGCTATGTGGCTGAGGAAGTTCGTCATCGAACTTGGAGTGTTCCCGAGCGTGCAAGACCCCGTGATCCTCTTCTGCGACAATACGTGTGCCATTGCAAACGCCAAGGAGCCAAGGTCTCACTCCACCGCCAAACACATTCTCTGACGCTTCCATGTGATACGTCAGTACGTACAAGGAGGCGATGTGAAGATTTGCAAAGTGCATACGGATCTGAATGTGGCAGATCCGCTGACGAAGCCTCTCCCGCTTGATAAGCATGAAAAGCACCAGTTAGCTATGGGTGTTAAGCTTTTACCAAGTTGTAATCTAGATTAAGTTGTACTCTAGTGCAAGTGGGAGACTGAAGGAGATATGCCCTAGAGGCAATTCATAAAGTGTATTCTTTATCATAACTCGTTTGTTCATAATAGGTTTTTGTGTCATGCTAGAACCGTATTAAGCGGAAACATTAATACGGGTGTGATACGTAAACAACCAGGTCCCTAGTAGCCTCTACTAAGACTAGTTTCGTTGCGCGATTGATGATCGAGGTTTCTAGGTCATGGGGCATGGCGCCGGTCGGCAATGGGAGATAGCCAGATTTGATGATCGAGGTTTCATATCGCTGGAGAACGATGTGATGGACATAGCCAGATTTGGAGAACGTAGTCGTTACGCCTTTGACCGTGAGATCAACTCTTATTGTTATTCCTGGAAGATACTTTGATTGCACCAAACGTCGTATCTTATTTAGTATGACAATAACGGTGATACTTTTGGGTATCGGAAAGGAGTAGTTGAGACGAGGGGTCAAGAGCGGGATTTGCCAGTCCGCATAGCAGGATAGATACTCTCGGTCCCACTCGGTGAGATCATGTCTAATGAGCTTGCAAGCATGTGACTAGGTCACGGAGACATGAGATCATTAACGAGTAGAAGATAGCGTCGTCGGTTACGAGTTCGGGATTAGGTATGGTGATATCTATGGAACGACGCTCGGACGTGCTAAGTATCGCTATGGCAAAAGGTTTAAGACTTTGCGTTCAGGTTTGATAGATGAAAGTCATTCGTTATATCACAGAGATTAATTCATGGGGTCCAGGCCTACGAGTTAGTCGTTGATCATAGAGGAGTCTTGGTCATACCTGTTACTATATCGAACCGCTAGGGTAACACACTTAAGGGGTTTCGACAAGACAACCGGAAAGGAAAGAGATCACCGGGAACGTCCCGGGAGTGGTCCGATGGAGATCGGGCAGCGACGAAAGAGTTTTCGGAGCTAGGAAAAATTATATATATTATGTTCGATATTAATTAGTGTAATTAATATGCAAATATGATTTTATAAATTTATTTTCGAATTTATTTAGGCTGATTTCCCTAAATGGGCCTTCTGGTCGAAAGAAGTCCCAAGAGGGGGAAAATCCCTAGGGGATTCGGTGGGAGCCTTGGTGGCCGGCCTGGATGGGCCAAGGGGCCCACAAGGGGGCCGGCGCACCAGGCCTAGCCGCACAAGGCATGTGGGGATAGTCCCACATTGCCTGGCTGGCAAGGTTGGCTCCCCCTGGGAGCCTATATAAGAAGGGGCACCCCTGGCCTTTTAATTCACCAATTAATTCCCGATTTCTCTCTCGATCTCGTGGTTCCCAAGTCGGAGCCGCGCCGAGCTGAGGAGGGGGATCTCTTCCACCATAGCCCGCTGCCGCGCTGCTGGTGTTCCGGTCCAAGTCTTCCGCTGCACGTCCTCGACTGGAGCTTCGGAGGCCGTCGTCTCCACCGTACGTGTGCGACTCCCTGCGAGGTGCTGCGCTTGCGGTACTCGGAGGTCTGCTTCCTCTACACGACCTTGAGGTCAGCTTCGTCGTTCTTCATCGACAACTTTGTGAAGGATTCACGTCCTTTTGATCTTTTTTGAATTCTATACGTCCATTTCAAAATACGGTCAAAATGGCGGACGTGACCGTTCGTACCTAGGGATCGAATCTACTTAAAATCTTTGTGTATCTGATACGTCTCCAACGTATTCATAATTTTCCATGCTATGTTATATCATATTATTACATGTTTTATATGCATTTTATAAAGTTTTATGCATTTTCTGGGACTAACCTCTTAACAAGATGCCACAGTGCCAGTTCCCTGTTTTCTGCTGTTTTTGGTTTCAGAAAATCACTTAAGAAAATATCCACCAAATTGGAAATAAATCAACCTGGAATTATTTTTGGAATATTTGCGTCGCCAGGAACCGAAGATGAGACGAAGAAGGTCCGCGAGGAGCCCACACCACCTGCTAGCGCGGGCCCCATCCTGGCCGCGCCAGGAGGTGATGTGGCGCCCTTGGGCGCCCACCGACCTAGGTTTTTTGCCATATATACGTCCCTGACCTAAAAACTCTAGAGGGTTAATCACTTTTTCCTCCATGGGTCCCGAGCCGCCGCCGTCGTCAACACCACTTCGGGAGAGATCAGAACTCTTCCCCGGCACCCTGCCGGGAGGGGGAATCGTCCCCGGAGGCCTCTACGTCGCCATGACCGCCTCCGGACGGATGCGTGAGTAGTCTACCTTAGACTACGTGTCCATAGAAGTAGCTAGATGGTTGTCTTCTCTTCTTGTGCTATCATTTTTAGATCTTGTGAGCTGCCTATCATGATCAAAATCATCTTTATGTAATTCTCCATGTTGTGTTTGCTGGGATCCAATGAATATTGAGTACTAAAGTTATTGCTTCATAATATATCATGTGTGTGCTATTTAATGATCTTGCATGCTCTCCGTTACTTGTGTGTGCTTTGGCCAAGTAGATGTTACTTACTTACTTTACACACATTGTTTAAGGTGATAATCTGTTGCATGCGACTTAATACTGAAAGGGGTGCGGACGCTAACCGGAAGGTGGATTATTAGTCATAGATGGGGTTGGAACGGTCAATGTATATTGTTGTAATGCCCGAATGAATCTCACACTAGACATCATAACATTAGTATATGTATTGTGTTGCTCATCATTATTCTGTCAATTGCCCAGCTGTAATTTGTTTACCACTCATGGATGAATGTTATTATTATTTATGGACAAACACCACTAGTGAACTGTGGACCCCGGTCCTTCTAATTAATCTGATAAAGCCACCACTGCAAACCTGTTACTTTCTGCAAACAAACAATTTTCTTCCACACATACGTTTAATCCTTTGTTACAGCATGCCGGTGAGATTGACAACCTCACTTTTAAGTTGGGGCAAAGTATCTTGATTGTTTGTGTGCAGGGTCCATGTCAACCACCAGGAAGCATATTTCTGGCGCCGTTGATACCTCGAGAGAATTCTCATTTCTTACTGGTTCGATAACCTTGGTTTCATACTGAGTGAAACTTGTTGCTGCACTACTTCACACCTTCCTCTTGGGGTCTCCCAACAACACACCCACTGTGTGCATCAAGCATTTTTCTGGCGCCGTTGCCGGGGATTTGAGTGTTCTTCATGAGGGGAGTTTTCGCACTTCCAATCTTTTTTTATTATTATTGTCTTTCTTAGTTTATTTTTATTACTGTCTTGTTTGCTTAATATAAAAAATATAAAAAGTTAGTTACCTGCATTACTTTTGTTATTTCGGTTTAGTCTTTTATTTTAAGTTTTGTTGCTCTTGCTTATTTTGGTCTGGTAATATTTTCTTTAATATTGTTATTTCGGTTTAGTATTTAATTTGCTAAAATGAGTTCTGCTGAAAATACTAAGTTGTATGACTTTACAAGAACCAACAATAATGATTTTATATGCACACCTATTGCTCCACCTGCATCTAAAATTGAGTTATTTGAAATTAAACCTGCTTTATTGAACCTTGTTATGAGAGAGCGATTCTCTGGTGTTAGTTTTGATGATGCTGCTGCCCATCTAAATAACTTTGTTGAATTATGTGAAATGCAAAAATATAAAGACATAGATGGTGATATCATAAAACTCAAAGTATTTCTTTTCTCCTTGAGAGTAAGAGCTAAGGAATGGTTGCTTTCATTGCCTAGGAATAGTATTGATTCTTGGATAAAATGCAAAGATGCTTTCAAAGGAAAATACTATCCTCCTGCTAAGATTATTTCTCTAAGAAGTAGCATCATGAATTTTAAACAACTTGATGATGAACATGTTGCTCAAGCTTGGGAAAGAATGAAATCTATGCTAAAGAATTGCCCAACCCATGGACTAACTGCTTGGATGATCATCCAAACTTTTTATGCAGGACTGAAATTTCTTCAAGAAACTTATTGGATTCAGCTGCTGAAGGTACCTTTATGTCCATCACTTTGCGGGCTGCAACAAACTCTTGGATGATATGATGGTGAATTATTCTAAAGGGAATGGTATACGGAGAGGACACCTCAAGGTAAGAAGGTTAATTCTGTTGAAGAAACCTCCTCCTTGAGTAAAAACATTGACATTATTATGTCTATGCTTGCTAGTGGTAAATCCCATATTGATCCCAAAAATGTTCCTTTAGCTTCTTTAGTTGCACAAGAAGAGCATGTTGATGTAAAATTTATTAAAAGCAACAATTTTAACAACAATGCATATAGGAACAACTATAGTAACAACAACTATAAGCCATATCCTCCGAATAATAATAACTCTTATGGTAATTCTTATAACAATAATAGAACTATCACCTCTGAACTTGAAACCATGTTAAAAGATTTTATCACTACACAAACTTTGTTTAATAAAACTGTTGAGGAAAAGCTTGGGAAAATCGATATTCTTGCGTCTAAAGTTGTAGTCTTGTCCTTGATGTTGATTTTTTTAAATCTAAGATTATGCCTACTGAAACTAAAGAGAGTAGTCCCTTTGCTAAAATTAATGCCATCCAAGTTCAAATTGATGAAAATTTTAGGATGATGGCTCAATTACGTGCTAGATGGGAAGCGAGTCCGAGAAGCCCACGTTATGTAAAAGATCACGATCCCAATGATCAGTGCATCGCAATCACATAACCAACATAGGTATCAAAGAGTTACATCATTCAAGTCGTACGAATAAAAGTCTTACAACACATAGACGGTCATACGACCAAAGTCAACAAACCTCGTCACGCAGGACGGAATTAACTAAGATAGCGGAAGCTCGTGGCTAGCGACGGCTCTTAACATCTCCGAGCGCTGATCCCACAAGTGAAGTTGACCGGTGACAGCTAAGTGGCGTAGTCGTCTTCATACACCTCCTCCTCGACGTAGGCCTCCTCATTATGATCTGGGCATTTGAATATCCAGGGACAAAGCCATATGAGTACAATTACGTACTCGCAAGACCACCTCTAGGGCTTAAGTTTTCATGATAATGCAAGAAAACACTTTTCGAAACTGGGATGGCTCCAGTATACAACTATAGGGCTTATTTTCGAATACAATGATTTCAAGCATAGAGAATACGACATCTCTATATCTTTGTTGAAGAAAAGCATTTAGAGATAGAATTATCTTCTCTTAGATATAGCAAGGACATATCTAAGTACTGAAAAACTTTCTTTTGTAAAAGTTTATCAAAACACTAGGATAGGGGTAACCCTTTTTCCTGACTTGAGATCGGACTGATTTTCTCCCCGAGACCAATCATCCTCACCAAAATTCCGTACCTCCCAGGTACCTCCTGATTTCCACATAAACATTTTTCCTTTATAAAACAACTTCTTTCTCCAGACGCCCAGTGTGACCTTTCCAACCGTCCATGACCGCGGACGCGGCTATTCGAATAGATTTACACTCTGCAGAGGTGGTACACTTTACCCACACCTATCGGTTATTCCGCCGTGTCTGCCACGGCCCATCATACGACAGCATGCGGGGGTCCGGATAACACGATCAAAGCTTTCCACTATGACCACCCTAGTATTGGGGCCTCCCGGTAGGTTTGTTCTCCTCGGCACTGTGTGCTCCACTAGACCTCTTGGTCTTTCCTCGGGACGCCACACCGCCTCGTCAGGAGACCCACCGTAATCGCCCGGCTGCTGGTCCTCAGCAGTGTATTGTCTCTTCCGGACGACAACCCGGCTTCGTGGGCCCAGCCCTCATAGAAAGTATGAGAGCCCCAACACTAAGAAGGACAAGTTTCCGGCTAAGCCCTACCCATGTCAGGTAGTGTGGTTGCACGGGTTAATTGTTCGGGCGGCAGCAGGGACTTCGAAATTAAACCTCCATCTCCGACTGCTCCCAGCAGCTCGGGTTTTCGCAACATCTCCGAATGCTCTCAGCATCTCGGGTTTTCATAAAACATTTCTTTCTCGCTGATTGCTCCCAGCAACTCAGGTTTTCCTACATAAAGCAGTTTTATCAAACAGGTTCCCATCCTATAGTTTTGAGGTAAGTAGATGAAGGTAGACTACTAGAAAACTTAATCTTTTTGATGGAGCCTTCAACAACAAGGCTTACCAAATAAACTCTTTTTGTAACACCTATAGTATTCTAGTAGATAACTTTGGCCAAACAATATTTTGTAAAATAGTTTTCGGGTGGCAAGGTGCCACAAAAGAATTAAAAGAATGCATTATTTTTTTTTGAAAACAAAACATGCTTGTCCAAAATAATAGGATTCATTATAAAGGTGAGGTGGACTTGCCTTGCTCAGAAAACTGTCCCTGGTCTTGATCTTCTTCGTAGTTGTGCTCAGCTACCTCGTACTGCTCTCCCTCGGGTTGCGGTTCTACCGTAACATGAAAACAAACAAGACTAGTGTAAATCCTAAAATGCGAGTTGATAACAATCTAAAGTATATTAACAACCAACAAGCACCACAAAATAGAAAATACAACTAATGCATTTAAAATGTCATCAAGGGTTGTTTACATGAAAAAGGCATAACTCCTAATGTAGTTCTCCTAAAATTAAACCCTTCTAGCATGTTACTCCTAACCACTATATGGATCTCTGAAAATTAGCTGAGCATGAAAATCTATCACCAAATAATAATCAAAAATCAGATAAGAGCTACTGATGTCAAACTCAAACAGAAGATAGACTCAGTTTTATAGATCTCCTGTATGCACAATTAAGCTTTCTGGTGAGATATGAGTTTTCTCTTTAAGTGGAGATTTTGTTCATCAAATTTGGCTACTCCTCGCTCAAGTTATCCTTGTTTTAAGATAACATAAACTTCTGACTATTATTTAAGTACAGAAAATAATATGGATTATTTTGGTGCCAAACCAGTGGGGTGAGTTAGATAAAACATGTGGCTATCCCACAAAAATACCCCCAACATTAATTTAGGGGCAAAGGTGGCTCAACCAAAAAAAACTAGACATGCAATAATCTCTGAAATTACAGAAATGCATTTTAAGAGAATATCTCCCTGTTTTTCAGAGATTTGCCCAATAAATAATAAATATTTACAGGAAAAATCTACCTTGGTGGCACATGCTACTTTCAACTCATATCTAACACTTCCAAGTGGATTTACCTCAAAAAGTGTTTTCATTTAAGAATTAAAAATCACCAAACATCTACTGATGTTATTCTTAGACTAGAAACAACATTTGCTATTGTAATCTCCTGCATGCAAGATTTACCAATCTAGATAGACATTTTTACAAGCTTTCCAACAGATCCAAGATTGCATGATTTGGATTTATAAAACACAAGTTATAAAACAAATGGTGAAATAGGTACTTTTTACTAGATCTATTTTAACACACAACAGGAAGCTCATTTTGGAACAAATCCAATGCCACATGGTTAAGAAAACGTGCATGCATGTTACAAAATTAATCCCATCATTTTAGCAACTCTGCATTTACCACAAATGATTAAAAGCTTGACTATTGATTTACTGGAAAAATGACAGGGAATAAGAATAAAAGGAAAACATGCCGAAACGGCTGGATTTGGCGATGGCCCGCGGGGGTGAACTGGGCCGGCCCGGCCGCAGCGCGCGTGCTGGCGAACCGGTGCGCGGTCGCCGGATCTGGAGCGAACGGCGGAGATTAGAAGGGAGGGGGATTCAAACAGGGTCGTCGATCTTAGATCGGACGGCCCTGGGCCTTTCTTCTTCCCCTCGCCGGTGACACGAGCGGGAAAACGAGGAAAAGAGAGGGGAGAAGAGGGACGCGACGAGGAGCTCACCTCGGACGTCCAGAGCTCGAGCGGAGGGTGGGGTTCGGCGGAGAAGAAGTAGGGCAGCGGATCCCTACGCAAAGAAACGCCGGGGAGGTCCACTGCATGCCACCATGGCGCCTCCTCCGAGCTCGGGTCGTCGACGAGGGCGACGTATCTGAGCACCTAGAACAAAGAGGAAAGAGGGGAGGAGTTAGAGCTCGAGCAGGGGGTCACAGAGAGCCAACAATGGCGAGAAATGGTGGAGGAGAACGGCGGCTAGAGCCATTTCTTGCCGTCGGGTACCGAGTGAGTTTTCTCCTCCTCGAGAGAAAATGGGGGAGGGAGCTTGATGGATTTCGAGAGGAGTGGGATGGGGAGGTGCCAGGGAGGGGGAGAAATGAGCAGAGGAGGGGCTCGGGTGGATATAATGGGTTTGACCCGATCTAGGGTTAGCTCGGGCAGGAGAGAGGGAGGGGTGGCTCTTCCTCGTTCTTACTGGCTCAGGGGGGCGGTGGAGAGGGACAGAGAGTGTGCTGGTCGGGGTGACACGACCTAGCCAGTGAGAAGAGAGGAGGTGGGCTTCGGTTGGGTGGAAAAGAAGAGAAAAGAAGAGAAGAGAGAGGAGGGGATGACCCTAGTCCATGACAGGTGGGGCCAGGGGTGAGGTTGCTTTTCTCCTTCTCCAGTAGGTGGAGTGGAAAGAGTGAGAGAGAGGATGGATGGTTTGAGTGAAAACCTCACACATTTTTCAAACCCCAAGTTTGAAAAAATCAAACATGTCCCACAAAAGCAAAATGAGTCTATACCCCAAACTCACCTAAATTAGGAGAAATTACTGAATTTATAAATGCCCAAGTCAAACACCTCATTTGACTCACAAGGAAAAGAAAACTTTTAGTGAGAAGGAAAAGAATAACTCAAAGGGTCATGTTAATTTAATGGCTCCAAAAGCTAGTGATTTTTAGGTGCAAACAAGTTCTTTTGAGAGAGTTTGGAATAGGGTATGAAACTATACATTCCTTAGACCAAAATGGTTCAGATGCATGTCAAAAACCATTTATGGTTTGCTTAATATTTACTCCTAGTTTGGCTAAGTTTTAACAACCATGAAGATCCTAATAGTTGATATTTTAATTTTGTTGTTGAGGATTTAGTGTTTTCAATTATCATGGAAGGCTAGTGGAGCACAAAAGGTGTCCAAACAAATTAAATCATGACTCAAAAATCTACACACACAAAAGTTTTTGCTTAGGCTGTAAATCTAGGATAACACCACAATTACTAATGCTGAGAAAATTGGGGTGTTACAGTTATTAAGTTCTTGCAAAAATTGGCCACAAGTCCTAATGCTAGCTCTCTTAATTTGGCTTTTACTACTCATATTACAAATGCTCTCATTAAAGATAGGGAAGATAAATTAAGACTTGAAGCTTCTATCCCTAAGAAGTTAGAAGATGGTTGGGAGCCCATGATTAAAATGAAATTAGATAAATTTGATTGCAATGCTTTGTGTGACCTTGGTGCAAGTATTCCTGTTATGCCTAAAAAGCTCTATGATATGTTTTCTTTGCCACCATTGGAACATTGCTGTTTGAAGAAACCTTTAGGGAGGATCAATTGTCGGAGAGTGACTCCCACGAAACAGGGATAGTGACACCCTGAAGAGTAGTTCGAAGAGGGATTGAACACGGAGGTCAAACAACCCTCGAGAGCCTCGACGACGGTGCTCGCCGAGCTTGGAGAGGGACAACACGACAGAGATGAACACCAGCCCGTACCCAGGTTCAAGGCCGTCACGAGGAGGTAACACCGCTACTCTTTCTTGTCTGTATTGCACTTCGGGAGTTACAATACAATGAGCTTGCCGAGGGCTCTCTTGAGGCAGTTTGGTGCTTGAAGAGGGAAGCTATGGTCTTCTTCCTCCTCGACCACTTGGCTATCCTACCCGCTTGGCTAGGGTTCCAAGGGTTCAGAATGCGATTGACCGATCCTTTGATACGGTGGTGATCCTGCTCCTTATATAGGCGCCTCGGCCCTCTTCCTTTCGCTGTACGTAGAGGGTGGGTTCCCACAGGGCAGTGGCGCGAAGGAGAAGGAGTCCACCGCCGCAGAAATGTCCATGGACACGGTCCATCCGTGCTAAATTTAGCAGCGGTGGCTGACAAGCTGCAGACTGCGCAGAACGGCACACATGTGTTGCAGGGGTCGTGGCGGAGCCCACGATGAAGATCTTCTTGGAGCGTTGCGCCGTCCAGCCGCTTTATCACCGAAGAGGAAAGTCCTTGCTGTCCTGGCGCGGGCGGCGCAACTTTGTTGTGTCCTTTATCACCATAATGGCAATTGTGATGCTCGCGTCACTCTGCGGCTGCTGCAGAGGCCATGTGCGCCCTGCAGAGGTTGCTTAGGAGCGAATTGTCTCCACAGGGCCGTGGTGGCCTGTGGATGGATTTCTGTTGACTTCTCTCCAGGCGAGTAGAGCCTTGAGGAGTCTCTTGAAGCGCCGGCTCCTCTTCAGGCCCTTGCTTCCTCTTCAGGCCCTCAATAGGAGTTGCCTCTCGAGGGTATGTCCAAGCGATTTCTTGGTCCTTAGTCGTTTCGTCGAATCTGTCGCGTGCAAGGCCTGTGGAGACTGGGCTCTGCACACTCTGGTCCTCACTGGGCCGACATCAATGATATTCCTATTATGGTTAATAATAATCTTGTCCCCATTGATTTTATTGTCTTGGATATTGAATGCAATTCATATTGTCCAATTGTGTTGGGAAGACCTTTTTGAAAGGAATATGCCCGAGAGGCAATACTAAAATGGTTATTATCTATTCCATGTTTATGATAAATGTTTATTTCTCATGTAGAATTGTATTAATCGGAAACATTAATACATGTGTGACCAATGAAAAAATTAGAGTTCCTAGTAACGCCTCTCGTTTAACTAGCTCGTTGATTAACTGATGATCAAGGTTTCCTGATCATGAACATTGGATGTTGTTAATAACGGGATCATGTCATTAGGAGAATGATATGATGAACACACCCAAATTAAGTATAGCAATACGATCAAGTCATTAAGTTTATATTGTTGTACTGAGCATACGAAGTAACCCTAATCCTTAGACCATGAGATCATGTCAATCACTAACACCGGAAGAATGCTTTGATGACATCAAACGTCACATCGTAACAGGGTGACTATAAAGGTGGCGTTGGGTATTCGGAAAGTATTAGGTGAGGCTCATGGATCAAGAAGTGGCATTTGTCCATCCAGATGACGGAGAGATATACTCTGGGCCCTCTCGGTGATATCACATCGACACCGCTTGCAAGCACGTGACTAGGTCACAAGAATGTCATATCACATAACGAGTAAATAGTACTTGTCGGGAACGAGATCGAACAAGATATAGATGATACCAATGATCGGATCTCAGACAAGTAGAATATCGCGAGACAAAAGGAATTGGTTATGACGTTTTTGGTTCACACGATCACAAGATTCATCGTCAAATATGTAGGAGTCATTACGGATCTCCAGATCCCGCTGTTGACTATTGATCGGAGAGGTGTCTCGATCATGTTTACATTATTCATGAACCGTAGGGTGACACACTTAAGGTTTGTCGATGCTTTTGGGTAGACACGGAATTTCGGAGAAAAGTTTGGACAGCACCGAAATTGTTTCGGGTAATATTTAAATAGTTCAAGGGGTTAATTGTCAATAGTTGACAATGGTTGTTAATAGAATTAGCAGATGAACCAAGGGGGTAAGTGTTAATGTTTTTAAATAGAATTAACAAATATTAAAAAGAAATGAAATTGTTTTATTTAATAAAGAAAAACCTTGGGATTTTTTAGGTGAGATTAAAAGAGAATGAGTGGGCATGAGTGGATGCTCCACTCACATCAAGAGGGAAGAGGTGGAGTCACCCCTAGGGGCAACGACCCAACCTCATCCCTCTCCTATATATGGAGGGGTGGGAGCTCCCTTTTGAGCACACACTTGATCCTCTCTCCCTCCTCCCGCTGCTCCACCTCTGGCCATCCGCTTGGCGAAGTCATGGCCGTTTAGTTCTCCAGCACAACACGGCGTCGTGCTGTTGGAGTTCCTTGGTGGTTCTACTACTTTCGCTGCCCCGCTGGATCGAGGGAACGGAGGTCTTCATCAAGCCGTACGTGTGACCGAGTACGGAGGCGCTGCCCGTTGCAGCGCACATCTTCAAGATTTTGAGATCGGCAAGTGAACGACTACATCATCCACGAGAATTATTCTCGAAACGCTTACGGTCTTTGAGGGTGAGTTTCTCTTGGAATATCTTCCACTCGTTACGAGAATCTCATAGAGTATATCTTGGCTTCTTGGTTAGTTCTCACCGTAGGAAATTTTGTGTTTCCTATGCTACGAACCCATCAGTGGTATCAGAGCCCTGTCTATGCGTAGATGCTTTGCATGGGTAGAACACATATGTGTATGTGGGCATTGATGATCATGTTATTGCTTCGTTTGTATATTTTGTATCTTAGTGGCATAGTGGGATGAAGCGGCCCAGCCTAACCTTACATGTCCACGCACATGAGACTTGTTCCACGACTGACATGCAACTTGTTTTGCATAAGTGGCTTTGCGGGTGTCTGTCTCTCCTACTATAGTTAAGATATAAAATAGAACGGGTTGCTAATAATATTTTCATCACCGTTGTGGTTTCATGTTCGTAGGTAAGAACGGTTCTATCTTCGAAATCCCTAAGCCACATAAAATATGCAAATAAAATAAAATTAGAGGACGTCTAACTTGTTTTTGCAGGGCATGTGATGTGATATGGTCAAAGTTACACATTTGATGTATGAGATGATACCTTTTGTAAATTATGACAAACCGGCAGGAGCCAAATGGTTGTCTTTTTTAATTTATGGCATGTGTGCTAAATATCATATTTAGATGATATGTTGTAAATTTGGACGACAATCAAGAAGGAGGCGCCATGGACCTTGGTTCCACGCCGGTGGAATGATGGAGATCATGCCAAGAAGCACAATATGGAGATCAAGTGCAAGAAGGACCATGTCATATCACATTATCCATGCATGTGATGTTAATCATTTTATGCATCTTATTTTGCTTAGATCGCGACGGTAGAATTATAAGATGATCCCTCTCACAGTTAATATCAAGATAATAATGTGTTCTTCCTTAGTATGCACCATGAAGAAAGTTCGTCGTTTTGAAGCACCACGTGATGATCGGGTGTGATAGACTCAACATTCGCATACAACGGGTGTAAGCCAGATTTATACACGCAAATACTATGGTTTTACTTGGCGAGCCTAGCATGTACAGACATGGTCTCGGAACACGTACCCGAAAGGTAAAGCATGAGTCATATAGATGATATGATGAATATGTCGATGTTCGCCTTTGCAGTTGCACCATCTCTCATGATGATTGGTTATTGGTGTTGTGTATTTGGTTTATTTAATCACTAAAACGACTAGAGGGATGTTGTTTTTGAGTGAGAGTTCACGTAATAATTTTAAATTAACTTGAACTTAATTTATCATAATCTTGGTCTAAATAGTCTTTGCAAATATGTTGTAGATCATGGCACCACCTGCTTTCAGTTTCAATATGTTCATGGAGAAAGAGAAACTAGCAAACAATGGAAGCAACTTCACCAATTGGGCACTTAACCTGAGGATTCTGCTCACAGCTTGTCAAAAGCTCGATGTGCTTGATGCACCGCTAGGTGCCCCGCCCGCTGATGACGCTCCCGATGATGTGAAAAATGTTTTCCTGACTCAGAAGGAAGACCACAGTGTAGTTATGTCCCGCATTTTGTATGGTTTAGAGCCGGAGTTGCAAAAACGTTTCGAGAACAACACCGCGTTTGATACAATGGGAGAATTGAAAATGATTTTCGATACCCATGCTGCCGTAGAGAGTTATGATGCTTCATAAAAGTTCTTTAGCAGTATGATGGAAGAGAACAACTCCGTTAGCGAGCACGTACTCAAAATGTCTGGGTACGCTGATAAGCTCATAGCCCTGGGTATATCAATCCCAGTGAGCTAGGAATTCATCGTGTTCTCCAATCACTCCCACCAAGTTACAAGAACTTTGTGATGAACTACAATATGAAAGGCATGAAGAAGACTCTCCCCGAGCTTCTGTCAATGCTCAAAACTGCTGAAGTGGAGATCAAAAAGGAGCATCAAGTGTTGATGATCAATAAAACCACTAGTTTAAAAAAAGGCAAGAAAGGCAAGCCAAAGGGTAGTTTCAAGAAGGGCGGCAAAATTGTTGCCGCACCTGAGAAAAAGACCAAGGCGGGCCCTAAGCCTGACACTGAGTGCTTTTACTGCAAGGGCACTGGGCACTGGAAGCGTAATTGCCCCAAATAGGTGACGGATAAGAAGGCCGGCAAAGTGAACAAATGTATATGTGATATACATGTTATTGATGTGTACCTTACTAGTACTTGCAGTAGCGCCTGGGTATTTGATACTGGTTCGGTTGCTAACATATGTAACTCGAAACAGGAACTACGAAATAGGCGACAACTAGCAAAGGACGAGGTGACGATGCGCGTCGGCAATGGATCAAAGGTTGATGTGATCGCTGTCGGGACGCTACCTCTTCGTGTACCATCAGGATTAGTGATGAACCTAAATAATTGTTATTTGGTGCCTGCGTTGAGCATGAACATTATATCTGGATCTTTTTTAATGCAAAACGGTTATTCCTTTAAGTTTGAGAACAATGGATATTTGATTTATATGAATGATATCTTTTATGGTCATGCACCTATGAAGAATGGTTTATTTCTTTTGAATCTTGATAGTAATGATACACACATTCATAATGTGAATGCCAAAGAAATCAAGTTGAGTGATGATATTGCTGCATACATGTGGCATTGCAGCTTAGGTCATATTGGTCTTAAGCGCATGAAGAAGCTCCATTCTGATGGGATCCTAGAATCACTTGATTATGAATCATTTGAGACATGTGAACCATGCCTTATGGGCAGGATGACTAAAACCCCGTTTTCCGGCACGATGGAACGGGCGACGGATTTATTGGAAATCATACATACTGATGTGTGTGGTCCAATAAGTGTGTCGGCGCGCGGTGGATATCGTTATTTTGTTACCTTCACTGATGATTTAAGTAGATATGGATATATTTACTAAATGAAACACAAGTCTGAGACGTTCGAAAAGTTCAAAGAATTTCAGAGTGAAGTGGAAAACCATCGTAACAGAAAAATTAAATTTCTACGATCCGATCGTGGAGGTGAATATTTGAGTTACGATTTTGGCACACATATGAAAGAACGTGGAATAGTTTCACAACTCACTCCTGCCAGAACACCACAGCGTAATGGTGTATCCGAACGTCCTAATCATACTTTATTGGATATGGTTCGGTCTATGATGTCTCTAACAGATTAGTCACTATCATTTTGGGGTCATGCACTAGAGACAACTACATTCACTTTCAATAGGGCTCCATCTAAATCCGTTGAGAAGATACTATATGAACTATGGTTTGGAAACAAACCTAATCTATTGTTTCTAAAAGTCTGGGGATGCGATGTTTATGTGAAGAAGCTTCAGCCTGATAAACTCAAACCCAAAGCGGAAAAATGCGTCTTCATAGGATACCCTAAAGAAACAATTGGGTTCACCTTCTATCACATATCCAAAGGTAAAGTTTTCATTGCCAAGATCGGATCCTTTTTGGAGAAGGAGTTTCTCTCAAAAGGTGTGAGTAGTAGGAAGGTAGAACTCGACGAGGTTATTGAACCTTCTCTTCTTGGAATGGCGAGTAGCGCAGCGCCAGAAATTGTTCCGGAGTTGACTTCACCAGATGAAGAGGGAACTAATGATAATCAAGATCATGAAACTCCGAAAGAGGATACTACCATACTTTGCAGGTCAACAAGGATGCATACAGTCTTGAACTGTACGACAACCCCGTCATGGTAGTTGATAATGATGACCCTACGACGTATGATGAAGCGATGATGGGCTCAGAATCCAACAAATGGCTAGAAGCCATGAAATCCGAAATGGAATCCATTGACGAAAACCTAGTATGGAATTTGGTGGACTTACCCTATGATAGCAAGGCCGTTGAGAACAAATGGATTTTTAAGAAGAAAACTAACGCTGATGGTAATGTGACCGTCTATAAGGCTCGACTTGTCGCAAAAGGTTTTCGACAAGTTCAAGGAATTGACTACGAGGAGACTTTCTCACCTGTGGCGATGCTGAAGTCTGTTAGGATTATGTTAGCAATTGCTGCATTTTTCGATTACTAAATCTAGCAAATGGATGTCAAAACTGGGTTCCTTAGTAGTCACATTGAGGAAGAGTTGTACATGGTGCAACCCAAAGGTTTTGTCGATCCTAAGGATGCTGACAAGGTATGCAAACTTCAGCGATCCATTTATGGACTGAAGCAAGCATCCTGGAGTTGGAACCTCCGCTTTGATGAGGTGATCGAAGTGTTTGGATTTGTCCAAACTTATGGAGAAGGTTGTATCTACAAGAAAGTGAGTGGGAGCTCTGTAGCATTTCTAGTACTATATGTGGATGACATATTGTTGGCTGGAAATGATATAGAATTTTTGAATAGTAATAAGGTTATTTGAACAATAGTTTTTCGATGAAGGACCTCAATGAAGCATCGTATATATTAGGCATCAAAATCTATAGAGATAGATCAAGCAGCTTAATTGGGCTTTCGCAAAGTACATACCTTGACAAGATCCTGAAGAAGTTCAGAATAGACGAAAATAAGAAAGGGCTCTTACCTATGTTACAAGGAAAGACATTGAGTCAGACTCAAAGTCCAGCTACATCGGAAGATAGAGAATTGATGAACAAGATCCCCTATGCCTCAGCCATAGGCTCTATCATGTATGCTATGCTATGTACAAGACAGGATGTGGCACATGCTATTAGCTTGACTAGCAGGTACAAATCTGATCCAGGTTTGGAACACTGGATGGTGGTAAAGAATATTCTAAAGTACTTAAAAAGGACTAAGGATATGTTTCTCGTGTATGGCGGTGAAGAAGAGATCGTCGCAAGATGTTACGTCGATGCTAGCTTCGACACCGATCCGGATGACTCTAAGTCACAATCTAGGTACG
The DNA here is from genome assembly GCA_026929855.1 of Poa annua. Lineage (NCBI taxonomy): Eukaryota > Viridiplantae > Streptophyta > Magnoliopsida > Poales > Poaceae > Poa > Poa annua. Next base: position 181,814,565 of record CM049426.1, read on the forward strand.
TATTTCTTATGAATGGAGGACAGTAAGCTGGAGGAGTTCCAAGCAACCCATGCTGGCGGGATCGCCGACAGAAGCGGAATATGTTGCTGCCTCGGAGGCAGCGCAGGAAGGAGTTTGGATGAAGGAGTTCATATCCGAACTAGGTGTGGTTCCAAGTCCGTTGGATCCGATGGTTATCTATTGTGACAACAATGGTGCCATAGCCAATGCTAAAGAAACAAGGTCTCACAAGAATTCCAAGCATTTAGAGCGTCGTTTTCACTCCATCCGTGAGCATGTCAAGGATGGTGATATAAAGATTTGCAAAGTACATACGGATCTGAATGTGGCAGAGCCTTTGACTAACCAACTCCCAAGGGGAAAACATGATCAACACCGGAACTCCATGGGTGTTAGGGTCATTACAATGTAATACAGATTATTGCCCCTAGTGCAAGTGGGAGACTGAAAGGAATATGCCCGAGAGGCAATAATAAAGTGGTTATTATCTATTCCATCTTTATGATAAATGTTTATTTCTCATGCTAGAATTGTATTAATCGGAAACATTAATACATGTGTGACCAATGAACAAATTAGAGTTCCTAGTAACGCCTCTCGTTTAACTAGCTCGTTGATTAACCGATGATCAAGATTTCCTGATCATGAACATTGGATTTTGTTAATAACGGGATCACATCATTAGGAGAATGATATGATGAACACACCCAAATTAAGTATAGCAATACGATCAAGTCATTAAGTTTATACGAAGTAACCCTTATCCTTAGACCATGAGATCATGTCAATCACTAACACCGGAAGAATGGATTGATGACATCAAACGTCACACCGTAACAGGGTGACTATAAAGGTGGTGTTGGGTATTCCGAAAGTATTAGTTGAGGCTCACGGATCAAGAAGTGGGATTTGTCCATCCAGATGACGGAGAGATATACTCTGGGCCCTCTCGGTGATATCACATCGACACCGCATGCAAGCACATGACTAGGTCACAAGGATGTCATATCACAAAACGAGTAAAGAGTACATGTCGGGAACAAGATCAAACAAGGTATAGATGATACCAATGATCGGATCTCGGACAAGTAAAATATCGCGAGACAAAAGGAATTGGTTATGACGTTTTTGGTTCACACGATCACAAGATTCATCGTTGAATACGTAGGAGTCATCACGAATCTCCAGATCACGATGTTGACTATTGATCGGAGGGGTGTCTCGATCATGTCTACATTATTCACAAACCATAGGGTGACACACTTAAGGTTTGTCGACGCTTTTGGGTAGACACAGAATTTCGGAGAAAAGTTTGGACAGTACCGAAATTGTTTCGGGTAATATTGAAATAGTTCAAGGGGTTAATTGTTAATAGTTGACAATGGTTGTTAATAGAATTAAAAGATGAACCACGGGGGTAAGTGTTAATTTTTGTTAATATAATTAACAAATATTAAAAAGAAATGAAATTGTTTTATTTAATAAAGAAAAACCTTGGGATTTTTGAGTGGAGATTAAAAGAGAATGAGTGGGCATGAGTGGATGCTCTACTCACATCAAGAGGGAAGAGGTGGAGTGACCCCTAGGGGCACCGACCCAACCTCACCCCTCTCCTATATATGGAGGGGTGGGAGCTCCCTTTTGAGCACACACTTGATCCTCTCTCCCTCCTCCCGCTGCTCCACCTCTGGCCATCCGCTTGGCGAAGCCATGGCCGTTTAGTTCTCCACCACACCACGACATCGTGCTGTTGTAGTTCCTTGGAGGTTCTACTATTTCCGCTGCCCCGCTGGATCGAGGGAGCGGAGGTTGTCATCAAGCCGTACGTGTGACCGAGTATGGAGGCGCTGCCTGTTGCAGCGCACATCTTAACGATCGTGAGATCGGCAAGTGAACGACTACATCATCCACGAGAATTATTCTCGAAACTCTTACGGTCTTCGAGGGTAAGATTCTCTTGGAATATGTTCCCTCGTTACGAGCATCTCCTAGAGTAGATCTTGTCTTGTTGTTTTGTTCTCACCGTAGGAATTTTTTTGTTTCCTATGCTACGTACCCATCACTTTTCTTAGAACTGTGGGTGCTATTATTGATATGAAAGAAGGTACCATCAAGTGCCAATTCCCACTAAAGGAAGGTATGGAACACTTCCCTGGGAAAAGAATGAAGCTACCTTTTGATTCTATTGTTCGTTCAAATTATGGTGTTGATGCTTCATCTCTTGATAATACCTGAGTTTTATCTTTGTGCCTAGCTCAAAGGCGTTAAACCAAAGCACTTATGGGAGATAACCCTCTTTTATTTCCTGTTATTTTATTTTATTTTGCTTGTGTCAAGGACTTGTCCTACCTCTGAAGCAATTCCTTTGTATCTTTATTTTATTGCAATGTTGTGTCAAGTTAAGCCTCTAGTTGAAAATTGATCCTAAATTTCAATTCCTGCGCATAAACAGATTTCTGTTGTTCACCGTTAAATTCATAACTCTTCACTGGAACGTCAGACCTTCTGCCCTTTTTTGTGCATAATCCTCAGATGCATACGCAACTTTCATTAGTTTTGAGTTTTTTTATCTGAGTAAGTTAATTGCCTCGAAAAAATTTGTCTTTATGGACTGTTCTGTTTTTGACAGATTCTGCCATTTATTTTGCGATGCATCTTTTGCTATTTTGATTGGATCTTTTTATCCTATGAAGTATCAATGGTTGTAGCTAATGTCGAGTAGCATTGGTAGCAATTGTGTTCCTACAGAATATCATAAATTTTGTGCACTAACCCTCTATGAAGTTTACTCTAAGTTTGGTGTGGAGGAAAGTTTCAAGGATCAGGAGAGAAGGATGATATAATGTGATCAAGAGGATAGTAACGCCAAATCTTGGGGATGCCCCGGTGGTTCACCCCCAATATGTAACATCCCAATTTTCAGAAAAATTTAAAACTTTTGCATCCATGCATCATCATCATTAAACTTGTCATATGAATCACATAAAATTTGAATTTAATTATTTAAATATGTTTTAATTGACTTTATGTCCTTAAAATTGTTATTTTGAATTTATAATAATGTTCCTTTTATTCTATTTTTACTTTACACAAAAATAATGTCAAAGGGATCTATTTTTCATAAGCTTTTCAAATTATCTTTTTATGAATTTTTCTGAGAAGTTTTAATATAGTTTTGAATTTGTTTTATACTTAAAAGATTTAAAAACAGAAAAGAATTTTCAAAAAGAAAAATAGAGTTGGGCCAGCCAGTGGGCCGAAGCCCACTAGCTATCTACCGCGCACGCGACGCAATCCAGCCCGCCAGCGGCCCGTCCCCGCCCGCGCGCGCGCGCTCACTCGCTGGCGGGTGGGCCCCACCTGTCATCCCCGTCCCGGCGACCCCTTCTTCCCCAAATCACGCCCACGACCTAGCCGAGAAACGGTCGAATCAATTTGATTGATTCCGGCGATTTACTCACCCATTTAACTCGCTGTTGCTCCTATAAAAACCCCCTAGACCCCCTCTCCGTTTTGCCCCAAGCCCCGTACCCCGAGAGCCACCAGGCCGCCCACGAGCATCCCCGGAGCTCCGCCGTTGCCGACGGCAAGTTCAACGAACTTTGGTGAGCTGCGACCTCCTCGAGCCCTCTCTTCACTCCCAATCGTTTCACTTTGTCATTGCGCACCTTAGTGACAAGGTCTCGCGTGTTCTTACGCAGCCAAACTCCGTGTCCGTGCTCACCGACGAGAACCTCCGCCGTGCGCATCCGGCGAGCAACCAGAGGAGGCAGGAGGAGCTACGACCCCCACCACTTCGCCAACGACGTCGCCTCGACGCCCTCTACCCGTAGGTATGACCCACTCAACTCGGAACGCAGTAGAACGTCTAGAACGTGCGATGCCGTGCTTGTCGCCGCCGCACGCGCTACTCCGGCGAGGTCCTCCGGCGACCTAGCGCCGCTAGTTGTTGGTCAACGCATGTAGGCCGTACGACCTCGATCCTACGGTTAGGATTAGATCTTTTTAAGCGAAACGGTACGATTGATCAAGACCGCCAGATCCAGATCTGACGGCCCAGATCAAATCACTTAAACATGTCAGCATGCCCAGTCAGCGCACAGTCAGCGCACAGTCAGCGCCCAGTCAGCGCTGACGTGTAAATTCTTTTTCCCATTTTATTTAATTTGGCAGTTTTGCAGAAAACACCCTGCATACGTATTTTATCACTACTTTTTATCTGTTTAACCAAATTTAAATATTTTTATATATTTGAGATCCTTGGAACCAGTAGAACACTTTGGCTTCATTTGTTTTCTGTTTTGACACATACAAAATTTTCAAATATTTTTGAGAGTAGTTCAAGCATTTTTGACATAACTTTAGTTAGAAAATTTACTTTTGAGTAAATCAAATTGCTAACAACTTGTTTAGATGCCCTCTGCCCAAATGTCATTTTTACAAAATTTGATTTTGAAATTTTATTTAAGTGAACTAAAGTCCTTGTCATTAACCCTTTATTCATGATTAAATAATAGAAAGAAATCAAAAAATTATTCATGCATATATCATGAAAATCCAAAGGGATACTTCTATTAGTTTCTAGACGTTGGAAATAAATTGTTGCATCTCATCTCATGCATAACATATATTTTTCTTTGTATGAACCTTTGCTTGTGTGTTTATGTGTGGCTCCTTATTTTCTTTGATAGACTATTCGGAGGGAAACGAGAATCTTTGCAACTATAACTGCTGCACTCCCGGTTGCCAAGGCAAGTGGCACACCCCCATAAAAGTCCTATTATTTCTATGCATGAGTAGAGTATTTCTATAAGCATGTGTAGGATAGCATTGCTATGCAAGATATGATAGACCCCTTTATTCATGTGTCTAGGTTCCTATGAGATTTCTTAGTAGAATAGTGATGCTATGCAAAAACTATTTTGATGAAAAAGATAAAGTCTACTAAGTTTTAATCAAACACCTGGGTGGAAATTGGTTGCCTTGCTGTATGAGTTGAGTGTTGTTCCCAGGGGTTTTACCTGTGGAATATTCACTTGTGGAAGGCCACCCAGGAGCAAAGGAATCTGAAGAACTCCAAGTGAAGATTGCTTCTCGTGCAGCCATTGCCAATATGGGCTCTGGCTTGATCAACTAAGCTGCATGGACTCTCCCCGGCCTGACAGGTGGTGGTAGAGGATTTGTAGGTGGAGCGCGTCAGGCCAGAGTGGGAGGGAAAATGCTTCTGAAAGATCTCGTCTCATTCTTTCCTTTCCTTATCACAAATGGTGTGTAAACGGTAATTTGGTTTGAATGGGTACAATGGTGAACGTGCACAACCTCTGCAGAGTTAAAATCTAAGTACTTAGCCGTGTCCCCGGAAACGGACAATTGAGCAGCTGAACTAGGATGTCAACGGAGGATTCCACCATTCCAACTTCTAAATAAAAACTTGACGGGTGAACAAGGGTAGAATGAGACAGTGGATTTCATGCCACGGATGTCTGGAATAGAAGAAAAGTGTTTCTAAAAAGATAGGGAAAAACTTGCTTTCTGCAAAATAGCCTTGAGCTCCACCAGCCAAATAAGCATATAGGTCGTAGAGTTATTCCTCTAAGTGTCCACCATAGTGTCACTTGCCAGTTCCATTTTAATGGTTCTGACCCACGTTGTTGCAATATATATCTTATTGCAGACTGTCCTGATGATGAGTGAAAGTTTTTACTAAGGGTTTTCGAGTCTTCAACCAACATGCTCGCCTGTGGCACATGATGATGATTGGGGACTCCATGAAGAATAATTTTCCGTTGTTTACTCTGTTCACTGCTAGCTTTATGCTATGCAAATTTGTAATAAATATTTTCTAAGTCTGGATCAGCGTTGTAATAAATTGATACTTTGTTGTGATATTACATCGTAACTGTGTGTGCAAACGAATCGATCCAGGGATTTGCACTATGCACAGGTATCTGCCATATTTTAGGTGCAGGTACACTACAGATGGTATCAGAGCACTGTGTTGCCTGTAGGTTCGGGCCCTTAGGATTGGAAAAACCTTTTGATCATAGTATTAACTACTTAAGTATTTTTGGATCCTAGCGGCATAGTGAGATGAAGCGGCCTGGAAACAAACCTTACATGTCCGTGTACATGAGACCTGTTCCACAATTAAGTGGCTGGCCGGGTGTCTGTCTCTCTCACTATAGTGAATATCCAGTTTACAAAGAGTTGTTTATATTTATTGATCACATTGAGATTTGACTTAGTCCTGACTCTAATTTAATAATACACTTATGACTAGTACCTCCTTACCTTACACATTTCTTGTTTTAAATTCTTTTCTTGCTTCCTAAAGGATGACGAGCTTCCACTTCACCACTGCGGAGGACTTCGAGGACACCCGTTTTGGCTGCTACCTTCTCGACATCGGCGAGAAGATAGGTTTACCGCTACCTCTAGTTAAGGGCTTCATCCTGAAGAAGTTTAACAAGGAGGGCTGTTGGGGAATAAAAGCAACTCAGCCAGGATGTGGAGAAGAGCCCCCGTTGGAAATCAAAATGGTTAGTGACTCCAAAGAAAAAGGACTCAATCTCGTCATGCAGGACCTGATTGGACGTCTCTGCGGACGCTATAGCGCAGAGTTGAGGGGCCACTACTCCATTTTCTTTGGAAGGAGAAACGAGGAGGGAGAACCATACCTCTTTGATGTTGGAGATAGAGGCAAAGCAAAGCCCCTTAGTCTGTATTTCCAGGAGTTGGAGGTCCTCGTCACAGAACTTTATGAGGATAGACGCACTGAACTTCTGAAGAACGATGAGTTGTGTGCCTTACTTAAGGAGAACGAGGAAAAGATGAAAGCTCAAGAGGAAGTGACTAAGGCCCAAGAAGAAAAGTTTGCTTCACAAGAGGAGAAATACAAGAGACAGGAGAAAAGGGTTCAAGAGAAAAACAAGACTATCAGAGAACAGAAGGCAGAACTCGAGAGCAATGAAGTCGAGTTCGAAGCTGATAGTGACTTGATCAAGCGTATTCGTACCGAGAAAAGGGAACTGCAAGAGAAGAACTCTGCCCTGGAGAAAGAAGTGAAGGAATTAAGGGAAGTACTCGACAATGAAGGAATCGAGATTCAGGAAATTGAAGAAGAAGAAGGCGACAAGATCGAGTAGTTCGTTAGCGAGACTACCATTTATTTACACCTCATCGTTATCTTAGTCTTGTATTGACCTATCAACTTGTGATAAGGCAGTACCTTCCATTGTATTCCGAGGAACCTCGCGTTTTTATTTTCCAAAACTCTCATGTCTGATTAATCCAAAGATTTGAGTTTTGTGATGTTTGTTTGTTCGTTAGGTTGTTTGTTGGGGTAATCTTTCTCTTTAGACCTTTCCGTCTAAAAACTCACCTATACAAATCACAGCTGCCTCCCCGTCGTACGCCGATAACAACAACAACAACAACAACGACCACAACAACAATGATGCTATACAACAGTTGATGGCTGCTCAAGCTCAGCTAATGACTATGATGACCCAGTTCATTGCGGCAACCAACAACAATAACAACAACCACAACCCGCCTCCGCCGCCACCCCCCCATGTGGATAGACTTACCAGATTTCTGAGGCTCCGACCGAACAAGTTCTCCACTGCAACTGAACCAATTGTGGCAGATGACTGGCTGCGTTCAGTGGACAGGGATCTAGTGACTTGTGAATGTACTGACGCTGAGAAGGTGAGGTTCACCACTCATCTGTTGGAAGGACCAGCAATCCAGTGGTGGGAAACCTATCAAATCACCCACCCACTAGAAACCATGACTTGGGAAAATTTCAAGGAAGGTTTTCGTAATGCTCATATCTCCTCGGGCATTATGAACCTGAAGCAGGAAGAGTTCAGAAACCTGAGACAAGGAAACAGGAGCCTTAAGGAGTACATGGCTGATTTCCATGCCCTTTCCCGTTATGCCTCTGAAGACATTAACACCGAGGCAAAGAGGAAGGCAAAATTCCTAAATGGGCTGAGTCACGAGCTGAGGATCCCTTTGACAGTGGCATATGCCCCAAATTATCAGACTCTCTTAGATAAGGCTATCATACTGGAGGATAACATCAAGAAGGCTGAAAATAGGAAGAGAAAGTTGAATGTTCACAAACCCCATTCTGAGACTTCTTTCAAGAGACCTTTCCCTCAAGATGCAAACCAGAGTTATAAACCTGGTCACTATCCTAGTGGAGGAAACAACCACAAACATCATGGTCACAACCATAGTGGTGGTTTCAAGGGAAACAATGGGAATCACAAGGGAAATGGAAATACTGGCCACAACAATGGACAACATCGCCCAAACCCCGAATATAATAAAGATATCAGCCAAGTCCTATGCTTCAAGTGCAATAACAAGGGTCACTACGCCACTGACTGCCCCGAAAAGAAGGCCGTAGAAGCTGCCAAGCCCAATCCCTTCCAGAAAGGACAGGTGAACCACATCAATGTGGAAGAAGTGTACGATGAACCCGATGTTGTCATTGGTACGTTCTTGCTAAATTCATGCCCAGCATTAGTTTTATTTGATACTGGAGCATCGCATTCTTTCATTTCAAGAGCTTTTGTAAAAGAACATGGGTTAGTAGTGGAAAATATAGGAAGCCCCATTAGAGTAAGCTCTCCGGGCGGAGAGATGCTAGTAACCTCTGGCTGTAGACAGTTGAGTCTGAAGATTGGAAAGCATCAGTTTCCTACGGACTTGATCATCCTGGAAACACAAGGCCTGGATGTTATCATAGGGATGGATTGGATGACCCGCTATGCAGGAATCATAGACTGCGCAAATAGAACCATCACTCTCACCACTCCAGAAGGCTCGAAGATCAACTTTAGATCAAAGTTTGAACTAAAGAAGGTTAGACTTAATTCTCTTAAGGGGGTTAGTCTCGGTGAGATCCTTATAGTTAAGGAATACCCTGACGTGTTTCCGGAAGAACTACCAGGAATGCCACCCGATAGAGATGTAGAGTTCCTCATAGAACTAAAACCGGAAACAGGACCAATTGCTAAAAGGCCCTACCCAATGGCAACTGATGAACTGAAAGAACTCAAGAAACAACTGGAAGAGTTTATGCATAAAGTCTTTATCCGTCCAAGTTCATCACCCTGGGGAGCCCCGATTCTTTTTGTCAAGAAGAAGGATAGTACTCATAGATTAGTCACCGATTACCGTGACATAAATGAGCATACAATTAAGAACAAGTATCCGCTACCCAAAATCAATGAACTGTTCGATCAACTAGAAGGGGCTTTCGTCTTCTCCAAGATCGATCTCAGATCAGGGTACTTTCAGATGAAAGTCAGAGAGATGGATATACCCAAGACTGCTTTTGTTACAAGATATGGATCATATGAGTACACGGTAATGCCTTTTGGGTTAACCAATGCTCCAGCCTATTTCATGAATATGATGAATAAGGTGTTTATGGATTTCCTGGACAAGTTTGTTGTTGTCTTCATCGATGACATCTTAGTCTACTCCAAAAGTCACAAAGAACACGAAGAACATTTACGTCTGGTATTGCAAAGGCTCCGAGAGCATAAATTATATGCTAAGTTCAACAAGTGTGAATTTTGGTTAAAACAAGTAGGATTTCTAGGACACCTGGTGTCTAAAGATGGGATAGCAGTGGACCCTGAAAAAGTTGCTGCTGTGACAAATTGGGAATCGCCCAAAAATGTGGGAGAAATCCGCAGTTTTCTAGGACTGGCAGGGTACTACCGGAGATTCATTGAAAACTTCTCCAAGATTGCCAAGGCCTTGACTGAACTACTGAAGAAGGGAAAGAAATTTGAGTGGACGGAAGCTTGTGAGATCAGTTTTCAGGAATTAAAGAAGCACTTGGTGTCGGCACCAGTATTATGCTTACCAGATCTAGAGAAAGACTTCCAGGTTTATTGCGACGCTTCATATCGCGGCCTAGGAAGCGTATTGATGCAAGAAGGCAAAGTAGTGCGTTACGCCTCAAGACAACTCAAAAATCATGAAGTAAACTACCCCACTCATGATTTAGAGTTAGCTTGTGTGGTGCATGCGCTAAAGATATGGAGGCCATATTTATGGGGAAAGAGATGTGAAGTTTTTACGGATCATAAAAGCCTCAAGTATTTCTTTACTCAGAAGGAATTAAACATGCGACAAAGGAGATGGTTAGAATTGATCAAAGACTATGATTTAAGTCTACAGTACCACCCAGGGAAAGCCAACGTAGTGGCTGATGCCTTGAGCCGTAAGACTTACGTAAACGGACTCACGGCAGGAGAATTGCCGGAAGATCTTTGTAAAGGATTTAAGGACCTTCGATTAGAGGTGGTACCTGAAGGATTCATAGCATCCTTAGAAGTTCAACCTCTTCTATTTAACAAAATCAAGACAGCTCAGTTAGAGGATAAAGCAGTAAAAGAAATCAAGAGGAACCTAAGCGAAGGTTAGGCCAGAGATTTTAGAGAAGATGAAGAAGGAACCGTGTGGTATAAAGAACGCATTTGTGTTCCTGACGATGCCGACCTCAGGAAGTTAATACTTCAAGAAGCTCATGACTCACCTTATTCCATACATCCGGGTAACACCAAGATGTATATGGATGTAAAGGAGAGGTATTGGTGGATCAACTTGAAACGTGATATTGCAGAATACATTGCAAAGTCTGACGTCTGCAGTCGTGTGAAAGCGGAACACCAAAAACCAGCATGGTTGCTACAACCGTTACCAGTACCAGATTGGAAATGGGAACATATTGGTATGGATTTCATCACGGGTCTGCCCAGGACTAAATCAGGGTATGATTCTATATGGGTTATAGTCGATCGGCTGACGAAAGTATCTCACTTTATACCCGCAAAGACTACATACACTAGTGCCAAACTAGCTGACATCTACATGAAGAGGATTGTGTGTCTACATGGTGTTCCCTAGAAAATTGTGTCGGATAAGGGTACTCAGTTTACTTCCCATTTCTGGAATCAATTACATGAGTCTCTGGGAACTAGATTGGAGTTTAGTACAGCGTTTCATCCGCAGACGGATGGACAGACAGAAAGAGTAAATCAGATCCTAGAAGATATGCTGAGAGCATGCGCTCTAGATTATAAGTCAAGCTGGGATGATAATCTTCCATATGCCAAGTTCTCTTACAACAACTGCTATCAAGCGAGCATAGAGATGTCGCCATTTGAAGCCCTGTATGGGAGAAAGTGCACTACCCCACTACTGTGGAGTGGCGTAGGGGAACGTAGATTGTTCGGACCAGACATAATCAAGGAGGCTGAGGAAAAAGTCAGGTTGATTAAAGACCGTTTAAAGATAGCACAATCCAGACAGAAAAGCTATGCGGACTCCAAAAGGAGAGAAGTCACGTATGAAGTGGGTGATCGAGTCTATCTCCGAGTTTCACCTATGCGGGGAGTTAAAAGATTTGGAATCAAAGGAAAGTTGGCACCTAGATTCATTGGACCCTTCAAGATATTATCCCGCAAAGGAGAGGTCGCCTATGAATTGGAACTCCCGGAAGCACTTTCCGCGGTTCACAGTGTGTTTCATGTCAGCCAACTGAAGAAATGTCACCCAGAAATGGCAGAAACACTGTTAAGAGATACGGTGCCACTAGAGGAAGTACAACTAGAAAGTGATCTCACTTATGAAGAAAAACCAATAAAGATTTTGGAGACAGCAGAACGTGACACCCGAACCAAGACCATCAAATTTTGTAAAGTACAGTGGAATCACCATTCAGAAGAGGAAGCAACTTGGGAAAGAGAAGATGACCTTAAAGAAGATCACCCTCACCTATTTGCTAGCCAATCCGAATCTCGAGGGCGAGATTCATCTTAAGGGGGTTAGGTTTGTAACATCCCAATTTTCAGAAAAATTTAAAACTTTTGCATCCATGCATCATCATCATTAAACTTGTCATATGAATCACATAAAATTTGAATTTAATTATTTAAATATGTTTTAATTGACTTTATGTCCTTAAAATTGTTATTTTGAATTTATAATAATGTTCCTTTTATTCTATTTTTACTTTAGACAAAAATAATGTGAAAGGGATCTATTTTTCATAAGCTTTTCAAATTATATTTTTATGAATTTTTCTGAGAAGTTTTAATATAGTTTTGAATTTGTTTTATACTTAAAAGATTTAAAAACACAAACGAATTTTCAAAAAGAAAAATAGAGTCGGGCCAGCTAGTGGGCCGAAGCCCACTAGCTATCTACCGCGCGCGACGCAATCCAGCCCGCCAGCGGCCCGACCCCGCCCGCGCGCGCGCGCTCACTCGCTGACGGGTAGGCCCCACCTGTCATCCCCGTCCCGGCGACCCCTTCTTCCCCAAATCACGCCCACAACCTAGCCGAGAAACGGCCGAATCAATTCGATTGATTCCGGCAATTTACTCATCCATTTAACTCGCCGTTGCTCTTATAAGAACCCCCTCGACCCCCTCTCCGTTTTGCCCCAAGCCCCGTACCCCGAGAGCCACCAGGCCGCCCACGAGCATCCCCGGAGCTCCGCTGTTGCCGACGGCAAGTTCAACGAACTCCAGTGAGCTGCGACCTCCTCGAGCCCTCTCTTCACTCCCAATCGTTTCACTTTGTCATTGCGCACCTTAGGGACAAGGTCTCGCGTGTTCTTACGCAGCCAAACTCCGTGTCCGTGCTCACCGACGAGAACCTCCACCGTGCGCATCTCCGGTGAGCAACCAGAGGAGGCAGGAGGAGCTACGACCCCCACCACTTCGCCAACGACGTCGCCTCGACGCCCTCTACCCGTAGGTATGACCCACTCGTCTCGGAACGCAGTAGAACGTCTAGAACGTGCGATGCCGTGCGTGTCGCCGCCGCGCGCGCTACTCCGGCGAGGTCCTCTGGCGACCTAGCGCCGCTAGTTGTTGGTCAACACGTGTAGGCCGTACGATCTCGATCCTACGGTTAGGATTAGATCTTTTTAAGCGAAACGGTACGATTGATCTGGACCGCCAGATCCAGTTCTGACGGCCCAGATCAAATCACTTAAACACGTCAGCATGCCCAGTCAGCGCACAGTCAGCGCCCAGTCAGCGCTGACGTGTAAATTCTTTTTCCCATTTTATTTAATTTGGCAGTTTTGTAGAAAACACCCTGCATACTGTTTTTATCACTATTTTTTATCTGTTTAACCAAATTTAAATATTTTTATATATTTGAGATCCTTGAAACCAGTAGAACAATTTGGCTTCATTTGTTTTCTGTTTTGACACATACAAAATTTTAAAATATTTTTGAGAGTAGTTCAAGTATTTTTGACATAACTTTAGTTAGAAAATTTACTTTTGAGTAAATCAAATTGCTAACAACTTGTTTAGATGCCCTCTGCCCAAATGTCATTTTTACAAAATTTGATTTTAAAATTTTATTTAAGTGAACTAAAGTCCTTGTCATTAACCCTTTATTCATGATTAAATAATAGAAACAAATCAAAAATTTATTCATGCATATATCATGAAAATCCAAAGGGATACTTTTATTAGTTTCTAGACATTGGAAATAAATTGTTGCATCTCATCTCATGCATAACATATATTTTTCTTTGTATGAACCTTTGCGGTGTGTTTATGTGTGGCTCCTTATTTTATTTGATAGACTATTCGGAGGGAAACGAGAATCTTTGCAACTATAACTGCTGCACTCCCGGTTGCCAAGGCAAGTGGCACACCCCCATAAATGTCCTATTATTTCTAAGCATGAGTAGAGTATTTGTATAAGCATGTGTAGGATAGCATTGCTATGCAAGCCATGATAGACCCCTTTATTCCTGTGTCTAGATTCCTATGAGATTTGTTAGTGGAATAGTGATGCTATGCAAAAACTATTTTGATGAAAAGATAAAGTCTACTAAGTTTTAATCAAACACCTAGGTGGAAATTGGTTGCTTGGCTGTATGAGTTGAGTGTTGTTCCCAGCGGTTTTACCTGTGGAATATTCACTTGTGGAAGGCCACCCAGGAGCAAAGGAATCTGAAGAACTCCAAGTGAAGATTGCTTCTCGTGCAGCCATTGCCAATATGGGCTCTGGCTTGATCAACTAAGCTGCGTGGACTCTCCCCGGCCTGACAGGTGGTGGTAGAGGATTTGTAGGTGGAGCGCGTCAGGCCAGAGTGGGAGGGAAAATGCTTCTGAAAGATCTCGTCTCATTCTTTCCTTTCCTTATCACAAATGGTGTGTAAAGGGTAATTTGGTTTGAATGGGTACAATGGTGAACGTGCACAACCTCTGCAGAGTTAAAATCTAAGTACTTAGCCGTGTCCCCGGAAACGGACAATTGAGCAGCTGAACGAGAATGTCAACGGAGGATTCCACCATTCCAACTTCTAAATAAAAACTTGACGGGTGAACAAGGGTAGAATGAGACAGTGGATTTCATGCCACAGATGTCTCGAATAGAAGAAAAGTGTTTCTAAAAAGATAGGGAAAAACTTGCTTTCTGCAAAATAGCCTTGAGCTCCACCAGCCAAATAAGCATATAGGTCATAGAGTTATTCCTCTAAGTGTCCACCATAGTGTCACTTGCCAGTTCCATTTTAATGGTTCTGACCCACGTTGTTGCAATATATATCTTATTGCAGACTGTCCTGATGATGAGTGAAAGTTTTTACTAAGGGTTTTCGAGTCTTCAACCAACATGCTCGCCTGTGGCACATGATGATGATTGGGGACTCCATGAAGAATAATTTTCTGTTGTTTACTCTGTTCACTGCTAGCTTTATGCTATGCAAATTTGTAATGAATATTTTCTAAGTCTGGATCAGCGTTGTAATAAATTGATACTTTGTTGTGATATTACATCGTAACTGTGTGTGCAAACGAATCGATCCAGGAATTTGCACTATACACAGGTATCTGCCATATTTTAGGTGCAGGTACACTACACAATGTAATTCAAGAAGACTCAAGCGTCAAAGCTTGGGGATGCCCAAGACATCCCTTCTTCATCAACAAACTATCAGGTCCTTTGTAATGAAACTATATTTTAATTCCGTCACATCTTATGTGTTTTTCTTGAAGCGTCTGTTAGTTTAGTTTTTGTTTTTTTTCATTCTCTCAATAATTGGATCCTAGCATTCTTTTGTGTGGGAGAGAGACACGCCCCGCCATTTCTTATGAATACTCGTATTCTTCACTTATATTCGTTGAGTATTCTTTTCATATTATTGTTTGCTCTCTAGATCTTGTTTTTCATGCATCTCTTGCTAGAGTTGTTAGCTTTGTCATATTATACTCTCATATCTCATTGTTTAATTACTTAGAGAGTTTATCTTTTAAAAAAGTTGATTGGTGTTTGGTTGAGAACAGAAAATGCTAAATGTGGTAGATGGTATAATTAAATGATACATAATCTTGTAGATCATTAAATTGTGTCACTTGAATCACTGATGTTGTTTTGAGATATTAATTTGCTTAATGGTAAACATGATGGTCTAGTAAAGTGGAATGATTAATGGTTGGTCCAGAACACTTGAAGCTGTGCAACACTTAAATTTCCAGTTGATTGCATAATGGTATATGACTTCTATTTGCCTAAAGCAATCGTAATGAATT
Organism: Poa annua; assembly: GCA_026929855.1. Classification (NCBI taxonomy): domain Eukaryota; kingdom Viridiplantae; phylum Streptophyta; class Magnoliopsida; order Poales; family Poaceae; genus Poa; species Poa annua. The sequence goes on from CM049426.1 coordinate 181,830,161, forward strand.
TATGTTATGCGCTACGGTCGGGGAAGCCAACGATGACTTTGTCGTTCGCCACGATCCCTCTAGGATAAATTTTCATTATGCCTTTTATGACCATATTTCTATTTGGAATCTTTTTACTTGTGAGTTCTAAAAGTGCGGGTTTCATGGCACTTCCACCACCATATTGCTAGCCTATTTGGTACTTTTCATTGCCCTTTATCACATTGAGAGTTGGTGCATTATTCGCGGGTACATCCAAACTGGTGGGAGATCTCCATCTTGTTCTCCTACACATAAGCCAAATATCTTCCTCAAAACATCCACCATACCTACCAACTACAGCATTTCCATAGCTGTTCTGAGATATATTGCCATGCAACATCCATCTTACATTACACGACTTGTTGTCATTCATTACTTATATATTGCTTTGCATGATTCTATAAACTTGATGTATGGTTTTACCCATGTTACGCTAGATCATTGGAGCTTTCATATACTTATAGCTCATTGTGCATCCATTGTGTGGCAATCACTACTCCTTGCATAGCTTTGATTGTAAGACTTTCTCTTGTCTAATGATCACTTGCAGCTTTGTGAGACTTTCTTCCGTTGGCCTTCCAAACCTCCGTTAACATTCTCTTAGTGTAACATCCCAACATTTTATAATATTCAAAAATCACTAAAATTTAAAACTTTTCTTTTTATTAAAATAAAATTATTAAATGCATAAGGAAACCAACTATGAAAGACTCCAAACTTATTGAAAGAGTTTAATATTCAAATGTCACAGTTTAAACATTTTATTATCCACTGTATTTCAAAAACCTTAAAATGTAATTTGACAAATATTTTACAAACTACAATACATTTTTTTTAGTAAATAGTTTACTTATAAGTAATTGATTTCAACCACTTAGCCATATCTATTCCTAAATTCATAAATTATTTAAAAATGGTGTTAGTTGCCAAAGGGTTTACATTCTCTCAACTAAGTTCAAAACATGGTGTTAAAATTTCAATTCTGTAATTTATAACTATAAACTTCATAGATTTAAATTAATGAATTAGCCAAATAAACATTTCATTTGCTTAAATGAATTTCATTTTTTTTCAAAGCATGAAATGGTTAATATATCCTATATAAGGAAATGAATTAATTCTAAAAACTTTTCTAAAGTTGTTATGAAGTTTTCAAATGATTTATCATAATATAAAACTTAATGGTGCACAAAATAAAATTGAATTAAAACTTGAATCCAGTATAATTTCTATTACTTTAAAAATATTGATATTATGTTATTCTACTCTTATGCCAAAATAAAGATGAATAATTACAGTAAAATGAGTTTTAATAACTCTATTTCAAACATATTTGAATGTGGGTATTTTACAAATTTTATTTAGCAAAAAGAAAATTTAATTAATGTTATAATTTCAAAATTGATATTAAGTATCAATTTTGTATTAAACCAACATTTCAAATTTATTAATTTTAAAAAGTTTTCAAAACATGCCCACAACTGGTTTAACACAAAGATATTAATTTTACAAATTTTTAGAAATTAATTTGACATCATTTGGACATTTAAATCAAAAGTTATGAATTAATTGGAGAAAAATCAGAAAAAGGAAAATCGCTGACGTCAGCGATGACGTCAGCTCGTCTTCAACCTCCAGCTAAAATCTCGGCCGAAACTGCTCTCCCAATCCCGGATCAAATCGAGGGCGAAGTCAGCGGGATTTGTTACCATCGAGTGTCCCTATTTAATCCCCTCGCTCCCCTCCGTCTTTCCCCTCTCATCCCCGTCAAAATCGTGCCGCCAGGCCGCCCAAAAAGCTCGCCGGAGCTCCGCCGGTCCGCCGCCGTTTTTCCTCTGCCCCCGGCGAGGTAAGCCGTCCCAAGCCCCGGGACCCCACCCATTCTCTTCCCCGTGTCGACGCGCACCTTCTCAATCTCTCCCTTGCTTCGTTTTCGCAGTAGCACGTCGAGGAGGAATCGACCAAAGGTCGCCGGCGAAAACCGCGCCTCCACCCGTGCCCTTCCCCCTCTCTCGGCTGCGCAGCTCGACGCCGACCACCCCACGGAGCTCGCCGCGCCGCGCTGAACTCCGGCGTCATATCCCTGAGCGAAGAGGACACCCGGAGCGTCGTGTTCGTCCAAACCCGAGCCGCCGCCGCCGTCTTCAACCTCTCCGGCCACCGGCGCCGCCACGGTGAGGTCTCCTTTCCCCAGATCCGTTCGATCTGAAATCAACGACCAGGATTAGAAGTTGTAATCGAAGGGGTACGATTTGATCTGGACCGCCAGATCCAGATCTGACGGCCCAGATCTGATCACTTAACCACGTCAGCATGCCCAGTCAGCGCTGACGTGTAAAATCTTTTTCCACGATTTAATTAATTGGCAGTTTTGCAGAAAAGCCCCTGTCTATTCAAACTATCATATCTTTTTCCCTGTTTATCCAAATTCAAATATTTTTATATATTTGGAAAGCTCTTGACATGTAGATTATTTTAGATCGGCCAAAATTCAAATTTGACTTAGTGTAAAATATTCAAATTTCAAATGGTGAATTTGAGTATATTTGTAAAAACTTTAAATCTAGAAATCCAAAAATTGCAAATAAGAATATTTGTAAATTAATGCCACTGCTATAAAATATTTTTGAGTAATTTTTGAATGAATTCATAGTTATATATTTAATTTGAATAGTTTGACTATTTTCAACATAACTATTAATAAAAATATTATTTTTGATTAAAGTAAATTTCTATAAATTTAATTAAAATACCCCTGTCTATTAACACTATTTTTTTAAATTATATTATAAAAATTTAATCATAGAAAACTTTAATCTTATAATTATTCCTTTTGTTATATTTTCCAAAATTAGAAATTAATTAAATTGCATTTATAAATTCATGCATATTTATAAAGAAATCACAAAAGTTATTTTTATGTTTCTTGTGATTAAAAATTTCATTTCATTCATAGCATATTTTATTTTGTAGATATAATTCTCATAGGAAAACCCCTCTTCATTAGTTTTCTCTAAGTTAGAAATAATTTCAACTTAGCATTTTTGTGAAGTGCTACACTTAGACACTTAGTAATTTTCAACATGGAGCTGGAAGACCAATGAAGGACTTAGCCAAACGAGACTCCAGAAGAATCTCCAAGGAGTGGAAGCACTTAGAAGAAAGATCAAGAAGAAGTTCATGAAGACCAACCAGAAATATTTTCTAAGTCTTTCTCCCTCTTTCTTCTTTCTCCCTCCTTCTTCTGTTAGACTTCATGATGACTAAGTAAATCCAAGACCAGCCTCGAGGATACAAGAACCACCAAGTCTGAAGATTTATCAAGTCTATCAAAACTTCAATCAAGACATCATCAAGGAGAATATTACAAGTCTGGAGATGAAGCCTGGAGGACAACTACATCTTTCTTCTATCTTTTCCCTCTTTTCTAATCTTGTCTTTCACATTTGACATAAACAATTTTTGATCATGATATTATCGTCTTGAAGTTTGTTGGATCCTAGAGGCATAGTGAGATGAAGCGGCCTGGAAACAAACCTTACATGTCCACGTACATGAGACCTGTTCCACAATTTAAGTGGCTGGCCGGGTGTCTGTCTGTCTCACTATAGTGAATGTCCAATTTACAAAGAGTTGATAATAATTGTTGATCATCTTGAACAAATGACTTAGTATTTACTCTAAATATTTCAACACGTCAAGACTAAGCCATTAGAGGGCTTATTCAAGTTGATATAAAACAAAAATATTTTACTCAACTTATGACCCTAGCCCTTAGTCCTTTTGGACCACCCTATTTGCCTTGCATTAACTTAAAAGATTTTCATGGCATGAAAAAGAATTTCTAGCCCTTAGGAATATTTTGCACATCATACATAAACATATTTTCATTAGAAAAATTTATAAAACTTATTTATTCATCTAGTATGTGTTTGTATGCATTGTGGAGTTGTGCTTGTTGTTGATTGTTGTATTGTTGCTTGTCTACACTGTTAGATTGAACGGAGAGTCCCGAGTATCGTTGAAAAGAGTTGTGAACAACGACAACACTCAAAGGCAAGTGGCACACCTCATAAACTTCCTATTATTTCTATATGCATTACTTAGTATTTTTATATGCATGAGTAGGATAGTATTGCTATGCTAAACCTGTGTAGAATTCCCTTACTCTGTGTCTAGGTTCCTATATCATACTTAGTAGATGTATTGATGCTATGCAATTGATGAAAACTTTTACAAAATGTTAAGTGACTACTCAGGGTTGTGCTCATGGTTGTCGTCGCCTAGGATGAATGTCTATTCTACTTAGTGCCGTGAGCATGGTGATTTTTACCTGAGAGTGCACATCCACTAAGTTAATGAAACTCTTGGGTGGATTGGTTGTATGGCGGCGAAGTTGAGTGGCTGCTCAGGTCCATGTCTATGGTTCCTGGAGTACGTGCACTTGTGGATAGCCACCCAGGGAACAGAGGAATCTGAAGAACTCCGAGTGACGATTGCTTCCAGTGCAGCCATTGCCATATGGGCTCTGGCTTGATCAATTATGTTGCATGGACTCTCTCCGGCTTGACAAGCAGATGTAGGGGGATGTTAGGTGGAACGGGTCAAGCCAGAGTGGGAGGGAAAATGCTTCTGAAAGATCTCGTCTCATTCTCCTCCTTTCCTATTCACAAATGGTGTGTAAAGGATAGTTTGGGTTGAATGGGTACAATGGTGAACGTGCACAACCTCTGCAGAGTGTAAAACTAAGTACTTAGCCGTGTCCCCGGTACGGATAATTTGAGCAGCTGATCACGGACGTCAACGGAGGATTCCACAATTCCAACTTCAGAAATAAAACTTGATGGGTGAACAAGGGAAGATGAGATTTATGGTTTTCATGCCATACTTGTCTTGAATTGAAGAAAGTGTTTTCCAAAAAGATAGGAAAAATTGGCTTTATGCAAAATAGCCTTGAACTCCACCAGCCAAATATGCATATAGGCTATAGAGTTATTCCATTAAGTGTCCACCATAGTGTCACTTGCCAGACTCCATTTTTAATGGAATCTGACCCACGTTGTTGCAATATTTTTCTTATTGCAGATTGTTCAGATGACGAGTGAGGTTTCGTTTATAGGTTTCGAGTCTACAACCAACATGTTTTCGCCTGTGGCAACATGAAGTTGTTGGAGACCCACTGCTATTGTATTTCCGCTGTGTACTTTTTCAATGCTAGCTTTATGCTATGCAACTTGTGTCGAATATTTTGTAATTCTGGATCATCGATGTAATAAAATTGATGCTTTGTTGTGATATTACATCGTAAACTGTGTGTGCAAATGAATCGATCCAGGGATTTGCACTATACACATGTATCTGCCTTATTTAAAGTGCAGGTACGCTACAGTTGGTATCAGAGCATTGTGTTGCCTGTAGGTTTGAAACCCCTAGGATTGGACAGAGATCAAAAGCCAAATGTTTTTAATACACTAGATTACAAACTTAAAAAATTTACCTTTCTATTTTTACATTAATTTTCTTGTCTTGAACACTTGACCTTTTCATTTTAATTCTAATACTCTTTCCTTTTCAAAAATTTAGATGGGAGAGTACACTGAGACCGCATATGCTGAAGTTCTGTCAGGTTTCATCTTTGGGAGGCAGTTGTCCAGGTTGACAAGTCAATTGAAGCTACCACCGCCCTATTTCCGAGGAAGGAAAGAGGAGACCGACATACCTAATGTGACACGTTGGGAAATCCGCACCATCATGACTCCAGATCCCACGATGCCAGACTTTGAGCCCGTGGACTATGTCACCTACTACCCAGAGTGGATTGAGGGAGTGAACATAGCTATGGTGGATTTAATGGCTCGTTTGTGTTACAAGTATCGCAACAAGATAGCACCGGGATCGCCCTTCCGTGCTTTTGGGAAGAGGGATGCACATGGTCTCTCGATGGCTCACACGGGAAATCGCTTGGACCTGCCCATCATTAACAAGATGTTTGAAGACCTGGATTTCCTCATCAACTGTCTGACTAGAAAGGTTCAACAAGCTTATGACATCGCAGATAATGCTCGAGCCGTCATACACGCAAAAACCCAAGAACTCCAGACTTCTGAAACCCTTGTTGTCCATATGGAGGAACTCATCCATGACCTACACTTGCAGAACCTCGATAAGGATGAGCAGATTGCCACACTTGAGGTGCAACTCAACCCACCTCCACCACCGCCAGCAGCTGAAGAAGGGGATGACCAAGGTACTGGAAATGTGGCTGTACCCGCAGCTGTAAAGGAGGAAGGAGACCCCGAGGAGGTGCCTTCTGAAGAGTCAATTGAGGAAGATGTCACACCTGTGGCAAATAGCCACACGATGAAGCGCAAGCGTGAGATCAAAGAGGAATGAATGAAGCAATCAAAACTACGTTAGAGGGACCACCATTTATCTTATTTAGCTTATCGTATCAATTTAGAGTATTGACCTATCAAATTGTGGTATGGCAGTACTGTTGCTTTTGTATTTCCCAGACTTTGGTGTGTTTCGTTTGATAAACGAATTGTTCGATTTCTCAAAATAAGTTTGAAATTTTCATGTATGTATTTGCTTGTGTTTGAACCTTGTTGCTTGATGTTTGTTAGATGATGTTTGTAATGGATTACCTTGATTTTCGGTTGTGCATTAGAATGTTTAATTATCAACAAAACTTTTCTTTTAAGGGTGGTAGCCACCTAGATAATTCAAACCCAGTCGCTTAAACCCATAAATCTCAAACTATCTCTCTTTCCATCCTCCTAATCAGAAAAATCATTCGCTGCCAAGTTTTCAAGTTTCCATGTCAGAAATTTCATTTCCCAAAACATCCCGAGTTATCAGAATCAATCAAGCATTTGCTTTATCTTTCTAGCCTCTCTGAATCTCGGGGACGAGATTCCTTTTAAGGGTGGTAGTCTGTAACATCCCAACATTTTATAATATTCGAAAATCACTAAAATTTAAAACTTTTCTTTTTATTAAAATAAAATTATTAAATGCATAAGGAAACCAACTATGAAAGACTCCAAACTTATTGAAAGAGTTTAATATTCAAATATCACAATTTAAACATTTTATTATCCACTGTATTTCAAAAACCTTAAAATGTAATTTGACAAATATTTTACAAACTACAATACATTTTTTTTAGTAAATAGTTTACTTATAAGTAATTGATTTCAACCACTTAGCCATATCTATTCCTAAATTCATAAATTATTTAAAAATGGTGTTAGTTGCCAAAGGGTTTACATTCTCTCAACTAAGTTCAAAACATGGTGTTAAAATTTCAATTCTGTAATTTATAACTATAAACTTCATAGATTTAAATTAATGAATTAGCCAAATAAACATTTCATTTGCTTAAATGAATTTCATTTATTTTCAAAGCATGAAATGGTTAATATATCCTATATAAGGAAATGAATTAATTCTAAAAACTTTTCTAAAGTTTTTATGAAGTTTTCAAATGATTTATCATAATATAAAACTTAATGGTGCACAAAATAAAATTGAATTAAAACTTCCAGTATAATTTCTATTACTTTAAAAATATTGATATTATGTTATTCTACTCTTATGCCAAAATAAAGATGAATAATTACAGTAAAATGAGTTTTAATAACTCTATTTTAAACATATTTGAATGTGGGTATTTTACAAATTTTATTTAGCAAAAAGAAAATTTAATTAATGTTATAATTTCAAAATTGATATTAAGTATCAATTTTGTATTAAACCAACATTTCAAATTTATTAATTTTAAAAAGTTTTCAAAACATGCCCACAACTGGTTTAACACAAAGATATTAATTTTACAAAATTTTAGAAATTAATTTGACATCATTTGGACATTTAAATCAAAAGTTATGAATTAATTGGAGAAAAATCAGAAAAAGGAAAATCGCTGACGTCAGCGATGACGTCAGCTCGTCTTCAACCTCCAGCTAAAATCTCGGCCGAAACTGCTCTCCCAATCCCGGATCAAATCGAGGGCGAAGTCAGCGGGATTTGTTACCATCGAGTGTCCCTATTTAATCCCCTCGCTCCCCTCCGTCTTTCCCCTCTCATCCCCGTCAAAATCGTGCCGCCAGGCCGCCCAAAAAGCTCGCCGGAGCTCCGCCGGTCCGCCGCCGTTTTTCCTCTGCCCCCGGCGAGGTAAGCCGTCCCAAGCCCCGAGACCCCACCCATTCTCTTCCCCGTGTCGACGTGCACCTTCTCAATCTCTCCCTTGCTTCGTTTTCGCAGTAGCACGTCGAGGAGGAATCGACCGAAGGTCGCCGGCGAAAACCGCGCCTCCACCCGTGCCCTTCCCCCTCTCTCGGCTGCGCAGCTCGACGCCGACCACCCCACGGAGCTCGCCGCGCCGCGCTGAACTCCGGCGTCATATCCCTGAGCGAAGAGGACACCCGGAGCATCGTGTTCGTCCAAACCCGAGCCGCCGCCGCCGTCTTCAACCTCTCCGGCCACCGGCGCCGCCACAGTGAGGTCTCGTTTCCCCAGATCCGTTCGATCTGAAATCAACGACCAGGATTAGAAGTTATAATCGAAGGGGTACGATTTGATCTGGACCGCCAGATCCAGATCTGACGGCCCAGATCTGATCACTTAACCACGTCAGCATGCCCAGTCAGCGCTGACGTGTAAAATCTTTTTCCACGATTTAATTAATTGGCAGTTTTGCAGAAAAGCCCCTATCTATTCAAACTATCATATATTTTTCCCTGTTTATCCAAATTCAAATATTTTTATATATTTGGAAAGCTCTTGACATGTAGATTATTTTAGATCGGCCAAAATTCAAATTTGACTTAGTATAAAATATTCAAATTTCAAATGGTGAATTTGAATATATTTGTAATAACTTTAAATCTATAAATCCAAAAATTGCAAATAAAATTGTTTTAGAAACTTTAGAATATTTGTAAATTAATGCCACTGCTATAAAATATTTTTGAGTAATTTTAGAATGAATTCATAGTTATATATTTAATTTGAATAGTTTGACTATTTTCAACATAACTATTAATAAAAATATTATTTTTGATTAAACTAAATTTCTATAAATTTAATTAAAATACCCCTGTCTATTAACACTATTTATTAAATTATATTATAAAAATTTAATCATAGAAAACTTTAATCTTATAATTATTCCTTTTGTTATATTTTCCAAAATTAGAAATTAATTAAATTGCATTTATAAATTCATGCATATTTATAAAGAAATCACAAAAGTTATTTTTATGTTTCTTGTGATTAAAAATTTCATTTCATTCATAGCATATTTTATTTTGTAGATATAATTCTCATAGGAAAACCCCTCTTCATTAGTTTTCTCTAAGTTAGAAATAATTTCAACTTAGCATTTTTGTGAAGTGCTACACTTAGACACTTAGTAATTTTCAACATGGAGCTGGAAGACCAATGAAGGACTTAGCCAAACGAGACTCCAGAAGAATCTCCAAGGAGTGGAAGCACTTAGAAGAAAGATCAAGAAGAAGTTCATGAAGACCAACCAGAAATATTTTCTAAGTCTTTCTCCCTCTTTCTTCTTTCTCCCTCCTTCTTCTGTTAGACTTCATGATGACTAAGTAAATCCAAGACCAGCCTCGAGGATACAAGAACCACCAAGTCTGAAGATTTATCAAGTCTATCAAAACTTCAATCAAGACATCATCAAGGAGAATATTACAAGTCTGGAGATGAAGCCTGGAGGACAACTACATCTTTCTTCTATCTTTTCCCTCTTTTCTAATCTTGTCTTTCACATTTGACATAAACAATTTTTGATCATGATATTATCGTCTTGAAGTTTGTTGGATCCTAGCGGCATAGTGAGATGAAGCGGCCTGGAAACAAACCTTACATGTCCACGTACATGAGACCTGTTCCACAATTTAAGTGGCTGGCCGGGTGTCTGTCTCTCTCACTATAGTGAATGTCCAATTTACAAAGAGTTGATAATAATTGTTGATCATCTTGAACAAATGACTTAGTATTTACTCTAAATATTTCAACACGTCAAGACTAAGCCATTAGAGGGCTTATTCAAGTTGATATAAAACAAAAATATTTTACTCAACTTATGACCCTAGCCCTTAGTCCTTTTGGACCACCCTATTTGCCTTGCATTAACTTAAAAGATTTTCATGGCATGAAAAAGAATTTCTAGCCCTTAGGAATATTTTGCACATCATACATAAACATATTTTCATTAGAAAAATTTATAAAACTTATTTATTCATCTAGTATGTGTTTGTATGCATTGTGGAGTTGTGCTTGTTGTTGATTGTTGTATTGTTGCTTGTCTACACTGTTAGATTGAACGGAGAGTCCCGAGTATCGTTGAAAAGAGTTGTGAACAACGACAACACTCAAAGGCAAGTGGCACACCTCATAAACTTCCTATTATTTCTATATGCATTACTTAGTATTTTTATATGCATGAGTAGGATAGTATTGCTATGCTAAACCTGTGTAGAATTCCCTTACTCTGTGTCTAGGTTCCTATATCATACTTAGTAGATGTATTGATGCTATGCAATTGATGAAAAGTTTTACAAAATGTTAAGTGACTACTCAGGGCTGTGCTCATGGTTGTCGTCGCCTAGGATGAATGTCTATTCTACTTAGGGTCGTGAGCATGGTGATTTTTACCTGAGAGTGCACATCCACTAAGTTAATGAAACTCCTGGGTGGATTGGTTGTATGGCGGCGAAGTTGAGTGGCTGCTCAGGTCCATGTCTATGGTTCCTGGAGTACGTGCACTTGTGGATAGCCACCCAGGGAACAGAGGAATCTGAAGAACTCCGAGTGACGATTGCTTCCAGTGCAGCCATTGCCATATGGGCTCTGGCTTGATCAATTATGTTGCATGGACTCTCTCCGGTTTGACAAGCAGATGTAGGGGAATGTTAGGTGGAACGGGTCAAGCCAGAGTGGGAGGGAAAATGCTTCTGAAAGATCTCGTCTCATTCTCCTCCTTTCCTATTCACAAATGATGTGTAAAGGATAGTTTGGGTTGAATGGGTACAATGGTGAACGTGCACAACCTCTGCAGAGTGTAAAACTAAGTACTTAGCCGTGTCCCCGGTACGGACAATTTGAGCAGCTGATCACGGACGTCAACGGAGGATTCCACAATTCCAACTTCAGAAATAAAACTTGATGGGTGAACAAGGGAAGATGAGATTTATGGTTTTCATGTCATACTTGTCTTGAATTGAAGAAAGTGTTTTCCAAAAAGATAGGAAAAATTGGCTTTATGCAAAATAGCCTTGAACTCCACCAGCCAAACATGCATATAGGCTATAGAGTTATTCTATTAAGTGTCCACCATAGTGTCACTTGACGAGTGAGGTTTCGTTTATAGGTTTCGAGTCTACAACCAACATGTTTTCGCCTGTGGCAACATGAAGTTGTTGGAGACCCACTGCTATTGTATTTCCGCTGTGTACTTTTTCAATGCTAGCTTTATGCTATGCAACTTGTCTCGAATATTTTGTAATTCTGGATCATCGATGTAATAAAATTGATGCTTTGTTGTGATATTACATCGTAAACTGTGTGTGCAAATGAATCGATCCAGGGATTTGCACTATACACAGGTATCTGCCTTATTTAAAGTGCAGGTACGCTACACTTAGCCATAACATCCTGGTGCCAGGAACCAATGTTGAATGCTTGCTTGTTTCTTTTGAACAAATAAAGTATTGATCTTCTACGTGCATATTGATATTGCTTGACTTGATCCTCTTATTAAGTTGTGATATTTGTTGGAAGCATTAGATGATTATATTGTTGTGCTTGAAGCTTAAATCATCTCTAATATCTACTTTGCATAGTTGATTGCTATCTAGTACTATATCATTGAAAGCTTTGCTTGCTTCACCTACTTGTTTATTTATTACTCATTTGATATCTATATAAACTAAAACCCTTATTCATTTGATCTCAGTTTACATGCCTTACATTATTACGTGATCAAGATTGTGTTTAAGCATGTCACTTCAGAAATTATTCTTCTTTTATCGTTCTTGCCTACTCGGAACAAGTAGAACTAAGCTTGGGGATTTAATACGTCTCCAACGTATCTATAATTTCATAGTTCCATGCTATGGTATACCATGTTATTACTTGTTTTATATGCATTTTATATAGTTTATGCATTTTCTGGGACTAACCTATTAACAAGATGCCACAGTGCCAGTTCTCTGTTTTCTGTTATTTTATGTTACATCACCATATCATTTTTAGTCATCACTTGTGCTCATGTTATAGCACCATATCATTTGTGATCATCACTTGTGCTCATGTTTAGCACATTTACTCCATATGAGAGAGTTTTCATGTCTTAGTTGCATAACTATGTGCGGAACTTTACACTATAGAACTTGGCTTGTATATTCCAATGATGAGCCTCCTCAAACGTGCTCTATATCTTCGTGAGAAAGCAAGTTGGATGCACCCCCACTAGTTCCATTGGAGAGCTTTCATATACTTATAGCTCCATGTGCATCCATTGTATGGCAATCACTACTCCTTGCATAGCTTCGATTGTATGACTTTCTCTTGTCTAATGATCATCTATAGCTTTGTGAGCCTTTCTTCTGTTGGCCTTCCAAACCTCCGTTAACATTCTCTTAGCCATAACATCCTGGTGCGAGGAACCAACGTTAAACGCTTGCTTGTTTCTTTTGAACAAATAATATATTGATTATCTACATGCATATTGTTATTACTTGACTTGATCCTTTCATAAATTTGTCATGTTTGTTGGAAGCATTAGATGATTATATTGTTGTGCTTGAAGCTTAAATCATCTTTAATATCTACTTTGCATAGTTGATTGCTATCTAGTACTATAGCATTGAGAGCTTTGATTGCTTCACCTACTTTTTTATTTATTACTCATTTGATACCAATATAAACTACAACCCTTATTCATTTGATCTTAGTTTACATGCCTTACATTATTACATGATCAAGATTGTGATTAAGCATTTCACTTTAGAAATTATTCTTCTTTTATCGTTCTTGCCTACTCGGGACGAGTAGAACTAAGCTTGGGGATGTTGATACGTCTCCAACGTATTCATAATTTCTTGTGTTCCATGCTATGTTATATCATGTTATTACATGTTTAATATGTATTTTATATATTTTTATGCATTTTCTGGGACTAACCTATTAACAAGATGCCAAAGTGTCAGTTCCCTGTTTTCTGTTGTTTCTGGTTTCAGAAAAGTACTTAAGGAAATATTCTCGGAATTGGAAAAAAAAAATTGTGGAATTATTTTTGGAAAAGAAACGTTCCAGAACACCGAAGACGAGACGGACAGGGGCCACGAGGCGGCCTCACCACCCGTGGCGCGGCTCCCTTCCTGGTCGCGTCAGAAGGTGATGTGGGACCCTTTCGCCCATAAATACCTCTTGACCTAAAAACACACAGACGATGTTCATTATTTCCTCCACGGGTCCCGAGCCGCCACGTCGTCAACACTAATTCGGGAGAGATCAGAACTGCTCCCCGGCACCCTGCAGGTGGGGGCATCATCCCCGGAGGCCTCTACGTCGCCATGACCACCTCCGGACTGATGCGTGAGTAGTCTACCCTTGGACTAAGGGTCCATAGCAGTAGCTAGATGGTTGTCTTCTCCTCTTTTGCTATCATGTTTAGATCTTGTGAGCTGCCTATCATGATCAAGATCATCTTTATGTAATTCTCCATGTTGTGTTTGCTGGGATCCGATGAATATTGAGTTCTAAAGTTATTGCTTCATAATATATCATGTGTGTGCTATTTAATGATCTTGCAAGTTCTCCGTTACTTGTGTGTTCTTTGGCCAAGTAGATGCTCGTAACTCCAAGACGGGGTATTTATGCTCGATAGTGGGTTCATGTCTCTATTAAATCTGGGGCAGTGATAGAAAGCTCTAAGGTTGTAGATCTATTGTTGCTACTAGGAATAAAATAGTTGTACTTTGTCTAAGGATGACGTTACTTACTTTACACACAGTGCCGAAGGCGATAATCTGTTGCATGCAACTTAATACTGAAAGGGGTGCGGACGCTAACCGAAAGGTGGATTATTAGTCATAGATGCGGTTGGAACGGTCTATGTATATTGTTGTAATGCCCAAATGAATCTCACACTAGACATCATAACATTAGTATATGCATTGGGTTGCTCATCATTATTCTGTCAATTGCCCACATGTACTTTGTTTACCACTCATGGATGAATGTTATTATTATTTATGGAGAGACACCACTAGTGAACTGTGGACCCCGGTCCTTCTCATTAATCTGATAAACTCACAGCTGCAAACCTGTTAGTTTCTGCAAACAAACAACTTTCTTCCACACATACGTTTAATCCTTCGTTACAGCAAGACGGTGAGATTGACAACCTCACTGTTAAGTTGAGGCAAAGTATCTTGATTGTTTGTGTGTAGGCTCCACGTCAACCACCAGGAAGCATATTTCTGGCGCCGTTGATACCTCGAGGGAATTCTCATTTCCTACTGGTTCGATAACCTTGGTTTCATACTGAGTGAAACTGTCTGATGCACTACTTCACACCTTCCTCTTGGGGTCTCCCAACAACACACCCACTGTGTGCATCAGGGACCTAGTGTCAAGCATTAAGCATAACAAGTTGCAACAATGACGTAAAACACCGATAACGGATACTAGGCACCATGCCCTAACAATATTACATCTATTACATGAATGATCTCATCCAATCCCTACCATCCCCTCAAGCCTACAGAGGTGGATTACTCACACATGGATGGTTGATGGATAGGCGTTGGCGATGACGATGGCGATGAACCCCTTCGATTCCCCGTCGCGGCAGGGTGCTGGAACAGAGACTTCTGGTCCCCGAACTAGGGTTCACGGTGGCGGTGGCGTACGGAGATGTTTCGTGGAAAAGTGCATACCCCCTGAAGACCCACAGGTATAGGGGGTATCGCAGTACTTTCGATAAATAAGAGTGTCGAACCCAACAAGGAGCAGAAGGTGTTGACAAGTGGTTTTGATGAGGAATTCACTGTAAACAACTAGCAGACAAGTTTTCAGTAGACTTTGAGATAACAGATAAATAAAGTGCGAGTAAATAGAGAGCGGCAAATATAATTGCAGCGAGTGGCCCAATCCTTTTGAGAGCAAAGGACAAGCCGGTTTGTTTACTTATGATGACCAAACGTTCTTGAGGACACACGGGATTTCTGTCTAGTGCTTTCGCTTCATATTGATGAATAATCTTTAGTGTTTAGATAAGTGTCGTGTGGGTGAACCTATGCTAATGCACCGCCCTTCCTAGGACTAATACATTCTTATGATTATACCCCTTGCAAGCATCCGCAAATATAAGAAAGTAATTAAGATAAATCTAACCATAGACTTAAACTCTTAGATCCTACGATCCCTCGCGCATCGGAATACCAATGGGGGTTTAGGTTTCTGTCACTCCAGCAACCCCGCAAATGATAACCAAATACACGATGCATTCCCCTAGGTCCATAAAGGTGTAGTGTCATGTAGTCGACGTTCACATGACACTACTAGAAGAATGGCACCAAAACTTAAGAATCAAAACATCAAATATTAATCAACATAGTTCACTACTAACATCTAGACCTCTCCCATGTCCTCAAGAACACAACGAACTACTCACAACACACCATAATGAACATGATCAGAGGAGATACAATGATGAATAACAATATGAACATAACCCTAGTTCAATGGTTTCACTCAATAGCATCAATAACAAGAGTAATCAACACCGGGAGAGTTTCCCCTATCAAATACACAGAGTTTAGCCCTAGTTGTTACAGCGGGAACAGAGTGGATGGATGGAGATGACGGCGTCGGCGGTGGAGATGGTGGTGTTGGCGATGGTGATGGAGTGCAGCTCGATGACGGTGACAATGGCGACGATTTCCCCCCTCCGGGAGGGAATTTCCCCGGCGGCAACGCAGCCTGCCGGAGAGCTTTTCTCTCTCTGTCTTCTCCGCCTCGAGGTGGCGGCGGAGGGTGATTCTGTCCTTCTGATAAATCTTAGGTTTTTGGGGGCAAGATGTACGGCAGGTGGCGGGCTAGGGAGCTGCGTCAGGAGGTGGTGTGGGCCCCCTGGGGCCCACCCCAGGCTCCCCTGGGCCAACCCCAGGCTCCCCTTTTGGCCTCGTCGATGAAATATTATTTTTTGACCATTTCCTCGATGGAATAATTCATAAATAATTCCCAGTTGGCCACTTTGTTCTTTTGGTCTTCGGAAATATTGTATCTTGACGGTGCTTTTTCCAGCAGAATTCAGCCTCCGGGATTCCATCCTCCAATGATCATCAATCACGCAAAATAGATGAAATAACATGAGTATCATATCCAAATACGATATATATCAATGAATAGCAGTAAATTATGATATAAAATAGTGATGCAAAATGGACGTATCAACCCCCCCCCCCCCAAGCGTAGACCTCGCTTGTCCCCAAGCGAAAACTGAACTTGGTAAACATGACCACAGGTTTATGGAGTGAAGTGTTGATATAAAATATACGGACAAGAAGCATCACATGTACAAATGCACAAGTCATCGTAGATAGTAACTCCGTTCATGCATAAATCAACTTGTAACAAGTAGAGGTAAACCACAGTAAAGTACATAGAGAAAATCATAGTTGGTGTTGGCAAACTTAGTCCTTGGTCAGAGAACAATGAGCAATTGAGCTTAGTTTATAAAACAGCCCTCTTTATAGGTTCATAGCTCCAAAAATCAAATTTATTAGATACCAACAATGTGCTAAGCAAGAAAGACTGAAAGACATGATTAACAATACTAATGTATGAATGGTTGGATCACAATCAACTCAAATGCTTGCTTAAGATAGAAGGAGATAGGTTTACTGACTCAACATAATGTAAATGATATGCCCTTCACAGAGGAAAGCAGAGATACAAACATGTGCTAGAGCTTTTGGTTTTATAGCTTTTTGAAATCATATAGAGAGCATAAAAGTAAGTTTTTGAGCGGTGTTTGTTGTTGTCTACGATTCGTAACAGAGTTCTTGTCATATTCCATACTAAGCAAGTTAAGGGTGGTTCCGATTTTTTTTTAAAACAAGCCTTTATCATATTCATCTTCTTTTTCTCTTTACTTCCACAACCATGACACTCCTCCCCACCTTTCTAACATAACCATGGCTAGCCGAATTCATGGGTGCCCACCAATCAATCTCAAACCATGGAGGAGTGCCTATATTTTTGAAAAACTCAACCTTTGATATTATAGTGGTCTGATCACCCCTTTGCAATATTAATGACGAGCAGATGTAGCATGCACGTCATGGGTTACTCAATTAGTACGGAGGATGACAAACCCAACAATTATTTCCTCATGAGCTAGTAAACATTGCAAGAATAAGGGATAGTAATTTTGAATAAAGATAACACAAGAAGTATTTACTTGGAGTGGCGTAAAATATCACATAGTAGGTAGATATAGTGGACACAGATGGCAGGGGTTTTGGTTCAAGGTTTGGATGTATGAGAAGAATTATCTCTCGATACAAGTCTTTGGCTAGCAAGGTTGGGTAGCAGGCATAAGAGTTGAAGGATACAACATACATGTAGTAAAAGACAATCATGCAATTCTTACTTGAAAGCACACACAATTTTAAGTTGTGAATACTAAGCTTGTCATAGAGAAGTGAGAAGGATCAATGAATGCTATATTCTACATGTGATTCTTTTTCTTCTTAAGTCACAAAGTATTGCAGCTACAGACCAATGCTAAGTTTGGCAAAGCTAAATGATTTACTATATGTTCCCAAAGTGATCACCAATACTAAATGACAAGATCAATCATACATGATAAAAGTTGCAACCTAAAATAAAGTGTGCAGAAAATAATACTTCTCATTAATATTCCATAACGGCAATTCACACCAAGGGATACATAGATAACCAACTAAAAGAGAGATACTTCCACACTGCAAACCATAATATAAGATAACTTCCCTACTAATGATATGACACTACTAAAAAGTAAAAGATGAAAGATAATGGTGATACCGCGGCACTCCCCCCAATCTTGGAACAAGAGAAGAGAGATGCCAATACCGATGATGAATTACTCCTTCGATGGAGATGGTGGAACAACTCGAAGTGGAGTAAGGTAACACTCCAGCATCTTACGGAGCATGTTATTCTCCTCTTGAAGTATATCCACCTCCCTCCTAAGGAAGCAATACTACTCGCAAAACTGATATGTGAGTCGAAGAGCTTCAGTTGCTTCTAGAAAATAACTAAGATCCAGGACTGGTGGTATTTCTCCCTGCATATTATGAGAAAAAGCACGCTGGGGGTTAATTCATCCCACGAAGATGGGCTTGCTGGTCCCCGTCCTTGCGCGGTCCTTCTTTGCCGCTTGCATCTTCTTCACTTCCTTCATGACGCTCTCGTCCATGTCCTTGCGCCTAGCCTTCGCTTTCTCATCGTCCACCCATCCAACAAAAGACCCTTGATCAAGATCTTGAAGGAGTTCACGTTGGCGACGAAGTGCGTAGTCTTCGAACCAAGATCTTTGAGATGACATCTGGACAGCAACAGCTCGAAATGAAAAACGCGTCGAAAACACGATATACGGACCTCAAGAGCCTCGGGTGACTTTATAGCAAAAATTTACGAAATAAAAGAAAGGCAACAACACGAAACCGAGTAGGAGAGGAACTCCGAGGCATCCACACCGCCTGCTGGCGCGGACAGCAAGGGCGCCACGCCACGGGGTGGTGTGGTTGCCTCGGACTTCGTGTCTTGTTTGTTTCGTCTAATATTTTTCGATATTTTCCAAAAAAATCACAGTTAACCAAAAATTAAATTTGCGGACTTTTTCTTACCGAAACTGTACCTTTTCCAAATCAGGTTCTGCGAACTCAGCAATATTTTCCTGAATATAATTCTCCGGAAAAATTGCTTGAATAACATCAACATCTTCATTATAAGAATCTGGAGAAATATAATGCTTGATTATTTGTCCATTTACCACTTGTGTAGAATCATCCTTGAGCGAAGCAATTTTTATCGCACCCGAACGAAACACTCCCACAATAACATATGGTCCTTCCCACATGGAGAGTAATTTTCCTGCAAAGAATCTAAGTCGAGAACTATACAATAGAACTTTCTCACCAACATGAAATTCTCTCTTAAGGATTCTCTTATCATGCCATCTTTTAACTTTTTCTTTAAAGAGTTTAGCATTTTCATAAGCTTCACTTCTCCATTCATCTAAAGAACTCAAATTAAGCAATCTTTTCTCACTAGCAAGTTTAAAATCTCTATTT
The DNA here is from genome assembly GCA_026929855.1 of Poa annua. NCBI lineage: Eukaryota > Viridiplantae > Streptophyta > Magnoliopsida > Poales > Poaceae > Poa > Poa annua. Next base: position 181,849,558 of record CM049426.1, read on the forward strand.
AGTTCTCTCACTGACCAATAAGCTTTGTGTTCTAATTCTAAGGGCAAGTGACATGCTATTCCATAAACCCTTTTATAAGGAGACATACCAATGGGATTTTTTATAAGCAGTTCTATAAGCCCATAATGCATCAATTAATTTACTAGCCCAATTCTTCCTCGTTCTATTAACAGTCTTTTGCAAGATAGATTTAATTTCTCTATTTGTTAGTTCTACTTGCCCACAAGTTTGAGGATGATAAGCTTAAGCAATTGTATTATTAACACCATATTTAGCAAGAACCTTTCTAAAACCACCATGAATAAAATGAGAACCTCCATCAGTCATAAGATATCTAGGAACACCAAACCCAGGGAAAATAATTTCTAGAAGCATTTTTAATGATGTTTCACCATCAGCACTTTTAGTAGGAATAACTTCTACCCATTTAGTTACATAATCAACAGCAACAAGTATATGTGTATTACCTTCTGAAGAAGAGAAAGGACCCATAAAGTCAAATCCCCAACAATCAAATGGTTTAATAACAAGAGAATAATTCATAGGCATTTCATTACATCTTGAGATATTACCAACTCTTTGACATTCATCACAAGATGAAATAAACTTTCTTGCATCTTTAAAGAGAGTAGGCCAATAAAAACCTGATGGTAAAACCTTTTGTGCAGTTCTATCTCCGGCGTGATGTCCTCCATAAGCTCTACTATGGCACTTTCTAAATATCTCTTTTTGTTCATACTCCGGAACACATCTTCGCATAATACCATCAACTCCTTCTTTATATAAGTGTGGGTCGTCTCAGAAATAATGCCTAAAGTCATAAAAGAATTTTCATCTTTGTTGAGCTGAAAAGGTTGGAGGCAAATACTTCGAAACAATAAAGTTAGCATAATCTGTATACCAAGGACTATCTCGTGAACTCACCCTTATTGCAGCCAATTGTTCATTTGGAAAAATATCATTAACAGGTATTGGATCATAAGCAATGTTTTTCAATCTAGACAAATTATCAGCAACTGGATTCTCAGCACCTTTTCTATCTACAATGTGCAAATCGAATTCTTGCAAAAGTAATACCCATCTAATAAGCCTAGGCTTTGCATCTTTCTATTCCATAAGGTATCTAATTGCAGCATGATCAGTATGAATAATAACTTTAGAATCAACAATGTATTGTCTAAACTTATCACAAGCAAATACAACCGCTAGAAATTCTTTTTCAGTTGTAGCATAATTCTTTTGAGCAGAATCAAGAGTCTTACTATCATAATGAATAACATTTAATTTCTTATCTCTTCTTTGTCCAGGAACAGCACCAACAGCAAAATCACTAGCATCACACATAATTTCAAATGGTAAATTCCAATCAGGTGATTGAACAATAGGAGCAGTTATTAAAGCTTTTTAAGAGTTTCAAAAGCTTCCTCACAATCATCATAAAAAACAAATGGTATATCTTTTTGCAAGAGATTAGTAAGAGGCTTTGAAACCTTGGCAAAGTCTTTGATAAACGTTCTATAGAAACCAACATGACCAAGAATACTATGAATACCTTTAACATCACGGGGGCAAGGCATTTTCTCAATTGCCTACACTTTAGCTCTATCAACTTCAATACCTCTATCAGAAATTTAATGTCCAAGAACAATTCATTTATTAACCATAAAGTGACCTTTCTCCCAATTAAGAACAATATTAGTTTCTTCACATCTCTTCAAAACCTTATCAAAATTGGGTAAGCAATTATCAAAAGAAGTGCCATAGACGGAGAAATCGTCCATGAATACCTCCACAATTTCCTCACAAAAACCATGAATGATAGCAGACATACATCTTTGAAAAGTAGCAGGAGCATTACATAAACCAAAAGGCATACGCCTATAAGCATAAGTACCACAGGGACAAGTAAATGTGGTTTTCTCTTGATCTTGAGCTTTAACAACAATTTAAGAGAAACCAGAAATACCATCAAGAAAGCAAAAATGAGTTTTATTGGCTAATCTCTCCAACATTTGATCAATAAAGGGCAATGGATAATGATCTTTCTTAGTAACTTTATTAACTTTTCTAAAATCAATGCACATTCTATAACCAACAACTAATCTTTGAGGAATAAGTTCATCATGATCATTAGGAACAACATTAATTCCACCCTTCTTAGGGACACAATGCACAGAACTAACCCATCTATAATCAGCAATAGGATATATTATACCAGCATCAAGAAGTTTTAATACCTCATTTCTTACCACTTCTTTCATCTTAGGTATTAAACGGCGTTGATGTTCAACAACTGGCTTCGCGTCGGGCTACATATTAGTAGAATGTTGACATATAGTAGGAGAAATCCCCTTCAAATCATCCAAAGTATAACCCATAGCTCCACGGTGTTTCTTCAATATTTCCAATAATCGTTCTTCTTCTTTACCTGAAAGGTTAGCACTAATAATAACATGATATATTTTCTTATCATCAAGATGAGCATACTTAAGATTATTAGGCAAAGGTTTTTAATCAAAGACAGGATCCTCTTTAGGTGCAAGTGTTTTACCCAAGTCTTCCACTTTTAAATTATGTTTAAGAATAGGTTGACGGAGGAATATGTCCTCAAGTTCATTTCTTTCTTCCATAAAAGTTTCATCCTCATGATCTTCCATAAATTGCTGAATATAATTAGTAGGAGCAAGAGAGACAAAAGCAAGTTGTTCTACTCTAAAATCCTCATTAGGCAATTCGGGTTCATAAGGGGTTTTAGGAAATTTCGAAAAATTGAATTTATATGAATCACCAGCAAATTTAGTAAGGATTTTCTCTTTCCTACAATCTATAACAACTCCACAAGTATTCAGAAAAGGTCTACCAAAAATAATAGGACAAGTCTTACTAGTAGCAGAACCAAGTACAAGAAAATCAGTGGGATATTTAGTCTTACCACATAGAACTTCAACATCTCTAACAATAGCAATGGGAGAGATAGTTTCTCTATTAGCAAGTTGAATAACCACATCAATATCTTCAAGTTGGCTAGGGCCAATTTCATGCATAATCTCTTTGTAAAGTTCATAAGGAATAGCACTTGAACTTGCACCAATATCACATAAACCATAATAGCAATGATCACCAATTTTAACAGATAACACAGGAACACTAACCTTTCTTGGCTTTGCAGGATCAGAGACAACATTAGAAGCATCATCACAAAATATAATATATTCTTCTCCCATATTTTTAGAAACAAGTTCTTTAATTATAGCCAAAGAAGGTTCAACTTTAATTTGTTCATCAGGTTCTTTAGCTTTCTTATCACTTTTATTAACCACACTAGCCATAAGAGAATGTTCTTTTACTTTAACAGGAAAAGGAATTTTATCAACATAAGGCTCAGGAATGATATGATCAACAATACTAACTTCAATACTTTTAGCTAAAGGAACAACAGGTTTATCTTTATAAGGTTCATGATATTTTTCAAACCCCTTCTTGGCAAACCGAAATAATCAGCAAAGGATTTATAATAATTTGCAACAACTTGAGAATCAATACCATAAGCATTATTCATATTTCGAAATACATCAGTGTCCATAAAAGTCTTAATGCATTCAAAGTCATATTTTATACTTGACTCCCTACCTTTGTCGTTCTCCCATGCTTCAGTGTTTTCTTCAATACGATCAAGAAGATCCCATTTAAACTCCTTATTATTACGAGTGAATGATCTAGCACATGAAGTATCTAATAATGTTTTATCTTCAAACAAGAGTCTTGCATAGAAGTTATCAACAATAATATTACCAGGAAGCTCATGAATGGGACATTTGAGCATTAATGCCTTCAATCTCCCCCACGCTTGGGCAATACTCTCTCCATCATGAGGCCAGAAGTTATATATAGAATTCCGATCTTGATAAATTTCACTTGCAGGATAAAATTTAGAATAAAAGAGAGGTACAATTTCCTCCCATCCAAGAGAATCACTGTTCTTCAGCAGTTTATACCAATGCGCAACTCTCGCACAAAGTAATATGGAGAATAATTTCTTCCTGACTTCGTCCATCGTAATGCCTGCACACTTGAACAAGTCGCATAATTCATGTAAATACAGCAAAAGATCACCGTGGTTGACATTTCCATCCCCAAAATAGCGGTTATTCATAACACTTTTAACAATTTTCATAGGTATTTTAAATGGCATAATATCATCAGGAGGCGCCTCATATTCTACCTGAGCAGCGGTAGAAGACTTCCCAAACAGCAAAGCAATATTTCTCTTCTCCATTATAAAGCAAATAAGGAGACAGAAATAAAAACAGAACTTACAGTTGAAGTTTTCCTTACCTATTCCTCTTACCAATAGCGCTTCACTCCCCGGCAACGGTGCAAAAAAATAGTCTTGATGACCCACAAGTATGGGGGGTGTATCGCATTACTTTCGAGAAATAAGAGTGTCAAACCCAACGAGGAGCAGAAGGTGTTGACACGTGGTTTTGATGAGGAATTCACTATAAACACTAGCACAAAAGTTTTCAGTAGACTTTGAGATAACTGATAAATAAAGTGCGAGTAAATAGAGCGCGGCAAATATAATTGCAGCGAGTGGCCCAATCCTTTTGAGAGCAAAGGACAAGCCGGTTTGTTTACTTATGATGACCAAACGTTGTTGAGGACACACGGGATTTCTGTCTAGTACTTCGCTTCATATTGATGAATAATCTTTAGTGTTTAGATAAGTGTCGTGTGGGTGAACCTATGCTAATGCACCGCCCTTCCTAGGACTAATACATACTTATGATTATACCCCTTGCAAGCATCCGCAAATACAAGAAAGTAATTAAGATAAATCTAACCATAGCCATAAACTATGAGATCCTGCGATCCCTCACGCATCGGAATACCAATGGGGGTTTAGGTTTCTGTCACTCCGGTAACCCCACAAATGATAACAGAATACACGATGCATTCCCCTTGGCCCATAAAGGTGAAGTGTCATGTAGTCGACGTTCACATGACACCACTAGAAGAATGGCACCACAACTTAAATATCAAAACATCAAATATTAATCAACATAGTTCACTACTAACATCTAGCCTTCTCCCATGTCCTCAAGAACACAATGAACTACTCACAACACACCAAACATGATCATATGTGATATAATGATGAATAACAATCTGAACATAAACCCTTGTTCAACGGTTTCACTTAATAGCATCAATAACAAGAGTAATCAACACCGGGAGAGTTTGCCCTATCAAATACACAGAGTTTAGCCCTAGATGTTACAGCGGGAACAGAGTGGATGGATGGAGATGACGGCGTCGGCGGTGGAGATGGTTGTGTTGGCGATGGTGATGGAGTGCAACTCGATGACGATGATAATGGCGACGATTTCCCCCCTCCGGGAGGGAATTTCCCCGGCGGCAACGCTGCCTGCCGGAGAGCTTTTCTCTCTCTGTCTTCTCCGCCTCGTGGTGGCTGCGGAGATGGATTCTGTCATTCTGATAAATCTTAGGTTTTTGGGGGCAAGATGTACGTGAACGGGTACGCCAGGTGGCTAGCCAGGGCGCTCACACCACCTGCTCGCGCGGCGGGCTAGGGAGCCGCGTCGGGAGCTGGTGTGGGCCCCCTGGGCCCCACCCTAGGCTCCCTTTTGGCCTGCTCGATGAAATAATTCATAAATAATTCCCAGTTGGACACTTTGTTCTTTTGATCTTCGGAAATATTGTATCTTGACGGTGCCTTTTCCAGTAGAATTCAGCCTCCAGGATTCCATCCTCCAATGATCATCAATCATGCAAAATAGATGAAATAACATAAGTATCATCCTCTAGTGATGTGGCGCCCTCGTGGCTCTTCTCCGTTTGGTATTCGTGGTTCCTGGTCCCTTCCGGATAGAAAAGGACTTCCATGTGTTTTTTGTTCCTTTTCCATAAAGTTGATGTTTTTGCACAAAAAGGAGACACCAGGGTAATTCTGATGAAAACAGCGTTAGTCCGCGTTAGTTGCATTCAAAACACACAAATTAGGGGTAAAACAATAGCAAAAGTGTTTGGGAAAGTAGATACGTTTTGGACGTATCAGGTATGTATACCGATCTCCTCCGTATTATTGTATCTTTATAGTATAGATCCTGGCTAGTTTAAGTTTATCGTTGTTAGAAAAATTATTGTTTTCTTCCTGCGATCCCCTTCATAGTTCACCCTTGGACTACGGGTCCATAGCAGTAGCTAGATGGTTGTCTTCTCCTCTTGTGCTATCATGTTTAGATCTTGTGAGCTGACTATCATTGTCAAGATCATCGGTATGTAATACTTCATGTTGTGTTTGCTGGGATCCGTTGAATATTGAGAAGTAAGTCATTTGCTTCATAATATATTATGTGTGTGCTATTTATGATCGTGCATGCTCTCCGTTGGTAGTAGATTCTCTGGCCAAGTTGATGCTTGTGAATCCAAGAGGGGGTATTTATGCTCGACAGTAGGTTCATGTCTCTATTTAATCTGGTGTAGTGACAGAAAGCTCTAAGATTGTAGATACTAGGCATAAAACAATAGTACTTTGTCCAAAAATGATGTTACTTACTTACTTACTTACTTACTTACTTTACTCACAGTGCTTAAGGCGATAATCTGTTGCTTGCAACTTAATACTGAAAGGGATGCAGACGCTAACCGGAAGGTGGATTATTACTCATAGATGCGGTTGGAACGGTCTATGTATATTGTTGTAAAGCCCAAAGGAATCTCACACCAGACATTATGACATTAGTATATGCATTGTTATGCACTTCATTAATCTATCAATTGCCCAGTTGTAATTTGTTTAACCGCATGAATGTTATTATTATTTATGAAGAGACACCACTAGTGAACTGTGGACCCGGTCCTTTTCTTTAATCTGATAAAACCACCTACTGCAAACCTGTTACTTTCATTCTCTGCAAACAAACATTATTCTTCCACACATACATTTAATCCTTTGTTACAGTAAGCCGGTGAGATTCACACCCTCATCGTTAGGTTGGGGCAAAGTATCTTGATTGTGTTGTGTGACGGCTCCACGTCAACTTAGCATCACCAAAGAATTTCTGGCGCCGTTGACACCTCGAAGGAATTTTCATTTCCTACTGGTTCGATAAACTTGGTTTCATAACTGAGGGAAATCTTGCTGCTACACTCATCACACCTTCCTCTTGGAGTTTCCCAACAACACGAAGCCGGACGCTTGTGAGCATCAACAAGTCGCAAAGCTCTTTACCAAAGAGTGCCTCGGAGTTAGACATCGTCACAACTGTCTCATCAGCCTGATAACTCAAAGACGAGAGAGTGACAGAAGCAACCAATGCTCCACCATGCATATAGGCGGACGGCTGACATGACTCAGATAGAGGTGAAGATGGCCCTATGTCCATCGCCAAGGACTCCAAAGTGCCAAGCTCCATTGGAAGCACCGCAGTTGACTTGCCACAAGGCTCATGAAGCTCGGCCAAAAGCTGCCCAACTGGAGCCACTACCTTCTTACGATCAAACGGCATTGCATGTGGAGCACGAGGTGAAAATTCTCCGAAGAAACAACCAGTCTATTCATCAATGGAACCAATCTCAGGCTCAAGTGGGAGAGATACAACCGTCATAACCTGAAGCTTAGCTAGAGCATCGTGAAGCTCAAAGCAAAGTAGCTCAAACTTCTGATGAAACTCCAAATGCAGCAGTGCGAACTGGGACTCAAAAGTAGAGACCAAAGAGGCGCTGGAATTAGAATCCTTGCAACACCTACGTGGGAGCACATCCCCAACCCCACTCTGAGGCGACGAAGGGCGACGAGTCTAAGCAGACCGAGAAACGCTGATATCCCACAAGTATAGGGGATCGTGTGTAGCCTTTTTGATAAGTAAGAGTGTCGAACTCAACAAGGAGCTAAAGGTAGGATGAATGTTCTCTCAAGTTCTATCAACCACTGATAGAACTCTACGCACACCAAACGTTTCCATTATCTATGAAATAAAACTAGAGCAGTAATACGGGTATGAGAGATAGCTTTGCAAGATAATAAATACAAGAAAGTAAATGTTACTGCTGCAGCAATAAGACATACTAAGTAACCATAAAATAACAGTAACATAAGTGTGGAAAAGTTGTGGTAATTGTGGTGGCTTTGTCCAAAATTAAGTAGTGAAGATATTGGTTTCATTGTCTTCGATGTAGTTTTCTATGTGGGATAGGCTAAATATACATGCACTCCACTACTTAGCAAACATCTGTAAATCGTAAAAATTCATTAAGGTTTCCCCAACCATAGCCTTAAGTTCAATGGTCCTCTAACTCCCATATCTGCAACTAACCGGTTCGAGTCCTCAGGTTTCCGTCACTCCGGCAGAACTACCCCCTTCCTTTGCACATACTACTAACCCTAGGTGTTTCTCCATGCGCACACAAATATAATCGACACCAAAGGACATTACCATATCAAAATACAACTCTAATGAACCTCATGCATTCAACAAAGCAATCTAAAGACAAATAACTACGCAAACATGTCATATATCATAGGATAAATATTATAGTATCAAACACCATGTTTACATAGGACGGTACAGAGGTTTGTGGGAGGATGAACCACTGAATACAAGGACGAGTTGGTGTTGGAGATGACGGTGAAGACGGCAGAGAGGGCAGCGAGGAGCAAAGGCGGCGGCGGCGCCGGCGATGACGCGAGGAGCTCCTCTCCCGCCGCCGGCAACAAGGGGGAACGCCTCCCCTTAGCCCCCTTCCTTCATGGCTTCTTGGGAGCCCTCCCCCATGGAGATGGGATCCATGGGGGAGGCAAAACCGTGGCTTTGGTGTTTGGAAATTCGTGGGTGGAGGAGTCTCCCATGACCTAGGGTTTCCCTCTTTATATACTCTCGGATTTCCGTCAACCTCTCTTGGCTCTCACGAAACGGGCATATCTGGAACATCCGATCTCGGATTGGGCCAAATTTTTGTTGTAACATCCCAACATTTTATAATGTTCAAAAATCACTAAAATTTAAAACCTTTCTTTTTATTAAAAATAAAATATTAAATGCATAAGAAAACCAACTATGAAAGACTTCAAACTTATTGGAAAGAGTTTAATAATTCAAATGTCTCACTTTAAACATTACATTATCCATTGTATTTCAAAACCCTTAATATGTAAATTGATGAAAGTTGAAAAACCTTCAAACCAATTTCATGAAATAAATAGTTTCCTCATAAGTATATGATTCCAACCACATAGCCATAGCTATTCATAAATTAAAATAATATTTACAAGTGTTCTTTTTAAACTATTTAAAACATGAGCTATTTGTCAAATAGTTTTTCATTCTTTCAACTAGTTCAAAACTTAGTGTTGAAATTACACCCTATAGTTTATAACTCTAATAAATTCATATAGTTTATAAATGGATTATCCAAATAAACATTTCATTAGCTTAAATGATTTTCATTTATTTCAAAACATAAAAATGATTTTCATGAATATATTTCTATATAAGAAATGAATTAAAACTAAAATCCTTTCTAAAGTTTTTATGAAGCTTCAATTGATTTATCTTGGTATAAAATATAATGGTGCACAAATTATTATCAATTAAAAATGGATACCTTATATTTCCCATCTCCTTCAAATTAGTTATATTTTGTTCTTTAATATTATGCCAAAATAAAGAATAATGATTTCAGCAAAACAAGTTTAAATAACTTAAATCCAAACATAATTGAATATGGGTATTTCATATAAATTATTTAGCCAAAATTAAAATTAATTAAACCCTAGTTTTAAATTAAACATAAAGTGTCAATTTTACATTTAATCAATATTTCGAAATTATTATTTTTGAAAAATGTTCAAAACACTCCCACAATTGGTTTAACAGAAAGATAATAATTTTACAAATTTTGTTTGACCTCATTTGGACATTCAAATCAAAAGTTATGAATTAAATAAAAGAAATCAGAAAAATGAAAAAGAAAATTCTGGATGACGTCATCGCTGACATCACACCTTCTTCAACCTCCGTCCGAAAATCTCGCCCCCGATTCCTCTCCAAATCCGGCGAGATCGACGCGCAATTGGTTCCCTCCTCCTGCCCTATAAAACCCCCACGTCCCCGCCTCCATTTCCCCTCTCCTCCCTCTCCATTTGACGCCGCCGGGCTGCTACAACCGCTCGCCGGAGTCGTCCGTTTCCGCCGCCGTCTTTCTTCAATCCCGGCGAGGAGAGCCACCCCCCCCCCCCCCCCCCCCCCCCGAGGCCGAGACCGTGCCCTCCCTCGTTACCTCGCCCGTGCGGACCCTCTGGACGCTTCCCCACCTCTCCTTGGCTTCCTAATCGAGCGGAGCAAGCACCACCCGAAGACACCGAGCTCGCCGGCGATTGGAAACATCTCCGACCACGAGTTCCCGTCGCTTCGGGACAAATCTGAGCTCGTCACCACACCCATCGTCTCCAGCACACCGCGCCGCACCTCTCCGTGCCCTCGGCGATCCCGGAGACCCCCCCGAGCGTCGAATCCGTCCACGGCCGAGCCACTGCCGCCGTCCCCTCCATCTCCGGCGAGGAGCGCGCCGCACATGTATGGTCAATCGCCCGGAGCCGTTCGATCTAAATTTTACGGCCCAGATTTGAAGTCTCAGACGAACCGGTACGAATAGATCTGGACCGCCAGATCCAGATCTGACGGCCCAGATCTGTGACTTATCCACGTCAGCGTGCCTCGTCAGCATCCAGTCAGCATCCGCGTCAGCATTTATTTTCGTAATTAATTTTAAATTGGCAGTTTTACAGAAAAGACCCTGTAACTTAGAATTGGTATAACTTTTTATTCACACATCCAAATTCAAATGTTTTTATATATTTGGAAAGCCCTTGACATGTAGAATATTTTGGATCTACCAAAATTCAAATTTGACTTAGTTTAAAATATTCAAATTTCAAATGGTGGATTTGAGTATTTTTGTAATAACTTTAAATCTATAATTCCAAAAATTGCAAATAAAATTGTTTTTGAAACCTTGGAATATTTGTAAATTGATGCCACTGCTATAAAATATTTTTGAGTTATTTTTGAATGAATTCATAGTTATATATTTAATTTGAATAGTTTGAGTATTTTCAATATAACTATTAGTAAAAATATTAATTTTGATTAAAGTAAATTGCTATAAATTTAATTAAAATGCCCCTGTCTATTAACACTATTCATAAAATTTTGATATAACAATATAATCGTTGAAAACTTTAATCTTATATTTATTCCTTTTATTATATTTTCCAAAATTAGAAATTAATTAAATTGCATTTATAAATTCATGCATATTTATAAAGAAATCACAAAAGTTATTTTGATGTTTCTTGTGATTAAAAGTTTCATTTCATTCATAGCATATTTTATTTTGTAGACATAATTCTCATAGGAAAACCCCTCTTCATTAGTTTTTCTCTAAGTTAGAAATAATTTCAACTTAGAATTTTTGTGAAGTGCTACACTTAGACACTTAGTAATTTTCAACATGGAGCTGGAAGACCAATGAAGGACTTAGCCAAACGAGACTCCAGAAGAATCTCCAAGGAGTGGAAGCACTTAGAAGAAAGATCAAGAAGAAGTTCATGAAGACCAACCAGAAATATTTTCTAAGTCTTTCTTCCTCTTTCTTCTTTCTCCCTCCTTCTTCTGTTAGACTTCATGAAGACTAAGTAAATCCAAGACCAGCCTCGAGGATACAAGAATCATCAAGTCTGAAGATTCATCAAGACTACCAAGAGCTCAATCAAGACATCATCCAGAAGAAAGTTACAAGTCTGGAGATGAAGCCTGGAGGACAACTACATCTTTCTTTCTATCTTTTCCCTCTTTCCTAATCTTGTCTTTTAGACTTAATCAAATTTTGATCATGATTTTATCATCTTTGAAGTTTGTTGGATCCTAGCGGCATAGTGGGATGAAGCGGCCTGGAAACAAACCTTACATGTCCACGTACATGAGACATGTTCCACAATTTAAGTGGCTGGCCGGGTGTCTGTCTCTCTCACTTTAGCGAATATCCAATTTACAAAGAGTTGATAGTAATTGTTGATCACCTTAATGACTTAGTATTTTCTCTAAATATTTCTACACATCAAGACTATGTCATTAGAGTGCTTATTCAAGATGATATAAAACAAAATATTTTATTCAACTTATGACCTTAGCCCTTAGTCCTTTTGGACCAACCTATTTGCCTGGCATTAACTTAAAAGATTTTCATGGCATGAAAAAGCATTTCTAGTCCTTAGGAATATTTTGCACATCGTGCATAAACATATTTTCCTTAGAAAAGTTTTATAAAACTTATTTATTCATCTAGTATGTGTTTGTGTGCATTGTGGAGTTGTGCTTGCTGTTGATTGTTGTATTGTTGCTTGTCTATACTGTTAGATTGAACGGAGAGTCCCGAGTATCGCTGAAAAGAGTTGTGAACAACGACAATATTCAAAGGCAAGTGGCACACCTCATAAACTTCCTATTATTTCTATATGCATTACTTAGTGTATTTTTATATGCATGTGTAGGATAGTATTGCTATGCTAAACCTGTGTAGAATTCCCTTACTCCTGTGTCTAGGTTCCTATGCAATACTTAGTAGAATTATTGATGCTATGCAAATGATGTTTTGTGAAAATCTAAATTCTACAAAGTTAAGAATGAAACACCTGGGTGGTAAGTGGTTGTATGGTTTATGTTGAGTGGCTACTCAGGTCCATGTCTATGATTCCTGGAGTATGTACACTTGTGAATGGCCACCCAGGAACAGAGGAATCTGAAGAACTCCGAGTGACGATTGCTTCCAGTGCAGCCATTGCCATATGGGCTCTGGCTTCATCAATTATGTTGCGTGGACTCTCTCCGGCTTGACAAGCAGATGTAGGGGGATGTTAGGTGGAACGGGTCAAGCCAGAGTGGGAGGGAAAATGCTTCTGAAAGATCTCGTCTCATTCTTCTCCTTTCCTTATCACAAATGGTGTGTAAAGGATAAATTGGGTTGAATCGGTACAATGGTGAACGTGCACAACCTCTGCAGAGTGTAAAAACTAAGTACTTATCCGTGTCCCCGGAAACGGACAATTGAGCAGCTGAACGAGGACGTCAACGGAGGATTCCATCATTCCAACTTCAGAAGTAAAACTTGATGGGTGAACAAGGGAAGATGAGATTTATGGTTTTCATGCCATACTCGTCTTGATTTCAAGAAAAGTGTTTTCAAAAGAGTAGGAAAAATTGGCTTTATGCAAATTAGCCTTGAACTCCACCAGCCAAATATGCATATAGGCTTTAGAGTTATTCCATTAAGTGTCCACCATAGTGTCACTTGCCAGACTCCATTTTTAATGGAATCTAACCCACGTTGTTGCAATAATTTCTTATTGCAGATTTGATCAGATGACGAGTGAGGTTTCGTTTAAAGGTTTCGGGTCTACAACCAACATGTTTTCGCCTCTGGCAGCATGACAGTTATAGAGGCTCACTGCTATTGTATTTCCGCTGTGTACTCTTCAATGCTAGCTTTATGCTATGCAACTTGTATCGAATATTTTGTAATTCTGGATCATCGATGTAATAAAATTGACGCTTTGTTGTGATATTACATCGTAAACTGTGTGTGCAAATGAATCGATCCAGGGATTTGCACTATACACAGGTATCTGCCTTATTTTAAAGAGCAGGTACGCTACATTTGTCCAGGTATATTAAAATAAAATTTCCCATAACTTTGTATCACATTTGATTTTCATTTGACGTTGTATTCACGCGCTAAAGTGACAATCTTCGAAAATAGTAGGTACCTGCACTATACACAGGTATCTGCCTTATTTTAATACAACGTCAAATGAAAATCAAATGTGATACAAAGTTATGGGAAATTTTATTTTAATATACCTGGACAAATGTAGCGTACCTGCTCTTTAAAATAAGGCAGATACCTGTGTAGAGTGCAAAGCCCTGGATCGATTCATTTGCACACACAGTTTACGATGTAATATCACAACAAAGCGTCAATTTTATTACATCGATGATCCAGCATTACAAAATATTCGATACAGGTTGCATAGCATAAAGCTAGCATTGAAAAGTACACAGCGGAAATACAATAGCAGTGGGTCTCCAACAACTTCATGTTGCCACAGGCGAAAACATGTTGGTTTTAGACTCGAAACCTATAAACGAAACCTCACTCGTCAACTGATCAATCTGCAATAAGAAAAATATTGCAAACGTGGGTCAGATTCCATTAAAAATGGAGTCTGGCAAGTGACACTATGGTGGACACTTAATGGAATAACTCTAAAGCCTATATGCATATTTGGCTGGTGGAGTTCAAGGCTAATTTGCATAAAGCCAATTTTTCCTACTCTTTTGAAAACACTTTTCTTGAAATCAAGACAAGTATGGCATGAAAACCATAAATCTCATCTTCCCTTGTTCACCCATCAAGTTTTATTTCTGAAGTTGGAATGGTGGAATCCTCCGTTGACGTCTGTGATCAGCTGCTCAAATTGTCCGTACCGGGGACACGGCTAAGTACTTAGTTTTACACTCTGCAGAGGTTGTGCACGTTCACCATTGTACCCATTCAACCCAATTTATCCGTTACACACCTTTTGTGATAAGGAAAGGAGAAGAATGAGACGAGATCTTTCAGAAGCATTTTCCCTCCCACTCTGGCTTGACCCGTTCCACCTAACATCCCCCTACATCTGCTTGTCAAGCCGGAGAGAGTCCACGCAACATAATTGATTAAGCCAGAGCCCATATGGCAATGGCTGCACTGGAAGCAATCGTCACTCGGAGTTCTTCAGATTCCTCTGTTCCTGGGTGGCCATTCACAAGTGTACATATTCCAGGAACCATAGACATGGACCTGAGTAGCCACTCAACATAAACCATACAACTACTTACCACCCAGGTGTTTCATTCTTAACTTAGTAGAATTTAGATTTTCACAAAACAACATTTGCATAGCATCAATAATTCTACTAAGTATTGCATAGGAACCTAGACACAGGAGTAAGGGAATTCTACACAGGTTTAGCATAGCAATACTATCCCACACATGCATATAAAAATACACTAAGTAATACATATAGAAATAATAGTAAGTTTATGAGGTGTGCCACTTGCCTTTGAATGTTGTCGTTGTTCACAACTCTTTTCAACGATACTCGGGACTCTCCGTTCAATCTAACAGTATAGACAAGCAACAATACAACAATCAACAGCAAGCACAACTCCACAATGCATACAAACACATACTAGATGAATAAATAAGTTTTATAAAACTTTCTAAGGAAAATATGTTTATGCATGATGTGCAAAATATTCCCAAGGGCTAGAAATGCTATTTCATGCCATGAACATCTTTTAAGTTAATGCAATGCAATTAGGTTGGTCAAATGGCTAAGGACTAAAGTCATAAGTTGAATAAAATATTTTGTTTTATATCATCTTGAATAAGCCCTCTAATGGCTTAGTCTTGATGTGTAGAAATATTTAGAGAAAATACTAAGTCATTTGTTCAAGATGATCAACAATTATTATCAACTCTTTGTAAATTGGACATTCACTATAGTGAGAGAGACAGACACCCGGCCAGCCACTTAAATTGTGGAACAGGTCTCATGTACGTGGACATGTAAGGTTTGTTTCCAGGCCGCTTCATCTCACTATGCCGCTAGGATCCAACAAACTTCAAAGATGATAACATCATGATCAAAATTTGTTTAAGTCTAAAAGACAAGATTAGGAAAGAGGGAAAAGATAGAAAGAAAGATGTAGTTGTCCTCTAGGCTTCATCTCCAGACTTGTAACTTTCTTCTGGATGATGTCTTGATTGAGCTCTTGGTAGTCTTGATGAATCTTCGGACTTGATGATTCTTGTATCCTCGAGGCTGGTCTTGGATTTACTTAGTCTTCATGAAGTCTCAGAGGAGAAGAAAAGACAGAGAGAAAGACTTAGAGAATAAAAGGGGGTTGGCCTTCTTGAACTTCTTCTCACTTTTCTTCCAAGTGCTTGACATCTTTGGGATGCTTCCAGAGTCCGTTTTCTTCTAAGTCCTTCATGAACTTCTTCTAGATTTTCTTCTAAGTGCTTCTTCTCCTTGAAGATACTTCTGAAGTCTTGTTTTGGCTAAGTCCTTCAATGGCCTTCTAGCTCCATCTTGAAACTTACTAAGTGTCTAAGTGTAGCACTTCACAAAAATGCCAAGTTGAAATTATTTCTAACTTAGAGAAAACTAATGAGGAGGTTTTCCTATGGGGAATATAATTATATAATAAAATTTATTTATGCATGAAATGCAATTTTTATTCACAAGAAAGCATCAAAATAACTTTTGTGATTTCTTTATAAATATGCATGAATTTATAAATGCAATTTAAGTTAATTTCTATTTTTGGAAAATATAATAAAAGGAATAATTATAAGATTAAAGTTTCCTATGATTAAATTTTTATAACAAAATTTTATAATTAGTGTTAATAGACAGAGAGCATTTAATTAAATCTATTGCAATTGGATTTAATCAAAAATAATGTTTCTATTAAAAGTTATTTAAAAAATAGTCAAACTATTCAAATTAAACACACAACTATGAAATCATTTAAAATAATATTCAAAATTAATTTATAACAGAGGCATCCATTTGTGTATATTCCAAAGTTGTTAAAACAATTTTATTTACAATTTTTGGATTTATAGATTTACAGTTATGACAAATATACTCAAATCTTCCATTTGAAATTTGAATATTTTAAACTAAGTCAAATTTGAATTTTGGCAGATCCAAAATAATCTAGATGTCAAGGGCTTTCCAAATATATAAAAATATTTAAATTTGGATATGTGAGTAAAAAGTTATAACAATTCCAAGTGACAGGGGTGTTTCTGCAAAAGTGCCATTTAAACTAATTAAAAGAAATTCATTTCCACGTGTGCGCTGACTAGGCTGCTGACTGTGTTGCCATGTCAACGCTGACTTGGATAAGTGGAGCGATCTGGATCGTCAGATCCAGATCCAACGGATCAGAACAGATACCGATTCGATTTAAAAAGATCTAATCTCGGCCACACGATTTAGATCCAAGGGCTTACAGTGGTTGACCAGAAAGTGGCGGCGGGGAACTCGCCGGAGGTGGCGATGGTGGCGGCGCCGGCGTCGGTCGAGGAAGGGGTCCACGCTCCCGTTGGCTCCCGGGCTCGGGGAGGGGATGGGCGGACGCGGCGCGGCCTGGCGAGGTGGATGGTGACGGTGAGGTTGTCTCGGGCGTCCTCGGATAGCGGAGAGGCGAGGACGAGTACGGCGACGGCTCTTGTGAGGTCCGGTCGTGGACGATGCACTCGAATCACTGCAGGAAACAACTGAACGCGTGACTTAGGAGATGCGCACGAGGACGGCATGGAAGAGGAGAGGGTCAGGGGCATCGGGGAAGGCTCACCTCACCGGGGAACAAATAAAAATGGCGGCGGTAGCAATGGAGCTCCGGCGAGCTTTTCCGGCGGCCTGGCGGCGTCTTAGGGGCTAGGGTTTGGGGCAAAAGGAAGAGGAGAGCGCGGGGTTTATATAGGCCGAAGGGGGAAAACAAATCCGCGACAATCTCGCTCGATTTTGGAAAGAGATCGCCGGCGTGATTTCCGGCCGGAGGTTGAAGACGGGGTGACGTCAGCGATGACGTCATCCGGAATTTTCTTTTTCATTTTTCTGATTTCTTTTATTTAATTCATAACTTTTGATTTGAATGTCCAAATGAGGTCAAACAAATTTCTGAAAATTTGTAAAATTATTATCTTTCTGTTAAACCAATTGTGGGAGTGTTTTGAACACTTTTCAAAAATAATAATTTCGAAATATTGATTAAATGTAAAATTGACACTTTATGTTCGATTTAAAACTAGGGTTTAATAAATTTTAATTTTGGCTAAATAACTTATATGAAATACCCATATTCAATTATGTTTGGATTTAAGTTATTTAAACTTGTTTTGCTGAAATCATTCTTCTTTATTTTGGCATGATATTAAAGAACAAAATATAACTAA
Organism: Poa annua; assembly: GCA_026929855.1. Classification (NCBI taxonomy): domain Eukaryota; kingdom Viridiplantae; phylum Streptophyta; class Magnoliopsida; order Poales; family Poaceae; genus Poa; species Poa annua. Next base: position 181,867,654 of record CM049426.1, read on the forward strand.
TTTGAAGGAAATGGGAAATATAATGAATTCCATTTTTAATTCTAAATGTTTTGTACACCATTATGTTTTATATTATGCTTAATCATTTGAAAAACTTCATATCAACTTTGTAAAAGATTTGAGATTTAATTCATTTCCTTAGATAGAATATATTAATCATTTCATGCTTTGAAAATAAATGAAATTCATTTAAGCAAATGAAATGTTTATTTGGCTAATTCATTAATTTAAAATTTATGAAGTTTATAGTTATAAATTACAGAATTGAAATTTTAACACCATGTTTTGAACTTAGTTGAGAGAATGAAAACCATTTGGCAACTAACACCATTTCTAAATAATTTGTGAATAGATATGGCTAAGTGGTTGGAATCATTTTCTTATAAGTAAACTATTTACTTAAAATAAAATGGATTGTAGTTTGTAAAATATTTGTCAAATTAATTTTTTTTAGGTTTTTGAAATACAGTGGATAATAAAATGTTTAAACTGTGACACTTGAAATATTAAACTCTTTCAATAAGTTTGAAGTCTTTCATAGTTGGTTTCCTTATGCATTTAATATTTTACTTTAATAAAAAGAAAAGTTTTAAATTTTAGTGATTTTTGAACATTATAAAATGTTGGGATGTTACAGGATCTCCAGATCCCGCTGTTGACTATTGATCGGAGAGGTGTCTCGATCATGTCTACATTATTCACGAACCGTAGGGTGACACACTTAAGGTTTGTCGACGCTTTTGGGTAGACACGGAATTTCAGAGAAAAAGTTTGGACAGCACCGAAATTGTTTCGGGTAATATTGAAATAGTTCAAGGGGTTAATTGTCAATGGTTGTTAATAGAATTAACAAATGAACCAAGGGGGTAAGTGTTTAATGTTTGTTAATAGAATTAACAAATATTAAAAAGAAATGAAATTGTTTTATTTAATAAAGAAAAAACCCTTGGGATTTTTGAGTGGAGATTAAAAGAGAGTGAGTGGGCATGAGTGGATGCTCCACTCACATGAAGAGGAAGGGGTGGGGGCTCCTTGAGACGCACCACCCTTGGGCTGCCCCCCCCCCCTCTTCTATATAAGGAGAGGTAGAGCTCCCTCTCATGCACACACTTGATCCTCTCTCCCTCCTCCCGCTGCTCCACCTCTCGGCCATCCGCTTGGCGAAGCCATGGCCGTTTAATTCTCCTCCACACCACGCCGTCGTGTTGTTGGAGTTCCTTTGTGGTTCTACTACTTACGCTGCCCCGCTGGATCGAGGGAACGGAGGTCGTCATCAAGTTGTACGTGTGACCGAGTACGGAGGTGCTGCCCGTTGCAGCGCACATCTTCACGATCTTGAGATTGGCAAGTGTTCCACTACATCACCCACGAGAATCCCTCTCGAAACGCTTTCGGTCTTCGAGGGTAAGTTCTCTTGGAACATGTTCCACTCGTTACGAGCATCTCCTAGATTAAATATTGGCTTGTTGGTTTGTTCTCACCGTAGGAAATTTTTTGTTTTCTATGCTACGAACCTATCAGTGGTATCAGAGCCGTGTCTATGCGTAGATGTTTTGTACGGGTAGAACACATATGTGTATGTGGGCGTTGATGATCATGTTATTGCTTCCTTTGTATATTTTGTATCTTAGTGGCATAGTAGGATGAAGCGGCCCGGACTAACCTTACATGTCCACGCACATGAGACTTGTTCCACGACTGACATGCAACTTGTTTTGCATAAGTGGCTTTGCGGGTGTCTGTCTCTCCTACTATAGTTAAGATATAAAATAGAACATGTTGCTAATAATATTTTCATCACCGTTGTGATTTCATGTTCGTAGGTAAGAACGGTTCTATCTTCGAAAGCCCTAAGCCACGTAAAATATGCAAAAATAAATTAGAGGACGTCTAACTTGTTTTTGCAGGGCATGTGATGTGATATGGTCAAAGTTACAAATTTGATGTATGAGATGATACCTTTTGTAAATTATGACAAACCGGCAGGAGCCAAATGGTTGTTTTTTTTAATTTATGGCCTGCGTGCTAAATATCATATCTAGATGATATGTTGTAAATTTGGAGGACAATCAAGAAGGATGCGCCATGGACCTTGGTGCCACGCCGGTGGAATGATGGAGATCATGCCAAGATGCACAAGATGGAGATCAAGTGCAAGAAGGACCATATCATATCACAGTATCCATGCATGTGATGTTACTCCTTTTATGCATCTTATTTTGCTTAGATCTTTGCTTAGATCGCGACGGTAGCATTATAATATGATCCCTCTCACAATTGATATCAAGATAATAATGTGTTCTTCCTTATTATGCACCGTTAAGAAAGTTTGTCGTTTCGAAACACCACGTGATGATCGGGTGTGATAGACTCAACGTTCGCATACAACGGGTGTAAGCCAGATTTACACACGCAAATACTACGGTTCTACTTGGCGAGCCTAGCATGTACCGACATGGTCTCGGAACACGTAACCGAAAGGTAAAGCATGAGTCATATAGATGATATGATGGAAATGTCGATGTTCTCCTTTGCAGCTGCACCATCTCTCGTGATGATCGGTTATTGGTGTAGTGAATTTGGTTCGTGTAATCACTGAAACGACTAGAGGGATGTTTTTTTTGAGTGGGAGTTCACGTAATAATTTTGAATTAACTTGAACTTAATTTATGATAATCTTAGTCTAAATAGTCTTTGCAAATATGTTGAAGATCATGGTACCACCTGCTTTCAATTTCAATATGTTCATGGAGAAAGAGAAACTAGCAAACAATGGAAGCAACTTCACCAATTGGGCACTTAACCTGAGGATTCTCCTCACAGCTTGTCAAAAGCTCTATGTGCTTGATGCACCGCTAGGTGCCCCGCCCGCTGATGACGCTCCCGATGATCTGAAAAATGTTTTCCTGACTCAGAAGGAGGACCACATTGTAGTTCACTGCGGCATTATGTATGGTTTAGAGCCAGAGCTGCGAAAACGTTTCGAGAACAGCAACGCTTTTGATACAATGGGAGAATTGAAAATGATTTTCGATACCCATGCTGCCGTAGAGAGTTATGATGCTTCAGAAAAGTTCTTTAGCTGCATGATGGAAGAGAACAGCTCCGTTAGCGAGCACGTACTCAAAATATCTGGGTAGACCGATAAGCTCATAGCCCTGGGTATATCGATCCCCAATAAGCTAGGAATTCATCGTGTTCTCCAATCACTCCCACCAAGTTACAAGAACTTTGTGATGAACTACAATATGCAAGGCATGAAGAAGACTCTCCCCGAGCTTCTGTCAATGCTCAAAACTGCTGAAGTGGAGATCAAAAAGGAGCATCAAGTGTTGATGATCAATAAAACCACCAGTTTCAAGAAAGGCAAGAAAGGCAAGCCAAAGGGTAATTTCAAGAAGGGCGGCAAAACTGTTGCCGCCCCTGAAATAAGACCAAGGCTGGCCCTAAGCCTGACACTGAGTGCTTTTACTGCAAGGGTACTGGGCACTGGAAGCGTAATTGCCCCAAATATCTGGCGGATAAGAAGGCCGGCAAAGTGAACAAAGGTATATGTTATATACATGTTATTGATGTGTACCTTACTAGTACTCGCAGTAGCGCCTGGGTATTTGATACTGGTTCGGTTGCTAACATATGTAACTCGAAACAGGAACTACGGAATAGGCGACAACTAGCAAAGGATGAGGTGATGATGCGCGTCGTCAATGGATCAAAGGTTGATGTGATCGCTGTCGGGATGCTACCTCTTTGTCTACCATCAGGATTAGTGATGAACTTTAATAATTGTTATTTGGTGCCTGCGTTGAGCATGAACATTATTTCTTGATCTTGTTTAATGCAAAACGGTTATTCATTTAAGTCTGAGAACAATGGATGTTCGATTTATATGAATGATATCTTTTATGGTCATGCACCTATGAAGAATGGTTTATTTCTTTTGAATCTTGATAGTAATGATACACACATTCATAATGTGAATGCCAAAAGAATCAAGTTGAATGATGATATTGCTACGTACATGTGGCATTGCCGCTTAGGTCATATTGGTGTTAAGCGCATGAAGAAGCTCCATTCTGATGGGCTCCTAGAATCACTTGATTATGAATCATTTGAGACATGTGAACCATGCCTTATGGGCAAGATGACTAGAACCCGGTTTTCCGGCACGATGGAACGGGCGACGGATTTATTGGAAATCATACATATCGATGTGTGTGGTCCAATGAGTGTGTCGGCGCGCGGTGGATATCGTTATTTTGTTACCTTCACGGATGATTTAAGTAGATATGGGTATATTTACTTAATGAAACACAAGTCTGAGACGTTCGAAAAGTTCAAAGAATTTCAGAGTGAAGTGGAAAACCATCGTAACAGAAAGATCAAATTTCTGCGATCCGATTGTGCAGGTGAGTATTTGAGTTACGAGTTTGGCACACATATGAAAGAATGTGGAATAGTTTCAGAACTCACTCCTGCCGGAACACCACAGCGTAATGGTGTATCCGGACGTCGTAATCGTACTTTATTAGATATGGTTCTGTCTATGATGTCTCTGACAGATTTGCCACAATCATTTTGGGGTCATGCACTAGAGACAGCTACATTCACTTTAAATAGGGCTCCATCTAAATCCGTTGAAACGACACCGTATGAACTATGGTTTGGAAACAAACCTAAGCTACCGTTTCTAAAAGTTTGGGGATTCGATGTTTGTGTGAAGAAGCTTCAACCTGATAAACTCGAACCCAAAGCGGACAAATGCGTCTTCATAGGATACCCTAAAGAAACAATTGGGTACACCTTCTATCACAGATCCGAAGGCAAAGTTTTCATTGCCAAGAATGCATCCTTTTTAGAGAAGGAGTTTCTCTCAAAAGGTGTGAGTGGTAGGAAGGTAGAACTCGACGAGGTTATTGAACCTTCTCTTCTTGGAATGGCGAGTAGCGCAGCGCCGGAAATTATTCCGGAGTTGACTTCACCAGATGAAGAGGGAACAAATGATAATCAAGATCATGAAACTCCGAAAGAGGATACTACCGTACTTCGCAGGTCAACAAGGACGCGTACAGCTCCTGAACTGTACGGCAACCCCGTCATGAACGTCATGGTAGTTGATAATGATGATCCTGCGACGTATGATGAAGCGATAATGAGCTCAGATTCCAACAAATGGCTAGAAGCCATGAAATCCGAAATGGAATCCATGTACGAAAACCAAGTATGGACTTTGGTGGACTTACCGAATGACCGCAAGGCCGTTGAGAACAAATGGATTTTTAAGAAGAAAACCGACGTTGATGGTAATGTGACCGTCTATAAGGCTCGACTTGTCGCAAAAGGTTTTCGACAAGTTCAAGGAATTGACTACGAGGAGACGTTCTCTCCTGTAGCGATGCTGAAGTCTGTTAGGATTATGTTAGCAATTGCTGCATTTTTTGATTACGAAATCTGGCAAATGGATGTCAAAACTGCGTTCCTTAATGGTCAGATTGAGGAAGAGTTGTACATGGTGCAACCCAAAGGTTTTGTGGATCCTAAGGATGCTGACAAGGTATGCAAACTTCAGCGATCCATTTATGGACTGAAGCAAGCATCCCGAAGTTGGAACCTCCGCTTTGATGAAGTGATCAAAGGGTTTGGCTTTGTCCAAACTTATGGAGAAGGTTGTATCTACAAGAAAGTGAGTGGGAGCTCTGTAGCATTTCTAGTACTATATGTGGATGACATATTGTTGATTGGAAATGATATAGAATTTTTTAATAGTATAAAAGGTTATTTGAACAAAAGTTTTTCGATGAAGGACCTCGGTGAAGCATCGTATATATTAGGCATCAAAATCTATAGAGATAGATCAAGACGCTTGATTGGGCTTTCGCAAAGTACATACCTTGACGAGATTCTGAAGAAGTTCGGAATGGATGAAAGTAAGAAAGGGCTCTTACCTATGTTACAAGGAAAGACATTGAGTCAGACTCAAAGTCCAGCTACATCAAAAGATAGAGAAATGATGAACAAGATCCCCTATGCCTCAGCCATAGGCTCTATCATGTATGCTATGCTATGTACAAGACCGGATGTGGCACATGCTATTAGCTTGACTAGCAGGTACCAATCTGATCCAGGTTTGGAACACTGGATGGCGGTAAAGAATATCCTAAAGTACTTAAGAAGGACTAAGGATATGTTTCTAGTGTATGGCGGTGAAGAAGAGATCGTCGCAAGATGTTACGTCGATGCTAGCTTTGACACCGATCCAGATGACTCTAAGTCACAATCTGGGTACGTATTTCTTATGAATGGAGGAGCAGCAAGCTGGAGGAGTTCCAAGCAACCCGTGGTGGCGGGATCGTCGACAGAAGCGGAATATGTTGCTGCCTCGGAGGCAGCACAAGAAGGAGTTTGGTGAAGGAGTTCATATCCGAACTAGATGTGGTTCCAAGTGCGTTGGATCCGATGGTTATCTATTGTGACAACAATGGTGCCATAGCCAATGCTAAAGAACCAAGGTCTCACAAGAATTCCAAACATTTCAAGCGCCGTTTTCACTCCATCCGTGAACATGTCAAGGATGGTGATATAAAGATTTGCAAAGTACATACGGATCTGAATGTGGCAGACCCTTTGACTAAACAACTCCCAAGGGCAAAATATGATCAACACCGGAACTCTATGGGTGTTAGGGTCATTACAATGTAATACAGATTATTGCCCCTAGTGCAAGTGGGAGACTGAAAGGAATATGCCCGAGAGGCTATAATAAAGTGGTTATTATCTTATTCCATGTTTATGATAAATGTTTATTTCTCATGCTAGAATTGTATTAATCGGAAATATTAATGCATGTGTGATTAATGAACAAATTAGAGTTCCTAGTAAGGCCTCTCGTTTAACTCGCTCGTTGATTAACTGATGATCAAGGTTTCCTGATCATGAACATTGGATGTTGTTAATAACGGGATCACGTCATTAGGAGAATGATATGATGAACACACCCAAATTAAGTATAGCAATACGATCAAGTCATTAAGTTTATATTGTTGTAACCCTAATCCTTAGACCATGAGATCATGTCAATCACTAACACCGGAAGAATGCTTTGATGACATCAAACGTCACACCGTAATAGGGTGACTATAAAGGTGGCGTTGGGTATTCCGAAAGTATTAGTTGAGGCTCATGGATCAAGAAGTGGGATTTGTCCATCCAGGTGACGGAGAGATATACTCTGGGCCCTCTCGGTGATATCACATCGACACCGCTTGCAAGCACGTGACTAGGTCACAAGGATGTCATATAACAGAACGAGTAAAGAGTACTTGTCGGGAACGAGATTGAACAAGGTATAGATGATACCAATGATCGGATCTCGGACAAGTAAAATATCGCGAGACAAAAGGAATTGGTTATGACGTTTCTGGTTCACACGATCACAAGATTCATCGTCGAATACGTAGGAGTCATTACGGATCTCCAGATCCCGCTGTTGACTATTGATCGGAGAGGTATCTCGATCATGTCTACATTATTCACGAACCGTAGGGTGACACACTTAAGGTTTGTCGACGCTTTTGGGTAGACACGGAATTTCGGAGAAAAAGTTTGGACAGCACCGAAATTGTTTCGGGTAATATTGAAATAGTTCAAGGGGTTAATTGTCAATGGTTGACAATGGTTGTTAATAGAATTAAAAAATGAACCAAGGGGGAAAGTGTTAATGTTTGTTAATATAATTAACAAATATTAAAAAGAAATGAAATTGTTTTATTTAATAAAGAAAAAACCCTTGGGATTTTTGAGTGGAGATTAAAAGAGAGTGAGTGGGCATGAGTGGATGCTCCACTCACTTGAAGAGGAAGGGGTGGGGGCTCCTTGAGCCGCACCACCCTTGGGCTGCCCCCCTCTTCTATATAAGGAGAGGTAGAGCTCCCTCTCATGCACACACTTGATCCTCTCTCCCTCCTCCCGCTGCTGCACCTCTCGGCCATCCGCTTGGCGAAGACATGGCCGTTTAGTTCTCCTCCACACCATGTCGTTGTGTTGTTGGAGTTCCTTGGTGGTTCTACTACTTCCGCTGCCCCGCTGGATCGAGGGAACGGAGGTCGTCATCAAGATGTACGTGTGACCGAGTACGGAGGCGCTTCCCGTTGCAGCGCACATCTTCGCGATCTTGAGATTGGCAAGTGTTCCACTACATCGCCCACGAGAATCCCTCTCGAAACGCTTTCGGTCTTCGAGGGTAAGTTCTCTTGGAACATGTTCCACTCGTTACGAGCATCTCCTAGATTAGATCTTGGCTTGTTGGTTTGTTCTCACCGTAGGAATATTTTTGATTTCTATGCTACGAACCTATCAGATAATTCCTACACATCAAAGTGTAAAAGAAGAACATTATGCACTTTTGAAACTATTAGTAAGTTAGTCCAAATAAATCATAAACTTAATATAAAAGCAAGTGCTAAAAGATAAAATTGGCATGAAAGAATCAAAAATTATAGATACGTTTTGGATGTATCAACATCCCGAACCTTAATTCTTGCTCGTCCTCAAGTAGGTAAATGATAAACAAATATTTTTTAATCGTAAATGCTATGATCAGTTCTTTAACAATTGCATGATGTATGGATAATAAAACTTAGCAATCATGTTACCCAATGAAAAGTATCAACCAACCAAGAGCTGATAATATATGAAATTTATAACATCAACAAGATTATAATGATCATAATAAAGCATGGTAGAGTGGTATCTTGCTTGCCTGAATTTGTACAGCAAAACATAAATGCCCGGGCACCTCTGAATTCAAGAGAGGACTAGAAATAAAGATATCAAAGACAAAAGCATCAAAGTTATACCGCAGTTAACAGTATTCTGGGACAAGCACATTACACTAAGAATGACAACTGTGCTCTCAAGAAGGTGCTCAAAAAAGATGGTGACTCAATAATAAAGTAAAATATAGAACCTTCGCTGTTGGCCCAGTGGGAACTGGGGTATCAAGAGCCCATTCCCCCCAGGCCTCGCTCGCGGGCCAGACGGACAAAACGACTAAGGACCAGGCGTCACCGCCTGGCGGGACCCTCGAGAGACAACTCCCCTCGAGGGCCTGAAGAGGAAACGAGGGCCTTAAGGGACCCCTCGCCTATGGGGATCCTCCCCCCAAGGAACCAACCCGCCTGAGGGAAGTCCAACAGGAATCTCCCCTCAGGCCTGAAGGGAAACATCGTCGCCAAGGAAGCACGGCAGAGCGCACGTGACCTCTGCCATGCTCGTGCAGTGGCGCGCACACCCCCGTCGCTGTCCCTGGCGATAAAGTGGTCAACAAAGCTGCTCCGCCTGCTGCACAGCTGTGAGGACCTTCTACTCTGACGATAAAGCAGGTGGACGGCGCAACCCTCCAACGGAGATCGTCATCGCGGGCTCCACCTCAGAGACTGCCCGCTCTGCGGATAGTACCGCGCGGTCGGCCGCCTGTCGGCCATGGCGCGACCTTTATCAACAATGGACTGAGTCCATGGACGAATGGAGCACGGTGGACTCGTGCTCCGCCCCGCCACTGGCAAGTGGGAGCCACCTTGAAGGACAAGCCGAAGGAGAAGGCCCGAGGCGCCTATAAAATAGAGAAGACATCCATCGTAGCAAGGGTCGGCCCTTTGCGTGCAAAGCACCCTTGTAAACCCTAGCAACTCTGGTTAGGTTAGCCTCTGGCTGGAGGAGGAAGAATATCATCGCTTCCCTCCCAGGCAAGAACTGCCTCAAGGGGGCTTCCGGCAAGCTCAATTGTACTGTAACCTTCCACATATAATACAGACAGGCAGGAGTAGCGGTCTTACCTCCTCACGAGGGCCGTGAACCTGGGTAAAGGACGGTGTCTTCCTTGGTCGGGTGTGCGTCTTCTTCGGGTCCGGCGAGCAACGTTGCGGAGCCACTTGAGGGTTTAGACCTCCGCGTTCAATCCCCTCTCGAACTACACTTCAGGAAGTGACTACCCCCGATTCCTGGGATAACAGGACATTTGGCGCGCCAGGTAGGGGATTGCGGCGCGTCAATAACCTTCGAGTTCGTCTCCGCGCCATGGTGAACACGCACGCCACCCGCGCCGCTCGGGTCAACCGACGTGTTTCCGCGGGAGCACGCGCCCCCTAGGTGTCGCAACCACTCGCGCGCGACGGGGCTGACCCCGCCACGAGGAGCATGTCCCTTCTGGCCCTCACGCGGAGGCACCGGAGCACGACGCCGAGCACCAGGTGGACGCGCATTCGTCGCACCCGACGCAGCGCCCGAGCGGCTTGGGCCCGGGGAGGACCGACCCCGCGCTGCTCATGGCGTAGGAGCTGCTCCGCAACCAGCCCACCGCTGAGGCCCACGAGCAGTGGCTCCAACGCCTCAACCACCTCGTCGGCATCGCCACGATGCGCCCTGCTCCGTCGCAGTCCAACGTGCACCCCTCTCTCGCGGGCACGGTCGCAACAAATGCGCCTCCGCCACCTCCGGGGCCTGCACCGGCTGCGGCGCAAAGGGCTGCTTCGCACGCGTCCTCCTCGCACGATTGCTTAATCGTGCTGCGCACCACGCCCGACGCTCGTGTGGGAATGGAGCTCCAGCGAGACCGCCAGAACAGTCTCGTGGAGGAGCTCGGCCAGGCGGGACAGCAGAACCGTGGCGCGCTTCAGCACGGGGTCGCTATGTACACCTCGGGTTGCATGGCGTTCACTCGCTCTCTGCGTCGCGTGGTCTGGCCGCAGAAGTTCAGGCCGGCTCTTCCCAAGGGCTACGACGGCTCCAGCAACCCCGTCGAGTTCCTGCAGCTCTACACCACCTCCATCGAAGCTGCGGGGGAAGACGACAAGGTCATGGCCAACTGGTTCTCCCACGCGCTACGCGACTCTGCGCTGTGGTGGCTCCTGAACCTCCCGGAGGACTCTGTGAAGTCCTGGGAGGAGCTCTGCAAGCAGTTCGTCTCCAACTTCAAGGGGACGTACGAGCGCGCCCTCACCCAGAACGATCTGCGCGCTGTGGTGCAGAGGAAGGATGAAACGCTCCGCAAGTACATCCAGCGCTTCAGCCAAGTGCGCAATAAGATCCCGAACATCCCCGACACTCAAGTCACCGCCGCTTTCCGCGAGGGCGTCACAAACAGTAGGATGCTCGAGAAACTGGGCATCCACGACAAGCTCACCTCTTTGGTCAAACTGTTCGACATGGCGGACAAGTGCGCCAAGGCTGAAGAGGGACTCCTCTTCGTGAAAATGTCCTCGAGAGGGGACGATCATGCTGAGGGGTCCAAGAGCCAGAAGAAGAAGGAGGAGCCCAAGCGAAAGGCCACCGCAGTTCTCGCGACAGAGCCTGACACAAAAGGCACCTGCAGGGACTCACCCGAGGCTGGAGAGAGGAAAGATGATCACCGCCCTTTCTGCATCTACCACAACAGGCGCGGCCACTCTACGGAGTCCTGCTACGACCTCAAAAGGTTGAGCAAGGAGCGCGAGCAATCAGAGGACAGCGGAGGCCGCGGTCGAGGCCGTGGTTACCGCGGAAGCGGACGCAAGGGCGGCTTCCAGAAACCATCTGGAAATCGAGCCAACGCCGCAGAAAAGAACGGCAACCTCCCTGACGAGGAAGATGGCGGCTACCAAGCCCCGAGGGGCGCCATTGCCTGCATCCTCGGGGGGGCGCAGGCGCCAAAGTCGAACAACCAGTTCAAGCAATTCGCCCGCGAGCTCAACGCCGCCCTCCCAAGCACGGAAACCTCCAGGCCCCTCAAGTGGTCGCAGTACACCATCGCCTTCGACGCTCAGGACCACCCCAAGTCCACCAAGACTGTTGGAACCCTCCCGCTGGTCTGCACCCCCACCATCGACAACGTGGCTATCTCCAAGACGCTCATCGATGGCGGAGCAAGCCTGAACGTTATCTCCATAGATACGTTCGAAGCGCTTCAAGTGCCTTACGAGCGGGTTATGCCCTCGAGGCCCTTCACGGGGGTCACCAGCGGCTCGATCGAGCCTCTAGGCCAGGTCAGGCTTGCCGTCACCTTCGGGAGCAAGGAAAATTACCGCACCGAACACATCGACTTCGATGTTGCGCATATCGACCTGCCGTACAACGCCATCCTCGGCTACCCCGCGCTCGCGAAGTTCATGGCCGTCACGCATCATGCGTACAACATGGTCAAGATCCCCGGCAGCGCCGGCACGATCACCATACGTGGGCATGTCCAGGACGCTACGCACGCTGTTGAGACGGCCTACAAGACCGCCGCCATGGCCTTCCCCACAGACGAGGACCAAGAGCCTCTCGAGAGGCCCAAGAAGAAGAAGCAGTTGTTCTCTCAGGAGGCAGCTGGTACAAAGAAGATCTCTCTGAGCTCAGGTAGCTCGGGGGCTGAAGTCTCGGGGGCTAGCGTCACCATCGGCGCCGCGCTGCCTCCCAAATAGGAAAGCGCGCTCGTCGCCTTCCTCCAGGCAAACTCTGACATGTTCGCATGGACACCGTCAGATATGTCTGGTGTACCGAGGGAGGTGATCGAGCACCACTTGGCCGTGTGCCCAAACGCGCGCCCCGTCAAGCAAAAAGCAAGAAAGCAAGCCCCCGAGAAGCAAGCGTTCATCGTCAAGGAGGTCGAGAAGCTCAAAGCGGCAAAAGTCGTTCGCGCACCCCACTTGGCTCTCCAACGGCGTGGTAGTCCCAAAACCCGCCGGCGGAGGCCGCCTCTGCATCGACTACACTGATGTAAACAAGGCCTGCCCCAAAGACCCTTATCCCATGCCCAGAATCGACCAGATAGGTGACTCCACGGCAGGTTGCGACCTCCTCTGTTTTCTCGATGCCTTCTCTGGTTATCACCAGATTAAGATGGCTAAATAGGATGAGGACAAGACGGCTTTCCTCACCCCATGCGGTGTGTATTGCTACGTCTGCATGCCCTTCGGCCTAAAAACTGCCGGAGCCACTTTCCAGAGGTTAATGAGGATAGCCCTTGGCGGGCAAATGGGGCGAAATGCTGAAGCATATGTCGATGACATTGTCGTGAAGTCACGAGAAGGAAATACTCTTCTCAGAGACCTTGAAGAAACCTTCGCCAGCCTGCGCAAGGTGAACATCAAGCTCAACCCCGCCAAGTGCGTCTTTGGAGTACCTTCAGGCAAATTGCTGGGGTTCCTCGTGTCTCATCGGGGCATAGAGGCGAACCCAGACAAAATCATGGCCATAGAAGGCATGCAACCTCCACACAGGCTCAAGGACATGCAACGCCTGGCAGGCTGCATGGCCAGCTTGGGTCGATTCATCTCCAAGTTCGGCGAAAGGGCCCTGCCGTTTTTTAAGATCATGAAAAGAACGGACACTTTCAAGTGGACCCCTGAAGCTGAAAAAGCATTTGAGGACTTGAAGAAGTACTTGGCCAGCCCACCTGTAATGGTCGCCCCAAGGCCTGGTGAGCACCTGAAGCTGTACTTGTCAGCTACTCCGCAAACAACCAGTGTTGTCCTTGTGGTGGAAAGAGAGGAGCCTGTACTTCACAAGAAGAGTGCAACCACTCCAAAGAAAAAGCCTCCTGATGAAGAGCTAGACGAAAGGGCAGTCCTCACAAGGCCCCCGCCAGGCCCAAAGCCTCAAGAGGGGACCGCCCCGAATCAACTGCTGCAAGAGGTTCATGCCAAATGGACTGAGGAGCCTCAAGAGGCTAACACACTTGAGTCCCAGGAGGAGTGCTGCGAGGCCAAGTCCCTCGAGGCCAAGTCCCTCGAGGCCAAGTCCCTCGAGGCCACGTCCCTCGAGGCCACGCCCCTCGAGGCCACGCCCCTCGAGGCCAAGTCCCTCGAGGCCACGTCCCTCGAGGCCAAGTTCCTCGAGGCCACGTCCCTCGAGGCGAAGTCCCTCGAGGCCACATCCCTCGAGGCCAACACCCTCGAGGCCCAGGACAAGCCCCTTGAAGCCAACTCCATCGAGGGCCAAGCTGGGTCACCTCAGGCGAAAGACGCCTAGGAAACATGAACTACTCTCATCGAGCATCCAGTTTACTTCGTCAGCACAGTACTACGAGATGCTCGCGAGCGGTACCCGATGCAGCAGAAGCTTCTCCTCGCACTCCTCATCGCCTCAAGAAAGATGCGACACTACTTCCAGGGGCACCCCATCACGGTGGTAACCTCTTTCCCCCTGGAGCAAATTCTGCGCAACCCAAATGCAACAGATCGTGTTGCAGGATGGAACATCGAGCTACAGCCATTCAATTTGCGCTTCGATACCACAAGGGTATTCAAAGGAAGAGCGCTGGCAGACTTCATCGCCGAATGGACTGATCCAGCCCCTGAAGAGCCCTGGGAAGAAGGGCACGAGTCCTCTGGAGCCGCAATGCCCAGCCTCTGGACCATGAAGTTCGACGGAGCTTTCGCTTGTCGCCGCGGTGGGGCAGGTGTAGTCCTGACCTCACCCAAAGGAGATAAGTTGTATTACGCAGTCCAGCTGTGCTTCGGAATCGACAAGATATCCAACAACATCGTCGAGTATGAAGGGTTGCTTGCTGGCCTACGCGCCGCAATCGCCCTAGGCGTCAAGCATATACTCATCAAGGGCGACTCCCAGCTGCTCGTCAACTTCTCCAACAAAAGCTACAAGCCCAAGGACGACCACATGGCAGCATACCTTGAAGAGGTCCATAGGCTGGAGAAGAACTTCAGGGGAATGGAGCTCATGCATATCCCAAGAAAGGAAAATCAAGAGGCTGATGACATCGCCAAGTGTGCATCAAAGCGGCAGGCTCAGCCGCCAGGTTTCTTTGAAGAGAGGCTCGTCAAGGCATCCATAAAGCAGTCCCTCGAGGTCCTGCCCGCAAGCACAGACGAAGCGCTCCCGCCACCGCCTGCAAGCGGATCTCCAGGCTGCGGACCCCCCCACAGGGGAGCGTCTGTTGCTCACAGCGGTGCACCAAGAGGCAGGATGGATCGACGAGATCAAAGACTACCTCCACAAAGGGATCCTTCCCGAGGAAGATGATTAAGCGGAGCGAATTGCCCGCCAAGAAAAATCGTACCAAATCCTCGAAGGAATTCTCTACCGCAAGCGCCCAAACGGCATCGCGCTCAAGTGCGTCCCTCCTGAAGAAGGAAAACCGCTGATTAAGGACATCCACAGCGGGGAATGCGGCCACCATTCGTGCGCCCGCACCCTCGCAGGAAAAGTCTTCAGGAGCGGCTTCTACTGGCCTCAAGCGCTTCAAGATGCAACGGACATCATTCAAGCTTGTGAAGCCTGCCAATTCCACGCCAAGCAAATCCACCAACCAGCGCTGGGGCTACAAACCATTCCGCTCTCGTGGCCGTTTGCGGTCTGGGGGCCGGACATCCTGGGACATTTCCCAACGGCGCAAGGTGGATATCGCTACCTCTTCGTGGCCATTGACAAGTTCACAAAATGGCCTGAAGTGGAGGCGACGCGCACAATTACAGCAGGCGCGGCGGTGAAATTCATCAGAGGCCTGGTCTGCCGCTTCGGAGTGCCTAACCGCATCATCACCGACAATGGCTCGCAATTCACAAGCGGCATCTTCAGAGCCTACTGCCAGAAAATGGGCATCAAGCTCTGCTTCGCCTCAGTCGCCCATCCACAAAGCAACGGACAGGCCGAGTGCGCAAACACAGAGGTCCTCAAAGGCTTAAAGACCAGGACCTTCGATGTCCTCAAGGGCGACGGCAAGGGCTGGATCAATGAGCTACCCTCAGTGCTCTGGTCCATCCGTACCACGCACCCCAAGCCCACCGTGGAAACGCCGTTCGCACTCGTCTATGGAGCCGAAGCAGTCCTCCCCGCAGAGATAAAGCATGGATCCCCACGGGTCCTTGCCTTTAATGAGGACCAGCAAGAGGACCTACACAACGACGACCTGCTGCTCCTTGAAGGGCTAAGACGCCGCGCCGCCCTACGGGCGGCCAAGTACCACCAGTCCCTGAGGCGCTACCACAGCCGCAATGTGGGCTCACGCACCCTGGAGGCAGGCGATCTCGTCCTCAGGCGAATCCTCTCCAGGGAAGGCCTCCACAAGCTGTCCCCGATGTGGGAAGGTCCCTACAGGGTCACCCACATCGCAAGGCCTGGCGCGGCTCGCCTCGAGATGGAAGACTGCGTCCCCGTCAAGAATCCATGGAACATCATGCATCTGCGCAAGTTCTACCCGTGATCATTATCACGTCAGGGCATTTAGCGAAAGAGGCAGCCCACGGCTCAACCTCCAAGCACCTTTTTGTCCCTCAAGGTTAAAAGCTCAAGGCTTAAACCTCGCAAACTTTTGTATCCGCAAGGAACAAGTTAAAAAAGTGATTATTGTCATGCCCGTGATCATTGTCACGTCGAGACGTCAAGCGGTTGAGGCAGCCTACGGCTCAACCTCTAAGCATTTTTCGTCTCTAGAGGTTAAAACGCCGAAAGGCTTAAACCTCCAAAAACATAGCTTTGTCTCCTAAAGGAACAAATGCCAAAGTGGTCATTCCCACACCCGTGATCATTGTCACGTCGAGAAGACAAGCGGAAGAGGCAGCTTACGGCTCAACCTCCAAGCAATGTCATCTCTAGAGGTTAAAATGCCAAAAGGCTTAAATCTCAAACACATGCTTTGTCTCCTAAGGGAACTAATGCAACCGTGGTCATTGCCACGCACGTGATCATTGTCACGTCGAGACTCCTAGCGGACGAGGCAGCTTACGGCTCAACCTCCAAGCATTCTTGTCTCTGGAGGTTAAAACGCCAACGGCTTAAACCTTCAAAGCCCCAAAGGCTTCACTCGAGGGAAAACCCTCCGAGCTCTCAATTAAAACGAGCCACCTCAGGCCGTTGAGAGTCTCTGCCACCTACAGGTGGTCCCCATGCCTCGACATGGTCAGAGCATTAACTTGGCAATCCCAAGCATAATGACTCAATCTCGTTCCTAAATGAACTTAGCGTTTCGGCGCCGCTTAAAAATGTTTTTGGGGGGTTTTATTTACGCATTACTATTGTTGAAGTGTGCGCTTATATCTCTCCACATGCGTACCTCGTGAGCGGGGGCTGAGTACGGTGCCAGTGCCTCAAATGACACACCAGCAGCACTACAAAATCCAAGAGTCCGAGCTCTGGCTGGAGGGCAATACCCCACAAACACGCCATCTCTACAGAGGACCTTGGTACTTACTCTCCTCGCAAAGAACGCCTGAGGGGACCTATAAGCGCGCACGATCCCTTGATCCGTGATTCAGCGTTTGGGTCCGCCCCTCTAATACCTGCAGGGAAGAATTCCCCCGCGAGCCTGAAGGGGCATCCGTGAGCGATCCCTCAAGTGGGCAACCTCGCCAGGCGAAAAGCCTCCCCAGGAGCGACCCCTCAAGCGGGCAACCTCGCCAGGAAAAGAGCCTCCCAAGGAGCGACCCCTCAAGTGGGCAACCTCGCCAGGCGAAAAGCCTCCCCAGGAGCGACCCCTCAAGCGGGCAACCTCGCCAGGCCAAGAGCCTCCCCAGGAGCGACCCCTCAAGTGGGCAACCTTGCCAGGCAAAAAGCCTTCACAGAGCGAAAACCTCGAGAAGCTAAGTCTCGCACCCACGCTTTAAGAGCGTTTTTCTCTCCCTAGCGCGCGTCTTTGCCCCCCGAGCGACTTCGCTTTCCCTTACGCTTCATGGACTACTCGCACGTCTAAGGGGGGCACTTGAGCATCGCGACTCAAGGCTCTTACCTCTCCTAGGCCTAAACTCCCCCCGGCCTTGCGGAGTCATTGCTCCCGCATACCGAGGTGGCGGAGTCATGGCACAAAGAGATGGGACCTAACGACGCAGAGAACAAATAGACATGAAGATGAGTCCAAAGAGACCTCACGAGGGGCAGACAAGCTCGAATTAAAACAACAATTAAAAGTATATTACAAGCCAAAAGTCTTAAGATGCCTAAAGAGATACAAGCACTCGCAGGCGCAGTCAAGAAAGGCTCAGGGGGATGCAGCATCGCTTTGAGCCTCCTCCGCAGCGCCATCTTTGACCTCGGCGGAGCGGCCCTCCTCCTCCACAGCAACATCTTCAACCTCGGCGGAGATGGCCTCCTCCTCCCTGAAGTCCGGCGCAGCATCCACACGCCTGAAGCGGTTGCAGTAGGCATCCACCTGCTCGCGGAGGGAAGACTAGACGCGCTGCGCGCCCTCGCCGGGGGAAACTTCGGTTACCAAGCGGAGGTCGAAGTCCGGCACAAGGAGCTTGATGTTGGTGAAGATGCGATCAACAACCACCCCCAAAAGCTGCCTGCTCTCGTCTTCGATCACCTCGCGAAGCTCGGCGGCGGGGCCCTCCAGCGCCGCGAAGAGCTGGTCAAAATAGGCCAGGAACGCGGCGGCGTCGTCATGGCTTCGGGTCCCAGGACACGGCGCGTTTGCACTGAGCCGCACCGCAAGCTCACCACCGTGCGCGACCAGCTTTTCAAACAGGCGGTCGCACTGCATCGCAGGCGCACTGGACGAAGGGCCAGCGCCGTGAGTCGCCACTTCGCGAGCCTCCTCCGCTCGGCGCCAGCAAACCTTGGCGCGCTTGAACCGGCGCACCAGCTTGGAGTTGGCCTTCTCGAGCTCAGCGAGCCGCTGAGTGTCCGCAGCATGCTCGGCCTTGAGGCGGTCCTCCGGTTTCCGCAGCCGAGCACGGTACTTCTGAAGAAGGGACCGACGGAGATGTCTCTCGTTCTCCGCGAGGGCCCTCTGCGCCGATCTCGTCCTCTTGGCGAAGCGCCGCTCCGAGCGCTCATCAGAGCGCTTCTGAGCAGCGACGTGCTCGTCGAACTTCGAGATCGCCTGGGCCAGGCCTCCCTCGTGCGCTTCGAGGGCCTCATGCTGGGCAGCCAAGTCCTTCTCCGTCTGGAGACACTGCTCCTCGCGCCGCTGCAGCTCACTCCCCCTGAGGGCCAGCTGCCGATCGCGCTCAGCCAAGCACTTGCGGTCCTCCTCCAGAGTGGCCTGCGCGGCCTGGTGGGCAGAGAGTAGCTGGGACTCCAACCGGTCCAGCTCGCAGCGCTTCTGTGCCAACGAGCCCTCCATCGCCTCACGCTCGGCTGTGGCCCCTCGCAGGAGCTCCGCAACGGTGTCGCGCTCTGCCTGGAGTGGCCCAAGTAGCTCTGCGGCATCGCGAATGGCTCCGTTGCGGATTTCCTTGGCAGAGCTGATGGCCTCTTCGCGGGCTGCCTGCAGCGCCAAGTCCTCCAGCCGGCGCGCCTCGACGGCCGCATGGAAGGACGCCCATGATCTCGCAAGTTCCTCCTGCTGCTGAGCGAGCCGTATGTCGCCAAGGGCGAGGTGGGCCTCCAAGCCCTCCAACTACTCCCGCACAAGGCCGAATGCCACCTCGCGGCGCCCCGCGCTCCAATCCCAACCTCGAAGAACCAGTTCTTGGCTAGATAAGGGCCCAGCTGCAGCGGCCGGTCCCGTGAGCCCTGCCCCGGGTCGAGCTTGGGGGCTGGGTGTGGCTCCACCTCCATCCGCGCCGGTCTCTGCTGCGGCGCTCGAGCCATTGAGACGCTCATATTCTCCGGCAGGGCGAGATGGCGAGGAAGCACCCCCTCCTGCGGCCGCACTTGCGCGTACGGGAACCTCGGTCGCTCCCTCCAGAGCTGGCAAGCCGCACCCCCTCCTGTGTCTGCACTTGCGCCTGCTGAAGCCTCAGTCGCTCCCTCCAGAGGTGGCGCGGGCACCGCGGGCGAGCATGGCGGAGGTGACACAGGCGTCGGCGTCACTTGGCGCGGCGATGGCAGCATGCGGAGCAAAATTGCCTCGCGTGGTGGCGTAGCCGCGCGAGGAGGAGTCGGAGCGCGAGGTGACGCGGGAGCCGTCTCCTCCGCGCTGTCCACCAGTAGAGGCTCGGGAGGCGCTGTTTGAGGCTCAAGCGCCCCCTCTAGGGGCACGGCCGCTCCCTCCTGAGGCGCCCCCTCCACTTGGCCTGGAGTGGACGTCTCCACAGGCCTCGGGCGCTCGTTAGCCGCCACCGCAGCTGCGGCTCTCTTCACACCTGCTGCCTCGCGAAGCTTGCGACGCTTCGCAGGCACCAGATCGCTGGAAAAAGCCCAAAGAAGATTGTTCAGGAGAAGACGGAGCAGGGGGGACAACAAAAGCCAAAAAATACCCAAGTGGTGGGAATACTCACAATGAAGGGGAAGCACCGGCATCGACCCACGACAGGCCGGGAGAGCGCCAGGAAGGTGCGGGCTTGGCACCTGATCCCTCCAGAGGCGTCGCCGCTTTTCTTTTGGAGGGGATGTCAGAGGGCCTCGCCCCAGAGCGATCCACCATCGCCTTGGTGCGAGGCTCGCGCCTCCCCGGCGAAGCATCTATCTCAGAGGCCACCCCCGCCTCAGACGCCTCCTCCTCGAGGCGCGAAGGCGCCACAACGAAGGCGTCGTCATCGCCCGACGAGATGTCGCAAATCTCGTCGGTGAATGGCTCGTACCTCGCAGGGGGCGCCCCTCCCGTCGCAGCCTCTTCCTCGCCGCTGCAGGCACGGGAGGCGGACGAAGAATCAAAACCCACGACTCCGCGCGCCGGCGGAGCGACCTCCCGATCCATCAAACCCGCCAGACCATGAGGAGTAAAATCCGGCATTCTGTCCAGGATATCCACGCGGTCGCTCAGAGGAAGCTAATGCAGAGGACGCACGGAGCCGGCGATCTTCCCAGGCACATCCGGACTGGCAAAGAGGATGTTTAGGATGGTGTCAACCACGTCCGAGCCAAGGTCCTTCAGATGAAGCCGCATTGGGTCGGAGGGGCCAGCATACATCCACATCGGCTCCGAGTGCGCTTGAAGGGGGGCGATGCGGCGTGCCACGAAGTCCGCCGCGACCATCTGACCCGTGAGACCCTCCTCGCGGAGAAATCTCAAATGCCCCTCCAAATAAGCGTTGTCCGCACCGCGAAGAGCAGACTTGCACCAGTGGGAGTTCTTCACGGGCGGCGCCTCCGGGACGTCCTGGAACGCGCAGGGTGACGAGACGCCGATGAGCAGCCACTTCTCGCGAAAGTCACCCACCTTCTTGAGAAGGGCCGTGACAGGCTTATCCCCACTCCAGGACATGGGGATGTATACGTGCCCCATGCCGTCCGCGATGCGGAAGGAGACGCACCCCGTCCTTTCGCTACCAGCCGTGCACCGCAGCGAGTAGAAGGTCCTGAAGAGCGCTACCGAAGGGTGCACGCCCAAATAAGCCTCGCAAAGGTAGGTGAAGATGGACAAGATGAGTGTGGAGTTTGGGTGAAGATGGAGGAGTTGAATTTGGTAGAATTCCAGTACTGCCTCCAAGAAAGGCGAGTACGGCGGCACCAGCCCGGCGGTGTTGGCGTGGAGAAAAATGGGGTAGAACCCTTGAGGAAATCTCCCGAATCGGGCGGCTTGGAGTTCGCTGGCACCGTACTCGTTGGTCGGACCCCGCAACCAGGTGGCGGATCTTCCCCAACGCCTGAAGATCGGTGCGCGCCCCCTCGAGTGTCGCGCCCCGCACTACCTCCATGGCCGCCGCTTGGGAAGAAGATCCCGAGGCGGCCTTACTTTTGCTCTTCACCGGGCCCATCGGAGAGGACTTGAGTTTTGGCGAAGACAAAGATGGGAGATTCGCAGGGGAGAGCGGAGGCGGAGAGCTCTGAGAAGCAGAAACTTCTGCGCGGCAACGCCTCGGCTTTATGTCCCCTCCCGGAGCAGTTACCGGGGCGTGGTGGGACCCCCCACGACTCACGCCCCAGATCGTGCGAAGCCGTTAATCGTCCAGGTGGCGCGTGGCTCGGGACGGCTGGGCACTAAGGGCCCACGACGCTTCGCCTAAGCCCATGGGCTAAGTCGTGCCCATCATGGGCCCAGGGGCTACTGTCGGCCCAGTGGGAACTGGGGTATCAAGAGCCCATTCCCCCCAGGCCTCGCTCGCGGGCCAGACGGACGAAACGACTAAGGACCAGGCGTCACCGCCTAGCGGGACCCTCGAGAGACAACTCCCCTCGAGGGACTGAAGAGGAAACGAGGGCCTCAAGGGACCCCTCGCCTCAGGGGATCCTCCCCCCGAGGAACCAACCCGCCTAAGGGAAGTCCCACAGGAATCTCCCCTCAGGCCCGAAGGGAAACGTCGTCGCCAAGGAAGCACGGCAGAGCGCACGTGACCTCTGCCACGCTCGTGCAGTGGCGCGCACACCCCCGTTGCTGTCCCTTGTCGTGTTGGTGTCACGGCAGATGCCATAGGATGGCTAATGTGTGGGGCCGATGCACGTTGGTGGATCCGGGGAGGGATAGCGAGCTGAAGAGCTCACACGGGGAGGATCCCGGTGTAACCGAGATCTCCCAAGAACGAGAAACAAGATCAAGGCGCGAGGGGGAAGATCTAGCAAACAAGAACAAATGCACGAAGGCACACAACACACACACGATATACCCAGGTTCAGGGCCCTCGTGAGGAGGTAACACCCCTACTCCTGCCTTTCCCCTCAATATAAGTGTGGTACAAGGGCTACAACTCGCTCTTAGAGCTCTTGAGGTGAAGAACACGAAGAACTAGATGAACTCAAGGGAGGATGAAGTAAATGCTCTAGGAGTAAATGAGACTAGAGTTTTGGCTTCCAAGTTGGTATCTCCCTCACAGGAGCAGTTATGGCGCCTTTTATAGAGTTCCGGCCAGGAGGGCCGGAAACCCTAATCCGGCTTGGCCCCACCGCACATGCCTAACCATTATGTCGACACCAGCTAGTGCGACCTAGTCGCCGCGCTATCCGGCGTAACCCCTTCGTCATCATTTCGGCCAGGACAGCAGGCGCCGTCCTGGAACATCATTGTCCCCCTGTCAGAGACAGGACATGTCTTTACCCATCCCGGATAGCCTTTTCCGGATTGCCGGGCTAGGCACGTCCAGTCTTGTCGTACCGTTGTCGTACCGGCTGACGCGCTCCCGTGCCAGGCGGGAGGTGACCATGCTTCCGTGTCAGGCGGAAGGTGACCATGCTTCCGTGTCAGACGGAACGGTACTTCCCCCCCCCCCCCCCCCCCCCCCCCGCATCAGGCGGGAAAGCCTGCTGCAGACCGTTGACGTCCTACCGGGATCCCTCATGCCGGTCATCTTCTTGCTCGACGTTACGAGTCCTTCCTGCACAAGTCTAGCACCGAGATAAATGTTCCGGTTAGCACTTACCCGGATTGCCTATCCGGTAAGACCGAGTACCTCTCCTTCCGGGAGTCTTCTCGGAGTCATAAAGTCCAAGGTCACTCCCGGACACATCCGAGTTCCTCTTAGGATGAGTATCTCTAGGCCTAGCCTCCCGAAGATGTCTTAGCCTACCAGCAAAGACATCTTCGAGAAGCTAGTTCTTAGAGGAACCACCCGCTGATGCTTGTGCTGTTACGAGGGCTCGGGGTGGCTATTTATAACTGCCAAAGATGACCTTTGCGCCTGCCAGGAGGCACCTTGCACTCTACCAGCTCTCAAAGGTCAAGTTGCCCCTTCAGCGCACTAGGGGTGGCCTTTGCTCTCGCCAAAGGTCAATCACTGTTGCTACACTGTTGAAATGCGCCGGGTTCTGCCCTACCCGGGGGCAGCCCCCCGACACTAGTCCCCGAAGCTGGTGCTGCGCAGCGACCCCGGATGATGTGCGGGATCAGCTTTAATAACAACCATTTCCCCAGAAAATATGAGACTATCCTTTGACTTGATGCCGAGATGAGTTTTACCGAGATCCCCGCACCGAGATCGTTTCGACCGGAAGGCCATGCTCCTAACCGGATAGTGCCACGTGAGTGAATCTTTACCGTTGGCTCTGCATTGAATTCCAGATCTTTGGCTGGGTCCAACCCGAGGTCCTGTCGAATCAGAACCGCACTCGAGTGCTTCTGACCGAGCACGCCGCCGCTCGGGTTCGCGCGCCGGGAGCCGCAGCCGATCCGAAGTCCAACCGTTGGGGCTGTGTGGCCCCCGGTGTGGCCGGATCGGGCGCTCCGGTGGATGCCACGTGTTGCGCTGCGCAAAATAGACCCCACCCACGATCGGAGAGATCGTGGGCTGGAAATTCGGAAACCGCTCCGGATCCCCCTCATAAATAGGGGACCGGAACGGTCATCTCTTCTTCTTCCCCAACTCTTCACTTCTCCCACGACCGTCACGAGCGCCTCGCCGTCGCCGCGCCCGGAGCTCAACCACCGCCGTTCCCGCTGGTCGCCGGAGCTCTTCGCCTCCACCATTGGGTCGCGCCATTCTCGCTCGCCACCGGCCTCGCTTCCTCCGGTAAGTTCTTCCCTCCGGTCCGATGAACTTCTTTACGGGGATGATGTTTCGCGTTCGGTCGTGCAATTACGCACCCGTGGTGGCGCCGCCGGCGGCGAGCACGAGCCGCGCGGCGTGGACGAGGACGCGTTCCATACCTTAGCTTTTGCTCGCACTAGGCCACATTCGTATCTTGCCCGAGCATATTTTTCATCGATTAAGTTTCGATTTACTCGCGTGCGGTAGATCTTATTTGCTAGGAATCCGGTTGCTTTTAGGAGTTTGCGATCCGGTATCTTAGCTCCCGGTAGACTAACTCGACTAACTGCCATTGCGCCTGCAGAATAGCCCGGACACATCCGCAGATCCCTCCGACATGGCTGAAGAAAGTGTTCGGGTGTCTTGGGATGGGTCCGAGATCATGCAGAAGGATCTCGACTGGCTGTACCAGACTCACCGGATTCCGCCAGAAGTCGAGAGTCGACTTCCGGAGGGCGATTTTCAACCGGAACCCCAACCCGGGGAATACGTTGTATTCCTCACGCATTTCGAGCGCGGGTTTGGGCTTCCGGCTAGCCCCTTCTTCCGCAACTTCCTCGACACCTACGGCCTCCAACCCCATCATCTCCCAGCCAACGCTATTATGATGCTTTCGGTCTTCACCACCTATACGGAAGCATATCTCGGCGTGTGGCCTTTCTTGGACCTCTGGGCCAAGTACTTCATCCTCCGCCGCCAAGTCATCCCCAATCCGGATCAGAAAGTCAAAGTCTTAGTCGACTGCGGAGCGGCCACCATAATTCCCTGCGCTGACTCCGGATTTCCCATAGTCAAGGGGCTAGAATCTTGCCGGAAGCGGCAGCGGAGCTTCTTCTACGTGAAGAACCGGGAGGCTTCGGGAGATGGTCCGGGATCCTTGAACCCGGATTTTATCAACTTGCCGGAGTTCGCCATTGGACCTCCCCGCGAATTCAACCTCTGGAACCGGCTCCCAGATACCGAGGAGATCAGATGTATGCACGACGTCCTCAATGTACTGACGGATAAAATGACTGGCGACGACCTCCTTCGCTGCTTTATCATTCGTCGCGTCTGCCCCCTACAGACCCGAGTGCACAAGATGTGCCATATGGACGGGACCCTAGATCCCACCAGGACCAGCTTCTTCGGGCTGGACCATCCCGCAGTCGTCTGGCGTGTTCGAGCTATTGCTCGAACGAAGATGCCGGATGATTATGTCTGGGGTCTTGTCGGTGGGTCCCGGAAAAAACCACTACAACAGGTGCTCGTGTCTGTCTTTCGCAAACTTGCATTTGCACCTGGATTCTGCTGGAAACCGACATGGTTATCATGCAATGATTTGTTCGTGCAGCTATTCGAGCGTCAAACCGAAGAGGACGCTATGCATGCCGGTGGGAAGTTCATGCCGAACATCACGCCACCGGAAAAGATGCCGAGAGAGGATCCCGACGGCGAGGACCACCTTGCTATTCCTCTAGTTCGTGCTGCTGCTCCGGGTAACCCTTCAACCTCAGAAGCTATTTCCGTTTCTTCAGATGATGATGATGAGATTGATTGTCAAATACTCGATGTGATTGACGCTCTTCCCCTCAACTGGGCTTCGCCAGTGGCTCCGAAACCCACGGCCGTGACTAAGCGCGCCGAAACCCGGAAGCGTGCAGCTTCCGACACCAACCCTGCCGGTGCGTCCGGCACCACCCCCAAGAAGAGCAGGCCTAACAAGCAAACGGCCGAGAAGCCTCTACGCCGAAAGAGAGGTCCTCCCACCGTCGATTCCGGGTAAGATCTTTTTGCTTTGAGTTACACGGCTTTGTCTTCTCCCGAAGTCTTTTCTGACATACTTCTTTCAGCGATGCACTCGACATCCCGTCATCCGCGGCTTCCCATCCTCCGGGATCCCGCACACCTAGCCCGCCTCGGGCTGCCCCTTCTCTATCTCGCCCCTCCGCACGAGAGAGCGAGCATCCTGCGTCTGGTGCCGCGCAGAGTGCCGCGGCGACTCCGGATACGCGTCCCGTGGTGGACGAGATTCCGGCCCATGCCACCACCGCACCGGAAGACGTCTTCCTTCTGGACAGCCCGCGCAGGGTGCCTGGGCTTGAGACGGACATCGCAAGTCCTCCTCGTCAGGTTGTGCCGGGAGCCTCCCCTCGGCAGGCCCCGGGCAAGCCTGCTTCGCCGAAACAGCCCGCGGCCCCTTCCCGGCAATCTGACCATCCTGCCGGGAAGTCCCGCAGCAAAGCCGCCGGGCAGAAAACAGCCTCCGCCAAACCCGCTGCTCCTCTGACATCTTCGGCCCAAGACTTGGCCCTGAGCTCGGGTAAGTTTTCCCGATTACCGCCACCTCCTGTCGAGATCCCCACCGCTGCCCTGCAGATGCTGCGAGCAACCGTAAGCTCCTTTATGCCTTCAGGATCCCGGGAGGTTGTTGCTGCTCGCGCGCCTGGCGGCTCCGGCATGCGTGTTGTTGAAGAATACAACCAAGTCTGGATTGCCGCCGATGCCTCCGAGATCGTGGAGGACTTGCACGCTGCCGGACCTAGCCGCAGCACCCAAGCTCTACATGCTCTCCAGGTGGCCGCGTTGGACGTTACTCGGGTGGTCGATGTAAGTTTGTTCCCTTTACCTCTTCCAAAAATTATTTGTTCCATCCCCACTAGTCCCCGAGATTGGTGCTTAGTGCTCTCGATTCCACCCAATAGCAGACCACTAGGCTCCAATCTTAGAGAGAACCATAGGACTTGGAAGACGACTCCCCGAGATCCTCCCTACCGAGTAGCTTTAAAAATTATTCCATCTCCACTAGTCCCCGAGATTGGTGCTTAGTGCTCTAGATTCCACCGAATAGGAGACCACTAGGCTCCAATCTTAGAGAAAATCACAGGACTCGGAAGACGAGTCCTCGAGATCCTCCCTACCGAGTAACTTTAACTGACATAGATCTCGGAACATCCCGAGCCTCTGGGATCCTTCCCGAGATTGATATAACTTTCTTTGTTTTGAATTCAGGAGTGCGGCAAGAAACGGGGCAGCATCTTCCATCGGGTCCTTGCTGACCTTGGTCAGTCCAAGAAGTGCGAGGGGCGCCTCCAGGAGGAGCGGGATGCCGTGCGCAAAATCTCGGTGGAGCAGAAGTCTGCGCTAGCCGCGACCCAGGCCGAGATCTCACGGCTAAGTGCCGAGCTCGAAAAGGCCAAGTCTGCCGCGAGCGACATGAAGACGCGCTTCGTGGAGGCGACGAAGAAGAAGAAGGAGACCTTGCACCAATCCTAGGCGCGCGCATCTCGCCAAGACCGGGCTTGCGCTTCTCCGGTCACAGGCCGATACTTGGCTCTCTGAGCTAACCGGATTGAACCGGGATCTTAACAGTAAGTTGACCGACATCCTTTTTCTCCTGCTCTCTTTCTTTACTGCTACAATCCTTATGACCTAGTCGCTTGACAGCTCTTCTTTTTAAAGGGGAATTCGAGCACTCCCGCGACGCTGCCAATCTTGCAGTCGCTGCCGCCCGGGAGAAGCGTGCCGGGAAGGGCCCTGTCTCGGACTCCTGGGACATTGAGGATCACCTCACTGCCCTGAAGGCCCGGATAGTGCCTCTCCGGTCGATCGGGACGGAGTTGATCAGTGCCGCGGTCCATGTCCATGGAGCATTATGGCCGGGCGTCCGCGCTACCCTCTCGGTCAGCGAACTGGAAAGTGCGCTCCGAGCTGCCGGGAAGCGTGTCCACGCTTGGAAGCGCTCCGCGCGCGGGCTGGTGCCGATCAAGTCTTGAGCCATGTACTTAATTGGTACGAGGGTCTCGACCTTGACGTGGTCCAGCGCCTGCGCACCATCTCGCCGTGGTGCACCGATCCGGCTAAGGTCCATCGGCGTCAAGAAGTGGCGCATCACATCGCCTCCTAGTCCAACATTTGCGTCTTCACCGCCAGCCTCGTCACCTCTGACTCCGAGTCAGATTACGAGGATGACGGCGAAACCGGCGCAACCGATGACGTGGACGCCGAGATCCCGGAGGAGGACGACGCCGCTTCTGGTGCCGCCACCGAGACCGTGGTCTCCCGGGATGCTTCTACTCCAACACCACCCGAGGCCTCTCAGGCCGAGGTGCATCCTGATGCCCCGAGTACTGCTGCCGGTGCTGAGGATACCGTCACCGCCGCTCCTGCTGCCGCTACCGCCGAGAAACCGGCTTCTCCTGTTCCTTAGAAATACTTAAGTGTAGAACTGTTAAATCCCCGGGATGCCGGGTGCAAGATGTAATACATACTTTTAAGATTTATGTTTTGCACTATATTATATATTAAAACGAGCTATGTCGGTTTACTCTGCCACGAGTCCCCGAGTTCCTTTTCATGTTTACCGTACTTAGGCAATTTCTACTCTTGTCTACCATTTCGGCGTTTGACAGTCCAGTCACAAAACTCCATACACGACATACATTACTTAAGAATATCCGAGTTCTAGTTAACCGAATTCCCGACATAAAAAATAACCGGGTTAGTAAAACAGGTATGCCGGATAAGTTCCTGCATCGAGTCCCCGAGACCATTTTCGTGTTCCCCATATTTGATTCTCTTTGCTCTTGACTACCATTTCGGCGTTCGTCAGTCGAGTCACAAGATGATTTCACATGACATACATTACTTTGACTTTGAGAATCGATTTCGGAACTTTCCCGGCATACAGATAACATAAAAAATAGGTACCAGGCAGTCCCCGGGTTCCTTCCCAGGATGCGGACATGCAATAATAAATAAACGGAACAAAGCAAATGGGCATTCGACGAGGCAGTCCCCGGGTTCCTCCCGGGGTGCCGGACTTTCATTAATAGATAAAAACCGAAATACAACATACACTGTGCCCTTTATGTGTAAAAGGGTCGAAGCAGGGCTACATTCCATGGACGCTTGGTTTCCTCACCGGATTTGTCCATTACACCTTTCCTAGCCTCCTGTGCACCTACAAGGTAATAAGAATCATTGTGCAATGCCCTGCTTATTACAAAAGGTCCCTCCCATGGAGGTGACAACTTATGCATTCCGGTCGTGCGTTGGATGAGCCTTAGCACAAGATCTCCTTCTCGGAACACTCTCGGGTGCACCTTCCGGCTATGATAGCGACGGAGGTTTTGCTGATAAATTGCAGACCGGGATAATGCCAATTCTCTTGCTTCTTCAAGTAAGTCCACATCATTTTCTCGGGCCTCTTTCGCCTCGGTCTCGGTAAACATCGTCACTCTCGGGGAATCATATTGTATGTCGGTCGGGAGTGCTGCCTCGGCTCCATACACCATGAAGAATGGCGTATATCCGGTAGATCTATTCGGTGTGGTCCGGAGACCCCATAATACTGCTGGTAACTCCTCTATCCAGCATCCCGGAGTTCTCAACAGTGGTTCGATCGAGCGGGATTTGATGCCGGCCAAGACCAATGCATTTGCTCTTTCAACTTGCCCGTTTGCTTCCGGGTGTGCAACTGATGCTACATCCAACCGGATTCCCTTCTCAGCACAAAATCGAGCGAATTCCCCCACAGCAAAATTGGTGCCATTATCTGTGATGATGCTGTGCGGGTATTCGTACCTCAAGATGATGTCTTTCAGGAATTGCACGGCGGTGTGTCCGTCACACTTCCGGATTGGCTTGACCTCTATCCATTTGGTGAATTTGTCCACCATGACCAGTATGTGAGTCATATTGCCTCTTGCCGGCTTGAACTGCCCGACCATGTTCAAACACCATACTGCGAATGGCCAAGTGATAGGGATTGTCTTCAGTGCCGATGCCGGCATATGTATTCGGTGAGCAAACCTCTGGCATCCTCCACACTTCTCGACAATGTCTTCTGCTTGCTGTAATGCAGTGGGCCAGTAGAACCCATGCCGAAACACTTTCGCCACCAGGGCCCGGGATGATGCATGATGTCCACATTCCCCCTGATGTATTTCCAACAGCATCTCTTGGCCTTCTTCCGGTTCCACACACCTCTGGAGTACCTCGGTGACACTCCTCTTATATTGCTCTTGATTGATGACGGTGTATGCTTTTGACCTTCGCATTATCTGCCGGGCTTCCACTTCATTCTTCGGGAGGGTTCCTTCCAAGATGTAAACCATAATGGGTTGTGCCCATCCCGGGACAGGCCGAACCGGGAACATGGGAACATCTATGTCCATTGGTTCTGCCGTCATCACCTCCATCATCATCTTTCTTTGCCTCTCTGAGCACTGTGATGCAGTCCCCGGGTTCGACGCGATGCTCCCGACTTCCACTTCCATGGGTACAGCTGCCGAACTAGGCTCCTTGGGGATGAAGATAGAATCCGACTCGGGTGAGGGCTGAATAGATGGCTTCCTCAAGTGTTCGAGAGCGATCCCGGGAGGGATGGCGTCTCGGGATGACCCCAGCTTGGACAATACATCCGCTGCCTCGTTTTCTCCTCTAGGTATGTGCTTGAACTCGCATCCCTCGAAAAATCCGGATATTTTCTGCACATGAAACCGATACAAGGCCATGTTGGCATCCAGTGCATCCCAGTTCCCCGAGACCTGCTGCACCACGAGGTCGGAATCACCGAAACACTCTATCCGGCGGATGCCGATCTCCTTGGCGACACTCAGTCCATGAACCAAGGCCTCGTACTCAGCGACATTGTTAGATGCCCGGAAATGAATTTGTAGGACATACTTCAGCACATCTTGTTTTGGTGAGGTGAGAACTACTCCGGCACCCAACCCGATCTTGGCCTTGGAGCCATCGAAATGCATCCTCCAGAAATTGTAATCCGGCATCGGAGGTTCATACTGCATCTCGGCCCAGTCTACCAAAAAGTCCGGCAGCGCCTGCGACTTGATGGCATCTCGTCTCTCGTATGCCGGAGCGTACGGAGACAACTGGATGGCCCATTTGGCAACCTGGCCGATAGCATCCTTGCAACCAATGATCTCGGCGAGAGGAGCCTCGCACACCACTGTGATTGGGTGCTCTTGAAAGTAGTGCTTGAGCTTGGTCACTGCCATGTATACTCCATACGCCATCTTCTGGTAGTGCGGGTAGTTCTGCTTGGATTCCGAGATCACCTCACTGAGGTAATACACCTGTCTCTGTATCAGCTTGCCCCCTTCTTCCCTCTCTACCACAATGGCTACACTGACTACCAGGTTAGTGGCAGCAATATACAGCAGCATAGGCTCCTTTGGTAACGGGGATGCCAACACGGGTGCTGTTGAAAGCATTCTCTTCAAATCATTGAACGCCGCATCGGCCTGCGGGGTCCAAACAAATGTTTTGCTCTTCTTCATTAATTGGTATAGGGGCAAGGCCTTCTCACCTAGTCGGCTCACAAACCGACTTAGGGATGCAAGACAACCAGTGAACTTCTGCACATCTTTGAGGCGCACGGGCAATTTCATGCTCTCGATAGCACGTATTTTACCCGGGTTGACTTCAATTCCCCGGCTTGAGATGAGGAAACCGAGTAATTTCCCTGCCGGAACGCCGAATGTGCATTTATCCGGATTCAATTTCATCCGGAACCTTCTTAAGTTCTTAAATGTTTCCCTCAGATCATCGATCATTGAGGGTTTTTCTTTTGTTTTTATGACTATGTCGTCGACATAGACCTCGGCATTCCGGATCTGGTCATGCAAACATTTCTGCATGCACCTTTGGTATGTGGCACCAGCATTTCTCAAACCGAAAGTCATGACACGATAGCAATAAGCCCCATACAGGGTAATAAAACCAGTTTTCAATTGATCATCCAGATTCAAAGGTATCTGGTGAAAACCAGAATAGGCATCTAGAAAAGTTAAGAGCTCACTCCCGGCAGTGGAATCGATCACTTGATCTATCCGGGGAAGTGGAAAGGGGTCCTTCGGACATGCCTTGTTGAGGTTGGTGAAGTCGATGCACATGCGCCACACCTTAAGCAGGAGGGGATCATCTTTCTTCTTCACTACCAGGACCGGATTTGATATCCAATCCGGGTGCAGCACTTCCATTATGAATCCGGCAGCCAGCAGTATAGCAAGGTGCTCCATGACAGCAGCTCTTCTTTCATCCGAGAGGCGCCTAGCCGGTTGCTTCACCGGCTTCGCATCCGGCCTAACAAACAGAGAGTGCTCAGCCAACTCCCTCGGAACACCTTGCAGATCGTCACTCGACCACGCAAAAGCATCCCGATTCTCACGGAGGAAGTCGACGAGCTCGCCTTCCTATTTGCTGTACAGGTTCCTGCCAATGATAACTTGGTGCTCTGGGTTGCTGGGGTCCACCCCCACCTTCTTCGTCTCCTTAGGTGGCTGGAATGATGCACCCTGCTCCGGTTCACCATCCCGGGCATTCCGAGTTGGGAGGTCTTGGCCAGCGCCACCACCTTCTGGATCCTTCAGCTATCACCAGGGACTCGGCTAAGCACGAGCCGGCCGAAGCACACTCCATGGAGCGCTTGTGGTCTCCCGAGATGGTGATTATGCCGTTAGGACCCGGCATCTTCATCTTCAGGTAACCCATGTGAGTTGAGATCATGAACTTGGCCAGGGCCGGCCTGCCGATCATTGCGTGATACGGGCTTTCGAGGTCCACGACCTCGAATTCCAAGCTCTCGGTACGGCAGTTCTCCCAAGTTCCGAATAGCACCTCAACCCAGATTTTAC
The DNA here is from genome assembly GCA_026929855.1 of Poa annua. Classification (NCBI taxonomy): domain Eukaryota; kingdom Viridiplantae; phylum Streptophyta; class Magnoliopsida; order Poales; family Poaceae; genus Poa; species Poa annua. The sequence continues at coordinate 181,900,547 of CM049426.1, forward strand.
CCATGGGTGAGCAAGAGACTCCGGGCACAATGCCATGGAAGGTCGTCTCGGTAGGTAGCAAGGTGTTCATGGACACCCCCAGCTTCAGCATCGTATCCTTGTACATGATGTTAATGGCGCTGCCATTGTCATTCAGAACCCGACTGAAGCGGACGTTGAGGCTTGGCCCGACAAAGGTTGGGTCTACCACCAAGGCGTACGCCCCCGGCTTAGGCATAACTCTGGGATGATCCTTCCGGCTCCACGTGATCTCCATCTCGGACCAGTGCAAGAACTTGGGCACAGCCGTAATCACAGCGTTCACTTCCAGGGCACGCTGTCGCACACTCTTCCGGTCAGTGGGCTCGGTCACGAAGACCAAATAGCTCTGATGTGCCTCCCGGTAGCTGCCTTGCTGATGTCCGGCTTGATTAGTGGGGCCTGCACCATTGTCGTTCCGGGTGCGCACCACGTTCACCGGCCGAGGTGAGGGTCCTCGCTGAGGCTGATTAATCCGGATCGCGTTGGCTCCCAAAGTCGGAGGAGGAGGTCTCAGAATGTTGGGTCGAGATGCTGGAGCACTCGGCCGAATTACCCCCGAGCTGCCCTCCTGCAGCGTGCGCTGATACCAGCTGCACTGCCGAGTGGAGTGGTTCGCCGGCTTGTTGGCCTCCAGGGTGTGGTAACAGCATGGCTTGTTCAGCATCTCTTCATATGTCAGAGGCTTCTTCTGGTCCACCCATGTTTTCTGTACTTCCTGGCTCTGACCCCAAGCCGGGCCACTTGTTTTCTGACGCTGACTGTTGCCGGCATCCTCTTGATCTCGGGTCACAGCTGCGACATGTTGTGCGGCATGGTGGTACTCGGGCTGATTCCTCTTCTGGCCAATATCCTGGCGATCATGGCTCCTGCTCGATCCCGAACGCTGAGGTCCCGCATTCCTCCTGTTGGAGTCACCGACATCCACCAGGGGTTGCATGGGATCTCCAAGCGTGTAGGTATCGGCGATGCGCATGGTTTCTGCCAAGGTCGCCGACATCTTCCTTTGCAACTTCTGCCACAGCATTGAGCCGTGCCGACATCCTTGCGCAAACCAGGATATGGCCTGTGCCTCTACCACTCCTTCGCAAGAATTACGAATGTTGCTCCACCGGGTAAGGTACTCCCGGTCAGTTTCGTTGCTCCTCTGCCTACAGATGCCGAGCTGTTGGGGCCTGTTTGGCCTTTTGTACGTGCTGGTGAAGTTGCTGATGAACGCCTCCTCGAAATCTAACCAGCAGTCTATGCTGCCAGCTCTCAAGTTGTTCAACCAGATTCTAGCAGGTCCTTCCAACATCTGCGGCACGTAACGTACCGCCCAGCGTCTATTTCCACCGGCTATGCTTACTGCAGTTACATAGTCGGTCAACCAGTCCTCCGGCTTCTTGCTGCCGTCATAGGTCTTAGCACCTCGGTTGAGCTGAAAATTCCGGACAGGCGGCTCCCGCATGATCCGGGGTCCAAAGCAGGCAGGTCCCGGAGGTCCTTGCTCTTCCACTTAGCTCGGATTGGTGAATCCGGTCGAGCCGCATTCTGGCATCTGCCGGATCCAGTTGCCTGGTTCCTATCCGAGATCCCAAAGGATTTTCATTGGGCTGGTACCCGAGCTGCTGCAACCTTGAGTTGCCATCGTTCTGCCGGTCTTGTACCGGGATCACAGCCTGCTGCGGGACAGAGGCGGCCTCCCTTCGTGGGTTTCCCTGAACATGTGGCGGATTCCGGGGTGGATTACCACTGTAAGGACCCCTCGGACGAGTCCGAGATGCCCACGTTATGTAAGAGATCACGATCCCAATGATCAGTGCATCGCAATCACATAACCAACATAGGTATCAAAGAGTTACATCATTCAAGTCGTACGAATAAAAGTCTTACAACACATAAACGGTCTTACGACCAAAGTCATCAAACCTCGTCACACAGGACGGAATTAACTACGATAGCGGAAGCTCGTGGCTAGCGACGGCTCTTAACATCTCCGAGCGCAGATTCCCACAAGTGCAGTTGACCGGTGACAGCTAGGCGGCAAAGTCGTCGTCGTACACCTCCTCCTCGATGCAAGCCTCCTCATTGAAATCTGGACATTTGAATATCCAGGGACAAAGCCACATGAGTACAATTACGTACTCGCAAGACCACCTCTAAGGCTTAAGTTTTCATGAAAATGCAAGAAAAACACTTTTCGAAAACTGGGATGGCTACTATATACGACTATAGGGCTTAGTTTTCGAATACCATGACTTTGGACATAGAGAACACGACATCTCTATATCTTTGTTGAAGAAAACATTTAGAGATAGAATTCTCTTCGATGAAATGCGACATCTCTATATCTTTGTTGAAGAAAACATTTAGAGATAGAATTCTCTTCTCTTAGATATAGCAAGGACATATCCAAGTTCAAAACTTTAAAATCACTAGGATAGGGGTAACCCTTTTTCCTTCCTTGAGGTCGGACTGGTTGTCTCCCCGAGATCAATCATCCTCACCCAAATTCCGTACTCCCAGGTACCTCCTGATTTCCACATAAGCATTTTTCCTTCATAAAACAACTTCTTTCTCCAGACGCCCAGTGTGGCCTTTCCAACCGTCCATGACCGCGGACACGGCTATTCGAATAGATTTACACTCTGCAGAGGTTGCACACTTTACCCACACCTATCGGTCATTCCGCCGTGTCTGCCACGGCCCGTCATACGACAGCATGCGGGGGTCCGGATAACACGATCAAAGCTTTCCACTATGACCACCCTAGTGTTGGGGCCTCCCGGTAGGTTTGTTCTCCTCGGCACCGTGTGCTCCACTAGACCTCTTGGTCTTTCCTCGGGACGCCACACCGCCACGTCAGGAGACCTGCCGTAATCGTCCGGTTGTTGGTCCTCAACAGTGTATTGTCTCTTCCAGACGACAACCCGGCTTCGAGGGCCCAGCCCTCATAGAAAGTATGAGAGTCCCAACACTAAAACAGACAAGCTTCCGGCTAAGCCCTACCCATGTCAGGTAGTGTGGTTGCACGGGTTAATTGTTCGGGCGACAGCAGGGACTTCGAAATTAAACTTCCATCTCCGACTGCTCCCAGCAGCTCGGGTTTTCGCAACATCTCCGAATGCTCTCAGCATCTCGGGTTTTCATAAAACAGTTCTGACTCGCTGATTGCTCCCAGCAACTCAGGTTTTCCTCCATAAAATAGTTTTACCAAACGGGTTCCCATCCTATAGGTTTTGAGGTAAGATAACAGCGTATACTATTTGAAAACTTAATCTTCTTTATAGAGCCTTCAATGACAAGACTCAACAAGTAAAACTCTTCTTATAATACCTACAGCTATTCTAGTATATAACTTTGGCCAAACAATATTTTGAAAAAAAATAGTTTTCGGGTGGCAAGGTGCCACAAAAGAAGTAAAACATGCATTATTTTATTTTAAAACAAAACATGCTTTGTAAATAGTAGGATTTGCATAAAGGTGGTAAGGTGGGCTTGCTTGGCTCAGCAATATGTCCTTGGTCTTGATCTTGATGTTCCTCCGGTTCATTCCTCACTTCTAGTTCCTTCCCGGTCGTATCTAACGTCGTAAACGGGAAAAAGGAAACACACTCAGAATACAAGACAAAGCTACAAGGACATACTTAAACAGCAAGAATTGCATATGACACTGAGCTAACAATCAAGAGCAAACAACTCCTTTAGCTAAACAAAGACAATCAACAAAGTCCATAGAGCTAAGACAAACAACAGATTCTCCTAAGAAAAATATACACAACAACCCTGAGTATTGAAAAGGTAGTTCTACAGAACACTAAAACAACACATCACTTAGGGTTATTATATCATTTAACAAGAGTTGTTATATTAGTTTCAGGAAATACTTCAGACAAAAGTATCTTAATAGTTTAGGAAATACTTCAGACAAAAGTATCTTAACAGTTTAGGAAATACTTCAGACAAAAGTATATTAACATACAAGCAAGTATTAATAATAACACCAGCATTGAGCACACTCACATGTAAACATGTTACTAGCTCAAGAAACATCTAATATCAAGTAATTAGGCGACAAACAATGATAACATCTCTATCCAAACCAGTTTATGACTAAGAGCTAAAATGGTGCACTAGGTTTATTTAACAGGACACCACAACAAAGGTCACTTCAACCAATTAAACAAACAATCACATGGCAACCAAGTGTTGACAACAATCTAAAATAAGAAAGTCATATATTGACCATTGCGAAACACAGGGAACTACTGGATAAAATTTAACACCAAACAATCACTCACATGCATAACACACAAATGAAATTAGTGCAACTCCTAGGAACAAGATGAACTATGTGAAAGTTAAAAGTGAAGGGACTAGCAATGCTATCAGGAAATTTGTTTAGGCTATTAAAGGATCACCTAAGTTTCTGGACTTATGAGTTACTAAGCATATCAACTCATAACAATTCAAGTAAAACATGGAATTAACTTATTACATTTACTTGATAAATAAGATGATGTTCAAAGAGATAAAACATAACACACCAACATACCCACAAGCAAAGCATATAAACACAATTGATGTTATTATTAGGGTACAAAGTGAATAATGCTAAACATAAGTAAACAAGGCACCACACATTATCAAAGTGGTTTAATCAAATAATTATTATATAGTTAAGGTTTTAATCTTCAAAAGTTGATTAGTAATATTTCTACAATTCGCATTTGCTAAGAACAGATGATTAAAAGCTAATACTTGTGTTAGCCAAATGTTGCTGTTTTGGTGGATAAACCATAACTCCTAGGATAATGTTCAGAACATCAAATCCTTCTACCACAGTACACCTAGTAACCATATCAAGTGGTGAAACTTGGATTTGCAATATAAGCTATTACCAAACAGTAGCTAAAAATCATCCAAATGCTATTGGTCTCAAGACCACAATGATTATAGTTTCAGTTTTAGGAATCTCCTACATGCAAGGTTAATTTTTGTGGATAGGTATTGAATTAAGCTTTCTGTAGAATTTGGACTCACTCAATTTGGACACTCTTAGTTCCATATATTTCAGTTTTAGTGAAACAAACATGTTTTAGCAATAATAATGTACCTAAAAATGTATAGATTATTTTTATACCAATCCAGGGTTGCATCTTAAAGAAAACACAAATCTACTCCACCAAAATACTCCTAAACTATTTGCACAAACATATAAAGCACAAACAAGTGAAACTAGATACATGCAAATAACAGAAAATAAGATTATCCATTTTAAAGTGAAATAACCCACTGTTTTAGAAAATAATCTACCAAGAGCAAAATATAAGATGAAAAATTCTACCAACCTAGGATATGATAGCTAATACCAATATCTACCACCTGCAATTGGATTTACTCAAAAAAGAATTTTAAATAAAGATTTAAAATTCATCAAATAGCTACTAATGTCATTTTTAAACCTTATAGAACTTTATTTACCCACATCTCCTGCATGCAAGGCTTATAGATATAGGTAGGTATTCTCCTAGGCTTTCCATATAACTAAAGTTTGCAAGATTTGGATTTATAAAACTCAAGTTATTAAGTAAATGGAGCAAAAACATAGAGCACACATAAAAATGGCTTATTAAGTGGCTTATTTACAAGATTGGACATAGAGCACACATAAAAATATATTTTTGAGAAAGGCCAGTGCCAAATGGTTAAGAAAACTCATATCTACTCAAAACATTTTTGATCATCCAATTTGGATAAGTAAATCTCTCAGAAACGATTTTAAGTTACAAGGTAAAATAACAGGGAAATAAACATGGAGTAGATTTTTTAAAAATGAAAAGAGAAGATGGGCTGGATCTGGCCCGAACTCGTCCGAGCGAGCTGGGCCGGCCCACGGCGAAGCGCGCGCAGGCGAATGGTTAAGCTACCGCCAGATCGAAAATGGACGGCAGGGATCCGATGGACCACGCTGATCTTCTACCTCCCGACGCTGGGCTCAGAGCAGAAACCCTAGAAATGGAGGGGGTGCACGCCCTGCTCACCTAGAGCCTCTCCAAGGCATGCCGTGCACGGAGGCGGGTGCGGTGAACTTGGGAGCGGCGGGGGAGGCAGTAGATCTTCTCGGCGAGCTTCCAAGAGGCGGGAACGTCGAGGACGTCTGAAGGGGGCACGGCGAGGTTGCGGGAGCTCCGGTGTTCCTGCATGCAAGCGACGATGTCTCAGAGGCAGTCCACGAAGAGGCGAACGAGGCAGTGCAAAGAGGAGAAGAGGAGGGGGCCGGAATCCGTGGCATTCGTGCTCGCAAGAGCTCGGGGCCGAGCAAGGGTCTTCGATGATCTCGAGCAGGAGAGGGGGAGAGCATGCTTGGGAGTGCACAGGGAGGTGGAGGAGAGTTAGGGGGATGCAAATGACAAGGAGATAATGGTCGGGGGAGCCTCGGGTGCTTTAACAGGGAGGGTGGCCGGGTTGCTCGATCACGGGCATGGGCAGAGAGGGAGAGAGAGCAGGGGGTGGCGATTGGGCGAGGGTGGCGGTGAAGGAGCGTCTCCTGGCACTGTAGCAAAGCTTGGAATCTAGCAAATGGCTCCTTGCCGATGGAGTGGAGTGGAGAGATGGGGAGGTGTTTCCTGCCTGCCAAGTGTTCGATAGAAAGCCCAAGAGAAAAGGACAAAAGGATTTCTGTGCTAGGGTTATGGGATGGTCGTGCTATGGGTACACCAGGGGTGTGGGGATCCAATGCACAGCAAAAATAGAGGATGGGGTGAGAGGGATGAGAGTTTTAGATATAGAAGGTTTTATGGCAGATGTGATTAGTCCACTTTGCAAGGATGGATTAGTCAATCCTTTAGCTAGAGAATTATGAGACAAGATGGGCAGGTTAGAAGGGATATGGGTGAGGCATTAGGCTTAAGAGTTCAGGTCAAAAGGTTAAACAACCACTAGATACAAAAATGACAAAAAGCTATCTAGTACTGCACAAATGGTCACCTTATTATGAAACACTCAAAACCAGCAAGAACTAGTGATCAATTATTTTTGGAATGTATTAAATAAGGTTATGGATGGATAGTAGAGATGCTAAGGATGAGGTTAGGTGAGTTGCATTTCCAAATTGAAAAACATAAACTCTAATTGACATGCTCTAGAAATGCTATAAATTAACAGGAGTGAAGATAAATCTTCTACTTTTCAAAAATAGCAACTATAGACATAATAACACAAAACAACATTACAAGGGGTAACACAATTCATTCAAGCAAGATAAGCTAAACAAGAATTTAGATCCTAAGTTAAACTATCAACATAAAATGTTGACACAAGCAACACCCACAACAATAACACATTTGAATAAAGCAATTCAATACAAATCCACTAGGGCAACCAACAAACATTTGGATAAATCACCAAATTCCAAGAGTGTATTATAAAGTTGGTGAGGTGGTGATCAACATGATTATGGCAAGGTTTTGGATAAGGATAATTAAGCATCTCTTAGGGAATTGATTTCCAAAGACTAGTAAGGTTGGGGTTTTGAAAAGAGAGTTGCTAATATTTGCAACATTTCAAACTCAAAATATATCAGGACTTATTATATAGTCCTTTATAGTCTTGCAAACATATAGTTTTGTTGGAATACTATTTGTCTCTCAAATGATATATATATATTTTGGGTGGTTGCTAAAATCAAAGGAAATGTAGTTTGTTTCTCAAATCAGGAAGGAGGAGATATAGGAATGATTTTACTTGCCATAACATTTATATCAGATGTCATATTATACTAGGTTGAGTTTTAGGGTTGATAGCTAGAAAGGTTATCAACACAAACACAAAGCACAACATGACCAAAAGAGCAATCAGAGGATAAACACATCCATTAACAAGACATTCCAAAAAAAAAATGTTGCCTCAGAATTTTGGTTCCTTTATAATTAAGTTTTTGTTGCTTCCAAAATTTGGGGCGTTACAACCACGGCTAGTCGGGTTATTGTTTCCTACACCCCGGTCACCACCACCACGAGTGCTCTCTGCTTGCCCCGAGTTACGCTGCCCGGCTTGCTGGATACCGGCAAAGGCCGGGTCATAAGTATGCAACTGCTTGTTTTTTCCGGAGCCTCGACTTCGGCTCCGGCTCTTGCTCTTGCTCTTGCTCCTGCTCGGATGCGGGGAGGAGGCCTCTCCGTCCGATCTCTGGCTATCGGGCCTAGCTGAGTGCACTTGGGATCCCGCCCCGGGGTTCTTTTTCTTGAAGGCCTGATTCTGCCGGTTGGCCTCGATGACCAACTCATTCACCCGCTCCTGCTGTTTGCGCAGAGCCTCACCGGATAGCCCTGCCAGCTCTGCCATGGCGGCTTCAGCAGCCCTAAGAGTTTTTGCCGGGGAGCTGTATACCGGCTTCCCCGCCGAGATCATGCTACCCGCCTGACTGGTTGCGGCCCACCGGCCAGCTCATCATTTACTATTCTGCCTTTCTTGCGCAGATACGCAATGCGTTTGTCCCGGGAGTCTATCTTAAGGAATCCGTGAGCTGCATTGTACTCCCGGAGGCTAGCATTGAGCTCACGCCGTATCTCGGCGATCTCTTGCGCTTCAGCGAGTAGCAACCTATGCTGCACATCCAAGTCAGCCGAAGTGGCTTGGGTGTCCGCTTCAGCTGTCACGGGGACAGCCAATTTGGCCACCAGACCCGAGAGGGGATCCGGGCGACGACTGGCTGGGACGGCTGCGGATCGCCGTCTCGGGCCGCACCTCTTTCCTGAGGAGGTTTGGCCAAACGAATGTGGCCGCTACCGGCATCGCCGTCGGCGTCCTGGTACTCCTCCTCGGTGGTCCCGACCATCATGACCGCGACGGAGCTCGTGGCGCGACTGGCACACGGACTCCGGTTGGCGCAGAGCATGGGAGGGTCCTCAGCCTCCATGACATTGTCCGGGTAGCTGCAGATAACCTCGGTGGCGACATAAGTGGTGAAGCCACCAAATTCAATGATGCATCCGTTCATCGGGAAGGGTTTGTTCCGGAAGCACCCTGCATTGTCGCTGACGAAGTTCATCTCGCCTAGCCTGACGACAAGGCCAGAGAGAACCCGTACAGCGAAGTGAACGGGGGAACCCGTCCGGATGTGTACACCAGCCAACGCCTCTGTCTGCCCCACGGTGGGCGCCAACTGTCGTGGTGGTGTCACGGCAGATGCCATAGGATGTCTAATGTGTGGGGCCGATGGACGTTGGTGGATCCGGGGAGGGATAGCGAGCTGAAGAGCTCACACGGGGAGGATCCCGGTGTAACCGAGATCTCCCAAGAACGAGAAACAAGATCAAGTCGCGAGGGGGAAGATCTAGCAAACAAGAACAAATGCACGAAGGCACACAACACACACACGATATACCCAAGTTCAGGGCCCTCGTGAGGAGGTAACACCCCTACTCCTGCCTTTCCTCTCAATATAAGTGTGGTACAAGGGCTACAACTCGCTCTTAGAGCTCTTGAGGTGAAGAACACGAAGAACTAGATGAACTCAAGGGAGGATGAAGTAAATGCTCTAGGAGTAAATGAGACTAGAGTTTTGCCTCCCAAGTTGGCCTCTCCCTCACAGGAGCAGTTATGGCGCCTTTTATAGAGTTCCGGCCAGGAGGGCCGGAAACCCTAATCCGGCTTGGCCCCACCGGACAGGCCTAACCGTTATGTCGACACCGGATATTGCAACCTAGTCGCCGCGCTATCCGGCGTAGCCCCTTCGTCATCATTCCGGCCAGGACAGCAGGCGCCGTCCTGGAACATCATTATCCCCCTGTCAGAGACAGGACATGTCTTTGCCCATCCCGGATAGCCTTTTCCGGATTGCCGGGCTAGGCACGTCCAGTCTTGTCGTATCGTTGTCGTACCGGCTGACGCGCTCCCGTGTCAGGCGGGAGGTGACCATGCTTCCGTGTCAGGCGGGAGGTGACCATGCTTCCGTGTCAGAGGGAACGGTACTTCCCCCCGCATCAGGCGGGAAAGCCTGCTGCAGACCGTTGACGGCCTACCGGGATCCCTCATGCCGGTCATCTTCTTGCTCGACGTTACGAGTCCTTCCTGCACAAGTCTAGCACCGAGATAAATGTTCCGGTTAGCACTTACCCGGATTGCCTATCCGGTAAGACCGAGTACCTCTCCTTTCGGGAGTCTTCTCGGAGTCATAAAGTCCAAGGTCACTCCCGGACACATCCGAGTTCCTCTTAGGATGAGTATCTCTAGGCCTAGCCTCCCGAAGATGTCTTAGCCTACCAGCAAAGACATCTTCGAGAAGCTAGTTCTTAGAGGAACCATCCGCTGATGCTTGTGCTGTTATGAGGGCTCGGGGTGGCTATTTATAACTGCCAGAGATGACCTTTGCGCCTGCCAGGAGGCACCTTGCAGTCTACCAGCTCTCAAAGGTCAAGTTGCCCCTTCAGCGCACTAGGGGGTGTCCTTTGCTCTCGCCAAAGGTCAACCACTGTTGCTACACTGTTGAAATGCGACGGGTTCTGCCCTACCTGGGGGCCAGCCCCCCGACATCCCTGGCGATAAAGCGGTCAACAAAGCTGCCATGCCTGCTGCACAGCTGTGAGGACCTTCTACTCTGACGATAAAGCAGGTGGACGGCGCAACCCTCCAATGGAGATCGTCATAGCGGGCTCCACCTCAGAGACTGCCCGCTCTACAGATAGTACCGCACGGTCGGCCGCCTGTCGGCCACGGCGCCACCTTTATCAACAATGGACCGAGTCCATGGACGAATGGAGCACGGTGGACTCGTGCTCCGCCCCGCCACTAGCAAGTGGGAGCCACCTTGAAGGCCAAGCCGAAGGAGAAGGCCCGAGGCGCCTATAAAAGAGAGAAGACATCCATCGTAGCAAGGGTCGGCCCTTTGCGTGCAAAGCAACCTTGTAAACCCTATCAACTCTGGTTAGGTTAGCCTCTGACTAGAGGAGGAAGAAGATCATCGCTTCCCTCCCCAGGCAAGAACTGCCTCAAGGGGGCTTCCGGCAAGCTCAATTGTACTGTAACCTTCCACATATAATACAGAGAGGCAGGAGTAGCGGTCTTACCTCCTCACGAGGGCCGTGAACCTGGGTAAAGGACAGTGTCTTCCTTGGTCGGGTGTGCGTCTTCTTCGGGTCCGGCGAGCAACGTCGCGGAGCCACTTGAGGGTTTAGACCTCCACGTTCAATCCCCTCTCGAACTACACTTCAGGAAGTGACTACCCCGGATTTCTGGGAGTCATAACCCGACATTCACGGAGGGAAGCAGGGATTTAACATGTGCTAGAGCTTTTCATTGTTTTGAAAACAGAGGTAATTGTTTTTGAGTGCTGATTGTTTTGTCAACGAATGGCAATAGAGTTCTTGTTATCTTCCGTACTAAGCAAGCTTAGAGCGGTTCCGAATAATTTAAAAACAAGCATTTATAATATGCATCTTTATATTTATATTCATAACTTGACACTCCTCCCGGCCTTTACTTTCACAAACCATGGCTAACCAAATCCTCGGGTGCCCAACAACAATCACATACCATGGAGGAGTGTCCATTTTTTACTTTCTCAAATCTTTTGAAAGTATAGTGGTATAACCAGCCCTTTGCAATATTAATTACGTGCAGATGAAGCATGCAAGTCGATGGTTACTTAATTAGTATGGAAGATAACAAACCTAACTACTACTTCCTCATGAGCTAAAACAGTGTCACAAAATGAGAAGTGTTTTGAAGGTTTTAAAGGTAGCACATGCAAATTTACTTGAATGGTTTGAAATGCCATACATAGGTATATATGGTGGACTCTTTGGGAGAACTTGGTTTTCAGGGATTTGGAAGCACAAGCAGAAATACCGCTTAGTACATGTGAAGGCTAGCAATAGACTGGGAAGCGACAATTCAAGAAGGCATAATGATCATAATCATGCTTGCGAAAAATTAAAATTAACGGAGGCATAAAAAGGATACTAGAACTATGAGGAAAAATAAATCATCAAGGCTTAATTGACTCTTAGTTTTTGAAGGAGATATGCCCTAGAGGCAAATAAGTATATACTCCCTCCGTTCCTTGGTATAAGGTGTATAGTTTTTTTAAGAAAAATCCAAAATATAAGGTGTATTTTCTATTTATGAAAAATTTGACCCATCAAAAAATGAGACCTTGTCACAAAAGAGCGATTTAACAAATTGTTTCATTTTATACTAATTAAGAACTCATCTCTCGCCATTTAAAAAAAAAAATATTAGTACACTATGTACAAAATATCTTGTCTTAATATTCGTGCATAAAACATAAGCACCCTACATTCAGAAACGGAGGTAGTAGTATTTATTTATCTCATAAGTTTATAATATGTTTTTTTATTATGCTATAACTGTATTAATCGGAATTGTTAATACACGTGTGATACATAGACAAACCAGAGTCCCTAGTAAGCCTCTATAGAAACTAGTTCATTGGGCAACAGCTGATCAAGATTTCCCTATCATGAACAATGACGTCGGTTGACAATGAGGTCATCTTATTGGTAGAATAAGGTGATGGACATACGTATCAAAGTATTGCAATAAGATCGTATTATGATGTTTGTCATTTACAATAGGAACTAATATGATAGCTTATTCCTTAGACTGTGAGATCGTATTTATTGCTGCTCCGTAGGATACTCTAGGTGCATCAAACGTTGTGTCTTGTATAGCATGACACTAAAGGTGTCTATCTTGGGTATCTCGAAAGAGTATGTTGAGACGGATGGATCAATAATTGGATTTGTTCATTCTTGTAATGGAAAGATACTCTGGGCCCACTCGGTAAGATTACGTCTACAATCATATCTCGGAGATTTAATGTCGTAGATGAGTTATTAACCTTTGTCGGTAAGGAGATACAACAGGGCATCGGATGTCTACAATCATATCTCGGACAAGGTAGTATCGTAGAAACAAAGTGAATGAATGTCATGTTTATGGTTCAATGACGATATTCGTAAAATGCACAGGGACATTCACAGGCATCCAGGTCTCCCTGGATGTTATTGGCGAGCGAGGGGTCTCAACCATGTCTGGAGTATTCTCGAACGGTACTGTAACAAGACTTAAGGTCTTAACAACACTTGGAGATAGTTTTGGAATTATATAGGAAGTGAATGGAGAGAGAGAGAAATAATCTGGAAAGGGTTCTGGTGATCCGGAAGGAGTTCCGGGAAGGTCTGGAATGGTTCCGGGAATGTCCAAAAGATGTTCGGGTGGTTTGGAAAATATTTCAGGGTCACAGGAGATTAAATAGTATGCAAATATATTAATTATGAATTAATTATATTTATATTAATTTAATATTAATTAAAAGAAGGAAAAAGTTGGCAGCGCACCTAAATGGGCCAACGGAGGCCCATGTGGGGGAGCCGCACCAAAGAAGAAAGGGGGGAGCAAAAGTCCAATTCGGACTGGCCCTTGGCCGGCCGAACCCCCCTCCCCCTCCTTTTGCTTAGTCCCACATGGGGGAGCTAGGGAGTTTGCACACCCCCTCCCCATTTATATAGGAAGGCATATTAATTGGTTTAAATACATTTAAAATATAATTAATGTTGTATATGCCGGTGATACGTCTCCAACGTATCCATAATGTCTTATGTTCCATGCTATGTTATATCCTGTTATTACATGTTTTATATGCATTTTATATAGTTTTATGCATTTTCTGGTTCTAACCTATTAACAAGATGCCAAAGTGCCAGTTCTTTGTTTTCTGTTGTTTTTGGTTTCAGAAAAGTACTTAAGGAATTATTCTCAGAATTGGAAATAAAAGATCCTGGAATAATTTTCGAATATTTACGTCATGAGGAACCGAAGACGAGACAGAGAGGAGCCACGAGGCGCTTGATGTCTACGCACGCTTCTATTCTCGTAGACAGTGTTGGGCTTCCAAGAGCAGAGGTTTGTAGGACAGCAGCAAGTTTCCCTTAAGTGAATCACCCAAGGTATATCGAACGTAGGGAGGTAGAAGTCAAAGATATTCCTCTCAATCAACCCTTCAATTAAGATACATAAAGTCTCTTGTGTCCCCAACACACCCAATACACTTGTCAGATGTATATAGGTGCACTAGTTATGCGAAGAGATAGTGAAATACAACTAATATGGATGATTATAAGTAGTAATTACAATCTGTAATAAAAATGGCAGCAAGCAAAAATGTAGCAGAACTTGTTGGAAACAGTGTTTTAATGTTTAGAACAAGGCCTAGGGATCCTACTTTCACCGGTGGACATTCTCAATAATGACATCAAAGTTAAATTAATAAACACTACTCTCAAACACTCTCATGTTGGATAACAAACACCATTCATTGTGTAGGGCTACAAGAGCACCCTGAAAGTCAGAGTAAACTAACACTAACAATTTCATAAAGGGAATCGCACACGGTGCACACACTGTCACCGTTATACACGTGAATAACCCTGAAGTTCATATTAAAGTAACCTCTAGAGTGCATAATAGATAAAGAGTAGCATCACATATTAAACTAGATTACAAAGTTCATGATCACAAAAAAAATCACATCATGGCAGAGAGAGATAAACCACACGGCTTCCGTAGATCCCGCGGCCTCGGGGAAGAACTACTGACGCATGATCATGGTGATGAGGGCTTGATGGAGAGGTGCATCCCGTAGTGGAGATGACGGCTCTTGGCAGCCACGACGGGATGAGGGGCGGCGGCCCTTCGTGGTTGGGGAGTTTTTCACGACTTAGGGTTCCTTCCTTATATGGACTCTCAGAGGAGGAGGAAAATTCGTGGTTGGGGAAGTTTTTCACGACCTAGGGTTCCTTCCTTATATGGACTCTCGGATTTCCGTCAGCCCCTCTTGGGTCTCACGAAAACGGGCATATCTGGAGCATCCGGACTCGGATTGGGCTCTTTTTGGGCTTAAAATTTGCCCAAGGAAATTTATGACAACTCTCTATTTTTTTTTTGACGTTGTCTTTGGTGGTCAAACTGACAATCTTTATAAAAAGTTCTCAGACAGATTTCAGGAAAGTCCCAATTCGAGTGCAACAAGGTTTCCTCTTGTATTCTTGATAATTTCTACACATCAAAGAGTAAAACAAGAACATTGTGCACTTTTGCAATTATTAGTAGGTTAGTCCAAATAAATCATAAACTTAATATAAAAATAAGTGCTAAAAGCATAAAATGGCATGAAACAATCAAAAATTATAGATACGTTTTAAACGTATCAACATCGCCAACCTTAATTCCTGCTCGTTCTCGAGTAGGTAAATGATAACAAAATAATGTTTGATTGTAAATTCCTTGACACAATATTAATCATATAATAATGTAATGCATGTAAATTGAGATCAAATTAATAAGAGTTGTAGTTTATGTTGATATGAAATGAGTAATGAATAAACAAGTAGGAAGAACAAAGTAAAACTTTCAATAAATCAGTACTAAAGAACAATTAACTGTGCATAGTAGATAACTAAGATGATTTAAGCTTCAAGAATAACAATATAATCATCTATGCTTCCAACAAACATGACAACTTTGTGAAAGGATCAAGTCAAGCAATATACATATGCACATAGAAAATCAATACTTTATTTGTTCAATAGAAACAAGCAAGCGTTCAACGTTGGTTCCTAGCACCAGGAGGTTATGGCTAATAGAATTTTAACGAAGGTTTGTAAGGCTAACGGAATAAAGGCGCACAAAGCTGCAAGTGATCGTTAGACAAGAGAAAGTCTTACAATCGAAGGTATGCAACGAGTAGTGATTGCCACACAACGGATGCACATAGAGCTATAAGTATATGAAAGCTCTCCAATGGAACTAGTGGGGGTACATCCAACTTGCTTGCTCACGAAGACCTAGAGCACTTTTGAGGAGGCTCATCATTGGAATATACAAGCGAAGTTCTATAGTGTAAAGTTCCCCACATAGTTATGCAACTAAGACATGAAAACTCTCTCATACGGAGTATAAGTGCTAAACATGAGCACAAACGATGATCATAAATGATATGGTGCTATAACATGAGCACAAGTGTGAGATAAAGAATAGTAATGCTGCCCCCCTTTTTTATTTATTACTTTTTTTTCTTTTTGTATTTTTTTTTCCTTTTTCTGTTTCTCTTTTCGATAGCCTCCATACTGATGATATAAGTAACTATATGAATATGCCATGATAGGGGCAAGCATCCTAATATGATACATGATATATGACAACACACTAATGATGATAAAACAACATACTGATGATATAAGTAACTATATGAATGTGCCATAATAATACATATGACAATCTGCCAGTGTAGCAGGTTATGTAGTGCTCTAGCGTAACATGGATAAAACAACACATCAGATTTATAGAAACAAGCAGCAGCAATAAACAAGTAATGAATGACAACAAGTCCTGTAATGTAAGATGGATGTTGCATGGCAATATATCTCGGAACAGCTATGGAAATGCTGTAGTAGGTAGGTATGGTGGCTGTTTTGAGGAAGATATTTGGCTTATGTGTAGAGAACAAGATGAAGATCTCCCACGAGTTTGGATGTACCCACGAAAAATGCACCAACTCTAAATGTCAGAAAGGGCAAAGCAAAATACCGAAGAGGCAAGCAATATGGTGGTGGAAGTGCCATGAAAACCGCAGTTTTAGAACTCACAAGTAAAAAGATTTCAAATAAAACTATGATCATGCAAGGCATAATAAAAATTACTCCTAGGGGTGATGTGGCAAATGAACAACTCACAGTTGGGGATCCGATCGTAGCGCATAACATAAAGCCGTTACGGTTGCCATAGGAAAAAATAAGTCATATACCATTATGCAATATCCTGGAAATTTAAGTGTGGCACAGTTTCAAGTTTCTCTAGACCTTTAATCATTCCACTTTACTAGACCATCATGTTTACCATTAAGAAAATTAATATCTCAAAACATCATCAATGATTCAAGTGACACAATTTAATGAGTTACAAGATTAATGTATCATTTAATTATACCATCTACCACATTTAGCATTTTCTGTTCTCAACCAAACACCAATCAACTTATTTAAAAGATTAAATATCCAAAACAATGAGATATGAGATTATAATATAACAAAGCTAATAGCTCTAGCATGAGATGCATAAAAAACAAGAGCTAGAGAGCAAACAATAACATGAAAAGAATACTCAACGAATCTAAGTGAAGAATACGAATATTCATAAGAAAAAGCGGAGCGTGTCTCTCTCCCACACAAAAGAATGCTAGGATCCATTTTATTCAGAGAATGAAAATAACAAAAACAAAAACAAAAACAAAAACAAACAAACGCTTCAAGAAAAGCACATAAGATGTGGTAAAATATAGTTTCACAAGAAAGGACCTGATAGTTTGTCGATGAAGAAGGGGATGCCTTGGGCATCCCCAAGGTTTGACGCTTGAGTCTTCTTGAAATATATTGGTGGTTTGGCGTTACTATCCTCTTGATCACATTATATCATCCTTCTCTCTTGATCCTTGATAACTTTCTCCACACCAAACTTAGAGTAAACTTCATTAGAGGGTTAGTGCACAAACAATTATGATACTCTGTAGGAACAAAATTGCTACCAATGCTAATGGAGATTAGATACAGCCACTGATACTTCATAGGATAAAAAGATCAAATCGAAATAGCAAAAGAGGCATTGCAAATAAATGGCAGAATCTGTCCAAAATAGAACAGTCCGTAAAGACAAATTTTTTCGAGGCACTAAACTTGCTAAGATCAGAAAACTCACACCTAATGAAAGTTGCGTAAACATCTGAAAATTATGCACAAAAAAGGGAAGATTTTGCTGACGTTCCAGTGAAGAGTTATGAATTTAACTGTGAACAACATAAATCTTTTTATGCGCAGGAATTAAAATTTAGCATCAACTTTCAATTAGAGGCTTAAGTTGACACAACATTGCAATAAAATTAAGATACAAAGGAGTTGCTAGAGAGGTAGGACAAGTCCTTGACACAAACAAAAGAAAATAACAGGAAATAAAAGTGGGTTGTCTCCCATAAGCGCTTTTGTTTAACTTTGAGATAGGCAAGGAGATTCGTATGATGCTCTCATAAAAATGAGAGTTGAAGAACATAGGAGAGCATCAAGAGGTAAACTTCAAAGACATTTAAGTCTAACCCACTTTCTGTGCAAAGGATTCTTATGAAGAAACAAGTCATGAAAGCAATAAGCATAGGAAAGCAAAATAAGTGCAACTTCAAAAAATTCAACATAAAGAGGGGAAACTTAATATTGCTGAGATACATAAACCATGTTTCCCTCTCTCATAATAACTTTCAGTAGAAGAAATAAATTCAACCATATAACCACAAGAAACATTCAACTTAGATAACATAGGCACATGAAGAGGATCATTAAATTTATTTTGGAATTCATTAGCATGCTTCCCTCTTTCAAAATTGTTACTAAGATTAATATCAAGTTTATGATCATGGTTGCAACAAAGATTTGGAACTAGAGACAATTGCAAACCACATAAGTATTTCTCAACATAAGCAAACTTCTCCTCCATGGTGTGACTAGGATAATTCAAGAACAAAGTAGGACTCTTATGAGTAAGAGTACCAACACAATAAGCAATTATATCATCTTTATCCTCAACTTTTAAACATAGAGGATTATCAATAAGAATAGTACCATCATCTAAAGCATTATCATATAGCATATTTAAGCAATACTCATCATTATCATCAATAAATTCACTTTTAGCATCAAGAATAAAATTTACAACATAACTATCACATTAAACATTCCTATCATGAGCCACATGCATAAAAGAATTAATACTCTCCACATAAGCATAGTCATTTGTATTAATTGTAGTGGGAGCAAATTCAACAAAATAGCTATCATTATTATTATTATTCTGATCACCATAATCATCAAATATAGGAGGCATATTGTAATCAACATAAAATATGTCCTCACCAGTACGTGGACCGAAAATATCACAATGATTATAATTATCATATATTGGAGGCAAGGTATCATTAAAGAAAATTTTCTCCTCTGTGCTTGGGGGACTAAAAATATCATGCTCATCAAAACCAACTACCCTAAGCTTATTCTTTTCCATAGCATTAGCAATAATGGTGTTCAAAGAATTCATACTAATAACATTGCTACTAGCATGCAAATAAAGTTCCATAGGTTTTTTAATTTTCTCTTCAAACACTTCATGTCCTTGCTCAAGATAAATTTCATAGAGATCTCTAATTTTTTGTTGTTTTCCATTTAGCCTAACTAGTGAAACTAAAAACAAGAAACAACAAGTAATAACTGCAGACTCTAAAGGAGATACCTTCAAGCGCTCACCTCCCCGGCAACGGCGCCAGAAAATACCTTGATGTCTACGCACGTTTCTATTCTCGTAGACAGTGTTGGGGCTCCAAGAGCAGAGTTTTGTAGGACAGCAGCAAGTTTCCCTTAAGTGAATCACCCAAGGTATATCGAACTCAGGGAGGTAGAGGTCAAAGATATTCCTATCAAGCAACTCTGCAATTAAGATACGAGAAGTCTCTTGTGTCCCCCAACACATCCAATACACTTGTCAGATGTATAGCTGCACTAGTTATGCAAAGAGATAGTGAAATACAAGTAATATGGATGATTATAAGTAGTAATTGAAATATGTAATAAAAATGGAAGCAAGCAAACATGTAACAGAACTTGTTGCAAACGGTGTTTTAATGCTTAGATACAAGGCCTAGAGATCCTACTTTCACCGGTTGACATTCTCAACAATGACATCAAAGTTAAATAAATAAACACTACTCTCAAACACTCTCATGTTGGATAACAAACACCATTCATTGTGTAGTGCTACAAGAGCACCCTCAAAGTCAGAGTAAACTAACACCAACAATGTCATAAAGGGAATCACACGCGATGCACACAGTATCACCGTTACACACGCGAATAACCCCGAAGTTCATATTAAAATAACCTATAGAGTGCATAATATATAAAGAGTAGAATCACATATTCAACTAGATTACAAAGCTCATGATCACATAAAAGATCACATCATGGGAGAGAGAGATAAACCACATGACTTCCGTAGATCCCGCAGCCTCGCGGGAGAACTACTCACGCATGGTCATGGTGATGAGGTGCTTGATGGAGAGGTGCAGCCCGTAGTGGAGACGGCGGCCCTTGGCAGCCACGACGCGATGAGGGGTTGCGGCGGGGGTGGCTGCCCGACGGCGGCCTTTCGCGGCCACGGACACCCTTGGTGATGGGGATGGTGTTGAGGAGGTTCTCCTCACCAAGAAGGATGCCTGGGAGGAGGAAAATTCGTGTTTTGAGTAGTTTTCCACGACCTAGGGTTCTTTCCCTTATATGGACTCGGATTTCCGTCAGCCCCCTCTTGGGGCTCACGAAAACGGGCATATCTGGAGCATCCGCACTCGGATTGGGCTCTTTTCGGGCTTACAATTTGTGCTTGGAAATTTGTGACAACTCTCTTATTTTATTTTTATTTGATGTTGTCTTTGTTGGTCAAACTGACAATATCTATAAAAAATTTCCAGACAGATTTCAGGAAAGTCCCAATTCGAGTGCAACAAGGTTTCCTCTTGTATTCTTGATAATTTCTACACATCAAAGAGTAAAACAAGAACATTGTGCAACTATTAGTATGTTAGTCCAAATAAATCATAAACTTAATATAAAAACAAGTGCTAAAAATATAAAATGACATGAAACAATCAAAAATTATAGATACGTTTTGGACGTATCGACATCCCCAAGCTTAATTCATGCTCTTCCTTGAAGGGTAAATGATAAAAAAATAATTTTTGATTGTAAATGTCGTGACACAATATTGATCATATAATAATGTAATGCATGTGAATTGAGATCAAAGGAATAAGAGTTGTAGTTTATATTGATATTAAATGAGTAATGAATAAACAAGTAGGAAGAACAAAGTAAAAGTTTCAATGAATAAGAGTTGTAGTTTATATTTAGAATATTTGCGTCACGAGGAACCGAAGACGAGACGGAGAGGAGCCACGAGGCGCCCACACCACCTCGTGGCGCGGGGCCCATGCTGGTCGTGCCAGGAGGTGATGTGGGGCCCTCGGGCGCCCACCGACCTTGCCCTTTCCTCCATAAATGCCTCCGTGACCTAAAAACGACCTTGCTCTTAAAATAAGGCAGATACCTGTGTATAGTGCAAATCCCTGGATCGATTCATTTGCACACACAGTTTACGATGTAATATCACAACAAAGCATCAATTTCATTACATCGATGATCCATAATTACAAAATATTTGATACAAGTTGCATAGCGTAAAGCTAGCATTGAAAAAAAGTACACAGCGGAAAATACAATAGCAGTGAGTCTCTATAACTTTCATGCTGCCACAGGAGAAAACATGTTGGTTGTAGACTCGAAACCTTTAAACGAAACCTCACTCGTCATCTGATCAAATCTGCAATAAGAAAAATATTGCAACAACGTGGGTCAGATTCCATTAAAAATGGAGTCTGGCAAGTGACACTATGGTGGACACTTATGGAATAACTCTAAAGCCTATATGCATATTTGGCTGGTGGAGCTCAAGACTAATTTGCATAAAGCCAATTTTTCCTACTCTTTTGAAAACACTTTTCTTGAAATCGACGAGTATGGCATGAAAACCATAAATCTCATCTTCCCTTGTTCACCCATCAACTTTTAACTTAGAAATTGGAATGATGGAATCCTCCGTTGACGTCCTTGATCAGCTGCTCAAAATTGTCCGTAACCGGGGACACGGCTAAGTACTTAGTTTTACACTCTGCAGAGGTTGTGCACGTTCACCATTGTACCCATTCAACCCAAGGTATCCTTTACACACCATTTGTGATAAGGAAAGGAGAGAATGAGACGAGATCTTTCAGAAGCATTTTCCCTCCCACCTGGCTTGACCCGTTCCACCTAACATCCCCCTACATCTGCTTGTCAAGCCGGAGAGAGTCCACGCAACATAATTGATCAAGCCAGAGCCCATATGGCAATGGCTGCACTAGAAGCAATCGTCACTAGGAGTTCTTCAGATTCCTCTGTTTCTGGGTGGCCATTCACAAGTGTACATACTCCAGGAACCATAGACATGGACCTGAGTAGCCACTCAACATAAACCATACAACCACTTACCACCTAGGTGTTTCATTAACTTAGTGGATGTGCACTCTCAGGTAAAAATCACCATGCTCACAGCCCTAAGTAGAATAGAAATTCATCCTAGGCGAAGACAGCCATGAGCACAGTCCTGAGTAGTCACTTAACATTTTGTAAAAACCTTTCATCAATTGCATAGCATCAATATTTCTGCTAAGTATGATATAGGAACCTAGACACAGGAATAAGGGATTCTACACAGGTTTAGCATAGCAACACATGCATATAAAAATACACTAAGTAATGCATAAGAATTAATAGGAAGTTTATGAGGTGTGCCACTTGCCTTTGAATGTTTTCGTTGTTCACAACTCTTTTCAACGATACTCGGGACTCTCCGTTCAATCTAACAATATAAGCAAACAACAATACAACAATCAACAAACATACATGCTCATATCTAGGGAACAAACAAGTTTTGTAAACTTCTAAGGAAGACATGTCATGTATGATATGCAAATTATTTCTAAGGCTAGAGATGCATGTCATGCTATGAAAATCTCTTAAGTTAATGCAAGGAAAATAGGTGGGTCAAGAATGACTAAGGACTAAGGTCTTAAGTTGGATAAACATACTTTGTTTTATATCTTCTTGAAACAAGCACTCAAATGGCTTAGCCATGATGTGCAAAATACTTAGGGAAAAATACTAAGTCATTTGTTCAAGATGATCAACAATTATTATCAACTCTTTGTAAATTGGACATTCACTATAGTGAGAGAGACAGACACCCGGCCAGCCACTTAAATTGTGGAACAGGTCTCATGTACGTGGACATGTAAGGTTTGTTTCCAGGCCGCTTCATCCCACTATGCTGCTAGGATCCAACAACTTCAAGATGATAACATCATGATCAAAATTTGTTTAAGTCTAAAGACAAGATTAGGAAAGAGGGAAAAGATAGAAAGATAGATGTAGTTGTCCTCCAGGCTTCATCTCCAGACTTGTAATATTCTCCTTGATGATGTCTTGATTGAAGTTTTACTAGACTTGATAAATCTTCAGACTTGTGGTTCTTGTATCCTCGAGGCTGGTCTTGGATTTACTTAGTCTTCAGGAAGTCTAACAGAAGAGAAGAAAAGACAGAGGGAGAGACTTAGAGAATAAAAGTGAGGTTGGCCTTCTTAAACTTCTTCTCACTTTTCTTCTAAGTGCTTGACATCTTGAGGATGCTTCCAGAGTCTGTTTTCTTCTAAGTCCTTCCTGAACTTCTTCTTGATTTTCTTCTAAGTGCTTCTTCTCCTTGAAGATACTTCTGAAGTCTTGTTTTTGGCTAAGTCCTACATTGGTCTTCTAGCTCCATGTCGAAAATCCTAAGTGTCTAGTGCATAGCACTTTTCCTAAAATACTAAGTTTGAAAATGATCCTAACTTAGAGAAAATGGGGAGGAGTTTTCCTTATGGAAACAATAACTATAAAATATGCTATGCATGAAATGCAATTTTAAATCTCAAGCAACATAACACTAATTTTTGTAAATTTTATAACATATGCCTAAAGTTATAGTTTGCAATTTAATTAGTTTCTAATTTGCAAAACATAATAACAGGAAACATATAGATTAAAATTTTATGTGTTTTATATTTTATAACACAATTTTCTTTATAGATGGTGTTAATAGCCAGAGGTGGTTTTAATTATATTTAATGCAATTTGATTTAATCAAAAATAATATTTCTATTAAAGTTATTTCAAAATTAGTCAAACTATTCAAATTAAACTCACAACCATGAAATCATTCAAAATTTACTCAAAAATATTTTATAGCAGTGGCATTAATTTACAAATATCCTAAAGTTTCTAAAACATATTTATTTGCAAGTTTTGGATTTCTAGATTTAAAGTTATTACAAATATACTCAAATTCACCATCTGAAATTTGAATATTTTGTACTAAGTTAACTTTGAATTTTGTCAGATCCAAAATATTCTACATGTCAAGAGCTTTCCAAATATATAAAAATTATTAAACTTGGAGTTGTGGTTAAAAAGTTATAGATGTTGTAATTACAGGGACTAATCTGCAAATTTTCCAATTAAAATTAAATCAGAAAATTGATTTACACGCTGGCGCTGACGCGGCGCTGACTGTGCACTACGTGGCGCTGACGTGGCTAGCTGACGTGGATAAGTCACAGATCTGGGTCGTCAGATCTGGATCTGACGGTCCAGATCGGATCGTACCGCTTCGTCCTCGACATCTAATCTCAGTCGTTAATCGCCGATCGGAGGGCTCACCTTGCTTGGCCTGAGGGTGGCGGCGCCGGTGGCTGCCGGCGACGATGAAGACGGCGGCGCGGCTTCGGTTGACGACGAACTCGTCGTTGCGGTGGTCCCCTAGCTCCCGTAAGGACACGAAAGCGTGCGGAAGGAGATGGCGAGCGGGATGGAGGCGGTGGCGTAGGCTCGGCTGCCGTGCAGCGACGAGGAGGCGCGGGCGGAGCGGTGAAGTTCTCTCGCGATCCCGGCGAGCTCGGTCTCCTCGTTTGGCTGCAGAAAAGGACGAGGGCGAGGTCAGGGGGTGCGCACGGACGCGAGGAAGAGGTAGGAGGGCTCACGGGCTCCGGAAAAGGTCTCCACTCGCCGGAGATCGAAGAAACACGGCGGCGGATGGTGCGGACTCCGGCGAGCTTCTCCGGCGGCCTGGCGGCGTTCTGAGCTAGGGTTTGAGAGGGGAAATGGCGGCGGGGACCTGGGGTTTATATAGGGGGCTTCAGGAGATCGTATCCTGCACGAATCGGAGAGGAAATCGACTCCAATTCGATTTGATCTTCGGCGCCGATTTCGGACAGAGGTTGGAGATGATCTGCTGACGTCAGCATGACGTCAGCCAGTATTTTCTTTTTCTGATTTTATTTATTTAATTCATATCTTTTGATTTAAATGTCCAAATGATGTCAAATTAATTTCTAAAAATTAGTAAAAATAATATCTTGCTGTTGAACCAGTTGTGGGTATGTTTTGAGAACTTTTTAAAATTAATACATTTAAAATGGTTGTTTAATACAAAATTGATACTTAATATCAATTTTGAATTTATAACTTAATTAAATTTTCTTTTTGCTAAATAAAATTTGTAAAATACCCACATTTCAATATGTTTAAATTTAAGTTATTTAAACTTATTTTGCTGAAATCATTCATCTTTATTTTGGCATAATATTAAAGACTAAATATAGATAATGTTTAGGAAATGTGAAATATAAGGTATTCATTTTCTTTTATTGACAATAATTTGTGCAACATTATATTTTATAATATAATAATGCATTTGAAACTTCATAACAACTTTGGATAGGAATTTTGATTTAAATTTTATTCTTATTTAGAATATTTTAATCATTTCATGCTTTGAAAATAGATGAAATTCATTTAAGCAATGAAATGTTTATTTGACTAATTCATTAACTTAATTCTATGAAGTTTTAAAGTTATACACTATAGGCTTATAATTTCCAAACTATATTTTGAACTTAGTTAAAGGAATGAAACCATTTAGTAATTATATACCATTTTGAATAATCTTATATTTATGAATAGATATGGCTAAGTGGTTTAATTCAAATACTTATAAAGAAACTAATTTATTTAAAATAAAATGGATTGTAGTTTGTAGAACATTTCTCAAATTATATTTTAAGATTTTTGAAACACAGTGGATAATAAAATGTTAAAACTGTGACATTTGAATTATTAAACTCTTTCTATAAGTTTGAAGTCTTTCATAGTTGGTTTCCTTATGCATTTAATATTTTATTTTTAATAAAAAGAAAAGTTTTAAATTTTAGTGATTTTTGAATATTATGAAATGTTGGGATGTTACAGACTACCACCCTTAAAAGGAATCTCGTCCCCGAGATTCGGAGAAGCTAGAAAGACAAAGCAATTGTTTGATTGTTTCTGATAACTCGAGGTGTTTTGGGAAATGAAATTTGTGACATGGAAACTTGAAAACTTGACAGTGAATGGTTTTTCTGATTAGAAGGATGAAAGGAAAGATAGTTTGAGATCTCTGGGTTTTAAGCGACTGTGTTCAAATTATCTAGGTGGCTATCACCCTTAAAAGAAAAGTTTTGTTGATAATTCAACATCCTAATGCACAACCATAAATCAAGATAATCCCTTACAAACATCATCTAACAAACATCAAGCAACAAGGTTCAACACAAGCAAATGCATACATGAAAATTTCAAACTTATTTTAAGAAATCGAACAATTCTTTTATCAAACGAAACACACTAAAGTCGTAGGAATGCGAAGGCAACAGTACTGCCATACCACAATTTGATAGGTCAATACACTAAGTCGATACGATAAGCTAAATAAGATAAATGGTGGTCCCTCTAACATGGTTTTGATTGCTACACTTATCCTTCCTAAATACTACGCTTGCGTTTTATTGCGTGGTTATTTGCCATAGGCGTGACTTCTTCCTCAGTTGACTCTGCAAACAGCACCTCTTCAGGGTCTTCTCCCTCTGGTCCTTCCTCCTTCGTAGCTGCAGATACAGTCACATTTAAAGTGCCTTGGTCACCTCCTTCTTCAGCTACTGGCGGTGGTGGAGGTGGAATGAGTTGCGCCTCAAGCATGGCAATTTGCTCATCCTTGCCAAGGTTCTCCAGATGTAGGTCATGGATGAGTTCCTCCAACTGACCAATAAGATTTTCAGAAGCCTGGAGTTCTTGGGTTTTTGCGTGTATGACGGCTTGTGCATGATTTGCAACGTCATAAGTCTGTTGGACTCTCCTGGTCAGACAGTTGATGAGATAATCCAAGTCTTCAAACGTCTTGTTAACGTGGGGCAGGTCCAGGCGATTTCCCGTGTGAGCCATCGAGAGACCATGTGCATTCCTCTTCCCAAAGGCACGGAAGGGCGATCCTGGTGCTAGCTTGAATCGATACTTGTAACACAGACGAGCCATTAAGTCCACCATAGCTATGTTCACTCCCTCAATCCACTCTGGGTAGTAGGTGACATAATCCACGGGCTCGAAGTCTGGCATCGTAGGATCCAGGGTCATGATGGTGCGTATTTCCCAACGTATCCCATGGGGTATGTTGGTCTCCTCCTTCCTTCCTCGGAAATAGGGTGGTGGTAGCTTCAGTACACTTGTCAATCTAGACAGCTGCCTCCCAAAGATGAAACCCGACAAAACTCCAGCATACGCAGTCTCAGTGTATTCTCCCATCTAGAATTTTGAACAGGTAAGAGTATTAGAATTTAAAAGGCAAGGGAAAGATGCAAGACAAGATAAATAATGTAAAACATTATTAAAGGAAATTTCAAAATTTATTCATGTTTTGGAAACCTAGTTTAGTTAACTATTTAACCTTTGGGTCTTAGTCCAATCCTAGGGGTTTCGAACCTACAGGCAACACAGTGCTCTGATACCATCTGTAGCGTACCTGCTCTTAAAATAAGGCAGATACCTGTGTATAGTGCAAATCACTGGATCGATTCATTTGCACACACAGTTTACGATGTAATATCACAACAAAGCATCAATTTCATTACATCGATGATCCAGAATTACAAAATATTTGATACAAGTTGCATAGCGTAAAGCTAGCATTGAAAAAAAGTACACAGCGGAAAATACAATAGCAGTGAGTCTCTATAACTTTCATGCTGCCACAGGCGAAAACATGTTGGTTGTAGACTCGAAACCTTTAAACGAAACCTCACTCGTCATCTGATCAAATCTGCAATAAGAAAAATATTGCAACAACGTGGGTCAGATTCCATTAAAAATGGAGTCTAGCAAGTGACACTATGGTGGACACTTATGGAATAACTCTAAAGCCTATATGCATATTTGGCTGGTGGAGCTCAAGGCTAATTTGCATAAAGCCAATTTTTCCTACTCTTTTGAAAACACTTTTCTTGAAATCGACGAGTATGGCATGAAAACCATAAATCTCATCTTCCCTTGTTCACCCATCAACTTTTAACTTAGAAATTGGAATGATGGAATCCTCCGTTGACGTCCTTGATCAGCTGCTCAAAATTGTCCGTAACCGGGGACACGGCTAAGTACTTAGTTTTACACTCTGCAGAGGTTGTGCACGTTCACCATTGTACCCATTCAACCCAAGGTATCCTTTACACACCATTTGTGATAAGGAAAGGAGAGAATGAGACGAGATCTTTCAGAAGCATTTTTCCTCCCACCTGGCTTGACCCGTTCCACCTAACATCCCCCTACATCTGCTTGTCAAGCCGGAGAGAGTCCACGCAACATAATTGATCAAGCCAGAGCCCATATGGCAATGGCTGCACTAGAAGCAATCGTCACTCGGAGTTCTTCAGATTCCTCTGTTCCTGGGTGGCCATTCACAAGTGTACATACTCCAGGAACCATAGACATGGACCTGAGTAGCCACTCAACATAAACCATACAACCACTTACCACCTAGGTGTTTCATTAACTTAGTGGATGTGCACTCTCAGGTAAAAATCACCATGCTCACAGCCCTAAGTAGAATAGAAATTCATCCTAGGCGAAGACAGCCATGAGCACAGTCCTGAGTAGTCACTTAACATTTTGTAAAACCCTTTCATCAATTGCATAGCATCAATATTTCTGCTAAGTATGAAATAGGAACCTAGACACAGGAATAAGGGATTCTACACAGGTTTAGCATAGCAACACATGCATATAAAAATACACTAAGTAATGTATAAGAATTAATAGGAAGTTTATGAGGTGTGCCACTTGCCTTTGAATGTTGTCGTTGTTCATAACTCTTTTCAACGATACTCGGGACTCTCCGTTCAATCTAACAATATAAGCAAACAACAATACAACAATCAACAAACATACATGCTCATATCTAGGGAACAAACAAGTTTTGTAAACTTCTAAGGAAGACATGTCATGTATGATATGCAAATTATTTCTAAGGCTAGAGATGCATGTCATGCTATGAAAATCTCTTAAGTTAATGCAAGGAAAATAGGTGGGTCAAGAATGACTAAGGACTAAGGTCTTAAGTTGGATAAACATACTTTGTTTTACATCTTCTTGAAACAAGCACTCAAATGGCTTAGCCATGATGTGCAAAATACTTAGGAAAAAATACTAAGTCATTTGTTCAAGATGATCAACAATTATTATCAACTCTTTGTAAATTGGACATTCACTATAGTGAGAGAGACAGACACCCGGCCAGCCACTGAAATTGTGGAACAGGTCTCATGTACGTGGACATGTAAGGTTTGTTTCCAGGCCGCTTCATCCCACTATGCTGCTAGGATCCAACAACTTCAAGATGATAACATCATGATCAAAATTTGTTTAAGTCTAAAGACAAGATTAGGAAAGAGGGAAAAGATAGAAAGATAGATGTAGTTGTCCTCCAGGCTTCATCTCCAGACTTGTAATATTCTCCTTGATGATGTCTTGATTGAAGTTTTACTAGACTTGATAAATCTTCAGACTTGTGGTTCTTGTATCCTCGAGGCTGGTCTTGGATTTACTTATTCTTCAGGAAGTCTAACAGAAGAGAAGAAAAGACAGAGAGAGAGACTTAGAGAATAAAAGTGAGGTTGGCCTTCTTGAACTTCCTCTCACTTTTCTTCTAAGTGCTTGACATCTTGAGGATGCTTCCAGAGTCTGTTTTCTTCTAAGTCCTTCCTGAACTTCTTCTTGATTTTCTTCTAAGTGCTTCTTCTCCTTGAAGATACTTCTGAAGTCTTGTTTTTGGCTAAGTCCTTCATTGGTCTTCCAGCTCCATGTTGAAAATCCTAAGTGTCTAGTGCATAGCACTTTTCCTAAAATACTAAGTTTGAAAATGATCCTAACTTAGAGAAAATGGGGAGGAGTTTTCCTTATGGAAACTATAACTATAAAATATGCTATGCATGAAATGCAATTTTAAATCACAAGCAACATAACACTAATTTTTGTAAATTTTATAACATATGCCTAAAGTTATAGTTTGCAATTTAATTAGTTTCTAATTTGCAAAACATAATAACAGGAAACATATAGATTAAAAAATTATGTGTTTTATATTTTATAACACAATTTTCTTTATAGATGGTGTTAATAGCCAGAGGTGGTTTTAATTATATTTAATGCAATTTGATTTAATCAAAAATAATATTTCTATTAAAGTTATTTCAAAATTAGTCAAACTATTCAAATTAAACTCACAACCATGAAATCATTCAAAATTTACTCAAATATTTTTTATAGCAGTGGCATTAATTTACAAATATCCTAAAGTTTCTAAAACATATTTATTTGCAATTTTTGGATTTCTAGATTTAAAGTTATTACAAATATACTCAAATTCACCATTTGAAATTTGAATATTTTATACTAATTTAACTTTGAATTTTGTCAGATCCAAAATATTCTACATGTCAAGACCTTTCCAAATATATAAAAAATATTAAATTTGGAGTTGTGGTTAAAAAGTTATAGATGTTTTAATTACAGGGACTAATCTGCAAATTTTCCAATTAAAATTAAATCAGAAAATTGATTTACACGCTGGCGCTGACGCGGCGCTGACTGTGCACTACGTGGCGCTGACGTGGCTAGCTGACGTGGATAAGTCACAGATCTGGACCGTCAGATCTGGATCTGACGGTCCAGATCGGATCGTACCGCTTCGTCCTCGACATCTAATCTCAGTCGTTAATCGCCGATCAGAGGGCTCACCTTGCTTGGCCGGAGGGTGGCGGCGCCGGTGGCTGCCGGCGACGATGAAGACGGCGGCGCGGCTTCGGTTGACAACGAACTCGTCGTTGCGGTGGTCCCCTAGCTCCCGTAAGGACACGAAAGCGTGCGGAAGGAGATGGCGAGCGGGATGGAGGCGGTGGCGTAGGCTCGGCTGCCGTGCAGCGACGAGGAGGCGCGGGCGGAGCGGTGAAGTTCTCTCGCGATCCCGGCGAGCTCGGTCTCCTCGTTTGGCTGCAGAAAAGGACGAGGGCGAGGTCAGGGGGGTGCGCACGGACGCGAGGAAGAGGTAGGAGGGCTCACGGGCTCCGGAAAAGGTCTCCACTCGCCGGAGATCGAAGAAACACGGCGGCGGGTGGTGCGGACTCCGGCGAGCTTCTCCGGCGGCCTGGCGGCGTTCTGAGCTAGGGTTTGAGAGGGGAAACGGCGGCGGGGACCTGGGGTTTATATAGGGGGCTTCAGGAGATCGTATCCCACACGAATCGGAGAGGAAATCGACTCCGATTCGATTTGATCTTCGGCGCCGATTTCGGACAGAGGTTGGAGATGATCTGCTGACGTCAGCATGACGTCAGCCAGTATTTTCTTTTTCTGATTTTATTTATTTAATTCATATCTTTTGATTTAAATGTCCAAATGATGTCAAATTAATTTCTAAAAATTTGTAAAAATAATATCTTGCTGTTAAACCAGTTGTGGGTATGTTTTGAGAACTTTTTAAAATTAATACATTTGAAATGTTGGTTTAATATAAAATTGATACTTAATATCAATTTTGAATTTATAACTTAATTAAATTTTCTTTTTGCTAAATAAAATTTGTAAAATACCCACATTTCAATATGTTTAAATTTAAGTTATTTAAACTTATTTTGCTGAAATCATTCATCTTTATTTTGGCATAATATTAAAGAATAAATATAGATAATGTTTAGGAAATGTGAAATATAAGGTATTCATTTTCTTTTATTGACAATAATTTGTGCAACCTTATATTTTATAATATAATAATGCATTTGAAACTTCATAACAACTTTGGATAGGAATTTTGATTTAAATTTTATTCTTATTTAGAATATTTTAATCATTTCATGCTTTGAAAATAGATGAAATTCATTTAAGCAATGAAATGTTTATTTGACTAATTCATTAACTTAAATTCTATGAAGTTTTAAAGTTATACACTATAGGCTTATAATTTCCAAACTATATTTTGAACTTAGTTAAAGGAATGAAACCATTTAGTAATTATATACCATTTTGAATAATCTTATATTTATGAATAGATATGGCTAAGTGGTTTAATTCAAATACTTATAAAGAAACTAATTTATTTAAAATAAAATGGATTGTAGTTTGTAGAACATTTCTCAAATTATATTTTAAGATTTTTGAAACACAGTGGATAATAAAATGTTAAAACTGTGACATTTGAATTATTAAACTCTTTCTATAAGTTTGAAGTCTTTCATAGTTGGTTTCCTTATGCATTTAATATTTTATTTTTAATAAAAAGAGAAGTTTTAAATTTTAGTGATTTTTGAATATTATGAAATGTTGGGATGTTACAGATCTTGTGAGCTTCATATCATGATCAAGATCATCTTTATGTAATTCTCCATGTTGTGTTTGCTGGGATCCGATGAATATTGAGTACTAAAGTTATTGCTTCATAATATATCATGTGTGTGCTATTTAATGATTTTGCATGCTCTCCGTTACTTGTGTGTGCTTTGGCCAAGTACATGCTCGTAACTCCAAGAGGGGGTATTTATGCTCGATAGTGGGTTCATGTCTTTATTAAATCTGGTGCAGTGACAAAATGCTCTAAGGTTGTAGATTTACTGTTGCAACTAGGGATAAAACAGTAATACTTTGTCTAAGGATGATGTTACTTACTTACTTTACACACAGTGCTTAAGGCGATAATCTGGTGCATGCAACTTAATACTGGAAGGGGTGCGGACGCTAACCAGAAGGTGGATTATTAGTCGTAGATGCGGTTGGAACGGTCTATGTATATTGTTGTAATGCCCGAATGAATCTCACACTAAACACCATAACGTTAGTATATGCATTGGGTTGCTCATCATTATTCTGTCAATTGCTTAGCTGTAATTTGTTTACCACGCTTGGATGAATGTTATTATTATTTATGGAGATACACCACTAGTGAACTGTGGACCCCGGTCCTTCTCATTAATCTGATATAACCACAACTGCAAACATATTACTTTCTACAAACAAACATCTTTCTTCCACACATATGTTTAATCTTTTGTTACAACAAGCCGGTGGGATTGACACCCTGACTGTTGAGTTGGGACAAAATATTTTGATTGTTAGTGTGCAGGCTCCACGTTCGTTGCTGACACTGGTGTGGCGCCGTGCCAACGTCGCTGCTAACAATCTCAGGGGAAACCTTCATCTCCTACTGGTTCGATAACCTTGGTTTCCTGCCGCACTACTTCACACCTTCCTCTTGGGGTCTCCCAACAACACACGCTCGTGCTCATCAAAGGATTTTCTGGCGTCCGTGTAGTGCATCAAGATTTTCTAGCACCAATGCCGGAGATATAGAACAAGGATTGAAAGACCAGATGATTCTGCTAGCGAAGATCAAGATGAGGAATTTCGTCAGCGTCGTGAGGTTTTCATAGAAGTGCAGTCCGTCATGACCATAAGCCTAGCACCAGAGTTGAAAGAGATGTTTCGACAAATGGAGCCTTATGTCATAATTGCTGCGATCAAGGAGCGCTTCATAGATAAAATTAAGCTTGAGCAATTCAGACAGCTGAGAAAGTTCCAGACAATCCATATGGAGGAACATACCTATTTGGAAACTCATTTGAAAAGATAGTATGACATCTATTTCAAACATACGAATGTCTACGATCACTAGATGGCGGACTCATGTGCGATTGAGACTGTGTTGATATCTCTACCTCCCAGCTATGAGAAGCATGTGTATGAATATGCTATAAAGAGAGATACGATGAATTTCTTCACATTTGTGAACAAGTTCAAATTTGTTAAGGTTGATTCCATCGAAGGAGAGATCTTCGACGCTTCAGGTATATTTGATATATGCATTTATAAATGTATTCTTCTCATACTTGATGAAACGTATTTGATACTTATTCTGTTGTTATCATATACGTTTCATCAAATGTTTCACCTAAAAGGTCTTGAAATGTATTATGAAACATGTCATGAATGTTACAAGTTTGACAAGATGGTTGATGTGACAGCGCGCAAGTGATGGCAAGCAAAGAAGTTGATGGCCAGTGATGCTCACGTCCTCAAGTTATCATAGTAGTTATAATTAATAGTTTTTTATAAGACCTTTTGCAATAGTGAGAGTGTGATTTTGTTTAGTGTCTTGAATGTTAGAAGACAAAGTTATTCATATATGTAATAGAACAAATCAGTTATTTTATGTTATGGAACAAGTCAGTTGTTTTTATATTATGAGTATAGCTTTATGCAATCACATCTCAATTACATTACTCGAATGATAACATGATATACATTTATAAAAGCGGGAATGATAAAATTATGTGTCCAAGGATTAAATGATTTTGTTGCAAGAACAAACACCACCAAATTTTATCATAAAATCAATATAAGAAATAATAAATAATTCGATCTATTAAAAGGTTGCATATGCCGAATCGATTAAAATTAAAATTGGATATTGAAGTGTCAATGTGCAAGGAAATTAATTGAAAGTCATACTAGATGATTATTAAATTAAATAAGTGGTGAATTTCATTAATTCGAAATTTCTATGATTTTAAGTAAATAAATGTATTTGCATAAGTAATCATGAGTCTAAGAAACAATTTGATTAAAGATCAAAGGAATTTTTAGAAGAAACATTGGTGAATATTGTATTCACGGGAATTGATCAAACAGGACAATATTTTTGAATTATGGTTTCAACACAAAAAGATTTGTGGAAATTCGTTTCACAAAATTATAATCTCAGATATAGTGATATGTGAAATATTATAATCATACTGTATTTTATATAAAGTGTGGTATTTCATAATCTCTTCATATATTCGAAACATTATAGTCGACGTCCATTTTAGGAAATAGATATTTTTCAACGATGATTCATGTGATCGATAGCAACTGTCGTGGTATAGATGATTATGCGATAATACAGAATATACACGAATAGTTCTTTGTAGAATTCTCACATTAGGATGAGAGTATATTCCAAACACCAACATAAGCAAAACTTGTGTTGCTGTATATGTAATTCCAAGGAAAATATGATTTTCGAATATTGGTTGATGGAATAAAAGTAGAAGCTAGAAATAAGGTATCAGACCTATTTTTATAAAAGTAGAATATTGGAATATGTTTCAAAAATAATATGTCTACAAATGGAAATTTGATGAAAAGATGGAAGGAGATTGGAAAATTGTTTTCTGCTTGCGATCCTCTTCAAAGAGATCATAGTATTTTCATACAATAAGCTTTTAAAATAAGGTGTTATTATAATAATATTTGCTGTCAGGTTATAGTTTAATATTAAGTATTTTAGATCTTGTTGACAGAACAAGGTACACCTTATGAATACAAAGAAAGTTTAGAAAATATTAGAATACGAATAAAGGCTTTTGAGTCTTAAAGTCCAAGATACATTTAAAAGATTAAAACAGTAAATGGTACTCTAAATCTTATTCAATAATAAGATTACTTAATCATCATATAAAGTGTTATATGAGAGAAATGCAACTATAAGAAAGACATGGAAGCATATTTTGTCAAGAAATGTGTCTTAGACAAAATCAAATTTGTTGACTACATATATGAATACATGCTTGAAGTCTGTGGGATATGTATTAATAGAATACTACATAACATATCGAAAGAAATTATGAATTTGCTAATTTAAGTGGGAGTCAAATTAGTTTACTCAAGTTTAATATGTAAGAACAATATTTTGAGTGGGAGCTTAAACCCTCATATATGTAGATGACATATTTTTAGTGGGAGCTCATGTCCTCAAATATTTAGGTGACATAATTTGAGTGGGAGTTAAATCCTCGTATGTAAATGACATATCGTGGATAGTACCAGTAGAATTAATTAGAAAGATGAAGTTGTGAAACTATTTAAAAGATAGTGTATATTTAGAATAGAACATGAATTTTAAATAGAAATTGAGTTGTTTTATTTGGATTGATTCTGACAAGTCAGAATAGATTAAAACCAATGGAAAGGTCCATGGAAATCCAATTAAACATTAAGTGTATTGGTACACGATAATAGTGGTTGTAAGATATGTTGGTCTATAATATTGTGATATTAGACTTCATATAGGAACCATATTATGTGCTTGATAAAATGCGACCCATGTTCTTAGAAGAAGAACATTTATCAAAGTAAATTTAGAATTTACTAGAAGTAGAAATTTATTAGGCATTAGATTGACATTGGAATGTCAAATATTCTACATAGGTATGAAAGTATATAGATTTTGCGAGATTGTAAATGTTACAAAGAGTTGTCTATGACTGAGTGTGTTTGCAATGCAAGTGCCTGGTTGACAGAATCAGAGTAAGCGCTCAAAAGTCTCACTTAAAGTTACCATATTTATATATATGTTATTAGATAACATGATAATAACAAACAAGTTTATATCAATGAATCACAAAGAACATACAATTATGTATTGTACAGATTGTTGAAGTAACACTCTTCCATGAGTAGGCATTATCATATAACGCTTATTTGATAAAGGGATATGATTGAGTAAAATGCAACTAGTTTATTTGTACTCTAGTGCAAGCGGGAGACTGAAGGAGATATGCCCTAGAGGCAAATAAATATATAGTATTTATCACATTATCTCAGAAGTTTATAATATGTTTTTGTATTATTCTATAACTGTATTAATTGGAATTGTTAATACAAGTGTGATACATAGAAAAAACAGAGTCCCTAGTAAGCCTCTATATAAAATAGTTCATTGGGAAACAATTGATCGAGATTTCCCGATCATGGACAATGACGTCGGTTGACAATGAGGTCATCTTATTAGTAGAATAAGGTGATGGACATACGCATCAAAGTATTGCAATAATATTGTATTATGATGTTTTTCATTTGCAATAGGAAGTAATATGATAGTTTATTCTTTAGACCGTGAGATCGTATTTATTGCTGCTCCGTAGGATACTCTAAGTGCATCAAACGTTGTGTCTTATATAGCATGATAATAAAGGTGTCTATCTTGGGTACCTCGAAAGAGTATGTTGAGACGTATGGATCAAGAACGGGATTTGTTCATTCGTGTAATGGAAAGATACTTTCGGCCCACTCGGTGAGATTACGTCTATATAGTTGCGCAGCTTATGACTAGGTCATGGAGATGTAATGTCCCATACGAGTTATTAGCCTTTGTCGGTAAGGAGATACAACAGGGCATCGGATATCTACGATCATATCTCGGATAAGGTAGTATCATAGAAATAAAGGGAATGAATATCATGTTTATGGTTCAACGACGATATTCGTAGAATGCACAGGGACCGTCACAGGCATCCACGTCTCCCTGGCAGCCACTGGCGAGCGAAGGGTCTCGACCATGTCTGGAGTGTTCTCGAACCGTAGCGTGACAAGAATTAAGGTCTTAACGACACTCGGAGATAGTTTTGGAATTATATAGGGAGTGAATGGAGAGAGAGAGAAATAGTCTGGAAAGGGTTCGGTGATTCGAAAGGAGTTCCGGGAAGGTCTAGAATGGTTCCGGGAATACCCGAAAGATGTTTGGGTGGTTCGGAAAATGTTTCGGGGTCACGGGAGATTAAATAGTATGCAAATATATTTATTCTGAATTAATTATATTTTATATTAATTAAAAGAAGGAAAAAGTTGGCAGCCCACCTAAATAGGCCAAGAGGGGCCCATGTGGGGGAGCCGCACCAAAGAAGGAAGGGGGGGAGCCCAAGTGCAATTCAGACTGGCCCTTGGCCGGCCGAACCCCCCTCCCCCTCCTTTTGTTTAGTCCCACACGGGGGAGCTAGGGAGTTTGCACACCCTCTCCCCCCTTTATATAGCAAGGCATATTAATTGGATTAAATACATCTAAAATATAATTAATGCTGTATATGCTGGCCTAAGTTAAATCTCCGCTCGCTTCTTTTTCTCTTCCACGAAGCTATACCGCTGGGCGTCGTTGCCCTGCGGGATTCTAGAAAAGTTCTACTCCTGCGATCTCAGTTGGATCTGAGTGACCGGGGGTTGTTGTTAAGCTCCGTATGCTTGTGAGTACTCGGAGGCGCCACATTTGAGGTGCCTGGGCGACTTCGTCTCGCCACCGTCGCAGCCCTACCGCTGCCCTGCAGCCGGAGCCACCCCTATTCCGCTGGACGCGCCCCATCCCCGTCGACGCCAGGCCTTCGTTGACATCGCCGCGTCATCGTCTACTTCGTCGCGCCAAGTTCTCCGTGACCTTGAGGTCGGCTACGTTCGGCTTCATCAGGAACGCTTGTGCGGGAGTGTAACATCCCAACATTTTATAATGTTCAAAAATCACTAAAATTTAAAACTTTTCTTTTTTTAAAAAATAAAATATTAAATGCATAAGAAAACCAACTATGAAAGACTTCAAACTTATTGGAAAGAGTTTAATAATTCAAATGTCTCACTTTAAACATTACATTATCCATTGTATTTCAAAACCCTTAATATGTAAATTGATGAATGTTGAAAAACCTTCAAACCAATTTCAGGAAATAAATAGTTTCCTCATAAGTATATGATTCCAACCACATAGCCATAGCTATTCATAAATTAAAATAATATTTACAAGTGTTCTTTTTAAACTATTTAAAACATGATCTATTTGTCAAATAGTTTTCATTCTTTCAACTAGTTCAAAACTTAGTGTTGAAATTACACCCTATAGTTTATAACTCTAATAAATTCATATAGTTTATAAATGGATTATCCAAATAAACATTTCACTAGCTTAAAATGAATTCCATTTATTTTCAAAACATAAAATGATTTCCATGAATATATATTCTATATAAGAAAAGATTTAAATATAAAATATTTTCTAAAGTTTTTATGAAGTTTCAATTGATTTATCTTGGTATAAAATATAATGGTGCACAAATTATTTTCAATTAAAAATGAATACCTTATATTTCCCATTTCCTTCAAATTAGTTATATTTTGTTCTTTAATATTATGCCAAGATAAAGAAGAATGATTTCAGCAAAACAAGTTTAAATAACTTAAATCCAAACATAATTGAATATGGGTATTTCATATAAATTATTTAGCCAAAATTAAAATTAATTAAACCCTAGTTTTATATTAACCATAAAGTGTCAATTTTACATTTAATCAATATGTCGAAATTATTATTTTTGAAAAGTGTTCAAAACACTCCCACAATTGGTTTAACAGAAAGATAATGATTTTACAAATTTTTAGAATTTTGTTTGACCTCATTTGGACAACTAAATCAAAAGTTATAAAAGAAAGAAAGAAAACAGAAAAAGAAAAAGAGAAAACCCTGACAGTGGGACCCACCTGTCAGGGGGTCACCTTTCTTCAACCTCCAGGCGGAAAACTTGCCGAGAACGCCGGCGATTCCCTTCCTCCAAATCGCGCGATTAACGCCCCCAAATCCTCGGCTCTCCTGCCCTACTTAAACCCTGCGAACTCTCTCTTCTTTCCCCCAGAAACCCTAGCTCCAACACCCCCAGGCTGCTTGGATTTGAGCCACCATTGCCGCCATTGCCGCCGCCGTAATCTTCAAAATCCGGTGAGTACAAAGCCCCTCGAGCCCTTCTGCAACTCCCTCTCGACTCCCTGTCCACGGGCGCATCCTCTTGACACCATCGGTGCTTTGTTTTTGTTCCAGAACGTCACATTCTTCCTCGCCCGAAGAGAGCCGCCCGCGGGAGCAACTCCGGCGAGCAACCTCCGGTGCATCCGTGCACCCCATCATCGTCAACTTCGCCACCGAGTCCGCCACGGTCTCCTCTTCATCTGGGTATGATCAGTCTTCCCTTCCTCCCCTAGAGCGTGTAGAATGCGATTGCCGAGCCGGCGCCGTCGTCGCCAAACGTGCTCCGGTGACCTTGCGCCGCCAGGCTTGGACCAACGCCCGAGATCCGTCCGATCGTAAATCAACGGTTGCGATTAGATCCTTGCGCTGAACGGGTACGGTCCAATCTAGACCGTCAGATCTGATTGAGCGATCCAGATCTATTTCACTTAACCACGTCAGCGCTGACGTGGCCTGCACAGTTAGCATCCCAGTCAGCTGCCACGTCAGAAAATAAATTCTTTTAATTAGATTATTTGGTAGTTTTGCAGAAAAGCCCCTACCACTTAGATATGTCATAACTTTTTAACCACAACTCCAAATTTAATAATTTTTATATATTTGGAAAGCTCTTGACATGTAGATTATTGTAGATCGGCCAAAATTCAAAATTGACTTAGTATAAAATATTCAAATTTCAAATGGTGAATTTGAGTATATTTGTAATAACTTTAAATCTATAAATCCAAAAATTGCAAATAAAATTGTTTTAGAAACTTTAGAATATTTGTAAATTAATGCTACTGCTATAAAATATTTTTGAGTAATTTTTGAATGAATTCATAGTTATATATTTAATTTGAATGGTTTGACTATTTTCAACATAACTATTAATAAAAATATTATTTTTGATTAAAGTAAATTTCTATGAATTTAATTAAAATACCCCTGTCTATTAACACTATTTATCAAATTATATTATAAAAATTTAATCATAGAAAACTTTAATCTTATAATTATTCCTTTTATTATATTTTCCAAAATGAGAAATTAATTAAATTGCATTTATAAATTCATGCATATTTATAAAGAAATCACAAAAGTTATTTTTATGTTTCTTGTGATTTAAAATTTCATTTCATTCATAGCATATTTTATTTTGTAGTTATATTTCCCATAAGAAAACTCCTCCCCCATTTTCTCTAAGTTAGGATCATTTCAGCTTAGCATTCTAGTAAAGTGCTATACACTTAGACACTTAGTAATTTTCAACATGGAGCTGGAAGACCAATGAAGGACTTAGCCAAACGAGACTCCAGAAGAATCTCCAAGGAGTGGAAGCACTTAGAAGAAAGATCAAGAAGAAGTTCATGAAGACCAACCAGAAATATTTTCTAAGTCCTTCCCCTTCTTTCTTCTTTCTCCCTCCTTCTTCTGTTAGACTTCATGAAGACTTAGTTAAATCCAAGACCAGCCTCGAGGACACAATAATCATCAAGTCTGAAGATTTATCAAGT
The DNA here is from genome assembly GCA_026929855.1 of Poa annua. Classification (NCBI taxonomy): domain Eukaryota; kingdom Viridiplantae; phylum Streptophyta; class Magnoliopsida; order Poales; family Poaceae; genus Poa; species Poa annua. The sequence continues at coordinate 181,941,781 of CM049426.1, forward strand.
CTACAAAAATTCATTCAAGACATCACCAAGGGGAAAGCTACAAGTCTGGAGATGAAGCCTGGAAGACTAACTACATCTTTATTTCCTTCTTTTCCCTCTTTCCTAATCTTGTCTTTTAGACTTAAACAAATTTTGATCATGATGTTATCATCTTTGAAGTTTGTTGGATCCTAGCGGCATAGTGAGATGAAGCGGCCTGGAGACAAACCTTACATGTTCACGTACATGAGACCTGTTCCACAATTTAAGTGGCTGGCCGGGTGTCTGTCTCTCTCACTATAGTGAATGTCCAATTTACAAAGAGTTGATAATAATTGTTGATCATCTTGAAGAAATGACTTAGTATTTCCTCTAAATATTTCTACACATCAAGACTAAGCCATTAGAGGGCTTGTTCAAGATGATACAAAACAAAATACTTTATTCAACTTATGACTTTAGTCCTTAGCTATTTTGACCAACCTAATTGCATTACATTAACTTAAAATATTTTCATGGCATGAAAAAGCATTTCTAGCCCTTGGGAATATTTTGCACATCATGCAAAAACATATTTTCCTTAGAAAGTTTTATAAAACTTATTTATTCATCTAGTATGTGTTTGTATGCATTGTGGAGTTGTGCTTGCTGTTGATTGTTGTATTGTTGCTTGTCTATACTGTTAGATTGAACGGAGAGTCCCGAGTATCGTTGAAAAGAGTTGTGAACAACGACAACATTCAAAGGCAAGTGGCACACCTCATAAACTTCCTATTATTTCTATATGCATTACTTAGTGTGTTTTTATATGCATGTGTAGGATAGTATTGCTATGCTAAACCTGTGTAGAATTCCTTATTCCTGTGTCTAGGTTCCTATGCAATACTTAGTAGAATTATTGATGCTATCCAAATGTTGTTTTGTGAAAATCTAAATTCTACCAAGTTAAGAATGAAACACCTGGGTGGTAAGTGGTTGTATGGTTTATGTTGAGTGGCTACTCAGGTCCATGTCTATGGTTCCTGGAGTATGTACACTTGTGAATGGCCACCCAGGAACCGAGAAATCCGAAGAACTCCGAGTGACGATTGCTTCCAGTGCAGCCATTGCCATATGGGTGTAACATCCCAACATTTTATAATGTTCAAAAATCACTAAAATTTAAAACTTTTCTTTTTATTAAAATAAAATATTAAATGCATAAGGAAACCAACTATAAAAGACTTCAAAACTTATTGAAAGAGTTTAATATTCCAAATGTCACAGTTTAAATATGTTATTATCCACTGTAATTCAAAAACCTTAAAATATAATGTGACAAATATTTTACAAACTACAATCCATTTTTATTTTAAATAAATTAGTTCTTTATAAGTATTTGCATTAAACCACTTAGTCATATCTATTCATAAATACAAGATTATTCAAAATAGTATATAATTACTAAATGGTTTTCATTCCTTTAACTATGTTCAAAATATAGTTTGGAAATTATAAGCCTATAGTGTATAACTTTAAAACTTCATAGATTGTAAATTAATGAATTAGCCAAATAAACATTTCATTTGCTTAAATGAATTTCATCTATTTTCAAAGTATGAAATGATTAATATATTCTAAATAAGAATAGAATTAAAACAAAAATCCTTTCCAAGGTTTTTATGAAGTTTTCAAATGAATTATCATAATATAAAATATAATGTTGCACAAATTATTTTCAATTAAAAATGAATACCCTATATTTCACATTTCCTAAACATTTTTATATTTAGTTCTTTAATATCATGCCAAAATAAAGAAGAATGATTTTAGTAAAACAAGTTAACTAACTTAAATCCAAACATAATTGAATATGGGTATTTCATATAATTTATTTAGCCAAAATTATAATTTATTTAAACCCTAGTTTCAAATTAAACATAAAGTGTCAATTTCACATTTAATCAATATTTCTAAATTATTATTTTTGAAAGGTGTTCAAAACATACCCACAACTGGTTTAACAGCAAGATATCATTTTTACAAATTTTTAGAAATTTGTTTGACCTCATTTGCACAAATAAATCAAAAGATATGAATAAATTGGAATAAAACAAAAACAAAATAACGGGATGACGTCAGCGATGACGTCATCGTCTCTAACCTCCGTCCGGGATTTTCTCCCGAGATTTCTTCTCCGATTCGTTCCCAAATCCGAGCGATCCGTGCGGGATTTGTTGCCGTAGAGCATCCATATAAAACCCCACGTCCCCGCCGCCCTTTTTCCCTTCAAACCCTAATTAAATCGTGCCCCCAGGCCGCCGGAGAAGCTCGACGGAGTCCGCACCATCCGCCGCCGTGTTTCTTCGATCTCCGGCGAGTGGAGACCTTTTCCGGAGCCCGTGAGCCCTCCTACCTCTCCCTCGCGTCCGTGCGCACCCCCTGACTACTTCCCTCGTCTCCTTTCGCAGCCGAACGGAGTGTCTCGTGCTCGGACCGAATCGCCGAAGCCGCCGAGCCTCCATCTGCTCGTCCACGACGTTCCGGGAAGAGGTGGATCTGGCCGTCTCCGCCATTCTTCTCGTTTTGGATCGCCGAGTCGGAAGTCGCCCTCCGCGCGTTCGGAAAACCACCGTGGCGACGAATCCGTCCGTGACCGAGCGCCGGCGCCGTCGTCCCTCCCGAATCCGGCGAGATCCCGCCGCCCAGGTACGGTCCACGCCTCTCTACCGTTCGATTCAAATCCTACGGCCCAGATTAGATCGCCCTCCGAAACGGTATCAGCGAATAGGAAGTAGCCACGTCGATGCCCAGTCAGTGTCTCGTCAGATCCAGTCAGCGCCGCGTGGCAGCCACGTCAGCGCCAGCGTGTAAATCATTTTCTATTTTAATTTTAATTGGAAGTTTTGCAGATTAGTCCCTGTAATTAAAACATCTATAACTTTTTAACCACAACTCCAAATTTAATAATTTTTATATATTTGGAAAGCTCTTGACATGTAGAATAATTTGGATCTGACAAAATTCAAATTTGACTTAGTATAAAATATTCAAATTTCAAATGGTGAATTTGAGTATATTTGTAATAACTTTAAATCTATAAATCCAAAAATTGCAAATAAATATGTTTTAGAAACTTTGGAATATTTGTAAATTAATGCTACTGCTATAAAATATTTTTTAGTAATTTTCGAATGATTTCATAGTTGTGTGTTCAATTTGAATAAGTTTGACTATTTTGTTTAAATAACTTTTAATAGAAACATTATTTTTGATTAAATCCAATTGCAATAGATTTAATTAAATGCTCCCTGGCTATTAACACCATCTATAAATTAAATTGTGTTATAAAATATAAATCACATAAAACTTTAATCTATATGTTTCCTTGTATTATGTTTTGCAAATTAGAAACTAATTAAAATGGTAATTATAACATTATGCATATTTTATAAACTTCACAAAAATTAGTGTTATGTTGCTTGTGATTTAAAATTTCATTTCATGCATAGCATATTTTATAGTTATATTTTCCATAAAGAAAACTCCTCCCCATTTTCTCAAAGTTGGGATTATTTTCAAACTTAGTATTTCGGGAAAAGTGCTATACACTTAGACACTTAGAATTTTCAACATGGAGCTGAAAGACCAATGAAGGACTTAGCCAAAAACAAGACTTCAGAAGTATCTTCAGGGAGAAGAAACACTTAGAAGAAAATCAAGAAGAAGTTCATGAAGGACTTAGAAGAAAACAAACTCTGGAAGCATCCCAAAGATGTCAAGCACTTGGAAGAAAAGTGAGAAGAAGTTCAAGAAGGCCAACCCCCTTTTATTCTCTAAGTCTCTCTCTCTGTCTTTTCTTCTCCTCTGAGACTTCATGAAGACTAAGTAAATCCAAGACCAGCCTCGAGGATACAAGAATCATCAAGTCTGAAGATTCATCAAGACTACCAAGAGCTCAATCACGACATCATCCAGAAGAAAATTACAAGTCTGGAGATGAAGCCTAGAGAACAACTACATCTTTCTTTCTATCTTTTCCCTCTTTCCTAATCTTGGCTTTTAGACTTAAACAAATTTTGATCATGATGTTATCATCTTGAAGTTGTTGGACCCTAGCATAATAGTGAGATGAAGCGGCCTGGAAACAAACCTTACATGTCCACGTACATGAGACCTGTTCCACAATTTAAGTGGCTGGCCGGGTGTTTGTCTCTCTCACTATAGTGAATGTCCAATTTACAAAGAGTTGATAATAATTGTTGATCATCTCGAAGAATAGAGCTAGTATTTTTCTCTAAGTATTTTGCACATCATGGCTAAGACATTAGAGTGCTTGTTTCAAGAAGATATAAAACAAAATATGTTTATCCAACTTAAGACCTTAGTCCTTAGTCATTCTTGACCTATCTATTTGCCTTGCATAAACTTAAAAGATTTCAAGGCATGAAAAAGCATTTCTAGCCTTAGGAATATGTTGCACATCATGCATAAACATATTTTCCTTAGAAAGTTTTATAAAACTTATTTATTCATCTAGTATGTGTTTGTGTGCATTGTGGAGTTGTGCTTGCTGTTGATTGTTGTATTGTTGCTTGTCTATATTGTTTAGATTAAACGGAGAGCAAATGTTCGTTGTTGAAAAGAGTTGTGAACAACGACAACATGCAATGGCAAGTGGCACACCTCATAAACTTCCTATTTTTATATGCATTACTTAGTGTATTTTACATGTGTTGCTATGCTAAACCTGTGTAGAATCCCTTATACCTGTGTCTAGGTTCCTATGCAATACTTGGTAGAATTATTGAGGCTATGCAAATGTTGTTTTGGGAAAATCTAAATTCTACTAAGTTAAGAATGAAACACCTGGGTGGTAATTGGTTGTATGGTTTATGTTGAGTGGCTACTCAGGTCCATGTCTATGGTTTCTATGGTATGTACACTTGTGAATGGCCACCCAGGAACAGAGGAATCTGAAGAACTCCGAGTGACGATTGCTTCCAGTGCAGCCATTGCCATATGGGCTCTGGCTTGATCAATTATGTTGCATGGACTCTCTCCGGCTTGACAAGCAGATGTAGGGGGATGTTAGGTGGAACGGGTCAAGCCAGGTGGGAGGGAAAATGCTTCTGAAAGATCTCGTCTCATTCTCTCCTTTCCTTATCACAAATGGTGTGTAAAGGATACCTTGGGTTGAATGAGTACAATGGTGAACGTGCACAACCTCTGCAGAGTGTAAAACTAAGTACTTAGCCGTGTCCCCGGTTACGGACAATTTTGAGCAGCTGATCAAGGACGTCAACGGAGGATTCCACCATTCCAATTTCAGAAATAAAACTTGATGGGTGAACAAGGAAAGATGAGATTTATGGTTTTCATGCCATACTCGTCTTGATTTCAAGAAAAGTGTTTTCCAAAAAGATAGGAAAAATTGGCTTTATGCAAAATAGCCTTCAACTCCACCAGCCAAATATGCATATAGGCTTTAGAGTTATTCCATAAGTGTCCACCATAGTGTCACTTGCCAGACTCCATTTTTAATGGAATCTGACCCACGTTGTTGCAATATTTTTCTTATTGCAGATTTGATCAGATGACGAGTGAGGTTTCGTAAAGGTTTCGAGTCTACAACCAACATGTTTTCGCCTGTGGCAGCATGAAAGTTATAGAGACTCACTGCTATTGTATTCCGCTGTGTACTTTTCCAATGCTAGCTTTATGCTATGCAACTTGTATCAAATATTTTGTAAGTCTGGATCATCGATGTAATAAAATTGATACTTTGTTGTGATATTACATCGTAAACTGTGTGTGCAAACGAATCGATCCAGGGATTTGCACTATACACAGGTATCTGCCTTATTTAAAGTGCAGGTACGCTACAGATGGTATCAGAGCATTGTGTTGCCTGTAGGTTCGAAACCCTAGGTTTGGATAGAAATAGGTTTGACCATAGGATTGAAAATCTATTTTTCTTCACTTTTCTAAAAACAAATCTTTTCACTATGTCTTACTCGTATTCTCATCTACTATCAACCTTCTGAAAACCTCTTATCTTTTTCTAGATGACCATGTTCTTATAGTCTAAGTCTGATTCTGCTGGCTCATATGGAAAAGCTACGATTAATCATGAAGTTCTGCATGCATGGAAGACCACTGAAGAACCAGGTTTCGACCAACACTTCTAAGATATCCAAGAAAGTTGAACAAGAACTTGAAGCAGTCATGAAGGAGGTAGATTCGACCACCACCAAAAATAGAATGACGATATCGTGTTAGTGTATTGATCATATCAACTTGGCTATATGACAATGCTAGATTGTTGTTTGTTGTGAACCTTGTTGCTTGATGTTTGTTAAATGTTGATTGATTATGTTATAGATTGGTTGCCTTGTTTTGTTTTCTTGAACTAGGATTACTCCATAGTACAAATAATTCAACTCATTACTTTCTAAAATAAACAGATGTCTCACCCCAACACCAACACCAGTGATTTGCATACAACTATGCGACTACTATTAGAGAACCAGAGTCAGCTGTTGAAGATGATCAATGAGCAACTGCCTAAGATTGATCAAAACCATAGTGAATTTGAAGAGGACCTTATGACCAAACCAAAGGCATGCAAAACCTGTGGGGAGATAGGACATACGTCCCAAGAATGCACTGATGAGTGGCCCGATGGTCATACCGGACATCCAGTTAGGGAATGTCCCACAAGTCAGATTTCTTGCTGTTGGTGTGAAGCAACAAATCACGTTCCAACGCCATATCAACTCTACCCTGTGGTGCAAGAAGTCAGTCAGCAAGCCAAAAAGGGGATGCAACAAAATCTCATGAAGTATGTGGAAGTACAAGAAAAGAAGGAGGAACACAAAAGAGATACTAGCCATATAACATGTTTTACCTGTGGAGAACTAGGACATTATTCATGGGACTGCAAAGAGAAAAGGACTGGTCAGGATACTGAACCAAATCTTCATCAAAATGAGACTGTGGGTCATACTAAGGTGAAGAATGAAATAAGAGTAAGATCACTTCCGAACAAATCCAAAAGTACCTCCAAGTGTTGCTATAAGTGTGAAGGACATCACCTAGCTCGAAATTGTCACATCAAACGAGAATGGACTTCTTTAATTGAGATAGAATATAACAAACAAGATTTGGAAGAACTGTTAGCCCTGGAAACACCAAAGAAGAAGAGGAACTTAAGTGACGTAATTTTCTACAAATGTAAAGGCAAAGGACATTATGCTGACAAGTGCCCAGTAAAGATGAAGGAGAAATGTCTTACCCGCTCGCACAAGAAAATCAACAATCCCGTGACATGTCGCATATGCGGAGCAACATGACACTATGTCAGTGGCTGCCCTGAGTGGAAGAAGAATAAATCTCTCCAAGGACCGAGTGGAAAGCGTGAGTGCTAAAAGCTTTCTGTATCCTCCACATGCCATTGTATTTTGAACACTTGTACGCTCTACATCAGAGGAATAAACAAGATTACACAAAGTTTCTAGACTGACCACAAAAATTTCTTTTAAGGGTGGTAGCCACTTAGATAATTTAAACCCAGTCTCTTAAAACCTAGAGATATCAAACTATCTTTCATTTCATCCTCCTAATCATAAAAATCATGCGTTACCAATTCTCAAGTTTCCGTGTCAAAACGTTACATTCTCAAACCTCTCGAGTTATCAGAATCATTCAAGCATTTGCTTTCTTTCTAGCTTCTCCGAATCTCGGGGACGAGATTCCTTTTAAGGGTGGTAGTCTGTAACATCCCAACATTTTATAATGTTCAAAAATCACTAAAATTTAAAAATTTTCTTTTTATTAAAATAAAATATTAAATGCATAAGGAAACCAACTATAAAAGACTTCAAAACTTATTGAAAGAGTTTAATATTCCAAATGTCACAGTTTAAATATGTTATTATCCACTGTAATTCAAAAACCTTAAAATATAATGTGACAAATATTTTACAAACTACAATCCATTTTTATTTTAAATAAAATAGTTCTTTATAAGTATTTGCATTAAACCACTTAGTCATATCTATTCATAAATACAAGATTATTCAAAATAGTATATAATTACTAAATGGTTTTCATTCCTTTAACTATGTTCAAAATATAGTTTGGAAATTATAAGCCTATAGTGTATAACTTTAAAACTTCATAGATTGTAAATTAATGAATTAGCCAAATAAACATTTCATTTGCTTAAATGAATTTCATCTATTTTCAAAGCATGAAATGATTAATATATTCTAAATAAGAATAGAATTAAAACAAAAATCCTTTCCAAGGTTGTTATGAATTTTTCAAATGAATTATCATAATATAAAATATAATGTTGCACAAATTATTTTCAATTAAAAATGAATACCCTATATTTCACATTTCCTAAACATTTTTATATTTAGTTCTTTAATATCATGCCAAAATAAAGAAGAATGATTTTAGTAAAACAAGTTAAATAACTTAAATCCAAACATAATTGAATATGGGTATTTCATATAATTTATTTAGCCAAAATTAAAATTTATTTAAACCCTAGTTTTAAATTAAACATAAAGTGTCAATTTCACATTTAATCAATATTTCTAAATTATTATTTTTGAAAAGTGTTCAAAACATACCCACACCTGGTTTAACAGCAAGATATAATTTTTACAAATTTTTAGAAATTTGTTTGACCTCATTTGGACAAATAAATCAAAAGATATGAATAAATTGGAATAAAACAAAAACAAAATAACGGGATGACGTTAGCGATGACGTCATCGTCTCTAACCTCCGTCCGGGATTTTCTCCCGAGATTTCTTCTCCGATTCGTTCCCAAATCCGAGCGATCCGTGCGGGATTTGTTGCCGTAGAGCGTCCATATAAAACCCCACGTCCCCGCCGCCCTTTTTCCCTTCAAACCCTAATTAAATCGTGCCCCCAGGCCGTCGGAGAAGCTCGCCGGAGTCCGCACCATCCGCCGCCGTGTTTCTTCGATCTCCGGCGAGTGGAGACCTTTTCCGGAGCCCGTGAGCCCTCCTACCTCTCCCTCGCGTCCGTGCGCACCCCCTGACTACTTCCCTCGTCTCCTTTCGCAGCCGAACGGAGTGTCTCGTGCTCGGACCGAATCGCCGGAGCCGCCGAGCCTCCATCTGCTCGTCCACGACGTTCCGGGAAGAGGTGGATCTGGCCGTCCCCGCCATTCTTCTCGTTTTGGATCGCCGAGTCGGAAGCCGCCCTCCGCGCGTTCGGAAAACCACCGTGGCGACGAATCCGTCCGTGACCGAGCGCCGGCGCCGTCGTCCCTCCCGACTCCGGCGAGATCCCGCCGCCCAGGTACGGTCCACGCCTCTCTACCGTTCGATTCAAATCCTACGGCCCAGATTAGATCGCCCTCCGAAACGGTATCAGCGAATAGGAAGTAGCCACGTCGATGCCCAGTCAGTGTCTCGTCAGATCCAGTCAGCGCCGCGTGGCAGCCATGTCAGTGCCAGCGTGTAAATCATTTTCTATTTTAATTTTAATTGGAAGTTTTGCAGATTAGTCCCTGTAATTAAAACATCTATAACTTTTTAACCACAACTCCAAATTTAATAATTTTTATATATTTGGAAAGCTCTTGACATGTAGAATAATTTGGATCTGACAAAATTCAAATTTGACTTAGTATAAAATATTCAAATTTCAAATGGTGAATTTGAGTATATTTGTAATAACTTTAAATCTATAAATCCAAAAATTGCAAATAAATATGTTTTAGAAACTTTGGAATATTTGTAAATTAATTCTACTGCTATAAAATATTTTTGAGTAATTTTCGAATGATTTCATAGTTGTGTGTTCAATTTGAATAAGTTTGACTATTTTGTTTAAATAACTTTTAATAGAAACATTATTTTTGATTAAATCCAATTGCAATAGATTTAATTAAATGCTCCCTGGCTATTAACACCATCTATAAATAAAATTGTGTTATAAAATATAAATCACATAAAACTTTAATCTATATGTTTCCTTGTATTATGTTTTGTAAATTAGAAACTAATTAAAATGGTAATTATAACTTTATGCATATTTTATAAACTTCACAAAAATTAGTGTTATGTTGCTTGTGATTTAAAATTTCATTTCATGCATAGCATATTTTATAGTTATATTTTCCATAAAGAAAACTCCTCCCCATTTTCTCAAAGTTGGGATTATTTTCAAACTTAGTATTTTGGGAAAAGTGCTATACACTTAGACACTTAGGATTTTCAACATGGAGCTGAAAGACCAATGAAGGACTTAGCCAAAAACAAGACTTCAGAAGTATCTTCAGGGAGAAGAAACACTTAGAAGAAAATCAAGAAGAAGTTCATGAAGGACTTAGAAGAAAACAAACTCTGGAAGCATCCCAAAGATGTCAAGCACTTGGAAGAAAAGTGAGAAGAAGTTCAAGAAGGCCAACCCCCTTTTATTCTCTAAGTCTCTCTCTCTGTCTTTTCTTCTCCTCTGAGACTTCATGAAGACTAAGTAAATCCAAGACCAGCCTCGAGGATACAAGAATCATCAAGTCTGAAGATTCATCAAGACTACCAAGAGCTCAATCACGACATCATCCAGAAGAAAATTACAAGTCTGGAGATGAAGCCTGGAGGACAACTACATCTTTCTTTCTATCTTTTCCCTCTTTCCTAATCTTGGCTTTCAGACTTACAAATTTTGATCATGATGTTATCATCTTGAAGTTGTTGGACCCTAGCAGCATAGTGAGATGAAGCGGCCTGGAAACAAACCTTACATGTCCACGTACATGAGACCTGTTCCACAATTTAAGTGGCTGGCCGGGTGTCTGTCTCTCTCACTATAGTGAATGTCCAATTTACAAAGAGTTGATAATAATTGTTGATCATCTCGAAGAATAGAGCTAGTATTTTTCTCTAAGTATTTTGCACATCATGGCTAAGCCATTAGAGTGCTTGTTTCAAGAAGATATAAAACAAAATATGTTTATCCAACTTAAGACCTTAGTCCTTAGTCATTCTTGACCTATCTATTTGCCTTGCATAAACTTAAAAGATTTCAAGGCATGAAAAAGCATTTCTAGACTTAGGAATATGTTGCACATCATGCATAAACATATTTTCCTTAGAAAGTTTTATAAAACTTATTTATTCATCTAGTATGTGTTTGTGTGCATTGTGGAGTTGTGCTTGTTGTTGATTGTTGTATTGTTGCTTGTCTATATTGTTTAGATTAAACGGAGAGCAAACGTTCGTTGTTGAAAAGAGTTGTGAACAACGACAACATTCAAAGGCAAGTGGTACACCTCATAAACTTCCTATTTTTATATGCATTACTTAGTGTATTTTATATGCATGTGTTGCTATGGTAAACCTGTGTAGAATCCCTTATACCTGTGTCTAGGTTCCTATGCAATACTTGGTAGAATTATTGAGGCTATGCAAATGTTGTTTTGGGAAAATCTAAATTCTACTAAGTTAAGAATGAAACACCTGGGTGGTAATTGGTTGTATGGTTTATGTTGAGTGGCTACTCAGGTCCATGTCTATGGTTCCTAGGATATGTACACTTGTGAATGGCCACCCAGGAACAGAGGAATCTGAAGAACTCCGAGTGACGATTGCTTCTAGTGCAGCCATTGCCATATGGGCTCTGGCTTGATCAATTATGTTGCGTGGACTCTCTCCGGCTTGACAAGCAGATGTAGGGGGATGTTAGGTGGAACGGGTCAAGCCAGGTGGGAGGGAAAATGCTTCTGAAAGATCTCGTCTCATTCTCTCCTTTCCTTATCACAAATGGTGTGTAAAGGATACCTTGGGTTGAATGAGTACAATGGTGAACGTGCACAAACTCTGCAGAGTGTAAAACTAAGTACTTAGCCGTGTCCCCGGTTACGGACAATTTTGAGCAGCTGATCAAGGACGTCAACGGAGGATTCCACCATTCCAATTTCAGAAATAAAACTTGATGGGTGAACAAGGGAAGATGAGATTTATGGTTTTCATGCCATACTCGTCTTGATTTCAAGAAAAGTGTTTTCCAAAAAGATAGGAAAAATTGGCTTTATGCAAAATAGCCTTGAACTCCACCAGCCAAATATGCATATAGGCTTTACAGTTATTCCATAAGTGTCCACCATAGTGTCACTTGCCAGACTCCATTTTTAATGGAATCTGACCCACGTTGTTGCAATAATTTTCTTATTGCAGATTTGATCAGATGACGAGTGAGGTTTCGTAAAGGTTTCGAGTCTACAACCAACATGTTTTCGCCCTTGGCAGCATGAAAGTTATAGAGACTCACTGCAATTGTATTCCGCTGTGTACTTTTCCAATGCTAGCTTTATGCTATGCAACTTGTATCAAATATTTTGTAAGTCTGGATCATCGATGTAATAAAACTGATACTTTGTTGTGATATTACATCGTAAACTGTGTGTGCAAACGAATCGATCCAGGGATTTGCACTATACACTGGTATCTGCCTTATTTAAAGTGCAGGTACGCTACAATGGGCTCTGGCTTGATCAATTATGTTGTGTGGACTCTCTCCGGCTTGACAAGCAGATGTAGGGGGATGTTAGGTGGAACGGGTCAAGCAAGAGTGGGAGGGAAAATGCTTCTGAAAGATCTCGTCTCATTCTTCTCCTTTCCTTATCACAAATGGTGTGTAAAGGATAATCTGGGTTGAATGGGTACAATGGTGAACGTGCACAACCTCTGCAGAGTGTAAAACTAAGTACTTAGCCGTGTCCCCGGTACGGACAATTTGAGCAGCTGATCACGGACGTCAAGGGAGGATTCCATCATTCCAACTTCAGAAATAAAATTTGATGGGTGAACAAGTGAAGATGAGATTTATGGTTTTCATGCCATACTCGTCTTGATTTCAAGAAAAGTGTTTTTCAAAAGAGTAGGAAAAATTGGCTTTATGCAAATTAGCCTTGAACTCCACCAACCAAATATGCATATAGGCTTTAGAGTTATTCCATTAAGTGTCCACCATAGTGTCACTTGCCAGACTCCATTTTTAATGGAATCTGACCCACGTTGTGGCAATTTTTTTCTTATTGCAGATTTGATCAGATGACGAGTGAGGTTTCATTAAAGGTTTCGAGTCTACAACCAACATGTTTTCGCCTGTGGCAGCATGAAAGTTATAGAGACTCACTGCTATTGTATTTCCGCTGTGTACTTTTCAATGCTAGCTTTATGCTATGCAACTTGTATCGAATATTTTGTAAGTCTGGATCATCGATGTAATAAAATTGACGCTTTGTTGTGATATTACATCGTAAACTGTGTGTGCAAATGAATCGATCCAGAGATTTGCACTATACACAGGTATCTGCCTTATTTAAAGTGCATGTACGCTACAGGGAGCGTAATCCCCGCTATTCGGTCTACAAGAGGTATGTGACGAGTTCCGCCACCGTTATCGCATGTACTAGATAGATAGATCCTGGCTAGTTTCGGTGTTCGTAAGTTAGAAAATTATTGTTTTCTACCTCGGAACCCATTCAGTTTTCAGTCATATACATGTGTGAACATGTGCCAAGTCGATTCAAATGAATTATCCAGAGGAGGATACCACAATATCATACTCTTCTATGGAGAACAATGCATGTTAAGATCAAAATGACATAATACACACTATTAGCTAGTTGAAACTATCAATAAGAAAACATTAACTACTAAATAATACCATTTACACATGATTTTTAAGGTTACCAAACTTTAAACCACCTCTTCAAACAGAAGATAACTAAGTTTAATATAAACCCTCCAAATATTTTACAATGAAACAAGAGAGTATATTATATAGAATTAACAACTCTAAACAAGAGATGCATGACAAACAGGAGCTAACAGCCAAAAGAATACTCAACGAATATAAGTGAAGAATAGGAATATTCATAAGAAAAAGCGGAGCGTGTCTCTCTCCCACAAAAGAATGATAGGATCCATTTTATTCAGAGAATGAAAATAACAAAGCAAAAATAAAAGCAAACAGACGCTTCAAGTAAAACACATAAGATGTGGTGGAATTAAAATATAGTTTCACTAGAGATGACCTGATAGTTTGTTGATGAAGAAGGGGCTGCCTTGGGAATCCCCAAGCTTAGACACTTGAGTCTTCTTGAAATATGCTTGGGTGACCCACGTGGGCAACCCCGAGGTTAGGCTTTTTCATCTTCTTGATCACGTCATATCATCCTCTCTCTTGATTCTAGAAAACTTCCTCCACAGCAAACCCAAAGTAAACTTCATTAGAGGATTAATGCAATAAACAATTCTTATATTCTTCATGGACACAATCATAATAATGATAATGGAAATTAGCTACAGACACTGGTATTTTGTGGAACAAAAAGATCCACTCAAAAACAGCAAAAGAAGCAATGCAAAATAAATGACAGAGTCTGTCAAAAACAGAATAATCCGTAAAGAAGAATTTTTTAGAGGCACTTAACTTCCTCATATCGGAAAACTCAAATCTAACGAAAGTTTCATACATATCTGAGGATCACGCACAAAAAATAGCAGGTCATTTTGATTTTTCTGTGAACTCATACGAATTAAACGGTGGACGGCAGAAAACTGTTCATGTGCAGGAATCCAAGTCTAGCATCAACTTACTACTAGAGGCTTTCTTGACATAACAATGCGATAAAATAAAGATATAAAGGAATTTCTACAGAGGTAGGTGAAGGGGATCATGTGCAGAAAACAAAAAAATTCCTAGCAACGATATCCAAAAACATGCCAAAATCTATTCTATGCAGATATGGTAGTACGAACGAAGATCGGAATACATACCCTTGTAGACCGAAAGCGGGGATTACGTTCCCGCACAAACGTTGTCGATGAAGACCGACGAAGCCGACCTCAAGGTCTTGTATAGGAAGCAGACCTCCGAGTACCGCTAGCGCAGCACCTCATAGGGCGTCACACACGTACGGTGGAGACGAGGGCCTCCGAAGCTCCAAGTCCAGGACGAGCAGCGGAAGTCTTGGACTGGAACACCAGCAGCGCGGCAACGGGCTATGGTGGAAGATATCCCCCTCTCAACTCGGCGCAACTCCAACAAAGGGAATCACGAAATCGAGAGTGAATTAGGAAATTAATTGGTGAATTAAAAGGCCAGGGGTGCCCCTTCTTATATAGGCTGCCAGGGGGGAGCCAACTTGCTAACCAGGCAATGTGGGACTAACCCCCACATGCCTGGTGCGGCATGGGCAGGTGCACCGGCCCTGGTGGGCCCCTTTTGGCCAACCTAGGCCGTCCATGCCCCCCCCCCACCGAATTCCCTTGGGGATTTCCCCCCCATGGGCCTTCTTTCCACCAGAAGGCCCATTTAGGAAAATCAGCCTTAATAAATTCGAAGATAAATATATAAAATCATATTTGCATATTAATTACACTAATTAATATCAAACATATTATATATAATTTATTCTAGCTCCAAAAACTCTTTCGTCGCTGTCCGATCTCCATCGGACCCCTCCCGGGACATTCCCGGTGATCTCTTTCCTTTCCGGTTGTCTTGTCGAAACCCCTTAAGTGTGTTACCCTAGCGGTTCGATATAATAACAGGTATGATCACGACTCCTCTATGATCAACGACTAACTCGTAGGCCTGGACCCCATGAATTAATCCTTGTGATATAACGAATGACTTTCATCTATCAAACCTGAACGCAAAGTCTTAAACCTTTTGCCATAGCGATACTTAGCGTGTCCGAGTGTCGTTCCACAGATATCTCCATACCTAGCTTGACCTCATTACCGACAACGCTATCTTCTACTCGTTTATGATCTCATGTCTCCGTGACCCAGTCACATGCTTGCAAGCTCATTAGACATGATCTCACCGAGTGGGCCCTCGAGTATCTATCCATCTATGCGGACCGGAAAATCCCGCTCTTGACCCCTCGTCTCAACTACTCTTTTCTGATACCCAAAAGTATCACCGTTATTGTCATACTATATAAGATACGACGTTTGGTGCGATCAAAGTATCTTCCAGGAATATCAATCAGAGTTGATCTCACGGTCAAAGGCGTAACGACTACGTCCTCCAAATCTGGGTATGTCCATCGCATCGTTCTCCAACGATATGACTTCCATTGCCGACCGGCGCCATGCCCTATGATCGGGAAAACTCGATCATCAATCGCGCAACGAAACTAGTCTTAGTAGAGGCTATTAGGAACCTGGTTGTCTACGCATCACACCCGTTTTAATGTTTCTGCTTAATACGGTTATAGCATGACACAAAAACCTATTATGAACAAACGAGATATGATAAAGAATACACTTTATTAATTGCCTCTAGGGAATATCTCCTTCAGTCTCCCACTTGCACTAGAGTACAAATTAATCTAGATTACAACTTGGTAAAAGCTTAACACCCATAGCTAACTGGTGTTTTTCATGCTTATCAAGCGGGAGAGGCTTTGTCAGCGGATCTGCCACATTCAGATCCGTATGCACTTTGCAAATCTACACATCGCCTCCTTGTACGTACTGACGTATCACATGAAAGCGTCGGAGAATGTGTTTGGCGGTGGAGTGAGACCTTGGCTCCTTGACGTTGGCAATGGCACCCGTATTGTCGCAGAAGAGGATCACGGGGTCTTGCACGCTCGGGAACACTCCAAGTTCGATGACGAACTTCCTCAGCCACACAGCTTCATTCGCAGCTTCGCAAGCAGCAATGTACTCCGACTCCATTGTAGATTGTGCGACAATGGGTTGCTTCCCACTTCTCCAGCACACGGCGCCCCCATTCACCTTGAACACATAACCTGTCTGTGACTTAGAGTCATCGGGGTCTGAGCAGAAACTTGCATCCACGTAACCTGTTACGCCAAGTTCTTCATCGCAGCCACCATAAACAAGGAACATTTCCTTTGTCTTATTGAGATACTTAAGAATGCACTTAACAACAATCCAATGCGCCATTCCAGGATTACTCTGGAACCGGCTTGTCAAACTTAGAGCTAATGCCACATCCGGTCTAGTACTCAACATTGCATATATGATCGATCCTATGGCTGAAGCATAAGGATGTTTAGTCATATCGGTCTTATCCAGTTCCGTTACCGGGCACTGTGCCTTCCACAATATGTTATTCTTGATAACCGGCAGAGAACCCTTCTTTGCCTTCTCCATACCGAAATGCTTCAGTATTTTATGAAGATAAGTACTCTGACTCAACGCTAATAGGCCCCTTGATCTATCACGATAGATTTTTATGCCTAAGACGTATGTAGCTTCTCCTAAGTCCTTCATGGAAAATTTACTGTTTAAATATTCCTTCACGCTATTCAGAAATTTCACATCATTCCCAATCAGTAATATGTCATCTACATATAGTGCTAAGAACACAACCGAGCTCCCACTCATTTTCTTGTAAATGCAGGTCTCTTCCATATTTTGGATAAATCCAAAACCTTTGATTACCTCATCAAAGCGAAGATTCCAGCTCCGAGATGCCTGCTTCAATCCATAGATGGATCGTTGAAACTTGCATACCTTGTTAGCATTCCCTGGATCGACAAAACCTTCCGGTTGTACCATGTACAACTCTTCCTAAATGTTTCCATTTAGGAAGGCTGTTTTGACGTCCATCTGCCATATTTCATAATCGTAATAGGCAGCAACTGCTAACAAAATCCGAATAGACTTAAGCATCGCTACCGGTGAAAAAGTTTCATCGTAGTCAATCCCATGAACTTGTCGGAAACCTTTTGCGACAAGCCGAGCTTTATAGACGGTCACATTACCGTCAGCATCAGTCTTCTTCTTAAAGATCCATTTATTCTCGACGGCCTTACGCCCTTCGGGAATATCCATCAAAGTCCATACTTTGTTATCATACATGGATCCTATATCGGATTTCATGGCTTCAAGCCATTTCTCGGACTCTAGACTCGCCATCGCCTCCTTGTAGTTCATATGTTCGTCTTGTTCAACTAACATGACGGTGCAAACCATGTTGCCATGCCATTCTGGTGCGATCCGAGATCTACCAGACCTACGAGGTAGAATACTTTCCTCGACAGTTTCTCCCACTCCTTCCACGGAGGAAGTTTCCGGAATTGCTTCCGTTGCGCCACTTGGAATCTCGAGTTCAGGATCAACGATCTCATCGAGGTCTACCTTCCTCTCACTTACTCCTTTCGCAAGAAACTCCTTCTCTAGAAAGGTACCAGTCTTCGCGACAAAAGTTTTGCCCTCAGCTTGGTTGTAGAAGGTGTACCCAATGGTTTCCTGCGGATACCCTACAAAGACGACTTTCTCCGACTTTGGTTCGAGTTTGTCGGGCTGTAGTTTCTTAACATACGCCTCACAACCCCAAACCTTCAGAAACGATAACTTAGGCTTTTGGCCATACCATAATTCATACGGTGTCGTTTCAACGGATTTGGACGGACCGCTATTTAAAATGAATGCGGTTGTTTCTAACGCATAACCCCAGAAGGACACGGGCAAATCGGTAAGATACATCATAGATCGAACACTATCCAGTAGAGTAAGATTACGTCGCTCGGACACGCCGTTACGCTGCGGTGTTCCGGCTGGCGTAAGTTGGGGTAATATGCCACAACTCTTCAGATGTGTGCCAAACTCAAAACTCAAATACTCGACACCACGATCGGATCGGAGGTGTTTGATTTTATTATTAAGCTGATTCTCAACTTCACTCTGGAATTCTTTCAACTTTTCAAAAGTTTCAGACTTGTGTTTCATCAAGTAGATATAACCGTATCTACTCAAGTCATCAGTGAAGGTGACGAAGTAACGATAACCATTGCGTGTCGAAACGCTCATCAGTCCACACACATCTGTATGTATGATCCCCAATAAATGCGACGCCCGTTCAACGAAACCTTTGAACGGTGTCTTGGTCATTTTGCCCATAAGGTATGGTTCGCATGTATCGAGTGATCCGAAATCCAACGAGTCCAACAGTCCATCGGAGTAGAGTTTCTTCATGCGCTTTACACCAATATGACAGAGACGGCAATGCCACATATACATGGCGGTATCATCACTACACTTAATCAGTTTGGCTTCTATGTTATGGATGTGAGTACTACGATCGAGATTCAACAAGAATAAACCATTATTCTCGGGAGCATCAACATAAAAGATATCATTCATATAAATAGCACAACTGCTTGATAATGATTTAAATGAATAACCGTCTTGTAACAGGCAAGACCCACTTATAATGTTCACACTCAAGGATGGCACAAAATAACACTTATTTAAAACCAAAACTAATCCTGATGGTAGATGTAGAGGGAGCGTGCCGACAGCCACCACATCGACTCTCGATCCGTTGCCGACGCGCATCGTCACCTCATCCTTAGCCAGCCGTCGTCTATTCCGTAACTCCTCCTGAGAGTTACATATATGAGCAACAGAACCAGTATCAAATACCCACGTGTTGCTCCGGGCAGATGTAAGGTACACATCTATAACATGTATATCAAATATACCTTGCTCTTTGTCGACCGTCTTGCCAGACTTCCTATCCTCTAGGTAATTGGGGCAGTTGTGCTTCCAGTGACCTTTTCCCTTGCAGTAGAAGCACTCCACGCTAGCTCTAGGACCAGATCTGTTAGTCTTGGGCTTGGCACTCATCTTGCCTTCCCTCCTGGACTTCCAGCTCTGCTTTCCCTTGCCACCGGATTTCTTAAAATCGACGGTCTTGTTGACCATCAACAGCGTGTGCTCCTTCTTAATATTCACCTCAGCAGTCTTGAGCATCACGAACACTTCACCCAGGGACTTAGCCATGCCCTGCATGTTGTAGTTCATGACGAAGCCTTTATATCTAGGGGGCAACGATTGCAACACCCTGTTAATCGCCAGCTCATCGGGAATCTTGCATTCCAGAGCATTAAGGCGTTGAAAGTAGACAGACATCTTGACCACATGCTCGCTCACACTGCTATGCTCTTCCATCTTGGCCGAGAAGAAAATCTCAGAAGCTTCATATCTCTCAGCCTTAGCCTGCGGCGCGAAGACAGCCTTCAAATCAGAAATAATCTCGAAGGCGCTCATCTTCTCGAAGCGCTTCTGCAGGTCGGCTTCCATGGCGTAGAGCATGCCACTCTGGACAAAGGCAGAATCCTCCGATCTGGTCTGGAAGACCTTCTTCTCACCCTCAGAGGCTTCATCTGCGGGAGGGTCACCTATGGCGGCCTCAATGACGTAGGCCACACTATGGGGAGTGAGGAGGATCCTCAGGTTGCGGAACCAGGCCATGAAGTTTGACCCATTGGTCTTAAGATTTTCTTTTTGTCAAGGAACAGACCTAGGTTAAACTAGGGGGGAGACATCTACAATGGAATTTGCAACAACATAAGACTTTGTTCATAATAACTTTGAGTTATAGTATTTTAGAAGATAACTAACATAACTCTCACTCAAACGAACATCCCTCCTGGTCGTTTAAGTGAGTACACAACCCCCATCCATTGCACCACCCCTAGTCATCAGAGCCGGCGGCACAACTTCAAGAGTAGACAAATGTCCGCCACACCAATTTTGTGACTCGTGCTCGACCTTTCGGTCTCCTGATTCCGAGGCCATATCTGCATATGCTAGGCTCGCCACCATAACCTCCACGCTGACGCTTGTGCAACATGGCTTACACCCACCGTATGCGAACGACGATATGTCTGACACCCGATCATCACGGCCCGCCTCATAACGTAGAACGTCCTTGGTGGTGCGCGTTGGAGGGAGAACATAAGTGGTATTTCGAAGGGATCATCTTATATTACTACCGCCGCGTAACTAATATATACTATATATATAATCACACAATATAATATGCACACAAAACATCAAATGTAATGTAATGTGATATAGTCCATTGCGCCATGGTCTTCTTGGCGCCCATAGTTTATAAACAATTTAATAAACCTACCTTGACCATATCACATAGCCCCTGCAAAATAAAGTTAGACGCTTCTAATTTATCTTTTGCATATTTTACGTGGCTTGGGGCTTTCGTAAATAGAACCGCTTCATACCTACGAAATATATGACCACAACAACGATCCAATAATTGCATGTTTAAGCATCCCTTTCGGGCCCTCCATTGAAAATGCGAAGACGAACTAAAGAGAGAGAAACTGACACCCGCCAGCCACAGATATGGTACAAGCCGTATGTCAGTAGTGGAACCAGTCTCGCGTAAGCGTACGCGTAAAGTCGGTCCAGGCCGCTTCATCAACTCGATGCCGCTGGAATCACAAGTGCACGCTAGAGGGTAGCAAATAACAGGAACGGTGCCCCCGTGCAGAACACGGGCTCTAACAGCGTACAGCTATATCTACGATAGATCGACTCTGATACCACTGAAGGGGATCGTGTGCAGAAAACAAAATTTTCCTAGCAACGATATCCTAACACATGCCAAGATCTATTCTATGCAGATATAGCAGTACGAACGGAGATCGGCATACATACCCTTGTAGACCGAAAGCGGGGATTACGTTCCCGCACAAACATTGTCGATGAAGACCGACGAAGCCGACCTCAAGGTCGTGTAGAGGAAGCAAACCTCCGAGTACTGCTAGCGCAGCACCTCGCAGGGCGTCACACACGTACGGTGGAGATGACGACCTCCGAAGCTCCAGTCCAGGACGAGCAGCGTAAGACTTGGAGCGGAACACCAGCAGTGCGGCAGCGGGCTATGGTGGAAGAGATCCCCCTCTCAACTCGGCACAACTCCAACAAAGGGAATCACGAAATCGAGAGAGAATTAGGGAATTAATTGTGGAATTAAAAGGCCAGGGGTGCCCCTTCTTATATAGGCTCCCAGGGGGGAGCCAACTTGCTAACCAGGCAATGTGGGACTAACCCCCACATGCCTGGTGCGGCATGGGTAGGTGCGCCGGCCCTGGTGGGCCCCTTTTGGCCCACCTAGGCCGGCCATGCGGCCCCCCCACCGAATTCCCTTGGGGATTTCCCCCCCCCCCCCCCATGGGCCTTCTTTCCACCAGAAGGCCCATTTAGGAAAATCAGCCTTAATAAATTCGAAAATAAATATATAAAATCATATTTGCATATTAGTTACACTAATTAATATCAAACATATTATATATAATTTATTCTAGCTCCGAAAACTCTTTCGTTGCTGGCCGATCTCCATCGGACCCCTCCCGGGACATTCCCGGTGATCTCTTTCCTTTCCGGTTGTCTTGTCAAAACCCCTTAAGTGTGTTACCCTAGCGGTTCGATATAATAACAGGTATGATCAAGACTCCTCTATGATTAACGAACAACTCGTAGGCCTGAACCCCATGAATTAATCCCTATGATATAACGAATGACTTTCATCTATCAAACCTGAACGCAAAGTCTTAAACCTTTTGCCATAGCGATACTTAGCGTGTCCGAGTGTCGTTCCACAGATATCTCCATACCTAGCTTGACCTCATTACCGACAACGTTATCTTCTACTCGTCTATGATCTCATGTCTCCGTGACCCAGTCACATGCTTCCAAGCTCATTTGACATGATCTCACCGAGTGGGCCCTAGAGTTTCTATCCATCTATGCGGACCGGCAAATCCCGTTCTTGACCCCTCGTCTCAACTACTCCTTTCCGATACCCAAAAGTATCACCGTTATTTTCATACTATATAAGATACGACCTTTGGTGCGATCAACGTATCTTCCAGGAATAACAATAAGAGTTTATCTCACGGTCAAAGGTGTAACGACTACGTCCTCCAAATCTGGGTATGTCCATCATATCGTTCTCCAACGATATGACTTCCATTGCCGACCGGCGCCATTCCCTATGATCGGGAAAACTCGATCATCAATCGCGCAACGAAACTAGTCTTAGTAGAGGCTACTAGGGACATGGTTGTCTATGCATCACACCCGTATTAATGTTTTCGTTTAATACGGTTATAGCATGACACAAAAACCTATTATGAACAAACGAGATATGATAAAGAATACACTTTATTAATTGCCTCTAGGGCATATCTCCTTCAGTAGGCATGTTCCTTGACTCAATATAAAAGAAAATAACAGGAATAAAAAGTGGGTTCTCACCCATAAGCGTTTTTCTTTAATGCCTTTCAGCTAGGCACCATATGTATCAACTAAGCTAAATGGGTAAAACTTGGTACTTTATTTTTCATAAACTAAGAGACCAGAGGCTAGGAAATACTTAAACATGCTAGCTACAGGAGGGAAAACTCTAAATAAAAATCAGAAGTAAAAACCAAATGAAATCAAAATAGAGAACCAAACAAAAAAACAAAAGAAAAGAAACTATTTTTGTTGTTTTCAATTTATAAGTGAAAGTAAAGCAATAAAAATTAAATAAAGAACCTAATAAAACTAACAAAGATAAAACCAAGACATCTAAAAATAACTATAATAAAAATTAAGACATATCATGTTGACGGGTAATATATAGTATGAACGAGATAACCTCATGTTAGTTGATGAATAGGGGGATGTCTCGGGCATCCCCAATCTTAGATGATTATATCTTCTTGAATATGTTCTTGGGATGCACCTACACATCCCCAAGCTTGATCTCTTTTGTCTTTTGGTTCATATCATGTCACCATATTGATTATAACTTATTAGGTACATACACATAAAACTTCAGAAAACTTATTCGTAGGGTTAGTACTTATTAAATAAAATTAACTCATGTTAAAGTATTGTCAAATCTCATAATATTTATTAAACATTAGACACTGTAATACCAAGGTTTCTTATTATTTCCATTGTCCGTCGAAAAACTAAAAAACTTTTGAACCCTAAGTATAATATTAAATAAACATCATAGAAATCTGCCAAAACTGAATAGTCTGTAAAGATGACATTCAACGAGATAGTTAGGTAGCTCAAATCGATAAACTCAAAACTAATGAAGACAAACCATACTATCAGGTTTATGCACAAAACATTTCAGATCAAAATACTATTCTGAGATTTATCACGATTTTTTACAGCAAAGCACATGAATCTGTCTAAACTGAAACAGAGAGTAAAGATTGAATTATTAGACCTATCTACGTACCTCAAATCAGAAAATTCAAACTAATTCAAGTAAGGTAATAAGCAGTACTTTGCACTCAAGAAAATTAAGATCAGTATCACGTCCTGGTGATTTTAAACATTTGATACGGTGAAGCACATAAATCTGTTTCTAGTCAACAAAGTGGCAAACTTGCATCATAAACAAACTAGAAGTTATCTATACATTATATTTTTATGGTATAGAGGAGTACGTACAATTTATATACAATATATACAATATTTAACTGAAAAGCTTCCATGGAAAGAATTGTTTTTGTTTCATAGGCATGAACACAAGTGTTCAAGGTCGACCCCCACTTAACCATTACTCATCTTTCCAATCACTTTCCTTTTTTTGAAAACGTTTTTAGATAACAAGTACAACTATTTTTTTTGTAATTCGCATTCCCTATCCATACTAAGATAGAGAACAACTTAAAACTGAAAGTAATAACTACTTGAAGATAAAACAAACAAGTGCACACAAGAATATTCACCCACACGCTATTGCTCCCCGGCAACGGCATCCCACAAGTATAGGGGATCGTGTGTAGACTTTTCGATAAGTAAGAGTGTCGAACCCAACGAGGAGCTAAAGGAAGGATGAATGTTCTGTCAAGTTCTATCAACCACTGATACAACTCTACGCACACCAAACGTTTGCATTATCTAGGAAATAAAACTAGAGCAATAATACGGGTATGAGAGATAGCTTTGTAAGTTAATAAATACAAGAAAGTAAATGTTAGTGCTGCAGCAATAAGACATACTAAGTAACCATAAAATAACAGTACCATGAGTGTGGAGAAGTGGTGGTAATTGTGGTGGCTTTGTCCAAAATTAATTAGTGAAGATATTGGTTTCATTGTCTTCGATTTAGTTTTCTATGTGGGAAAGGCTAAATATGCATGCACTCTATTACTTGGGATTACACTATATGATTGGCTTGTTAACAAACATCCGTAAATACTAACAATGCATTCATCCCATACGTGCAACTAACCGGTTCAACTCCTCAGGTTTCTGTCACTCCCGCAGAACTATCCCCTTCCTTTGCACATACTACTAACCCTAGGGTGTTTATCTATGCGCACACAAATATAATGGACACAAAAGGACAGTATCATATCAACATACAACTCTAATGAACCTCATGCATTCAACAAAGCAATCAAAAGACAAATAACTATGCAAACATGTCATAGATCATAGAATAAATGTTATAGCATCAAACACCATGTTTACATAGGACGGTAAAGAGATTTGCGGGATGATTAACCACTGAATACAAGGAGGAGTTGGTGATGGAGATGGCGGTGAAGACGACGGAGAGGGCAGCGAGGAGTGTAGGGCGGCGGCGCCGGCGGTGGCGTGAGGAGCTCCTCTCCCGCCGCTGGCAACAAGGGGGAACGCCGCCCCTTAGCCCTCTTCCTTCATGGCGTCTTGGGAGCCCTCCCCCATGGAGATGGGATCCATAGGGGAGGAAAAACCGTGACTTTGGTGGCTATAAATTCGTGGGTGGAGGAGTCTCCCACGACCTAGGGTTTCCCTCTTTATATAGACTCTCGGATTTCCGTCAACCCCTCTTGGGCCTCACGAAAACGGGCATATCTGTAGCATCCGGATTCGGATTGGGCCAAATTTTTAGTCCAGGTTTATTAAAATAAAATTTTCCATAACTTTTCACATTTGATTTCATTTGACATTGTCTTCAGCCCTAACGTGACAATCTTCGAAAATAGTTTTCAGACAGATTTCTGGAAAGTCCCAATTCGACTCCAACAAGGTTTCCTTTTGTATTCTTGATAATTCCTACACATTAAAGTGTAAAACAAGAACATTGTGCACTTTTGGAACTATTAGTAGGTTAGACCAAATAAATCATAAACTTAATATAAAAACAAGTGCTAAAATCATAAAATTGGCATGAAACAAGCAAAAATTATAGATACGTTTTGGACGTATCAAAGGCTCTGCTGGCAAGGAGCACGTGCATCTTCAAAACGAGCCCGTGCATCCGGAGATCAAAAACGAACTGCAGGAGAGCGCGCAGGGCAGAAGTGCTCTTGACGACCCGGACCGTGACATGTGCTGACCTGGTGGCCACACCCAAGGCAGCGAAAACATCTCCCTCGAGCCCAACGCTTGAAGGCGAGACTACGGTCAAGAACTTCCCAAAGTGGAGATGATGGCGCGCGATGAGGGCGGCCGCCCCGACCCACCTGCACCTAGCCTTCCTCATCACCTTGTACACCAGCAGAGAGGTCGTCGCAAGGCTACTCAGGTGCCTCCTCAACATGGTGCACATCAATGTCGTTGTGAACCAAGCCACACACAACCAACTCTCCATCATCCTCAACAGATCCCAAAGAAGCTGCATCAATAGGAAAAGACACCTCTGTACAGACAGGTCTGCCGTCAGCCGGCGGCAAAGACAAGGACCCGAGGCCCTCAACCAACACGGCAGGGTTGGATCCTAACTCGGTTAGATCACGAGGGATCGACGCCGAAAGCGAGGGCAGCGGCATGGAGACGGCAGCAGTCGACGCTTCTGAATTGGCGTCCAACTCGGTCCGAGGGATCTCGGAGACAACCTACACCGACAGAGGAGCCGAGGGGCAGCGAAGCAGCTGCAACAACATATCTAGGCCAGCAGGTTGGGGACCTACAGTGGAGCCAGAGCCGGGAGCTGGGGCCGAGGCGGTGACGACATCATTAACCGGGAGGTCCAAGAAGGCTGGCGACACTTCCGGCCAAGGCGGAGAGCACGAGCCAGGGAGCTGCTCCATGGGCAACATCTTCAGGTCCGAGGAGGTGGCAGTGAGGCGTGTGAGGGCGGCGGAGGCGGACGAGGCCAGAGCTGCTGCCATTGTTGCCGCATGCCGGTGCTGAGAGCTCAAAATTTCCAGAGGGGCTGAGGCGGCGAGCGGCGGAGCCGGAATTCCTGCCTTGGAGGCTTGGGGCGAGCGCTTGACAAACATTCGTTCACGAACGGAGGCATCGGCCTTGCGGGAGGCGAGGCTGGCCGCGGCGAGCGCAGCGGCGCGAGCAGAGCCGTTGGGTGACGACGAGGCCAGGGCTACCGTGGCCGTGAGGATGAGGACGAGACAGGAATCTCCGGGAGCACCACGGCGTCAGCAGTCCAAGCCCCTACATGCCGAGCAGCGGGATGGAGAGAGGGCGCCGTAGGGTTGCTGGATCTGGTCTCGGCGGCCGGTAAGGATCCCGAAGGGAGGAGATCAGGGCGCCGGCGGCGGTAGCACGCACATGGTCGCGAGTATCGTCATGCTCCCCCAACGCTTCATCACCGGAGATGACACTGTATTACTACCCGGCAGCCTCCTCGGGTACCGGTGAGGGGAGAGGAGCGGTAGCGGAATCGTAGGTCGCCCTCAAGTCGCCTTGGAGAGGACTACGGCCGAACTATTAGCTTATATGATCCTTTTTAGGAATAACTTGCACTCAAACGATTGCTTTCCATGCACTAACCAACAACAGTGGAGTTGCGATGCTGCATCACATCACTAATTAAAAACACGTTGCAATCATTTTCGTCCTATTTGTTCGCTCTCGGCGAGCGGAGGAGAGAGTGCTCAAGTCCAAAAGCACGGATGCTTATCTTGAACAGACAGACGACAAAAGAGGAAAGCCGTGATGGCCTTGTCCTAACAGAAAGTCAGAAACTCGGCCCCTACCCTACACACTACTCATGATCACCAACGAATCAACGATTAAGCTAGTTAGCTAGCTTGTGTTCATCACCAATAGTGCAGTCCGGTCCGTCGCGATCGGATTAATTATGATCGCTTTAATCATCACTGTTGCAATCTTGAGGAAAATGGACTAAAATTTCAGAGTTCCTGGCCTGGAATGAGTGCGCACGTGTGACCTGTAGCGTGCACGTGTGCGTGGATTTCTCAGTTGGACTAGCCAAATGAGCTTAACATTTTGCAATTTATATTTGCTAGGTACACACTGTAGTGAGGTGTTTTTCATTCATGCCAGAAGACTTCACTCCACTGGATGAGGAACGATGTGGCATCCCATCGCAAATATTTGTGTCCTATAATTTTCACAAAAACGGTGAAAATGAATTACCTGTGCGTAAACTCTTCATGAAATGGAAATTTTCATTATCATAACCAGAAGAATGTTTTCCTGATTAAGAATGGCCATTTAAGATGGGGTGGGTACTTGGTAGGTGATAAGTTTTAGTTACAAGACATTTGGTGATAGTAAATTTGTGATATTGAGGTTATGTAACTTGTGATGCATGAGTATAGCTGTCGAAAAAGCATCTACTAAAATATTTCTCGAGATGCCGCCTCAAGCGGCCCTCGCCTCGTCCTCCCGAGGGCGACTTGGGGGCGACTAGGGTTTCCGTTTTGCCGCCACCCCCCGTCCCCGCCCTCGTCGCCACCCGAGGAGGACGCCGGGCAAGCCCGCGTGGTCTCTGATGAAGGTGGCGACGAGGATCTCGTTGTTCCGTGCTCCGCGCGGTGGGTTCTTGTCTCCAAGGCGGCGGCCCTGGTGGCGAGGCGACGACGCTTGGGCAGCAAGCACTGGTCGTAGGTGTTGGGCCGGTGGCCTTGGTCGCGCGGGCGGCGAGGCACCGGCGGACGGAAGCTACAGCGCGCACCCCTCCCCGCCCTGACTCCAGATCTGGCAGGTACAACTCCTCCCCCCTTGTGGCACGGCGGCAGGGGTCGTCGTTGCCCTTGTTGGCAGTGGATTGGTGTTGCATGGGTGGGACCGACGGAAACCTCTGGCTGGATAGCTCGGCCCGGCGGCTGCGACGCCCAAGGGCACCGCTTTCCTCCTTGGAGGCGCAGTCGTGGTCCCTCCCTCACACCATGGACCCTCTCCCGAGCGAAAGCTCAAAATCCCTCTGGATTGGGCGTCGTCGATGTTCGCGTTGTTTGCTCCTTGGAGACGTCGTCTGGGGAGTGTGGTCTTGGGAGAGGTGCGCTTTGCGGTGGTGTGGGCGGTGCTGCTATTCCGCCGTCGATGGGGTGGTGGTCGAGTTGTGTGCGAGTGGAGGCAATCGTGGCAGCTCATTTTCGGCGTCGACAACTCTCCGTGAAGATTGACAGGTGCCGTGTTTGGTTCCTCCCCACCCCGATGCCCCGGTTTTGCCATGGGTCGGCGCCCTCGAGCCTGGGCGAGAGAGGAAAGGGTTCCCCTCTTCGGCAATAGAGGCTCGCTTAGGTGCGAGTGCTTTGAGCTTTGGTGGTCCTGCTCAGCCACGGTTGTCGGAGAGTGACTCCCACGGAACAGGGGTAGTCACACCCTGAAGAGTAGTTCGAAAGGAGGTTTGAACACGGAGGTCAAAGAACCCTCGAGAGGCACGACGACGATGCTCGCCGGGCCTGGAGAGGAACACCCACGACAGAAATGGACACCGGCCCATACCCAGGTTCACGGCCCTCAGGAGGAGGTAACACCCGCTACTCCTGCTTGTCTGTATTGCACTGCAGAGGTTACAGTACAAGTGAGCTTGCCGAGGGCTCTCTTGAGCCAATTTGTGCTTGGAGAGGGACACAATGGTTGTCTTCCTCCTCCAGCAGGTGGCTATTCTACTTGCTCGGCTAGGGTTACAAGTGTTTAGCAAGCAATTGGACGATCCTTTCCTATGGTGGAGCTCTTGATCCTTTTATAGGCGCCACAGGCGTCTTCGTTGCGCAGGGCGTCCAAGGTGGGATCCCACACGGCAGTGGCGCGGAGGAGATGGAGTCCACCGCTGCCGAAACCTCCATGGACACGGTCCATCCGCGATAAAGTTGGACGCGGTGGCCGACAGGAAGCAGACCGCGCAGAACGGCTCGCAGGGCTTGCAGTGATCGTGTTGGAGCCCACAATGACGATCTTATTGGAGCGTTGCGCTGTCTAGCCGCTTTATCACCAGAGAGGAAAGTCCCAACTGTCCTGGTGCAGGCGGCGCAACTTTGTTGACTCATTTATCACCAGGATGGCCATTGGAGTGCTCGTGTCACTCTGCGGCCCCTGCAGAGGCCATGTGCGCCCTGCAGCGCTTGGTTCGCCGCGAAGTGTCTCCACAGGGCCGCGGGGGCCTGTGGAGAGATTTACGTTGACTTCTCTCCAGGCGAAGATAGCCTGGAAAGTCTCTTGAAGCGCGTGGTCCTCTTCAGGCCCTGGCTTCCTCTTTAGGCCCTCGAGGGGAGTTGCCTCTCGAGGGTCTCTCCAAGCGATAGCTTGGTCCTTAGTCGTTTCGTCTGATCTGTCAGCGTGCGAGGCCTAGGAAGAGTGGGATCTACAGACCCCAGTCCTCACTGGGCCGACAGTAGCCCCCGGGCCCACGATGGGCGCGATTGAGCCCATGGGCGCAGTCGGAGCGTCGTGGGCCCAAAGTGTCCGGCCGGCACGAGCCACGCGTCACTCGGACGAGTAACGGTTGCGCACGATCTGGGGCGCGCACAGTGGGGGGTCCCACCACGCCCCGGTAACTGCTCCTTGACGGGACATAAAGTCTGAGCGCCGGGGCAGGGAGTCGTTACTGTTTCCATTTCTTCTCGCAGAAGCCTTCTCCGTCTCGAGCCCTTCGCTCTTGCTCTCCGGTGTTCTCGTCTCTTCTCCTCTAACTTCTCTCGCCGCCGCGACCTACCAATCTCCGGCGATGAGTCCAGCCAAGACGGCTGTGGGGTCCTCTTCTCAGGCGGCTCCTGCCGAGGTCGCGCACGGCGCATCGCTGCTCGATTTACGCGTCAATGACAAGGCGCTCGCCAAGGTCCGCTTCCTGGTGGCGGACTGGACCAACGAGCATGGCCCTATCGCGCTCAAGGCCGTGGCGCACGGGAAACGCCCGCGAGGGTTCTTCCCCATCTTCTAGCATTGCGTCTCCGCCGGGTTGGTGCCGCCGTTCTCTCCATTCTTGGAGGCGGTGCTGGCCTTCTACCAGATTCAATTGCTGCACCTCCACCCCAACTCCATCCTCATCCTCGCCGTGTTCGCCTATCTCTGCGAGGCGTACTTGGGCCTGGAGCCTACGGTGGGGCTCTTCCGGTGCTTCTACACGCTCCAGAACACGGCGAAGAACGAGCACTCGGGATGCGTTTCGTTCCGTATCGTGGACAGCATGGGGAGCATCTACATTCCCATGTCGTGGAGCGAGGGCAAGGAAGTCACTTCGGTGACGAAGAAGGTGGACGACTTCCACCAACGGTTCTTCGTCGGGGTGGAGCAGCCCTGTGCCTTCCTCGAGGTTCCTGACGTGCCGCCCGAACACGAACTGGGGCAAGACTCCCTTCAACGGCGCGCAAAATGCTATCCTGATGGCCGCTTGAGTTTCCTTCGCAAGGAGGGACTCACGGGGCAAATCATCGTTCTAGACTTCGTGACGCGCCGCATTGCTCCCCTTCAGGCGCATTCGACGCCCATGTGGATGTACTCCGACCCCCAAGACAAGATGCGGCTCCACCGCGAGGACAATGACAAGGACGCTGTCGACAACGTCTTGTCCGTGCTCTTCATCAACCCGGTGGTGCCTGCCATGGACCAGCTCCCCATTACGCTCCGGCCGCTACACCAGTACAACATGACCGAGCGTATGGCCATCTTGGTGGGGATGCCCGCATTTACCCCGGCAGGCCTGGCGGGGAAGGAGGTGCATGTGCCGGTGGTGCAAGAAGCGGAGGGAGCAGACTCGCCCTCTGCCTCTGGAGCTGGGCAAGGCGAGGAGGAGGCCGCGGCTGGGGAGTTGTCCTCTTCGAGGCCCGAGCCCCTCACTGAGGAGATTTGCGACATCTCGTCAGGTGAGGACGATGCCTTTGTGGTGGCGCCCTTGCGCCCCGTCGAGGAGGAGGACG
The DNA here is from genome assembly GCA_026929855.1 of Poa annua. NCBI lineage: Eukaryota > Viridiplantae > Streptophyta > Magnoliopsida > Poales > Poaceae > Poa > Poa annua. The sequence continues at coordinate 181,973,660 of CM049426.1, forward strand.
AGGAGGAGGAGGCCTCTGACGAGGAGAACACGCCAGGGCGTCGCGAGCATCGCACCAAAGCAGCCGAGGACTGGTCGGGGGCGATGCCGTCTGACGTCCCGTCCAAAAGGAAGGCTGAGGCGCCCCCGGTCGGGTCAGGATCCAGGACAAAGCCCACCTGGCGCTCGCCGGGCTTGGCGTGGGTCGACACTGGCGCCCAATCTTCTGGGTATGTGCTTATAGCACTTGGTTGTTTTGACCCTTGCTCTTTTTTCTTGGTCCTTTCCTAAAGATCTCTTTCTGGTGCTTTGCCAGTGATTTTGTGCCTGCGAAGCGCCGTAAGCTCCCCAAGGCAGTAGAGGTGAAGAGCCAGGGCAGAGGCCGTGGATGAAGAGGTCATGAGGCCTGTGGAGACGGCCTCCACAGGCCCAACCAAGGAGATGCCTCAGGCGGAGGTGGCTGCGCCTCAACAGAAGACATATGTGCCTCCGGAGGGAGCTGCAGCGCCTCAGGTGGAGGAGGCAACAACCACACCTCCCGAGCAGACGGTGGTCGAGCCACAGGAGGAGCGGGCTGCTACCTCCCCGCGAGCACCTACTCCGCCTCGCGTGGCCACGCCACCGCGCGAGCCTACTCCACCGCGCGAGGCCACGCCGGCTCGTGAGGCGACGCCAGCCCGCGCGGCTACTCCACCCCGCGTGGCCACGCCTCCCGCGCAGCCATGGACCGAGGAGGGCCAGGGGCCGCCAGGTGCCGGTGAGTCTGCGGGGGGAGTTCCTTCGTCTCCGCTGCGCGTCGCTGCAGGAAGCGAGCCTCAGGAGAGGGTGCACCAAGATGGCGAGGGCGGCGAGGCCAGCTTGGGCGCCGCGGGAGACGGAGCACAGCCCAACCCCTCGGTGCGCCCAGGAGGCTGGGTCCTCTAGGCTCGACGCCGGGGCCGGACCCTCCTTTTGCCGCGACCTGGCCCAAGGCGGCTAGAACTGGAGCGTGGAGCACCGCGAGGTCGCCTTCAGCCTTGTGAGGGGGTCTCTGGAGGACCTGGAGCCGCGCCTGGCTCTGGAGGATGCGCAGCTCGCTCGGCAGCGGGACGAGCTTGCGGCCGCGTGGGCGTCCTTCCACGCCGTGGTAGAGGCTCGCCGCCAGGAGGATCTGGCGCTACAGGCCGTGCGCGAGGAGGCCGTCCGCTTCGCCAAGGAGGTCCGCGATGGGGCCATCCGCGACGCCGACGAGCTCCTCGGGCCCCTTCTGGATGAGCGTGACGTGGCTGCTGCGCTCTTGGCAGAGGTGAAGACCGAGCGCGAGGCCATGGAGGGCTCGCTGGCGCAGAAGCGCCGCAAGCTGTCTCAGGTTGAGACCCAGCTCCTCTCAGCCCACGAGGCTGCACAGGAGACCCTGGAGGGGGACCGCAAGAGCTTGGCAGAGCGCGAGGAGCATCTAGCCTCTAGAGAGAAGGACGTGCTGCTGCGCACCGAGCAGCGGCTTCACCTGGAAGGTGAGCTCGTCACCCTGCGCGAGGAGCTCGAGGCGCGTGAGGGGAACCTAGCTCAGGCGCTCCAGAAGTACGACGAGAACTTTGTCGCCCAGAAGCAAGCCCTAGAGCGCTTTGAGCGGAGGTACGCCGAGAAGAAGAAGGAGGCGGATGACGCCCTCGCGGAGCGCGAGAAGGAGTTTAGGAAGACCACCCTCAAGGCGTACCGCGACAAGGCCAAGAAGCAGGAGGACCGCTTGGAGACCAAGCATGCCGCGGATGCTCGACGGATCGCGGAGCTCGAGAAGGCCAACTATAAACTCGAGACCCGCCTTAAGCGCGCCAAGGAGGCCTACTACCAAGCCGAGGATGGTCGCAGGGCCGCTGTCCAGGACCTGGACACCCTTGTCAAGGACGTGGAGGAGCAGGTGGGCCCTGCGGCTGAGCAGGTGGCGGAGGCTGCGGCACCGCCCATGCGGCCCGCGTGCTCACGAAGCAGCGGGAGCGTATGTTCCAGGCGCTGGTGACCCGTGACAATGAGCTTGCGGCCCACCTTGGAGCGTACGCGCCGACCTCCAAGGTCCGAGGCCATGGCGACATCACCATGTACCTGGTCTACTTCGACCAGCTCTTCACGGCGCTCGAGGGCCCTGTTGCTGACATCCACGAGGTGATTGAGGTCGAGAGCCGCCAGCTCCTGGGCGTGGTCGTGGATCGCCTCTTAACAAACCTCCGGAACCTCACGCCAGGCTTTGATCTCTCCACCGTGACTGAGCCTCGTCAGGGCGAGGATGTGTGGCGGGTCTCCAACTCGCTTCGCGAGCAAGTCGACGCCTTTTTCAACCGCTTCAAGCGCGCGGAGGTTGCTGCGGAGGAGAGTGAGGAGGAGGCCGCCCCTGCCGAGACGGAGGAGGGTGCCGCAGAGGAGGAGCGCGGGGGCGCGGATTCTGCCTGAGCCTTGACTTTTGCGTCTGTGTGCGTTTGTATTTGAAACAATTTCATATTCAGACACTATGCAGCTTTTGGGCATGTAATATATTCTCTCTTGCAATTTGGTTTTGTCTTGCATGCCCCCCGAGAGGTCCCTTTTGTCTTATTTTCATGTCTATGGGTTCTCTGCGTCATTAGGACCCGTCTCTTCGCGCCATGACTCCGCCACTTCGGTATGCTAGAGCAATGACTCAGAAAGAACAGGGGGAGTTTAAGCCTAGGAGAGGTAAGAGCCTTGAGTCACGATGCTCAAGTGCCCCCCTTAGACGTACGAGAAGTCCATGAAGTTCGAGGGAACTGGGTGCAAGGAAAAAGGCTCTCGAGGCCTGGGTGCGAGACTTAGCTTCTCGAGGCTTTTGCCTTGTAGAAGTTTTTGCCTGGCCAGGAGGTCCTCTGTAGGGTTTTTTCCCCTGTTGCCTCCTCAGGCTTGCAGGGATGTTTCTTCCCTGTGGATGTTAGAGGGGCGAACCCAAACGCTTGTACACGGTGCTGGGGACTCGTGCACGCTTATAGGTCCCCTAAGGCGTTCCTCGCGAGGAGAGTAAGTACCAAGGTCCTCTGTAGAGATGGCGTGTTTGTGGGAGCTTGCCCTCCAGCCAGAGCTCGGATCCTTGGATTTTGCAGTGCTGTTGGTGTGTCATTTGAGGCACTGTCACCGTACTCATCCCCCTCTCGCGAAGTGCGCATGTGGAGAGATATAAGCGCACATTTCTAAGAAAAAAATGCGGAAATAAAACTCACCACCAAATATTACACCGCGGCGCCTTAGCGCAAAGTTCACTTAGGAATGAAATTGTCTCACTATGCTTGGAGTTGCCAAGTTAATGTTTTGACCATGTCGAGGCATGGGGACCACCCATTAGTGGCAGAGTCTCTCTACGGCCTGAGGTAGCTCGTTAGATGGAGAGCTCGAAGGGTTGACCCTCGAGACAAGCCTTTGGATCTTGGAGGTTTAAGCCGTGAGCTTTTAACCTCTAGAGACAAAAAATGCTTGGAGGTTGAGCTGTAAGCTGCCTCTTACGCCAGATGTCTTGACGTGACAATGGTCACGGGCGTGACAATGATCCGTTTGCTTTTTATCCTTCTGGAGAGACAAAAAGTGCTTGGAGGTTGAGCCGTAAGCTTCCTCTTTTCGATGGATGTCTTGACGTGACTATGATCACGGGTGGAACTTGCGGCTGTGGACGAGATCGCCTATCTCCAGCGTGCGCGAGCTCACGTTGCGGCTGTGGTAGCGTCGCAGGTCATGCTGGTATTTTGCCGCCCGTAAGGCGGCACGGCGGCGTTTTCCCTCGAGAAGCAGCAGGTCGTCGTTGTGGAGATCTTCTTGCTCGTCCTCGTTAAAGGCAAGGACCCGTGGGGATCCATGCTTTATCTATGTGGGGAGGACTGCTTCGGCTCCATAGAGGAGGGCGAACGGTGTTTCACCCATAGGCTTGGGAAGCGTTGTGCGGATGGACCAGAGCACCGAAGGGAGCTCGTCGATCCAGCCCTTTGCCATGGCCCTTGAGGACGTCGAAGGTCCTGGTCTTTAGGCACTTGAGGACTTCTGCATTTGCTCGCTCGGCTTGGCCATTGCTCTGTAGATGAGCGACTAAGGTGAAGCAGAGCTTGATGCCCATTTTCTCACAGTAAGCCCTAAAGATGTCACTGGTGAATTGTGAGCCATTGTTGGTGATGATGCGATTAGGCACTTCGAAGCGGCAGACCAGGCCCCTGATAAATTTCACCGCCACGCCTGCTAGAATTGTGCGTGTTGCCTCCACTTCGGGCCATTTGGTGAACTTGTCGATGGCCACGAAGAGATAGCGATAGCCCCCTTGTGCTGTTGGGAATGGTCCCAATATGTCCAGCCCCCAGACCGCATACGGCCAGGAGAGCGGGATGGTCTGTAGTCCCAGCGCGGGCTAATGAATTTTCTTGGCGTGGAATTGGCAGGCTTCACATGCTTGGACGATGTCAACTGCATCCTGAAGTGCCTGAGGCCAGTAGAACCCACTCCTGAAGACTTTGCCTACGAAGGTCCGGGCGCACAATTGGTGGCCACATTCCCCGCACTGGATGTCCTTGATCAGCATTCTGCCTTCTTCAGGAGGGACGCATTTGAGTGCGATGCCATTTGGGCGCTTGCGGTAGAGACCTCCCTCGAGGATGTGGTAGGATTTTGCTTGGCGAGCGATTCGCTCTGCTTCGACATCTTTCTCGGGGAGAATTCCCTTGGCGAGGTAGTTCTTGAGCTCGTCGATCCAGCCTGTCTATTGATGCACCTTTGTGAGGAACAGACGCTCTCCTATCTGGGGGCCGCAATCTGGAGCCCCAGTTGTAGGTGGTGGCGGTGTCGTGGTATCGGCATAATTGATAGGAGACGGGGGTCCTCTAGCCTACGTATGGATTGTGGGGAAGAAGGTTGGTGTCGTCGAGGACGGGATTGAACACGGCGAGTTTACCCAGCTTCGGATCCCACAGCGGTGGAGAGATCCTACGTGCTGCTATAATTCACTATGAGGCAATAGCCGTGAACAGGTTACAATGTATATGATGCGTATTGAAGCGTCTGCCCTAAAGGCTCCCTGGTGGCTGGCTTATATAGGCGGCCAGACCACAGGGTACAAGGCAAGTACTTGTCCGGCAAGTAAACAGAGTCCTAGACCTAGCCGGCTTAGTTGCCGCCTTCCGTCTTGGGCTTGGTGGCTTGATGGGCTTCGGCCTTCCGCCTTCCTTGGACCGTCCGCTTACTTCCTTGTACGTCAGCTATCTGGGCCGCCCGGCAGGCTTCAGCCTTGCCACCCTTGGGCCACCCTGGACTAGCCGGATTAATCCATGTTGGTCACACCCCTAGTTGATATATCCCCAACATTAGCCCCCAGAAAGGTTGAAGTTCTCCAGGCGCCGGCTTCTTCTTGATTCTTCATCTGCCAATGTTGGCGGCTGCAGGACTTGAACCATTCTGAAAATCAACGAGGCACGCTGAAAGAGCATTTTCCCTCATGTGTGGTTTTGGTAATTGAATGACAATCTCTATGGACTAATGTTTACTTTGAGATATCATTATAGATCATGTCCATGGAATTGTGGAGTTCATGTGTTGGACTCTTGAAGCTTATGTGTTGAGTGAAGCTTATTGCAAGAATGTCTTGAAGATTCAAGACATCATCTTAGTGAAGAAAAGATGAGTTGTGCAAGACCAAGAGAAGCTTTCTCGAAAAGATCCTATGCTTGGTGCTTGCAATGGATACATGAAGACGAAGCTTAGCGAGACTCTCCCATTGTGAGCATGGGGGAGTATTTGGAGAAGTCTTCATCAAGCAAGTGTTTGGACGCGCAATCAAGAAAGATGATCCACTTGAAGAGATCAAGATAGTCATCATCCAACTCAAGTGGAATGCTCAAGGCAAAGGTATGATCTTGATAGGGCTATAGGATAGATAGGCGTACTATCAAGAGGGGTTCTCAAGTAGGTAACTTGATCGCATCTTTGTGGAGAGCTCAAACCTTTACATACTTGGCATATCATATTTCTTGGTTCTTATTTGGCTTTTATGTTGGTGAGGAATTAGAGCTTGGTTCATCTCCATGTCAAGCTCGTGTTCATCGAAATCGGTTTTACTTTGGACAACTTGTTGCGTTTTCGGTGGCGGAAATATTGCCGGTTCTACCTTGAGTAAAGTCCCACACCTTGCCATGTGTGGAGATTTTACTCTATTTATGGGATGCAATATTTCCAACAAAATTGGTCTCACCTCATTTGGAGTTAATTTGCAAAAGTTATAGCAGTTTTCGTTTCGGTGTTCTGCTGATTCAGATTATTGGGGTCGGATATTCCGCCCTACCGGAATTTCCGGTTCCCCAGCTCATCCAAGAAAACTGCTAAGGAAAGGAGAAAAAGGGTTCTGACTCCAGTCGGAAATTGTGCTCGGAAATTTCCATATACCGGAATTTCCGAGTGCCCCCAGAAAAGTCATCCAGAAATGGCTAAGGAAAAGTTTGGTTTTGCTTCTGACTCCAGCCGGAATTTCCGAGCTCTCTTAGACCAGAATTTCCGGGTGACCGGAATTTCCGAGTCTCTCTAGACCGGAATTTCCGGATGACCGGAATTTCAGAGTCTCACTTATACCGGAATTTCCGAGTGTCGAAACAGCCAACGGCTATAGTTCCTGGAGGGGTATAAATACCTCTCCCCTTCTTCTTTCCCAGCTAATCCAAGGCACCACGACTTTCCCCTCTCTCCTACTCCATTGGTGACCTTGGAAAGCTCACTTCCCTCTCAATCCCTCCATAGATTCTTGCATATTCTTTAGGGCAAGTTGAGAGGAGATCTAGATCTACAATCCTACCGATCAATCTCTCCTCTAAGTGAGGAGAACTTAGTGGATCTAGTTCTTCGAGTTCCTTTGTGGTTCTTCTTCTTTGTTCTTCCTCTCTTCTCCCCCCTTAAGCATTAGTTGCTTTTGGTGGGATTTGGGAGTGAAGGATTTGACTCCTTTGTGGTTTCCTTTGTTCTTCCTCTCTTATTCCCCCATAAACATTTGTTGTTGTGTTGGAATTTGAGAGTAAAGGACTTGAGCACTTCGTGTGCTCTTGCCATTGCATTTGCATCGGTTTGAGCCCTCCACGAGGATTCGTGGTGGTATTACTTGTGAGCTTGTTACTCTTGGGTCTTTGGACCCTAGACGCCTTTTGTGGCTGGCCTTTTGTGGCCAAGACCTTTTGTGGTCAAGACCTTTTGTGGTTACTTGAGAGCCCCCAATTAAGTTGTGGGTGTGTGCCTCAAGACTTGGGAGCCCCCAATTAAGTTGTGGGTGTGTGCCTCAAGAGTTGTACGGGATTCGATCTCCGCCCCAAAGGAGATCAATAGTGGAAGGTGAACTCAAACCTTTTGTGGTTGAGTTCATCAGGAGAACAAGGTGAGCCTTTGTGGCATTGCGGCTAACCTCTTGTGGTTGCGCACACCTCTCCAAACGAGGCGTACACCTTTGGGTGGAACTCGGGAATACATCCTCGTCTCCGCGTGCCTCAGTTATTTCTATACCCGAGCTCTTTACTTATGCACTTTACATTGTGATAGCCTTCGTGCTTGAAGTCATATATCTTGCTATCATCTTGTTACTAGTATTGCTTAGCTTAAGTTGTTGGTGCACATAGGTGAGCCTAGTTTATATATCTAGGTTGTATGCTTGTTAAAGTAAACCTCTAGTTTTATTCCGCCTTTATCAAGTACCGGAATTTCCAGGTCATTCGTGTACCGGATATTCCGGCTACTCGGAATTTCCGGGTCACTATTGGACCGGATATTCCGGCTCCTAGAAAAAGTTTTAAATCGCCTATTCACCCCCCCCCCCTCTAGGCGACGTCTATCCGTTCACACGCGCGTCTTGATACTGACGCGCGGCCGCCTTTATCCAACACGGGAAAAGACGGGTACTCTGCAATTTCGCGGAGCATTCTTCTTGACGGATTCCACTTAGCCGGCTCACGACAGTTTGAAAATGGCCTAGGCGGGAATCTCGCCATGATCACAAATTGCGGGAAAAGAGGAGGTGTGGAGATCGTGCGATCATGCGTTGCAGCGGATGCTGGACACGTGTCCGACTAAAGGTGCCGTTGCACAGGGAGCAACGCCTGGCCCTATAAATAGGGGACCGAACGGTTCATTTTTGCCTCCCTGCCTTGGCTCTCCTCGACCTCTTGCCTTTTCCACTTCTCCGCTTCTTGCTTCCGAGCGAACTCCGGCGAGCACATCCCCTCCGACGACCTCCGCGCGCGGCAATGTCCACCGGCCAAGACCTTCCTTCCACGGCGTCAAGCGGTCCGGCGACCGAAACCGCGCCCGCGGCAGCAATGGGCGGCACGGTATCTCGTCCCACGGCGGCGGCGGGCAATGTCGCCGCCGTCGCCCCTCGGGTTCCTACCGCGCGCGCGCTGGCGGCGGTCTCCTCGGCTCCTCCATCATCCACCGCGGCGACGACGGCGAGAGGCGCTCCCGTCGACGAGGAAGAGGAAGCGGCGGACCTCGGGTCCCGCTACTGGCTTCCCTCCATAGTCGACGAAGACGCCCTCCAAGACTTGGAGGCCGTCGGCTACCTCCCCACTCGGGAAGACTGCCAATGGAGGGCCGCCTTCGGAGACGTCATCCCGACTCCGAGAGCCGGGGAGCGGGTAATCCTCACCTCCCACTTAGTTAGGGGAATGGCGCTGCAGCCTTCCGCCTTCTTTAGCGAGGTCTTAATCACTATGGGCTCCAGCCCCACAACATAGCACCCAATAGCATATTAGTCTTAGCCGGCTTCACAGCTCTGTTCGAAGGCTACCTAGGTGTTAGGCCTAGTCTAGACTTCTTCAGATACTGTTTCCGTTGCCGGCGACAGACTGTGCCGGACGGCGGGCTGGCAACCTGCGGCAGTGTCTCTTTCAACTGCCGCCAGGGCCGCCAATGGTATCCTAAGATACCATACCTTGAATCCGTCAAGGGCTGGACCTCCACATTCTTTTACTGCCAAGACATGGCAGCTCCGGGCCGCCAATTTGGCATCCCGGAATTCGTCAACGCGCCGCCTATGCCCAGGCCATGCTGGGACGAGGCGGTGCCCAAGCTGACGGAGGAACTACGCCTTTTTAAAGGCGGATTGAATTCCTCACACGGACGATGGCTCCCCCTCTGCTGGATGGGGTCGACACCGTCATCTGCTGGCTCGGCCGGCAGATCCTCCCCCTGCGGTACAGCCCGCACAAAATGTGTCAGTATTCGCCTACTCATGGCCTCTCTCCGCGTAAGCGTAGAGAGGTTGCCGGTTGCCGACCTGGCGTTCCGGCTCCGCAGCCTCGTCAAGGCGGGGCTGGTGAAGGCGGTGGAGGGCGTGCCCATGCACACCCATGACAACCCTCCCCTCGAGGTAGATATCTTGCTCCTTGCCCCTTTTTGACTTTGCCGGCTAATCTTGAGTTCCATTAACACTTGTCTTCTTTTTCAGCTCTCCGAATTGGGGGAGGATGACTTGGCTCTCGACTTCTACGAGTCGGAAGCCGGGAAGACGAAGAAGCGCAAGGCATCCGGCGCCGCTTCCTCTACGGTGATTGCCGAGAGAAAGAAACGGATCGCATCGGCTACTGAGCCGGCTCTCGCCAACCTTGGCGAGAACGCGGGGATTAACATCCCCCGAATGTACTCAATTCTGCCTTTAATAGACGACAAACTTCTTCAATACTGGCACCAAATTGATTGTGCTTGCTTTTTATTGACAGGGAAAGGGTCGCAACTTCCCGGTTGACGACCAGGCTTCTTACCAAGGGTAAGCGGCCTCAAGGCAGCTCGCCGGCTACCGTGCTGCCAACTCCTCAGCCCCAAGCCGACAACTTTATGGGCGACGCTCGTCGTCAGCCCCCGGCTTCGGCTTCTGGCGCGCCGCCAAGGACCTCCTCCGCTGACCGCGCACCCAAGACTCCCCTACTTTTCGCTGAGGCTACGGCCGATGAAGCCGCTCAATCGCGCGCCGCCAAGGAAGAGTTGCTGGAGGCGACTGCCGGCGGGTCCCAGAGGGCAGCCCCGACTGCGAGAGGCGGCAAAGTCAGGGACCCTTGGTCCACCTTTAAGGAGGCCAAGGAGTCAGCCTTGGCTTTTGCCAACTTCACCTCCCAGGCCTTCGCCGACTTGGAGGGCGACCTGTCTGTAAGTTTTTACCACTCCGGCATACACATAGTCTTTCCCCCGAGCATTTAGATGGCAGGTCAAAAATAAAAAATTTGACTGCCGGCTTAGTGGTTATTCGACAATATGTTTTATGCCTTTGCTTTGTCCTGCAGGTCCTTGTGTCCGCCAACGTTGAGCTTGTCTCCTCCCGAGTCGAAATAAACCGGCGCTGCCGCGACCTGAAGAAGGAGTGCGAGGCTAAAGTTGGAGGCGGCCCGCAAAAAAGATGAAGGTAGGGTTGATCTTCTTTGCCTTCAGCTATATTTTCGACTTATGTTGCCGTCAATCATTTAGTTAGCGAATCCATAATTGTAGAACTGCTAGACCACGCCCAGGATATACTGAAGGCGTCCACTGACATGCAAGCTCTTATGAATGAAGCTTCTGACTTGGCGGTCGCCAACTTGGCGATGAAGGAGGATCACCAGAAGGAGATGGAGGCCCAGCAGCTGAAATTTGCACAGGAATCTAGCCAGCTTACTAGTGAGCTGGATAGCCTGCGCAAGAAGTTGGCGGAGGCGGAGAAGACGGCTGCCGAGGAAATCTCCAAGCAGACTTCTCGCGCCCAAACTGCTGAGGGCGCATTGGCGGCTCATATGATTGAGCTGTCCGCTTTCCATAACTCGGCCCTTGGTAATTTCTCACTCCTTATTTGATTTTGCCATTTTGCTTAGCCTGAACCAAACTGATGGTTTTATTTTTGATACAGTTCCCGCCGGTTTAGGCGACGACAAGGTTGTCAGCCCCCGCCTGGATCGCCTTGCGCGTCTAGGCGAACTGATCACCGAGACTTTGGCAGCGTCCAAGCGGTTTGCCGCCAAGTTCTTCATCTCCTCCACAGCCAAGAACCGACCGAATTCAGCGACGTGCCCGCCATCTTGGATCAGGCGACCAAACTGCACAAGAGCTCGCTGAAGTTGGCGGCGCGGGGTGGTGGCAAGACTGCACTTGGGCTATTCATGGCGCACTACCCCGAGGCGGAGATAGAAGCCGTCACCGAAGGCATGCCGTCTACATATGAAGACGGCAGCGAGGTCGAGCCGGCCGCTGTTCTGGACAGCGTTGCCGGCTACGCCACGCGTGTTGCTGATATGGTGGATACTTCAATCTTTTACCGGCGCCATCCTGTGCCTGCCGGAGGGGAAGCTGGAGCTGCCGGCACGGCCGAGGCGGAGGGGAGTGACAGTTCCGGGGCTGAAGTTGTCAGCCCCCAAGCCTGATGTAGACGCTCCCCCGAGCCATAGCTTTCTTTCGTTGCCTCCTTCCAGCATTATTTGTCGGCCCCTGAAACAATGCAATTTTGACTTGTAATATTTGTATATACTTTTGTTGTTGCTTTGCTAGGCGGAAACTAGCTGACAAGGTTTATTTTGTCTTTATTTATATGGCCCGCCTTAATTTTACCCTGACTTATATGTTTGACTTTTTGTATGTTGACGAAACCTCAGCCGGTAACTTTAGCTGAAACAACCAGGGCTAAACGATGCGTTTAAAATCAGAGACCAAAGCCAACATGTTGGTGTCAAAGACATACTACTAGGCAAACCACATATAAGTAATCAGAGGTAAAGGAATTAGGCGGCGTAAAAAAGTTTATTTTTGCTTTAGGTTGGCTCGAAAGCTGCAAGTATCTACCAGTTTGAACCTTTGCACGGAGCTAGAAAAATAGGTAACTTAGATACATAGGGGAAATATGATTGCAAGAAAAGACAAAAGATGGCATGCTTCTCAACATAGATGAGGAACCATAGACTTTTATTTCATAATCATATTTAACTTATTACAATTATAAATTGCTAAGTGTAGAAAGGACGTAGCTGCTCAATATTCCAAGGCCGTCTTGTTTGTTCGAACGGATCGTCAATGCCTCTTTTGCGCTTGGTTCCCCTTTTTCCTGCCGCCTTCTTGCGCATTTTCTTTTTGTCTTCGTCGCGGATGTCGGCCAGGTAGTAGGAACCATTGAGCAGCGCCTTTGTGACTATAAACGGTCCTTCCCATGGCGCGGATAATTTGTGCAAGCCTTTCTTTGTCTTGAATTAGGCGGAGAACCAGGTCACCTGTTCGGAAGCTTCGCTTCCGCACTCTCCGGCTATGAAAGCGGCGAAGTTGTTGCTGGTACAAAGCGGAGCGATGGAGAGCGACGTCTCTTTCTTCGTCTAGCAGGACTAGTCTATCCTGTCTTGCACCTTCTACGTCTTGCTCGATGTAGGCTTGAACTCTTGGGGAATCGTATTTCATGTCGGTAGGTAGCACCGCCTCGGCGCCATATACTAAGAAGAAAGGAGTATAGCCGGTGGATCTGTTTGGCGTTGTGCGCAAACTCCATAGTACCGACTGTAACTCATCTGCCCAAGCGCCGGCTGCCCTGTGTAATGGAGCTTCGAGACGAGGCTTAAGTCCTGATAAGACTAGGCCGTTTGTACGCTCTACTTGTCCATTGGATTGAGGGTGTGACACGGATGCCAAATCAAGCCGGATACCTAGATCGCTGCAGTATTCTTCTATGTCGCCTTGAGATAGGTTGCTGCCATTATCAGTGATAATGCTGTGTGGAACTCCAAACCGAGAGATAATTCCCCAGAGGAAATTGGTGGCTGTTCGTGCGTTAAGTTTGCTGATCGGTTTAGCCTCGACCCATTTGGTGAACTTGTCGACAGCGACCAATAGGTGGGTGTACCCACCACGCGCCTTCTTGAAGGGACCCACCATGTCTAAGCCCCAGACCGCGAACGGCCAGGTGATTGGAATCGTCCTCAGTTCCTGTGCCGGCAAGTGAGGTTGACGAGCATACAACTGGTAGCCTTTGCATGTCTTTACGATGTTCTCGGCATCTTCTTTGGCGGTAAGCCAGTAGAAACCTTGACGGAAAGCTTTGGATACAATGGACCTGGCGGAAGCATGATGCCCGCAGGTGCCAATATGTATGTCCTTCAGAATTTCCCGGCCTTCTTCCGGCTGTATGCACCGCTGATAGATGCCGCACGTGCTTCGCTTATATAGCTCGCCTTTTATTATCGTGAATGCCTTGGCTCGCCTTATGATCTGTCTTTTTAGCACCTCATCGTCCTCCGGCAACTTTCTGTCGATTAGGAAATCGAGATATGGGACTGTCCAATCCGGCTGTGTCAAGTAGACAGCGAGACTTGTCGCTTCTACCGGTTCTCCTGCATCGGGGTCCATCAAGTCGGCGCCTTTAATGGATGGCTTGTGCAAATGTTCCAGGAAAATATCTTTTGGTACCTTTTTGCGTTCTGATCCTAGTCTTGCAAGTGTGTCTGCCGCCTCGTTCTCAGCTCTTGGAACATGCCGGACTTTGTAGCCCGCGAAGTTTTTTGCGAATTCGTCAACTTTGGCTCTGTATGCCGCCATTGTTGCGCTTTTCGCATCCCATGTTCCGCTTACTTGCTGCGCAACCAAATCTGAGTCGCCATAACAGAGGATTCTTTTGACGCCTAGGTCGTTTGCCACGTGTAACCCATGAAGCAAAGCTTCGTACTCGGCAATGTTGTTGGTTGTTGTGAAGTGGATTTGCAACACGTAGCTAAGCTTGTCACCTTTAGGCGTGCGTAGCACGACTCCAGCCCCCGAGCCTTTGAGCATCTTTGATCCGTCAAAGTGCATGACCCAATATTCTGATTCGGGGAGTGTCGTTTCCTCCATGGCCTCTGTCCAGTCGGCGACAAAATCTGCAAGCGCTTGAGACTTAATGGCGGTCCGTGGTTTATAGACTATATCAAAGGCGGCAAGTTCGATGCCCCATTTGGCAACTCGACCTGTTGCCTCTGCATTGTTGATTATGTCTCCCAACGGTGCCTTGCTGACCACTGTCACTGTGTGTTCCTGGAAGTAATGCCTAAGCTTTCTAGCGGCGAAGAATACACCATAAGCCAGCTTTTGGTAATGCGGATACCTCTGCTTGGAGGCGGAGAATACTTCACTGACAAAGTAGACCGGTCGTTGCTCACACGTCGCGGCTTCGTTCTCCTTTCTTTCCACAGCCAAGACAACGCTTGCAGATTTATCTCCTTTCCTATAGCCTTGCGTCTCTCATATCCAAAGCGTCTTGTTGCTTGCTTCACCGGCTTGGATCCTTTTATGACGTTGAGTGAGTGCTCGGCAAGTTCCCTCGGTACACCAGGCATGTCGGAAGGCGACCATGCAAAGATGTCACGATTCTCACGGAGGAACTCGACGAGCGCGCCTTCCTATTTGCTGTCAAGGTTGGAGCCGATGACAACTTGCTTAGACTTGTCACCTGGGATGAGGTCCGCCTTTTTGGTGTCTTCTGAAGCTTCGAAGGTCTTCTTGACATCAATCTTTGGCTTTGGCATGGAGTTGTCTGAATCCGCCCCGAGCAGCGCGAGTTCTTCCTTGTGGATGACGGCTTCTTCAAAGGCGGCCATGCCACGCTCGCACTCCTTGGCTTTCTTGAAGTTTCCGGAAATCGTGATGGTTCCGTTCTCCCCCGGCATTTTAAGCTTGCTGTATATGTAGCACGGCCTTGCCATGAACTTGGCGAAAGACGGTCGTCCGAAGATTGCATGGTAGGCGCTTTTGAAGGGGACAACTTCGAACCGGAGGAACTCTGAGCGGTAGTTCTCTTTTGGTCCGAAAGTTACTTCAGCCTAATGCTCCCCATTGACTTTGCTTGCCTGTCGGGCACTATGCCGTGAAAAGTGAGGTTGCTGTGGTCCAGCTGATCCTCTGATAGGTTCATGCGGCTTAGTGTGTCATAGTACAAGATGTTGAGGCTGCTGCCACCATCCATGAGTACCTTTGTGAGTCTGAAGTTGTCGACAATGGGATCGACGACGAGGGCGTACTTGCCTGGGTGAGGAACATGATCAGGGTGGTCGGACCGGTCCCAGGTGATCGTTGCTTCCAACCAGTTCAAATACTGAGGGACGTCCGGCATTGTCGCGTTGAGTTCGCGCATTTCCGCCTTAGCCGAAGGCGTGCCGACAAAGCACACAAGAGATTCCTTGACCTTCGGATATGGCTTCTTTTTCTTGGCGGCCGCGTCATCCTCGCTTGAGATAGACATGTCGTCGTCATCCTCATCCTCCTTGTTGTCTTTCTTGTCGTTCTTCTTTGACTTCTTTGACTTCCAGCCGACTGTGGGGTCCTTTTGGAAGTCGTCCATGAAACGACACTCGCCAAGCATATGGTTGACCTTGCCCAATGAGGAGTGGATGGGACATGGTATAAGTTTTGCCTGTTCATAAGTGATTCGCGCCGCCTTAGGCCCTGAGCCGGCGTCGCGACCATCTTTCTTATTCTTCCACTTCTTTTTGCCGGCATTCCCTTGGAATGCTACAGCTACCTCGTTGGAAGGTCCGGCTTTGTCATCTGCCGCCTGCTTGCGCTTGTTGTTCCGCTTTGGTATGATGTTGACGTCTGGGTCATCGTCCCGGGCGTCGTTATCCGCCGCCGCGTATTGGGCGGCTAGGTTGAGCATCTCACCAAGGTCCGTGATTTTCTCGCGGACAAGCCGATGACGGAGCAAGGACTTCTTCTGCAGGCCCGTGTAGAAGGCGTGGATAGCTTGTGCGTCCGAAACACCATGACAGTTGGCTTTTTCGGATATCCAACGGCTGACAAAATCTGTCATGGTTTCTTCCAGCTTTTGGATACAGCGTTGCAAATCCGTGTAGGTATTTGGACGCTTGTATGTTCCTTGGAAGTGCTGGGAGAAAACCTTTTCCATGTCGTACCAGCTATGGATAGACTTTTCAGGAAGGTTGTCGATCCAAGCTCTTGCCGTGCCCTCCAACATGAGAGGTAGGTAACGGACGGCAATTAAGCTGCTCCCGCCGGCAATTTCTATGGCCATGGCATAGTCGGCTAGCCATGAATCCGGCTTAACGAGGCCGTTGTACCTAGAACAGTTTTTTGACACTGATGTCATGTCCTTAGGGAACGGCTCTTGCGGATGGCGTCACCAAAGCACTTTGGTCCAGAGTATAGCGGCTCCTTTCCTCTTGCTATGTCTTGTAGGCGGTGTCGTGCGTCTTTTGGATCGAGCTGCCGCGCGCCTCTGTTTGCGTCTGGCTCGTCCTGCGCTGCCCGGCTTATGCTGCGCCTGGGTCCTTCTGCCTCCTCTTTCTTCTTGCTGCTGGTGCTACGCTGCGGAGACCGGCTTCGACCTCTTCTGGGAGGGTCGTTGCCGACATCTTTCCTAGGCGGCGGCCTATTGTTCCGGCTACCGCCGTTGTCGCGTCTTGGCTGGGATGGAGGTGGCAGGTCTCCTCTGCTTCATGTCCTTGAATTCTCGTCCCGCCTTGGCTTTGGCGGTGGCGTCTTCTTTGGAGGTGGCGTTGCCTTCCTTTTGTCGCCATGGCTACTGGAGCCAGACGGGCCTTCGGGGTCGCCGCCAGGTGCAGCTTTGCACTTTCCTGACTTAGACTCTAGGTCTCCCCCGCGAGCATCCGCCATGTGGCCGTAGGAATCAGCGCGAGCTTGTTGTTCTAGGGCCTTGCTTACGAAGTGTCTTGCATTGGCCAGCTTTTCCTCCGCCGTGTAAGTGTTGTCGTCCAGGGTATCTAGCGCGGCGGCCGCGTTGAGGACGGGGGTGCAGAAGACAACATCTCCCCTTCTGTCCACGCGCTGTGGTGCCGTACGCCAGTCGAACCCGAGATCTTGAGCCGCTGTCGTTGCTTGTGTTGGCGGCTCCTTGCCACGGCGGTTTTTTGATGACCTTTTCTCCTCAAAGAGTTTTCGGCTTGTTTTGGCCGACATCTTCTCCTGTTCTTTCTCGATCTTCTTCGCAAGGCTCTCAACGTGCTCCTCTCTTTTTCGCAGGAAGTCAGAGTGCTTAAGCATGTTAATCCTAAGCTCTTCCACTTTGTCAAGTGGGGTGTCTTTATTCACCGGATTATTCATGATCTCGTCTACTTCTTTGATGACGGAGAGCAAATCCGTGGATTTGCTGCTGCCGCCTTTCTCGAGGCCAGTTTTCTTCTTTACGCGCACCTTGTCGGAACTTTCAATGAGTCGACCGGCAGTGGTGTCGCCGGCATCTTCCGACGGCTTGTTTTGCACTTCCGAAGTAACTGGGGTTGTCTCGTTACCGACAACAACCATCATAGCCAGCTTGTCAGGCATGTCAGTATCCGCTGTGCCCTCTGAAGGAGCCGGATTACCACTGGAAAAGCGGGTTTTGATCTTCTCTTCGAAGAGACTAGCATCATCATCAGAGTCAGAGTCTACATTGACTTGAACGGTAGATCTGGATCCGGCATCTGACATCGCATCCTCCTGGAGAGCAGGGAGGATTGACTCAGGATCGTTGTTTTCCGGCTGGGAGTCTGGTCCCAGTCTGACAACTCCGACGAAGTGGAAATCAGATTCGGCCGACTCCTGGGAGAAGGCGGATTCAGATCCATCTTGTCGGTCGACTGCTTGGTCGAAGGGTTGGTGGGTGGGGTTGTAGAAACGCGGTAGGCCGTACGCCTCTGGCGTATACCCGATGAAGACGTCGATCCCTCCGATCGGTACGATTGCGCATCCGATAAGGTAGTCGTCCGCCGGGAGCCAGGACTCATCCGAGTTGACGTAGCTGTGGCCGCCATACCTTGTGACGCGACCGACGGCGATCTGCTTGCCCACGCTGCCAAGTGTTCCCGCCTGGAACGTGACGCCAGGAACCTTATGCCGCACGGTGGGCGCCAACTGTCGTGGTATCGACATAATTGATAGGAGACGGGGGTCCTCTAGCCTATGTATGGATTGTGGGGAAGAAGGTTGGTGTCGTCGAGGACGGGATTGAACACGGCGAGTTTACCCAGCTTCGGATCCCACAGCGGTGGCGACATCCTACGTGCTGCTATAATTCACTATGAGGCAATAGCCGTGAACAGGTTACAATGTATATGATGCGTATTGAAGCGTCTGCCCTAAAGGCTCCCTGGTGGCTGGCTTATATAGGCGGCCAGACCCCAGGGTACAAGGCAAGTACTTGTCCGGCAAGTAAACAGAGTCCTAGACCTAGCCGGCTTAGTTGCCGCCTTCCGTCTTGGGCTTGGTGGCTTGATGGGCTTCGGCCTTCCGCCTTCCTTGGACCGTCCGCCTACTTCCTTGTATGTCAGCTATCTGGGCCGCCCGGCAGGCTTCAGCCTTACCACCCTTGGGCCACCCTGGACTAGCCGGATTAATCCATGTTGGTTACACCCCTAGTTGATATATCCCCAACAGGCGGGAGCACTTCGTCTGTGTTTATAGGCATGGCCTCTTGAGGCTGCTTTATGGATGCCTTGATGAGCCTCTCTTCAAAGACGCCTGTCAGTTGAGGTTGCCTCCTTGATGCGCGCTTGGCGATGTTGTTAGCCTCCTGATTTTCCTTCCTCGGGATGTGCATGAGTTCCAGGCCCCTGAAGTGCTTCTCAAGCCTGTGGACCTCTTCAAGGTATGCGGCCATGTGGTCGTCCTTGGCCTTGTAACTCTTGTTGGAGAAGTTTACGAGCAGGTTGGAGTCGCCCTTGATGAGTAGGTGCTTGATGCCTAGAGCGATGGCGGCATGTAGGCCGGCGAGCATGCCCTCGCACTCAGCAATGTTGTTGGAGATCTTGTCGATTCCGAAGCACAGCTAGACAACATAATAGAGCTTGTCACCCTTAGGTGAGATCAGGACAACGCCAGCCCCACCATGGCGGCAAGCGAAAGCTCCGTCGAACTTCATGGTCCAGTGGCTGGGCATTTTGTCTCCTGAGGGTTCTGGCTCTTCTCCTAGAGGCTCTTCAGGGGTAGGATCAGTCCATTCGGCGACAAAGTCTGTCAGCGCTCTCCCTTTGATTACCCTTGTGGTATCGAAGCGCAAATTGAATGGTTATAGCTATATGTTACATCCTGCGACACGATCTGTGGCGTTAGGGTTGCGCAGGATCTGCTCAAGGGGGAATGAGGTAACCACGGTGATGGGGTGCCCCTGGAAGTAGTGTCGCAGCTTTCTTGAGGCGATGAGGAGCGCAATGAGAAGCTTTTGTTGCATTGTGTATCGTTCCCGAGCATCCCGCAGTACTGTACTGACGAAGTAGACATGATGCTCGACAAGTGTTGTCAGTTTAGGTGGGGTGCTGTCTGCCTGGAGAGGCTCTACAGGGCCCTCAAGGGGGTTGGCCTATGGAGGCTCTTCAGGCTCCTTGGCGAGATCAGCCTGTGGAGGTTTACTTGGGGCAGGCTCCGCTTGTGGCTCTGGGCCTGGCGCTGGGTTTGTGGGGCCTGCCCCCTTGTCTAGCTCTTCGTCAGGCGGTTTTTGCTTTGGAGTGGTTGCGCTCTTATTGTGGAAGACTGGCTCTTCTCTTTCTGCCACCAGGACTGCGCTGGCAGTCTGTGGAGTGGCTGATAGATACAGCTTCAGGTGCTCGCCTGTCCTTTGGGCAACCATGACTGGTGGGCAGGCCAAGTACCTCTTCAAGTCCTCAAAAGCTTTTTCCGCTTCAGGCGTCCACTTGAAAGTGCCAGACCTCTTCATGATCTTAAAGAAGGGCAGGGCTCTCTCGCCGAACTTGGAGATGAAGCGGCCCAAGCTGGCCATGCAGCCTGCTAGGCGTTGCATTTCCTTGAGCCGGCGAGGAGGTTGCATTTCCTCTATTGCCTTGATCTTGTCAGGATTTGCCTCTATGCCACGGTGGGACACGAGGAAACCAAGCAATTTTCCTGAAGGCACTCCGAAGACGCCCTTGGCGGGGTTAAGCTTGATGTTCACCTTGCGCAGGCAGGCGAAGGTCTCTTCAAGATCCTGGAGGAGATTATCTCCCTCTCGAGACTTGACGATGATGTCATCGACGTAAGCCTCTGCCCATTTGATCGCCAAGTGCTATCCTCATGAGCCTTTGGAAGGTGGCGCCAGCGTTTTCCAGGCCGAAGGGCATGCAAACATAGCAATACACGCCACAAGGGGTGAGGAATGTCGTCTTCTCCTCGTCTTCCTTAGCCATTTTGATCTGGTGATAACTAGAGAAGGCATCGAGAAAGCAGGGGAGGTCGCAGCCTGCCATGGAGTCCACAATCTGGTCAATTCTTGGCATGGGATAAGGATCCTTGGGGCAGGCCTTGTTGACATTAGTGTAATCGTTGTAGAGGTGGCTTCCTCCGGCGGGTTTTGGGATGACCACGCCGTTGGAGAGACAAGTGGGGTGCGCGACTTCGCGAACGACATTTAACTCTTTTAGCTTCTCGACCTTTTTGACGATGAATGCTTGCTTCTCGGGGGCTTGCTTTCCTGCTTTTTGCTTGACGGGGCGTGCGTTTGGACACACGGCTAAGTGGTGCTCAATCACCTCCCTCGGTACACCGGACATATCTGACGGAGTCCATGCGAACATGTCAGTGTTTTCCCAGAGGAAGACGACGAGCGCGATTTCCTATTTGGGAGGCAGAGCAGCGCCAATGGTGACGCTAGCCCCCGAGCCCTCAGCCCCCGAGCCCTCAGCCCCCGAGCTGCTAGAGCTTAGAGAGACCTTCTTTGTAGCGGCTGGCTCCTGGGAGAACAACTGCTTCTTCTTCTTGGGTCTCTCGAGAGGCTCCATGTCCTCATCAGCAGGGAATTCCATGGCGGCTGCCTTGTAGGCTGTCTCGACAGCGCGCGTAGCATCCAAGACATGTCCACGGATGGTGATGGTGTCAGCGCTGCCGGGAATCTTGACCATGTTGTAGGCATGATGTGTGACGGCCATGAACTTCGCGAGGGCGGGGTAGCCGAGGATGGCGTTGTACGGCAGACCGATGTGTGCAACGTCAAAGTCGATGTGCTAAGTGCGGTAGTTTTCCTTGTTGCCAAAGGTGACGGCAAGCCTGACCTGCCTAGAGGCTCGATTGAGCCGCTCGTGACTCCCGTGAAGGGCCTAGAGGGCATGAGCCGCTCGTAGGGTACTTGAAGCGCTTCGAACGTCTCAATTGAGATGACATTCAGGCCTGCACTGCTGTAATAGCCCATTTGTAACTTTCCAAAAATATGTGGTTGGTTGTGCAATAAAATGTTGAATCATGTCATCATTTACATACGTGGTTGCATTTAATTAAATATGATTGCATCAACATCTTTTTTTCCAATTTAAGTTCTTATTTTGAATTCAAATGCTTTTCAAATAAATTCAAATGAAGTTTCAAATTATTCATAAATAATTAAACCAGATATTAAATGACTATTTTGAAACTACTAAAAATTGTGTAAAAGTGTTGTCATGTTTTGAACCTCCAAAGTGTCGTCGTCCTCGTACGGACGAGGAGTTTGAGCTCCCTTTCCACCGTGGCTATGGACACTGCCTCTGCCTCCCGCCCCCACCTCGCTGCCCCACTCCTCTCCTCTCCTCTCCTTTTTAATCCGTGTCGCATCGGCCCCGGGACAGAAACCCTAACCCTAGCCCCCTCCGCCGCCGGGTCTCTTTCCTTGCCTCCTCCACCCGAAACCACCGGAGCGGCCGCCGCCGCGTCGCCGCAGTCCTTCCTCACTCTGTCGCCCCCACACCAAGCACCCCCGACGAACACCGCGGTGAACTCCGGCCCCCTTTTTCCCCCTCTCCTCCGTTTGGGTAGTCGCCGGAGAGATCGAACCGTCCACGCCTCCGGTTATGTCCATAGTGCCGCCGGCGTCGAGGACGAACACGACGCTCCGACCTCCGTTCCTGGCGTCGGAGCTCGAAAACGGGTTTGCCCACACCCACTGCACACGCACGCCAGGGTAAGCCATGGAAACAAAATTCGAATTGGAGGTCATTTGTTCCTGGCTTCCTTAATTCTTCTGGGTAACTCAGACATTGATGTCATTCTCAGCATGGATTGGTTGAAGGCCAACAAAGCTAAGATAGACTGTTCCACAAAGACTATAACTCTTTCTCATCCTTCTGGACAGATAGTCCATTCGCCAAATCAAACCTCTTCAGCTCAGCTTTTTGCCCTCAATGTTCATCCTCTACCTGCTATGCAAGATATACCGGTGGTCCGAGACTTTCCAGACGTTTTTCCTGAAGAATTGCCAGGCATGTCGCCTGACAGAGCCGTGGAGTTCTTTATTGAAATAGAACCTGGCAGTACTCCTATCTCCAAACGTCCTTACAAGATGGTTCCCAAAGAACTGGATGAACTTAAGAGACAGCTAGAGGAGTTGGAAAGTAAAGGTCACATCCAACCTAGTACTTCTCCTTGGGGTTGTCATACTCTGTTTGTCAAAAAGAGGGACACGACTGAGCGACTGGTTGTTGACTACCGTCCTCTAAACAAGAAACCATCAAGAACAAGTATCCCCTTCCTCGCATCAATGACCTGTTTGATCAACTCGCTGGTGCTAAGGTTTTCCCCAAGTTGTACTTGAGGTCAGGTTATAACCAGATCAAGATCCGCAAAGAAGACATTCCTCAGACAGCTTTCACCACTCGTTATGGTCTCTACGAATACACTGTCATGTCTTTCGGTCTCACAAATGCTCCGGTGACTTTCTCACGTCTTATGAACTTCGTTTTCATGGAATACCTCGATAAGTTCGTGGTAGTCTATCTCGATGACATTCTTATCTATTCCAAAACCAAAGAAGAACACGGAGAACATCTATGTCTTATCTTGTTGAAACTCCGAGAACATCGTCTCTACGCCAAGTTCTCCAAATGTGAATTCTGGCTTCCTAAAGTATCCTACCTTGGTCATGTCATCTCTTCTGAAGGCATTTCTATTGATCCAGAAAGAGTGAAGGCCATTGTGGAATGGTTGCCTCCTACATCGGTGAAACAAGTCAGGAGTTTCCTTGGCATGGCTAGCTATTGCCGTCGATTTGTTGAGAACATCTCCAAAATCGCTAAGCCTCTCACCGATCTTACCAGGAAGGATAGAAAGTTTCTTTGGACTCCAAAGTGTGATGAGAGCTTCAATATCTTGAAAGCTAAACTCACTTCTACTCCTATTCTAGTTGGCTCAGATACTTCCAACCGTTATCACATGTACTAGATAGATAGATCCTGGCTAGTTAGGGTGTTCATACGCTAGAAAAATTATTGTTTTCTGCACCGGAACACCTTCAGCCTCTACTAAGACTAGTTCATTGTGCGATTGATGATCGAGGTTTCCCGATCATGTGACATGGCGTCAGTTGGCAATGAAGTCCTATCGTTGGTAGAACGATGTGATGGACATACTGATACATCCAAAACGTATCTACCTTCCCGAACACTTTTGCTATTGTTTTACCTCTAATTTGTGTGTTTTGGATGCAACTAACACGGACTAACGTTGTTTTCAGCAATATTACCCTGGTGACTTGTTTTTGTGCAGATATATCAACTTCGGAGAAAAAACCCAAAATCCAAACAGAAGTTATTTTCCATCCGAGAGGGACCAGGAACCACGAAGACCAACCAGAGGGGAGCCACGAGGACACCACACCACCTGGTGGCGCGGCAGCCTCCTGCCCTCGCCAGAGGGTGGTGTGACTGACTCGGTCACGCCCTCGCGCCCCCCATGCGCCGCTTTTCCAGAGAAGTCCTAAAAACATCGGGGGGTTAGACACTTTTCCAGAGAAGTCCACCGTGCGCCGCTTCCATCGTGAACCCTAGTTCGAGGACCAGAAGTCTCTGTTCCGGCACCCTGCCGGGACGGTGAATCGAAGGGGATCATCGCCTTCGTCATCTCCACTGCCTCTCCATCAACCATCCATGTTTCCCCCATCCATGAGTGAGTAATTCACCGATGTAGGCTTGAGGGGATGGTAGGGATTGGATGAGATCACTCATGTAATAGCTTTAAGATTGTTAGGGCATAGTGCCTAGTATCCGTTATCGGTGTTTTACGTCATTGTTGCAACTTGTTATGCTTAATGCTTGACACTAGGGCCTGAGTGTGTAACATCCCAACATTTTTTAATGTTCAAAAATCACTATATTTAAAACTTTTGTTTTGATTAAAATAAAATATTAAAATACATAAGAAAACCAACTATAAAAGACTACAAACATATTGAAAGGGTTTAATATTTCAAATATCTTAGTTTAACATTATTTTCAAAAGCTGTTTCAAGTTAAACATTTTATTATCCATTGTATTTCTTAAAACCTCAACATCTAATTTGACAAATGTGTTACAAACTTTCAAACCATTTTATTGAAATAAAAAGTGTTTCCAATTAAGCATGGCATTAACTTAAATTACTTTCAATAATTTTCAAAACATAAAATGATGAATATATTCTATATAAGAAATGAATTAAACCTAAAATCATTTCCAAAGTTGTTTTATGAAGTTTTCAAATGAATTACCTTAATATAAAATATAATGGTGCACAAAATAAAATTGAATTAAAATTTTAATCCATTATATTTTATATTACTTTAAAAATATTTATATTCTATTATTCTACTGTTATGCCAAAATAAAGATGAATGATTACAGTAAAATGAGTTTTAATAACTTGATTTCAAACATATTTGAATATGGGTATTTTATAAATTTTATTTAGCAAAAAGAAAATTTAATTAAGTTATAATTTCAAAATTTAATCGTATTAAACCTATAGTTCAAAATTATTAATTTAAAAAGTTTCCAAAACATGTCCACTGATGTTTTAAAACATAGATATGAATACTCCCTCCATTCCGTAATATAAGGTGTCTAAGGTGTTTGCACGGATATTAACACGTTAGTATTTTACATGCGGTGGACTCATTTTCTCCTGATAAAATTCGAGAGAGAGGAATCTATAATAGTCATAAATTGAAAAAAATAACTCAAATTCCTCCATTCAAGATTGTGACTCATTTTTTGATGAGTAA
Organism: Poa annua; assembly: GCA_026929855.1. NCBI lineage: Eukaryota > Viridiplantae > Streptophyta > Magnoliopsida > Poales > Poaceae > Poa > Poa annua. The sequence continues at coordinate 181,998,531 of CM049426.1, forward strand.
AATTGTCTATAAATTGCAATACACCTTATATTTTGATTTTTTTCTCAAAACCTTAGACACCTTATATTAAGAAACGGAGGGAGTACAAATTTATAGAAATTAATTTGACTTCATTTGGACATTTAAATCAAAAGATATGAATTAAATAAATAAAACAGAAAAGAAAAAGAAAATACCTGGATGACATCATCGCTGACATCATTATCTTCTTCCTCCGGCGAAAATCACGGCCGAGATTCCTTTCCCGAATTCTTTCCAAAATACGGCGCATTCTTCGCAAATTGGTTTCCCTCTCCTGCCCCTACTTAAACCCTGCATTCTCCTCTTCCTTTTGCCCCAAACCCTAGCCCCTCAGACGCCGCCAGGCCGCCGGAAAAGCTCGCCGGAGCTCCATTGCTACCGCCGCCATTTTTCTCCTTCCCCGGCGAGGTAATCGCACCCCGAGCCCGAGACCGACCCCCTCCTCCTCCCCGCGTTCTTGCGCACCGGCTCATGCCCTCGTGCAACTATTTTTGTGTAGAGAAACGAGCAAACAAGATCGACCCGAGGACGTCGGCACCGCCGCATCTTCCCCACCGTGTCCGACCGCTCCAGGAGGAATTGCGCGACGCCGTCGCCTCCATCGTATCCCCCACGACTCACCGCGTCTAGAGCTGCTCTCCGCGCGTCCGGGGAGACACTACATCGCCGAGGCCATCCACGCCCGAGCCGCCGCCACAGTCTTCAACCTCTCCGGCCATCGGCGCCGCCACGGTGAGGTCTCCTTCTCCCAGAGTCGTCCGATCTTCAATCTGCGGCCAGGATTAGATCGTAGAAGCGAATGGGTACAGACAGATCTGGACCGCCAGATCCAGATCTGACGGCCTAGATCTATCCACTTAACCACGTCAGCGCTGACTTAGCATGCTTAGTCAGCAGCCACGTCAGATCCAGTCAGCGCCCAGTCAACATATCTGGCACTTTTGCAGAAAAGCCCCTGCATATTCAAACCTTCATAACTTTTTAACCACAACTCCAAATTTGACAAATTTTATATTTTTGGAAATCCCTTTACATGTAGAATATTTTAGAACTGTAATAATTCAAATTTGACTAAGTTTAAAATATTCAAATTTCAAATGGAAGATTTGAGTATATTTGTCATAACTTAAATCTATAATTCCAAAAATTGCAAATAAAATTGTTTTAGAAACTTTGGAATATTTGTAATTTGATGCCTCTGTTATAAAATATTTTTGAGTATTATTTTGATGATTTGATAGTTATATATTTAAATTGAATAATTTGAATATTTTTAACATAACTTGTAATAGAAACATTATTTTTGATTTAATCCAATTGCTATAAATTTATTTAAATCCCCTCACTCTATTAACCACTATTTATAAAAAAAATTGTTACTTTATTAAAAGACATAAAACTTTAATCTATATGGTTTCCTTTTATTATATTTTGTTAAAATAGAAATTAATTAAATTGCATTAGCATAATTGTTTCTTGTGATTAAAAATTGCACTTCATGCATAGCATATTTTATTTTGTAGTTATACTTCCCATAGGAAAACTCCTCCATTATTTTTTCTAAGTTAGAAGTATTTTCAACTTAGCATTTTGGTAAAGTGTTATACACGTAGACACTTATGATTTTCAAAATGGAGCTAGAAGGCCAATGAAGGACTTAGCCAAAACAAGACTTCAGAAATGTCTTCAAGGAGTAGAAGCACTTAGAAGAAAACCAAGAAGAAGTTCTTCAAGACCAACCAGCAATATTTTCTAAGTCTTGCTTCCTCTCTCTCTATTCTCCCTTATTCTATTAGACCTCTGGATGACTTAGTTATATTCAAGACTAACTTGGAGGCTATCAACACCATCAAGTCTTCAAAGTCTTCAAGTCTACAAAATTGCAATGAAGTCATCACATCAAGAAGAAAAGGAAGCAAGGGGAAGATTCTACATTCTTCTTTCTATCTTTTCCCTCTTTCCTAATCTTGTTTTCACTTTAGACATAAACAATTTTGATCATGTTATTATCATCTTTGAAGTTTGTTGGATCCTAGCGGCATAGTGAGATGAAGCGGCCTGGAGACTAACCTTACATGTCCACGTACATGAGACCTGGTCCACAACTGTGGCTGGCCGGGTGTCTGTCTCTCTCACTATAGTGAATATCCAATTTACAAAGAGTTGATAATAATTGTTGATCACCTCAAAGAATAGAGTTAGTATTTTTCGAAGTATTTTATGCACATCATGGCTAAGCCATTTGAGTGCTTAGCTAAGATGAATTATAACAAAGTTATTTTATCCAACTTATGACCTCAGTCCTCAGTCATTTTGACCAACATTTTCCTTTCATTAACTTCAAAGATTTTCATGGCATAACATGCATCTCTAGTCCTTAGAAATAATTTGCATATCATGCATGACATGTTTTCCTTAGAAGTTTATGAAACATGTTTGTTCATTATGTATGCTAGTATGTGTTGTGTTGTTTTGTTTTATGACTGTTGTATTGTTGTTTGTTTATATTGTTTAGACTGAACGGAGAGTCCCGAGTAACGTTGAAAAGAGTTTGTGAGCAAAGACATCATCCAAAGGCAAGTGGCACACCTCATAAACCTCCTACTATTTTCTATATGCATTACTTAGTGTATTTTTATATAAGCATGTGTAGGATAATATTGCTATGCTAAACCTGTGTAGAAATTCCTTATTCCTGTGTCTAGGTTCCTATGCAATACTTAGTAGAATTATTGATGCTATGCAAATGTTTTTTTGTGAAAATTTAAATTCTTCTAAATTAAGAATGAAACATTTGGGTGGTAAAAGTATGTATGGAGTCGAGTTGAGTGGCTACTCAGGCCCATGTCTATGGTTCCTGGAGTACGTGCACTTCTGAACGGCCACCCAGGAACAGAGGAATCTGAAGAACTCCGAGTAACGATTGCTGCAATCGAGTGCAGCCATTGCCGTATGGGCTCTGGCTTGATCAATTATGTTGCGTGGACTCTCTCCGGCTTGACAAGCAGATGTAGAGGGTGTTAGGTGGAACGGGTCAAGCCAGGTGGGAGGGAAAATGTTTCGGAAAGATCTCGTCTCATTCTTCTCCTTTTCCTTATCACTATAAGTGTGTAAATGATAGTTTGGGTTGAATGGGTACAATGGTGAACGTGCACAACCTCTGCAGAGTGTAAAACTAAGTACTTAGCCGTGTCCCCGGTACGGACAATTTGAGCAGCTGATCACGGACGTCAACGGAGCATTCCACCATTCCATCTTCAAAATTAAAACTTGATGGGTGAACAAGGGTAGAATGATACAGTGGTTTTCATGCCACGAATGTCTCAAATAGAAGAAAAGTGTTTTCCAAAGAGTTAGGAAAAACTGGATTTATTCAAAATAGCCTTGAACTCCACCAGCCAAATAAGCATATAGGTTATAAGACTTATTCCACTAAGTGTCCACCATAGTGTCACTTGCCAGACTCCATTTTAAATGGAGTCTAACCCACGTTGTTGCAATATTTTTCTTATTGCAGATTGATCAGTTGACGAGTGAGGTTTTGTTTAGAGGTTTCGAGTCTACAACCAACATGTTTTCGCATGTGGCAACATGAAGTTGATGGAGACTCACTGCTATTGTATTTCCGCTGTTTACTCTTCCAAAGCTAGCTTTATGCTATGCAACTTGTATTGAATATTTTGTAAGTCTGGATCATCGATGTAATAAAATTGATACTTTGTTGTGATATTACATCGTAAACTGTGTGTGCAATCGAATCGATCCAGGAATTTTCACTATACACAGGTATCTGCCTTATTTTAAGTGCAGGTACGCTACAGATGGTATCAGAGCACTGTGTTGCCTGTAGGTTCGAAACCCTAGGTTTGGGTAGAAATAGGATTTGACCATAGGATTCAAAATCTATTTTATTCAGTTTTCTGAAAACAAAACTTTTTATTTTGTCTTCCTCATACTCTCATCTACTATCAACCTTCTGAAAACATCTTATCTTTTCTAGATGACCATGTTCTTATAGTCTAAGTCTTATTCTACTGCTTCATATGGAAAGGCTTCAATTCAACATGAAGTTCTACATGCATGGAAGACCACTAAAGAACCAAAATTTGGCATACACTTCGAAGATATCCAAGAAAGTTGAACAAGAACTTGAAGCACCCACGAAGGAGATATGTAACATCCTAGGATTTTTCAAATTCTGAAAAATCAGAAAAATTAAAAACTTTTTGAAAACTATTTGTATGTCAATTTGAAACAAAATTCATGCATGCATTCATCATTTTCTTGCATTGTTTATATTTGAAATTACAATGGTTGAAATACTATTTCCAGTTGAAAATCTATTTGAGAAAATATTAAAAACAAAATAATGATTATGCTATTTATCTTATTTTACTTTAATATTTTGATTGTAATTATTAGAAATAATTATTTTCATATGTTCACAATTGTGGTACCAAATTTTATTTATCCATAAATAAATTAATTAAATTTCTATTTCCAAATTTGACAAAAGTGTCAAATTTGCATTAAATCAAATATTTAAAATTAATATTTTAAAAAAGTGGTCAAAACATGTCCATAAATGTTTTAAAATAAAGATATGATTTTTAGAAATTTTTAGAAATTAATTTCACTTAATTCGGAGTTCTAAAACAAAAGTTATGAAAGAAATGAGAAAAAAAACGAATCGGGCCCAGCCGACCGGACCAAACTGGGCCGAACCGAACCGAGTGTTCGTATCCAACTCAAACTCTGAAAATTCGTTTTTCCAACCACCTTTCATTGAAACACGTTTATCTCGAGAAATATAACTCTAAATCCGGATCCGCTTGATCCTACGCGTTCACAACTCCGATCGCTATCTATTCCACCATCCCTCCGCCTATATAAACCCCTGTAGCCGCTGGTATCTCTTTTACTCTTTTCGTTCCACCGAAACCCTAATGAGCGAAATAGTATTTCTTCGTACGACGAATAAAACCATCTCCAATCGCGACGGGGCCTTAATCATTGTTGTAGATCTCGTCGATACCTTTCCATCCCAATAAGTTTCAACTCTTTTCATCAAGTGTGGAGGAAGAATTTCGAATCGTCATCCATCAGATCTGAAGTACTATTTCTCAGATCTCTTCGCGCTCATTGTGTCAAATCGAAATTCCTCCGGTGAAAAGGTAGATCTACTCTATATCTACAACTTTCCTGTTGACAACTTTTTATTTTAACGTACGTAATTTTCTTTATAATACAGATCGTGTTTGATGTTGTTCGAGTAACCAAACCATCTCAAAAGTTTGGGACGACAAAACGAAAGTTGTTTCCCTGATCAAGACCTTTCTTTTGGCCCAAGCCTCACCTCTTTTGGTTCAGCGAGCTGAGAGATATTCGCATTTAAAGTTTCGGACCAGAAAGGTATTTTGCGATTTGTGACCAATATATTCATCCACTTATGTTATAATTGTGATAATTAGAAAGAGCACGTAATTCTCTACAACTTTCGTTAAGAGTATTTTTCCATCCGAGCAACTTTATTTTTTGTCAAATTCGTAGTCAAATCCCAGTCAGCCTGCCACCACGTCTGCGGACAAAGTCAACAGTCAGCCGAAGACCCGACAGTTTTGCAGAAAAATCCTAAATTTTAAATCTATCACTACTTTTTATTGGTTCGGTCAAATTTTACAAATAAAATATTTTTGGAAAGCTTATGACACGTAGAAACTTTTGACATCATTATTTTTATGTTTTGTCAAATTAAAATTTGTTTAAATTCAAAAGTGGCATTAATGGTAAATTGAACATAACTTCAAATTTGAAATTTAAAATTTGTCAAACTCTTTTGCTATAAATTTGAATGTCTAATTTTTGGCAGTAGTATTTTTTCTACTAATTTTTGTAGAATAATTTTCTATGATTTTATAATTAATATTGTTTAAATACTTATAAGTGTTGTTTTAATGATTAAAATTGATTAAAAAATTATTAAAATTTATTTTCATCATCTATTCGAGTTATAAAGTACTTAGTCATATTATGACCACTTTGGTATTAAAAGGTACTTAGAAATATTTTGCCTCTTTAAACAAAATAAATTCTTCCTTAGAAAATATTTGATAACTATTTTTTTCAAAAACACTCTTTCTTAGAAAAATTTCAACATCTTAAAGATGCTAAATCTTTTCCTTAGAAAATTTTAGCATCTAGAAAACTTAGTTGTTTTATTTTGTTAAGTGTTGTCCTTAGAAATAAATTGCATTGCATGCATGGCATATTTATTGTATAGTTATTGGTTTTCTCTAAGTTAGTATTATTTTTCAACATAGTGTTTTGGTAAAGTGCTATGCACTTAGACACTTGAGAATCTTAACATGAAGACTAGAAGGCCAATGAAGACTTAGCCAAGAAAAACAAAAAAACTCCGAAGGCATCTCCAAGAAGCAAAAACCACTTAGAAGAAAATCAAGAGGAACTGCAAGAAGACCAGCCCCCTTTATTTCTCCAAGTCTTTCTCTCTTCTTCTCTTTCTCTTAGACTTTGTGGTGGCTAAGTTATATCCACGACAACTCTGAAGAATCATCAATACTGAAGAATCATCAAGTCCGAAAAACCAAAGTCTACAAAAGTTTAATGAAGACGTCACACCAAGGAGAAAGTTACGAGGAAGCCTAGAAGAAAAACTACATATTTTCTTTATCTTTTTCTGCCATCTGATTCTTCTTTCACTTTGGACATAAACCAAGTCCTTAGTGATTATGACCAAGTCCTTAGAGTGCTAATTGAAGATGAAGAAAACTAAAAGGGAGTTGAAGATTTCAAGACCAAGCATGTGAAGACTTGCAGCAGCATTACAACTTATTCAGGTTGATTTATAGCAAAGTTATTCTATCCAACCTATGACCTTGGTCCTTAGTAATTTTGACTAACACACTTGCCCTGCATTAACTTAGAATAATTTCATGGCATGACATGCATCTCTAGTCCTTAAGAATATTTATCAGATCATGCATGTCATATTTTTCTAAGTGTTGCATTTATGCTTGTATGTTTATTTGGGGCTTGTTTGACTTGTTAGAAAATTCAGAGAGAAACGAAGGCTTTTGCAACTGTTACTCCTGCTCTCCCTGTTGCCAAGGCAAGTGGCACACCCTCATAAACTTCCTAAGTATTTTTCTATGCATTACTTAGTGTATTTCTTATATGCATGTGTTGGATAGTATTGCTATGCTAAAACTACTATATCCCTTCCACTAGTTGTGTCTAGAATCCTATTGGTAACTTGGTAGAAATATTGATGCTATGCAAAAGTTATTTTATGAAAAGTTAATTTCTACTAAGTTAAGAATGAAACTCCTGGGTGGAATTGGTTGTATGTGGTTTTTGTTGAGTGTTGTCTCTTAGGGGTGACCTCTAAGAGATGGTCACTTGTGGATGGCCACCCAGGGAACAAAAGGATCTGAAGAACTCCAAGTGAAGATTGCTTCTAGTGCAACCATTAGTCAATGGGCTCTGGCTAGATGGATTAAGTTGTGTGGACTCGCCCCGGCCTGACAGGTGGTGGTAGAGGTTTTGTAGGTGGAGCGCGTCAGGCCGTTATGGGGTGGGAAAATGCTTCTGAAAAGTCTCGTCTCAACTCTCTCCTTTTCCTTAGCACAAATGGTGTGCTTGAGGATAGTTTGGGTTTGTTGGGTCTAATGGTGAAAGTGCACAACCTCTGCAGAGTGTAAAACTAAGTACTTAGCCGTGTCCTCGGTTACGGACAATTTTTGAGCAGCTGATCAAGGACGTCAACGGAGGATCCTATCATTCTAATTTCTAAGATAAAATTTGATGGGTGAACAAGGGAAGATGAGATTATGGTTTTCCTGCCATACCCGTCTTGATTTCAAGAAAAGTGTTTTCAAAAGAGTAGGAAAAATTGGCTTTATGCAAATTAGCCTTGAACTCCACCAGCCAAATATGCATATAGGCTATCGAGTTATTCTATTAAATGTCCACCATAGTGACACTTGCCAGACTCCATTTTTAATGGAATCTGACCCACTCTGTTGCAATATTTTATTTCTTACAGGTTTTTCAGATGACGAGTGAGGTTTTCGTTAAGGGATTTCGAGTCTGCAACCAACATGTTTTTTGCCTGTGGCAACATGAAGATGGAGACTTACTGCTATTGTATTTCCGCTGTGTATTCTTTCCAATGCTAGCCTTATGCTATGCAAATTGTAATGAATATTTTTAAGTCTGGATCATCGATGTAATAAATTTGATACTTTGTTGTGATATTACATCGTAAACTGTGTGTGCAAATGAATCGATCCAGGAGTTTGCACTATACACAGGTACCTGCCATATTTTAAGTGCAGGTACGTTACAAGATAGATTTGACCACCACTTAAATAGGACAACGATATCATGCTAGCGTAATGGTCATACAAGTATGACAATACTAGGTGTTTGCTTGTGTTTGAACCTTGTTGCTTGATGTTTGTTAGATGTTGATTGTTGGTGTTAGAGATTGGTTGACCTGTTCTGAATTATTGAATTAGAATTCCTTCATAGTATCTATGATTCAACTCATTTATTTTCTAAAACCAAACACATGTCTCACCCCAATACCAACACCAATGATATGCACACAACAATGCGACTAATATTAGAGAACCAGAGTCAGTTGTGGAATTTTATCAATGACCACCTGCCTAAGATTGATCAAAACCCTAGTGATTTTGAAGAGAGTCTTATGACCACACCGAAGGCATGCAAAACTTGTGGAGAGTTAAGACATACGTCCAAAGAATGTCCTGATGAGTGGCCCCATGGTGATACTAGACATCTAGTTAAGGGATGCCCCACAAGTCAGATTACTTGCTTCTTGTGTGAAGGAACAAATCATGTCCCAATACAGTGTCAACTTTATCCCTTGGTGCAAGAAGTTATCCAGCAAACCAAGGAAGGAATGCAACAGTCTCTCATGAAGACCCTGAAAGAACAAGACCAAAAGGTTAAATCCAAGAAAGATCTTAGCCACATCAATTGCTACAAGTGAAAAGAACAAGGACATTATTCATCGAATTGCATAAATAAGAAGATTGGAAAGGACACGGAACCAAATCCTTGTCCAAGGACGATTGAAGCTCCTACCAAGATGGAGAATGAAGTGAGAGTAGAGTCACACCCGAAGATATCCAAAAGTACCTCCAAGTATTGCTATAAGTGTAAAGGAGATCACCTAGCTCGAAGTTGTCACATCAAACGAGACTGGACTTCTTTAATTGAGATAGAATATGGAAAATAAGATTTGAAAGAACTTTTAGCCCTGGAAACACGTAAGAAGAAGAAGAACTTAAACGATGTCATTTGCTTCAAATGCAAAGACAAAGGACATTACGCTGATAAGTGCCCAAAAAGGGTGAAGGAGAACGGCCTTGTCCGCTCGAACAAGAATGACATCAGTCTCGTGACGTGCCACAAGTGTAATGATAAAGGGCACTATGCCAACAGTTGTCCTAAGAAGAGGAAGGAGGTGTCCATCAATGGGACTATTTGTAGTATAGTAAGTCCTTAATCGTTCCTTCCACCACAAAACATTGTATTTTGAATACTTGTACACTCTACATCAGAAAAATAAGCAAGATTAAACAAAGTCTCTAGACTAACCAAAGAAATTTCTTTTAAGGGTGGTAGCCACCCAGTTAAATTAAACCGCGTTGTATAAACCCAGAGATCCCAAACTATCTTTCTTTCGAGCCTCCCTAATCAGAAAATTCATCCCCTGCCAAGTTTTCAAGTTCCATATCAAAACATTTCATTTCTCAAAACCTCTCGAGTTATCAAAATCATTCAAGCATTTGATTTGTCCTTCTAGCCTCTCCGAATCTCGGGGACGAGATTCCTTTTAAGGGTGGTAGTCTGTAACTTCCCAACATTTTATAATATTCAAAAATCACTAAAATTTAAAACTTTTGTTTTGATTAAAATAAAATATTAAAATACATAAGAAAACCAACTATAAAAGACTACAAACATATTGAAAGGGTTTAATATTTCAAATATCTTAGTTTACCATTATTTTCAAAAGCTGTTTCAAGTTAAACATTTTATTATCCATTGTATTTCTTAAAACCTCAACATCTAATTTGACAAATGTGTTACAAACTTTCAAACCATTTTATTGAAATAAAAGTGTTTCCAATTAAGCATGGCATTAACTTAAATTACTTTCATTAATTTTCAAAACATAAAATGATGACTATATTCTATATAAGAAATGAATTAAACCTAAAATCATTTCCAAAGTTGTTTTATGAAGTTTTCAAATGAATTACCTTAATATAAAATATAATGGTGCACACAATAAAATTGAATTAAAATTTTAATCCATTATATTTTCTATTACTTTAAAAATATTTATATTCTATTATTCTACTCTTATGCCAAAATAAAGATGAATGATTACACTAAAATGAGTTTTAATAACTTGATTTCAAACATATTTGAATGTGGGTATTTTACAAATTTATTTAACAAAAAGAAAATTTAATTAAGTTACAATTTCAAAATTGATATTAAGTATCAATTTTGTATTAAACCAATATTTCAAAATTATTATTTTTATAAAGTTTCCAAAACATGTCCACTAATGTTTTAAAACATAGATATGAATATTACAAATTTCTAGAAATTAATTTGACTTTATTTGGACATTTAAATCAAAAGATATGAATTAAATAAATAAAAACAGAAAAGAAAAATAAATTACCTAGATGACGTCATCGCTGACATCATCGTCTTCTTCCTCCGACGAAAATCACGGCCGAGATTCCTTTCCCGAATTCTTTCCAAAATCCGGCGCATTCTTCGCAAATTGGTTTCCCTCTCCTGCCCCTCCTTAAACCCCGCGCTCTCCTCTTCCTTTTGCCCCAAACCCTAGCCCCTAAGACGCCGCCAGGCCGCCGGAAAAGCTCGCCGGAGCACCATTGCTACCGCCGCCGTTTTTCTCCTTCCCCGGCGAGGTAATCGCACCCCGAGCCCGAGACCGACCCCCTCCTCCTCCCCGCGTTCTTGCGCACCGACTCATGCCCTCGGGCTACTGTTTTTGTGCAGAGAAACGAGCAAACGAGCTCGACCCGAGGACGCCGGCACCGCCGCATCTTCCTCATCGTGTCCGACCGCTCCAGGAGGAATTGCGCGACGTCGTCGCCTCCATCGTCTCCCCCACGACTCGCCGCGTCTGGAGCTGCTCTCCGCGCGTCCGGGGAGACACTACATCGCCGGGGCCGTCCACGCCCGAGCCGCCGCCGCCGTCTTCAAGCTCACCGGCCGCCGGCGCCGCCACGGTGAGGTGTCCTTCTCCCAGAGTCGTCCGACCTTCAATCTGCGGCCAGGATTAGATCGTAGAAGCGAATGGGTACGGACAGATCTGGACCGCCAGATCCAGATCTGACGCCCAGATCTATCCACTTATCCACATCAGCGCTGACTCAGCGTGCTTAGTCAGCAGCCACGTGAGATCCATTCAGCGCCCAGTCAATAGATCTGGCACTTTTGCAGAAAAGCCTCTCCATATTCAAACCTTCATAACTTTTTAACCACAACTCCAAATTTGACAAGTTTTATATTTTTGGAAAGCCCTTGACATATAGAATATTTTAGAACTTTAAGAATTCAAATTTGACTAAGTTTAAAATATTCAAATTTCAAATGGAAGATTTGAGTATATTTGTGATAACTTTAAATCTATGATTTCAGAAATTGCAAATAAAATTGTTTTAGAAACTTTGGAATATTTGTAATTTGATGCCTCTGTTATAAATTATTTTTGAGTATTATTTTGAAGATTTCATAGTTATATATTTAAATTGAATATTTTTAACATAACTTGTAATAGAAACATTATTTTTGATTTAATCCAATTGCTATAAATTTATTTAAATCCCCTCAGTCTATTAAACACTATTTATAAAAAAATTGTTACAAAACTAAAAGACATAAAAATTTAATCTATATGTTTTCCTTTTATTATATTTTGTTAAAATAGAAATTAATTAAATTTCATTAGCATAATTGTTTCTTGTGATTAAAAATTGCATTTCATGCATAGCATATTTTATTTTGTAGTTATACTTCCCATAGGAAAACTCCTCCATTATTTTCTCTAAGTTAGAAGTATTTTCAACTTAGCATTCTGGTAAAGTGTTATACACTTAGAAACTTTGGATTTTCAACATGGAGCTAGAAGGCCAATGAAGGACTTAGCCAAAACAAGACTTCAGAAATATCTTCAAGGAGTAGAAGCAATTAGAAGAAAATAAAGAAGAAGTTCTTGAAGACCAACCAGCAATATTTTCTAAGTCTTGCTTCCTCTCTCTCTATTCTCCCTTATTCTATTAGACCTCTAGATGACTAAGTTATATCAAGACTAACCTGGAGGCTATCAACACCATCAAGTCTTCAAATCCTTCAAGTCTACAAAATTGCAATGAAGTCATCACATCAAGAAGAAAAGGAAGCAAGAAGAAGATTCTACATTCTTCTTTCTATCTTTTCCCTCTTTCCTAATCTTGTTTTCACTATAGACATAAATAATTTTGATCATGTTATTATCTTCTTTGAAGTTTGTTGGATCCTAGCAGCATAGTGAGATGAAGCGGCCTGGAGACTAACCTTACATGTCCACGTACATGAGACCTAATCCACAACTTAAGTGGCTGGCCGGGTGTCTGTCTCTCTCACCTAAGTGAATGTCCAATTTACAAAGAGTTGACAATAATTGTTGATCACCTCGAAGAATAGAGTTAGTATTTTTCTAAGTATTTTATGCACATCATGGCTAAGCCATTTGAGTGCTTAGTTAAGATGAATTATAACAAAGTTATTTTATCCAACTTATGACCTCAGTCCTTAGTCATTTTGACCAACATATTTTCATTGCATTAACTTAAAAGATTTTCATGGCATGCCATGCATCTCTAGTCCATAGAAATAATTTGCATATCATGAATGACATATTTTCCTTAAAAGTTTATGAAACTTGTTTGTTCATTATGTATGCTTGTATGTGTTTTGTTGTTTTGTTTTATGATTGTTTTATTGTTGTTTGTTTATATTGTTTAGACTGAACGGAGAGTCCCGAGTAACGTTGAAAAGAGTTTGTGAGAAAAGACATCATCCAAAGGCAAGCAACACACCTCATAAACCTCCTACTATTTTCTATATGCATTATTAGTGTATTTTTATATAAGCATGTGTAGGATAGTATTGCTATGCTAAACCTGTGTAGAAATTCCTTATTCCTCTGTCTAGGTTCCTATGCAATACTTAGTAGAATTATTGATGCTATGCAAATGTTGTTTTGTGAAAATCTAAATTCTACTAAGTTAAGAATGAAACACCTGGGTGGTAAAAGGTTGTATGGAGTCGAGTTGAGTGGCTACTCAGGCCCATGTCTATGGTTCCTGGAGTACGTGCACTTGTGAACGGCCACCCAGGAATAGAGGAATCTGAAGAACTCCGAGTGACGATTGCTTCCAGTGCAGCCATTGCCATATGGGCTCTGGCTTGATCAATTATGTTGCGTGGACTCTCTCCGGCTTGACAAGCAGATGTAGAGGGTGTTAGGTGGAACGGATCAAGCCAGGTGGGAGGAAAAATGCTTCTGAAAGATCTCGTCTCATTCTTCTCGTTTTCCTTATCACTATAAGTGTGTAAAGGATAGTTTGGGTTGAATGGGTACAATGATGAACGTGCACAACCTCTGCAGAGTGTAAAACTAAGTACTTAGTCGTGTCCCCGGTACGGACAATTTGAGCAGCTGATCACAGACGTCAACGGAGGATTCCACCATTCCAACGTCAAAATTAAAACTTGATGGGTGAACAAGGGTAGAATGAGACAGTGGTTTTCATGCCACGAATGTCTCGAATAGAAGAAAAGTATTCTCCAAAGAGTTAGGAAAAATTGGCTTTATGCAAAATAGCCTTGAACTCCACCAGCCAAATAAGCTTATAGGTTATTAGAGTTATTCCACTAAGTGTCCACCATAGTGTCACTTGCCAGACTCCATTTTTAATGGAATCTGACCCACGTTGTTGCAATATTTTTCTTATTGCAGATTGATCAGTTGACGAGTGAGGTTTTGTTTAGAGGTTTTGAGTCTACAACCAACATGTTTTCGCCTGTGGCAACATGAAGTTGATGGAGACTCACTGCTATTGTATTTCCGTTGTTTACTCTTCCAAAGCTAGCTTTATGCTATGCAACTTGTATTGATTATTTTGTAAGTCTGGATCATCGATGTAATAAAATTGATACTTTGTTGTGATATTACATCATACACTGTGTGTGCAAACAAATCGATCCAGGGATTTGCACTATACACAGGTATCTGCCTTATTTTAAGTGCATGTTTGCTACAGAGTACCATGATTTCAGATCTGAACATGTTATTGAATTATGATGACAATTATTGTTTTGGATCGTATCTATGAGTTGTATACACACGTTATTGTCCGGAACCGATGGCCCCAAAGTGACAGCAATTAATATAACCAGAGGGAATGGCGATGATGTGAGGATCACGTGTATTTACGGAGTGTTAATGCTTTGCTCTGGTACTTTATTAAAAGGAGTACCTTAATTGCCAGTAGTTTCGCTTGACGCCCCGCTGTAAACGGGCTGGCAGGACAAAAGTTGATGTGCAAGTTTTTCATTGCGAGCACACACAAATAAATTGGAATACATGCTTCTGATTAATTAATACTTGGATGCTTTATATTATTTATCTGCAAATGCCTATGCTATGTTATTACACGAATTATCTCGTCCATGCAACGCACGTACATCCGTCCCTGTGCCTACAGTATTTTAATCCTGCTGTCTACTTTAATCACAATCGCTGTCTTAATTCTCCTGCTACTGTTATTTCACTACTGTCTCTTCTATAAAACGGTTGCTACTGATAATCTTCCTCGAGCAAGTCTATTAACAGGTGCACCTGATCTGACAAATCATCTGTTAAACCTTACAAATATTCTTTGCCTCCCCTTGTGTCGAAACAATAAATTTGGGTTTTACTTCCCTCGAAGACTGTTGTGATCCCCTATACTTGTGGGTCATCAAGACTATTTTCTGGCGCCGTTACCGGGGAGCATAGCTTTATTTGCAAGCCCACCTGAGTGTGATATTGTTTGCTGGAATTTATTCATCATGGGAAGAAATGCTGATAAGAAGTTTCCCATTGCGCCTTCCACTACAAGGAAAGGTACAACTCTGAACTCTGCTGGTGTGCTTGACTCTCCATCTGTGTTGAGTAAGCTTGTTACACCACCACAACCTGCACGTTCTATTACTAATGCTGAATGTAACACCTCAATTCTCTTAGCTTTAGCATTGTGGTGTTATTCTAGATTTTCACCTCTTGCAGAAACTTTTGTGTGTAGAAGTTTGAGTAATGATTTAACTTCTTTGCACATCTTATGTTGTTTGTGCTCCACTAGTGTTCCCTGAAAATTGAAAACACTAAAACCACATCACACCAAAATAAAATATCCTCTATTAGGATCTTCTTGGTTGATAAAACTTATCCAAACTAGGAGCTATTATTAAGCAAACCATAAATAGTTTTTGGCATGCAATTGAACCATTGTGATCTAGGTCATGTATATTTTTTTAACCTGTCCTAAATTTTCTCAAAAGAGCTTGTGTGCACATAAATATCATTAGCTGTTGTGACCATCAAATTAACATGACAATTTGAGATATTCTTTTCTTTATCACTAAAAGTTTTCTTTTCTTTAAAAGCTAAATGAGACAATTGACTTAGGCACTTGTAAATTCAGTACCCTCTCTTAATTTAGGTAGGTTTGGGGTGTTAACCCATTTTATTTTTGTGGGTCATGTTTGAATAATTCAAACTTAGGTTTTTAAATTCATTTGAGCAATTTACTCAAAGCTTTCACCTTTTATTTCTCTCTCACTCTTTTCCACTCCACCTGCTGAAGAGGAGAACAACACCCTCACCCCTGGTCCCACCTGTCATGCACTAGGGCCAACCTCTTCTCTCTCTTCTCTCTTTTCTCTTCTTTTCCACCCAACCGAAGCTCACCTCCTATCTTCTCACTGGCCAGGACAAGTCACCCGACTAGCACACACTCTGTCCCCTCTCCACCGCCCACCTGAGCCAGTAGGAACGAAGGAGACACTCCCCTCCCTCTCTCCTGCCCGAGCTAACCCTAGATCGGGTGAACCTCGTTATAACCACCCGAGCCTCTCCTCTGCCCATTTCTCCCTCTCCCTGGCACCCCTCCATCCTACTCCTCTCCCCCCTGGCGAAATCCATCGAGTTTCTCCCCCCATTTGCTCTCGAGGAGTAAAAGAACCACTCGGCACCCGACAGCAAGAAATGGCTCTAGCCACTGTTTTTCTCCACCATTTCCTGCCATTGTTGGATCTCTGTGATCCTTTGCTCAAGCTCTAACCCCTCCTCTCTTTCCTCACTGCTCTAGGTGCTCAAATCCGTCGAGTTCATCCACGACCCGAGCTCAGAGGAGACGCCATGGCGGCATGCAGAGGACCTCCCCGGCGTTTCTTCGCGTAGGGATTTGCTGCCCTGCTTCTTCTCCACCGAACTCCATCACCCGCTCGAGCTCTGGACGTCCGAGGTGAGCTCCTCGTCGCGTCCCTCTTCTTCTCTCTCGTTCTTCTCTGTTTTCCCGCTCGCGTCACCAGCTCGGGGAAGAAGAAGATCCAGAGCCGTCAGATCTAAGATCGACGGCCCTGTTTGAACTCCTTCCCTTCTAATCTCCGCCGTTCGTTTCTGATCCGGCGACCGCGCACCGGTTCGCCCGCGTGCGCGCATCGGCCGGGCCGGCCCAGTTCGCCCCCTCGGCCCAGCACCAGATCTGGCTGTTTCGGCATGTTTTTCTTTTTTCTTTTTCCTGTGATTTTCCAGTAAATCTATAATCTAGCTTTAAATCGTTTGTGGTAAATCTAGAGTGGCTAAAAAGATGGGATTAATTTTGTAACATGCATGCACGTTTTCTTAACCATGTTGCATTGGATTTGGTCCAAAATGTGTTTCCTGTTGAGTGTTAAAATAGATCTAGTAAAAAGTGTCTATTACACCATTTGTTTAATAACTTGGGTTCTGTAAACCCAAATCATGCAATCTTGGATCTGTTAGAAAGCTTGTTATAATGCCTATCTAGATTGCTAAATCTTGCATGCAGGAGATTACTCTAGCAAAAGTTATATTTAGTCTAATTATAACATCAGTATGTGTTTGGGGATTTTTAACTATTCAATAAAAACACTTTTTGAGGTAAATCCAATTGGAAGTGTTAGATATGTGTTGGAGGTATCATATACTACAAATGTATATTTTTCCAGTAATTAGTTATTTCTTAGTGAATAAATCCCTGAAAAATAGGGAGATAATCTCTTAAAATGCATTTCTGAAATTTCAGAGATTATGACATGTCTAGTTTTAATTGGTGGAGCCACCTCTGTCCATAGATAAATGTTGGGGATAATTTTGTGGAATAGCCATAGGTTTTACCTAACTCACCCCACTGGTTTGACACCAAAATAATTCTTATTATTTTCTGCACTTAGAAAATGGTCAGAAGTATACTTTATTTTAAAACTGGGATAACTTGAGCTAGGAGTATCCAAATCTGATGAATAAAATCTCCACTTAAAGAGAAAACTCATATCTAACCAGAAATGTTAATTATGAATTCAGGAGATCTATAAAACTGAACCATTCATCTGTTTGAGTTTGACATCAGTAGCTCTTATCTAATTTTTAATTCTTGTTTGGTGATAGATTTTCATGCACAGCTAATTTTCAGAGCTCCACATGTGAGTCAGTAGTAATGTGGTAGAAGAGTTTAATTTTAGGAGCAGTACCTTAAGAGTTATGCTTAAATCATGTAAGCAGCCCCTAATAACTATTAAATGCATTAATTGTGTTTTCTGTTTGTGATGCTTGTTGTTTGTTGACATCCTTTAGATTGTTATCAACTCGCATCTTAGGGATTACGCTAGTCTCGTTTGTTTTTCATGTTACGGTAGAACCGCAACCCGAGGACGAGCAGTACGAGGTAGCTGAGCACGACTACGATGAAGAACAAGACCAGGGACAGTACTTTGAGCAAGGCAAGCCCACCTCACCATTATACTGGATCCTATTATTTTATCAAGCATGTTTTGTTTTAAAAATAAAATGATGCATGTGTTACTTATTTTGTGGCACCTTACCACCCGAAAACTATTTTACAAAATATTGTTTGGCAAAAGTTATCGACTAGAATACTATAGGTATTACAAAAGGAGTTTTACTTGATGAGCCTTGTTGTTGAAGGCTCCATCAAGAAAATTAAGTTTTCTAGTAGTCTACCTTCATCTACTTACCTCAAAACTATAAGATGGGAACCTATTTGATAAAACTGTTTCACGGAGGAAAACCCGAGTTGCTGGGAGCAATCGGCGTGCAAGTGTTTTATTCAAACCCGAGTTGCTGGGAGCAATCGGAGAGGTTTGTGAAAACCCGAGCTGCTGGGAGTAGTCGGGGGATTGGAAGTTGTTTTTGAAAAACAAAGTACTGCCCTAGCAGCCGCTCGAACAATTAACCCGTACAACCACATTACCTCAAAATGGGCACGGGGCTTAACGGAAGCTTGTTGGTGTTGGTGTTCGAATATTCCTCAATTGGCTAGATGGGGTTAGAGTCCTCAAAATCAAATGCTGCAAGGGAATGGGCATACAGAGTGTGGACTTCATGTGCCACCGGGAAGCAACGGTGGGTCTCCTGTCATGGCGGTGTGAGACTAGGGGAAACCGGATCGATACGGCTAGCTTACTCGGTGCCGGGGAGAACAAACCCACTCGAAGAGGATATTCTTATACCAGCATTAACATAGTGGAAGTTAGGATCCGCCGTCTGTTGTGTGCATGCTGTCTCTATACAGTCCGTGGTTGATCCACGGCAGACCATTCGAATCTTGTGGTGAAAGTGTACCACCTCTACAGAGTGTAAATCTATTCGAATAGCCGCGTCCGCGGTCATGGACGGTTGGAAAGGCCACTGATCTAGGCGTATCGGCATTTTGGGTCTTGAAAGGAGGAAAGGAAAGGTTTTTCCGGGGGATACAAGCAGGCATAAGTTGGTACCTGGGAGGTACGGAATTTGGGAGAAGGTGGTTGATCTCGGGGAGACAACCAGTCCGATCTCAAGTCAGGAAAAAGGGTTACCCCTATCCTAGTGTTTTGATAAACTTTTACAAAAGAAAGTTTTGAACTTAGATATGTCATTGTTATATCTAAGAGAAGAGAATTCTATCTCTAAATGTTTTTCTTCAACAAAGATATAGAGATGTTGCATTCTCTATGTCTAAAATCATGGTATTCGAAAACTAAGCCCTATAGTCGTATATAGCAGTTATCCCAGTTTTCGAAAGGTATTTTCTTGCATTAACATGTAAACTTAAACCTAGAGGTGGTCTTGCGAGTACGTAATTGTACTCATCTGGCCGTGCCCCTGGATATTCAAATGTCCAGATTTTAATGAGGAGGCTTTCGTCGAGGAGGAGGTGTATGACGACGACTTCGCCACCTAGCTGTCACCGGTCAACTACACTTGTGGGAATCTGCGCTCGGAGATGTTAAGAGCCGTCGCTAGCCACGAGCTTCCGCTATCTTAGTTAATTCCGTCCTGCGTGACGGGGTTTGTTGACTTTGGTCGTATGACCGTCTATGTGTTGTAAGACTTTTATTCGTACGACTTGAATGATGTAACTCTTTGATACCTATGTTGGTTATGTGATTGCGATGCACTGATCATTGGGATCGTGATCTCTTACATAACATGGACATCTCGGACTTGTCCGAGGGGTCCTTACAGACTTGGTATCAGAGCCATCGTTGACCTAAGGAGACTTTAGTTAGGTTGGGCGTCGACGTCACGCAAAAAAGTTTTTCCTAAATAGTTAGGAGAGAAATACTTAAAAATGTGCAGAATATACTGCTACTCCTCCCTCCCCTCTGTTATTACTCACTGATTAATATTATACCTGCATTAAATCTTATGATTTTACCTGTTTAAAATTTTGTACATCGTTCATTTAAAAGTTTGTGTAGATGAGCGGAGAGTTCTCGTCGTCGATTCAGTTGGGAGCGGTGCCAGACACCGGAGTTTCGCGTTTGTTCCAGGCCGACCTCCTCCAGTTGACCCGACACCTGAGGCGTCCGCTACCAGAGCTGCTGATTGGACGTTGTCTGCCCATGGTGGGAGACGAGATGTCCTGGACTGTGAGGTGCATCCTTCGAGGACCGTTGGTGCCACCCTTCGCCGAGGAGCTGATTGAGGATGCCCTTGCATCGACTCAGATGGGGGCGTTCGTCACCGTGCTGCAGAGGGCTCTTGCCCGCTTGGTGTGTGCTCACAGTTCCGAGCTGGGCGGCACCCATTTTGAGTTTTACTCTGACTTGGACAAGCAGAGTAACCCTGTGCCGCCACGTCCCCACCCCACTTTCGGGAACCACTTGGCCGAGCTGGGACTCCTCGTCGAGTACACCCAGTCCCAGCTGGTCACTAGTCGGTTCGAGAGTGACCTTCACCGTCTTAATCACGACGGAGCTGAGGTGCGGATCTCGGGAGCTGAGCTGAGGATAGAGGACTTGGAGACGCAACTCAAGGCGTCTCAGGACAAGCTGAAGACCGTGGAGCTGAAGCTCAAGACCTCGGAGGAGCGTTTAGTGGAGTCCCAGGTAGAGCTCAAGATGGAGCGCAAGGAGCGCCGTTCCACCTGTGCGCGCCTCCAGACTACTCGCTTCTACAGGTTCCAGCTTGACGGGATGGTTGACATGCTCAGGTCGACCGTTGATGCCCGTGACGAGCGGATCAGCGAGCTGGAGAGCGAGGTGGAGGCTCTGAGCAAGGATAATGACGATCTCCTGCCTGATGATGAGGACCCTACGGAGGATATGGATATGGAGCCCGTGAGCGAGCAGGACGACGATGACCTTCGAGGCGAGGACGGTGAGGACTCGGGAGCTGTGATGTCCGAGGACGAGGACCCCGACGAGCCACCTTTCGACAGTGACGCTGCCGTGGACGTGGAGTAGCTAGTTGCGCAGTATCTTTTGGGTTAGGACCGAACCATCGCGATAAGTGGATGCGATTGTGTGGTCTAGTTAGCATGAGTGTGTGTCGGAATTATTGTAAGCCTATGTCAGTCCGTGTTTTGTGGTTGTGGACTATGTGATGATGCTTTTGGAACCTTGCTATGGAATGGAATCATGTCTTCTTAGGAGTAATGTCTTGCTGAAATTTGTATGCTTCTGTGTGTGCTTGATGAACTCTTTTTCAAAACCTGTTTTAAAACTTCTAAGTAGAGCAATTAATGTGTGTTTTTATTCTAAAATTCAGAATGGCAAGGGATCCACCACCGCCCCCACCCCCCGAGCCATCTATGGCTCAAGTGTTGCGTCTTCTCATGGAGGATCGCGAGGCAGCTCGCGCTGAGAGGAATACCAACCTCGCAACCCTGCAACATCTGGCTCAAATTGCCGTCAACCAGAATGGCGGCCAAGGAAATGAAGCGCCTCGCTCCAAACTTCGTGACTTTCAGAACACCAATCCTCCAGTTTTCTCCAAGAGTGAAGTGCCACTGGATGCAGATGACTGGATCCGTACCATCGAGAACAACTTGAGGGTCGCCCAGGTGGGTGAAAATGAGAAGGTGGTCTACGCCACTCGCTACCTCTCTGGGTCTGCCCGAGCATGGTGGGAGGCCATTCGTGCTCTGTTGCCACCGGAGGAAGTTGTGGCTTGGCCGGCGTTCAAGACCAAGTTCTTGAAGCGTTATGTGCCCTCTGGACTCGTCAGTATTATGCGAGAAAGGTTCCTGCAGCTCAAGCAAGGCAGTATGTCTGTGGGCGAGTACTTGAGAAGTTCACATCTCTAGCAAGGTATGCGCCCACCGATACCGATACTGAAGACAAGAAGAAGGAGAGGTTCATGAATGGACTTCATGATGAGATGCAGTGCATTCTGGTGGTGATGCCTTTCACCGACCTGGAATCCTTGGCGGATGCAGCCATTATGATGGAGCACAAGCGCAAGGCTTCGTTTGACAACCGCAAGCATCGCCAACTGATGCAGCAAGGCAGCAGCAGCAGCCCTACGGGAAGTTACCCCCGTCCATGCCCTTCACCTCCACCAAGACCTTCTTATCCATCACCAAGGCCTCCAACCTTTGCACCAAGACCCAGCTACTCTCCTCGCCCGCCTGCACCTCGTCCTGGAGGTAGTTTCAACCCCGGCCTCAACTTTAATAGGCCGCCTGCTCCGAAGCCAACAGGAGGATGTTTCACTTGTGGACAGCCTGGACACTTCTCGTGGGAGTGTCCCACTAGACATCCCGCCGGTGGTCGCCCTAATGCGACAAAGATGAATCAAGGGCCACCCCGTCCACCTGGAGGCAAGAACCCGTATCCCAAGAAAGCAGCCCCTGTTACCCGAGGCCATCTGAACCATGTCAGCGCAGAAGAAGCCCAGGAGGCACCAGACCTGGTTATGGGTACGTTCCATGTCAACTCAGTTTCTGCCTCAGTTTTGTTTGATTCGGGAGCTTCCCACTATTTCGTTATGGAGCCGTTTTTTTAGGAAGAGTGGTATGATTCCAACTGTGATCCATCGTCCCATGAGGGTACAAATTCCGGGGGGCCACTACCAAGGCCATTTTGTCTTGCAAGGAGACTCCTATGGAAATTCAAGGAGCCCGATTCCATGCAGACCTAGTGGTATTAGGAAAACAAGGGATAGAAGTGGTTTTAGGAATGGATTGGATGGCAGTAAATCGAGGGAAAATAGATTGCACTAACAAGTCTGTCACCCTAACCACCCCGGAAGGAGAAGAGATTACACACTTCTCAACCTACCACTCCACCTCAAGTCATTGCCATAAGAGTGTAGTGGGAGCCATTTTGGATGAGGTACCGGTAGTGTGTGACTATCCCGATGTTTTTCCCGAAGAGTTGCCCGGAATGCCACCGGATAGGGATATTGAGTTCATTATTGAGCTGGTACCCGGTACTGGGCCTATCGCTCAGAAACCGTACCGGTTGAATCCTGAAGAATTGGAAGAACTAAAGAAACAGTTGGATGACCTACTTAGGAAGGGTATGATACGCCCTAGTGCGTCACCCTGGGGGTCACCAATCATCTTCGTGGATAAGAGAGACGGTACCACTCGTTTGTGTGTGGATTACCGTAAGTTAAATGATGTGACTATTAAAAACAAATACCCCCTACCCAAGATTGAAGATTTGTTTGATCAACTCAATGGAGCTCGAGTCTTCTCCAAGATCGATCTCCGCATCGGTTACCATCAGTTGAAAGTCAGAGAATCTGATATCCCTAAGACGGCCTTTGTCACTCGTTACAGATTGTTCGAGTACACAGTGATGTCATTTGGCCTGACCAATGCTCCAGCCTATTTCATGAATCTCATGAACAAAGTGTTCGTGGATTACTTGGATAAATTTGTGGTTGTCTTTATTGACGACGTCCTGATCTACTCCAAGTCGGAGGAGGAGCATGAAGAGCATCTGAGATTGGTTCTTGGTACCCTTCGAGAACATCAGTTGTATGCTAAGTTCAGCAAGTGTCAGTTTTGGTTGAAGGAAGTAGGATTTCTCGGTCATGTTATCTCGGCTGGAGGGATATCTGTTGACCCAACCCACATCAAGTCCATCCTTGATTTCCCGACACCCACCAACCAAACCGAAGTGAGGTCCATCCTTGGATTAGCTGGTTATTACCGCAAATTTGTTGAAGGATTTTCGAGTATCGCCAAGCCTCTTACCGAACTATTGAAGAAAGATCAGAAGTTCGTTTGGACCGACAAATGTGAAGCCAGCTTCCAGGAACTAAAAAAAGCGCCTTACTACTGCACCTATCTTAACCATGCCTGATGTGACCAAAGATTTTGTGGTTTATTGCGATGCCTCCAAACTCGGACTTGGCTGTGTCCTTATGCAAGAGGGCAAGGTGATTTGATACTCGTCGCGACAACTCCGCAAGCATGAGAAGAACTACCCAACCCATGACCTAGAGCTTGCTGTAGTGGTTCATGCGCTCAAGACTTGGCGACACTTTCTGATGGGCAACCGTTGCGAAATTTACACCGATCACAAGAGACTGAAGTACATCTTCACCCAGAGGGACTTGAACATGAGGCAGCGAAGATGGATTGAACTCATCAAAGATTATGACCTGGATATCCATTACCACCCTGGAAAGGCTAACGTTGTGGCTGATGCCCTTAGTCGTCAGCCGTGTTCATTCAACTCCATGATCAAGATTCGACAGCCAGAACTCTGGGAAGAGCTTGATAAGTTGGGTATCGAAGTAGTCAGTTATGGGGCAGTCGATCAACTCCTGTTGCAACCCACATTATGGGAGCAGATCAAGGAAGCACAGAAGGGTCACGAAAGCATTGAGGGCATCAAAAGAAGATTGGACAAAGAGGAAGTCCCTGGGTTCACCATCGACTCTGACGGTATTCTTTGGTACGAGGGACGCATCTGCGTACCGTCAGATCCTGTTTTGAAGCAGTTTATTATGAAGGAGGCCCACGAGACTTTGTATTCTATCCACCCCGGTGGAACCAAGATGTACCAGGATTTGAAGCAGAATTTCTGGTGGCACGGCATGTAGCGCGAGATTGCACTGTTCGTCCAGCATTGCGATATCTGCCAAAGGGTCAAAGCAGAGCATCAGCGACCCGCTGGATTACTCCAACCTCTCAAGTTGCCCGAGTGGAAATGGGATGAAATCGGCATGGATTTTATCACTGGATTGCCCCGATCCAATCGCGGTCATGACGCCATTTGGGTTATCGTGGATAGACTCACCAAGGTTGCACATTTCTTACCTGTGTGTACCACCCATCGAGCTGAGCAACTGGCGGACCTTTACATGTCGCGCATCGTCAGCCTTCATGGAATACCTAAGACTATAGTATCAGATCGAGGAACTCAATTCACCTCTCGTTTCTGGACTAAGCTTCAATAGGAGCTCGGTACCAAACTCTTTTTCAGTACTGCTTATCACCCTCAGACCGGAGGACAAACAGAAAGAATCAACCAGATCTTAGAGGATATGCTTAGATCTTGTGTGTTAGCTTATGGGGCCAAATGGGAGAGTTGCTTGCCGTTCGCTGAGTTTTCATACAACAACAGCTATCAAGCCAGTCTGAAGATGGCACCATTCGAGGCTTTGTACGGGCGCAGATGCCGTACACCCTTGAACTGGTCGCAAACAGGAGACAGCAAGATTTTTGGAGTTGACACCCTGAGGGAAGCCGAAGAGCAGGTTCAACTCATTCACGACCGTCTTAAGGCCGCCCAGTCCAGGCAGAAGAGTTATGCCGATTCTAGGAGGCGGGAGCTTAGTTTCAAGACTGGTGATATGGTATACCTGCGTGTTACTCCACTCAAGGGAATGCAATGTTTCCATGTGAAGGGGAAATTAGCACCGAGATATATTGGTCCTTTTAGAGTAAGCGGTCGAAGAGGAGAAGTATCATATGAGCTAGACCTGCCACCCCATCTGTCAGGATTCCATGATGTATTTCATGTATCTCTACTCCGGAAGTGTCTGCAAGTTCCTGGTGATACTCATTCCTATCAGGAGGTTGATCATCGCACCATTGATCTCAATCATGACCTCACCTATCGAGAACGACCACTTCGTGTTCTCGCTGAAGACGTCCATCTGACCCGGAGACGAAAGATCAGATTCCTGAATATTCAATGGAGCAACCATTCGGAGGAAGAAGCCACATGGGAGCGTGAAGATTATATGGAGCGTGAATTCCCTGGTTTTCTTTCTTCTTCAAATCTGGAATCTCGGGGACGAGATTCTCCTAAGGGGGGGAAGGTCTGTAACACCTCAATTCTCTTAGCTTTAGCATTGTGGTGTTATTCTAGATTTTCACCTCTTGCAGAAACTTTTGTGTGTAGAAGTTTGAGTAATGATTTAACTTGTTTGCACATCTTATGTTGTGTGTGCTCCACTAGTGTTCCCTGAAAATTGAAAACACTAAAACCACATCACACCAAAATAAAATATCCTCTATTAGGATCTTCTTGGTTGATAAAACTTAGCCAAATTAGGAGCTATTATTAAGCAAACCATAAATAGTTTTTGGCATGCAATTGAACCATTGTGATCTAGGTCATGTATATCTTCTTAACCTGTCCTAAATTTTCTCAAAAGAGCTTGTTTGCACATAAATAACATTAGCTGTTGTGACCATCAAATTAACATGACCATTTGATATATTCTTTTCTTTATCACTAAAAGTTTTCTTTTCTTTAAAAGCTAAATGAGACAATTGACTTAGGCATTTGTAAATTCAGTACCCTCTCTTAATTTAGGTAAGTTTGGGGTGTTGAACCATTTTATTTTTGTGGGTCATGTTTGAATAATTCAAACTTAGGTTTTTAAATTCATTTGAGCAATTTACTCGAAGCTTTGACCTTTTATTTCTCTCTCACTCTTTTCCACTCCACCTGCTGAAGAGGAGAACAGCACCCTCACCCCTGGTCCCACCTGTCATGCACTAGGGCCAATCTCTTCTCTCTTTTCTCTTCTTTTCCACCCAACCGAAGCTCACCTCCTCTGTTCTCACTGGCCAGGACAAGTCACCCGACTAGCACACCCTCTGTCCCCTCTCCACCGCCCACCTGAGCCAGTAGGAACGAAGGAGACACTCCCCTCCCTCTCTCCTTCCCGAGCTAACCCTAGATCGGGTGAACCTCGTTATAACCACCCGAGCCTCTCCTCTGCCCATTTCTCCCTCTCTCTGGCACCCCTCCATCCTACTCCTCTCCCCCCTGGCGAAATCCATCGAGTTTCTCCCCCCATTTGATCTCGAGGAGGAAAAGAACCACTCGGCACCCGACGGCAAGAAATGGCTCTAGCCACTGTTTTTCTCCACCATCTCCTGCCATTGTTGGATCTCTGTGATCCTCTGCTCAAGCTCTAACCCCTCCTCTCTTTCCTCGCTGCTCTAGGTGCTCAAATCCGTCGAGTTCATCCACGACCCGAGCTCAGAGGAGACGCCATGGCGGCATGCAGAGGACCTCCCCGGCGTTTCTTCACGTAGGGATTTGCTGCCCTGCTTCTTCTCCACCGATCTCCATCACCCGCTCGAGCTCTGGACGTCCGAGGTGAGCTCCTCGTCACGTCCCTCTTCTTCTCTCTCGTTCTTCTCTGTTTTCCCGCTTGCGTCACCAGCTCGGGGAAGAAGAAGATCCAGAGCCGTCATATCTGAGATCGACGGCCCTGTGTGAACTCCTTCCCTTCTAATCTCCGCCGTTCGTTTCTGATCCGGCGACCGCGCACCGGTTCGCCCGCGCGCGCGCATCGGCTGGGCCGGCCCAGTTCGCCCCCTCGGCCCAGCACCAGATCTGGCCGTTTCGGCCTGTTTTTCTTTTTTCTTTTTCCTATGATTTTCCAGTAAATCTATAGTATAGATTTAAATCGTTTGTGGTAAATCTAGAGTGGCTAAAAAGATGGGATTAATTTTGTAACATGCATGCACGTTTTCTTAACCATGTGGGATTGGATTTGGTCCAAAATGTGTTTCCTGTTGAGTGTTAAAATAGATCTAGTAAAAAGTATCTATTAAACCATTTGTTTAATAACTTGGGTTCTGTAAATCCAAATCATGCAATATTGGATCTGTTGGAAAGTTTGTAATAATTCCTATCTAGATTGGTAAATCTTGCATGCAGGAGATTACTCTAGCAAAAGTTATATTTAGTCTAAGAATAACATCAGTATGTGTTTGGGGATTTTTAACTATTCAATAAAAACACTTTTTGAGGTAAATCCAATTGGAAGTGTTAGATATGTGTTGGAGGTATCATATACTACAAATGTAGATTTTTCCAGTAATTAGTTATTTCTTAGTGAATAAATCCCTGAAAAACAGGGAGATAATCTCTTAAAATGCATTTCTGAAATTTTAGAGATTATGACATGTCTAGTTTTAATTGGTGGAGACACCTCTGTCCATAGATAAATGTTGGAGATAATTTTGTGGAATAGCCACAGGTTTTATCTAACTCACCCCACTGGTATGACACCAAAATAATTCTTATTATTTTCTGCACTTAGATAGTGGTCAGAAGTATACTTTATTTTAAAACTGGGATAACTTGAGTTAGGAGTATCCAAATCTGATGAATAAAATCTCCACTTAAAGAGAAAACTCATATCTCACCAGAAAAGTTAATTATGCATTCAGGAGATCTATAAAACTGAACCAATCATCTGTTTGAGTTTGACATCAGTAGCTCTTATCTAATTTTTAATTCCTAATTGGTGATAGATTTTCATGCACAGATAATTTTCAGAGCTCCACATGTGAGTCAGTAGTAATGTGGTAGAAGGGTTTAATTTTAGGAGCAGTACCTTAAGAGTTATGCTTAAATCATGTAAGCAGCCCCTAATAACTATTAAATGCATTAATTGTGTTTTCTGTTTGTGATGCTTGTTGTTTGTTGAGATCCTTTAGATTGTTATCAACTCGCATCTTAGGGCTTACGCTAGTCTCGTTTGTTTTTCATGTTACGGTAGAACCGCAACCCGAGGACGAGCAGTACGAGGTAGCTGAGCACGACTACGATGAAGAACAAGACCAGGGACAGTACTTTGAGCAAGGCAAGCCCACCTCACCATTATACTGAATCCTATTATTTTATCAAGCATGTTTTGTTTTAAAAATAAAATGATGCATGTGTTACTTATTTTGTGGCACCTTGCCACCCGAAAACTATTTTACAAAATATTGTTTGGCCAAAGTTATCGACTAGAATACTATAGGTATTACAAAAGGAGTTTTACTTGACGAGTCTTGTTGTTGAAGGCTCCATCAAGATGATTAAGTTTTCTAGTAGTCTACCTTCATCTACTTACCTCAAAACTATAGGATGTGAATCTATTTGATAAAACTGTTTCACGGAGGAAAACCCGAGTTGCTGGGAGCAATCGGCGAGCAAGTGTTTTATTAAAACCCGAGTTGCTGGGAGCAATCAGAGAGGTTTGTGAAAACCCGAGCTGGTTGGAGTAGTCGGGGGATTGGAAGTTGTTTTTGAAAAACAAAGTACTGCCCTAGCAGCCGCTCGAACAATTAACCCGTACAACCACATTACCTCAAAATGGGCACGGGGCTTAACGGAACCTTGTTGGTGTTGGTGTTCGAATATTCCTCAATTGGCTAGATGGGGTTAGAGTCCTCGGAACCGAATGCTGCAAGGGAATGGGCATACAGAGTGTGGACTTCGTGTGCCACCGGGAAGCAACGGTGGGTCTCCTGTCATGGCGGTGTGAGACTAGGGGAATCCGGATCGATACGGCTAGCTCACTCGGTGCCTGGGAGAACAAACCCACTCGAAGAGGATATTCTTATACCAGCATTAACATAGTGGAAGTTAGGATCGGCCGTCTGTTGTTTGCATGCTGTCTCTGTACAGTCCGTGGTGGATCCACGGCAGACCATCCGAATCTTGTGGTGAAAGTGTACCACCTCTGCAGAGTGTAAATCTATTCGGATAGCCGCGTCCGCGGTCATGGACGGTTGGAAAGGCCACTGATCTAGGCGTATGGGCATTTTGGGTCTTGAAAGGAGGAAAGGAAAGGTTTTTCCGGGGGATACAAGCAGTCATAAGTTGGTACCTGGGAGGTACGGAATTTGGGAGAAGGTGGTTGATCTCGGGGAGACAACCAGTCCGATCTCAAGTCAGGAAAAAGGGTTACCCCTATCCTAGTATTTTGATAAACTTTTACAAAAGAAAGTTTTGAACTTAGATATGTCATTGTTATATCTAAGAGAAGAGAATTCTATCTCAAAATGTTTTTCTTCAACAAAGATATAGAGATGTTGTATTCTCTATGTCTAAAATCATGGTATTCGAAAACTAAGCCCTATGGTTGTATATAGCAGTTATCCCAGTTTTCGAAAGGTGTTTTCTTGCATTAACATGTAATCTTAAACCCCATACGACTTGAATGGCAGTTATCCCAGTTATTCGTATGACTTGAATGATGTAACTCTTTGATACCTATGTTGGTTATGTGATTGCGATGCACTGATCATTGGGATCGTGATCTCTTACATAACGTGGACATCTCGGACTAGTCCGAGGGGTCCTTACACTGAATCTGAAGTTACTTATGATGATGCTTCTACTGTTCTTGATGAAACTGGTTCATTAGGTTCCTTTTTAAATGCTACTATTGCAAAATCTAAACAAATTGAAAATGCTGAAATTCCTGATGAAATACTGAAACACCTGTTAATTCACCTGAATTTACATGTGATACTGATGATGAGTGTGATGATATGTATGTGAATCTTGATGATGCTCTTGTTCAATAAATTAATACTATGAAAGATGGTAATGCCTTTGAAAAACTTGTTAAAAAACGTTATTTCCTGATGCTAAATTTGCTACAACTTCTGTAAACATAAAAGATAAAGATTATGATTTCTCTATTGATTTAGCTCATATAGCTATAGTTGAAAGAGAACCTTTTTGTGGTACTGAAAATGAAAGTGATGTAGAACACATGAATGAATTGTCTGATTTAAGTGGATTATTTGCTGAAGACATAAAAATGCGCACTTACTTTGTTGCTAAAATATTTCCTTTCTCATTAAAAGGAGAAGCTAAAACTTGGTATAATAATTTGTCTCCTGGTTCCATCACTAGTCCTAAGGGTATGCTTGATGCTTTCTTTCGAAATATTTCCCTGCTAGTGCTCAACATGATGCCTTACTATAAATCTATAATTTTAATCAAGATGAGGGTGAGAAATTGCCCAAAGTTTGGATACGCTTTTCTTGCATCTTGAGGGGGCAGCCGAACCATGATTTGGAGAATAATGAACTACTTGATATATTTTATAGTGGACTAATTGCTGACTCTAGGACAATCCTGGATAGTTTTGCTGTTGTGTTTTCAGGAAAAAGGTCTCCCAAAGAAGCTGAAGAATTATTGGCTACTATATGCAAGAATAATTATGATTCGGATATTCCTGAACCTACTCCAACACCTCCACCAACACCGAAGAAGAGAGTTATGATTGAATTAAATGAAGAAACAATGGGGAAAGCTAAAAGATCTCTTCAAGAAAGTGGTATTAAATCTAAAGATGTGAAGTATTTACCTCCTATTGAAGAATTATGTAAGCCTATTCGTCCTCCAACTGTTATTGAGTTACACTCTCTCCAAAGGTCTTATGATAGAGATATTCCTTACTCTAAACCTCCTGCTCAATGCTTTGATGAATTTGATGATTTTATGGTTAAGCAATGCAATTTTAATACGAGAATAGAGAATCACCTAATGAAAATTTCTCATGCTATTAGTGATATACATGATATTGTTGATAGAACTGCTAATGATGTTAAAGTGCTAATTAAACACTTTCATATGGTTCAAACTCAAATAGATCAATTCACTAAAGTGCAAAAAAAATTGCTAGTAAACAACTCTATTGCTAAAAAAAAACTTGTTTGTGAAGTAACAACAAGAGGTGGTAAATCAACTCAGGATCCTTTGTATCCTGAAGGACATGATAAAAGAATTGAACAAGATTCTCAACAAGTGAATGAACCTAGTATTGTTTCTAGGAAAAAGAAAAGGAAACATAAAACTATTGTAGAATCCTCTGAACCTGTTATTGATCCTAATAGTATATCTATTTCTGATGCTGAAATTGAAAGTGGTAATGAACACAACAATGATAATGCTAATAACAATGATAAGGATAAAAATGTTAATTCGGATCAGAAAGAAATAGAAGAAGAACCTGAAAAACATGCTAAAATAAAAGGTACACTAAAGAATATTTTATTGCTAAGAAACATGGTAATGAAAGAGAACCTTGGATCCAAAAACCAATGCCTTTTCCTGCTAAGAAACTTAATCTAAAGAGGAAGATCATTATAATAGATTTTGCAATTGGATGAAACCATTGTTCTTGCAAATTCCTTTGACTGATGCTATTAAGTTGCCTCCTTATTCTAAATATATGAAAGATATTGTGACTAACAAAAGGAAAATTCCTAATGAGGAAATATCTACTATGCTTCCTAATTACTCTTTTAATGGTAAGGTCCCAAAGAAGCTTGGTGATCCAGCTATACCAACTATTCCTTGCTCTATCAAAAATAGTTATGTTAAAACTGCTCTATGTGACTTGGGAGTTGGAGTAAGTGTTATGTCTTTCTCTCTTTACAAAAGACTTTACCTTGATAAATTGATACCTACTGATATGTCTTTGCAAATGGCTGACAAATGGTTGTTTATGTTGGAATTTGTGAGGATGTTCCTGTCCAAATAACTACCAATTGTTTAATTATGACTGACTTTTTTGTTCTTGAAATGTCTGAAGATGATAATATATCTATTATTGTTGGAAGACCTTTTCTAAATACTGCAGGGGTTGTTATTGATTGCAATAAAGGAAAGGTTACTTTTAATGTTCATGACAAGGAGCATACTGTTTATTTTCCCACGAAAGTTGATAGAATGCCTGGAGTGAATACAATTACCAATTTGAGGTCCATTAGAGTGGGAAGTATTGATTGCCCATATAAAGAAGAATTCAAAACTCTCGTGATTGGATCCATACCAATTCATTATAAGGTAACATGAGTGTCTCATATGGTTTAAAATCTTTCATGTCATAGAAAATTCATTTGGTGGCAAGACTTGATCAACCTTGTTAACAAGTGCATTTTAAATGCATAAAGAGGCTAAACAATTTTATTTCTCTCATCCTTGTTATACCTACTGTAATGTTTCTTAGTTTGCAATGTTTAGTTGAATTTCTTGTTAGAAAATAATTTTTCAGTATTGAATTTAATAATGCAAAATACCAGAAAATGAAAAAAAATAAAGTTTCTCAGAAAATTTAATTTTTTATATAAAAAATCCTATTTTTCAAGGAGGGTCCTGGAAGTGCCAGAGAGCCACGAGGGGGACCCCCTGATGTCTACGCACGCTTCTATTGTTGTAGACAGTGTTGGGCCTCCAAGAGCAGAGATTTGTAGAACAACAGCAAGTTTCCCTCAAGTGGATCACCCAAGGTATATCAAACTCAGGGAGGTAGAGGTCAAACATATTACTCTCAAGCAACCCTGCAATCAAGATACGAGGAGTCTATTGTGTCCCGAACACACCCAATACACTTGTCATATGTATAGGTGCACTAGTTACGCGAAGAGATAGTGAAATACAAGTAATATGGATGATTATAAGTAGTAATTGCAATGTGTAATAAAAATGGCAGCAAGTTAACATGTAGCAGAACTTGTTGAAAACGGTGTTTCGATGCTTAGAAACAAGGCCTAGGGATCCTACTATCACCAGTGGACATTCTCAACAATGACATCAAACTTAAATAAATAAACACTACTCTCAAACACTCTCATGTTAGATAACAAACACCATTCATTGTGTAGGGCTACAAGAGCACCCTCAAGTCAGAGTAAACCAACGTGTAGCGTACCTGCACTTAAAAATATGGCAGGTACCAGTGTATAGTGCAAACCCCTGGATCGATTCATTTGCACACACATTTTACGATGAATATCACAACATTTTATCAATATTACACGAATAATCCAGACTTGGTAAAATAAATAGTTCGATACATCTTTGCATAGCTTAAAGCTAGCTCAAAACAATAAAGGAGCGGAAATAAATCTTCAATGAGCCCCCAACTTCATGATACGCCACAGGCGAGAACACATTGGTGCAGACTCGAAACCCAAACATAGTCCTTACTCTTCGTCAGATATTTCTGCAACAATAATAATTTGCAACACAGTGGGTCAGATTCCATTGAAAATGGAGTCTGGCAAGTGACACTATGGTGGACACTTAATGGAAATAACTCTATGACTTGTATGCATATTTGGCTGGTGGAGTTTTTGGCTAATTTGCATAAAGCCAGTTTTGCCTCACTCTTTGTAAAACAAACTTATTAACATCATAATTGGCAACACTGGTTAACCCAGGTGAGCCAAAAGATATCACATCCTTAAGTGCACCCTCAGGTGAAAACCCCCACATTCAATGGTCCTAAGTATAGTGGAAACTATCTTAGGTGAAAACCCCCATGAACATGGTCCTGAGTAGTCCACTGTTGTTTATCAAAATTTTAAGAAATAAGAATGTTGGGATTCCTCCATGTTCCTTGATCAGCTGTAGTCTTTACTTGGAATACTTCTCCTTGAGTTCTTCACAATCTTCTCCATTTATTCCTCACATCCCTTCGTTCCTAGGTGGCCTTGCACAAGTGTGCTCTCAGGTGAAAACCCCCACGTTCATGATCCTAAGTATAGTAGAAACTATCTGAGGTGAAAACTGGTCCTGAGTAGCCACTCAACATAAACCAAACAACCAATCCACCCAGATGATTCATTAACTTAGTGGATGTGCACTCCCAGGTGAAAACCTCCACATACTATGATCCTAAGTATAGTAGAGACTATCTCATGTGAAAACCCTCATAGACATGGTCCTGAGTAGCCACTTAAGATTTTGTAAAACCTTTCATCAATTTCATAGCATCAAAATTCTACTAAGTCATTTCATAGGTACCTAGACACAATGGAATAGGGAATTCTAAAGTCTTGCATAGCAAATGTACTAAGTCCTACACATGCATAGGAAAATAACTAAGTCATGCATAGAAAATACTTAGGAATTTTATGGGGGTGTGCCACTTGCCTTTGCAACAAGAAGAATAGTAACAGCAACTACATTTGTTGACGTTTCCTTCCGAAATTTCTAACACATAAAAAAAACACATAAATATACTAACAAAGTAACAATACAAAAATATGTTATGCATGATGTGCAAAATGCTTAGAGAAAATACTATGTCGATTCTTCAAGGTGATCGACAATTATTATCAACTCTTTGTAAATTGGATATTCACTATAGTGAGAGAGACAGACACCCGGCCAGCCACTTAAGTTGTGGAACAGGTCTCATGTACGTGGACATGTAAGGTTAGTCTCCAGGCCGCTTCATCTCACTATGCTGCTAGAATCCAACAAACTTCAAGATGGTAATAACATGATCAAAGTTGTTTAAGTCTAGATTAGGAAGGAGGGAAAAGATAGAAAGAAAAATGTAGTTGGTCTTCTAGGCTTCATCTCCAGACTTGTGACTTGCTTTTTGGGGATGTCTTGATTGAATTCTTTGGTAGACTTGATAATTCTTCAGACTTGATGATTCTTGTATCATCGAGGCTGGTCTTGGATTTAACTTAGTCTTCATGAAGTCTTAGAGGAGGAGGGAGAAAAGAGAGAGAGGGAGTAAGACTTAGAAAAATATTGCTTGTTGGTCTTCATGAACTTCTTTTTGATTTTCTTCTAAGTTCTTCTACTCCTGGAAGATACTTCTGAAGTCTTTTTTTGGCTTAGTCCTTCATTGGCCTCCTAGCTCCATGATGAAAATCCTAAGTGTCTAGTGCACAACACTTTTACCAAAATACTAAGTTTGAAAATAATCCTAACTTAGAGAAAATAATGGAGGAGTTTTCCTATAAAAATAATAACTATATAATAAAATAGTTCATGCATGCAATGCACTTTTTGATCATAAAAAACATCATACAAAATTTGTGATATTTATAAAGTATGCATTAGGCTATAAATGCAATTTAATTAATTTCTGTTTTTGCAAAACATCATAAAAGGAATAAATATAAGATTAAAATTTTATGTTATTAAACTTTTATAACAAAATTTTATAAATAGTGCTAATACACAGAGGGCATTTAATTAAATTTATAGCAATTGGATTTAATCAAAATTAATGTTTTTATTAATAGTTATGTAAAAAATAGTCAAACTATTCAAATTAAAACATACAACTATTAAATCATGAAAAATACTCAAATATATTTTATAACAGAGGCATAAAGTTACAAATATTGTAAAGTTTCTAGAACAATTTTATTTGTAATTTTTGGATTTATAGATTTAAAGTTATTAAAAATATACTCAAATCATCCATTTGAAATTTGAAAATTTTAAACTAAGTCAAATTTGAAATCTAACCAATCTAAAATATTCTATATGTCAAGGGCTTTCCAAAAATATAAAATTTATCAAATTTGGATAAGTGGTTAAAAAGTTATAACAGATCTAAGTTGGAGGGTCTTATCTGTAAAAATGTCATTTTAATTCTATTCGGAAAATTAATTTTCCCCGCTGGCGCTGACGTGTCGCTGACACGGCGCTGACTGTGCACGCTGAGTCAGCGTAACGATTCGGTTTAAAGAAGATCTAATCCTGGCCATACTAACGAGATCCAACGGCTAAGAACAAAACAGAGCGGCGCGGCCGGCCGGAGAACTCCGGTGACCTAACCGTGGCGGCGCCATCGCCGGCGACACGCGTTCTACGCGTTTCAGGACGAGCGGGGATGAATGGGTCATACCCTTACACGCGGGAGGTCGAGGCGGACGTGTTGGCGAGGTGGACGGCGCTGGGGTGCTCTCCTTCTCTCGAAAACGCTCGCCGGAGTTGGTGACGGCGGCGGTTGTCCTTGGGTGTGGACGCGGGCGTTGATTTGCTGCGAGAAAAATTACGCGACTTTGTCAAAAACGTGCGCACGGATTAAAGAAAGAGGAAAGGAAGAGATGGGAAGGCTCGGGATTCACGGATTGTCGCCGGAGTCGAGTTTTTCGCCGGCGGCAACGGCGGGGCTCCGGGGAAGCTTGCGGACGGCCTGGTGGCTCTCGCGAGGTGTCGTTTGGGGCAAAAGCGAGAGGGGAACGGGGCTATTTGAAGGAATAAACGTCACTGGAAATGGTGGTCATAATCGACGGATTGAAGAAGAATCAAATCGGCCGTTTCAGCACGGTCGTGGGCGTGGTCTCCGGACGAACGTTGAAGACGACGATGACGTCAGCAGTGACGTCATCAATTTTTTATTTTTCTGTTTTTCTTTTTAATTCATATCTTTTGATTTAAGACTCCAAATGAAGTCAACAAATTTCTAAAAATTTGGAAAGTTCATATCTATGCTTTAAACCATTTGTGGGCATGTTTTGAAACTTTTTAAAAATTAATTATTTTAAAATATTCATAAAATACAATTTTACTTATTTTAGTTTAACTTTGAAGTTAGGGATTTAATAATTTATTTGGAGTTAAATAAAATTTATGAAATTACCCACATTCAAATATGTTTGAATTTAGATTATTTAAACTTATTTTGCTGAAATCATTCACCTTTATTTTGGCATAAAAGTAGAATAATAGAATATAAATATTTTTAGAGTAATATGAAATATAATGGACTTTTAATTTAAACCTTTTGTGATTTAATCAGATGAGATGCATGTATCCATGAATGCAATGCTAAATTTTTCTTTTCAAACCAAAAATACATAAATGTTTTCAAAAGTTTTAAATTTTAGTGATTATTAACATTCCAAAATATAGGGATGTTACACAACGCCACCAATGTCATAAAAGGGAATCACACACGGTGCACTCACGGTCACCATTACACACGTGAATAACCCCGAGTTCATATTAAAGTAACCTCTAGAGTGCATAATAGACAAAGAGTAGCATCACATATTCAACTAGATTATAAAGCTCATGATCACATGCAAGATCATATCATGGGGGAGAGAGATAAACCACATGGCTTCCGTAGATCCCGCAACCCTGGGGGAGAACTACTCACTCCTCAATGTTGGAGTCAGCAACGACGATGGACATGGTGGGTGAGTCGATGGAGATGGCTCCGGGGGAAATTCCACGTCCCGGCAGGGTGCCGGAACAGAGACTTTTGGCCCCCAAATCTTGTCGGCGATGCGGCGGCGTTCGGGGCCCGTGGAGGAAAAATCGTCTAACCTTGAAGCGTTTTAAGGTCAGGGGGGTTTTTATGGGCGAAAGACCTAGGTCGGTGGGCGCTCGAGGGCGCCACACCACCTCCCGACGTGGCTAGAAGTGGGGCCGCGCCACCAGGTGGTGTGGGCCCCTCGGGGCCCGTCTTCGTCTCGTTTTTGGTTCTTCTGGTCGCAAATATTTCAAAAATAAATAATGATTGGCTCGTTTCCAATTTGGCGGATATTTCGTTAAGAGCTTTTCTGAAACCAAAAACAAGAGAAAACAAGGAACTGGCACTGTGGCATCTTGTTAATAGGTTAATCCCAGAAAATTAATAAAAATATATAAAATGCATATAAAACATGTAATAACATGATATAACATAGCATGGAACACAAGAAAATTATGGATACGTTGGAGACGTATCAACATCACCAAGCTTAGTTCTACTCGTCCCGAGTAGGCAAGAACGATAAAAAAAGAATAATTTATGAAGTGACATTCTTAACACAATCTTGATCATGTAATTCATTGTAAGGCATGTAAACTGAAATCAAATGAATAAGGGCGGTAGTTTATATTGATATCACATGAGTAATGAACAAACAAGTAGGTGAAGCAAGCAAAGCTTTCAATGATATAGTACTAGATAGCAATCTACTGTGCAGAGTAGATATTAAAGATGATTTAAGCTTCGAGCACAACAATATAATCATCTAATGTTTCCAACAAACATGACAACTTTATGAAAGGATCAAGTCAAGTAAAAGAAATATGCACGTAGATGATCAATAAATTATTTGTTTAAAAGAAACAAGCAAGCGTTCAATGTTGGTTCCTGGCACCAGGATGTTATGGCTAAGAGAATGTTAACGGAGGTTTGGAAGGCCAACGGAAGAAAGGCTCACAAAGCTATAGATGATCATTAGACAAGAGAAAGTCATACAATCGAAGCTATGCAAGGAGTAGTGATTGCCATACAACGTATGCACAATGAGCTATAAGTATATGAAAGCTGTCAGATGGAACTTGTGGGGGTGCATCCGACTTGCTTGCTCACGAAGACCTAGAGCACTTTTGAGGAGGCTCGTCATTGGAATATACAAGACAAGTTCTATAGTGTAAAGTTCCCCACATAGTGAAGTGCTAAACATGAGCACAAATGATGATCACAAATGATATGGTGCTATAACATGAGCACAAGTGTGTGATAAAGAATAGTAATGCTGCCCCCTTTTTATTTTATTTCTTTTTTTCACTTTTTTCTATTTTTTTTTCTTTTTATGTTTCTCTTTTCGATGAACTCCATGGCTCTTTTCACTTT
Organism: Poa annua; assembly: GCA_026929855.1. Lineage (NCBI taxonomy): Eukaryota > Viridiplantae > Streptophyta > Magnoliopsida > Poales > Poaceae > Poa > Poa annua. The sequence continues at coordinate 182,037,820 of CM049426.1, forward strand.
TAGGGGCAAGCATCCTAATATGATACATGATATATGACAACACACTAATGATGATAAAACATGAATGTGCCATAAGAATACATATGACAACGGTGCCTCTGCCAGTGTAGCAGGTTATGAAGTGCTCTAGCATAACATGGGTAAAACCACACATCAGCTTTATAGAAACACGCAAAGCAATAAAAAAGTAATGAATGAAATCAAGTCATGTAATGTAAGATGGATGTTGCATGGAAATATATCTCAGAACAGTTATGGAAATGATGTAGTAGGTAGGTATGGTGGATGTTTTGAGGAAGATATTTGGCTTATGTGTAGGAGAACAAGATGAAGATCTCCCACGAGTTTGGATGTACCCATGAAAAATGCACCAACTCTCAATGTGAGAAAGGGCAAAGCAAAATACCGAAGAGGCTACCAATATGGTGGTGGAAGTGCCATGAAAACCGTAGTTTTAGAACTCACAAGTAAAAATATTCCAAATAAAAATATGATCATGCAAGGCATAATGAAAATTACTCCTAGCGGTGTTGTGGCAAATGAACAAGTTCACTGTTGGGGACCCGACCGTAGCGCATAACATAAAGCCATTACGGTTGCATTAGGCAAAAAGAAGTCATATACCATTATGGAATCAACTGGAAATTTAAGTGTGGCACAGTTTTCATGTTTCTCTAGACGAACCATTTAATCATTCCACTTTACTAGACCATCATGTTTACCATTAAGCAAATTAATATCTCAAAACAACATCAGTGATTCAAGTGACACAATTTAATGATCTACAAGATTAATGTATCATTTTATTATACCATCTACCACATTTAGCATTTTCTGTTCTCAACCAAACTTCAATCAACTTATTTAAAAGATAAACTCTCCAAGTAATTAAACAATACGATATGAGAGTATAATATAACAAAGCTAACAACTCTACTAGAGGTGCATGAAAAACAAGAGCTAGAGAGCAAACGATAACATGGAAAGAATATAAGTGAAGAATACGAGTATTCATATGAAAAAGCGGAGCGTGTCTCTCTCCCACACAAAATAATGCTAGGATCCATATTTATTCAGAGAATTAAAATAACAAAAACAAACAGACGCTTCAAGATAAGCACATAAGATGTGACGGAATTAAAATATAGTTTCACTAGAAAGGACCTGATAGTTTGTCGATGAAGAAGGGGGTGCCTTGGACATCCCCAAGCTTTGACACTTGAGTATTCTTAAATTAAATTGCGGTGAACCACCGGGGAATCCCCAAGGTTTGGCTTTACTATCCTCTTGATCACATTATATCATCCTCTTCTCTTGATGCTTGAAAACTTCCTCCACACCAAACTTAGAGTCACTTCATTGGAGGGTTAGTGCACAAAAAATTATGATATTATGTAGGAACACAATTAATACCATTGCTAGTGGACATTAGCTACAGCCAGTGATACTTAAAAGGATAAAAAAGATCCAATCAAAATAGCAAAAGAGATATTGAAAAAGAAAATGGTAGAATCTGTGAAAAATATAACAGTCCGTAAAGACGAACTTTTTCGAGTCACTTAACTTGCTCAGATTAGAAAACTCAAAACTAATGAAAGTTACGTATACATCTAAGGATTATGCAAAACAAAGGGAAGATTTTTCTGACAATCCAGTGAATTGATATAATTTTTACGATGGACAGCAGAAATCTATTTAAGCACGGGAATTGAATTTTCACATCAACTTTCGACTAGAGTCTTAACTTGACATAACATTGCAATAAAAATAAGATACAAAGGAATTGCTACAGAGGTAGGACAAGTTCTTAACACAAGCAAAAAAAATTAAAATAACAGGAATAAAAGTGGGTTGTCTCCCATAAGCGCTTTTGTTTAACGCCTTTAAGCTAGGCATAGAGATTCATATGATGCTCTCATAAAGATGAGAGTTGAATAACATAGGAGAGCATCAAGAGGTAAACATCAAACACATTTAAGTCTAACCCTCTTCGTATTCAAAGGAGTCTTGTGATAGAATAAATTATTGAAACATAAAGCAACTATCATAGCAACATGAAACCAGGAAGCCTTTAGGGCAGGCTCAATACGCATCATACCCATTATAACATGTTCACGGCTATTTGCCTCATAGTGACTTATAGCAGCACGTAGGATCTCACCACCGCTGCGGGATCTGAAGCTGGGTAAACTCGCCGTGTTCAATCCCGTCCTCGATGACACCAACCTTCTTCCCCACAATCCATACGTAGGCTAGAGGACCCCCGTCTCCTATCAAATATGCCGATACTACGACAGTTGGCGCCCACCGTGGGGCATAAGGTTCCTGGCGTCACATTCCAGGCGGGAACACTTGGCGGCGTGGGCAAGCAGATCGCCGTCGGCCGCGTCACAAGGTATGGCGGTCACAGCTACGTTAACTCAGATGAGTCCTGGCTCCCGGCGGACGACTACCTTATCGGGTGCGCAATTGTACCGATTGGAGGGATCGACGTCTTCATCGGGTACACGCCAGATGCGTACGTCCTACCGCGCTTCTACGACCCCACCCAAAACCCTTTGACCAAGCTGTCGACCGACAAGATGGATCTGAATCCGCCTTCTCCCAGGAGTCGGCCAGATCTGACTTCCACTTCGTCGGAGTTGTCGGACTGGGATCCGACTCCCCGCCGGAAAACAACGATCCTGAGTTAATCCTTCCTGCTCTCCAGAAGGACGCGATGTCAGATGCCAGATCCAGATCTACTGTTCAAGTCAACATAGATTCTGATTTTGATGATGATGCTAGTCTCTTCGAAGAGAAAATCAGAAGCCGCTTTTCCAGTGATAATCCGGTTCCTTCAGAGGGCACAGCGGATACTGACATGCCTGATAAGCTGGCTATGATGGTTGTCGTCGGTCACGAATCAACCCCAGTCGCTTCTGAAACGCAAAACAAGCCGGTAGAAGATGTCGGCGACACCCTCGCCGGTCAACTCATTGATGGTTCTGACAAGGTGCGCGCAAAGAAGAAAACTGGTCTCAAGAAAGGCGGCAGCAGCAAACCTACGGATTTGCTCTCCGTCATCAAATAAGTAGAAGAGATCATGCACACTCCGGTGAACAAGGATACCCCACTCGACGAAGTGGAGGAACTTAGGCTTAATATGCTTAAGCACTCTGACTTCCTGCGCAAAAGAGAGGAGCATGTTGAGAGCCTTGCAAAGAAGATCGAGAAAGAACAAGAAAAGATGTCGGCAAAAACGAGCCGGCAGTTCTTCGAGGAAAAAAGGCCATCAAAAAACCGCCGTGATAAGGAGCCGCCAATTCGAGCAACAACAGCAGCTCAAGATCTTGGGTTCGACTGGCGCACGACACCGCATCGTGTGGACAGAAGGGGGGACGTTGTCTTTTGCACCCCCATCCTTAACGCTGCTGCTGCGCTAGACACACTAGACGACAAGACTTACACAACGGAGGAAAAGCTGGCCAACGCAAGACACTTCGTGAGCAAGGCCCTCGAACAGCAACCCGCGCTGACTCCTACGGTCACATGGAGGATGCCCGCGGGGGAGATCTAGAATCCAAGTCAGGAAAGTGCAAAGCTGCACCTGGCGCTGACCCCGAAGGCCCGTCCGGCTCCAGTAGCCATGGCGACAAAAGGAAAGCAACGCCACCTCCAAAGAAGACGCCACCGCCAAAACCAAGGCGGGACGAGAACTCGCGAAAAGGAAGCATATGAGACCTGCCACCTCCAACCCATCCAAGGCGCGGTAATGGCGGTAGCCGGGACAACGGACATCCGCCTAAAAAATATGCCGGTAACGATCCTCCCAGGAGAGGTCGAAGCCGGTCTCCGCAGCGCAGCACCGGCAGCAAAAGGAAGGAGGCGGCAAAAGGGCCCAGGCACAGCGTAAGCCACGTAGCGCAGGACGAGCCAAACGCAAACAGAGGCGGACAACAACTCGATCCAAAAGACGCATGACATCGCCTACAAGACATAGCAAGAGGAAGGAAGCCGCTATATTCTGGACCAAAGTGCTTTGGCGACGCCATCTGCAGTGAGCCGTTACCCAAGGACATGACATCAGTGTCTAAAAATTGTCCTAGGTACAACGGCCTCGTTAAACCGGATTCATGGCTAGCCGATTATGCCATGGCCATAGAAATTGTCGGCGGAAGCAATCATATTGCCGTCCGCTACCTACCTCTCATGTTAGAAGGCACGGCAAGGGATTGGATCGACAACCTTCCTGAAGAGTCTATCCATAGCTGGTACGACATGGAAAAGGTTTTCTCCCAGCACTTCCAAGGAACATACAAGCGTCCAAATACCTACACAGATTTGCAACGCTGTATTCAAAAGCCGGATGAAACCATGACAGATTTTGTCAGCCGTTGGATCTTCGAAAAGGCCAAAATTTCATGGTGTTTCGGACGCGCAGGCTATCCATGCCTTCTACACGGGCCTGCAGAAGAAATCCCTGCTCCGTCACCGGCTCGTCCGCGAGCAAGTCACGGACCTTGGCGAGATGCTCAACCTAGCCGCCCAATACGCGGCAGCAGATGATGACACACGTGACGATGATCCAGACGTCAGCACCGCGCCAAGACGGAACAACAAACGCAAGCAAGCAGTGGAAGACAAAGCTGGACCTTCTAACGAGGTAGCCGTCGCATTCCAAGGGAATGCCGACAAAAAGAAGTGGAAGAACAACAAAGATAATCGCGACGCCGGCTCAGGCCCTAAGGCGGCGCGTATCACGTACGAGCAGGCAAAAGCATTGCCATGCCCCATCCATGCCTCACTCGGCAAGGTCAACCATATGCTTAGCGAGTGCCGTTTTATGGACGACTTGAAAAAGGATCCCATAGTTGGCTGGAAGTCCAAAAAGTCAAAGAAGTACGACAAGAAAGACAACAAGGATGACGAGGACGACGAGGACATGTCAATATCAAGCGATGACGACGTTCCCGCCAAGAAAAAGAAGCCATACCCGAAGGTCAAAGAATCTCTTGTGTGTTTTGTCGGCACGCCTTTGGCTAAGGTGGAAAAGGCGGAGATGCACAAACTCAACGCGACAATGCCGGACGTCCCTCAGTACTTGAACTGGTCCGAGGCGGCGATCACTTGGGATCGGTCCGACCACCCTGATCACGTCCCTCACCAGGCAAATACGCCCTTGTCATCGACCCCATTGTCGACAACTTCAGGCTCACAAAAGTACTTATGGATGGCGGCAGCAGCCTCAACATCCTGCACTATGATACACTAAGCCACATGAACTTGTCAGAGGACCAGCTTGATCACAGCAACCTCACTTTTCATGGCATAGTGCCCGGAAGACAAGCAAAGTCAATGGGGAGCATTAGGCTAAAGGTAACTTTCAGACCAAAGGAGAACTATCGCTCAGAGTTTCTCTGGTTCGAAGTTGTCCCCTTTAAAAGCATCTACCATGCAATCTTCGGACGACCGGCTTTCGCCAAATTCATGGCAAGGCCGTGCTACATATACAACAAGCTTAAAATGCCAGGGGCAAATGGAACCATCACGGTTTCCGGCAACTTCAAGAAAGCTAAGGAGTGCGAGCGTGGCATGGCCGCCTTCGCAGAAGCCGTCATCCACAAGGAAGAGCTCACATTACTTGAGGCGGACCCAGACAACTCCATGCCCAAGCCAAAATTTGATGTCAAGAAGACCTTTGAAGCTTCAGAAGACACCAAAAAGGCAGACCTCATCCCAGGTGACAAGTCTAAGCAAGTTGTCATCGGCTCAAACCTTGTGAGAAAATAGGAAGGCGCGCTCGTCGAGTTCCTCTGTAAGAATCGCGACATCTTTGCATGGTCGCCATCCGACATGCCTGGTGTACCGAGGGAACTTGCCGAGCACTCACTCAACGTCATAAAAGGATTCAAGCCGGTGAAGCAAGCAACAAGACGCTTTGGAGATGAGAGGCGCAAGGCTATAGGAAAGGAGATAAATTGGCTGAAGGCCGCCAATTTCATAAAAGAAGTTGTACACACCGATTGGGTGGCAAATCTTGTACTTGTCCCAAGGAAGAATAAAGAGTTGAGGATGTGTATCGACTATACCGGTGTTAACAAGTGTTGTCCAAAGGATCCCTTTGCGCTGCCTAGAATTGAACAAGTCGTAGACTCCATAGCAGGCTCCGAGCTACTTTGTTTTTTGGACGCCTACTCAAGATACCATCAAATCAAGATGAGGGAGTCAGATCAGCTGAAAACATCTTTCACCACTCCAAACGGGACTTTCTGCTACATCACGATGCCTTTTGGCCTAAAGAATGCAGGGGCAACATACCAACGTTGTATGCAAAATTGCATGCACGAACAGATCAGCCACAATGTTCACGTCTACGTAGACGACATTGCGGTGATGTCGAAAAAGAAGGCGGATCTCCTAGAGGATTTGGAAGAAACCTTTCACAATCTCCGAAAATACCAGATGAAGCTCAATCCCGCCAAGTGTGTTTTCGGCGTTCGAGCCGGCAAACTACTCGGATTTATCGTCTCAGAACGAAGGATCGAAGTTAATCCGGAGAAGATCAAGGCTATCCAAAACATATCCAGACCCACTTGTCTGAAGGACGTGCAGAGCTTAGCCGGATCGGCGGCAGCCGTCAGTCGTTTCATAAGGCGCCTTGGGGAAAAATCAATGCCCCTCTACCGGATATTGAAGAAATCCGACAACTTTGAGTGGACAGCAGAAGCAGATGCCGCCTTGCAGCAACTTAAGGTGGCTCTCGTATCCGCTCCGATATTGGCAGCACCTCGATCGCAGGAACCAATGCTGCTCTACATCACGGCAACTGGAGCAGTTGTCAGCGTTTTCTTGGCTGTGGAAAAAAAGGAAAGTGATGCCGCGACGTCTGAGCAACATCCGGTTTACTTCATCAGTGAAATCTTCTCCAGCTCCAAGCAGAGGTATCCACATTACCAAAAGCTGGCTTATGGTGTATTCTTCGCTGCCAGAAATCTTAGGCATTATTTCCAGGAGCACACAGTGACAGTAGTAAGCAGGGCACCGTTGGGAGACATAATCAACAACACGGAGGCAACAAGTCGAGTTGCCAAGTGGGGCATCGAACTTGCCGCCTTCGATATAGTCTACAAACCACGGACTGCCATTAAGACTCAAGCACTCACAGACTTTGTTGCCGATTGGACAGAAGCCATGGAGGAATCAGTACTTCCCGAATCAGAATATTGGGTCATGCACTTTGACGGATCAAAGATGCTCAAAGGCTCGGGGGCCGGAGTTGTTCTGCGCACACCCAAAGGCGACAAGCTCAGCTATGTGTTGCAGATTCAGTTCACAGCAACCCATAACGTCGTAGAGTATGAAGCTTTACTTCACGGGTTACATGTGGCAAACGACCTCGGCGTCAAGAGAATCATCTGTTATGGCGACTCGGAATTAGTCGCGCAGCAAGTAAGCAACACATGGGATGCGAAAAGCTCAACAATGGCGGCATACAGAGCCAAAGTTGACGAATTCGCCAAAAATTTCATGGGCTACGAAGTCCGGCATGTTCCAAGAGCTGAGAACGAGGCGGCATACACCCTCGCCAGACTCGGGTCAGAACAAAGTGCCAAAGGATATTTTCCTGGAACATTTGCACAAGCTGTCCATTAAGTGCGCCGACTTGTTGGACCCCGATGCAGAAGAACCAGTAGAAGCGGCAAGTCTCGTTGTCTACTCGATACAGCCGGATTAGACAGTCCCATACCTCGATTTCCTAATCGACAAGAAGTTGTCGGAGGATGATGAGGTGTTAAAACGGCAGATCATAAGGCGAGCCAAGGCATTCACAATAATCAAAGGCGAGCTATATAAGCGAAGCACGTGTGGTATCTATCAGCGGTGCATACTGCCGGAAGAAGGCCAGGAAATTCTGAAAGACATACATGTCTGTCGGGGGGCTGCCCCCCGGGTAGGGGCAGATCCCGGTATATTATAATAAATATCAACGATGCTTGACCTTTGGCGACAGCAAAGAACACCTCCTGATGTGCCGAAAGGGTAGCTGGACACTTGGACACTGGGAGAGGGCAAAGTGCCCCCTGGCAGCCGCAAGGGTCAGGTCTTGCAGCTATAAATAGACATCCCAGGCCCTCACAATTGCAGCACGGGCAGGAGCGGATGGTTCCTCTAAGAACTAGCTTCTCGAAGATGTCTTTGCTGGTAGGCTAAGACATCTTTGGGAGGCTAGGCCTAGAGTTACTCATCCTGAGATGAGTTCAGACATATCCGGAAAGGATCCCAGGCCTGGGACACCGAGGAGGTTCCCGGATGATGGTGTACTCGGCTTTACCGGATAGGTAGTCCGGGTAAGTGCTAACCGGGATGAATATGTCGATCTTGGTCTTATACAGAAGAGGCTCGTAGTGGCAAGCGAGGAGGTAGTCGGAGAGAAGGCTCCCGGTAGACCGTCAACGGTCTATGGCAGGCTTTCCCGTCTGTTACGGGGGGAATTACCATTCCGCCTGACACGGAAGCATGGTCACATCCCGCCTGACACGGGAGCGCGTTCACCTCCCGCCTGACACGGGAGCGCGTCAGCCGGTACGACAACGGTACGACAAGACCTGACATGCCTAGCCCGGCAATCCGGAAAAGGCTATCCGGGATGGGCAAAGACATGTCCTGTCTCTGACGAGGGGACAATGATGATGCAGGACGGCGCCTGCCGTCCTTAACAAAATGATGACGCAGGGGCTACACCGGATAGCCCGGCGACTAGGTCGCACTAGCCGGTGACGACATCCCGGCTAGGCCTGTCTGGTGGGGCCGAGGCAGTTTAGGGTTTCCGGCCCTCCCGGCCGGAACTCTATAAAAGGCACCATAACTGCTCCTGAGAGGGAGAGACCAACTTCAGAGCCAAAGCTATAGTCACATTTACTCTTAGAGCAGTTACTCCTCTTCACCTTGAGTTCATCTAGTTCTTCGTACTTCATCCTTTGGCAGATCTAGTAGCAAGTTGTAGTCCTTATATCACCAATATATAGAGAGGAAGGGCAGGAGTAGGGGTATTACCTCCTCACGAGGGCCCTGAACCTAGGTATATCGTGCGTGTGTTGTGTGCCTTCGTGCCTTTCTTTGTATTTGTTAGATCTTCCCCTTTGCACTTTGTTCTTGTCCCCAGTTCTTGGGAGATCTCGGTCACACCGGGATCCTCCCCGTGTGAGCTCTTCAGCTCGCTATCCCTCCCCGGATCCACCAACGTCCATCGGCCCCACAAATTAGCCATCCTATGGCATCTGCCGTGACACCACCACGACAGTTCGCCCACCGTGGGGCAGACAGTGGCGTTTGCTGGTATACACATCCGGACGGGCTCCCCGGTTCATTTCGACCTTCGGGTTCTCTCTGGCCTGGTCGTAAGGCTAGGGGAGATGGACTTCGTCGCCGACAACGCCGGTTGTTTCCGGAACAGACCGTTCCCGGCGAACGGGTGTCTTATTGACTTCGGTGGTTTCACCACCTACGTGGCCACCGAGGTTGTCTGTAGCTACCCAGACGTAGTCCTGGAGGCTGAGGACCCTCCCATGCTCTGCGCAGCTCGGGGTCTGCGTACCGATCGCTCCCCGAGTTCCGTCGCAGTGATGATGGTCGGAACCACCGAGGAAGAATACCAGGATGCTGATGGCGATACCGACGGCATCCCTCGCTTGGCCAAACCCCCGCAGGAAAGACCTGCGGCCCGAGATGGTGATCCGCAGCCGTCCCAGCCGCGACGCCGTCCGGATCCCCTCTCCGGTCTGGTAGCCAAGCTGACTGTACCAGTGACTGCCGGAGCGGATACACAGGCCACTTCGGCTGAATTAGAGGAGCAGCGGAAGTTGTTACTCGCGGAGGCAAAGGAGATCGCCGAGCTCCGTCGCGAGCTCAGCGTTAGCCTCCGGGAGTACAATGCTGCTCACGGATTCACTAAGATAGACTCCCGGGAGAAGCGCATTGCAGATCTGCGCAAGAAGGGAAGAATGGTGAATGAGGAGCTGGCTGGTGGAGCCACCACTAGCAACACCGGAAGCCGGATTTCTGCGGGGAAGCCGGTGTACAGCTCACCGGCAAAAACTCTTAGGGCCGCCGAAGCCGCCATGGCCGAGTTGGTGGGGTTATCCGGTGAAGCCCTGCGCAAGCAACATGAGTGGGTCAACGAATTGGTGATCGAGGCCAACCGGCAGAACCAGGCCTTCAAGAAGAAGAACCCCAGGGCAGGGTCCCAAGTGCACTCAGCAAGACCCAATAGCCGGATGTCGGATGGAGAGGCCTCTTCCCCGCATCCGAGCAGAAGCAAGAGCAAGAGCAAGAGCCGGAGCCGGAGTAGAGGTTCCGGGAAGAACAAGCAGCTACAGACCTATGACCCAGCATTTGCCGGTATCCAGCAGGCAGGGCAAGCCGGACAGCATAACCCGGGACAGGCAGGAAGTACCCGTGGGGATGGTAACCTGGGTGTGGGAAACAATACCCCGGTTGGCCGTGGTAATCCACCCCGGAATCCTCCCCATGTACAGGGAAACCCGCAGAGGGAAATCATCTCGGTCCCCCGTCAAGCCGTGATCCCAATGCAGGATAGGCTCAATGATGGTAACTCGGGGATGCAGCAACTCGAGTATCAGCCGGACGAGAACCCCTTGGGATCTCGGATAGGAACAAGACAGCTGAACCCGGCAGATGCGAGGTTCCGGCTTGACCGGATTCACCAATCCGAGTTGGTGGAAGAGCAAGGACCTCCGGGACCTGCTTGCTTTGGACCTCGGATTATGTGGGAACCACCTGTTCGGAACTTTCAGCTCAACAGGGGTGCCAAGACCTATGACGGCAGCAAGAAGCCGGAGGACTGGCTGACCGACTATGTAACTGCAGTAAGCATAGCCGGTGGAAACAGACGATGGGCGGTACGTTATATACCGCAAATGTTGGAAGGACCTGCCCGGATCTGGTTGAACAACCTGAGGTCGGGTAGCATAGACTGCTGGTTAGATTTTGAGGAAGCATTCATCAGCAACTTCACCAGCACGTACAAAAGACCGAACAGACCTCAGCAGCTCGCCATCTGTAGGCAAAGGAGCAACGAGACGGACCGGGAGTACCTTACCCGGTGGAGCAATATTCGCAACTCTTGCGAAGGAGTGGTGAAAGCACAAGCCATTTCCTGGTTTGCGCAGGGATGCCGACATGGCTCTATGCTGTGGCAGAAGCTGCAAAGAAAGATGCCGACAACTTTGGCGGAAACCATGCGCATCGCCGATACCTATACGCTTGGAGATCCCATGCAACCCCTGGTGGATGTCGGAGACTCCAACAGGAGGAATGCGGGACCTCAGCGTTCCGGACCGAGCAGGAGCCATGATCGCCAAGAGTTCGGTCACAAGAGGAATCAGCCCGAGTACCACCATGCAGCGCAGCATGTCGCAGCAGTAACCCGGGAGCAGGAGGTAGCCCCCCGGGAGCAGGAGGATGCCGGCAACAGCCAGCGTCAAAAGACAAGTGGCCCAGCTTGGGGTCAAAGTCAGGAGGTGCAGAAGACCTGGGTGGAGCAGAAGAAGCCCCTGACGTATGAGGAGATGCTGAATAAGCCATGCTGCTATCACACTCTGGAGGCCAACAAGCCCGCAAACCATTCTACTCGGCAGTGCAGCTGGTATCAGCGCACGTTGCAGGAGGGCAGCTCGGGAGGTATTCGGCCGAGTGCTCCGGCATCTCGGCCCAATATTCCGAGACCCCCTCCTCCGACATCGGGGGCCAACAATGTCCGACTTCCCCCTCCTCCGAGAGGACCCCCACCTCGCCCAGTGAATGTGGTGCACACCCGGAACGACAACGGCAACCAAGCCGGACAGCAGCAGGGTAACTACCGGGAGGCGCATCAAAGCTATGTGGTCTTCGTAACAGAGCCTACGGACCGAAAGAGTGTGCGGCAGCGTGCTCTGGAGGTGAATGTCGTAATCCCGGCGGTGCCCAAATTCTTGCATTGGTCCGAGATGGAGATCACCTGGAGCCGGAAGGATCACCCCCGGGTTATGCCCAAGCCGGGAGCGTATGCCTTGGTGGTGGACCCAACCTTTGTCGGACCCAACCTCAACGTCCGCTTCAGCCGGGTTCTGATTGACAATGGCAGTGCCATTAACATCATGTACAAGGACACGATGCTGAAGCTGGGAGTATCCATGAACACCCTGCTGCCCACTGAGACAACCTTCCATGGCATTGTGCCCGGAGTCTCTTGCTCGCCCATGGGAAAAATCTGGGTTGAGGTGTTATTCGGAACTCGGGAGAACTGTCGAACCGAGAGCCTGGAGTTCGAGGTCGTGGACCTCGAGAGCCCATATCATGCACTGATCGGCAGACCGGCCCTCGACAAGTTCATGATCTCAACGCACATGGGCTACCTCAAGATGAAGATGCCGGGACCCAACGGCATAATCACCATCTCGGGAGACCACAAGCGCTCGATGGAATGTGCCTCGGCGGGGTCGTGTTTAGCTGAGTCCTTGGTGATCGCGGAAGAGAAGAAGAGGATCCAGCAGGTGGTGGCGATGGCTAAGACCTCCCAACTCGGGATGCCCGGGATGGTGAACCCGGAGCAGGGTGCGTCATTTCAGCCTCCCAAGGAGACCAAGAAGGTGTCCGTGGACCCCAGCAACCCGGAACGCCAAGTTATCATTGGCAGCAACCTGGACAGCAAATAGGAAGGCGAGCTCGTCGACTTCCTCCATGAGAATCGGGATGCCTTTGCGTGGTCAAATGACGATCTGCAAGGCGTCCCGAGGGAGTTGGCTGAGCACTCTCTGTTTGTTCGACCGGATGCGAAGCCGGCGAAGCAACCAACTAGGCGTCTCTCAGATGAGAGAAGGGCTGCCGTCATGGAGCACCTAGCTATACTGCTAGCCGCCGGATTCATCATGGAGGTGCTGCACCCGGATTGGATTTCGAATCCGGTCCTGGCAGAGAAGAAGAAAGATGATCCCCTCCTGCTTAAGGTGTGGCGCATGTGCATCGACTTCACCAACCTCAACAAGGCATGCCCGAAAGACCCCTTTCCGCTGCCCCGGATAGATCAAGTGATAGACTCCACTGCCGGAAGTGAGCTTTTAACTTTTCTAGATGCTTATTCTGGTTTTCACCAGATACCTTTGAATCCGGATGATCAATTGAAAACTGCTTTTATTACCCTATCGTGTTATGACTTTCGGGTTAAGGAATGCTGGTGCTACGTACCAAAGATGCATGCAGAAATGCTTGCATGACCAGATAGGCCGGAATGCCGAGGTCTATGTCGATGACATAGTCATAAAAACAAAAGAAAAAGCCACACTAATAGATGATCTGAGGGAAACATTCAAGAACCTAAGAAGATTCCGGATGAGGTTGAATCCGGATAAGTGCACATTTGGTGTTCCGGCAGGCAAGTTACTCGGTTTCCTCATATCAAGCCGGGGAATCGAGGTCAACCCGGGTAAAATTCGTGCTATTGAGAGCATGAAGTTGCCCGTGCGTCTCAAGGATGTGCAGAAGTTTACCGGGTGTCTGGCATCCCTAAGTCGGTTTGTGAGCCGACTCGGGGAGAAGGCCTTACCTTTGTACCAGCTGATGAAGAAGAGCAAGACATTTGTTTGGACCCCGTAGGCGGATGCGGCGTTCAACGATTTGAAGAAAATGCTCTCAACAGCACCAGTGTTGGCATCCCCATTGCCCAAGGAACCTATGCTGTTGTATATTGCCGCAACCAACCGAGTAGTCAGTGTGGAAATGGTTGTAGAAAGGGAAGAGGGGGGCAAGCTGATACAGAGACCGGTGTATTACCTGAGTGAGGTGATCTCGGAATCCAAGCAGAACTACCCGCACTACCAGAAGATGGCGTATGGGGTATACATGGCAGTGACCAAGCTCAAGCACTACTTTCAAGAACACCCGATCACAGTGGTATGCGAAGCTCCTCTCGCCGAGATCATCGGTTGCAAGGATGCTAGCGGCCGGGTAGCCAAATGGGCCATCCAGTTGTCTCCATATGCTCCGGCGTATGAGAGACGTGACGCCATCAAGTCGCAGGCGCTGCCGGACTTTTTGGTGGACTGGGCCGAGATGCAGTATGAACCTCCCATGCCGGATTACAATTTCTGGAGGATGCATTTCGATGGCTCAAAGGCTAAGATCGGATTGGGTGCCGGAGTGGTCCTCACTTCCCCAAAGCAAGATGTATTGAAGTATGTGCTGCAGATCCATTTCCGGGCATCCAATAATGTCGCGGAGTATGAGGCTTTGGTTCACGGATTGAATGTCGCCAAGGAAATCGGAATCCGCCGGATAGAGTGTTTCGGTGACTCCGACCTCGTGGTGCAACAGGTGTCGGGGAATTGGGATGCCCTAGATGCAAACATGGCCTTGTACAGGTTTCATGTGCAAAAAATTTCCGGATTTTTTGAAGGATGCGAGTTCAAGCACATACCCAGAGGAGAGAACGAAGCAGCGGATGTCTTGTCTAAGCTAGGATCATCCCGGGATGCCATCCCACCCGGGATAGCCCTGGAGCATTTGAGGAAGCCATCTATTCAGCCGTCACCCGAATCAGATTCTATCTTCATCCCCAAAGAACCCGGTTCAGAGGCAGTACCCATGGAAGTAGATGTCGGGAGCATAACATCAAACCCGGGGACTGCCTCCCAGTGCTCAGAAAGGCAAAGACAGATGATGATAGAGGTGATGTCGGCAGAACCAATGGACATAGACGCTCCCACATTCCCGGTGCGACCTGTCCCGGATTGGGCACAGCCCATCATGGCTTACATCTTGGAGGGAACCCTCCCGGAGAACGAGGTGGAAGCCCGGCAGATAATGCGAAGATCAAAGGCATACACTGTCATCAATCAAGAGTTGTACAAGAGAAGTGTCACCGAGGTACTCCAGAGATGTGTGGAACCGGCAGAAGGACAAGAAATGCTCCTGGAGATACACCAGGGAGAGTGTGGACATCATGCATCATCCAGGGCCCTGGTGGCAAAGGTGTTCCGGCATGGGTTATACTGGCCCACTGCGTTGCAGCAAGCAGAAGATATTGTCCGGAAGTGTGGAGGATGCCAGAGATTTGCTCACCGGATACACATGCCGGCGTCAGCACTGAAAACAATCCCCATCACTTGGCCATTTGCAGTATGGTGTTTGGACATGGTCGGGCAATTCAAACCGGCAAGGGGCAACATGACACATATACTAGTAATGGTGGACAAGTTTACCAAATGGATAGAGGTCAAGCCAATCCGGAAGTGCGATGGACACACCGCTGTGCAATTCCTGAAAGACATCATCTTGAGATACGGATACCCACACAGCATTATCACAGATAATGGAACAAACTTTGCTGTGGGGGAATTCGCTCGATTTTGTGCTGAGAAGGGAATCCGGCTAGATGTAGCATCAGTCGCACACCCGGAAGCAAATGGGCAAGTCGAAAGGGCAAACGCCTTAGTCTTGGCTGGTATCAAAGCTCGCTTGATCGAACCATTGTTGAGAACTCCGGGATGTTGGATAGAGGAGTTGCCGGCGGTGTTATGGGGTCTCCGGACTACACCGAATAGATCTACCGGGTACACACCATTCTTCATGGTATACGGTGCTGAGGCAGTACTCCCAACCGACATACAATATGATTCTCCGAGAGTGACAATGTTCACCGAGACCGAGGCAAAGGAGGCCCGAGAGGATGATGTGGATTTACTCGAAGAGGCAAGAGAGTTGGCACTATCTCGATCTGCAATTTATCAGCAAAATCTTCGCCGATATCATAGCCGGAAGGTACACCCGAGGGTGTTCCGGGAGGGAGATCTGGTGCTGAGGCTCATCCAACGCACGGCCGGAATGCATAAGCTGTCACCTCCATGGGAGGGACCTTTTGTAATAAGCAGGGCATTGCACAATGATTCTTATTACCTTGTAGATGCACAGGAGGCTAGGAAAGGTGTAATGGACAAATCCGGTGAAGAAACCAAGCGTCCATGGAATGTAGCTCTACTTCGCCCCTTTTACACGTAAAGGGCTCAGTGTATGTTGTATCTCAATTCTCAGTATTAATGAAGGTAAGGCACCCCGGGAGGAACCCGGGGACTGCCTGGTTACATGCATGTCCTGTTGTTATTTTTTGTCAAGTTCGTTTATTATTTTGTACCGGCATCTCGGGAAGGAACCCGGGGACTGCCGGATAGTTCTTTCATTATGTGCATGCCGGGAAAGTTCCAACTCCGATTCTCAAAGTCAGAGTAATGTATGTCATGTGAAATCATCTTGTGACTCGACTGACGAACGCCGAAATGGTAGTCAAGAGTAAAGAGAGGAAAGGTGGGGAACACGAAAATGGTCTCGGGGACTTGGAGAAGGAACTTATCCGGCACGCTTGTTTTTTATTAACTTAGCTGTTTTTTATGTCGGGTATTCGGTTAGTAGGAACTCGGATTGTTTTAAGTAATGTATGTCGTATGTGGAGTTTTGTGACTCGACTGTCGAACGCCGAAATGGTAGACAAGAGCAGAAATTACCTAAGTACGGTAAACATGAAAGGCAATTCGGGAACTAAAAGCTGAGTACATTGACATAATTTGTTCGAATAAATAGTTCACGATGAAGCAGAAATAGCATAAATGTACGATACATATTGCACCCGGCATCCCGGGGATTTAACGAATTTGCTACTAAGTGTTTTAAGCAGTGGGGGAAGTAGGCTTCTCAACGGCGACTTCCGGAGCAACGACCTCGGGAGCGACGACCTCGGGAGCAGCGGCACCAGCAGCAGGAGCAACTTCGGCTTCGGTTCCGGCGGCGCTACTCGGGACGTCGGGGCGCACCTCGGTCTCGGTGGCCTCAGGTATCGGAGAAGACGTTGCATCCCGGGGAGTCACCTTCTCGGGCGCAGCACCGGAAGCAACGTCATCTTCCTCCGGGACATCTTCTTCCGCCTCGCCGGAAGCAACATCATCTTCTTCGGAATCCGCATAGTCTGATTCAGACTCTGAGGAAACGAGGCTGGCGGTGTAGGCACGGATGTTGGACCACTTGGCAATGCGGTGCGCCACCTCCTGCCGCTGCTGGACCTTCTCCGGATCGGTCACCCATGGCGACACCGTACGCAGGCGCTGAATCACCGCCAGATCGAGACCTTCGTACCAGCTAAGTACTTGTGTCAAGACCTGGTCGGCACCAGCCCGCGCACCGGAACGCTTCCACGCGTGAAGGCGACTCCCGGCACCCCGGAGTGCTCCCGCGAGCTGCGGAATAGAGAGCGTCCCGCGGATGCTTGGCCACAGTACGCCGTGGACATGGATCGCGGCGCTGGGAAGCTCCGTCCCGATAGACCGGAGAGGTACTATCCGGGCCTTCAGGGCGGTGAGGTGATCCTCGATGTCCCAGGCATCCGAGATGGGACCCTTCCCGGCACGCTTCTCTCGGGCAGCGGCAACAGCTTTGGCGGCAGCTTCACGGGAGTGCTCGAATTCTCCTTTAAAAAGAAGAGCTGTCAAAACGACTAAGTCACAAGAAAAGGAATAGCAAATAAAGGAAATAACAGGAGAGGAGGGTTGTCGGATTACTCACTGTTGAGATCCCGGTTCAGCACGGTGAGCTCGGCGAGCCAAGTGTCAGAACGCGACTGAAGAAGACCTAGCTCGGCCTCGGCGTTATCCGCGCGTGCCACTGACTGGTCCAGGGTCTCCTTCTGCTTCTTGCTCGCCTAGATGAAGCCCTTCTTCATCTCCGGCATGGTAGCCTGGGCCTTGGCGAGCTCGCCGTTGAGGCGCGCAATCTCGGCTTGCGCGGTACCAAGGGCAGCCTTCTGGTCCACCGAGACCTGGCGCGCGGCATCCCGTTCTTCCCGGAGGCGATCTTCGCACTTCTTCGCCTGACCGAGTTCAGAGAGAACCCGGTTGAAGATGTTGCGGCGCTGTTGGCTGCACTTCTGATAGCAAGACAAAGAAGGCAAAGTCAGTATGGAAAAAGAAGTAAAGAACCCGGTTGGGAGGGTCTCGGGGACTCGATGTTCGAGTCCTAATTTTTCTCTAAGATTGGAACCTAGTGATCTGCTATTCGGTGGAATCTAGAGCACTAAGCACCAATCTCGGGGACTAGTGGTGATGGAGCAATTTTTTAACCAACCTATCCGGTTGGGAGGATCTCGGGGACTCGGTGTTCGGGTCCTAATTTTTCTCTAAGATTGGAACCTAGTGATCTGCTATTCGGTGGAATCTAGAGCACTAAGCACCAATCTCGGGGACTAGTGGTGATGGAGCAATTTTTTAACCAACCTATCCGGTTGGGAGGATCTCGGGGACTCGGTGTCCGAGTCTTGGGTTTTTCTCTAAGATTGGAACCTAGTGATCTGCTATTCGGTGGAATCTAGAGCACTAAGCACCAATCTCGGGGACTAGTGGTGGTGGAAAGAACAAGTGTGTTTTGGATAAAAGAAGAAAAGTTTACCTCGCTTACTCGGGTGACGTCCAGCGCGGCCACCTGGAGAGCATGCAGGGCTTGAGCGCTGCGGCTCGGACCTGCAGCGTGCAAGTCCCCTGCAGTCTCGGAAGCATCGGCGGCAAGCCAGGCCTTGTTGAAGTCATCAACAACCCGGATGCCGGAGCCGCCGGAAGCGCGAGTGGCAGCGATGTCCCGAGATCCTGAAGATACAAAGGAGCTGACCGTTGCTCGCAACATCCGCAAAGCTGCAGTAGGGATCTCGGCAGGAGGCGGTGGTAACGATGGAGACTTACCGGTGCGCAGCACCAGCTCTTGGGCCGAAGATGTCGGAGCAGCTGCGGGCGGGGCAGAAGATGTTTTCTGCCCAGAAGTCTTCCCGCGAGACTTGGGAATTTGATCTGCTGGCCGGGAGGAGGCTGTAGGCTGTTTCTCCGGGATGGCCTTGGGCGCGGCTGGCCGAGAGGCTCCACTTGACGCAGGTTGCCGGCGAGGGCTAGCGATCTCTGCCTCCAGTCCGGGAACCCGGCGCGGGCTATCCGGAAGAACAATCTCTCCCGAGGTGGTCGTGGCCTGCACCGCGATCTCGTCGATCACCGGGGGTGCATCCGAGGTCGCGACGCTTGCCGGTGCGACCGGAGGCGGCGGCTTCACTTCCTCCAGCAGAAGGGCGAAGAGGTGAGGGAGAGACCCGAGCCGGGCTGGGAGTTCCAGTTCCCGGAGGAGGAGGAATAGCAGGTGTCGGGAGCTCGAGCGCATCACTGAAAGAAAATGTCTTAGTAAAACTTGTGGAGAAAGCAAAGCCAAATAACATGAGGCAGGGAAAACGTACCCGGAATCCACAAGGGGAGGACCCCTTTGCCGGCGCCGAGGAGGCTTCTCGGTTGTCTGCTTGCTCGATTTGCCCTTCTTGGGGGGGTTGCCGGAGTTGTCGGCCCCCTCGGTGTCGGAAACCGCGCGCTTCCGGCTCTCGGCACGTTTGGTTCCGGTTGTCGGTTTTGGAACCACTGCTGGGGCCCAATTCAGAGGGAGAGCGTCAATAACGTCAAGGATCTGGCAGTCAGTCTCGTCCTCGTCATCCGAAGAAATGAAAACTGCCTCTAGAGTTGAAGGATTACCCGGTGCCTTAACGAAAGGGATGGCGAGATGGTCTTCGCCGTCGGGATCCTCTCTCGGCATCACGTCCGGTTTCGGGAAGTCCGGCGCGTAAGTATCGTTGACGTGGACGGCGTCTTCCTCGTGTTGACGCTCGAACAACTGCGCAAACATATTAGGCCGTGTCGGTGTCCATGTGAACGCATGAACGAAGGCGAAGGCACGAAAGACTGATATAAGCACCTGGTCACATGGTTTTTTCCGGGATCCCCCAGTGACCCCCCAAGTGTAGTCCTCCGTCATCTCCGTCCGGGCAATAGCTCGGACACGACGGACGACCCCGGCATAAGTTAGCCCAAGGATACTGGTCCTAGTGGGATCAAAGTTCCCGGACATGTGGCACATCTTGTGCACTCGGTGTTGGAGGGGGCAGACCCGGCGGACGATGAAGCAGCGCAGGAGATCGTCCCCGGTCATTTTCTGAGTTAGCACGCGCAGAACGTCGTGCATGCAGCTAATCTCTTCAGTATCCGGAAGCTGCTTCCAGAGACGGAACTCGCGCGGAGGACCGATGACGAACTTGGGCAGATTGATGAAGTCCGGGTTCGAGGATCCCGGACCATCTCCCGAGGGCTCCCGGTTCTTCACGTAGAAGAAACTCCGTTGCCACTTCCGGCAGGACTCTAGCCCCTTGACTATGGGGAATCCGGAGTCCGCGCGGGGGATAATGGTAGTCGCTCCGCAATCCACTAAGTCTTTAATCTTCTTATCCGTATTGGGGATCGCTTGGCGGCGGAGAATGAAATATTTGGCCCAGAGGTCCAAGAAGGGCCAGATGCCGAGGTACGCCTCCGCGTACGTGGTAAAAACCGAGAGAATCATTATGGCGTTGGCGGGAAGATGGTGAGGTTGAAGCTCGTAGAGGTCGAGGAAGTCGCGGAAAAATGTGCTAGCCGGGAGCCCGAATCCGCGCTCGAAGTGTGATAAGAATACCACAACTTCCCCGGGTTGGGGTTCCGGCGCGATCTCCTCTCCCGGGAGACGGCTCTCGACTTCCGGAGGAATCCGGTGAGTCCGATATAGCCAGTCGAGATCCGACTGCTTCGTCTCGGACCCATCCCAACACCCCCGAGCACGTTCTTCACCCATGTCGGAGAAGTAGGCAGGAGTATCCGGACTATTCTGCAGGCGCAGTGGCGGTTAGTCGGAGTTAGTCTATCGGAGACGAGGATGTCGGGGCACAAACTGCTAAAAACTACCGGATTCATGGGAAGCAAGATCTACCGTGGGTCAAATAATCAAAACTAAACGGAGGAAAAAAGACTCGCGCTAGACTAAAACGAGGCACAAGTGCGGGTGACAAATATACGTCCTAGTGCCACGGTGATTCTTCGCCGTGCGCTTCGTGCGCGCCGCTCGAATGTGGTCATCGGCGGCGGCGCAACCGTGCTCGTGCTAGGGCACGGCCGGAGTCCGGCGGTTATTCTACCGAAGAAATGCATCGGAGTGGAGAGGAAAAACTCACCGGTGAACGAGGAGATCGACGACGTGCGAGGGCGACGGCGGGGTGTGAACTCCGGCGAACGGCGAGCGCGATGTCGTACGGGCGACGAGCGCAGCGGCGACGACGAGCTCGGGACGGTGGAGAAGAGGAAGTGCGAAGAAGAAGAAGTAAAGGAGACCGTTCCGGTCCCCTATTTATGGGGGGGGATTCCGGAGCGGTTTCCGATTTTCCCGCCCACGATCTCCACGATCGTGGGTGGGATCTGTTTTGTGCCGCGAGCCACGTGGCACTATCCGGAGCGCTCGATCCGGCCACACCGAGGGCCACACGGCCCCAACGGTTCGATTCCGGATCGGATGCGGCTCCCCGGCGCGGGAACCCAAGCGACACCGCGCGTGCGCAGAGGCACTCGAGTACGTCTCTGCGCAGACGGGACGTCGGGTGGGCCCTGGCTCGCTGTCTCGAAGGCATCGGGAGATTAACGGTCAAGATTTCCTGAGATGATATTACCCGGTCGCAGGCTTCGCCTCCCGGTTAAGATCATCTCGGTGAGAAGATATCGGAAAGAATTTGTCTCGGCATGGAATAAAAGGATGGTGTCATATGTTCTCGGAGGAGAGTTTGTTGTTAAAGCTGATCCCGCACATCATCCGGGGTCGCTGTGCCGCACCAGCTTCGGGGACTAGTGTCGGGGGGCTGCCCCCCGGGTAGGGGCAGATCCCGGTATATTATAATAAATATCAACGGTGCTTGACCTTTGGCGACAGCAAAGAACACCTCCTGATGTGCCGAAAGGGTAGCTGGACACTTGGACACTGGGAGAGGGCAAAGTGCCCCCTGGCAGCCGCAAGGGTCAGGTCTTGCAGCTATAAATAGACATCCCAGGCCCTCACAATTGCAGCACGGGCAGGAGCGGATGGTTCCTCTAAGAACTAGCTTCTCGAAGATGTCTTTGCTGGTAGGCTAAGACATCTTCGGGAGGCTAGGCCTAGAGTTACTCATCCTGAGATGAGTTCAGACATATCCGGAAAGGATCCCGGGCCTGGGACACCAAGGAGGTTCCCGGATGATGGTGTACTCGGCTTTACCGGATAGGTAGTCCGGGTAAGTGCTAACCGGGATGAATATGTCGATCTTGGTCTTATACAGAAGAGGCTCGTAGTGGCAAGCGAGGAGGTAGTCGGCGAGAAGGCTCCCGGTAGACCGTCAACGGTCTATGGCAGGCTTTCCCGTCTGTTACGGGGGGAATTACCATTCCGCCTGACACGGAAGCATGGTCACATCCCGCCTGACACGGGAGCGCGTTCACCTCCCGCCTGACACGGGAGCGCGTCAGCCGGTACGACAACGGTACGACAAGACCTGACATGCCTAGCCCGGCAATCCGGAAAAGGCTATCCGGGATGGGCAAAGACATGTCCTGTCTCTGACGAGGGGACAATGATGATGCAGGACGGCGCCTGCCGTCCTTAACGAAATGATGACGCAGGGGCTACACCGGATAGCCCGGCGACTAGGTCGCACTAGCCGGTGACGACATCCCGGCTTGGCCTGTCTGGTGGGGCCGAGGCAGTTTAGGGTTTCCGGCCCTCCCGGCCGGAACTCTATAAAATGCACCATAACTGCTCCTGAGAGGGAGAGACCAACTTCAGAGCCAAAGCTATAGTCACATTTACTCTTAGAGCAGTTACTCCTCTTCACCTTGAGTTCATCTAGTTCTTCGTACTTCATCCTTTGGCAGATCTAGTAGCAAGTTGTAGTCCTTATATCACCAATATATAGAGAGGAAGGGCAGGAGTAGGGGTATTACCTCCTCACGAGGGCCCTGAACCTGGGTATATCGTGCGTGTGTTGTGTGCCTTCGTGCCTTTCTTTGTATTTTTTAGATCTTCCCCTTTGCACTTTGTTCTTGTCCCCTGTTCTTGGGAGATCTCGGTCACACCGGGATCCTCCCCGTGTGAGCTCTTCAGCTCGCTATCCCTCCCCGGATCCACCAACGTCCATCGGCCCCACAAATTAGCCATCCTATGGCATCTGCCGTGACACCACCACGACAATGTCGGCACCTGCGGGCACCACGCCTCTGCCAGGTCCATTGTGTCCAAAGCTTTCCGCCAAGGTTTCTACTGGCTTACCACCAAAGAAGACGCTGAGCACATCGTGAAAACATGCAAAGGCTACCAGTGGTATGCCCGCCAACCTCACATGCCGGCACAAGAGCTCAGGACAATTCCGATCACCTGGCCGTTCACGGTCTGGGGCTTAGACATGGTTGGTCCCTTCAAGAAGGCACATGGTGGGTACACCCACCTATTGGTCGCTGTCGACAAGTTCACTAAATGGGTCAATGCCAAGCCGATCAGCAAACTTGGCGCACGCACATCCACCAATTTCCTTTGTGGAATTATCTCTCGGTTTGGAGTTCCACACAACATTATCACTGATAATGGCAGCAACCTATCTCAGGGCGACATAGAAGAATAATGCAGTGATCTAGGTATCCGGCTTGATTTGGCATCCGTGTCACACCCTCAATCAAATGGGGAAGTAGAGCGTGCAAACGGCTTAGTCCTCTCAGGACTTAAGCCCCGTCTCGAAGCTCCGTTACACAAGGCAGCCGACGGTTGGGCAGAAGAGCTACAGTCAGCACTCTGGAGTTTGCGCACAACGCCAAACAGATCTAGTGGCTACACTCCCTTCTTCTTAGTATATAGCGCAGAGGCGGTGCTACCTACCGATATGAAATACGATTCCCCAAGAGTTCAAGCCTACATCGAACAAGACGTAGAAGGTGCAAGACAGGATAGCCTAGACCTTTTGGATGAGACGTTGCTCGACATCGCTCCGCCTTGTACCAGCAACTACTCCGCCGCTACCATAGCCGGAGAGTGCGGAAGCGAGGCTTCAGAACAGGTGACCTGGTTCTCCGCCTAATTCAAGACAGAAAAGGCCTCCACAAGTTATCCCCGCCATGGGAAGGACCGTTTATAGTCACAAAGGCGTTGCTCAATGGTTTCTACTACCTAGCCGACATCCGCGACGAAGAAGAAATGAAAAAGCGCAAGAAGGCGGCAGGAAGGAGAGGAACCAAGCGCAAAAGAGGCATTGACGACCCGTTTGAACAAACAAGACGGCCTTGGAACATTGAGCAGCTACGTCCTTTCTACACTGAGCAATTTATAATTGTAATAAGTTATATATGATTATGAAATAAAAGTCTATGGTTCCTCATCTGTGTTGAGAAGCATGCCATCTTTTGTCTTTTCTTGCAGTCACGTATCCCCTATGTATCTAAGTTACCTATCTTTTAGCTCCGTGCAAAGGTTCAAACTGGTAGATACTTGCAGATTTCGAGCCATCCCAAAGCAAAAATCAACTTCTTGCGCCGCCTAATTCCTTTACGTCTGATTACTTATTTGTGGTTCACCTAGTAGTATGTCTTTGGCGTCAACATGTTGGCTTTGGTTTCTAATTATAAAAATTAGCCCTGGTTGTTTCAGCTAAATTTTCCGGCTGAGGTTTGCCAACATACAAACAGTCAAGCATATAAGTCAGGGTAAAATTAAGGCGGGCCAAATAAAAATAAGGCAAAAAAATAACAAGTTAGCTGGCTTCCCGCCTAGTAGAGCATCTCCAAAAATATTTACAAATATTACAAGTTGAGATTTGATTGTTTCAGGGGAAGGGAAAGGCTAGCCGTCAAGATGTAAAGGAGACCGGCAACAGCAACTTCGATTTGGGGGACGCCTACATCAGGCTTGGGGGCTGACAACCTCAGCCCCAGAGCTATCGCTCCCCTCCGTCTCGGCCGTACCGGCAACTCCAGCGTCTCCAGCAGCAGACACAGGATGGCGCCAATAGAAAACCGTCGTATCAACCATGTCGGCAACACCCGTGGCGTAGCCAGCAACGTTGTTCAACACAGCAGCCGGCTGGACCTCGCTGTCGTCTTCATAAGTAGACGGTATGCCTTCAGGGACGGCTTCTATCTCCGCCTCGGGGTAGTGCGCCATGAATAATCCAAGCGCAGTCTTGGCACCACCCCGCGCCGCCGACTTCAGCGAGCTCTTGTGTAGCTTCGTAGCTTGCTCCAGCATGCTGGGCACATCGCTGAACTCGGACGGCTCCTGGCAGCCAGAGGAGATGAAGAACTTGGCGGCAAACCGCTTGGACGCCGCCAAAGTCTCGGTGATCAGCTCACCCAGACGCGCAAGGCGATCTAGGCGGGGGCTGACAACCATGTCATCGTCTAAGTCGGCAGCAACCGTACCAAAAAATAGAAGCGTCAGTTTGGCTCAGGCTAAGCAATTTGACGAAAACAGATGAAGAGTGAGGAATTACCAAGGACCGAGTTATGGAAGGCGGACAGCTCAATCATATGAGCTGCCACCGCATCCTCCGCAGTCTGGGCGCGAGAAGCCTGCTTGGATATATCCTCAGCAGCCGCCTTCTCCGCCTCCGCCAATTTTTTGGGCAGGCTATCCAGCTCCCCAGTAAGCTGGCTAGACTCCTGTGCAAACTTCAACTCCTGGGCCTCCATCTCCTTCCTTTGCTCCTCCTTCATCGACAAATTGGCGGCCGCTAGATCGGAAGCTTCATTCATAATAGCTTGCATATCAGTAGACGCCTTCAGTATATCCTGGGCGTGATCTAGCAATTCTACAATGTGGAATTACTAGCTAAATGATTGGCGGCAGCAAACAAAAAATTAAGGCGGAATGCAAAAAACAATGATTTTACCTTCATCCTTCTTGCGGGCCGCTTCCAACTCGGCAATCCGCAGATCCTTGGCCTCGCAATCTTTCTTCAGATCGCGGCACCGCTGGTTTATCTCCAACCTGGAGGAGATAAGCTCCACGTAGGCGGACAGGATGCCCTGCGGGCAAGGACAAAGGCATATAACATATTGTCAAAAAAACGACTAAGCCGGCGACCAATGTTTTTGATCTGCCATCTAAGTGCTCGGGGGGGGGGGGGGGAGACTATTTACATGCCGCCAAGTTAGATAACTTACAGAAATGTCGCCCTCCAAGTCGGCAAAGGCCTGGGAGGCGAAGTTGGCAAAAGCCAGGGTGGATTCCTTGGCCTCCTTAAAAGTGGACCAAGGATCCCTAACTCTGCCCCCTCCGGCAGCCGGGGCCGCCCTCCGCGTTCCGCCGGTAACCTCCACCAACAACTCCTCCTTGGCGGCGCGCGGTTGGACGGCTTCATTGGCCGTAGCCGCTTTCCCTTGGATAGAAGGGACATGGACGGCAACCTAGAAGTCGCCACCCGTTCCCTGGCAACAAAGCAAAGTCAGCCAGATGAATACCGGTAATAGAGAAATTCGACGACTACTTAAGGCGAAAATGGGTACCTTCGGGGGATGTTAATCTCCACGTTCTCGTCGAGGTCGACGAGCACCGGCTCTGTAGCCGCTGCGGTCCGTTTCTTCCTCTCGGCGTTCACCTTAGAGGAAGCAGCGCCGGACGCCTTGTGCTTCTTGGTTTTCCCAGCTTCCGACTCGTAAAAGTCGGGAGCCAGGTCACTCTCCCCCGGAGTAGAGAGCTGCCAATCAAAAAGAAAGCAAGTGTTAATCGGACTCCATTAAGCCAGCAAAAGCCGTCAAAGAAGCACAACAAGAAAAATATGTACCTCAAGGGGAGGGTTGTCGTGGGTGTGCATGGGCACGCCTTCCACCGCCTTCACCAGCCCTGACTTGACAAGGCTGCGAAGTCGGAACGCCAGGTCGGCAGCTGGTAACCCTTCTTCGCTTACATGAAGAGAGGCTGTGGCAGTAGGCCAATACTGACACATCTTGTGCGGGCTATACCGCAAAGGTAGTATCTGCCGGCTAAGCCAGCAGATGACGGTGTCCACCCCATCCAGCAAGGGGGGAGCAATCGTGCGGGTGAGGAACTCGATCCGCCTTTGAATAATGCAGAGCTACTCCGTCAACTTGGGGACCGCCTCGCCCCAGCATGGCCTGGGCATAGGCGGCGCGTTGACAAAGTCCGGGACGCCAAATTGGCGCCCCGGTGCTACCATGTCTTGGCAGTAGAAGAAGGTGGACGTCCAGCCCTTGACGGACTCGATGTATGGTATCTTGGGATACCATTGGCGTCCTTGGCGGCAGTTGAAAGTGACGCTGCCGCAGGTCGCCAGTCTGCCGTCCGGCAGTCTGGCGCCGGCAACGGAAGCAGTATCTGAAGAAGTCTAAGGGCCCTTTTGTTTGGGCTTCTAGCAGCTTTCTACCAAAAAAAGCATCTCAAATGAAACAAAAGGGTTGGCTTTGGCGTTGGGCTTTTGCCGAAGCTGCTATGTTTCCTTCATATGAGAAAAAGCACGCTTGGAGGTGCTTCCCGAGCTTCTCCCCTAGTTGTCCAAAAGGGCATTCAGCTTTGGACATTTCGTTGCACAGAATTACAAGAAAACTGCCACCGCCAGAAACCAGCCTGCCCCCCAACTCCTTTTCCTGCCGACTCGTTTTCTTCTTCTTTCTTTCCTCGCCCCGAGCTCCAATGGACCTGACCTTCACCTCCACCACCGCCCCATCCCCTCCTCCCCTCCCGCTAAATAGTCTAGGCCGGCCGCCGGGTGGAAAACGGCGACTCCGCCGCCTTCCGCCCGCTTCCTCCTCTTCCTCGCGGTCTTCGCGCTCCTCCTCCTCTCCCTGCACGGCGCCCATCGCCGACGCCGAACCGTCCTGTCGTCCTCCGCCGCCACACGCCACCGACTTCTCCTCCTCCGTGGACCGACTCTCGCCGTCCACGTACAATTTTGGTTGGGCTGGGATCGGAGATGGTCCTCCGCGCATGCTCTCCGCCGGCC
Organism: Poa annua; assembly: GCA_026929855.1. Taxonomy (NCBI): domain Eukaryota; kingdom Viridiplantae; phylum Streptophyta; class Magnoliopsida; order Poales; family Poaceae; genus Poa; species Poa annua. The sequence continues at coordinate 182,065,682 of CM049426.1, forward strand.
GCGTTGACGGGCAAGACCCCTCCGGCTGGCACCGTGGTGCATGCGCCGCATCGCTCTCTCTCTGATCCTTGCCAGTCTCCTGTGGCTCGGCGTGTGTTGCTGTGATTCGATCTGAGGAGGCTAGCTTGTTGTGCTATGATGGGCATGCATTGCTGTGCTTGTTGTGATTCGATCTGTATATTTGGTGCTTGCTATGATGTGAGTCAATCTGTGTTGCATGATCTTCAGGTCTGAAGATTGTCACCTTCAGAAATCCAACTGAAAGAGTCAGTTGTTTTCTGAATTTTAAGTACAGGCTACCCTCGTTGTGGTTTCCAACCTGCACTCCTGCAGCCAAGATGGCATGTATGTTGATGAGGTAGTTTGTATGTACTTCACGGATGATACTTTTCAACGAAGCAAATGTATGTTAATTTCGGAGCAAATCAAGCTCTACATTGTTTGCAAAGTATTGGAAGTGTATTTTGTACAACTATATATTCATGATGCTTATCAAATGCCAATTGTATAGATATGAAGTTTGAGTTGAATTTTAGACGCATATGCTATTTATTACACGTGAAACATTACGACTTTTTATTAATATAAATGACATTTCAGACAAATTCACACTAGTCAGACAGCTAGCTGATTTGCCAAAGACCTCTACTCAGTAAAGCAGCTTCTCCTGCACAGCAGCATTTCTGCACAGCACCCACAGGCAGTCACAGCGAGCCATAGCCAGCCCAAACAAAAGGGTCCTAAACTAGGTCTAAAACCTAGATAGCCCTCAAACAGAGCTGTGAAGCCGGCTAAGACTAAAATGCTATTGGGCGCTATATTGTGGGGCTGGAGCCCGTAGTGATCTAACACCTCGCTAAAAAAGGCGGAAGGCGGCAAGGACATTCCCCTAACTAAGTGGCAGGTGAGGATTACCTGTTCCCCGGCTTTCGGAGCCGGGATGACATTCCCGAAGGCGGACCTCCAGTTGCAGTCCTCCCGAGTCGGGAGGTAGCCGACGGCCTCCAAGTCCTGGAGCGCTTTCATCGACTAGGGAGGGAAGCCAGTAGCGCGACCCGAGGTCGGCTGACTCCTCCTCCTCGTCGTTGGGCGCACCTCTCGCCGCCGCTGGTGCGGTGGAAGACGAAGGTGCCGAAGGCGCCACCGCACGAGCGTGCACGGTGGGGGTCGAAGAGGGGGCGGTGGTGACATTGCCCGCATGCGTTGTCGCAAGACGCGGCGACGCGCCACCCATCGCCGCCGCGGTGGGAGTATTCTGCTCGGTGGACATCGCCGTGCGCAGAGGTCGCCGGAGGAAAGTGTTCGCCGGAGTTCGCTCGGTGAGCTGAGAAAGACTGGAAGAGCGGGAGAGCAAAGGGCGGTGGAGGACGAGAGCGAGAGCAGAGATGAAAAATGAACTGCTCGGCTCCCTATTTTTGTAGGTCCATGCGATGCTCCCTGTGCAACGACATAGTTAGTCGGACAAATCTCGAACATCTGTTGCCTCAGAGCAGCGCACGATCGCACGATCTCCATGACTCCTCTTTTCCCGCGATTTGCAATCATGACATGATTTCCGCTTCAGTTGGTTTCAAACTGTCGTGAACCGACTAGTGTTATCCGTCAAATATATGTTTGGCTTGTCGTCAAAGATCAGGCTTTCTTGTGAAGCTATCCGGCAAGTTTTCATTAAGACGTCTTTCCCATGTTGGATAAAGGCGGTCGTGTGCCAACATTGACGTACACATTCCCCATTATTTTCAGAATGGTTCAAGCCCTGCAGCCGCCAACATTGAAGAATGAAGAGTCAAGAAGAAGCCGGCGCCTGGAGAACTTCAACCTTTCTGGGGGCTAATGTTGGGGATATACCAACTAGGGGTATCTCTAACATGGATCAATCCGGCTAGTCCAGGGTGGCCCAAGGGTGGTAAGGCTGAATCCTGCCGGGCGGCCCAGATAGCTGACGTACAAGGAAGGCGGAAGGCCGAAGCCCATCAAGCCACCAAGCCCAAGATGAAAGGCGGCAACTAAGCCGGCTAGGTCTAGGACTCTGTTTACTTGCCGGACAAGTACTTGCCTTGTATCCTGGGGTCTGGCCGCCTTTATAAGCCGGCCACCAGGAAGCCTTTAGGTTAGGCTCAATATGCATCATACCCATTGTAACCTGTTCACGGCTATTTGCCTCATAGTGAATTATAGCAACACGTAGGATCTCGCAACCGCTGCGGGATCTGAAGCTGGGTAAACTCGCCGTGTTCAATCCCGTCCTCGACGACACCAACCTTCTTCCCCATAATCGATGCGTAGGCTAGAGGACCCCCGTCTCCTATCAAATATGTCGATACTACGACACTCCCGCTACGGTTGAGCTCTTGCTCCTTTTATAGGCGCCACGGGCGTCTTCCTTGCGCAGGGCGTCCAAGGTGGGCAACCACATGGTAGTGGCGCGGAGGAGTTGGAGTCCACCACTGCCCAAACCTCCATGGACGTGGTCCATCTGCGATAAAGTTGGGCGCGGTGGCCGACAGGCTGCAGACCGCGCAGAACGACTCGCAGGGGTTGCAGTGATCGTGGTGGAGCCCATGATGACGATCTTCTTGGAGCGTTGCGCCGTCCAGCTGCTTTATCACCAGAGAGGAAAGTCCCAGTTGTCCTGACGCTGGCGGCGCAACTTTGTTGACTCCCTTATCACCAGAATGGCAATTGGAGTGCTCGCGTCACTCTGCGGTCGCTGCAGAGGCCATGTGCGCCCTGCAGCACTTCCTTGGCTGCGAAGCTTCTCCATAGGGCCAAGGCGGCCTACGGAGGAATTCCTGTTTACTTCTCTCCAGGCGGGTGGAGCCTCAGGAGAGTCCCTTGAAGCGCAGGTCCTCTTCAGGCCTTCGCTTCCTCTTCAGGCCCTCAAGAGGAGTAGCCTCTCGAGGGTCTCTTCAAGCGGTGGCTTGGTCCTTAGTCGTTTTGTCTGATCTGTCAACGTGCGAGGCTTGTGGGGAGTAGGCTCTACACACCCCAGACCTGACTAGGCCGATAGTAGCCCTCGCGCTAGTGATGGGCGCGATTGAGCCCATGGGTGCAGTCGGAGCATCGTGGGCCCAAAGTGTCCGGCCGACCCGAGCCACGCGTCGCTCAGACGAGTAACGGCCGCGCACGATCTTGGGCACCGTAGTGGGGGGTCCCACCACGCCCCGGTAACTGCTCCTTGAAGAGACATAAAGCCTGGGCGCCGGGGCAGGGAGCCGTTACTATTTCCATTGCTTCTCGGAGAACCTTACGCCGTTCTCGAGCTCTCCGCTTCTGCTTTCTAGCGCTCTTGCCTCTTTTTTCCTCCAGCTCCTTTCGCCGCCGCGACGCACCAAACTCCAGCGATGAGTCCAGCCAAGAACAAGGGCAAGGCGTCCGTGGGGTCCTCTTCTCAGGCAGCGCCATCCGAGGTTGCGCACGGCGCAGCGCTGCTCGGGGTGCGCGTCAATGACAAGGCGCTCGCCAAGGTCCACTACCTGGTGGCGGACCAGACCAATGAGCACGCGCTACCGCGCTCTAGGCTACGGCGCACGGGAAACGCCCGTGAGGGTTTTTCCCTATCTTCCAGCATTGCGTCTCCGCCGGGTTGGTGTCGCCGTTCTCTCCATTCTTGGAGGCGGTGCTGGCCTTCTGCCAAATTCAACTGCTGCATCTCCACCCCAACTCCGTCATCATCCTCGCCGTGTTCGCCTATCTTCGCAAGGCGTACTTGGTCCTAGAGCCTACAGTGGGGCTCTTCTGGTGCTTCTATGCGCTCTGGAACATGGCGAAGAACAAACGCTCGGGGTGCGTCTCGTTCCGCATCGTGGACGGCATGGGGAGCAAATACATTCCCATGCCGCGGAGCGATGGCAAGGCAGTCACTTCGGTTGTGAAGAAGGTGGACGACTTCCGCCAGCGGTGGTTCTTTGTTGGGGTGGAGCAGCCATGCGCCTTCCTCGAGGTCCCCGACGCGCCGCCCGTGAAGAAATCACACTGGGGAAAGGCCCCCTTCGACGGTGCGCGGAACACAAGCTTGATGGGCCGCTTGAGCTACCTTCGCGAGGAGGGCCTCACGGGGCAAATCATCGTTGCGGACTTCGTGATGCGCCACATCGCTCCCCTTCAAGAGCATTCGACGCCCATGTGGATGTACTCAGGCCCCAGAACAAGATGCGGCTCCACCGCGAGGACAACGACAAGGACGTCGTCGACAACGTCCTGTCTGCGCTCTTCATCAACCCGGTAGTGCCTGCCATGGACCAGCCGGCCGTTGCATCAGTCGAACATGACCGAGCGCCTGGCCATCTTGGAGGGGATGCCCCTGTTTACCCCGGCAGGCCTAGCGGGGAAGGAGGTGCCTGTGCCGGTGGTCCAGGAAGCGGAGGGAGCAGACTCGCCCTCTGCCTTGGGAGCTGGGCGAGGAGAGGAAGAGGCCACGGCAGGGGAGGTGTCCTCTTCGAGGCCCGGGCCCTTCACTGATGAGATTTGCGACATCTCATCAGGTGACGACGACGCCTTCGTGGTGGCGCCCTTGCACCTCGTGGAGGAGGAGGACGCCTCTGACGAGGAGGACACGCCGGGGCGGCGCGAGGAACGCACGAAGGCGGCCGTGGACCGGTCTGGGGCGAGGCCGTCCGATGACCCCTACAAGAGGAAAATCGAGGCGCCTCCGGAGGAGTCTGGTGCCAAGGCCAAGCCCTCTTGGCGCTCGTCGGGCTTGGCGTAGGTCGACATCGGCGCCCAGCCATCCGGGTAAGTGTTTCTAGCATTTGGTTGCTTGATGCTTGCTCTTTTCCTCTTTATCCTCTCTTGAAGATGTTTCCTTTGTTCTTGGCAGTGATCTTGTGCCTGCGAAGAGCCGTAAGCTTCGCAAGGCAGCAGACGTGAAGAGAGCCACGTCCTGCGAGGCCTGTGGAGACGGCCTCCACAGGCCCAACTGTGGAGGTGCCTCAAGCGGAGGCGGCTGCACATCGGGCGGAGGCGGCTGCGCCTCAGGCAGAGGTGGCCGCGCCTCGCCCGGAGGCCTCTGCGCCGCCTCCCGAGGCAATGAGGGTGGAGGCGCTGGAGGAGAGGGTCGCTATCCCTCCTCGTACTTCTACTCCGCCTCGCGCGGTTACGCCACCGCGCGAACAAACTCCTCTACGCGAGGCAGCTCGAGCCCGCGCGGCTACTCCGCCGCGTGAGCCCACGCCTCCCGCGCAGCCGGAGGCAAAGGGGGGCCAGGGGCCACAAGGCGCTGGCGAATCCGCAGGGGGAGCTCTTCCGTCTCCGCCCCGTCCCGCTGCTGGGGCGAGCGCCAGGCTGGCGCGGGCGGTGAGGACACTTTTGGCGCAGCTGGGGATGGGGTACAGCCTAGCCCCCAAGCGCGCCCCGGGGCCAGGTTCTCAGTCCTGGATGGCGGGGCTGGGCCCTCCACAAGCCGAGACCTGCTCCTCAGCGGCTGGTACTGGGGCGCTAGGCACCGCGAGGTCGCCTTCCGCCTCGTGAGGGACTCCCTAGAGGGCTTGGAGGCGCACATCGCCCTCGAGGACGTGCAGATCGCCCAGCAGTGCGAAGAGCTTGCAGGGGCGTGGGCGTCCTTCCATGCGGCAGTCGAGGCTCGTCGCCAGGAGGACCAGGCGCTGCAGGCCGCGCACGAGGAGGCCACCCGCTTCGCCAAGGAGGTCCGCGAGGGGGCCATCCGTGACGCCACCGAGCTCCGTGCGCCCCTCCAGGAGGAGCGTGACGCCGCTGCCGAGCTCCTGGCTGCAGCAACAACCAAGCGTGAAGCCATGGAGGGTTCGCTGGCGCAGAAACGCCGCGAGCTGGGCCAGCTGGAGACCCAGTTGCTCTCCGCTCACCAAGCCGCGCAGGAGACCCTGGAGGAGGACCGCAAGAGCCTCGCGGTCCGCCAGCGGCAGCTGCCCTCCAGGGAGAAGGACGTGCAGTCGCGCGACGAGCAGCTGCTTCGGGCGGTGGGTGAACTCGCCACCCAGCGCGAAGATCTCGAGGCGCGTGAGGGGGACCTGGCCCACGCACTCCAAAAATACGACGAGAACGTCGCCGCCCAGAAGCGAGCCCTGGAGCGCTTCGAGCAGCGGTACGCCGAGAAGAAGAAGGAGGCGGATGACGCCCTTGTGGCGCGTGAGAATGCGTTCAGGGAGAAAACCGCCCAAGCGTTCCGCGACAAGGCCAAGAAGCAAGAGGACCGCTTCAAGGCCAAGCACGCTGCTGATGCCCAGCGGATCGCGGACCTCGAGAAGGCCAACTCCAAGCTTGAGGTCCGCCTCCAACGCGCCAAGGAGGCTCATCGCCTGGTGGAGGACGGCCATAGGATAGCCATCCTGGACCTCAACGCCCTTGTCAAGGACGTGGAGGAACAGGTGGCCCCCACGGTGGAGCAGGCGGCGGAGACTGCTCACACTGCGCAGGCGGCTCGCGTGCTCACGAAGCAGCGGGAGCGCATGTTCCAGGCGCTGGTGGCCAGAGGCAATGAGCTCGCAGCCCAACTATGCGCGGAGGCGCCGCACGTCGAGGTTCGACGCCGTGGTGATGCAGCCATGTACCTGGTCTACTTCGACCAGCTCTTCACGGTGCTCGAGCGCCCTGTCGCTGATCTCCGCGAGGTGATCGAGGTCGAGAGCCGCAAGCTCCTGGGTGTGGTCGTGGATCGCCTATTCACCAACCTCCGGCTCCTTATGCCGGGCTTCGATCTCTCCACCGTGACTGAGCCCCGTCAGGGCGAGGATGTGCGGTCTCCAACTCGCTTCGCGATCAAGTCGACGCCTTCTGCAACCGCTTCAAGCGCGCGGAGGTCACTGCGGAGGAGAGTGAGGAGGAGGCCGCGCCTGCCGAGACGGAGGAGGGTGCCGTAGAGGAGGTGCACGATGGCGCGGACTCGGCCTGAGCTTTGATCATTGTGCATGTGTGCGCTTGTATCTGAAACAATTCCATGCTTAAACACTATGCAACTTTTGGGCATGTAATGTATTCTCGTTTGCAATTTGTTTTTAGCTTGCATGCCCCTCGAGAGGTCCTTTTTGTCTTATCTTCATGTCTATGGGTTCTCTGCGTCGTTAGGACCCGCCTCTTCATGCCTTGACTCCGCCACTTAGGTATGCTAGAGCAATGACTCAGCAAGGCCGGGGGGAGTTTAAGCCTAGGAGAGGTAAGAGCCCTGAGTCGCGATGCTCAGGTGCCTCCCTTAGACGTACGAGTAGTCCATGAAGTTCAAGGGAAAGCGAAATCGCTGAAGGGACAAGCGTGCTCTTGCGGAGGAAAAAGGCTCTCGAGGCATGGGTGCGAGACTTATCTTTTCGAGGCTTTCACCCTTAGAGGATTTTGCCTGGCAAGGAGGTCCTCTCTAGGGGTTTTTCCCTGCTGCCTCCTCAGGCTTGTAGGGACGTTCCTTCCCTGTAAATGTTAGAGGGGCGAACCCAAACGCTTGTACACGATGTTGGGGACTCGTGTGCGCTTATAGGTCTCCTCAGGCGTTCCTCGCGAGGAGAGTAAGTACCAAGGTCCTTTGTAGAGATGGCGTGTTTGTGGGAGCTTGCCCTCCAGCCAGAGCTCGGATCCTTGGATTTTGGAGTGTTGTGGGTGTGTCATTTGAGGCACTGGCATCGTACTCAGCCCCCGCTCGCGAGGTGCGCATGTGTAGAGATATAAGCGCACATTTCAAGAAAATAATGCGGAAATAAAACTCACCACAAAATATTACACAACGGAGCCTTAGTGCAAAGTTCACTTAGGAACGAAATTGTCTCATTATTCTTGGAGTTCAAAGTTAATGTTTTGACTATGTCGAGGCATAGGGACCACCCATTAGTGGCAGAGACTCTCTACGTCCTGAGGTGGCTCGTTACATGGAGAGCTCGGAGGGTTGACCCTCGAGAGAAGCCTATGGAGCTTGGAGGTTTAAGCCGTGAGCTTTTAACCTCAAGAGACAAAAATGCTTGGAGGTTGAGCCGTAAGCTGCCTCTTCCGCCAGATGTCTTGACGTGACAATGATCACGGGCGTGACAATGATCACGTTTGCTTTTTATCCTTCTGAAGACAAAAAAATGCTTGGAGGTTGAGCCGTAAGCTGCCTCTTCTGCCAGATGTCTTGACGTGACAGTGATCACGCGCGTGACAATGATCACGGGTGGAACTTGCGCAGGTGCATGATGTTCCACGGATTCTTGACGGGGATGCCGTCTTGAGTTTCGAGGCGAGCCGCGCCAGGCCTGGCAATGTGGGTGACCCTGTAAGGGCCTTCCCACATGGGTGACAGCTTGTGGATGCCTTCCCTGGAGAGGATTCGCCTGAGGACGAGATCACCTGTCTCCAGCGTGCGCGAGCGCACGTTGCGGCTGTGGTAGCGTCGCATGTCCTACTGGTATTTTATCCCTCAAGAAGCAGCAGGTCGTCGTTGTGGAGATCTTCTTGCTCGTCCTCGTTGAAGGCAAGGACCCGTGGGGATCCATGCTTTATCTCTGTGGGGAGGACTGCTTCGGCTCCATAGACGAGGGCGAACGGTGTTTCTCCCGTAGGCTTGGGTGGCGTTGTGCGGATGGACCAGAGCACCGAAGGGAGCTCGCTGATCCATCCCTTGCCGTGGCTTGTGGATGTCGAAGGTCTTGGTGTTTAGGCCCTTGACGACTTCTGCGTTTGCTCGCTCAGCCTGGCCATTGGTATGTGGATGTTGGACCGAGGCGAAGCAGAGTGTAACGTCCCGGAATTTCTCCATTTAGATTTTGTGAGTTTTTCTTTTGCATCAACATGTCATTGCATTTGTCATCTCATTAATTTAATTTGTTGCATTTAAATTCAGTTCACACTTTTAAATTCAAATACAATTAAATAAATTCAAATGCATTTCAAATCATTCTAAAATGTGTTATTTCAAATCTTTCGCAAATATTCAAAATATTAGTTTATCAAATTGTCTATTTTTTTAGAAACTATAAATAATTTCTCAAAGTTTTTATATTAATTTAGTTTCTATTATTCTTCAAAATACAAAAACAGTAAACAAGTAAAAGAGAAGAAATAAAAAAGCAGAACAAAACCTTACCTGTCCGAAGCCCATCTAAGGCCCAAAAACAGCAGCCCATCTCCATCCCTTTCCTCTTCTTCCCGTACGGAGCAGAGGGGCACCTCGCTTTACAGCGAGGCAACCATGGAGCCCCCTGCCTCCATGTGCTCCTGCCCCCCCTTTTTGCCGATCCCCAGCTCCGAACCCTAGACCCTCTCCCTCTCCCCCTCGCGCCGCCGCCGCCTCCGCTCTTCCTCCTTCTCTTCCAATGTTTTTTCTTTCCCCAAATTTTTTCACCGGAACCACCTCGTCGTCGCCTCGCTGCTACGGTGTCGTCGAAGGAGCTCCCTCAAGCCTCGAAGATCCTCCGCGTCGTCGCCTTCCTCTGCCCCGAAGCAATCGAGTCGGGAGCCTGTATAGGCGACGAGCTCTTCTCCGCCTCCGCCACGGCCGGCGAGCCATGCCGCCGGAATTCTCCGTTGACGGTCTTCCCCAAGCACGAACGGCTACACCTGCAACCTCCCTGTGAGCTCCCAGTCCTTTTCCCCCTCTCCCCTTCTTGAATCGATGAGGTATTCGTCGAATTGGTCCACTTCGTCCTTAGCCTCCGCCATGACCGTGCTGGGAAGATCCAAGCTCCATTTTTTTTGCTCAGTGTCTTCTCCTGCACCTCCTATCTACGCACCAACACCGTGGCGTCCCACGCCCTCCGCATCCTGGACGCGCAGGGACGCTGCAGCGTGACTGCTGTTTGTCGCCGTTATTGTTCTGTCGCGATCGGAAAGTCTGAAGTTCTCTGAATAAAGTTCAGGTAACGAATCTAGGTTTCTTCATCTGCCATCAGTGTCCATATCTAGCAAGAACGTCAACGTTGCCAAGTGGCTAAGGCAGCTTTCGTTCCCCCGCGAGATTGCTGGATCAAATCCCCGCACCGTGTCCCCTTTTTTCTTTTGTTGATTCATCTTAAAAACCTGACGACTGCATCTCTGTTTCTTTTTAAGTTCAGTTATCGTTGATGTCTTGTTTATAGCAAATCGTTCCCTGATTTCATCACCAACACTCAGTTCAACCGAGTGGCTAGCACCACCTCTCCTTCGCACGCCCGGAGACCCGAGTTTGATTCCCCCTAAGCCTGTGGTGAATAAATGGCACACTTTTTGTTTCTCTCCTCCCGCTGACAGTGGGTCCCACCGATCAGTGACAGGGGCGCCTGGGAGTATTTCCCCGAGCCCCATGTGCTCTTTTCTTTGCTGTTAAGCCCTCGTCAGCAACTTTCCCATCAGGGATAAGTCCCTGCAATTTACAGATACAACCTTAGAACTAAAATGACAATAACTTTAGTTCTATAAATCCAAATTAAATAATGTTTATATGTTTTTATATCAGAAAAATGCAGTGAATATTAATATGCCATTTGTATACCAATTTGCATATTTATTTTAATATTCTTAGTGTAATTTATTTGTTGCACCTATATAATTAAATATGGAATGTGTTGGGCTATATTTAATAATTGCCCTATTCCCTTTAATTAGATTAGAGCACCCATGCCATGTGTTACCATGTTAACCAACATTTAATATTGTTGAGTTGATAAATAACTTGCACCTAAATATTAATTGCCGGGGTTGCTTTTCCGCTTATTTTGGATTACCTGCATTGTATTGCATCTTGCCATGCCATGCATCATTCTCGTATGATCATGCTGAATCTTTTGTCGTAGTTTTAAAATGCATCTTTTACGCTTTCCAGTGTTTGATGCTTCTTCGCGGATACGACGTTCAGATGTGTGAGCAACGACAAGATCTGCTTCCATGCGGGATTCCAGGCAAGCAAAGTTTGCTTGTTTACCTATACATTGTCTTTCATTCCTGACATTGAACTCTGCTACCCTAGTACCTGATTCTTTATCGCGATCCTATCACATGTTTATCCTGCAGCCTATACAGCTTTATCCCCACATCCCATCACCTGTTGTATGTTTATCTGTTAGCCTTGCGAGTCGTAGCGCATGCTTAGAGTTGGTTGTGCGAGTCATCAGTCGGTCTTTTATTTCATATGCTTAGTATGATGGAATTATTCTACCTGAATAAAATGGTGTCTTATATTGGTGTATTATAATTAATAGATAAGGCATCGGCGGAAGGCCTTGCGAGGTGCTTTGTTCTGCTAAGTGTCGACCTAGGAACTGAGATTTTGCCCTCGGATCCAATTTTGAGCGCACTAACCACTTGTGGGAGGCCCTATGGAGGCCCCCTCGATTTTGAACGGATCTACAGCTTGTCCATGTGCCGCAACTAGTTCGGGTTTTCCATTTGCTTATATCCATGTGCATGATGATGATGATTGATGAGAGGATAAATGATACGGGGGGTCATATAGGGGTGGTGCGCGAGAAGCGGACAGTTCCTACTATGGTTTGAGCCGCATGGCGCATGGACACAAACTAATGAGTCCGCAATTGAGATTCGGCCGGACTCTTGACGCGGGTAACAACTCATATGGGTGGCACTTGGACTTGCTGTAGTAAAGGAATGAGTCGAGTTGAGAGGCCCGGATTCTTGATTGGGTTGATCATACGAGTATGGGTACAGTAGTGCACCACTGCAGGGTATAATCTTATTGATGAGCCGGGTCCACGGTTATGGACGACTTGGTGATGATGCTGGCTAACAAGATCTAGATAACTTGCACCTAATTGATATTAATTAACTTGACTAGTAATATAGAATTACTTTCATAATAAATGGAAACTAAAATTGTTCAATGTGTGAGTTTCCCGAATTGCTTCCTCATACTTGCTTGAGCGAGTTAATCCGAGAATGGTTTATGATTGGTGTTAGTTGTAACTGTTTACTTATGCTCTCTCTTATTCCTCTCTAATTAGACGGAAGTTGTAGCGTGTCTCTTTAGGTTGCTAGTGCTGCTGCCGTTAAGTCCACCTACCCCATATTTTGGGAGATGGTGTAGAAAATAGGCAAGTCGGTTTTGCTTGCCAGGGAGTGCCTTGACCCTCTTTTGGGCCGTGCTTTATGTGCAGTTAACAGGTTTGAAGTCTGACGATGTTAGCATGAGAATTCCTCCGGCTTGGCTGGGCAGGGATATGGCGCCATCGCTTATCTTCAGGACTCTTAGTCCAATCTGCATCTTATCCGTAGTTGGATACTATTTTTTTTCCGCTATCATTTTAATCTTTGTATTGTATCATTTGTATCTTGACTCGTTCGAGTCGTTGTTGCATATTATTTATCTTTTGTTGTATTTGTGGATGTATGGAACTGTTGTAATGTTATCACAATTCCACCCACATAATGCGCATGTTTCGGCGTGCACATTATGTCTGGTGGGCGACGTAAAATCGTTATTATGCGGATTTTGGCGGGGGTGCTTAAATCTACATAGTACCGATTTTGGTGTGTCACAAAGTGGTATCGGAGCCTTGGTTTCGATCTCCTTGTTGTTTCGATACGATTGGTTATCGAAGCAGCGGGTCCGCAAAGCCTGTAGGATAACCTCGCTAACGGTCGTTGTTTCTAGAATGTCTAAACTATTTGACTAAAATTATTTTGGAAATAATCTCAATAGGTTTCTATTTATTCCTTACCTTGATTCTATTTCTCCTCTTATCTTATTTGTTTTGGAGTCTCTTCTCTTATCCAACTTTCAAAGTTTAGGATCCTACGTGTGGGTGGACGTTCTCTTGCCTTTATCCTATTAGGGTTCGATCTTCGGGCATATTCATCGACGTGATCAACTCTTCTTGTTAGTGGTATCGAGACTTTCAAGGTGGAGCAACAATCCCTTGTTAGTAGTGTCGAGAAGTTCATCACGGAGCCGGAAGACTCGGTAGTTACCCCTCTCTTCTTGTGGTCTCGGCGTGGATCGCGGGACGTGATCCTTTGTTAGTGGTGTCGATTGTAACGTCCCGGAATTTCTCAATTTAGATTTTGTGAGTTTTTCTTTTGCATCAACATGTCATTGCATTTGTCATCTCATTAATTTAATTTGTTGCATTTAAATTCAATTCACACTTTTAAATTCAAATACAATTAAAAGAAATTCAAATGCATTTCAAATCTTTCTAAAAATGTGTTATTTCAAATCTTTCGCAAATATTCAAAATACTACTTTATCAAATTGTCTATTTTTTTAGAAACTATAAATAATTGCACAAAGTTTTTATATTAATTTATTTTCTATTATTCTTCAAAATACAAAAACAGAAAACAAATAAAAGAGAAGAAATAAAAAAGCAGAACAAAACCTTACCTGTCTGAAGCCCACCTTAGGCCCAAAAACCCCAGCCCATCTCCCTCCCGATCCTCTTCTTCCCGTACGGAGCAGAAGGGCACCTCGCTTTACAGCGAGGCAACCAAGGAGCACCCTGCCTCCATGTGCTCATGCCCCCCTTTTTAGCCGGCCCTCCTCCCTAGCTCTGAACCCTACACCCTCTCCGTCTCCCCCTCGCGCCGCCGCCGCCTCCCTCTTCCTCCTCTTCCAATGCTTTTTCTTTCCCCAAAGTTTTTCACCGAAACCACCTCGTCGTCGCCCCTCCGCTACGGTGCCGTCGAAAGAGCTCCCTCAAGCCTCGAAGATCCTCCACGTTGTCACCTTCCTCTACCCCGAAGAAATCGAGCCGGGAGCCCGTATAGGCGACGAGCTCTTCTCCGCCTCCGCCAGGGCCGGCGAGCCACGCCGCCGTCATTCGCCGTTGACGGTCTTCCCCGAACACGAACGGCTACACCCGCAACCTCCATGTGAGCTCCCGGTGTATTTCCCCCTCTCCCCTTCTTGAATCGATGAGGTATTCGTCAGATTGGTCCAGTTCGTCCTCTGCCTCCGCCATGACCGTTCCGGGAAGATCCAAGCTCCATTTTTTTTTGCTCAGTCTCTCCTCCTGCACCTCCTATCTATGCACCAGCACCCCGGTGTCCCACGCCCTCTGCATCCTGGACGCGCAGGGACGCTGCAGCATGACTGTTGTTTGTCGCCATCGTTGTTCTGTCGCGATCGGAAAGTCTGATGTTCTCTTAATAAAGTTCAGGTAACGAATCTAGGTTTCTTCATCTGCCATCTGTGTCCATATCTAGCAAGAACATCAACGTTGCCCAGCGGCTAGCACAGCTTTCGTTTCCCCGCGAGATTGCTGGATCAAATCCCTGCACCGTGTCCCCTTTTTCTTTTGTTGATTCAACTATAAAACCTTACGACTTCATCTCTGTTTCTGTTTAAGTTCAGTTATCGTCGATGTGTTCGTTTATAGCAAATTGTTCCCTGATTTCATCAAAAACACTCAGTTCAACCGAGTGGCTAGCACCACCTCTCCTTCGCAAGCCCGGAGACCCGAGTTCGATTCCCTTTGTGCCCGTGGTGAATAAATGGCACACTTTTTTGTTTCTCTCCTCTCGCTGACAGTGGGTCCCACCGGTCAATGACAGGGGCGCCTGGGAGTTTTTCCCCGAGCCCCCTGTGCTCTTTTCTTTGTAGTTAAGCCCTCGTCATTAACTTTCCCATCACGGATAAGTCCCTGCAATTTACAGATACAACACTAGAACTAAAATGACAATAACTTTAGTTCTATAAATCCAAATTAAATAATCTTTATATGCTTTTATATCAAAAAAATACAGTGAATATTAATCTTCCATTTGTATGCCATTTTGCATCTTTATTTTACTATGCTTAGTGTAATTTATTTGTTGCACCTATATAATTAAATATGGAATGTGTTGGGCTTTATTTAATAATTGCCCTATTCCATTTAATTTAATTAGAGCACCCATGCTATGTGTTACCATGTTAACCAACATTTAATATTGTTGAGTAGATAAATAACTTGCACCTAAATATTAATTGTCGGGGTTGCTTTCCCGCTTAATTTGGATTACCTGCATTGTATTGCATCTTGCCATGCCATGCATCATTTTCGTATGATCATGCTAAATCTTTTGTCGTAGTTGTAAAATGCATCTTTTACGCTTTACAGTGTTTGTTGCTTCTTCGCGGATACGACGTTGAGATGTGTGAGCAACGACAAGATCTGCTTCCATGTGGGATTCCAGGCAAACAAAGTTTTCTTGTTTACCTATACATTGTCTTTCATTCCTGCCGTTGATCTCTGCTACCCTATTACCTGATTCTTTATCGCGGTCCCATCACATGTTTATCCTACAGCCTATACAGCTTTATCCCCACATCCCATCACTTGTTGTATGTTTATCTGTTAGCCTTGCGAGTCGTAGCGCATGCTTAGAGTTGGTTGTGCGAGTCGTCAGTCGGTCTTTTATTTCATATGCTTAGTATGATAGAATTATTCTACCTGAATAAAATGTTGTCTTATATTGGGGTATTATAATTAAAAGATAAGGCACCGGCGGAAGGCCTTGCGTGGTGCTTTGTTCTGCTAAGTGTCGACCTAGGAACTGAGATTTTGTCCTCGGATCCAATTTTGAGTGCACTAACCACTTGTGGGAGGCCCTATGGAGCCCCCCTTGATTTTGAACGGATCTACAGCTTGTCCATGTGCCGCAACTAGTTCGGGTTTTCCATTTGCTCATATCCATGTGCATGATGATGATGATTGATGAGAGGTTACATGATACGGGGGGTCATATAGGGGTGGTGCGTGCGAAGCGGACAATTACTACCGTGGTTTGAGCCGCATGACGCGTGGACACAAACTAATGAGTCCGCAATTGAGATTCGGACGGACTCTTGACGCGGGTAACAACTCATATGGGTGGCACTTGGACTTGCTGTAGTGAAGGAATGAGTCGAGTTGAGAGGCCCTGATGCTTGCTTGGGTTGATCATACGAGTATGGCTACAGTAGTGCACCCCTGCAGGGTATAATCTTATCGATGAGCCGTGTCCACGGTTATGGACGACTTGGTGATGATGTTGGCTAACAAGATCTAGACAACTTGCACCTAATTGATATTAATTAACTTGACAAGTAATATAGAATTACTTTCACAATAAATGGTAACTAAATTTTTTCAATGTGTGAGTTTCCCGAATTGCTTCCTCATACTTGGTTGAAGGGGTTAATCTGAGAATGGGTTATGATTGGTGTTTGTTGTAGCTGTTTACTTATGCGCTCTCTTATCCCTCTTTAATTAGACGAAAGTTGTACTGTGTCCCTTTAGGTTGCTAGTGTTGCTGCCGCTAAGTCCACCTCCCCCATATTTTGGGAGATGGTGTAGAAAGTAGGCAAGTCGGTTTTGCTTGCCAGGGAGTGCCCTGACCCTCTTTTGGGCCGTGCTTTATGTGTAGTTAACAGGTTTGAAGTCTGACGATGTTAGCTTGGGAATCCCTCCGGCTTGGCTGGGCAGGGATATGGCGCCATCGCTTATCTTCATGACTCTCAGTCCAATTTGCATCTTATCCGTAGTCGGATACTATTTTGTTTCCGCTGTCATTTAAATCTTTGTATTGTATCATTTGTATCTTGACTCATTCGAGTCGTTGTTGTATATTATTTATCTTTTGTTGTATTTGTGGATGTATCGGAACTGTTGTAATGTTATCACAATTCCACCCACATAGTGCGCATGTTTTGGCGTGCACATTATGTCTGGTGGGCAACTTAAAATCGTTATTATGCGAATTTCGGCGGGAGCGCTTAAATCTACATAGTACCGATTTTGGGGCGTCACATAGAGCTTGATGCGCATTTTTTCGCAGTAAGCCCTAAAGATGCCACTGGTGAATTGCGAGCCATTGTTGGTAATGATGCGGTTAGGCACTCTGAAGCGGCAGACCAGGCCTCCGATGAATTTCACAGCCGCACCTATTGGAATTGTGCGCGTCGCCTCTACCTCGGGCCACTTGGTGAACGTGTCGATGGCCATGAAGAGGTAGCGATAGCCCCCTTGCGGTGTTGGGAATGGTCCCAAGATGTCTAGCCCCCAGACCGCGAACGTCCAGGAGAGCGGAATGGTCTGAAGTCCCAACGCGGGCTGATGGATTTGCTTGGCGTGGAATTGGCAAGCTTCGCATGCTTGAACGATGTCAACTGCATCCTGAAGTGCTTGAGGCCAGTAGAAACCACTCCTGAAGATTTTGCCTGCGAGGGTGCGGGCGCACGATTGGTGGCCGCACTCACCGCTGTGGATGTCCTTGATTAGCATTTTGCCTTCTTCAGGAGGAACGCACTTGAGCGCGATGCCATTTGGGCGCTTGCGGTAGAGATTTTCTTCGAGGATGTGGTAGGACTTTGCCAGGCGGGCAATTCTTTCCGCTTCAACATCTTCCTCGGGAAGGATCCCTTTGGAGAGGTAGTTCTTGAGCTCGTCGATCCATCCTGTTTCTTGATGCGCCGCCATGAGGAATAGACGCTCCCCTATGGGGGGCCGCAATTGGGAGCCCCAATTGTAGGTGGTGGCGGGAGCACTTCGTCTGTTCTTGCGGGCATGGCCTCTTGAGGCTGTTTTATGGATGCCTTGACGAGTCTCTCTTCAAAGACGCCTGGCAGCTGAGCTTGCCTCCTTGATGTGCGCTTGGCAATGTCATCGGCCTCTTGATTTTCCTTCCTTGGGATGTGCATGAGCTCCATGCCCCTGAAGTGCTTCTCAAGCCTGTGGACCTCTTCAAGGTATGCGGCCATATGGTCGTCCTTAGGCTTGTAGCTCTTGTTGGAGAAGCACAACTGGACCGCGTAATAGAGCTGGTCGCCCTTGGGCAAGATCAGGACGACGTTAGCCCCACCGTGACGGCAAGCGAAAGCTCCGTCAAACTTCATGGTCCAGTGGCTGGGCATTTTGTCTCCAGAGGGCTCTTGTTCTTCTCCTAATGGCTCTTCAGGGGTTGGATCAGTCCATTCGGCGACAAAGTCTGCCATCCCTCTCCCTTTGATTACCCTGTGGTGTATAAGCGCAAGTTGAATGGTTGTAGCTCTATGTTCCATCCTGCGACAAGATCTGTGGCGTTAGGGTTGCGCAGGATTTGCTCCAGGGGGAATGAGGTGACCACTGTGATGGGGTGCCCCTGGAAGTAGTGTCACAACTTTCTTAAGGCGATGAGGAGCGCAATGAGGAGCTTCTGCTGCATTGTGTACCGCTCGCGAGCATCCCGTAGTACTGTACTGACAAAGTAGACAGGATGCTCGACAAGGGTTGTCAGTTTAGGCGCGTCGCTGTCTGCCTGAGGAGGCTCTTCAGGGCCCTCAAGGGGGTTGGCCTGTGGAGGCTCTTTAGGGCCCTCAATGGGGTTGGCCTGGGGACGCTCTTCAGGCCCCCTGGCGAGATCTGCTTGTGGAGATTGACTTGAGGCAGGCTCCGCTTGTGGCTCTGGGCTTGGCGGTGGGTTTGTGTGGCCTGTCTCTTTGTCGGGCTCTTCATCAGGCGATTTTTTCCTTGGAGCGGTTGCACTCTTCTTGTGGAGGACTGGCTCTTCTCTTTCTACCACCAGGGCGGCGCTGGCGGTCTGTGGAGTGGCCGATAGATACAGCTTCAGGTGCTCGTCTATCCTTGGGGCGACCATGACTGGTGGGTTGGCCAAGTACCTCTTCAAGTCCTCAAAGGCTTTTTTCGCTTCAGGCGTCCACTTGAAGGTGCCAGTTCTCTTCATGATCTAGAAGAATGGCAGAGCTCTCTCGCCAAACTTGGAGATGAATCGACCCAAGCTAGCCATGCAGCCTGCTAGACGTTGCATGTCCTTGAGCCGGCGTGGAGGTTGCATTTCCTCTATGGCTTTGATCTTGCCAGGGTTTGCCTCTATGCCCTGGTGGGACACGAGGAAACCAAGCAATTTGCCTAAAGGCAATCCGAAGACGCACTTGGCGGGGTTGAGCTTGATGTTCATCTTGCGCGGGCTGGCGAAGGTCTCTTCAAGGTCCCTGAGGAGAGTATCTCCCTCTCGAGACTTGACGACGATGTCATAGACATACGCCTCTGCATTTCTGCCCATTTGCTCGCCAAGTGCTATCCTCATGAGCCTCTTGAAGGTGGCGCCTGCGTTTTTCAGGCCGAAGGGCATGCAGACATAGCAATACACACCACAAGGGGTGAGGAATGCCGTCTTCTCCTCGTCTTCCTTAGCCATTTTGATCTGGTGATAACCAGAGAAGGCATCGAGAAAGCAGAGGAGGTCGCAGCCTGCCTTGGAGTCCACGATCTGGTCAATTCTTGGCATGGGATAAGGATCCTCGGGGCAGGCCTTGCTGACATCAGTGTAGTCGATGTAGAGGCGGCCTCCTCCGGCGGGTTTTGGGACGACCACGCCGTTGGAGAGCCAAGTGGGGTGCGCGACTTCACGGACGACATTTTCCGCTTTTAGCTTCTCGACCTCTTTGACGATTAATGCTTGCTTCTCGGGTGCTTGCTTTCTTGCTTTGTGCTTGACGGGGCGTGCGTTTGGACACACGGATAAGTGGTGCTCAATCACCTCCCTCGGTACACCGGACATATCTGATGGATTCCATGCGAACATGTCAGAGTTTGCCCGGAGGAAGGCGACGAGTGCGCTTTCCTATTTGGGAGGCAGAGCAGCGCCAATGGTGACGCTAGCCCCCGAGCCTTTAGCCCCCGAGCTGCTGGATCTTAGAGAGACCTTCTTGGTAGCGGCTGACTCCTAGGAGAACAGCTGCTTCTTCTTCTTGGGTCTGTCGAGAGGCTCCATGTCCTCGTCAGCAGGGAACTCCATGGCGGCTGCCTTGTAGGCTGTCTCGACAACACACGTAGCATCCAGGACATGTCCACGGATGGTGATGGTGCCAGCGCTCCCGGGAATCTTGACCATGTTGTAGGCATGATGCGTGACGGCCATGAACTTCACGAGGCGGGGTAGCAGAGGATGGCGTTGTATGGCAGACCGATACGCGCAATGTCGAAGTCGATGTGCTAAGTTTGGTTGTTTTCCTCGCCGTCGAAGGTGACGGCAAGCCTGACCCGCCATAGAGGCTCGATTGAGCCACTGGTGACTCCAGTGAAGGGCCTAGAGGGCATGAGCTGCTCGTAGGGCACTTGGAGCGCTTCGAGCGTCTCGATTGAGATGACATTCAGGCCTGCCTCGCCATCGATGAGTGTCTTGGAGACGGAGATGTTATCGATGGTGGGACTGCAGACCAGCGGGAGGGTGCCAACAGTCTTGGTGGACTTGGGGTGGTCTTGAGCATCGAAGGCGATGGTGTACTGCGACCATTTGAGGGGCCTGGAGGTCTCGAGGCTGGAGAGGGCGGCGTTGAGCTCGCGAGCGAACTACTTGAACTGGTTGTTCGATTTGGGCGCATGTGCTCCACCGAGGATGAAGGCAATGGTGCCTCTCGGAGCTTGGTAGCTTTCATCTTCCTCATCGGGGAGGTTGTCGTTCTTCTCAGCGGCATTGGCCTGATTGCCTGATAGCTTCTGGTATCCGCCTTTGCGTCCGCTTCCATGGTAGCCACGGCCTCGACCGTGGCTGCCACTGCCCCCTGCTTGTTCGTGCTCCTTGCTCAGCCTGTTGAGGTCGAAGCAGGTCTCTGTAGAGTGGCCACGCCTGTTGTGGTAGATGCAGAATGGGCGATGGTCGTCCTTTCCCTCCCCAGGCTTGGGAGAGTCCCTGTGGGTGCCCTTAGCGTCAGGCTCTGCCGCGATGACCGTGGTGGCCTTGCGCTTGGGCTCCTCCTTCTTCTTCTGGCTCTTGGACCCCTCAGCGTGGTCGTCCCCTCGCGAGGACATTTTGATGAATAGGAGTCTCTCTTCAGCCTTGGCGCACTTGTCAGCCAAGTCGACCAGCTTCACCATAGAGGTGAGCTTGTCGTGGATATACAATTTCTCGAGCATCCTGATGTTCGTGACGCCCTCGCGGAAGGCGGCGATGACTTGGGTGTCTAGGATGTTCGGGATCTTGTTGCGCACTTGGCTGAAGCGCTAGATGTACTTGCGGAGGGTCTCATCCTTCTTCTGCACCACATCGCGTAGATCGTTGTGGGTGAGCGCGCGCTCGTAAGTCCCCTTGAAGTTGGAAACGAACTGCTTGCAGAGCTCCTCCCAAGAGTTCACAGAGTCCTCCGGAGGTTCAGGAGCCATAACAACGTGGAGTCGCGAAGCGCGTGGGAGAACCAGTTGGCCACGACCTTGTCGTCTCCGCCTGCCGCCTGGATGGAGGTGGTGTAGAGCTGCAGGAACTTGATGGGGTTGCTGGAGCCGTCGTAGCCCATGGGGAGAGCCGGCCTGAAGTTTGGGGGCCAGACCACGCGGCGCAGGGAGCTGGTGAACGACATGCGGCCGGTGGCGTACGTGGCGACCCCGTGCTGCAGCGCGCCGCGGTTCTCCTGGACCGCCTGGCCAATCTCTTCCACGAGGCGGTTCTGGCGGCTGCGCTGGAGCTCCATCCCCACGCGCGCGTCGGGCGTGGTGCATTGCACGATCAGCCAGTCGTGAGGCGAGGACGCGTGGGAGGCAGCCCTCTGCGTCGCGGCCGGTGCAGGCCCAAGAAGAGGCGGAGGCGCGTCTGGCGCAGCCGTGCCCGCAAGGGAGGGGCGCGCGACGGACTGCGATGGAGCGGGGCGAGTCGTGGCGATGCCGACGAGGTGGTTGAGGCGCTCCAGCCACTGCCCGTGGACCTCAGTGGTAGGCTTATAGCGGAGAAGTTATTGCGCCACGAGCAGGGCGGTGTGCGGTGCGGGGTCCGTCCTTCCTTGGGAGGAGCCGCTCGGCCGCTACGTCGGGTGTGAGGACTGCGCGTCCTCTTCATTCTCGGCGTCGTGCTCGGGCTCCTCCACATGAGGGCCGAAGTTGGCGCGCTCCTCACGGCGGGGACGTCCCCGCCGTCCGTGTGTGGCCGTGGCGCCAGGCGCGGCGCGAGCTCCTTCTGGCACGCGTCTGTTGGCGCGGGCGGCGCGAGTAGCGCGGGTGTCCGCCATGGCGCGGAGGCGGCTCAAAGGTCGTTGACGCGCCTCAATCCCCTACCTGGCGCGCCAAATGTCGGAGAGTGACTCCCAAGGAACACGGAACAGGGATAGTCACACCCTGAAGAGCAGTTCGAAAGGGGGATTGAACACAGAGGTCAAGCGACCCTCGAGAGGCGCGACAATGGTGCTCGCTGTGACGCCCTAAAATCGGTACTATGTAGATTTAAGCGCTCCCGCCGAAATCCGCATAATAACGATTTTAGGTCGCCCACCAGACATAATGTGCACGCCGAAACATGCGCATTATGTGGGCGGAATTGTGATAACATTGCAACAGTTCTGATACATCCACAAATACAACAACGACTCGAACGAGTCAAGATACAAATGATACAATACAAAGATACAAATGATAGCGGAAGCAAAATAGTATCCGTCTAAGGATAAGATGCAAATTGGACTAAGAGTCCTGAAGATAAGCGATGGCGCCATATCCCTGCCCAGCGAAGCTGTAGGGATTCCCAAGCTAACGTCGTCAGACTTCCAACCTGTTAACTGC
This sequence comes from Poa annua, assembly GCA_026929855.1. Lineage (NCBI taxonomy): Eukaryota > Viridiplantae > Streptophyta > Magnoliopsida > Poales > Poaceae > Poa > Poa annua. The sequence continues at coordinate 182,088,052 of CM049426.1, forward strand.
ACATAAAGCATAACCCAAAAGAGGGTTAGGGCACTCCCTGGCAAGCAAAACCGACTTGCCTACTTTCTACACCATCTCCCAAAATATGGGGGAGGTGGACATAGCGGCAGCAGCACTAGCAACCTAGAGAGACACGCTACAACTTCCGTCTAATCAGAGAGGGATAAGAGAGCGCATAAGATAACCAGCTACAACTAACACCAATCTTAACCCATTCTTGAATTTACCCCCTCAACCAAATATGAGGAAGCAATTCGGGAAACTCACACATTATTCAGTTTTAGTTACCATTTATTGTGAAAGTAATTCTATATTACTAGTCAAATTAATTAACAATAATTAGGTGTAAGTTGTCTAGATCTTGTTAGCCAGCATCATCACCAAAGTCGTCCATAACCGTGGACACGGCTCATCGATAAGATTATACCCTACAGGGGTGCACTATTGTACCCATACTCGTATGATCAACCCAAGCAAGCATCAGGGCCTCTCAACACGACTCGTTCCTTCACTACAGCAAGTCCAAGTGCCACCCATATGAGTTGTTACCCGCGTGAAGAGTCCGGCCGAATCTCAATTGCGGACTCATTAGTTTGGGTCCATGCGCCATGCGGCTCAAACCACAGTAGGAACTAACCGCTTCGCGCGCACCACCCTTTATGACCCCCCGTATCATGTAACCTCTCATCAATCAACATCATCATGCACATGGATATGAGCAAATGGAACCCCAAACTAGTTGTGGCACATGGACAAGCTGTAGATGCGTTCAAAGTCGAGGGGGGCTCCATAGGGCCTCCCACAAGTGGTTAGTGCGCTCAAAATTGGATTCGAAGACAAAATCTCAGTTCCTAGGTCGACACTTAGCAGAACAAAGCACCTCGCAAGGCCTTCCGTCTGGTGCCTTATCTTTTAATTCTAATACCCCAATATAAGACATCATTTTATTTAGGTAGAATAATCTATCATACTAAGCATATGAAATAATAGCCCAACAGAGGACTCGCACAACCAACTCTAAGCATGCACTACGACTCGTAAGGCTAACAGATAAACATTCAACAGGTGATGGGATGTGGGGATAAAGCTGTATAGGTTGCAGGATAAACATGTGATGGGATCACAATAAAGAATCGTATACTAGGGTAGCGGAGATCAACGGCAAGAATGAAAGACAATGTATAGGTAAACATGCAAACTTTGCTTGCCTGGAATCCCGCATGGAAGCAGATCTTGTCGTTGCTCACACATCTCAACGTCTTATCCGCGAAGAAGCAACAAACACTGAAAATCGTAAAAGATGCATTTTACAACTACGGCAAAAGATCCAGCATGATCATACAAGAATAATGCATGACATGGCAGGATGCAAAACAAATGCAATTAATTAAAATTAAGCGGGAAAGCAATCCCGACATTTAATATTTAGGTTCAAGTTATTTATCTACACATCAAATTAAATGTTGGTTAACATGGCAAGACATGGCATAGATGATCTAATTAAATAAAACCAAATAGGGCAATAATTAAATAAAGCCGAACACACTCCATATTTAATTATTTAGGTGCAACAAATAAAATACACTAAGAAATTAAATTAAAAGATGCAAAATGGCATAAGAATGTCATATTAATGTTCATTCCATTTTTCTGATAATAAAACAAATCAACATTATTAAATTTGGAGTTATAGAAAAAAAGTTATTGCTAAAACAAGTTGTAGGGTTCTTTCTGTAAATGTTAGGGATCTATCTATGATAGAAAAGTTGTCAGTGAGGGTTTAGGTGCGAAACTAGAGGCACAGCTGGCTCGGGGTAAAAGGTCCATCACCTCTCTCACTGGGAGTCAATGACAGGAGGGACCCACCTGTCAGCGGGAGGGCAAAGGGGAAAAAATGGGCTTTTATTCAACGCGCCCGAGGGGAATTGAACTCGCGATATCGCGCAGAGAGGGATGGAGCGCTGCACTAGCCGCTGGGACGGGGAGGTGTTGTTGCTAGGTCATGCGACGTTTTTCCTCTTAAGGTGACTTGCGACGTTAACTGAATTTTAACAGCAGCAGATATGCATCCGTCAGGTTGTGTCAAAAACCAAAAGGAAAGCAGTAATTTCTACGACGGTACAACGGATTGAACTCACGTCTGCCAGCGTGTAGATTGGATCTGTGTTGCTAGACACTAGGCCGATTGGGTGTTGACGTTTGGAGATGATTCCGCGCTTATTTGCTTGCGCTTGCTCGGTGCTCTAATCCTGACGAAACTGAAGAGGCCGAGAGAGGAAAATAAACAGACTCGACGTCCTGAACAAAACAATGGATTATAAGGGAAAAAAAGGTGAAGAATCGCAACGAGAAGCACACTAACTCAGGACTGCAGAGTGTGATGCTCGCTGGAGATTAATGCGCTAGAGACTGGGCTAGTGCTCCGACGGGGTTACAGAGCAAATCGGAAGGATTTTGGACGTGCGTGTTGTTTCTGACAAACTAAAGAACAAGGTTCAGAATTGCAGGAACGGAGGCGCGATCTGCAGCGACCCTGGCATGCACGAGTGGAAGCGGGGTGCTGGATGAATGCGTGTGCAGGGGGCAAGGATTAGTGGAGGAGGCGACGTACATGACGGAGAAAAACAGGGGCGAGCTCCCTCGTATGTCAATGGCGGACCGGGAAGAGGCGTGGACGAATTCGTCGATTTCAACACGAATTCGAGCAAAGAAGGAGGGGAAAAGGAAGAGATGCTCACATCGAGGATGTTGGGGTGGTTGTTCGCGCTCGGGGAGGACACGGTCGCCGGAATTGCGCGGTAGAGCGTCGCCGGCCGCGGGGAAGACGTGGAAGAGCTCGTCGCACTCGGATGCTCCCAGCGCGATTCCTCGTGCGTAGAGGATGGAGAGGTCGATGCGGAGCTGGGGGCTGCTTTGTGTTCCTTCGACGGCCCGCCAGCAGCGGCGCCGCAGTTGAGGTCTTCGGTTGTTTCTGTGGTGGGGGAAAAAGAACAGAGAAGAAGGGGGTGGGGAAGAGAGGGAAGTGGTGGCGGCGCAGAGGAGGGAGAGAGGGAGGATTTAGGGTTCCAGGAGGGAGAGGGGCGGCTTAAAGGGAGAGGGGGGAGCAGGTGGGAGGTGGGGTGCCATGACTGCCTCGGTGTAAAGCGAGGTGCCCCTCTGCTCTCCGTACGAAGGAGAAGGTGTGGTGATCTGGGCTATTAGGAGATGGGACAGAGGGTTGGCTCGGCCTGAGGTAAGTTTTCTCTCTGGTTTTATTTCTTTTATTTATTTATTTTTCTGTTTTAGTGCTTTAAAGAAAAATAGAAAAAGAAGATAGATAGAAACATTTAGCAAAATTAAATAGTTTCAAAATATACAATTTAATATATTAGTTTGAATATTTGAAAAAGAATTTAAATACCACATTTAAATTAATTTGATTTGTAATTAGATTTAAAAGTGGAATTTGAATTTGAAGGGTGTGATTCAATTTTTAAATGCAATAAAATAAAATGAGGTGACAAATGCATGATGATATGATGACATGATGATGAAAAAAGAAGAACAATAAAATCTAATTTGGGATAATTCCCGGGATGTTACAATTGACACCACTAACAAGGGATCATGTCCCGCGATCCACGCCGATACCAGAAAAAGAGAGGGGTAACTACCGAGTCTTCCGGCTTCATGATGAACTTCTCGACACCACTAACAAGGGATTGTTGCTCCACCTCGAAGTTCTCGACACCACTAACAAGAAGTTCTGACTCCACCTTGAACTTCTCGACACCACTAACAAAAGGAGTTGCTCCGTCGATGCTGATTTCCGAAGATCAAACCTAATAGGATAAAAGGCAAGAAATCGTCCACCCACACGTAGGATCCTAAACTTTGAAAGTTGGATAAGAGAAGAGACTCAAAACAAGTAAGGTAAGAGGAGAAATAGAATTGAGGTAAGGAGTAAATAGAAACCTATTAAGATATTTTTCAAAATAATTTAATTCAAATAGTTTTCGACACTCTAGAAACAACGACCGTTAGCGAGGTTATCCTACAGGCTTTTGCGGACCCGCTGCTTCGATAACCACTCGTATCGAAACAATAAGGAGATCGAAACCAAGGCTCTGATACCACTTTGTGACGCCCTAAAATCGGTACTATGTAGATTTAAGCGCTCCCGCCGAAATCCGCATAATAACGATTTTAGGTCGCCCACCAGACATAATGTGCACGCCGAAACATGCGCATTATGTGCGTGGAATTGTGATAACATTACAACAGTTCTGATACATCCACAAATACAAAAAAAGATAAATAATACAACAACGACTCGAACGAGTCAAGATACAAATGATACAATACAAAGATACAAATGATAGCGGAAGCAAAATAGTATCCGTCTAAGGATAAGATGCAAATTGGACTAAGAGTCCTGATGATAAGCGATGGCGCCATATCCCTGCCCAGCCAAGCCGGAGGGATTCCCAAGCTAACGTCGTCAGACTTCCAACCTGTTAACTGCACATAAAGCATAACCCAAAAGAGGATCAGGGCACTCCCTGGCAAGCAAAACCGACTTGCCTACTTTCTACACCATCTCCCAAAATATGGGGGAGGTGGACTTTGCGGCAGCAGCACTAGCAACCTAGAGAGACATGCTACAACTTCCGTCTAATCAGAGAGGGATAAGAGAGCGCATAAGATAACCAGCTACAACTAACAGCAATCATAACCCATTCTCGGATTAACCCCCTCAACCAAATATGAGGAAGCAATTCGGGAAACTCACACATTATTCAGTTTTAGTTACCATTTATTGTGAAAGTAATTCTATATTACTAGTCAAATTAATTAACAATAAGTAGGTGTAAGTTGTCTAGATCTTGTTAGCTAGCATCATCACCAAAGTCGTCCATAACCGTGGACACGGCTCATCGATAAGATTATACCCTGCAGGGGTGCACCCATACTCGTATGATCAACCCAAGCAAGCATCAGGGCCTCTCAACACGACTTGTTCCTTCACTACAGCAAGTCCAGTGCCACCCATATGAGTTGTTACCCGCGTCAAGAGTCCGGCCAAATCTCAATTGCGGACTCATTAGTTTGTGTCCACGCGCCATGCGGCTCAAACCACAGTAGGAATTGTCCGCTTCGCGCGCACCACCCCTATATGACCCCACGTATCATGTGACCTCTCATCAATCATCATCATCATGCACATGGATATGAGAAAATGGAAAACCCGAACTAGTTGCGGCACATGGACAAGCTGTAGATCCGTTCAAAGTCGAGGGGGGCTCCATAGGGCCTCCCACAAGTGGTTAGTGCGCTCAAAATTGGATCCGAGGACAAAATCTCAGTTCCTAGGTCGACACTTAGCAGAACAAAGCACCTCGCAAGGCCTTCCGCCTGGTGCCTTATCTTTTAAGTATAATACCCCAATATAAGACAACATTTTATTAAGGTAGAATAATCTATCATACTAAGCATATGAAATAATAGCCCAACAGAGGACTCGCACAAACAACTCTAAGCATGCGCTACGACTCACAAGGCTAACTGATAAACATTCAACAGGTGATGGGATGTGGGGATAAAGCTGTATAGGCTGCAGGATAAACATTTGATGGGATCGCAATAAAGAATCGTATACTAGGGTAGCAGAGATCAATGGCAGGAATGAAAGACAATGTATAGGTAAACAAGCAAACTTTGCTTGCCTGGAATCCCGCATGGAAGCAGATCTTGCCGTTGCTCACACATCTCAACGTCTTATCCGCGAAGAAGCAACAAACACTGAAAAGCGTAAAAGATGCATTTTACAACTACGGCAAAAGATCCAGCATGATCATACGAGAATGATGCATGACATGGCAGGATGCAAAACAAATGCAATTAATTCAAATTAAGCGGGAAAGAAATCCTGACATTTAATATTTAGGTTCAAGTTATTTATCTACACATCAAATTAAATGTTGGTTAACATGGCAAGACATGGCATAGATGATCTAATTAAATTAAATCAAATAGGGCAATAATTAAAGCCCAACACACTCAATATTTAATTATTTAGGTGCAACAAATAAAATACACTAATCAATTAAATTAAAAGTTGCAAAATGGCATAAGAATATCATATTAATGTTCACTGCATTTTTCTGATAATAAAACATATTAAGATTATTAAATTTGGAGTTATAGAAAAAAAGTTATTGCTAAAACAAGTTGTAGGGTTCTTTCTGTAAATGTCAGGGACCTAACTGTGATAGAAAAGTTGTCAGTGAGGGTTTAGGTGCGAAACCAGAGGCACAGGGGGCACGGGGTAAAAGGTCCATCACCTCTCTCACTGGGAGTCAATGACATGAGGGACCCACCTGTCAGCGGGAGGGCAAAGGGGAAAAAAGGGCTTTTATTCAACGCGCCCGAGGGGAATTGAACTCGCGATCTCGCGCAGAGAGGGATGGAGCGCTGCACTAGCTGCTGGGACGGGGAGGTGTTGTTTCTAGGTCATGCGACATTTTTCCTCTTAAGGTGACTTGCGATGTTAACTGAATTTTAACAGCAGCAGATATGCAGTCCGTCAGGTTGTGTCGAAAACCAAAAGGAAAGCAGTAATTTCTACGACGGTACAACGGACTGAACTCACGTATGCCAGCGTGTAGATTGGGTTTGTGTTGCTAGACACTAGGCCGATTGGGTGTTGACATTTGGAGATGATTTCGTGCTTATTTGCTTGCGCTTGCTCGGTGTTCTAATCCTGACGAAACTGAAGAGGCCGAGAGAGGAAAATAAACAGACTCGACGGCCTGAACAAAACGGTGAAGAATCGCAACGAGAAGCACACTAACTCAGGACTGCAGAGTGTGATGCTCGCTGGAGATTAATGCGGTAGAGACTGGGTTAGTGCTCCGACGCGGTTACAGAGCAAATCGGAAGGATTTTGGACATGCGTGCTGTTTCTGACAAACTGAAGAACAAGGTTCAGAATTGCATGAACGGGGGCGCGAAATGCAGCGACCCTGGCATGCATGGGTGGAAGCCGGGTGCTGGATGCGTGCGTGTGCAGGGGGCAAGGATTAGTGGAGAAGGCGACGTACAGGACGGAGAAAAACAGGGGCGAGCTCCCTCGTGCGTCAATGGCGGGCCGGGAAGAGGCGTGGACGAATTCGTCGATTTCAACACGAATTCGAGCAAAGAAGAAGGGGAAGGGGAAGAGAAGCTCACATCAAGGATGTTGGGGTGGTTTTTCGAGCTCGGGGAGGACACGGTCGCCGGAATTGCGCGACAGAGCATCGCCGGCCGCGGGGAAGACGAGGAAGAGCTCGTCGCACTCAGATGCTCCCAGCGCGATTCCTCGCGCGTAGAGGATGGAGAGGTCGATGCGGAACTGGGGGGCTGCTCTGCGTTCCTTCGACGGCCCGCCAGCAGCGGCGCCGTAGTTGAGGTCTTCGGTTGTTTCTGTGGTGGGGGAAAAAGAACAGAGAAGAAGGGGGTGGGGAAGAGAGGGAAGTGGCGGTGGCACAGAGGAGGGAGAGACGGAGGAGTTAGGGTTCCAGGAGGGAGAGGGGCGGCTTAAAGGGACAGGGGGGAGCAGGTGGGAGGTGGGGGCGCCATGGCTGCGTCGCTGTAAAGCGAGGTGCCCCTATGCTCTCCGTACGAAGGAGAAGGAGTGGTGAGCTGGGCTATTAGGAGATGGGCCAGGAGATGGGCCAGAGGGTGCGCTCGGCCTGAGGTAAGTTTTTCTCTCTGGTTTTATTTCTTTAATTTATTTATTTTTCTGTTTTAGTGTTTTAAAGAAAAATAGAAAAAGAAGAGAGATAGAAACATTTAGCAAAATTAAATAGTTTCAAAATATTCAATTTAATATATTAGTTTGAATATTTGAAATAGAATTTAAATACCACATTTAAATTAATTTGATTTGCAATTAGATTTAAAAGTGGAATTTGAATTTGAAGGGTGTGATTCAAATTTTAAATGCAATAAAATAAAATGAGGTGACAAATGCATGATGATATGATGACATGATGATTGAAAAAGAAGAACAGTAAAATCTAATTTGGGATAATTCCCGGGATGTTACACTCGCCGAGCCTGGAGAGGAACACCCACGACAGGAATGGACACCGGCCCATACCCAGTTTCACGGCCCTCAGGAGGAGGTAACACCGCTACTCCTGCTTGTCTGTATTGCACTGCAGAGGTCATAGTACAACTGAGCTTTGTGAGGGCTCTCTTGAGGCAGTTTGTGCTCGGAGAGGGACACAGTGGTTGTCTTCCTCCTCCAGCCGATGGCTATCCTACTTGCTGGGCTAGGGTTTACAAGTGCTTAGCAAGCAATTGGCCGACCTCCCGCTACGGTGGATCTCTTGCTCCTTTTATAGGCGCCATGGGTCTTCCTTGCGCAGCGCGTCCAAGGTGGGCTCCCACACGGCAGTGGCGCGGAGGAGTTGGAGTCCACCACTGCTCAAACCGCCATGGACGCGGTCCATCCGCGATAAAGTTGGGCGCAGTGGCCGACAGGCTGTAGACTGCGCAGAAGGGCTCGCAGGGGTTGAAGTGGTCGTGGTGGAGCCCACAATGACGATCTTCTTGGATTGTTGCGCCGTCCAGCTGCTTTATCACCAGAGAGGAAAGTCACGGCTGTCCTGGGGCAGGCGGCGCAACTTTGTTGACTCCTTTATCACCAGAATGGCAATTGGAGTGCTCGCGTCACTCTGCGGTCGCTGCAGAGGCCATGTGCACCCTGCAGGACTTCCTTGGCCGCGAAGCTTCTCCACAGGGCCAAGGCGACCTGCGGAGGAATTCCTGTTGACTTCTCTGTAGGCGGGTGGAGCCTCGGGAGAGTCCCTTGAAGCGCAGGTCCTCGTCAGACCTTCGCTTCCTCTTCAGGCCCTCAAGAGGATTTGCCGCTCGAGGGTCTCTTCAAGCGGTGGCTTGGTCCTTAGTCGTTTTGTTTTATCTGTCAGCATGCGAGGCCCGGGGGGAGTAGGCTCTGCACACCCCAGTCCTCACTGGGCCGACATGATCCATGTGCATAAAAGTATCATTATCTCCCTCATAAGAAACGTTCTCCTCATTAGTTACAAGGGGAGTAGGATCATCATGAAGAACTTGAACATGATAGACAAGTTGTACATTAAAAGGATTGGTTTGAGTGATTCCTCTGTAATTATGACAAGTTTCAAAAGGATAATTGTAATTATAACCCTTGCCATAGTATTCTTTATAATTATCAAAGACCGGAGGCATAGTATCATCATAAGCAATAGAATAATTATTCTCTAAAGTGTGTTCATTTGCAAACATGTCATCATTTTTAATAAAAGGGGATGTATCAAATATATAATCATTAGAAGCAAAAGGATTTTCAAACACCTCATCCCTGAGCTCAAAGCTCTCTATATCATCATGGGAAGGAACATGAATAGTATTAATAGTGCAACAATTATTAATATCATCATTTTCAGAATTATTATCCCAAATATCTTCAATATCAAAAGAAGTGTGCTTATCCCAATCATGATCACTAATATAAATAACAGCCATAGGTACATCATCAAGTTCAGAATCATCGAATTCAAAATTATAAGTATAAATAGTAACAGGAGCAACAAGTTTGGGAGAAAATATTGTTTCCTCTCTCCTTTTACTCCTCTTCTTCTTCCTCTTTCCCATTTTCTTCTTTCTTTCCTCTTTAGGAGGGAGAGGTTTGAAAGGAAGCTTCTCCGCATAATCTGGTTTAGTATTAGAAACAATGGAAGAAACTTGGGAGGATTCCTCTCTTTCATTAATAAGATGAAAACACATATTAGTCCTAACATACTTTGGTAAAGTCTCATCTTTTATAATATTTTTTATGTTGGTGTTAGCATGGAAATTATTAACACAATATAGATAACATTCATGCAACAAATCATTCATATCAATATCACTCATATTTAACAAAGAAGTGTTTCTTGATATCTCTTCACACCCCAAAAATAATGTAAGTTCATCATGTTGATAAGGGGTGATCATGTTATCACTAAAATGTCCTGCAATATCTTTATGAGAACCTGAGCGTTGAAATTCGAAATGACCCTCTTCATAGCAAAGTTCGCAAATAAAAAGATAGGTGGCACAAACCGTTTTACCAAGATCACTTAAAACTTTATACCAACCTCTAGTATTTTCATTCCTATGATGGATACAATATTCATCTTCAATTTGATAAATTCCACAAGGTCTATGTATTCCACAAAAATTAACATGTTTATAAGAAATAACATTTTCAGAAGTTTGAGCATGTTTATTGCAATCATTAACAATAATTTCATTTTCCATGCAAGTGTCTTTGAAAGGTTCATGATACACGTCCCAGTTTTCTTTAGGACCATTAATATGAGAAGCAAAGGTTCTAAAATAATCAACAATAATATGAGAACTAAGCTCTTGAAAACTAGCAGTTTCAACACAAGACTTAATGCAATCATATTCATAGTTCATACCTGATTCTTTACCTTTGTCATTCTCCCAATTTTCAGCATTATTTCGAATTGTTTCAAGGAGATACCATCTAGCTTCAACCTTCTTACTTGTGAAAGAGCCCTCCGAACAAGCATCTAGATAATCCTTGCAATGTCGTGAAAGTCTTGCATAAAAATTATTAACAATTATATTATCAGGAAGCTCATGGTTATGACATTTGAGTATTAATGTTTTCAGCCTTCCCCAGGCTTGAGCAATGCTTTCTCATTCAAGAGGCCAGAAATTACATATAGAATTACGATCTTTGTGAGTTTCACTTGGAGGATAAAACTTAGAATAAAAGAGAGATGCAACCTTCTCCCTTTCAAGAGAGTGGCTATCCTTCAACAATTTATACCAATCCACAGCTCTTCCACCAAGTGATATAGGAAATAATTTCTTCTTAACTTTGTCCATTGAAATACCCGCACACTTGAAAAACTCGCATAATTCATGTAAAAATCGCAAATGATCACTAGGATGGACAGTTCCATCCCCTACATAGCGGTTATTCATAACACATTTAATAATTTGCATAGGAATTTTAAATGGCACTGTTTCTTCAGGTGTTTTCAGAATATCACAAGCATCATTGAAATTATCATATATTGGAGGTAAAACATTATCAAGACTAAATAATTTCTCCAAAGCTGAGGAGCAAAAACGATTATCTTTGTTTAAATTAGCTCCCCCAATCTTATGTTTTTTCACAGCCTTAGCAATAATAGTGTCCAAAGAATTTATACTAATAACATTACTACCACTATTATGCAAACAAACTTCCATAGGTTTTTTAATTTTCTCTTCAAAAGTATCATGTCCTAATGCAATATAAATTTCATACAGATCTCTAATTTTTGTTGTTGTTTTCCATTAGCCTAACTAGTGAAAATAAAAACAAGAAACAAAAAGTAATAACTGCAGAATCTAAAGGAGATACCTTCAAGCGCTCACCTCCCCGGCAACGGCGCCAGAAAATAGCTTGATGTCTACGCACGCTTCTATTCTTGTAGACAGTGTTGGGCCTCCAAGAGCAGAGGTTTATAGAACAGCAGCAAGTTTCCCTCAAGTGGATCACCCAAGGTATATCGAACTCAGGTAGGTAGAGGTCAAAGATATTCCTCTCAAGCAACCCTGCAATCAAGATACGAGAAGTCTCTTGTGTCCCCAACACACCCAATACACTTGTCAGATGTATAGGTGCACTAGTTATGCAAAGAAATAGTGAAATACAAGTAATATGGATGATTATAAGTAGTAACTGCAATCTGTAATAAAAAATGGCAGCAAGCAAACATGTAGCAGAACTTGTTGGAAACGGTGTTTCGATGCTTAGAAACAAGGCCTAGGATCCTACTATCACCAGTGGACATTCTCAACAATGACATCAAAGTTAAATAAATAAACACTACTCTCAAACACTCTCATGTTGGATAACAAACACCGTTCAATGTGTAGGGCTACAAGAGCACCCTCAAGTCGGAGTAAACCAACGCCAACAATATCATAAAAGGGAATCACACACGGTGCACACACTGTCACCATTACACACGTGAATAACCCCGGAGTTCATATTAAAGTAACCTCTAGAGTGCATACTAGACAAAGACTAGCATCACATATTCAACCAGATTACAAAGCTCATGATCACATGCAAGATCATATCATGGGAGAGAGAGATAAACCACATGGCTTTCGTAGATCCTTCAACCCCGGGGGAGAACTACTCACTCCTCATCGTAGGAGTCAGCAACAACGATGGAGATGGTGGGTGAGTGGATGGAGATGGCTCAAGGGGCAATTCCCCGTCCCGACAGGGTGCCGGAACAGAGACTTATGTCCCCCGAATCTTGTTGGCGATAGCGGCGGCGTTCGGGACCCGAGGAGGAAATATCGTCTAACCTTGAAGCATTTTTAGGTCAAGGGGGTTTTTATGGGCGAAATACCTAGGTCGGTGGGCGCCCGAGGGCGCCACACCACCTGCCGGCGCGGACAGAAGTGGGGCCGCGCCACCAGGTGGTGTGGCACCTCGGGGCCCGTCTTGTCTCGTTTTCGGTTCTTCTGGTCGCAAATATTCCAAAAATAAATAATGGTTGGCTCATTTCCAATTTGGCGGATATTTCCTTAAGAGCTTTTCTGAAACCAATAACAGCAGAAAACAGGGAACTGGCACTGTGGCATCTTGTTAATAGGTTAGTCCCAGAAAATGCATAAAACTATATAAAATGCATATAAAACATGTAATAACATGATATAATAGCATGGATCACAAGAAGTTATGGATACGTTGGAGACGTATCACCCCCTGGTCCACCACACCACCTGGTGGCGCGGCAGCCATGTGGCTGCGCCAGCACATGGTGTGGGTCCCACAGCCCCCCTCCCCCCCACTTGCTCTCTCTTTCCCCTGCCTTCCTCTTCCCCGAAAAATCACTTTTGGATAGCTCAAACTCGTGTTCTTTCTGCTCATCTCCTGGTATTTCGATCTCCACATTCAGCCAATTTCGGGTGCTGAAATTTGGTACATCTCCTCTCCGGTATGTGACTCCTCCGAATATCCAAGTAGAATTTTGTTTAATGGTGTATATATGAAGTACTTTTCTGCTGTAGATATCTTATTTAGTGAGTTTGAATGCTTGTTCTAAGTTGATGAAACTAGTGTTGATGCATGCTTAAGCCTCTAGCCAGTCACTATAGTGGTTTCCATTCATTTAGTTGGCTAAAAATCGATTTTTATGATGTTTGTTGAAAATTTCAGAACATGGAAGGGAACTCATTTACACTAAATCCTCATGAGCTAGTGTTGAAAGGGAAGTATAAAGTTCGAAGAGAAGGAGTGTACCCTGTCGTCTACCCGTGCTCTCAATTCATGGACCTTGCAGGGATAACAAAAGATTTTTATACTCTCCTTTCCAATGCAGGATTGGAACATTTTCTTGAGAATCTACCTTACCAATATGCTATTTTGTCTATGTCGGTGGTGCAAAAGTTTCATTGCAATTTGAACTCGTCTAACCCCACCGTGCATTACACAATCTACAACAAATCTGTGGACTTGCCTTTTGATGTTTTCTGTTCAGCTATGAAGGTTCCAAATAGAGGATCAGTGGAGAAGCCAAGGGTTAACTCAAGGCTATTGATGTATGTGTATGAAGAAATCTACTATGGGAGAAGTTTCTCTAAGGAGGACGGTAAAATCAGGAGTATTCATCTCCCTTCCATTCGCTATTTTGCACATTTCATTGCTAAGTGTGTTCTCGCTAGGAGATCTACTGGTAAATTAGGCTTGCCTGATTTAGCTTTTCTTGTTTCTGCATTGCGTCGTGATAGGACTTACAACCTGGGTGCTCTCATTGCTCACCGTTTCGCGGCTAACCGCGAGAAGGGAGGAATTTGTGGGGGACTAGTTGCTTCACGATTGTTATCTTTGCATTGTTTAAACCCTCATCCTAATGATTTGCTGTTATCTATGAAAAAACTTGATATTGAGTGTATGAAGAGGCATGAATTTATTGCTGAAGGTGGTAACTTAAATTATCTCCCTTATACCATAACTTATCCAAAGAGGAAACACCTCAGAGTAACTACCATTGGGAGAATTGTTTTCTTGCATGTGCCTCTTCTTAACTTTGTTAGCAGGGGGAACTTATCAGTCTCAGATGCTGAATTGGATACACTTGGGGAGCAGCCCGGCCCGGATAGTAGGGGCCACGAAGAGGAGCATGGGGGTGGTTTCATTCAGCCCCCGGAGATACCCGGCCCCATGTACCCGGATCCGGGGTATGCTGGACCTTTGGGATCTTCCTCCACCGCGGCCGATATGGAGTACGACTACACCGAGCATATCCCATCATGTTGGGACGATTACTCATATTGGCCCTTAGCTCAACTTGGGCCAAAAGCCTAATCTTCGGGGGAGGTACACCGACGCACACTTATCTATATATCATATCATTCGGTACTTTGTATATCCATGTTTCGTTTTAGTTTTCCTTCTTTTGCTTGCCATAAACCCAAAAATACCAAAAAGATTTTGTTATTTCTCTTGTTGATTTGTTTTAGTATCTAGTATGCTTAGTAATTTTTTCAGTTCAATATGCAAAAACACAAAAATATTTTGCTTTGTTGTGTGATGTTCTGCGTAGGAACAGATTTCTGCTGTCCACCGTTAAATTTATAACTTATTACAGGAATGTCAGAATAACCTGAAATTTGGTGTGCATATTCCTGGGATGTGTACGTAAGTTTCATTACTTTTGAGTTTTCTGATATGGGCATGTTAAGGCACTCGAAAAAATTCTTCTTTGCTGACTGTTCTGATTTTCGTTTCCAAATCTAAAAAGCCAAAAATATTTGTTGTTTCTCTTTGCTTTTGTATAGTTTGTTTAAGAGGTCATTATCTTCAATTACTCCATGGATATTGGTTATTATCTCATATCTTTCAAGCATACAAGTGATAAGTCAATTATGATGATCTATGACAATTTCGAGTTGGGTAAGAGGCTTGTAATGAACTCTATTTGTTTCTCATTTTTGTACATATACTTATTCATGTGAGCATGCTTAGATGGCTCGCATAAGGTATATGTCTATTGGTGGATGCTTAGTAGTTCGTGTTCTCTTATGATCGTTTCCAATTTATTTATGATGGATGTCATGTGTTTTTGGATATTTGCTTGCATTGTTTTGCTCATAATAAAATATGACATTGTGGTATCCTCCTCTGAATAATTCATTTGAATTGACTTGGCACATGCTTACACATGTTATGACTGAAAACAAAAAGTCAATTAAGACTTGATGACATATTTTGACTCAGAGTTCTTGTATCTTTATTATGACTCCGTTAATTCGTGTATCTTTGCATGATTATCACGGTTATTGCTCTCTTGAATTTTCGCTTCCCATCTTTTGCTAGCCTCCACTTGTACTAAGCAGAGAAAATGCTTGTGCTTCCAAATCCCTGAAAACCAATTTATTCCAAAGAGTCCACCATAAAACATTCAAACCATTCAAGTAAATTCGCATGTGCTACTTTTGTAACTTTCAAACACTTCTCAATTTGTGCCACTGTTTTGAGCTCATGAGGAAGTATGTGGGGTTATGAATATCAACCTTGTCGTTTGCCATTGGACAGACTTGCGCCAACCAGACTAGTGGCATATACATCTGCTTATCTATTAATTTGCAAAAAGAGCTGGCAAATGGGGTGCCCAGCCCCAAATTAATTACAACTTCAATTGTTGCATTCTCTTCAGATTTTTGCCCTGATCTAATCAGTCAAGCAATGACAATAGTTTTTAACTACATGTGTAAACAAAAGAGAAATGTGGGATGATCAGCCCTTTGGTAGAAATAACGTCCTTCATGGGAGCCGTTCTTAAGAAAGTCTGTTTGACAAGGGAGGTAGAGTACCCATTACCATTCGTTGACCTAACAGCCACCACTCAAAAACAATTTTACCTATGTTTTAAAAATAATAAGAAGCTCTAGCACATGTTGAATCCCTACTTCACTCAATGAAGGGCATATCTTTTACTTTACTGTTGAGTCTCCATCCTTCTTTGAACACCTTCTAGAGAGCATAATTGTCATTCTTAGTTTAATGTGCTTGTCCCTTAATATGTTAACCGAGGCGTAATCTAGATGCTTTTATCTTTGATATCTTTATCTCTAGTCTTCCTTTGAAACTCAGAGGTGCCTGGGCATTTATGTTTTGCTCTTACATTCAGGCTAGCGAGATACCACTTTATCATACTTTCTTATGATCATTGCAATCCTGTGAATTGACATGTTTCATATTATTTATCATCGGTATAATTGGCATCTTTCCATGGTTTACATAACTATTGGGTGACACCGTTTATATATGCTTTGTTATGAATAGTCTAAGCATGTGTCCTCATAATGAGAATATTTACATCACATGAGCAAATGACTTCGTGAAAGTTCTTTTATCGCACTCAGTTGTTAACTGAATTGCTTGAGGACAAGCAATAAGCTAAGCTTGGGGGAGTTGATACGTTCAAAACATATCTACTTTCCCGAACACTTTTGCTATTGTTTTACCTCTAATTTGTGTGTTTTGGATGCAACTAACGCGGACTAACGCTGTTTTCAGCAGAATTACCCCGGTGTCTTGTTTTTGTGCAGAAATATCAACTTCGGAGAAAAATCCCAAAATCCAAAAAGAAGTTATTTTCCATCCGAGAGGGACCAGGAACCACGAAGACCAACCAGAGGGGAGCCACGAGGGCACCACACCACCTGGTGGCGCGGCAGCCTCCTGGCCGCGCCAGGGGGTGGTGTGACCGACTCGGTCACCCCCTCGCGCCCCCTCAAAACATCGGGGGGTTAGACACTTTTCCAGAGAACTCCAGCGTGTGCCACCGCCATCGCGAACCCTAGTTCGGGGACCAGAAGTCTTTGTTCTGGCAACCTGCCGGGACGGGGAATCGAAGGGGATCATCGCCATCGTCATCTCCACCGCCTCTCCATCAACCATCCATGTTTCCCCCATCCATGAGTGAGTAATTCACCGATGTAGGCTTGAGGGGAGGATGGTAGGGATTGGATGAGATCACTCATGTAATAGCTGTAAGATTGTTAGGGCATAGTGCCTCGTATCCGTTATCGGTGTTTTACTTCATTGTTGCAACTTGTTATGCTTAATGCTTGACACTAGGGCCCGAGTGCCATGATTTCAGATCTGAACATGTTATTGAATTATGATGATAATTATTGTTTTAGATCGTATCTATGCGTTGTATACACACGTTATTGTCTGGAAATGATGGCCCCAAAGTGACAGCAATTGGGATAACCAGAGGGAATGGCTACGACGTGAGGATCACATATATTCACGGAGTGTTAATGCTTTGCTCCTGTACTTTATTAAAAGGAGTACCTTAATTGCCAGTAGTTTCCCTTGGGGCCCCGCTGCAAACGGGCTGGCAGGAAATAAGATGATGTGCAAGTTTCTCATTGCGAGCACGCACAACTAAATTGGAATATATGCTTATGATTAGTTAATACTTGGATGCTTTATATTATTTATCTGCAAATGCCCATGCTATATTATTTCATGAATTATCTCGTCCATGCACCGCCCATACATCCGTCCATGTGCCTACAATATTTTAATCATGATGTCTACTTTAATCACAATCGCTGTCTTAATTCTCCTGCATCTGTTATATCACTACTGTCTCTGCTATAAATTGTTGCTACTGATAATCTTCGTCGAGCAAGTCTATTCACAGGTGCAGCTGATCTTCAAATTATCTGTTAAATCTTACAAATATTCTTTGGCTCCCCTTGTGTTGAATCAATATATTTGGGTTTTACTTCCCTCGAAGACTGTTGTGATCCCCTATACTTGTGGGTCATCACATACCCATATTTGTAGGACGTAGTCATTACGCCTTTGACCGTGAGATCAACTGTTATTGTTATTCCTAAAAGATACTTTTATCGCATCAAACATCATATCTTATATAGTGTGACAATAAAGGTGACACTTTCGAGTATCGGAAGGGAGTAGTTGACACGAGGGGTCAAGAGTGGGATTTGCAAGGCCATATAGCAGGATAGATACTCTAGGGCCCACTCAGTGAGATTATGTCAACGAGTTTGCAAACATGTGACTAAGTCACCAGGACATAATATCATAGACGAGTAGAAGATAGTTTTGTCGTTAACGAGATCATGCCAGGTATGGAGATATCTATGAACGATGCTCGGACACGCTAAGTATCGCTATAGCAAAAGGTTTAAGACTTGACGTCTAGATTTGATCGAAGAAAGTCATTCGTTATGTCACAGAGGATAATTCACGGGGTCTAGGCCTACGAGTTAATCATTGATCGACGAGTGGAATCGATCATGTCTGTTATTATATCGAACCGCTAGGGTAACAGACTTAAGGGGTTTCGACAAGAGAACCGGAAAGGAAAGAGAACACCAGGAACGTCCCGGGAATGGTTCGATTGAGATCGGGCAGCGACGAAATAGTTTTCGGAGCAAGAATAAATTATATATTATATGTTTGATATTAATTAGTATAATTAATGATTAAATCTGATTTAAGTATTTATTTTCGAATTTTTAAAGGCTGATTTCCCTAAATGGATCTTCTGGTGGAAAGAAGGCCTATCAGGGGGGAAAGTCCCCCCAGGGCTTCGGATTGGCAGAGGGCCGGCCTAGGTGGACCAAATGGGGCCCTAGGGCCAGCGCATCTATCCAAGCCTCGCCAGGCATGTGGGATAGTCCCACATTGCCTGGCTGGCAAGGTTGGCTCCCCCTGAGAGCTTTTATACAGAGGTGCACCCCTGGCCTTTTAATTCACCCAATTAATTCTCAATTTCTCCTCGATTACGTGATTCCCTTTGTCGGAGTCGCGCCGAGGATAGAGAGAGTTCTCTCCACCATAACCCGTTGTCGCGCTGCTGGTGTTCCGGTCCAAGTCTTCCGCTGCTCGTCCTGGACTGGAGCTTCGGAGGTCGTTGTCTCCACCGTATGTGTGTAACGCCCTGCGAGGTGCTGCGCTAGCGGTGCTCGGAGACCTACTTCCTCCACCCGACCTCGAGGTCATCTTCTTCGTCTTCGTCGCGCCAAGTTCTTCGCGACCTAGAGGTCGGCTAAATCGTCTTCATCGTCAATGCTTGTGCAGGAGCGTAATCCTCGCTTTCTATATCTGCATAGTATAGATTCTGGCTAGTTTAAGGATATCATCGATAGAAAAATTATTGTTTTCTGCCTGTGATCCCCTTCACGAACTTCGGGGACGAAGATTAGTTTAAGGTGGGGAGACTATAACATCCCAGGATTTAGAGTCCATAAATATAGAGGACACAGGAGTGTGCATTGCATTCATGCATCAGAAAATCCGAAGAATTTTCGCGCATTCACTTTCAAAACCCTGAGTGATTGAAGTTTCACTTGAGTTGGTGGAATTGAAGATCATCAACTTGAGCGCTATAAACTTTGAGATGATCTTGGTGTAAACCTTATTTTGGGGTAGAGAGATATACGATAAAATGTTACACTAGATGAAAACCAAACCCACGCACCAAAACATTAGTTAGGAGTTAATGATCAACCTAGTTATTCTTAGTTATTCTTTGAGCATCTATTCTTCTCAAGTATGTTAGACATATCTGTAACATCCCAGGATTTAGAGTCCAAAAATATAGAGGACACAAGAGTGTGCATTGCATTCATGCATAAGAAAATCCAAAGAATTTTCGCCCATTCACTTTCAAAACCCTGAGTGATTGAAGTTTCACTTGAGTTGGTGGAATATAAGTAGATCATCAACTTAAGCGCTATAAACTTTGAGATGATCTTGGCGTAAACCTTATTTTGGGGTTAGAGATATATAATAAAACGTTACACTAAAGAAAATAAAACTGGTTACACCAAAACATTAGTTAGGAGTTAATGATCAACCTAGTAATTCTTAGTTATCCTCTGAGCATCTATTCTTATCAATTGTGCTAGACATATATCTAGTACATAGAAACTCAGATAAGACTGGAATATAAATTTGAATTACCTAAATTTTAATCTAGATCTTCTTACTTTATCTAGACATCATATTTTGTATCTCCCAATCTTCTCAAAGTCATCAATGAGAGAAGATACCAAGAAAGAAGGTAATGCAACAAGAAGGCTTAGAAGGAGATTCTTTAGATGGGCATAGAAGTGTTATGTCAATAAATCATGGAGAATTGAAAACTCCGATATCATCATCCATCTGTTTTAAAGTCTCTAGAAACAGTGTGATATTCAAAGGTTTGGGTTATATAGAAGTAGTTTGATAACAAGCCTTATGACCTTGTTAACAAATTATTTTTGTATGCTCAAAACAATTGAATGTCATATACAAATGAAGAGGTATATAAATAATCTCGTATATCTAAAACCTCAACCACTTAAGTATAAGTTGGACCACACTAATTACGTTGTTTACAAATTCCTCTCATTCTTATGAGATAATGTGAGGACTTAAAACACATCAAATACAATCCTAATATAAACATATCAACCCTCCACAAATAAATTAGGGCACGGAAAAAAGATGCCCATATCACTTTAATGCATCATAAAAAGATAGAAGAGAAAGCCCCATCCTTATTAACATCCCAAATACAAATAAGCTCAAACTCACTTTACAGGTTAAAAAGTATTCAAAATATACAAAGTATTCAAAATACAAAGTTTAAGTAAACATACTAAAGCAAATATAAACCTCCTAGGACTTATCTGTATGTTTCTATTTACAAACAGCTCCAAAAACAGTGAGGAAGGGCTTGTTTCAATTGTTTTCGTAATTTCTCTGAAACCCAGGGGGTTTTCTACAAACCGGCAATTATTTCCTCTTTCTTCTTCCTCACGACAAAAGGACAGAAGATTCGTGTCGTTGTTCCCTCGATATCGTGCTGCTTCCCCTCGCTCTCTCGCGTGGATAAGCTTCCCGGAGTCGTCCTGATCTCCCTATCCTCTCACTCGCGCCTCTCTCTTCTTCCTCTCTCCATTCCTCTCTGAGAAATCCATAACCCTAGCTCCTCGATCCGTCGGCGTGCGCCTGTGAGTGCGACCGATTCCGTCTGAGTATCAAATCCCTGAGAAGCTCTGGAGGACCGCTGCATCGTCCTCTTCCTCCTATGCAAGCCATGCGGAGAATCGCGTCGTCTTCCTCATCTCCGGCCGGCAGATGCCGCAGACGCACGCGTCGCCGTCGAGCCACCATTCCCTTCACCGACGAGCTCCTCTGCTTCATGGTGAGCTCCTGCTCCTAACAGAGTACTCCGTTCATTCTAATTCACGCTGTAGAGAGAGTTCACCGGGAACCATATTCGGTCGCCGCCGAACCTTGCCGCCGTCGATGCTCCGGTGACCATATGGTCATTCCGCCACCACCAAATGGTTCGCAGCGGCACTCTCCACCGCAGTATAGGTTCCATTCGTGCCAATTTGATCTGTATTATCGAATTGATCCTCGGCTTTGAACTCAGTTCATCGCAGATGTAAGCATTACGTCAACAGATAAATAGAAAAATTTCCAGAGATTTAATTCATTTAAATCTAAATCCCTGACAGGTGGGACCCTTCTGTCAGACTTTTATTCTTTTAGCAAAATTATGTAAATATTAAAACCCTCACATGTGGGCCTAACTTAATTTAATAATTTTAGAAATTGATTTAAATTGAATAAACTTTGTAAATTCTTAACTAATTCATTTTAAATCAGAAAATTTTAATCTTTATACCAAAATGATCAGAAAAATAAAATCTATATTGTTGTACCAGTATTATTTGTGTTTGAATAAAGTTGAAACATAATAAAATTTGAAATACAAACCACATAATCTTTTAAATATTAAGTTATTTGAAAGGCTATTTTGGATGCATTTCAAACTCCATTGAAATTGTCTCACATGCATAACATTAACTTTTGTAATGTGTATTTATTACAATATGAATTATTTTACTTCAAGAAATCTATTTCAAAATGATATTCTATTTTAAAATCATAATTAATAATTATTATTTTTCCTGATTTTGAAGATGAATTATAAGCTTACAAAAGTTTTTCTACTACTATTTGGCAACCATTCAAAGTAAATAACATTTTAAACTACTAAGTTCCATTATGTATAGATATGCATCTACTCCATGTGTTACTTAACTTATGTTTACTTATAATTGGTTATGTAAAATTAAGTAGGAAACAAATTAAAAGTTCATAACACTAGGGGATGTAACTGGTTGTACTCCAAAAATAGAACATTCATTCATATGAAACAAGCTAACTTTAAAGTTAGTAAGTGTCTGATTAAAACTAGTATATTGTTCATAATGCAAAGTCTTGGGTTGAACACACAAAGAAGAATAATGTTATAGGCTCTCTCTTCCATGTGATATGATATCAACAATGTTAGGCATTATTTATGTTCTTCAAAAGTTATTGTTTTTGTCAACATGAAAGATACCACTACCTAACTCTAGTTAATTAAACTTCCTACATGTTGTTTACAAACAAAAGATGAACTTAAACCTAAATCAACCATTGAGTGTTTATAAGTTTTTTTATTTTATTCTTATGCTTAATATGTTACATGAACATTAATGTTAAAGAATTCATCTTTCTTCTGAAGTAAACTTGAACATAAGACAACCCTAAGTGAAATCACCCAACCCAAGCAACACACAATCATCAAGAGTTAGATACAGAGTACATTGCGATGCATCCTATACTATGCATAATAGCATGTTGTTTCTTTAAACATTAGTCCTTACCGGACCAATGATGTTGTTTCAGCTTTCTCGGAGTTTATATTATATCAAAGACCTTGGCTGCATAATCTTGCAGTCAAAAAGGCAAGTTGATCCCTTTTATTCAAGTCCATTTGAAGTATTTGTTAAGAAACTATTTTCATAATGTTATTATTGCATATCACACAAAAAGGGCATAAAACTTATTTTATAATAATATGACTACGGTTATCCACCAGTGAGGGGGTAATCTCAAATGGTTGGCAGATGGGGCCACGGTAAGAATGTTGTGGTGGAGGTCCCATTTGCACGGGAAAGTATCACCTAGGACTTAACAACAAATGTCGCCAGTGATTCTTGCGTCGTATATCACGCGCAACCATGAGATCTAGAATGGGACGGAGAAGTCAGTTGTATCCTTTTCATCTCGCACACCAGCAGATGCATAGTACAAGCAAGGTGGTGGTAAATCCGCTCATGAGCTTGAGATGGCTCGGATAATAATCTCACCTTCGGGTTGTGGTTTCTAGCATCTATGAAGGTTGGCTTCGGGAACTAAGTTGGGGTGTCTCCCACTAGTTTGCAGCTAAGCTAGGGTGTCTCCCACTAGTTGGCAGCTGTTAAGCTGGGGTGTCTCCCACTAACATCCACCGGAGTAATGGGGGTGTGCGGGGATGGGGGAAAGGCGCAGTGATTGGCTTGGATTACTGACTGGGCCCCACACCAAGGAAGTGTGGACGGGAAGATCGCCCGGTTGTGCAACAAGGTCTTGTTCTCTTATTAGTAAAGCAGCGCACCTCTGCAGAGTGTATGAATGTGACATGTTACTCCACGTTCCAGGACGGAACGACGAACGCAGCAGGAAAGGAGGCTCCTCAAAGCCCTAGCCATGTGACTCCTAACGAGCATAGTCTTCAAAATAAAAGCAAACTTTTGAAGAAATGTTTTCTAAAACTTGCACTAGCCTATGACAATCCATTGTCGGTGGCTGTATTTATGCATCAAACTTCCCACCCTGCATAATGAACTTTCTGGGTAACGCTGTTACTCACTTTTGCCTCATAAATCCCTACTAGACATGAAGAACCACAAGAAGGCAACACTTTAGGCTATGAAGACTCCGATGACGGATAAACTCAAGATACCAAAGAAGGCAACTACAACGGTTTGAAGCAATCCAAAGAAGATGAAGTACAAATGAAGGCATAGTATGTTAGAGGATAGATTCCTAGTCATAGAACCTATCTCTGTAGGCGTTGCTACAGCGCAATCGCAAGCCTAGTCGTATTAGCAGTAGGCTTAGTATAGTTAGTTCCTCAGAGATTTTCATTTGATCTTTTAGCAGGGCCTTGCCTCATTGTTTCGAGGAGGTTCTAAAGATCTGTTGTTTTGGATCTTCTGTTTGTAATATATAGTCATGCCTTGGACCTGGGATGTTTCTGTTGTACCACTTTGATGACGTAACACTGGTGGATGGTGATCCATTGGTGCTATGTCAACGACTATAGCATTCTACACCATGCAGGGGTATGTTGGGTCACCACAGCTGGTATCAGAGCAAACGCTTTGACCCTAGGATTATAACCCTCTAAAGAAGACCTGTAGGTTGGGTAGTGACTATAGGTAGCTATCTTATCTAAGCCAATATTGTTAGTACTTGTGATGGATATTCACTTGGGAATAACCTTATGACACTAGAGTAAAAAGCTTCTTTCATATCTTATTGAAATAAGTATTCCCTACCTCTTCTTAGATAAAGTTTTTTATGTATTCTTTAACGAATACGTACATATCTCATCCTTAGTATGTATGACCTAGTAAAGCTTATCCTATACCCACCGGTGTTTAATGAACTGAAGTAGGACCAATTTAGTAGCACCTATATGTGTTGATGGTGGTATCTTTTAAAGAGAAGCCATCTGAGTTAGTATAACCACAACTACTAACCAGGTGAGATTCACTTATGATTCTTTGCGTGATAGTCTTAGAGAGTCGGTATTTATATGCCACCAGATAATGAGTGTGAGGATAGTAGCTTAATAAAAGAAATTCTCATGGTGCTCCTAAACCATGATAGGAACGTTCATTGTGACAATTTGCTAAAGAAATAACTTTGAATAAAAGTGTGTAGGATCAACATATGTGAGACAGATATAACTTAGGTAGGATAATAAGGATGTATTATAGGCTATTAACAACTTGTTTAGCAGTCTTGAGAGATTATGTGAGGTTAGTCTTCAGCTGGAGCACATACGGTAGTATGTATACTAAGTAAGTAGATCACAATTGATGCTAGACAACTAGTAGTTTGGAACACTTTACCATAGTTTATCCTATTGCAAGTGGTCAACTCGGGTAATCACTGAGATAAAGAGTAGACTCCTATAGCTTATTATACTACGGTAGAGACCTATATACTACTATATGTGTGCATCATCTTATAATATAAACAAGCCTTAGTACGAGAGATGTTATACTCAAAGTGCTATGGTATAGGCTTTACTTATGCATGTATGCATATTATTTGGATTTTATTGGTTCTTTGAGTGACTAGATCTATTTATGAAGCGTCGCTTGATGTGCAAATGCATGTTGCATCACCAAGTTATGACTTAATGGTATAGACCTAGATAGAATAGGAATTCGTGTAAAGAAGAGACGAGTTCCAAGGAAAAAGATGAAGACTTGCATGAAGATGAAGGGTTATGGTTCTTGGGCTCTTTGTTATGCAGTTTTGGCGATGCCTTTGTTATGGCGCAACTGAGGGGTTGTGTGCAGATGATCCATTCCGAGCACGCCTACCGATGAGCATCAGTCTGGGATTGGTAAACCCAGGGACCCTTACGTAGCATGACCAGTGACACATAGCATTGGCGTATAATTCAGAGGTCGAGTCCGACAGTAACAAGGTTGTAGGATTCTTTGTTATGCATTCTTGGTTATGATTAGCGTGGTAGTCTTCCGAGGGGTTTGTGTGACCGGTGTTCCCGGCACGCCTGTAGTGCAATTTTGCCTGGGAGTGGTACCCCCGTAACTCTCGGCTAACATGTGTAAGAGCACATAACAGTTGTGTATAACTCTGAATTCTGAGATTCGCTAGAAGTATTGGCATCAGAAGAGACGAAGGACCTTCTAGCATGAAGATTATTTGGAGAATTTACCTCGGATATCCACAATTGTGTGGATAAACCGCAGACTTCCTTTGTGAGATCATAAAAAGGTAAATGAAAGGTGTGCAAAGACCAATATCCAACCATAAGACCAATGTTGGTACATACAAAGTATAGAAACCATTACAAAAATCTAAGGAGGGGAGTAAATAAAGAAGTAGAAGCGTGGAGGTATGATCAGTTTGAGTAAAAGATGAGAAGTAACCAAAGATTTGGAGCAGTTGGGCCTTATTTTCATAAGGTTTGATGTAATCTAGACAAAGATATAACCCTTGAGAAAATCTCGATTCAGGTTGAGGTTCCTAAGAGAATGAAGTAAGGAGTAGATTTGAAGTGGTGATTGACAAAACCAAGTTGTTGAACTACTTTTGCCAATAAAGGATCATTCCTTGGTTCCAACCCAGAGAATGACAGGAGAAGTAGGTAGGAGAAATCACCTAGTAAACCATATCAGAAGATCACTTTGCATCACTAGGATGAGTGTATCATCAAGATTCCATATGACACGTGAAAAAGTAAACCCGATTAAGCAAGCCTTTGGAAGTAAATCTTCCCGACCATTCATATTGGGGGAATTAGGTATAGTGCCATTACCTAGGTTTGTTAAAAAAGAAGTAAAGAGTACCTTGGTAAGACTTCCTAAACCCTAAGTACCTTCCAAATAGTAGGTCAGTTATTACGTGAAGGAGTTTAGCTAGAACAACTAATAGGACCAGCGAGAATTAGATGAAGCCCTGATTCAAGGAGTCTTTCAAGAAGATAGAACCAGGTGTAAAATATTTCCCAAAGGAATCGACAGTTAGATAATTGCTAAGTCAAGAGAGGATTCAAGGAAAATTATGGATTTGGGGACACACCAATTATCTCCATTGAGGATCAATACGAAGCTCGAGAACTACCATCTTATATACAAGACGGATCCACAATCCGAAACGTAAGAGAGTACGAACTTCGAGGACGAAGTTTAGTTTAAGGAGGGGATACTGTAACATCACAGGATTTAGAGTCCAGAAATATAGAGGACACAAGAGTGTGCATTGCATTCATGCATCAGAAAATCCGAAGAATTTTCGCGCATTCACATTGAAAACCATAAGTGATTGAAGTTTCACTTGAGTTGGTGGAATATAAGTAGATCATCAACTTAAGCGCTATAAACTTTGAGATGATCTTGGCTTAAACCTTATTATGGGGTTAGAGATATATACAATAAAACGTTACACTAAAGAAAATAAAACTGGTTATACCAAAACATTAGTTAGGAGTTAATGATCAACCTAGTTATTCTTAGTTATCCTCTGAGCATCTATTCTTATCAATTTTGGTAGACATATCTCTAGTACATAGAAACTCTGATAAGACTGGAAGATAAATCTGAATTACCTAAATTTTAATCTAGATCTTCTTACTTTATCTAGACATCATATTTTCATATATCCCAATCTTCTCAAAGTCATCAATGAGAGAAGATACCAAGAAAGAAGGTAATACAACAAGAAGGCTTAGAAGGAGATTCTTTAGATGGGCATAGAAGTGATATGTCAATCAATCATGGAGAATTGGAAACTCTGATATCATCATCCATCTGTTTTGAAGTCTCTAGAAACAGTGTGATATTTAAAGGTTTGGGTTATATAGAAGTAGTTTGATAACAAGCCTTATAACCTTGTTAACAAATTATTTTTGTATTCTTAAAACAATTGAATGTCATATACAAATGAAGAGGTGGATAAATACCTCAACCACTTGAGTATAAGTAGTAGTTTGGAGACCAGACAAATTACCTTGTTTACAAATTCATCTCATTTTTATGAGGTATTGTGAGGACTTAGAACACATCAAATGCATTCCTAATGTAAACATATCAACCCTCCACAAATAAATTAGGGTATGGAAAAAATATGCCCATATCACAATGCATAGTAAAAAGATAGAAGAGAAAGCCCCATACTTTAATATAAGAAATAAATGCAAATAAGCTCAAACTCACTTTACATGTTAAAAGTATTCAAAATATACAAAGTATTCAAAATACAAAGTTTAAATAAACATCCTAAAGCAAATATAAACCTCCTAGGACTTATCTGTAAGTTTCTATTTACAAACTGCTCCAAAAACAGTGAGGAAGGGCCTGTTTCAATTGTTTATGTAAGTTCTCTGAAACCCAGGGGGTTTTCTGTAACCGGCGATTATTTCCTCTTTCTTCTTCCTCACGACAGAAGGACAGAAGAGTCATGTCGCCGTTCCCTCGATGTCGTGCTGCTTCCCCTCGCTCTCACGCGTGGATAAGCTTCTCGGAGTCGTCCTGATCTCTCTATCCTCTCACTCGCGCCTCTCTCTTATTCCTATCTCCATTCCTCACTAAGAAATCCCTAACCCTAGCTCCTCGGTCCGCCGCCATGCGCCGGCGAGTGTGACCGATTCCGTCCGAGTATGGAATCCCTGAGAAGCTCTGGAGGACCGCTGCATCGTCCTCTTCCTCCTATGCAAGCCATGCGTGCGGGGTTGCTCGGGAAGCGTAGAATCGCGTCGTCTTCCTCATCTCCGGCCGGCGGATGCTGCAGACGCGCACGTCACCGTCAAGCCACCATTCCCTTCATCGACGAGCTCATCTGCTTCGTGGTGAGCTCCTGCTCCTAACAGAGTACTCCGTTCGTTCTAATTCACGTTGTAGAGAGAGTTCACCGGGAACCATGCTTGGCCGCCGCCGAACCTCGCCGCCGGCGATGCTCCGGTGACCATATGGTCATTCTGCCACCACCAAATGGTTCTTAGCGGCACTCTCCACAACAGTATAGGTTCCATTCGTGCCAATTTGATCTGTATTATCGAATTGATCCTCGGCTTTGAACTCAGTTCATCGCTGATGTCAGCATGACGTCAACAGACCAATAGAAAAAATTCCAGAGATTTAATTCATTTAAATTTAAATCCTTGACAGGTGGGACCCTTCTGCCAGACTTTTATTCATTTAGGAAAATTCTGTAAATATTAAAACCCTGACATGTGGGCCCAACTTAATTTAATAATTTTAGAAATTGATTTAAATTGAATAAACTTTGTGCATTCATAACTAATTCATGTTAAATCCGAATATTATAATCATTATTCCAAAATGATCAGAAAAATAAAATTGAAACATATTAAAATTGAATAAAATTGTATCATAATAAAATCTTCATAACTAATTGTATCATCCTTATTTGTGTTTGAATAAAATTGAAACATAATAAAATTTGAAATACAAACCACATAATCTTTTAAATATGAAGTTATTTGAAAGGTTATTTTGGATGCATTTCAAACTCCATTGAAATTGTCTCACATGCATAACTTTAACTTTAGTAATGTGTTTTTATTACAATATGAATTATTTAACTTCAATAAATCTATTTCGAAAGGATATTCTATTTTAAAATAATAATTAGTAATTATTATTTTTCCTAATTTTTAAAATGAATTATAAGCTTATAAAAGTTGTTCTACTACTATTTGGCAACCATTCAAAGTAAATAACATTTTAAACTACTAAGTTCCATTACGTATAGATATGCATCTACTCCATGTGTTACTTAACTTATGTTTACTTATAATTGGTTAAGTAAAATTAAGTAGGAAACAAATTAGAAGTTCATAACACTAGGATGTAACTGGTTGTACTCCAAAAATAGAACATTCATTCATATGAAACAAGCTAACTTTAAAGTTAGTAAGTGTCTGATTAAAACTAGTATATTGTTCATAATGCAAAGTCTTGGGTAGAACACACAAAGAAGAATAATGTTATAGGCTCTCTCTTAACCATGTGATATGATATCAACAATGTTAGGCATTATTTATGTTCTTCAAAAGTTATTCTTTTTGTCAACATTAAACATAACACTACCTAACTCTAGTTAATTAAACTTCATACATGTTGTTTACAAACAAAAGATGAACTCAAACCTAAAACAACCATTGAGTGTTTATAAGTTGTTTTATTTTATTCTTATGCTTAATATGTTACATGAACATTAATGTTAAAGAATTCATCTTTCTTATGAAGTAAACTTGAACATAAGACAACCCTAAGTGAAATCACCCAACCCAAGCAACACACAATCATTGAGAGTTAGATACGGACAATGCATCTCATACTATGCATAATAGCATGTTGTTTTTTAAAACATTAGAACTTATCGGACCAATGATGTTGTTTTCAGCTTTCTCGGAGTTTATATTATATCGAAGACCTTGGCTGCATAATCTTGCAGTCAAAAAGGCAAGTTGATCCCTTCTATTCATGTCCTTTTGAAGTATTTGTTTAGAAACTATTTTCAAAATGTTATTATTGAATATCACACAAAAAGGGCAGAAAACTTATTTTATAATAATATGACTATGGTTATCCACCAGTGAGGTAGTAATCTCAAATGGTTGGCAGATGGGACCACGGTAAGAATGTTTTGGTGGAGGTTCCATTTGCTTAGGAAAGTATCACCTAGGACTTAACAACAAATGTCGCTAGTGATTCTTGCGTCGTAAATCACGCGCAACCATGAGATCTTGGATGGGATGGAGAAGTCAGTTGTACCCTTTTCCTCTCATACACCAACGGATGCATAGTACAAGCCAGGCGGTGGTAAATCCGCTCATGAGCTTGAGATGGCTCAGATAAGAATCTCACCTTCGGGTTGTGGCTTCTAGCATCTATGAAGGTTGGCTTCAGGAACTAAGCTGGGGTGTCTCCCACTAGTTTGCAGCTAAGTTGGGGTGTCTCCCACTAGTTGGTAGCTGTTAAGCTGGGGTGTCTCCCACTAACATCCATCGGAGTAATGGGGGTGTGCGGGGATGGTGGAAAGGCGCAGTGATTGGCTTGTATTACTGACTGGGCCCCACACCAAGGAAGTGTGGACGGGAAGATCGCCCGGTTGTGCAACAAGGTCTTGTTCTCTTATGGGTAAAGCAGCGCACCTCTGCAGAGTGTATTAATATGACATGTTACTCCACGTTCCAGGACGGAACGACGAACGCAGCAAGAAAGGAGGCTCCTCAAAGCCCTAGCCATGTGACTCCTAACGAGTATAGTCTTCAGAATAAAAGCAACCTTTTGAAGAAATGTTTTCTAAAACTTGCACTAGCCTACGACAATCCATTGTCGGTGGCTGTATTTATGCATCAAACTTCCCACCCTGCATAATGAACTTTCTGGGTAACGCTATTACTCACTCTTGCCTCATAAACCGCTGCTAGACATGAAGAACCACTAGAAGACAACACTTTAGGCTATGAATACTCCGATGACGGATAAACTCAAGATACCAAAGAAGGCAACTACAACGGGTTGAAGAAATCCAAAGAAGATGGAGGACAAATGAAGGCATAGTATGTTAGAGGAAATATTCCTAGTCATAGAACCTATCTCTGTAGGCGTTGCTACAGCGCAATCGCAAGCCTAGCTGTATTAGCAGTAGGCTTAGTATAGTTAGTTCCTCCAAGATTTTCATTTGATCTTCTTTAACAGGGCCTTGCCTAATTGTTTCGAGGAGGTTCTAAAGATCTGTTGTTTTGGATCTTCTGTTTGTAATCTATAGTCATGCCTTGGACCTGCGATGTTTCTGTTGTACCACTCTGATGACGTAACACTGGTGGACGGTGATACATTGGTGCTATGCCAACGACTATAGCATACTACACCATGTGGTATGCTGGGTCACCACAATATCTCTAGTACATAGAAATCATGATGGTCTTGAAGAGAAATCTGAGTTATCCAAAGCTTAACCCAGATCTTCTTACTTTATCTAGAAATCTTATTTTCTTATCTCCCAATCTTCTCGAAGGCATCAATGAGAGAAGATATCAAGAAAGGAGAAAGAACAACAAGAAGACTTAGAGAAGCATTCCTTAGATGGGCATAGAAGTGTTATGTCACTCTATCATGGAAAATTGGAAACTCTCATACCATCATCCATCTGTATTAATGTCTCTAGAAATGGTATGATATTCAAAGGTTTGGGTGATGTAGAAGTAGTTTGATAGCAAGCCTTATAACCTAGTTAACAAACCACTTTTGTAGGCCTAAAACAATTGAGTGTCATATGCAAATAAACATGTGTTCAGATAAGCCAGTACACCAATTGAGTGTCACTTGAATATTCAAAGTAATCCGGTGACAAGCTTTATAACCCTAGTAACCAATTCTTCTTATATGCATAAGTCCATATGATGTCACAAATACACCTGCATTCATCTAATTCCGAAAATATCTATTTCAAAGACATCTATTCTCCCATGAAGGAGTTATCAATCTTTGATCATCAGTATGAGTGATGTAATAAAGTAAGATTACATTCACATCATTCTATTTATTTATCTAGCCATAAGACCTGACCAAAGGCAGGTTATCTATACCTTGAACTTCCAGATACATCTGATCATGATCTCTCATGGTTTAGTTGCCATGTCTAGGAAATCAATCCAATATGGCCATGTATTAAATTAAACATGAAATTGAATTATTCCTATGTGTATACTCCTTATAGGGTATCACAACGAACATTATAATTATCATTGGACAACAATTTGGTGCTGACCAGGGAACTTTAAAGCACACAAGCATAAGAATGAATAATTATATCTCTCCTTACTTTGGAGTAAACCATCAAATACATTCCGAATATAAACATATCAACCCTCCACAAATAAATTAGGGCATGGAAAAATATGCCCATATCACTTTAATGCATAAAAAAGATAGAAGAGAAAGCCCCATACTTTGATATAAGAAATAAATTCAAATAAGCTCAAACTCACTTTACATGTTAAAAGTATTCCAAATATACAAAGTATTCAAAACACAAAGTTTAAATAAACATTCTAAAGCAAATATAAACCTCCTAGGACTTATCTGTAAGTTTCTATTTGCAAACAGCTCCAAAAACAGTGAGGAAGGGCCTGTTTCAATTGTTTCTGTAGTTTCTGAGGAACCCAGGGGGTTGTTTGCAAAATTGCATTTCCTAAAGCTTTCTTCTTCCTCGCGACGGAAGGATTGGAGAGCTGTGTCGCCTCTCCCAAGCAGCTGTGCTCCTCCCTCTCGCCTCCCTCGCGCGGATAAGGCCGCGAGGAGCCGTCTCCATCTCCCTCTCATCCTCATTCTTCCCCTTGCGCTCTCCTTCTCTCTATTATTCCTCTCACCGAAACCCTAGCTCCGGTCATTGTGTTCCGCCATCGCGACTGGCCTCCCTGGACGAATTGGAGCGCACCGTGAGCTTCGCCATCATCTCTGATATCTCCGCGTTGAGCTACACATGCAGAGGTGCTCGAGAGATGAAGAATTTGACCGTCAGCTTCAACTCCGGCCGGCGATGCCGCTCACGAGTTCGTCGCCGTCGAGCCACTTCCTGCTTCTCCGAGCAATTCTACGGCTTCGTGGTGAGCTTCTGAACCTCCCTGCACCCTCCGTTCGTCCCAATTCCTCCGGAAACCGTAGCCCGTCGTGAACCATCTCTGGCCACCGCGGGAACTCGCCGTCGGCGAGGTTCCGGTGACCATATGGTCATTTCGCCTCCACCAAACGGTCAGTTGTGACCCTCTCTAGCTATTCCTCGTCTCGGTTTGTGCCAATTTGGCCGAAACCGATGGAATTGTGCACGGCAGTGAGGAATTGCTTCGGTGACATCATGATGACGTCCGCAGATCAAATTAAAACATTTTTCTTTTTCATATATGAATTCCAAAAATTCTTTTAAACTTGGAAAATTCATAAGTAATTCATTTTAAATAAGAAAAATTCAATCTTTATATCCCAATTATCAGAAAAATTTCAATCTACAATGTTAGATCATTAAATTTATGTTTGAATGAAATCCAAACTTGATGCATATAAAATACAAATCATTTAATCTTTTAAATATGAAGTTTATTTGAAATGCTATTTTGGATGCATTTCAAACTTCATTTAAATTGTTTCATATGCACAATTGTAAATTTCAAAATGCATTTTCATTACAAAATGAAATATTTTGATTTCTATAATTGCTATTCTAAAAATGATATTTTATTCAAGAAAATAATTAAAAATATTATTTTCATAAATTCTAAAACAAAGTTATAAGCTTGTAAAGGGTTATCTACTACTATTTGGTACCCATTTCAAATGAATAAAAATCCAATAACATTTATTCCACTTTTGTATGAATGCTCCACCAATTTCATTTATTACTTCTTTCATGTTTACTTATAATTGGTAAAGTAAATTAAGTAGGAAATAACTTAAAAGTTCATAACACTAAGGTATCAATGCAACTTGTTTTATTCTACAATAAGCAAACCATTCATTCATAAGAACACAACTAAGTTTAAGTTGTAAGGGCCTAATAAAATTAAAATATGTTCATAATACAAAGTCTTGGGTAAAACACACAAATAAGAATAATCATATAACTTATCTTAACCGCTCCATATAATACCCACAGTTGTTTACATTCTCATGTTCTTCAAAAGTTATTGTTTTTGCCATCATAAAAGAAAATTCTAACCTAGCTCTAGTTAATCAAAGTTCATACATGTCCTCTACCAACCTAAGATGAACACAACCTAAAACCACCATTGAATGGTGTATGTTGTTTTATTTTACTTGTATGCTTAATTTGATTCTACTAACTCAACATTAAATAATCCATCTTTCTTACGAAGTAAACTTGAAAACAAAACAATTTTAAATGAAATCACCCAACCCAAACAACACAAATCCTCAGGGAGTTAATTACGGGGTTTAGAGCGATGCATCTCATACTTATGCATTAATCATGATGTTCCTTTAAACAGTAGTCCTTACCGGACCAATGACGTTGTTTTCAGCTTTCTCGGAGTTTATATTATATCAAAGACCTTGGCTGCATAATCTTGCAGTCAAAAGGAAAGTTCATCCCTTTTATTCATGTCCTCTTGAAGTGTTTGTTAAGAAACTATTTTCAAAATGATAGTATTGCATATCACACAAAAAGGGCAGAAAACTTATTTTATAATAATATGACTATGGTTATCCACCAGTGAGGTGGTAATCTCCTATGGTTGGCAGATGGGACCACAGTAAGAATGTTGTGGTGGAGGTCCCATTTTCACGGGAAAGTATCATCTAGGACTTAATAACAAATGTCACAAGTGATTCTTGCACCGTCTTACGCGCTACCATAAGACTTGGAATGGGATGGGAAAGTCATTTGTGATCTTCTTCTGTTCGCATGTCAACGGATTGCCAGCGGCCGTAGGCTGTAGATCTTGCGAGACTACATGCACATGGGTGGGATCCCTTAATTCCCACGTCACTGGGGTCTATGATGGATTGTAGGAGCAGCCCGGATCGGTCTATCATTGGTAAAGGGGAGGACTTCGGTCTGGAATAGTCTACCATATGATAAAGGGGAGGGTTTTTGTCTGGAACGGTCTATCATTTGGTAAAGGGGAGGACATCGGTCCGGATCATTCTACCTTATGATAAAGGGGAAACAGACCTACAAAAGGGTGCGCATGCGGGGTGGTGGAGAAGCACAGGGAATGGCTTGGATCAATATACTGGGCGCCACACCAAAGAGAGTGTCGATGGGAAAGATTCGCCCGGTTGTGCAAAAAGGCTTTGATCTATTCTAGGTAAAGCAGCGCACCTCTGCAGAGTGTAAAAATGTGACGTGTTACTCCACGTTCCAGGACGGAACGACGAACGCAGCAGGAAAGGAGGTTCCTCAAAGCCCTAGCCTTGTGACTCCTGACGAGTATAGTCTTCAGAATAAAAGCAACCTTTTGGAGAAATGTTTTCGAAAACTTCCAATAGCCTACGGCAATCCATTGTCTGTGGCTGTATTTATGCATCAAACTTCCCACCTTGCATAATGAACTTGCTGGGTAACGCTGTTACTCACCCTTGCCTCCTAAACCCCCTACTAGACATGAAGAACCACAAGAAGACAAAACTTTAGGCTATGAAGACTCTGATGGCGGATAAATTTAAGATAGCAAAGAAGGAAACTACAACGAGTTGAAGAAATCCAAAGAAGATGGAGGACAAGTGAAGGCATAGTATGTTAGAGGATAGATTCCTAGTCATAGAACCTATCTCTGTAGGCTGTTGCTATAGTGCAATCGCAAGCCTAGTCGTATTAGCAGTAGGCTTAGTATAGGTTAGTTCCTCTGAGGTTGACCATTTGATCTTCTTTTATTAGGGCCTTGCCTCATTGTTTCGAGGAGGGTCTAAAGAACGGTTGTTTTGGATCTTCTGTATGTAATCTATAGTCTTGCCTTGGACCTGCGATGTTTCTGTTGTACCACTCTGATGATGTAACACTGGTGCACGGTGAATCCATTGGTGCCATGTCGACGACTATATCATACTACACCATGCAGTTGTGTGCTGGGTCACCACAACTGGTATCAGAGCAAACGCTTTGACCCTGGGATTAAAACCCTCTAAAGGAGACTGAAGTCTACGCATGCTTCTATTCTTGTAGACAGTGTTGGGCCTCCAAGAGCAGAGGTTTGTAGAACAGCAGCAAGTTTCCCTTAAGTGGATCACCCAAGGTATATCGAACTCAGGGAGGTAGAGGTCAAAGATAACCCTCTCAAGCAACCCTGAAATTAAGATACGAGAAGTCTCTTGTGTCCCCAACACACCCAATACACTTGTCAGATATATAGATGCACTAGTTATGCGAAGAGATAGTGAAATACAAATAATATGGATGATTATAAGTAGCAATTGCAATCTGTAATAAAAATGGCAGCAAGCAAACATGTAGCAGAACTTGTTGGAAACAATGTTTTAATGCTTAGAAACAATGCCTAGGGATCCTACTTTCACCAGTGGACATTCTCAACATTGTCATCAAAGTTAAATAAATAAACACTACTCTCAAACACTCTCATGTTGGATAAAAACACCATTCATTTTGTAGGGCTACAAGAGCACCCTCAAAGTCGGAGTAAACTAACACCAACAATGTCATAAAGGAGTCACACACGGTGCACACACTGTCACCGTTACGCCCGTGAATAACTCCGGAGTTCATATTAAAGTAACATCTAGAGTGCATAATAGATAAAGAGTAGCATCACATATTCAACTAGATTACAAAGCTCATGATCACATAAAAGATCACATAGGAGAGAGAGATATACCACATGGCTACCATAGATCCCGCAGCCTCGAGGGAGAACTACTCACGCATGGTCATGGTGATGAGGAGCTTGATGGAGAGGTGAAGCCCGGAGTGGAGATGGCGACCCTTGGAAGCCACGGCGCGGTGAGGGGCGGCGGCTGCCCTTGACGCTACGGCAGCCCGGCGGCGGCGGCGGCCCGACGGCGGTGGCAGCCCTTGAAACGGCGGCGGCGGCCTTCGCGGCCACGGCCACCCTTGGTGATGGGGATGGTGTTGAGGAGGTTCTCCTCCCCAAGACGGTTGCCTGGGAGGAGGAAAATTCGTGGTCTTGGGAGTTTTCCACGACCTAGGGTTCCTTCCCTTATATGGACTCTCGGATTTCCGTCAGCCCCTCTTGGGCCTCACGAAAACGGGCATATCTACAACGAGTTGAAGCAATCCAGAGAAGATGGAGGACAAGTGAAGGCATAGTACGTTAGAGGATAGATTCCTAGTCATAGAACCTATCTCTGTAGGCGTGTTGCTATAGCGCAATCGCAAGCCTAGCGTATTAGCAGTAGGCTTAGTATAGGTTAGTTCCTCTGAGGTTTTTCATTTGATCTTCTTCTATTAGGGACTTGCCTCATTGTTTCGAGGAGGTTCTAAAGATCGGTTGTTTTGGATCTTCTGTTTGTAATCTATAGTCTTGCCTTGGACCTGCGATGTTTCTGTTGTACCACTCTGATGATGTAACACTGGTTGACGGTGATCCATTGGTGCTATATCAACGACTATAACATACTACACCATGAAGTGGTATGCTGGGTCACCACAAAAAGTCCTTGCGTTTCGGTGAATTTGCGAAGGGGTCCTACGATGTGTTACTTTCTGGACTGCGGGTCACGGGCTCTTTTGTCAGATCGTTTTCTGCAAAATTGCAGCCACCACCGGGCGGTTACCTGGCGACGTGTCACATTCTCATTGGAAGAAAATCGAGAATGAACAATGTCGGTCGATTAGGGAGACGTGGGCAGATCCTGGCCGTCCATTTCACAGATCGGACGGTGCATGGGAGGGGTGCGACGTGGAAGCACGGCAGGACGCAAAATCGTTCTGCAAAATTGCAGCCACCACCGGGCGGTTACCGGGTGACGTGTCACATTCTCATTGGAAGAAAATCGAGAATGAACAGTATTCGTCGATTGGGAAGACGTGGGCAGATCCTGGCCGTCCATTTCAAAGATCGGACGGTGCGCGGGAGGGGTGCGACGTGGAAGCATGACAGGACGCAAAATCGTCCATCCTTAGTATATTAGGTATGACCAGAGTCCATCATTGGACATGCTTCTATCTTGTTTGTATGGACAGCTATATTTGAAAACACTAGTTGAGTGCCTGTGCATTGCTACGGAGTAAAAAATACACACTTATTAGGGACATTATAACTGAGGCAAATTGGAGGCATCTCACAACACCTCACGCTCTGGACAATCTTGGACGTTGGATCTGCTGCTGCTCACGTTTTTGACCATCGGATCTCCTTACACAGCTGACGGTATCCTAGTTGATTTTCAGACTACTGAGCGGTGAGATGATTGGTCATAGGTAAGGGGAAATCCCCATCGTTGAAGTTATTTCTTCTTATCTTTTTCCCTTCTAAATTATCCTCATATTTTTATCATTTGCTGGGGCGAGCTGTTAGGGTTGTATCCTTTGTTCAACATCTCATGTTCTATTTAGATTCATGGGTGAATATAAGTGCTCGAGTGCGTCCCTCATGTTCTCTCTCGTCCCCACGGCACCACAGCTTATGTTCATCCCTCGTATGCTCCCGGTGATTTGGCGTCAATCTACAATAAGACAGAGCCTGGTGTTTTTCTGTAACCATTTCACCAGCTTGATGCAACTTACCTTCTACGCGTTCAAACCCTGTCATATCATTAAACACTGCTAGTGCTTCATGTGTTGTCTGGTTGCTAGCTGTGGTACTTCTTTGTGAGTATTTTTGTTGGTGTTGAAACTTCTGTGTAGCTTTGTATTGCTTTACAAGACTGGTTATAGTATTTGCAGTCTTCCTACTTTTCCAAATAATTGTTTCGGTCATTTCATCACATATATTGGATGAGAAAAAATAGCACTTTTTAAGGATGGACCGACATTGCTACAAGGAGACGATAGCATGCTACTTATTTGAAGTGCATTGGAAAGAGTTTGTACTTGATGAGAAACAAAAAATGTTTTAACTATATTAACAATTGCTAAATTGTGTGTTTAGCATCGAGAGGAATTCTGAGTATTACTCTATTTCGATTAGATTAAATATACTCAAATACACTATATATCATTCCTTGACTTTAAATATATCTCAGTTCTCAATTAATTTAAAATATATTTTGATCAATTTATGAAAATCGAAATTCAAAATGGACGGGCGCGGCAACATGTGATTACATGATCTAGTTAAAGTTTTTATTTAAAAAGCAAATTGAAGGTGATTGGGGTGTGATCTACATCAATATAACAAAATTTGTGGATTTTCTCTTCCTCCTATTTTCTGCTCGACAGTTCACACTCTTGCAAGGAGATGGATCGTCATGTTTCTTCTCTCCCCTCCATTTCCTTCACCTACATTTTCTTCATCCTCAATTGTCATCAGTAAAAATATATATCATCTCACTCTAACAATGTCGTACGAATGAAAGTCGTGTTCTAGCTTTGATGTGTATGGACCTTGTGCTTTTCCCTCTTTAGCTCTGTCATGACTGCTACATCACGGGTCCACTCCATATCGCTTTGTTGTCACATGGTCTCCTTCGCTGACTATGCCGGTTGACTATGCCGATTGGTGATTCTAATATACGGAATGTCACCTAAATTGTGTTATATCATCTTTGGTAATTAGCAGCGAGTGGACCTGGCACATGTGTATTTGTCTATAAAAACTTATTCTTTTGTTCGGCATACTTACATCATAAAAAATATGTGGATTTAGAATGCAGAATCTCACAACTCACAAGAGATTGGTTAACTCAACAGTTGCATAATCTGAAACAATGCATGGTTGTACACTTGAAAATTAAGGGCACCATCTAATATCTTCTCCCATTCTACACTTGAGGATATTAGAGTACGCCAAAATATAATCCACTACACCACAATAAATAAATTTGCAGGCATGGCCCGGTGCCTTCTTCTTCACTTACCATCTTATAGACAAGCCAATTACATTCACATTGCTAACAACAAAACCTTATTTTGAATAGCCTGATTACATTCACATGCCTAACAACATCACTTCAATATAAAAAGAAAACATGTCCTGAGTGAAAACAAGGACTCAGACTGAAAACAAGGACAAAGACAATGAGCCTTTAACACTACAACACGTGGATAGAAAAGGATTGAGCTTACCTAAAGTTCTTGAGTTTTTGGTCACATAATAGCTCATCAACCAAGGTTGTCTTATGGTCTTTTATTTTGCAAGCCCAGTTGAGACGAACTCAAAAGCAGTCTTAGTAATATTCCCAAACTAAACCAATTGTCAAATATTTAGCACATTAAGTACTAACGAGCATTCAGAAGTTTTCAATAGTGAGATGTCTATTACATGAAAATAAGGGTGCTTTGTTGTAGGGGAAGCCTATTATTATCCAAATGAACACATAAGTAAAAAATCTAATGAGATCATCTATGAGATTTTTTTCCCTCTATGCCTAAGACGTGAAATTTTTATGACTGAAGCTTGCAAATAATGCACTCAAATATCGGCTTTTGGAGCTGGAGACTCAACTGACAACAGTTGTGTGCCAAGGCATACAAGATTAGCCCAAAATTTACATGTCCTAGTCATATATATTTCATTCCAGCAATTCTTATCCGCCTTGATATCACATACCACGCTAGAGAACAAATAGCTCCTAACAATACTAAAACCGCACAGCAAGTATGTCCGTCATTATAATGGATGGTAAATTGAGAGGCAGTGTCGAAGCAACTTCGAATCAGTCTGCCTAACATAATCCCACATGAACCGATTGAAAAGTATGTGATTGGGTAGTGTAAGCACGAGAAGAGCAATATTTTTCACAGCATAAAGCCAGCCTGAGCCAACAATATCAAGAGCTCATCCTCCACTGCCAGGACAAGTCTCCTCCATATCCTATACGATGATATCAATAGCAATACCCAAAAACTCAAACTGTTAAAGGAAAGTAACGCTGCCTGTCACCAAATCCTGCAACGATATCTCAACCTGGTTCAAAAGCAGGATGGGTGCTAGGAAGAAAATAACACGGTTTGAGCCAGCAGTGAGTGTTATATTGAGAACAAGGCATATGATGAAGCACAACACCGTAGAGAAGTTGCCAATCTCAGGCATCCATGCTGCCTCAGCAGCCAGTGTCTTGATGGTGAAGGTTGGTGCAGCATGAGCTCTTCGTTGCTGCAGTAGGCTTGCTTTGGGTGAGAAGGCAGAACCTTGACCGCCATATGCACCATGTGATGTACCTCTATGTGTGGCTTTGTCACGCAACAACAAAGCTAGTTCAAACTTAATTTCTAGTGCAATGATAATGAATCAGCATAGAGACCCAAAAGCGACATTCTGGCCCCTTCTATAGACAACATGTTAGTGAACTTCTCTGCTTCATCCTCATCTGCAAAACTTTTGGCCCTTAATTGTCCTTCTAGCAGATAGGTAACTGGGAACAAGGCTACTAAAAAAGAGAACACCCATGGAAAAATCCTTGTGCTGGACTCCGATGGGAGATGTGCGAATACTACTTTCGAATATATTAGTGATACTACGTGAAGGGAATATGCACTAGAGGCACTTAATAAACATAGTTTATTGGCAATATCCCAATTGTTCATTATATGTTTTATACCATGCTATAACTGTATTAAGCGAAAACATTAATACAGGTGTGGTAGATAAACAACCAGGTCCCTAGTAGCCTCTACTAAGACTAGTTTCGTTGCGCGATTGATGATCGAGGTTTTCCGATCATAGGGCATGGTGCCGGTCGGCAATGAAAGTCATATCGTTAGGTGTAACGATGTGATGGACATACCCAGTATTTATAGGACATAGTTATTACCCCTTAAGACCGTGAGACCAACTCTTATTGTTATTCCTGGAAAATACTTTGATTGCACCAAACGTCATATCTTATTTAGTGTGACAATAACGGTGATACTTTTGGGTATCGGAAAGGGGTAGTTGAGACGAGGGGTCAACAGCGGGATTTGTCAGTCCGCATAGCCGGATAGATACTCTAGGGCCCACTCGGTAGGATTATGTCAAATGAGTTTGCAAACATGTGACTAGGTCACCAGCTGACATAATATCATGGACGAGTAGAAGATAGTGTTGTCGGTAACGAAATCATGCTAGTTATGGAGATATCTGAGAATGTTCCTCGGACACACTAAGTATCGCCATGACAAAGGGTTTAAGACTAGACGTCCAGGTTTGATAGATGAAAGTCATTCGTTATATCACAGGGATTAATTCATGGGGTCCAGGCCTACGAGTTAGTCATTGATCGGAGAGGAGTCTCGATCATGTCTATTATTATATCGAACCGTTAGGGTAACGCACTTAAGGGGTTTCAACAAGACAACCGGAAAGGAAAGAGATCACCGGGAACTTCCAGGGAATGGTCCGATGGAGATCGGGCAGCGACCAAATAGTTTTCGGAGCTAGAATAAATTATATATAATATGTTTTATATTAATTAGTGTAATTAATGATTAAATATGATTTTATATATTTATTTTCGAATTTTTAAAGACTGGTTTCCCTAAATGGGCCTTCTGGTGGAAAGAAGGCCCATGAGGGGGGGAAAGTCCCCCCAGGACTTCGGATTGAGGGAGGGCCAGCCTAGGTGGGCCAAATGGGGCCCACCTAAGGCCGGCGCACTTCCCTAGCCGCACCAAGGCATGTGGGATAGTCCCACATTGCCTGGCTAGGGAGGTTGGCTCCCCCCGGGAGCCTATATAAGAAGGGGCACCCCTGTCCTTTTAATTCACCAATTAATTCCCCAATTCTCTCTCGATCTTGTGATCTTTTGTTGGAGTTGTGTCGAGTTGAGAGGGGGATCTCTTCCACCATAGCCCGCTGCCGCGCTGCTGGTGTTCCGGTCCAAGTCTTCCGCTGCTCGTCCTGGACTGGAGCTTCGGAGGGCGTCGTCTCCACCGTATGTGTGTAACACCCTGCGAGGTGTTGCGCTAGCGGTACTCGGAGTCCTACTTCCTCCACCCGACCTCGAGGTCATCTTCGTCGTCTTCGTCGCGCCGAGTTCTTCACGACCTAGAGGTCGGCTACGTCGTCTTCCTCGTCAACGCTTGTGCGGGAGCGTAATCCCCACTATTCGGTCTACAAGGGTATGTATTCCGATATCCGCCGTACTTCTATATCTGCATAGTGTAGATCTTGGGTAGTTTAAGGATATCGTTGTTAGGAAATTTTTTGTTTTCTGCACACGATCCCCTTCAGTGGTATCAGAGCCGATCTATCGTAGATATAGCTGTACGTTGCTAGAACCCGTGATTCTTCGCGGGGGCACCTTTCCTGTTATTTGCTACCCTCTAGCGTGCACTTGTGATTCCAGCGGCATCGAGTTGATGAAGTGGTCTGGCCCGACTTTACGCGTACGCTTTCGCGAGACTGGTTCCACTACTGACATACGGCTTGTACCGTATCTGTGGCTGGCGGGTGTCAGTTTCTCTCTCTTTAGTGTGTCTTGCATTTTCAGTGGAGGGCCCGAAAGGGATGCTTAAACATGCAATTATTGGATCGTTGTTGTGGTCATAAGGTTCGTTGGTATGAAGCGGTTCTATTTACGACAGCCCCAAGACACGTAAAATATGCAAAAGATAAAGTAGAAGCCTCTAACTTTATTTTACAGGGCTATGTGATATGTTCAAGGTAGGTTTATTAAATTGTTTATGAACCGCTGGCGCCAAGAAGACCATGGCGCAATGGACTATATCACATTGCATTACATTTGATGTTTTGTGTGCATCTTATATTGTGTGATTATATATATTAGTTACGCGGTGGTAATTATATAAGATGATCCCTTCAAAAATACCACTAGTGTTCTTCCTCCAACGAGCACCACCAAGAAAGTTCTACGTTATGAGGCAGGTCGTGATGATCGGGTGTCAGACATATTGTCGTTCGCATACG
This sequence comes from Poa annua, assembly GCA_026929855.1. Taxonomy (NCBI): domain Eukaryota; kingdom Viridiplantae; phylum Streptophyta; class Magnoliopsida; order Poales; family Poaceae; genus Poa; species Poa annua. The sequence goes on from CM049426.1 coordinate 182,132,301, forward strand.
GTGGGTGTAAGCCATGTTGCACAAGCGTCAGCGTGGAGGTTATAGTGGCGAGCCTAGCATATGCAGATATGGCCTCGGAACACGGAGGCCGAAAGGTCGAGCACGAGTCACAAAATTGGTGTGACGGATAGTTGTCTACTCTTGAAGTTGTGCCGCCGGCTCTGACAATGAGGGGTGGTGCAATGGATGGGGGTCGTGTAATCGCTTAAACGACCAGGAGGGATGTTCGTTTGAGTGGGAGTTCGGATAGTTATTCTCTAAAATACTATAACTCAAAATATAATGAACAAAGTTTGTTTTTCAAACCTTTGTAGATATTAACCATTGTGATAGCATCTTTTAAAATTAGGCGCATTCCTGCGATTGAGAAACTTAAAAAGTTGGGTCCAAACTTCATAGTTTATACTTTAGCTTGAGGATACTCCTTGTTTTAAACCGTTAGCTCTTTGTGATACAATACCCGCTAGGAGATAAGCCCGGAGATTCCGCTAACAAAAGATAATTTGGATTATCAGATTTTGTGCGGATGATATCATCATAGTCCAGTGTATGCTATGATCTCTGCCATAGAGAACCAACGGTGGGTACGAGTTGTTAGATCGCAAACATATGAGATGGTCGCTAAACTCGGGGTACCCCTAAAGTTGGGTTGATGAAGTTTATCAGTACGTTGACTGATTGTCTTCTCAACCAAGGTGGAAGAGAATACACACATTAAAGGAGCACGGGGTGGTCATACTTGATGACATATGGTCATACTTGAATAACATTGAGACGCCTCGCTCAGCTCGATCACTGGATGACAAACGTCGTTGCCAAGTGCAAATCCTTTGTCATAGACTATGTCATGCAAGGGGAATCGTTCACCTTCATGGTTCTTGATTATGTTGGAAGTATCAAGAAGATGAAACAGATCGCCGGAAGTCATCGATGATGATGGTGTATATATGATATACATGTTATGAATGTTTTAGCTAAGCAAATACTCGTAGTAGTGACTAAGTTTTTGAACTAGTCATGTTTTATGAAAACTAGGTTTACTGCTTGAGTATCTTGAAAAAGGTGAGGCGACATTGCGTGTTGATAATGGCAGACAAGTTGTTGTGATGGCCATAGACACTCTCCCTCTAGATCTACCACTTGAATAAATTCTTTATGATCGCATGTTAGTATGATCGTTATAAGTGTGTCTCCTCTAGCGAGACACTTGTTCATATATGTTAGTGACAAATTCGTTGTCCTATACTTATGAAGTAATGATCATATGCCGATCTGAATTTAAATGGTAGAAGCTCCCACATTCATAATATTAATGCCAAAGGATACAAACTTAATAAAGACACCATATATGTGTGGCACTACCGTTTAATTCATGTCAATGTTATACTCAATGCATTAGCTCCATACCGGATGGATCTACAAGTTGTTAGATTTGATCTTTTGACACTTGCAAAATAACTATGACACCGTTTTCGGAAAACGGGCATATAACTTATTGATAGTCATACATATAGATGTATGTGGTTCAATGAAGTAATTGACAGGTAGTGGAGACCTTGATTTCGTGAACTTCACTGAACGTTTTGAATATAGCTTGTTGAGAATCGTGCATATGGGTGTGTGTGAATCAATGAAGTACTTTAACGTGTAGTGGAAGTCTTTATTTCATAGACTTCATGAACATTCGAGTAGATATATGGATATCCACTCGGGGAATGTTGGCCTGGAAATTTTGATTCGATCAAACAAGTTCAGAACGAAGTAGGAAATAAACTTAACAAGAAAATCAAATTCCCGCGATACAGATCGAGGAAATGAAGATTTAAGTTATAATGTTGGCACATCATTGAAAGACTTGTGAGAACAGTTCCACAAATTACGTCGCATGGAACACCATAGTGTTATGGTATGTTAGGACGTCGTAATTGCACCCTATAGGATAGTGTGTGGTAAATAAATCTCTTACCGAATTATTGTGATTATTAGAGTCATATGGTAGAAATGTAACATTCACGTTAGGTAACAAGGAAACCATTTGAATCCATGGAGACAATACCATATGAGTAATGGTGTGGCTTTTAGCCTGGATTGTCGTTTCAGCAATTTAGTGTATCGATGTGATCGAACCTAAAATGGATTAATCTTTGTAGTGTACTGTACCTAAAGAGTTAGTTGGGTACATGTCTCACGACATAGGCAAAATTGTTGCCGGGATATACCTTGCGAAAGAAATAGTTTCTTGTCCAAGGGTATAAGTGAGAAAGAAAGTAGAGCAAGACGAAGTTGGTGAACTTCCTCTCCAGACATCAGAGTGGCGCAACCGAAAGTGTTTCCGGTGTCATGCTCCACAGCTTGAAAAAGCTGATGATACAAGATCATGATGCTCTGAGCTCATACTAAGAACGTAGGCGTACGAGGTTGTGTTCCACACTGTGTGTTACGACAATCTTGTTATGAAGGTCATATTAATGGAATCTGACAGACCTACGAACTACGAAGAAGAGATGGTAGACCTAAGTCCGAGAAATGGCTATGAGTCATTTATGACCCGAAATAAAATCCATGAATGATTACCAGGTAATGACTTGGGAGATCTTCTTGATGGCATCTAGGATGTTAACAGAATATGGAATTTTATGAGAGAGTAGACACTGATAAGGCTCGATTTGTCGTGAAACGGTTTCGACAGATTCAAAAGTTGACCACAACGAGTTTTGTCTCAGGTGGCGAAGCCTAAATCTATTCTAGGTCATTTAGCAATTACTATAATTTCAAATGAGAAATTGATAGATGGATAAGAAAACCATGTTTTTTAATAGTGTCATTAAGAAAGAGTTGTAATCAGTACAATAATGGTTTGTAATCCTGAGGATGCTAAACATGTATGCAAACTTCAGTGGTCCATTCATGGGCTGAAGCAAGCATATCGGAGCTGGAATCTTCACTTTGATAATGTGATCAAAGGATTTTTGGAGTTGTCCAAAATAGTTGAAGAAACCTACATTTGCAAAGAAGTGAGTGCGAGCAAAGTAGCTTTCCTTGATCTTATATGCGGAAGGCATATTTGAGCGGGAGCTAAGTAGCTTTTTCCTTGATCTTGTAAGCGGAAGGCATATTTGAGTGGGAGTTAGGTGTCATTCGTGATTTTGTATGTAACGACATATTGAATGACACAGATCCTCTAGTAGAGTGTAAAGGATTATTTAAGTTATTAAATTTTCTATTAAATGAAGTTAGTAGTATTAGGCATCCGATTTATAATTGTATAGATCGTAAGGGGCTTAATAACAGTAGGTCGGAATATTTCCTAAGTTAAGATTCTGAAGTGTTTCAGAATAGAACAAGCGAAGAAAGAGGTTCTTGCTTGTATGACTAGGTAAAATATTAAGTTTCTCTTGGCATTTTCAGTGATAACAAATGATGTTCGACATTCTCTATGTATCAGACATAGATGCTATCAGACTGAAAGCTCGACTTAGTGTGACCCAAGTTCATGGTTGAAGAACAGGTTCTAGAGTGATCCTTATGTGGATCAATGAACAAACATTAAATATATCATTCAGTGTCTGTGAGAACTGAAGATATGTTTTCTAGTAAAGGGTAAGAGTGAAAAACAACTTGTCGTAAAGCGGTTACGATGATGCAAGTTATGACACTAACCCATATGACTAGAAATCTCATATAGGAGATGTCCTTTATTTTGAAGATAGACATGGTTAGTTTGCGAAGTCGCATATGAATTCACTGTCGCATAATCTACATAGGTATAGAAATATATCGCGACTTCAGAAGTAGCAAGTGTGATTGGACTGAGCAGTTTTCCGAGCTTAGGTGGTCCCCTTAATAGATATCTTAGACTTTTAAGTCCCATGCTACGCGAATGTTCGAGTCTCACTCCATCCACTAGGATATATTTCACCGTCATCGTAAGATACGGGATGATGTCAAACTAGGTGACATAGAAGAGTTGCAAAGCACATATAGTTCTCAATGTGTGAGATCTATTGACTGTATTCCTCTTCCACGAGGCGAACAGGCACCAAGATGCTATGGGTGTTGAGCTTTTACCAAGTTGTAAACTAGATTAAGTGTTACTCTAGTGCAAGTGGGAGACTGAAGGGAATATGCCCTAAAGGCACTTAATAAACATACTTTATCGGAAATATCCCAATTGTTCATCATATGTTTTATACCATGATATAACTGTATTAAGCAAAAACATTAATACAGGTGTGGTAGATAAACAACCAGGTCCCTTCTAAGACTAGTTTTGTTGCGCGATTGATGATCGAGGTTTTCCGATCATAGGGCATGGTGCCGGTCGGCAATGGAAGTCATATCGTTAGGTGTAACGATGTGATGGACATACCCAGTATTTATAGGACATAGTCATTACGCTTTAAGACCATGATACCAACTATTATTGTTATTCCTAGAAGATACTTTCATTGCACCAAACGTCATATCTTAGTTTGACAATAACGGTGATACTTTTGGGTATCGGAAGGGGGTAGTTGAGACGAGGGGTCAACAGCAGGATTTGTCAGTCCGCATAGCTGGATAGATACTCTAGGGCCCACTCGGTGAGATTATGTCAAATGAGTTTGCAAACATGTGACTAGGTCACCAGCTGACATAATATCATGGACGAGTAGTATATAGTGTTGTCGGTAACGAGATCATGCTAGGTATGGACATATCTGAGAATGATGCTCGGACACGCTAAGTATTGCCATGACAAAGGGTTAAGACTAGACGTCTAGGTTTGATAGATGAAAGTCATTCGTTATTTCACAGGGATTAATTCATGGGGTCCAGGCCTACGAGTTAGTCATTGATCCGAGAGGAGTCTCGATCATTTATGTTATTATATCGAACCGCTAGGGTAACACACTTAAGGGGTTTCAACAAGACAACCGGAAAGGAAAGAGATCATCGGGAACGTCCCGGGAATGATCCGATGGAGATCGGGCAGCGACAAAGTAGTTTTCGGAGCTAGAATAAATTATATATAATATGTTTTATATTAATTAGTGTAATTAATGATTAAATATGATTTTATATATTTATTTTCGAATTTTTAAAGGCTGGTTTCCCTAAATGGGCCTTCTGGTGGAAAGAAGGCCCATGAGGGGGGGAAAGTCCCCCCAGGGCTTCGGATTGAGGTAGGGCCGGCCTAGGTGGGGGCCCACCTAAGGCCGGCGCACTGCCCTAGCCGCACCAAGGCATGTGGGATAGTCCCACATTGCCTGGCTAGGGAGGTTGGCTCCCCCCGGGAGCCTATATAAGAAGGGGGCACCCCTGATCTTTTAATTCACCAATTAATTCCCCTATTCTCTCTCAATCTCGTGATTCCTTTTTTGGAGTTGCGCCGAGTTGAGAGGGGGATCTCTTCCACCATAGCCTGCTGTCGTGCTGCTGGTGTTCCGGTCCAAGTCTTCCAAATACTTTTCATGCCATGGAATCTTTTAAGTTTATGCAAGGCAAATGCGTTGGTCCAAAAGGACTAAGGACTAAAGTCTTAAGTTGGATACTCATACTTTGTTTTATAACTTCTTGAAACAAGCACTCAAATGGCTTAGCCATGATGTGCAAAATACTTAGGGAAAAATACTAAGTCATTTGTTCAAGATGATCACAATTATTATCAACTCTTTGTAAGTTGGACATTCACTATAGTGAGAGAGACAGACACCCGGCCAGCCACTTAAATTGTGGAACAGGTCTCATGTACGTGGACATGTAAGGTTTGTTTCCAGGCCGCTTCATCCCACTATGCTGCTAGGATCCAACAACTTCAAGATGATAACATCATGATCAAAATTTGTTTAAGTCTAAAGACAAGATTAGGAAAGAGGGAAAAGATAGAAAGAAAGATGTAGTTGTCCTCCAGGCTTCATCTCCAGACTTGTAACTTTCTTCTGGATGGGGTCTTGATTGAGTTCTTGGTAGTCTTGATGAATCTTCAGACTTGATGGTTCTTGTATCCTCGAGGCTGGTCTTGGTTTTACTTAGTCTTCATGAAATCTCAGGGGAGAAGGAAAGACAGAGAGAAAGACTTAGAGAATAGAAAGGGGGTTGGCCTTCTTGAACTTCTTCTCACTTTTCTTCTAAGTGCTTGACATCTTGAGGATGCTTCCAGAGTCTGTTTTCTTCTAAGTCCTTCATGATGTCTCAGAGAAAAGAAAGAGAGAGAGAGCAAGACTTGGAAAATATTTCTGGTTGGTCTTCATGATCTTCTTCTTGATTTTCTTCTAAGTGTTTCTTCTCCTTGAAGATACTTCTGAAGTCTTGTTTTTGGCTAAGTCCTTCAATGGTCTTCTAGCTCCATCTTGAAAACTACTAAGTGTCTAGTGCATAGCACTTTTCACAAAATACTAAGTTTGAAAATAATCCTAACTTAGAGAAAACTATTGAAGAGGGGTTTTCCTTTGAGAATTATATCTACAATATAAAATATGCAATGAATGAAATGCAATTTTAAATCACAAGAAACATCAAAATATCTTTTGTGATTTCTTTATAAATATGCATAAATTTTATAAATGTAATTTAATTAATTTCTAGTTTTGAAAAATATAATAAAAGGAATAATTATAAGATTAAAGTTTCCTATGATTAAACTTTCATAACAAAATTTTATAATTAGTGTTAATAGACAGAGAGCATTTAATTAAATCTATTGCAATTGGATTTAATCCAAAATAATGTTTCTATTAAAAGTTATTTCAAAATTAGTCAAACTATTCAAATTATACACACAACTATGAAATCATTCAAAAATTGCTCAAAAATATTTTATAGCAGTGGCATTAATTTACACATATTCTAAAGTTTCTAAAACATATTTATTTGCAATTTTTGGATTTATAGATTTAAAGTTATTACAAATATACTCAAATTTCCATTTGAAATTTGAATATTTTATACTAAGTCAAATTTGAATTTTGTCTGATCCAAATTATTCTACACATCCAGAGCTTTCCAAATATATAAAAATTATTAAATTTGGAGTTGTGGTTGAAAAGTTGTGAGAGATCTAAGTGACAGGGGTGTTTCTGCAAAACTGCCGATTAAATTTAATTACGAAATTGATTATACACGTCAGCGCTGACTGTGCGCTGACGGGGCATGCCACGTGGCGCTGATGTGGTTAAGTCATCTGATCTGGGCCGTCAGATCTGGATCTGACGGTCCAGATCGGAGCGTACCGCTTCGTTTTAAAACTTCTAATACTGGCCACGGGATCTCGATCGGACGGACGAGAACTCACGGCAGAAGCGAGCGGCGCTAGGTCACCGGAATGCCTCGCCGGAGACGTGCCCGCAGCGGTGGCGCACGAACGTCCGGTGATCTACGCATAAAAAGGACGAGCCGGGACGGATGGATCATACCAGATCGTAGAGGAGATCACGGCGGACTTGGTGGCGAGCCTGGCGACTGCGGCGTGCTCCGGTTCTTCTCCAGTTCCTCGTCGGAGTTGCTGCTGGCGGAGACGTGCTTCGGTCGAGGACGGCGAAGGCGTTCTGGTGCGCGAAAACGCATACGGTCAAGTCAGGGTGATGCGCACGGATGCGAGGGAAGGTTAGGAGGGCTCACGGCTCCGAAAAAGATCTCCACTCGCCGGGGGTCGAAGAAATACGGCGGCGGGTGGTGCGGACTCCGGCGAGCTCCTCCGGCGGCCTGGGGGCGCGATTTAGCTAGGGTTTTGGGGGAAAAGACGCGGCGGGGTTCGGGGGTTAAATAGGGGCTGCAGGAGTTCGAATCCCGCACGAATCGGAGAAGATTTGGACTCCGATTCGATCTCCAAAATCTGTGCTCGTTCGGTTAGAGGAAGAAGAAGATCTGCTGACGTCAGCATGACGTCAGCCAGTATTTTCTTTTCTGATTTTATTTCCTTAATTCATATCTTTTGATTTAAATGTCCAAATGATGTCAAATTAATTTCTAAAAATTTGTAAAAATAATATCTTGCTGTTAAACCAGTTGTGGGTATGTTTTGAATATTTTTGAAAATTCATATTTTGAAATATTGCTTAATTACAAATTTGACACTTAAAGTCAAATTTGGATTTCTTTCTTATTTAAATTTTCCTTTGGCTATAATAAATTTGTAAAAATACCCACATTTCAATATGTTTGGATTTAAGTTACTAAACTTATTTTTCTTAAACATACATCTTTATTTTGGTTTAATAGAAGCTAAATATAAATAATTTTTAAAGTAATAGGGAATATAATGGATTCTAATTAAATTTTATTTTGGGTAACATTATATCTTATTTTTTGATAATTCATTTGAAAACTTCATAACAACTTTGGAAAAGGTTTTTGTTTTAATTCTATTCTTATTCAGAATATATTAATCATTTCATGCTTTGAACATATATGAAATTCATTTGAGCAAAAGAAATGTTTATTTGGTTAATTCATTAATTTAAAAGCTATGAAGTTTTAAAGTTATACACTATAGGCTTATACTTTCCAAACTATATTTTGAACTTAGTTAAAGGAATGAAAACCATTTAGTAATTATATTCTATTTTGAATAATCTTATATTTATGAATAGATATGGCTAAGTGATTTAATTCAAATACAACTATTTACTTAAAATAAAATGGATTGTAGTTTGTAAAATATTTGTCAAATTATATTTTAAGGTTTTTGAAACACAGTGGATAATAAAATGTTTAAACTGTGGCATTTGAAATATTAAACTCATGTTTGAAGTCTTTCATAGTTGGTTTCCTTATGCATTTAATATTTTATTTTAATACAAAGAAAAGTTTTAAATTTTAGTGATTTTTGAACATTATAAAATGTTGGGATGTTACACCTGGACTGGAGCTTCGGAGGCCGTCGTCTCCACCGTATGTGTGTAACACCCTGCGAGGTGCTACGCTAGCGTTACTTGGAGGCCTACTTCCTCCACCCGACCTCGAGGCCATCTTCGTCGTCTTCGTCGCGCCAAGTTCTTCGCGACCTAGAGGTCGGCTACGTCGCCTTTGTCGTCAATGCTTGTGCGGGAGCGTAATCCCCGCTATTCGGTCTACAAGGGTATGTATTCCGATCTCCGTCGTACTTCTATGTCTGCATAGTGTAGATCTTTGCTAGTTTAATGATATCGTTTCTAGAAAAAAAAAAAATTCTGCACACGATCCCCTTCACTACGCTAGGTTCAACCAAATGTACTCTTCTTACCGTTACCCTTCATGACAGTCCATGAGAAAGAGTAACTTACAAAAGCAGAGGCGATGTAGCACCAATCGTTGCGAACTCATTAGGGGAACCACCTACTTGTCCAACAACATCACTACTTTTAAACTCACCAGGGTATGGACAAACTAAACATGCAAAATGTCCATCTTTTGACTGATCATAAACTGGAGATAGATATACAATCGCTTTATGTTGAACCATTCCTCCGCTGGTATCATATCATCTCACACAATCAAGAAAGCTGGGGGTATGGGTGGGGGAAATTTGTATCTCAACCTGCTTCCTTTCCGGCCAACTTGCAGGCAATATTGTTTATCTTCTAATTTTGATTCTTTTGATGTAATCTCATCTTGCTTCTTTTCCACCCAACTGATCAACGGAAGACCCCTGTCAGTTTGTCTCACATCAGTTTAAAAATAGTTTCAAAGTATTTTTACACGGCACTCACCCATATTCGCTCCGTACTTCCAGTTTTCTGCAAAAACAAAGGCATCAGGTGGCATCTAGAATACATGGTACATTTATATTGTGATATTGTGACAGAATATAAATGAAATGATTAATTGACATGAACATACATGCCAAACAAGTCAAGGAATGTGACATTTCCCTCTGGTGTGACACCATTCCATCCCGCAAGAAGTAATTTCATCTTGTATAATAACCTTTACAATAACATATGTTGCCATGGCAGTTCTTCACACCATTGGTGAGCCTGGATCAGACTAACATCTTCCGGAGATCTGTCAAATAAAATCCATTGAATGGTAGGTGGTGGCAAATGGAAACATACAGTAGAGTTCTCTTGTTGAAACAAAACTTGCTTCTGCTCCCGAAAGTATACCAATAATAGCTCTTTCATTTGGTTCCAAGATAATCCTGGTTACCATATTCACTGCAAATAAATTAATCTTCTTGGCACTGAGTATTTTCAATGATAGAATGTTGTTCCTGTCACGTGTACAATTTTGGAGGGAGACCTGTCAAAAGTAAAATAAGATTTTACAAAATAAATCTATGTGCAATACCTGCATAACTACACCAATTTTCAGTCATGGAAGCAAAAATGAGACAAAAGGCATTTCCAGACTTGTGACAACGGAGCAATATATTCGTAGCACGGCATCTACTTTTTGTTGAGAATATAGTCAATTGGTCGATTATATGAATCCAAGTATAAACTAAAATCATGACGTAGATAATGCTAATGACATGCTGAAACATAACAGTGTAATCGTGTACTACGCATCTAGTAGATACATCTACGCAAATCACTAGTACAGCAAACAGGTAAAAATCAGGAGGGGAATGATCATATCATACCCGGCAGTTGGCCAATTGGCCGAAGCGGAAGCAGTGGCGTCGTCAGCAGCCCTCTTGTCAGCGGCAGCCTTCTCGATCTTGGTGTCAGTGCTCATGGTGATGACGAAGGCGACGAGGACGTAGTTGAAGTAGAGGAAGTAGCCGACGTAGTGGATGAAGATTGGCGAGCAGTCACATAAGAGACGGTCCCCAATTACCTAATCGTCCCTCTCCCATACAGGAAACGGAGAGGCGGGGTTTCAGAGGCTTGCTCTCCCGTCGACCGTGTACGCGGCGGACGGGATGGGATCAATGATGGCAGCAACAGCGAGGAGGAACGACGGTGGCGGCTGTGGGCGGATGGTTCTGTTGTCTGGTGTTTGCAAGAGAGGAGCGACCTCTCCTTTATACACGCAGCACGGAGGCGAGAGGTCCAACAGAAACACGCACAATTAATTCCGTTAAGGCAAATGAAATTCTGGAAACGGTCGTACTTAAGAGCACTTGAGACAGATGTTTCAACTTCGTATTCATTTTCCATTTAGGGAAAAATATTTCATGACCTTATACATTTTATTCCTGCGTGACAAAAACAATATATCGGCTCGGCGAGATTCCTGCAACCTGCGGCGCGACGTGACGTGACATGTCGTGACGAGGCGAGGTGTGGCGAGGCAGGCGACGGAGGAGGAGGAGCGCGTGTGGTACACATCCATTCTCCTCATACTTCACACCAACTCATACTAGTAGTAGAATGCATCAGTATATAAACTGGTGCACATATCATCCAACTAGCAGTATGGGACTAAACTCCCACCACATGCCATGACAACACGGGCTTTAGGGATTTTCAGGAATAGATAATGGGCTAAAAGGCCAAATATTTCAGTAATCACCCACCAGATCCCAAAGACCCATGAAGTTGTCATCTGTTCTAAACATTGTTTTGATATACCAGTATTTTCAGTAGAGACATGTTAAGGTTGAACTCTACCTAGAGCAATCAGCTACACTACTTCACAACTGACAATGGACTAGGACTTGAATTGTCAGTTTGGCATAAAGTAGTTTCACTAACTGTCTTAATAGTACTAGGCTGCCGAAGGCTGAACCCTCGGGTGGAGCATATTGGTCATTCCTAACCTATTCATGAACTGATCACCCTAATCTCATAGACTGTGACCAGCAGTCGGGTTCATATAGGTGTGTTCCTCCAAAGATCGCTCTGTAGGATAGCGTCTTGCTTATAGAAAGCTTTGTAACACATTAAGACATACGTCAACCTGCCATACAGTTACCGAGAGTATTGCATCTTCAACGGAGTGGGTTAGTAAAGGTTTTACTCTCTTCAGTTAACCAATAGCTTGTTTTCTCATGTCCTAATTCACGGGAACTCTGATCACATAGGTTGGGTTACTACCATGGCAACTCATGTGGGTTTCATACCCATCTCACTCGATGCATTTTCTATCACAACACGTGATAGCCCTTTGGTGAAGGGATCTGCCAGATTCTTAGCCGACTGGATATAATCCAACGCTATAACTCTGGAGTTTCTTAAACGTCTAACAGATTTTAATCTCATTCTTATGTGTTTGTTGAACTGCATGTTGTCCTTTGAACTCTTAACCTTAACAATCACTGTTTGGTTATCGCGGTTCATAAGGATAGTCGGAACTGGCTTTTCAACCACTGGCAAGTCCATCAAAAGATCTCGAAGCCATCCTGCTTCGACACCAGATGTGTCCAATGCTGTTAATTCTCCTTCCATTGCCGATCTCGTCAGGGTCGTTTGCTTGCAATTCCAGGAAATAGCACCACCTCCAAGGGTAAACACATACCCTGTTGTGGCTTTCATCTCATCAGCATCAGAGATCCAATTCGCATCCAAGTACCCTTCAAGCACTGACGGGCTTCCAGAATAGTGAAGTTTATACTCTCAGTACCTTTCAAGTAGCGCATAATTCTTTCGACAGCATGCCAATGCATATCACCCGGATTGGAAACAAACCGGCTAAGTTTGCAAACAGCAAACATGATGTCAGGCCTTGTCGCGCTAGCTAGGTACATGAGAGTACCTTAGTTTATCCTTAGCTGTGCCATTAAACTCTTGAATTTGCACACTAGGATCATAAGGCGTTGGAGAAGTTTTGCAGTCTGAATATCCAAATCGACTCAAAATCTTCTCAACGTAATGGGATTTTAAAAGTGTTATCCCACCCTCATTATCTCTTAGTAGCTTGATGTTCAGAATAACATCAGCCACACCAAGGTCCTTCATCTCAAAGTTCTGAAATAGAAAAGACTTGACCTCATCAATGACTTTGAGGTTGGTCCCAAAAATCAGTATGTCATCAACATACAAGCATAGTATAACTCCTTCGCCCCCACCATGGCGATAGTATACGCATTTGTCAGCTTCATTAACAACAAAACTAGCAGAGGTTAAAGTTGTATTGAATTTCACATGCCATTGCTTAGGTGCTTGTTTCAGGCCATATAAAGATTTCAGCAATTTACATACCTTTCCTTCCTGACCATCTAATACAAAGCCATCTGGCCGTTGCATATAGATTTGCTCGTCTAGCTCTCCATTTAGGAAAGCCTTCTTAACATCCATTTGATGGACGAGAAGACCATGCGAGGCCGCCAACGAGAGTAAAACTCGTATGGTGGTCAGTCTGGCCACAGGTGAGTAAGTATCGAAGAAATCTTCCTCTTCTTTCTAGGCATAGCCCTTGGCCACAAGCCTATCCTTGTACTTTTCAATTGTACCATCAGGCCTAAGCTTCTTTTTTAACACCCACTTACATCCCAACGGTTTACAACCGTAAGGGCGTTCAGTAATTTCCCATGTCCCGTTAGCCATGATGGAATCCATCTTGCTACGGACTGCTTCTTTCCAGTAATCAGCATCCGAAGATGCATAAGCCTCTGAAATAGAAGTGGGAGTGTCATCCACAAGGTACACGAGAAAATCATCGCCAAAGGACTTTGCAGTCCTCTATCGCTTGCCCCTACCAAGGGTTTCCTCATCATCTTTCTCAGGATTTTCATCATAGGTTTGTTCAAAATATTCCATAGGAAAGGAAGGCTCAGGAGTTCCTTCAGATTCCTGTATAGAAGTGCTTTGCATATCTCTCATAGGAAAAACATCCTCAAAGAAAGTAGCATCTTTAGACTCCATAATCGTACCGACCTTCACGTCAGGTACATCAGATTTCACTACCAAGAATCTATAGCCAACGCTATTCTTAGCGTAGCCCAAATTAACACAGTCCACGGTCTTAGGTCCAAGCTCACTCATTTTGGGGATCGGCACATTTACTTTCGCCAAACAGCCCCAAGTTCGTAAGTAGGAGAGTGTTGTCCTTCTCTTCTCCCATTGTTCATAGGCAGTGAGTTTATTATCTTTTGTCGGAACTTTACTCAGGACATGACATGACGTCAGTAGCGCCTCCCTCCACCATGCCTTGGATAATCCCGATGTATCTAACATGGCGTTAACCAAATCAGTTTTTCCGTTCGGCAACCCCATTTTACTGGGGAGAATAGGGAGGCGTCCTCTCATGAATTATACCGCGTTCCGAACAGAAAGAATCAAACTCATTCGAGAAGTACTCTCCACCACGATCAGACCGGATGTGTTTAATTTTCTTTTCAAGTTGATTCTCAACTTCTGCCTTAGTTTTACACTCTGCAGAGGTTGTGCACTTTCACCTTTAGACTCAATTTGTCCGAAAAATCCTATAAACGCGGAGTGTATTATGGAAAGGAGAGAATTGAGACAAGAACTTTCAGAAGAAGAATGCAACCATACTAGCAAGACCCGTTCCACCTATCATCCCCCTACATCTGCTTGTCAGGCTGACAGGTTGCATCCTCACAACTTAATTATTCTAGACAGAGCCCATTGTCAAAAGGTTGCACGGGAAGCAATCGTCACTCGGAGTTCTTCAGATTCCTCTGTTCCCTGGGTGGCCATCCACAAGTGCACTCTCAGATGAAAACCACCATGCTCATGGCCCCAAGTATAGTAGAAACTATCTTAGGCGAAGACCACCACAAGCACAGCCCTGAGTAGCCACTCAACATAAGCCATTCAACCAATCCACCCAGGTGATTCATTAACTTAGTGGATGTGTACTCTCAGGTGAAAACCACCATGCTCACGGCCCTAAGTAGAATAGACATTCATCCTAGGCGACGACAACCATGAGCACATCCCTGAGTAGCCACTTAATAATTTGTAAAACTTTTCATCAAATGCATAGCATCAATATTTCTGCTAAGTATGATATAGGAACCTAGACACAGGAGTAAGGGAATTCTACACAGGTTTAGCATAGCGATTCTATCCTACTCATGCATATAAAAATACACTAAGTAATGCATAGAAAATACTTGGGAAGTTAATGAGGTGTGCCACTTGCCTTTGAATGTTGTCGTTGTTCACAACTCTTTTCAACGATACTCGGGACTCTCCGTTCAATCTAACAGTATGGACAAACAACAATACAACAATCAACAGCAAGCACAACTCCACAATACACACAAAACACATACTAGATGAATAAATAAGTTTTATAAAACTTTCTAAGGAATTATGTTTATGCATGAAGTGCAAATTGCTTAGAGAAAATTACTAGTTCTATTCTTCGAGGTGATCAACAGTTATTATCAACTCTTTGTAAATTGGATATTCACTAAAGTGAGAGAGACAGACACCCGGCCAGCCACTTAAACTGTGGAACAGGTCTCATGTACGGGGACATGTAAGGTTTGTTTCCAGGCCGCTTCATCCCACTATGCCGCTAGGATCCAACTACTTCAAGATGATAACATCATGATCAAAATTTGTTTAAGTCAAATGTGAAAGACAAGATTAGAAGGGAGGGGAAAAGATAGAAAGAGAGATGTAGTTGTCCTCCAGGCTTCATCTCCAGTCTTGGTGGTTCTTGTATCCTCGAGGCTGGTCTTGGATTTACTTAGTCATCATGAAGTCTAACAGAAGAAGGAGGGAGAAAGAAGAAGAAGGGAGAAAGACTTAGAAAATATTTCTGGTTGTCTTCATGAACTTCTTCTTGATCTTTCTTCTAAGTGCTCCTACTCCTTGGAGATTCTTCTGGAGTCTCGTTTGGCTAAGTCCTTCATTGGTCTTCCAGCTCCATGTTGAAAAGTACTAAGTGTCTATGTGTATAGCACTTTACTAGAATGCTAAGTTGAAATTATTTCTAACTTAGAGAAAACTAATGAAGAGGTTTTCCTATGGGGAATATAATTATATAATAAAATATGTTATGCATGAAATGCAATTTTTATTCACAAGAAAGCATCAAAATGACTTTTGTGATTTCTTTATAAATATGCATGAATTTATAAATGCAATTTTAGTTAATTTCTATTTTTGGAAAATATAATAAAAGGAATAGTTATAAGATTAAAGTTTCCTATGATTAAATTTTTATAACAAAATTGTATAATTAGTGTTAATAGACAGGGGGCATTTAATTGCATTTATAGCAATTTGATTTAATCAAAAATAATATTTCTATTAATAGTTATGTTGAAAATAGTCAAACTATTCAAATTAAATATATAACTATGAATTCATTCAAAAATTACTCAAAATATTTAATAGCAGTGGCAATAATTTACAAATATTCTAAAGTTTTCAAAACAATTTTATTTGTAATTTTTGAATTTACAGATTAAAAGTTATGACAAAAATACTCAAATTCAATATTTGAAATTTGAATATTTTAAACTAAGTCAAAATTGAATTTTGGCAGATCCAAAATATTCTACATGTTGAGGGCTTTCCAAAAATATAAAGTTTGTTAAATTTGGATAAGTGGTTAAAAAGTTGTGACAGATCTAAGTGGCAGGGGTGTTTCTGTAAAACTGCCAATTAAATTTAATTAAGAAAATCATTTTCCACGTGGCAGCTGACTGGGCGCTGACGAGGCACGACGTGGCGCTGACTGTGCGTGCTGACTGGGATTAAGTGATTGAATCTGGGCCGTCCAGATCCAGATCTACGATCCAGATCAAACCGTACCGATTCGAAACATGATCTAATCTCAGCCGTAAGAGGTGGATCGGACGCTCACCGTGCTTTGACCAGATCATGGCGGCGGAGGTTCACCGGAGATGGCGATGGTGGCGGCGCCGGCATCGGTCGAGGACGGAGTCCACGCTCCCGTAGGTTCCCGGGCTCGGGGAGGTGACGAGGAGGCGCGGCGCGTCACGGCACGGTGGATGGTGGCGATGGTGTCCGCTCGGCCGTCCCGGAGCGGCGGCGGGCCGTGGTCGAAGGTGCTCGGGCGCGGCGGACTTCCGTCGAGCTCGTCCTCGACGTTCTTCTGCAGGAAATAAGGGAGGAGGGGGTTCACGAGTTGCACCAGGACACGGGGATGAGGGTAGATGGGTCTCTGGCGCGAGGGGGTGGCTCACCTCGCCGGTGGTTGAAGAAAAACGGCGGCGGATGGTGCGGACTCCGGCGAGCGATTTCTTGAGCCTGGCGGCACGAAACAGAGAGGAAGGAGAGGGCAAACGTGCGGCATAGCCTGGGGGAATTTATAGGGCAGAAGAGGAAACCGAAAAGCGTGATTTGAGCTCGGATTTTGGAAAGAATCGGGGGAGGATTTGGGGGCGAAATTCTCGGCCGGAGGAGGAAGACGCAGTGACGTCAGCGATGACGTCATCAATTTTTCCTTTTCTGTTTTTCTGATTTTTCTTTTAATTCATATCTTTTGTTTAAATCGTTCAAATGATGTCAAATTTGTAATATTCATATCTATGTTTTAAAACATTAGTGGGTATGTTTTGAAAACTTTTTAAAATTAATTATTTTGGAATATTTATAAAATGTAAATTTGCCCATTTAAGTCAATTTTCAAAATATTAATTTAATAATTTTATTTGGGGTTAAATTAAATTTATGAAATTACCACATTCTTATATGTTTGAATTTAAGTTAATTAAACTCATTTTCAAATACTAAATTCATTTTATGCTTTGAAAATAAATGAAGTTTTATTTAAGCAAATGAAATGTTTATTAGGATAATTCATTGATTTTAATTTATGAAGTTATTAAAGTTATAAACTATAGATTTGAAATTAACAAAATTATGTTTTGAGTTCTGGTAAAAGAATGAAAACCATTTGACAACTAGATCTTGTTTTTAAATATATTAAATGAATACTTGTAAACATTATTTTAATTTATGAATAGTTATGGCGAGGTTATTTAAATCAAATACTTATAAAGAAACTTTTTATTACAAGGTAAGGTTTGAAGGTTTGTAAAACATTTATCAAAATACATATGGAGGTTTTAAGAAATACAATGGATAATGAAATGTTTAAACTGAGACATTTGAATTATTAAACCCTCTCAATTAAGTTTGGAGTCTTTTATAGTTGGTTTCCTTAGGTATTTAATATTTTATTTTAATAAAAGAAAAGTTTTAAATTTTAGTGATTTTTGAACATTATAAAATGTTGGGATGTTACAGACTACCACCCTTAAAAGGAATCTCGTCCTCGAGATTCGAAGAAGCTAGAAAGACAAAGCAAATACTCGAAATGATTTTGATAGCTCGAGATGTTTGTGAAATGAAATTCCTGACATGGAAACTTGAAAACTTGGCAACGAATGATTTTTCTGATTAGGAGGATAGAAAGATAAATAGTTTGAGATCTCTGGGTTTAAGCGACTGGGTTTGAATTATCTAGGTGGCTACCACCCTTAAAAGAAAATTTTGTGGTCATTCTAGAAACCTTGTTTTAACCCCTTTTTGAATTTCCTTTTATTTCTCCGTTGTAGAGCATACAAGTATTCGAAATACAATGACAGGTGGTAGTTACGAGATGTTTGAGCACCCTCGTTTTCCACTCGCTCCTTGAAGAGATTTAATCCTCTTCCACTCAGGGCAGCAACTGGCATAGTGTCCCTTATCCTTGCACCTGTAGCATGTTAAGTGGCTAAGATTCTTCTTGGATCCACTCTTTTGTCTTTGTTCCTCCAGGATCTTCATGAGAGACTGTTGCATTCCTTCCTTGGCTTGCTGATTAGCTTGTTGCACCAAGGGATAATAGGGACATTGGATTGGTACATGGGTCGTTCCTTCACACAGGAAGCAAATAATCCTTTTGGAACGGCGTCCATTACTTGGACGTCTAATGTGACCATGGGGCCATTCATCAGAGCAATCTTCGGACGTATGTCCTATCTCTCCACAAGTTTTGCATGCCTTTAGTTTGGTCATGGGGTCCTCTTCAACATCCTTATGATTTTGATCAATCTTAGGCGAGTGGTCATTGATCACCTTCTGACTCGGTTCCCTTAACAGTATTCGGGTAGTGGGGTAAAATTTATGGTTGGTGACATTGAAGTGAGACATCTGCTGATTTTTAGAGAATGACTGAGTTAATTAATAAGTACCATGGAGAACTTACTAATTTGAGAACAAGGCAACCAATTACTAACAAATCTATCAACATGATTAAAACACAAGCAACCACATAAATTCCACACTTATTTTGAGAACTCGAACTAATCATTTATCGAACGAAATCACATCAATGTCATGGAATTACAAAAACGAGAGTACTGCCATACCACAATTTGATAGGTCAATACATCAAATCGATACGATAAGCTAAATGAGATAAATGGTGGTCCCTCTAACGTGGTTGGTGTTGCTACACTTATTCCTCCTAAATATTACGCTTGCGTGGTTATTTGCTACAGGCGTGACTTCTCCCTCAGTTGACTCTTCAAACAGCACCTCTTCGGGGTCTTCTTCCTCTGGTCCTTCCTCCTTCGTAGCTGCAGGTACAGTCACATCTCCAGTGCCCTGGTCACCTCCTTCTTCAGCTGCTGGCGGTGGTGGAGGTGGAATGAGTTGCGCCTCAAGCATGGCAATTTGTTCATCCTTGCCAATGTTCTCCAAATGTAGGTCATGGATGAGTTCCTCCAAATGACCAATAAGATTTTCAGAAGCCTGGAGTTCTTGGGTTTTTGCGTGTATGACGGCTTGTGCATGATCCGCGACGTCATAAGCCTGTTGGACCCTCCTGGTCAGACAGTTGATGAGAAAATCCAAGTCTTCAAACGTCTTGTTAACGATGGGCAGGTCCAGGCGATTTCCCGTGTGAACCATCGAGAGACCATGTGCATCCCTCTTCCCAAAGGCACGGAAGAGCGATCCTGGTGCTAGCTTGTTGCGATACTTGTAACACAAACGAGCCATTAAGTCCACCATAGCTATGTTCACTCCCTCAATCCACTCTGGGTAGTAGGTTACATAGTCCACGGGCTCGAAGTCTGGCATCGTAGGATCCGGGGTCATGATGGTGCGGATTTCCCAACGTGTCCCATGGGGTATGTCGGTCTCCTCCTTCCTTCCTCGGAAATAGGGTGGTGGTAGCTTCAATACACTTGTCAACCTAGACAGCTGCCTCCCAAAGATGAAACCCGACAAAACTCCAGCATACGCAGTCTCAGTGTACTCTCCCATCTAAAATTTTGAACAGGTAAGAGTATTAGAATTTAAAAGGAAAGGGAAAGATGCAAGACAAGATAATGTAAAACAATATTAAAGGAATTTCAAAATTTTACTCATGTTTTGGAAACCTAGTTTAGTTAACTATTTAACCTTTGGGGTCTCAGTCCAATCTTAGGGGTTTCGAACCTACAGGCAAAACCTGGCTCTGATACCATCTGTAGTGTACCTGCACTTTAAATAAGGCAGATACCTGTATATAGTGCAAATCCATGGATCGATTCATTTGCACACACAGTTTACGATGTAATACCACAACAAAGCGTCAATTTTATTACATCGATGATCCAGAATTACAAAATATTCGATACAAGTTGCATAGCATAAAGCTAGCATTGAAAAAGTACACAGCGGAATTTCAATAGCAGTGAGTCTCTATCACTTTCATGCTGCCACAGGCGAAAACATGTTGGTTGTAGACTCGAAACCTATAAACGAAACCTCACTCGTCATCTGAATAATCTGCAATAAGAAAAATATTGCAACAACGTGGGTCAGATTCCATTAAAATGGAGTCTGGCAAGTGACACTATGATGGACACTTAATGGAATAACTCTAAAGCCTAAATGTATATTTGGCTGGTGGAGTTCAAGGCTAATTTGCATAAAGCCAATTTTTCCTACTCTTTTGAAAACACTTTTCTTGAAATCAAGACGAGTATGGCATGAAAACCATAAATCTCATCTTCCCTTGTTCACCCATCAAGTTTTATTTCTGAAGTTGGAATGGTGGAATCCTCCGTTGACGTCCGTGATCAGCTGCTCAAATTGTCCATACCGGGGACACGGCTAAGTACTTAGTTTTACACTCTACGGAGGTTGTGCACTTTCACCTTTAGACTCAATTTGTCCGAGAAATCCTATACACGCGGAGTGTATTATGGAAAGGAGAGAATGGAGACAAGAACTTTCAGAAGAAGAATGCAACCATACTAGCAAGACCCGTTCCACCTATCATCCCCCTACATCTGCTTGTCAGGCTGACAGGTTGCATCCTCACAACTTAATTATTCTAGACAGAGCCCATTGTCAAAAGGTTGCACGGGAAGCAATCGTCACTCGGAGTTCTTCAGATTCCTCTGTTCCCTGGGTGGCCATCCACAAGTGCACTCTCAGATGAAAACCACCATGCTCATGGCCCCAAGTATAGTAGAAACTATCTTAGGCGAAGACCACCACAAGCACAGCCCTGAGTAGCCACTCAACATAAACCATTCAACCAATCCACCCAGGTGATTCATTAACTTAGTGGATGTGTACTCTCAGGTGAAAACCACCATGCTCACGGCCCTAAGTAGAATAGACATTCATCCTAGGCGACGACAACCATGAGCACAGCCCTGAGTAGCCACTTAATAATTTGTAAAACTTTTCATCAAATGCATAGCATCAATATTTCTGCTAAGTATGATATAGGAACCTAGACACAGGAGTAAGGGAATTCTACACAGGTTTAGCATAGCGATTCTATCCTACTCATGCATATAAAAATACACTAAGTAATGCATAGAAAATACTTGGGAAGTTAATGAGGTGTGCCACTTGCCTTTGAATGTTGTCGTTGTTCACAACTCTTTTCAACGATACTCGGGACTCTCCGTTCAATCTAACAGTATGGACAAACAACAATACAACAATCAACAGCAAGCACAACTCCACAATACACACAAAACACATACTAGATGAATAAATAAGTTTTATAAAACTTTCTAAGGAATTATGTTTATGCATGAAGTGCAAATTGCTTAGAGAAAATTACTAGTTCTATTCTTCGAGGTGATCAACAGTTATTATCAACTCTTTGTAAATTGGATATTCACTAAAGTGAGAGAGACAGACACCCGGCCAGCCACTTAAACTGTGGAACAGGTCTCATGTACGGGGACATGTAAGGTTTGTTTCCAGGCCGCTTCATCCCACTATGCCGCTAGGATCCAACTACTTCAAGATGATCTAAAGTTTCCAAAACAATTTTATTTGTAATTTTTGAATTTACAGATTAAAAGTTATGACAAAAATACTCAAATTCACCATTTGAAATTTGAATATTTTAAACTAAGTCAAAATTGAATTTTGGCAGATCCAAAATATTCTACATGTTGAGGGCTTTCCTAAAATATAAAGTTTGTTAAATTTGGATAAGTGGTTAAAAAGTTGAGACAGATCTAAGTGGCAGGGGTGTTTCTGTAAAACTGCCAATTAAATTTAATTAAGAAAATCATTTTCCACGTGGCAGCTGACTGGGCGCTGACGAGGCACGACGTGGCGCTGACTGTGCGTGCTGACTGGGATTAAGTTATTGAATCTGGGCCGTCCAGATCCAGATCTACGATCCAGATCAAACCGTACCGATTCGAAACATGATCTAATCTCAGCCGTAAGAGGTGGATCGGACGCTCACCGTGCTTTGACCAGATCGTGGCGGCGGAGGTTCACCGGAGATGGCGATGGTGGCGGCGCCGGCGTCGGTCGAGGACGGAGTCCACGCTCCCGTAGGTTCCCGGGCTCGGGGAGGTGACGAGGAGGCGCGGCGCGTCACGGCACGGTGGATGGTGGCGATGGTGTCCGCTCGGCCGTCCCGGAGCGGCGGCGGGCCATGGTCGAAGGTGCTCGGGCGCGGCGGACTTCCGTCGAGCTCGTCCTTGACGTTCTTCTGCAGGAAATAAGGGAGGAGGGGGTTCAGGAGTTGCGCCAGGACACGGGGATGAGGGTAGATGGGTCTCTGGCGCGAGGGGGTGGCTCACCTCGCCGGTGGTTGAAGAAAAACGGCGGCGGATGGTGCGGACTTCGGCGAGCGATTTCTTGAGCCTGGCGGCACGAAACAGAGAGGAAGGAGAGGGCAAACGTGCGGCATGGCCTGGGGGAATTTATAGGGCAGAAGAGGAAACCGAAAAGCGTGATTTGAGCTCGGATTTTGGAAAGAATCGGGGGATGATTTGGGGGCGAAATTCTCGGCCGGAGGAGGAAGACGCAGTGACGTCAGCGATGACGTCATCAATTTTTCCTTTTATGTTTTTCTGATTTTTCTTTTAATTCATATCTTTTGATTAAATCGTTCAAATGATGTCAAATAAATTTCTAAAATTTGTAATATTCATATCTATGTTTTAAAACATTAGTGGGTATGTTTTGAAAACTTTTTAAAATTAATTATTTTGGAATATTCATAAAATGTAAATTTGCCCATTTAAGTCAATTTTCAAAATATTAATTTAATAATTTTATTTGGGGTTAAATTAAATTTATGAAATTACCACATTCTTATATGTTTGAATTTAAGTTAATTAAACTAATTTTCAAATACTAAATTCATTTTATGCTTTGAAAATAAATGAAGTTTTATTTAAGCAAATGAAATGTTTATTAGGATAATTCATTGATTTTAATTTATGAAGTTATTAAAGTTATAAACTATAGATTTGAAATTAACAAAATTATGTTTTGAGTTCTAGTAAAAGAATGAAAACCATTTGACAACTAGATCCTGTTTTTAAATATATGAAATGAATACTTGTAAACATTATTTTAATTTATGAATAGTTATGGCGAGGTTATTTAAATCAAATACTTATAAAGAAACTTTTTATTACAAGGTAAGGTTTGAAGGTTTGTAAAACATTTGTCAAAATACATATGGAGGTTTTAAGAAATACAATGGATAATGAAATGTTTAAACTAAGACATTTGAATTATTAAACCCTCTCAATTAAGTTTGGATTCTTTTATAGTTGGTTTCCTTAGGTATTTAATATTTTATTTTAATAAAAGAAAAGTTTTAAATTTTAGTGATTTTTGAACATTATAAAATGTTGGGATGTTACATTACCCTTCTTCTTGAAGTCAGTATACTGTTGGACAACAGTTTTCCCTTTGTTCTTGTGGGAGTTGAAATTCTTTTGTACCATGTTGGCAACAGAAGTACCGTCACCTTTTCCATGCGAGTCCTTTGCCCTCGAATTCTTCTCAACACTCAGATGACCAATGACATCCTCAACAGAGAATTCACGCCTCTGATATTTAAGAGTAGTAGCAAAGTTTCTCCAGGAATGGGGCAGCTTAGCGATTATGCATCCCGCGACAAACTTGCCCGGTAACACACACTTCAGAAGCTCAAGCTCCTTAGCGATGCACTGTATCTCATGAGATTGTTCTAATACAGAACGGTTTTCAACCATCTTGTAATCATGGAACTGCTCTATAGTGTACATCTCGCTTCCAGCATCAGTTGCGCTGAATTTAGATTCGAGCGCCTCCCATAAGTCCTTGGCAACCCGCACATGTAAATATGTGTCAACCAACTTATCTCCGATCACGCTTAGAATGGCTCCAACAAAGACAACGGTGGCATCCCTAAACGCCTTCTCATGTTCAGGAGTAATCGTTTGAGTGTGAGTGACACCGGCGACCCAGAACACGTTCATCGCAGTGAGCCATAAGATGGTTTTGGTTTGCCAACGCTTAAAATATGTCCACGTAAACGGGACTGATTTCAGTGCAACAGCAAAACCATTGACCGAAAATTGCCTACATAGATTAGGTTTTTGGATTGTTGAGAATATAGGCAATTGTTCGATTATATTAATCCAAGTATAAACTAAAATCATGATGTAGATAGTGCTAATGACATGCTGAAACTTAACAGTGTAATCGTGTACTAGGCATATAGTAGATACATCTACGCAAATCACTAGTACAGCAAACAGGTAAATAATCAGGAGGGGTATGATCATATCGTACCCGGCAGTTGGCCAATTGGCCGAAGCGAAAGCAGCGGCGTCGTCGGTAGCGCTCTTGTCAGCGGCAGCCTTCTCGATCTCGGCGTCAGTGCTCATGGTGATGACGAAGGCGACGAGGACGTAGTTGAAGTAGAGGAAGTAGCCGACGTAGTGGATGAAGATTGGCGAGCAGTCGCGTAATAGACGCTCCCCAAAAACCTAATCGCCCCTATCCCGTACAGGAAATGGAGAGGCGGGGTTTCGGAGGCCTGCTCTCCCGTCGACCATGTACGCGACGGACGGGATGGGATCAACGATGGCTGCAACAGCGAGGAGGAACGACGGTGGCAGCTGTGGGCGGATGGTTTTGTTGTCTAGTGTTTGCAAGAGAGGAGCGACCTCTCCTTTATACACGCAGCGCAGGAGGCGAGAGGTCCAACAGAAACACGCACAATTAATTCCGTTAAGGAAAATGGAATTAGTCGTACTTAAAAGCACTCAAGATAGACGTTTTAACTTCGTATTCATTTTCCATTAAGGGAAAACGTTTCATGACCGTATACATTTTATTCCTGCGTGACAAAAAGAATACATCTGCTCGGCGAGATTCCCGCAACCCGCGGCACGTCATGGCGAGGCGAGGCGTGGCGAGGCGGGCGGCGGAGGAGGAGGATGGTACACAACCATTCTCCTCATACTTCACACGAACTCATACTAGTAGTAGAATGCCTCAGTGTATAAACTGGTGCACATCTCATCCAACTAGCAGTATGAGACTAAACTCCCACCACATGCCATGACAACATGGGCTTTAGTGATTTTCAGGAATTGATAATGGGCTAAAAGGCCCAATATTTCAGCACTTTTTTGCAAACAAAAGACCCATCAAGAACAGTCTTAAGGCACGTCTCTCCAGGACCAAGTTTAATTGAAGATGTATCCATTTTGAAACCTCTCAACTTAATATTTTCTTACTTGGTAGGGGCTACAGAGTTCCAATTTCTTTATATAACACATCTCAAATTTCTTTGTGTATCCACTTTGAAACCTATCAACGTTTTCAATAAATCTGCTACAAAGTTCTTTGTGTTATGTGGGATAGCAGTGTTAGTGAATGCTAGATGATGCAAACATCTCAAATTTTTAATGCAATGTAGTTTATGCCTATTTCGTTATATCACACAAGCATTTTTCATAGAATGTAGCATTTGGGGTAACAATAACAACTTCAAACAAACCTGAGACGATGTTGAGTCGTGGCTCGATGTTGATTCGATGGCGGCGAGCTTGGCTTCAGCATCGGTAACGGTCTATCACAGCTAGGTTTGGCAGCGATTCTTCAGGTCCACCTTCCTTTTCTAGGCCTCTCCGCGTCCGCATCCAAAGCCTACGCAGCTCTGTGTCCGCCTCTCCATCGTCATGTCGTCGCGGCGCCATCCCTCGAATAGTGACCTCCACATTGTCTTCTACTTCCCCATCGAGGAATTGATTCGAGTCCACATGCCCTACGGACGACCTGGATAACGGCGACCGCCTCGATTCATGAGGGTCGAGCTGGGTCCCAGGCCGTGTCTTGCCTGGGAGGTGAAGGACGGGAGGACAGGGGAAGCGGTGGCGCCCAGCGGCGAGGTACGGCAGCACAGCTCTTTTTGTGAGGAGTTACGCCCTGTAACTATCCCTTGGCCTAATGAGATGCTAGGCGTGAGATCTGACCTTGATTTCTGAATTGGAAGGGAGAACAGAGAGAGACAGTGTAGACAAACAAGTAGGTAGAAGCAGATAGGAGTTTTCTTTCTATTCATTCCTGACTCCTCATGTCCACGGTTCACTAGGCTTAGAGCATCACTAACAGAGCCCTTAAAAGACCAACCCTTAAAAGTGGAATAAGGGTCGAGAAATGGCAGTTTTAAGGGTTGGAAACAGAGTGCAACCCTTAAAACAGAAAAAGGAAAGAAAACATAACTGTGAGCGCGCGGCGGGTTGGTAACAGAGGGTGTCGGGTGGCGAGGTAGCGAGGTGAACCCGGCGAGCTCGAGCCGTGGCGAGCGGACGGTGTGGCGGCTACAGCCGGCGGCAGACGAGGCGAGTCGGTGGAGCTCGCGCGAGGCTGGGGGCGGGGCGACGCTGGGGTGGCGTTGGCAGCGCGGAGGAATGCCGAGGCGGCTCGGCTATGGGGAGGCAAGGGTGCGGGAGGCCGGCGGCGAGCTCGGAATGGGGTGGGACGGCCTTGGCGAGGTCGGGGGAGCTCACGCGAGCTCGGGTGCGAACCAGTCGCGACGGCAACGAGCGGACTGGCGCGGGCGCGGGGCGACATGGAGGGAACTCGCACGAGCTGGATCCGGAGGCGGCGAGGTCGGGCCGAGAGGAGTGG
This sequence comes from Poa annua, assembly GCA_026929855.1. Taxonomy (NCBI): domain Eukaryota; kingdom Viridiplantae; phylum Streptophyta; class Magnoliopsida; order Poales; family Poaceae; genus Poa; species Poa annua. The sequence continues at coordinate 182,159,483 of CM049426.1, forward strand.
CCGAGGCGAGTGGAGGGACGGCGAGGGGCGGCCGGAGGCGGACGAATCGTGGGCGCGCGTGGTGAGGATGAAGCTGAAACTTCAGCCCGCGCGTTCGCGTCGACCGAATAGGGGTTGTGGCAAATATATCCCCCCAACCCTCGCTTGTATAGGTTGGCAGGAGAAAATAAGGGTCAACCCTTATTTTTTTTTACGGATTTAAGGACTCTGCTAGTTTGCGTTTTGCCTCTCGAACCCGTAAAAAATCAATTATTTTTAAGGTTTGGCCCTTTTAAGTGCTCTGCTAGGGTCCTAGGATGCTCTTATAACACACCCCTTACAAGTGGGTCCCATGGACAACCACCATGCACATCACAGCTGGTCTTGCACCAACCTCTACTCACGCAACACCTACAGCTCACCGTTCGCTACACATGTACCACACTATGTGTTACACGCCCAGACCGGAGTGGGGATCGGCGAGGAGCTTCGTTGAGGCGGTCTCATGTCGCTGGCCCGCGGCGTAAGAGGACTGAGTAATTTTTCGCCGTAGTCGTTGGGGAAGGCTCGGTGGGTAATAGCTCTCGCGCTTGTGTTCCGGTGGACAGGGAACCTCGAAGGCGGAGCATGACGACGGGAAAGTCGCGGCGTCGCTCGGGTGGTTTGGAGAGTTAGGTTTTTCATAGGTTTTTTTCCTAAGACTAGTTATAGTGGGAGTATCATATGTAGTAACATAAGTGCTACATAGGTAAAAATGATGATGTGTCAAGTATTTAATGAGCAGAGAAGTGGTGATGGTACCATTGATAGATACCGTAACATGGCGGATTTCGAAATAATATGAGTTTATAGCCTACTAAATGTATGGTTATATGGTACTATAACTATGTTACCACCCACTATTGACATAGTAATATCGAGTAATATCATATGCATGACACCACTATACGATACTCCCCACTGGGACGCAGACAGCTCGCGGCGGGACGTGGCGGGACGTTTCCAGAGGAGGGGTATCAAGTACCAACTCCCATTTAATAACTCCCATTTAATAGTAAAGATTATGCAAAAGGTTCTTGTATTTTTTTTAGAGTTAGGTTCTTGTATTCTTTAGTGAAGTACATGGAGTATCTCTACTATATAATATGCCTTGGGGACTCCGGTCGTACGTCACTTTTTCTGACGATTTTGCCCTTCCACAAATCACATATTTACCAACCATGCCACCGGTAAAAGAAAACGTTTCGTTTTCGTTTTTACAGAAAACTCCAAGCGCAGGGCCATGGAGGCCGACCGCCTCCGCCACCAGCGCCTCTTCAAGCCCGCCGCCCCCTCCTCCACATCCTCCACCGCCTCCCTCCCGCCGCCGCCTCCACCGACGACCAACCCCGCCGCCGGCGCGTCCGCCCCCGCCGCCAAGCCCAGCCTCCTCGTCACGTCCATGCAGCTCAAGCGCGCCGCCCCCGAGGTCACCGCCACCGAGCAGCTCATCCTGCAGGAGAAGGAGATGATCGAGAACCTCTCCGACCGCATCCTCCGTGGTGATCTGGTTTCCCCAACCTCCCAGCACGAGCTCTGCCGACACGCGACACCTTCGTGTGTTGGGATCCATCAAGACTTTCGGGACCGGCGTCACCCCTCATCCGAGCGCCACTGCCCCCCCCCCCCCCCCTCCCCCTTCCTGTGCTGCAACTAGCCTGGATTTCGGCCCACTCGCCCGACGCCTCTGCCCCAAGTCCATCTCCGCTTGCATCCAGCCATCTCCTCTGGTCAACAGCGACAAAGTAGACGTGGATTTGGTGGTTGATTAATCTTTATAGTTGACGAACCCGACAGTTTAACGAACACATGCATTGTTCACCACTCATGCGCAAAGGCCTTCTTCCTTCGAGGTACAGGCCACGGTTGCAGTCAGCAACCGAGATGCGTTGTGGGTGGCCGGAAGGGCAAATGATGGCAGCATTCAGGTCGTGCTCCAGACCTCCAGTTTCCTCTCCAACATCTTCTTGCTCCATCCTGGCCAACTTGAGCCCATGTCAGGTAGTGATTGATACTCATTTGCAAGATTTCACTTATTTCGTACTATTTTTCTCTGAGTTAAATGTCCTGTAGTATCACAAGACATTCAGGACTGAAGAGCGTGCGTGAATTAACTTCCAGATAGTGCTCTGTTAACTGACTTATGTGCACACTGTGTAGTTCTAAACTTCTAACGCATGTTAAAAGTTCAGAGAGTTCATAACTTGCATGGGCCTACTACTGCCCTGGTTTGCCCCTCTTCTATTAGCCATTCTTAATATAATTTAATTGGAGGTTTTGATCTTCTATTAGTTTCTTTAATAGATAAATACAACTGGGGTATTGTTCATCTTTTGCAGCACGGCAGTGACTGGGCTGGCGTCGTGATTGCCATCATCAGGAGCACCGTCAAAGAAGTGATAGAAGAGAGTAGCATATCGTTCCGATGATTATGGCTATCACCGGACCTGTGATCGTGATGCTAAAAGGTACATGGTTTACATTAATGTAATTCACCTGTCCATGTAATTGGATTGATTTCACCATTGCGAGTTATGAACTAAGTGCTAGATAATTATGTTGAAACCAATCATCCATTAATTCATTAGGCTTGGTAGTCTGCCTCTTTTATTTACAGCGGTGTGCGTAGCTCATTGTTTGGATTATTTCTGGAGTAAAATATTGATTGTGCTATATGATTCCAGACAACATCATAATTGTTGACTAAATGGACAAACCATTTCACTTGATGAATTAGAGGGTCGTGGACGTAGGCCATTTTTCTGATGTATAACTGTATGGATTCCACTGTCAAGTTTTGGTTAGAATTTTGCCATGTTTATGGATACATGCAAGATGCAATCATGCTTCTTTTTTTCTATGAGATGTTAAGGGAAATTTTTCTTTAGCACTTCGTTATATAGCCTGTTATTAAACCTACTATGCTGGTTTATGTACTGAATACATTGACTTAACATAAACGTCCAAATTTGTACGCTTATCTTTAAGTCTTCCCTTTAATGCTTCCATACACAGTCATGCTAAACACTAAGTTATTCTGAAGCTATTCTTCTTTAGTTCCAAGTAAGGGTTTTTTGTTCTCCTCCTCTGCTTCTTCTTGGTCCTCTTTCGTCAAAAAATGGGCAAGACATCAGAGGTGTAGCGACTACGGTAGTTGATGTATGAATTCCGCCTTGACCGCTGAGAAGCTACTACTCTTTTTTCTGGTCTAGGGAAAGATTCCGGATTTTTGCTTTCTTCCTTTGATTCTTATATTTTGCTTTTTGAACTGCCAAAATGTTATAAACTTTGTATGTAAAAAATTATTTTAAGTATGCAATGACGTCATTCTCATTTTGACTAAAACAATATAGAGCTAGATATGTCTGTATCTTAGGGAGAAGTACTTCCTCAAGGTTGAGCATTTTTTTTTCTGTTTAGTTTTAAAGGCATTCAGAGGAATTTATTCGTGGGTGCCTTCATAAGTCCGTCCGTCTGAGTGAATGGAGACAAGTACTCCAAATATAGTATAGCAGGGTTGACTGACTTCACGAATGAGTTCCAAGTTTTTTAAAAAAGAGTTTGAGCTTGTATAGTCCGACCATCAAGTTGTGGTATCTAGGTATCCGCACGTATTTTGCAAGAATCATACCATTGCGAAACATTTCATTTAGTCTTGATTTTGATTTGTCAATTTAGAGAATGACAGTTGTTCTTGAATTCTTCAGAACTCATAAAATGTTTTTTCCAAGAATTCACTCCAGCTTCAGCGCACTTCTCTACTATATTGTGTCGTTCTAGGTTGAATAACTCCCTGTTTTCCATTGTGGACTAGCTTTCTTTCGAGAGATATGATCAAAATAATAATTGATTCGGTGGTGTAGTGCATAGTGTCAACCTTTTGTTGGATGCGCTGGAGAAAGAGATAGCTGGTCATCAACGGTTGTACCAAATGCAGAGGAAAGAGTGTTCTTATTGGGGTATTATCAGTATTAAGTGTTTTCTGATGTTCAATCAATTTATTAGTTTCGAACATTAGTTACCTGAGATAACCTGGCATGTTAGAGTTTTCTCTCTTTGTTGATACAGTACACATCCTATATGGTTTGGATTACCTCCAAAATAAACGTATAACCGTTTTCTCTATAGTTGACAGGAAATGTGCAAGCATCACTTTGTTTTTCCGTTATTGCATATATGATTTGAATAAGTTTACATTTCTCTGGTTATATGAAATTGAGTTTAAATCTTACTTAATTCATGATGAATCATTTTGCGTGTGCATTATGGGTTATTGTGTTAGCCCTTAGCAACGCACGGGCATTTTACTATAAATATATTCTGCCTTAAGGGAGACACAAGGAACAACAAATCGTGAGAACTTGATTCATTGATTGTGGGAAGATGTTTAGCAGGGTGGTCGTAACTCCAGTCCATAGGAGTTCATCAGGTTTGAGCGATGTTCCCGTCGATAACGAGGTGTCTATGATAACTTCGTCAAACTTAAAACCTGATCCGTCGGCTCAGTCTCTCGGAGATGCACATAGAGGTAGGTTGTGCGTGCGTATATTTATAGTGGTGAGTGCATGCGAGTGTATATGAGTGTTTGTATTGTGTTGTGTTTCAAAAAACAAAGAACAACATATCATGCCATCTCAAATTAAAACGACTATTTCGCCTCAAATGAGACATAAAGAATGTCAAACCTGAGATTCATTCTCTAAATGGTTATTTTTTTTCTTCACGTGAGAAAATTGCTCATGATGTTAAATTCTCGAATACTATAATTAAGAATAGCCCGCCTTAAAGTTCAACATCTTATTTTTCATAAAAGAAATGTGAAACCACTCACATACAGAAAACTTCAAAACCACCATTGATTAGAAAAGGGGGGGAATTGAACCCTCAACTATGTCCTAACCCGTTCTGTCTAACTCGTGTCTCAAATACTAGAAAAAATAAACAACAGCTTGCATCAAATATCAATTACCACAAATTCCTATTTTATACGGTCTCTGGTTTAGTTCAGTTGATCAGGCGCAAGTTATAGCTTACGGTACTAAGAGGAACAGTTTTGATGCTAGCTTATCTTTGCGAGATCGTGACCCTTTATGTTTATAAATTTTAAAAACATGCAAATTTAATCTGTAAATATCAAAACTTCACATATTGTGTTCTCTGAGACCATTGCAGTGATGTGATTATTGGCCGAGCTCCATACCAAAGCTGGCGGCGGCGTCCCTGTGCATGTCCTACGAGCACGACCTGGCGTGGGAGAGGAACTTCAAGGTGACAGCGATGTTCCGTACGTCCAAGGCCGTGGACGTCGTGACGGTCGGGGCCAGCTGCGTGGAGGTGGAGCTCCTGCTGCCGCCCCAGTTCGGCGCCTCCTGTGTTGCGGCCATGAAGGAGCTCGTCGCCGGGATGGCCTCCCGCGGAAGAAACTCTCGCACTGCATCCGTCATGTACACGTCTTTCATCCTCGCTGTCCAAGACTCTGTCACGACTCAATTTTAGTCACGACTGGACCTCACTGAGGCGCTCAAGGTGAAGAGGTGGAGGGACGAGCGCCAAAGGGATACTCAAGACAGTCACACGCTCACACTCAAGCCCAGAGGTGAACATAGCCTTCTACTCCCTCCAATCTAAAATAGACGAGCGAATATATATAGACTTTGTAACATGACTAGATACATCTATCTATTTTTGTACAAGTGCAAGTTATCTATGAAACGGAGGGAATACCTGCAGCAAATTAGATTAGTCTAGGTTGACAGTGATCTCTACTATATAATATGGCTTAAGGTGAGGCGTCGTACGTCCTATCCGTTTTTCAATTTAGTCCCTGTCAAATATAGAAACCAACCCGCAGTTCTTTTTTAGTCGTATACCTTTCACTTTGCGAAAACACCCTTTACCTCATGATCCGATGCATCCCGCGTCGGCGGTGCTCCGTCCTCCCCTGCATCCCGCGTCCACGGCGCTACCTCCTCCCCTGCATCCCAGGCCTACATCCCGCGGCGGCGCTACCTCCTCCCCTGCATCCTAGGGATCCAGCGGCTGTTGGCCTCTCCCCTGCACAACAACTGCCCTCCAGGTCCTCTCCGGCTGTATCCCCAACGCGGCCGCCCTCCCCCTTCCACGGACAGCACCGGCGCGCCCCACCCCGACTGTTAACCGGCGTGCCGGCTCCGCCTCGCACCTGAGTGTTCTCAGACACCACCACCTTCCCGAGTTGTGCCGCCTTTGAGCTCGTCCTTGGCTGCGTCATCATGGAGGACAAGGACCTCGAATTCGTGCTGGCCGTGAGTCCCATCTTGGAGATGCGCACGGTCGTCAGAAACCATTCTGGAGGGGGCCGCCCTGGTGGATGCCCCACGCCTGGAGAGACTCTTCGTCTGGAGAAGTTGGAGCAAGCAGTGTCGCGTGACCAAATTGACGTCGACACCGTCTGCCGTTGGTCGCCGACACCCTCAAGCCCCGCGCCGTCCTCCTCGTCGGTGCCCCCGGTGAGTTCTCAACTCTAATCTCTGAACCAAAGGGGCGTGCGTGTGTATGGATTTGGGCTTCCGCCTAGCTACTGCTACAAGTACTCGATTCAGATCGTATCTCGATCCGGCCCTCACCCTGACCATCCTAACCACAGTAAGCTAAGCAAACCAAAGTAGACCAGCGGCCGCACCAAACTGTACTCCATCCTGACCATAGTAAGAGAAGAATTTGTCTTCAGTAGTTATTTATTTCTTGGTCTAGATTGGCCAGCCCATAAGCTGCTTATTTGGGGATACCTGAAAGCACACGCTGCAGATTGATAAGACTAGGGAAATGCCCGTTGGGGAAAAAATAGTAGATGCGACGCAGAGAGCACTAGAGCCGGAAATTGTAAAATCACAAACATAGCGACTACGCAGGTCATAAGATTTTTTTTTTAAGACAACGAATTTACTCGCGTGATGTCAACACTAAAACATAAATCTGAAGAGAACCAGGAAATCAATCTTCAGGTAGGAGCAGAACCTTTACAAGCAGCCGTGCTTCATGGAGCAAGTCACCAGTCAAAGGGTGATGCAGATACAAGATCAACCAAGTGTCTGTCTAAAGAGTAGGAGAAGCCGCACAATAAAGAGTAGGAGAGGATGCACTACAAAAATTGTAATCACAAAACTTGAACAAGGAAGAATTTAAAAGCAATCTGTATGGTGGGAATGGTGGTGCATCAGCTCTTGTGTGGAAAAAGAGCCGAAATTTATAATAGGTGTCAAATGTGATTTAAAATGGATGCGAGTGAGGAATCACGATTGCGTTTGTCACCTTCAAGATTCAGTTTCATTAGTTCCATCCGGTTTGTTTATAGAATTAAATTTGTTAAAAAGATGATGGTCCCATGTGAGACAAAATCGGTTGTCAATTTCATCATCTTCATAATGTTATGAAAAAAATGAGATATACATTATTCAAATAGCATGTGTATGTTATGAAAAGTTACATAACAAACTAACTCTATAACAATATTTGGATAGATTGGATAGATAGTGACCTTACTCTTACAATATTTGGATGAGCCTAGAGATCGAGTTATGTGACCCTCATTGTGCCACAAATCGGCGGTTTCATCACGGCTGGCTTGTGCGGAAGAGATATCTCGCATCCAGGCCTTGGCGGCCTCGCGGGGGTCAGTTCTCACTTTCTCCATGCCCGACCGTCGTCTGCCCCCGATGCGTTGTGCGCCTTCAGGGGGAAGTATGTTTTTGTTTGGAATATGTTCCTCTACACCGCTCACTCTTTTTGCAAAGATTGCCATGTAAATGTGTGGTGTAAACAGGGACCTGGGTGTACCTGAGAGCGGAGGAGTAATTGGTTTCAATAGCTTAGTTCTCAAGACAACCCGATCTGTACTTAGGACAATGTTCTAAGCTAAATAGCAGGAATTACGCCCATCCAGATCCATTAACAACATGAAAATGCAGTCTAAAGCTCTTTTTGTACCTTAATCAGTTTATGTAGGAGATTCATATGGTTGGTCTGAAAATAGAATTGTTTTGTATGCAAATTTTGCCTATGCTTACAACACTCTATTAATTTTGCAAAAAGAAGTTGCTAGATTGGAGAGTGAGTTGCGACACCCAGTTTCCGGTTCCAGCCTGGAAGCACAAGTGAAGGAAAAAAGACAACAAAATCAGAAAGGTGAGTCTTACTTCTGATCTACTGTTTGTCTCCCTGCTCTTTCATTACAGTTCATATATTATGACCACTCAAATTTTTGTGCATGAACATTCATTTTTGTACATTGAGCATAGGTATACTCACATAAAAAAGAAATAAACCCGCTTTCATAGATAAACTCGCTTTCTTTCTATATATTTATAATATTTCATGCCTTTTACATATGGAAAAAGAAATAAAAGAACTGAAGTCACAACGTGATCTGGCTCAGTCTAGGAGGAAGAATTTGCTGCAAGTTGTTGGCGACCGTGACCCAAAGCACCAGTTATATTCACAGTACTTCTGGTTATTACGTATTAGCCTTGCTTCAGGATGAATATGTTATTTTGTTTTCTCTGCAAGTTTAGGTATCAGAAAAGTGTTCAGTCAGAAGTCCTCGATCTGTTGGAATGCCTCCAAGCATGAGCAGAGATAAAAGTTCTCAGATCTCTCATGATGATTCTCATTACAAGGAAGTGCTATGTATTCAGACCAATGGAACTGAAGGAAACGAATGTTTGTCTTTATCAGCTGGTGAAAGTACAAGCCCACGAGGTTCAAACAGGAATTCTTGCATGTTTGGTAATGATTTAAATGCTTCGGTGAATTAAAGGTTCCTTGGTGATACCCCTATTACATTGGAGCAACATTTAGAGATCATCAGAAGGCCCTTTATCACTAATGATCTAGGATCTTCAACAGGCAACGCATCAAGCTGTCGAGTAATTGGTACAAGCAGGAGTTGTAAATCACTAACAAGGTCTACCTTACTTGATGATCTAGAGCGGTGGAGGATTGCACACCAGTAAATAGAAGTTTGGTGAACTTTTCAGGAAGACCCGACGAGTATCATAGAAGAGGATCTGCATTAAACTATGATGCTGGGAGTGAGACTCTTTCAAAGGCAGGATCCATGCTCAGCAAAGAAAATATAGATTTATTTTGCTGATCATTATACGGGTTCTTCACCACATAAGCCGTTGAAGACATTTGAGTTTTTTATGTGTCGCATGGTGACGATAGCGGTACCGACGATAAATATAGTATCAATTATACCAAAAGTTCTTTCAAACAGATAAAAAAGGTTAGTCTTATATTTAAACATTTTCCTTCATGTCTACGGTGGACAAAAGTATGATATCTATTATGCTTTTTTGGCTTTTTTCCTTCTTTCTATTTACATCATTTATGTGTGGAAGAGAACTAATTAAATGCTTTATTTCGTTTTTTTAATAGGGGTAAGGGGTGTGTATGATATATTTTTTCTCCCGTTGCAACAGACAAAATTCCAAATCCAAAAGTAAGCTTAAGTCACACATTTAGCATTAAGTATTCCATTGTTAATAGGGGTCAATTGTTATGTTTTTTTGCTTATTGTTAAGACATTTTGAATATATTAAATCTCTTTACTTGTTTGATGATATATATGTGGACATGTCAAAGTCACATTAGATATGAACAAAAAGGTATTTGCCTAATATTGTTACATGATAGTGGTGATTTGTACCAGAGGTGCCATAGCTTTTGCCATTAGAGTGTTACCCTATATCAAATAAAAATAAGGAGAAAAGATGAATTTATTCTTACAATATTTCAGTGAGACTATGAGAGTTATTTGCTGTGACAAACGAATTATTTAATTTTTATCACCCGTGTATTTTACTAGTATCATTTAGTTTGACAAGAATAAGAAAGTTTAATAAGAACAGAAAAACCAGGTCACCACCAACCAACCCCAACCCGTTATTGATCAGCAGGCACCAACGACCAACCCCGGCACATCTCCACCTGCGCCACCAGCTCCCCATCCCCTCGCCGAGCTCCAGGAACTCCCACCACCCGTTGCTATCTCAGGATGGCCTCCGCCGCCACCGCCGTCCGCTTCCACACTGCCGCTGCGCGGCGCGCCGCCCCGCGCCGGGCGGCGCGCTTCGCCGTGCGCGCGGATGCCGCGAAGACGGCGACGGCACTGACGCAGGACGACCTCAAGCGGCTCGCGGCGGTGCGCGCGGTCGAGCAGGTGGAGAGCGGGATGGTGCTGGGGCTCGGGACGGGGTCCACGGCCGCCTTCGCCGTCGCCGAGATCGGCGCGCTCCTCGCCAACGGCAAGCTCTCAGGCATCGTCGGCGTGCCCACCTCCAAGCGTACATACGAGCAGGCCTTGGCGCTCGGGATCCCTCTCTCCACGCTCGACGACCACCCCGTCATCGACCTCGCCATCGACGGCGCCGATGAGGTCAGCCAGCCCTCTTGCATAGTTGCTTCTTTAACTCTATATGCAGAAATCCTGCATTGTTTCCACTTTGCAGGGACACTTCTATCCTATTAGCTTATAATAGGGAGCATCAATAACTTCATCATTTTAGTTCTGAGGATTCATAGGTAGCTTTGTAGCGAGATTTGGTTTATCCCCTTTTGCTTTCAAACAACCATTTCTGACTACGTACGTTTCATTTTTTTTGTACTGTAACAGGTTGACCCAGACCTTAACCTTGTGAAAGGCCGGGGTGGAGCCCTTCTCCGGGAGAAGATGGTCGAGGCTGCATCAGGCAGGTTCGTCGTCGTTGTTGACGAGACGAAACTAGTTACTGGCCTAGGAGGGAGCGGTCTAGCCATGCCAGTGGAGGTTGTGCAGTTCTGCTGGAAGTACAATCTAGTAAGGCTGCAGGGTCTGTTCAATGAAGAAGGAGTGGAGGCAAAACTGAGATTGAACGAGGATGGCAAGCCCTATGTTACTGACAACTCGAACTATATTGTTGATTTGTACTTCAAGACGCCAATCAAAGACGCGTTGGGCGCGGGGAAGGAGATCGCCGCTTTGGAGGGAGTTGTGGAGCATGGATTGTTCTTGAACATGGCAAGCTCAGTGATCATTGCTGGATCGGATGGTGTCAGTGTCAAAACAAAGTGAGTTTTTTGTCGTCAGCTGTTGTTGCTGTGTTCAACTTATGATTTTCAGTGAAAAAAAAATTATCTGTGTAATAGGAGGAAATAATATTCTTCAATAAATATATATTATTACTCATTTCTTGGGTCTCAGTTTGTTTGGGGCCTGGAAGAAAAAGTGCCACTTTAACTGGTTGCCATCTTTCTGGTTGTATAAGTTTTCTCTCAACGATATAATCTTCTTGGGCGACAATCATCTTCTCGAACAAAGTTTTTGAATAAACTAGGGTGCCTGCATGTATATCAGATAATTCAGAATACAGCTCACCACACAAATTGTTGGTTATGTGCATCGGGCAGTTGAGGCCTATTAGCGTACTACAACCCAAATTAAGTAATTAACACATTTAAAGGTCATTCAAATTATCAAAAGAAATGGCATTTGATATTACATGCATTTACCATATAACAGGATTACAATTCCAAGTTCACCCGTATTTTGTTGCACTGCTAATCTTCCACCTTCAGAAACGTGCTCCTGTGTCTCCATGTTATGCTTGCAGAAACAGTAGTTGACACAAAACTCATCATTCGAGTGTTGTGAAACATGAGTGTGAAAGGGATGTGTTGGTACTTTTGACTTTGACAACATAATTTCATGTGCTGATCATTCAGGAGTATACCTCAACCCAACTGCAAATGGTCAACTCCTTAGTTTATCACTCATATGTTATATCAGCATAAATTGTCTCGTTATAGAAATGATTGGAAACTGGAAATAGTGGAGGATTTCCTTCTCAGGAAAGCAGAATAGTAAAAATAAAGCAGGGATTTAATGCATATGTTAGAAGCGACTGTTATTATTGTTTTGGAAAGGAAAATTCTGCTTCCTGTCCATTTGATCTTGCAAGATAGCAAGGGGACACATTAAAGCAGTCTTTCCCCTATAGAAATACAAAAAATAAGAAAAGCTGATCCACAACTTTATCCAGATGTCAACAAAATCTTCAGGAAAAAACATTGAGATACATTGAAGAATTGATTTTCTCGTCACCAAAGTTTTGTAAACAAAATCTTTTGACTTCTCAATTTATTTGTATCGTGATCTACACCTTATTTTTCCGCGGAGTTCCCCTATACTAATTTGTATCGTGATCTACACCTTGCAAGTGTGGCTACAATTGAGAAAAATATCTTGAACTGGTAAATTTGTTTTGATGTCATCACCTGACTGAGAATTAAGTTAATTCTCCATGACAGAAATAGTCACACCCTATTGATAAATATTCATTGATTTGTAGTTAAGTGCCTTATATTAAGAAATGTTAATTGTTTTAAACTTGATCATTTTTTTGAGAATTTCTTTATCAAAAAACTAACGTAAAGTCTTTGGGAGCAGTAGATTCTTTTTAGAAAAAAAATCTGTATCTGAACTATGATTGTGACTACATAAATTTAATTCTCTGGGAATGGAAATTGCTACAAGTTGTTCTGCCATATTTGTATGTTAGATTCTCAAGCAAGTAAATTAGTGAAAATATAATATATCTTTTTTTTGAAAATATAGTAGATCTTTGATCTACCTGTTATAAGCATTTATATTACTCCCTCCGTCCACAAATAAGTGTCACAAGTTTGTTAAAAAGAAGATGTATCTAGACATAAATCATGTATTTATGGACGGAGGGGAGTACTATTTCGGAGAGGAAAATTATGCTGCTTGTCCATGTGATCTTCTAAGACAGCAGGGCAACAGTGAAGCAATCTTTTCACAGTAGAAGTACAAAAACAAGAACAGCTGAATCACAATTTTATTCGGATACTGGCAAAATCTTCAGATAAATTATACCATCAAAATGCATCAAAGAATTGTGTTTTTCCTGTCAAAATGTCAGCACAGTTCTCAGTTTCTAATCCCAAGATCATTTCAGTTCAGAAAATGAATTAGTACTCCACAATGACTAGTTGGGGGAAGAGTGGGGATGATACACAATAAAACTGTACAGGGTAGACTGAAGCTAATAAGATGCAAATTTATTGCGAGTTTATGTTTGCATTTAGAAGACTCTACTTATAATCCCGTTTCTTTGAAACTCTTTGACAACCATATGGCTGTCTCTCTTGGAGATGCCTTCCCGGGTCCAAAAGGCTTCAGCAAAATCCCCAGCTCCTGAAATCTCTCCTGTTGTAGCAACTGGGCGCTGAACTCAAGCAAGCCCTCGAGAGCCTCAGCTCTCTGCCGGTAGGATGTTGTGTCGAACCTCGTCTGCCTCCAGTCGGATGACCTTCCGAGTGGATTATTGTCGATACTGAGCAGATTCAGATCAGGAGTACTGCTGTGGCTTTCGCTGTCGCTCCGGAGCACTTGAAAAGTGCATTTGTCTTTGGTGATCGATTGGTCATCAATAGATGGTGTCAAGAACTTCATGATGGGACGTGATGGATCTTCAGAGGATGTCAGTGGGAATTCAGCAATTCTGTCGATTCGAGGAGTATTAACTGAAACATCAGGGGACTTCAGTCTGCTGAGAATGTCGGCACCCCGCCTCTTTTCAGGAATTTTGAACATGTGTGGAGAGAGTGATGCTCGCCGTGTAGCTTGTCCTGTCTGGTCCGGTGAAGACCTTGATGGGGGAGGCTGCTTGTGTCAAAACTACACAAGGTTAAAACCTTGTATCCATAATATGTTATCAAGTACACATAATGCTTCTCACACACACTTAACAAGTGAATGAAAGAAAGTCTAAACATGGGCTTGCAAAGGCAGCCGAAAGTAACATGTGGACAAGATGTGGGGTTTTCTGCAATGGGCAATAAAATGGCACTTACATTTGAGGGACTAAAGGTTGGTGATACATCTCGAATGAAAATTAGTGACGCATTTGTTACGTTATTAGTGATAGCCACTTTCTAAGCGGTAACAAAATGTGCAGTGAACTATGAGCAATGGCTACAAACAAGGTTTTAACATTTTGTACAGACAGATACTACATACCTCCTCTTTATGAGCTGTTCTAGCATGAAATGTCTTTGCAGGTTCTAACCGTCTCCTAGGAGTCGATGATGCCCTTCGTGGAGTGGGTGCCGGTGATCTTGTTACTTTCGAATACTTATCATGTATCGCTTCTTCGACAACTTTCTTCGTGATCTGGACTGATAACTGATCCATTTGTTGATTATGAAATTCCGGAGAATCTTTTGTTATTCTGGTAGATTCAGGAGGGCCATGGTTAGCAATGGCATTGTCAATTTCCACAATCCTGTGTACTTTAAATGAATGGCTCTTAATATATTGGGGTTTCCAACTGTCTTCATCATCAGAACATGCAGTCTTGTTTGTATCATGTCTTGTAGGAAGTTTAGCTGGGAATATATTGCGAGTAGGACTCGATTTTGACTGGACTCCCAACACATAGGGCTGAAGGTGCGGATGGTTGAGCAGATCCGCAGCCTGAAAATCATATCAATATGTCATATCAATATGAGGCAATGGGATGTACAAATGAGTGCAGAAACTATGATTATGTTCACCACCAAAAATCATGCGTATGCTCTAAGAGAATAACACATACACTTGGCCTGTGATCTGGACTCCTACGCAGCATGCTTTTGATGAGTCCCCTACTGCATGACAGAAGATAAATACATCATAAAATTCAGATATCATGAATGGCTCACAAGGACTACATACAAGTTAATGTGTCTTACAGTGCACCCGAATACATAGTCGGTAGAGGAGCGACAACAGACTTGTTTATCTTGTTTATCAGTGTCTGCATATCCTGTTAGCAAAAAAAATACAATTTGAGATTCAATTTTTGGTGAAACGGCATAGGTTTGCAACATGCAAGGAGCTACAACTAACAGAGCATGTCAGCGTAGTACTTACAAATGCTTTGAATGCATGCTTCAGTGCAGCCATCTCATAGATGCAACAGCCTGGAAATTGCAGATGTTTAGCCAAGAAAACAGTGCAAAATTCAGATCAAGACACACAACTGAATATTACACTTACCTAGCGACCATATGTCTGACTTGGAACCATATGGAATATCAGCAAGAAGTTCAGGGCACATATAGCTGGGAGTTCCTACAACCTTTAGAAGAAACACAATTATCAAAATCATACACAACTTAGAAAGAGAATCGCCTAAGAGTTGAGCAAGAATAACTTACTGATGAAGCCAAATCATCAGAGGTCAATACTTTAGCCAGCCCAAAATCACCTGTTTCAGAAAACATATTCCAAACAAAAGATACTACCATCAGTACATTCAAGTACTTCATAGTGCTAGTATTTTTCCTAATCATGTTAACACAGCATACTTACCGAGCCGTATATTTTGGTCCTTCGTTAGAAATATATTTGAACACTGGAACAAGAATACAAAATACATGGTGAGTAACGGGCTATGCTAGACTCCATGTTCAGTAGCACACAAATAAAGGTTATGGATGTAACAACCTTCACATCGCGATGAAGGATATGATTAGCATGCAAGTAATCAAGTGCCATTAGGAGCTGCACAAGCCACACACAGAGTTTCTGCTTGCAGATAAATGAACACAGCAAGGGGTTAAAAGTCAGCAAGCAGGATTTACAACTACCGAACAACACAATTACAGAGTAAATAACTACCTCTTCCGAGAAATGGGTACCGTTAGCCTTCTTAATGGTCTCCAACCTGCACAATGAAACAACAATAATTTCATTATAGATTCCAAATAACAATTCAGAGCTTACGTCACAAGCCACATACATGTCTCCTCCCTCGCAGTAACCGATCACGATACATACGTAGCACCCCTGATAACATCAACAAAAGCATTCATTTAAGGGATTTGTTTTTGAATGGTTCATTTAAGGGATTGGTGGCCATATAAATCTTTCAATAGGACCACTGAAGTACGCTGGGAGGGACAATAA
The DNA here is from genome assembly GCA_026929855.1 of Poa annua. Taxonomy (NCBI): domain Eukaryota; kingdom Viridiplantae; phylum Streptophyta; class Magnoliopsida; order Poales; family Poaceae; genus Poa; species Poa annua. The sequence continues at coordinate 182,175,495 of CM049426.1, forward strand.
CAAAGATTGCTCGCATGGACCCTGCTAATATGCACGGATAGGAGAAGGGATGGGACCATGCTCACCTTCTCTACCCAAGAGTCTTTGTATTCCACAATGTAAGGGCACCTTACTTTTGCAATGAGCTCCATCTGCATGGACACAAAATGGTTAGTTTCATCGTGCATTCGTCAAAAGGTCAAACCATCTTTTAGCAAACAATCTAGCTTGAATACTGATATGTCACGTGACACAGGATAGAGGCTGTTAAGGAGACCTCCTGGTGTGCTGATCGGCGGCACCTAACGGTCTGACGTGCAAGCCGGATCTTCTTCAAGACATACCTGAGACAAGCCATGCTTCAGATACCAGTGACATAAACCCATGTTGCAGAGAGCAATCCATCCATCCATTCATAAAACAAGGATGAACATGACAGGAACTGCACTGACCTCTTCTTTTCAACCTTGTGCCTCACCAAGAGTGCAGAGCCAAACGAGCCCTTCCCAATCTGCTCCAAGACCTCATACTGATCCATCTCACTGTGATATGATTCAGGCCAGAAATATTTGCTTCCCTGCAAAGAAACAGATAGCCGTGAAGGAGAGCTGCAAGAACTGTACAAATATGTCCCGTCTCTCTCCCCCAACCCACCCCCGTGCGGCGGCGCTCCGCGCCGCACCGGGGTGTCCCCTGCTGGCGCCTCCCGACTCCTCCCCGAGCGCGTCTCCACCCGCCGCCGCAGCCGGACGCAGCCCGTGTGCTATGGTGGCGGCGGCGGAGCTCCTCGGCCTCCACGGAGGCGCAGCGGCGGCGCCCGCTCCAGGCTCCGGCCTTCTGGACGGCAGTGGTGCAGGCGACAGAGGCGATCTGCGGCCCTCGGTGGTCTGGCCTGGACGAAGGGGAGCAGGTCGGGTGGACTTTGTTCGGGCCTTCTTGCATCTCGACGATCTCGGTCGGCAGCCGAGCTCTCCGGGGTCACCCTGCATCATGAGGAAACCTTGCCGGTGGTGGTCTTCCCTTTCGCCGGAGGAGATCGGCCAAGGCGTGGGCTCTTCTTCGGGTAGATCGACGACATGTGGGGCGGGCTGGCCGGTGAGAACCGGGCTCCGTTTTTGGAGCCGACGATGGTGACGTTCTCGGGCGTCATCTCCTTGTTGAAGGCATCGTTGCTTCCGTCCTCAACCGTTTTGTTCCGGGGGTAACCCTAGATCTGGTTTTCTAGATCGGACGATGGCGTCACCAATGGTGTCATTCACCCTCTTGAGGGCATCGTTTTTGGAACCTCCAGGTACCTGGAGGGGTCAGCTGGCGGAGCGATTGTCATCAACCATGTCGATGTCGGCGTGTCTTGGCGGCGTGGCGCTGCGGGGTCTCGATTTCGGGTCGATGGACTTACGCTTGGTGGCGCTGTCTGGCATCGTGGCGACGCCGACGGTAGACCGGATTTGTGAGGTCATGGTGTTGATCCTTTCTGAAGATGGGTTCGTGGAAGACGGCGGCAGCGACTAAAGCGTACATGTCGGTGTGTGTTGAGGGTTTAGCTGAACTGGTACTCCAGTTTTAGATGATGTGTTGGTGTTAGTCACCCCCATCATAGTGGTAGTGACCCTTATTGTCGGTTGATTTCAGTTTATTTCATCATTGTACTTTGTAAATCTGGTTGAAATTAATAAGTGCGTATGGCTGTGTGCATCACTCGATGCAGAGGCCGGGGAATCGCACCCTCCTTTTCTAAAAAAAAATGTCCCGTTCATCCCCAAATTCCCAAATTCAAAGTGCTTTTAAATTCTAATATGAAGGCGCAGTGGCAATGGATTGTTCCAGCAACTCTCGTTCTTAAATCCCCATCTTTTCAGCAATCAGGAAAAACAGGAAGCTTTGAATGGAAATTCCTTCTAACCCATGCAATTCCCCATTATTGTTTTTTCCAAAATGGAGATTGGAGAGAGCATCGCTTCGTTGCCTTTGCAGATTCTTTGAAAAGAACAGGTGATGAGCAATGGTAAGAAAACTAAAGGAGACAAATACAGAAAATTCCGAACAGATTGGAGTGATTGTAACGGAGCAAGCAGAAGACGAATTCGATTCTCGAAAAGCCCGAATCCAAACTGATGCATGCGAAGAAAATATTTACCTCGACTGCAATCGATGAACAAGGCCGTGCTCTTCCTCAATCCTCACCTCACCAGCCTTCCATTTTTAGAGAGAGAAAGTCTGTGCACTCTGCTTACGGAGGGGTGGCTGGCCGTGCTCGCGAGAGGTTTTCAAAGTTTTGAAAGTGCGTAAGAGAGAGACAGAGAGATGGTGGTGGGGGGCACATACACACGCGCGCGTACTGTTCATGGGCAGAGGAGAGACAGAGAGATTTGACTAAGATTTTATTTGCTTAATGCTCCTCCATGTACCGAGCATTCTTTATAGTAGGCTTATTCGTATATGCGCAGCTACCACAGCCGCAAGATGTGCTTGCGGGAGACAGGTGATCTCATACTCAGGCGAATCCTCTACAGGGAAGGCCAACACAAGCTGTCACCCATTTGAAAAGGCCCCTAAAGGGTCACCACATCGCCAAGCCTAGCGCGGCTCGCCTCGAAACTCAAGACGGCATCCCCGTTAAGAATCCGTGGAACATCATGCACCTACGCAACTTCTACCCGTGATCATTGTCACGCCCGTGATCATTGTCACGTCAAGACATCTAGTGGAAGACGCAGCTTACGGCTCAACCTCCAAGCATTTTTTTTCTTCAGAAGGATAAAAAGCAAACGTGATGATTGTCACGCCCGTGATCATTGTCGCGTCAAGACATCTGACGGAAGAGGCAGCTCACGGCTTAACCTCCAAGCATTTTTTGTCTCTAGAGGTTAAAAGCTCACGGCTTAAACCTCCAAGCTCTAAAGGCTTCTCTCAAGGGTAAAACCCTCCGAGCTCTCTATGTAACGAGCCACCTCAGGTCGTAGAGAGTCTCTGCCACTAATGGGTGGTCCCCATGCCTCGACATGGTCAAAACATTAACTTGGCAACTCCAAGCATAATGAGACAATTTCGTTCCTACGTGAACTTTGCGCTAAGGCGCCGCTGTATAATATTTGGTGGTGAGTTTTATTTCCGTATTATTTTCTTCAAATGTGCGCTTATATCTCTCGACATGCGCACCTCACGAGCGGGGACTGAGTACGGTGCCAGTGCCTCAAATGACACACCAGCAGCACTGCAAAATCCAAGGATCCGAGCTCTGGCTGGAGGGCAAGCTCCCACAAACACGCCATCTCTACAAAGGACCTTGGTACTTACTCTCCTCGCGAGGAACGCTTGAGGGGACCTATAAGCGCGCACGAGTCCCCAGCACCGTGTACAAGCGTTTGGTTTCGCCCCTCTAACATTTACAGGGAAGAAACGTCCCTACAAGCCTGAGGAGGCAACAGGGAAAAACCCCTAGAGAGGACCTCCTCGCCAGGCAAAATCCTCTACAGGGCGAAAGTCTCGAGAAGCTAAGTCTCGCACCCATGCCTTGAGAGCCTTTTTCCTCCGCAGGCGCACGCTTGTCACTCGAGCGATTTCTCTTTTCCTTGAACTTCATGGACTACTCGTACGTCTAAGGGGGGCGCCTTAGCATCGCGACTCAGGGCTCTTACCTCCCCTAGGCTTAAACTCCCCCCAGCCTTGCTGATTCATTGCCTAGCATACCGAAGTGGCAGAGTCATGGCACGAAGAGACGGGTCCTAACGACGCAGAGAACCTATAGACATGAATATAAGACAAAAACGACCTCTCGAGGGGCATGCAACCTAAAAACAAATTGCAAACAAGAGAATATTACATGCCCAAAAGTTGCGTAGTGTTTAAGCATAAAATTGTTTCAGATACAAGCGCACACAGACGCAATAGTCAAGGCTCAGGAAGAATCCGTGCCGCCGCGCTCCTCCTCTACGGCACCCTCCTCCGTCTCGGCTGGCGCGGCCTCCTCCACACTCTCCTCCGCAGCGACCTCCGCGCGCTTGAAGCGGTTGCAGAAGGTGTCGACTTGCTTGCGAAGCGAGTTGGAAACCCGCCGCACGTCCTCGCCTTGACGAGCCTCAGTCACGGTGGAGAGATCGAAGCCCGGCGTAAGGAGCCGGAGGTTGGTGAAGAGGCGATCCACAACCACGCCCAGGAGCTGCCGGCTCTCGACCTCGATCACCTCGCGGAGATCAGCGACGGGGCGCTCGAGCACCGTGAATAGCTGGTCGAAGTATACCAGGTACATGGCTGCATCACCGTGGCCTCGAACCTCGGCGTGCGGCGCCTCCGTGCATAGCTGGGCTGCGAGCTCATTGCCCCTGGCCACCAGCGCCTGGAACATGCGCTCCCGCTGCTTCGTAAGCACACGAGCCGCCTGCGCTGTGTGAGCAGCCTCCGCCGCTTGCTCCACCGCGGGAGCCACCTGCTGCTCGTCCTTGACAAGGGCGTTAAGGTCCAGGATGGCCGCCCTGCGACCGTCCTCCGCCAGGCGATGAGCCTCTTTGGCGCGCTAACGGTGGGTCTCAAGCTTGGAGTTTGCCTTCTCGAGCTCCGCGATCCGCTGGGCATCAACAGCGTGCTTGGCCTTGAAGCGGTCTTCCTGCTTCTTGGCCTTGTCGCGGTACGCTTGGGTGGTGTTCTCCCTGAACGCCTTCTCACGCGCCACAAGAGCGTCATCTGCCTCCTTCTTCTTCTCGGTGTACCGGAAGAGCCCCACCGTAGGCTCCAAGCCCAAGTACGCCTCGCAGAGATAGGCGAAGACGGCGAGGATGAGGACGGAGTTGGGGTGGAGATGCAGCAGTTGAATTTGGTAGAAGGCCAGCACCGCCTCCAAGAATGGAGAGAACAGCGGCACCAACCCGGCGGAGACGCAATGCTAGAAGATAGGGAAAAAACCCTCGCGGGCGTTTTCCGTGCGCCGCAGCCTTAAGCGCGGTAGCGCCATGCTCATTGGTCCGGTCCGCCACCAGGTAGCGGACCTTGGCGAGCGCCTTGTCATTGACGCGCACACCGAGCAGCGATGTGCCGTGCGCAACCTCGGATGGCGCCGCCTGAGAAGAGGACCCACGGCCGCCTTGCCCTTGTTCTTGGCTGGACTCATGGGCGGAGTTTGGTGGGTCGCGGTGGCGAAAGGAGCTGGAGGCGAAAGGAGGTGAGATCGGTGGAAAGCAGAAGCGGGGAGCTCGAGGACGGCGGAGGCTTCTGCGAGAAGGAATGGAAACAGTAACGGCTCTCTGCCCCGGCGGCCAGACTTTATGTCTCTTCAAGGAGCAGTTATTGGGCGTGGTGGGACCTCCCACTAAGCGGGCCCCAGATCGTGCGCGGCCGTTACTCGTCTGAGCGACGCGTGGCTCGGGCCGGCCGGACACTTTGGGCCCACGACGCTCCGACTGCGCCCATGCGCTCAATCGCGCCCATCGCGTGCCCGGGGGCTACTTTCGGCCCAGTGAGGACTGGGGTGTGCAGAGCCTACTCCCCCTAGGCCTCGCACGCTGATAGATCAGACGACACGACTAAGGACCAAGACACCGCTTGGAGAGACCCTCGAGAGGCAACTCCTCTTGAGGGCCTGAAGAGGACATGCGCCTCAAGAGACTCTCCCGAAGCTCCACCCACCTGGAGAGAAGTCAAAAGGAGTTCCTCCGCATGTCGCCTTGGCCCCATGGAGAAGCTTCGCGGCCAAGGAAGTGTTGCAGGGCGCATATGGCCTCTGCAGCGGCCGCAGAGTGACGCGAGCACTCCAATTGCCATTCTGGTGATAAAGGAGTCAACAAAGTTGCGCCGCCTGCGCCAGAACAGCTGGGACTTTCCTCTATGGTGATAAAGCGGCTCGACGGCACAACGCTCCTGTCGGCCCAGTGGGAACTGGGGTATGGAGAGCCCACTCCCCCCAGGCCTCGCACGCTGGCCAGTCAGACGAAACGACTAAGGACCAGGCCTCGCCGCCTGACGGGACCCTCAAGAGGGAATTCCCCTCAAGGGTCTGAAGAGGAAACGAGGGCCTCAAGGGGGGCCCTCGCTTCAGGAGACCCTCACGAGGCGCTAGCACGCCTGGAGGGAAGTCAACAGAAATCCCCCCACAGGCCTCTCCAGGCCTTAGGGGAAACGTCGCGGCCAAGGAAGTACGGCGGGGCGCACATGGCCTCTGCCACGTCCACGTGGTGACGCAAGCGCCCCTTTTGCCGTTTTGGGGATAAAGGAATCAATAAAGTTGTGCCGCCTGCTACAGAGCTGTCAGGACCTTCCACTCCAGTGATAAAGCGGGTGGACGGCGCAACTCTCCAAAGAGAACGTCATCGCGGGCTCCATCTCAGAGACTACCTCCCCTGCAGAAGTACTACGCGGTCGGCTGCTGGTCGGCCACCGCGCCCACCTTTATCAGCAATGGACCGCGTCCATGGACGAACGGGCCGTGGTGGATTCCTGCTCCACCATGCCTCTGCCATGTGGGAACCACCTGGAAGGCCAAGCAGAAGGAGAGCGCCGAAGGCGCCTATAAAAGGGACAAGACTTCCATCGTAGCAGGGGTCGGCCTTTTTGCTTACCACAACACTTGTACACCCTAGCAATCCCAAGCAGGATAGCCTCTGGCTGGAGGAGGAAGAAGGTCATCGCTTCCCTCCCAGGCAAGAACTGCCTGAAGGGGGCCCTCGGCAACCTCTGCTGTACTGTAAACTCCATAATCCAATACAGACAAGCAGGAGTAGCGGTCTTACCTCCTCACGAGGGCCGTGAACCTGGGTACGGGCTGGTGTCTATCTTAGTCGTGGGTGCTTCGTCTTCAGGTTCAGTGAGCAGCGTCGCCGTGTCCCTCAAGGGTCTTGACCTCCGCGTTCAATCCCCTTCTCGAACTACACTTCAGGAAGTGACTACCCCCTATTCTAGGGAGTCATAACCCGACATTTGGCCCGCCAGGTAGGGGATTGAGGCGCGTCAAGGACCTTCGAGCCGCCTCCGCGCCATGGCGAACACCCGCGCTACCCGCGCCGCCCGCGTCAACCGACGCGCTCCTGAAGGAGCGCGCGCCCCGCCAGGCGCCACGGCTACTCGCGCACGACGGGGCCGACCCCGCCATGAAGAGCACGCTCCCTCGAGCCCTCATGCGGAGGAGCCCGAGCGCAACTCCGAGCACCAGGAGGACGCACAGTCGTCGCACTTGACGCGGCGCCTGAGCGGTTCCGGCCCAGGCAGGACGGACCCCGCGCCCTACACCGCGCTGCTAATGGCGCAGGAGCTTCTTCGCTACCAGCCCATCGCGGAGGCCCACGAACAGTGGCTGGAGCGCCTCAACCACCTCGTCGGCATCGCCACGACGCGCCCCGCTCCGTCGCAGTCCAACGTGCACCCCTCTCTCGCGGGCACTGTCGCAACAAACGCGCCTCCACCCCCGCCAGGACCTGCACCGGCTGCGACGCAGAGTGCTGCCTCGCGCACGTCCTTTCCGCACGATTGCCTAATCGTGTAGCGCACCGTGCCCGACGCTCGCGTGGGGATGGAGCTCCAGCGCAACCGCCCGAACAGGCTCGTGGAGGAGATCGGCCAAGCGGGCCAGCAGAACCGCGGTGCGCTGCAAAACGCGGTCGCCACGTACGCCACGGGCTGCATGGCGTTCACCCGCTCCCTGCGTCGTGTGGTCTGGCCCCCGGAGTTCAGGCCGGCTCTCCCTAAGGGCTACGACGGCTCCAGCAACCCCATCGAGTTCCTGCAGCTCTACACCACCTCCATCCAAGCTGTAGGTGGAGACGACTAGGTCATGGCCAACTGGTTCTCTCACGCGCTCCACGATTCTGCGTTGTCGTGGCTCCTGAACCTCCCCGAGGACTCCGTGAACTCTTGGGAGGAACTCTGCAAGAAGTTCGTCTCCAACTTCAAGGGAACATACGAGCACACCCTCACCCACAACGACCTGTGCGCTGTGGTGCAGAAGAAGGATGAGACGCTTCGCAAGTACATCCAGCGCTTCAGCCAAGTGCGCAACAAGATCCCGAACATCCCTGACACCCAAGTCATCGCCGCCTTCCGCGAGGGCGTCACGAACAGCAGGATGCTCGAGAAGCTGGGCATCCACGACAAGCTCACCTCTGTGGTAAAGCTGTTTGACCTGGCAGACAAGTGCGCCAAGGCTAAGGAGGGACTCCTCTTCGTCAAGATGTCCTCAAGAGGGGACGAGCACGCTGAGGGGTCCAGGAGCCAGAAGAAGAAGGAGGAGCCCAAACGCAAGGCCACCGCGGTTCTCGCGGCATAGCCTGGCGTGAAGGGCACCCGCAGGGACTCCTCTGAGCCTGGAGAGAGGAAAGATGACCACCGCCCATTCTGCATCTACCACAACAGGCGCGGTCACTCTACAGAATCTTGCTTCGACCTCAAAAGGTTGAGCAAGGAGCGCGAGCAAGCAGAAGGCAGTGGCGGCCGCGGTCGAGGCCGTTGCTACCGCGGGAGCGGGCGCAAGAGCGGCTATCAGAAGCCATCGGGCAACCAGTCCAATGCTGCGGAGAAAAACGGCAACCTCCCTGACGAGGAGGACGGTGGCTACCAAGCCCCAAGAGGCGCCATTGCCTACATCCTCGGAGGGGCATTGGCGCCAAAGTCGAACAATCAGTTCAAGCAGTTAGCCCGCGAGCTCAACGCCGCCCTCCCAAGCTCTGAGATCTCCAGATCCCTCAAGTGGTCGCAGTACACCATCTCCTTCGACGGTCAGGACCACCCCAAATCCACCAAGGCTGTTGGAACCCTCCTGCTGGTCTGCAGCCCCACCATCGACAACGTTGCTGTCTCCAAGACACTCATTGACGGTGGAGCAGGCCTGAATGTTATCTCCACAGAAACGTTCGAAGCGCTTCAAGTGCCTTACGAGCGGCTCATGCCCTCCAGGCCCTTCAAAGGGGTCACCAGCGGCTCGATCGAGCCTCTGGGCCAGGTCAGGCTTGTCGTCACCTTCGGAAGCAAGGAGAATTACCGCACCGAGCACATCAACTTCGATGTTGCGCACATCGGCCTGCCGTACAATGCCATCCTCGGCTACCCCGCGCTCCCGAAATTAATGGTTGTCACGCATCATGCTTACAACATGATCAAGATTCCCGGCAGCGCTGGCACAATCACCATCCGTGGACATGTCCTGGATGCCACCCGCACTGTCGAGACGGCCTACAAGGCTGAAGCCATGGAATTCCCCGAGCACCAGGATGTTATGACTAAGAGAATGTTAAAGGTGGTTTGGAAGGCCAACGTAAGAAAGGCTCACAAAGCTGTAAATGATCACTAGACAAGAGAAAGTCTTACAATCGAAGCTATGCAGGGAGTAGTGATTGCCATACAACGGATGCACAATGAGCTATAAGTATATGAAAGATCTCCAATGGAACTAGTGGGGGTGCATCCAACTTGCTTGCTCACGAAGACCTAGAGCACTTTTGAGGAGGCTCATCATTGGAATATACAAGCCAAGTTCTATAGTGTAAAGCTCCCCACATAGTTATGCAACTAAGACATGAATACTATCTCATATAGAGTAAAGGTGTTAAACATGAGCACAAATGATGATCATAAATGATATGGTGCTATAACATGAGCACAAGTGATAACTATAAATGATATGGTGCTATAACATGAGCACAAGTGTGTGATAAAGAATAGTAATGCTGCCCCATTTTTTATTTATTTCTTTTTTTTTCTCTTTTTTTTTTCTTTTTCTGTTTTTCTTTTCGATGGCCTCCATGGCTCTTTTCACTTTTAGGGGCAAGCATCCTAATATGAATATGATATATGACAACACATTAATGATGATAAGACAACATAGTGATGATATAAGTAACTAATATGAATGTGCCATAAGAATGCATATGACAACGATGCCTCTACCAGTGTAACAGGTTATGCAATGATCTAGCGTAACATGGGTAAAACCACACAACAGCTTTATAGAATCACACAAAGCAATATATAAGTAATGAATGCCAACAAGTCATGTAATGTAAGATCGATGTTGCATGACAATATATCTCGGAACAGCTATGGAAATGCTGTAGTAGGTAGGTATGGTGGATGTTTTGAGGAAGATATTTGGCTTATGTGTAGGAGAACAAGATGAAGATCTCCTACGAGTTTTGATTTACCCACGAAAAATGCACCAACTCTCACTGTGAGAAAGGGCAAAGCAAAGTACCGAAGAGGCTAGCAATATGGTGGTGGAAGTGCCATGAAAACCGCACTTTTAGAACTCACAAGTAAAAAGTTTTAAAATAAAAATATGATCATCCAAGGCATAATGAAAATTACTCCTAGAGGGATCGTGGCTTCCCCGACCGTAGCGCATAACATAAAGTCATTACGGTTGCTTTAGGCAAATAGAAGTCATATACCATTATGCAGTCAACTGGAAATTTAAGTGTGGCACAACTTCAAGTTTTTTCTAGACCAACCATTAATCATTCCACTTTACTAGACCAACATGTTTACCATTAAGCAAATTAATATCTCAAAACAACATCAATGATTCAAGTGTCAAAATTTAATGATCTACAAGATTATGAATCGTTTAATTATACCATCTACCATATTTAGCATTTTCTGTTCTCAACCAAACATCAATCAACTTATTTAAAATATAAACTCTCCAAGTAATTAAACGATGAGATATGAGAGTATAATATAACAAAGCTAACAGCTCTAGCAAGAGATGCATGAAAAACAAGAGCTAGAAAGCAAACGATAACATGAAAATAATACTCAACGAACATAAGTAAATAATACGAGTATTCATAAGAAAAAACGGAGCGTGTCTCTCTCCCACACATAAGAATGCTAGGATTCATTTTATTCAGAGAATGAAAATAACAAAAACAAACAGACGCTTCAAGCAAGTACATAAGATGTGACGGAATTAAAATATAGTTTCACTAGAAAGGACATGATAGTTTATCGATGAAGAAAGGGATGCCTTGGGCATCCCCAAGCTTTGACGCTTGAGTCTTCTTAAAATATATTGGGGTGAACCAACGGGGCATCCCCAAACTTTGGCGTTACTATCCTCTTGATCACATTATATCAACTGACGAGGGATGTCCCCATCAATACCCATGGTTATTAGCCTATGGTAAGAGTTATGAGGTAGAGAACGCGTGGTGTTGGTAGATTCGTCGGTTGACAAGCGGGAAATACCCAGGTTCGGGGCCCTCGAGTGAGGTAAAACTCTTACTCCCGCTTGTCTGTTATTGATTGTGTATATGCGGCGAGTACATGGGTCTAGCAAGATGTCGATCTTGCTAGGGTTTGGTAGTTCTGGTTGGGCGTGTCCCTGGTCGGTCTCCCTCTGTCGGAGAGTGACTCCCACGGAACAGGGATAGTCACACCCTGAAGAGTAGTTCGAAAGGGGGATTGAACACGGAGGTCAAGCGACCCTCGAGAGGCACGACGACGGTGCTCGCCGAGCCTGGAGAGGAACACCCACGACAGAAATGGACACCGGCTCATACCCAGGTTCACGGCCCTCAGGAGGAGGTAACACCGCTACTCCTGCTTGTCTGTATTTCACTGCAGAGGTCACAGTACAACTGAGCTTGCCGAGGGCTTTCGTGACGGAGTTCGTGCTTGGAGACGGACATAGAGGTCGTCTTCCTCCTCCTGCCGATGGCTATCCTACTTGCTGGGCTAGGTTTACAAGTGTTTAGCAAGAAATTGGCCGACCCCTCGCTACGGTGGAGCTCATGCTCCTTTTATAGGCGCCACGGGCGTCTTCCTTACGCAGTGCGTCCAAGGTGCGCTCCCACATGGCAGTAGCGCGGAGGAGTTGGAGTCCACCACTGCTCAAACCTCCATGGACGCGGTCCATCCGCAATAAAGTTGGTCGCGGTGACTGACAGGCTGCAGACCGCGCAGAACGGCTCGCAGGGGTTGCAGTGATCGTGGTGGAGCCCACGATGACGATCTTCTTGGAGCTGTCGGGTTATGACTCCCTAGAACAGGGGGTAGTCACTTCCTGAAGTGTAGTTCGAGAAGGGGATTGAACGCGGAGGTCAAGACCCTCGAGGGACACGGCGACGCTGCTCGCCGGACCTGAAGACGAAGCACCCACGACAGAGATAGACACCAGCCCGTACCCAGGTTCACGGCCCTCGTGAGGAGGTAAGACCGCTACTCCTGCTTGTCTGTATTGGATTATGGAGTTTACAGTACAGCAGGGCTTGCCGAGGGCCCCCTTCAGGCAGTTCTTGCCTGGGGAGGGAAGCGATGACCTTCTTCCTCCTCCAGCCAGAGGCTATCCTGCTTGGGATTGCTAGGGTTTACAAGTGTTGTGGTAAGCAAAAAGGCCGACCCCTGCTACGATGGAAGTCTTGTCCCTTTTATAGGCGCCTTCGGCGCTCTCCTTCTGCTTGGCCTTCCATGTGGTTCCCACATGGCAGAGGCATGGTGGAGCAGGAGTCCACCGCGGCCCGTTCGTCCATGGACGCGGTCCATTGCTGATAAAGGTGGGCGCGGTGGCCGACCAGCAGTCGACCACGCAGTACTGTTGCAGGGGAGGTAGTCTCTGAGGTGGAGCCCGCGATGACGTTCTCTTTGGAGGGTTGCGCCGTCCACCCGCTTTATCACTGGAGTGGAAGGTCCTGGCAGCTCTGCGGCGGGCGGCCCAACTTTATAGACTCCTTTATCCCCAAAACGGCAAAAGGGGCGCTTGCGTCACCACGTGGTCGTGGCAGAGGCCATGTGCGCCCCGCCGTACTTCCTTGGCCGCGACGTTTCCCCTCAGGCCTGGAGAGGCATGTGGGGGGACTTCTGTTGACTTCCCTCCAGGCGCGCTAGCGCCTCGTGAGGGTCTCCTGAAGCGAGGGCCCCCTTGAGGCCCTCGTTTCCTCTTCAGACCCTCGAGGGGAATTCCCTCTCGAGGGTCCCGTCAGGCGGCGAGGCCTGGTCCTTAGTCGTTTCGTCTGACTTGCCAGCGTGCAAGGCCTGGGGGGAGTGGGCTCTCCATACCCCAGTTCCCACAGGGCCGACAGTAGCCCCCGGGCCCGCGATGGGCACGATTGAGCCCATGGGCTCAGGCGAAGCGTCGTGGGCCCTTATTGCCTAGCCGGCCCGAGCCACGCGGCACTCAAACGAGTAACGGTCTCGCACGATCCGGGGCGTGAGTCGTGGGGGGTCCCACCACGCCCCGGTAACAGCTCCTTGAGGGGATATAAAGCCCGAGCGTTGCAGCAGGGAGCCGTTACCGTTTCCAAGCCTTCTCGCAGAAGTTTCCGCCTCCTAGAGCTCTCCGCCTCCGCTCTCTCCTACGATTCTCCTTTCTCCGTCTCCTTCAATCCTCCGAGCCCGCGACGATGAACTCCCTCAAGAGCAAGGGCAAGGCCGCCGCGGGGTCTTCCTCCCAGGCGGATGTCCCTGAGGTCGTGCAGGGCGTGGCGCTGTTGGGCGTTCGCGTCAGCGAGAAGGCGCTTGCCAAGGTCCGGTTCCTGGTTGCGGACCGGACGAACGAGCATGGCGCCACCGCCCTGAAGCCCGCGGCGCACGGGAAGTGCCATCGAGGGTACGTCCCGATCTTCCAGCATTGCCTTGCCGCAGGACTGGTGCCGCCCTTCTCGCCGTTCCTGGAGGCGGTGCTGGCGTTCTATCAGGTGCAGTTATTTCATCTACACCCCAAATCCATCCTCATCCTCGCTGTATTCGCCTACCTCTACGAGGTGTATCTGGGCCTGGAGCCCACGGTGGGGCTGTTCCGGTGCTTCTACGCGCTCCGGAGCACGGCGAAGAATGAGCGCTCAGGGTGCGTCTCATTCCGCATCATCGACGGCATGGGGAGCGTCTACATCCCCATGTCCTGGAGCGAGAACAAGGCCATCACTTCGGTGACGTAGAAGGTGGATGACTTCCGCCAGAAGTGGTTCTTCGTCGGGGTGGAGCGTCCCTGCGCCTTCCTCGAGGTCCCCGACGAGCCCCCGCTGAAGAACTCCCACTGGGGCAAGGCCACCTTCGACGACGCGAGGAACGTAAGCTTGATGGGGAGCCTGAGCTTCCTCCGCTAGGAGGGCCTCACGGGGCAGATGATCATGGCGGACTTCGTGACGCGCCGCAGCGCGCCCCTCCAGGCACACTCGGTGCCCTTGTAGATGTACTCGGGGCCGAGCGAGAAGATGCGGCTTCATGTCGAGGACAACGACAAGGACACCATCGACAACGTCCTATCCGCGCTCTTTGTCAATCCATCGGTGCCTGCCGTGGATCAGCTCCCCGTGACGCTCCGGCCTCTTCATTAATACAACTTGACGGAGCGCATGTACATCCTGGAGGGGATGCCTCCATTCACCCGGACAGGCCGGGCGGACTCGGAGTTGCCGACGCCAGCCATGCGGGGAGCGGAAGGGGCAGATTCTCCCTCGGCCTCAGGAGCTGGCCTAGGTGAGGAGGAGGCCACGGCCGGGGAGGTGTCTTCTTCGAGGGCCGGGCCATTCACTGACGAGGTCTGCGACATCTCGTCAGGTGACGATGATGCCTTCTTGGTGGCTCCCTCGCGCCCCGTGGAGGAGGAGGCTGAGGAATAGGAGGCCTCTGACGTGGAGGCCTCTCCAGGGAGGCGCGGGCCCCGCACCAAGGCCGCCGTGGTCCACTCGGGGGCGAGGCCGTCTGACGTCCCCTCAAAAAGGAAAGCGGTGACGCCCCCTGCGAGGCCTGGATCCAAGACCTTCCCCTCATGGCGCTCGACAGGCTTGGCGTGGGTCGATGCTGGCGCCCCCCCTTTCAGGGTAAGTGTTCATGACACCTGGTCACTTGCGTTTTGTTTTCTTTCTTTTTTACTTTGCCCTTTATTGAAGATCTGTTCTTGAACTTTTGCCAGTGATCTTGTACCTGCGAAGCGCCGCAGGCTTCACAAGGCAGCTGAGGTGAAGCGAGCCTCGGCAGAGGCAGAGGCCACGAGGCTTGTGGAGACGGCCTCCGTAGACCCCCCTGAGGGGGTGCCTCAATCGGAGGCGGCAGCGCCTCAGGCGGGGGCGACAGAGCCTCAGGCGGAGGGGGAAACGCCATGCCTAGAGGCACCTGCACCGCTCCCTGAGCCGATGGTGGTGGAAACCACGGAGGAGAGGGCTTCCACGCCGCCTCGCGCTCCTACTCCTCCTCGCGCGGTTACGCCTCAGCGTGAGGGAACCCCGCCGCGCGAAGCAATGCCGCCGCGCGTGTCGATGCCACCGCGCGCGCCAACCCCGCCGTCTGCGCCCACTGCTCCCGTGGCGCCTGCGACGGAAGCGCGCGAGGCACCAGTAGGCGTGGGCGTGTCCGCTGAGGGAGATTCTCCCTCGCCTCCTGGTTAAGCTGGAAACGAGGAGCGCCCTGCTGCCGCGGGGCCCGAAGAGGATGCCGGCGTAGGCACAGGCGGAGCCCAGGCTAACCCCCGAGCTCTCCCCGAGGCCGGGCCCTCGGGAATCGACGCCGGAGCCGGGCCCTCCTCAAGCCAGGAGCTGGTCCTTCGAGGCTGGGACTGGAGCGCGGGGCGCTGCGAGGTCGCCTTCGGCCTCGTGAGAGAATCCTTTGAGGGCTTGGAGGCGCACCTCGTCCTCGGGGACATATGGCTCGCTCGGCAGCAGGAGGAGTTGGCGAGGTCGTGGGCATCCTTCCATGCGGCGGTCGAGGCGCGCCGGCTGGAGGACTTGGCGCTGCAGGCCACACGCGAGGAGGCCACCCGCTTCGCCAAGGAGATCCGCGAGGGGGCCATCCGCGACGCCGTAGAGCTCTTCGAGCCCCTCCAAGCGGAACGCGACGCCGCTGCGAAGCTCCTGCGCGAGGCCACGGCGGAGCGCGAGGCGATGGAGGGCTCACTGGCGCAGAAGCGCCGCGAGCTGGGCCAACTGGAGTCCCAGCTACTCTCCGCCATCAAGCCGCACAGGCCGCTCTGGAGGAAGACCGCAAGGGCTTTGCCGAGCGCGAGCGACAACTGGCCCTCAAGGAGAGAGAGTTGCGGCAGCGCGAGGAGCAACGCCTTCAGGCAGAGAAAAACTTAGCCGCCCAGCGCGAAGCCCTCGAGGCGCGCGAAGGATACCTGGCCAAGGCGATCTTGAAGTATGACGAGAACGTCGCTGCCAAGAAGCTTGCTTATGAGCGCTTCGAGCGGCGTTTCGCCGAGAAGAAGAAGGAGGCCAAGGACGCCCTCGCGGAGCGCGAGAAGCAGTTCCGCCAGTCCAATTCTCAGAAATATCGCGACCTGGCCCAGAAGCAGGAGGACCGCTTCAAGGACAAGCACGACGCGGATGCTCGGCGGATCGCCGAGCTCGAGAAGGCCAACTCCAAGCTGGAGGCCCGCCTCAAGCGCGCCAAGGACGGTCGTCGCCGAGCGGAGGAGGCCCGCACCGAGGCAGTTCCAACCTCAATTCCTTGGCCAAGGACGTGGAGGAGCAGGTGGCCCCTGCGATGGAGCGGGCGGCGTAGGCGTCGGACTCAGCCCAGGCGTCTCGCGCGCTCACGAAGCAGCGAGAGCGCATGTTTGAGGCGTTGGTCGCTCGGGGCAACAAGCTTGCTGCGCAGCTCGGCGCAGACGCGGCGCACACCGAGGTCCGAGACCGTGGCGATGCGGCCATGTACCTGGTCTACTTCGACCAGCTCTTCGTGGCGCTCGAGGGTCCCGTCGCCGAGCTTCGCAAGATGATCGAGGACGAGAGCCGGCAGCTCCTGGGGGTGGTTGTAGATTGCATCTTCACCAACCTCAGGCTCCTCACGCCAGGCTTCGACCTCTCCACCGTGACAGAGGCCGCTCAAGGCGAGGACGCGCAGCGGGTCTCCAGCTCCCTCCGTGAGCAAGTTGACGCATTCTGCAACCGCTTCAGGTGCGCGGAGCCTGCGGCGGAGGACATCGAGGAGGAGGCCGCCTCTGCCGAGACCGCGGAGGGCGCAGTGGAAGAGGTAGAAGACGACGATGCTTCCGCCTGAGCCGCACGCTATTGCGCCTACGTGCGCTTGTATCTGAAACAATCTTGTGTTTAGATGTTTAAGACCTTTTGGCCTGTAATATACTCTTTATTGTTATCTGCATTTAGCTTGCTTGCCCCTCGAGAGATCTCTTTGGACTCATCTTCATGTCTATTTGCTCTCTGCATCGGTAGGACCCATCTCTTTGTGCCATGACTCTGCCGCTTCGGTATGCAGGAGCAATGACTTCGCAAGGCCAGGAGGAGTTTAGGCCTAGAAGAGGTAAGAGCCCTGAGTCGCAATGCTCAAGTGCCCCCTTAGACGTGCGAGTAGTCCATGAAGCGTAAGGGCAAGTGAAGTCGCTTGAGGGGCAAACGTGCACTAGAGGGGGAGAAAACGCTCTTAAGGCGTGTGTGCGAGACTTAGCTTCTCGAGGTTTTTGCCCTGTAGAGGCTTTTTTCCTAGCGAGGAGGTTCTCTTGAGGGATCATCCCCGGATGCCTCCTCGGGCTTGTGGGGGCTTATGTTCCCTGTAGATGTTAGAGGGGCGAACCCAAACGCTGGAACACGGTTCAAGGGACTCGTGCGCGCTTGTAGGTCCCCTCAGGCGTTCCTCGTGAGGAGAGTAAGTACCAAGATCCTCTGTAGAGATGGCGTGTTTGTGGGATCTTGCCCTCTAGCAAGAGTTCGGACTCTTGGATTTTGCAGTTCTGATGGTGTGCCATTTGAGGCACTGGCACCGTACTCAACCCCCGCTCACGAGGTACACATGTGGAGAGATATAAGCGCACACTTCAACAAAGTAATGCGTAAATAAAACTCACCAAATATATTACAAAGTGGGGCCGAGGCCCTAAGTTCACTTGGGAACGAAATTGTTTCATTATGCTTGGGGTTGCCAAGTTAATGATTTGACCATGTCGAGGCATGGGGACCACCCATTAGTGGAAGAGACTCTCAACGGCCTGAGGAGGCTCGTTACATGGAGAGCTCGGAGGGTTGACCCTCGAGAGAATCCTTTGGAGCTTAGAGGTTTAAGCTGTGAGCTTTTAACCTCTAGAGACAAAAAGTGCTTGGAGGTTGAGCCGTAAGCTACCTCTTCCGCCAGATGTCTTGACGTGACAATGATCACGGGCGTGACGATGATCACTTCTGAGTTTGTTCCTTTTGGAGACAAAAATTTGTGTGAGGTTTAAGCCGTGAGCTTTTAACCTCTGGAGACAAAAATGCTTGGAGGTTGAGCCGTAAGCTGCCTCTTCCGCTATATGTCTTGACGTGACAATGATCACGGGCGTGACGATGATCACGGGTAGAACTTGCATAGGTGCATGATGTTCCACGGATTCTTGACGGGGACGCCGTCTTGAGTCTCGAGGCGAGACGCGCCAGGCCTGGAGATGTGGGTGACTCTGTAGGGGCCTTCCCACATCGGGGACAGCTTGTGGAGGCCTTCCCTGGAGAGGATTCGCCTGAGGGCAATATCACCTGCCTCTAGGGTACGTGAGCGCACGTTGCGGCTGTGGTAGCGTCTCAGGCCCTGCTGGTATTTGGCTGCCCGGAAGGCGGCGCAGCATCGTAGTCTTTCAAGGAGCATCAGGTCGTCGTTGTGGAGGTCCTCTTGCTGGTCCTCGTTAAAGGCGAGAACCCGCGGGGATCCATGCTTTAACTCTGTGGGGAGGACTGCTTCGGCTCCATAGACGAGGGCGAACGGCGTTTCCCTTGTAGGCTTGGGTGGCGTTGTACAAATGGACTAGAGCACCAAAGGGAGCTCGTTGATCCAGCCTTGCCGTGGCCTTTGACGATATCAAAGGTCCTGGTCTATAGGCCTTTGAGGACTTCTGCGATTGCGCGCTCAGCCTGTCCGTTGCTTTGCGGATGAGCGACTGAGGCGAAGTAGAGCTTGATGCCCATCCTTTCGCAGTAGGCTCTGATGATGCCGCTGGTGAATTGCGATCCATTGTCGGTGATGATGCGGTTAGGCATTCCGAAACGGCAGACCAGGCCCCTGATGATTTCACCGTCGCGCCTGCTGTGATTGTGCGCGTCGCCTCCACTTCAGGACACTTAGTGAACTTGTCGATGGCCAGGAAGAGGTAGCGATATCCGCCCTACGCTGTTGGGAAATGTCCCAGGATGTCCAGCCCCCAGACCGCGAACGGCCAGGAGAGCGGAATGGTCTGTAGCCCCAGCGCAGGTTGGTGGATTTGCTTGGCGTGGAACTGGCAGGCTTCACATGCTTGGACGATGTCCACTGCAGCCTGAAGCGCTTGAGGCTAGTAGAACCGCTCCTGAAGACTTTGCCCGCGAGGGTGCGGGCGCATGAATGGTGGCCGCATTCCCCGCAGTGGATGTCCTTGATCAGCAATTTGCCTTCAGCAGGGGGTAGCCCCAGCGCAGGTTTGGGCGCTTGCGGTAGAGATTTCCTTCGAGGATTTTGTAAGATTTTGCTTCGTGGGCGATTCGCTCCGCGTTAACATCTTCCTCGGGAAGGATCCCTTTGTCGAGGTAGTGTTTGATCTCGTCATTCCATCCTGCTTCTTGATGCACCGCTGTGAGCAACATACGCTCCCCTGTTGGGGGCCCACAGTCTGGCGCCCCGTTTGCAGGTGGTGGGGGAGCGCTTTGTCCTTGCTTGCGGGCCTGGCCTCTTGAGGCTGCTTTATGGATGCTTTGACGAGCCTTTCTTCAAAGACGCCCGGCGGCTGAGCTTGCCTCTTTGATGCGCGCTTGGCGATGTCATGAGCCTCTTGGTTCTCCTTTCTTGGGATGTGTGTGAGATCCATTCCCCTGAAGTGCTTCTCAAGCCTACGGACCTCTTCAATGTATGCGGCCATGTGGTCGCCCTTAGGCTTATAACTTTTGTCGGAGAAGTTGACAAGCAGCTAGGAGTCGCCCTTGATGAGTAAGTGCTTGACGCCTAGGGCGATTGCGGCACGTAGGCCAGCAAGCAGGCCTTCGTACTCGGCGATATTGTTGGAGATCTTGTCGATTCCGAAGCACAGCTGGAACGCGTAATACAGCTTGTCGCCCTTTGGTGAGATAAGTACCACGCCAACCCCACCGTGGCGACAAGCGAAAGCTCCGTCGAACTTCATGGTCCAGTGGCTGGGCATTTTGTCTCCACATGGCTCTTGTTCTTCTCCCAAAGGCTCTTCAGGGGTTGGGTCAGTCCATTCGGCGACAAAGTCTGCCATCGCTCTTCCTTTGATTACCCTTGTGGTATCGAAGCGCAAATAGAATGGTTGTAGCTCAATATTCCATCCTGCAACACGATATGTGGCATTTGGGTTGCGCAGGATTTGCTCCAGGGGAAAAGAGGTGACCATCGTGATGGGGTGTCCCTGAAAGTAGTGTCGCGGCTTTCTTGAGGCGACGAGGAGTGCGAGGAGGAGCTTCTGCTGCATCGTATACCGCTCGCGAGCATCGCGCAGTACTGTACTGGCGAAGTAGACTGGATGCTCGACAAGGGTAGTCTGTGTAGCCTTGGTGTCTTCTGCCTGAAGGGGCTCCGCTTGGCCCTCACGGGGGTTGGCCTCTGGGGGCATGACCTGGCCCTCGAGGGAGTTCGCCTCAAGGGGCTTGTCATGGGCCTCGGGAGGGTTGGCCTCAAGGGACTTGACAGGCTCCCTGGCGGGATCTTCTTGCAGCAGTTGACTTGGAGCGGGCCTCTCGTCGAGCTCCTGATCAGGAGGCTTTTGCTTTGGAGTGGTTGCGCTCTTCTTGTGGAGTACTTGCTCTTCCCTTTCTACCACAAGGACGGCACTGGCTGTCTGTGGAGTAGCTGACAGGTACAGCTTCAGGTGCTCGCCTGACCTTGGGGCGACCATTACTGGTGGGCTGGCCAGATACTTCTTCAAGTCCTCAAACGCTTTTTCAGCTTCGGGGGTCCACTTGAAAGTGCCTGTTCTTTTCATGATCTTGAAGAAAGGCAGTGCTCTCTCGCCAAACTTGGAGATGAATCTACCCAAGCTGGCCATGCATCCTGCTAGGCGTTGCATGTCCTTGAGCCTGCGTGGAGGTTGCATGTCCTCCATTGCCTTGATTTTGTCAGGGTTTGCCTCTATGCCTCTATGGGACACGAGAAAACCAAGCAGTTTGCCTGAAGGCACCCCGAAGACGCACTTGGCGGGGTTGAGCTTGATGTCCACCTTGCGCAGGTTGGCGAAAGTCTCTTCAAGGTCCCCAAGGAGAGTGTCTCCTTCTCGGGATTTTACGACGATGCAATCGACATATGCCTCGGCGTTTCTCCCCATTTGCTCGCCAAGTGCTATCCTCATCTGCCTCTGGAAGGTGGCTCCAGCATTTTTTTAGGCCGAAGGGCATGCAAACATAGGAGTACACACCGCAAGGGGTGAGGAAAGCCGTCTTCTCCTCATCCTCCTTAGCCATTTTTATCTGATGATAACCAGAGAACGCATCGAGGAAGCAGAGGAGGTCGCAGCCTGCCGTGGAGTCCACGATCTGGTCGATTCTTGGCATGGGGTGAGGGTCCTTGGGGCAGGACTTGTTTACGTCGATGCAGAGGCGGCCTCCTCCGGCGGGCTTTGGGACTACCACGCCGTTGGAGAGCCACGTGGGGTGCGCGACTTCACGGACGACCTTTGCCGCTTTGAGCTTCTCGACCTCCTTGACGATGAATGCTTGCTTCTCGGGGGCTTGTTTTCTTTCTTTTTTCTTAACGGGGCGCGTGTTTGGACACACGGCCAAGTGGTGCTCGATCACCTCCCTCGGTACAAAAGACATATCTGACGGTGTCCATGCGAACATGTCAGAGTTTGCCTGGAGGAAGGCGACGAGGGCGCTTTCCTATTTGGGAGGCAGCGTGGCGCCAATGGTGAGGCTAGCCCCCGAGCCTTCAGCCCCCGAGCTGCTGGATCTTAGAGAGAATTTCTTTGTGGCTGCTGGCTATTGGGAGAACATCTGCTTCTTCTTCTTGGGCCTCTTGAGTCATAACATCCTGGTGCTAGGAACCAACGGTGAACGCTTGTTTATTTCTTTTGAACAAATAACGTATTGATCTTCTACGTGCATATTGATATTGCTTGACTTGATCCTTTCATTAAGTTGTCATGTTTCTTGGAAGCATTAGATGATTATATTGTTGTGCTTGAAGCTTAAATCATCTTTAATATCTACTTTGCACGGTTGATTGCTATCTAGTACTATATCATTGAAAACTTTGCTTGCTTTGCATAGTTGTTTATCTATTACTCATTTGATATCAATATAAACTACATCCCTTATTCATTTGATCTCAGTTTACATTCCTTACATTATTACGTGATCAAGATTGTGTGCAAGCATGTCACTTCAGAAATTATTCTTTTTATCGTTCTTGCCTACTCGGGACGAGTAGAACTAAGCTTGGGGATGTTGATACGTCTCCAATGTATCTATAATTTCTCATGTTCCATGCTATATTATACCAAGTTATTACATGTTTTATATAGTTTTATGATTTTTCTGGGACTAACCTATTAACGAGATGGCATAGTGCCAGTTCCCTGTTTTCTGTTGTTTTTGGTTTCAAAAAAGTATTTAAGGAAATATTCTCGGAATTTGACGATTACTTTTCCAAACTCCATATTTTTGTGGGAACATTCCAGAACCACAAGGGGAGTCGAAGACGGAGCCCGAGGGGCCCACACCACCTCCTGGCACGGAAGCCCTTCTGGCCGTGCGAGCACGTGGTGTGGGACCCATGTGGCTCCACCGTCCTCGCCCTTTGGCCCATATAAACCCCCCGATGCAAAAACCCTAGAAGGGTGTGCAATATTTCCTCCACGGGTCCCGAGCTGCCGCCGTCGTCAACACCAATTTGGGGGACAAAAGTCTCTGTTCCGGCACGCTGCTGGGACGGGAATTGCCCCCGGAGTCATCTCCATCAACTCGACCGCCATCTCCATCGCCGTTGCTGACTCCTATGATGAGGAGTGAGTAGTTCTCCACCGGGGCTGCGGGATCTACGGTAGCTATGTAGTTTATCTCTCTCTCTCCCATGGTGTGATCTTTATGTGATCATGAGCTTTGTAGTCTAGCTGAATATGTGATGCTACTCTTTATCTATTATGAAGTCTAGGGGTTATTTTAATATGAACTCCGGGGTTATTCACGGTTCTAACGGTGACAGTGTGTGCACCATGTGTGATTCCTTTATGACACTGTTGGTGTTAGTTTACTCTTACTTTGAGGGTTCTCTTGTAGCCCTACACAATGAATGGTGTTTGTTATCCAACATGAGAGTGTTGTAGAGTAGTGTTTATTTAACTTTGATGTCATTGTTGAGACTGTCCACTGCTGAAAGTAGGATCCTTAGGCCTTGTTTCTAAGCATTGAAACACCGTTTCCAACAAGTTCTGATACATGTTTGCTTGCTGCTATTTTTATTACAGATTGCAACTACTACTTATAATCATCCATATTACTTGTATTTCACAATCTCTTCGCATAACTAGTGCACCTATACATCTGAAAAGTGTACTGGGTGTGCTGGGGACACAAGAGACTTCTCGTATCTTCATTGCCCCAGGTACTGAATCATGTGAAACTCTATGTGTATCTATGATGAATAGGTACTTTTGTACCCAAAAATCATGGCCAAAGTTAGAAGCACCCGTAGTTCAAATTTAACTTGTTTTCATCTGAATTGGCGGGAATTTGTCTTTTTTACAAGAGGTGGATAAAAAGGCTTACACACAAACTTTTCGTTATTTGTAGATAAATGTTGTCTGATATTTTACAAAAATGGTGTCGTCCAAATGCGCAAAATGTTTTTGGTATGTGCTTCACAAAAAATCCCATTTTTCGCACTCGAAAAATAAAAAATGTTTTTTTATGCAAAGAAATAGAAAACTTTGTTCGACAACATTGTTCCTCATTCCAATATGCACACATATGCGCAATATGGGAACATTTGAACAAACTATGCCACAAATATCGTTATAATATTGGTCATTTGTGTTGAAAGCCACAAATTTTCGTACATGAGCGGTCATTTATGTGAACACTTTTTAAAACTATCTTCCATTTTCCAAGTTTATTATTTTTCCTTGAAATTAGGTCAAATATTATGACACTTTTCCAAGGATTTACGTCCTTTTGATTTATTTTGAATTATATAAGCCGATTTCAAAATATGGTCAAAACAGCAGACATGACCGTTCGAACCTAGGGACTGAATCTTGTGAAACTCTTTGTGTATATATGATGAAATAGTACTTGTGTACCCAAAAATAATTTTAGAAAAAATCATGAGCAAAGTTAGAAGCACCGTAGTTCAAATTTGACATGTTTTCAGCTGAATTTGTGGAAATTTGTCTTCTTTATAAGAGGTGGATGAAAAGGCGTAAACACACAAATTTTTGGTTATTTGTAGATACAATATGGTCTGATATTTTAAAAAATGATGTAATCTAAATCTGCAAAATATTTTTTATATATGCTTCACAAAAAACCAATTTTTCAGAATCACAAAATAAAAAATATTTTTTTTATGTAAATAAATGAATTTTTTTGTTCGGAAACATTGTTCCCCATTTCAATATGCACGCTTATGCGCAATATGGGAACATTTGAACAAACTATGTCACAAATATCACACATGCTCTAGGGTTTGCGGTGGATTTCCCCCACGCCGGCGCGCGCTTCCCCAATGGTGACGCTGGGCGTCTCCTTCTCCGCCGCCCTTGTCGTCGACGACTTCCCATGGGTGTGTTGCGTCTGATTCGCGTCGGTGATGACTTCCTTGTCTTTTTTTTAGGGCACGCGTGTGTTCTGAACTGGATTGATTTTGCTTCTCGTGGTGGGTGGCCGCACGCATAGGTGAAGAGCGAGGACGAGATGGGGTGGCACCGGACAAGTACCGCGAGCTGTTTGACCTTGCGCAGCGTGGCGCCTGCTCCCTTCCGGGAGCGCCGCTACGACGAGGTAATCTGCTTCACCTCGCCCTCTCTGTTCATCATGGGGTGAAAGCCGATCAAACCTTGATGGTTGCTAATTGGATTGGGGTTACTCAGAGTTGTATGTCAGATGCGCGTTTGCCTTTGGTGCTGAATTGGTGAGTGTGATGTCCATGGGAATGCAGGCATCCAAAGTAATTCTTCAGAATTCAACTGAGTCGTGCCACCAATTTTGATTTCAATTCAATTTTACACAGAACCAAAATACTGTGCATACTATCAACTAGAGGGCAATGGTTGACATGGCATACTGAGATACTATCTGTTTGTACCAGATCGATTCACTTAATATGACACTCCAATTCTTTCTTTTTTGAGATACACAGTAATACACAAACGCTCATATACACGGGCACACATTTACCCCTATGAACGCACGCACGCACACCCTACCCCTATGAGCATCTTCGAGAGACTGATTCGGCGGGTTTTGAGATTGACGAAGTCACCACAGGCGCCTTGCTGTCGACGGGAACGTCGCCTCCCACTGAAAGAAAATTCCGCCTAAATAAGAAACACCAGCGCTAAACCTGGGGTTTAAACTCTGGTGGGCTGAGGATACAACCATCCTCCTAACCATCTTGCCACAAGCAAGTTCTCTATGGCACTCCAATTCTATTTGCATCTTTTCGTCAGTTTGTGATGCTTGGTGATAATAGTGCCTGGTTTTTCTTAATTAGTGGAACTCTTGATTCTCGTCTCCTTGAAAAGTAGACGTGTGTGGTTTAACATGTTCTAGTCTTGCTATTTTAGACATTCATGTAGTCATGCAGCTGGTAGGGCACATGTTTTACTTGGCGTAACTATGGACCAAAACATCGACGCCCGATTTTTCGTCAACTCATATGGCGCACAACCTGTATCTTGGGTCGTCCGTTTCCGTGATCAACAAAATAAAACTGGTGTTCTCAGAGTTTATGATATACATGTTTTATGTATGGTTACATGCCCTTGAATGATCTGATTTTCTTACTAGTAGCATTTTGGGTAGGAGATGCTCTGGTATTTATTTATCTAGCAGCGTTATTAGTGTCTGCTAATGATTATCACTACTGCTCCGAACTTGTTTGGCAGATGGTGGATTGCTACGTAGTAGTTGTTTCTCTGCTCACTGAATCTGCTAAATGTACCAACTCTCTTTGAATTTATTTCACAAAGTTTATCTGCTAATGATTACTTGTTTGGTCTTTCTTGTAGTGATTGTCAAGTGTAATCTAGTCCTGCATATCAGTAGTTGTCTGTCTATTTGTTAATCTCATATAGGTAGCTGTAATTTGCATTAACAATCTATACCAAGCTACAGTTACATGTCCATAGTGAGAACACAATTGTATGTCCTGTACAAATACTCTTTATAATAATCAACACTGTTTTGTTTTGTTTTGATTTGGCAGGGATCCCAACACACTAAATGTGATGTCGAACATCCCTTTCCTCTTTGTCGGCCTTGCTAGGCTCATCCTGTGCGTGCCACTACAGGAACTACTTAAGGTTACGGTGTGATACGTCTCCAACATTTATATAATTTCTTATATTTCATGCTATATTATACCATGTTATTACATGTTTTACATACATTTTATATAGTTTTATGAATTTTCTAGGACTAACCTATTAACAAGATGCCACAGTGTCAGTTCCCTGTTTTCTGCAGTTTTTGGTTTCAGAAAAGTACTTAAGGAAATATTCTCGGAATTGGACAAAAACATCCTGGAATTATTTTTGCATCGGGAACGTTCCAGAAGACCGAAGAGGAAACGAAGTGGGGCACCGAGGCGCTGCCACCACGTGGTGGCACGACCAGAAGTGGGGCCACGCGAGCACCAGGTAGCGGGCCCTCGGCCCTCCACCGCTTTCGCCCTTTCGCCTACAAGTACCCTCAAAAACCTAAAAATCATACGGTGTTCATATTTTCCTCGACGGGTCCCGAGCCGCCGCCGTTGTCAAAACCAATTCGGGAGAGATCAGAACTTCTCCGAGGCACCCTGCGAGGAGGGGGAATCGTCCTCGGAGTCCTCTACGTCAGCATGACCGCCTCCGGACTGATGCGTGAGTAGGCTACCCTTGAACTACGGGTTCATAGCAGTAGCTAGATGGTTGACTTCTCCTCTTGTGCTATCATCTTTAGATCTTGTGAGCTGCCTATCTTGATCAAGATCACCATTATGTAATTCTTCATGTTGTGTTTGTTGGGATCCGATCAATATTGAGTATTAAAGTAACTGCTTCATAATATATCATGTGTGTGCTATTTAATTATCTTGCCAAGTAGATGATTGTAACTCCAAGAGGGGCTATTTATGCTCGATAGTAGGTTCATGTCTCTATTTAATCTGGGGCAGTGACAGAAAGCTCTAAGGTTGTAGATGTACCGTTTCTACTAGGGATAAAACAGTAGTATTTTGTCTAAGGATGATGTTACTTACTTACTTTACACAGTGCTTAAGGCGATAATCTGTTGCATGTAAATTAATACTAAAAGGGGTGCAGACGCTAACCGGAAGGTGGATTATTAGTCAAAGATGCGGTTAGAATGGTCTATGTATATTGTTGTAATGCCCGAATGAATCTCACACTAGACATCATAACGTTAGTATATGCATTGGTTTGCTCATCATTATTCTATCAATTGCCCAGCTGTAATTTGTTTACCCGCATGAATGTTATTATTATTTATGGAGACACACCAGTAGTGAATTGTGGACCTCGGTCCTTCTCTTTAATCTGATAAAACCACAACTGCAAACCTGTTACTTTCTGCAAACAAGCATCTTTCTTCCACACATGCGTTTAATCTTTCGTTACAACAAGCCGGTGAGATTGACAACCTCACTGTTAAGTTGGGGCAAAGTATTTTGATTGTTTTTGTGCTGGCTCCACGTCAAGCTCTTTTCTGGCGCCGTTGATACCTCAAGTGAATTCTCATTTCCTACTGGATCGATAAACCTTGGTTTCATAACTGAGCAAAATCTTGCTGCTGCACTACTTCACACCTTCCTCTTGAGGTTTTCCAACAACAAACCACCATGAGCATCACGGTGCCGACTCAGTGTTCTACCCATTTTAGTTCTGTTTCTAACTCAAATTGAGATTTGAAGCACTAAAAATTATTTCCTTCCTTTCGTGCCTGACATATTTATTGTCTAGCTTCTTTGATGATCTTCGCCCATATGCAATAGTTCAGTTTGTACCATGCATTGCTAATTTTTTATACATGTGTTGGCTATAGTTATTCCACCATACACAATTTTGTAGTTGATGCTTGTCATTTCCTGCTTCTGTACTGATCTCATTGTCTCCCACTAACCTTGTAAATGCAGGCTATGTTGTTGTTGCTATCTCCCAGAGAGTTGAGTTGACAGATGGTGCTTCCATGATAAATTTGAATGCATGCTATGTTGTTGTTGTCCCTCTGATGGCAATTGTGTTCTTGGAGTTGACAGATTGTAATAATAGGTAGTACTGTAGTAGGCATTTCTGGGTTGTAGTTGAGTGTAAATGTTGTAATAGGCTATTTTCGTCTGGTTTTGGACAAATTTTGTGTGTGCATATTATTTGAATACCTGTGAAATTGAAATAGAAACCTGGTAGGGAATCCACCAATGTTTTTTTTGTCAAATTTCTAAATTTTGACGTGTGGGACCAATTTGGCTGGTTAGTATGACAAGTGGGACCAATCTGACTAGTTGGACCGGTGATGGAATAACATTATAAAATTATCATGGTGTAAATGGCCACACCCCAAAAAATAGCCCGCCAAAATAGTTGGGCTTGGCCAATTTAACCAGTCGAATTAAATAGAAAAATGTTAAAAAGGCTTGCTTGTTGGGTTTGGCCCATTTAGATGACTCAACTGGATTGGGCTCAATCTGTCTATGACCATCTAATTTGGTCACTGATATGCCAGCTCAGCCGCGCCACGTCGGGTGAATGCCAGCTTAGCTTTTCCCACGTGGCTTGGCTGGGATAGGTAGTGACCAAAAAATAGGATTGGTCACAAAAGAATCTATGACCAATTAAAAAAAGGTCACATACTGTCATTAGTGACCCGCAGTATGTGACCTTTCTGTTTTGGTCACAAAAAGGTCATAAATGACTTATAGTGACCTTTTTGTGACCAAAATTGAGGGTCACTAGTTTACATATTTCTTGTAATGCATGCGCACTAAAGAGGGGGACTCCCCCCCCCCCCCCTCATGGGCCTTCTTTCCACCAGAATGCCCATTTAAGGTATGCAGCCTTTAAAAAAATTAATTAAATAAAAATGTATTTAACTATTAATTACACTAATTAATACACACTATATATAATTTATTCCTGCTCCGAAAACAATTTCGTGGCTCTCCGTCGGATCTTTCCTGGGACACTCCTGGTGCTCTCTTTCCTAATTTCTCTTGCGGTAAATATGTCAACTCCCCTTAAGTGGGTTACCCTAGCAGTTCGAGATATTAACATACATGATCGAGACACCTCTCCGATCAATGACTAATTCATGGGCCTAGACCCCCAGAATTAGTCCCTGTGATATAACGAATAACTTTGTCGTTCGAACCTAGACGCCGAGTATTAAACCTTTTGCCATGGCGTTACTTAGCGTGTCCGAGACTCGTTCATAGATATCGCGATACCTAGCTTGTTCTCATTATCGAAAACACTGTTTTCTACTCGTCCATGATATTATGTCCGGGTGACCTAGTCACACGCTTGCAAGGTCATTTGACATAATCTCACTGAGTGGGCCCTAGAGAATCTATCTTGCTATGCAGACTGGCAATTCTCGCTCTTGATACCTCGTCTCAACATACTCCCTTCCGATACCCGAGAGGAACACCTTTATAGTCATACTATTAAGACATGACGTTTGATGCAATCAAAGTATCTTTCAGGAATAGCAATAAGAGTTGATCTCACGGTCAAAGGCGTAATTATTATGTCCTACATATATTGGGTATGTCCATCACATCGTTCTACCAACGATATGACTCCATTGTCAACTGACACCATGTCACATGATCGAGAAACCTCGATCATCGATTGCACAATGAACTAGTCACGTAGAGGCTACTAGGGACCTGGTTTTCTTACGTATCACACGTGTATTAATCCGCTTAATATAGTTATAGCATGACACAAAAACGTATTATGAACAAATGAGATATGATAAATAAAACACTTTATTAATTGCCTCTAGGGCATATCTCCTTTAGTCTCCCACTTGCACCAGAGTATAATTTATTCTAGATTACAACTTGGTAAAAGCCTAACACCCATAGCATTTTGGTGTTTTACATGCTTGTCAAGTAGAAGAGGCTTCATCAGAGGATCTGCCACATTCAGATCCGTATGCACTTTGCAAATCTTCACATCGTCTTCCTTTACATAATGTCGTATCACACGAAAGCGCCAAAGAATGTGTTTGTCAGTTGAGTGAGACCTTGGTTCCTTCGCGTTAGCAATAACACCCGTATTGTCGCAGTAGAGGGTTACGTGGTCTTGCGCGCTAGGGAACACTCCAAGCTCAATGATGAACTTCCTCATCCACATAGCTTCATTCGCCGCTTCAGAAGCAGCGATGTACTCTGATTCCATTGTAGATTGGGGCCACGATGTTGCATTCCACTTCTCCAGCTCACAGCGCCTCCATTCACCTTGAAAACATATTCTGTTTATGACTTAGAGTCATTTGGGTCTGTGCTGAAACTTATATCAACGTAACCTGTTACGCCAAGTTCTTCTTCACAGTCACCATACACAAGGACCATTTCCTTTGTCTTCTTGAGATGCTTAAGAATGCACTTAACAGCTACCAATGATCCTTTCCACGATTCGTTTGGAACCGGCTCGTCAAGCTAAGAGCCAAAGCTACATCAGGTTGAGTACTTAACATGGCATACATGACCGATCCTATGGCTGAAGCATAAGGATGTTTAGCCATCTCGGCTTTATCATGTTTCTTCACCAGACACTAAGCCTTGCTCAGTGTTTTATTCTTGACAACCGGTAGAGAACTTTCTTTGGCGTCTCCATACCGAACTGTTTCAGTATTTTGTCAAGATAAGTACTCTAACTCAACACTATTAGACGCCTTGATCTATCACGATAGATTGTAATGCCTAAGACGTATGCAGCATCTCCTATCCTTCATTGAAAATTTACTATTTAAATACGTCTTCACGCTATTCCAAAGATCCACATTATCCCCTACTAGTAATATATCATCCACATATAGAACTAGGAACACAACTGAGCTCCCACTCATTTTCTTGTAAATATAGGTATCTTCTATATTTTGGACAAAATCCAAAACCTTTGATCACCTCATCAAAGCGAAGATTCCAGCTCTGAGATGTTTGCTTTGGTCCATAAATGGAACGTTGAAGCTTACATACCTTGCAAGCATTTTCTGGATCGACAAAACCTTCAGGTTGTACCATATACAACTCTTTCTCAATTTTACCATTTAGGAACGATGTTTTGACATCGATCTGCCATGTTTCATAATCGTAATATGCAGCAAGTGCTAGCAAAATCCGAATAGACTTTAGCATCACTACCGGTGAAAATGTTTCATCGTAGTCAATTACATGAACTTGCCGTAAACACTTTGCGACAAGCCAAGCTTTATTCACGGTCACATTACCATCAACATCAGTCTTCTTCTTAAAGACCCATTTATTCTCAACGGCCTTGCGCCCTTCGGGAATCTCCATCAAATTACATACTTTGGTGTCATACATGGATCCCATTTCGGATTTCATGGTTTCTAGCCATTTCTCGGACTCTAGGCTTGCCATAGCCTCTTTGTAATTAACATGACAGTGCAAACCATGTTGCCGTACCAGTTAGGTGCAATACGAGATCTCGCAGACCTACGAAGTAGAACAGTACCCTCGACAGTTTCCGTTGCGCTACTCGGAATTTCGAGTTCAGGATCAACGATCTCGTTGAGGTCTATTTTCCTCCCACTTACTCCTTTGGCGAGAAACTCCTTCTCGAGAAAGGTGTCGTTCTTTGCGACAAACGTTTGCCCTCGGCTCGGTTATAGAAGGTGTATCCTATGGTTTCCCGCGGATACCCTACAAAGACGACTTTCTCCGATTTCGGTTCGAGTTTGTCGGGCTGTAGTTTATTAACATACGCTTCACGACCCCAGACCTTCAGGAACGACAACTTAGGTTTCTTCCCATGCCACATCTCATACGGTGTCGTTGCTAGGATCTGGACGGATCCCTATTTAAAATTAATGCGGTTGTTTCTAACGCATATCCCTAGAAAGATACGGGCAAGTCAGTAAGAGACATCATAGACCGGACGCTATCTAGTAGGGTACGATTACGTTGCTCGGACACATTGTTGTGTTGCGGTGTTTCAGCAGGCGTAAGTTGTGGCAAGATGTCACAGGCCTTCAGATGTGTGCCAAACTCAAAACTCAAATACTCGCCACCACGATCAGATCGAAGGTGCTTGATTTTCTTGTTGAGTTAATTTTCAACATCACTTTGAAATTCTTTGAACTTTTCAAATGTTTCATACTTGTGTTTCATCAAATAGATATACCCATATCTACTCAAGTCATCGGTGAAGGTGAAAAAATAACGATAAACATTGCGTGTCGACACGCTCATTGGTCCACACACATCTGTATGTATGACTCCCAATAAGTCTGACGCCCGTTCCATGAAACCATTGAACGGTGTCTTGGTCATATCGCCCATGAGGCATAGTTCGCATGTGTTGAGGGATCCAAAATCCAACGAGTCTAAAAGTCCATCGGTATGGAGTTTCTTCATGCGCTTTATACCAATATGACCAAGACGGCAATGCCACATATACATGCCGGTATAACTACTAATTTTAATCCTCTTGGCATCAATGTTATGGATGTGAGTACTACGATTGATATTCAACAAGAATAAACCATTACTCTCGGGAGCATTAACATAAAGATATCATTCATTGAAATAGTACAACCACTTGATACTGATTTGAACGAATATCCGTCTTGTAACAAACAAGACCCACTGATAATGTTTACACTCAAAGATGGTACAAAATAACACTTATTTAAAACCAAAACTAATCCCGATGGTAGATGTAGAGGGAGTGTGAAGACAGCCACCTCGTCAACTCTTGATCCGTTGCCGACGTGCATCGTCACCTCATCCTTTGCCAGGCGCCGTTTATTCCGTAACTCCTTCTAAGAGTTACAAATATCAGCAACAGAGCCGGTATCAAATACCTAGGTATTACTACGGGCGCATGTGTAACACCCCAATTCTCTTAGCTTTAGCATTGTGGTGTTATTATAGATTTTTCACCTCTTGCAAAAACTTTTGTGTGTGTAAAACTTGAGTCATGATTTAATTTGCTTGCACACCTTATGCTTGTTGTGTGTCACTAACATTTCATGAGAATTGAAAATACTAAAAAAAACACAACACACTGAAATAAATAACCACTATTAGGATCTTCATGATTGTCAAAACTTAGCCAAACTAGGAGCTATTATTAAGCAAACCATAAATGGTTTTT
Source organism: Poa annua (assembly GCA_026929855.1). NCBI lineage: Eukaryota > Viridiplantae > Streptophyta > Magnoliopsida > Poales > Poaceae > Poa > Poa annua. Next base: position 182,208,850 of record CM049426.1, read on the forward strand.
GACATGCATCTGAACCATTTTGATCTAGGGCATTTATAATTTCACACCCTACTCTAAATTCTCTCAAAATAGTTTGTTTGCACATAAATATCATTAGCTGTTGTGACCATCAAATTAACATGACCACTTGAGATATTCTTTTCTTTATCACTAAAAGTTTTCTTTTCTTTAAAAGCTAAATGAGATAATTGACTTATGCATTTGTAAATTCAGTACCCTCTCTTAATTTAGGTAAGTTTGGGGTGTTGACCCATTTTATTTTTGTGGGTCATGTTTGAATAATTCAAACTTAGGATTTTAAATCCATTTGAGCAATCTACTCAAAGATTTCACCTTTTATTTCTCTCTCACTCTTTTTCACTCCACCTGCTGAAGAGGAGAACATCACCCTCACCCCTGGTCCCACCTGTCATGGACTAGGGCCAACCCCTCCTCTCCCCTCTCTATTTTCTTCTCTTTTCCACCCAACCGAAGGCCACCTCCCTTCTTCTCACTGGCTAGGGCTGGTTATCCGACCAAAATCCTCTCTGCCCCCTCTCCACCGCCCACCTGAGCCAGTAAGAACGAAGGAGACAACCCCCCTCCCTCTCTCCTGCCCGAGCTAACCCTAGATCGGGTGGAGCTCGTTATAACCCCCCGAGCCCCTCCCCTGTCCATTTCTCCCCCTCCCTGGCTCCTACCAACTCACTCCTCTCCCCCCTGGCGAAAACCACCAAGCTCTCACCCTCATTCGCCCTGTAGACGAGGAGATTTCCTTCGGTGGCCGAAGGAAGGAAACTGCCGTAGCACTCGTTCCTCTCAACCATTCCTCGCCATTTTTGGTTCCCTGGCTTCCCCTCTGCTGGATCTAACTCCCCTCCCCTCCCTTGGCTCTTTTGCAGCTCGAGAGCACCTGGTTCGTCCACGACCCGAGGAGGACGCCGTCGTCACCACCTTGGACTCCGACGTTGCATGCAAGTTTTGCGACCACCCCTGAGCTCCCCTTCGACGCCGCGTCCACCTCCAACCACCGTTTCGTCCATACACGAGCCCTAGGTGAGCCCTCCGTGCTCGGCGTCGTTTTCTCGAGCTCCTGCTCGTGATTTTCGGTTGGGAGGAAAACGATGGCCTGAGGCCGTCGATTTTCAGATCAGCGGTTTTTTTGAACCGCGCCCGATCTATCCTGGACCGTTGGATCCCAGATCCACGGTCGCTTACCGTTTCGCCGGAGCGCGCGCAGCGTTTGGGCCGGCCCAGCTCAGCCCCGCGCGGATCCGCGCTGCTCTGCGTCGCCTCTGGGCCGATCTGGCCCAGATCTGGCCCGTTCGGTCTGCCCTTCTTTTATTCTTTTCCTGTTATTTTTCCAATAAATCTCCAGTCAAGCTTTTAATCTTTTGTGGTTAATACATAGTGGCTAAAATGATGGGATTAATTTTGTAGCATGCATGCATGTTTTCTTAACCATGTAGCATTGGATTTGTTCCAAAATGTGTTTCCTGTTGAGCGTTAAAATAGATCTAGTAAAAGGTATCTATTGCACCATTTGTTTAATAACTTGTGTTCTGTAAATCCAAATCTTGCAATCTTGGATCTGTTGGAAAGCTTATAAAAATGTCTATCCAAATTGGTAAATCTTGCATGCAGGAGATTACTCTAGCAAAAGTTATATTTAGTCTAAGAATAACATTAGTATGTGTTTGTGGATTTTTAACTCTTCAATAAAAACACTTTTTGAGGTAAATCCAATTGGAAGTGTTAGATATGTGTTGGAGGTATCATATACTACAAATGTAGATATTCCAGTAATTAGTTATTTCTTAGTGAATAAATCCCTGAAAAACAGGGACATAATCTCTTAAAATGCATTTCTGAAATTTCAGAGATTATGACATGTCTAGTTTTAATTGGTGGAGCCACCTATGTCCATATATAAATGTTGGGGATACTTTTGTGGGATAGCCACAGGTTTTATCTAACTCACCCCACTGGATTTACACCAAAATAATTCTTATTATTTTCTGCACTTAGATAATGGTCAGAAGTATACTTTATTTTAAAACTGGGATAACTTGAGCTAGGAGTATCCAAAATTGGTGAATAAAATCTCCACTTAAAGAGAAAAATCATATCTCACCAGAAAGGTTAATTATGAATTCAGGAGATCTATAAAACTGAACCTATCTTCTGTTTAAGTTTGACATCAGTAGCTCTTATCTGATTTTTAATTCTTGTTTGGTGATAGATTTTCATGCACAACTAATTTTCAGAGCTCCACATGTGTGTCAGCAGTAATGTGGTAGAAGGGTTTAATTTTAGGAGAAGCACCTTAAGAGTTATGCTTAAACCATGTTAACAGCCCCTAATAACTATTGAATGCATTAGTTGTGTTTTCTGTTTGTGATGCTTGTTTTTTGTTGATATACTTTAGATTGTTATCAACTCGCATTTTAGAACTTACGCTAGTCTCGTTTATTTTTCATGTTACGGTAGAATCGCAACCCGATGAAGAGCAGTACGAGGTAGCTGAGCACGACTACGCTGAAGAACAAGACCAGGGACAGTACGTTGAGCAAGGCAAGCCCACCTCACCACTATAATGAAATCCTATTATTTTCTCAAGCATGTTTTGTTTTCAAAATAAAATAATGCATGTTTTACCTCTTTTGTGGCGCCTTGTCACCCGAAAACTATTTTACAAAATAATGTTTGGCCAAAGTTATCTACTAGAATAGTTGTAGGTATTATAAAAAAGAGTTTTACTTGATGAGTCTTGTCATTGAAGGCTCCATCAAGAAGATTAAGTTTCCTAGTAGTATATATTTTGTTATCTTACCTCAAAACTATAGGATGGGGACCTATTTGATAAAAATGTTTTATGGAGGAAAACCCGAGCTGATGGGAGCAATCGGCGCGCAAGTGTTTTATTAAAACCCGAGTTGCTGGGAGCAATCGGAGATGTTTGCGAAAACCCGAGCTGCTGGGAGTAGTCGGAGGAGAAGGTGTTTTGAAAAACAAAGTGTGACCCTAGCTGCCGCCCGAACAATTAACCCGTGCAACCACACTACCTGACATGGGTAGGGCTTAGTCGGAAGCTTGTCTGTTTTAGTGTTGGGGCTCTCATACTTTCTATGGGGGCTGGGCCCTCGAAGCCGGGTTGTCGTCCGGAAGAGACAATACACTGTTGAGGACCAACAGCCGGACGATTACGGTGGGTCTCCTGACGTGGCGGTGTGGCGTCCCGAGGAAAGACCAAGAGGTCTAGTGGAGCACACGGTGCCGAGGAGAACAAACCTACCGGGAGGCCCCAATACTAGGGTGGTCATAGTGGAAAGCTTTGAGCGTGTTATCCGGACCCCCGCATGTTGTCGTATGACGGGCCGTGGCAGACATGGCGGAATAACCGATAGGTGTGGGTAAACTGTGCAACCTCTGCAGAGTGTAAATCTATTCGAATAGCCGCGTCCGCGGTCATGGACGGTTGGAAAGATCCCACTAGGCATGCTGGCTGTTTTATGGTTTCGAAAGAGAAATGTTTTCGAAGGAAACAAGGAGGCAACAAAGTGGTACCTGGGAGGTACGGAATTTGGGTGAGGATGATTGGTCTCGGGGAGTCAGTCAATCCGACCTCAAGTCAGGAAAAAGGGTTACCCCTATCCTAGTGTTTGATAAACTTTTACAAAAGAAAGTTTTGAACTTGGATATGTCCTTGCTATATCTAAGAGAAGAGAATTCTATCTCTAAATGTTTTTCTTCAACAAAGATATAGAAATGTCGCATTCTAGCGAAGAGAATTCTATCTCTAAATATTTTTCTTCAACAAAGATATAGAGATGTCGCATTCTAGCAAAGAGAATTGTATCTCTAAATGTTTTTCTTCAACAAAGATATAGAGATGTCGTATTCTCTATGCTTGAAATCATTGTATTCAAAAATAAGCCCTGTAGTTGTAGTAAGGAGCTTTCCCAGTTTTCGAAATGTGTTTTCTTGCATTATCATGAAAATTTAAGCCTAGAGGTGGTCTTGCGAGTACGTAATTGTACTCATGTGGCTCTGTCCCTGGATATTCAAATGTCCAGATTATAATGAGGAGGTCTACATCGAGGAGGAGGTGTATGACGACGACTACGCCACTTAGCTGTCACCGGTCAACTGCACTTGTGGGGTCAGCGCTCGGAGATGTTAAGAACCGCCGCTAGCCACTAGCTTCCGCTATCTTAGTTAATTCCGCCCTGCGTGGCGAGGTTTGTTGATTGTGGTCGTATGGACGTCTATGTATTGTAAGACTTTTTATTCATACGACTTGAATGATTTAACTCTTTGATACCTATGTTTGGTTATGTGATCGCAATGCACTGATCATTGGGATCGTGATCTTTTACATAACGTGGTCATCTCGGACTTGTTTCGAGGGGTCCCTACAGGATGTAAGGTACACATTAATAACATGTATATCAAATACAACTTTCCCTTTTCCGACAATCTTGTTGGCCTTCTTATCTTCCAGATACTTGGGGCAGTTGCGCTCCCTCTCGATCTCTTCTTCAGCAGTCTTGAGCATCATGAACACCTCACACAGGGGCTTAGCCATGCCCTGCATGTAATAGTTCATGACGAAGCCTTTGTAGCTACGGGGCAACGATTGCAACACCCTATCAATCACCAGCTGATCAGGAATCTCGCATTCCAGAGCATTCAGGAGTTGAACGCAGTCATACATTTTGACTAAGTGTTCGCTCACACTGCTGTGCTCTTCCATCTTGGCAGAGAAGAAAAGCTTAGAAGCTTCATATCTCTCAGCCTTAGCCTGCGGCGCAAAGACAGCCTTGAGATCAGAAATTCTCTCAAAAACACTCATCTTCTCAAAGCGCTTTTGCAGGTCGGCTTCCATGGCGTAGAGCATGCCACTCCGGACAAAAGAGGAATCTTCTGATTTGGTCTGAAAAACCTTTTTCTCATCATCAGAGGGATTGTCTACAGGAGGGTCACCTAGGGCGGCTTCAATGACATAAGCCACCCTGTGGGAAGTGAGGAGGATCCTCAGGTTGCGGAACCAGGACATGAAGTTCGATCCATTGGTCTTAAGATTTTCTTTCTCAAGGAACATGCCTAGGTTAAAGGTGGGACGAGACATCTACAATGGAATTTGCAAAACATAAGACTTTGTTCATAAAGTTTTGAGTTCAAGTTTTAGAAAATAACTATAAGAACTCCGACTCAAAACAAATATCCCTCTAATCGCTTTAGTGATTACACGATCCTAATCCATTGTGCAACCCCTCATCATTAGAGCTGGTAACACAACTTCAAAGGTAGACATCAAAATGTCGATCACAACAACTTTGTGACTCGACCTTTCGGTCAATATGTTATGAGGCCATGTCAGTACATGCTAGGCTCGCCATAATAACCTTCAACGTAAACGCTCGTGCAAACATGTCTTACACACACTGTATGCGAACGATGATATGTATGACACCCGATCGTCACAGCCTGCGTCTTAACGTAGAAATTTCTTGGTGGTGCACGTTGAAGGGAGAACACTAATGGTATATTGGAGGGATCATCTTATAGTACTATCACTATGTAACTAATAAATAACCACACAATATAAGATGCACTCAAAACATCAATATGTAATGCGACGTGATATGTTCCTTGCGCCGATGATCTCCTTTGCGCCCACAGTTTGTAAACAATTTAATAAACCTACCTTGACCATATCACATTGCCCCTGCAAAACAAAGTTGGACACGTTCTACTTTATAATTTGAATATTTTACGTGGCTTGGGGCTATCGTAAATAGAACCGTTTCATACCTACAAACTTATGACCACAACAACGATCAAATAATTGCATATTTATATATCCCTCATAGGCCCTTCATTGAAAATGCAAAGCCAACTAAAGAGAGAGAGACAGACACCCGCCAGCCTCATATACGGTACAAGCCGTATGTTATTAGTGGAACCAGTCTCGCGTAAGCGTACGTGTAAAGTCGGTCCAGGCCGCTTCATCAACTCAATGATGCCGGTAGTGCCAGTGCATGCTAGAGGGTAGCAAATAAAGAATGATGTCCCCGTGAAGAACACGGGTTCTAAAAGCGTACAACTATATCTACGCTTAAACCTGGCTCGGATACCACTGAAGGGGATCGTAGGCAGAAAACAATAATATTTTAAACAACGATAACCTTAAACTAGCCAGGATCTATACTATGTAGATACAGTAATACGGAGGAGATCGGTATACATACCCTTGATGTCCGAAAAGCAAGGATTACGCTCCCACACAAGCATTGTCGATGAAGCCGACGAAGATGACCTTCAGGCCGTGTAGAGGAAGCAGACCTCTGAGCACCACTAGCGTGGCAGCTCGTAGAGTTTCACACACGTACGGTGAAGCCGACGACCTCCAAGCTCCAATTCAGGACGAGCAGCGGAAGACTGGGACCAGATGACCAACAACACGGCAGCGTGCTTATGGTGGATAGAACTTTCTCCTTGGCGCAACTCCAACAAGTGAATCACATTAATCAAGGAGAAAATAAAGAGAAATTGGTGTAATTGAAAAGCCAAGGGAGCACCTCTATATAAAGGGGGAGGAAGGCTGCCAACCTTGCCAACCAGGCTGTGTGGGACTATTCCCACACCAGCCCCGGCCGGCCAGATGGTGTGTCGGCCCTAGGTGGGCCTCACTAGGCCCACCCCTCCCCCACGCGTACCAAGGAGGGGGACTTCCTCCCTCATGGGCCTACTTTCCACAAGAAGGCCCATTTAAGGCATGCATCCTTTAAAATTTTGAAATTAATTAAATAAAATGTATTTAACTATTAATTACACTAAATAATATTAAACACACATCATATAATTTATTCCGGTTCCGAAAACTATTTCGTGGCTCTCCGATCTTCATCGGATATTTCCCGGGACGCTCCCGGTGCTCTCTTTCCTAATTTCTCTTCCGGTAAATATGTCGTCTCCCCTTAAGTGTGTTACCCTAGCGGTTCGAGATATCAAAAGACATGATTGAGACACCTCTCCGATCAATGACTAATTCGTGGGCCTGGACCCCCAGAATTAATCCCTGTGATATAACGAATAACTTTGTCGTTCGAACCTGGATGCCGAGTTTCAAACCTTTTGACATGGCGATACATAGCGTGTCCCAAACTCGTTCAAAGATATCGCGATACCTAGCTTGATCTCATTATCGACAACATTGTCTTCTACTCGTCCATGATATTATGTCTAGGTGACCTAGTCACATGCTTGCAAGCTCATTTGACACATCTCACCGAGTGGGCTCTAGAGTATCTATCCTGCTATGCAGACTGGCAAATCCCGCTCTTGATCCCTCGTATCAACATACTCCCTTCCAATACCCGAGAGGATCACCTTTATAGTCATACTATTAAGACATGACGTTTGATGCAATCAAACTATCTTTCAGGAATAGAAATAAGAGTTAATCTCACGGTCAAAGGCATAATGACGATGGCCTACATATATTGGGTATGTCCATCACATCGTTCTACCAAGGATATGAATCCATTGTCAACTAACACCATGTCACATGATCGAGAAACCTTGATCATCGATTGCACAATGAACTAGTCACGTAGAGGCTACTAGGGACCTGGTTGTCTTACGTATCACACGTGTATTAATGTTTCCGCTTAATACAGTTATAGCATGACCCAAAAACGTATTATGAACAAATAGATATGATAAATAAAACACTTTATTAATTGCCTCTAGGGCATATCTCCTTCATAATAATGATAGCTATTTTGTTGAATTTGCTCCCTCTATATGTGGAGAGTAATAATTATTTTATTCATGTGGCTCATGATAAGAATGTTTTTTGTGATAGATATATTGTTAATTTTATTCCTGATACTACTAGTGAACATCTTGATGATAATAAGGAGTGTTGTTTTAATATACTATATGATAATGCTTTAGATGATCGTCATATGCTTACTGTGTAGCGTACCTGCTCTTTTAATAAGACAGATACCTGTGTATAGTGCAAATCACTGGATCAATTTGTTTGCACACACAGTTTACGATGTAATATAACAAGAAAGTATCAATTTTATTACATCGATGATCCAGACTTTCAAAATATTCAATACAAGTTGCATAGCATAAAGCTAGCTTCGAAAGAGTAAACAGCGGAAATACAATGGCAGTGAGTCTCCATCAACTTCATGTTGCCACAGGCGAAAACATGTTGGTTGTAGACTCGAAACATTTAAACGAAACCTCACTCGTCATCTGAATAAATCTGTAATAAGAAAAATATTGCAACAACGTGGGTCACATTCCATTAAAAATGGAGTCTGGCAAGTGACACTATGGTGAACACTTATTGGAATAACTCAAATAGCCTATATGCATATTTGGCTGGTGGAGTTCAAGGCTATTTTGCATAAAGCCAATTTTTCCTATCTCTTTGGAATACACTTTCTTCAAATCAAGACAAGTATGGCATGAAAACCATAAATCTCATCTTCCCTTGTTCACCCATCAAGTTTTATTTCTGAAGTTGGAATGGTGGAATCCTCCGTTTGATGTCCGTGATCAGCTGCTCAAATTGTCCGTACCGGGGACACGGCTAAGTACTTAGTTTTACACACTGCAGAGGTTGTGCACTTTCACCATTGTACCCATTCAACCCAAACTATCCTTTACACACTTATAGTGATAAGGAAAGGAGAAGAATGAGACGAGATCTTTCAGAAGCATTTTCCCTCCCACTCTGGCTTGACCCGTTCCACCTAACACCCCCCTACATATGCTTGTCAAGCCGGAGAGAGTCCACGCAACATAATTGATCAAGCCAGAGCCCATATGGCAATGGCCGCACTGGAAGCAATCGTCACTCGGAGTTCTTCAGATTCCTCTGTTCCCTGGGTGGCCATCCACAAGTGCACATACTCCAGGAACCATAGACATGGACCGGAGTAGCCACTCAACTTCGCCACCATATAAAACCAATCCACCCAGGAGGTTCATTAACTTAGTAGATGTGCACTCTCAGGTGAAAATCACCATGCTCACGGCCCTAAGTAGAATAGACATTCATCCTAGGCGACGACAACCATGAGCACAACCCTGAGTAGTCACTTAACATTTTGTAAAAGTTTTCATCAATTGCATATCATCAATATATCTACTAAGTATTATATAGGAACCTAGACACAGGAGTAAGTGTTTCTACATAGGTTTTGCATAGCAATACTATCCTACACATGCTTATATATAAAATACACTAAGTAATGTATATGGAAAATAATATGAAGTTTATGAGGTGTGCCACTTGCCTTTGAATGTTGTCGTTGTTCACAAACTCTTTTCAACAACGGAGGTTTGCTCTCCGTTCAATCTAAAAAATATAAGCAAACAACAATACAACAATCCACAAACAACAATCGTCAAACATACATGTACATACATAGTGAGCAAACAGGTTTCATAAAACTTCTAAGGAAAATATGTTTATGCATGAGGTGCAAAATATTCCTAAGGACTAGAGATGTATGTCATGCTAAGAAAATATTTCAAGTTAATGCAAGGCGAGAATGGGTGTCAAAATGACTTTAAAGATGATAACATCATGATCAAAATTTGTTTAAGTCTTAAAAGACAAGATTAGGGAAGAGGGAAAAGATAGAAAGAAAGTTGTAGTTGATTTTCCAGGCTTCATCTCCAAACTTGTAATTTTTCCCTCGTGATGTCTTGATTGAAGTTTTGACAGACTTGATAAATCTTCAGACTTGATAATTCTTGTATCCTCGAGGCTGGTCTTGGATTTAACTTAGTCATCATGAGTTCTCAGAGAAGAAGAGAAGACAGAGAGAAGACTTAGAGAATAAAAGGGGGTTGACCTTCTTGAACTTCTTCTCACTTTTCTTCTAAGTGCTTGACATCTTGGGGATGCTTCCAGAGTATGTTTCCTTCTAAGTCCTTCATGAAGTCTCAGAGAAGAAGGAAGAAAAGAAAGAGAGAGGAAGCAAGACTTAGAAAATATTTGCTGGTTAGTCTTTATGAACTTCTTCTTCATTTTCTTCTAAGTGCTTCTACTCCTTGAAGATACTTCTGAAGTCTTGTTTTGGCGAAGTCCTTCATTGGCTTTAAAGCTCCATGTTGAAAATACTAAGTGTCTAGTGCATAGCACTTTTACCAAAATACTAAGGCTGGAAATATTCCTAACTTAGAGAAAAATAATGAAGAGATTTCCTATGGGAAATATATCTATATGTGAAAATAAGTTATGCATGCAATGCACTTTTAAATCCTAAGAAATTTCATACAAAATTTGTGATATTTATAAAGTATGCATTAGGCTATAAATGCAATTTAATTAATTTCTATTTTTGTAATATAATAAAAGGAATAACTATAAAGTTACAGTTTTAAGTGATTTTAAATTTTATAACAAAATTTTATAAAATGGTGTTAATAGAGAGAGGGCATTTAATTAAATTTATTGCAATTTGATTTAATCAAATAAAATATTTCTATTAATAGTTATGTAAAAAATAATCAAACTATTCAAATTAAATATATAACTATCAAATCATGAAAATAATACTCAAAAATATTTTATAACAGAGGCATCAAGTTACAAATATTCTAAAGTTTCTAAAACAATTTTATTTGCAATTTTTGGATTTATAGATTTAAAGTTATTACAAATATACTCAAATCACCATTTGAAATTTGAATATTTTAAACTAAGTCAAATTTGAATTTTGGCAGATCTAAAATATTGTACATGTCAAGGGCTTTCCAAATATATAAAAATAATTGAATTTGGATGTGTGAGTAAAAAGTTGTAACAATTCTAAATGGCAGGAGCTTTTCTGCAAAACTGCTAAATAAATTTAAATAAGAAATTCATTTTCCACGTGGCCGCTGACTAGGCGCTGACGTGGTTAAGTGAAACGTTCCGGATCGTAGGATTTAGATCTAACGGTGTTAAACAGATCGTACTGATTCGAATAAAACAATAGGTAGGAACCGTTGGATCAAGATCCAACGGTCCAGATCTAACGACCAAACGCGTGAACGGGAATCCGGCACCTAGAGGGGGGGGGGTGAATAGGTGCTATTACAAATTTTAGGTCTTTTCAAATTTAGGCTCAACACAAAGATAAATTCTCTAGATATGCAACTATGGTGAATTTACCTAAATGACAACCGAAGCAATAACAAGAGAAATAAGCTAACAAGACAAGCAAGTAAGGGAGTAAGGATAAGGGGAACCGAGTGAAGCACGCGGAGACGAATATGTAATCCCGAGTTCCACCCAAGGGTGTACGTCACGTTTGGAGAGGTGTGCGCTACCACAACAGGTTAGCCGCAACGCCACAAAGGCTCACCTTCTCCGATGAACTCAACCACAAAGGTTGCGAGTTCACCTTCCACTGTTGATCCCCTTTTAGGGCGGAGATCGAATCCCTTACAAACGCTTGAGTCACGCACCCACAACTTAATTGGGGGCTCTCAAGATGACCCCAACAGGTCAAGGACCACAAAAGGTCAAGGCAACACCAAGATTACAACAATGGTGAACTAGGTTTTCCCACCAGAAACCCTAGCCACGAAATCCCCAAGTGAATGGGGAGGAAATGCAAATCCCTTCGGTGAAGATGTAGATCCAGGCCTTCTCCTCCAATCCTCCAAAGATCAACGAATTTGGGTGGAGGGATTGGGAGATCTTGATGATTTGAGCTTTCAAGAATAGTAGGAGAGAGAAAATCTGAGAGCTAGCTGTTCTTGAGTGAGTGAGGGGGTATTTATACCCCCTCTCAAAATCTGGCCGTTGGCTGTCTCGATGACCCGGAAATTCCGGTATAAGTGGCTCCCGGAAATTCCGAGTCAATCGGAATATCCGGTTCTGTGAAATATCTGAGCTGAATTTCCGGTTGAGATCAGAACGTCTTCGACATCTTGACTTAGCCAAATTTCTTCAAGTTTCTGAGGGTTGCCCGGAAATTCCGAGTCAGTGAAATTTCCGAGCCGATTTTCTGGTTGGAGTCAGAACGTCTTCCTCTTCTTTCCTTAGCCAAATTCTGGAGTGGTTTTCTGGGTGACTCGGAAATTCCGAGCTGATGAAATTTCCGAGTTGATTTTCCGGTTGAAGTCAGAACCACTTTCTCTTCTTTCCTTAGCCAAATTTGGAGTGGTTTTCTGGGTGACTCGGAAATTCCGAGTCAATGAAATTTCTGAGTTGATTTTCCGGTTTGATTCAGAACCACTTCCGAACTTTTCCTTAGCCACTTTTCTGGTAGAAATAGAAGACACGGAATTTCCGATCCTGGTAATTTCCGGCTCCAATATTCCGGTTCTGGGAAGAATTCCAGAAACTCTTTTTCTTTACATTTTGGCTTTGGGGTATGTGATATGCAACTCACACAAACTGAAATACTTAGAAATAGGATTAGTACATCATTGGTATTGTTAACTAATACTCAAAACACTAGGGATTAAGAAATGTTCTTTCAATCTCCCCCTTTTTGGTGTTAGATGACAATACCAAGATTTGCAATGAAACGAAATGCAATATCATGTTTTTAACAGAAAATAGCTCCCCCTAAACAAGTGCATGTATGAAACACAAGATGACAAAGGATAGGAGCAATTTTATAATAAAAAACACAAGATATCACAAAATGTAAGGTTATGGTAGCATTTAAGACTAGATAGAGTTTCATACCTTGTGTATATAGGATATGAAGTCTCAACCATAGGATAATGATAGCATAACATTGTCTCAATACACATAAATAATAAAAGAGTTTAACAAACAGCCACAAATAAGATAAATGGACACAAGCACAAAGAAATGGTAAACACATATGCTTGTGCCCGAACCCCTGCAAATCCCCGAAGTTCTACTAGAGCAACTTCTCCCCCTTTGGCATCTAAACGCCAAAAAGGAAGAGGAGCGATGCTACGTCCCGTGAAGGTCTTCAGTCCGAGGGATTCTCCTCATCATCTGCATCCTCATCATTATCAACATCATCTGAAGTGTTCTCATAAGAATGTCCAGTGGTGTACGAGCTGCCGCCAAGGTCATGATCAATCTGTGCCCAAGGAGCCAAAGAATCCTGGTTCCACTGAGCAAAGGTCAGGGGATCAGAGAGATCTCAGGAGCAGGAGAGCCAGACACATGATGAAGAATCAAGTCTTAATTGTAGGCAAGCTGACGACGATCCTTGTAGGCGGTGTATTGCTCCTTGCGGATGTCCACATTCATGCACAGGATGTTGCGTTGGAACCAATTCGGTTTCTTCACCTTCGCATGAGTGGCGGAGACATAAGTAGGAGCAGCAGCCCTCCTAGCATCACCCATAAAAGATCCACCCTGAGCTGAGCTAGAAGAAGGCACAGGAGGAGGCTTGACCACTGTCTTCTTCTCATATAGTTTCTTGAAGTCATGCGCCTCCAACTCATCATCACTGAAGGTATGGTCAGGAAACTTGAACTTGATGAGTTTCATGATGTAAGGAGCATAGGGGATAGTGACCTTGGTGGTCATGGCTTCATGCATCTCATTGTGGATGTAATCCATAACATCCACACTCCAGTCTTCATCACTGTCACGGTTCTCCACAATGTGGTTGGCATGAAGGAGCAAGTTGCACAGAGGGGTCACCACATTTTCATTGTTACCACCACTTGGTGCAATGTTCTCACGGAGGATGCGCACAAGGACATCATAAAGAGGAAGCAAATCTCGAGCATTTCCGGGTATGCCTCCCTCACCATATAAGTGCACGGTCTGCTTCTTGTTGAGGTTGAAAGGGTGGTGCATGCGATAGCCTTGAGCGTTGTCACCATCAAACTTGTAGCCCAAAACCTTGGCAAACTCCTCAAAGTTGGACTCACAGAAATAGTCACCAGTCATCCACTTGATTGTCTTCTTTGAGTCACCCTTCATCACAAGAGTGGCAAAGAACTGCATTACGAGCTGAGAGTTGTATGGACAACGAGTGATCACAAGCCTCTCCAAGCCCATAGTCTTGTCAATATGTATAGCTTCAACAAAAGAGGCTTTCTGCTGTAGAGCTGCAAGGTTAAACGGATGCATAGGCTGAATGGGCTTCGACAGAGAGTAGCAGAGGTCTTTGAGTATGAACTCTTGCTCTTGACACCAAAAGCTGTGATCATCCAGAGTGTTGTCCCTTGGCCTAAGGTACCAATCCCCTTGTCGGAGCTGAGAGTAGTCAACAGAGTTCTTCTTTGCATAGTTCTGACGTTGAGGAACAGGAGCATTCTCCCTTTTCTTGTATGGTGGCCTGCTAGCAAGTGCTTTCTTCTTCTTTGGAACAGCTGGGTTGCTTGAGGAGGTAGGACCCTTACCCTTGTCGACAGGGGTCTTGTGAACAGGTGCCCTTGAGGTGTTCCTTGTTGCCCCTGCGAAGGACGGACTCCCACTAGAACCTGTGAATTTGAGCATAGAGGGTAGCACAAGGTAAGTACACACAACTCAGGAGAGGATACACACATTAGGTAGGCATTTGATGAATCATATGTAGTTAAACATAAGTTAATCTTAAAACTGCAGTGTTCAGCTCGGAAATTACGATTCATACTTAACCGGAAATTCCGAAGGACCGGAAATTCCGATTCAAGTTGACTTGGAAATTCCGACCTCAACAGAAACAGTGCAGATCTGAGATTGACTCGGTCTAAAATTAGATCGATCCAACACAAGCAAAACTAATGTATGTAGACGGTAGGGAATGAAGCCAGGAACAATCTCTACCAAGAAATTTTGAAACAAATAACTCCACATCAAGATCCTAGTGCAAGCACTTAGGGATAGGGAAAAGTGAAGTTACCCTTATCCATTGAGGCCATTGCTTGGAGGAGAGAGTTCCCGGGACGGAGGAGGAGCAGATCCGGCCGAGAAAGAGGTTCCCCGGCGGCCGGAGTGCTCCGGAGAGATCTTAGAGCAGCAGGGGCGGCGGTTGGAGGAGAGGGAGGTCGGGGGTGGAAGAAGGGCACGAAAGAGCCCTTCACCCCGAGCCTGCCCTTATATTTTTTAGACAAACCGCCCGATAAGAATTTTCGGGTGTAACTTACACCGGAAATTCTGAGTCGCCGGATATTGCGATTCACAAATGAACCGGATATTCCGACCTGCTGAACTAAAATCCTAGTTTTCAAATGGATGACTTGTGTGCAATAGAGAGAAATGTTTTCAGGGGGAAGTAGGCTTGGGAGAGATTTCAAAACTGTCATTGGTACACCATACTCAACTCACAACTACCAAAACGAAACATAAAGCGCCAAATTGATTAAGTTTCCCACATGCATGAACAGGAGGACAAATAGCAACAATAAGCTCCAAATAAAGCCAACTCTTCAAAGAGAAGAGGTCGGTGGCCGAGGCCACCATGTAGGAGTGTATGGCTTGTCGCCGCGAAGATGTATCTTGGGTACATAACCAATACTCGTCGTTTTAGCTCATTAGTCATAAGAATGAATATAGAGATAAAAGAACACTTGCTATCGGCATAATGGGGGAGGGATGGTCAAATGTATTAGGACCGCACTCCCCCTATTTCCATGCCTACATCTAAACAAGATAAGATGCAATTACGTCCTAGGTGAGTGTGCAAGCGATCAAGCTAAGGACCTCGAATCAATGATATTGAGCTCATTCTTCAAAAAGCAAAACCTTCCTTCCTCAAGGGGCTTCGTGAAGATATCCGCCAATTGATCCCTTGTGCCCACATATGATAAGTCAATGTCTCCTCGGGCCACATGATCTCTTATGAAATGATGGCGGATCTCAATATGCTTGGTTCTTGAATGTTGCACCGGGTTGTAAGCAATCTTGATGGCACTTTCATTGTCACATAGAAGAGGCATTTTGTCGCAATCGACTCTGTACTCCTTTAAAGTTTGCCTCATCCATAGCAACTGAGTGCAACAACTTGCGGCGGCAACATACTCGGCTTCGGCGGTGGAGAGAGATATACAATTTTGCTTCTTAGAAGACCAACTTACCAAGGACCTCCCAATAAATTGACAAGCGTCGCAGGTTGACTTCCTATCATCTTGATCTCCCGCCCAATCGGAATCCGTGTACCCACATAACGAGAAATGTGCATCCTTGGGGTACCACAATCCAAAGGTTGGGGTAAAAGCCAAATATCTGAAGATCTTCTTGACCGCCATGTCATGGCTTTCTTTAGGAGCCGCTTGATATCTTGCACACACTCCTACGGCTAGCACTATATCCGGTCTAGATGCACAAAGGCAAAGAAGAGATCCAATCATGGAGCGGTATACCTTTTGATCCACATCCTTACCCTTGGGGTTGAGCTCAAGGTGGCATTTGGTTTGCATTGGGGTAGAGGCACCCTTGAGCTCAAGCAACCCGTACTTCTTGAGCATGTCTTGAATGTACTTTGCTTGGTTGATGAACGTTCCTTCCTTCAATTGTTTGATCTCAAATTCGAGGAAGAACTTCATCTCACCCATCATAGACATCTCAAACCTGTCAGTCATAAGCTTAGAGAATTCTTTGTTAAATGCTTTGTTAGTAGATCCAAATATAATGTCATCCACATATAATTGACAAATGAAAAGCTCTCCATTTACTTTCTTAGTGAAAAGTGTGGGGTCGATTTCCCCAACTTGGAATCCACGGTCTACAAGTAGTTCTCTAAGGTGCTCGTACCACGCTCGTGGGGCTTGTTTAAGGCCATAGAGTGCCTTATCTAACTTGTAGACATGGTTCAGATACTTGAGGTCTTCAAACCCCGGTGGTTGCTTAACATAAACAAGTTCATTTAGTGGACCATTTAGAAAAGCAGATTTAACATCCATTTGTTGCAACTTAAAGTTATGATGAGAGGCATAGGCAAGAAGAATACGAATTGACTCAAGTCGAGCCACGGGCGCGTAGATTTAACATCCATATGTTCTTGAAAATCCACTTGGTGTCGATAACATTGCGACAATCTTTGGGTCTTTCCACCAACTTCCACACCTTGTTGCGCTCGAAGTTGTTGAGCTCTTCATGCATAGCATCAAGCCAATCTTTATCTTCAAGAGCTTCAAAGACCTTCTTGGGTTCCACCATGGAGATGTGAGCTTGATGTTCACTAAAGCTTGCAAGTTGTCTTCGGGTAGAGACCTTGCTTCTCACATCACCAAGCACCTTGTCAAGAGATAGAGCTATTAATTCTTGTGAGGTGCCAACCCTATTCAAGCGGCGGATCTCGATTTCCCTCCGAGTGGTGGGATGGATCGCTTGATCATCTTGATCATTCATGTCTCCGCCTTGACTGATTTGATGGCCTTGATCAACCATTGGAGTGACGTCCAGCGGTGGGGGAGAGGGTTGATCTTGGCCTTGCTGCGAGCTGCCACCGGGAATGTCAGCAGGACCGGATATTCCGGGTTCAGTATGGACCGGAAATTCCGGGTCACCAGAATTTCCGACTCCAGTTTGATCCGGATATTCCGGCCCTCCGGAAATTCCAGGAGCAGCAGGAGGATCTTGTGCTTCTTCTTGGCTGGGCGTGTTGAGCACGGTGTTGTTGTTGTGTGTTTCTTGTGTTGGAGTGTTCACCACTTGAGAAGAGTTTGATCCTTGTTGAGCCTCCTCATAATAGACTTCAACGGGGCGGGGTACTCCCAACCCCATCCTTCGGATAGCATCTTGAGGTTGATCATCACCTACAACGGAAACACCACTTTGCTCCACAAGGGAGCCGTCATTCTCCTCGAACACCACACTACAAGTTTCTATGATAATGCGCGAGGCCTTATCATAGACTCTATAAGTATGGGATTCGGAACCGTAGCCCACAAATGTCCCTTCAAGAGACTTAGATTCAAACTTGCCCAAACAAACACCTTTTATGAGATAGAAACACTTACAACCAAAAACTCGGAAGTAAGAGTTATTGGGCTTGTTCCCGGTAAGCACTTCATAAGGGGTCTTCATGAGTCCTTTGCGAAAGAAGAGCCGGTTGGATGAATGGCAAGTGGTGTTGACGGCTTCGGCCCAAAAGTTGTGAGGTGACTTGAACTCGGCCATGATCGACCTTGCCATCTCAATAAGAGTGCGGTTCTTCCTTTCGGCTACACCATTTTGTTGGGGAGTATAAGCAGCGGAATATTGATGACGAATCCCTTCTTCACTAAGGAACTCGTTCAAGGTGTAGTTCTTGAACTCGGAACCATTGTCACTTCTTATCACCAAGATAGGGACATTGTGTTGACGTTGAGCTTCATTGGAGAAGTCGATGATAGTTTGTTGAGTCTCCACCTTCGACTTGAAGAAGAAAACCCATGTGTACCTTGAATAGTCATCAACAATCACCAAGCAATATTTCTTGCCACCAAGACTAGCTTCCGGAATGGGACCAAAGAGGTCAACATGGAGAAGCTCCAAAACACTTTTTGAAGAAATGATGGTCTTGCTTGGATGGTGAATGTCATGCATTTTTCCTTCAACACAAGCCCTACACATTCGATCCTTCGAGAAAGAAACATGCTCTTTTAGTCCTAGGATATGGCAACCCTTGTGGAGACTTTGCAAAGTCCTCATGTTGACATGCGCTAGTCGGCGATGCCATAGCCAACCCAAGTCCGCCTTAGCGAATAGGCACATTGTATGGGAAGTGGTGACTCCGGAGAAGTCAACCACATAGAGCCCATTCTCAATGTACCCAACGAAATACACATTGAGAGACTTGCTCCGCATGAGGATAACCATCTCCTTTTCGAAGACAACGGTATAACCCAAACAAGTTAAAGAATGGACGGAGATCAAGTTGAAACCTAGGGACTCGACAAGCAAGACATTCACAAGTGTGATGTCCGGTGCCACTACCACCTTGCCGAGCCCTATTACCTTAGACTTTGAATTGTCACCATATGTAACGGTCATTTGATCATCATTGGGCTTCAACTCCGTTACAATTTCCTTGCTTTCGGTCATATGACTAGTGCACCCACTATCAATTATCCATTTCGATCCTCCGGAACCAAGGCCCTACACACAATCAATT
The DNA here is from genome assembly GCA_026929855.1 of Poa annua. Classification (NCBI taxonomy): domain Eukaryota; kingdom Viridiplantae; phylum Streptophyta; class Magnoliopsida; order Poales; family Poaceae; genus Poa; species Poa annua. Next base: position 182,227,881 of record CM049426.1, read on the forward strand.
CTTTGGTTTAGGTACCCATTTTGCAATGGGTGCCTTTTGGTTAGCAACAAGGGTCTTTGGGACCCAAATAGCATATTCAGTGTAACCATCAAAAGGAACAATGTATCTAGCATAGACATCCCCATAATAATCAACATATAAAGCATAATTGGGGTTAGATATGCCCGCAAAGTCATCACGAGTGGTAGTGCCCCTTGTGGCATTTCCACTTGCTATATCATCGTTCTTGGCTTGTGCGGGCTTGGTCTTCTTCTTGATCATCTTCTTCTTCTCCTTAGAAACATAGCCTAGACCTTCCTTACCCTTGTGGGGCACTCGCTCATGAAGAGGAGTAGTGAGTGTCCCCTTGCCTTTATCAAGGCAGGTCTTGGGCTCGGTTGTCATGGAGGGAACAAACAAGACCCTAGCTTTATCCTTGGCAACATTTGTATTAGTATTCAAAGGAGTAGAAGTACTAGGTTTCTCAAGAATAGATATCCGAGTTTGGAGTTGATCACGAGACTTGAGGAGACGTTCGTGATCACTTGTCAATACCTTGTGAGTATTTTCAAGTGACTCGAAGTCTTCGCAAAGTCTAGCATGAGAAACTACAAGCTCGGACTTTTCATTTTGCACAATTTTACATTTAGCAAAGTAAAGATCACGATCCTTAGTGATCTTAGCAAGTTGCTTCTTGAGGAGAGCATGAGCTTCTTGTTCATCTTCAAGAGAGGATTGGAGGGACACCTTAGTGTGTGCATCCTCTCTCTCAATCTCACCTTTTAATTCAAGCTCATCCTCAAGTTCACCTATATGACTCATAATTGAGCCAAAGTGTTTCTTTCCTTCTCCTTGCAAGTTAGTCATGAATTTATCAAAAGCAATAATTTCTTCCTTGACTTCTAGGCTCATAGCATCATCAATTTCATGGGATATGGAGGTAGGGGACAATTTTACCTCGGATGCCTTTGCCATAAGACATCTTGCATTCTTGATGATGGGGCTCTCATTTGGCGAGGAGAAGAGTGATGGAGGTGTGGATGAAATGGCTAGTGCGGCCACTTGCGTTGGGGTATCCTCCTCGTCACTATCTTCATCATCGGTGGGATATTGCTCTTGAGTTACCAAGAGAATCTTTTGGTTCTTCTTGAAGTAGGGCTTCTTCATGGGCATGGGCCCCTTGCCCTTCGTCTTGGCCACGAGCCTCCCACCATGATCCTCTCTTCTTTCCCATGGGCAATCTGCAACAAAGTGGCCTTTGTCATCACAATTATAGCAAAGCCTTACCTTGTTGCTTGGCTTTCCACCATTGGAGGGGAATTTCTTGTCAATCCTCGCTTTGGCCCTTCCGGGGTTCTTCCAAAACGTTCTTGCCGCAATACCCATGTGTTGGGTGAGAGTACTTGAGAGAGTCTCACTAGATAGCTCGACTTGATCATCATACTCGTCTTCATCCTCTTCTTCAACGGTGGCCTTCAAGGCAATTGAGTCATGCTTGTGCATCCCTATGGCTCTAGCTCTTGCATCTTGTGCAATCTTGGAGGCCACCTTGTACGCGGTCATCTCTTGCATGACTTCATTGGATGTCATCTTCGCGAAGTCATGTCTCCCTTGGAGTGTCTTCAAGTCCGTTTCCTCAAAGGGCAAGAGAGCGGCCACAGACTTCCTTTTGATCCAAGCGTCATCAATGTAGACCGCACCGAGGTTCTTGAAGGTGTTAGCAATCAACACCAACCTCCAGTACATGTCCTCATGACTTTCTTCATCCAACTTGTAGAACCCTTCCACCTCATTGCATAAGGCATCATACCGGTTCTTCTTCATGCTCTCATTCCCGACGAATATGTCGGAAATAACATTCCAAACTTCTTTGGCGGTGGAGAATTGTTGAATGAGCGGCATGTCCTTCTCTCCAACGGACATTTGGAGTTGATGAAGAGCGGTGGCATTGAGTTGGCTATCAACCACCTCTCTTCTTGTCAAGTTGGTTGGATCATGGGGCTTGAATCCTTCTTCAATGATGCGCCATAGCTCAATGGAGGCACTACATAGATGAGACTTCATTAGAAATTGCCATTGAGGGAAATGAGTAGGTTTGAGCTTAGGAGGATCACTTGTAAAGTTTACACGAGGGTGAGGGATAGGAGGGTTAGGAGAGTAATTATGGTTTACATTATGAAATTCCTCTCCTTTGGGGGTGTTAGAGGAGCTAGGTGATTCATACTTTTCCGCCTTCCCGAGGGAAACACTTGGAGGAACAACTTTGGACCTATCCGAAGATGACTCCTTAGAGTTCTCACCATGCTCCTTAGGAGGAGGAGAGGGAGAAGTAGCCTCGGGCTCCTTAGACTTCAAGAGTGCCATGAGCATCTCATTCATCTGGAGGAGTTGGGCCTCCAAGGACGATCTCATATCTATAAGATCGTCCATGGTTGCCCCTTTGGCTAACGCCTCCTTCTCCGCCTCTAAATTCTCACGGACGGCCCTCTCGGCATCGGATTCCGTCATCGTTGCACTTAGGCGGTACCAATTGAACGGGAATCCGGTACCTAGAGGGGGGGCGGTGAATAGATGCTGTTACAAATTTTAGGTCTATTCAAATTTAGGCTCAATGCAAAGGTAAATTCTATAGATATGCAACTATGGTGAATTTACCTAAATGACAACCGAAGCAATAACAAGATAAATAAGCTAACAAGACAAGCAAGTAAGGGAGTAAGGATAAGGGGAACCGAGTGAAGCACGCGGAGAAGAAGATGTAATCCCGAGTTCCACCCAAGGGTGTACGTCTCGTTTGGAGAGGTGTGCGCTACCACAACAGGTTAGCCGCAACGCCACAAAGGCTCACCTTCTTCTCCGATGAACTCAACCACAAAGGTTGCGAGTTCACCTTCCACTATTGATCCCCTTTTAGGGCGGAGATCGAATCCCTTACAAACGCTTGAGGCACGCACCCATAACTTAATTGGGGGCTCTCAAGATGACCACAACAGGTCAAGGACCACAAAAGGTCAAGGCAACACCAAGATTACAACAATGGTGAACTAGGTTTTCCCACCAGAAACCCTAGCCACGAAATCCCCAAGTGAATGGGGAGGAAATGCAAATCCCTTCGGTGAAGATGTAGATCCGGGCCTTCTCCTCCAATCCTCCAAAGATCAACGAATTTGGGTGGAGGGATTGGGAGATCTTGATGATTTGAGCTTTCAAGAATAGTAGGAGAGAGAAAATCTGAGAGCTAGCTGTTCTTGAGTGAGTGAGGGGGTATTTATACCCCCTCCAAAAATCCGGCTGTTGGCTGTCTCGATGACCCGGAAATTCCGGTATAAGTGGCTCCCGGAAATTCCGAGTCACTCGGAATATCTGGTTCTGTGAAATATCCGAGCTGAATTTCCGGTTGAGATCAGAACGTCTTCAACATCTTGACTTAGCCAAATTTCTTCAAGTTTCTGAGAGTTGCCCGGAAATTCCGAGTCAGTGAAATTTCCGAGCCGATTTTCCGGTTGGAGTCAGAACGTCTTCCTCTTCTTTCCTTAGCCAAATTCTGGAGTGGTTTTCTGGGTGACTCGGAAATTCCGAGCTGATGAAATTTCTGAGTTGATTTTCCGGTTGAAGTCAGAACCACTTTCTCTTCTTTCTTTGCCAAATCTGGAGTGGTTTTCTGGGTGACTCGGAAATTCCGAGTTAATGAAATTTTCGAGTTGATTTTCCGGTTCGAGTCAGAACCACTTCCGAACTTTTCCTTAGCCACTTTTCTGGTAGAAATAGGAGACTCGGAATTTCCGATCCTGGAAATTTCCGGCTCCAATATTCCGGCTGGGAAGAATTCCAGAAACTCTTTTTCTTTTCATTTTGGCTTTGGGTTATGTGATATGCAACTCACACAAACTGAAATACTTAGTAATATGATTAGTACATCATTGGTATTGTTAACTAACACTCAAAACACTAGGGACTAAGAAAATATTCTTTCAGCGCGGGCGGCACCAGGTCACCGGAGACCTCGCCGGAGATGCGCCCGCGGCGGCGACGCGGTGTTTTGCACGTTCTACGGTTCCCCGGGACGAGTGGGACTCACCAGAGCGCGTCGGAGGTCGTGGTTGACTCGGTGGCGAAGTGGCAGCGACCGGGGCGTCTTCTTTTTGCCGGAATGGCTCGCCGGAGTTGTGCGCGGCGACGGAGAGCTTCGGGTGTGCACGGAGGCGAGGATGTGCTGTGATTTGAAACGCAAAAACTTGTCAAACAGATGCGGAACAGGGAAAAACAGTGAGGGGGAGAGGAGAGAGGGTCCGGGGTCGACGGAGTTCACCGGAAACGAAGAAGTTCGTCGGCGGCCGTGGCGGAGCTCCGAGGATGAACTCAAGCAGCCTGGGGGCTCTCGGGCTAGGGTTTCTTGGGGGAAATGGAGAGGAGAGGCAGGGGTATTTATGGGGACGCTCGGAGGAAACTGAACGCGTTGATTTCGCCCGGATTTTGGAAAGGAAATCGCCGGCGAGATTTCCGGCCGGAGGAAGACGACGATGACGTCACGCTGACTTCATCCTTCCTTTTCTTTTCTGATTTTTAATTTTAATCCATAACTTTTGATTTAAGTGTCCAAATGAACTCAAATAAATTTCTAAAAATTTGTAAAATTAATTTCTTTGTGTTAAACCAGTTGTGGTCATGTTTTGAACATTTTTGAAAAATAATATTTTGAAATATTCATAAAATACAATTTTGCCTATTTAGGTTAACTTTGAAATTAGGGATTTAATAATTCATTTGAGGTTAAATAAAATTTATGGAATTACCCACATTCAAATATGTTTGAATTCAAGTTATTTAAATTCATTTTCAAATACTAAAATCATTTTAGGCTTTAGTATAATACTAAATAACATAACATATACTATATGAAAAATAAAAGGGAAATTAATGTATTCATTTTAAATTCAAAAATAATTGGTGCACCATTATATTTTATATTAAGATAATTCATTTGAAAACTATATAAAATACCTTTGGAAATATTCTAGTTTTAATTCATTGTTTGTACAGAATATATTCAGGAAAATCATTTAATGTTTTTGAAAATACATGAAAATCATTTAAGCTAATGAAATGATTATTTGGATCATTCATTAATTATAATTTATGAAGTTTCAAAGTTATAAACTATAGGCTTATAATTTCCAAACTATATTTTGAACTTAGTTAAAAGAAGGAATACCATTTGGCAGTTATACCATTTTAATAGTCTTGAATTTATGAATAGATATGGCTAAGTGGTTGAAATCAATTATTTATAAGTAAACTATTTTATTAGAATAAAATGGTTTGAAGTTTATAAAACATTTGTCAATTTACATATTAAGGTTTTTGAAATACAATGGATAATAAAATGTTGAACTAGAGACAACTTTTGAAAGTAATGTTAAACTGAGATATTTGAAATATTAAATTCTTTAATATGTTTGAAGTCTTTTATAGTTGGTTTTCTTATGCATTTAATGTTTTATTTTAATCAAAAACAAAAGTTTTAAATTTAGTGATTTTTGAACATTATTAAATGTAGGGATGTTACAGACTACCACCCTTAAAAGAAATCTCGTCCCGAGAATCGGAGAAGCTAAAAAGAAAAGCAAATGCTTGAATGATTCTGATAACTCGAGAGGTTTCAGGAAATGAAATTTTCTGACATGGGAGCTGGAAACTAGTAGGGGATGATTTTTCTGATTGGAAGGCTAGAAAGAAAGATAGTTTGGGATCTCTGGATTTTACGCAGCTGGGTTTGAATTAACTGGGTGGCTACCACCCTTAAAAGAAATAATTGTGGTCAGTCTAGAAACTTGGTTTAATCTTGTTTATTTCTCTGATGTAGAGCGTACAAGTATTCAAAATACAATGGCATGTGGTGGATATGAAAAGTTTTAGCACTCACGTTTTCCACTCGGTCCTTGAAGAGTTTTATCCTTCTTCCACTCAGGGCAGGCACTGGCGTAGTGTCCCTTATCTTTGCACTTGTAGCATCTTATGTGGCTAAGATCTTTCTTGGATTCAACCTGTTGTCTTTGTTCCTCCAGGATCTTCATGAGAGACTGTCGCATTCCTTCCTTGGCTTGCTGGTTAGCTTGTTGCACCAAGGGATAAAGTTTACACTGAATTGGGACGTGGTTTGTTCCTTCACACAGGAAGCAAGTAACCCGTCTTGTGCGGCATCCTTTAACTGGACGTCTGGTATGACCATGGGACCACTCATCAGAACACTTTGGATGTATGTCCTATCTCTCCACAAGTTTTGCATGCCTTTAGTTTGGTCATAAGGTCCTCTTCAACAACACTATGGGTTTGATCAATTTTAGGCGGGTGGTGTTTGTTCACCTTCTGACTCTGGTTCCTTAACAGTATTCGCGTAGTTGGATACAATTCACTGTTGTTGATATTGGAGTGAGACATCTGTTGGTTTTTAGAAAATAAATGAGTTGAATATATGTACTATGGAGAAATACTAATTCAATAATTTCAGAACAAGACAACCAATTCCTAACATAATCAGTCAATCATGATTCAAACACATGCAAACACATATATGAAAAAGTTTTCAAACTTATTTTGAGAATTCGAACTAATCGTTTATCGAACGAAACACACCAAAGTCGTGGAAATCCAAAAACAACAGTACTGCCATACCACAATTTGATAGGTCAATACACTAAATTGATACGAAACGCTAAATAAGATAAATAGTGGTCCCTCTAACATGGTTTTAATTGCATCACTTATTCCTCTTTGATCTCACGCTTGCGCTTCATTGCGTGGTTATTCGCCACATGTGTGACTTCTCCCTCAATTGACTCTTCAGAAGGCACCTCTTCGGGGTCTCCTTCCTCCTGTTCTTCCTCTTTTACAGCTGCGGTTACAGCCACATTTCCAGTACCTTGGTCACCTCCTTCTTCAGCTGCTGGCGGTGGTGAAGGTGGATTGAGTTGCGCCTCAAGTGTGGCAATCTGCTCATCTTTGTCAAGGTTCTGCAAATGTAGGTATGGGATGAGTTCCTCCATATGGCCAACAAGGGTTTCAGAAGTCTGGAGTTCTTGGGTTTTTGCGTGTATGACGGCTCGGGCATGATCTGCGATGTCATAAGCTTGCTGAACCTTTCTGGTCAGACAGTTCATGAGGAAATCTAAGTCTTCAAACATTTTGTTAATGATGGGCAGGTCCAAGCGATTTCCCGTATGAGCCAATGAGTGGCCATGCGCATCCCTCTTCCCAAAGGCACGGAAGGGCGATTCCGGTGCTAGCTTGTTGCGATACTTGTAACACAAACGGGCCATTAAGTCCACCATAGCTATGTTCACTCCTTCAATCCACTCTAGGTAGTAGGTGACATAGTCCACGGGCTCGAAGTCTGGCGTCGTGGGATCTGGGGTCATGATTGTGCGGATTTCCCAACGCGTCACATTGGGTATGTCGGTCTCCTCCTTCCTTCCTCGGAAATAGGGCGGTGGTAGCTTCAATTGACTTGTCAACCTGGACTGCTGCCTCCCAAAGATGAAATCCGACAAAACACCAGCATATGCGGTCTCAGTGTACTCTCCCATCTGGAATTTTCAACAGGTAAGAGTATTAGAATTTAAAGCGAAAAGGAAAAAGATACAAGACAAGATAATTAATGTAAAAAAAATTAGAAAGGAAAATTCAAAAATTTCTCAAGTTTGAAACCTAGTATATTTAAAACTATATAACTTTTGGGTCTCTGTCCAATCCTAGGGGTTTCGAACCTACAGGCAACACAGTGCTCTGATACCATCTGTAGCGTACCTGCACTTTTAATAAGGCAGATACCTGAGTATAGTGCAAATCGCTGGATCGATTCCTTTGCACACACAGTTTACGATGTAATATCACAAGAAAGTATCAATTTTATTACATCGATGATCCAGACTTACAAAATATTCAATACAAGTTGCATAGCCTAAAGCTAGCTTCGAAAGAGTAAACAACGGAAATATAATGGCAGTCTCCATCAACTTCAAGTTGCCACAGGCGAAAACTTGTTGGTTGTAGACTCGAAACATTTAAACGAAACCTCACTCGTCATCTGATCAAATCTGCAATAAGAAAAATAGTGCAACAATGTGGGTCAGATTCCATTAAAAATGGAGTCTGGCAAGTGACACTATGGTGGACACTTATTGGAATAACTCTAATAGCCTAGATGCTTATTTGGCTGGTGGAGTTCAAGGCTATTTTGCATAAAGCCAATTTTTCCTATCTCTTTGGAATACACTTTCTTCAAATCAAGACAAGTATGGCATGAAAACCATAAATCTCATCTTCCCTTGTTCAGCCATCAAGTTTTATTTCTGAAATTGCAAAGGTCGAATCCTCCGTTTGACGTCCGTGATTAGCTTCTCAAATTGTCCGTACCGGGGACACGGCTAAGTACTTAGTTTTACACTCTGCAGAGGTTGTGCACTTTCACCATTGTACCCATTCAACCCAATTTATCCTTTACACACTTATAGTGATAAGGAAAGGAGAAGAATGAGACGAGATCTTTCAGAAGCATTTTCCCTCCCACTCTGGCTTGACCCGTTCCACCTAACACCCCCCTACATCTGCTTGTCAAGCCGGAGAGAGTCCACGCAACATAATTGATCAAGCCAGAGCCCATATGGCAATGGCTGCACTGGAAGCAATCGTCACTCGGAGTTCTTCAGATTCCTCTGTTCCCTGGGTGGCCATCCACAAGTGCACATACTCCAGGAACCATAGACATGGACCGGAGTAGCCACTCCACTTCGCCACCATATACAACCAATCCACCCAGGAGGTTCATTAACTTAGTAGATGTGCACTCTCAGGTGAAACTCACCATGCTCACGGCCCTAAGTAGAATAGACATTCATCCTAGGCGATGACAACCATGAGCACAGCCCCGAGTAGTCACTTAACATTTTGTAAAAGTTTTGATCAATTGCATAGCATCAATATATCTACTAAGTATTATATAGGAACCTAGACACAAGAGTAAGTGTTTCTACACAGGTTTTGCATAGCAATACTATCCTACACATGCTTATATATAAAATACACTAAGTAATGCATATGGAAAATAATAGGAAGTTTATGAGGTGTGCCACTTGCCTTTGAATGTTGTCGTTGTTCACAAACTCTTTTCAACAACGAACGTTTGCTCTCCGTTCAATCTAAACAATATAAGCAAACAACAATACAACAATCAACAAACAACAATCAACAAACAACAATCATCAAACATACATGTACATACATAGTGAGCAAACAGGTTTCATAAAATTTCTAAGGAAAATATGTTTATGCATGAGGTGTAAAATATTCCTAAGGACTAGAGATGTATGTCATGCTAAGAAAATATTTTAAGTTAATGCAAGGCGAGAATAGGTGTCAAAATGACTTTAAAGATGATACATCATGATCAAAATTTGTTTAATTCTTAAAAGACAAGATTAGGGAAGAGGGAAAAGATAGAAAGAAAGTTGTTGTTGATTTTCCAGGCTTCATCTCCAGACTTGTAATTTTTCCCTCGTGATGTCTTGATTGAAGTTTTGATAGACTAGATAAATCTTCAGACTAGATAATTCTTGTATCCTCTAGGCTGGTCTTGGATTTAACTTAGTCATCATGAGTTCTCAGAGAAGAAGAGAAGACAGAGAGAAGACTTAGAGAATAAAAGGGGGTTGACCTTCTTGAACTTCTTCTCACTTTTCTTCTAAGTGCTTGACATCTTGGGGATGCTTCCAGAGTATGTTTCCTTCTAAGTCCTTCATGACGTCTCAGAGAAGAAGGAAGAAAAGAAAGAGAGAGGAAGCAAGACTTAGAAAATATTTGCTTGTTAGTCTTTATGAACTTCTTCTTGATTTTCTTCTAAGTGCTTCTACTCCTTGAAGATACTTCTGAAGTCTTGTTTTGGCTAAGTCCTTCATTGGATTTCTAGCTCCAAGTTGAAAATACTAAGTGTCTAGTGCATAGCACTTTTACCAAAATACTAAGTTTGGAAATATACCTAACTTAGAGAAAAATAATGAAGAGATTTCCTATGGGAAATATATTCTATATGTGAAAATAAGTTATGCATGCAATGCACTTTTAAATCCTAAGAAATATCATACAAAATTTGTGATATTTATAAAGTATGCATTAGGCTATAAATGCAATTTAATTAATTTCTATTTTTGTAATATAATAAAAGGAATAACTATATACAGTTTTAAGTGATTTTAAATTTTATAACAAAATTTTATAAAATGGTGTTAATAGAGAGAGGTCATTTAATTAAATTTATAGCAATTTGATTTAATCAAATAAAATATTTCTATTAATAGTTATGTCAAAAATAATCAAACTATTCAAATTAAATATATAACTATCAAATCATGAAAATAATACTCAAAAATATTTTATAACAGAGGCATCAAGTTACAAATATTCTAAAGTTTCTAAAACAATTTTATTTGCAATTTTTGGATTTATAGATTTAAAGTTATTACAAATATACTCAAATACATCATTTGAAATTTCAATATTTTAAATAAGTCAAATTTGAATTTTGGCAGATATAAAATATTCTACCTGTCAAGGGCTTTCCAAATATATAAAAATATTTGAATTTGGATATGTGAGTAAAAAGTTATAACAGTTCTAAGTGGCAGGGGCTTTTCTGCAAAACTGCTAAATAAATTTAAATAAGAAATTCATTTTCCACGTGGCCGCTGACTGGGCGCTGACTGTACATGCCACCTAGGCGCTGACGTGGTTAAGTGAAACGTTCCGGGTCGTAGGATTAAGATCTAACGATGTTAAACATATCGTACCAATTCGAATAAAACAATAGGCAGGAGCCGTTGGATCAAGATCCAACGGTCCAGATCTAACGACCAAACGCGGGCGGCGCTAGGTCACCGGAGACCTCGCCGGAGATGCGCCGGCGGCGGCGACGCGGTGTTTTGCACGTTCTACGGTTCCCCGGGACGAATGGGACTCACCAAAGCGCGCCTGAGGTCATGGTTGACTCGGTGGCGAGGTGGCAGCGACCGGGGCGTCTTCTTCTTGCCGGAATGGCTAGACGGAGTTGTACGCGGCGGCGGAGAGCTTCGGGTGTGCACGAAGGCGAGGATGCGCTGTGATTTGAAACGCAAAAACGTGTCAAACAGATGCGCAACAGGGAAAAACAGTGAGGGGGAGAGGAGAGAGGGTCCGGGGTCGACGGAGTTCACCGGAAACAAATAAGTTCGCCGGCGGCCGTGGCGGAGCTCCGAGGACGAACTCGAGCAGCCTGGGGGCTCTCGGGCTAGGGTTTCTTGGGGGAAAGGGAGAGGAGAGGCAGGGGTATTTATGGGGACGCTCGGAAGAAACTGAACGCGTTGATTTCGCCCGAATTTTGGAAAGGAAATCGCCGGCGAGATTTCCGGCCGGAGGAAGACGACGATGACGTCACGCTGACGTCATCCTTCCTTTTTCTTTTCTGATTTTTATTTTATTAATCCATAACTTTTGATTTAAGTGTCCAAATGAACTCAAATAAATTTCTAAGAATTTGTAAAATTAATATCTTTGTGTTAAACCAGTTGTGGGCATGTTTTGAACATTTTTGAAAAATAATATTTTTAAATACTCATAAAATACAATTTTGCCTATTTTAGGTTAACATTGAAATTAGGGATTTAATAATTCATTTGAGGTTAAATAAAATTTATGGAATTACCCACATTCAAATATGTTTGAATTCATGTTATTTAAATTCTGTTTCAAAACTAAAATCATTTTAGGCTTTAGTATAATACTAAATAACATAACATATACTATATGAAAATAAAAGGGAAATTAATGTATTCATTTTAAATTCAAAAATAATTGGTGCACCATTATATTTTATATTAAGATAATTAATTTGAAAACTATATAAAATACCTTTGGAAATATAAAACTTTTAATTCATTGTTTATACTGAATATTTTCAGGAAAATCATTTAATGTTTTTGAAAATAAATGAAAATCATTTAAGCTAATGAAATGATTATTTGGATCATTCATTAAAAATAATTTATGAAGTTTTAAAGTTATAAACTATAGGCTTATAATTTCCAAACTATATTTTGAACTTAGTTAAAAGAAGGAATACCATTTGGCAATTATACCATTTTAATAGTCTTGAATTTATGAATAGATATGGCTAAGTGGTTGAAATCAATTATTTATAAGTTAACTATTTTATTAGAATAAAATGGTTTGAAGTTTATAAAACATTTGTCAATTTACATATTAAGGTTTTTGAAATACAATGGATAATAAAATGTTGAACTAGAGACAACTTTTGAAAGTAATGTTAAACTGAGATATTTGAAATATTAAATTCTTTAATATGTTTGAAGTCTTTTATAGTTGGTTTTCTTATGCATTTAATGTTTTATTTTAATCAAAAACAAAAGTTTTAAATTTTAGTGATTTTTGAACATTATTAAATGTTGGGATGTTACATACTGATAATCCTCTATGTTTAAAAGTTGGTACTTATTTATGTGAGGATAAAAATGATATAATTGGTGCTTGTGATGGCATTCTTACTCGTGAGAGTCCTACTTTGTTCTTGAAGTCTCCTAATTACACCATGGAAAATAAATTTTCTTATGTTGAGAAATACTTATGTGGTTTGCAATTGTCTCTAGTTCCAAATCTTTGTTTCAACCATGATCTTAAACTTGATATTGATCTTAATAACTATTTTCAAAGAGGAAAGCATGCTAATGAATTCCAAAATAAATTTAATGATCCTCTTTATGTGCCTATGTTATCTAAGTTGAATGATTCTTGTGGTTATATGGTTGAATTTCGTTCTACCACTGAAAATTATTATGAGAGAGGAGAACATGGCTGTAGAAGTTTTCATGATACTAAAACACCTCTTTATATGCTTAAAGTTTTGAGGTTACGCTTGTTTTATCTTACTATGCTTGTTACTTTGTGCCTTGATAACTTGTTTCTTTACAAGATTCCTTTGCATAGGAAGTGGGTTAGACTTAAATGTGTTTGATGTTTACCTCCTGATGCTCTCTTTTGTTTTTCAACTCTCATTTTTTATGAGAGCATCATAAAAATCTCCTTGCCTAGCTAAAAGGCTTTAAAGAAAAGCGCTTATGTGAGACAACCCATGTTTTATTTCTGTTATTTTCTTTTATTTGATTCAAGGAGCATGTTTACCAATGTAGCAACTCCTTTGTATCTTTCTTTTATTACATAGTTGTGACAAGTAAAGTCTCTAGTAGAAGTTGATGCTAGTTTGGGATTTCTGCGGAGCAACAGTTTTTCTATTGATCATCGTTAAATTCATAACTCTTTCTTGTGCATGATCCTCAGTTATATATGCAACTTTCATAATTTTTGAGATTTCTGATATGAGCAAGTCAAGTGCCTCGAAAAAATTCGTCTTCACGGACTGTTCTGTTTTTGACAGATTTTGTCATTTATTTTGAAATGCCTCTTTTGCTATTTTGAATTGATCTTTTTGTTCCATAAAGTATCATTGGCTGAGCTAATATCCAGTAGCATTGGTACCAATTGTGTTTATACAGAATATTATAATATTTTATTATACACTATCCTTCTAATGAAGTCTACTTTGAGTTTGGTGTGGAGGAAATTTTCAAGGATTAAGAGAGAAGAATGATGTGATGTGATCAAGAAGATCAAAGAGCCTAAGCTTGGAGATGCCCCCATGGGTCACCCAAGCATATTTAAACAAGACTCAAGCGTCTAAGCTTGGGGATGCCCAAGGCATCCCCTTCTTCATCAACAACTTATCAGGTTATCTCAAATGAAACCATATTTTAATTCCGTCATATCTTATGTTCTTCACTTGAGCGTCTATTTTTTTTATTTGCTTTGTTATTTTCATTCTCTGAATAAAATGGATCCAAGCATTCTTGTGTGGGAGCGAGACACGCTCCGATTTTTCTTATGAATATTCCTATTCTTCACTTATATCTGTTGAGTATTCTTCTATAGCTATTGTAAAGTTTTCAGGTCTTATTATTTTCACGCACCTCTTGTTCAGAGTTGTTAGTTCTCATATGTTATTCTCTCTTGCTTCATTGTTAAACACTTGGAGATTTTATGTTTTAAATAAGTTTATTGGTGTTTGGTTGGAAACAGAAAATGCTAAATGTGGTAGATGGTATAATGAACAGATATACATGCTCTTATGGATTGTTATCTTGTATGTTGTGGTACTTGGCAATTGTTTTGAGCTCTCAAGTAAATCATGTTTAAGTTTTTTGAACATGTAGTTAAAACCTATTAGTGAATGTAGCGTAGCTGCACTTTTAATAAGGCAGATACCTATGTATAGTGCAAATCCCTGGATCGATTCGTTTGCACACACAGTTTACGATGTAATATCACAACAAAGTATCAATTTTATTACATCGATGATCCAGACTTACAAAATATTCAATACACGTTGCAGCATAAAGCTAGCTTCGAAAGAGTAAACATCGGAAATACAATAGCAGTGGGTCTCCAACAACTTCATGTTGCCACAGGCGAAAACATGTTGGTTGCAGACTCGAAATCCCTTAACGAAACCTCACTCGTCATTTGAATAACCTGTAACAAATAAAATTTTGCAACAGAGTGGGTCAGATTCCATTAAAAATGGAGTCTGGCAAGTGACACTATGGTGGACACTTAATGGAATAACTCTATAGCCTATATGCATATTTGGCTGGTGGAGTTCAAGGCTATTTTGCATAAAGCCAATTTTTCCTATCTCTTTGGAAAACACTTTCTTCAAATCAAGACAAGTATGGCATGAAAACCATAAATCTCATCTTCCCTTGTTCACCCATCAAGTTTTATTTCTGAAGTTGGAATGATGGAATCCTCCGTTGACGTCCGTGATCAGCTGCTCAAATTGTCCGTACCGGGGACACGGCTAAGTACTTAGTTTTACACTCTGCAGAGGTTGTGCATGTTCACCATTGTACCCATTCAAACAAAACTATCCTTTACACACCATTTGTGAATAGGAAAGGAGAAGAATGAGACGAGATCTTTCAGAAGCATTTTCCCTCCCACTCTGGCTTGACCCGTTCCACCTAACATCCCCCTACATCTGCTTGTCAAGCCGGAGAGAGTCCACGCGACATAATTGATCAAGCCAGAGCCCATATGGCAATGGCTGCACTGGAAGCAATCGTCACTCGGAGTTCTTCAGATTCCTCTGTTCCCTGTGTGGCCATCCACAAGTGCACGTACTCCAGGAACCATAGACATGGACCGGAGTAGCCACTCAACTTTGCCACCATTAACAACCAATCCACCCAGGAGTTTCATTAACTTAGTGGATGTGCACTCTCAGATAAAAATCACCATGCTCACGGCCCTAAGTAGAATAGACATTCATCCTAGGCGACGACAACCATGAGCATAGCCCTGAGTAGTCACTTAATATTTTGTAGAACTTTTCATCAATTGCATAGCATCAATATTTCTGCTAAGTATGATATAAGAACCTAGACACAGGAGTAAGGGAATTCTACACAGGTTTAGCATAGCAATACTATCCTACACATGCATATAAAAATACACTAAGTAATGCATATAGAAAATAATAGGAAGTTTATGAGGTGTGCCACTTGCCTTTGAATGTTGTCGTTGTTCACAAACTCTTTTCAACAATACTCGGAACTCTCCGTCCAGTCTAAACAATATAAAAAAACAACAATACAACAATCATAAAACAAAACAACACAACACATACAAGCATACATAATGAACAAAAAAGTTTCATAACTTCTAAGGAAAACATGTCATGCATGATATGCAAATTATTTCTAAGGACTAGAGATGCATGTCATGCCATGAAATTCTTTTAAGTTAATGCAAGGCAATTAGTTTGGTCAAAATGACTAAGGACTAAAGTCATAGGTTGGACAAAATACTTTGTTATAAATCATCTTGAATAAGCACTCAATGACTTAGTCATGATGTGCATAACTACTTAGAGAAAATACTAACTCTATTCTTCAAGGTGAGAAAAAATTATTAACAATTCTTGGTAAATTGGATATTGACTATAGTGAGAGAGACAGACACCCGGCCAGCCACTTAAATTGTGGAACAGGTCTCATGTACGTGGACATGTAAGGTTAGTTTCCAAGCCGCTTCATCTCACTATGCCGCTAGGATCCAACAAACTTCAAGATGGTAATAACATGATCAAAAATTGTTTATGTCTAAAGTGAAAGATAAGATTAGGAAAGAGGG
Source organism: Poa annua (assembly GCA_026929855.1). Taxonomy (NCBI): domain Eukaryota; kingdom Viridiplantae; phylum Streptophyta; class Magnoliopsida; order Poales; family Poaceae; genus Poa; species Poa annua. Next base: position 182,244,147 of record CM049426.1, read on the forward strand.
AAAAGATAGTAAGAATGATGTAGTTGGTCTTCCAGGCTTCATCTCCAGACTTGTAATATTCTCCTTGGTGATGTCTTGATTGAATTCTTGGTAGACTTGAATAATCTTCAGACTTGATGATGTTTGTATCACCTAGGCTGGTCTTGGATTTAACTTAGTCTTCAAGAGGTGTAAGAGAAGAAAGGAGAAATGAAAGAGAGAGGGAGCAAGACTTAGAAAATATTTCTGGTTGGTCTTCATGAACTTCCTCTTGATTTTTCTTCTAAGTGCTTCTACTTCTTGAGGATACTTCTGAAGTCTTGTTTTGGCTAAGTCCTTCAATGGCCTTCTAGCTCCATCTTGGAAATCCTAAGTGTCTAAGTGCATAGCACTTTACCAAAACACTAGGTTGAAAATAATCCTAACTTAGGGAAAATAAGGAAGGAGTTTTCCTATAAGGAGTATAATTATACAATAGATATGCCATGCATGCAATACAATTTATTTCTAAGGACAACACTTAACAAAATAAAACAACTAAGTTTTCTAGATGCTAAAATTTTCTAAGGAAAAGATTTAACATCATTAAGATGTTGAAATTTTTCTAAAGAAGAGTGTTGTCGAAAAATAGTTATCAAATATTTTCTAACGATGAATTTATTTTGTTTAAAGAGGCAAAATATTTCTAAGTACGTTTTAATACCAAAGTGGTTATAATATGACTAAGTACTTTATAATTCGAATAGATGATGAAAATAATTTTTAATTAATTTTAATCATTAAAACAACACTTAAAAGTATTTAATCAATATTAATTATAAAATCATAGAAAATTATTCTACAAAAATTAGTAGAAAAATAGTACTGCTAATACTTAGACATTCAAATTTATAGCAAAAGAGTTTGATAAATTTTAAATTCCAAATTTGAAGTTATGTTCAAATTACCATTAATGCCACTTTTGAATTTTAGCAAATTTTAATTTGACAAAACATAAAAGTAATGATGCCAAAAGTTTCAACGTGTCATAAGCTTTCCAAAAATATTTTATTTGTAAAATTTTACCAAACCAATAAAAAGTAGTGATAGATTTAAATTTTAGGGTTTTTCTATAAAACTGCCGGTCTTCGGTTGACTGTTGACTTTGACCGCTCACGTGGGAATTGACTCGCTGACGTGGCAGGTTAACTGGGATTTGACTACGAATTTGACCAAAAATAAAGTTGCTCGGATGGAAAAACACTCTTAACGAAAGTTATAGAGAATTACGTGCTCTTTGTAATTATCACAATTATAACATAAGTGGATGAATAGATTGGTCATAAATCTCAAAATACCTTTCTGGTCCGAAATTTCAAACGCGAATATCTCTCAGCTCGCTGAACCAAAAGAGGTGAAGCTTGGGGCAAAAGAAATGTCTTGATCAGAGAACAACTTTTGTATTGTCGTCCCAAACTTTTGAGATGGTTTGGTTACTCTAACAATATCAAACACGATCTGTATTATACAGAAAATTACGTACGTTAAAATAAAAAGTTGTCAACAGGAAAGTTGTAGATATAGAGTAGATCTACCTTTTCACCGGAGGAATTTTGATTTGGCGCAACGAGCGCGAAGAGATCTGAGAAATACGACTTCAGATCTGATGGATAACGATTCGAAATTCTTCCTCCACGCTTGATAAAAAAAGTTGAAGCTTATTGGGATGAAAAGGTATCGACGAGATCCACAACAATGATTAAGGCCCCGTTGCGATTGGAGATGGTTTTGTTCGTCAAATTAACGAAATACTATTTCGCTGATTAGGGTTTCGGTGGAAGGAAAATAGTAAAAGAGATGCCGGCGACTACAGGGGTTTATATAGGCGGAGGGATGGTGGAATAGATAGGGCTTGGAGTTGTGAACGCGTAGGATCAAACGGATCAGGATTTGGAGTTATATTTTTCGAGATATACGTGTTTAAATGAAAGGTGGTCGGGAAAACGAATTTCCAGAGAGTTCGAGTTGCATACGATGGAGCAGGTCAGGTTCCATTCGCCCCAGTTTGGGCCGGCCGGCTGGGCCCAATTCGTTTTTTTTCTTATTTCTTTCATATCTTTTGTTTTAGAACTCCGAATTAAGTGAAATTAATTTCTAAAAATTTGTAAAAATCATATCTTTATTTTAAAACATTTATGGACATGTTTTGACCACTTTTAAAAATATTAATTTTTAATATTTGATTTAATGCAAATTTGACACTTTTGTCAAATTTGAAAATAAAATTTTAGTCAATTTACTTAAGGCTAAATAAAATTTGGTACCACAATTGTGAACATATGAAATTAATTATTTCTAATAATTACAATCAAAATATTGAAGTAAAATAAGATAAATAGCATAATCATTATTTTTTTTAATATTTTCTCAAATAGATTTTCAAGTGGAAATAATATTTCAACCATTGTAATTTCAAATATAAACAATGCAAGAAAATGATGAATGCATGCATGAATTTTGTTTTCAAATCGACATACAAATATTTTTTAAAAAGTTTTTAATTTTTCTGATTTTTCAGAATTTGAAAAATCATACGATGTTACAGACTACCACCCTTAAAAGGAATCTCGTACTCGAGATTCGAGAGACTAGGAAGACAAAGCAAATGCTTGAATGATTCTGATAACTCGGGATGTTTTGAGAAATGAAATTTCTGACATGGAAACTGGAAACTAGCAGGGTATGAATTTTCTGATTGGCGAGGCTCGAAAGAAAGATGGTTTGGGATCTCTGGGTTTAAGGCAGCTGGATTAGAATTATCTGGGTGGCTACCACGCTTAAAATAAATTTTTGTGGTCAGTCTAGGAACTTTGTTTAATCTTGTTTAGTTCTCTGATGTAAAGCGTACAAGTATTCAAAATACAATGGCGTGTGGTGGATACGGAAAGTTTTAGCACTCACGCTACCACTCGGTCCTTGGAGAGATTTATTCTTCTTCCACTGTGGGCAGCCACTGGCATAGTGTCCCTTATCCTTGCACTTGTAGCATATTATGTGGCTAAGATCTTTCTTGGATTCACCCTTTTTTCTTTGTTCCTCCAGGATCTTCATGAGAGACTGTCGCATTCCTTCCTTGGCTTGCTGGTTAGTTTGTTGCACAAGGGATAAAATCGACACTGAATTGGGACATGGTTTGTTCCTTCACATAGGAAGCAAGTAACCCGTCTTGTGCGACATCCTTTAACTGGGCGTCTGGTATGACCATGGGACCACTCATCAGAACAATATTTGGACGTGTCCTATCTCTCCACAAGTTTTGCATGCCTTTAGTTTGGTCATAAGGTCCTCTTCAAAATCACTATGGTTTTGATCAATCTTAGGCAGTTGATCATTGATCAAATTCCACAGCTGACTCTGGTTCTCTAATAGTAGTCGCATTGTTGTGTGCAATTCATTGTTGTTGATATTGGGGTGAGACATTTGTTTGGTTTAGAAAATACATGAGTTGAATTATATGTACTATGGAGAAATCCTAATTCAATATATCAGAACAAGGCAACCAATTTATAACATAATCAATCAACGTCTAACAAACATCAAGCAACAAGGTTCAAACACAAGCAAAAACATACGTGAAAATTTTCAAAACTTCTTTTGAAAAACCGAACTAATCGTGTATCGAACGAAACACACCAATGTCATGGAAAGACAAAATTGATAGTACTGCCATACCACAATTTGATAGGTCAATACATCATCGGATCTCGTTATTCTAATGGGTAGGTGGTCTAATCTATCCTTTTCTTGAGTGCCTCGAGCTCTTCCTCAACTTCCTTGAGTTCTTCAAGATACTTCTGGGTGTTGTGAAGTCTAAAATGAAGTCTTTCTGCAAGGTACTCGATGGCTCTCCATGCTGCATTCCTTACTGAATCAAAGAATGATGTGTGAAGTATCGGGTTCGTGAACATGCAGTCACCCTCAGTCTTGTGGTTAGCTTCTTTGCTCATGTATAGATGGACTTGCACCCACCAATACTCTTGACCTTCATCCATGAAAGGGAAACCTTTGTATACTACTTCTCCTTCAAAACCTAAACTCCTCATGTTATTCTTAAGTTCTCTTGGAAACTCAGTCTCGCATTCCAAGGTCATGGTCATCATTGGTCCTTTCTTGAGTGCTTCAATGAGGACGGTCATCTAAAGAAAACAAGAGAAGAAACTTAGAAATGAAATAGATAAGATAGTTACAAGAATGATGTTTGAAAAGTTCTTATTTTCAGCAAAATAAATGAAATAGATTTTCAATCCTATGGCCAAATCCTATTTCTATCCAAACCTAGGGTTTTGAACCTACAGGCAACTAAGTGCTCTGATACCATCTGTAGCGTACCTGCACTTTTAATAAGGCAGATACCTGTGTATAGTGCAAATCCCTGAATCGATTCGTTTGCACACACAGTTTACGATGTAATATCACAACAAAGTATCAATTTTATTACATCGATGATCCAGACTTACAAAATATTCAATACAAGTTGCATAGCATAAAGCTAGCTTCGAAAGAGTAAACAACGGAAATACAATAGCAGTGGGTCTCCAACAACTTCATGTTGCCACATGCAAAAACATGTTGGTTGCAGACTCGAAATCCCTTAACGAAACCTCACTCGTCATTTGAATAACCTGTAACAAATAAAATTTTGCAACAGAGTGGGTCAGTTTCCATTAAAAATGGAGTCTGGCAGGTGACACTATGGTGGACACTTAATGGAATAACTCTATAGCCTACATGCATATTTGGCTGGTGGTGTTCAAGGCTATTTTGCATAAAGCCAATTTTTCCTATCTCTTGGGAAAACACTTTCTTCAAATCAAGACAAGTATGGCATGAAAACCATAAATCTCATCTTCCCTTGTTCACCCATCAAGTTTTATTTCTGAAGTTGGAATGATGGAATCCTCCGTTGACGTCCGTGATCAGCTGCTCAAATTGTCCGTACCGGGGACACGGCTAAGTACTTAGTTTTACACTCTGCAGAGGTTGTGCACGTTCACCATTGTACCCATTCAACCCAAACTATCCTTTACACACCATTTGTGAATAGGAAAGGAGAATAATGAGACGAGATCTTTCAGAAGCATTTTCCCTCCCACTCTGGCTTGACCCGTTCCACCTAACATCCCCCTACATCTGCTTGTCAAGCCGGAGAGAGTCCACGCAACATAATTGATCAAGCCAGAGCCCATATGGCAATGGCTGCATTGGAAGCAATCGTCACTCGGAGTTCTTCAGATTCCTCTGTTCCCTGGGTGGCCATCCACAAGTGCACATACTCCAGGAACCATAGACATGGACCGGAGTTGCCACTCAACTTCGCCACCATTAACAACCAATCCACCCAGGAGTTTCATTAACTTAGTGGATGTGCACTCTTAGATAAAAATCACCATGCTCACGGCCCTAAGTAGAATAGACATTCATCCTAGGCGACGACAACCATGAGCATAGCCCTGAGTAGTCACTTAATATTTTGTAAATCTTTCATCAATTGCATAGCATCAATATTTCTGCTAAGTATGATATAGGAACCTAGACACAGGACTAAGGGAATTCTACACAGGTTTAGCATAGCAATACTATCCTACACATGCATATAAAAATACACAAAGTAATGCATATAGAAAATAATAGGAAGTTTATGAGGTATGCCACTTGCCTTTGAATGTTGTCGTTGTTCACAAACTCTTTTCAACAATACTCGGAACTCTCCGTTCAGTCTAAACAATATAAATAAACAACAATACAACAATCATAAAACAAAACAACACAACACATACAAGCATACATAATGAACAAAAAAGTTTCATAACTTCTAAGGAAAACATGTCAGGCATGATATGCAAATTATTTCTAAGGACTAGAGATGCATGTCATGCCATGAAATTCTTTTAAGTTAATGCAAGGCAATTGGTTTGGTCAAAATGACTAAGGACTAAATTCATAGGTTGGACAAAACACTTTGTTATAAATCATCTTGAATATGCACTCAATTACTTAGTCATGATGTGCATAACTACTTAGAGAAAATACTAACTCTATTCTTCAAGGTGATCAACAATTATTAACAACTCTTGGTAAATTGGATATTCACTATAGTGAGAGAGACAGACACCCGGCCAACCACTTAAATTGTGGAACAGGTCTCATGTACGTGGACATGTAAGGTTAGTTTCCAAGCCGCTTCATCTCACTATGCCGCTAGGATCCAACAAACTTCAAGATGGTAATAACATGATAAAAAATTGTTTATGTCTAAAGTGAAAGATAAGATTAGGAAAGAGGGAAAAGATAGTACGAATTATGTAGTTGGTCTTCCAGGCTTCATCTCCAGACTTGTAATATTCTCCTTGGTGATGTCTTGATTGAATTCTTGGTAGACTTGAATAATCTTCAGACTTGATGATGTTTGTATCACCTAGGCTGGTTTTGGATTTAACTTAGTCTTCAAGAGGTCTAAGAGAAGAAAGGAGAAATGACAGAGAGAGGGAGCAAGACTTAGAAAATATTTTTGGTTGGTCTTCATGAACTTCCTCTTGATTTTTCTTCTAAGTGCTTCTACTTCTTGGAGATACTTCTGAAGTCTTGTATTGCCTAAGTCCTTCAATGGCCTTCTAGCTCCATCTTGGAAATCCTAAGTGTCTAAGTGCATAGCACTTTACCAAAACACTAGGTTGAAAATAATCCTAACTAAGGGAAAATAAGGAAGGAGTTTTCCTATAAGGAGTATAATTATACAATAGATATGCCATGCATGCAATGCAATTTATTTCTAAGGGCAACACTTAACAAAATAAAACAACTAAGTTTTCTAGATGCTAAAATTTTCTAAGGAAAAGATTTAGCATCTTTAAGATGTTGAAATTTTTCTAAAGAAGAGTGTTGTCGAAAAATAGTTATCAAATATTTTCTAACGAAGAATTTATTTTGTTTAAAGAGGCAAAATATTTCTAAGTACATTTTAATACAAAAGTGGTTATAATATGACTAAGTATTTTATAATTTGAATAGATGATGAAAATAATTTTTAATAAATTTTTAATCAATTTTAAGCATTAAAACAACACTTAAAAGTATTCAATCAATATTAATTATAAAATCATAGAAAGTTATTCAAAAAAACTAGTAGAAAAATACTACTGCTAATACTTAGACATTCAAATTTATAGCAAAAGAGTTTGATAAATTTTAAATTCCAAATTTGAAGTTATGTTCAAATTACCATTAATGCCACTTTTGAATTTTAACAAATTTTAATTTGACAAAACATAAAAGTAATGATGCCAAAAGTTTCTAAGTGTCATAAGGTTTCCAAAAATATTTTATTTGTAAAATTTTACCAAACCAATAAAAAGTAGTGATAGATTTAAATTTTAGGGTTTTTCTGTAAAACTGCCGGTCTTCGGTTGACTGTTGACTTTGACCGCTCACGTGGGAATTGACTCGCTGACGTGGCAGGTTGACTGGAATTTGACTACGAATTTGACCAAAAATAAAGTTGCTCGGATGGAAAAACACTCTTAACGAAAGTTATAGAGAATTACGTGCTCTTTGTAATTATCACAATTATAACATAAGTGGATGAATAGATTGGTCATAAATCTCAAAATACCTTTCTGGTCCGAAACTTCAAATGCGAATATCTCTCAGCTCGCTGAACCAAAAGAGGTGCAGCTTGGGGCAAAAGAAAGGTCTTGATCAGGGGAACAACTATCGTATTGTCGTCCCAAACTTTTGAGATGGTTTGCTTACTCGAACAATATCAAACACGATCTGTATTATACAGAAAATTACGTACGTTAAAATAAAAAGTTGTCAACAAGAAAGTTGTAGATATAGAGTAGATCTACCTTTTGACTGGAGGAATTTCGATTTGGCGCAACGAGCGCGAAGAGATCTGAGAAATACGACTTCAGATCTGATGGATGACGATTCGAAATTCTTCCTCCACGCTTCATAAAAAAAGTTGAGACTTATTGGAATGAAAAGGTATCGACGAGATCTACAACAATGATTAAGGCCCCGTTGCGATTGGAGATGGTTTTGTTCGTCAAACGAACGAAATACTATTTCGCTGATTAGGGTTTCGGTGGAACGAAAAGAGTAAAAGAGATGCCGGCGGCTACAGTGGTTTATATAGGCTGAGGGATGGTGGAATAGATAGGTCTCGGAGTTGTGAACGCGTAGGATTAAACGGATCCGGATTTGGAGTTATATTTTTCAAGATATATGTGTTTGAATGAAACGTGGTTGGAAAAATGAATTTCCAAAGAGCTTGAGTTGCATACGATCGAGCAGGTCAGGTTCGATTCGGCCCAGTTTAGGCCGGCCGGCTGGGTCCAATTCGTTTTTTTTTCTTATTTCTTTCATATCTTTTGTTTTAGAACTCCGAATTAAGTGAAATTAATTTCTAAAAATTTGTAAAAATCATATCTTTATTTTAAAACATTTATGGACATGTTTTGACCACTTTTAAAAAATATTAATTTTGAATATTTGATTTAATGCAAATTTGACACTTTTGTCAAATTTGAAAATAAAAATTTAGTCAATTTACTTATGGCTAAATAAAATTTGGTACCACAATTGTGAACATATGAAAATAATTATTTCTAATAATTACAATCAAAATATTAAAGTAAAATAAGATAAATAGCATAATCATTATTTTGTTTTAATATTTTCTCAAATAAATTTTCAAGTGGAAATAATATTTCAACCATTGTAATTTCAAATATAAACAATGCAAGAAAATGATGAATGCATGCATGAATTTTGTTTTCAAATCGACATACAAATATTTTTCAAAAAGTTTTTAATTTTTCTGATTTTTCAGAATTTGAAAAATCCTAGGATGTTAAAGTGAAGAACTACCGTAAAGCTTGCTGAAATTTGGTTTGCATGTTTGATATCTATAAGGTCTAGATATTTTCTAGTAAAGGTGTTTGATCAACAAGGAAGACAATGTAGAGTTTTATAATGCTTGCAATATGTTTTTATATACGTCTTGTTGTCATTGTTTATACTTGTGTTTGCTTCAAACAACCTTCTACTGAGGGGGAATGCTTCCCGTGCATCCATAATCCTTGAGCCAAAACCCATGCCATTTGTGTCCACCATACCTACCTACTACATGGTATTTCCTGCCATTCCAAGCAAATACTTCGTGTGCTACCTTTTAATCAAAACTTATTATCCCTTATTTGTGTCAATGTTTATTAGGTAATGAGGAAGTATGTGGTGTTACAGATATCAACCTTGTCATTTGCTTTTAGACAGACCTTCACCGACTGGACTAGTGACATATACATCCTCTTATCCATTAACTTTGCAAAAAAGCTAGCAAATGGGGTGCCCAGTCCCAATTAATTACAACTTTAACCGATGCATTCTCTTCACATGGTTTTATAAAAAATTATGCTTCAAAGAGGTATACAATTTTATATAGACACTCCTCCATGGTATGTGCTTGTTGGAAGGCACCCGAGGATTCGGCTAGCCATGGATTGTGTATGCAATGGTGAGGAGGAGTGTAAAACAGTTTTTAAAATATACATGTGTAAACAAAAGAGATAGAGGGATGATCTGCCCTTGGGTAGAAATAACGTCCTTCATGGGAGCCGCTCTTAAGAAAGTCTGGTTGGCAAGGGGGGTAGAGTGCCCATTACCAATCATCGACAACGACAAACACCACTCAAAGACTTACTTTTATCCTCTCTATATGATTTCAAAAACCTTTAAAACTAAGAAGCTCTAACACATGCTTGTATCCCTGCTTCCCTCTGCGAAGGGCCTATCTTTTACTTTATGTTGAGTCAGTTACCCACTTCTTTCTATCCCCAAAGCAGACACTTGTGTCAACATTGTGCAACAATTCTTATATGTTTACTTATTGCACTTGTTATATTTCTTTGTGTTGACAACAACCTATATGATATAAATGTTCAAAAGTTGAAAGCCAATGTTGAAACTTATAACTTCCTCTGTGTTGCTTCAATGCCCTTTTACTTAGAAACTATTGCTTTATGAGTTAACTCTTATGTAAATCTTTTTTATGCTTGTTTTAAAGTACTATCCATGAAAATATTTTACTTATATGATGTAGTTGTTTACTCCTTGTCTATTTGTTAGCAAACTATAGACCATTGCCTTGAGTCACTTCATTCATAACATGAGCCTTACATTATTATATGATCAAGATTGTGTGAAAGCATGTCACTTCAAAAATTATTCTTGTCATCGTTTTACCTACTCGAGACGAGTAGAACTAAGCTTGGGGATGCTTGATACGTCTCAAACGTATCTATAATTTCTTATGACATGATTATCTTATAACAATTGCTACATGTTTTATAAGCACTTTATATCATTTTTATGCATTTTCTGGGACTAACCTATTAACAAGTTGCCACAGTGCCAGTTCCTTGTTTTATGCTATTTTTGGTTTCAGAAAAGTTGCTCTTGAAGTATTCTTGGAAATGGACTAAACAAAAGGCAAAGATCCTTTTTTCCCCGATACGATACAGAGTCCTAAGGAGAGACAAAGGGGACCGAGGAGACAGCCACACCATGTGTGGGCGCGGGTCCCCCTCTATATTGCCCCCGATGTAGGAAACCCTAACCGATCCGTCATATTCCACAAAAAGGTCTGTAGCGCCGCCGCCATCGAAGACAAGTTTCGGGGGACATAAGTCTTTGTTCCGGCACCCTGCCTGGAGAATTGCCCCCGAAGCCATCTCCATCGACTCCACCGCCATCTCCATCTCCATTGCTAGCTGCTATGATGAGGAGGGAGTAGTTCTCCCCCAAAGATGCGGGCTCTACCGGTAGCTATGTAGTTTATCTCTCTCTCGTGGTGTGATCTTGATGTGATCATGAGCTTTGTAATCTAGTTGAATAGTAGATGCTACTCTCTATATATTATGCACTCCAGAGGTTACTTAAATATGAACTCCAGAGACTCCACGGGGTAAAGGTTACAGTGTGTGCACCGTGTGTGACTCCTTTAATTTATGACGTTGTGGTGTTTGTTTACTCAGACTTAGAGGGTGTTCTTGTAGCCCTACGCAATTGTAGCACCCTTGCTTAAGAAAGTCGTGGAGTATATGAATCGTGCAGAAGACTTGGATCATATAAGTCTCGCATTTTCCAATAAGATGTAATATCACAGTACAATGTCAATTTTTTTACAACCGAGAACGAATGATCCAAAAAATATATTCCTTACAACTTTGCATAGCTGAAGCGCTAGGTAAATAAATAGATAGTTCACAAATTATTTCAGAGTTCATACGCAAATTCTAATGATAACATGGAGCTACATCATCTCCATGAAGCCACTGGCAATCATGTTGGTTGTAGCTCGAAGACGGCCCCCTTACTCCTCATCCGAACAATCTGCAAGGTTTAGTTGCAGCCCAGCTATAAAGGGTCAGCACAATTGAATTGTGGTGGCAAGTGACTTTTAAATGATAATATTCTACTAAGCTATATCTATATGCTTATTTGGCTGGTGGAGCACAAGGCTATTGCGCAAAGCAAGTTTTCTCCTACTTTTGGTAAACAACTTTTTGAAACAATATCTTCTCTTTATGAGACATCTCGAGACAAATCCATGTCTCCTACCCTTGTTCACCCATAAAAGTTTTATTAATAAATTGGGATGAAGAGATTTTGAGAAGACAACCTTGTGTAGTCACCCAATTTGTCCGATGCCGGGGACACGGCTAAGATCTTAGGTTTTAACTCTCGAGAGTGTGTGCACTTTCACCATTAGACTCAATCAACCCAAACTATTCTCTACACTCATTTAGTGAGAAGGAAAAGGAGAAGATCAAGACGAGACTTTTCAGAAGTTGATTTCCCATGATCATACTAAGAGATTACCACCATCCTATCACCCCTACCACCATCAATCTCTTGACCCAGGTCCACATCAACTTACTCCGTCAAGACAGAGCCCATATTGACCAATGGTTGCACGATAAGAAACTAAACTCAGTGTAAACTTAAATCTCATAGCCCTGGGAGGCCTTCCCCAAGTGAGCAAACTCAGGGCGCCACAGAACTGGCCCCTGAGTAGCCACTCAACTTGAAACCTTCTCGATCGAACCAATCCACCCAGGCGGTAAATTAATTTAGTGAAAATTTTCACTTATCACATCAACCATAAAACAATCAGTTTTGCAGCATGTATTTCCACTAAATTATAATAGGTGTCTAACTGAAATTTCTAAAGGGGTAACCTAACAGGTTTGCATAGCATACTACAATTCTCACAAAAACCTATCATGCATACTATTTGCAAATACTGCTTAAAAATACTAGTAATGCAATAGAATAAAAATAGTAGGTATTTTATAAAGTCACTTGCCTTGACAGTGGTTCTGGTTGGTGCAACTCTCACAAAAGGCTTCACACTCTTCGCAATCTAAATAAGACAATAACACCGAATAAACAACCAAACCAGCAAACACAATGCAACACAAGAAAATTATGTTATGCATGAAATAATGCATGAGTCACAATTAATAAATTGGATAAAACAACTTTATTTATTCTATGTTTATTATCAATTGCAATGATGTATTATGATCTATTTGTAATGCATCAAATTTATATGTGAAACGGATTGCATCGACAAATTTAAATATGAGGTTAATTGCAATCTCTCCGAAGTAAGAAAATAGGTTCTTATAGATAAAGAGTTTAAGTAAATTTTATTTAAAACAAAAATTGACTTAAGTGTAACATTTTCTAAATGGAAATATGCCCACAACAAGATTTAATGAATCTGTAAAAATATTATAATTAAATCGTGCAAAAATATACAAACATAATTTTAATAATTTCTACACATTTTTCTGATTCTAGGGAGATAAAGTTTGCCCAAAATGTACTTATGTTTTAAAAGATATGAATTTTCAAAGTTTTATTTGTTCTCTGGTTTTAATTCGGCTGGGGAAAAATAAAAGAAAAAGAATAGCCACGCGGCACAGCGTGAATGGCCAGTACCGGTTCGGCCAGGATCGGGCTGGGAGCCGTCCGATCTACTTAAGATGGACGCGTCAGATTAATCGTTTGATATATAAAAAAACATGGGCCGCCGATCGGGATCTAACGGTCCAGATAGTACCGAGCAGAAGCGAGCGGCGCGAGTCACCGGAGCGCTCGCCGGCGATGGCGCCCACGGCGGCGGCACGTCGGCAACGACGTTCCCCGGTGTTCTACGAAGCCCCAGGAGGAGCGTGTCTGACCAAAATGCAGCGGAGGAGGAGGCGAGATCGATTTCGCGGTGACGGCATCGGGGTTCTCTTCCTTTTCCTCGTCGGAGTCGCGGACAGCGACGGTGGTCTTGGGTCACGGATGGATACGGCGCCCGGCTGCGAAAGAAGACACGCGAGGGGGTTCAACTGGTGCGCAAGGAGATCGGGAAGCGAGGGGAAGGCTCGGAGGCGCACAAGGGGCTCGGCTCTTACCGAGTTCCTTGCGAAACGCCCGACGGAAATGGCGGTGGTGGCGGCCCGATTCCGAGCAGCCCGGCGGCGGTGTGGTTAGGGTTGGGGGGGGGGGGGGTTCGAAGGCGGCTTCGAGGGGATAAATAGGAGGGGGTTGGGGAAGCTAATCGCGGAGAAAAACGGACGAAATTGATTCGGTCGCGGACTCCATCTCCGGCGCGATCTCCGGATGGAGGTTGAAGACGGCTGATAGGTGGGGCCCACCTGCCAGCGAGGGAAAAGAGAGGAGCGCGGCTGCAGCGGGCTGCTGGGCCGTTAGCTCACGCGCGCACGAGCGATAGCAGGTGGGCCGGCCCGGCTAATTTAATTCTCTCTCAAAAATTCTTTTAAATCATTTAATAAACAAAATCTATTTTTAAACCTTATCAAAACTTTTCTGAAAAAATCCTAAAATATGTTTTGGGTAGCTTATTAAAATTAGGACTTTTAGACTTTATTCTTGTACACAAATAAATTTATTAAAAGTAATAATATAAGGAGTGCAAATAATAAGCTTTTATGGAAAACCACTTATTTAAAGTTATAAATAAATTTTTGTTTAATACTTTTTGTGAGTGAAATGCCATGCCTATGTGATGAATGAGTATAAAAGCAAAGTTTCAAATTTTTGAGATTTTGGGATGTTACAGCAATTAATGAATGGTGTTTGTTATCGAACAAGAGAGTGTTTGAGAGTAGTGTTTATTCATTTAATTATGATGTCATTTGTAACGCCCCGGGATTTATCCCCTTTTATTTTGGTGTGTTTTCTTTTTGCATCGACATAGCATCGCATTAATTTAATTTGTTGCATTTAAATTAAATTTCCATAATTAAATTTAAATGCATTTCAAATTAATTAAAAATGTGTTATTTTCAAATATTTTAAAAATGTTAAAAACTAGTTTATTAAATTGTCTATTTAAAACTAAAAATATTTTGTAAAGGTTTCGTATTCAAATTCCTCTTCGTTTTGGTTTTAAAAATATAATCAGAAATATTTAAACGGGAGAGAAATAAAAGCCCAAAAGCCCATCTAACCAAACCCTAGGGTTTCCCCCTGGAAACTTCTTTCCCACCCCCTGCCTTTTTGCAGCCACCCTCCTCCTTTTCCCTTTTTTTGCGAAATAGTCCTCCCACCTCTTTTTCTTCTTTTCTCCCCCCTCCTTTTCCTTTTCTTTTCTTTTATCTTTTTCTTTCCTTTTTTTCTTTTTTTTCTTTTTTCCCTTCTTCTTCCCGAGCCGCACCCGCACGGGAGAAACCGCACCAGCCCGAGCCAGCGCTCCCGAGCGAGCACCCCACGCCCGTCGCCTCTCCCCCGCCTCCGCGCTTCCCTGGGCCGCCGCGCCGGCGTCGCCCCCGGCCGCGAGCCGCGCCGCCCGTGCGCCGCGCCCGACGCCGCGCCTCCCGCGCCGTCCCCCCGCGCCGGCCTTCATCCTTCCCCGTCGCCAGCCGCCGCCGGCCCTGCGCCTCCGGCCGTGCGCCCGCCGCCGCGCCGTGCCCCGCCTCCCCTGCTCCGGCCACCCTCCACCGCCGCGCCGAGGCCGTGCTTCTCCCCTTGCTCCGGCCGGCCGAGCTCCGCTCACCGCCGCGCGCCGCCGCCACGCCCCCGCGCAACCCTGCAGCAGCGCGCCATGCGCAATCAGCGCGTCGTCTGCCGCCCTCGCCGCGTCGTCCGCTGCTCCGCCCGCGTGCGCGCCCGCCGCCGTGCGCATCCGCCCCGCGCCGCCGCCTTCCGCACGCACGTGTCGCCGCTGCCTCCTCTTCCGGCCGTGTGCACGTCGTCTCCGTCCGGTGGCGTCCCCGTGTCCGCCGCCCGCAAGGTGCTCGGTGAAATGCCCGCAAGACCCCGGCGTCGCCAATTTTGTCCGAGTTGTCCACCCTTCGAGGTGTTGCTACATGCGCGTGAGCGTGCCTCTTCCGGTGTCGCGTTGCCTGTGACCGCTCGTGTCCGTGTCGCGGTGCCCGCCCGTGCGTTTTCCTTCCGGTGTCCGTTGCCGTGCTCCTACGTGCCCGCGCCCGTCAATGAGGATGGTTGAGTACGACTACTTCCCCGACCACTTCCACGACACCGACAAACGACGATGCCCCGGTTCCGTGACGAATACTTCCACAACGACGACTACTTCCTCTACGTTCCGAAGACGTCGGTTCCGAACCCTAGTTCACCCGATCCAACGTGCGAACCCCAAACCCTAACCCTATACCTATTTTTATTAAATGTCATCTATCTTGTGCATTTCGCATCATAATGACATGTGTGGCATCTCTTGGGTTTGGGGGGGTGTAGTAAATCACCTAATTAATAAATATGGAATGTGTGGGGCAAATCAATATATGTATTGCCCGATTCCATTTAAATTGACTAGATCATCCATACCATCTTGCCATGTTAACCAACATTTAATATTGTTGAGTAGATAAATAACTTGAACATAAATATTAATTATCGGAATCCCGGTTCCGCTTATTTTGGATTAAATGCATCTCGCAATGCATCTTGCCTTGCCATGCATCATTCTTCCATGATCATGCTGGATCTTTTGCCGTAGTTGTAAAATGCATCATTTACGCTTTTCCAGTGTTTGTTGCTTCTTTGCGGATACGACGTTGAGATGTGTGAGTAACGACAAGATCTGCTTCCATGCGGGATTCCAGGCAAGCAAAGCTTGCTTGTTTACCTATAGATTGTCTTTCATTCCTGCCGTTGATCTCTGCTACCCTAGTTATCGATTCTTGAACTGCGATCCCATCACATGTTTATCCTGCAGCCCATACAGCTTTATCCCCACAACCTAATACCCGTTGCATGTTTATCTGTTGGCCTTGCGAGTCGTGGCGCATGCTTAGAGTTGTTTGTGCGAGTCGTCTGTTTGTCTTATGTTTCATCTGCTTAGTATGATATATTATTCTACCTTAATAAAATGTTGTATTATATTGGGGTATTATAATTAAAAGATAAGGCACCAGGCGGAAGGCCTTGCGAGGTGTTTTGTTCTGCTCAGTGTCGACCTAGGAACTGAGATTTTGTCCTCGGATCCAATTTTAAGCGCACTAACCACTTGTGGGAGGCCCTATGGAGCCCGCCTCGACTTTGAACGGGTCTACAGCTTGTCCATGTGCCGCAACTAGTTCGGGTTTTCCATTTGCTCATATGCATGTGCATGTTGATGATGATGATGAAGATGGTGATGATGATGAGAGGGTATGTGATACGGGGGGTCATATAGGGGTGGTGCGCGCGTAGCGGACAGTTCCTACTGTGGTTTGAGCCGCATGGCGCGTAGGCACAAACTAATGAGTCCGCAATTGAGATTCGGCCGGACTCCTGACGCGGGTAACAACTCATATGGGTGGCACTTGGACTTGTTGTAGTGAAGGAATAAGTCGTGTTGAGAAGCCCTGATGCTTGCTTGGGTTGATCATGCGAGTATGGGTACAGTAGTGCACCCCTGCAGGGTATAATCTTATCGATGAGCCGTGTCCACGGTTATGGACGACTTTGGTGATGATGCTGGCTAACAAGATCTAGACAACTTGCACCTTTTTAATGTTAATTAAATTGACTAGTAATATAGAATCACTTTCACAATAAATTATAACTAAAACTTTTCAACGTGTGAGTTTCCCGAATTGCTTCCTCATACTTGGTTGAGGGGGTTAATTCGAGAATGGGTTATGTTTGGTGTTAGTAGTAGTTGGCTACTTTATGCGCTCTCTTATCCCTCTCTGATTAGACGGAAGTTGTAGCGTGTCTCTTTAGGTTGCTAGTGCTGCTGCCGCTAAGTCCACCTACCCCATATTTTGGGAGATGGTGTAGAAAGTAGGCAAGTCGGTTTTGCTTGCCAGGGAGTGCCCTGACCCTCTTTTGAGATGTGCTTTATGTGCAATTATCAGGTTTGAAGTACGACGACGTTAGCTTGGGAATCCCTCCGGCTTGGCTGGGCAGGGATATGGCGCCATTGCTTATCTTCAGGACTCTTAGTCCAATTTGCATCTTATCCGTAGTCGGATACTATTTTTGCTTCCGCTGTCATTTGTATCTTTGTATTGTATCTTTTGTATCTTGACTCGTTCGAGTCGTTGTTTTAATTATACCTTTTGTTGTATTTGTGGATGTATCGGAACTGTTGTAATGTTATCACAATTCCATCCACATAATGCGCATGTTTCGGCGTGCACATTATGTCTGGTGGGCGACCTAAAATCGTTATTATGCGGATTTCGGCGGGAGCGCTTAAATCTACATAGTACCGATTTTAGGGCGTCACAAAGTGGTATCAGAGCCTTGGTTTCGATCTCCTTGTTGTTTCGATACGAATGGTTATCGAAGCAGCGGGTCCGCAAAAGCCTGTAGGATAACCTCGCTAACGGTCGTTGTTTATAGAGTGTCGAAAACTATTTGACTAAAATTATTTTGAAAAGATCTCAATAGGTTTCTTTTTACTCCTTACCTCTATTCTACTTCTCCTCTTACCTTATTTGATTTGGAGTCTCTTCTCTTATCCAACTTTCAAAGTTTTAGGATCCTACGTGTGGGTGGACGATTTCTTACCTTTTATCCTATTAGGTTCGATCTTTCGGAGTCGTCTTCGTCGTGAGCAACAATCCCTTGATAGTGGTGTCGAGAATTTCAAGGTGGAGCAACAATCCCTTGTTAGTGGTGTCGAGAAGTTCATCCCGGAGCGTGAAGACTCGATAGTTAACCCTCTCTTCTTGTGGTCTCGGCGTGGATCGCGGGACGCGATCCCTTGTTAGTGGTGTCGATTGTAACGCCCCGGGATTTATCCCCTTTTATTTTGGTGTGTTTTCTTTTTGCATCGACATAGCATCGCATTAATTTAATTTGTTGCATTTAAATTAAATTTCCATAATTAAATTTAAATGCATTTCAAATTAATTAAAAATGTGTTATTTTCAAATATTTTAAAAATGTTAAAAACTAGTTTATTAAATTGTCTATTTAAAACTAAAAATATTTTGTAAAGGTTTCGTATTCAAATTCCTCTTCGTTTTGGTTTTAAAAATATAATCAGAAATATTTAAACGGGAGAGAAATAAAAGCCCAAAAGCCCATCTAACCAAACCCTAGGGTTTCCCCCTGAAAACTTCTTTCCCACCCCCTGACTTTTTGCAGCCACCCTCCTCCTTTTCCCTGTTTTTGCGAAATAGTCCTCCCACCTCTTTTTCTTCTTTTCTTCCCCCTCCTTTTCCTTTTCTTTTCTTTTCTCTTTTTCTTTCCTTTTCTTTTTTTTCTTTTTTCCCTTCTTCTTCCCGAGCCACACCCGCACGGGAGAAACCGCACCAGCCCGAGCCAGCGCTCCCGAGCGAGCACCCCACGCCCGTCGCCTCTCCCCCGCCTCCGCGTCTCCCTGGGCCGCCGCGCCGGCGTCGCCCCCGGCCGCGCGCCGCGCCGCCCGTGCGCCGCGCCTCCCGCGCCGTCCTTCCTCCTTCCCCGTCGCCAGCCGCCGCCGGCCCTGCGGCTCCGGCCGTGCGCCCGCCGCCGCGCCCCGCCTCCCCTGCTCCGGCCACCCTCCACCGCCGCGCCGAGCCCGTGCTCCTCCCCTTGCTCCGGCCGGCCGAGCTCCGCTCGCCGCCGCGCGCCGCCGCCACGCCCCCGCGCAACTCCGCAGCAGCGCGCCATGCGCAATCAGCGCGTCGTCTGCCGCCCTCGCCGCGCCGTCCGCTGCTCCGCCCGCGTGCGCGCCCGCCGCCGTGCGCATCCGCCCCGCGCCGCCGCCTTCCGCACGCACGTGTCGCCGCTGCCTCCTCTTCTGGCCGCGTGCACGTCGTCTCCGTCCGGTGGCGTCCCCGTGTCCGCCGCCCGCAAGGTGCTCGGTGAAATGCCCGCAAGACCCCGGCGTCGCCAATTTTGTCCGAGTTGTCCACCCTTCGAGGTGTTGCTACATGCGCGTGAGCGTGCCTCTTCCGGTGCCGCGTTGCCTGTGACCACTCGTGTCCGTGTCGCGGTGCCCGCCCGTGCGTTTTCCTTCCGGTGTCCGTTGCCGTGCTCCTACGTGCCCGCGCCCGTCAACGAGGATGGTTGAGTACGACTACTTCCCCGACCACTTCCACGACACCGACAAACAACGATGCCCCGGTTCCGCGACGACTACTTCCACAACGACGACTACTTCCTCTATGTTCCGAAGACGTCGGTTCCGAACCCTATTTCACCCGATCCAACGTGCGAACCCCAAACCCTAACCCTATACCTATTTTTATTAAATGTCATCTATCTTGTGCATTTCGCATCATAATTACATGTGTGGCATCTCTTGGGTTTGGGGGGGTGTAGTAAATCACCTAATTAATAAATATGGAATGTGTGGGGCAAATCAATATATGTATTGCCCGATTCCATTTAAATTGACTAGATCATCCATACCATGTCTAGCCATGTTAACCAACATTTAATATTGTTGAGTAGATAAATAACTTGAACATAAATATTAATTGTCGGAATCCCGGTTCCGCTTATTTTGGATTAAATGCATCTCGCAATGCATCTTGCCATGCCATGCATCATTCTTCCATGATCATGTTGGATCTTTCGCCGTAGTTGTAAAATGCATCTTTTACGCTTTTCCAGTGTTTGTTGCTTCTTCGCGGATACGACGTTGAGATGTGTGAGTAACGACAAGATCTGCTTCCATGCGGGATTCCAGGCAAGCAAAGTTTGCTTGTTTACCTATACATTGTCTTTCATTCCTGCCGTAGATCTCTGCTACCCTAGTTATCGATTCTTGAACTGCGATCCCATCACATGTTTATCCTGCAGCCCATACAGCTTTATCCCCACAACCTAATACCCGTTGCATGTTTATCTGTTGGCCTTGCGAGTCGTGGCGCATGCTTAGAGTTGTTTGTGCGAGTCGTCTGTTGGTCCTATGTTTCATCTGCTTAGTATGATATATTATTCTACCTTAATAAAATGTTGTATTATATTGGGGTATTATAATTAAAAGATAAGGCACCAGGCGGAAGGCCTTGCGAGGTGTTTTGTTCTGCTCAGTGTTGACCTAGGAACTGAGATTTTGTCCTCGGATCCAATTTTGAGCGCACTAACCACTTGTGGGAGGCCCTATGGAGCCCCCCTCGACTTTGAACGGATCTACAGCTTGCCCATGTGCCGCAACTAGTTCGGGTTTTCCATTTGCTCATATGCATGTGCATGATGATGATGATGATGAAGATGGTGATGATGATGAGAGGGTATGTGATACGGGGGGGTCATATAGGGGTGGTGCGCGCGTAGCGGACAGTTCCTACTGTGGTTTGAGCCGCATGGCGCGTAGGCACAAACTAATGAGTCCGCAATTGAGATTCGGCCGGACTCCTGACGCGGGTAACAACTCATATGGGTGGCACTTGGACTTGCTGTAGTGAAGGAATAAGTCGTGTTGAGAAGCCCTGATGCTTGCTTGGGTTGATCATGCGAGTATGGGTACAGTAGTGCACCCCTGCAGGGTATAATCTTATCGATGAGCCGTGTCCACGGTATGGACGACTTTGGTGATGATGCTGGCTAACAAGATCTAGACAACTTGCACCTATTTAATGTTAATTAAATTGACTAGTAATATAGAATCACTTTCACAATAAATTATAACAAAAACTTTTCAACGTGTGAGTTTCCCGAATTGCTTCCTCATACTTGGTTGAGGGGGTTAATTCGAGAATGGGTTATGTTTGGTGTTAGTAGTAGTTGGCTACTTTATGCGCTCTCTTATCCCTCTCTGATTAGACGGAAGTTGTAGCGTGTCTCTTTAGGTTGCTAGTGCTGCTGCCGTTAAGTCCACCTACCCCATATTTTGGGAGATGGTGTAGAAAGTAGGCAAGTCGGTTTTGCTTGCCAGGGAGTGCCCAGACCCTCTTTTGGGATGTGCTTTATGTGCAGTTATCAGGTTTGAAGTCCGACGACGTTAGCTTGGGAATCCCTCCGGCTTGGCTGGGCAGGGATATGGCGCCATTGCTTATCTTCAGGACTCTTAGTCCAATTTGCATCTTATCCGTAGTCGGATACTATTTTTGCTTCCGCTGTCATTTGTATCTTTGTATTGTATCTTTTGTATCTTGACTCGTTCGAGTCGTTGTTTTAATTATACCTTTTGTTGTATTTGTGGATGTATCGGAACTGTTGTAATGTTATCACAATTCCACCCACATAATGCACATGTTTCGGCGTGAACATTATGTCTGGTGGGCGACCTAAAATCGTTATTATGCGGATTTCGGCGGGAGCGCTTAAATCTACATAGTACCGATTTTAGGGCGTCACATCATTGTTGAGAATGTCCACTAGTGAAAGTATGATCGCTAGGCCTTGTTTCTAAGCATTGAAACACCGTTTACAACAAGTTCTGCTACATGTTTGCTTGCTGTTATTTTTATTTCAGATTGCAATTACTAATTATAATCATCCATGTTACTTGTATTTCATTATCTCTTCGCCGAACTAGTGCAGCTATACATCTAACAAATGTATTCAGTGTGTTAGGGACAAATGAGACATCTTGCATCTGAATTGCAGGGTTGCTTGAGAGGGATATCTTTGACCTCTACCTCCTTGAGTTCGATAAACCTTGGGTGATTCACTTAAGGAAAATTTACTGCTGTCCTACAATCCTCTGCTCTTGGAGGCATAACACTGTCTACGAGAATAAAAGCGTGCGTAGACATCAATCACCCAAGGTTTATCGAACTCAGGGAGGTAGAGATCAAAGATATCCCTCTCAATCAACCATGCAATTAAGATACAAGAAGTCTCTTGTGTCCCCAACACACCCAAATACACTTGTTAGATGTATAGGTGCACTAGTTCGGCAAAGAGATAGTGAAATACAAGTAATATGGATGATTATAAGTAGTAATTGCAATCTAAAATAAAAATGGCAGCAAGGAAACATATAGCAAAACATGTTGTAAACGGTGTTTTCCAATGCTTAGAAACAAGGCCTAGGGATCATACTTTCACCAGTGGACACTCTCAACAATGACATCACAATTGAATAATAAATACTACTCTCAAACACTCTCTTGTTGGAAGATAAATACCATTCACTGCGTAGGGCTATAAATGCACACCCCAAAGTCTGAGTAAACAAATACCACAATATCATAAAGGAGTCACACACAGTGCACACACTGTCACATTCACACCATGGAGAATAACTCTGGAGTTCATATTAAAGGAACCTCTAGAGTATATAATAAATAAAGAGTAACATCTACTCACTAGTAGGAATATGCTTATAGCCACCATGATAGCGCTGGTGAGCAACCTAAAAATTGCGCCAGCAAATATACCGCTGGCGAACACAGAGCCGCCACAGCCAGCGGTAAAACTACTACCGCTGGCGGACAAAATAAACCGTTCGCCAACGGTAGATCTGGGCTGGTGAAGTACACGGTGGGTGTGTTGTTGGGAGATCCCAAGAGGAAGGTATGAAGTAGTGCAGCAGCAAATTTCCCTCAATTGTGAAACCAAATTTATCGAACCAGTAGGAGACGAGAAGTCCCCCGAGGTATCAACATCGTCAGAAAAGAGCTATTGACGTGGAGCCTGCACACAAACAATCAAGATACTTTGCCCCAACTTAATAGTGAGGTTGTCAATCTCACCGGCTTGCTGTAACAAAGGATTAAACGTATGTGTGGAAGAAAGATGTTTGTTTGCAGAAAGTAACAGGTTTGCAATTGTGGTTTTATCATATTAAAGAGAAGGACCGGGGTCCACAGTTCACTAGTGCTGCCTCTCCATAAATAATAACATACATTCATGCGTGGTAAACAAATTACAGCTGGGCAATTGACAAAATAATGATGAGCAAACCAATGCATATACTAACGTTTATGATGTCTAGTGTGAGATTCATTCGGGCATTATAACAATATACATATACATAGACTAATAATCCACCTTCCGATTAGCGTCTGCACCCCTTTCAGTATTAAGTTGCATGCAATAGATTTTCTCCTTAAGCACTGTGTGTAAAGTAAGTAAGTAACATCATCCTTAGACAAAGTACTATTTTTTTATCCCTAGTAGCAACAGTACATCTACAACCTTAGAGCTTTCTGTCACTGCACTAGATTAAATAGAGACATGAACCTACTATCGAGCATAAATACCCCTCTTGGAGTTACGAGCATCTACTTGGCCAGAGCATACACAAGCAACGGAGAGCATACAAGATCATTAAATAGCACACACATGATATATTATTAAGCAATAACTTTAGTACTCAATATTCATCGGATGCCAGCAAACACAACATGAGGAATTACATAATGGTGATCTTGATCATGATAGGCAGCTCACAAGATCTTAACATGATAGCACAAGATGTGAAGACAACCATCTAGCTACTGCTATGGACCCGTAGTCCAAGGGTAGACTACTCACGCATTAGTCCGGCGGCGGTCATGGCAACGTAGAGGCCTCCGGGGACGATTCACCCTCTCGGCAGGGTGCCGGGGAGCAGTTCTGATCTCTCCCGAATTGGTGTTGACGACGACGGCGACTCGGGACCCGTGGAGCAAAAAATGTACACCATATGATTTTTTAGGTTTTAGGGGGTACTTATTGGCGAAAGGGCGAGGTCGGTGGGCGGCCGAGCCCACGTCACCACCTCTTCGCGCGGGCCTACTTTCTGCCGCGCCACGAGGTGGTGACGACCCCTCGGTCAGCCACTTCGTCAAGTCTTCGGTCTTTTGGAACCTTCATTTTCCATAAATAATTCTAGGATCTTTTATTTCCAATTCTGAGAATATTTCCTTAAGTTCTTTTCTGAAACCAAAAACAACAGAAATCAGGGAATTGACACCTTGGCATCTTGTTAATAGGTTAGTCCCAGAAAATGCATAAAACTATATAAAATGCATATAAACATGTAATAACATGATATAACATAGCATGGAACTTAAGAAATTATAGATACGTTGGAGACGTATCAACATCCCCTAGCTTAGTTCTACTCGTCCCGAGTAGGCAAGAACGATAAAAAAAGAATAATTTCTGAAGTGACATGCTCAATCATAATATTGATCACGTAATAATGTATGGCATTTAAACTGAGATCAAATGAATAAGGGTTGTAGTTTATATTTATATCAAATGAGTAATAAATAAACAAGTAGGTAAAGCAAGCAAAGCTTTCAATGATATAGTACTAGATAGCAATCAACTGTGCAAAGTAGATATTAAAGATCATTTAAGCTTCAAGAACAACAACATAATCATCTAGTGCTTCCAACAAACATGACAACATTATGAAAGGATCAAGTCAAGCAATATCAATACGCACATAGAAGATCAATATTTATTTGTTCAAAAGAAACAAGCAAGCGTTCAACGTTGGTTCCCGGCACAAGGATGTTATGGTTAAAAGAATGTTAATGGAGGTTTGGAAGGCCAACAGAAGAAAGGCTCACAAAGCTGCAAGTGATCATTAGACAAGAGGAAGTCTTAAAATCGAAGCTATGCTAGGAGTAGGGATTGACACACAACGGATGCACATAGAGATTTAAGTATATGAAAGCTCTGCAATGGAACTAGTGGGGGTGGATCCAACTAGTTTGCTCATGAAGACCTAGAGCACTTTTGAGGAGGCTCATCATTGGAATATACAAGCCAAGTTCAATAGTGTAAAGTTCCCCACATAGTTATGCAAGTAAGGTATGAAAACTCTCTAATATGGAGTAAAGGTGCTAAACATGAGCACAAATGATGATCATAAATGATATTTTGCTATAACATGAGCACAAGTGATGACTATATATGATATGGTGCTATAACATGAGCACAAGTGTGTGAAAAAGAATAGTAATGCTGCCCCCTTTTTATATTTCTTTCTTTTTTTTCTTTTTTTCTTGTTTTTCTATTTCTCTTTTCGATGGCCTCCATGGCTCTTTTCACTTTTAGGGGCAAGCATCCTAATATTATATATGATATATGAGAACACACTAATGATGATATGACAACATACTGATGGTACAAATAACTAATATGAATGTGACATAATATGCATATCACAACGGTGCATCTGCCAGTGTAGCAGGTTATGCAATGATCTAGCGTAACATGGGTAAAACCACACATCAACTTTATAGAATCACGCAAAGCAATACATGAGTAATGAATGACAACAACTCATGTAATGCAAGATGGATGTTGCATGGCAATACTCGGAACAACTATAGAAATGCTGTAGTAGGTAGGTATGGTGGATGTTTTGATAAAGATATTTGGCTTATGTGTAGGAGAACAATATGAAGATGTCCCACGAGTTTGGATGTACCCGCGAAGTATGCACCAACTCTCAATGTGAGAAAGGGAAATGCAAAGTACCGAATAGCCTAGCAATATTGTGGTGGAAGTACCATGAAAACCGCAATTTTAGAACTCACAAGTAAAAAGATTCCAAATAAAAATATGAACATACAAGGCATAATGAAAATTACTCCTAGGGGTGCTGTGGCAAATGAACAAGTCACTGTTGAGTACCCGACCGTAGCGCATAACATAAAGTCATTAATGTTGCCTTAGGCAAATACAAGTCATATACCATTATGCAATCAACTGGAAATTTAGGTGTGGCACAACTTCAAGTTTTTCTAGACCAACCATTAATCATTAAACTTTACTAGACCATCATGTTTACAATTAAGCAAATTAATATCTCAAAACAACATCAATGATTCAAGTGACACAATTTAATGATCTACAAGATTATGTATCATTTAGTTATACCATCTACCACATTTAGCATTTTATGTTCTCTACCAAACACCAAACAACTTATTTAAAAGATAAACTCTCCAAGTAATTAAACAATGAGATATGAGAGTATGACATAACAAAGCTAACAGGTCTAGCAAGAGATACATGAAAAACAAGAGCTAGAAAGCAAACAATAACATGAAAAGAATACTCAACAAATATAAGTGAAGAATAGGAGTATTCATAAGAAAAAGCGGAGCATGTCTCTCTCCCACACAAAAGAATGCTAGGATCCAATTTATTCAGAGAATGAAAATAACAAAAACAAAAACAAACAGCCGCTTCAAGATAAGCACATAAGATGTGGCGGAATTAAAATATAGTTTCACTAGAAAGGACCTGATAATTTGTTGATGAAGAAGGGGATGCCCTGGGCATCCCCAAGCTTTGACGCTTGAGTCTTCTTGAATTATATTGGGGTGAACCACCGGGGCATCCCCAAGCTTTGGCGTTACTATCCACTTGATCACATTATATCATCCTTCTCTCTTGATCCTTGAAAACTTCCTCCACACCAAACTTAGAGTAAACTTCATTAGAGGGTTAGTGCACGAAAAATTATGATATTTTGTAGGAACACAATTGCTACCAATGCTACTGGACATTAGATACAGCCATTGATACTTCATAGGATAAATAAGATCCTATCAAAATAGCAAAAGAGGAATTGCAAAATAAATGGCAGAATCTGTCAAAAACATAACAGTCCGTAAAGACGAATTTGTTCAAGGCACTTAACTTGCTCAGATTAGAAAACTCAAAAATAATGAAAGTTGCATATACATCTGAGTATTACGCACAAAAAGGGAAAAATTTCGGACGTACCAGTGAAGATTTATGAATTTAACGGTGAACATCAGAAATGTGTTTATGCGCAGGAATTGAAATTTAGCATCAACTTTCAACTAGAGGCTTAACTTGATACAACAATGCAATAAAATAAAAATAAAAAGGAATTGATACAGAGGTAATACAAGTCCTTGACGCAAGCTGAAAATAAAGGATAATGGGTTGCCTCCCAAGAGCGTTTTCTTTAATGCCTTTTAGCTAGGCTCAAAGAGTAAAACTCAAGTACTATCAAGAGATGAAGCATCAACCTTACGAGCACGAGATTCTCCAAAAGTTTCCTATAGCAAAGAATAAGCCCAAAATAAAATCTACTAAAAAGTTACTTAAAGTCATTTTAGGTTCGGTTTCAGCTTAAGTTTCAAAAATTCTAGACCAAGCTTCTCCAAAAGTTTCCTCATTCCCTTGTTTAAAAGTGTAGATGAACATTTTGGGTGACATAGTAATAGGGAATATACCAGACATGATGATTAACTAATTTTTTTTTATGATAAAGATGATGCAAATAAAGGACATACCAAAATAACAATAATGGATAAAATAAAGATAAACCGAAATAAACAAAAGCAACAAAACTGAAAATAATTTTCAAAACCAAAATAAGAAAAGTAATGCAAGTAAATAAATTTTTTGTATTTTTGATATTAAACAAACAAGACAGTAAAAAAATAAACTAAGCAAGACAGTAACAAAAAAAAAAGATTGGAAGAGCAAAAACTCCCCTCGCAAAAGAATGCTTATCTCCCCTGCAACGGAGTTGGGGGAGAAGTTGAAGGTCTTCAAAGGAATTCTTGTGTCCCCGGCAACATCGCCAGAAAAGAGCTTGATGCACACGGTGGGTGTGTTGTTGGGAGACCCCAAGAGGAAGGTATAAAGTAGTGTAACAGCAAATTTCCCTCAGTTGTGAAACAAAGGTTATCAAACCATAGGAGACGAGAATTCCCCCGAGGTATCAACGAGGCCAGAAAAGAGCTGTTGACTGTTGACGTGGAGCCTGGACACAAACAATCAAGATACTTTGCCCCAACTTAACAGTGAGGTTGTCAATCTCACTTGCTTGCTGTAAGAAAGGATTTAACTTATGTGTGGAAGAAAGATGTTTGTTTGCAGAAAGTAACAGGTTTGCAGTTGTGGTTTTATCAGATTAAAGAGAAGGACCGGGGTCCACAGTTCACTAGTGGTGTCTCTCCATAAATAATAACATTCATTCATGTGTGGTAAACAAATTTCAGCTGGGCAATTGACAAAATAATGATGACCAAACCAATGCATATACTAACGTTATGATGACTAGTGCGACATTCAATCGGGCATTACAACAATATACATAGACCGTTCCAACCACATCAATGACTAGTAATCCATCTTCCGGTTAGCCTCCGCACCCCTTTCATTATTAAGTTGCATGCAACAGATTATCGCCTTAAGAACTGTGTGTAAAATAAGTAAGTAACATCATCCTTAAACAAAGTACTACTGTTTTATCCCTAGTAACAACAGTACATCTACAACCTTAGAGCTTTCTGTCACTGTCCCAGATTAAAAAGAGACATGAACCTACTATCGAGCATAAATACCCCCTCTTGGAGTTACGAGCTGTAACATCCCAACATTTTATAATGTTCAAAAATCACTAAAATTTAAAACTTTTTCTTAGGTTAAAATAAAATATTAAAATGCATAAGGAAACCAACTATAAAACACTTCAACCAGTTTGAAAAAGTTTATTATTTCATAATTCTCAATGTATCATTATTTTGAAAAGTTGTTTCAAATTAAACATTACACTATCCATTGTATTTCATTAACCTTAATATGTAATTTTACAAATGTTTTACAAACTTCAAACCATTTTTTTCTAATAAAATAGTTTACTTATAAGTAATTGATTTCAACCACTTAGCCATAGCTATTCATAAATTAAAATAATATTTACAAGTGATCTTTAAACTATTTAAAACTTGGTCTATTTGACAAATGGTTTTCATTCTTTTTAACTAAGTTAAAATCATAGTTTTGGAAATTTCAAGTCTATAGTTTATAACTTTAAAAACTTCATAGATTTAAATTAATGAAATTATCCAAATAAACATTTCATTAGCTTAAAATGATTTTCATTTATTTTCAAAACATGAAATGATTAATGTACTCTATATAAGGAATACATTGAATCTAAAATCTTTTTCAAAGTTGTTTTATGAAGTTTCATATGATTTATCTTAATATAAAATATAATGGTGCACAAAATAAAATTGAATTAAAATTTGAATCCATTATAATTCTTATTACTTTAAAAATATTTAAATTCTTTTACTTTACTATTATGCCTAAACAAAAATGAATGGTTTCTAAAAATGAGTTCAAATAACCTAAATTCAAACATATGTGAATGTGGGTATTTCATAGAATTTATTTTAGCCAAAAAATAAATTTATTAAACCCTAGTTAAATTTAACATAAAGTGTCAAATTTGTATTTAATCAATATTTCAAAATTATTAATTTTGAAAATTGTTCAAAACATGCCCACATCTGGTTTAACACAAAGATAATGCTTTTACAAATTTTTAGAAATTTATTTGACTTCATTTGGAGTCTTAAATCAAAATATATGTATTAAATGAAAATAAGAAAAAGAAAAAGAAAAATGACGACGTCAGCAATGACGTCACGTCGTCTTCAACCTCCAGCCGTCATTTTCGGCCGAAACTTCTCCTCCAATTTCGGCTCGATTCCAAGCGTACGTTGCGCAAATTGTTTCCCTCTATTGCTGTATTTAAGACCCACACCCTCCTCCGTCTTTCCCCTATTTTCCACTCCGATTTCGTGCCCGCAGGCCGCCATATTTGCTCGCCGGAGTTCATGTCCTCCGCCGCCGTGTTTCTTCCCTTCCTGGCGAGGTAAGACACCCTCGGACCCGAGACCCTCGCTATCTCGTTCCCCTATTTCTTGCGCACCTCCTGACCCCTTCTTCTCTTCTCCTATGCGAACCAAACGTCAGGGGTGAGCTTGAACCGAAGGTCCTTCCCCGTTGCCGCTCTGGCCGCCTGTCCCCACCGCTCCAGGACGAGCTTCTCGAGGTCACCACCCCAATCCGACCCGCCGTGCCGCGCCGCATCCGCAGGTGGTCTTCCCCGAGCCCGGGACCACTGGAACGTCGCCATCGTCCAAGACCAGAGCGGAGCACCGCCATCCCCTTCGTCTCCGGCCACTGGCGCCGCCACCCCAAGGTCAACCCTTTGTGAGCCCTCCGATCGTGAATCTACGGTCTAGATTAGATCTTTCAACCGAAGGGGTACAGTTAGATCTGGACCGTCAGATCTAGATCTGACGATCCAGATCGTTCCAATTATCCATGTCAGCGCCAGCGTGGCAGTCGCGTCAGCGCCCAGTCAGCAGCCACGTCAGAAAATAATTTTTATATTTAATTCACTTTGCCAATTTTGCCGAAAAGCCCCTGCCACTTAGATTTGTTATAACTTTTTATTCACACATCCAAATTTGATAAATTTTATATTTTTGGAAAGCCCTTGACATGTAGAATATTTTTGTCATAACTTAGAATTCAAATTTGAGTTAGTTTAAAATATTTAAATTTCAAATGGAGGATTTGAGTATTCTTGTCATAACTTTAAATCTATATATTCAAAAATTGCAAATAAAATTGTTTTAGAGACTTTGGAATATTTGTAAAATGATGCCTCTGTTATAAAATATTTTTGAGTAGTATTTGAATGATTTGATAGTTATATATTTAATTTGAATAGTTTGACTATTTTTAACATAAGTATTAATAGAAACAATATTTTTGTTTAAATCCAAATGCAATAAATTTATTTAAATCCCCTCTATCTATTAACATCATTTATAAAATTTTGTTATAAAAATTTAATCACAAAACTTTAATTTTATATTTATTCCTTTATTTATATTTTGTAAAAATAGAAATTAATTAAATTGCATTTATAGCATAATGCATACTTTATAAATATCATAAAAATTGGAATGATGTTTCTTCTGATTAAAAATTACATTTCATGCATAACATATTTTATTATATAATTATATTCCTCATAGGAAAACCTCTTCATTATTTTCTCTAAGTTAGGATTATTTTCAAACTTAGTATTTTCGTAAAAGTGCTAAGCACTAGACACTTAGAATTTTCAACATGGAGCTAGAAGGCCAATGAAGGACTTAGCCAAAACAAGGTTTCAGAAGTATATTCAAGGAGTAGAAGCACTTAGAAGAAAATCAAGGAGAAGTCATGAAGACCAACCAGCTATATTTCCTTGTTGGTATTAGATCTGTCGGTTTTAACAGACAAAGACAGAGTCAAATAAATGTTACAGCAAAACAAAAGAAAAGAAAAGAGAAAAGCCCACGCACCAACGTTCGTGAGTTTGTTTTTCTGTTGTAACAGAACGCCCTGATCGGGGGCGTCCCCAACCAACTAATGGTTCGTGGCCCCCTGTTGTGTGCGCATATAAATCAGGGGGAGTCCTGGCGACTTAGCACTACACACATTAGCGCTAAGTCACGCAGCTCCCCACACCCCAACTCTGCCCCGATCGCAGCTTGCGCACAACAACGGGAAGGCTGGAACCTCGACGTGCTACATCTGCTTCCACTACATCATCTCTCAACCTCGCCTGCACCGAGCAGGCGACGATGTCTTCAATAGCTGGAGCCTGTAATAATCTCCAAACCCTCTCTGTTTATTTTGTTTTTGTGTTCTAGATTGCTGTCAACTTTCATCTAGTAGTTCCTAGATGGGTTTTTAGGTTTAACATTCCTAAGTATTGCTTCTTCTCTCTCTCTTTTCTCTTTCTTCTCTTAGCCGTTATGATGACTAAGTTATATTCAAGACCAACCTGGAGGTTATCAACACCATCAAGTCTTCAAAGCCATCAAGTCTACAAAATTCCAATGAAGTCATCACATCAAGAAGGAAAGGAAGCAAGGAGAAGATTCTACATCTGTCTTTCTATCTTTTCCCTCTTTTCTAATCTTGTCTGTCACATTACACTTAAACAATTTTTTATCATGATATTATCATCTTTGAAGTTTGTTGGATCATAGCGGCATAGTGAGATGAAGCGGCCTGGAGACTAACCTTACATGTCCACGTACATGAGACTTGTCCCACAATTTAAGTGGATGGCCGGGTGTCTGTCTCTCTCACTATAGTGAATATCCAATTTATAAAGAGTTCATCATAGTTGGTGATCACCTTATAGACTTAGTATTTTCTCTAAGTATTTTTGCACGTCATGGCTAAGCCATTTGAGTGCTTATTCAAGATAATTTATAACAAAGTTATTTTTTCCTACTTCTGACCTTAGTCCTTAGTCATTTTTGACCAACACATTTCCTTGCATTAACTTAAAAGATTTTCATGGCATGACATGCATCTCTAGTCCTTAGAAATAATTTGCATATCATGCATGACATGTTTTCCTTATAAGTTTATGAAACTTCTTTGTTCATTATGTATGATTGTATGTGTTGTATTGTTTTGTTTTATGATTGTTGTATTGTTGTTGGTTTATATTGTTTAGACTAAACGGAGAGTTCCGAGTATTGTTGAAAAGAGTTTGTGAACAACGACAACATTCAAAGGCAAGTGGCACACCTCATAAACCTCCTACTATTTTCTATATGCATTACTTAGTGTATTTTCATATAAGCATGTTTAGGATAGTATTGCTATGCTGAACCTGTGTAGAAATTCCTTATTCCTGTGTCTAGGTTCATATGCAATACAAAGTAGGATTACTGATGCTATGCAAATGATGAAAAGTTTTACAAAATGTTAAGTGACTACTCAGGGCTGTGCTCACGGTTGTCGTTGCCTAGGATGAATTTCTATTCTACTTAGATCGTGAGCATGGTGGTTGTCAACCTAGGAGTACACATCCACTAAGTTAATGAAACACCTGGGTGGATTGGTTGAATGGTTTATGTTGAGTGGCTACTCAGGACTGTGTTGGTGGTTGTCTTCGCCTACGGTAGTTTCTACTATACTTGGGGCCATGAGCATGGGGTTGTCAACCTGAGAGTGCACTTGTGGATGGCCACCCAGGAACAGAGGAATCTGAAGAACTCCGAGTGACGATTGCTTCCAGTGCAGCCATTGCCAGTGGGCTCTAGCTTGATCAACTAAGTTGCGTGGACTCGCCCCGGCTTGACAAGCAGATGTAGATGGTGTTAGGTGGAACGGGTCAAGCCAGAGTGGGAGGGAAAATGCTTTTGAAAGATCTCGTCTCATTCTTCTCCTTTTCCTTATCACTTAAGAGTGTAAAGGATAGTTTGGGTTGAATGGGTACAATGGTGAACGTCCACAACCTCTGCAGAGTGTAAAACTAAGTACTTAGCCGTGTCCCCGGTACAGACAATTTGAGCAGCTGATCACGGACATCAACGGAGGATTCCACCATTCCAACTTCAAAATTTAAAACTTGATGGGCGAACAAGGGTAGAATGAGACAGTTGTTTTCATGCCATGAATGTCTCGAATAGAAGAAAAGTGTTTTCCAAAAAGTTAGGAAAAATTGGCTTTATGCAAAATAGCCTTGTACTCCACCAGCCAAATAAGCATATAGGTTATTAGAGTTATTCCACTAAGTGTCCACCATAGTGTAGCTTGCCAGACTCCATTTTTAATGGAATCTGACCCACGTTGTTGCAATATTTTCCTTATTGCAGATTGATCAGATGGTGAGTGAGGTTTCGTTTAAAGGTTTCGAGTCTACAACCAACATGTTTTCGCCTGTGGCAACATGAATGTGATGGAGACTCACTGCTATTGTATTTCCGATGTTTACTCTTTCAAAGCTAGCTTCACGCTATGCAACTTGTAATGAATATTTTGTAAGTCTGGATCATCGATGTAATAAAATTGATACTTTGTTGTGATATTACATCGTAAACTGTGTGTGCAAACGAATCGATCCAGGGATTTGCACCACAGGTATCTGCCTTATTTTAAGTGCACATACGCTACACGAGCATCTACTTGGCCAGAGCATACACAAGCAACAGAGAGCATGCAAGATCATTATATAGCACACACATCATATATTATTAAGCAGTAACTTTAGTACTCAATATTCATCGGAACCCAGCAAACACAACATGAGGAATTACATAATGGTGATCTTGATCATGATAGGCAGCTCACAAGATCTAAACATGATAGCACAAGAGGAGAAGGCAACCATTGACGAGGGATGTCCCCATCAATACCCATGGTTACTAGCCTAGGGTAAGAGTTATGAGGTAGAGAACGCGTGGTGTTGGTAGATTCGTCGGCTGACAAGCTGGAATTACCCACGTTCGGGGCCCTCGAGTCAGGTAAAATCCTTAGTCCTGCTTGTCTGTTATTGATTGTGTATATGCGGCGAGTACATGGGTCTAGAAAGATATCGATATTTCTAGGGTTTTGTGATTCTGGTTGGGCGTGTCCCTGGTGGGTCTCCCTCTTGTCGTTTATATAGGGGTAAAGGTCTCGGGTCGTAACCGACTAGGACTGCAGTTATGGAAAGTATTACCGACTTTGCTATCTATGGTATAAGTCTTCGACTACGGCTTCGCTTGATGGGCTTCTTCGGCCTGTTGACAATTGGGATTTAGTCATTACGTGCACCAGGTACCCACACGAAGGGGTACCCGTTTGGTATAACCTTGTCATTAGCCCCCGAGTGCTTGGCTAATTCGGATAATAATTCATGGACTCACTACATAGTGCACGTCTCATGTTTTATGCTTTTGATATGATATTTTTGTCTTTTGGACTTATGGATTTTGACAAAGGATTTCGACTAAGTAGGCCTGGATTAACTCAATGAGTTGAAACCAGTTAACTGCACTTGGGCAAAACCTTACTAGCCTTCAGTCAGGTTTTGAGTCCTTGGGCTCGAAAACGGAACATACTGGACAGACACAACTACGGCCAGTCGATGGTCTTACTGATATTGTTCTGCAGTTTTAATTTGCTACCCAGCGCGTCCGCCAGGATTTTCATCGTATCTGTTGACATTAAAATGTCCAGGATTAAAATATTGCTGGAGTGATCCTCGGCCCTTTCGACTGATAGATGGGTCTTACCTTTGTATTTCTCGTATACATCAGCCGAGGTACTCTATCGACTGATTTTCACTCGGGAATTTTATGTTTAGAATGTCTTTTGATTCTATCGGGTGCACGACAGTGCTCCCGATGGAGTAGCCCCCGAGATTGTGCTTTATTGCTTGCAGTAGAGGATAATCTCAATTTTATGCTTTTACCAGTCGAACTCTTTTACCTTCTCCCGATGGGAGTATCCCACTCGACTCTTTTTATTCTTGCCGCTTTGCTTTTGAGTTTGTAAGGAGTTTTTCCTTTCTGTCAGTCGTGGCATGATACCCATTTTTTGTTTATCTGGAATGATGTCATACATGACATCTTTGGCGTGCGAATAGCCCTCTGATAGGACATGACACATGAAAGGGATCGAGTGCAGAAAACAAAAAAATTCCTAGCAACGATATCCTTAAAACATGCCAAGATCTATTCTATGCAGATATAGTAGTACGAATGGAGATCAGAATACATACCCTTGTACACCGAAAGCGGGGATTACGTTCCCGCACGAACGTTGTCGATGAAGACTGACGAAGCAAAACAAATGGTTTTAACAGACAAAGACAGAGTCAAATAAATGTTACAGCAAAACAAAAGAAAAGAAAAGAGAAAAGCCCACGCACCAACGTTCGTGAGTTTGTTTTTCTGTTGTAACAGAACGCCCTGATCGGGGGCGTCCCCAACCAACTAATGGTTCGTGGCCCCCTGTTGTGTGCGCATATAAATCAGGGGGAGTCCTGGCGACTTAGCACTACACACATTAGCGCTAAGTCACGCAGCTCCCCACACCCCAACTCTGCCCCGATCGCAGCTTGCGCACAGCAACGGGAAGGCTGGAACCTCGACGTGCTACATCTGCTTCCACTACATCATCTCTCAACCTCGCCTGCACCGAGCAGGCGACGATGTCTTCAATAGCTGGAGCCTGTAATAATCTCCAAACCCTCTCTGTTTATTTTGTTTTTGTGTTCTAGATTGCTGTCAACTTTCATCTAGTAGTTCCTAGATGGTTTTTTAGGTTTAACATTGGTATCAGAGGCCAAATTTGATAGCTCTAGAACCCTAAACACGATCTGTAGATCAAATTTGGGTTAATTGTGTTCATGTTGTAGGCAATTAAGTTGTTGATTAAGGCTCGGTTAATCTAATTGCTTCCTAAACGATTGCTAATGGCCAATTTTAATTAAGACTTCCTGTTAATTTGGCAAAATTAAGTTTCGGTTAATTAATTTTGATCTCCTGTTAGTCATGAAGCAATTAGAAGGAGGGGATTAATAAAAATTGTGCCAAATTAAAAATGAATCCCTCTCTGCCCGAAGCACCTAACCCTAAAAGAAGTCCCCAAATCGAAGGACCAGCAGCAGTAGAGAGCACGGTAGGGGACTTACCATTGCCGCCGCGTCGTCGTTCTTCCCTCCGGGGAGCACGCGATGTTGTGCGGCGACGAGGATGCCTCGCCGCCGTTCTCTCCCGACGGAGGAGCGCGCGGATGGACGCACCGCTAGATGCGGAAGGACGCCTTCGCGCGGAAGACGCGCTCGTGCGGAACGAAAAGGGCGCCGCCTCGCCGGCGTTCACCATCTCCTCACCGCTCCTCGCCGCCCGTCCGAAAACGACGCCGGCAGCCATGCTCAACGAACGAGCGCGCGGGCTATCGCCTCACGCACGCTCCTCCGCTGAGCACAGCCACCGCGTCGGAAGTATTGAGGGAGGGCGGCGCGCCGCCGTCGTCATCTCTCTCACGGGCGCGCCTCGCCGTCCGGCGCCGTCTCTCTGGGAGCCGCGCGTGAGAATAGGGGGAGAGAGGAGAGAATGGGGAATTAGGTTTAGGGTTTGACCACCGTCTGCTTTAGTCCGACCGGAGTGAATCTCGGCCGTCCGTTCCATCGGACGGTGCGGACGTATCCGGGCAGCTTCATGGGCTCGGGCGCCTTATTGGGCCGAATCCTAGATGGGCCGCGCTCTCCGAATTTTCTTTTAAGTTTCTGTTATTTAAATTTCAGTGTATTATAAGTTTTATTGTTCAGTTTTATGCACTGTTTTAAACACAGAAAAATATTGCCTAAAATATGAATTGAAATATGTTATTATTCTGAATAAAAATGAACCAACGAGATTTTTATTTGGAATATTTAGCATGTTTAAATGTTGAATTATCAAATTAGACATCATATGAAGTTTTTTCCTTTTTAAGTTTAAAATTGATGTTTAATTTTGAGAAGATTTATGATAGTAAAATTAAATCTGACCAACGTTGTTTTAATTTTACAAGTCATATCCCTAAAGTATTTTCCAGTTTTATGTCATTACTGCCCAACGGTGTTCTGACATAGAGTTGGAATTTTTTTCAGAATCATGGCATGTTTAATTCTTTTACCAACGTAAATTTATATTCATGTCATACTTATGAGCGTCCATTTAAATTTTCAGCTTCCGCTCCTTTTAGACCAGATACTGTCGAACACTTGACAGGAAGTAACTTCCCTAAATGGAAGAATGCTATGGAACTCTGCTTGGCTTTCAATGAATTTGATTACGCCTTGCGGGAGGACAAACCTGTGGCACCATCTGTCGGTGCCACGGGGTATGATGAATTAAAAAAAGCCTATGATTCCAAATTGGAAAAATGGGAAAAGACAAATCACGTTGCAATGCTCGTGATGAAGTCTTCAATATCTCCAGATATCATTGGGGCTCTCCCCAAGAAGGATAATGCCAAGGAGTTCATGGCAGCTTTGGAGGAGCAGTTCAAGGGCTCCGAAAAAGTCTATGCTCAAGAGCTGTTTCATAAGCTCCTTGTAAAATAT
Organism: Poa annua; assembly: GCA_026929855.1. NCBI lineage: Eukaryota > Viridiplantae > Streptophyta > Magnoliopsida > Poales > Poaceae > Poa > Poa annua. The sequence continues at coordinate 182,282,218 of CM049426.1, forward strand.
AATAATGATGGAGATGTGAGATCTCATATTCTGAGGATGGTTAATGCTTCCAACAAACTGAAAGCTTTACAGTGTGAGCTTAGTGATAACCTCCTTCTGATTATGATACTAGAGTCCCTCCCTTCAGAGTTTGAGCAATTTAAGATAAATTACAACTCTCTTAAAGAAAAATGGTCACTCACCGAGTTATCCCCACGGCTCGTTGAGGAAGAAGAGAGAATCAAGAGGCAAAATAAGGATCAAGTTTTTCATGTTGGATCCTACAAGAGAAAACATGATGAACCAAGTTCCTCCAAGCCTGCAAAGAAGCCTTTTAAGAACAACGCGCCAAAGCCTGTTAAAGGAAAGGAGAAGGTCCATGATCAGTCTTTCGACAACAAGTGTCTCTTTTGTTCAAAAGAAGGGCATTTTAAGAAGGACTGTCCAGATTTTCTGAGATGGCTCAATAAGAAAGGTACAGATGAAATCACATTTGTTGATGAAAGTTCTTATGTTAATTTCTCTAGTACCGAATGGTGGATTGATTCAGGTGCAACTGCTCATGTTGCTAATTCCATGCAGGGATTAAATATGATCCACACTATAAGAGAGGGGGCAAGAAGACTTAAAGTCGCGAATGGAGTTGAAGTCGATGTCGAAGCTGTAGGGTCACTCATCTTGGAGCTCCACACCGGCTTCCGGCTTCAATTGAATAATGTTCTTTATGTACCTACTTTAAGTAGGAATTTGATTTCAGTTTCTTGCCTAGATGATAACATGTTTGAGTGCAAGTTTGGCAACAAACAATTTGAGTTAATTTTTTGTAATAAGAATGTTGGCCTCGGTGTCAGACGAGGCAAATTATATATGTTATCAATGAATGATTCAGTTCTGCATGTGAGTGATGTTTCTAAAGATGAGAAGAAATGGAAGGGTGCTAGTACTTCTTCGAAATTGTGGCACTGTCGTTTGGGCCACATTTCGAGGGGGAGAATAGAAAGACTCATAAAAAATGATGTACTTCTTCCATTAGACTTTTCTGATGCAGACAAATGTATTGACTGCATTAAAGGAAAATACGCAAAAACGATTAAGAAAGGAGCAGTAAGATCTACGGGTGTCCTTGAAGTTATTCATACTGACATATGTGGACCCCTTAACGTCAAGTCTATAGATGATTTTGATTCATTCATCAGCTTTACAGACGACTTTTCCCGATACGGGTATATTTACCCGATACGTGATCGTTCGGAAGCTTTGGAAAAATTCAAAATATTCAAAGCCGAAGTTGAGAACCAACTGAATGTTAAAATAAAAGTTGTACGATCTGATCGCGGGGGAGAGTATTATGGTAGACACGCTCCTTATGGCAAATTCCAGGACCTTTTGCGAAGTTCCTAGCTGAGAATGGAATTGTTGCCCAGTATTCAATGCCTGGCGAACCTCAGCAAAATGGCGTGGCTGAGCGTCGAAATCGCACACTTATGGACATGGTGCGAAGTATGCTTAGTCATGCAAGTTTGCCAGTAAGCCTATGGATGGAGGCATTAAAGACAGCCGCACATATTATAAATCTTGCTCCTACTAAGTCAGCACCGAATACACCTTACGAGATGTGGACAGGAAGAAAACCGAGCTTGAATTATTTGCGTGTATGGGGTTGTCGAGCTGAAGCTAGAATATTCAATCCACAACTTAAGAAATTAGATCCAAAAACAGTAAGTTGTTTCTTTATTGGATACCCTCATAGGGGAAAGGGATATCGCTTTTATTGTCCTAATCATACCACCAAGTTTGTGGAGACTAGACAAGCGGTATTTTTTGAGGATAATGAAGTCACCGAATTAAGAAAGATCGACCTTGAGGAAAAGCGGATGTGTGTTTCATTCCCAACTCCGATTGAGCTCGGTCTACCAACTCGAAGAAAGGTGGCTCGTAGTTTTGGTTCTGAATCTTTTGGTTCAGATCCTGAACCCAATGTTGATCCTGAAAATAATGATGAAAATCCAGAAAGTGAAGAGGATCATCATGAAGAGAATGGAGAAGATCATCAAAATAATGATGTTCCTCCGCCTCCTGTGAGAAGATCACAGCGAGACAGAAAGAAAGCCATTTCAGACGACTATGTCACTTACATGAGTGAGGATATAAATGACGTAGGAAAGGTGGAGGATCCAACCTCATATAAAGAAGCCATTAAAAGTCAGAATTCGTCCAAGTGGCAAAATTGCCATGGAAGACGAGTTAAAATCTATGGGCTCAAACAATGTTTGGGACTTAGTAGAAATTCCCAAAGGTGCTAAAAGAGTAGGCTGCAAATGGGTCTACAAAACCAAATTCGATTCCAAAGGGAATATCGAAAGGTTCAAAGCGAGACTTGTGGCGAAAGGCTTTACGCAGAGAGAAGGAATCAATTATAATGAGACCTTTTCTCCTGTGTCTAGTAAAGATTCTTTTAGGATCGTCATGGCTCTAGTAGCTCATTTCGACCTAGAATTACACCAAATGGACGTTAAAACGGCATTTCTAAATGGTGAACTTAATGAAAATGTTTACATGACTCAGCCGGAAGGTTATGTCATGGAAGGAAAGGAACATTTAGCATGTCGGTTGAACAAATCCATCTATGGCTTGAAGCAAGCTTCAAGACAGTGGTACCTCAAGTTCGATAAAATTATTCGAGCTTTTGGTTTTATCGAGAATGTGAAGGACAACTGCATTTATGTTAAGTTTAAAGGCAGTAGGTTCACAATTTTAGTCCTATATGTGGATGACATATTGTTGGCCAGCAGCGATAAGGATATGCTGCATGAGACCAAGAATTTTCTGTCTTCCAATTTTGATATGAAGGATCTCGGTGAAGCCTCGTATGTTCTTGGCATTGAGATTCATCGAGATAGGTCTAAGGGGGTGTTAGGACTATCCCAAAAGTCATACTGTGAGAGAGTACTGAAGAAATACAATTTGCATAAGTGCTCTCCCACACCTGCTCCTATAGTTAAGGGCGATAAGTTTGGGACATTTCAATGTCCGAGGAACCAAATAGAAACTGATCAGATGAAGTCGGTTCCTTATGCTTCAGCTGTCGGAAGCATCATGTATGCACAAGTGTGTACACACCCTGATTTAGCTTTTGTAACGGGAATGCTTGGCAGATTCCAATCAAATCCAGGAAAAGACCACTGGAATGCCGCAAAGAAAGTCTTGCATTATATGCAAGGTACGAAAGATTACATGCTTACGTATAGAAGGTCTGATAACCTCGAAGTTGTAGGTTATTCAGATTCTGATTATGCTGGCTGTGTGGACACTAGGAAATCCACATCAGGTTATATATTCACACTGGCCGGAGGAGCTATATCGTGGAAAAGCTCCAAACAAACGATAACTGCATCGTCTACTATGCAGGCAGAATTTATAACATGTTTTGAGGCCACTGGGCAGGCTGTATGGCTAAAGAATTTCATTCCCGTTCTAAAAGTGGTTGACAGCATTTCAAAACCACTTTTGCTATACTGCGATAATGAACCCGCAGTTTTCTATACGAGTAACAATAAGTCAAGTGCTGCTGCCAAGCACATTGACATTAAGTTCAGTGTTGTGAAAGATAGAATCCAGGATCAAACAATTGAGGTAAAGCATATAAGTATGACACGTATGCTTGCGGATCCGCTAACGAAAGGCTTACCACCCAGTATTTTCCAAAAGCATGTTGCCGGCATGGGTTTACTGGGAGCCTTATGATTCTGGAATAAGAGGACCACAATAAAGAACCACTCCCATTAAGAAGAATGTTTTCCATTTTGAAATAGGCTGTGTACTATAAGTGTTGGGGTTCAACAACATTTCATTGGTTATTGTAACGCCTCATTTTGGTATATTATTCCTATGGAGAATGGGCATAAGAAGTTAAACCTAACGATCTAGGGGGAGAATGTTGGTATTAGATCTGTCGGTTTTAACAGACAAAGACAGAGTCAAATAAATGTTACAGCAAAACAAAAGAAAAGAAAAGAGAAAAGCCCACGCACCAACGTTCGTGAGTTTGTTTTTCTGTTGTAACAGAACGCCCTGATCGGGGGCGTCCCCAACCAACTAATGGTTCGTGGCCCCCTGTTGTGTGCGCATATAAATCAGGGGGAGTCCTGGCGACTTAGCACTACACACATTAGCGCTAAGTCACGCAGCTCCCCACACCCCAACTCTGCCCCGATCGCAGCTTGCGCACAGCAACGGGAAGGCTGGAACCTCGACGTGCTACATCTGCTTCCACTACATCATCTCTCAACCTCGCCTGCACCGAGCAGGCGACGATGTCTTCAATAGCTGGAGCCTGTAATAATCTCCAAACCCTCTCTGTTTATTTTGTTTTTGTGTTCTAGATTGCTGTCAACTTTCATCTAGTAGTTCCTAGATGGGTTTTTAGGTTTAACATTCCTAAGTATTGCTTCTTCTCTCTCTCTTTTCTCTTTCTTCTCTTAGCCGTTATGATGACTAAGTTATATTCAAGACCAACCTGGAGGTTATCAACACCATCAAGTCTTCAAAGCCATCAAGTCTACAAAATTCCAATGAAGTCATCACATCAAGAAGGAAAGGAAGCAAGGAGAAGATTCTACATCTGTCTTTCTATCTTTTCCCTCTTTTCTAATCTTGTCTGTCACATTACACTTAAACAATTTTTTATCATGATATTATCATCTTTGAAGTTTGTTGGATCATAGCGGCATAGTGAGATGAAGCGGCCTGGAGACTAACCTTACATGTCCACGTACATGAGACTTGTCCCACAATTTAAGTGGATGGCCGGGTGTCTGTCTCTCTCACTATAGTGAATATCCAATTTATAAAGAGTTCATCATAGTTGGTGATCACCTTATAGACTTAGTATTTTCTCTAAGTATTTTTGCACGTCATGGCTAAGCCATTTGAGTGCTTATTCAAGATAATTTATAACAAAGTTATTTTTTCCTACTTCTGACCTTAGTCCTTAGTCATTTTTGACCAACACATTTCCTTGCATTAACTTAAAAGATTTTCATGGCATGACATGCATCTCTAGTCCTTAGAAATAATTTGCATATCATGCATGACATGTTTTCCTTATAAGTTTATGAAACTTCTTTGTTCATTATGTATGATTGTATGTGTTGTATTGTTTTGTTTTATGATTGTTGTATTGTTGTTGGTTTATATTGTTTAGACTAAACGGAGAGTTCCGAGTATTGTTGAAAAGAGTTTGTGAACAACGACAACATTCAAAGGCAAGTGGCACACCTCATAAACCTCCTACTATTTTCTATATGCATTACTTAGTGTATTTTCATATAAGCATGTTTAGGATAGTATTGCTATGCTGAACCTGTGTAGAAATTCCTTATTCCTGTGTCTAGGTTCATATGCAATACAAAGTAGGATTACTGATGCTATGCAAATGATGAAAAGTTTTACAAAATGTTAAGTGACTACTCAGGGCTGTGCTCACGGTTGTCGTTGCCTAGGATGAATTTCTATTCTACTTAGATCGTGAGCATGGTGGTTGTCAACCTAGGAGTACACATCCACTAAGTTAATGAAACACCTGGGTGGATTGGTTGAATGGTTTATGTTGAGTGGCTACTCAGGACTGTGTTGGTGGTTGTCTTCGCCTACGGTAGTTTCTACTATACTTGGGGCCATGAGCATGGGGTTGTCAACCTGAGAGTGCACTTGTGGATGGCCACCCAGGAACAGAGGAATCTGAAGAACTCCGAGTGACGATTGCTTCCAGTGCAGCTATTGCCAGTGGGCTCTAGCTTGATCAACTAAGTTGCGTGGACTCGCCCCGGCTTGACAAGCAGATGTAGATGGTGTTAGGTGGAACGGGTCAAGCCAGAGTGGGAGGGAAAATGCTTTTGAAAGATCTCGTCTCATTCTTCTCCTTTTCCTTATCACTTAAGAGTGTAAAGGATAGTTTGGGTTGAATGGGTACAATGGTGAACGTCCACAACCTCTGCAGAGTGTAAAACTAAGTACTTAGCCGTGTCCCCGGTACAGACAATTTGAGCAGCTGATCACGGACATCAACGGAGGATTCCACCATTCCAACTTCAAAATTTAAAACTTGATGGGCGAACAAGGGTAGAATGAGACAGTTGTTTTCATGCCATGAATGTCTCGAATAGAAGAAAAGTGTTTTCCAAAAAGTTAGGAAAAATTGGCTTTATGCAAAATAGCCTTGTACTCCACCAGCCAAATAAGCATATAGGTTATTAGAGTTATTCCACTAAGTGTCCACCATAGTGTAGCTTGCCAGACTCCATTTTTAATGGAATCTGACCCACGTTGTTGCAATATTTTCCTTATTGCAGATTGATCAGATGGTGAGTGAGGTTTCGTTTAAAGGTTTCGAGTCTACAACCAACATGTTTTCGCCTGTGGCAACATGAATGTGATGGAGACTCACTGCTATTGTATTTCCGATGTTTACTCTTTCAAAGCTAGCTTCACGCTATGCAACTTGTAATGAATATTTTGTAAGTCTGGATCATCGATGTAATAAAATTGATACTTTGTTGTGATATTACATCGTAAACTGTGTGTGCAAACGAATCGATCCAGGGATTTGCACCACAGGTATCTGCCTTATTTTAAGTGCACATACGCTACACGAGCATCTACTTGGCCAGAGCATACACAAGCAACAGAGAGCATGCAAGATCATTATATAGCACACACATCATATATTATTAAGCAGTAACTTTAGTACTCAATATTCATCGGAACCCAGCAAACACAACATGAGGAATTACATAATGGTGATCTTGATCATGATAGGCAGCTCACAAGATCTAAACATGATAGCACAAGAGGAGAAGGCAACCATTGACGAGGGATGTCCCCATCAATACCCATGGTTACTAGCCTAGGGTAAGAGTTATGAGGTAGAGAACGCGTGGTGTTGGTAGATTCGTCGGCTGACAAGCTGGAATTACCCACGTTCGGGGCCCTCGAGTCAGGTAAAATCCTTAGTCCTGCTTGTCTGTTATTGATTGTGTATATGCGGCGAGTACATGGGTCTAGAAAGATATCGATATTTCTAGGGTTTTGTGATTCTGGTTGGGCGTGTCCCTGGTGGGTCTCCCTCTTGTCGTTTATATAGGGGTAAAGGTCTCGGGTCGTAACCGACTAGGACTGCAGTTATGGAAAGTATTACCGACTTTGCTATCTATGGTATAAGTCTTCGACTACGGCTTCGCTTGATGGGCTTCTTCGGCCTGTTGACAATTGGGATTTAGTCATTACGTGCACCAGGTACCCACACGAAGGGGTACCCGTTTGGTATAACCTTGTCATTAGCCCCCGAGTGCTTGGCTAATTCGGATAATAATTCATGGACTCACTACATAGTGCACGTCTCATGTTTTATGCTTTTGATATGATATTTTTGTCTTTTGGACTTATGGATTTTGACAAAGGATTTCGACTAAGTAGGCCTGGATTAACTCAATGAGTTGAAACCAGTTAACTGCACTTGGGCAAAACCTTACTAGCCTTCAGTCAGGTTTTGAGTCCTTGGGCTCGAAAACGGAACATACTGGACAGACACAACTACGGCCAGTCGATGGTCTTACTGATATTGTTCTGCAGTTTTAATTTGCTACCCAGCGCGTCCGCCAGGATTTTCATCGTATCTGTTGACATTAAAATGTCCAGGATTAAAATATTGCTGGAGTGATCCTCGGCCCTTTCGACTGATAGATGGGTCTTACCTTTGTATTTCTCGTATACATCAGCCGAGGTACTCTATCGACTGATTTTCACTCGGGAATTTTATGTTTAGAATGTCTTTTGATTCTATCGGGTGCACGACAGTGCTCCCGATGGAGTAGCCCCCGAGATTGTGCTTTATTGCTTGCAGTAGAGGATAATCTCAATTTTATGCTTTTACCAGTCGAACTCTTTTACCTTCTCCCGATGGGAGTATCCCACTCGACTCTTTTTATTCTTGCCGCTTTGCTTTTGAGTTTGTAAGGAGTTTTTCCTTTCTGTCAGTCGTGGCATGATACCCATTTTTTGTTTATCTGGAATGATGTCATACATGACATCTTTGGCGTGCGAATAGCCCTCTGATAGGACATGACACATGAAAGGGATCGAGTGCAGAAAACAAAAAAATTCCTAGCAACGATATCCTTAAAACATGCCAAGATCTATTCTATGCAGATATAGTAGTACGAATGGAGATCAGAATACATACCCTTGTACACCGAAAGCGGGGATTACGTTCCCGCACGAACGTTGTCGATGAAGACTGACGAAGCCGACCTCAAGGTCGTTTAGAGGAATCAGACCTTCGAGCACCGCTAGCGCAGCACCTCGCAGGGCGTTACACACGTACAGTTGAGACGACGACCTCCGAAGCTCCAGTCCAGGACGAGCAGCGGAAGACTTGGACCGGAACACCAGCAGTGCGGCATCGGGCTTTGGTGGAAGAGATTCCCCTCTCAACTCGGCGCTACTCCGACAAAGGGAATCACGAAATTGAGAGAGAATTGGGGAATTAATTGGTGAATTAAAAGGCCAGAGGTGCCCCTCTATATATAGGCTGCCAGGGGGGAGCCAACTTGCCAGCCAGGCACTGTGGGACTAATCCCACATGCCTGGTGCGGCCATGGCTGGTGCGCCGGCCCCCAGGTGGGGCCCACCTGGGTCGGCCACCCATGTCCCCACCGAATTCCCTAGGGAATTTTCCCGCTCTTGTGCCTTCTTTCGACCAGAAGGCCCATTTAGGAAAATCAGCCTAAATAAATTCAAAAATAAATATATAAAATCATATATATACACTAATTAATATGAAACATATTATATATAATTTATGCTAGCTCTGAAAACTATTTCGTCGCTGCCGATCTACATTGGACCTCTCCCGGGACGTTCCCGGTTATCTCTTTCCTTTCCGGTTGCCTTTTCGAAACCCCTTAAGTGTGTCACCCTAGCGGTTCGATATAATAACATACATGATTGAGACGCCTCTCCGATCAATGACTAACTCGTAGGCCTGGACCCCATGAATTAATCCCTATGATATAACGAATGACTTTCATCTATCAAACCTTAACGTAAAGTCTTAAACCTTTTGCCATGGCGACACTTAGCGTGTCCGAGCGTCGTTCATAGATATCTCCATATCTTGCTTGACCTCGTTACCGACAACGCTATCTTCTACTCGTCTATGATTTCATGTCTCCGTGACCTAGTCACATGCTTGCAAGCTCATTAGACATAATCTCACCGAGTGGGCCCTAGAGTATCTATCCTGCTATGCGGACTGGCCAATACCACTCTTGACCCCTCGTCTCAACTACTCCTTTCCGATACCCAAAAGTATCACCGTTATTGTCATACTAATTAAGATACGACGTTTGGTGCAATCAAAATATCTTCCAGGAATAACAATGAGAGTTGGTCTCACGGTCAAAGGCGTAATGACTACGTCCTACAAATATCGGTATGTCCATCACACCGTTCTCCAACGATATGACTTCCACTGCCAACCGGCGCCATGCCCAATGATCGGGAAACCTCGATCATCGATCGCGCAATGAAACTAGTCTTAGCATAGACTACTAGGGACCTGGTGGTTTATAGATCGCACCCGTATTAATATTTCCGCTTAATACGGTTATAGCATGACACAAAAACGTATTATAAACAAACGATATATGATAAAGAAATACACTTTATTAATTGCCTCTAGGGCATATCTCCTTTAACACAGTGGGTCCCTCTCTTTGACCGTTGTGGACGCCGGTTCAGTTCTGATTTCACCTGACGTGGCGAGGTTTTCGAAGACGTGATGATGGTCTCCTCATTTTGCGTGCGTAGTGGGCGGCGTGGTCTGTGACGATTTCCCTCCGATCATGCCACGCGTCGCCGTATTTTTGTTTGGACGTCCACGATGAACCCCTGATTTTTACCATAAGTACGGGTTTCTCCTTTATGGTTTATTTTACCCTGCCATTTGCCTCTTGCTTTCCTCTACTTTTTCTTGTTCCTCGCGCCCGCCGTCGCTCTGCTTTTGCGCTTCTTCCCTTTTTCGAGCCCTCTTCTTCTTCTTTGATCATGCACTCCTTTAGCCTGTCATGGCTCCTAAGAAGAGTTCTGCATCTTGTGCTGCCGTCGCCACCGGCAAGAAGAGGAAGGAGGCGACTGCCGCCACCGTCCCTGTCGCTCTGAAGAAGGAGTCAGGCGGCTGGACCTCGTCCACCGTGACGGAAAACCGGTTGGCAATTTTTCGCAAGGAGGGGCTTCTTCCTCCGCCCACAGAGCTCACAGTTTGGGCTCCCGTAAAGGACAACTTCCCCACGCCTCTTCTCAGAGAACGGGTATGTTTTGTCGGGTTCCTCCCTCGCGGCTTCGGCTTTCCTTTGCACGACTTCGTGCGCGGCCTACTTTTAGCTTACGGAATACAGATCCATGATCTGGTCCCCAATGGAGTTTTAAACATTGCCTGTTTTATGTTAATGTGCAAATGCTTCTTGGGGATATCCCCTAGCTGGCACTATGGAAGTCGATCTTCCTAGTGCGCCCCATGGCATGCAACGGCCGTGTCAAACCCGTCGGAGGCGTCGGGTTCCAGGTCAAGGCCGGCTGCAAGTACTTCACTTTGAAGGCAGTCGAGTCCGCTCAGGGTGGAGGACCAAATGGTTCTACGTTCAACTGGACCAAGACGTCCGCCCCGCCTTCTCGACTGGCGTCACTGAGAAGACGAAGGACTGTGAGCACTCCCTCAGCCTAAGAACTCGAGGCTGCTCCGCTGTTGGAGAGAGTCGCTGGATTGCTGAACATCGGCGTCTCCGGTGTTCAGTTGATCTACACATTCCTGAATGAGCTTGACACACTCGTGAAGTCGGTGACTAGCTACAAAGCTGAGGACACCATCAACTATGATTTCAAGATAGCTCCCTTCATCTCGGAGAATCTCCTTCCCTAAGTAAGTTACTTGTGCCCTTGTTGTCGACTAAACTTTGCTATCGTCTTCTCCCTTAATCTTGATTTTGCTTTTGCTTTGCCTTGTGTAGAGGCATTCGACAAAGTCTTCGCTCCCTCCCCTTCCCGAAGCTGGGCCTGTCGATGAGACGGATGTGCTGAAGGAGCGAGAGAAGTCGACAGACACCCTGCCCGAGGCCGAATCCTCTACCTTGGAGAAATCCTAAGTCGATGGAAAAGGTGTAGGACAACTCGACACCTAGGCGGCCATTGGGCCATCTCCTAAGCGTCTTCGCCTGGCGTACTCAGCTGAAGGTGAAGAAGCAGCGGATTCTGATGCTTCTTCACTTGTGCGGGATGTGCCACCCTTGGCTCAGTGCTCGCCTCCGCCTTCTACCGGCCACTCTAGCTTTGGCGGGCCTCGTTTCGACTTCGATCTCACTTCCGAAGAAGATGAGCGAAGGTAACTTCTTTGTCGTGTGAATGTGTGCACCTTCTTTTGATGTTTCGCTATGCTTTTAATTTCTGAACTTCCTTTTCTTTGCATTTTTATCTTCTAGCGATGATCGGTCCGTTAGTCCTTGGCTGCCCATGCCACGACTGCCACCTCCTCTCCAGCTGAGGAGGCGTCAGTCGCTCCTTCGCCAGCTGCTGTTCCTACGTCGACGGTCGTAGCGCCTATCACGGCTGCTTCGACTGCTGCACCTTCGACTCCTTCACTGCCCTCCTGGCTAAATCATGTAAACCTTCTTTCCTCTGTCAATATGGTGTCTTTTTCTTCGGCATGTGTGTGTGATGTGTGCGTTATGCTTGTAGCCGGCCGCAAGTGGCCTTGTTTATTTTGGCGAGGCTCTTGCGCACTCGGAGAATGAGCGAATTGCTCTTCGCTGCCAGCTGGATCAGCTCAGCCATAAGCTTCTTCCTTTGCTTTCCACACGCTGCCTTTCTTTCTTTATGTGACTGGACTGCTTTCTCTCTTTTATTTCAGAGGAGAAAGAAATTTTGAAATCCCGACTGGCTGATGTGGAGAAGACCTTCTCCCGTCAATAGACTGCCTGGGAAGAGTTAGACGCTCTTCGAGCTTATGAGGGAGAGCGGGCTAGGCGACTGCTCGGCTACGCTCACTCTCTTGCTGGTGAGAAATAATGATTTTTGTGTGTGGATTTGCTTTTTTGCCTATTTTCCGGATTTTTTACATGCATTTTTTCTTGCTATGCAGGACCTTCTTCCAGCTCCATTGGCGCGGCGAGTGATGTATTGTCACTCGACCAAGCCATCGACCAGGCGGGGGTGTCCGTGAAGCACGCCAAGAAGTCTCTGGAGAAGTCCCTCCAGACTCTCGGCGCTGTTTTTAAGGAAGTGCTGCCAGCAGTCGAGGTCTCGTCCACCATTGCGGGATTTGCTGCGCGTTTGGGCCCCAATTCGAAGACCTTGAAGTCTTATGATGGTACGCGGCTCAAACTCCACCTTCAAGCTTCTTCTTAGTTGGGGCGCGGATGCTGAGTATGAGTTTCTCCTGTCTGACTTTCAAAAGAAGTCAGATGGCAGGCCTTTGTCTCTTGGGAAGTTCAGCGCTCGCGCTTCTAGCCTTGCTAAGTCTAGCATTGCGACTATGGAGCGCCGCACGGCAGCTGTTGATGCTGCCCGCAAGGCTGGGTCTGAGTCTGTTGCCTAGTCTTAGGCAACTTTAGTTTTAGTCCTTTTTCTTTGTCGGGCGTATCATGGGCATATACTTGCCACTCTGAAGGATTGAGTTTGGCGTGGAGCTATTCTGCTGGAGCGTTGTCGGGCGGCACTTGCGCCGGCGAATCACTTTTTGTTTCCTGAAGGTCCCCAGCCTCGAGGCATACACGCTCTTGTCAACCTGTTTCGCTCTCAGGAGCCTATTCGAGAGGCTGTGACCCGACGGGTTGTGCTTGGATCCAACGATGCGTTGGCCTATATGAAGCGCCAAGATTCTTTGATCCTTCTTCTTCGTCCTCCCGATCGGAGATTCGACTGTCTAGCAAAGATATGGAGCGAACTCTTGCACCCGATGAGAAGTTGATAAGCCGAGCGCGGAAGCAACTGATCGACTCCAATCTGCCGCTGAAGGATGAAGATGCTTAGTTTATGTGTTTGTAGGCTTTACACTGTAAATGAAACACAGAGATTTAGCCCCCGAGTAAAGCGAGTGGGGTATTGTTGTTATGCCATAGCAATCTTTTGTTCGCCTTAATTGGATGCTCTCAAGTGTATTTTAGTTTGTTTGTGTTTTTATCTTTTGACGCAGACGCAGCCCCCGAGCATGTCGACTGGTTGCTTTATGCGCAACTCCCGAGCACGTCGAGTGTTTGCTTTATGCGTAGCCCCCGAGCACGTCGAGTGGTTGCTTTATGCGCAGCCCCCGAGCACGTCGAGTGGTTGCTTTATGCGCAGCCCCCGAGCACGTCGAGTGGTTGTTTTATGCACAGCTCCCGAGGATCTCCGAGAGAGTAATCCTGGGCCCAGTTCCTCAAAGATTTCTTAGTCTGGCTCCCAAAGACATCTTCGAGAAACTGGTTCTCGGGAGAACTCCCTATACATGATTTTATCCCTCTTGTAAATCCGATGCACTTCAAGAGAGTAGCCCTAGGCCCACCTGCTCGAAGATGTCTTAATTTTTCTATCGAAGACATCTTCGAGAAGCTGGTCATTAGGAGAACTCCCTGCTGCTACCTGAGTGAAAATGAAGGGCTGGGGGTCTATTTATAGTGCCTGTCCCTGCCTCTTGCTTTCACCAAAGGGTAGTCCCAATAGCACTCCAAATGTCACCTTTTGCTCTGCCCCAAAGGCCAACTTACCGTAATTCGAAGGGTCAAGTGGCTTTTGACGCTTAGTCCTCTGACAACCATTGAGGCCGACTTATCCGGGCTTTTACCCTACCCGGGGGTGGCCCCCGACATATGTGCAGCCCCCGAGCCTATCGAGTGGCTGCTTTTTGATTTTTGACATATGTGCAGCCCCGAGCATATCGAGTGGCTGCTTTTTGCTTTTTTGATATATGTGCAGCCCCCGAGCATGTCGAGTGGCTGCCTTTTGCTTTTTGATAAAAAATTATGCACATAAGATAGGGATAATCTCTTTTCTTTATAAATGTTGACCAGCAAGCCGCCTCATTAAAAACCTTCCAGTCCCCTTAGGTATTCTGGCAAGGAAAAGAGCGCGTCTGAAACCTGCTGGACTTTTTATACATGATTCTTTTGCTACACCGACTGGATGTTTTTGCTAAGTGATGACCACCCTAATTGGCCTTACTCTTCGAGTTGTGTGCTTCCTCTTGGTGATGTGGCATATGTAGCTTGTACTTCCTTTCGTATGACCTCTTTGGTTTTTGCAGTCGTAATACTAGGGGTTCCCCGTGGGACATGTCTTTCCCTGGTAGTGTGACGTGCATAGCAGTAAAAGCTTCGAGTGGCATTGCCCCTGCTGCGTCTTGCTTTCTCATTTTGCGACTGTCACTTATGATGACACAGTTTGGCACTCCTTGGCTGAAGATCGTAGTGATGTGAATTGAGTTCGCCAATCTGCTTGTTCTTGACCGCCCCTTATCAGTCGTGACTTGTATTTTTTTGCTTGGGAGATCCTTTTGGTTTAGTTTTTGCCCTAAAATGTTTACTTCTCGAGTGGCCGGTGGGTGCCACCTTCTGTTTGACCTGTGGTTTATGTGCTTGAAGAGGATTCTGGTGGTACCTGCGCCTTTGCTGCTCCAATGTTTGCTAGTCGGTTGGCTTGTTTGTTGCGCATGGACGTTATATGCTATAGCTCGCAGCTATGAAATCTTCTTTGCCACATATCGAAGTAATCTTGATATCTAGCCAGCCTGTCCATGTTCATTCTTCTTGTACTTGCCATGTTTTGCGTGATTGTACATGAGCTCCCTCGGATGATGATGTTTTGTGCTCCTGAAGCTTTTGCCAGTCGCGTGCCTTGGAACATGCCTTCATAGTCGATTTCGACTTTTGCTGGTGCCGGGAAGTTTATCTGCAGTACATACCGTACTCGTTCCTTGTTGGTGTTTATGAGTATCATACCTGCGCATGTGCCTCTGCCGTTTTTGGATCCATCGAAGTGTATTGTCCATCGTTTGGCTTGAGTGCTTTCTTCTTCTTCTATGGGTTCAACGGTCCATATGGCGTTTACTTCATGTATTGCAGCTACGGTAGCTCTTTTCTTGCGTTCGGGCTCCGTTGCTACTTCCTTTGCGCCTCGTGTCTTGTCTGAGGTTTCTTTGGCTCCGTATGTCTCTGAGATCCTGTAAAAGTCTCTGTCGCAGTCGTCTGACTTTTGGAAGTTTCCGTTGACAGTGATGACTCCTTTTGGACCTGGCATTTTGAGCTTGAGGTATGCGTAGTGGGGTACTACCATGAACCTTGCGAATGCTGGCCGTCCCAATATGGCGTGATATTGTGATTTCCAGTCGACGACGTTGAAGTCGATGAGTTCGCTTCTGAGTGGGTTGCATCCCCAAATGTGACATCTAGTTGGATTTTCCCTTCTGGACGCACAGCTTTCCCGGTAAGGTACCGTGGAAGGTGTTTGTAGATTTCGGGAGGTTCTTGACTAACCTGTTCATCCTCCGGAGCGTGTCTGTGAATATTATATTGACGCCGCTGCCTCCGTCCATGAATATTTTGGTCATAGTGTAACCTCCGATCTGTCCTTCGAGTAGTAGAGCAACGTGTCCCGGTCGACAGATGGCTGGCGGGTGATCCTCTTGATCAAAAGCGATTGTTATGTCTGACCCTTGCAAAATTCTGTTACTGGGGGTGGAGCTAACACTGCCATATCGACGTTTCTGGTGTGGCGTTTTTGCCTTCCGTTGGAGGTGCATCCTTTCTGTATCATGTACATTTGCCCTTTTGGCTGTGGATATTGGGTATCCATGTTGTGCGGTATGTGATGTATGGCGCCTGCCATCTGGCTATTCGCATCGTGTTGTGGTGGTGGTGGTAGTGCCGCCACTATTTGCGGAGGTGCTATGTATGCTGCTGGGATAGTTTGTGGTTGTTCTCTCTTCATCTAATTTATGTAATCCATCACCATTTGCCCAAATTCGCGGCAGCTTCCCATTGTGTGATGTGATGTTAACCGTCCAGTCGTCGGGTCTTTGAACATATGGACTCTGCACTTATCCTCCATCTTTTCTTGAAATTATTTCTCGACTCTTGACTCTGAGCGCTTCTGCCAGTCTTGTCTTCTGTAGCTTCCACGCTGGTCTCGACCTCGGTCGTCGCATCTGTCGACTGGCCTATCTCGTCTGTAGTTATCATCTCGTGCATCCCGGCGATCGTCTTGCCGGATGCTTTGCCGGTTATCTCGCTTTCTGTCATCTTGATTTCGGTCGTCCTACGAGAATCCATCTGCTACGAATTTGACCTTGTCCTTGCCACGGTGATCATAGTCGCGCCTTCTTCGTTTATCATCTCTGTCCCGCCGATCTCGGCTGTCTCGGTGGTCGCGACGGTCTCGTCTATCACGGTGTCATTGTGGTGAGTCTGGGGTTTTGCTCTGGACTGCATCTTTGCCATCTGCCCATTCGGTTGCTAGTTTCATGAGCTCTGCCATGTTTTTTGGTTTTTGCCGCCCGAGTGCTTCCCTGAAATATTTTCTGTAGACTCCATTTGTGAAGGCGTCCATTGCTCTGTCTTCTGATATTGCGCCCACGGAGTTCCTGATGGAGGCCCACCCTGAACTAAGCTTCTCATATGTCTTTTGACGACATGCTCTTAATTCCTCAAATGTTTTTGAGCCTTCGCAGAACGGGTCGAAATATTTTTATGAAGTCTTCTTTGAAGTGGCCCCAAGAATCGTAAGCTCCTTCAACCAAAGATTTGAGTCAGTCGCGGGCTGTGCCTTCAAGCATCAACTGTATGTATTGTAGTGCTATCGTTGTTGTTCTTCGTTGGCATATGACTGCCAGTTTGCAATCTTCTAGCCATCCTGAGGGTTCCTGCTTCGACTGGAATTTTGGCATGGTTGGTAGGCCAAACTTCTTTGGGAGTTTTGTTTCTTGAATCCGCCGAGTGAAACATTGTGCTCCGCATGGTCCTGCGTTGCGATTGTCAAGCGATTCGCGACCGCCTGATCCTCTAGACCTGCTTCTTGAGCGGCTTCTTGATCTGAGACGTCTTGACCTTTTCATGCCGCTACTTCGCTGAGGGTTGCGATTGGAACGATCACTCGAGTGGCTCCTGCTACGTCTTCTCCTTCCTCCGTCGACTAGTTATTTTGCTGCGATCTCGAGGGCCTTCATTTGCTGTAGATATCTTGCTTCAGCCGGGTCACCTGCCGGTGGTTGTCCTGCTTGAAGGTATGCTCCTATGGATATGAGGGCTCCTTCTGCAGTTTTGGGTTGGATTATGCCTTAAGAGTCGATGGACAAGAACGAGTTGTTCAGATTTCGAGTGACGTCTGCCCTTTCGTGTTCAGGTATTCTGTCGAATCTGGATCTGCGTCGTGACTCGGTTGCCCCTGTAGAGCTCATGGATAGTTGTCGTCTGCGCGCGCTTGATATGCTTGGTTGCCTTCTTCGTTCTTCGAGTGTTGCTCCTTATTGCTTCAAGCATTCCGATTCCTGCCAGTTGAAGTAGTTGTATGTTGCCATCTCATCTGGAGTTGCGTCTGCTGGCATCATTATGCGTTCTTCAATGACCTTTGTCACCTTTGCAGCCATCTCTGCCGTGATGTCCAGTGTGGTAGTGCCATCTGGTAACGTGATTGTCCGTGGATACTCGACGGGTTGTCGATTGGCTGCGTTTTTCGACGTTTCCGCGGCTGTTGCCACGTAAACCTGCTGGGGTATGTGGTAAGGATATGTATAGTCTGAGTGCTCTTCATATCTTGCTTCAATATGTCTATCCTGCACTACGCTTTTGCTCTTTTCATCATTTTCTGTTTGTTACGCATGTGCATCGTAGTCGACAGCAGCATGATGTGGAGACTGGATCTCTGCGCCGGCGAAGTCCGCCACACGCATGCTGTCTTCTAGGGGCTCATCATACTCGGGTAGGTGAAAGCTTTCTTCTGGAGCGTCGATTTGCATATGGTCTTCGGTTGGGTTGATATGGAAGGTCAACTGCACTTCTTCCTCCATCTTGTTTTGCTTTATGAATTCCTTGAATTCCCTTGTGGACATGGACCCTGCTATGGAAGAGATCGGATCGATCTGTGATGTTGGCGCTCCAGTGCTTCCAGCCCAAGTTGTTGCTATGATCATATCATCGACTGAGGTAGTCGACAGCTCTTTCTCTTCAGGGAACTCATGCGCCATGAATTTGTTGAAATCTGAGGATGTCGCTGAGTCTGTTAGAGATTGTGGCGGCGGGATCAGATCGTACTGTGACGGGGTATCTTCCTTGTCTGCTGCAGATGTGATCTTAGTCGATCTCTTCTGAAGTGGTTGAGTCGTGATCTGTTCGACTAAATCCTGCACACCAAGCTGATCAACAAAGAAGTTATGTTCCCCAATAGTTAGATCAAAACCTGAATTGAGATTGGAGTAGATCTCCTGAGCTTCGGGTGGGTATGGCATGATCCTTGCTGGCGATTTTGTTTTTGGCGAGTGGTCGCCTGTGATCTGGATACGATCTGCTGTTGCTGATGTGCATCCCTTTGAAGGAGTCGGCGGATCGTCGTTTGAAATTTGGACCGAAAAATCCGTAGATCCAACATCACCTATTCCCACAGACGGCGCCAATTGACGAGGGATGTCCCCATCAATACCCATGGTTACTAGCCTAGGGTAAGAGTTATGAGGTAGAGAACGCGTGGTGTTGGTAGATTTGTCGGCTGACAAGCGGGAATTACCCTGGTTCGGGGCCCTCGAGTGAGGTAAAACCCTTACTCCTGCTTGTCTGTTATTGATTGTGTATATGCGGCGAATACAGGGGTCTAGCAAGATGTCGATCTTGCTAGGGCTTTGTAATTCTGGTTGGGCGTGTCCCTGGTCGGTCTCCATCCTGTCCTTTATATAGGGGTACAGGTCTCGGGTCATAACCGACTAGGACTACAGTTATGGAAAGTATTACCGACTATGCTATCTATGGTATAAGTCTTCGACTTGGGCTTCGCTTGATGGGCTTCTTCAGCCTGTTGACAGTTGGGCTTTAGTCATTACGTGCACCAGGTAACCACACGAAGGGGTACCCGTTTGGTATAACCTTGTCAACCATCTAGCTACTTGTATGGACCCGTAGTCCAAGGGTAGACTACTCATGCATCAGTCCGGAGGCGGTCATGGCGACGTAGAGGCCCCCGGGGACGATTCCCCCTCCCGGCAGGGTGCCGGGGAGCAGTTCTGATCTCTCCCGAATTGGTGTTGACGACGGCGGCGGCTCGGGACCCGTGGAGGAAAAAGTGAACACCGTATGATTTTTTTGGTTTTAGGGGGGTACTTATAGGAGAAAGGGCGAGGTCGGTGGGCGGCCGAGGCCGCGTCACCACCTCCTCGCGCGGGCCCACTTCTTGTCGCGCCACGAGTTGGTGACGGCCCCTCGGTCGTCCTCTTCTTCAAGACTTCGGTCTTCTGGAACCTTCATTTTCCAAAAATAATTCCAAGATCTTCTATTTCCAATTCCGAGAATATTTCTTTAAGTACTTTCGGAAACCAAAAATAGCAGAAAACAAGGAACTGACACTTTAGCATCTTGGTAATGGGTTAGTCCTAGAAAATGCATAAAACTATATAAAATGCATATAAAACATGTATTAACATGATATAACATAGGATGGAACATAAGAAATTATAGATACGTTGGAGACGTATCAGCTGGGCGCGGCTGTGACCGAAGCACACCAATGGCGAACACCATTTCGGTTCGCTAGCGGTTGCGGACGTAGCGCTGGCGAGCAATAGGAGGAGTGATCTAGCGGTAATGAGGCGGCTATATCCTGGCTGCCGCGGCGATAGTGGCCACGGCCGCTGGCGAAAAAAATTTGTGTTCACCAGCGGTACAAATACAACACTGGCGAACAGGGAGTTTGTTCGCCAGCGGTAACTTGGGACCAGATCATTAAACGCAACAACCACCTCCTTTTCCCTCCATTACTCCTGCATTAACTTCTCTCTCTAGCTCGAGCCAACCCAATTTTGTGCACTTTCCTTCTTTCTTATACTCCCTTTTTAGCCAATAAAATCTTGATTTTTTGATAGATCTAGCTAAACCACTCCCCTAAACCACTTTCCACCAAAAAGTTCACTCTCATTATCCTCCTATATTAAGTCACTAGTTACACCCTTTTGGAGCAATCCATAGACATTTTGTCTATGGTCAAGCCTTAGTTATATCTACTCTTGTGTGTATTGAATCAAGGTTGAGCCCTATTTCGACGAATTTATGTGAAATGAACACTATAGATGTGAATTTATGTAATGACAAATTTTGACATGAAGTGGACTAAATTTGTGTGGAGGTGGACACAATATGTGGGAAATAGGAGGGTGATGGCGATTTTTTGCCGAAATGTTGATTCATTTACGTTTCAGCAAATTTCGTACCCTTTCTTATTATGACCTCTACATTTATATAGGTCCTGGCAAAAATATTCTTGATAAGTGCGGTATATGTATGATTCTCATGAGTTTGTTGTACACTGTGCATGCGATCGATAATGGCCGCCATGAGTGAAGATGTAGTGAACATATATCTAAAACATGTGAAAGAGGACATGTTTCGACATAACCGCACAGAGATAAGATGTATGTGTCGAAAATTCAAAGTAGTGGGATTGATCAACCCTTTGTCTTGAGAGTTGCTATAGCACTTGCTAATGTGTGGTTTCATGGATGGCCACACTCAGTGGTTGACCGATGAAGATGATAATGAAGGTAATGAGGCACTGGCGATAGGAAATGATCATGAAGGGGATCATGAACATGGTCACAATAATGATAACGAAGAGCCTCCTGATCATGATGGAGATGATGAGGTGGCAGGAGAAACAACTATCGGAGACGACGACACGCAGACGCCATTAACTTTAGTCGTGCAATATTCTCATATCCAAGAACTACTTGTAAAGAAGACCACTAACACCAGATCAGCTGCTAGAAAGCAATCTAAACTGGCGCAACTCGAGATAGATGCAAATACTCCGTTGTATCCAGGTTGCGGCATGGAAGATTCCAGTTTAAATGTTGCGCTCAATGTTTTGTAGATGAGGGCAAGATTCAAATGGAGCGATATAAGCGTCGATGCTAGTATGGAATATTGTCACGGTGTCCTTCCGGAGGAGAACACATGTCCAAAAAGTTGTGATGAGTCCATGAAAGTCGTTTTCCCTTTTGATTTACCGCACGAGAAGTTTCACTTGTGCATTAATGATTGGTACATTTATCGGAAAGAGGATGCGGAGAAGACAAAGTGTCCAGTGTGCGATGACGCTCGGTACAAGAAAGGGAAGAAAACTCCTCGAAAAATTGTTTGGTACTTCCCGTTGAATCCCCCTCTCCAGCGGTATTTCTCGGACCGTAAGGAAGCTGAGCTCATGCGCTGGCACGCGGAAAGAAAAAAGCAAGTGCTCAAAGATCCAAAGTGTAATGAAAATATAAATCTAACACACCCTTCAGATGCAAGTAAATGGAAAGCAGTTGACGTTGAATATCTAACCTTCAGAGCAAATATAAGGAACATCATGTTGGGTGCGAGCACCGATGGACTTAATCCGTTTGGCAGCCAGAGCAGCACACACAGCACCTGGCCCGTGTTTGTATGGATTTACAACCTCCTGCCCTGGTTGTGCATGAAAAAGAAAGTACATTCACATGAGCATGCTAATCCAAGTCCCAAAACAACCTGGAAACGACATCAATATGCATCTGAAGCTACTGAAAGATGAGCTAGGCACCTCATGGGCCGAGGAAGGTGTTAACACATGGGACGCTGTCGCAGAATAATATTTCCCTATGAGAGTTGCCTTGCTATGTACTGTGCATGACTTTCTAGGATATGGATAAGTCGCATGTCAGGTGTGCCACGGACATAACGGACATCTGAGGTGCATGGACGATCCGACGTTTCTCCAGCTTCCGAAAGATCCCGGATCTTCAATAACCGTCTATATGGGCCATCGAAAATGGCTACCGAAGAAAGACCCTTGGAGAAAGCGTGGAGACCTCTTCAACAACGAAAATGAGCCCCGGGGACCACCCCTTTAGAGGTTCGGGGAAGAAATCTTAGAGCTACTGAATGGTTGGGAACAGTGCCCTACGCCAGGAAAGAAGTGGAAGGCACCAAAAACTCTACTGGTTGTATGGAAGACGAGTTCCGTGTTTTGCGACTTCTTGTACTGGAAGATTCTTGGTACGCCTCATTGCCCTGATCTAATGCATATCACGAAGAATGTGTTCGAGAATTTGTTTGGCACTCTGCTCAACATGGCGGAAGCAAGATACGACCTAGTTAATTTCAATATGAGAGAAGAGCTTCATGGGGGTTGAGGAGAGAAGGTCCCTGATGAGACAGAGGAGCAGGACGACGGTCGTAGGGCCAAGAGCGTGAAGCTGAATGACTATTACTGCCCCCCCCCCCTCCTGCTTCACCCTAAGTCCAAAAGAGATCGAACAATTGATGAAATGCCTTCTTGAAGTCAAAATTCCTTTGGGTTACGGTGGATTGATAACAAGATTTCTAGACTCGACCAAACAGAAGTCCAGTGGGATGAAGTCTCATGATTGTCATGTGATGATGACGCAGATACTCCCGGTTACGATCCGTGGTATAATGGACAAACACATATGTGAAACCCTGTTTGGCATATGTAACATTTTTTACGTGATCTCTAAAAAGTCAATCACCCTCAAGCGACTCAAATTGCTAAAGAAAGAGATCGTCGTGATCCTATGCGAGCTTGAAATTTACTTCCCTCCCGCATTCTTTGACATATGTGTGCATTTATTGATCCATATCGTGGATGATATCATTCATCGGGGGTCCTAGTTCCAGCACAACATGATGTTGTTTGAAAGGACGAATGGGGTCATCAAAGGTTTTGTCCGCAACAGGGTTTGTCCAGATGGAAGCATCGTTCAAGGATTTCTCACCAAAGAGTGCATTTCTTTCTTCACGAATCATCTGAACGTTCTGGATCTGGTTACTTTGCCAGGAAACAAGCACATCGGTAGGCTCCATGGAGTAGGTCACAAAAATGGCCGGAGGGACTTGCATGTGGACTTCATTTGTCGACGCGCCGACTTTAACAGGGCAAACTTAGTGGCTCTACAACACATTAAAATGGTCGATCCTTGGTTGACAATACACCAACGAATTATTGAGAAGAAATACACCAAAAAAAGCAAGAAGAGGACTGAATGAGAAATAATCAGAGAGCACAACTCCTCTTTCCTTCAATGGTTCAAAGAACACCTTGTCGCTTATCCTCCATCGATGAGTTCTGCAGAAGGAAAAATGATTTACACATTGGCACATGGGCCCGCGCCCAACCTCAATACGTTCCAAGCTTATGATATAAACGGGTACACATTTCACATGGAAGCAAGGGACAAAACTTCTGATTATCAAAACTCAGGGGTAACAATGGAATCCTACACCGGAGACAAGCTATTAAGATATTACGGAAGGATCGAGGAGATACGGGAGCTTAACTACTCCGGAGTGAAGGTGCCAATATTTCGCGTCAGATGGGCTAGAAGATCAACCGTTACAAAATAAGACCAATACTTCACCACGATGGTTCTACCTGAATCCGGCAGATTATCAAGCACAAACATCACCGTGCAAAATGAGCCATGGGTATTGGCTAAGCACATGTCTCAATGCTTCTTTATAACCGACCCGTCACGTCCTAGCCTTGTTGTCGTGAGGAGAGGCAAACGAAACATCGTCGGAATGGATGGAGTCGCCAACAAGAATGACTTCAACGAGTTCGGCGACCCAAATATCGACGATCATGAAGATCATGATGATGATATGGCAAAATACACCACAAGAAGAAGCGGAAACCGCGTTACCTCGGCAAGGTCAACCATTCAAAAGAAGAAGTCATGATGTGGGGTTAAATTATGCGACTGCAAACAAGAAAGGCAAGAAGATTGTCAAACTATGAGAAATACGCACATTATGTGTATCATAATTTGTATTTCTTCAAATTTTGGAAAATATGGTCGTGTTATTTGAATCCACAAGTCATATGGTCGTGTGAATGTTTGAAATGTGCTTGATTGTCGAACCATGATGTATTTGAAATGCCACGCCAGAGCCGTCCACCACGCCACCGTGCCGCTCCTCCTCTTTCTCCCCGCTGCGCCGCCCCTCCTCTTCCTCCCCGCTGCGCCGCCCCTCCTCTCACTCCCTGTCGGGTTGTGACTCCCACGAAACAGGGGTGGTCACTCCCTGAAGAGAAGTTCGTGAAGGGTTTTGAACACGGAGGTCAAGACCCTCGAGAGGTACGACTACGGTGCTCGCCGAGCCTGGAGAGGAACACCCACGATAGAGATGGACACCAGCCCGTACCCAGGTTCACGGCCCTCAGGAGGAGGTAAAGCCGCTACTCCTGCTGGTCTGTATTGCGCTGTGGAGGATTACAGTATAACTGATCTAGACGCAAACCCCTAGAGGTGATTCGTGCCTGGGGAGGGAAATAATGGTCTTCTTCCCCCTCCAGCCGAAGGCTAATCTACTTGGTTCAGCTAGGGTTTACAAGTGTTCTCCAAGCAATTGGCCGACCATCTCTATGGTGGAGGTCTTGCTCCTTTTATAGGCGCCGCAGGCATCTTCCTTGCGCTTGGCGTCCAGGGTGGGCTCCCACACGGTAGCAGCGTGGAAGAGTTGGAGTCCACCGCTGCGGGATCATTCCTGGACGCGGTCCATCATCGATAAAGTATGGCGCAGTGGCCGACAGGTTGCAGAACGCGCAGAACGGCTGGCAGGGGTTGCAGTTGCTGCGGTGGAGCCCACAATGACGATCTTCTTGGAGGGTTGCGCCGTCCAGCTGCTTTATCACCAGAGAGGAAAGTCCTGGCTGTCCTGGAGCAGGCAGCACAACTTTATTGACTCCTTTATCACCAAAACGGCAAAGGAAGCGGCTGCGTCACTCTGCGGATACGGCAGAGGCCATGTGCGCCCTGCCGTACTTCCTTGGCCGCGAAGATTCAACGCAGGCCCGAGGGGGACCTGTGGAGGGATTTCTGTTGACTTCCCGATAGGCGCATATCGCCTAGGGAGGGTCTCTTGAAGCGCAGGTCCTCTTCAGGCCTTCGCTTCCTCTTCAGGCCCTCAAGAGGATTTACCTCTAGAGGGCCTCTTCAAGCGGTGGCTTGGTCCCTAGTCCTTTCGTCTGATCAGCCCACTAGCGAGGCCTGTGGAGAGTGGGCTCTTGATACCCCAGTCTCCATTGGGCCGACAGTAGCCCCAAGGCCCACGATGGGCGCGATTGAGCCCATGGGCGCAGGCGGAGCATCGTGGGCCCAAAAAATGCCCAGTCGGCCCGAGCCACACGGCACTCAGACGAGTAACGGTCGTGTACGATCCGGGACGTGCGTCGTGGGGGGGGGGGTCCCACCACGCCTCGGTAACTGCTCCTTGAGGGGGTATAAAACCCGAGCGCCGGAGCTGGGAGCCGTTACTGCTTTCCATTCTTCTCGCAGAAGCCTCCTTTTTCTCGAGCTCCTCGCCTTTTCTCTCCGGCGCCCTCTGCTCCTTCCACCTCCAGTGACCCCCTGATTTCCGGTGATGAGTCCCGCCAAGAACAAGGGCAAGGCCGCTGCGGGGTCCTCTTCCCAGGCGGAGGCCGCTGAGGTCGCGTATGGCGCGGCACTGCTTGGCGTGCGCGTCAACGACAAAGCACTCGCCAAGGTCCGCTTCCATGTAGCGGACCGGACGAACGAGCACGGCGCCACCGCGCTCAAGCCCGCGGCGCACGGGAAACGCCCGCGAGGGTATTTCCCGATATTCCAGCACTGCCTTACGCCGGGATGGTGCCGCCATTCTCGCTGTTCCTGGAGGCGGTGCTGGCGTTGTACCAGGTCCAGTTGATGCATCTTCACCCTAACTCCGTCGTCACACTCGTCGCCTTCACGTACCTCTGCGAGGCGTACCTGTGCTTGGAGCCCACGGTGGGGCTCTTCCGGTGCTTCTACGCACTCCGGAACACGATGAAGACCGAGCGCTCCGGGTGCTTCTCGTTCCGCATCGTGGACGGCATGGGGAGCGTCTACATCCCCATATCATGGAGCGACAGCAAGGCCGTCACCTCGGTGACGAAGAAGGTGGACGACTTCCGCCCGAAGTGGTTCTTCGTCGGGGTGGAGCATCCCTGCGCCTTCCTCAAGGTCCCCGATGAACCTCCGCTGAAGAACTCCCTCTGGGGCAAGGCGCCCTTCGACGGCGCGAAGAACATGAGCCTGATGGGACGCCTGAGTTTCCTCCGCGATTAGGGCCTCACGGGGCAGACCATTTTGGCCGATTTTGTGATGCGCCGCATCGCTCCCCTCCAGGCACACTCGGTGCCCATGTGGATGTACTCTGGGCCAAACGACAAGATGCGGCTCCATCGTGAGGACAACGACAAGGACACCGTCGACAACGTTCTGTCCGCGCTCTTCATCAACCCGTTGGTGCCTGCCGCAGATAATCTCCCCATCACGCTCCGGCCTCTCCATCAAAACAACATGACTGAGCGCATGGTCCTCTTGGAGAGGATGCCTCCGTTCACCCCGGCAGGCCAGGCGGGGATGGAGGTGCCGGTGCCGGTGGAGCGGGGAGCGGAGGAAGAGGATTCTCCCTCGGCCTCAGGAGCTGGGCCAGGCAAGGAGGACGCCGCGGCCGGGGAGGTGTCCTCTTCGAGGGCAGGGCCATTTACTCACGAGATTTGCGACATCTCGTCAGGCGATGATGACGCCTTCGTGGTGGCACCCTCGCGACCCGTGGAGGAGGAGGTTGAGGAGAGGGAGGCCTCCGACGCGGAGGCCACTCCGGGGAGGCGCGTGCCACGCACCAAGGCTGCCGTGGACCACTCTGGGGCGAGGCCGTCCGACGTCCCCTCCAAGATGAAAGCGGTTGCACCTCCGGAGGGGTCAGGCGCCCGGACCATGCCCTCCTGGCGCTCGCCAGGCCTGGCGTGGGTCGACACTGGTGCTCCTCCGTCCAGGTAAGTGTTCCTGGCACTTGGTCGTTTGACTTGTTTTTTTGCTTTATCATCTCTTGAAAGTTCTTTTCTTGGTTCTTGCCAGTGATCTTGCGCCTGCGAAGCGCCGTAAGCTTCGCAAGGCGGCAGATGTGAACAGGTCCACGGCTGAGGCCGTGGCTGAAGAGGCCACGAGGCCTATGGAGACGGCCTCCACAGAACCTACTAAGGAGGTGCCTCAAGGGGAGGCGACTGCGCCTCGGGCGGAGGCTGCAACGCCTCAAAAGGAGGAGGCCGCGCCTCGCCCAGAGGCCTTTGCGCCTCATCCTAAGCCAATGGTGGTGGAGGCTCCGGAGGAGAGGACTACCACTCCTCCTCGCGCTCCTACTCCTCCTCGTGCAGTTACGCCTCCGCGCGAGCCAACTCTGGCTCGTGTGGTCACGCCTCTCGTGCAGCCAGAGGTCGAGGCGGGCTAGGTGCTGCCAGCTGTGGTTGTGCCTGCATGAGGGGCTCCTACTCCTCCTCATCCCGCGGCGGGAGATGAGGCCCAGGCCGGTGCAGGCGTCAAGGAGTTTGTTGGCGCGGGGAGCGGAGTGCGGTCTAGCCCCCGAGCACGCTCAGGGGCCAGGCTCTCGGGACTCGACCCAGCGGCGGGGCCCTCGACCAGCCGAGACCTAGTCCTCCATGGCTAGGACTGGAGCGCGGGGCACCGCGAGGTCGCCTTCCGCCTCGTGAGGGAGTCCCTGGAGGGCTTGGAGGCGCAACTCTCCCTAGAGGACATACAACTCGCACAGCAACGCGAGGAGCTGGTGAGGGCGTGGGCGTCCTTCAACGCGGCCGTCGACGCCCGCCGCCAAGAGGACCGGGCGCTGCAGGCCGCACGTGAGGAGTCCATCCGCTTCACCAAGGATATCCGCGACGCCTCCGAGCTTCTCGCGCCCCTCCAGGAGGAGCGTGGCGCTGCTGCCGAGCTCCTGTCCGCGGCGACGGCCGAGCGCGAAGCCATGGAGGGCTCGCTGGCGCAAAAACGCCGCGAGCTAGGCCAGCTGGAGGCCCAGCTTCTCTCCACCCACCAGGCCGCGCGGGAGACCCTGGAGGAGGACCGCAAGGGCCTCGCCGAGCGCGAGCGGCAGCTGGCCCTCAAGGAGAGGGAGATGCGGCTGCGCGACGAGCACCGACTTTAGCCGGAGAGCGCGCTCGCCACTCAGCGCGAGGACCTTGAGGCGCGCGAGGCGGACCTGGCCCAGGCGCTCCACCAGTACGACGAGAAGGTCGCTGCCCAGAAGCGTGCTTATGAGCGCTTTGAGCAGAGGTTTGCTGAGAACAAGAAAGAGGCGAAGGACGCCCTCGTGGAGCGCGAGAAGCAGTACAGGATGACCAAAGCCCAGGAGTACCGCGACTTGGCCCAGAAGCAGGAGGACCGCTTCCAGGCCCGACACGCCGCCGATGCTCAGCGGATTGCTGAGCTTGAGAAGGCCAACTCCAAGTTGGAATCCCGCCTCAAGCGCGCCAAGGACGGTCGACGTCGGGTGGAGGAGGCCCGCAGCGAGGCCATCCATGACCTCAACACCTAGCCAAGGACGTGGAGGAGCAGGTGGCCCCCGCAATGGAGCAGGCGACGGAGGCTGCGGACACTGCCGCGGCGGCCCGTGCGCTCACGAGGCAGCGGGAGCGCATGTTCGAAGCGCTGGTTGCCCAGATTGGTGCGGACGCGCCGCACGCCGAGGTCCGACGCCGTGGCGATACTGCCATGTACTTGGTCTACTTCGACCAGCTCTTCTCGGCGCTCGAGGTCCCTATCGCTGATCTCCGCGAGGTTATAGAAGACGAGAGTCGGCAGCTCCTGGGAGGTGGTCGTCGACCGCATCTTCACCAACCTCAGGATCCTCACGCCAGGCTTCGACCTCTCCACGGTGACGGAGGCTCATCAAGGAGAGGACGTGCGGCAGGTCTCCAACTCCCTCCGTGAGCAAGTAGATGCTTTCTGCAACCGCTTCAGGCGTGCGGAGGTCGCTGCGGAGGACAGCGAGGAGGAGGCCGCCTCTGCCGAGACCGAGGAGGGCGCGGTGGAGGAGGTCCAGGATGATGATGGTTCCGCCTGAGCTATTTGTCATTGCGCCTGTGTGCGCTTGTATCTGAAGCAGTTTTATGTTTAGACATTTGCGACCTTTGGGCATGTAATATACTTTCATTTGCAACTTGTTTCTTGCTTGCTTTCCCCTCGAGAGGTCCCTTTGGACTTATCTTCATGTCTATTTGCTCTCTGCGTCGTTAGGACCCATCTCTTCGTGCCATGACTCCACCACTTCGGTATGCTAGAGCAATGACTCTGCAAGGCCAGGGGGAGTTTAGGCCTAGGGGAGGTAGGAGCCCTTAGTCGCGATGCTCAAGTGCCCCCTTAGATGTACGAGTAGTCCATGAAGTATAAGGGAAAGCGAAGTCCCTAGAGGGGCAAACGTGCGCTTGCGGAAAAAAACTCTCGAGGCACGGGTGCAAGACTTAGCTTCTTGAGGCTTTTTCCCTGTGGAGGTTTTGCTTTGCCTGGCGAGGAGGTCCTCTTGAGGGATTGTTCCCAGATGCCTCCTCAGGCTTGTGGGAGCATTTCTTCCATGAAGATGTTTTTTTTTGAAGCATGAACAGTGGGGAAGGCCCCCACTACATCATTTTCCATTTTCACTTGATAAATTATTTACATACAATGTTCACATTAAAAAAAAAACAAATAAATTACAAAGTGTCAAGCCATGCTTGCATCCCTTCTTTAAGGCTGGGTTTAACCCTAAGCCTCACCATTTCCATAGAGGATTTAAGGAAAGCATAGCAAACTGAAATATCACGCTGCTGATGATCAAATATGATCTTATTTCTCTGATTCCATAGGCTCCAACTTCCAGTTATGAGAGTTGTCTTGAAAAAGACATTATTCGAACTCTCTTTGGCTTCAATCAACATCTGGGTGAACACCAGGTCAGTGTTCCAATTTATTCCAAGTGTCTGCCAAAAAGATTGACTAAAACTACATGAAAAGAACAAATGCAGCATTGTCTCTCGCTGATTGGTGTCACTAAGCACACAATCAGTACTATCCACATGGAAATTCTTTCTGGCTAACAAATCCCTTGTATTAATTATGTCTTGTATCATGAGCCAGAAAAAGAATTTGTGCTTCGGAAGACATGGAGACTTCCATATCCATTTGAAAATGTCAGAGGCATCAGGTTGTTTGTTAATTTCTAGGTATACTCTCCGAGTACTGTAATTGTTGTTGCTCCAAGGAAAAATCCATGAATCTATATCTTCCATATTATCCTCATTCTGGATTGTATTTAAGTACCCTTGTAACTGGATGAACTGCTGATTTGCCACAAGGGAGAATGGCAGTGTAAATAAGCTATCTATATCATCATTGATATATGATCTAGCTTCTTGTATGGTTATCAGTTTATTTTTCGCGAACGAGTGTAATTCAGGCATCTGCATATGGAGAGGAATTCCTTTCCATTTATCCTGCCATAACATCAGACTAACTCCTGTTGCTGGTATACAGGATGTAAGTCTCTTAAAATCCTCAAGAAAGGTTAAACAGTTTCTCCACCAGAACGAACCTTTTCTACCTTGTTGTTGGGGAACAAAATTGTTGGCATAATATGCTTTCCACAACAGCTCAACCCAGGGGATATCATGTTGATTGTAGAACTTATACAAGTTTTTTTTTTGAAGCGCAAAACAGTAGGGTAAACCCCTACTGCCTCATTTTCTATTTTCTCATTCACAAAAATAAAATATTACAGAGTAGGTGTTCATAAGGTGTCAACCCATTGGGTCATACCCTCCTTAAGAGATGGCTTAGCTTTGTGCATCACAAGCTTAAAACAATAAATAAAATCCTGGAAGCAAACATCTAGGTCAATCTCCTGATTATCGAAAATACTTCTGTTTCTGTGCGTCCATATTGCCCAGCATCCAACTATGAGAGTTTCCTTGAAGCAAATCAAATTGTATCTTCGTTTGGCTTCTATCAACATAAGCATAAGATCAGCATTCCATTCAATGTTAAGCTTCCACCAGAAATTACGGCTGAAATCACAGTCAAAGAAGAGGTGTCTATAATCCTCAAAACCACCATCATAACAGAGAATGCAACCATAAGATTCAATGATGAAATTTTTTCTTCCCAACAATTCTCTTGTGTTCAATCTATCTTGCAAAAGCAACCAAAAGAAAATTTTATGCTTTGGGAGAACACATGATTTCCATATCCACCTCATGGGTATAGGAGCCAGACCTGGAGTTGAAAGTATAGCATAGACCCGTTTACTGAATAAGATTTGTGAGAGGGTGAGAGCACCCACTGATCGGGGGCAGATATGCCATCTCTACTAAGGAGAGTAGTCTGAAGGTCAACACATTGTTGAGCTGCTATAAGAGAAATAGGAGTATGAAACATATCAAGGATATTCTCATCGCTGAGTATAGCAAAAGCTTGTTTTAAGGTAATCTCCTGATTCCTCGCAAATGAGCAGAGATGGGGCATCTTATTTCGCAAAAGATCATCAGACCAATTATCTAACCACAGCCGAATAGTACTACCATCACCAGGTATAGCAGAGGCTAACTCCAAAAAGGTATTCAGAAGTGTCAAGCAATCCTTCCACCAGAATGAACCACAAGGGTTAGAATTTTGGGGGACCTTGCAATCAGCATAATGAGCCTGCCAAATGAGCTGAACCCATGGCACATCTGCTTTGTTCATAAACTTATAAAGGTGCTTCAACAGCAAGGCACAATTCTGAGTCCTCAGATTTAGAACACCAAGGCCTCCAGCCTTTTTAGGTTTACATACTGTATCCCATTTAACCAGACATTTTCCTTTTTTGTGAATATCCTTCCCTCTCCAGAAGAAGCCTCTTGTATTTCCTTCCACATAATCCAAGAAACCCAGAGGCAGCTTTAAGGTGCACATTGCGAAATTCGGAATGGCCGATATAATGGATTTAACAACAATAAGTCTACCATCATATGAGAGTGTATCAGCAATCCCAACTAGTCTTCTGTCAATTCTCTGTATAAAGCCAAGCAGATCCTCCATCCTAGGCCTAGTAGTGCCTAGTGGTAAACCAAGATAGGTAAAAGGTAGGGATTCAACCTGACAGCCAATGGTCTGAGCAAGTTCCTGACTCTGTTGCTCCAGGATGTTAATAGGCACCAGAGAGGACTTTGAGTAATTCACCCTTAAACCAGTGGAGGAGGAGAACTTATCCAGCAATACTTTTAGTCTGCTTAACTGAATATTACAAGCTGGCATGATCAGCAGTGTATCATCTGTATATTGTATAATTGGGTAGTCCAAACTAAAAGAGCTATCAAGAGGTAAATCCAAGTCACCTATTCTCCAGGCCTCATTAATAGCAAACCGCAAGAGCTCAGCAGTAGAAACGAAAAGCAGGGGTGAAAGGGGATCACCTTGTCTGACACCATGTTTGCAGAATATTTTTTTCCCTGGCACACCATTTAGGAGCACACTAGCAGAAGCAGAGTATAAGATTGATTTTATCCAGCCAATCCATTTTTCCCCAAATCCCATATGTTCCAACATAAGAAGGATTGCACTATACTCCACCTTATCAAAAGCTTTTTCAAAATCAAGCTTAAGGATAATGATTTCCTTTTTTGACTTATGGCAAAGGTGGATATATTCAAAAGCCCAAGCAAGACAGTCTTGTATGGTTCTGCTCTTGATAAAACCGTACTGATTTTTATGTAAAGCTCTAACAATCACCTTCTGCATTCTATTGGCCAAAAGCTTAGTGATAAGTTTAAGAGTGGTACTCACCAAAGAAATTGGTCTATAATCATTAACCCCCTCAGGATTGGGTTTCTTGGGGATCAGAGTGATAAAAGCAGAATTAATGCTAGTGATATCCAAATTACCCTCATAGAACTTGAAGCAAAGGTAATAAAACTGCTCCTTCACAGTCTCCCAGCTATTCTTCAGAAATGCTTTATTAAAACCGTCAGGTCCAGGTGACTTATCAGTAGGCATCTCTTTCACTATCCCATCAATCTCTGTTTCAGTAAAAGGAGCTTCTAAGGCAGAAAAATCAATGAGGCTGTTAGGTACTACTAGGTTCAGAAGATCAAAAGACATCTCAGGAGTATCAGAACCCCCAATTCTCTTCTTGAATGCATGCCACAAAATAGCTGCCTTATCCTCATGATCACAAACAATAAGCCCATCATCAGTAGTGATATTGGCAATAAAATTATTTCTGAAGCTTTTGGTTGCAAAGGTGTGAAAGAATCTGGTATTCTCAGCACCAAGCTTGGCCCATCTAATCTTAGCCCTATTCCTCCAATAGATTCTTTTGGCCTCTAGGATCTTTGAGAGATGGGTCTTAATAGCTTTCTTGAAATTGATTTCAGGGATGGACAACCTCCTTTGATCTTCCAGACCATCTAACAAGGCAAGCACAAAGCAACAAGAGTCAATAATTTTGTTTAGCTGAGATAAACTTTTACTCCATTTTTTTAACCCATATCTGAGGTGCTTAAGTCTGGCAGTTATATCCTGAGCAGCATTTTTGAAGAGACCATGATTATGCCAATTCCATGTGATAGTCTCCTTGAAACCATGAAAGTTTATCCATTGCTCCTCGAACCGAAAGATCCGTGATTTAGGAATGTCAATTCCAATCTGAACTTGCATGGGGACATGATCAGAAGATAATTTAGCAAGAGGATTAACCATAGTGTTTGGAAAGTTTGATGTCCAAAATGCAGATGTGAAAACCCAGTCAAGCTTTTCCAAAAGTGGTGGGTTTTGCATATTGCTCCAAGTAAATGCTCTACCTTTCAAAGGAATTTCAACCAAATCATGATGGCTAATCAGTCTATTGAAAGCAATCATGTTGTTAACATCTCCACCTGGCCTGTTCCTGTTTTCTGGACCACGAACCAGGTTAAAATCGCCCATAATAATCCAATTATCCATTGGTGAGGAATCGAGATTAAGCAGCCAATTGATAAAAAAGGATCTCTCGTCAGGCTGGTTGGGTCCATAAACATTAGTAAGATACCAAATATGACCACTTATATTACAAGAAAATTCCACTGTGATATGATAACGAGAGATACTAATTTGTTGTCCTCTGACGAAATGACTGTTCCAGATAATAATCAGACCACCAGAACTACCCATAGACGGAGAGTGGATGAACTGATCAAAACGTCGTGGCGCAAAGTTTCTGATATAAGACAGATCAAAATTCTCTCTTTTAGTTTCTTGGAAACACATGAGGTTGCAATTTGATTCCTCTATGTTTTGCCTGATGTCATTCCACCTTAATTGGGAATTAATCCCCCGTAAATTCCAGTCTAAGATAATCCATTTTCTACTCATTATAAACCAAAGGAGGGGAGTGAGCACTGAGCAGAGTTAAAAAGCTCAGTTTACATGTAAGATAGCAAAGGCATGTGAAAAAGGAGATAACGCATAGCCTAAAATGCCCATAACATGCAAAACAACAAGACCACCAGAAACATAACTGCCAGGTCAAGATAACAGAACACCAACTGATCACCAACAAAGTAGAATAAGAGAACGAGTACTGTTCTGACATGAGATCCTCACACATCACCACAGAACTGCCACCACACACAGACACAAGACAAGTGTTCACTTCACAACATAAAGCCAAATACAGTCTTATTACATGCCAATGACTCTTAAGGTTCAGAAAAAAAACGACCACAAAATAGATCCTTGGAAACAGACTGTGCACATCAGAAAGGACCAGACCCCAGCATGAAGTAGCTTCATTCCACACTATCATTGGTACTATCATAGTTGAGGTGATCATCAGAAACATCATCAAGATGCATCTGGCAGGGCCCAGTAGCAATGGACTGTAGCAGATCAATAGGCAGGTGGGGAGGTGTAGCCCCTTCAGAATGAATGACAGAGGCAGTGTATTTTTTAACATGTTCCTTGGCAAATGCCTCAGCATCCTTGACATCCTTGAATCCATCCTTGACTTTAGCTAGCCTGGAGCTCCTCCTAACTAAATCAGTAGTGTAAGGAGCTTTACCCTTTCTCTTCCTGACAGAGACAGAAGCAGGGACCATGAAAGTTCCCTCATCGTCAAGTTCAGTAAGTTGTACCGAAGAAGTAGGTTTAGGAATGGCAGCTTTTGTTTTGATGTGAAGGAGGCATTTGCTCTGAGTAGACCCATCTGTATCCACCTCGACAATCTGACAAGATGTGCCCACAACTATATTGTCAGATAAAGCAGATAGGAGATCAGTTGGTGAGACAGAAGTGGTGGTTAGCAAATTCTGAACTGCAGCAAGATAGTTATGTGGAGGCAAGGGCTGGGCAGCTGCAACATTCTGTACTGAAGCAGAAAAAGACTCTGCAACATCATTAGACTGTTCTGCAGCATTAACAGGTAAATGCAGTTCATCCCCAATAGCAGCAGACACATCTTGGACATTGTGGCCAGCAAAAGGTAGATCTTCAGCAGCCTCCACTGGGTCATGCTCCTGCAACATAACTTCCTGATCAAGAGCCACATCTGCTTGATCTATCTCAGGTGCAAATCCTTCCTGAACATTTGCATGGGCAACAGGGCTCTGTGGGGGTGTCTGAAGAACAGGATCATCGTTATTCTGAACTGGGACATCAACAGGTTCCTGACCTTCATTCTCAGCATGCCACATGGCAAACCCATCTACCACAATAGGAATAGGGTGAGGGTTATGTCCATCAGGCGGGAGAGGGTCTTCATCTCCAGCACCAACACCAAGCATATGAGTATTGAGCAGATGACAGGGACAGGACCAGCTACCACCTTGCCCATCCGCACTGAAGTTCTGAATCACCACAATGCTGCCTGGAATACTCTCAAGGTCAAACGTCCTAATCTTCACCAGAATTCGTGATTTGTTCTCCTCATCACGGTTCCAGATCAGAAAACGACCATAGGGTGCAAAGGTAGTAACAATCGAGTTTAGGTTCCAACATTCAGGTGGGAAATTCAGCAGCATTATCCACACATCATGAGTAAAAGTTGCAGACCGATAGTTCAGTCCCCTATCATGTTCAATCACTCTAATGACAGTATCACCAACGAAGTATGGACTGTTTCTAATAGCACTATCTCTGTCAATAACACCATCAAAGCGGACCAATGCAGCTCCCATGGCACAACGACTAATCTGGCGAAACTCAAAACCTCTCTGATGGAAGTAATCAGTAAGCAATGCAGAGGTACCTTCAAACTGATCCCAGCTAGGTTCAGGTTCCAATCTGATAATCGCCCAGTCGTCACAAACCTCCGGGAAGGAGCCTCCAAGCACAACATAGCCACGTTGCGGACGGAGGTTGTTGAAGGGGATGATGCCAGAGCCAGGTGGGAGGTGAGGGATAGGATCACAGGGGTAGTTAGCCATGGTTTTGCCTACGCCAGATAGCGTCAGCAGAGCAGCGGAGACACCGGGACAGGGAGCAGCGGCAGAGTCGAGGGTTTTCTCAATCTAGTCAAATGGGAAACAGTTTGCAAAACCAAAGAGGCTGGTGGTTTAGGTGTGCTCATTTTGAGGGAACATAATAAGGCATTACTGATAAAAAACTTGTATAATATGATTATTGACTTGATCACTACCAATCTTGAACAGTGTGAGAGTAGACTGGCTATGCCAGATAGTCTTCTGTCCAATTTGCAGATTGCAGGCGATAGGTCTTCAATACTGGGTCTGGTTGTTCCCATAGGTAGTCCTAGGTATGTGAACGGCATAGCCTCCCTTTTACATCCAAACACTTAAGCTAATTCTTCCAGTTTATCCGGTGGGGTGTTGATAGGCAGCATTGATGATTTATGATAATTAATTTGGAGACGAGTGGCAGCAGAGAAACCTTGAAGAATATTCTTCAAATTACCAATCTGTACTGGATCAACCGGCAAGATTAACAGGGTATCATCTACATATTGAAGTATAGGTAATTTTTTATCAAAACTATTATGGAGAGGTAGACTAAGCTGTCCATTCTGCCAAGCCTCATTAATCACTAACTGAAGTAATTCTGCCGTAGCAACGAATAGTGAAGGGGACAAAGGAACGCCTTGTCTTACACCCCTTTTATATTTAATGGTTTTTCCAGGTACACCATTCAAAATCACAGATGTAGTAGCAGTGTTCAGGATTAACTTGATCCAATTTACAAAAATGGTACCGAAACCAATTTGTTTAAGCATTTACAGAATTGTGTTGTGTTCCACCATGTCAAAATCCTTCTCAAAGTCCAGTTTGACAACCAGAATTTCTTTTTTGGAGGAGTGACAGAGGTGCAGATATTTGAAGGCCCATGATATACAATCGTGAATTGATTTGGATTTAATGAAACCATACTGGTTTTTGCTGAGCATGGGGATTATAACTTTCTGCACTCTGTTAGCAAGCAGCTTAGTGATCAGTTTGAGTCCCATACTTACCAATGAAATTGGTCTATAGTCAGCTGGTGTTTCTGGGTTTGGCACTTTAGGAATAAGAGTGATAAACGCAGTGTTAATACTGCTAATATCCAGAGTTCCTTCATGGAATTTGTGACAAAGGCTGTAGAACTAATGCTTGATATGATACCAATATTTTTTCATAAATAGTCCATTGAAACAATCAGGTCCAGGTGCTTTATCCACGGGCATGTGCTTGATCACATCATCAATTTCTTCCGTGGAAAATGGTAACTCAAGCTCAGTGAGATCAGTAGGTACGATTAAATTACCCAAAATATATTGTATAGGCGGGTTCTCAGATTTGCCCAACCTATTATGGAATGCATTCCATAGGATATCTGCCTTCTGCTCATGTTGAGTGACTGCCACTCCAGCACTATTTAATAGCATAGCAATCTTATTATTTCTGTAATTTCTGGTGGCTACGGCATGAAAAAACTTGGTATTCTTGTCTCCCAATTCTGCCCATCTTATGTTGGCTCTTTTCCTCTAGTATAATCTTTTTGCTTCCAGCAGTTTACAAAGATGAGTCTTAAGAGCTGCTCTGAAATTACTTTCTGGAGTAGATAGCACTCTTTGCTCTTCTAGTCCTTCAAGCATTGCCAACACATAGTTACAGTTATCAATAATAACTGATAGATTAGAAAGTGATTTCCTCCAGATTTTAATACCATGCCTCAAAGATTTAAATCTAGCCGTAAGGTCTTGTGCTGAATTTTTGTACAGTCCAGTGTGTTGACAAAACTTTTCCACTGTCTCTTTAAAATCCTCAAATTCCAACCAGTATTCTTCAAATATAAATATCTTGGTTTTGGAATATTAGAAGAAATCTGAATGACGATAGGGGTGTGATCAGACCCAAGTCTTGTCATAGGTTCAGCAATAGTATTGGGGTAGCTATGAGTCCACCAATGTGATGTGAATACCCAATCCAATTTTTCCAGTAATGGTGTATTTTGCATATTGCTCCAGGTGTAAGCTCTACCTTTTAGAGGGATCTCCTCTAGATCATGTGTCTGAATTAAGGAATTGAATAAATGAATATTATTCACATTGCCTCCAGCTCTGTTTCTATCGTCAGTGCTCCGTATCATATTGAAGTCACCCATGATAATCCAGTTACCAAACCGTGTGCTATGCATGTCCATAAACCAATCAGCGAAATCATGTCGTCCTTCCAACGTACAAGGAGCATAAATATTGGTGATATATATCACTTGGCCTGAGGTGTTAGATTTCAGCTGTACTGTAATCTCATACTTAGCCTGGCTGATCACTGAACCAGAAAAGTGATTGCCATTCCATATAGTTATCAACCCTCCTGAGCTACCAACAGATGGTTGGAAAGCAAACTGATTCAGTCGTCTCGGGCAGAAATTTTTAATGTATGCGGCATCAAATGTTTCTTTTTTTGTTTCTTGTAAACAAATCACGTTACAATTGCTTTGATTAACTTTGTTAGCAAGGTCATCACATCTCGCTTGCGAGTTAACTCCTCTCGCATTCCAATTAAAAAAACCCAGTCTCTATTCATTGGGAAACTAACTAGGAAAGACATGAAATGAGAACAGGTACTACTCCAAACGCTGGTGCACGGTACAGAGGACTCGTGCGCTCTTATAGGTCCCCTCAGGCGTTCCTCGCGAGGAGAGTAAGTACAAATGTCCTTTGTAGAGATGGCGTGTTTGTGGGAGCTTGCCCTCCAGCCAGAGCTCGGATCCTTGAGTTTTGCAGTGCTGCTGTTATGTCATTTGAGGCACTAGCACCATACTCAGCCCCCGCTCGTGAGGTGCGCATGTTGAGAGATATAAGCGCACATTTGAATGGAGTAATGCGTAAATAAAACTCACCACCAAATATTACATAACGGCGCCGTAGCGCTTAGTTCACTTAGGAATGAAAGTGTCTCATTATGCTTGAAGTTGCCAAGTTAATGTTTTGACCATGTCGAGGCATGGGGACCACCCATTAGTGGCAGAGACTCTCAACGGTCTGAGGTGGCTCGTTACATGGAGAGCTCGGAGGGTTGACCCTCGAGAGAAGCCTTCGGAGCTTGGAGGTTTAAACCGTGAGCTTTTAACCTCTAGAGACAAAAAATGCTTGGAGGTTGAGCCGTAAGCTGCCTCTTCCGCTAGATGTCTTGACGTGACAATGATCACGGGCGTGACGATGATCACGTTTTTCTTTTCATCTTTCTGGAGACAAATAATGCTTGGAAGTTGAGCCGTAAGCTGCCTCTTCCGCCAGATGTCTTGATGTGACCATGATCACGGGCGATACGATGATCATGGGTAGAACTTGTGCAGGTGCATCATGTTCTATGGGTTCTTGACGGAGATGTCGTCTTGAGTCTCGAGACGAGCTGCGCCAGGCCTGGCGATGCGGGTGACTCTGTAGGGACCTTCCCACATCGGTGACAGCTTGTGGAGGCCTTCCCTGGAGAGGATTCGCCTGAGGATGAGATCGCCTGAGGATGAGATCGCCTGTGTCCAGGGTGCGCGAGCGCACATTGCAGCTGTGGTAGCGTCGCAGGTCCTGCTGGTATTTGGCCGCCCGGAGGGCGGCGCGGCGTCGTAGTCCCTCGAGAAGCAGCAGGTCATCGTTGTGGAGGTACTCTTGTTGGTCCTCGTTAAAGGCAAGGACCCGTGGGGATCCATGCTTTATCTCTGTGGGGAGGACTGCTTCGGCTCCATAGACAAGGGCGAACGGTGTTTCCCCCATAGGATTGGGTGGCGTTGTGCGGATGGACCAGAGCACCGAAGGGAGCCCTTGTCGTGGCCTTTGAGGATGTCGAAGGTCCTGGTCTTTAGGCCCTCGAGGACTTCAGCGTTTGCTCGCTCGGCTTGTCCGTTGCTCAATGGATGAGCGACTGAGGCGAAGCAGAGCTTGATGCCCATCCTTTCGCAGTAAGCTCTAAAGATGCCACTGATGAATTGCGAGCCGTAGTCGGTGATGATGCGGTTAGGCACTCCAAAACGGCAGACCAGGCCTCTGATGAATTTCACCGCCGCGCCTGCTGGAATTGTGCGCGTCGCCTCCACTTCGGGCCACTTAGTGAACTTGTCGATTGCCACGAAGAGGTAGCGATATCCCCCTTGCGCTGTTGGGAAAGGTCCCAGGATGTCCAGCCCCCATACCGCGAACAGCCAGGAGAGCGGAATGGTCTGTAGCCCCAGCGCAGGTTGGTGGATTTGCTTGGCGTGGAATTGGCAAGCTTCACATGCTTGAACGATGTCAACTGCATCCTGAAGTGCTTGAGGCCAATAGAAGCCACTCCTGAAGACTTTGCCTGCGAGGGTGTGGGCGCACGAATGGTGGCCGCATTCCCCGCTGTGGATGTCCTTGATCACCATTTTGCCTTCTTCCGGAGGAACACATTTGAGCGCGATGCTGTTTGGCGCTTGCGGTAGAGATTTCCTTCGAGGATCTGGTAAGATTTTTCCTGGTGGGCAATTCGCTCCGCTTAAACATCTTCCTCGGGAAGGATCCTTTGTGGAGGTAGTCTTTGATCTCGTCGATCCATCCAGCTTTTTGATGCACCGATGTGAGCAACAAACGTTCCCCTGTAGGGGCCCACAATCGGGAGCCCCGTCTATAGGTGGTGGCGGGAACGCTTCGTCTGTGCTTGCGGGCATGGCCTCTTGAGGCTGTTTTATGGATGCCTTGACGAGTCTTTCTTCAAAGACGCCTGGCAGCTGAGCTTGCCTCTTTGACGCGCGTTTGGCGATGTCATCAGCCTCTTGATTTTCCTTTCTTGAGATGTGCATGAGCTCCATTCCCCTGAAGTGCTTCTCAAGCCTACGGACCTCTTAAAGGTATGGGGCCATGTGGTCATCCTTAGGCTTGGAGCTTTTGTTGGAGAAGTTAAGCAGCAGCTGGGAGTCGCCCTTGATGAGCAGGTGCTTGATGCCCAAAGCTATTGCGGCACGTAGGCCCGCGAGCAAGCCTTCGTACTCAGCAATATTGTTGGAGATCTTGTCGATTCCGAAGCACAGCTGTACCGCGTAATAGAGCTTGTCGCCCTTTGGTGAGGTCAGGACCACGCCAGGCCCATCGTGGCGACAAGCGAAAGCTCCATCGAACATCATGGTCCAGTGGCTGGGCATTTTGTCTCCAAAGGGTTCTTGTTCTTCTTCTAGAGGCTCTTCAGGTGTTGGGTCAGTCCATTCGGCGACGAAGTCTGCCAGCGCTCTTCCTTTGATTACCCTTGTGGTATCGAAGCGCAAGTTGAATGGCTGTAGCTCTATATTCCATCCTGCGACACGATCTGTGGCGTTAGGGTTGCGCAGGATTTGTTCCAGGGGAAAGGAGGTGACCACCGTGATGGGGTGCCCCTAGAAGTAGTGTCGCAGTTTTCTTGAGGCGATGAGGAGCGCGACGAGGAGCTTTTGCTGCATGGTGTACTGCTCGCGAGCATCACGCAGTACTGTGCTGACGAAGTATACTAGATGCTCGACAAGGGTTGTCAGTTTAGTCTTGGCACACTCTGCCTGAGGAGGATCTGCAGGGCTCTAAAGGGCGCTGGCCTGTGGAGAGCCCTCGAGAGGGTCGGCCTGTTGAGCCTCTTCAGGCTTCCTGGCGAGATTTTCCTGTATCAGTGGACTTGGGGCAGGCTTCGCTTGTGGCTTTGGGCCTGGCGGTGGGTTTGTGGCGCCTGTTCCATTGCCAAGCTCCTCGTCAGGCGGTTTTGGCTTTGGAGTGGTTGCACTCTTCTCGTGGAGGACTGTCTCTTCCCTCTCTACCACAAGGACGGCACTAGCGGTCTGTGGAGTGGCTGATAGATACAGCTTCAGGTGCTCGCCTGTCTTTGGGGCGACCATGACTGGTGGGCCGGCCAGGTTCCTCTTGAAATGCTCAAATGCTTTTTCCGCTTCAGGAGTCGAACGGCAGAGCCCTCTCGCCAAACTTGGAGATGAATCTACCCAAGCTGGCCATGCAGCCTGGTAGGCGTTGCATATCCTTGAGCCGGCGTGGAGGTTGCATTTCCTCTGTTGCCTTGATCTTGTCAGGGTTTGCCTCTATGCCTCGGTGGGATACGAGGAAACCTAGCAATTTGCCTGAAGGCACTCCGAAGACGCACTTGGCGGGGTTGAGCTTGATGTTCACCTTGCGCAGGCTGGCGAAAGTCTCTTCAAGGTCCCTAAGGAGAGTGTTTCCCACTCGAGATTTGACGACAATGTCATCGACATAAGCCTCGGCATTTCTACCCATTTGCTCGCCAAGTGCTATCCTCATTAGCCTCTGGAAGGTGCAGCGTTCTTCAGG
Organism: Poa annua; assembly: GCA_026929855.1. Taxonomy (NCBI): domain Eukaryota; kingdom Viridiplantae; phylum Streptophyta; class Magnoliopsida; order Poales; family Poaceae; genus Poa; species Poa annua. The sequence goes on from CM049426.1 coordinate 182,325,045, forward strand.
CCGAAAGGCATGCAGACATAGGAATAGACACCACAAGGGGTGAGGAAAGCCGTTTTGTCCTCGTCTTCCTTAGCCATTTTTACCTGGTGATAACCAGAGAAGGCGTCGAGAAAGCAGAGGAGGTCGTAGCCTGCCATGGAGTCCACAATCTGGTCGATTCTTGGCATGGGATAAGGGTCTTTTGGGCAAGCCTTGTTCACATCAGTGTAGTCGATGCAGAGGCGGCCTCCTCCGACAGGTTTTCGGACGACCACGCCGTTGGAGAGCCAAGTGGGCTGTGCGACTTCGCGGATGACCTTTGCCGCTTTTAGCTTCTCGACCTCTTTGACGATGAATGCTTGCTTCTCGGGGGCTTGTTTTCTTGCTTTTTTCTTGACGGGGCGTGCGTTTGGACACACGGCTAAGTGATGCTCGATCACCTCCCTCCGTACGCCGGACATATCTGACGGAGTCCATGCGAACATGTCAGAGTTTGCCCAGAGGAAGGCGACGAGCACGCTTTCCTATTGGGGAGGCAACGCAGCGCAAATGGTGACGCTAGCCCCCGAGCTGCTGGAGCTTAGAGAGACTTTCTTTATAGCGGCTGGCTCCTGGGAGAACAACTGCTTCTTCTTCTTGGGTCCCTCGAGAGACTCCTTGTCCTCATCTGCAGGGAACTCCATGGCGGCTGCCTTGTAGGCCGTCTCGACAGCGTGCGTGGCATCCAGTACATGTCCACGGATGGTGATTGTGGCAGCACTGCCAGGGATCTTGACCATGTTGTAGGGATGATGCGTGACGGCCATGAATTTCGCGAGGGCGGGGAAGCCGAGGATGGCGTTGTACGGCAGGCCGATGTGCGCAACATCAAAGTCAATGTGCTCGGTGCGGTAGTTTTCCTCGCTGCCGAAGGTGATGGCAAGCCTGACCTGCCCAGAGGCTCAATCGAGCCGCGGGTGACTCCCGTGAAGGGCCTAGAGGGCATGAGCCGCTCGTAGGGCACTTGAAGCGCTTCGAACGTCACAATGGAGATGACATTCAGGCCTGCTCCACCATCAATGAGTGTCTTGGAGACAGAGATGTTGTCGATGGTGGGGCTGCAGACCAGCGGGAGGGTTCCAACAATCTTGATGGACTTGGGGTGGTCCTGAGCGTCGAAGTCGATGGTGAACTGCGACCACTTGAGGGGCATGTTGGTCTCGAGGCCGGGGAGGGCGGCATTGAGCGCGCGAGCGAATTGCTTGAACTGATTGTTCGATTTTGGCGCCTGTGCCCCACCGAGGATGCAGGCAATGGCGCTTCTTGGACCTTGATAGCCTCCATCTTCCGCGTCAGGGAGGTTGCCGTTCCTCTCCCCAGCGTTGGCCTGATTGCAAGATGGTTTCTGGTAGCCGCTCTTGCGCCCACTTCCGCGGTAGCCACGGCCTCGACCGCGGGTGCCACTGCCTTCCGCTTGTTCGCGCTCCTTGCTCAACCTCTTGAGGTCGAAGCAAGTCTCGGTAGAGTGACCGTGCCTGTTGTGGTAGATGCAGAATGGGCGGTGGTCGTCTTTTCTCTCCCCAGGCTCGGGAGAGTCCCTGCGGGTTCCCTTCGCGTCAGGCTCTGCCGCGAGGACCGCGGTGGCCTTGCACTTGGGCTCCTCCTTCTTCTTCTGGCTCCTGGACCCCTCAGTGTGCTCGTCCCCTCTCGAGGACACCTTGACGAAGAGGAGTCCCTCTTCAGCCTTGGCGCACTTGTCCGCCAGGTCGAACAGCTTCACCACAGAGGTGAGCTTGTCGTGGATACCCAGCTTCTCGAGCATCCCGCTGTTGGTGACGCCCTCGCGGAAGACGGCGATGACTTGAGTGTCAGGGATGTTCGGGATCTTGTTGCGCACTTGGCTGAAGCGCTGGATGTACTTGTGGAGGGTCTCATCCTTCTTCTGCACCACAGCACGTAGGTCGTTGTGGGTGAGCGCGTGCTCGTACGTCCCCTTGAAGTTGGAAACGAACTGCTTGCAGAGCTCCTCCCAATAGTTCACAGAGTCCTCAGGGAGGTTCAGGAGCCACGACAGCGCAGAGTCGCGAAGCGCGTGGGAGAACCAGTTGGCCATGACCTTGTCGTCTCCGCTTGCCGCTTGGATGGAGGTGGTGTAGAGCTGCAGGAACTCGATGGGGTTGTTGGAACCGTCGTAGCCCTTGGGGAGAGCCGTCTTGAACTTCGGAGGCCACACCACGCGGCGCAGGGAGCGGGTGAACGCCATGCACCCTGTGGCGTACGTGGCGACCCTGTAACGCCCAAAATTTTGGAAGCAGACAACAACTTAATTATAAAGATCCAAAATTCTGAGGCAACAAAAACTTTTTGAAATGTCTTGTCAATGGATGTGTTTATCCACTGATTACTCTTTTGGTCATGTTGTGCTTTGTGTTTGTGGTTATAACCTCTCTAGCTATCAACCCTAAAACTCAACCTAGTTATAATATGACATCTGATATCAATGTTATGGCAAGTAAAATCATTCCTATATCTCCTTCTACCTGATTTCAGAAACAAACTACATTTCCTATGATTTTATCAACCACCCAAAATATATATCATTTGAGATACATACAGTATTCCTAAAAACTACATGTTGCAAAACTATATAGGACCATATAATAAGTCATAAATTATATTGGTTTTTAACATGTTGCAAGCATTATCGAATCTCTTTTCCAAAACACCATATTAATTAGCCTCTAGAAATCAATGCTCAACATGTTGGAGTAATTCTATTTATACCAAGAACCATTTCTGGATCATTATGATCACCACCTCACCTTATACTGGTTTAATTCTTTTCCTACCAAAAATACCCTGTTTTGATTCTGTTAATCACCTCCTCACCAATATTTTTGATTTATATTAAAAGAATGGTTAGTGATCCAATTGTGTGGGTGTTTATCTATTTGTATGTACGGTTGCCCTATATGTTATGAACTTAAATTGTTTCCCCTAAGTTTGTTATTTTATGAGAGTTCATGTGGTGTTTTATGAGTTCACATTTATAATATGGTTTAAATGGGGATATAAGTGTTTGATTTGTTTGTCTTGCATGAATGGAATGTTTTCCCTTTCGTAAGGTTGTTTGGTGTTGATATTTCCTAAATTTCTATTTCAAAATGGTAGAAAATCTATCTTCACTCATGTTAATTTATAGCATTTCAAGAGCAAGCCAATTAGTGTTTATTCATTAAAATTTGGAAATGCATCTCACCTAACTTTATCCTCATCACCTCTACTTCCCACTTTTATCATTCTTGATTACATTCAAAAATGCTTGATCACTTATTCTTGCTTGAGTTGAGTGCATAATCTTAAGGTGACCATATCCAGTTTTTAACATAGCAATTTGCCATTTTTGTTTATAGTTGTTATTGAACCCCTTTGACCTAAACTTCTAAACCAAAGGCTAAACTTTTATGCCCACTAATCAACCCACTTTGTATCCTAATTTTCTGGTCAAAGGAATAACTTAATCATCCAAGTTTTGAGACTAAGTTCAATTAGCCTAAAATTATTCAAAACCCTAACCTCCACTCATCTCTCCCCTTAATCTGATCTTGGACGTGTATTGGACCCTCCCACACCCTCTTGAGATTTTTCCCTCGCCCTGGCTAACCCTAGAACCTCCCCTCTCTCTGTTTATTTCTGGCCTGGGCATTCTGTCAAACACCTGGCAGACAGAGAACACCCCTCCCTTATTCCACCCCTCCAACGACTCCAGGACATGGGCTACTGTCCAAAGGGGTGTTGCAGGGGGAGGCATCATTGTGCACCGCCTCCCCGAGCCAATCTCTGGCTAATGCCCTCTCTCCCTCTTCCCATGCCCGAAAACACCCCAACCGTCCACCCTCTCCTTTTTGGCATCCGAGGCCACCCCAGCCCCTATCTCCTTGCCCATTCCCTTCCTCTCACTCCACTACCTCACCTCTGGCGAGACCGTGCGAGCTCTCCCTCTCGGAATCGCGCAGGAAAATGTCGCTCGGGTCCAGAGAATCTGAGCATGCTCTCCGTCAATGCCTTCCCTCTCATCTCTCTCCCTCTACACCACCTCGTTCCCCTCCTCTCGGGCTACCAGTTTGACATCCTCATGCGTATTCAGGATCCCTGGAACCGCCGTGACTTCACCATGGCCGAGTCGAGCTTCCTCGCCGTTCCCTTCAACCAGAAGCTCTCCGGCGAGATCTGCGCCCACCCGCGGCCATACCCGACCTCCCGCATCCATTTGGGCCCCTCCCCTTCCTCATTCACGACCCTAGGTGAGCGCATCGTCCGTGCCCTCTCCTTCTCTCGCCTGGTTCGCTTCCGCACCATCGCGAGGAAGAAGACGAGCCGGGGGCCGTCGATTTCCTGATCAATGGTCGTGTTTGAACCCCTCCGGATCTAATCCCTACCGTCCGTTCGCGATCTGGCGGTGACGTACCGCCTGAGATGCGCGCGCTGCGCTCTGGGCAGGCCTGCCTCTAGTGGCCCATCTCCGGCAGATCCGGCCCGCCTCTTGTTTGTTTTTCCCTAATCCATTTTCATGTTATTCATGCAGTGTAGCTTTTATTCATTTCTGGTGGATCTGTTCATGATAAATTTTCAAAATAAATTTCATTGAATTGCTATGTGTTCTCAAAAATATGTTTGTATGTGTTTTCTACACCATGTGGAATTTTCACCATTTACTTAATAACTTGAGTTTTATAGATCCAAAATTAGCAAACTTTAGTTCTATGGAAAGAATAGGAGAATACCTACCTAGATCTATAAATCTTGCATGCAGGAGATGTCTATACATAAAGTTCTATCATGTTTAAGATTGACACCAGTACCACTTTGGGGATTTTTAGTTCATTATTAAAAATACTTTTTGGAGTACATCCAATTGCATGTGGTAGATATTAGTATTAGCTATCATATAATAGCTTGGTAGAATTTTACCTCTTATATTTTGCTCTTGGTAGATTAGTTTCTAAAACAGTAGGTTATTACACTTAAAAATGGGTATTCTTATTTTCTGTTATTTGCATGTATCTAGTTTTACTTGTTTGTGCTTTATATGTTTATTCAAATGGTGTAGGAGTATTTTTGTGTGGTACTTATGCATTTTGTTTATCATGCAAAGTTGGATCTGTCTAAAAGTAAATCATATATTGTGCTACACACTATTAATGGTAAAATGTGTGTGTTCCACTAAAACTGAAATATATGGAGCTATGAGTGTCCAAATTAAATGAATCCAATTTTTACAGAAAGATAAAACCAGTACCTATCCATAGAAATTTGTGTTGCATCTAAGAGATACTTAAAACTGAAACTACTATCCTTTCGGTTTTGAGACCAGTAGCATTTGCATGATTTTTAGCCACTACCTTGTAATAGCTTATTATGCAAATCCATTTTTCACCACTTCATATGGTTTCTAGGTGTACTGTGGTAGAAGGATTCTAATTTTTGAACATTATATTAGGATTTATGATTTATCTCCCAAAACAGCAACATTTGGCTAATAGAAATATTAGTTTTTATTCATTTGTTCTTAGCAAATGTGAATTGTAAAAATATTGCTAATCAACTCTTGAAGATCAGGACCTTAACTCAACCATAATAATTTGGTTGAAACACTTTTATAATATGTGGTGCATTGTTTACATATGTTTAGCATTATTCACTTTGTACCCTAATAATAACATCAATTGTGTTTTTATGCTTTGCTTGTGGGTATGTTGGTATGTTATGTTAAATCTCTTTAAAAAATCATCTTATTTATCTAATAAGTTTGATGAGATAAATTCCTGTTTTACCTCAATTGTTATGTGTTGGTGTGCTTAGTTACTCTTAAGTACTGAAAGTTAGGTTATCCTTTAATCACCTTAATGAATTTCCTAAAATTATTGTTAGCACATTCACTTTTGAGTTTTCACATAGTTCATCTTGTTTCTTGGGAGTTGCACTAACTTTACCTGGGTATTATGCATGTGGACGTAATTGGTGTTAAATGCTATACAGTAATTGTTTGTGCTTTGTAATGATTGTTGTATAGTCTGTTCACTTCAAGAATTGATGTCAACACTTGTTTACTGTGTGATTGTTTGGTTTAATTGTTGAAGTGGTATTAATTATAATGTCTTATTAAATAGTCTAAATGCACCATTTTAGCTCTTAGTCATAAACTTGTTGAACAATGGTGTTACCATTGTTTGTCGCTTAGTTACTTGTTAGTAGGTGTTTCTTTAGCTAGTAACATGTTTGCATGTGAGTAGGCTTAATGCTAGTGTTAATATCAATACTTGCTTGTATGTTAAGATACTTTTGTCTGAAGTATTTCCTAAACAATTAATATACTTTTGTCTGAAGTATTTCTTGAACTATTAAGATACTTTTGTCTGAAGTATTTCCTGAACTGCTAAGATGCTTTTGTCTGAAGTATTTCCTGAAATTAATATAACAGCTCTTGTTAAATGATCTAATCACCCTAAGAGACGAATTGCTTTAGTGTTCTGTTAACACTACCTTTTTAGCAAATAAGGTTGATGTGTATATCTTCTTAATTGTATATGATGTTTGTCTTAGCTCTATGGACTATGTTGTTTGTTTTTGTTTAGCTAAAGGAGTTGTTTGCTCTCGATTGTTAGCTTACTGTCTTGTGCACTTCTTGCTGTTTAGTATGTCCTTGTAGCTTTGTCTTGTATTCTAAGTGTGGTTCATTTTCCTGTTTACGACGTTAGATACGATTGGGAAGGAACGGGAAGTGAGAAATGAACTTGAGGAACATCAAGATCAAGACCAAGGACTTGTTGCTGAGCCAGGCAAGCCCACCTCACCACCCTTATGCAATCCTACTATTTACAAAGCATGTTTTGTTTTAAAATAAAATAATGCATGTTTTATTTCTTTTGTGGTACCTTGCCACCCAAAAACTATTTTTACAAAATATTGTTTGGCCAAAGCTATCTACTAGAAATATTCTAGGTGTTACCAAAAATAAGTTTTTTACTTGATGAGCCTTGTTGTTGAAGGCTCCATCAAGAAGATTAAGTTTTCTGGTAGACTTCTTTCATCTACTTATCTCAAAACTATAGGATGGGAACCTATTTGATAAAATTGTTTTACGGAGGAAAACCCGAGTTGCTGGGAGCAATCGGCGAGCAAGTGTTTTCTTAAAACCCGAGTTACTGGGAGCAATCGGAGGTGTTTGCGAAAACCCGAGATGCTGGGAGTAGTCGGAGGAGACAGTGTTTTGAAAAACAAAGTGTGACCCTAGCTGCCGCTTGAACAATTAACCCGTGCAACCAAACTACCTGACATGGGTAGGGCTTAGTCGGAAGCTTGTTTGTTTTAGTGTTGGGGTTCTCATACTTTCTATGAGGGCTGGGCCCTCGATGCCGGGTTGTCGTCCGGAAGAGACAATACACTGCTGTGGATCAGCAGCCGGACGATTACGGCAGGTCTCCTGACGTGGCGGTGTGGCGTCCCGAGAAAAGACCAAGAGGTCTAGTGGAGCACACGGTGCCGAGGAGAACAAACCTACCGGGAGGCCCCGACACTAGGGTGGTCATAGCGGAAAGCTTTGATCGTGTTATCCGGATCCCCCGCATGCTGTCGTATGACGGGCCGTGGCAGACACGGCGGAATGACCGATAGGTGTCGTAAAGTGTGCAACCTCTGCAGAGTGTAAATCTATTCGAATAGCCGCGTCCGCGATCAAGGACGGTTGGAAAAGTCCCACTAGGCATGCTGGTTATTTTATGATTTCAAAAGAGAAAGGTTTTCGAAGTAAAACAAGGAGGTGGCAAAGTGGTACCTGGGAGGTACGGAATTTGGGTAAGGATGGTTGATCTCGGGGAGACAACCAGTCCGATCTCAAGTCAGGAAAAAGGGTTACCCCTATCATAGTGTTTTGACAAAGTTTTACAAAAGAAAGTTTTGAACTTGGATATGTCTTTGCTATATCTAAGAGAAGAGAATTATATCTCTAAATGTTTTTCTTCAACAAAGATATAGAGATGTCGTATTCTCTATGTCTAAAATCATGGTATTCGAAAACTAAGCCCTATAGTCGTATATAGCAGCTATCCCAGTTTTCGAAAAGTGTTTTCTTGCATTATCATGAAAACTTAAGCCTTAGAGGTGGTCTTGCGAGTACGTAAATGTACTCATATGGCTATGTCCCTGGATATTCAAACGTCCAGATTTTCAATGAGGAGTGATACGACAAGAAGGAGGAGTACGCCGACGACTACGCCAACTGAGTGTCCCGCTCAACTGCTCTGTGGAATGCGTCAAGACGTGACGAGGGCCGACGCTAGTCGAAATCTTCCGCTGTACCTTAGTTCATTTTCGTCATGTGCGACGATGTTTGCATACTTGGTCATGTGACCAGTATTTATGTAAGTCTTATTCTATTCGAGTTGTATGATGTAACTTTGTATACCATGTTGGTTATGTGATCGCGATGCACTGATCATTGGGATCGTGATCTGTTTACATAACGTGGGCAACTCTGACGGGCAGTCAGAGAGGTCCTCACACACCCCGTGCCGCAGCGCGCTGCGGTTCTGCTGGCCCGCCTGGCCGATTTCTTCCACGAGCCGGTTTTGGCGGTTGCGCTGGAGCTCCATTCCCACGCGCGCGTCTGGCGCGGTGCGCTGCATGATCAGGCAGTCGTGAGGCGAGAACGCGTGCGAGGCAGCCCTCTGCGTCGCAGTCGATGCATGCTCTGGCGGGGGTGGAGGCACATCTGGCGCGGTCGTGCCCGCGAGGGAGGGTGCACGATGGACTGCGATGGAGCGGGGCGCATCGTGGCAATGCCGAAGAGGTGGTTGAGGCGCTCCAGCCACTGCTCGTGGGCCTCAGCGGTAGGCTGATAGCGGAGAAGTTCTTGCGCCATGAGCAGTGCGGTGTGCAGAGCGGGGTCCGTCCTGCCTGGACCGGAGCCGGTCGGACGCCGCGTCGGGTGCGACAACTGCGCGTCCTCCTGGTGCTCGGAGTTGTGCTCGGGCTCTTCCGCATGAGGGCCTGAGTTGACGCGCTCTTCACGGCGTGGTCGCCCCCGTCGTGTGTGTGTGGCCGTGGCACCGTACGTGACGCGTGCTCCTTTAGGTGTGCGCCGGTTGGCGCGGAGGCGGCTCGAAGGTCGTTGACGCGCCTCAATCCCCTACCTAGCGCGCCAAATGTCGGGTTCTGACTCCCACGAAACAGGGGTGGTTACTCCCTGAAGAAAAGTTCGTGAAGGGGATTGAACACGGAGGTCAAGACCCTTGAGAGGCACGACGATGGTGCTCGCCGGGCCTAGAGAGGAACACCCATGACAGAGATGGACACCAGTCCGTACCCAGGTTCACGGCCCTCAGGAGGAGGTAAAGCCGCTACTCCTGCTTGTCTGTATTGCGCTCTGGAGGATTACAGTATAACTGAGCTAGATGAAGACCCCCTTGAGGTGATTCGTGCCTGGGGAGGGAAGTAATGGTCTTCTTCGCCCTCCAGCCAAAGGCTAATCTACTTGGCTCAGCTAGGGTTTACAAGTGTTCTGCAAGCAAAGTGCCGACCTTCTCTATGGTGGAGGTCTTGCTCCTTTTATAGGCGTCTTCCTTGCGCTTGGCGGGGGGGGGGGGGGGGGGGGGGGCTCCCACACGGCAGCGGCGTGGAAGAGTTGGAGTCCACCGCTGCGGGATCGTTCCTGGACGCGGTCCATCGTCGATAAATTTGGGCGCGGTGGCCGATGGGTTGCAGACCGCGCAGAACAGCTCGGAGAGGTTGCAGTCTCTGCGGTGGAGCCCACGATGACGATATTCTTGGAGTGTTGCGCCGTCCAGCTGCTTTATCACCATAGAGGAAAGTACTGGTTGTCCTGTAGCAGGCGGCGCAACTTTATTGACTCCTTTATCACCAAAACAACAAAGGAAGCGCCTGCGTCACTCTGCGGATACGGCAGAGGCCATGTGCGCCCTGTCGTACTTCCTTGGCCGCGAAGCTTCCCCGCAGGCCCGAGGGGGACCTGTGGAGGGATTTCTGTTGACTTCCCGACAGGCGCATATCGCTTCGGGAGGGTCTCTTGAAGCGCAGGTCCTCTTCAGGCCTTCGCTTCCTCTTCAGGCCCTCAAGAGGATTTACCTCTAGAGGGTCTCTTCAAGCGGTGGCTTGGTCCTTAGTCGTTTCGTCTGATCAGCCCGCGAGCGAGGCCTGGGGAAAGTGGGCTCTTCATATCCCAGTCTCCACTGGCCCGACACTCCCGGGTGGACGCGCCGCCCCTCCTCTCCCTCCCCGGTGGCCTCCCCGCCCCTTCTCTCGCCAACGCGATGTCCTGCCTCTTCCCGCCGCCCCGAGGTACCTCTCCCTCTCATCCCTTGTCTCCTGCCTCCTTCTTCTTCTCATTCCTCCCTTCTCTCCTGCCTTCTTCCTCCTCCTTCTCTTCCAATTTCTGCACAACAGGTGTTCGATGAAATGTCACTACTACTGTTAGGTTCTTTAGGTTAGTTTAGATTAGGATTTGATCATGTTAGTGTAGATATTGGTATATATAGACTTTAGGTTGGTTTAGGAATATTTTTTCGATTTTGAAGAATTGCAAAAAAATGCTAAGCGTAGTTGTCATGGTTCTACAATAGCTTTGAAAAGCACCTTCAATTAAGTGTTAGGAATTTTAAAATAAATTGTTCTGGTCTTTAATATGAGGTACTAACTTAGTACAATAGATCTGTGGAAGAAAAATGTCAATAGAAAAAACATTTGATAATTTGGTAATGCTCCAAAGTTGGAACTTTTTAACAAATTTGAAGATAGATTTTTGTCCCTGTTTTTGGATTTTTATTAGTTTTACTTACATGTTTGTGAGTTGTGGATTTTTAAATGTCCATTTATATTTGTGTTCGAATATTGTGTCTGAATACTTGTGATGTGTATGAGATGCCGGAGATTGGGCTTGTGTAGCCTTTTGCATGTTATGAAATGTTTGGACGTACAAATGAGACCCTTGAGTTCGCCGGAATGTTGATTAACTTCCGTTCCGGCAATTCGGGTACTCGATATGTCCTATTTTTAGCAACGGTCATGCCCATTTTTTTTGTGAAATTTGAGCATGACTTGTGTTAGAAATAGGATATATTTGAGTATTAGCTAGCTATGTTCTTTCTATTATATATGTACTAACTATGTTCTTTGTACTCATTAGAAACATGATTCACAACTTGGAGGCCGAGGGTTATTGGATGAGAAATGATGACCCGATGGACGAGGATGGGATGCCTATATGAAAATGCTTGGGGGTGGCGACACAGATGATGCGATAAAGGAAGCCCATCATGATGCCAGTACTCCTAGTGGTGTCGGCCATGATGACACATCACGTAACGAGACCACCGGCAACGAGACCACTACTAGTGGGTTGGCGATGGCACGTCTGTTAGTGAAGCGAAGCGTGCATGAAAGGATAGGCGTCCCAACATGATCAAAACCATCCGCGAAGTTATCGATGAGGTGAACCCCAAAAGTGGTGCGCCTATAGCGCCTGCAAATGTCGTCAAAGGGTACGGCAACAACATGGGATGCATTGTTTGTACCTTCAGCAACCTCAATACCGAAGGCCTTCGAGAGAAAGGCAATTCTGCTGCGGCCGTGCTACTCATCGAGAAGCTCCACGCACGCTACAAGTTCCCAACCGAGTACGAAAGCCTGCATCCCCGGAAGAACATTGTAAAAGCATTCGCTCTCGGAAGGTTCACCAAAGCCTTCTCCACTTTGAGATCGAGTGTGCGGGATAAGATTGTTGAAGGTACCAGTTTCGAGGAGATACATAAGAAGTGGCCGTCAATTTCTTGTAACATCCCAACATTTTATAATGTTCAAAAATCACTAAAATTTAAAACTTTTGTTTTTATTAAAATAAAATATTAAAATGCATAAGAAAACCAACTATAAAAGACTTCAAGCATATCGAAAAAGTTTAATATTTCAAATATCCCAAATAAACATTATTTTCAAAAGTTGTTTCAAGTTAAACATTTTATTATCCATTGTAATTCTTAAAACCTCAATATCTACTTTGACAAATGTTTTACAAACTTTCAAACCATTTTCATGTAATAAAAAGTTCCTTATAAGTATTTGATTTCAACCACTTAGCAATAACAATTCATAAATTAAAATAATAATTACAAATGTTAATTTCAAACTATTAAAAACATTGTCTATTTGCCAAAAGATTATTATTCATTTACCTGAGTTCAAAACAATGGAGATTACAAGTCTATAGTTTATAACTTTAAAAATTCATATATTTTATAATTAATGGATTATCCAAATAAATATTTCATTAGCTTAAAGGATTTTCATTTATTTTCAAACATAAAATGACTTTCATGAATATATTTTCTATATAAGAAATGAATTAAATCTAAAATCTTTTCCAAAGTTGTTCTAAGGTTTTCAAATGAATTATTTTAATATAAATATAATGGTGCACAAATTATCTTCAATTAAAAAAATGAATACATTATATTTCCCTTTTCATTTTCATATAGTTGTGTTATACTATTTAGTATTATACTAAAGCCTAAAATGAATTTAGTATTTGAAAATGAGTTTTAAACAACTTAATATCAACCATGTTAGAATGTGGTAATTTCATAAATTTAATTTAACCCCAAATAAATTTATTAAATTAATATTCTCAAAATTGACCTAAATTGGCAATTTTGCATTTTAGGAATATCTCAAAATATTAATTTTCAAAAAAAATTAAAACATGCCCACAACTGGTTTAACACAAAGATAATGCTTTTACAAATTTTTAGAAATTTGTTTGAATGGATTTGGAGTCTTAAATCAAAAGATATGAATTAAAAAGAAAAACAGAAAAAGAAAAATTGTTGACGTCACTGCTGACATCATCGCCGTCTTCCTCTGTCTAGAAATCGCGCCCCGATTTCCTCCTCTGATTCCCTTCCAATTTCCGGCGAAATCACCGCGACCCGTTCCTCCCCTCCAGCCCTATTTAATCCCCTGATCCTCCTCTCTCTTTCCTCTCTTCTCCCACTCGGTTTCATGCCCCAGGCCGCTCAAAAAGCTCGCCGGAGCTCCGCCGGTCCGCCGCCGTATTTCACCATTTCCGGCAAGGTGAGACCTCCTGCAAGCGCGTGGCCACCTCCTCTGCCCCCGCCATGGACACGCGCATCTCCTTGACCCCTCCCTCGTTGTCCTCTTGCAGTGGTTGGAGCGGAGCCGAGCACGAAGCTCGTCGGCGTGGAAGCAGCCACGGCCGCACGCCCCCTGCCATCTTCCTGGACGCGCACGACGCCGCGAGCGCGCCAATCGCCTCCTCCGTCGCGTCCCGTACCTCCTCAACACCTCGCCACGTCAAGCGAACAACGGGAACATCGACCCCGTCCTCGACCGCCGCTACCACCGCTGTCTCCTTCTCTCCGGCGAGCTTCTCCGACAGGTATGGTCAACGCCCTCTCCTGGCCGTTCGATCCGAAATCCACGGCCACCATTAGAACTTTAACGCGAAGGGGTACGATTTGATCTGGACCGCCAGATCCAGATCTGACGGCCCAGATCTATCCACTTATCTACGTCAGCACTGACTCAGCGTGCTTAGTCAGCAGCCACGTCAGATCCAGTCAGCGCCCAGTCAACAGATCTGGCACTTTTGCAGAAAAGCCCCTGTATATTCAAACCTTCATAACTTTTTAACCACTACTCCAAGATTGACAAATTTTATATTTTTTGAAAGCTCTTGACATGTAGAATATTTTAGATCTGTTGGAATTAAAATTTGAGTTAGTTTAAAATTTTCAAATTTCGAATGGTGAATTTGAGTATTTTTGTCATAACTTTAAATCTGTAAATTAAAAAATTGGAAATGAAATTGTTTTAGAGACTTTGTAATATTTGTAAAATGATGACTCTGTTTTAAAATATTTTTGAGTCGTATTTGAATGATTGGATAGTTATATATTTAATTTGAATAGTTTGACTATTTTTGACATAACTATTAATAGAAATATTAATTTTGATTAAATCAAATTGCTATAAATGTAATTAAACGCCCCCTGTCTATTAACACTATTTATAAAATTTTGTAATAAAAATTTAATCATAGAAAACTTTAATCTTATAATTATTCCTTGTGATTTTGATTAAATTAATTAATTAAATTAATCTTAAATTAATCCAAAAATAGAAATTAATTAAATTGCAAATATATATTCATGCATATTTATAAAGAAATCACAAAAGTTATTTTGATGCTTTCTTGTGATTAAAAATTGCATTTCATGCATTACAAATTTTATTATATAATTATATCCCTCATAGGAAAAACCTCTTCATTATTTTTCTCTAAGTTAGAAGTATTTTGAACTTAGCATTTTGGTAAAGTGCTACACTTAGACTCTTAGTAATTTTCAACATGGAGCTAGAAGACCAATGAAGGACTTAGCCAAATAAAGACTTCAGAAGTATCTTCAAGGAGCAGAAGCACTTAGAAGAAAATCAAGAAGAAATTCATGAAGACCACCCAGCAATATTTTTAAGTCTTGCTCCCTCTCTCTTTCATTTCACCTTTCTTCTCTTAGACCTCTTGAAGACTAAGTTAAATCCAAGACCAGCCTAGGTGATACAAAAATTATCAAGTCTGAAGATTATTCAAGACTACCAAGAATTCAGTCAAGACATCATCTAGTAGGAAGTTACAAGTCTGGAGATGAATCCTGGAAGACCAACTACATCTTTCTTTCCATCTTTTCGCTCTTTCCTAATCTTGTCTTTCAATTTAGACATAAACAATTTTCTATCATGGCGTTATCATCTTTAAAGTCATTTTGACACTCATTTTCGCTTTGCATTAACTTAAAATATTTTCTTAGCATGACATACATCTCTAGTCCTTAGGAATATTTTGCACCTCATGCATAAACATATTTTCCTTAGAAGTTTTATGAAACCTGTTTGTTCACTATATATGTACAAGCATGTTTGATGATTGTTGTTTGTTGATTGTTGTATTGTTGTTTGCTTATATTGTTTAGATTGAACGGAGAGCAAACGTTCGTTGTTGAAAAGAGTTTGTGAACAACAACAACATTCAAAGGCAACTTGCACACCTCATAAACTTCCTATTATTTTCTATATGCATTACTTAGTTTATTTTTATATGCATGTGTAGGATAGTATTGCTATGCTAAACCTGTGTAGAATTCCCTTACTACTGTGTCTAGGTTCCTATATCAAACTTAGCAGAAATATTGATGCTATGCAATTGATGAAAAGTTTTACAAAATATTAAGTGACTACTCAGGGTTGTGCTCATGGTTGTCGTCGCCTAGGATGAATGTCTATTCTACTTAGGGCCGTGAGCATGGTGATTTTCACCTGAGAGTACATCCACTAAGTTAATGAAACACCTGGGTGGTAAGTGGTTGTATGGTTTATGTTGAGTGGCTACTCAGGTCCATGTCTATGGTTCCTGGAGTATGTACACTTGTGAATGGCCACCCAGGAACAGAGGAATCTGAAGAACTCCGAGTGACGATTGCTTCCAGTGCAGCCATTGCCATATGAGCTCTGGCTTGATCAATTATGTTGCGTGGACTCTCTCCGGCTTGACAAGCAGATGTAGGGGGTGTTAGGTGGAACGGGTCAAGACAAAGTGGGAGGGAAAATGCTTCTGAAAGATCTCGTCTCATTCTTCTCCTTTTCCTTATCACTATAAGTGTTTAAAGGATAGTTTGGGTTGAATGGGTACAATGGTGAACGTGCACAACCTCTGCAGAGTGTAGAACTAAGTACTTAGCCGTGTTCCCCGGTACGGACAATTTGAGCAGCTGATCACGAACGTCAACGGAGGATTCCACCATTCCAACTTCAGAAATAAAACTTGATGGGTGAACAAGGGAAGATGAGATTATGGTTTTCATGCCATACTTGTCTTGGTTTGAAGGTAGTGTTCTCAAAAGAGTAGGACAAATTGGCTTTATGCAAAATAGCCTTGAACTCCACCAGCTAAATATGCATATAGGCTATAGAGTTATTCCATTAAGTGTTCACCATAGTGTCACTTGACAGACTCCATTATTAATGGAATCTGACCCACGTTGTTGCAATATTTTCTTATTGCAGATTGATCAGATGACGAGTGAGGTTTCGTTTAAAGTTTCGAGTCTACAACCAACATGTTTTCTCCTGTGGCAACATGAAGTTGTTGGAGACCCACTGCTATTGTATTTCCGCTGTCTACTATTTCAAAGCTAGCTTTATGCTATGCAACTCGTATTGAATATTTTGTAAGTCTGGATCATCGATGTAATAAAATTGATACTTTGTTGTGATATTACATCGTAAACTGTGTGTGCAAAAGAATCGATCCAGGGATTTGCACTATACACAGATATCTGCCTTATTTATAGTGCATGTACGCTACAGATGGTATCAGAGCACTGTGTTGCCTGTAGGTTCGAAACCCTAGGTTTGGATAGAAAAAGGATTTGGCCATAGGATTGAAAATCTATTTCATTCAGTTTGCTGAAAATAAGAACTTTTCAAACATCATTCTTGTATCTATCTTAACTATTTTCTTTCTAAATTTCTTCTCTTGTTTCTTAGATGACCGCCCTCATTGAAGCACTCAAGAAAGGACCAGTTATGATGATGACCTTGGAATGTGATACAGAGTTTCCAAGATCACTTAAGGATAACATGAAGAGATTAGGTTTTGAAGGAGAAGCAGTATACAAAGGTTTTCCTTTCATGGATGAAGGTCAAGAGTATTGGTGGGTGCAAGTCCATCTCTACCGGAGCAAGGAAGCTGACAACAAGACTGAGGGTGACTGCATGTTCACGAACCCAATACTTCACACATCATTCTTTGTTTCAGCAAGAAATGCAGCATGGAGAGCCATCGAGTACCTTGCAGAAAGACTTCATTTTAGACTTCACAACACCCAGAAGTATCTTGCAGAACTCAAGGAAGTCGAGGAAGAACTTGAGGCACTCAACAAAAAGATGGATTAGACCTCCTACCCATTAGAATAATGAGATCCGATTGACGTATTGACCTATCAAATTGTGGTATAGCAGTACTGTCACTTTTGTATTTCCATGACGTTACTATGTTACGTTCGATAAACGATTAGTTCGGTTTTTCAGAAGAAGTTTGAAGTTTTGTTCCGTATGTGTTTGCTTGTGTTTGAACCATGTTGATTGATTATGTTAGAAATTGGTTGCCTTGTTCTGATTTATTGAATTCGGATTTCTCCATAGTACATATGATTCAACTCATTTATTTTCTTAAAACAAACAGATGTCTCAACCCAATATCAACAACAATGAATTGCATACAACTATGCGACTACTATTAGAGAACCAGAGTCAGCTGTGGAATTTCATCAATGACCAACTGCCTAAGATTGATCAAAACCATAGTGATTTTGAAGAGGAACTTATGACCAAACCGAAGGCATGCAAAACATGTGGAGAGATAGGACATACGTCCAAAGAATGTTCTGATGAGTGGCGCCATTGTCATACCAGACATCTAGTTAAAGGATGCCCCACAAGTCAGGTTACTTGCTTCTTGTGTGAAGGAGCAAATCATGTCCCAATACAGTCTCAACTTTATCCCTTGGTGCAACAGGTTATCCAGCAAACCAAGGAAGGAATGCAACAGTCTCTCATGAAGACCCTGGAAGAACAAGAACAAAAGGTTAAACCAAAGAAAGATCTTAGCGACATAAGTTGCTACAAGTGCAAAGACAAGGGACATTACGCTGATAAGTGTCCTGAGTGGAAGAAGGATAAATCTCTCCAAGGACCGAGTGGAAAACGTGAGTGCTAAAACTTTCTGTATCCACCACATGCCATTGTATTTTGAATACTTGTACGCTCTACATCAGAGAAATAAACAAGATTAAACAAAGTTCCTAGACTGACCACAAAAATTTCTTTTAAGGGTGGTAGCCACCCAGATAATTCAAACCCTACTGCTTAAACCCAGAGATCCCAAACCATCTTTCTTTCTATTTTCCACAATTAGAAAAATCATCCCCTACTAGTTTTCAAGGTTCCATTTCCGAAAACCTCTCGAGCTATCAGAATCATTTCAAGCAGTTGCTTTTCTTTCTAGCTTCTCCGAATCTCGGGGACGAGATTCCTTTTAAGGGTGGTAGTCTGTAACATCCCAACATTTTATAATGTTCAAAAATCACTAAAATTTAAAACTTTTGTTTTTATTAAAATAAAAATATAAAAATGCATAAGAAAACCAACTATAAAAGACTTCAAGCATATTGAAAAAGTTTAATATTTCAAATATCCCAAATAAACATTATTTTCAAAAGTTGTTTCAAGTTAAACATTTTATTATCCATTGTAATTCTTAAAACCTCAATATCTAATTTGAGATATGTTTTACAAACTTTCAAACCATTTTCATGTAATAAAAAGTTCCTTATAAGTATTTGATTTCAACCACTTAGCAATAACAATTCATAAATTAAAATAATAATTACAAGTGTTAAATTTTAAACTATTGAAAACATTGTCTATTTGACAAAAGATTATTATTCATTTACCTGAGTTCAAAACAATGTTTGGAGATTACAAGTCTATAGTTTATAACTTTAATAACTTCATATATTTTATAATTAATGGATTATCCAAATAAATATTTCATTAGCTTAAAGGATTTTCATTTATTTTCAAAACATAAAATGACTTTCATGAATATATTTTCTATATAAGAAATGAATTAAATCTAAAATCTTTCCAAAGTTGTTCTAAGGTTTTCAAATGAATTAGTTTAATATAAAATATAATGGTGCACAAATTATCTTCAATGAAAAAAATAAATGCATTATTTTTCCCGTTTCATTTTCATATAGTTGTGTTATACTATTTAGTATTATACTAAAGCCTAAAATGAATTCAGTTTTAAACAACTTAATATCAACCATGTTAGAATGTGGTAATTTCATAAATTTAATTTAACCCCAAATAAATTTATTAAATTAATATTCTCAAAATTGACCTAAATGAGCAATTTTGCATTTTAGGAATATTTCAAAATATTAATTTTCAAAATTATTCAAAACATGCCCACAACTGGTTTAACACAAAGATAATGCTTTTACAAATTTTTATAAATTTGTTTGAATGGATTTGGAGTCTTAAATAAAAAGATATGAATTAAAAAGAAAAACAGAAAAAGAAAAATTGATGACATCACTGCTGACGTCATCGTCGTCTTCCTCTGTCCAGAAATCGCGCCCCGATTTCCTCCTCCGATTTCCTTCCAATTTCCGACGAAATCACCGCGACCCGTTCCTCCCCACCAGCCATATTTAATCCCCTGATCCTCCTCTCTCTTTCCCCTCTTCTCCCACTCGGCTTCGTGCCCCCAGGCCGCTCAAAAAGCTCGTCGGAGCTCCGCCAGTCCGCCGCCGTATTTCACCATTTCCGGCAAGGTGAGACCTCCTGCAAGCGCGTGGTCACCTCCTCTAACCCCGCCATGGACACGCGCATCTCCTTGACCCCTCCCTCGTTGTCCTCTTGCAGTGGTTGGAGCGGAGCCGAGCACGAAGCTCGTCGTCATGGAAGCAGCCACGGCCGCACGCCCCCTGCCATCTTCCTGGACGCGCACGACGCCGCGAGCGCGCCAATCGCCTCCTCCGTCCCGTCCCGTACCTCCTCAACACCTCGCCACGTCAAGGGAACAACGAGAACCATCGACCCCGTCCTCGACCACCGCCAGCGCCACCGTCTCCTTCTCTCCAGCGAGCTTCTCCGACAGGTATGGTCAACGCCCTCTCCTGGCCGTTCGATCCGAAATCCACGGCCACGATTAGAACTTTAACGCGAAGGGGTACTATTTGATCTGGACCGCCAGATCCAGATCTGACGGCCCAGATCTATCCACTTATCCACGTCAGCGCTGACTCAGCGTGCTTAGTCAGCAGCCACGTCAGATCCAGTCAGCGCCCATTCAACAGATCTGGCACTTTTGTAGAAAAGCCCCTGCATATTCAGACCTTCATAATTTTAAACCACTTCTCCAAATTTGACAAATTTTATATTTTTGGAAAGCTCTTGACATGTAGAATATTTTAGATCTGTTGGACTTCAAATTTGAGTTAGTTTAAAATATTCAAATTTCAAATGGTGAATTTGAGTATTTTTGTCATAACTTTAAATCTTTAGATTCAAAAATTGCAAATGAAATTGTTTTAGAGACTTTGGAATATTTGTAAAATGATGCCTCTTTTTTAAAATAATTTTGAGTAGTATTTGAATGATTGGATAGTTATATATTTAATTTGAATAGTTTGACTATTTTTGACATAACTATTAATAGAAATATTAATTTTGATTAAATCAAATTGCTATAAATGTAATTAAATGCCCCTTGTCTATTAACACTATTTATAAAATTTTGTTATAAAAATTTAATCATAGAAAACTTTAATCTTATAACTATTCCTTTTATTTTATTTTCCAAAAATAGAAACTAATTAAATTGCATTTATATATTCATGCATATTTATAAAGAAATCACAAAAGTTATTTTGATGCTTTCTTGTGATTAAAAATTGTATTTCATGCATTACATATTTTATTATATAATTATATCCCTCATAGGAAAAACCTCTTCATTATTTTTCTCTAAGTTAGAAGTATTTTCAACTTAGCATTTTGGTAAAGTGCTACACTTAGACACTTAGTAATTTTCAACATGGAGCTAGAATACCAATGAAGGACTTAGCCAAAACAAGACTTCAGAAGTATCTTCAAGGAGCATAAGCACTTAGAACAAAATCAAGAAGAAATTCATGAAGACCAACCAGCAATATTTCTAAGTCTTGCTCCCTCTCTGTTTCATTTCTCCTTTCTTCTCTTAGACCTCTTGAAGACTAAGTTAAATCCAAGACCAGACTAGGTGATACAAAAATCATCAAGTCTGAAGATTATTCAAGTCTACCAAGAATTTAATCAGGACATCATCCAGAAGGAAGTTACAAGTCTGGAGATGAAGCCTGGAAGACCAACTACATCTTTGTTTCCATCTTTTCCCTCTTTCCTAATCTTGTCTTTCAATTTAGACATAAACAATTTTTGATTATGTTGTAATCATCTTTAAATTCATTTTGACACCCATTTTCGCTTTGCATTAACTTAAATATTTTCTTAGCATGACATACATCTCTAGTCCTTAGGAATATTTGTCACCTCATGCATAAACATATTTTCCTTAGAAGTTTTATGAAACCTGTTTGTTCACTATGTATGTACAAGTATGTTTGATGATTGTTGTTTGTTGATTGTTGTATTGTTGTTTGCTTATATTTTTTAGATTGAACGGAGAGCAAACGTTCGTTGTTGAAAAGATTTTGTGAACAACGACAACATTCAAAGGCAAGTGGCACACCTCATAAACTTCCTATTATTTTCTATATGCATTACTTAGTGTATTTTTATATGCGTGTGTAGGATAGTATTCCTATGCTAAAGCTGTGTAGAATTCCCTTACTCCTGTGTCTAGGTTCCTATATAAAACTTAGCAGAAATATTGATGCTATGCAATTGATGAAAAGTTTTACAAAATATTAAGTGACTACTCAGGGCTGTGCTCATGGTTGTCGTCGCCTAGGATGAATGTCTATTCTACTTAGGGCCGTGAGCATGGTGATTTTCACCCGAGAGTACATCCACTAAGTTAATGAAACACCTGGGTGGTAAGTGGTTGTATGGTTTATGTTGAGCGGCTACTCAGGTCCATGTCTATGGTTCCTGGAGTATGTACACTTGTGAATGGCCACCCAGGAACAGAGGAATCTGAAGAACTCCGAGTGACGATTGCTTCCAGTGCAGCCATTGCCATATGGGCTCTGGCTTGATCAATTATGTTTCATGGACTCTCTCCGGCTTGACAAGCAGATGTAGGGGGTGTTAGGTGGAACGGGTCGAGCCAGAGTGGGAGGGAAAATGCTTCTGAAAGATCTCGTCTCACTCTTCTCCTTTTCCTTATCACTATAAGTGTGTAAAGGATAGTTTGGGTTGAATGGGTACAACGGTGAACGTGCACAAACTCTGCAGAGTGTAAAACTAAGTACTTAGCCGTGTCCCCGGTACAAACAATTTGAGCTGCTGATCACGGACGTCAACGGAGGATTCCACCATTCCAACTTCAGAAATAAAACTTGATGGGTGAACAAGGGAAGATGAGATTATGGTTTTCATGCCCAACTTGTCTTGATTTGAAGAAAGTGTTCTCAAAAGAGTAGGAAAAAATGGCTTTATACAAAATAGGCTTGAACTCCACCAACCAAATATGCATATAGGCTATAGAGTTATTCCATTAAGTGTCCACCATAGTGTCACTTGTCAGACTCCATTTTTAATGGAATCTGACCCACGTTGTTGCAATATTTTTTTTATTGCAGATTGATCGGATGACGAGTGAGGTTTCGTTTAAAGGTTTCGAGTCTACAACCAACATGTTTTTTCCTGTGGCAACATGAAGTTTTTGGAGACCTACTGCTATTGTATTTCCGATGTGTACTATTTCAAAGCTAGCTTTATGCTATGCAACTTGTATTGAATATTTTGTAAGTCTGGATCATCGATGTAATAGAATTGATACTTTGTTGTGATATTACATCTTAAACTGTGTGTGCAAACGAATCGATTCAGTGATTTGCACTATACACAGGTATCTGCCTTATTTAAAGTGCAAGTACGCTACATTTCTAAATATCACTACAATGATTTTCTCGCCAATGAAAAGCTCAGTTCAAAGCAGGCGCTTCGGGTTTGGGGCAAGCAAATGCATGACAAGAAGATAGCTCCCCACAGTCTTGGAAGCCGCGACTATTCGGGAAAATAACCCATTTGGACAAAGGAGGACACGGAAAGGGTAGGACCAAGCCCGTATGACTTGTTCAAAGACCTGCAAGCAAAAAAATTTATGAGGGGCCACTACAAGAAAGACCCCATATCCGGTCAACTTGTCACGAACGCGAAGGTGATGGACCTTGAACATAAGCTTGCGGAGGAACAACAAGCTCATTCACAGGCTCAGTCGGAAGGCTCTTTAACCCAGGCCGTTGGCCCACGGGACAATCCTTTCCACCGGGCATATAACGCGGTAAAGCAGGTGTCGCCGACTAAAGGCCCGCACTGTGGCCATGTGGTGGGGGCCGGGATTGGCAATAGACATGCGTACTACTATCGGAGTCTAAGGAGCAGCGAAAGGAGAGGAAGAGGAGCGTGGAAGCATCTCTCGGTAAGGAGTTGGCGACCGTGAAAGAAAACATTCCGGCGCAAGTCGAGGATATTGATACGTCTCCAACGTATCTATAATTTCGTATGTTCCATGCTTATATTATACCAATTATTACATGGTTTATATGCATTTTATATGGTTTTATGCATTTCCTGGGACTAACCTATTAACAAGATGCCACAGTGACAGTTCCCTGTTTTCTGCTGTTTTTTATTTCAGAAAACCAATTAAGGAAATATTCTCGGAATTGGACGATATCTTTACCGCAACTCCTTTTTTTTCCAACACGTTCCAGAAGTCCAAAGAAGAAACGAAGACGGTGACCGAGGCGACCTCACCATGCCCAGGCGCAGCTCGCTCCCTGGCCGCGCGAGCACGTGGTGAGGGCCCCACGGCCCTCCACCTCCTTTGCCCTTTCGCCCATATAATGCCCCGACGTGAAAACCCTAAAATAATAAGGCTTTTTCCTCCATGAGTTCCAGAGCGCCGCCACCATCGAAGAGGAGATTCGGGGGACAGAAGTCTCTGTTCCGGCACCTTGCCGGGACGGGGAATTGCCCCCGGAGCCATCTCCATCGACTCCACCACCATCTCCATCGCCGTTGCTGACTCCTAAGATGAGGAGTGGGTAGTTCTCCCCCGGGGCTCCGGGATCTACGGTATCTATGTGGTATATCTCTCTCTCCCATGTGATCTTTATGTGATCATGAGCTTTGTAATCTAGTTGAATATGTGATGCTACTCTTTATCTATTATGCACTCTAGAGGTTACTTTAATATGAACTTCGGGGTTATTCACGATTGTAAAGGTGATAGTGTGTGCACTGGGTGTGATTCCTTTATGACATGGTTGGTGTTAGTTTACTCTGACTTTGAGGGTTCTCTTGTAGCCCTACACAATGAATGGTGTTTATCATCCAACAAGGGAGTGTTTAAGAGTAGTATTTATTAATCAGCTTTGATGTCATTGTTGAGAGTGTCCACTGGTGAAAGTATGATCCCTAGGACTTGTTTCCAAGCATTGAAACACCATTTACAACAAGTTCTGCTACATGTTTGCTTGCTGCCATTTTTTTAAGATTGCAATTACTACTTATAATCATCCATATTACTTGTATTTCACTATCTCTTCGCATAACTAGTGCACCTATACATCGGACAAGTGTATTGGTCTGTTGGGGACACAAGAGACTTTTTGTATCTTAATTGCAAGGTTGCTTGAGAGGGATATCTTTGACCTCTACCTACATGAGTTCGATATATAACTTGGGTGATTCACTTAAGTGAAGTTTGCTGCTGTTCTACAAATCCCAGCTCTTGGAGGCCCAACACTTTCTACGAGAATAGAAGCGTGCATAGACACCAGACACCGTAGCCAAGATGATCAACACCCTCCTTCCTACCATCTGCCAGACTATCGGAAATTGGTTTGAGGGAGGCGAACAAGCACCGCTCCCCATGATAAGCTTAGGCTCCAACAACTCGATCAGTGTATAGCCTGTAGTGCAAAACACGGCCGACAACCCTAATCTCGAGCATACGCCAGCTGCCAACCCTGCACATGGAGCATCGCCGGTCGGCAGCTTGCCTCATAGAAGTCCTTCCATCACTGCACATGGAGCATCACCGGCCGTCCGCGGTCCGTCGCCATTAGTAGAGCTCAACGCCCTCACGGTAATTACTCGTCGCATAAAGTCTCGACAAGTCATTTCTTCATTCTTGTCGGCCCATCTAATGCCTAGCACATGTTTCTGCAGGCCAACGAAGTAGGATGCACATTGCTGTTGATGGTGCACAATGAGCTCAAGGAGGTGGCAAAGACAAACATCATCACGCCGCTTCACAAAATGTTTCACACGGTGCCTCTGCCTGATCATTTGTTCAAGGTTGCCTAGGCTAGGGTCTTCCTGGGTTGCGCAAATATGGATCCTCCAACCCCGGATGCCAATACAGAATTGACCCTCGGCGAATGCTTGAGTTGGGCAATGACATGGCCAAAGTCACTTATTCGTTTGGACGCTCGTCCTACCATGACCCCACATCCAACTCCACCTACAGACCCCGACACCGACGGAGATGACAATCACTACCCCGATAACTACTTGGTTGATGATGATCACGAGTCTGCATTCTTTCATGATAATAAGAATACACAAAACCGCCATGATGAAATGACGAGGCCCGGGGCTGACATAACTGGCATCTCGAAGCGTCTTTTTAACTCTCAACCAACGCCTGAAGCTCCATATCAAGATGGTCTCAGCCAGGACGCAGTTCGTGATGCGGTCAAGGAGGCGTTAGAGCCAAAAGGTCCTAAGAAGGTGCGAGAACTAAGCAAACTAGTTCCACTTGAGTTCATGAACCAGCAAGAGCGGGGTCTAAGGCGAAGCTGCGCCGGGTTCATGACAAGATAACCATCGAGAACTAGCATTCCATCCATGAGCTAGGTAAACCAATTATGCCGCTGAAGATTCTCAAGATCGTGAATGCGGATATGCAAAACCTACATGACAGTGTTAGATATTTGGAGGAAAATTTTCTCAAGGCTAAGATCCGACATTCCCGCTTTTCATGGGAAATGTATGATGCACACGGTGGTGTGTTGTTGGGAAACCCCTAGAAGAAGGTATGATGAGTGCAGTAGCACGTTTACCTCAGTTATGAAACCAAGGTTATCGAACCAGTAGGAGTTGAGAGTTCTTCACGAGGTGTTAACGGCGCCAAAAAAGTGCTTATGATGAAGAGAGAGTCAAGGTCTTTCTAGAAACGGCGCTAGAAAAATGTTGGTGCTGAGTTGACGTGGAACCTGCACATACCACAATTAAGATACTTTGCCCCAACTTAACAATGAGGTTGTAATTCTCACTGGCTTGCTGTAAGAAAGGGTTAAACGTATGTATGGAAAAAAATGATGTTTGTTTTCAAAGAATGAAAGTAACAGGATTGCAGTAAGTTGTATTACCAGTTTAATGAAAAGGACCGGGGTCCACAATTCACTAGTGGTGTCTCTCCGGAAATAATACAAGCATACATGTGGGTAAACAAACTACAGCTGGGCAATTGATAGAATAAAGAAGTGCATAATGATGCATATACTAATATCATGATGTCTAGTATGAGATTCATTTGGCATTACAACAATATACATAGACCGTTCCAACCGCATGTATGTCTAATAATCCACCTTCCGGTTAGCGTCTGCACCCCTTTCAGTATTAAGTTGCAAGCAACAGATTATTGCAATAAGTGTGTAAAGTAAGTAATAACACCATCCTTAGATAAAGTATTATTGTTTTATCCATAGTAGCAACAGTACATCTACAATCTTGGAGCTTGTTGTCACTACCCCAGATTAAATAGAGACATGAACCCACTATCAAGCATAAATAATCTCTCTTGGACTCACAAGCATCTACTTGGCCAGAGCATCTACTAGTAACGGAGAGCATGCAAGATCATAAATAACACACACATAATATATAATGAAGCAAATGACATAGGATCCCAGCAAACAAAACATGTAGTATTACATAATGATGATCTTGATCATGATAGGCAGCTCACACGATCTAAACATTGTAGTACAAGAGGAGAAGAAAACCATATAACTACATCTATGGACCGTACCAAGGATGAACTACTCACGCATCAGTCCGGAGGCGGGCATGATGATGTAGAGCCCTCCGGTGATGATACCCCCCATCAGGAAGGGTGCCGGGGAGAGCTTCTGATCCCTCCCGAAGTAGGGTTGACGACGGTGGCGGCTCTGGAACTCGTGGAGGAAAAACAATTATCCTGGGTCTTAGGTTTTCGGGGGGTTTAAGTAGGAAAAAGGGCGAAGGCGCTGTAGGGCCAAGGCCCCGTCATGATGTGCTGGTGCGGCCAGAAGTGGGGTCACGCCGGCCCCGAATGAGGGTGGCTCGGTCCCCTCCTCTGTCTCGTCTTCGGTGTTCTAGATGGTTCGGGAAAAATAGGGACTTCGACTTTTGTTTCGTCCAATTCCGAGAATATTTCCTTAAGGCCTTGTTCGGCAGGTGAGATTTGGCCGGTTTTGGAGTGTATATTCCCGGCCCTTCTAAAAGCACCAGAAAACACTCCGAGATCGTTTGGCAGGCCGCATTTGGTCGGACTGGCCCGGGAGAAACCGGTCAAACCACGTCGGGTTGGACGGGATCGAAGATGCGAGTACCCACACGCATTTCTTCCATGTCTCGAGCTCCGGCGGCGCTGCTGGTGGCCTCTGCCCTCCGTCCTCGGTCGTCGCTCGTGGTCCCGCCGTCGCACGTGGCCTCCGCCCTCCGCCGATGTTGCAGCGTCTTCTTCCTCGAGATTAAGGCCTTCCTCTTCTCCTGGAGCGTTCCTTCCTCGCGCCGTCGAAGGGTTCTTTGATCCCGCCGCCTGTGGAGAACTGGACGCCGCTGCAGCTCTCGTTCTCCGCTGCCTATGCCGGCTTCTATCAGGTACGCCTCGGCCTGTCCTCTCTCTATCTGACTAGGTTTCCATAGGCGTTTCTACGGTTTCCATGCGACTGTATAGGATAAACTGATAGTTTTTGGTTCTTGATAATTGTTGCGGAGGTGTTGATGTAATACTATGATTCGGTTGAGTTCTTGGTTCATATAACATTATGTAAAATACATGGCCATACCAAGTCTGAAACTATTGGTTCCATGTAACGGCAGTTGGTTCTGTGTCATATCATATGATAGAAGTGCAGAATCTTTATTACAAAGGACACGTAAGCTCATTCAGTGATTAACTGTAACATCCCAATATTTTAGAATATTTCAAAATTAATAAAAAAATTAAACTTTGTTTTGATTGAAATAAAACATAAAAATGCATACAAAAACCAACTATAAAAGACTTCAAGCATCTTCAAAAAGTTTAATATTTCAAATATCTCAATTAATCATTATTTTCATAACTTGTTTATAGTTAAACATTTTATCATCCGTTGTATTTATTAAAATCTCAATTTGTAATTTGACAAATGATTTACAAACTGTCGAAATCATTTTCAAGTAATAAAAAGTTTCTTTCTAACTATTTTATTATAAGCATCTAGCCTTTCTATTTACAACCCTAAAACCATATTTGCAAAGTGCGTAATTATTTAAAATATGCAACATCACAAAATGTTTTGAACCATTTAAATCATAGTCTATTTGCTTAAATGATTTTCATGAATATATTCAATATAAGAAATGAAATAAATATAGAATATTGTCCAGAGGTATTTTATGGAGTTTTCAAATGATTTATCATAATATAAAACTTAATGGTGCACACAGTATTTTGAATTATAAATGAATACATTATATTTCACTTTTCATTTCAAATAGATGTGTTATGTTATTTAATATTGTACTAAAGCCAAAAATGATTTAATATTGGAAAATGAGTTTAATTAACTTAGTTTCAAAAATTTATAAGTGTTGTATTTTTATATATTTTATTTAGTATTTTTGTAATGTATTTATATAGAATATTGCCGAATTGAATCATGCACGAACAGCGCACGAACAACTCGAGATGCAGTTTCTTGCCGAATTGATTCCGGACGATCTACTCCACCAAATCACGCGCCGTTTCTTCCTAATTAAAGCCCACGACCTCCTCCTTCACCCCCCACAAAAGCCCTCTTCGAAACGCCTCCAATCTTCCGTATTTGCCCGCCGGAGACCATGCTGTCATTTTTTAACCAAAAATTGATCTCCTTGATTGCAGGCGATTAAAGCCATTAATCGGCACCCTAACCCTGCCCTATAAACCCCCTCGACCTCCTCTCTCTTTCCACTCTCATCCCCTTCCGAATCGTGCCTCCAGGCCGAGTAATTTGATCGCCGGAGTTCCAATTGCCGCCGCCGCCTTTTATTTTTTTTTCGGCGAAGACAACCATCTCTGGAGCCGAAACCACTCCCATCCTCCTTCCCTCGTCCATACGCACCTCCTAGACGCGCCCTAGCCTCGCTCTCGCTTCTGAAGCAAGCGGAGCAAGCGACCCGAAGGTGGCTGTCGCCGCCGATGCCGGTCGCTTCGTTCACGCCGCTCGAGGAAGAGCTTGGACACGTCGTCGCCACCGTCGATTTCCACAGGACACGACGTGCTCGGAGCCGTCGTCTGCGCATCCGGGGAACCATCAAAGCATCGCCGACGACAACCTCCCGACGCCAGCGCCGCCGTCCACTCCTCGCCGGTGACCTCGCACCGCCGCGGTGAGTCCTCTTCTTCTCAGTCGTCCGATCTAGTTTAGACGCGCGAGATTAGATCCCTGCGATGAACCGGTTTCAGAAAATCAGAGCGTGCCACGTCGACGCGCAGTCAGCATGCATAGTAAGCACCCGCGTGGATTTTATTTTTTTCCTATTTAGATTTATTTGGCAGATTTGCAGAAAAGTCCCTTCACCTTAGAATTGTTATAACTTTTAAACCACCTTTCCAAATTAGAAAAATTTATATCAAATTAAATCCCTTGACATTTAGAATATTGTTGTTCTGTTATAATTCAAATTTGACTTACTTTAGATTATTCAAATTTCAAATGGATAATTTGAGTATTTTTGTCATAACTTTAAATCTATAATTCAAAAAATTCCAAATAAAATTGTTTTAGAAACCTTAGAATATTTGTAATATGATGCCTCTGTTATAAAATATTTTTGAGCATTATTTTGACAATTTTAAAATTATAGGTTTAATTTGAATAGTTTGAGTAATTTTGACATATTTTTTGATAGAAAAATCATTTTTGAGTGAATCCAATTGCTAAAAATTTGTTTAGATGCCCCCTGTCCATTAGCAATCTTTATAATTTTAAGTTATAAAATTTTAATCGCAGAAAACTTTAAAACTCCTTCTATTCTATTTGCAATAATAGAAATTAATTAAATTGCATTTATAGCTTCATGCATATTTTATAAATATCAAAAAAATTAGTTTGATGTTTCTTATGATTAAAAAGTGCATTGCATGCATAATATATTTTACCATATAGTTATACTCCTCATAGGAAAACTTCTTCCTTATTTTCTCTAAGTTAGGATTATTTTCAACATAGTTGTTCTAGTAAAGTGTTATGCACTTGGGATTTTCAACATGGAGCTAGAAGGACAATGAAGGACTTAGCCAAGAAAACAAGACTTCAGAAGCACTTAGAAGAAAATCAAGAAGAAGTTCATGAAGACCAAGCAACTACATTTTCTATGTCTTGCTTCCTTTCTGTCTTTTCTCCCTTCTTCTCTTAGACCTCATGGTGACTAAGTAATATTCAAGACCACTATGGATGTTGTCAACACCTTCAAGTCTTCAGAACCATCAACTCTACAAATTGCAATGAAGTCATCACATCAAGGAGAAAGCTACAAGGAAGCAAGGAGAAGATTTCTGAAAGACCAACTACATCCTTCTTTCTATCTTTTCCCTCATTCCTAATCTTGTATTTCACTGTAGACATAAACCCCTTTTGATCATGATATTACCATCTTTGTAGTATGTTGGATCCTAGCGGCATAGTGAGATGAAGCGGCCTACAGACTAACCTTACATGTCCACGTACATGAGACATGTTCCACAATCATAAGTGGCTGGCCGGATGTCTATCTCTCTCACTATAGTGAATATCCAATTTACAAAGAGTTGATAATAATTGTTGATCACCTCGAAGAATAGACTTAGTATTTTCTCTAAGTATTTATGCACATCATGACTAAGCCATTAGAGTGCTTATTCAAGATGATTTATAACAAAGTTATTTTGTCCAACCTATGACCTTAGTCCTTAGTAATTTTAGACTAACATATTTGCCTTGCAATAACTTAGAAGATTTTCATGGCATGACATGCATCTCTAGTCCTTAGTAATATTTTGCACATCATGCATGCCATATTTTCCTTAGAAGTTTATGAAATTTGTTTGTTCATTATGTATGTGTTTGTATGCGTTGTGATGTTGTGTTTTATGGTTATTGTGGTATTGTTGTTTGTCTATATTGTTTAGACTGAACGGAGAGCCCCGAGTTACGTTGAAAAGAGTTTGTGAGCAAAGACATCATCCAAAGGCAAGTGAGATATTCATAAACCTCCTACTATTTTCTATATGTATGACTTAGTGTAATTTATATAATCATGTGTAGGACAGTATTGCTATGCATACATGTTTAGATTTCCCCTACTCCATTGTGTCTAGGTACCTATGTAATGACTTAGTAGTTCGTTGAGGTGCTATGCAAAGGTTCTTTTATGGAAAAGTTAATCTCTACTAAGATAAAATGAAACACCCGGGTGGATTGGTATTGAATGGTTTATGTTGAGTGGCTACTCAGGGTTGTGCTTGAGGTTTTCTTCGCCGAAGGTAGTTATACAATACTTAGGGCCGTGGGCATGGTGGGTTTCACCTGAGAGTGCACTTGTGGATTGCCACCCAGGAACAAAGGGATCTCAAGAACTCCGAGTGAAGATTGCTTCTAGTGCAGCCATTGCATATGGGCTCTGGCTTGATCAACTAAGTTGCGTGGACTCGCCCCGGCTTGACAAGCAGATGTAGAGGGTGTTAGGTGGAACGGGTCAAGCCAGATGGGGAGGGAAAATGCTTCTGAAAGATCTCGTCTCATTCTTCTCCTTTTCCTTATCACTACCAGAGTGTAAAGCATAGTTTGGGTTGAATGGGTACAATGGTGAACGTGCACTACCTCTGCAGAGTGTAAAACTAAGTACTTAGCCGTGTCCCCGGTACGGACAATTTGAGCAGCTGATCAAGGACGTCAACGGAGGATCCCACCATTCCAACTTCAAAATTTAAAACTTGATGGGTGTACAAGGGTAGAATGAGAGAGTGGATTTCATGCCACAGATGTCTCGAATAAAAGAAAAGGGTTTTCAAAAGAGTTAGGAAAAATTGGCTTTATATAAAATAGCCTTGAAGTCCACCAGCCAAATATGCATATAGGTTATTAGAGTTTTTCCACTAAGTGTCCATCATAGTGTCACTTGCCAGACTCCATTTTTAATGAAATCTTACCCACGTTGTTGCAATATTTTTCTTATTGCAGATTGTTCAGATGACGAGAGAGGTTTCGTTTAAGGTTCCGCGTCTGCAACCAACATGTTTTCGCCTGTGGCAACATGAAGATGAAGGAGACTCACTGCTATTTCCTTTGTTTACTCTTTAGTGCTAGCTTTATGCTATGCAAGTTGTAAAGCATATTTTCTAAGTATGGATCATCATGTAATAAAATTGATACTTTGTTGTGATATTACATCGTAAACTGTGTGTGCAAATGATTCGATCCAGGGATTTGCACTATACACAAGTACCTTGCCATATTTTAATTGCAGTTACGCTACATTAATATATTTGAGGGAGAAAATAGTGACTATTTTTGATTGCTCCAGAATCGTGCATACATAATCAAACCAAAAACAAAGATAATCTGGATTTTGTACATGTTAATCAAGGTCCTTTCCTATATTCAGGATGTGCTTGTTTTGAATTGGTAATGGCTTATAAGAGTTTCTTAGCAGGAGCATCAGTTCGAGCATTATGTTTCATTGTTTGCATAAAAATGGTTGTGCTTCCATGTCTTAAATTGTTTCTTTATGTCTTGTTTAATTTGTGTTGTATAATTATATTTTCATCTAAGGTATATTTAATTATCTGGCACCACCTAGCTTGAAATTACTGCATAATTTTGTTTTGCTGACATATATCCATGTGTTTCATTGTTTGGATAAAATATAGCAGAGCATCCATCCATCCCATTTCTGTTTTGAAATACGAAGTGGAGTGTAGGTTCTCTTTTTGTTGCAACGAAACTATGAACTTAACCCTAGTGCATTCCTAGTCATCAGGCATTATATCCATGTACTCTTCCACGGTGATATGTTTTGTCTGGTGAAACAATTGCTAATGTACTCTGGTGAAACTTCTCAAAAGCAAGTTCTAACTTTCTTGTAGTATTAATCAGCAACCTAATTATTACTCTTAACTCTTCTACATTTTCAGGTGCAATTTTATTCTGTAGAAGCAAGTATAATGATGTTCTTGTTGGTCTGGCAAAGATTTCTCCTGCCAAAAACTGATGTGAGATGCTATATTATAAGTTATTGGAATGCTTCTTGACGGAGCAAGATTTTTTGTTCCTGCAATTTTGTTCCTATAGTCTTGTTTATTGATTATGTATTTCAAGTTATTTGTTAAAGATCAGATTTTTATTAATTATGTATTTCAAGTTATTTGTAAAAGATCATATTCGTGTTAGTCATGCAATCTTGCTCAAATTATTTGTAAAATATCATATTTTTATTGATTATGCGTTTCAAGTTTAAAGCAGTACTGAAACAATGAGAAAACACCTTGTGCCAAACCCTCTGAGCCAAACGACGTCAGTTGGTGGGAGTTTTGGTGGTGAAGGGGATTGGGAGGGGTTGGAGTGTTTTTGGTGTGAGTATTGTTTTCATCCAAAACACTAGGTAATATACACTAGAAAACACCCCAAAACTCCTCTGCCAAACAAGGCCTAAGGGGTTTTCTAAAACCAAAAACAGCAGAAAACAGGGAACTGACACCGTGGCATCTTGTTAATAGGTTAGTCCTAGAAAATGCATAAAACCATATGAAATGTATATAAAACATGTAGCAATTGGTATAATATAATCATGGAACATAAGAAATTATCGATACGTTGGAAACGTATCAAGGTACCATAAGGCTGCAACTTTGTCGTCAAAGATCCCGGTCATATGCTCTTCATCAGATTTGATGACATCTTCGACATGTTCCATATGTATGCGCTCAGCCCATCCATGGTCCGCCTTGTCGCGCTCAGTATGGAGTATCAGGTTTTTTGAGAGAATACCTCCCACACCTCGGTAATTGACCCCTTGTTCATGCTCGAAGGCTGGTTGCAAAGCCATGACGGTCGGAGACGGGAAACAGAATACTTAGAATCTTGCTTCTTGAATTATTTCCAAATTTGTGTTTTGCAATTATAGACAAAATTATATCCCTTCTTGAATTGACCCCTTATTGAATCTTGCTTATAGACAAAATTATATTTGCAATTATTTCCAAATTTGTGTTTTGCAAATAATAATATTTTAAGTGATTTAATAAAAAATGCAAGGTGAAATGGTGCATGATGGTATAATGATGATACAAAAAAGAAAACAAACAATTTCGAATTTGGGGAATGCCGGGGCGTTACACAACACTTGTGCGGGAGCATAATCCCCGCTTTTCGGTCTACAAGGGTACGTATACCGATCTCCTCCGTATTACTCTATCTGTATAGTATAGATCCTGGCTAGTTTAAGGTTATCGTTGTTACAAAAAAAAATCTGCATGCGATCCCCTTCAGTGGTACCAGAGCCGATCTATGCGTAGATATAATTGTACGCTTTTAGAACCAGTGTTCTTCACGGGGACATCGTTCTTTATTTTCTATCCTCTAGCGTGCACTGCCGGCAGCATTGAGTTGATTAAGCGGCCCAGACCGACTTTACGCGTATGCTTACGCGAGACTGGTTCCACTACTTACATACGGCTTGTACCGTTTATGTGGCTGGCGGGTGCCTGTCTCTCTCTGTTTAGTTGGCTTTACATTTTCAATGGAGGGCGCATGAGGGATATATAAATATGCAATTATTTGATCGTTGTTGTGGTCATAAGTTCGTAGGTATGAAGCGGTTCTATTACGACCGCACCAAGCCACGTAAAATATGCAAAAGATAAAGTAGAACGCGTCTAACTTTATTTTGCAGGAGCAATGTGATATGTTCAAGGTAGGTTTATTAAATTGTTTATAAACTGTGGGCGCAAATGAGACCATCGGCGCAAGGACCATATCACGTCGCATTAGATATTGATGTTTTGAGTGCATCTTATTTTGTGTAGTTATTTATTAGTTACATGGCGGTAGTAATATAAAATGATCCTCCAGAATACCATTAGTGTTCTCCTTTCAGCGTGCACCACCAAGGAAGTTCTACGTTATGAGGTAGGCCGTGACGATCGGGTGTCATATATATCTTTGTTCGCATACAGTGGGTGTAAGACATGTTTGCACGAGCACTTACGTTGAAGTTTATTATTGCGAGCCTAGCATGTACGAACATGGCCTCGGAACACGGTGACCGAAAGGTCGAACATGAGTCACAGAGTTGTTGTGATCGACATTTCAATGTCTACCTTTGAAGTTGTGTAGCTAGCTCTGATGATGAGGGGTTGCGCAATGGATTATGATCGTGTAATCACTAAAGCGATTAGAGGGATATTTGTTTTGAGTGGGAGTTCTTATAGTTATTTTCTAAAACTTGAATGCAAAATTTTATGAACAAAGTCTTATGTTTTGCAAATTCCATTGTAGATGTCTCGTCCCACCTTTAACCTAGGCCTATTCCTTGAGAAAGAAAAGCTTAAGCCAATGGGTCGAACTTCATGTCCTGGTTCAGTAACCTGAGGATACTCCACACTCCCCGCAGGGTGGCTTACGTCATGGAAGCCGCCCTTGGTGACCCTCCTGCAGACAATTCCTCTGATAATGAGAAAAAGGTTTTTCAGACCAAATCGGAAGATTCCTCTTTTGTCCAGAGTGGCGTGCTCTACGCCATGGATGCCGACCTGCAAAAGCGCTTTGAGAAGATGAGTGCTTTTGAGATAATTTCTGATCTCAAGGTTGTTTTTGCGCCACAGGCTAAGGCTGCGAGATATGAAGCTTCAGAGCTTTTCTTCTCAGCCAAGATGGAAGAGCATAGCAGCGTGAGCGAGCACGTGGTCAAAATCTCTGGCTACGTTCAACGACTAAATGCTCTAGAATGCAAGATTCCTGATGAGCTGGCGATTGATAGGGTGCTGCAATCGGTGCCTCCTAGCTAGAAAGGCTTCGTCATGAACTATAAAATGCAGGGCATGGCTAAGT
This sequence comes from Poa annua, assembly GCA_026929855.1. Taxonomy (NCBI): domain Eukaryota; kingdom Viridiplantae; phylum Streptophyta; class Magnoliopsida; order Poales; family Poaceae; genus Poa; species Poa annua. The sequence goes on from CM049426.1 coordinate 182,361,224, forward strand.
CCCTGTGTGAGGTATTTGTGATGCTCAAGACTGCTGAAGTGGAAATCAAGAAGGAGCACACGCTGTTGATGGTCAACAAGACCGTCGATTTCAAGAAATCTGGCGGCAAGGGAAAGAAGAACTGGAAGTTTAAAAAGGATGGCAAATACGTTGCAAAATCCAAGACTAACAAATCTGGTCCCAAACCTGACGTGGAATGCTTCTACTGCAAGGGAGATGGTCACTTGAAGCGCAACTGCCCCAAGTATCTGGAATATAGGAAGGCCGACAAGATTGCCGGAAAAGAGAAAGGTATATTTGATATACATGTTATTGATGTGTACCTTACATGCGCCCGTAGTAATAGCTGGGTATTTGATACCGGTTCTGTTGCTCATATTTGTAACTCTCAGGAGGAGTTACGGAATAAACGACGCCTGGCTAAGGATGAGACGACGATGTGTGTCGGCAACGGATCAAGAGTTGACGTGGTGGCTGTCGGCACACTCCCTCTACATCTACCATTGGGATTAGTTTTGGTTTTAAATAAGTGTTATTTTGTACCGTCGTTGAGTGTAAACATTATCAGTGGGTATTGCTTGTTACAAGACGGATATTCGTTGAAATCAATATCAAGTGTCTGTACTATTTCGATGAATGGTATCTTTTATGTTAATGCTCCCGAGAGTAATGCTTCATTCTTGTTGAAACTCGATCGTAGTACTCACATCCATAACATTGATGCCAAGAGGATTAAACTTAGAAGCGATATCGCGATGTATATGTGGCATTGCCGTCTCGGTCATATTGGTATAAAGCGCATGAAAAAACTCCATACCGATGGACTTTTAGACTCGCTGGATTTTGGATCCCTCGACACATGCGAACCATGCCTCATGGGCAAGATGACCAAGACACCGTTCAATGGTTTCATGGAACGGGCGTCGGAGTTATTGGGAGTCATACATACAAATGTGTGTGGACCAATAAGCGTGTCCACACGCAATGGTTATCGTTATTTTGTCACCTTCACTGATGACTTTAGTAGATATGGGTATATCTATTTGATGAAACACAAGTCTAAAACATTTGAAAAGTTCAAAGAATTTCAAAGTGAAGTTGAAAATCAACTCAACAAGAAAATCAAGCACCTTCGATCCGATCGTGGTGGCGAGTATTTGAGTTTTGAGTTTGGCACACCTCTGAAGGCATGTGGCATCCTGACGCAACTTACGCCTGCTGGAACACCGCAACGCAACGGTGTGTCCGAGCGACGTAATCGTACCCTATTAGATTGCGTCCGGTCTATGATGTGTCTTACTGACTTGCCCGTATCTTTCTGGGGATATACGTTAGAAATAGCCGCATTCATTTTAAATAGGGCTCCGTCCAAATCTGTAGCAATGACACCGTATGAGATATGGCAAGGTAAAAAACCTAAGTTGTCATTCCTGAAGGTCTGGTGTTGTGAGGCGTATGTTAAGAAACTACTTCCCGACAAACACGGACCGAAATCGGAGAAAGTCGTCTTTGTAGGGTATCCGTGGAAAATCATAGGATACACCTTCTACAACCAAGCCGAGGGCAAAACGTTTGTCACGAAGAACGGCACCTTTCTCGAGAAAGAGTTTCTCGCCAAAGGAGTAAGTGGGAGGAAAATAGACCTCGACGAAATTGTTGATCCTGAACTTGAAATTCCGAGAGGCGCAACGGAAACTGTTCTGAAACGTCCTCCATAGAAGGAGTTGGAGAAAACGTCGAGAATATTGTTCTACTTCGTAGGTCTGGGAGATCTCGTATCGCACCTGAGTAGTATGGCAACATGGTTTGCATCGTCATGTTAATTGAACAAGACGAACCTACAAACTACAAATAGGCTCTGACAAGCCTAGAATCCGAGAAATGGCTAGAAGCCATGAAATCCGAAATGGGATCCATGTATGACAACAAAGTGTGGACTTTGATGGAGATTCCTGAAGGGAGCAAGGTCGTCAAGAATAAATGGATCTTTAAGAAGATTGATGCTGATGGTAATTTGACTTTCTATAAAGCTCATCTTGTCGCAAAGGGTTTTCGACAAGTTCATGTAATTGACTACGATGAAAAAATTTCACCGGTAGCGATGCTAAAGTCTATTTGGATTTTGCTAGCACTTGCTGCATATTAAAATTATGAAATATGGCAGATGGATGTCAAAACAGCGTTCCAAAATGGTAAAATTGAGGAAGAGTTGTATATGGTACAACCTGAAGGTTTTATCGATCAAGAAAATGCTGGCAAGGTATGCAAGCTTCAGCGTTCCATTTATGGACTGAAGCAAGCATCTCGGAGATCGAATCTTCGCTTTGATGAGGTGATCAAAGTATTTGGATTTATCCAAAATATAGAAGAGACATGTATTTATAAGAAAATGAGATGGAGCTCAGTTGTGTTCCTAGTTCTATATGTGGATGATATATTACCAATAGGGGATAATGTGGATATTCTGAATAGCGTGAAGAAGTATTTAAACAGTAAATTTTCAATGAAGGACTTAGGAGATGTTGCATACGTCTTAGGCCTTAAAATCTATCGTGATAGATCAAGACGTTTATTAGCGTTGAGTCAGAGTACTTATATTGACAAAATACTGAAACGGTTCGGTATTGTAGTGCCCTTGCTCAAAAGAGCAATGGCACATATGAATAGTGCGGAAGACTTGGATCACATAAGTCTCGCATTTTCCAATAAGATGTAATATCTCAGTACAATGTCATAATTTATTACAAACGAGACGAATAATCCAAAACAAATAATCCTTGCAACTCAGCTTAGCTGAAATGCTAGCTGAAATAAATAGTTCACACTTTATTTCAGAATTCATACGTAATTCTAAAGATAGCATGGAGCTACATCATCTCCATGAAGCCATTGGCAATCATGTTGGTTGTAGCTCAAAGACAACCCCCTTACTCCTCATTCGAACAATCTGCAAGGTTTAGTTCCAGCCCAGCTATAAAGGGTCAGCACAATTGAATTGTGGTGGCAAGTGACTTTAATTTCTAATATTCTACTAAGCTATATCTATATGCTTATTTGGCTGGTGGAGCTCAAGGCTATTGCGCAAAGCAAGTCTTCTCCTACTTTTGGTAAACAACTTTTTGAAACAATATCTTCTCTTTGTAGACAATCACGAGACAAATCCATGTCTCCAACCCATGTTCACCCATCAAAGTTTTATTAAGAAATTGGGATGAAGAGATTTTCAGAAGACAGCCTTGTGTAGTTACTCAATTTGTCCGATGCCGGGGACACGACTAAGATCTTAGGTTTTAACTCTCGAGAGTGTGTGCACTTTCACCATTAGACTCAATCAACCCAAACTATCCTCTACACTCATTTAGTGAGAAGGAAAAGGAGAAGATCAAGACGAGACTTTTCAGAAGTTGCTTTCCCATGATCATACTAAGAGATTACCACCATCTTATCAACTCTACCACAATCAATCTCTTGACCCAGGTCCACATCAACTTACTCCATCAAGACAGAGCCCATATTGACCAATGGTTGCACGATAAGCAACTAAACTCAGTGTAAACTTAAATCTCATAGCCCTGGGTGGCCTACCACAAGTGAGCAACTCAGGTTAACACCGCATATCATGGCCCCAATTAAGTGAAAACTATCTTGGGCGAAGACAACCATGAGACTTGGCCCTGAGAAGCCACTCAACTTGAAACCTCCTCGATCGACCCAATCCACCCAGGCGTTAAATTAATTTAGTGGAAATTTTCATTTATCACATCAACCATAAAACAGTCATTTTTGCAGCAGGTTCTTCCACTAAATTATAATAGGGGTCTAACTGGTATTTCTAAGGGGTAACCTAACAGGTTTGCATAGCATACTACAATGTCCCAAAAACCTATCATGCGTACTACTTTTGCAAATACTGCTTAAAACACTAGGTATGCAATAGAATAAAATAGTAGGTGTTTTATGAAGTCACTTGTCTTTTGAAAGTTGTCGTTTCTCACACACTCTTGTCCGAGTCAATAGTTGCTTCCCGTTCCAAACTATATAGTAAAAAGGGCATCCAATAAACAAGAAATTCAACAAGCACAAAAACATATTGGAACATACAAGCGTAACGAGTCTTCCCGGAAGGGTTTGGTCAAAGGTGTCACATAATTCAATATACAAAAAGAATTAATGTGTTTGGGTTTAGGGTTTCGCTAAGGGATGGTCTGGGATCAATTGAACATTTTCAACTCGAAAAGGTTGTATGGGTGTTTCCAAAGTTTCTAATGGAATGGTCTTCAAAAGTTTACACGAAGAGATGTTAAGATGGTCAAAACATAATTTAAAAGTAGGATTCAAGATTTTACAACAACCATCAATATTTAATTTCTTTTACCTAAGGTTATGTTTTCAGAATTTATATCTAAGCAGATTTATATTCAAGAATTTCTTAATTTACTCATCTCTAAACATTTTTTATTCTCAACTTCAAAGTTTATAGTATTGATAATAACTTAGTTATTTAAAGTGATATAATGTTTTAATTCACATTTTTAGTAACACCTAATTAACCAATAACATTTGTACACACTTGTAAATGAACTAAATTCATTTAAAAGGTTTTAAACAAAACCTACTTATTAATGTCAGGAAGTATATTATTAAACAAGAATTTGAGCTTTCTCTGGACAAGCACAATTACTTATGTCTTTGGGGCAAAGTAATAAATTTTAAATTAATAAACCTTATAATGTGTTAAAATAAATCAAATTAAGCCTCTAACCTTTAAATTCATTTTCAATTGTTCAAACATTAATTATAACAAAATTTGTAAATGGGGTTAATAGACAGAGTGCTTTTAATTAAATTTATACAATTGGATCTAATAAAATAAAAAATAATATAATGTTTGTATTAAAGTTATGTAAAAAATAGTCAAACTATTCAAATTAAACATGCAACTATTTAAATCATCAAAATAATTCTAAAAAATTATTTTATAACAGAGGCATCACACCACACATTTTATAAAGTTTCTAAAACAATTTTATTTGCAATTTTTGGATTTATAGATTTAAAGTTATGATAAAATTACTCAATTTCACCATTTGAAATTTGAAAATTTTAAACTAAGTCAAATTTGAATTTTGGCAGACCTAAAATATTCTTCATGTCAAGGGCTTTCCAAATATATAAAAATATTGGAATTTGGATATGTGAGTAAAAAGTTATAACTATTCTATGTGATAGGGGTGTTTCTGCAAAAGTGTCAAATTAAAATAAATTGAGAAAATCATTTCCAGGTCAGCGTTGACTGGATGCTGACGAGGCAACGATGTGGCAGCTGACTGGCTCGCTGACGTGGCTAAGTGAAGCGATCTGGATCTGACGATCCAGATCTGACGGCCACAGAAGAATTGTACCGGTTGGGATTTAAGATCTAATCTCGTGCGTTGATTTCAGATCGGACGGGCAGAGGAGAAGGAGCTCACCGGGCGGCGCTTTTGGTCACCAGAGACAAGGCAGACGGCAGCGGCGGCTCGGTTGTGGACGGCGCGGTGGCTCCGATGCTTCCCCGAGCCTCCGGTGGCGACGACGAGATGTGGTGCGCCGCGACGGACTCGATGGTGGCGACGGCGTCAACTTGTGCGTCCTCAGGCGTTGGCGAGGCGCGGTCAGAGTTCCTCAAACGCCGGCGAGCTTCGGTGAACTCGTTCCGCTCCAACGACTGTGGAAGAAATTCGACCAAGGGGTCACGGAGGAGCGCAAGGACAAGGGAAAGAGGAAGGAGGGGGTCTCGGCCCCGTTCGTGCTCACCTCGTCGGGAAAGCAGAGAAAAACGGCAGCGGACTCGCGTTGCTCCGGCGAGCTTTTTCCGGCAGCCTCGGGGCAGGGTTTCTTAGGGTTTTGAGGAAGGATGAGAGAGGAGGGTGCGGGGTTTAAATGGGGGCATGGGAGGAAACAAATCTCGCAACAACCTCGCCGGATTTTGGAAAGAATCGGGGACGAGAATCTCAGCCGGAGGAAGACGACGATGACGTCACGCTGACGTCATCCTTCCTTATTCTTTTCTGATTTTTATTTTATTATTTCATAACATTTGATTTAAGTGCCCAAATGAATTCAAACAAATTTCTAAAAATTTGTAAAATTATTTCTTTGTGTTAAACCAGTTGTGGGCCTGTTTTGAACATTTTTGAAAATTAATAATTTTGAAATATTGATTTAATACAAATTTGACCCTTTATGTTAAATTTAAAATTAGGATTTAATTAATTTTATTTTTTTTGCTAAAATAAATTCTATGAAGTACCTACATTCAATATGTTTGAATTTAAGTTATTTAAACTCATATTCCAATACTAAATAATTTTAGCTTTAATAGATTATTAAATAACATATTACCACTATTTGTAAATATAAAGAGGAAATGTAATGTAATCATTTTTAACTTAAAATATTTTGTGTACCATTTTATTTTATACTATGATAATTCATTTGAAAACCTTATAACAACTTTGGAAAAGATTTTAGATTTAATTCTCTTCTTATATAGAAAATATATTCATGAGAGTCATTTTATGTTTTGAGAATAAATGAAAATCCTTTAAGCTAATGAAATATTTACTTGGATAATCCATTTGTTATAGAATATATGAAGTTATTAAAGTAATAAACTATAGGTTGAATTTTCAACACTATGTTTTTTGAACTTAGTTGAACTAATGAAAAACCATTTGGCAAATAGATCATGTTTTAATTTGTTTAGAATAACACTAGTAAGTATTGATTTAATTTATGAATAGCTATGGCTAAGTGGTTGAAATCAAATACTTATAAGGAAACTATTCTATTACATCAAAATGGTTTGAAGTTTGTAAAACTTTTGTCAATTTATATGTTGAGGTTTTAAGATTATACAATGGAAAAATAAAATGTTTAACCTGAAACAACTTTTGAAAATAATGTTTACTTGAGGTATTTGAAATATTAAACTCTTTCAATGTGTTTGAAGTCTTTCATAGTTGGTTTTCTTATGCATTTCATATTTTATTTTAATGAAAAGCAAAGTTTTAAATTTTTGTGATTTTTGAACATTATAAAATCTTGGGATGTTACAGACTACCACCCTTAAAAGGAATCTCGTCCCCGAGATTCGGAGAGGCTAGAAAGAAAGGCAAAAGCTTGAAATGATTCTGATACTCGAGAGGTTTTGAAAAAAGGAAATATTTTGATATGGATCTTGAAAACTTGGCGGGGAATGAATTTTTCTGATTGGGGAGGTTCGAAAGAAAGGTAGTTTTCGGTCCTCCGGGTTTAAGCAATAGAGATTAAACTAACTGGGTGGCTACCACCCTTAAAATAATTTCAAGTCATACAAACAACACATCAAGCAATCAAACATATTCACAACTCAAAGTTCAAAACCGCTAGATATTAATAATCCTGAAACTCGAAGTTTTTAATTCTCAAATCCGAAAACTATTTGGGTTCCAAAATAAACACGCTGGTACTGCCATATCACATTTTGATAGGTCAATACACTAAACTGATACGATATGCTAAATAAGATAAATGGTGGTCTCTCTAAGTTGCTTGACTTGCTTCACTCATTCCCCTTTGAACTCACGCTTGCGCTTTATTGCGTGGTTATTAACCACAGGTGTGTCTTCTTCCTCACTTGACTCCTCAAAAAGCACCTCTTCGGGGTCTTCTTCCTCCTGTTCTTCCTCCTTTACAGTTGCGGGTACATCCACATCTCCAGTGCCTTGGTCAACTTCTTCTTCAGCTACCAGCGGGGGTGGTGAAGGTGGGTTGAGTGGTGCCTGAAGTGCGGCAATCTGCTCATCTTTGTCAAGATTCTACAACTGTAGATCATGGATGTGTTCCTCCATATGGCCAATAAGGGTTTCAGAAGTCTGGAGTTCTTGGGTCTTTGCGTGTATGATGGCCCGGGCATGATCCGCGATGTCAGAAGCTTGTTGAACCTTCTTGGTCAAGCAGTTGACGAGAAAATCTAAGTCTTCAAACTTTTTTTTTGATCAGGGGTAGGTCCAAGCGATTTCCAGTGTGACCCAGCGAGTGGCCATGTGCATCTCTCTTCCCAAAGGCACGGAAGGGCGATTCCGGTGGTAGATTGTTGCGATACTTGTAGCACAAACGTGCTATTAAGTCCACCATAGCTACGTTCACTTCTTCAATCCACTCTGGGTAGTAGGTGACATAGTCCACGGGCTCGAAGTCTGGCATCGTGGAATCTGGGGTCATGATTGTGTGGATTTCACAGCGCGTCACATTAGGTATGTCGGTCTCCTCCTTCCTTCCTCAGAAATAGGGCGGTGGTAGCTTCAATTGACTTGTCAACCTGGACAGCTGCCTCCCAATGATGAAATCCGACAAAACACCAGCATACGCGGTGTCAGTGTACTCTCCCATCTAATATTTTGAAAAGGTAAGAGTATTAGAACTAAAGTGAAAAAGAAAAAGAAACAAAACAAGAAAAATAGAGTAAAAATTGAAAAGTAACTTAAAAATGTTTGACTTTTGGTTTCTGTCCAATCCTAGGGGTTTCGAGCCTACAGGCAACATTCGGGCTCTGATACCATCTGTAGTGCCCTTGCTCAAAAGAGCAATGGCACATATGAATAGTGCGGAAGACTTGGATCACATAAGTCTCGCATTTTTCAATAAGATGTAATATCACAGTAGAATGTCATAATTTATTGCAAACGAGACGAATGATCCAAAAACAAATAATCCTTACAACTCAGCTTAGCTGAAATGCTAGCTGAAATAAATAGTTCACACTTTATTTCAGAGTTCATACGCAATTCTAAAGATAGCATGGAGCTACATCATCTCCATGAAGCCACTGGCAATCATGTTGGTTGTAGCTCGAAGACAACCCCCTTACTCCTCATTCGATCAATCTGCAAGGTTTTGTTGCAGCCAAGCTATAAAGGGTCAGCACAATTGAATTGTGGTGGCAAGTGACTTTAATTTCTAATATTCTACTAAGCTATATCTATATGCTTATTTGGCTGGTGGAGCTCAAGGCTATTGCGCAAAGCAAGTTTTCTCCTACTTTTGGTAAACAACTTTTTGAAACAATATCTTCTCTTTGTAGACAATCTCGAGACAAATCCATGTCTCCTACCCATGTTCACCCATCAAAGTTTTATTAAGAAATTGGGATGAAGAGATTTTCAGAAGACAGCCTTGTGTAGTTACTCAATTTGTCCGATGCCGGGGACACTGCTAAGATCTTAGGTTTTAACTCTCGAGAGTGTGTGCACTTTCACCATTAGACTCAATCAACCCAAACTATCCTCTACACTCATTTAGTGAGAAGGAAAAGGAGAAGATCAAGACGAGACTTTTCAGAAGTTGCTTTCCCATGATCATACTAAGCGATTACCACCATCCTATCAACTCTACCACCATCAATCTCTTGACCCAGGTCCACATGACTTACTCCATCAAGACAGAGCCCATATTGACCAATGGTTGCACGATAAGCAACTAAACTCAGTGTAAACTTAAATCTCATAGCCCTGGGTGGCCTACCACAAGTGAGCAACTCAGGTTAACACCGCATATCATGGCCCCAAGTAAGTGAAAACTATCTTGGGCGAAGACAACCATGAGACTTGGCCCTGAGAAGCCACTCAACTTGAAACCTCCTCGATCGACCCAATCCACCCAGGCGTTAAATTAATTTAGTGGAAATTTTCATTTATCACGTCAACCATATAACAATCATTTTTGCGGCAGGTTCTTCCACGAAATTATAATAGGGGTCTAACTGGAATTTCTAAGGGGTAACCTAACAGGTTTGCATAGCATACTACAATGTCCCAAAAACCTATCATGCGTACTACTTTTGCAAATACTGCTTAAAACACTAGGTATCCTATAGAATAAAATAGTAGGTGTTTTATGAAGTCACTTGCCTTATGAAAGTTGTCGTTTCTCACACACTCTTGTCCGAGTCAATAGTTGCTTCCCGTTCCAAACTATATAGTAAAAAGGGCATCCAATAAACAAGCAATTCAACAAGCACAAAAACATATTGGAACATACAAGCGTAACGAGTCTTCCCGGAAGGGTTTGGTCAAAGGTGTCACATAATTCAATATACAAAAAGAATTAATGTGTTTGGGTTTAGGGTTTGTTCTGGGATCAATTGAACATTTTCAACTCGAAAAGGATGTATGGGTGTTTCCAAAGTTTCTAACGGAATGGTCTTCAAAAGTTTACACGAAGAGATGTTAAGATGGTCAAAACATAATTTAAAAGTAGGATTCAAGATTTTACAACAACCATCAATATTTAATTTCTTTTACCTAAGGTTATGTTTTCAGAATTTATATCTTAGCAGATTTATATTCAAGAATTTCTTAATTTACTCATCTCTAAACATTTTTAATTCTCAACTTCAAAGTTTATAGTATTGATAATAACTTAGTTATTTAAATTGATATAATGTTTTAATTCACATTTTTAGTAACACCTAATTAACCAATAACATTTGTACACACTTGTAAATGAACTAAATTCATTTAAAAGGTTTTAAACAAAACCTACTAATTAATGTCAGGAAGTATATTATTAAACAAGAATTTGAGCTTTCTCTGGACAAGGACAATTATTTATGTCTTTGGGGCAAAGTAATAAATTGTAAATTAATAAACCTTATAATGTGTTAAAATAAATCAAATTAAGCCTCTGACCTTTAAATTCATTTTAAATTGTTCAAACATTAATTATAACAAAATTTGTAAATGGGGTTAATAGACAGAGTGCTTTTAATTAATTTTATACAATTGGATTTAATAAAATAAAAATAATATAATGTTTGTATTAAAGTTATGTAAAAAATAGTCAAACTATTCAAATTAAACATGCAACTATTGAAATCATCAAAATAAGTCTCAATTTTTTTTATAACAGAGGCATCACACCACACATTTTATAAAGTTTCTAAAACAATTTTATTTGCAATTTTTGGATTTATAGATTTAAATTTATGATAAAATTACTCAATTTCACCATTTGAAATTTGAAAATTTTAAACTAAGTCAAATTTGAATTTTGGCAGACCTAAAATATTCTTCATGTCAAGGGCTTTCCAAATATATAAAAATATTTGAATTTGGATATGTGAGTAAAATGTTATAACTATTCTATGTGACAGGGGTGTTTTTGCAAAAGTGTAAAATAAATTGAGAAAATCATTTCCAGGTCAGCGCTGACTGGATGCTGGCGAGGCAACGATGTGGCAGCTGACTGGCTCGCTGACGTGGCTAAGTGAAGCGATCTGGATCGTCAGATCCAGATCTGACGGCCAGAGAAGAATCATACCGGTTGGGATTTAAGATCTAATCTCGTGCGTTGATTTCAGATCGGACGGGTAGAGGAGAAGGAGCTCACCGGGCGGCGCTTTTGGTCGCCGGAGACAAGACAGACGGCGGCGGCGGCTCGGTTGTGGACGGCGCGGTGGCTCCGGTGCGTCCCCGAGCCTCCGGTGGCGACGACGAGATGCGGTGCGGCGCGACGGACTCGATGGTGGCGACGGCGTCAACTCGTGCGTCCTCGGGCGTTGGCGAGGCGCGGTCGGAGTTCCTCAAACACCGGCATGCTTCGGTGAACTCGTTCCGCTGCAACGACTGCGGAAGAAATTCGACCAAGGGGTCACGGAGGAGCGCAAGGATAAGGGAAAGAGGAAGGAGCGGGTCTCGGCCCCGTTCGTGCTCACCTCGTCAGGAAAGCAGAGAAAAACGACGGTGGACTCGCATTGCTCCGGCGAGCTTTTTCCGGCAGCCTGGGGGCAGGGTTTCTTAGGGTATTGAGGGGGGATGAGAGAGGAGGGTGCGTGGTTTAAATGGGGACAGGGGAGGAAACAAATCCCGCAACAACCTCGCCGGATTTTGGAAAGAATCAGGGGCGAGAATATCGGACGGAGGAAGACGACGATGACGTCATCCTTCCTTTTTCTTTTCTGATTTTTATTTTATTATTTCATAACTTTTGATTTAAGTGCCCAAATGAAGTCAAACAAATTTCTAAAAATTTGTAAAATTATTATCTTTGTGTTAAACTAGTTGTGGGCATGTTTTGAACATTTTTGAAAATTAATAATTTTGAAATATTGATTTAATACAAATTTGACCCTTTATGTTAAATTTAAAATTAGGGTTTAATTAATTTTATTTATTTACTAAAATAAATTCTATGAAGTTCCTACATTCAATATGTTTGAATTTATGTTATTTAAACTCATATTCCAATACTAAATAATTTTAGCTTTAATAGATTATTAAATAACATATTACCACTATTTGTAAATGTAAAGAGGAAATGTAATGTAATCATTTTTAACTTAAAATATTTTGTGTACCATTTTATTTTATATTATGATAATTCATTTGAAAACCTTATAACAACTTTGGAAAAGATTTTAGATTTAATTCTCTTCTTATATAGAAAATATATTCATGAGAGTCATTTTATGTTTTGAGAATAAATGAAAATCCTTTAAGCTAATGAAATATTTACTTGGATAATCCATTTTTATAGAATATATGAATTATTAAAGTCATAAACTATAGGTTGAATTTTCAACACTATGTTTTTTGAACTTAGTTGAACTAATGAATAACCATTTGGCAAATAGATCATGTTTTAATTTTTTTAGAATAACACTAGTAAATATTATTTTAATTTATGAATAGCTATGGCTAAGTGGTTGAAATCAAATACTTATAAGGAAACAATTATATTACATCAAAATGGTTTGAAGTTTGTAAAACTTTTGTCAATTTATATGTTGAGGTTTTAAGATTATACAATGGAAAAATAAAATGTTAAACTGAAACAACTTTTGAAAATAATTTTTACTTGAGGTATTTGAAATATTAAACTCTTTCAATGTGTTTGAAGTCTTTCATAGTAGGTTTTCTTATGCATTTCATATTTTATTTTAATGAAAAGAAAAGTTTTAAATTTTTGTGATTTTTGAACATTATAAAATGTTGGGATGTTACAGGTATGGAGACGGCAAAGAAAGGTTCTCTACCGGTTGTCAAGAATAAAACATTGAGCAAGGCTCAGTGTCCGCTGATGGAACATGATAAAGCCGAGATGGCTAAACATCCTTATGCTTCAGCATTGGATCGATCATGTATGCCATGTTAAGTACTCGACCTAATGTAGCATTGGCTCTTAGCTTGACGAGCCGGTTGCAAAGTAATCCTGGAAAGGATCATTGGGTAGTTGTTAAGTGCATTCTTAAGTATCTCAAGAAGACAAAGGAAACGGTCCTTGTGTATAGTGACTGTGAAGAAGAACTTGGCGTAATAGGTTACGTTGATGCAAGTTTCAGCACGAACCCAGATGACTCTAAGACACAAACAGGATATGTTTTCAAGGTGAACGGGGGCGCTGTGAGCTGGAGAAGTGGGAAGGAACCCATGTGGCCCAATCTACAATGGAATCGGGGTACATCGCTGCTTCCGAAGCCGCGAATGAAGCTGTGTTGCTGAGGAAGTTCATCAGTGAGCTTGGAGTGTTCCCTAGCGCCCAAGACACTGTAACTCTCTACTGCAATAATACAGGCGCTATTGCTAACGCAAAGGAACCAAGGTCTCACTCGACTGCCAAACACATTCTACAACGCTTCCATATGATACGAAAATATGTACAGTAAGGCGATGTGAAGATTTGCAAAGTGCATACGGATCTGACTGTGGCAGATCCTCTGACGAAGCCCCTTCTGCTTGACAAGCATGTAAAACACAAAAATGGTATAGGTGTTAGGCTTATACCAAGTTGTAATCTAGAATAAATTGTACTCTAGTGCAAGTGGGAGACTAAAAGAGATATGCCCTAGAGGCAATTAATAAAGTGTTTTATTTATCATATCTCATTTGTTCATAATAAGTTTTTGTGTCATGCTATAACTGTATTAAGCGGAAACATTACGTAAGACAACCAGGTCCCTAGTAGCCTCTGTGTGACTAGTTCATTGTGCAATCGATGATCGAGGTTTCCCCGTCATGTGACATGGTGTCAGTTGACAATGGAGTCATATCGTTGGTAGAACGATGTGATGGACATAGCCAATATTTGTAGGCCGTAGTCATTACGGCGTTGACCGTGAGATCAACTCTTATTGCTATTTCTGAAAGATACTTTAATTGCATCAAACGTCATGTCTAAATAGTATGACTATAAAGGTGTTGCTCTCGGGTATCGGATGGAAGTATGTTTAGACGAGGGATCAAGAGCGGGATTTGCCAGTCCGCATAGTCAGATAGATACTCTCGGGCCCACTCGGTGAGATTATGTCAAATGAGCTTGGAAGCATGTGACTAGGTCAACCGGACATAATATCTTGGACGAGTAGAAGACAGTGTTGTCAAAAACGAGATCAAGCTAGGTATCATGATATCTATGATTTAGTCTCGGACATGCTAAGTATCGCCATGGCAAAAGGTTTAAGACTTGGCTTCCAGGTTCGAACGACAAAGTTTTTCGTTACCTCGCAGGGATTAATTCTGGGGATCCAGGCCCACGTATTAGTCATTGGTCGGAGAGATGTCTCGATCATGTATGTTGATATCTCGAACTGCTAGGGTAACATACTTAAGGGGCATCGGCATATTTACCGGAAGAGAAATTAGAAAACTGAGCACCAGGAGCGTCCCGTGAAAATATCCGACGAAGATCGGAGAGCCACGAAATAATTTTCGGAGTCGGAATAAATTATATATATTGTGTTTAATATTAATTAGTGTATTTAATAGTTAAATACATTTTTTTAAATTAATTTCGAATTTTTAAAGGTTGCATGCCTTAAATGGGCCAAGTGGGGCCCACCTAGGGCCGGCGCACCACCTGGCGGGCCGGGGCTGGCGTGGGATTAGTCCCACACCACCTGACTGGCAAGGTTGGCAGCCCTCCTCCCCCTTTATATAGAGGTGCTCCCTTGACTTTTGAGTTACACCAATTTCTCTCTTTTTTCTCCTTGATTAACGTGATTCCCCTATTGGAGTTGCGCCAAGGAGAAAGTTCTCTCCTCCATACGCACGATGTCGTGCTGCTGGCCATCCGGTTCTAGTCTTCCGCTGCTCGTCCTAGATTGGAGCTTGGAGGTCGTCGGCTTCACTGTACGTGTGTGAAACTCTACGAGCTGCCATGCTAGTGGTGCTAGGAGGTCTGCTTCCTCTACACGACCTCAAGGTCATCTTCGTCGGCTTCATCGACAACGCTTGTGTAGGAGCGTAATCCCCGCTTTTCGGTCGTCAAGGGTATGTATACTGATCTCCTCTGTATTACTTTATCTGCATAGTATAGATCCTGCCTAGTTTAAGGTTATCGTTGTTTAAAATATATTGTTTTTTGCCTATGATCTCCATCAGTGGTATCAGATCTAGGTTTGTGCTACTCGGAGGTCTGCTTCCTCTACACGACCTCGAGGTCGTCTTCGTCGGCTTCATCGACAACGTTTTGTGTGGGAACGTAATCCCTGATTTTTGGTCTACAAGGATATATATACCGATCTCCTCTGTCTTATTGTATCTGCATAGTATAGATCCTAGCTAGTTTAAGGTTATTGTTGTTAAAAAAATTATTGTTTTCTGCCCGCGATCCCCTTCACTACCACTGGCAAAGCACCACTAGCGAACAACGATAAGCAAAATGTGTTTGCAAGAAGTAGGCTTTTCCCTACTAGTGACTCTTATTCAACTAGATTACAAAGCTCATGATCACATAAAGATCACACCATGGGAGAGAGAGATAAACCACATAGCTACCGGTAGAGCCCTCAGCCCCGGGGGAGAACTACTCACTCCTCATCGTGGGAGTCGGCAGCGGTAATGGAGATGGCGGTGGAGTCGATGTAGATGGCTCCGGGGGAAATTCCCCGTCCTGGAAGGGTGTTGAAACAGAGACTTCTGTCACCGAATCTTGTATTTGATTGAGGCGGCGCTGCGGAACTCTTCTCGGGAAAAGTCTCGAGTATAAGGGTTTATCTCGTCGGGGGGTATAAATAGGCGAAAGGGCAACGTCGGTGGAGGGTCATGGCCACCACACCATATGGTTGCACAGTTGAGGGGGGAGACGCGCCTCCACCAAGTGTGGGCGCCCTGTGGTCCCTCTTCGGTTGCTCTTCGGTCTTTTGGATCCTTCCGAGAAAAATAGGAGTTTTGGCTTTTGTTTCGTCCAATTCCGAGAATATTTTTGTCGTGTCTCGAAGGACGGACATCGGGGATGTGAGGTACCCCTTTGTAGATTCGGTAGGGGCGCGAAGGAAGCTGGAAATGTGTCCCGGGGGATGATCGCCGGACAAGTTCCTCACTCGCTCTCTGATCTCGACGTGGTGGACAAACAAGGAAAGAACACAATGATCTACCCAGGTTCAGGCCGCCCGGAGGCTAAAAGCCCTACTCCTGCATGAATGGATAGATGGTCGGATCATGATGTGGCTACAATGGTGTTTCCCGACGAGGTACCCGGCAAGGTTCGCCGTTTAGGAGAAGGAGAAGGACAGATCCTTGCCCGGAGGAGATCACCTCCCTTCTCTTCCTCTCTCTAGCCTAGCTTGGTGGTGGTCTTCTTCCTTGGATCGACGGCCAGCCAGCCGGAGCTTGCTTGCATACTAAGCTATCTTGGATCAATGTTCAGACCTCCTCTTTGCCATGGCCTTGGTCCTCCTTTTATAGAGAAAGGGGATACCGCAGAGGTCATGCGAGGGGCATGAGGGGTTTTGGCGGGAAGCACCCCGCAGACAGGGCTTACAGTGGTTAGGTGGTGTCCCCTGCCCACGCCTTGCTTACCAAGCTTTCTAGGATCTTCTACCATCTTCTGGAAGGTGGTGGAAACCTTATCTTCTCCTTGTACGGCCTTGCACCCGAGAGGGAGCCCGTCCCTGCCGGGGACTCGGGGTCTTCGGTCCCTTCCGGGGTGCAGGAGACCTGGGGAGTCATGCGTACCCGAAGGGTCACTCGTGGCGAGGGTGCACCCGCCAAGCCTTGCATTGAGTCTCAGCCTTGTTAGCCTTGGTGCTGGGTGATGTCTCAAAAGTATAGGGGGTGTATCGTAGTACTTTCGATAAATAAGAGTGTCGAACCCAACGAGGAGCAGAAGGTGTTGACAAGTGGTTTTGATGAGGATTTCACTGTAAACACTAGCAGACAAGTTTTCAGTAGATTTTGAGATAACAGATAAATAAGTGCGAGTAAATAAGCGCGGCCATTGTAATTGCAGCGAGTGGCCGAATCCTTTTTAGAGCAAAGGTGTAACATCCCAAATGTAAGACTTCCTAGAATGTGTGTTTTTCGTACAATAAATATTATCATCATGTCATCATTCCATTTGATTTGCATTTAATTAAATAAGTTGCTTTCAAATTCAAATTCCATATTTAAATTCAAATGCATTTTCAAATAAATTCAAAAGTGAAGTTTCAAAATCTTTACAAATAATCAAACCGGTAAATTAAATTATCTATTTTGAAACTATAAAAATTTGCCAAAAGTTTTTATCATGTTTCTTTTCTATTTTGTTTTAAAAATACAAAAACAGAAATGAAAAAGAAAAGAAGAAAAAACAAAGAAGAAAACTCACCTGGTCGAGCTGGGCCAGATCGGCCCACCTCAGCCCAGCCATCCCAAGGCCTTCTCCTTCCCCTGTTGTCTTCCTGTGTACGGGGAGAGACCTTTCCACGTCGCCATGGCCTCCCCCACTGCCGAGCTGCCCCCACCGGCGCCCCATCTCCCTATTTAGCCGTCCCACGCCGTAAAACCCTATACCTAGACCGCTTCCCTATTTCCCCGCCACCGCTCGCTCTCTGACTCGCTCCGCCGTCGCCATGTCCGAGACCCAATGGAGCTCATCGCTGGCGTAATCGAGCTCCACCTCCCCTTCTGCTTCGCCGCCAGCCACGCCGCTCCGTCCTCTTCTTCCTGGACGTCGCAGACGCAGCCGGGAGCCACGAGACGCTCCGCTTCTTCTACTCCGTCCTCGACGCTGGCCGGGCCCGCTACTCCGTCCTCGACACCGATAGCTCGCCTCCGTCGCTCCCCGAGTTGTTCCCTCTCGCCAACGTGTTGCCCGAGGTGAGCCGCAT
Source organism: Poa annua (assembly GCA_026929855.1). NCBI lineage: Eukaryota > Viridiplantae > Streptophyta > Magnoliopsida > Poales > Poaceae > Poa > Poa annua. Next base: position 182,379,336 of record CM049426.1, read on the forward strand.
GGTTCCCAAGTATTTCCCCCTTCCTTTGCGCCTCCGTTCGTCGGAATTTCGCTGTCGTCGGGCTTGCCCCACCACGGCCGTGTCACCCCGCACGAAGCCGTGCATGAACACGAGCACGCCACTCCTTTTCCTTCGAATCCGAGGACAAAAATGAACACCCCACACACTCCGCAACCCAACGCACCCACACGCACGCGCAGCGCCGCCGAAACGAGGTCGCCGCCGGCGAGTTTTTGGCGCCGCGGCGCACTGTTGTTTCAGTCCATCTGTTTCGTCAGTAAAAATCATAACTTTTATCTGTTAAAAGAAAACAAAAACTAAACCTAACAAGATCTCTAACCTAACCTATTGGCTAACAGCGTTTCGCTCGCTTGCTCGCCGCGACGCGAGTTTGAATCCTCCAGGGCGCAGTGGAAAAGCCCCTTTTTTGCTTGCGCCACTGACAGTCCGGACCCACCGGTCAGCGACCGGGTGGCCAACACAGCACACACCCACGCCGCGTGGCGCCTGGGCCCGCACATCGGCCGCTATGGCTATGTTTGCGCGCGGTGACAAAAGATCTGAAGAGAGATCTGCGCTGCAGTTTTGCAACCAAGCCCCTGTGCTTCTGTCTTTTGCACAGGAGCCCTCCCAGTTACTTTTCCCATCAGAGATAGGTCCCTGTCTTTTATAGAAAGAACCCTACAACTTAAAATGCAATAACTTTTAATCTATAACTGCAAATAAAATAATCTTTATATGTTTTATTATCAGAAAAATGCAATAAACAATAATATGAAATTCTTATGCCATTTTGCATCTTTATTTTAATTGCTTAGTGTAATTTATTTGTTGCACCTAAATAATTAAATATGGAATGTGTTGGGCTTTATTTAATTATTGCCCTATTCCATTTAATTTAATTAGATCACCCATGCCATGTGTTACCATGTTAATCAACATTTAATATTGTTGAGTAGATGAATAACTTGCACCTAAATATTAATTTTCGGGGTTGCTTGTCAGACCCTGAATTCAAGCTACACAAATGAAACGTATCGGTTGGGCCACACAACCAAGAACATACTGGGGTTACCAATCCCAGGAAACAATCAGGCCATGCTCGGAATGGATCATCGGCCGACAGCTCTTGGCGACCCCAACGTCACATACGTTTCCAGATTGTGCACGCAAGAACCCAAAAAGTCTTCCAACTCGTATACTTCAAACATACACACATGGTATACGAGTCGGATTTTGAACAAGTTGAAACCACAGAATAAACCTAAGACACAAAGAAAGGAAATAATATCCCAAAGTTCTCACTGAGAAAAATATATCGAATGGCACCAATCAGAGGACACATGTCCCAACATTACATCATGCAGCGGAAACAAACCGGTATGAGTACAGACAAGAAGCAAAGGGCTCAAGGCCGAAACGGAAAAGAAGGCCCATCCACGCAGTCCCCCAGGAAGTAGCCCAGGGGAACTCTAACTACTCGTCGTAGCTCTCGTCGTCGAACTCCACGTAGTATCCACCCAACTGGTCGAGCGAAGAATCCTCAACTGCAGAAAAACCACAACCCGCGAACGGGTCAATACACCGAAGCGTATCGAACAATCTTAAGCTAACAGGTTACAAAACTGTAAGATTCCCAAAGTATGGGGTAAGTGTACTTAGCGGCAGCAGCACTAGCAACTTAAAGAGACACGCTAAAAATTCCGTCTAATTAGAGAGGGATAAGAGAGCGTTTAAGTAGCTACCTACAACTAACACCAGTCATAACCCATTCTCGAATTAACCCCCTCAACCAAGTATGAGGAAGCAATCCGAGAGTACTCACACGTTAACAATTTTAGTTACCAGTTATGGTGTAAGTAATTCTATATTACTAGTCACATTAATTAACAATGATTAGGTGTAAGTTGTCTAGATCTTGTTAGCCAGCATCATCACCAAAGTCGTCCATAACCGTGGACACGGCTCATCGATAAGATTATACCCTGCAGGGGTGCACTACAGTACCCATACTCGCATGATCAACCCAGTCAAAAACATTAGGGTCTCTCAACACGACTCATTCCTTCACTACAGCAAGTCCAAGTGCCACCCATATGAGTTGTTACCCGCGTCAGGAGTCCGGCCGAATCTCAATTGCGGACTCATTAGTTTGTGCCTACGCGCCATGCGGCTCAAACCACAGTAGGAATTGTCCGCTTCGCGCGCACCACCCCTATATGACCCCCCGTATCAAGTAACCTCTCATCGATCATCATCATCATGCACATGCATATGAGAGAATGGAAAACCCGAACTACTTGCGGCACATGGACGAGCTGCGGATCCGTTCAAAGTCGAGGGGGGCTCCATTGGGCCACCCACAAGTGGTTAGTGCGCTCAAAATTGGATCCGAGGACAAAATCTCAGTTCCTAGGTCGACACTGAGCAGAACAAAGCACCTCGCAAGGCCTTCCGCCTGGTGCCTTATCTTTTAATTATAGAACCCCAAAATAAGACAGCAGTTTATTATAGTAGAACAATATATCATACTAAGCATATGAGATAAAGACAAAGGAACGACTCGCTCAACCAATCCTAAGCATGCACTACGACTCGCAAAGGCCAACAGATAAACATGCAAGGGGTTATGGGTTGTGGGGATATAGTTGTATAGGCTGCAGGATAAACATGTGATGGGATCGCAATTCAAGAATCGATAACTAGGATAGCATAGATCAAAAGGCAAGAATGGAAAATCAAACAATCGTGTAACCGGTTAGCAGAAGCTTGCCTGGCAGCTCGTGGCCTGGCACGACAGCTGGAACCTCAGTATCGTAGGCACTCGCAGCAGACATGTCGTCGTCTACCCAAAGAGAGCCAAACACCGACAATAGGAAACAATAATCAATACAGAGAAATGCGCAATCAAATGATGGTGCAATATGGTATAAGATGATTAGGTCTTATTTAAAGCGGGGATGGAATCCCGGCAAAAGATTAGGGTGCAAGTTATTTGTGTAGCCAACAATTTAAATGTTACTTAATATAGCAGAAGTGGTGATCCAATTAATTTAAATGAAAAAGTCATTAATTACTTAATTGCCCAACACATTCCATATTTAGTATTTGATTGCAAAATATTTAACTTCAACTCAAAATAAATATTTATTAGCATGTCAAGAAAATGGTATAAAAGGATATGAGCATATTAAATGGAATTAGGGCATTATATATTTATTACCCCACATATTCCATATTTAATTAATTAATTGCATTTGTTAATTTAAACTAAGCATTTAAAATAAATGATGCAAAATGACATAAGAATGTTATAATAATATTTATTGCATTTTTCTGATATGAAAACATATAAAGTTTATTTAATTTGGAGTTATATATTAAAAGTTACAGCATTTTAAGTGTAGGGGTGTTTCTGAAAGTATCCAGGGACGTATCCGTGAGAGAAACTAAGCAGGGGAGGTCCTCTGTGCAAACAGAGAACTCCAGGGGGCTCGGTGGAAAAGTTACAGCGCTTCTGATCTTTCTCACCGGGCATCGTCCTACCCACAGTGGCTGTCGTGCGGGCCCGTGCGCCAGCGAGACGCTGACCACGCGCTGACTGCGCGCCGCGGGCGCCAGAGTCACTGACCCGTGGGCCCGCCCTGTCAGTGCGGCGTAAAACGAAAAAAAATTGCCTTTTCCACTGCCAGGGGATCGAACTTGGATCGTGGCGAGCGCGGCGCGAGACGGAGCTGCTAGCCACAAGGCTAAGTGTGTGTTGTTGAAAGACTAACGCGTCCGAACTGTTTTAACGTTCAAAACAAGTACAAACTCTGACGAAACTGAAGATTGAACGGTGCCTGACGACTGAAGATTGAACGGTGCCTGACAAGTACAAGTTTCAAATTAGTCATATTAATATCTTATTTGATTATTTATAAATAATTTGAAACTTCAAATGAAATATTTTGAAAGCATTTGAATTTAAATAAGAATTTACATTTGGAATTTGAATTTGAAGCAATATAATTAAATAAATGCAAGCACATGTGGAAAGATGACATGATTCAACATTTTATTGCACAACAATTTGGAAAGTTACAAACGGGCTGTTACAACACTCCCCCCCTCAAAGGAATCACGCCCCGAGATTCTTCATGGAGCAACAAAGAGGTTGGGGTACTCGGCACGGAGATGGTCTTCACGTTCCCATGTAGCTTCCTTGTCAGAATGATGAGACCATTGAACCTTGTAGAACTTGACAGTGTTGTTACGGGTGCGACGTTCAGCTTCGTCAAGAATGCGAATCGGTTGTTCCACATAAGAGAGATCTTCTCGAAGTTCAATTGACCCATGATCAACTGCACGACCTGGATCTTGGAAGCACTTCTTGAGTTGTGACACGTGGAAGACATCGTGCACTTTGGAGAGGTTTGGAGGAAGTTCGAGACGGTAAGCCAATTCACCACGCCTTGAAAGAACGTTGAAAGGCCCAACATAACGCGGAGCGAGCTTGCCTTTGATGCCAAAGCGTTGCGTGCCTCTCTGAGGAGTGACACGAAGGTAAGCTTGATCACCATGTTCATAGACCATGTCCCTGTGCTTGCTATCATAATAGCTTTTCTGCCGAGACTGGGCAATCTTCAGATTGTCACGAATGATGCGAACCTTTTCTTCAGCCTCTTGGATAATGTCAGGACCAAAGAATTGACGTTCACTAGCTTGAGACCAATTCAGAGGAGTTCTGCATTTGCGGCCATAGAGAGCTTCAAAGGGAGCCATGCCTAGACTTGCTTGGAAGCTGTTGTTGTAGGAAAACTCAGCATACGGAAGGCGATCCTCCCATTTCATGCCAAACGAGATAACACAAGCTCTGAGCATATCTTCCAGAATCTGGTTTACTCTTTCAACCTGTCCACTTGTCTGCGGATGGTAAGCTGTGCTGAACAGAAGTTTGGTACCCAAGGCTTTCTGAAAGCTATGCCAAAATCGAGAAGTGAAGATACTTCCACGATCTGAGCTTATTGCCAAAGGAACACCATGCAACGGAACCAGTCTTGTCATATAGAGTTCTGCCAACTGACTAGATGATACTGTCTCTTTGATTGGGAAGAAGTGAGCCACTTTGGAGAGACGATCAATGACAACAAAGATTGCATCGTTGCCTTTCTTAGACTTTGGAAACCCAGTAACGAAGTCCATCTCGATCTTGTCTCATTTCCACTCAGGAATTTGCAGTGGTTGAAGAAGTCCAGGTGGTCTCTGATGAACTGCCTTGACACGACAGCAAACATCACAATGAGACACATAGCGAGCAATTTCACGCTTCATCCTGGTCCACCAATAGATTGACTTGAGATCCTGGTACATTATTGTGCTGCCAGGGTGGATAGAAAGCGGAGTATCATGAGCCTCCTTGAGAATCAGTTCTCTTAAGCTGTCAAGTTTGGGCACTACAATGCGTTCTTCAAACAGCAAGGTACCCTTGTCATCGAGAGAGAAACTCTTGTACTTATCCTTGCCAATGTTGTCTTTGATATTCTTGACACCAGAATCACGCAACTGTGCGGCACGGATCTTATCCTCAAGTGTAGGAGTGGCAATCAAGTTTGCAGGATAACCAGAGGGAACCACTTGAAGATTGAGTTTCTTGAATTCTTCATGAATAGGAGGTTGGATGTCGTCAACAATGAGGTTGTTGCAATAGGACTTGCGACTGAGAGCATCAGCCATTACATTAGCTTTGCCTGGAGTGTAAGAGATGGTAAGATCGTAATCTGAGAGTTTCTCAAGCCACCTTGTTTGCCTGAGGTTCAAGTCTGGTTGAGTGAAGAGATATTTGAGACTCTTGTGATCAGTGAAGATCTCACACCTGTGCCCCAACAAATAAGGTCTCCAAGCCTTGAGGGCATACATGATTGCTGCAAGTTCAAGATCATGTGTAGGATAGTTGAGCTCATGGGCCTGCAACTGGCGAGATGCATAAGCCACAACTTTGCGTTCTTGCATGAGGACTGCGCCTAGTCCTTGAAGAGATGCATCGCAGAATATTTGGAAAGGTTTGGAAGTGTCTGGGCCAACTAGAACAGGAGTAGAAGTTAGTTTAGCTTTCAAGAGATTGAAACTCTCATCACACTTTGGAGTCCAAAGAAACTTTCTATCCTTCCTAGTAAGATCGGTGAGAGGCTTAGCGATTTTGGAGAAGTTCTCAACAAAACGACGGCAATAGCTAGCCATGCCAAGGAAACTCCTGACTTGTTTTACCGATGTAGGAGGCAACCATTCAACAATGGCCTTCACTTTTTCTGGATCAACAGAAATGCCTTCAGAAGAGATGACATGACCAAGGTAGGATACTGTAGGAAGTCAGAATTCACACTTGGAGAACTTGGCGTAGAGACGATGTTCTCGGAGTTTCAACAAGATAAGACGTAGATGTTCTCCGTGTTCTTCTCGGTTTTGGAATAGATAAGAATGTCATCGAGATAGACTACCACGAACTTATCGAGGTATTCCATGAAAACGAAGTTCATGAGACGTGAGAAAGTCGCCGGAGCATTTGTGAGACCGAAAGACATGACAGTGTATTCATAGAGGCCATAGCGAGTGGTGAAAGCTGTCTTTGGAATGTCTTCTTTGCGGATCTTGATCTGGTGATAACCTGACCTCAAGTCCAACTTGGAGAAAACCTTAGCACCAGCCAGTTGATCGAACAGATCGTTGATGCGAGGGAGAGGATACTTGTTCTTGATGGTTTTCTTGTTCAGAGGATGGTAGTCAACAACCAGTCGCTCAGTCGTGTCCCTCTTTTTGACAAACAGGGTAGGACAACCCCAAGGAGAAGTACTAGGTTGAATATGACCTTTCCTTTCCAACTCCTCTAGCTGTCTCTTAAGCTCAGCCAGTTCTTTGGGGCCCATCTTGTAAGGACGTTTGGATATGGGAGCAGTGCCTGGTTCTAGTTCAATAACAAACTCAACGGCTCTGTCAGGTGGCATACCTGGTAATTCTTCAGGAAAGACGTCAGGAAAGTCTCGGACCACCGGAATAGCTTCTATGGAAGGAAGAGGATCAACATTGAGAGCGAAAAGCTGAGCTGAAGAGGTTTGGTTTGGAGAATAGACTATCTGTCTAGAAGGATGAGAAAGAGTTACAGTCTTTGTGGAACAGTCTATCTTACCTTGATTGGCCTTCAACCAATCCATGCCCAGAATGACATCAATATCAGAATTGCCGAGAATTATTAGAGATGCCAAGAAGATATGGCCTCCAATTTGGATTTCATTGTCGTGGCTTATCTTGGAAGAAGTCATTTCCATGCCGGGAGAAGTAACCGCGATGTTTTTGGGGAGAGGATCGAAAATTAGCCCATGTAAATCCGCAAAGCTAACTGATACGAAAGAATGAGATGCTCCTGTATCAAACAACACTCTAGAAGAGATAGAGTTGACGGGAAGTGTACCAAGAACAACTTCTGGAGCTTCTTCTGCATCCTCAGCCCTGATGTGGTTCACCCGCGCAGCACGTGCCGGAGGCCTGGTGTTGGGGACGAAAGGCCTAGTCGGGGCAGGTGCGCGGACCATCGCCTGAGTTGGAGCAGGGCGAGGTGGTGGAGGAAGTGTACGGGTCTCCGGGCAGTTGTTGGAGTAGTGGCCCGGTTTCCCGCACTGGTAGCAGGTCACATTGGGGCGAGCGCCCGTTGGCCTTGGCGGTCCTCCGAAACCCCTCATAGCTAGAGCCGGGTTCGGTGGGCGAGGCGCGAGTCCTGGAGGTCCTGGCACATAGGTATCTCGTGCGAAGGCGCTATTAGGCACCCAGAGCCGACGCTTCTGAGCAGGAGCGGCGGCGATTGACGATGAAGAAGAGTTGCTCTCACGAGAGTGCTTGCGCGACTCCTCGAAGACCTTGCGCCCATGCTCCTCATTGAGCGCGATGTTGACGAGGTCCTCGAAGTTATCGGCCTTGACGAGGTTCAGCTTGTACTTGAGCGTGGGGTTGAAACCCTTGCGGAACTTGGCCATCTTCTTGACCTCAGTGTTCACCTCATCTCCAGCGTAACGAGCAAGGCGATTGAACTCGCCATTGTACTCCATCACGTCCATCTTGCCTTGCGTCAGCGAGTTAAACTGCTCGCGCATCCTGTCCATGAGACCTTCTGGGATGTGGTGGCGCAGGAAGGCTGCCTTGAAATCCCCCCAAGTGGTAACCACCCCGGGAGCTCTCATAGCCTGGAAGTTTTCCCACCATGAGGCAGACTTGCCCCTAAGCAGGTAGGACACGTAAGGGACCTTGTCATGCGCAGCCACGTGGGCGATAGCAAGGGTCCTTTCCATCTCGCGAAGCCAATCATCAGCTTCCAGCGGCTCAGTGGGGGAAGCGAAGTTCCTTGGGCCCAGACCGAGGAAGTCCTTGACGGTCACACGTGCATTGCCTTCATTGCGGTGCCCGTGGTTGTTCTGGTAGGCTTGGTTCTCGGCCATTTGAGCCAGAACTTGGGTCATCTGACCAAGCAACTCAGTGATTGGAGGCGGTTGTGGTGCGTCTTCCGCATTGCGGTTGTTCCTGGTGTTCGTCATCCCGGAGACATTGGATATTAGAACAGCGACAAGAAACACAAAGCCAGGGAAAACTTGGAAAGTCGAATTCTTGCTCAGAAAAACAGTTGCAAACTGTAGGATAACAAGGATAAGATTCTCATAGCAAAGGTTCATAACCATACACTTAGTTAGCCATCAGTACAACCACCAAGGTTTCAGTACTACAAGGACAGCTACTAGTACAAAGTTAACCATCCGTACAACCAACACGGTTTTGGTACAAAGTATAGCTACTACAACAAAGGAAAAGATACAACTCGAAGACTAGCTCTCGCTTCCCTCAGAAGACGAAACTAGGTGGCGGCGATGGGTGTAGCGACGATCGCAGTACATGTGGTACTCTCGCACAATGCGTCGAAACTCAACGGAGTAGGCATCTGGCGTCTGTTTCCCGTACATCAGTGGTCCAACGTGGTCTGGATCAGTAGTGATCAGAGGACCACGCTCTGGAGTGTATCCACCCACAACAGACATACGACTCGGAAAAGCGAGCTGGAACCTCGGGAAAACGTCTGGTGTGACGTTCCTCCTGTCGTACTGACCCAGGTGAGAGAGTGCCCGGTGCAGCTGCTGACGGACTGCTGCTAGCTCCAAGCGTAGAGTCCCAGCAACTGAGTCTGAAGACTGGCCAAACTGAGCGGTCTTGTCCAGGACCTCGAGCTCGTACTGAGAGTCCGTGTAGGGGTAGTATGGAAAGTAGAAGAATGGATGGTTGTTGAAGCAGTAGTAGTCCCTGCACAGAGCCAGAGCTGCATCGTAAGCTGCTAAGTGTACTGCCATGTCCACAGTGGAAGCCTCAACAACGTGCTTGTGCACAGTATCACCATCATCTCCCCTGATCCAAACAGCAGCTCTGTAGAAGGTCTGTCCGTAATCTCTGGGGATCTCGGACACCTGGTACTCCGGGAGGAAGCTGAAACCGACATAGTCAACCATGCTTCTGAGAAGCTTCGGGTAACCGGTAGTCTGCTCACAGTGGGTCTTACGCACCACCTGGGCGTGCGCCATCTACATAGCAGTTTGAAGTAGAAGTTAGCCTCCGGAAACAAAAAGGATTGATTGCACAGAACGAATTGTACAATGACAAGGAGATGAAATCCAGTGAAAGGTAGAACAACAACTGATTGATTCAAGATTGAAACTGAACATAGCCGAAGAAGTTGATAACTAGCAAAACGACCAAAGCAACCTTCAACACCTGCAACTATGGTACTACGGAAAACCCAGAACACGTGATGTCCTAAATTTTTAAAATTAAGGTGAGAAGGGAATTATCGTAACACTTCCTTACCAGAAGAACAGGGAGGGTGGGTGGGGAAAGAAGTAAAAGAACAGAATTCCTACTCTCACGTTTAAGATTTCCTGATAACTACAAAATATTTTTCTAGACTCAAACAACGACCAGTAGAAGGGAACCTGATGGCGTTTAAGCTCTGATACCAACTGCCAGACCCTGAATTCAAGTTACACAAACGAAACGTATCGGTTGGGCCACACAACGAAGAACATACTGGGGTTACCAATCCCAGGAAACAATCAGGCCATGCTCGGAATGGATCATCGGCCGACAGCTCTTGGCGACCCCAACGTCACATACGTTTCCAGATTGTGCACGCAAGAACCCAAAAAGTCTTCCAACTCGTATACTTCAAACATACACACATGGTATACGAGTCGGATTTTTAACAAGTTGAAACCACAGAATAAACCTAAGACACAAAGAAAGGAAATAATATCCAAAAGTTCTCACTGAGCAAAATATATCGAATGGCACCAATCAGAGGACACATGTCCCAACATTACATCATGCAGCGGAAACAAACCGGTCTGAGTACAGACAAGAAGAAAAGGGCTCAAGGCCGAAATGGAAAAGAAGGCCCATCCACGCAGTCCACCAGGAAGTAGCCCAGGGGAACTCTAACTACTCGTCGTAGCTCTCGTCGTCGAACTCCACGTAGTATCCACCCAACTGGTCGAGCGAAGAATCCTCAACTGCAGAAAAACCACAGCCCGCGAACGGGTCAATACACCGAAGCGTATCGAACAAGCTTAAGCTAACAGGTTACAAAACTGTAAGATTCCTAAAGTATGGGGTAAGTGTACTTAGCGGCAGCATCACTAGCAACTTAAAGAGACACGCTAAAACTTTCGTCTAATTAAAGAGGGATAAGAGAGCGTTTAAGTAGCCACCTACAACTAACACCAGTCATAACCCATTCTCGAATTAACCCCCTCAACCAAGTATGAGGAAGCAATCCGAGAATACTCACACGTTAACAATTTTAGTTACCAGTTATGGTGTAAGTAATTCTATATTACTAGTCACATTAATTAACAATGATTAGGTGTAAGTTGTCTAGATCTTGTTAGCCAGCATCATCACCAAAGTCGTCCATAACCGTGGACACGGCTCATCGATAAGATTATACCCTGCAGGGGTGCACTACAGTACCCATACTCGCATGATCAACCCAGTCAAAAACATTAGGGCCTCTCAACACGACTCATTCCTTCACTACAGCAAGTCCAAGTGCCACCCATATGAGTTGTTACCCGCGTCAGGAGTCCGGCCGAATCTCAATTGCGGACTCATTAGTTTGTGCCTACGCGCCATGCGGCTCAAACCACAGTAGGAATTGTCCGCTTCGCGCGCACCACCCCTATATGACCCCCCGTATCAAGTAACCTCTCATCGATCATCATCATCATGCACATGCATATGAGCGAATGGAAAACCCGAACTACTTGCGGCACATGGACGAGCTGCGGATCCGTTCAAAGTCGAGGGGGGCTCCATTGGGCCACCCACAAGTGGTTAGTGCGCTCAAAATTGGATCCGAGGACAAAATCTCAGTTCCTAGGTCGACACTGAGCAGAACAAAGCACCTCGCAAGGCCTTCCGCCTGGTGCCTTATCTTTTAATTATAGAACCCCAAAATAAGACAGCAGTTTATTATAGTAGAACAATATATCATACTAAGCATATGAGATAAAGACAAAGGAACGACTCGCTCAACCAATCCTAAGCATGCACTACGACTCGCAAAGGCCAACAGATAAACATGCAAGGGGTTATGGGTTGTGGGGATATAGTTGTATAGGCTGCAGGATAAACATGTGATGGGATCGCAATTCAAGAATCGATAACTAGGATAGCATAGATCAAAAGGCAAGAATGGAAAATCAAACAATCGTGTAACCGGTTAGCAGAAGCTTGCCTGGCAGCTCGTGGCCTGGCACGACAGCTGGAGCCTCAGTATCGTAGGCACTCGCAGCAGACACGTCGTCGTCTACCCAAAGAGAGCCAAACACCGACAATAGGAAACAATAATCAATACAGAGAAATGCGCAATCAAATGATGGTGCAATATGGTATAAGATGATTAGGTCTTATTTAAAGCGGGATGGAATCCCGGCAAAAGATTAGGGTGCAAGTTATTTGTGTAGCCAACAATTTAAATGTTACTTAATATAGCAGAAGTGGTGATCCAATTAATTTAAATGAAAAAGTCATTAATTACTTAATTGCCCAACACATTCCATATTTAGTATTTGATTGCAAAATATTTAACTTCAACTCAAAATAAATATTTATTAGCATGTCAAGAAAATGGTATAAAAGGATATGAGCATATTAAATGGAATTAGGGCATTATATATTTATTACCCCACATATTCCATATTTAATTAATTAATTGCATTTGTTAATTTAAACTAAGCATTTAAAATAAATGATGCAAAATGACATAAGAATGTTATAATAATATTTATTGCATTTTTCTGATATGAAAACATATAAAGTTTATTTAATTTGGAGTTATATATTAAAAGTTACAGCATTTTAAGTGTAGGGGTGTTTCTGAAAGTATCCAGGGACGTATCCGTGAGAGAAACTAAGCAGGGGAGGTCCTCTGTGCAAACAGAGAACTCCAGGGGGCTCGGTGGAAAAGTTACAGCGCTTCTGATCTTTCTCACCGGGCATCGTCCTACCCACAGTGGCTGTCGTGCGGGCCCGTGCGCCAGCGAGGCGCTGACCACGCGCTGACTGCGCGCCGCGGGCGCCAGAGTCACTGACCCGTGGGCCCGCCCTGTCAGTGCGGCGTAAAACGAAAAAAAATTGCCTTTTCCACTGCCAGGGGATCGAACTTGGATCGTGGCGAGCGCGGCGCGAGACGGAGCTGCTAGCCACAAGGCTAAGTGTGTGTTGTTGAAAGACTAACGCGTCCGAACTGTTTTAACGTTCAAAACAAGTACAAACTCTGACGAAACTGAAGATTGAACGGTGCCTGACGACTGAAGATTGAACGGTGCCTGACAAGTACAAGTTTCAAATTAGTCATATTAATATCTTATTTGATTATTTATAAATAATTTGAAACTTCAAATGAAATATTTTGAAAGCATTTGAATTTAAATAAGAATTTACATTTGGAATTTGAATTTGAAGCAATATAATTAAATAAATGCAAGCACATGTGGAAAGATGACATGATTCAACATTTTATTGCACAACAATTTGGAAAGTTACAAACGGGCTGTTACAACACTCCCCCCCTCAAAGGAATCACGCCCCGAGATTCTTCATGGAGCAACAAAGAGGTTGGGGTACTCGGCACGGAGATGGTCTTCACGTTCCCATGTAGCTTCCTTGTCAGAATGATGAGACCATTGAACCTTGTAGAACTTGACAGTGTTGTTACGGGTGCGACGTTCAGCTTCGTCAAGAATGCGAATCGGTTGTTCCACATAAGAGAGATCTTCTCGAAGTTCAATTGACCCATGATCAACTGCACGACCTGGATCTTGGAAGCACTTCTTGAGTTGTGACACGTGGAAGACATCGTGCACTTTGGAGAGGTTTGGAGGAAGTTCGAGACGGTAAGCCAATTCACCACGCCTTGAAAGAACGTTGAAAGGCCCAACATAACGCGGAGCGAGCTTGCCTTTGATGCCAAAGCGTTGCGTGCCTCTCTGAGGAGTGACACGAAGGTAAGCTTGATCACCAGGTTCATAGACCATGTCCCTGTGCTTGCTATAATAATAGCTTTTCTGCCGAGACTGGGCAATCTTCAGATTGTCACGAATGATGCGAACCTTTTCTTCAGCCTCTTGGATAATGTCAGGACCAAAGAATTGACGTTCACTAGCTTGAGACCAATTCAGAGGAGTTCTGCATTTGCGGCCATAGAGAGCTTCAAAGGGAGCCATGCCTAGACTTGCTTGGAAGCTGTTGTTGTAGGAAAACTCAGCATACGGAAGGCGATCCTCCCATTTCATGCCAAACGAGATAACACAAGCTCTGAGCATATCTTCCTGAATCTGGTTTACTCTTTCAACCTGTCCACTTGTCTGCGGATGGTAAGCTGTGCTGAACGTATTTCTGAAAGTGTAGGGGTGTTTCTGAAAGTATCCAGGGACGTATCCGTGAGAGAAACTAAGCAGGGGAGGTCCTCTGTGCAAAGAGAGAACTCCAGGGGGGTCAGTGGAAAAGTTACAGCGCTTCTGATCTTTCTCACCGGGCATCGTCCTACCCACAGTGGCTGTCGTGCGAGCCCGTGCGCCAGCGAGGCGCTGACCACGCGCTGACTGCGCGGCGAGGGCGCCAGAGTCACTGACCCGTTGGCCCGCCCTGTAAGTGCGGCGTAAAACGAAAAAAAGCTGGCCTTTTCCAATGCCAGGGGATCGAAATCGGATCGTGGCGAGCGCGGCGCGAGACGGAGCTGCTAGCCACGGGGCTAAGTGTGTGTTGTTGAAAGACTAACGCGTCCAAACTGTTTTAACGTTCAAAACAAGTACAAACTCTGACGAAACTGAAGATTGAACGGTGCCTGACGACTGAAAAATGGAACAACGCGCGGCGGCCGAAAAAACAACGCCGGCGACCGTAGCAGTGGGGGCGGGGAGCATGTGTGTGTGCAGTGCGTGCGGATACGCCTGGAGACTGCGTTCCCGTGCTCGAATCGGAGGAAAAACGTGGGGGCGTGTTCGTATTCGTGCTCGACACGCTCGGACCCGTGCGTGTCCATGGCGTGCTCACCGGCGCCATGGAAATCCAGCGAGCCGCGGCGAAAATCGAAGGAGAAAAAGAGGGGGTCCGACTGCGGCTCACCGAGGGAGATCGTTGGCGAGAGGAGGGCGGTTGCGGCGGCCGGAGGAGAGCGAACGGTGCCGGGGACGGAGGGCGGAGCTCGGACCAGCGTTGGGGAAGAAGAGGATGCGCGGCGTTGTCCGGTACGGAGTGGTTGCGGGGGCTTCCGTGCAGCTGCTGGGCGTCTTTTGGCGCGGCGGGGAGGTCCGGGTCGCTCATGGTCAGCGGGGCTCCGAGCTCCTCTTTGTCTCTGTCATGGCGTCGGCGAGAGCGAGGAAGGAGCGTGCAGCGGCGGGGGCGGAAGAAACTAGGGTTAGGGTTTGCTCCGGTCCACGCGATTTAAAGAAAGGGGAGAGGAGAGAAGAGGAGAGAGGCAGTGGGGGCGACATGGCAGGGGGCGAGCTCTGCTCGTCGAGCTGGAAAGCGAGCTCTGCTCCCTGCGTCCGTACGAGGACGACGATGGGAGTGGGCCAGTGTGGATCGGCAGCTGGGCTGAGATGGGCCGAGCAGGCCCAGCTCAGCCAGGGGCTTTATTTTTTCTTCCTTTAAACCTTCTGATTTTTGTATTTGTAAAACAACTTAGAGAAGAGACATAAAAAGAACTTTTGAACAGTTTTTACAAGTTTCAAATTAGTCATATTAATATCTTATTTGATTATTTATAAATAATTTGAAACTTCAAATGAAATATTTTGAAAGCATTTGAATTTAAATAAGAATTTACATTTGGAATTTGAATTTGAAGCAATATAATTAAATAAATGCAAGCACATATGGAAAGATGACATGATTCAACATTTTATTGCACAACAATTTGGAAAGTTACAAACGGGTTGTTACATTGCTTTCCCGCTTAATTTGGAATAATTGCATTTGTTTTGCATCTTGCCATGTCATGCATCATTCTCATATGATCATGCTGGATCTTTTGCCGTAGTTATGAGATGCATCTTTTACGCTTTCAAGTGTTTCTTGCTTCTTCGCGGATAAGACGTTGAGATGTGCGAGCAACGACAAGATCTTCTTCCATGCGGAATTCCAGGCAAGCAAAGTTTGCTAGTTTACCTATACATTGTATTTCATTCCTGCCGTTGATCTCTGCTACCCTAGTATTTGATTCTTTATCGTGATCCAATCACATGTTATCCTGCAGCCCATACAACTTAATTCCCCACATCCTATTACATGTTGCATGTTTATCTGTTGGCCTTGCGAGTCATAGAGCATGCTTAGAGTTGATTGTGCGAGTCGTCTGTTGGTCTTATGTTTCACATGCTTAGTATGATAGATTGTTCTACTTTAATGAAATGTTATCTTCTGTTGGGGTATTATAATTAAAAGATAAGGCACCGGAGGAAGGCCTTGTGAGGTGCTTTGTTCTGCTAACTGTCGACCTAGGAACTGAGATTTTGTCCTCGGTTCCAATTTTGAGCGCACTAACCACTTGTGGGAGGCCCTATGGAGCCCCCCGCGGCTTCGATCTAATCCGCTTCTTATCTAGGGCACCGCAAGTAGTTCGGGCTTTCCATTTGATGCATGCATATGGTTACATAACGATCTCATGTTGATGGAGTAGTCGATTCTCATATAGGGTGGCACGTTCTTAGAGTGTTGCGAAGTTCCGGGTATGGGGCTGAGCAACCGTGCGCACAATCATGCGGTTTCCTGAATGGGTTGTAGAGAAGTGTTTTGCCGTGTTGAGATTCCCTACCTTCTGGCTTGCTTTTTGGGGTTGATCGAACGAGTATGGGTCCAATAGTCCACCCCTGCAGGGTATAATCTTATTGATGAGCCGTGTCCACGGTTATGGACGACTTGGTGATGATGTTGTCTAACAAGATCTAGACAACTTACACCTAATTAATGTTAATTAACTTGACTAGTTATATAGAATTACTTTCACAATAACTGGTAACTAAAACTGTTCAATGTGTGAGTTTCCCGAATTGCTTCCTCATACTTGGTTGAGGGGGTTAATCCGAGAATGGGTTATGATTGGTGTTAGTTGTAGTTGTTTACTTATGTGCCCTCTCATCCCTCTCTAATTTAGATGGAAGTTATATCGTGTCTCTATTAGGTTGCTAGTGTTGCTGCCGCTAAGTCTCATACTTTGCGAGTCTTTCAGTTTTGTAACTTGTTAGCTTTAGCTTGTTCGATACGGTCCGGTGTATTGACCCGTTCGCGGGCTATGGTTTTCTCTGAAATGGAGGATTCTCCGTACGACCAGGTGGGTGGCTACTACGTGGAATTCGACGACGAGATCTACGACGAGTAGTTAGAGTTCCCCTGGGCTTCTTCCTAGTGGACCGCGAGGATGGGCCTTCTCTTTTCGTGTCGGCCTTGTGCCCTTTGCTTCTTTTCTGTACTCAGACCGACTTGTTTTCCGGTGCATGATGTAATGTTGGGACATGTGTCCTCTACTTGGTGACATTCGATATATTTGTTAGTGAGAGCGTAGGAACTCAGTTCTTGTCCTCCGATCCAATTTTGAGCGCACTAACCACTTGTGGGAGGCCCTATGGAGCCCCCCGCGGATTCGATCTAATCCGCTTCTTATCCAGGGCGCCGCAAGTAGTTCGGGCTTTCCATTTTATGCATGCATCTGGTTACATAACGATCTCATGATGATGGAGTAGTCGATTCTCATATAGGGTGGCACGTTCTTAGAGTGCTATGAAGGTTGATCTCGCGGGCACTTGACCTGATTAGCCGTGCACACAATCATGCGGTTCCCTTGATGGGTTGTAGAGAAGTGATTTGCCGTGTTGAGATGCCCTACCTTCTGGCTTGCTTTTTGGGGTTGATCGAACGAGTATGGGTCCAGTAGTGCACCCATGCAGGGTATAATATTATCGATGAGCCGTGTCCACGGTAATGGAGGACTTGGTGATGATGTTGGCTACCAAAATCTAGACAACTTACACCTAATTAATGTTAATTAACTTGACTAGTAATATAGAATTACTTTCACAATAACTGGTAACTAAAACTGTTCAATGTGTGAGTTTCCCGAATTGCTTCCTCATAGTTGGTTGAGGGGGTTAATCCGAAAAAGGGTTATGATTGGTGTTAGTAGTAGCTGGTTACTTATGCGCTCTCTTATCCCTATCTAATTAGACGGAAGTTGTAGCGTGTCTCTATTAGGTTGCTAGTGCTGCTACCGCTAAGTCCACCTACCCCCTGTCGTCCCAGTGGGAACTGGGTTATCAAGAGCCCATTCCCCCCAGGCCTCGCACGCGGGCCAGTCAGACGAAACGACTAAGGACCAGGCGTCACCGCCTGGCGGGACCCTCGAGAGGCGATTCCCCTCGAGGGCCTGGAGAATAAACGAGGGCCTCAAGGGACCTCTCGCCTCAGGGGATCCTCCCCCCGAGGAGCCAACCCGCCTGAGGGGAATCCAACATGAATCTCCCCTCAGGCCTGAAGGGAAACGTCGCGGCCAAGGAAGCACGGCAGGGCGCACGTGACCTCTTCCACGCTCAAGCAGTGACGCACGCACCCCCGTCGTTGTCCCTGGCGATAAAGTGGTCAACAAAGCTGCTCCGCCTGCTGCGCAGCTGTGAGGACCTTCTACTCTGACGATATAGCAGGTGGACGGCGCAACCCTCCAACGGAGATCGTAATCGCGGGCTCCACCTCAGAGACTGCCCGCTCTGCTGATAGTACCACGCGGTCTGCCGCCTGTCGGCCACGGGGCCACCATTATCAACAATGGACTGAGTCCATGGACGAATGGAGCGCGGTGGACTCGTGCTCCGCCCTGCCACTGACATGTGGGAGCCACCTTGAAGGCCAAGCCGAAGGAGAAGGCCCGAGGCGCCTATAAAAGAGAGAAGACATCCATCGTAGCAGAGGTCGGCCCTTTGCGTGAAAAACACCCTTGTAAACCCTAGGAACACTGGTTAGGTTAGCCTCTGGCTGGAAGAGGAATAAGATCATCGCTTCCCTCCCCAGGCAAGAACTGCCTCAAAGGGGCTTCCGGCAAGCTCAATTGTACTGTAACCTTCCACATATAAGGAGTAGCGGTCTTACCTCCTCACGAGGGCCGTGAACCTGGTTTAAAGGACGGTGTCCTCCTTGGTCGGGTGTGCGTCTTCTTCGGGTCCGGCGAGCAACGTCGCGGAGCCACTTGAGGGTTTAGACCTCCGCGTTCAATCCCCTTTCGAACCACACTTCAGGAAGTGACTACCCCCGATTCATGAGAGTCATAACCCGACATTTGGCGCGCCAGGTAGGGGATTGAGGCGCGTCAACAACCTTCGAGTTCGTCTCCGCGCCATGGTGAACACGCGCGCCACCCGCGTCGCCCGAGTCAACCGACGAGCGCCCGCGGGAGCACGCGCGCCCCCAGGTGCCGCGACCACCCGCGCACGGCGGGGCCGACCCTGCCACGAGGAGCATGTCCCTTCTGGCCCTCACGCGGAGGCACCGGAGCACGACGCCGAGCACTAGGAGGACGCGCAGTCGTCCCACCCGACGATGCACCCAAGCCGCTCGGTCCCGGGAAGGACAGACCCCGCGCCCCACACCGTGCTGCTCATGGCGCAGGAGCTGCTCCACTACCAGCCCACCGCTGAGGCCCACGAGCAGTGGCTCCAACGCCTCAACCACCTCGTCGGCATCGCCACGACGCGCCCCGCTCCGGCGCAGTCCAACATGCACCCCTCTCCCGCGGGCACGGTCGCAACAAATGCTCCTCCGCCACCTCCGGGGCCTGCACCGGCTGCGACACAAAGGGCTGCTTCGCACGCGTCCTCGCCACACGATTGCTTAATCGTGCAGCGCACCGCGCCCGACGCTCGTGTGGGGATGGAGCTCCAGCGAGACCGCCAGAACAGGCTCGTGGAGGAGCTCGGCTAGGCGGGACAGCAGAACCGTGGCGCGCTTCAGCACAGGGTCGCTACGTACACCTCAGGCGGCACGGCGTTCACTCGCTCTCTGCGTTGCGTGGTCTGGCCGCAGAAGTTCAGGCCGGCTCTTCCCAAGGGCTACGACGGCTCCAGCAACCCCATCGAGTTCCTGCAGCTCTACACCACCTCCATCCAAGCTGCGGGGGGAGACGACAAGGTCATGGCCAACTGGTTCTCTCACGCGCTTCGTGACTCTGCGCTGTCGTGGCTCCTGAACCTCCCGGAGCACTCTGTGAACTCCTGGGAAGAGCTCTACAAGCAGTTCGTCTCCAACTTCAAGGGGACGTACGGGTGCGCCCTCACCCACAACGATCTGCGCACTGTGGTGCAGAGGAAGGATGAAACGCTCCGCAAGTATATCCAGCGCTTCAGCCAAGTGCACAACAAGATCTCGAACATCCCTGACACTCAAGTCATCGCCGCTTTCCGCGAGGGCGTCACAAACAGCAGGATGCTCGAGAAGCTGGGCATCCACGACTAGCTCACCTCTGTGGTCAAGCTGTTCGACATGGAGGACAAGTGCGCCAAGGCTGAAGAGGGACTCCTCTTTGTGGAAATGTCCTCGAGAGGGGACGATCATGCTGAGGGGTCCAAAAGCCAGAAGAAGAAGGAGGAGCCCAAGCGCAAGGCCACCGCAGTTCTCGCGGCAGAGCCTAACACAAAAGGCACCCGCAGGGACTCCCCCGAGGCTGGAGAGAGGAAAGATGATCACCGCCCTTTCTGCATCTACCACAACAGGCGCGGCCACTCTACGGAGTCCTGCTACGACCTCAAAAGGTTGAGCAAGGAGCGCGAGCAAGCAGAAAGAAGTGGCAGCCGCGGTCGAGGCCGTGGCTACCGCGGGAGCGGACGCAAGGGCGGCTACCAGAAACCATCTGGAAATCAAGCCAACACCGCAGAAAAAAACGGCAACCTCCCTGACAAGCAAGATGGCGGCTACAAAGCCCCGAAGGGCGCCATTGCCTGCATCCTCGGGGGGGCGCAGGCGCCGAAGTCGAACAACCAGTTCAAGCAGTTCGCCTGCGAGCTCAACGCCGCCCTCCCAAGCTCGGAAACCTCCAGGCCCCTCAATTGGTCGCAGTACACCATCGCCTTCGACGCTCAGGACCACCCCAAGTCCACCAAGACTGTTGGAACCCTCCCGCTGGTCTGCTCCACAACCATCGACAACGTGGCCATCTCCAAGACGCTTATCGATGGCGGAGCAGGCCTGAACGTTATCTCCATAGATACGTTCGAAGCGCTTCAAGTGCCCTACGAGCGGCTCATGCCCTCGAGGCCCTTCACGGGAGTCACCAGCGGCTCGATCGAGCCTCTAGGCTAGGTCAGGCTTGCCGTCACCTTTGGGAGCAAGGAAAATTACCGCACCGAGCATATCGACTTCGATGTCGCACACATCGGCCTGCCGTACAACGCCATCCTCGGCTACCCGTAACGCACCATGCGTACAACATGGTCAAGATCCCCGGCAGCGTCGGCACGATCACCATCCGTGGGCATGTCCTGGACGCTACGCGCGCCGTTGAGACGGCCTACAAGACCACCGCCATGGCCTTCCCCGCAGAAGAGGACCTAGAGCCCCTCGAGAGGCCCAAGAAGAAGAAGCAGTTGTTCTCCCAGGAGGAAGCTGCCACCAAGAAGATCTCTGTAAGCTCCAGTAGCTCGGGGGCTGAAGGCTCGGGGGCTGAAGGCTCGGGGGCTAGCGTCACCATTGGCGCCGCGCTGCCTCCCAAATAGGAAAGCGCGTTCGTCGCCTTCCTCCAGGCAAACTCTGACATGTTCGCGTGGACGCCGTCAGATATGTCTGGTGTACCGAGGGAGGTGATCGAGCACCACTTGGCCGTGTGCCCAAACGCGCGCCCCGTCAAGCAAAAAGCAAGAAAGCAAGCCCCCGAGAAGCAAGCATTCATCGCCAAGGAGGTCGAGAAGCTCAAAGCGGCAAAAGTCGTTCGCGATGTCGCGCACCACACTTGGCTCTCCAATGGCGTGGTAGTCCCAAAACCCGCCGGCGGAGGCCGCCTCTGCATCGACTACACTGATGTAAACCAGGCCTGCCCCAAAGACCCGTATCCCATGCCCAGAATCGACCAGATCGTGGACTCCACGGCAGGCTGCGACCTCCTCTGTTTCCTAGATGCCTTCTCTGGTTATCACCAGATTAAGATGGCTAAAGAGGATGAGGAGAAGACGGCTTTCCTCACCCCATGCGGTGTGTATTGCTACGTCTGCATGCCCTTCGGACTAAAAAATGCCGGAGCCACTTTCCAGAGGTTAATGAGGATAGCCCTTGGTGGGCAAATGGGGCGAAACACTGAAGCATATGTCGATGACATCGTCGTGGAGTCGCGAGAAGGAAATACTCTTCTCCGAGACATTGAAGAAACATTCGCCAGCCTTCGCAAGGTGAACATCAAGCTCAACCCCGCCAAGTGCGTCTTTGGAGTACCTTCAGGCAAATTGCTGGGGTTCCTCGTGTCTCATCAAGGCATAGAGGCGAACCCAGACAAAATCAAGGCCATAGAAGGCATGCAACCTCCACGCAGGCTCAAGGACATGCAATGCCTGGCAGGCTGCATGGCCAGCTTGGGTCAATTCATCTCCAAGTTCGGCGAAAGAGCCCTGCCGTTTTTCAAGATAATGAAAAGAACGGGCACTTTCAAGTGGACCCCTGAAGCTGAAAAAGCATTTGAGGACTTGAAGAAGTACTTGGCCAGCCCACCTGTAATGGTCGCCCCAAGGCTTGGCAAGCACCTGAAGCTGTACTTGTCAGCTACTCCACAAACAGCCAGTGTTGTCCTTGTGGTGGAAAGAGAGGAGCCTCTACTTCACAAGAAGAGTGCAACCACTCCAAAGAAAAAGCCTCCTGATAAAGAGCTCGACGAAAGGGCAGTCCTCACAAAGCCACCGCCAGGCCCAAAGCCTCAAGAGGGGACCGCCCCGAGTCAACTGCTGCAAGAGGTTCATGCCGAAGGGACTGAGGAGCCTCAAGAGACTAACACACTCGAGGCCCAGGAGGAGCGCTGCGAGGCCACGTCCCTCAAGGCCACGTCCCTCGAGGCAAAGTCCCTCGAGGCCACGTCCCTCGAGGCCACGTCCCTCAAGGCCACGTCCCTCGAGGCCAAGTCCCTCGAGGCCAAGTCCCTTGAGGCCACGTCCCTCGAGGCAAAGCCCCTCGAGGCCAAGTCCCTCGAGGCCCAGGACAAGCCCCTTGAAGCCAACCCCATCGAGGGCCAAGATGGGCCACCTCAGGCAAAAGACGCCAAGGAAACAGGAACTACTCTCGTCGAGCATCCGGTTTACTTCGTCAGCACAGTACCGCGTGATCCTCGCGAGCGGTACACGATGCAGCAGAAGCTTCTCCTCGCACTCCTCATCGCCTCAAGAAAGCTGCGACACTACTTCCAGGGGCACCCCATCACGGTCGTAACCTCTTTCCCCCTGGAGCAAATTGTGCGCAACCCAAATGCAACAGATCGTGTCGCAGGATGGAACATCGAGCTACAGCCATTCAATTTGCGCTTCGATACCACAAGGGTAATCAAAGGAAGAGCGCTGGCAGACTTCGTCGCCGAATGGACTGATCCAACCCCTGAAGAGCCCTGGGAAGAAGAGCACGAGTCCTCTGGAGCCGCAATGCCCAGCCACTGGAGCATGAAGTTCGACGGAGCTTTCGCTTGTCGCCACGGTGCGCCAGGCGTAGTCCTGACCTCACCCAAAGGCGACAAGTTGTATTACGCAGTCCAGCTGTGCTTCGGAATCGACAAGATATCCAACAACATCGCCGAGTATGAAGGGCTGCTTGCTGGCCTACGCGCCGCAATCGCCCTAGGTGTCAAGCATATACTCATCAAGGGCGACTCCCAGCTGCTCGTCAACTTCTCCAACAAAAGCTACAAGCCCAAGGACGACCACATGGCCGCATACCTTGAAGAGGTCCGTAGGCTGGAGAAGAACTTCAGGGGAATGGAGCTCATGCATATCCCAAGAAAGGAAAATCAAGAGGCTGATGACATCGCCAAGCGTGCATCAAAGCGGCAGGCTCAGCCTCCAGGTGTCTTTGAAGAAAGGCTCGTCAAGGCATCCATAAAGCAGCCCCTAGAGGCCCTGCCCGCAAGCACAGACGAAGCGCTCCCGCCACCACCTGCAAGCGGAGCTCCAGGCTGCGGCCCCCCCACAGGGGAGCGTCTGTTGCTCACAGCGGTGCACCAAGAGGCAGGATGGATCGACGAGATCAAAGACTACCTCCACAAAGGGATCCTTCCCGAGGAAGATGTTGAAGCGGAGCGAATTGCCCGCCAAGCAAAATCGTACCAAATCCTCGAAGAAATTCTCTACCGCAAGCGCCCAAACGGCATCGCGCTCAAGTGCGTCCCTCCTGAAGAAGGAAAATTGCTGATTAAGGACATCCACAGCGGGGAATGCGGCCATCATTCGTGCGCCCGCACCCTCGCAGGAAAAGTCTTCAGGAGCGGCTTCTACTGGCCTCAAGCGCTTCAAGATGCAACGGACATCATTCAAGCTTGTGAAGCCTGCCAATTCCACGCCAAGCAAATCCACCAACCAGCGCTGGGGCTACAAACCATTTCGCTCTCGTGGCCGTTTGCGGTCTGGGGGCTGGACATCCTGGGACATTTCCCAACGGCGCAAGGTGGATATCGCTACCTCTTCGTGGTTATTGACAAGTTCACAAAATGGCCTGAAGTGGAGGCGACGAGCACAATCACAGCAGGCGCGGCGGTGAAATTCATCAAAGGCCTGGTCTGCCGCTTCGGAGTGCCTAACCGCATCATCACCGACAATGGCTCGCAATTCACAAGTGGCATCTTCAGAACCTACTGTGAGAAAATGGGCATCAAGCTCTGCTTCGCCTCAGTCGCCCATCCGCAAAGCAACAGACAGGCCGAGCGCGCAAACGCAGAGGTCCTCAAAGGCTTAAAGACCAGGACCTTCGATATCCTCGAGGGCCACGGCAAGGGATGGATCAATAAGCTACCCTCGGTGCTCTGGTCCATCCGTACCACGCCACCCAAGCCCACTGCGGAAACGCCGTTCGCACTCGTCTATGGAGCCGAAGCAGTCCTCCCCGCAGAGATAAAGCATGGATCCCCGCGGGTCCTTTCCTTTAATGAAGACCAGCAAGAGGACCTCCACAACTACGACCTGCTGCTCCTTGAAGGGCTAAGACGCCGCGCCTCCGTCCGGGCGGCCAAGTACCAGCAGGACCTGAGGTGCTACCACAGCCGCAATGTGCGCTCGCGCACCCTGAGGCAGGCGATCTCTTCCTCAGGCAAATCCTCTCCAGGGAAGGCCTCCACAAGCTGTCCCCGATGTGGGAAGGTCCCCACAGGGTCACCCACATCGCCAGGCCTTGCGCGGCTCGCCTCGAGACGCAAGACGGCGTCCCCGTCAAGAATCCATGGAACATCATGCATCTGCGCAAGTTCTACCCGTGATCATTATCACGTGAGGGCATTTAGCGAAAGAGGCAGCCCACGGCTCAACCTCCAAGCACCTTTTTGTCCCTCAAAGTTAAAAGCTCAAGGCTTAAACCTCCCAAACCTTTGTATCCACAAGGAACAAGTTAAAAACGTGATTATTGTCACGCCCGTGATCATTGTCACGTTGAGACGTCAAGCGGACGAGGCAGCCTACGGCTCAACCTCCAAGCATTTTCGTCTCTAGAGGTTAAAACGCCAACGGCTTAAACCTCTAAAAACATAGCTTTGTCTCCTAAAGGAACAAATGCAACCGTGGTCATTGCCACACCCGTGATCATTGTCACGTCGAGACGTCAAGCGGACGAGGCAGCCTATGGCTCAACCTCCAAGCATTTTCGTCTCTAGAGGTTAAAACGCCAACGGCTTAAACCTCCAAAAACATAGCTTTATCTCCTAAAGTAATTAATGCAACCGTGGTCATTGCCACACCCGTGATCATTTTCACGTCGAGAAGACAAGCGGAAGAGGCAGCCTACGGCTCAACCTCCAAGCATTGTCGTCTCTAGAGGTTAAAACGCCAAAAGGCTTAAACCTCAAACACATGCTTTGTCTCCTAAGTTTACAAACGCAACCGTGTTCATTGCCACGCACGTGATCATTGTCACGTCGAGACTCCTAGCGGAAGAGGCAGCCTACGGCTCAACCTCCAAGCATTCTTGTCTCTGGAGGTTAAAACGCCAACGGCTTAAACCTCCAAAGCCCCAAAGGATTCACTCGAGGGAAACCCCTCCGAGCTCTCAATTAAAACGAGCCAGCTCAGGCCGTTGAGAGTCTCTGCCACCAACAGGTGGTCCCCATGCCTCGACATGGTCAGAGCATTAACTTGGCAATCCCAAGCATAATGACTCAATCTCATTCCTAAGTGAACTTAGCGCTTCAGCGCCGCTTAAAAAATGTTTTTTGGGGGTTTTTTTATTTACGCATTACTATTGTTGAAGTGTGCGCTTAAGTCTCTCCACATGCGTACCTCGCGAGCGGGGGCTGAGTACGGTGCCAGTGTCTCAAATGACACACCAGCAGCACTGCAAAATCCAAGATTCCGAGCTCTGGCTGGAGGGCAAGATACCACAAACACGCCATCTCTATAGAGGACCTTGGTACTTACTCTCCTCGCAAGGAACGCCTGAGGGGACCTATAAGCGCGCACGAGTCCCTTGAACCGTGTTTCAGCGTTTGGGTTCGCCCCTCTAATACCTGCAGGGAAGAATTCGCCCGCGAGCCTGAAGGGGTATCCGTGAGCGACCCCTCAAGTGGGCAACCTCGCCAGGCGAATAGCCTCCCCAGGAGCGACGCCTCAAGTGGGCAACCTCGCCAGGCGAAAAGCCTCCCAAGGAGCGAACCCTCAAGTGGGCAACCTCGCCAGGCGAAAAGCCTCCCCCGGAGCGACCCCTTAAGTGGGCAACCTCGCCAGGCGAAAAGCCTTCACAGAGCGAAAACCTCGAGAAGCTAAGTCTCGCACCCATGCTTTAAGAGCGTTTTTCTCTCCCTAGCGTGCGTCTTTGCCCCTCGAGCGACTTCGCTTTCCCTTACGCTTCATGGACTACTCGCACGTCTAAGGGGGGCACTTGAGCATCGCGACTCAAGGCTCTTACCTCTCCTAGGCCCAAACTCCCCCCGGCCGTGAGGAGTCATTGCTCCCGCATACCGAGGTGGCGGAGTCATGGCACGAAGAGATGGGACCTAACGACGCAGAGAACAAATAGACATGAAGATGAGTCCAAAGAGACCTCACGAGGGGCAGACAAGCTCGAATTAAAACAGCAATTAAAAGCATATTACATGCCAAAAGTTTCAAGATGTCTAAAGCACACAGCTGGTGCAGATACAAGCGCTCGTAGGCGCAATAGAGAATGACTCAATGGGAAGCAGCACCGCCTTGGACCTCCTCCGCGGCGCCCTCTTCAGCCTCGGTAGAGCAGGCCTCCTCCTCGCTGTCCTCCGGCGCAGCCTCCGTGCGCCTAAAGCGGTTTCAGTAGGCGTCCACCTGCTCGCGGAGGGAGCTTGAGACCCGCTGCGCGTCCTCGCCCTGGGCGGTTTCGGCCACAGAGCCGAGGTCGAAGTCTGGCGTGAGGAGCTTGAGGTTGGTGAAGAAGCGATCCACTACCACCCCCAAGAGCTGCCGACTCTCGTCCTCGATCATCTCCCGAAGCTCGGCGACGGGACCCTCGAGCGCTACGAAGAGCTGGTCGAAGTAGACCAGGTACATGGCAGCATCGCCACGGCCCCGAACGTCGGTGTGCGGCGCGTCCGCTCCCAGCTGCGAGGCCAGCTCATTGCCACGAGCAACCAGCGCCTTGAACATGCGCTCGCGCTTCTTCGTGAGCGCCCGAGCCGCGTTGGCAGAATCCGAGGCCTCTGCCGCTCGCTGCATCGCCGGGGCCACCTTCTCCTCCACATCCTTGGCCAAGGAGGTGAGGTTGTGGATAGCCTCGGTGCGAGCCTCCTCCGCTCGGCGGCGGCCATCCTTAGCGCGAGTGAGGCGGGCCTCTAGCTTGGAGTTGGCCTTCTTGAGCTCGGCGATCTTCCGAGCATTCGTGGCGTGCTTGGCCTTGAAGCGGTCCTCCTGCGACTGGCCCAGGTCGCGGTACTTCTGAGAAGTAGACTTACGGAAGTGCTTCTCGTGCTCCGCGAGGGCGTCCTCAGTCTCTTTCTTCTTCTTGGCAAAGCGCCGCTCGAAGCGCTCGTAAGCCGCCTTCTGGGCAGCGACATTTTCGTCGTACCTCAGGGTCGCCTTGGCCAACTCGCCCTCTCGCTCCTCGAGGGACTCGCGCTGAGCAACCAGGTCCTTCTCCGCCTTGAGGCGCTGCTCCTCGCGCTGCTGCAGCTCCTCCTCCTTGAGGACCAGCTGCTGCTCACGCTCGGCGAAGGCTTTGCGGTCCTCCTCCAGAGCAGCCGTTGCGGCTTGGTGGGCGGAGAGCCGCTGGGCCTCCAGCTGGCCCAGCTCACGGCGCTTCTGCGCCAGTGAGCCCTCCATCGCCTCGCGCTCCGCCCTGACCTCACGCAGGAGCTCCGTCGCAGCGTCGCGTTCCGCCTGGAGGGGGTAGAGCAGCTCTGTAGCGTCGCGGATGGCCCCCTCGCGAGTCTCCTTGGCGAAGATGATGGCCTCCTCGCAGGCGGCCTGCAGCGCCAGATCTTCCAGCCGGCGCGCCTCGACCGCCGCGTGGAAGGACGCCCACGACTTTGCCAGCTCCTCCAGCTTCCGAGCAAGCCGTATGTCCCCAAGGGCGAGGTGCGCCTCCAAGCCCTCCAGGGATGCCCTCACGAGGCCAAAGGCGACCTCGCGGCGCCCCGCGCTCTAGTCCCAGCCGCGGAGCACCAGGTCTTGGCTCGTAGAAGGCCCGGCCTCTGCGTCGAGTCCTGTGGGTCCAGCCTCGGGGAGAACTCGGGGGCTAGCTTGAGCCCCGCCTGAGCCCGTGCCTGCGCCCCCTTCAGGCCCTGCAGCCGCGAGGCGGTCTTCGCCTCCAGCCTGGCGGGGAGGAGAGGAAGAACCGTCCCCGGCAGACGCACGCGCGCCTGCCGATGCCTCGCAGGTCTCCGTCGCGGGCTGCACAGAACGGTGGGCCAGGCGACGCAGCAGGCACACTCGGAGGCGTCGACGTGTGCAGCGGCGTTGGCTCACGTGGCGGAGTGGCCTCACGCGGAGGCGTAGCCGCACGAGGTGGAGTAGCAGCGCGAGGTGGCGCAGAAGTTCTCGCCTCCGAGCCCTCCACCGCCAGAGGCTCGCGGGGCGCTTCAGCTGCATCTCGACCTACGGCACCCTCCTTCACATGAGGACCAGCCGCCCCCGCGAGGGGCGCAGTCACCTCCACTTGAGGCGCCTCCTCAAGGGGGACCGCTGGGGCTGCCTCCACATGCCTCGCAGCCTCGTCAGCCACGGCCTCTGCCGTGGCGCTCTTCACCTCGGATGCCTTGCGGAGCCGGCGGTGCTTCGCAGGCGCAGGACCGCTGGCAAGAGCCCAAGAAAAGAATTCAACAAAGGATGAGGTGAAAAAAGAAACCAAGAGGGCAAACGGCCAACGTCATATAAACTCACCCTGGAGGGGGAGCGCCAGCATCGACCCACGCCAGTCCTGGCGAGCGCCATGAGGGGAAGGGTTTGGGTGCAGGCCTCGCGGGGGGCGCCTCCGCTTTCCTCTTGGAAGGGACGTGAGACGGCATCGCCCCTGTGCGGTCCACGGCGACCTTGGTGCGAGGCCTGCACCTTCCTGGAGAGGCCTCCACGCCCGAGGCCTCCCCTTCCTCAGCTTCCTCCTCCACGGGACGCGAGGACGCCACCACGAAGTCGTCTTCGTCACCTGACGAGATATCGCAAATCTCGTCAGTAAACGGCCCAGCTCTAGAAGAAGAAACCTCCCCAACTGTGGTTTCCTCCTCACCTAGGCCAGCTCCTGAAGCCGAGGGAGAATCGGGCCCCTCCGCTCCCCGCGGGGCCGACATCGGCACATCGGACTCCGCCGGGCCTGTCGGGGTGAACGGAGGCATCCCTTCTAGGAGGGCCATGCGCTCCGTCAGATTGAACTGGTGAAGGGGCTGGAGCGCCGCGCGGAGCTCATCCACGAGAAGCACAGAGGGGTTGACGAAGAGCGCGGAGAGCATGTTGTCGACGACATCCTTGTCGTTATCCTCGACGTGAAGCCGCATCTTGTCGTTCGGCCCCGAGTACATCCACATGGGGACCGAGTGAGCTTGGAGGGGCGCGATGCGGCGAGTCACGAAGTCCGCCACGACCATCTGTCCTGTGAGGCCCTCCTCGCGAAGGAAGCTCAGGCGCCCCATCAGGCTCACATTCTTGGCGCCGTCGAAGGTATCCTTGCCCCAATGGGAGTTCTTCACCGGAGGCTCGTCGGGGACCTCGAGGAAGGCGCAGGGACGCTCCACCCCGAAGAAGAACCACTTCTGGCGGAAGTCGTCTACTTTCTTCGTCACGGACGTGATGGCCTTGCCTTCGCTCCAGGACATGGGAATGTAGAAGCCCCACATGCCGTCGACGATGCGGAACGAGACGCACCCGGAGCGCTCGTTCTTCGCCGTATTCCGGAGCGCGTAGAAGCACCGGAACAGCCCCACCGTGGGCTCAGGCCCAGGTACGCCTCACAGAGGTAGGCGTAGACGGCGAGGATGAGGACGGAGTTGGGGTGCAGGTGCAGCAGCTACACCTGGTAGAACGCCAGCACCGCTTCCAGGAACGGCGAGAAGGGCGGCACCAGTCCCGCGGCCAGGCAGTGCTGGAAGACCGGGAAAAACCCCCGCGGGCGCTTCCCGTGCGCCACAGGCTTCAGGGCGGTGGCGCCGTGCTCGTTCGTCCGGTCCGCCACAAGGTATCGGACCTTGGAGAGCGCTTTCTGGTTGACGCGCACGCCGAGCAGCGCCGCGCCCATCACGGTCTCCGTGGCTTCCGCCTGGGAGGAAGACCCCGCAACGGCCTTGCCCTTGCTCTTGAGAGGACTCATTGTCACGGGCGCGGAGGTTGGAAGGAGTTGGAGAACAGAAACTCGCAGAAGAGAGCGGAGGCGGAGAGCTCTGTAGAGCGGAATTTTCTGCGAAGAATTGGAAACGGTACCGGCTCCCTGCCGCTGCGCTCGGGCTTTATGTCCTCTCCAGGAGCAGTTACCGGGGCGTGGTGGGACCCCCCACGACTCATGCCCCAGATCGTGCGAGGCCGTTAATCGTCCAAGTGCCGCGTGGCTCGGGCCGGCTGGGCACTAAGGGCCCACGACGCTTCGCCTAAACCCATGGGCTCAGCCGTGCCCATCATGGGCCCGGGGGCTACTTACACCTAATTAATGTGAATTAACTTGACTAGTAATATAGAATTACTTTCACAATAACTGGTAACTAAAACTGTTCAATGTGTGAGTTTCCCGAATTGCTTCCTCATACTTGGTTGAGGGGGTTAATCCGACAAAGGGTTATGATTGGTGTTAGTAGTAGCTGGTTACTTATGCGCTCTCTTATCCCTATCTATTTAGACGGAAGTTGTAGCATGTCTCTATTAGGTTGCTAGCGATGCTGCCGCTACGTCCACCTACCCCCTGTCGGCCCAGTGGGAACTGGGGTATCAAGATCCCATTCCCCCCAGGCCTCGCACGCGGGCCAGTCAGACGAAACGACTAAGGACCAGCCGTCACCGCCTGGCGTGACCCTCGAGAGGCGATTCCCCTCGAGGGCCTGGAGAGGAAACGAGGGCCTCAAGGGACCACTCGCCTCGGGGGACCCTCCCCCCGAGGAGCCAACCCGCCTGAGGGGAGTCCAACAGGAATCTCCCCTCAGGCCTGAAGGGAAACGTCGCAGCCAAGTAAGCACGGCAGGGCGCACGTGACCTCTGCCACGCTCAGGCAGTGACGCACGCACCCCCGTCGCTATCCCAGGCGATAAAGTGGTCAACAAAGCTGCTCCGCCTGCTGCGCAGCTGTGAGGACCTTCTACTCTGACGATAAAGCAGGTGGACGGCGCAACCCTCCAACGGAATCGTCATTGCGGGTTCCACCTTAGAGACTGCCCGCTCTGCTGATAGTACCACGTGGTCTGCCGCCTGTCGGCCACGGCGCCACCTTTATCAACAATGGACCGAGTCCATGGACGAATGGAGCGCGGTGGACTCGTGCTCCGCCCTGTCACTGGCATGTGGGAGCCACCTTGAAGGCCAAGCCGAAGGAGAAGGCCCGAGGCGCCTATAAAAGAGGGAAGACATCCATCGTAGCAGAGGTCGGCCCTTTGCATGCAAAACACCCTTGTAAACCCTAGCAACACTGGTTAGGTTAGCCTCTGGCTGGAGGAGGAAGAAGATCATCGCTTCCCTCCCCAGGCAAGAACTGCCTCAAGCGGGCTTCCAGCAAGCTCAATTGTAGTTTAACCTTCCACATATAATACAGACAGGCAGGAGTAGCGGTCTTACCTCCTCACGAGGGCCGTGAACCTGGGTCAAAGGACGGTGTCCTCCTTGGTCGGGTGTGCGTCTTCTTCGGGTCCGGCGAGCAACGGCGCGGAGCCACTTGAGGGTTTAGACCTCCGCGTTCAATCCCCTTTCAAACCACACTTCATGAAGTGACTACCCATGATTCCTGGGAGTCATAACCCGACACCCCCATATTTTGGGAGATGGTGTAGAAAGTAGGCTGGTCGGTTTTGCTTGCCAGGGAGTGCCCTGACCCTCTTTTGGACTGTGCTTTATGTGCAGTTAACAGTTTTGAAGCATGACGACGTTAGCTTGGAAATCCCTCCGGCTAGGCTGGGCGGGGATATGGCGCCATTGCTTATCTTCAGGACTCTTAGTCCAATTTGTATCTTATCCGTAGTCGGATACTATTCTGCTTCCGCTGTCATTTGTATCTTTGTATTGTATCCTTTGTATCTTGAATCGTTCAAGTCGTTGTTGTATTATATCTTCTGTTGTTGTTGTGGATGTATCGAAACTGTTGTAATGTTATCACAATTCCACCCAAATAATGCGCATGTTTCGGCGTACACATTATGTCTGGTGGGCGACCTTAAATCGTTATTATGCGGATTTCGGCGGGATCACTTAAATCTACATAGTACGGATTTTGGGGCGTCACAAAAGGACAAGCCGGCTTGTTTACTTATGATGACCAAACGTTCTTGAGGACACACGGGATTTCTGTCTAGTGCTTTCGCTTCATATTGATGAATAATCTTTAGTGTTTAGATAAGTGTCGTGTGGGTGAACCTATGCTAATGCACCGCCCTTCCTAGGACTAATACATACTTATGATTATACCCCTTGCAAGCATCCACAAATAAAAGAAAGTAATTAAGATAAATCTAACCATAGCCTTAAACTCTGAGATCCTGCGATCCTTCGCGCATCGGAATACCAACGGGGGTTTAGGTTTTTGTCACTCCGGCAACCCCACAAATGATAACCGAGTACACGATGCATTCTCCTAGGTCCATAAAGGCGAAGTGTCATGTAGTTGACGTTCACATGACACCACTAGAAAAATGGCACCACAACTTAAATATCAAAACATCAAATAGTAATCAACATAGTTCACTACTAACATCTAGACTTCTCCCATGTCCTCAAGAACACAACGAACTACTCACAACACACCATAATGAACATGATCAGAGGTGATATAATGATGGATAACAATCTGAACATAAACCCTAGTTCAACGGTTTCACTCAATAGCATCAATAACAATAGCAATCAACACCGGGAGAGTTTCCCCCATCAAATACACAGAGTTTAGCCCTAGATGTTACAGCGGGAACGGAGTGGATGGATGGAGATGACGGTGTCAGCGGTGGAGATGGTGGTGTTGGCGATGGCGATGGAGTGCAGCTCGATGACGGTGACGGTGGCGACGATTTCCCCCCTCCGGGTGGGAATTTCCCTGGCGGCAACGTAGCCTGCCAAAGAGCTTCTCTCTCTCTGTCTTCTTCGCCTCGTGGTTGCGGTGGAGATGGTTCTTTCCAACGTAGTAATTTTAGGTCTTCGGGGGAAGAAGTACGCGAAGGGGTGCGCCAAGTGGTGGGTCAGGGCGTGCACATCGCATGCTCGCGCGGCGGCCTCGGGAGACGCGCCAGAAGGTGATGTGGGCCCTCTGGGCCCCACCTCGGGCTCCCCTTTTAGCTTCCTCGATGAAATAATTCAGAAATAATTTCTAGTTGGCAACTTTGTTCTTTTGGTCTTCGCAAATATTGTATCTTGACGGTGCTTTTTCCAGCTGAATTCAGCCTCCGGGATTCCATCCCCCAATGATTATCAATCATGCAAAATAGATAAAATAACATAAGTATCATCTTCAAATATGATATATATCAATGAATATCAGTAAAT
Source organism: Poa annua (assembly GCA_026929855.1). NCBI lineage: Eukaryota > Viridiplantae > Streptophyta > Magnoliopsida > Poales > Poaceae > Poa > Poa annua. The sequence goes on from CM049426.1 coordinate 182,413,217, forward strand.
TATGATATTAAATAGTGATACAAAATGGACGTATGAACTCCCCCAAGCTTAGACCTCGCTTGTCTCTAAGCGAAAGTTGAACTCAGTAAACATGACCACAGGTTAATGGAGTGAAGTGTCGATATAAAATATACGGACAAGAAGCATCACATGTATAAATGCAAAAGTCATCTTAGATATTAACTCCGTTCATGTATAAGTCAACTTGTAACAAGTAGAGGTAAACCACAGTAAAGTACGTAGAGAAAACCATAGTTGGTGTTGGCAAACTTAGTCCTCAGAGAATAATGAGCAATTGAGCTTAGTTTATAAATAGCCCTCTTTATAGGTTGATAGCTCCAAAAATCAAATTCATTCGATACCAACAGTGTGCTAAGCAAGAAAGAATGAAAGACATGATTAACAATACTAATGTATGAATGGTTGAATCACAATCAAATAAAATGCTTGCTTAAGATAGAAGGAGAGAGGTTTACTAACTCAACATAAAGTAAATGATAGGCCCTTCGCAGAGGGAAGCAGAGATACAAGCATGTGCTAGAGCTTTTGGTTTTATAGCCTTTTGAAATCATATAGAGAGCTTAAAAGTAAGTTTCCGAGCGGTGTTTGTTGTTGTCAACGATTTGTAACAGAGTTCGTTTCATCTTCCATACTAAGAAAGTTAAGGGTGGTTCCGTTTTTTTTAAACAAGCCTTAATCATATTCATCTTCTTTTTCTCTTTACTTTCACAGCCATGACACTCCTCCCCACCTTTCTAACATAACCATGGCTAGCCGAATTCACGGGTGCCCACTAATCAATCTCAAACCATGGAGTGCCTATATTTTTTGAAAAACTCAACCTTTGATATTATAGTGGTCTGACCACCCCTTTGCAATATTAATGACGAGCAGATGTAGCATGCAAGTCATGGGTTAGTTAATTGGTACGCAAGATGACAAACCCAACTATTATTTCCTCATGAGCTAGTGAACATTGACACAAATAAGGGATAGTAATTTTGAATAAAGATAGCACAAGAAGTACTTACTTGGAGTGGTGCAAAATACCATATAGTAGGTAGATATGGTGGACACAGATGGCAGGGGTTTTGGTTCAAGGTTTGTATGTATGAGAAGCATTCCCTCTCGATACAGGTCTTTGGTTAGCAAGGTTGGGGTAGCAAGCATGAGAGTGGAAGGATGCAAGCAAACATACATGTAGTAAAAGACAATCATGCAATTCTTACTTGAAAGCACACACAATTTTAAGTTGCGAATACTAAGCTTGTTATAGATAAGTGATAAAAATCAATGAATGCTATATTCTACATGTGATTCTTTTTCTTCTTAAGTCTCAAAGTATTGTAGCTACGGACCAATGCTAAATTTTCCAAAGCCAAAAGATTTACTATATGTTCCCAAAGTGATCACCAATACTAAATGGCAAGATCAATCATACATGATAAAAGTTGCAACCCAAAATAAAGTGTGCAGAAAATAAATGATAACACTTCTCATTAATATTCCATAACGGAAACTCACACCAAGGGATACATAGATAACCAACTAAAGAGAGATACTTCCACATTGCGAACCATAATATAAGATAACTTCCCTACTCATGATATGACACTAATAGAAAGTAAAAGATGAAAGATAATGGTGATACCGCGGCACTCCCCCCAAGCTTGGAACAACCTAAGGGAGATGCCAATACTGATGATGAATTACTCCTTAGGTGGCGATGGAGATGAATCCCCAATAAGCTTCTCAACCAACTCCTTTAGTTCGTCAATCTTGTAAGCAAGAGCACGGATCATCTCTATGTTGTGCTCAATACGGTTCATGAATACATCAGCCGTCGAGTCCCATCTCTTGGAGTTGTTTCCCCACTCCGCATCAGACTTGGAGCTCCTTTTCCCTGCATTGTTAGAACGATCCATATTCCAAAGGTTTGGCCTCATACCCTCAGGCATCTTTTCAATTTTATCCGAGGGATTAGGTTGTGGAAGGCGTAGTTGGTTCTTGATGAAGATGTAATTGGAGCCAGAAGATGACGTGGAACTCTCCCTCCGGTGCTCATTCGTGCGCTTAACCTGCGGTTGGAGGGGATTTCCACCACTCCAATGATTGCGAAAGTTGCACGAGGGTGACGACGCATGTCTTCTTCTTCCTCCACTTCATGTTCGCTCCTGATGTCCTCTTCTAGATTGGGATCTTGAAGCCCATCCTCCAAAGTCTTGTTTCACTTGTCGTTGGTGGATACCATGATGACTAAAAACTGGGGCAATATTCTGGCAGAAAACAGCTCGAAACAAAAGTGCGTCGAAAACACAATATACGGACCTCGGGGGCCTCGGGTGATTATATAGCAAAAATTTATGAAATAAAAGGAAGGCAACAACATGAAGCCGAGTAGGAGAGGAGCTCCGAGGGCTCCACATCGCCTAGTGGCGCGGACAGCAAGGGCGCCACGCTACGAGGTGTTGTGGTTGCCTCGGACTCCGTGTCCTGTTCGTTTTTGTCTCATATTTTTCCATATTTTCCAAAAATAAATCACAGTTAACCAAAAATTAAATTTGCAGACTTTTTCTTATCGAAACTATACCTTTTCCAAATTGGTTCTGTGAACTCAGAAATATTTTCCTTAATATAATTCTCTGGATAAATTGCTTGAATAACATCAACATCTTTATTATAAGAATCTCCAGAAATATAATGTTTGAGTCTTTGTCCATTTACCACTGTGTAGATTCATCCTTGAGCGAAGCAATTTTTATCACACCGGAACAAAACACTTCCACAATAACATACGGTCCTTCCCACTTGGAGAGTAATTTTCCTGCAAATAATTTAAGACGAGAACTATACAATAGAACCTTCTCACAGACATGAAATTCTCTCTTGAGAATTCTCTTATCATGCCATCTTTTAACTTTTTCTTTAACGAGTTTAGCATTTTCATAAGCTTCACTTATCCATTCATCTAAAGAACTCAAATAAATCAATCTTTTCTCACCAGCAAGTTTAAAATCTCTATTTAGTTCTCTCACTGCCCAATAGCTTTGTGTAATAATTCTGAAGGCAAGTGACATGCTTTTCCATAAACCTTTTAATAAGGAGACATACCCATAGGATTTTTATAAGAAGTTCTATAAGCCCACAATGCATCATTTAATTTACTAGCCCAATTTTTCTCGTTCTATTAACAGTCTTTTGCAAGATAGACTTAATTTCTTTATTTGATAATTCTACTTGCCTACTAGTTTGAGGATGATAAGTGATACGTCTCCAACGTATCCATAATTTCTTGTGTTTCATGCTATGTTATATCATGTTATTTTATATGCATTTTATATAGTTTTATTCATTTTCTGGGACTAACCTATTAACAAGATGCCACAGTGCCAGTTCCCTATTTTCTGCTATTTTTTATCTCAGAAAAGCTCATAAGGAAATATCGACCAAATTGGAAACAAGCCAACAAGTATTTATTTTTGGAATATTTGCGACCAGAAGAACCGAAGACGAGACGAAGACGGGCCCTGAGGGGCCCACATAGCCTACTGGCGCGACTCAGAAGCCTGCCGCGCCGGGAGGGGGTGTGGCGCCCTCGGGTGCCCACCGACCTAGGTGTTTCGCCCCATAAATATGCTCCTGACATAAAAACTCCATACGCTTAAACACTTTTTCCTCCACGGGTCCTGAGCCGCCGCCGTCGCCACCACCACTTCGGGAGAGATCAGAACTGCTCCCCGGCACCCTGCTGGAAGGGGGAATCATCCCCGGAGGCCTCTACGTCGCCATGACCGCCTCCGGACTCATGGGTGAGTAATTTACCTTGGACTACGGGTCCATAGCAGTAGCTAGATGGTTGTCTTCTCCTCTTGTGCTCTCATGTTTACATCTTGTGAGCTGCCTATCATGATCAAGATCATCTTTATGTAATTCTTCATGTTGTGTTTGCTGTGATCCGATGAATATTGAGTGCTAAAGTTATTGCTTCATAATATATCATTTGTGTGCTATTTAATGATCTTGCATGCTTTCCGTTACTTCTGTATGCTCTGGCCAAGTAGATGCTTGTAACTCCAAGAGGGGGTATTTATGCTCTATAGTAGGTTCATGTCTCTATTTAATCTAGGGCAGTGACAGAAAGCTCTAAGGTTGTAGATGTACAGTTGCTATTAGGGATAAAACTGTAGTACTTTATCTAAGGATGATGTTAATTACTTACTTTACACAGTGCTTAAGGCGATAATCTGTTGCATGCAACTTAATACTGAAAGGGGTGCGGACGCTAACCGGAAGGTGGATTATTAGTCATAGATGCGGTTGGAACGGTGTATGTATACTGTTGTAATGCCCGAATGAATCTCACACTAGACACCATATTATTAGTATATGCATTGGGTTGCTTATCATTGTTCTGTCAATTGCCTAGCTGTAATTTGTTTACCACGCATGGATGAATGTTATTATTATTTATGGAGAGACACCACTAGTGAACTATGGACCCCGGTCCTTCTCGCTAATCTGATAAAACCACAACTGCAACCCTGTTACTTTCTGCAAACATCACTCTTTCTTCCAAACATACGTTTAATCCTTTTGTTACAGCAAGCCGGTGGGATTGACACCCTCACCGTGGAGTTTGGACAATATACTTTGATTGTGTTGTGTGCAGGTTCCACGTCACCTACGTCAAGCTCTTTTCTTGCGCCATTGATACCTCGAGTGAATTCTTCATCTCCTACTGGTTCGATAACCTTGGTTTCATAACTGGGTGAAATTTGCTGTTGCACTACTTCATACCTTCCTCTTAGGGTCTCCCAACAACACACCCACCATGTGCATCAAGCACTTTTCTGGCGCCGTTGTCGGGGAGATAAGCATTCCTTCACGAGGGGAGTTTCCACGCTTCCAATCTTTTTATTTTGTTATTGTCTTGCTTGGTTTATTTTTATTACTTTTTTGTTTGCATCATATAAAAAATACAAAAAAAATAATTACGTGCATTACTTTTCTTATTTAGTTTGTCATTTATTTTCAGTTTTTGTTACCTTGTTATTTCGGTTTTTACAATTTCATTTCAGTTTTGGTTATTTCGGTTTGTCATTTATTTTACATCACCCCTACTATCAAAAATATAAAAAATTAGTTCAGTTTATCATCATGTCTGGAATATTCCATGTTACTGTGTCACCCGAAGAATTGATCTTTACTTTTAAACAAGGGAATGAATACACTTTTGGAGAAGCTTGGTCTAGAATTTTTGAAACTTGTGATGAAATCAAACCTAGAATGACTCTAAGTTTGCTTCTTAGTAGTTTTTATTTTGGGCTTGTTCTTTGCTATAGGTATGCTTTAGATGCTGTAGTGGGAGGAGATTTCCTTCAATGTTATGGAGATCAAGCTTTTAATGCTATAAAGAAATTAATCATGTCCTCTTCCTCAGCTAAGAAATGTAACTCAAGCATTGGTAATACTCATGCTAGATTAAATACCCTTGAAACAAGCATTTCTTTCTTAAATGATGGATACAATAAGATTCGTGAAAATTTTGACTTTGTTCCAATAAACTCTGAACCATCATTGTGGGTCCCTACCTTGAAAATCACTATTGGTGATGAAATTTTTCTTGCCCGTTGTGATATTATGTCTGAATTTTGTCTTATGCCCAAGTACATCCATGCATCTTTAAACCTTTGGGAACTTACTAAAGGAGGGGAAGTAATAACCCTTACTGAGAATTCTACTATACAACCCACAGGGGTAGCTGAAGGGGTATTTACAACACTCTTGGGAAGAACTGTATCCAGTGATTACCTTGTCACTGAATATGCAGGAAAAAGACATATTACTATTGGAAGATCCCTGCTGAAACTTTTGGGAGCAATAATTGATGTAGGACAAGGTACTATGAGATTTACTACTTACCCTGGAAGTTGGAAAGCGTTCCCTACAAACAAAGGTAAGAAAGTTGGTAAGAAGGAGAAACGCAGAGCAACTCGTGCTCGTAAGGTTGATGTTTCTACTCTTAATCTTGATAATACTTGAGTTTTCACTTTGTGCCTAGCTCAAAGGCGTTAAACAAAAGCGCTTATGGGAGACAACCCACCTTTAATTCCTGTTATCTTAATTTGTTTTTCTTGTGTCAAGGAACATGCCTACCTCTGTAGCAATTCCTATGTATCTTATTTTTATTGCAATGTTGAGTCAAGTTAAGCCTCTAGTCAAAAGTTGATGTTAAAATTCAATTCTTGTGCTGAAACAGATTTCTGCTGTCCACCGTAACAATTGTGTCAATTCATTGGAACGTTAGAAAATCTGCCATTTTTTGTGCATAATCCTCAGATGTATACGCAACTTTCATTAGTTTTCAGTTTTCTGATCAAGCAAGTTAAGTGCCTCGAAAAAATTCGTCTTTACGGACTATTCTGTTTTTTACAGATTCTGCCATTTTCTTTTGCAATGCCCTTTTTGCTATTTTGATTGGATCTTTTTATCCTATTAAGTATCAGTTGCTGTAGATAATGTCCCGTAGCAATGGTAGCAATTGTGTCCCTACAAAATATCATAATTTTTTATGCACTAACCCTCTAATGAAGTTACTCTAAGTTTGGTGTGGAGGAAATTTTCAAGGATCAAGAGAAGAGGATGATACAATGTGATCAAGAGGATAGTAAAGCCAAAGCTTGGGGATGCCCCGGTGGTTCACCCCAATTTATTTTAAGAAGACTCAAGCGTAAAAGCTTGGGGATGCACAGGCACCCCCATCTTCATCGACAAACTATTAGGTCCTCTCTAGTGAAACTATATTTTAATTCCGTCACATCTTATGTGGTTATCTTGAAGCGTCTGTTTTTTTTTGTTTTTTTATTTTTATTCTCTGAATAAATATGGATCCTAACATTCTTTTGTGTGGGAGAGAGACACACTCCGCTTTTTCATATGAATACTCGTATTCTTCACTTATATTCGTTGAGTATTTGTCTTTTGTTATCGTTTGCTCTCTAGCTCTTGTTTTTCATGCATCTCTTGTAGAGCTGTTAGCTTTGTTATATCATACTCTCATATCTCATTGTTTAATTACTTGGAGAGTTTATCTTTTAAATAAGTTGATTGGTGTTGGTTGAGAAGAAAAAATGCTAAATGTGGTAGATGGTATAATTAAATGATACATTAATCTTGTAGATCATTAAATTGTGTCACTTGAATCATTGATGTTGTTTTGAGATATTAATTTGCTTAATGGTAAACATGATGGTCTAGTAAAGTGGAATGATTAAATGGTTGGTCTAGAGAAACTTGAAAATTGTGCCACACTTAAATTTCCAGTTGATTACATAATGGTATATGACTTATTTTTGCCTAAGGCAACCGTAATATATTCATGTTATGCGCTACGGTCGGGTCCCCAATAGTGACTTGCTCATTTGCCACATCACCCCCAGTAGTAATTTTCATTATGCCTTGCATGATCATATTTTTATTTGAAATATTTTTACTTGTGAGTTCTAAAACTGCGGCTTTCATGGCACTTCCACCTCCATATTGCTAGCCTCTTCGGTACTTTGCTTTGCCCTTTCTCACTTTGAGAGTTGGTGCATTTTTTCGCGGGTACATCCAAACTCGTGGGAGATCTTCATCTTGTTCTCCTACACATAAGCCAAATATCTTCCTCAAAACAACCACCATACCTACCTACTACAGCATTTCATAACCAATCCGAGATATATTGCCATGCAACATCCATCTTACATTACATGACTTGTTGTCATTCATTACTTATTTATTGCTTTGCGTGTTTCTATAAAGCTGATGTGTGGTTTTACCCATGTTACGCTAGACCACTTCATAACCTGCTACACTGTTAGAGGTACCGTTGTCATATGTATTCTTATGGCACATTCATATTAGTTACTTGTATCATAAGTATGTAGTTTTATCATCATTAGTGTGTTGTCATATATCATATATCATATTAGGATGCTTGCCCCTAAAAGTTTAAAGAGTCATGGAGGCCATCGAAAAGAGAAACAGAAAAAGAAAAAATAGAAAAAAAGAAAGAAAGAAATAAAAAAAGGGGACATCACTACTACTCCCTCCGTTCCGATGAATAAGACCAATATTTTTTATAAAAGTCAAGCCAAGTAAAGTTCGACCAAACGTTTAGAAAAATCTACCAATAAATATGATATTATATAGATATCATATGAAAATATAGTCCATGATATTTCTAATGACATTAGGTTTATACTTTGCAAGTTAATACTTTCTAATAAAAAATTGGTCAAAGTTTACATGGATTGACTTTTTCAAAATAATATAAGCCTTATTCATTGGAATGGAGGTAGTATTCTTTATCATACACTTGTTCTTATCTTACAACACCATATCATTTATAGTCATCACTTGTGCTCATGTTATAGCACCATATCATTTGTGATCATCATTTGTGCTCATGTTTAACACCTTTACTCCATATGAGAGAGTTTTCATGTCTTAGTTGCATAACTATGTGGGAAATTTACACTATAAAACTTGGCTTGTATATTCCAATGATGAGCCTCCTCAAAAGTGCTCTAGGTCTTCGTGAGCAAGCAAGTTGGATGCACCCCACTAGTTCCATTCGAGAGCTTTCATATACTTATAGCTCATTGTGCATCCGTTGTATGGCAATCACTACTCCTTGCATAGCTTCGTTTGTCTGACTTTCTCTTGTCTAATGATCATCTATAGCTTTGTGAGCCTTTCTTCCGTTGTCGTTCCAAAGCTCTGTTAACATTCTCTTAGCCATAACATCCTGGTGCCAGGAACCAACGTTGAACGCTTGCTTGTTTATTTTGAACAATAATATATTGATCTTCTACGTGCATATTGCTATTACTTGAGTTGATCCTTTCATAAAGTTGTCATGTTTGTTGGAAGCATTAGAAGATTATATTGTTGTGCTTGAAGCTTAAATCATCTTTAATATCTACTTTGCACAGTTGATTGCTATCTAGTACTATATCACTCAAAAGCTTTGCTTGCTTCACCTACTTGTTTGTTCATTACTCATTGATATCAATATAAACTACAACCCTTATTCATTTGATTTCAGTTTACATGCCTTACAATGAATTACATGATCAAGATTGTGTTTAAGCATGTCACTTCAGAAATTATTCTTCTTTTATCGTTCTTGCCTACTCAGGACGAGTAGAACTAAGCTTGGGGATGTTGATACGTCTCCAACGTATCCATAATTTCTTGTGTTCCATGGTATGTTATATCATGTTATTACATGTTTTATATGCATTTTATATAGTTTTATACATTTTCTAGGTCTAACCTATTAACAAGATGCCAAAGTGCCAGTTCCCTGTTTTCTGCTATTTTTGGTTTCAGAAAAGCTCTTACACTGTGTTTGGATGTAGAAAACTTTGCTGGGAATTGAATTGGACTAGCAATTCCAATTCCAAGATGGAAAGGAATTGAGCTCCAATTCAAATTCGTTGTTTGGTGTGAATGGAATTTATGGTTGGAATCAAAGGGTAGCACATGATTTCATTTCTTGTTTGGATGTATAATACATGGAGTTGAATGTTTTGTCCCACACACTTAGAAAATTAAACAAAAAAACGTTTAGAGCAAGAAGTATTTCGTATCTGAGCCTGACGGAGAAGACGGGCAGCTCTGGCGCTGAGCCCGCGCATGGACACCGCCCGCGTGCGTCTGGAGCAAGCTGCACCACCAAGCTTTTATCTTCACCGCCTCCCCCGTGCCGATTTTTTCCACCGACGTGCGTGCGTCTGGTGCTCAAGCTGCAAACAGGGCTGTATTGTACTTGGACCATGGCGACCAGGCAGGGCGGTCGTACGCGGCGAAGGGGACGAGGAGCCAGGGCGCCTCCGGGGAGGGCTCGAAGTCCCGGAACATCTCGTCGCCGGTGAAATCGGCCAGAGCGACGACGAACAGCGCGCCCTCGACACTGCAGTCGATCACAAGCCGCCCGTCTGGGCCCACCGCCATCCGCCTAGCCAGACGCCCGTGTAGGGCACCCGCGCCTGCCGCAGCCTCTTCGGCAGGAAGAACGGATCTTCCTCCTCCTTCTCTTCGTCACCGCCATGCCCCCTGCCCCCGCCACCATGTCCCCTCCTATCATCAGAGATCTAGGATTCAGGTAGGCACCGAGGTGATAAACGAAGAGGTAGGAGAGGAGCGGATGGAGGAGGAGCAGGGAGGAGGGTGATAGGAGGAGGAGGAGCTTCTCTCTTCGTCGAGGAAGGAGGTCCAAGCGGTCGAGCGAGAACGAGGAAGGAGAGTGAAAGAGCATTTTCCCTCAAGTGTGGTTTTGGTAATTGAATGACAATCTCTATGGACTAATGTTTGCATTGAGATATCATTATAGATCATGTCCATGGAAATAGTGGAGTTCATGTGTTGAACTCTTGAAGCTCATGTGTTGAGTGAAGCTTATTGCAAGTATGTCTTGAGGATTCAAGACATCATCTTTGTGAAGAAAAGATGAGCGCTGCAAGTCCAAGAGAAGCTTCTTGAAGAGATCCTATGCTTGGAGCTTGCTATGGATACATGAAGACGGAGCCTAGCGAGACTCTCCCATTATGGGTATGGGGGAGTATTTGGAGAAGTCTTCATCAAGCAAGTGATTGGACGCGCAATCAAGAAATATTTTGATCCACTTGAAGAGATCAAGATAGTCATCATCCAACTATCAAGAGGGGCTATAGGATAGATAGGCGTACTATCAAGAGGGGCTCTCAAGTTAGTAACCTGATCGCATTCTTGTGAAGAGCTCAAACCTTTGCATACTTGGCATATCATATTTCTTGGTTCTTATTTGGCTTTTATGTTGGTGAGGAATTAGAGCTTGGTTCATCTCCATATCAAGCTCTAGCTCATCGAAATCGGTTTTACTTTGGACAACTTGTTGCGGTTTCGGTGGCGGAAATATTGCCGGTTCTACTGTGAGGAAAGTCCCACACCTTTCCATGTGTGGTGATTTTACTCTATTTATGGGATGCAATATTTCCAACAAAATTGGTCTCACCTCTTTTGGACTTCATTTGCAAAAGTTATTTAAGTTTTGGTGAGGCCTACTGGCGGAACTTCGTCCGGAAGTTAGACCGGAACTTTCCAGTCTACCGGAAGTTCCGGCCTAGCGACCGAAAGTTCCGGGTTAGACACAAGCAAGATTTTCGCTAAGTCAGAATGTGCCCACACTCGGGCAAAGCCGGAACTTTGTCCGGAACTTTGGCCGGAACTTTCCGGGCGACCGGAAGTTCCGGCCTACGGTCCGGAAGTTCCGCATCTGAATGACTGAGAATTTCGCTAAGTCTGGATTTGCTCGAGCCCTGGCCAAACCGGAAGTTTGGCCGGAACTTTCCGGCCGACCGGAAGTTCCGGGTTTAGTGGCCGGAAGTTCCGGCCCAACGGGCAGAAACCGGTCAGATTTCTGGGAGGGGTATAAATACCCCTCCCCTTCTTCTTCCTAAGTGATCCAAGGCAGCACAAATTTCTTTCTCTCTCCTACTCCATTGTTGAACTTGGAAAGCTCACTCCCCTCTCAATCCCTCCATAGAATCTTGCATATTCTTTAGGGAAAGTTGAGAGGAGATCTAGATCTACAATCCTACCAATCCATCTCTCCTCTGAGTGAGGGGAACCTAGTGGGTCTAGATCTTGGAGTTCCTTTGTGGTTCTTCTTCTTTGTTCTTCCTCTCTTCTTCCCCCATAAGCATTAGTTGCTTTTGGTGGGATTTGGGAGTGAAGGATTTGACTCCTTTGTTCTTCCTCTCTTATTCCCCCATAAACATTTGTTGTTTTGTTGGAATTTGAGGGTGAAGGACTTGAGTACTTCGTGTGCTCTTGCCATTGCATTTGCATCGGTTTGATCCCTCCACGAGGATTCGTGGTGGTGTTACTTGAGAGCCCCCAATTAAGTTGTGGGTGTGTGCCTCAAGACTTGGGAGCCCCCAATTAAGTTGTGGGTGTGTGCCTCAAGAGTGTTGTACGGGATTCGATCTCCGCCCTAAAGGAGATCAATAGTGGAAGGTGAACTCGCAACCTTTTGTGGTTGAGTTCATCAGGAGAAGAAGGTGAGCCTTTGTTGCATTGCGGCTAACCTGTTTTGGTTGCGCACACCTCTCCAAACGAGACGTACACCCTTTGGGTGGAACTCGGGAATACATCCTCGTCTCCGCGTGCCTCGGTTATTTCTATACCCGAGCTATTTACTTATGCACTTTATATTGTGATAGCCTTCGTGCTTGAAGTCATCTATCTTGCTATAACCTTGTTACTTCTATTGCTTAGCATAAGTTGTTGGTGCACATAGGTGAGCCTAGTATTTATATCTAGGTTGTATGCTTGTTAAAGTAAACCTCTAGTTTTATTCCGCCTTTATCAAGCATACCGGATATCCGGGTCTTTCTTGGACCGGATAATCCGGCTTCTCAAGCATACCGGATATCCGTCTGTCTTTTTAAATCGCCTATTCACCCCCCCCCCCTCTAGGCGACGTCTATCCGTTCAGAGAGCTGGTTGACGCTCGTTCTGTTTCTTCAGTTTCGAGCAGGTGCGAAGGGAGACGATTCCGAGCGATTCCGAGCTGCGGGGCTCCGAAAGGTGGACAATGGAACGCGTGCGAGGGCGGGCTTGCTCGGAATTGCCTCCAGTTTCCAAACCTCAATTCCTTGACCGGTCCAAACGGCGGAATCAGACGAGAAATTCCATAATTCCAATTCCGAGCCCATCTTTCCTACATCCAAACACAACCTTAAGGAAATATCCGCCAAATTGGAAACGAGCCAAGCAGTATTTATTTTTGGAATATTTGCGACAAAATAACCGAAGACGAGACGAAGACGGGCCCCGAGGGGCCCACATCGCTTGCTGGCGCGACTCAGAAGCCTGCTGTGCCGGGAGGGGATGTGGCGGCCTCGAGCGCCCACCGACCTAGGTCTTTCGCCCATAAATATGCTCCTGACCTAAAAAGCTCCATATGTTTAATCACTTTTTCCTCCATGGGCCCCGAGCCGCCGCCGTCGCCGCCACCACTTCGGGAGAGCTCAGAAATGCCCCCCGGCACCCTGCCGGGAGGGGGAATCGTCCCCGGAGGCCTCTACATCGCCATGACCTCCTCCGGACTGATGCGTGAGTAGTCTACCTTGGACTACGGGTCCATAGCAGTAGCTAGATGGTTGTCTTCTCCTCTTGTGCTATTATGTTTAGATCTTGTGAGCTTCCTATCATGATCATGATCATCTTTATGTAATTCTCCATGTTGTGTTTGCTGGGATTCGATGAGTATTGAGTACTAAAGTTATTGCTTCATAATATATCATGTGTGTGCTATTTAATGATCTTGCATGCTCTACGTTACTTGTGTATGCTCTGGCCAAGTAGATGCCTGTAACTCCAAGCGGGTTTATTTATACTCGATAGTAGATTCATGTCTCTATTTAATCTGGCGCAGTGACAGAAAGCTCTAAGGTTGTAGATGTACTGTTGCTAATAGTGATAAAACAGCAGTACTTTATCTAAGGATGATGTTACTTACTTACTATACACAGTGCTTAAGGCGAAAATCTGTTGCATGCAACTTAATACTGAAAGGCGTGCGGACGCTCACCGGAAGGTGGATTATTAGTCATAGATGCGGTTGGAACGGTCTATGTATATTGTTGTAATGCCTGAATGAATCTCACACTAGACACCATATCATTACTATATGCATTGGGTTGCTTATCATTATTCTGTCAATTGCCTAGCTGTAATTTGTTTACCACGCATGGATGAATGTTATTATTATTTATGGAGAGACACCACTAGTGAACTGTGGACCCTGGTCCTTCTCATTAATCTGATAAAACCACAACTGCAAACATGTTACTTTCTGCAAACATCACTCTTTCTTCCACACATACGTTTAATCCTTTTGTTACAGCAAACCGGTGGGATTGACACCCTCACCGTTGAGTTGGGGCAAAATACTTTGATTGTGTTGTGTGCAGATTCCACATCAACTACGACAAGCTCTTTTCTGGAGCCAATGATACCTCGACGGAATTCTTCATCTCCTACTAGTTCGATAACCTTGGTTTCATGACTGAGGGAAATTTGCTGCTGCACTACTTCATACCTTCCTCTTGGGGTCTCCCAACAACACACCCACCGTGTGCATCAATAAGCTGAAGCATTCTATGATTAACACCATATTTAGCAAGAAATTTTCTTAAATCACCATAAATAAAATGAGAACCTCCATCAGTCATAAGATATCTAGGAACACCAAACCTAGGAAAAATAATTTCTTGAAGCATTTTTAATGTTGTTTCACCATCAGCACTTTTAGTAGGAATAGCTTCTACCCATTTAGTAACATAATCAACATCAACAAGTATATGTGTATTACCTTCTGAAGAAGGGAAAGGACCATTAAAGTCAAATGGTTCAATAACAAGAGAATAATTCATAGGCATTTCATTTCGTCTAGAGATATTACCAATTCTTTGACATTCATTACAAGATAAAATAAACTTTCTTGCATCTTTAAAGAGAGTAGGCCAATAAAAACCTGATTGCAAAACATTTTGTGCGGTTCTATCTCCAGCGTGATGTCCTCCATAAGCGCTGCTATGTCACTTTCTCAATATCTCTTATTGTTCATACTCCGGAACACATCTTCGCATAATACCATCAACACCTTCTTTATATAGGTGTGGGTCATCCCAGAAATAATGCCTCAAGTCATAAAATAATTTTCTTCTTTGTTGAGCTGAAAAGGTTGGAGGCAAATACTTCGAAACAATAAAGTTAGCATAATCTGCATACCAAGGACTATCTCGTGAACTCACCCTTATTGCAGCCAATTGTTCATTTGGAAAACTATCATTAACATGTATAGGATCATAAGAAATGTTTTCCAATCTAGACAAATTATTAGCAACTGGATTATCAACACCTTTTCTATCTACAATGTGTAAGTCGAATATTTGCAACAATAATACCCATCTAATAAGCCTAGGCTTTGCATCTTTCTTTTCCATAAGGTATCTAATTGCAGCATGATCAATATGAATAATAACTTTAGAATCAACAATGTATTGTCTAAAATTTTTACAAGCAAAAACAACAGCTAGAAATTCTTTTTCAGTTGTAGCATAATTGTTTTGAGCAGAATCAAGAGTCTTTCTAGCATAATGAATAACATTTAACTTCTTATCTATTCTTTGTCCAAGAACAGCACCAACAGCAAAATCACTAGCATCACACATAATTTAAAATGGTAAATTCCCATCAAGTGGTTGAACAATAGGGGCAGTTATTAAAGCTTTCTTAAGAGTTTCAAAAGCTTCCTTACAATCATCATAAAAAACAAACGGTACATCTTTTTGCAGGAGATTAGTAAGAGGCTTTGATACCTTGGCAAAGTCTTTGATGAACCTTCTATAGAAACCAGCATGACCAAGAATACTACGAATACCTTTAACATCTCGGGGACAAGGCATTTTCTCAATTGCCTCCACTTTAGCTCTATCAACTTCCATACCTCTTTCAGAAATTTTATGCCCAAGAACAATCCCTTCATTACCATAAAATGGCATTTCTCCCAATTAAGAACAAGATTAGTTTCTTCACATCCCTTCAAAACCTTATCAAGATTGTGCAAGCAGTTATCAAAAGAAGTGCCATTGACGGGCAAATCGTCCATGAACACCTCCACAATTTCCTTACAAAAACCATGAAGGATAGCAGACATACATCTTTGAAAAGTAGCAGGAGCATTACATAAACCAAAAGGCATACATTTATAAGCATAAGTACCATAGGGACATGTAAATGTGGTTTTCTCTTGATCTTGAGTTTTAACAGCAATTTGAGAGAAACCAGAATAACCATCAAGAAAGAAAAAATGTGTTTTATTGGCTAATCTCTCCAACATTTGATTAATAAAGGGTAATGGATAATGATCTTTCTTAATAACTTTATTAACCTTTCTAAAATCAATGCACATTTTATAACCAACAACTACTCTTTGAGGAATAAGTTCATCATGATCATTAGGTATGATAGTAATCCCACCCTTCTTAGGGACACAATGCACGGGACTAACCCATCTACTATCAGCAATAGGATAAATGATATCAACATCAAGAAGTTTTAATACCTCATTTCTTACCACTTCCTTTATCTTAGGTATTAAACGACGTTGACGTTCAACAACTGGCTTCGCGTCGGGCTCCATATTAATAAAATGTTGACATATAGTAGGAGAAATCCCTTTCAAATCATCCAAAGTATAACCCATAGCTCCACGATGTTTCTTCAATATTTCCAATAATCTTTCTTCTTCTTTACCTAAAAGGTTAGCACTAATAATAACATGATATATTTTTTTATCATCCAGATGAGCATACGTAAGATTATCAGGCAAAGGTTTTAAATCAAAGACATGATCCTCTTTAGGTGGAAGTGTTTGACCCAAGTCTTCCACTTTTACATTATGTTTATGAATAGGTTGACGGAGGAATATGTCCTCAAGTTCATTTCTTTCTTCCATAAAAGTTTCATCTTCATGATCTTCCAGAAATTGCTGAATATAATTAGTAGGAGCAAGAGAGACAGAAGCAAGTTGTTCTACTGTAAAATCTTCATTAGGCAATTCGGGTTCATAAGGAGTTTTAGCAAATTTCGGAAAATTGAATTCATATGAATCACCAACAAATTTAGTAAGGATTTTCTCTTTCCTACAATCTATAACAGCTCCACAAGTATTCAGAAAAGGTCTACCAAAAATAATAGGACAAGTCTTACTAGCAGCAGAACCAAGTACAAGAAAATCAGCGGGATATTTAGTCTTACCACATAGAACTTCAACATCTCTAACCATACCAATGGGAGAGATAGTTTCTCTATTAGCAAGTTGAATAATCACATCAATATCATCAAGTTGTCTAGGGACAATTTCATGCATAATCTCTCTGTAAAGCTCATAAGGGACAGCACTTCAACTTGCACCAATATCACATAAATCATGATAGCAATGATCACCAATTTTAACAGATAACACAGGAACACTAGCCTTTCTTGGCTTTGCAGGATGAGAGACAACATTAAAAGCATCATCACAAAATATAATATACTCTTCTCCCACATTTTCAGAAACAAGTTCTTTAATTATAGCCACAGAAGGTTCAACTTTAACTTGTTCATCAGGTTCTTTAGATTTCTTATCACTTTTATTAACCACACTAGCCATAAGAGAATATTCTTTCACTTTAACAGGAAAAGGAACTTTATCAACATAAGGCTCAAAAATGATTTGATCAACAATATTAACTTCGATGCTTTTAGCTAAAGGAACAACAGATTTATCTTCATAAGGTTCATAATATTTTTCAAACCCCTTCTTGGGCAAACCGAAATAATCAGCAAAGGTTTTATAATAATTTGCAACAACTTGAGAATCAAGACCATAAGCATTATTCATATTTCAAAATAAATCAGTGTCCATAAAAGTCTTAATGCATTCAAAGTCATATTTTATACCTGACTCCCTACCTTTGTCGTTCTCCCATGCTTCAATATTTTCTTCAATACGATCAAGAAGATCCCATTTAAACTCCTTATTACGAGTGAATGATCCAGCACATGAAGTATCCAATAATGTTTTATCTTCAAAAGAGAGTCTTGCATAGAAGTTATCAACAATAATATTACCAGGAAGCTCATGAATGGTACATTTGAGCATTAATGCCTTCAATCTCCCCCACGCTTGGGCAATACTCTCTGCATCATAAGGCCAGAAGTTATATATAGAATTCCGATTTTGATGAATTTCACTTGGAGGATAAAATTTAGAATAAAAGAGAGGTACAATTTCCTCCCATCCAAGAGAATCCCTATTCTTCAGCAGTTTATACCAATGCACAGCTCTCCCACAAAGTGATATGGATAATAATTTGTTCCTGACTTCGTCCATCGTAATACCTGCACACTTGAACAACTCACATAATTCATGTAAATACAGAAAATGACCACCGGGATGGACAGTTCCATCCCCAAAATAGCGGTTATTCATAACATGTTTAACAATTTTCACAGGTATTTTAAATGGCACAATATAATCAGGAGGCGGCTCAAGTTCTACTTCAGCAGCGCTAGAAGACTTCCCAAACAGAAAAGCAATATTTCTCTTCTCCATTATAAAGCAAATAAGGAGACAGAAATAAAAAGAAGACTTACAATTGAAGTTTTCCATACCAATTCCTCTTACCAATAGCGCTTCACTCCCCGACAACGGCGCCAGAAAATAGTCTTGATGACCCACAAGTATAGGGGGTGTATCGTAGTACTTTTGATAAATAAGAGTGTAGAACCCAATGAGGAGAAGAAGGTGTTGACAAGTGGTTTTGATGAGGATTTCACTTTCAAAACTAGCAGACCAGTTTTCAGTAGACGTTGAGATAACAGAGAAATAAAGTGCGAATAAATAAAGCGCGGCAATTATAATTGCAGCGAGTGGCCCAATCCTTTTTAGACCAACGGACAAGCCGGTTTGTTTACTTAGGATGACCAAACGTTCTTGAGGACACACATGATTTATGTCTAGTGTTTTCGCTTCATATTGATGAATAATCTTTAGTGTTTAGATAAGTGTCGTGTGGGTGAACCTATGCTAATGCACCGCCCTTCCTAGGACTAATACATACTTATGATTATACCCCTTGCAAGCATCCGCAAATACAAGAAATAATTAAGATAAATCTAACCATAGCCTTAAACTCTGAGATCCTGC
This sequence comes from Poa annua, assembly GCA_026929855.1. Taxonomy (NCBI): domain Eukaryota; kingdom Viridiplantae; phylum Streptophyta; class Magnoliopsida; order Poales; family Poaceae; genus Poa; species Poa annua. Next base: position 182,432,010 of record CM049426.1, read on the forward strand.
GATCCCTCGCGCATCGGATACCAATGGGGGTTTAGGTTTCTGTCACACCGGCAACCCCAGGAATGATAACCGAGTACACGATGCATTCCCCTAGGTCCATAAAGGTGAAGTGTCATGTAGTCGACGTTCGCATGACACCACTAGAAGAATGGTACCACAACATAAATATCAAAACATCAAATATTAATCAACATAGTTCACTACTAAAATCAAGACTTCTCACATGTCCTCAAGAACACAATGAACTACTCACAACACACCATATTGAACATGATCAGAGGTGATATAATGATGGATAACAATCTGAACATAAACCCTAGTTCAATGGTTTCACTCAACAACATCAATAACAATAGCAATCAACAACGGGAGAGTTTCCACTATCAAATACATAGAGTTTAACCTTAGATGTTGCAGCGGGAACGGAGTGGATGGATGGAGATGATGGCGTCAGCAGTGGAGATGGTCGTGTTGTGGATGGTGGAGTGCAGCTCGATGACGGTGACGATGGCGACGATTTCCCCCCTCTAGGAGGGAATTTTCCCGGCGGCAACGCAGCCTGCCGGAGAGCTTTTCTCTCTTTGTCTTCTCCTTCTCGTGGTGGAGGCGGAGATTGTTTCTTTCCAACGTAGTAATTTTAGGTCTTCAGGGGGAAGAAGTACGCGCCAAGTGGTGGGCAAGGGCGGCCACATCGCCTACTCGCGCGGCAGCCTCGGGAGCCGTGCCGGGAGGTGGTGTGGGCTCTCTGGGCCCCACCTCGGGCTCCCCTTTTGGCTTCCTAGATGAAATAATTCAGAAGTAATTCCCAGTTGGCAACTTTGTTTTTTTGGTCTTCGCAAATATTGAATCTTGACGGTGCTTTTTCCAGAAGAATCAGCCTCCGGGATTCCATCCCCCAGTGATCATGAATCATGCAAAATAGATGAAATAACATAAGTATCATCTCCAAATACGATATATATCAAGGAATAGCAGTAAATTATGATATAAAATAGTGATGCAAAATGAACGTATCACTGGACCCACGGGCGGTGGACCCGCTTGGGCTGCTCTAGTGGAACCCCATGTTCCACTGATGCGACAGTTTCCTTACCAACTTTTCTGAAACTAAAAACAGCAGAAAACAGGGAACTGGCACCGTGGCATCTTGTTAATAGGTCATTCACAGAAAATGCATAAAAACTATATAAAGTCCATATAAATATGTAGCAATGGGTATATTATAAGCATGGAACATAAGAAATTATAGATATGTTTGAAACGTACCACAAGCATCCGCAAATACGAGAAAGTAATTAAGATAAATCTAACCACAACCTTAAACTCTGAGATCCTACCATCCCTCATGCATCGAGAAACCAACGATGGTTTAGGTTTCTGTCACTCCGGCTACCCCAATATTAATATTCAAATACACAATGCATTCCCCTAGGCCCATAAAGGTGTAGTGTCATGTAGTCGTCGTTCACATGATAGTACTAGAAGAATTACATCACAACTTAAATATCAAACCATTAAATACTACTCAACATAGTTCACTACCAACATCTAGACTTCTCACATGTCCTCAAGAACACAATGAACTACTCACAACACACCATATTGAACATGATCAGAGGTGATATAATGATGGATAACAATCTGAACATAAACCCTAAATCAACGTTTCACTCAATAGCATGAATAACAATAGTAGTCAACACCGGGAGAGTTCCCCTATCAAATAGACAACACTCGCCCTAGATGTTACAGCGGGAACGAAGTGGAACGATGGAATTGACGGTGTCGGCGGTGGAGATGGTGGTGATGATGATCCCGATGAAGTGCAGCTCAATGACGGTGACGATGGCGACGATTTCCCCCCTCCGAGAGGGAATTTCCCCGATATATTTCTCCCTGTCAGAGAGCTTTTCTCTCTCTGGTGTTTACCGCCTCGTGGAGGCGGCGGAATATTTCCTCGATGGTCCATAATGTCTTAGGATTTCAGGGGGATGAAGTAAGTGAGGGGGCGACGCTAGAGGTGGGCCAGGGTACCCTCACCACATGTCGGTACAAGAGCAAGGGGGGCCGCGCCTGGCATGGTGTGGGCCCCTGTGGCCCATCTTGCTGTCCCCTTTTGGCATCCTCCATCATCTGGTAAAATAGGAACTTCTATTTGGTCACTTTGGATTTCTGATCTTCGTAAATATTGTGTCTTGACGGTGCTATTTCCAGCAGAATTCAGACTCCGGTGATCCATTCTCCACTAATCATCAAACATGAAAAATAGATGAAATAACATAAGTATCATATCTAAATATGAAATATATCAATCAATAACAGTAAATTATTATATAAAATAGTCATGCAAAGTGGATGTATCAGAGGTGCTCTTCTTCTCAGCAGTTGGGAAACCCCAAAAGGAAGGTGTGATGAGTGCAACAGCAATTTTTCCCTCAGTTTGAGACGGAGGTTATCGAACCAGTAGGAGATGAAGACCCTTCTGAAGGTGTCAACGGCGCTAGAAAATCTTGATGACACGTAGTTGATCAGAGACCTGTACACAATACAACCAAGATACCTTGCCCCAACTTAACAGTGAGGGTGTGAATCTCAATGGCTTGCTGTAAACAAAGGATTAAACGTATAGTGTGGAAGATGATGTTTGTTTGCAAAGAATGAAAGGAAACAATGTTTGAAGTAGGTTGTATTATCAATGCAAAATAATGGACCGGGGTCCACAATTCATTAGTGGTGTCTCTCTATAAGAAATAATAACATACATGTGGGTAAACAAATTACAGATGTGCAATTGACAAAATAAAGAACTACATAATGATGCATATACTTGTCATGGTGTCTATTATGAGATTCATTTGGGAATTAGAACAAGATTCATATACCGTTCCAACCACATATATGACTAATAATCCACCTTCTGGTTAGCGTTTGCACCACATTCAGTATTAAGTTGCAAGCAACAGATTATTGCATTAAATAAATTGTGTAATGTAAGTAACAAAATTATCCTTAGACAAAACATCACTGTTTTATCCCAACAGTACATCCACAACCTTAGAGGTTGTTGTCTCTCCACCAGATTAAATGGAGACATGAACCCACTATCGAGCATAAATACCCCCTCTTGGAGTCACAAGCATCTACTTGGCCAGAGCATCTATTAGTAACGAAGAGCATGCAAGATCATAAATAACACACACATAATATATGATGAAGCAAATGACATAGGACGTGTTTGGTTCAGAAATGGTAAGGGTAATGTCAATGAAATCAAATCACATGGTGTATCATGGGTGGACCGGTAAACTCCAGTTTTTTTGGGTAGAATTTTGTAGTGGAAACAAATCCCCAAGAGGTCGTGATTCCCCACGTCTAAGGCAGTTGAATTGCAATGCAGCATGATGCCTCCGACGCGGACAGGTCGCCTGCCGGACTGCTTGCTCGACGACATCCTCTCCCTCTCCTCCATGGGCACTAGGGAGCTCGGGCAAACCAGGCGTCGATGATACGTCCATTTTGCATCACTATTTAATATCATAATTTACTGTTATTCGTTGATATATTTCGTATTTGGAGATGATACTTATGTTATTTCATCTATTTTGCATGATTGATGATCATTGGAGGATGGAGCTCTAGAGTCTAAATTCTGCTGGAAAAAGCACCATCGAGATACAATATTTGCAAAGCTCAGAAGACCAAACGAAGAATCAGGAAGTTCCTATTTTGCCAGATGCAGGAGGGAGCCAAAAGGGGAGCCTGAGGTGGGGCCCAGGGGGCCCACACCATGCCTATGCGCGGCAGAAGGCCTTGTCGCGCGAGCACCAGGTGGGGCTGCCCTGGCCCACCTCTGGTCGTGCCCCTTCGCGTACTTCATCCCCCGAAAACCTAAGACCTATACGGTGGACAGAAATCCTCTTCGCCGCCACCACGAGGCACAGAAGACAGAGAGAAAAGCTCTCCGGCAGGCTGCGTAGCCGCCGAGGAAATCCCTACCTGGAGGGTGGAAATCATCACCATCATCACCGTCATCGAGCTGCACTCCATCACCATCATCAACACCACCATCTCCATCACCGACACTATCATCTCCATCGATCCACTCCGTTCCCGCTGTAACATCTAGGGTTGAATCTTGTGTATTTGATAGGGGAAACTCTCCCGGTGTTGATTACTCTTGTTATTGATGCTGTCGAGTGAAATTGTTGTATTAAGGTTTATGTTCAGATTGTTATCCATCATCATATCACCTTTGATCATGTTCCAAATGATGTGTTGTGAGTAGTTCGTTAAGTTCTTGAGGACATGGGAGAAGTCCTTATGTTAGTAGTGAACTATCACTAGTGGAAAAAGGACTTTACGTCCAGACTATCAGTCCCGGCCAGGTTTGTGGCCGGTACTAGTGTGGCATCAGTACAGGTCCGAACAGCAAGAGGCGAGGGGGGCAGCAGTACCGGTTCGTAGTGACCTTTAGTACTGGTTGGAGACACCTACCGGTACTAAAGGTCTTGGGGAGTCAGCTGCGGTAGGACAAGCACCTTTAGTACCGGATGGTGTCTCCAACCGGTACTGTATTGGTCACTGTACTTAGAGCTTCTCCCACCCGCGAGCCACACACTCCATTTTTCAGCTCGAGCACACACTCCATTTTTGCTCTCTTACCTCTCCCAAGAGCTCTAGTTCACCACATTTTTCTCCAACATTTGTCTAGATTGGTGGCACATCTATCTACACAAGTATTAGCACATTTATCTACTCCTCCGGCGTTTCAAGTTTAGCTCATTTGCTTGCTAGTTTAACTCATTTGTTTTTGGTAGTGCCAGCAAGGTGTTTGATGAAATGCTTAACTTAGTCATTTCATTTTTTTATAAGCATTTTGAGCTCAAATTAAAATATGATTTGCCCCCGTGTCGTCCCGTCACCGACACCACCTCGGTGAGCCTCTTGTTTTGTTATTTTGTTTTCATAATTCTTAGTTATAGAACTATTACTTGTATAATTTTCTTATTTGTTTTTTCGGTTATATATAGTGTCATGGTTTTGACATCTGTCCACACCGGCTCTCGCCCGCTCTATTTTTCGGATGTGGAGGTAGTTGAGCCGAAAATTCCAACCGACCCTATTGTCGAGTTTTTTGTAAAAGAAAACAATGATTTTAAAGAAAAATTGAAAATAAGTGAAGATGTTCGTCTCGAAGAGAAGATGAAATGGGAATTTAAGATCGCCGACGTCGTCGATCATAACAAGATCAAGATGTAGGCAATTCGCTTCGATCACGAGATCAAGATGAATGCAATGCGTTGAAGCTTAAAAAGTTTAGAAAATATGTCATTAGTCAAGAGGCTTGGTATCATTATGCAGTTGTTCAATAGTTACCTTAGTTGCGATTTTGATCGCATTTGTTGTTGGATTTAAGTTCTTTAACTAGTTGTATGTTAGTTTCAATTAATGAATGTTTATGAGAACTATGTATTAGATTTCTTTAAATATGGTGAACTTGTATTAATGCATTGGTCAATTATCTCTCTATTAATGATATATATAGCTATTGTGTAATTGTTTTAGATATATTTACATAATGCAGATGAATCGACAATGGATGTACGTTGAATGACGCTCTCCGGAGTTCATGATCGGCGTGCAGGATTTTATCTGTGTTGCTGAGGAAAATAAGCGGGATAGCTTTATGTACTGTCCATGTTCAGCTTGTAATAATATCAAGGGTTACTCCAAATCAAAAACCATTCACATCCACCTGTTTGAGTCCGGTGTCATGTCCGACTATAATTGTTGGACCAAACACGAAGAAATAGGAGTCATAATGCAAGAAAATGAAGAAGAAGAGGACCCCGACAACTATCCTGAGTTTCCTGAATACGACAGCACTACAATGGGGGGACCTGGTGTAGTGAACTCACCTTTTTTTATAAGGTGGAAGTCCATGTGTTAATGTGCTAGTCCCTGGATCAAATGCTATCACCACAGTTTAAGATGTATATCATGCAAAAGTGTCAAATACTTTATTAAATCGCATGATCCAGTGTTACAAATATCTCTTACAACATGCATAACCTGAAAAGGCTAGCAAAATTTCCAAGAGTAGCAGCGGAAAACAGTAGATACAATGAGCCTCATCATCTTCATGTGCCACAGGCAAAGCATGTTGGTTGTAGACTCGAAATCCTATCGAATGCTCACTCGTCGTCTGTCGAATCTGCAAGGTTTAATTGCAGCCCAGCTATAAAGGGTCAGGACAATTGAATTGTGGTGGCAAGTGACTTTAATTACTAATATTCTACTAAGCTATATCTATATGCTTATTTGGCTGGTGGAGCTCAAGGCTATTGCGCAAAGCAAGTTTTCTCCTACTTTTGGTAAACACTTTTTGGAACAATATCTTCTCTTTATGAGACATCTCGGGACAAATCCATGTCCCCTACCCATGTTCACCCATCAAAGTTTTATTAAGAAATTGGAATGAAGAGATTTTCAGAAGACAGCCTTGTGTAGTTACTCAAATTGTCCGATGCCGGGGACACGGCTAAGATCTTATGTTTTAACTCTCGAGAGTGTGTGCACTTTCACCATTAGACTTAATCAACCCAAACTATCCTCTACACTCCTTTAGTGAGAAGGAAAAGGAGAAGATCAAGACGAGACTTTTCAGAAGTTGCTTTCCCATGATCATACTAAGAGATTACCACCATCCTATCAACTCAACCACCATCAATCTCTTGACCCAGGTCCACATCAACTTACTCCATCAAGACAGAGCCCATATTGACCAATGGTTGCACGATAAGCAACAAGACTCAGTGTAAACTTAAATCTCATACCCCTGGGTGGCCTACCACAAGTGAGCAACTCAGGTTAACACCGCATATCATGGCCCCAAGTAAGTGAAAACTATCTTGGGCGAAGACAACCATGAGACTTGGCCCTGAGAAGCCACTCAACTTGAAACCTCCTCGATCGACCCAATCCACCCAGGCGTTAAATTAATTTAGTGGAAATTTTCATTTATCACATCCACCATAAAACAATCATTTTTGCAGTAGGTACTTCCACTAAATTATAATAGGGGTCTAAACTGGAATTTCTAAGGGGTAACCTAACAGGTTTGCATAGCATACGACAATATCCCAATACCTATCATGCATACTACGTTTGCAAATACTGCTTAAAACACTAGGTACGCAATAGAATAAAATAGTAGGTGTTTTATGAAGTCACTTGCCTGATGAATGTTGTCGTTTCTCACACACTCATTGTCGACAACGAACGTTGCACTCCGTTCAATATATAAAGTAAACAAACATACAATGAACAAGCAATTCAACAAGCACATAACAATTTAAAACGAACAAGCGTAAAAAAGCTTAGCATAGGGTTTGTTCAAGGGTATCACATAATTCGATATGCAAGTGGAATTAATGTGATTGAGTTAAGGGTTTGCCAATTTGGTCAGGGGATGGTCTTGAAAAGATTTACATAAATGCAGGGTCAATATGTTTTGAAAACAAATTAAAACAAGGTTTGCAACTTTAAGATATTTAGCATATCTAAAACATTTACACAAGTCTAAGTTTCAAAAATTATTTTAATCACATTTGGTTTTGGCATTGTTCACAAGATTAGACATTAATTTGGAAAAAAAGGATTTTAAAACAAATTAATATTCAAGAATTTCTTAATTTATCATATCTAAACATTATTAATTCCCAACTTAAAAGTTCATAGTAATTTATAATAACCTAGTTATTTGCAATGACATAAAGTTTTAGATCACAGTTTTAGTAACACCTAATTAACCAATAACATTTATAAACACTTATAAATGAAATGATATCATTTAAAAGGGTTTTAAACAAAACTTACATCTTAATGTTGTGAAATAGATTAATAATAATGGAATTGAGTTTTCTCTGGCCAAGGGAAATTATTGATGGCATTAGTGCAAAGGAAATAATTTTAAATACATTAATAAAAGATTTTAATATGCGAAATTAAAATCAAATAAGCCTCTGATTATAAACTTCTTTTAAAATTGTTCAAATTTTATTTATAACAGTGGGTCATCATTCTACATATCTTAAGATTTCCAAAAATATTTTATTTGCAAACTTTAGACATATGAATTTGAATCTATGTCAAATTTACTAAAATTCTAAATCTGAACGTTGGATCAATTTAAACTAGTCAAAATTAAATTTTAAAAGTGCCAACAGATTCTACTGGTCAAGGGCTTTAATTTGACATAAAAATTGTCCAATTTGGATAATGGGTTAAAAAGTTATGAAGATTCTAAGTTGCAGGGACTTTTCTGTAAATCTGCCAATTAAATCTGTTCGGAATTAAATCAGAAAAATAGGCAGGCCACGTGGTGTGCAGTGATTGGCTGGGCTCGGGCTTGGCTCGGCTTAAGCCGCGACTCGGATCGGCTCGGCTGTTTTAAATCTAGATCGTTAGATCCAGATCGGGCGGTCCGCATCTAGTCATACCGATTCGGTTAGCTAGATCTAATCGAGGCCGTTCATATCATATCGGAGGGCTCACCGTGGTTTGACCCGGGGTAGCGGCGCGGGCTCGCCGGTGAGGAAGGTGACGACGGCGCTGGCGTCGGCGGTCGACGGAGATGGCGCCCCGGTGGTTCCCGGGCTCGGGGGAGAGCACCACGAGGTGCAGCGCGACACGGCAAAGGCGAGGAAGGTGACGCCGGGCGCGGCTTTGTCTCACCTCGTCGGAATCGAGGGAAATAGGCGGCGGCGACAGCTCGGCTCCGGCGAGCCTGTGCAGCAGCCTGGCGGCGCAAAACGGAGGGAAAGGTGAGCGGAAAGAGCGTGGAGTGTGCGAGCTTTAAAACGGGAGGGTCTTGGGCAGTAGGGCTCGCCCGACGGCGTGGAATCAGAGTGTGATTTCCGGCCGGGCGTTTCGGCCGGATTTCTCGGCAGGGGTTGAAGACGATGACGTCATCGCTGACGTCATCCAGGTAATTTGTTTTTTTTTACTTCTGATTTAAGTGTCCAAATCATGTCAAATAAATTTCCAAAAATTTCGGAAATTCATATCCGTGTTTTAAAACAACTGTGAGCATATTTTGAACATTTTTCCAAAATCAAAATTTTGAAAAATTGATTAAATTCAAATTTGACACTTTATGTCAAATTTTAAAATATGGTTTAAATAATTTTATTTTTGCCTAAATAAAATTTACAAAAACACAACGCTTATAGAAGTTTGAAATTCAGTTAAATAAACTCATTTTTCTATATTAAACATTGTTTTGATTGAGTAAAATATTAAATAACATAACTTAACTTTTGAAATGAAAGTGAAATATAATGCATTCATTTTTAAATTCAAAATATTTTGTGCACCATTAAGTTTTATATTATGATAAATCGTTTGAAAACTTCATAACATATCTGTGGAAAATATTCTAGATTTATTTCTTTTCTTATATTGAATATATATTCATGAAAATCATTTTATGTTTTGAAAATAAATGAAAAATCATTTTAAGCTAATGAAATGTTTTTTTGTGGATAATTCATTATGAAATATATGAAGTTATTAAAGTTATAAACTATAGGGTTGTAATTTCAACACTATGTTTTGAACTTAGTTGAAAGAATGGAAACCATTTGGCAGATAGATCATGTTATAAAGGGTTTAAAAGAACACTAGTTAATATTATTTTAATTTATGAAAAGCTATGGCTAGGTGGTTGAAATCAAACAATTATAAAGAACCTTTTTATTACAAGGAAATGGTTTGAAATTTTGTAAGACATTTGTCCAATTACATATTGAGATTTTAAGAAATACAATGGATAATAAATTGTTTAACTTGAAACAACTTTTGAAAATAATGATAAACCGAGATATTTGAATTATTAAATCTTCTCAATATGTTTGAAGTCTTTTGTAGTTGGTTTTCTTATGCATTTAATGTTTTATTTTTAATCAAAACAAAAGTTTTAAAATTTAGTGATTTTTGAACACTATAAAATGTTGGAATGTTACACCCGGGGTAGAAGCGCCTCACGAAGAGGTGCCGAATGAGCCCGCTGATGATCTTGCTCGGGCCATTGCTGATGCACAGAGAAACATCACAAATCGGAGGGAGTGGTTGAAGTTGGAGCGCATGTTAGAGGATCACAAAAAAAAGTTGTACCAAGGTGTCGAAGATGACCAAAAAAAGTTGGGTACCACGCTGGATTTGTTGGAATGGAAGGCTGAGAATGGTGTATCAGACATGGGGTTTGAAAAGTTGCTGAAAAAGATAAAGAAATGCTTCCAAAGGATAACGAATTTCCCGATAGTACATACGAGGCAAAGAAAATCGTCTGCCCTCTAGGATTAGAGGTACTGTAACACCCCAAATTTGGAAGCAACAAAAACTTATTTAATAAAGATCCACAATTCTGAGGGAATAGATTTTTTTTTTCAATGTCTTGTTAATGGATGTGCTTTCCCTTGTATGCTTTGTTTGTCAAGTTGTGTTTTGATGTTTGTGTTGATGACTCCTTAATAATAACCATCTGAAACTCAAACAAGTTATAATATGACCTCTGAAGTCAATGTTTTAACAAGTAAAATGGTCCACATATCTTCTCCCATTCTCTTTTTAATAAACTCCATTTTGCCCTGATGTTTTGATTTTAGAAACCACCCAAAATATATATCATTTGAGAAACCAATAGTATTCCTAAAAACTATATGTTTGCAAAACTATATAGGACCATATATAAGTCCTAAATTATATTGGATGTTAATATGTTGCAAGCATTACCAGCTCTCTTTTCCAAAACACCAATTTAATTAGCCTCTGGAAATCAATGCTCAACATGTTGGAGTAATTCTATTTCTACCAAGAACCATGTATGGATCATTATGGTCACCACCTCACCTTATACTTGGCTAATTCTATTTCTACCAAAAATACGCTGTCCTGATTTTTGTTGATCACCTCCTCACAAATATTTTTGATTTATATTAAAAATATGGTTAGTAATCCAATTATGTGGTTGACATTTATGTTATGTGGTTAAATTGTTTCCCGTAAGTGTGTTATTTTATGTGTGTTCATGTGGTGTTGTATGTGACAACATTTGATTTATATAATTTAATTGGGATCTAAATGTTTGTTGTTCTTATATTGCATGAGTTTAATGTATTAGCTCTTGTAATATTGTTTGGTGGTGCTTTGCTAAAAAAAATTATTCTATAAAAGTATAAAAAATCTATCTTCACTCCTGTTCATTTTTAGCATTTCTAGAGCATGCCAAATAGGGTTTATTTTGTTAATATTGGAAATAAAAACCTCTAGTATCATCTACATCACCTCTACTTTCCTTATATTTTCTTATTTACATTTTACAAAATCATTTGATCGTTAATTCTTGATTGTGTTGAATGCTACATTTTAAAGTGACAATATCTAGTTTATAACATAGCAAATTGCCATTTTTGTATACAGTTGTTATTGAATTCCTTTGACCTAAACTTTTAAACTACAGACGCGAAGCTTAGTCTCAATACTACAGACGACATCAAGATGTTCGTCAAGTGAAGAAACAAGCTACAAAGCAACCCCTGCTTGCCGAAGCAGTCTCACTAAGACTTCAACCCCTACAATGGTACTCCAGCTGCAACTTTGACAGTCTCAAGCTTTCCAACGTGAGCCCAAGCAGATAAAATGAAGAATCCAACTAGTAGGAATGACCAAGACCCATACGACTTCTAGGAAATGACCCTTGGTTGGATTCTCCAACTAACGCGCGTGTTGAGTGCCCTTTTTGTTCTATATGTGTCTTGTATGCTCTTTTGCTGGTATGCTTGTTACTCGTGTGTGCCTTGTTTGTTTGCTTGTTGTTGATAAGTGGTTCTCTGGTATCATTCACAAGCACGCCTTGTAGGCAATGCATATTAGGCACATACCTTTAAATTTGTTTAAACATCTTGTTATCTTTGCACAAAAATGTTTCTTACCTTTTGCCATAGGCGTACCCTAAGGCACTTATAAATTTCTCCTCGAAATTTCCTAAAGTGTTTTCCTTCTGATCTAAACTTTAACATGTGAGGATTATAAGATACGCATGATACCAAAGCCCCAAGATAGCCCATCCCCATAATGTGATGAGCCTTGCCTAATCTAATGAACTATTTGAATTACACGTATACCATCACTAGCTTAATCTATCCAACTTTAGAGTAACATCTAACACCAATGTTTTGTTACTAACTAACCTCTTCAAGACCTACAAACCAAGATCAGAAGAGAAGTGCCAACGGAAGTCTCTCTTACAAATGGCAACAGGGAGGACTCAAATAACGCCAAGAGCCACGACTTTTTAAAGACTTTATGAAAACCTCGAGCGGTGACGTGCAAAGAAGATCGACGTCAGCAACAACGGGGGACCACCAGCACGGAAGATCGTCTACATGAAGATGTGCCATCAAGCCAGTATCGTCAGTGACTTCTGCGCGTCAACTTTATTAACTCGACTGACCTCTAAAGACTGGTGCGAAGCTTTATAAAGCCCAAGAACCAGGTATGTCATCATCAACTTGGGTTGTCTGCTACACTGAAGGAGGACAAAAATCAAGATAACATCGTCAACAAGGTGCAAGGACGACGAGAAGACCGAAGACTGTTGCAGTTGGCAACACCTAACCTCAAGCAAGATTAGACGTCTTTAGCAGGTCTTAGCACCCTTTGGATGTTTCTGAAAAGAAAGAGAGTCAAGTCTACGGACCTGACGCCCTGTGAGTCTTGAAGACTGTTTGCGCGTATCTTACCGCTAAATCCCTCAAGACGGCAATATCAAGACGAGTGTCTACATCAACCCCCAAGCACCAAGGAGCTACGAGCAAGATGAAGATCATTGTGTTACCCAGGACCAACAACACTTTGAAGTCGGCAACAGCTTATAAAATCAAATTTAACCCTTCAAGTGTGCCCTTTTTAAGGGGGGAAGACCCATGCTAATTTTATTAGATAATTGTGACAAATTGTTCTTTGCGCCTCAACCCTGGAGTTTTTGGAAGTCAGCTCAACAAGAACCCTACATCAGCAATAACCATCATGTCAACACCTTCAGCAAAGACCCAAGTCTTCCAGAAGAAATCAGACACCACATCGACAAGAAAACCTCCGTCAAGAATCAACAACCCCAGGAGATGAAGGATCATCATACCCTCTTTACTTGCATTCTCTTAATACACACTTAGGAATCTCGGGACGAGATTCTTACCCCAAATTTTGGAAGCAACAAAAATTTATTTAATAAAGATCCACAATTCTGAGGGAATAGAATTTTTTTTTCATTGTCTTGTTAATGGATGTGCTTTCCCTTGTATGCGTTGTTTGTCAAGTTGTGTTTTGATGTTTGTGTTGGTGACTCCTTAATATCTATCTGAAACTCAAACAAGTTATAATATGACCTCTGATGTCAATGTTTTAACAAGTGAAATGGTCCACATATCTTCTCCCATTCTCTTTTTAATAAACTCTATTTTGCCCTGATGTTTTGATTTTAGCAACCACCCGAAATATATATCATTTCAGAAACCAACAGTATTCCTAAAAACTATATGTTTGCAAAACTATATAGGACCATATATAAGTCTAAATTATATTGGATGTTAATATGTTGCAAGCATTACCAGCTCTGGAAATTTAATTCTATTTCTACCAATTTAATTAGCCTCTCGAAATCAATGCTCAACATGTTGGAGTAATTCTATTTCTACCAAGAACCATGTATGGATCATTATGGTCACCACCTCACCTTATACTTGGTTAATTCTATTTCTACCAAAAATACCCTGTCTTGATTTTTGTTGATCACCTCCTCACAAATATTTTTGATTTATATTAAAAATATGGTTAGTAATCCAATTGTGTGGTTGACCTTTATGTTATGTGGTTAAATTGTTTCCCGTAAGTGTGTTATTTTATGTGTGTTCATGTGGTGTTGTATGTGACAACATTTGATTTATATAATTTAATTGGGATATAAATGTTTTGTTGTTCTTATATTGCATGAGTTTAATGTGTTACCTCTTGTAATATTGTTTGGTGGTGCTTTGCTCAAAAATTATGTTCTATAAAAGTATAAAAAATCTATCTTCACTCCAGTTCATTTTTAGCATTTCTAGAGCATGCCAAATAGGGTTTATTTTGTTAATATTGCAAATACAAAACCTCTTGTATCATCTACATCACCTCTATTTTCCTTATATTTTCTTATTTACATTTTACAAAATCATTTGATCATTAATTACTGATTGTGTTGAATGCTACATTTTAAAGTGACAATATCTAGTTTATAACATAGCAAATTGCCATTTTTGTATATAGTTTTTATTGAACTCCTTTGACCTAAACTTTTAAACTAAATTTTAAACCTATATCCCCTCTAACCAAGTCATCTTGTTTTATAACTTTCCAGACCAAAGGAATGACAAATCCATCTTAGCTTTGTGACCTAGTCCATTCATCTCTAAATTAATTCAACACCTTAACCTTCACTCCCCTCCTCCCAAACCCTAATCTTAGACTAGCATTGGATACCCACACACCCCTGCATCCCTTGGCCTCACACCCTTGTCAAACCCTGGCCCTGTGCTTCGTTTGTCTTTTTCGTTTGGACCTTTTGTCGAACAGCTTGAGGGCAGGAGAAACATTTTCAATTATCTCACTCCCTCCCATCGGCTTCAGTCCTTGAGCTACTGTCCAAGGAGGTGCAGTAGTGCAGAGAATCATTGCACACCGCCTGGCTCACCCAATAGCTCTGATCCATCGCCCTCCCCCTTGCGTGCCCGTGCACCCCGACCTCATGAACCGGCCACCCTCTCTATTATTGGCACCGAGGCTCCCCCGACCCTTCTCTACTTGCCATTCCACCCCCCACAAGCTTCCTCCACCATTATGTGCACTACCGAGAGAGTTCTTGCTCTAGCACGGCCAGGAACGACCGTGAACCATAGCTCGGCCCGAGCTCTTTCGAGCACGCTCGCCGTCGACTTCGTCCCTCTCCTCTCTATCTCTTTGCACTGCCTCACTCCCCTCTCTCTGGGAAACCTCTGGGACATCTCCATTCGTTTCAGGAATCGCCGGTGATGCTTGGACCTCGTCGTGCTCGCCGCGGATGCCGGAGATCGCGTCGTTGACCTGACGCTCGCTGCCGAGTTCTGCGAGTACCTGAGGCCGTCCTCGACCCTCCGCGTCCTCCTCCACCCCTCCTTGTCGCCCCTCTGGTCCCCTAGGTGAGCACCTCGAGCTCGATCCCTCCGCTAGGGTTCTGGCCATGTACCTCGCGTCGGGAGGTTGATGACGCCCGAGATCCATCGGATCCGTGATCAACGGCCGGCGTTTGAACCCTCCCTGTCTAATCTCGTCCGTCCGTTTCCGATCCGGCGGCAGGATGCCTCTTGGCCTGCTCCGGATCTGGCCCGTTTCATTGTTTTTCGTTTTTAAATCTTTCTCTGTTTAAATTCCAGAGAATAACTAGCTTAGCTTTAATTCGTTTCTGGGAGATTTACTTATCCAAATTGGTTGATTCAAATTGTTTTGAGTAGCTATATGTTTTCTTGACCATGTGGCACTGGCCCTTCTCAAAAATATATTTGTATGTGTGTGATATGTTCAATCTTGAGTTGTGTAGATCCAAAATTAGAAAACTTTAGTTCTATGGAAAGCCAGTGAGAATACCTACCTAGATCTATAAGACTTGCATGCAGGAGATGTTCATAACTAATGTTCTACCATGTTTAATTTTGACACCAGAACCACTTTGAGGATTTATAGTTCATTATTAAAAATAGTTTTTTGAGCAAATCGAATTGTTTGTGGTAGATATGAGTAGTAGATATCATATCCTAGCTTGGTAGAATTTTACATCGTATATTTCGCTCTTGGTAAAATATTTTCTAAAACAGTAGGTTATTACAATTTAAAATGGATATTCTTATTTTCTGTTATTTGCATCTATCTAGTTTTACTTGTTTGTGCTTTATATGTTTATTCAAATGGTGTACGAGTATTTTTGTGTGGTACTTATGCATTTTGGTTATCATGCAAAGTTGGATTTGTCTAAAAATAAATCATATCTTGTGCTGCACACTATTAATGGTAAAATGTGTGTGTTCCACTAAAACTGAAATATATGGAGCTAGGAGTGTCATAATTAAGTGAATCCTATTTCTACAGAAAGCTTCAGTCAATACCTATCCATAGCAATTAACCTTGCATGTAGGAGATTCCTAAAACTGAAACTATTTTCATTATGGTTTTGAGACCAGTAGCATTTGCAAGATTTTTAGCTTCTGTTTAGTAATAACTTTTGATGCAATTCCAATTTCCCTAGCTTCCTATAGCTACTAGGAGTACTGTGGTAGAAGAACTTACTTTTTTCTGAATAATAATCTTGGAGTTATAACTTATCTCCCAAAGCAGCAACATTTGGCTAATAGGAGTCTTAGATTTTAATCACCTGTTCTTAACAAATGTGAATTGTATAAATATTACTAATCAACTCTTGAAGATCAAAACCTTAACTCAATCATAATGACTTGGTTAAATCATTTTGGTAATGTTGGTGCATTATTTACTTATGTTTAGCACTATTCACTTTGTACACTAATAATGACATCAGATGTGTTTATATGCTTTGTTTGTGGGTATGTGTGTGTGTTATGTTTTTATCCAGTAAGTGGTGATGTTTTGAAATGCTTGTTGTTTGCTGGTTTACCTTAGACTGTTTTCAGCCGCTCCTTTGTGATGTTTTCTTAAATCAGCCAACTACATCTTTTTGGTTTTAAATCAACAACTTGTGTGAGCAGTGGTGTTAACCTTGTTTAACCTTAATAAGTTTCCTAAAAAGTAATGTGATGTCATCCACTAGTTAGTTTAACTTAGTTCATCTTGTTTCCCGGGTGTTGCACTAAATTTACTTAGGTATTATGCATGTGGATGTGATTGGTGTTAAATGCTATAAGTAATTGTTTGTACTTTGTAATGATTGTTGTATGGTTTGTCCACTTCAAGATTTGCTGTCAACACTTGTTACTGTGTGATTGTTTGGTTTAATTGTTGAAGTGATATTAATTGCAATGTCTTATTAAATAGGCTCAAGGCACCTTTTTAGCTCTTAGTCATAAACTGGTCTGGATAGTTGTGTTACCATTGTTTGTCGCGTAGTTACTTGATAGTAGGTGTTTCTTGAGCTAGTAACATGTTTGCATGTGAGTGTGCTCAATGCTAGTGTTAATGTTAATACTTGCTTGTGTGTTAAGATACTTTTGTCTGAAGTATTTCCGGAACTATTAAGATACTTTTGTCTGAAGTATTTCCTAAACTACTAAGATACTTTTGCCTGAAGTGTTTCCTGAAGCTATTATAACAACTATTGTTAAGTGATATAATGACTCTAAGTGATGTGTTGTTTTATTGTTCTGTAGAACTACCATTTTAATACTCAGGATTGTTGTGTATATTTTCTCAGGAGAATCTGTTGTTTTTCTTAGCTCTATGGACTTTGTTGTTTGTTTTTGTTTAGCTAAAGGAGTTGTTTGCTCTTGATTGTTAGCTTAGTGTCTTGTGCAATGCTTGTTGTTTAGTATGTCCTTGTAGTTTTTTCTGGTATTCTGAGTGTGCTTCATTTTCCTGTTTATGACGTTAGATACGATCGAGAAGGAACTAGAAGTGAGGAATGAACCTGAGGAGCATCAAGATCAAGACCATGGACATAATGCTGAACCAGGCAAGCCCACCTCACCACTATAATGAATCCTATTGTTTTATCAAGCATGTTTTGTTTTCAAAATAAAATAATGCATGTTTTACTTCCTTTGTGGCACCTTGCCACCCGAAAACTATTTTACGAAATATTGTTTGGCCAAAGTTATCTACTAGATTTTTGTTACAAAGTGAGTTTTCACTTGGTGAGCCTTGTTGTTGAAGGCTCACCCAAGAAGGTTAAGTTTTCTAGTAGTGAAATCTTATTTCCTTATCTCAAAACTTTAGGATGGGAACCTATTTGATAAAACAGTTTTTCGGAGGAAAACCCGAGTTGCTAGGTGCAATCGGCGAGCAAGTGTTTATTAAAACCCGAGTTGCTGGGAGCAATCGGCGAGCAAGTGTTTATTAAAACCCGAGCTGCTAGGAGCAATCGGAGATGTTTGTGAAAACCCGAGCTGCTGGGAGTAGTCGGAGGAGAAAATGTTTTGAAAAACAAAGTGTGACCCTAGCTACCGCCCGAACAATTAACCCGTGCAGCCACACTACCTAACATGGGTAGGGCTTAGCCGGAGGCTTGTCTGTTTTAGTGTTGGGGCTCTCATACTTTCTATGAGGGCTGGGCCCTCGAAGCCGGGTTGCCGTCTGGATGAGGCAATACACATGTGTTGAATCACGTCGGACGATTACGGCGGGTCTCCTGACGTGGCAGTGTGGCGTCCGGAGGAAAGACCAAGAGGACTAGTGGAGCACACGGTGCCGAGGAGAACAAACCTACCGGGAGGCCCCGATACTAGGATGGTCATAGTGGAAAGCTTTGATCGTGTTATCCGGACCCCCGCATGCTGTCGTATAACGGGCCGTGGCAGACACGGCGGAAGGACCGAGTGGTGTGGGTAAAGAGTGCAACCTATGCAAAGTGTAAATCTATTCGAATAGCCGCCTCCGCGGTCATGGACGGTTGGAAAGGTCCCACTAGGCACGCTGGTTGTTTTATGGTTTCAAAAGAGAAATGTTTTCGAAGGAAACAAGGAGGCATCAAAGTGGTACCTGGGGGAGTACGGATTTTGGGTGAGGATGATTGGTCTCGGGGAGACAATCAGTCTGATCTCAAGTCAGGAAAAAGGGTTTCCCCTATCCTAATGTTTTGACAAAGTTTTACAAAAGAAAGTTTTGAACTTGGATATGTCCTTGCTATATCTAAGAGAAGAGAATTCTATCTCTAAATGTTTTCTTCAACAAAGATATAGAGATGTCGTATTCTCTATATAGAAAAGCATCGTATTCGAAAACTAAGCCTTATAGTCGTATATAGCAGCTATCCCAGAATTCGGAAAGTGTGTTCTTGCATTATCATGAAAACTTAAGCCTTAGAGGTGGTCTTGCGAGTACATAAATGTACTCATGTGGCTATGTCCCTGGATATTCAAACGTCCAGGTTGCAATGAGTAGATGGACGACATGAAGGAGGAGTACGCCGACGAATACGGGAACTGAGTGTCCCGCTCAACTGCTCTATGGGAATGCGTCAGGACGTGACGAGGGCCGACGCTAGCTGAATCTTCCGCTGTGCCTTAGTTAATATTCGTCATGTCCGACGATGTTTGCAGACTTGGTCATGAGACCGTTATTTATGTAAGTCTCGCTCTACTCGAGTTGTATGATGTAACTTTGTATACTATGTTGGTTATGTGATCGCGATGCACTGATCATTGGGATCGTGATCTCTTTTACATAACGTGGACAACTCGGACTTGTTTCGAGGGGTCCTCACAGACTTGGTATCAGAGCCATCGTTGACCTTAGGAGACCTTAGTTAGCATGGTCGTTAGCGTAGGAAGGAAATGCTCTGCTAAAACCTAATTCAATAGAAATCTATTTTTTTCTAGGTAAGCTTAGTATGGCTTCCACTCTTCTGTTTTTTCTAAAAAAAACATCTTGATCCTTACCTCTCTATCAAATATTTTGTTCAATACTAATAAATTTAAGGTATTTCGAAAAGCTTTCCTCTACTATCTCGTCCCCATTCAAAAGTTGTATAGACTTGACGATGAACCCAATTAAGACCTAAGTAACTAGTACCGAGAAGGCGGAGCTTAGTCTCATGACTACAGACGACATCAAGATGGTCGTCAAGTGAAGAAACAAGCTACAAAGCAACCCCTGCTTGCCGAAGCAGTCTCACTAAGACTTCAACCCCAACAATGGTACTCCAGCTGCAACTTCGACAGTCTCAAGCTTTCCAACGTGAGCCCAAGCAGATAAAATGAAAATGACCCTTGGTTGGATTCTCCAACTAACGCGCGTGTTGAGTGCCCTTTTTGTTCTATATGTGTCTTGTATGCTCTTTTGCTGGTATGCTTGTTGCTCGTGTGTGCCTTGTTTGTTTGCTTGTTGTTGATAAGTGGTTCTCTGGTATCATTAACAAGCACGCCTTGTAGGCAATGCATATTAGGCACATACCTTTAAATTTGTTTAAACATCTTGTTATCTTTGCACAAAAACGTTTCTTACCTTTTGCCATAGGCGTACCCAAAGGCACTTATAAACTTCTCCTCGAAATTTCCTAAAATGTTTTCCTTCTGATCTAAACTTTAACATGTGAGGATTATAAGATACACATGATACCGAAGCCCCAAGATAGCGCATCCCCATAATGTGATGAGCCTTGCCTAATTTAATGAACTATTTGAATTACACGTATACCATCACTAACTTAATCTATCTAACTTTAGAGTAACATCTAACACCAATGTTTTGTTACTAACTAACCTCTTCAAGACCTACAAACCAAGATCAGAAGAGAAGTGCCAACGGAAGTCTCTCTTACAGATGGCAACACAGAGGACTCAAATAACGCCAAGAGCCACAACTTTTTGTAGACTTTATGAAAACCTCGAGCGGTGATGTGCAAAGAAGATCGACGTCAGCAACAAGGGGGGACCACCAGCACGGAATATCGTCTACATGAAGATGTGCCATGAAGCCAGTATCGTAAGTGACTTCTGCGCGTCAACTTTATTAACTCGACTGTCTGAACACTGGTGCGAAGCTTTATGAAGCCCAAGAACCAGGGATGTCATCATCAACTTGGATTGTCTGCTACACTGAAGGAGGATAAAAAATCACGATAACATCATCAACAAGGTGCAAGAACGACGAGAAGACCGAAGACTGTTGCAGTTGGCAACACCTAACCTCAAGAAAGATTAGACGTCTTTAGCATTTCTTAGCACCCTTTGGCTGTTTCTGAAAAGAAAGAGAGTCAAGTCTACGGACATGACACCCTGTGAGTCTTGAAGACTGTTTGTGCGTATCTTACCGCCAACTCCCTCAAGACGGCAATATCAACACGAGTGTCTACATCAACCCCCAAGCACCAAGGAGCTACGACCAAGATGAAGATCATTGTGTTACCCAAGACCAACAACACTTTGAAGTCGGCAACAACTTATAAAACCAAATTTAACCCTTTAAGTGTGCCCTTTTTAAGGGGGGAATACCCATGCTAGTTTTATTAGATAGTTGTGACAAATTGTTCTTTGCGCCTCAACCCTGGAGTTTTTGGAAGTCAGCTCAACAAGAACCCTACATCAGCAATAACCATCATGTCAACACCTTCAGCAAAGACCCAAGTCTTCTAGAAGAAATCAGACACCACATCTACAAGAAAACCTCCGTCAAGAATCAACAACCCTAGAAGATGAAGGATCATCATTCCCTCTTTTCTTGCATTCTCTTAATACACACTTAGGAATCTCGGGACGAGATTCTTATAAGGGAGGATGGTCTGTAACACCCCAAATTTTGGAAGCAACTAAAATTTATTTAATAAAGATCCACAATTCTGAGGGAACATAATTTTTTTTAATGTCTTGTTAATGGATGTGCTTTCCCTTGTATGCTTTGTTTGTCAAGTTGTGTTTTGATGTTTGTGTTGATGACTCGTTAATAATAACCATCTGAAACTCAAACAAGTTATAATATGACCTCTGAAGTCAATGTTTTAACAAGTGAAATGGTCCACATATCTTCTCCCATTCTCTTTTTAATAAACTCAATTTTGCCCTGATGTTTTGATTTTAGCAACCACCCAAAATATATATCATTTGAGAAGCCAACAGTATTCCTAAAAACTGTATGTTTGCAAAACTATATAGGACCATATATAAGTCCTAAATTATATTGGATGTTAATATGTTGCAAACATTACCAGCTCTTTTTTCCAAAACACCAATTTAATTAGCCTCTGGAAATCAATGCTCAACATGTTGGAGTAATTCTATTTCTACCAAGAACCATGTATGGATCATATTATGGTCACCACCTCACCTTATACTTGTTTAATTCTATTTCTACCAAAAATACCATGTCTTGATTTTTGTTGGTCATATCCTCACAAATATTTTTGATTTATATTAAAAGTATGGTTAGTAATCCAATTGGGATCTAAATGTTTGTTGTTCTTATATTGCATGAGTTTAATGTGTTACCTCTTGTAATATTGTTTGGTGGTGCTTTGCTAAAAAATTCTATTCTATAAAAGTATAAAAAATCTATCTTCACTCATGTTCATTTTTAGCATTTCTAGAGCATGCCAAATAGGGTTTATTTTGTTAATATTGGAAATACAAAACCTCTAGTATCATCTACATCACCTCTATTTTCCTTATATTCTCTTATTTACATTTTACAAAATCTTTTGATTATTAGTTCTTGATTGTGTTGAATGCTAAATTTTAAAGTGACAATATCTAGTTTATAACATAGCAAATTGCCATTTTTGTATATAGTTTTTATTGAACTCCTTTGACCTAAACTTTTAAACAAAATGCTAAACCTATATCCCCTCTAACAAGGTCAGCTTGTTTTATAACCTTTCAAACCAAAGGAATGACAAATCCATCTTAGCTTTGTGACCTAGATCATTCATCTCTAAATTAATTCAACACCCTAACCTTCACTCCCCTCCTCCCAAACCATCATCTAAGACTAGCATTGGATACCCACACACCCCTGCATCCCTTGGCCTCACCCCCCTGTCAAACCCTAGCCCTTTGCTTCGTTTGTCTTTTTTGTTTGGATATTTTGTCGAACAGATTGAGGACAGGAGAAACATTTTCAATTATCTCACTCCCTCCCATCGGCTTCAGTCCTTGAGCTACTGTCCAAGGAGGTGCAGTAGTGCAGAGATCATTGCACACCGCCTGGCTCGCCCAATAGCTCTCCATCGCCCTCCCCCTTGCGTGCCCGTGCACCCCGACCTCATGAACCGGCCACCCTCTCCATTATTGGCACCGAGGCTCGCCCGACCCTTATCTTCTTGCCATTCCACCTCCCACAAGCCTCCTCCACCATTCTGTGCACTCCCGAGCGAGGTCTTGCTCTAGCACGACCAGGAACGGCCGTGAACCACAGCTCGGCCCGAGCTCTTTCGAGCACGCTCGCCGTCGACTTCGTCCCTCTCCTCTCTATTTGCACTGCCTCACTCCCCTCTCTCTGGGAAACCTCTGGACATCTCCATTCGTTTCAGGAATCATCGGTGATGCTTGGACCTCGCCGTGCTCTTGGTAAAATATTTTCTAAAACAGTAGGTTATTACACTTTAAAATGGATATTCTTATTTTCTGTTATTTGCATGTATCTAGTTTTACTTGTTTGTGCTTTATATGTTTATTCAAATAGTTTTACTTGTTTGTGCTTTATATGTAAATATTACTAATCAACTCTTGAAGATCAGAACCTTAACTCAATCATAATGACTTGGTTAAATCACTTTGGTAATGTTGGTGCATTATTTACTTATGTTTAGCACTATTCACTTTGTACCCTAATAATGACATCAGATGTGTTTATATGCTTTGTTTGTGGGTATGTGTGTGTGTTATGTTTTTATCCAGTAAGTGGTGATGTTTTGAAATGCTTGTTGTTTGCTGGTTTACCTTAGACAGTTGTCAACCGCTCCTTTGTGATGTTTTGTTAAATCAGCCAACTACATCTTTTTGGTTTTAAAACAACAACTTGTGTGAGCAGTGTGTTAACCTTGCTTAACCTTAATAAGTTTCCTAAAAAGTAATGTGATGTCATCCACTAGTTAGTTTAACTTAGTTCATCTGTTTTCCCGGGTGTTGCACTAAATTTACTTAGGTATTATGCATGTGGATGTGATTGGTGTTAAATGCTATAAGTAATTGTTTATGCTTTGTAATGATTATTGTATGGTTTCTCCACTTCAAGATGTGCTGTCAACACTTGTTACTGTGTGATCGTTTGGTTTAATTGTTGAAGTGATATTAATTGCAGTGTCTTATTAAATAGGCTTAAGGCACCTTTTTAGCTCTTAGTCATAAATAGGCTTAATACTTGCTTGTGTGTTAAGATACTTTTGTCTGAAGTATTTATGGAACTATTAAGATACTTTTGTCTGAAGTATTTCCTGAACTACTAAGATACTTTTGTCTGAAGTGTTTCCTGAAGCTATTATAAGAACTCTTGTTAAGTGATATAATGACCCTAAGTGATGTGTTGTTTTAGTGTTCTGTAGAACTACCCTTTTAATACTCAGGGTTGTTGTGTATATTTTCTTAGGAGAATTTGTTGTTTGTCTTAGCTCTATGGACTTTGTTGTTTGTTTTTGTTTAGCCAAAGGAGTTGTTTTCTCTTGATTGTTAGCTTAGTGTCTTGTGCAATGCTTGTTGTTTAGTATGTCCTTGTAGTTTTGTCTGGCATTCTGAGTGTGCTTCATTTTCCTGTTTACGACGTTAGATACGATCGGAAAGGAACTAGAAGTGAGGAATGAACCTGAGGAGCATCAAGATCAAGACCATGGACATAATGCTGAACCAGGCAAGCCCACCTCACCACTATAATGAATCCTATTGTTTTATCAAGCATGTTTTGTTTTCAAAATAAAATAATGCATGTTTAACTTCCTTTTTGGCACCTTGCCACCCGAAAACTATTTTACAAAATATTGGTTGGCCAAAGTTATCTACTAGATTATTTATAGGTGTTACAAAGTGAGTTTTCACTTGGTTAGCCTTGTTGTTGAAGGCTCCACCAAGAAGGTTAAGTTTTCTAGTAGTGAACTCTTATTTCCTTATCTCAAAACTTTAGGATGGGAACCTATTTGATAAAATTGTTTTTCGGAGGAAAACCGAGTTGCTGGGAGCAATCGGCGAGCAAGTGTTTATTAAAACCCGAGTTGCTGGGAGCAATCGGCGAGCAAGTTTTATTAAAACTCGAGCTGCTGGGAGCAATCGGAGATGTTTGCAAAAACCCGGGCTGCTGGGAGTAGTCGGAGGAGAAAGTGTTTTGAAAAACAAAGTGTGACCCTAGCTGCCGCCTGAAGAATTAACCCGTGCAGCCACACTACCTGACATGGGTAGGGCTTAGCCGGAGGCTTGTCTGTTTTAGTGTTGGGGCTCTCATACTTTCTATGAGGGCTGGGCCCTCGAAGCAGGGTTGTCGTCTAGATGAGGCAATACACATGTGTTAAATGGCGCCGGACGATTACGGCGGGTCTCCTGACGTGGCGGTGTGGCGTCCCGAGGAAAGACCAAAAGGTCTAGTGGAGCACACGGTGCCGAGGAGAACAAACCTACCGGGAGGCCCCGATACTAGGATGGTCATAGTGGAAAGATTTGATCGTGTTATCCGGACCCCCGCATGCTGTCGTATGACGGGCCGTGGCAGACACGACGGAAGGACCGATTGGTGTAGGTAAAGTGTGCAACCTCTGCAGAGTGTAAATCTATTCGAATAGCCGCGTCCGTGGTCATGGACGGTTGGAAAGGTCCCACTAGGCACGCTGGCTGTTTTATAGTTTCAAAAGAGAAATGTTTTCGAAGGAAACAAGGAGGCAACAAAGTAGTACCTGGGGGAGTACGGATTTTGGGTGAGGATGATTGGTCTCGGGGAGACAATCAGTCCGATCTCAAGTCAAGAAAAGGGGTTTCCCCTATCCTAATGTTTTGACAAAGTTTTACAAAAGAAAGTTTTGAATTTGGATATGTCCTTGGTATATCTAAGAGAAGAGAATTCTATCTCTAAATGTTTTCTTCAACAAAGATATAGAGATGTCGTATTCTCTATATAGTAAAGCATCGTATTCGAAAACTAAGCCCTATAGTCGTATATAGCAGCTATCCTAGAATTCGAAAAGTGTTTTCTTGCATTATCATGAAAAACCTAAGCCTTAGAAGTGGTCTTGCGAGTATGTTAATGTACTCATGTGGCTATGTCCCGGATATTCAAACGTCCAGGTTGCAATGAGGAGATGGACGACATGAAGGAGGAGTACGCCGACGACTACGCCAACTGAGTTGTCGGGTTGTGACTGCCAGGTATCGGGGGTAGTCACTTCCTGAAGGGTAGTTCGAGAGGGGATTGAACGCGGAGGTCTAAACCCTCAACCGGCACCGCGACGTTGCTCGCCGGACCCAAAGAGGACGCACACCCTACCAAGGAAAACACCGTCATTTTCCTGTTTACGACGTTAGATACGATCGGAAAGGAACTAGAAGTGAGGAATGAACCTGAGGAGCATCAAGATCAAGACCATGGACATAGTGATGAACCAGGCAAGCCCACCTCACCACTATAATGAATCCTATTGTTTTATCAAGCATGTTTTGTTTTCAGAATAAAATAATGCATGTTTAACTTCCTTTTTGGCACCTTGCCACCCGAAAACTATTTTAAAAAATATTGGTTGGCCAAAGTTATCTACTAGATTATTTATAGGTGTTACAAGGTGAGTTTTCACTTGGTGAGCCTTGTTGTTGAAGGCTCCACCAAGAAGGTTAAGTTTTCTAGTAGTGAACTCTTATTTCCTTATCTCAAAACTTTAGGA
This sequence comes from Poa annua, assembly GCA_026929855.1. Taxonomy (NCBI): domain Eukaryota; kingdom Viridiplantae; phylum Streptophyta; class Magnoliopsida; order Poales; family Poaceae; genus Poa; species Poa annua. The sequence goes on from CM049426.1 coordinate 182,458,609, forward strand.
TGGGAACCTATTTGATAAAACTGTTTTTCCGAGGAAAACCGAGTTGCTGGGAGCAATCGGCGAGCAAGTGTTTATTAAAACCCGAGTTGCTGGGAGGAATCGGCGAGCAAGTGTTTATTAAAACTCGAGCTGCTGGGAGCAATCGGAGATGTTTGCAAAAACCCGGGCTGCTGGGAGTAGTCGGAGGAGAAAGTGTTTTGAAAAACAAAGTGTGACCCTAGCTGCCACCTGAAGAATTAACCCGTGAAGCCACACTACCTGACATGGGTAGGGCTTAGCCGGAGGCTTGTCTGTTTTAGTGTTGGGGCTCTCATACTTTCTATGAGGGCTGGGCCCTCGAAGCAGGGTTGTCGTCTAGATGAGGCAATACACATGTGTTAAATGGCGCCGGACGATTACGGCGGGTCTCCTGACGTGGCGGTGTGGCGTCCCGAGGAAAGACCAAAAGGTCTAGTGGAGCACACGGTGCCGAGGAGAACAAACCTACCGGGAGGCCCCGATACTAGGATGGTCATAGTGGAAAGATTTGATCGTGTTATCCGGACCCCCGCATGCTGTCGTATGACGGGCCGTGGCAGACACGACGGAAGGACCGATTGGTGTAGGTAAAGTGTGCAACCTCTGCAGAGTGTAAATCTATTCGAATAGCCGCGTCCGTGGTCATGGACGGTTGGAAAGGTCCCACTAGGCACGCTGGCTGTTTTATAGTTTCAAAAGAGAAATGTTTTCGAAGGAAACAAGGAGGCAACAAAGTGGTACCTGGGGGAGTACGGATTTTGGGTGAGGATGATTGGTCTCGGGGAGACAATCAGTCCGATCTCAAGTCAAGAAAAGGGGTTTCCCCTATCCTAATGTTTTGACAAAGTTTTACAAAAGAAAGTTTTGAATTTGGATATGTCCTTGGTATATCTAAGAGAAGAGAATTCTATCTCTAAATGTTTTCTTCAACAAAGATATAGAGATGTCGTATTCTCTATATAGTAAAGCATCGTATTCGAAAACTAAGCCCTATAGTCGTATATAGCAGCTATCCTAGAATTCGAAAAGTGTTTTCTTGCATTATCATGAAAAACCTAAGCCTTAGAAGTGGTCTTGCGAGTATGTTAATGTACTCATGTGGCTATGTCCCGGATATTCAAACGTCCAGGTTGCAATGAGGAGATGGACGACATGAAGGAGGAGTACGCCGACGACTACGCCAACTGAGTTGTCGGGTTGTGACTCCCAGGTATCGGGGGTAGTCACTTCCTGAACGGTAGTTCGAGAGGGGATTGAACGCGGAGGTCTAAACCCTCAACCGGCACCGCGACGTTGCTCGCCGGACCCGAAGAGGACGCACACCCTACCAAGGAAAACACCGTCATTTTCCTGTTTACGACGTTAGATACGATCGGAAAGGAACTAGAAGTGAGGAATGAACCTGAGGAGCATCAAGATCAAGACCATGGACATAATGATGAACCAGGCAAGCCCACCTCACCACTATAATGAATCCTATTGTTTTATCAAGCATGTTTTGTTTTCAGAATAAAATAATGCATGTTTAACTTCCTTTTTGGCACCTTGCCACCCGAAAACTATTTTAAAAAATATTGGTTGGCCAAAGTTATCTACTAGATTATTTATAGGTGTTACAAGGTGAGTTTTCACTTGGTGAGCCTTGTTGTTGAAGGCTCCACCAAGAAGGTTAAGTTTTCTAGTAGTGAACTCTTATTTCCTTATCTCAAAACTTTAGGATGGGAACCTATTTGATAAAACTGTTTTTCCGAGGAAAACCGAGTTGCTGGGAGCAATCGGCGAGCAAGTGTTTATTAAAACCCGAGTTGCTGGGAGGAATCGGCGAGCAAGTGTTTATTAAAACTCGAGCTGCTGGGAGCAATCGGAGATGTTTGCAAAAACCCGGGCTGCTGGGAGTAGTCGGAGGAGAAAGTGTTTTGAAAAACAAAGTGTGACCCTAGCTGCCGCCTGAAGAATTAACCCGTGAAGCCACACTACCTGACATGGGTAGGGCTTAGCCGGAGGCTTGTCTGTTTTAGTGTTGGGGCTCTCATACTTTCTATGAGGGCTGGGCCCTCGAAGCAGGGTTGTCGTCTAGATGAGGCAATACACATGTGTTAAATGGCGCCGGACGATTACGGCGGGTCTCCTGACGTGGCGGTGTGGCGTCCCGAGGAAAGACCAAAAGGTCTAGTGGAGCACACGGTGCCGAGGAGAACAAACCTACCGGGAGGCCCCGATACTAGGATGGTCATAGTGGAAAGATTTGATCGTGTTATCCGGACCCCCGCATGCTGTCGTATGACGGGCCGTGGCAGACACAGCGGAAGGACCGATTGGTGTGGGTAAAGTGTGCAACCTCTGCAGAGTGTAAATCTATTCGAATAGCCGCGTCCGCGGTCATGGACGGTTGGAAAGGTCCCACTAGGCACGCTGGCTGTTTTATGGTTTCAAAAGAGAAATGTTTTCGAAGGAAACAAGGAGGCAACAAAGTGGTACCTGGGGGAGTACGGATTTTGGGTGAGGATGATTGGTCTCGGGGAGACAATCAGTCCGATCTCAAGTCAAGAAAAGGGGTTTCCCCTATCCTAATGTTTTGACAAAGTTTTACAAAAGAAAGTTTTGAATTTGGATATGTCCTTGGTATATCTAAGAGAAGAGAATTCTATCTCTAAATGTTTTCTTCAACAAAGATATAGAGATGTCGTATTCTCTATATAGTAAAGCATCGTATTCGAAAACTAAGCCCTATAGTCGTATATAGCAGCTATCCTAGAATTCGAAAAGTGTTTTCTTGCATTATCATGAAAAACCTAAGCCTTAGAAGTGGTCTTGCGAGTATGTTAATGTACTCATGTGGCTATGTCCCGGATATTCAAACGTCCAGGTTGCAATGAGGAGATGGACGACATGAAGGAGGAGTACGCCGACGACTACGCCAACTGAGTTGTCGGGTTGTGACTCCCAGGAATCGGGGGTAGTCACTTCCTGAACGGTAAGTTCGAGAGGGGATTGAACGCGGAGGTCTAAACCCTCAACCGGCACCGCGACGTTGCTCGCCGGATCCGAAGAGGACGCACACCCGACCAAGGAAAACACCGTCCTTTACCCAGGTTCACGGCCCTCTTGAGGAGGTAAGACCGCTACTCCTGTCTGTCTGTATTATATGTGGGAGGTTACAGTACAATTGAGCTTGCCGGAAGCCCCCTTGAGGCAGTTCTTGCCTGGGGAGGGAAGCGATGATATTCTTCCTCCTCCAGCCAGAGGCTAACCTAACTAGAGCTGTTAGGGTTTACAAGGGTGTTTTGCACGCAAGGAGCCGACCCTTGCTATGATGGATGTCTTCTCTCTTTTATAGGCGCCTCCGGTCTTCTTCTTCGGCTTGGCCTTCAAGGTGGCTCCCACTCGCCAGTGGCGAGGTGGAGCACGAGTCCACCGCGCTCCCTTCGTCCATGGACTCGGTCCATTGCTGATAAAGGTGGCGCCGTCGCCGACAGGCAGCCGACCGCGCTAGTACCGCCTGCAGAGCGGGCAGTCTCCGAGGTGGAGCCCACGATGACGATCTCTGTTGGAGGGTTGCGCCGTCCACCTGCTTTACCGTCAGAATAGAAGGTCCTCACAGCTGTGCAGCAGGCGGAGCAGCTTTGTTGACCGCTTTATCGCTAGGGGCAGCGACGGGGGTGTGAGCGCCTCTGTACGAGCGTGGCAGAGATCACGTGCGCTCTGTCGGGGTTCCTTAGCGACGACGTTTCCCCTCAGGCCTGAGGGGAGGTTCATGTCGGACTTCCCTCAGGTGGGTTGGTTCCTTGACGAGGAGGACCCCCTGGGCGAGGGGTCCCTTGAGGCCCTTGCTCCCCCTTCAGGCCCTCGAGGGGAATCGCCTCTCGGGGGTCCCGTCAGGCGCTGTCGCCTAGTACTTAGCCGTTTTGTCCGCCTGGCCCGCGAGCGAGGCCTGAAGGGAATGGGCTCTTGATACCCCAATTCCCACTGGGCCGACAGTAGCCCCCGGGCCCATGATGGGCACGACTGAGCCCATGGGCTTAGGCGAAGCGTCGTGGGCCCTTAGTGCCCAGTCGGCCCGAGCCACGCGGCACTTGGACGGCTAACGGCTTTGCACGATCCGGGGCGTGAGTCGTGGGGGGTCCCACCACGTCCCGGTAACTGCTCTTTGGAGGGGACATAAATCCCGAGCGCTGCGGCAGGGAGCCGTTACCGTTTCCAACTCTCCGCAGAAAATTCCGCTCCACAGAGATCTCCGCCTCCGCGCTCTCCTGCGAGTTCCTATTCTCCAACTCCTTCCAGCCTCCGCGCCCGTGACGGATGAGTCCCGTCAATAGCAAGGGCAAGGCCGCCGCGGGGTCTTCTTCCCAAGCGGAAGCCACAAAGACCATGATGGGCGCGGCGTTGCTCGGCGTGCGCGTCAACGAGCAGGCGCTCTCCAAGGTCGGCTACTTGGTGGCGGACCGGACGAACGAGCACGGCGCCACCGCCCTGAAGCCCGCGGCGCACGGGAAGCGTCCGCGGGGATTCTTCCCAGTCTTCCAGCACTTCCTGGCTGCGGGACTGGTGCCGCCCTTCTCTTCGTTCCTGGAGGCGGTGCTGGCGTTCTACCAGGTGCAGCTGCTGCACCTACTCCATACTCATACTCGCCATCTTCACCTACCTCTGCGAGGCGTACCTGGGCCTGGAGCCCACGGTGGGGCTGTTCCGGTGCTTCTACGCACTCTGGAACACGGCGACGAACGAGCGCTCTGGGTGCGTCTCGTTCCGCATCGTCGACGGGATGGGGGGCGTCTACATCCCCATGTCCTGGCACGAGGGCAGGGCCATCACGTCCGTGACGAAGAAGGTGGACGACTTCCGCCAGAAGTGGTTCTTCGTCGGGGTGGAGCGTCCCTGCGCCTTCCTCGAGGTCCTGGACGAGCCTCCGGTGAAGAATTCCCACCGGGGCAAGGCTATCTTTGACGGCGCCAAGAACACGAGCCTGATGGGGCGCCTGAGCTTCCTTTGCGAGGAGGGCCTCACAGGGCAGCTGGTAGTGGCGGATTTTGTGACCCGCCGCATCGCGCCCCTCCAAGCTCACTCGGTCCCCATGTGGATGTAATCGGGGCCGACTGACAAGATGCGGCTCCACGTTGAGGACAACGTGGAGGACGTCGTCGACAACATCCTCTCCGTGCTCTTCGTCAACCCCTCCGTGCTCCCTGCGAATGAGGTCCGCGTGGCGCTCCGGCCCCTTCACCAGTACAACCTGACGGAGCGCATGGCCCGCCTGGAGGAGATGCCTTCGTTCTCCCCGACAGGCCCGGCGGACTCTAACGTGCCGCTGCCGGCCCTGCGGGAAGCGGAGGGGGCCGGTTCTCCCTCGGCCTCCGGAGCTGGTGTAGGCGAGGAGGAAGCCGCAGCCGGGGAGGTCTCCTCTTGTAGGGCTGGGCCTTTTGCTGACGAGGCTCGCGATATCTCGTCAGGCGACGATGACGCCTTCGTGGTGGTGCCCTCGCGCCACGTGGAGGAGGAAGCTGAGGAAAGGGAGGCCTCAGGTGCGGAGGACTCTCCGGGGAGGCGCGGCCTTCGCACCAAGGCCGCCGTGGAGAACGCAGGGGCGAGGCCCTCTGACGTCCCTTCCAAGAGGAAAGCGGAGGCGCCCCCCGCGAGGCCTGCTGCCAAGCCTTTTCCTTCCTGGCGCTCGTCAGGCCTCGCGTAGGTCGATGCTGGCGCTCCCCCTCCAGGGTGAGTTTATACGTTGCAGGGTTGTTTGCCCTTTTGGTTTCTAATTCCTCCTCCTCTTTTGCTGAAGTTTCTTCTTGCGCCCTTGACAGTGGACCCGCGCCTACCAAGCGCCGTCGGCTCCGCAAGGCGTCCGAGGTGAAGACTGCCCCGACAGGGGCCGCGACTGACGAGGCCGCGAAGCCTGAGGGGGCGGCCCCAACGGTCCCCCTTGAGAAGGCGCCTCAAGTAGAAGCAACAGCGCTCCTCACGGGGGTGGTTGGTCCACCTGAGAGGGAGAGCGCCGTAGGCCCGGAAACTCCCGCAGGACCGCGCGAGTCTCTGTTGGTGGAGGGCTCGGAGGCGAGGAGTTATCCGCCTCCTTGTGCAGCCACTCCGCCTCGCGCGGCTACGCCTCCGCGCGAGGTCACTCCGCCACGCGAGCCGATGCCGCCGCGCGTGTCGACTCCTCCGGCTACTCCTACCGCGCCGTCAGCGCCCACTGCCACTGCGCAGCCCGCGACGGAGGCCTTCGAGGCGCCGGCGGGAGCGGACGTGTCTGCCAGGGACGGTTCTTCCTCTTATCCGCGCCAGGCTGAAGGCGAGGAGCGCCGCACGGCTGCAGGGCCTGAAGGGGGCGCGGGCATGGGCTCCGGCGGGGCTCAAGCCAGCCCCCTTGACCTTCCCGTGGCCGGACCTGCGGGACCCGACACCGAGGCTGGCCCTTCTGCGAGCCGAGCCCTGGTGCTCCGCGGCTGGGACTGGAGCACGGGGCGCCGTGAGGCCGCCTTTGGCCTCGTGAGGGAGTCCCTGGAGGGCTTGGAGGCGCACCTCGCCCTTGGGGACATATGGCTCGCTCAGCGGCAGAAGGAGCTGGCGAGATCGTGGGAGTCCTTCCACGCGGCGGTCGAGGCGCGCCGGCTGGAGGACTTGGCGCTGCAGGCCGCCCGCGAGGAAGGCGTCAACTTCGCCAAGGAGACCCGTGAAGCTGCCTCCCGCGACGCTGCGGAGCTGCTCCTCCCCCTTCAAGCAGAACGCGACGCTGCGGCGAAGCTCCTGCGTGAGGTCGGGGCGGAGCGCGAGACGATGGAGAGCTCGTTGGCGCAGAAGCGCCGCGAGCTGGGCCAGCTGGATTCCCAGCTGCTCTCCACCCACCAGACCGCAGCGGCTGCTCTGGAGAAGGACCGCAAGGCCTTTGCCAAGCGCGAGCGGCAGCTGGTCTCCAAGGAAGAGGAGCTGCGGCAGCGCGAGGAGCAGCTCCTCCAGGCGGAGAAGGACCTGGCCGCTCAGCGCGAGGCCCTAGAGGAGCGACAGAACGAGCTGGCCCAGGCGACTCGGAAGTACGAGGACAACGTTGCTGCCCATAAGGTGGCTTACGAGCGCTTTGAGCGGCGCTTCGCCGAGAAGAAGAAGGAGGCCGAGGACGCCCTCGCGGAGCGCGAGAAGAAGTTCTGCAAGTCCACTTCTCAGAAGTATCGCGATATGGCCCAGGCGCAGGAAGATCGCCGAGCTTGAGAAGGCCAACTCCAAGCTGGAGGCCCGCCTCACTCGCACTAAGGAGGGCCGTCGCCGAGCGGAGGAGGCTCGCACCGAGGCCGTCCACAACCTCAATTCCCTGGCCAGGGACGTGGAGGAGCAAGTGGCCCCGGCGATGCAGTGGGTGGTGGATGCTTGGAGGTTGAGCCGTAAGCTGCCTCGTCCACTAGTAGTCTCGACGTGACAATGATCACGTGCGTGGCAATGACCACGATTGCATTTGTTCCCTTAGGAGACAAAGCATTTGTTTGAGGTTTAAGCCTTTTGGCGTTTTAACCTCTAGAGTCTACATTGCTTGGAGGTTGAGCCGTAAGCTGCCTCTTCCGCTTTGTTTTCTCGACGTGACAATGATCACGGGTGTTGCAATGACCACTTTGGCATTTGTTCCTTTAGGAGACAAAGCTTTGTTTTTGGAGGTTTAAGCCTTTCGGCGTTTTAATCTCTAGAGAATGGTTAGAGGTTGAGCCGTAGGATGCCTCGTTCCCTTTGACGTCTCGTCATGATAATGATCACGGGCGTGACAATAATCACTTTTTTTATTTGTTCTGGGCGGATACAAAGGTTTGAAAGGTTTAAGCCTTGAGATTTTAACCTTGAGGGACAAAAAGGTGCTTGGAGGTTGAGCCGTGGGCTGCCTCTTTCGCTAAATGCCCTGACGTGATTGATATCACGGGTAGAACTTGCGTAGATGCATGATGTTCCATGGATTCTTGACGGGGACGCCGTCTTCCGTCTCGAGGCGAGCCGCGCCAGGCCTGGCGATGTGGGCGACCCTGTAGGGACCTTCCCACATTGGGGGCAGCTTGTGGAGGCCTTCCTAGGAGAGGATTCGCCTGAGGACGAGATCGCCTGCCTCCAGGGTGCGCGAGCGCACATTGCGGCTGTGGTAGCGCCTCAGGGACTGCTGGTACTTGGCCGCCCGTAGAGCGGCGCGGCGTCTTAGCCCTTCAAGGAGCAGCAAGTCGTCGTTGTGGAGGTCCTCTTGTTGGTCCTCATTAAAGGCCAGGACCCGTGGGGATCCATGCTTTATCTCTGCGGGGAGGACTGCTTCAGCTCCATAGACGAGTGCGAACGGCGTTTCCGCGGTGGGCTTGGGTGGCGTGGTACGGATGGACCAGAGCACCGAGGGTAACTCATTGATCCAGCCCTTGCCGTGGCCCTTGAGGACATCGAGGTCCTGGTCTTTAAGCCTTTGAGGACCTCTGCATTTGCGCGCTCAGCCTGCCCATTGCTTTGCGGATGGGCAACTGAGGCTAAGCAGAGCTTGATGCCCATTTTCTGGCAGTAGGCTCTGAAGATGCCGCTTGTGAATTGCGAGCCATTGTCGGTGATGATGCGGCTAGGCACTCCGAAGCGGCAGACCAGGCCTCTGATGAATTTCACTGCCGCGTCTGTTGTGATTGTACGCGTCGCCTCCACTTCAAGCCATTTTGTGAACTTGTCGATGGCCACGAAGAGGTAGCGATATCCACCTTGCGCCGTTGGGAAATGTCCCAGGATGTCCATCCCCAGACCGCAAACGGCCACGAGAGCGGAATGGTTTGCAGGCCCAGTGCTGGTTGGTGGATTTTCTTGGCGTGGAATTGGCAGGCTTCACAAGCTTGGATGATGTCCGTTGCATCTTGAAGCGCTTGAGGCCAGTAGAAGCCGCTCCTGAAGACTTTCCTTGCTAGGGTGCGGGCGCACGAATGGCGGCCACATTCCCCGCTGTGGATGTCCTTAATCAGCAGTTTTCCTTCTTCAGGTGGGACGCACTTGAGCGCGATGCCGTTTGGGCGCTTGCGGTAGAGACTTCCTTCAAGGATTTGGTATGATTTTGCTTGGCGGACAATTCGCTCCGCTTCAACATCTTCCTCGGGAAGGATCCCTTTTTGTAGGTAGTCTTTGATCTCGTCGATCCATCCTGCCTCTTGGTGCACCGCTGTGAGCAACAGACGCTCCCCTGTTGGGGGCCCGCGGCCTGGGGCTCCGCTTGCAGGTGGTGGTGGGAGTGCTTCGTCTGTGCTTGCGGTCGAGGCCTCGAGGGGCGGCTTTATGGATTCCTTGACGAGCCTTTCCTCAAATACACCTGGCAGCTGGGCTTGCCTCTTTGATGCGCGCTTTGCGATGTCATCAGCCTCTTGGTTTTCCTTTCTTGGCATGTGCATGAGCTCCATTCCCCTGAAGTTCTTCTCCAGCCTACGGACCTCTTCAAGGTATGCGGCCATGTGGTTGTCCTTGGCCTTGTAGATTTTGTTGGAGAAGTTGACGAGCAGCTGGGAGTCACCCTTGATGAGTATGTGTTTGACGCCTAGGGCGATTGCCGTGCGTAGGCCAGCAAGCAAACCTTCATACTCGGCGATGTTGTTGGATATCTTGTCGATTCCGAAGCACAGCTGGACTGCATAATACAACTTGTCGCCTTTTGGCGAGGTCAGTACTACGCCTGCCCCACCGTGGCGACAAGCGAAAGCTCCGTCGAACTTCATGGTCCAGTAGCAGGGCATTGCTGCTCCAGAAGACTCGTGCTCTTCTTCCCAGGGCTCTTCAGGGGGTGGATCAGTCCATTCAGCTTGACCCTCTTTCGGGATGTGCTTTATGTGCAGTTAACAGGTTTGAAGTCTGACGACGTTAGCTTGGGAATCCCTCCGGCTTGGCTAGGCAGGGATATGGCGCCATTGCTTATCTTCAGGACTCTTAGTCCAATTTGTATCTTATCCGTAGTCGGATACTATTTTGCTTCCGCTGTCATTTGAATCTTTGTATTGTATCATTTGTATCTTGACTCGTTCGAGTCGTTGTTGTAATTATATCTTTTGTTGTTTTGTGGATGTATCGGAACTGTTGTAATGTTATCACAATTCCACCCACATAATACGCATGTTTCGGCGTGCACATTATGTCTGGTGGGCGACCTAACATCGTTATTATGTGGATTTTGGCGGAAGCGCTTAAATCTACATAGTACCAATTTTCGGGCGTCACAAGAAGCCTTTGGAGCTTGGAGGTTTAAGCCGTGAGCTTTTAACCTCTAGAGACAAAAAGTGCTTGGAGGTTGAGCCGTAAGCTGCCTCTTCCGCCAGATATCTTGACGTGACAATGATCACGGGCGTGACGATGATCACTTCTGAGTTTGTTCCTTTTGGAGACAAAAGATTGTGTGAGGTTTAAGCCGTGAGCTTTTAACCTCTGGAGACAAAAATGCTTGGAGGTTGAGCCGTAAGCTGCCTCTTCCGCTAGATGTCTTGACGTGACAATGATCACGGGCGTTATGATGATCCATGCTTTATCTCTGTGGGGAGGACTGCTTTGGCTCCATAGACGAGGGCGAACGGCGTTTCCCCCGTAGGCTTGGGTGGCGTTGTACGGATGGACCAGAACACCGAAGGGAGCTCGTTGATCCAGCCCTTGCCGTGGCCTTTGAGGATATCGAAGGTCCTGGTCTTTAGGCCTTTGAGGACTTCTGCGTTTGCGCGCTCAGCCTGTCCGTTGCTTTGCGGATGAGCGAGTGAGGCGAAGCAGAGCTTGATGCCCATCCTTTTGCAGTAGGTTCTGAAGATGCCGCTGGTGAATTGCGAGCCATTGTCGGTGATGATGCGGTTAGGCATTCCGAAACGGTAGACCAGGCCCCTGATGAATTTCACCGCCGCGCCTGCTGTGATTGTGCGCGTCGCCTCCACTTCATACCACTTAGTGAACTTGTCGATGGCCACAAAGAGGTAGCGATATCCGCCCTGCGCTGTTGGGAAATGTCCCAGGATGTCCAGCCCCCAGACCGCGAACGGCCAGGAGAGCGGAATGGTCTGTAGCCCCAGCGCAGGTTGGTGGATTTGCTTGGCGTGGAATTGGCAGGCTTCACATGTTTGGACGATGTCCACTGCAGCCTGAAGTGCTTGAGGCCAGTAGAAGCCGCTCCTGAAGACTTTTCCCGCGAGGGTGCGGGCGCACGAATGGTGGCCGCATTCCCCACTGTGGATGTCCTTGATCAGCAATTTGCCTTCTTCCGGGGGAACGCATTTGAGCGCGGTGCCGTTTGGGCGCTTGCGGTAGAGATTTCCTTCGAGGATTTTGTAAGATTTTTCTTGGCGGACGATTCGCTCCGCTTTAACATCTTCCTCGGGAAGGATCCCTTTGTCGAGGTAGTCTTTGATCTCGTCAATCCATCCTGCATCTTGATGCACCGCTGTGAGCAACAGACGCTCCCCTGTTGGGGGCCCACAGTCTGGCGCCCCGTTTGCAGGTGGTGGGGGAGCGCTTCGTCCGTGCTTACGGGCCTGGCCTCTTGAGGCTGCTTTATGGATGCTTTGACGAGCCTTTCTTCAAAGACGCCCGGCGGCTGAGCTTGCCTCTTTGATGCGCGCTTGGCGATGTCATCAGCCTCTCAGTTCTCCTTTCTAGGGATGTGCATGAGCTCCATTCCCTGAAGTGCTTCTCAAGCCTACGGACCTCTTCAAGGTATGCGGCCATGTGGTCGTCCTTAGGATTATAGCTTTTGTTGGAGAAGTTGACAAGCAGCTGGGATTCGCCCTTGATGAGTAAGTGCTTGACGCCTAGGGCGACTGCGGCGCGTAGGCCAGCAAGCAGGCCTTCGTACTCAGCGATATTGTTGGAGATCTTGTCAATTCCGAAGCACAGCTGGACCGCGTAATACAGCTTGTCGCCCTTTGGTGAGATAAGGACCACGCCAGCCCCACCGTGGCGACAAGCGAAAGCTCCGTCGAACTTCATGGTCCAGTGGCTGGGCATTTTGTATCCAAAGGGCTCTTGTTCTTCTCCCAAAGGTTCTTCAGGTGTTGGGTCAGTCCATTCGGCTACAAAGTCTGCCAGCGCTCTTCCTTTGATTACCCTTGTGGTATCCGAGCGTAAATTGAATGGCTGTAGCTCGATGTTCCATCCTGCGACACGATCTGTTGCATTTGGGTTGCGCAGAATTTGCTCCAGGGGAAAGAGGTTACCAACGTGATGGGGTGCCCCTGGAAGTAGTGTCACAGCTTTCTTGAGGCGATGAGGAGGGCTAGGAGAAGCTTCTGCTGCATCGGGTACCGCTCGCGAGCATCACGCAGTACTGTGCTGACGAATTAGACTGGGTGCTCGACGAGGGTAGTTCCTGTTTCCTTTGCGTCTTTCGCCTGAGGCGGCCCAGCTTGACCCTCGATGGGGTTGGCTTCAAGGGGCTTGTCCTGGGCCTCGAGGGATGTGGCCTCGAGTGACTTGGCCTCGAGGGTCAAGGCCTCGAGGGTCTTGTCCTCGAGGGACTTGGGCTCGGGGGGCGTGGCCTCAAGGGACTTGGCCTCGAAGGACGTGGTCTCACGGGACTTGGCCTCGAGGGACTTGGCCTCGAGGGGCGTGGCCTCGAGGGTCTTGGCCTCGAGGGGCGTGGCCTCGAGGGACTTGGCCTCGGGGGACGTGGCCTCGAGGCTCTTGCTGTCGAGGGACTTGGCCTTGCGGGACGTGGCCTCGCAGCGCTCCTCCTGGGCTTCGAGTGCGTTAGCCTCTTTCATCAGTTGACCCGGGGCGGTCTCCTCTTGAGGCTTTGGGCCTGGCGTGGGCCTTGTGATGACCGCTCCTTCTTCGAGCTCTTTATCAGGAGGCTTTTTCTTTGGAGTGGTTGCCCTCTTCTTGTGAAGTACAGGCTCCTCTCTTTCCACCACAAGGACAACACTGGCTGTTTGTGGGGTGGCTGACGAGTACAACTTCAGGTGCTCGCCAGGTCTTGGGGCGACCATTACAGGTGGGCTGGCCAAGTACTTCTTCAAGTCCTCAAATGCTTTTTCAGCTTCAGGTGTCCACTTGAAGGTGCCCGTCCTTTTCATGATCTTGAAAAATGGCAGGGCTCTTTCGCCGAACTTGGAGATGAATCGACCCAAGCTGGCCATGCAGCCCGCCAGGCGTTGCATGTCCTTGAGCCTGCGTGGAGGTTGCATGCCTACTATGGCCTTGATTTTGTCTGGGTTTGCCTCTATGCCCCGATGAGACACGAGGAAGCCCAGCAATTTTCCCGAAGGTACTCCGAAGACGCACTTGGCGGGGTTTAGCTTGATGTTCACCTTGCGCAGGCTGGCGAAGGTTTCTTCCAGGTCTCCGAGCAGAGTATTTCATTCTCGTGACTTTACGACGATGTCATCGACATAAGCTTCAGCGTTTCGCCCCATTTGCCCGCCAAGGGCTATCCTCATTAACCTCTGGAAAGTGGTTCCGGCATTTTTTAGGCCGAAGGGCATGCAGACGTAACAATACACACCACATGGCGTGAGGAAAGCCGTCTTCTCCTCGTCCTCTTTAGCCATCTTAATCTGGTGATAACCAGAGAAGGCATCGAGGAAACACAGGAGGTCGCAGCCTGCCGTGGAGTCCACGATCTGATCAATTATGGGCATGGGGTAAGGGTCCTTGGGGCCGGCCTTGTTTACGTCGGTGTAGTCGATGTAGAGGCGGTCTCCGCCGGCGGGTTTTGGTACCACCACGCCGTTCGAGAGCCAAGTGGGGTGCGCGACTTCGCGGACTACATTTGCCGCTTTGAGTTTCTCGACCTCCTTGACGATGAATGCTTGCTTCTCGGGGGCTTGTTTTCTTGCTTTTTGCTTGACGGGGCGCGCGTTTGGGCACACGGCCAAGTGGTGCTCGATCACCTCCCTCGGTACACCAGACAAATCTGACAGCGTCCACGCGAACATGTCAGAGTTTGCCTGGAGGAAAGCGACGAGCGCGCTTTCCTATTTGGGCGGCAGCGCAGCGCCAATGGTGACGATAGCCCCCGAGCCTTCAGCCCCCGAGCTTTCTGAGCTCAGATAAATCTTCTTTGTAGCAGCTGCCTCCTGGGAGAACAACTGCTTCTTCTTCTTGGGCCTCTCGAGAGGCTCTTAGTCCTCCTCTGCGGGGAAGGCCATGGCGGCGGTCTTGTAGGCCGTCTCCACAGCGCGCGTGGCGTCCAGGACATGCCCACGTATGGTGATCGTGCCGGTGCTACCGGGGATCTTGACCATGTTGTACGCATGGTGCGTGACGGCCATGAACTTCGCGAGCGTGGGGTAGCCGAGGATGTCGTTGTATGGCAGGCCGATGTGCGCAACATCGAAATCGATGTGCTCGGTGTGGTAATTTTCCTCGCTCCCGAACGTGACGGCAAGCCTGAACTGGCCTAGAGGCTCGAGTGAGCCGCTGGTGACCCCCGTGAAGGGCCTCGAGGGACTAAGCCTCTCGTAGGGCACTTGAAGCGCTTTGAACGTATCTATGGAGATGACGTTCAGGCCTGCTCCGCCGTCGATGAGCGTCTTGGAGACAGCCACATTGTCGATGGTGGGGGTGCAGACCAGCGGGAGGGTTCCAACAGTCTTGGTGGACTTGGGGTGGTCCTGAGCGTCGAAGGCGATGGTGTACTGCGACCACTTGAGGGGGCTGGAGGTTTCTATGCTTGGGAGGGCGGCGTTGAGCTCGCGGGCGAATTGCTTGAACTGGTTGTTCGACTTCGGCGCCTGCGCCCCCCCCCTAGGATGCAGGCGATGCCGCCCCTCGGGGCTTGGTAGCCGCCATCTTCCTCGTCGGGGAGGTTGCCGTTCTTTTTTGTAGTGTTGGCTTGATTTCCAGATGGTTTCTGGTAGCCGCCCTTGCACCCGCCTCCGCGGTAGCCACGGCCTCGACCGCGGCCGCCGCTGTCCTCTGCTTGCTCGCGCTCCTTGCTCAACCTTTTGAGGTCGTAGCAGGACTCCGAAGAGTGGCCGCGCCTGTTGTGGTAGATGCAGAAGGTGCGGTGGTCATCTTTTCTTTCTCCAGCCTCGGGGGAGTCCCTGCGGGTGCCTTTTGTGTCTGGTTCTGCCGCGAGAACGGCGGTGGCCTTGCGCTTGGGCTCTTGCTTCTTCTTCTGCCTCTTGGACCCCTCAGCGTGATCATCCCCTCTCGAGGACATTTTCACGAAGAGGAGTCCCTCTTCAGCCTTGGCGCATTTGTCCGCCATGTCGAACAACTTGACCACAGAGGTGAGCTTGTCGTGGATGCCCAGTTTCTCAAGCATCCTGCTGTTTGTGACGCCCTCGCGGAAGGCGGCGATGACTTGAGTGTCGGGGATGTTCGAGATCTGGTTGCGCACTTGGCTGAAGCGCTGGATGTACTTGCGGAGCATTTCGTCCTTCCTCTGCACCACAGGGCGCAGATCGTTGTGGGTGAGGGCGCGCTCGTACGTCCCCTTGAAGTTGGAGACGAACTGCTTGCAGAGCTCCTCACAGGAGTTCACAGAGTCCTCCGGGAGGTTCAGGAGCCACGACAGCGCAGAGTCGCGCAGCGCGTGGGAGAACCAGTTGGCCATGACCTTGTCGTCTCCTCCCGCAGCTTGGATGGAGGTGGTGTAGAGCTGAAGGAACTCAACGGGGTTGTTGGAGCCGTCGTAGCCCTTGGGAAGAGCGGGCCTGAACTTCTGCGGCCAGACCACGCGGCGCAGGGAGCGGGTGAACGCCATGCAGCCCGAGGTGTACGTAGCGACCCCTTGTTGAAGCGTGCCGCGGTTCTGCTGCCCCGCCTGGCCGAGCTCCTCCACGAGCCTGTTCTGGCGTTCTCGCTGGAGCTCCATCCCCACACAGGCGTTGGGCGAGGTCGCGTGCGAAGCAGCCCTCTGTGCCGCAGCCGGCGCAGGCCCCGGAGGTGGCGGAGGCGCATTTGTTGCGTCTGTGCCCGCGAGAGAGGGGTGCGCGTTGGACTGCGACGGAGCGGGGCGCGTCGTGGCGATGCCGACGAGCTGGTTGAGGCGTTGAAGCCACTGCTCGTGGGCTTCAGCGGTGGGCTGGTAGCGGAGCAGCTCCTGCGCCATGAGTAGCGTGGTGTGGGGCGCAGGGTCGGTTCTCCCCGGGCCCGAGCCGCTTGGGCGCTGCGACGGGTGCGACGACTGCGCGTCCTCTTGGTGCTCGGCGTCGTGCTCTGGCTCCTCCGCGTGAGGGCTAGAGGGGACATGCTCCTCTTGGCGGGGTCGGCCGCGCCTTGCGCGGATGGTCGCGCGGATGGTCGCGGCGCGGATGGTCGCGTCGGCTGACTCGAGCGGTGCGAGTGGTGCGCGTGTTCACCATGGCGCGGAGACGAACTCGAAGGTTGCTGACACGCCTCAATCCCCTACCTGGCGCGCCAAATGTCGGGTTGTGACTCCCAGGAATCGGGGGTAGTCACTTCCTGAAGGGTTGTTCGAGAGGGGATTGAACGCAGAGGTCTAAACCCTCAAGCGGCTCCGCGACGTTGCTCGCCGGACCGGAAGAGGACGCACACCCGACCAAGGAAAACACCGTCCTTTACCCAGGTTCACGGCCCTCGTGAGGAGGTAAGACCGCTACTCCTGCTTGTCTGTATTATATGTGGGAGGTTACAGTACAATTGAGCTTCCCAGAAGCCCCCTTGAGGCAGTTCTTGCCTGGGGAGGGAAGCGATGATCTTCTTCCTCCTCCAGCCAGAGGCTAACCTAACTAGAGCTGCTAGGGTTTACAAGGGTGTTTTGCACGCAAGGAGCCGACCCTTGCTACGATGGATGTCTTCTCTCTTTTATAGGTGCCTCCGGTCTTCTTCTTCGGCTTGGCCTTCAAGGTGGCTCCCACTCGCTAGTGGCGAGGTGGAGCACGAGTCCACCGCGCTGCCTTCGTCCATGGACTCGGTCCATTGCTGATAAAGGTGGCGCCGTGGCCGACAGGCGGCCGACCGCGCTTCTACCGCCCGAAGAGCGGGCAGTCTCTGAGGTTGAGCCCACGATGACGATCTCCGTTGGAGGGTTGCGCCGTCCACCTGCTTTACCGTCAGAATAGAAGGTCCTCATAGTTTTGCAGCAGGCGGAGCAGCTTTGTTGACCGCTTTATCGCCAGGGGCAGCGACGGGGGTGTGAGCGCCTCTGTACGAGCATGGCAGAGATCACGTGCGCTCTGTCGGGGTTCCTTGGCGACGACGTTTCCCCCCAGTCCTAAGGGGAGGTTCATGCCGGACTTCCCTCAAGTGGGTTGGTTCCTTGACGAGGAGGACCCCTTGGGGCGAGGGGTCCCTTGAGGCTCTTGCTCCCCCTTCAGGCCCTCGAGGGGAATCGCCTCTCGGGGGTCCCGTCAGGCGCTGTCGCCTAGTCCTTAGCCGTTTTATCCGCCTGGCCCGCGAGCGAGGCCTGAGGGGAATTGGGCTCTTGATACCGCAATTCCCACTGGGCCGACATGAGTGTCCCGCTCAACTGCTCTGTGGAAATGCGTCAGGACGTGACGAGGGCCGACGCTAGCTGAATCTTCCATTGTGCCTTAGTTAATATTCGCCATGTGCGACGATGTTTGTAGACTAGGTCATGAGACCCTTATTTATGTAAGTCTCGCTCTACTCGAGTTGTATGATGTAACTTTGTATACTATGTTGGTTATGTGATCGCGATGCACTGATCATTGGGATCGAGATCTCTTTTACATAACGTGGACATCTCGGACTTGTTTCGAGCGGTCCTCACAGACTTGGTATCAGAGCCATCGTTGACCTTAGGAGACCTTAGTTAGCATGGTCGTTAGCGTAGGAAGGTAATGCTCTGCTAAAACCTAATTCAATAGAAATCTATTTTTTTCTAGGTAAGCTTAGTATGGATTCCACTCTTCTCTTTTTTCTAGAAAAAAAAACATCTTGATCCTTACCTCTCTATCAAATATTTTGTTCAATACTAATAAAATTCAGGTATTTCGAAAAGCTTTCCTCTTCTATCTCGTCCCCATTCAAAAGTTGTATAGACTTGACGATGAACCTAATTAAGACCTAAGTAACTAGTATCGATAAGGCGAAGCTTAGTCTCAAGACTACAGACGACATCAAGATGGTCGTCAAGTGAAGAAACAAGCTACAAAGCAACCCCTGCTTGCCGAAGCAGTCTCACTAAGACTTCCCCCAACAATGGTACTCCAGCTGCAACTTCGATAGTCTCAAGCTTTCCAACGTGAGCCCAAGTAGAGAAAATGAAGAATCCAACTAGTAGGAATGATCAAGACCCATACGACTTCTAGGAAATGACCCTTGGTTGGATTCTCCAACTAACGCGCGTGTTGAGTGCCCTTTTTGTTCTATATGTGTCTTGTATGCTCTTTTGCTGGTATGCTTGTTGCTCGTGTGTGCCTTGTTTGTTTGTTTGCTTGTTGTTGATAAGTGGTTCTCTGGTATCATTCACAAGCACGCCTTGTAGGCAATGCATATTAGGCACATACCTTTAAATTTGTTTAAACATCTTGTTATCTTTGCACAAAAACGTTTCTTACCTTTTGCCATAGGCGTACCCTAAGGCACTTATAAACTTCTCCTCGAAATTTCCTAAAATGTTTTCCTTTTGATCTAAACTTTAACATGTGAGGATTATAAGATACACATGCTACCGAAGCCCCAAGATAGCCCATCCCCATAATGTGACGAGCCTTGCCTGATTTAATGAACTATTTGAATTACACGTATACCATCACTAACTTAATCTATCTAACTTTAGAGTAACATATAACACCAGTGTTTTGTTACTAACTAACCTCTTCAAGACCTACAAACCAAGATAAAAAGAGAAGTGCCAACGGAAGTCTCTCTTACAGATGGCAACACGGAGGACTCAAATAACGCCAAGAGCCACGACTTTTTAAAGACTTTATGAAAACCTCGAGCGGTGACGTGCAAAGAAGATCGACGTCAGCAACAACGGGGGACCACCAGCACGAAAGACCGTCTACATGAAGATGTGCCATGAAGCCAGTATCGTCAGTGACTTCTGCGCGTCAACTTTATTAACTCGACTGACCTCTGAAGACTGGTGCGAAGCTTTATGAAGCCCAAGAACCAGGGATGTCATCATCAACTTGGGTTGTCTGCTACACTGAAGGAGGACAAAAATCAAGATAACATCATCAACAAGGTGCAAGAATGACGAGAAGACCGAAGACTTTTGAAGTTGACAACACCTAACCTCAAGCAAGATTAGACGTCTTTAGCAGGTCTTAGCACCCTTTGGCTGTTTCTGAAAAGAAAGAGAGTCAAGTCTACGGACCTGACGCCCTGTGACTCTTGAAGACTATTTGCACGTATCTTACCGCTAAATCCCTCAAGACGGCAATATCAAGACGAGTGTCTACATCAACCCCCAAGCACCAAGGAGCTACGACCAAGATGAAGATCATTGTGTTACCCAAGACCAACAACACTTTGAAGTCGGCAACAGCTTATAAAATCAAATTTAACCCTTCAAGTGTGCCCTTTTTAAGGGGGGGAGACCCATGCTAGTTTTATTAGATAGTTGTGACAAATTGTTCTTTGCGCCTCAACCCTGGAGTTTTTGGAAGTCAGCTCAACAAGAACCCTACATCAGCAATAACAATCATGTCAACACCTTCAGCAAAGACCCAAGTCTTCCAAAAGAAATCAGACACCACATCGACAAGAAAACCTCCGTCAAGAATCAACAACCCCAGAAGATGAAGGATCATCATACCCTCTTTTCTTGCATTCTCTTAATACACACTTAGGAATCTCGGGACGAGATTCTTATAAGGGGGGAAGGTCTGTAACACCCCAAATTTTGGAAGCAACAAAAATTTATTTAATATAGATCCACAATTCTGAGGGAACAGATTTTTTTTTCAATGTCTTGTTAATGGATCTGCTTTCCCTTGTATGCTTTGTTTGTCAAGTTGTGTTTTGATGTTTGTGTTGATGACTCCTTAATAATAACCATCTGAAACTCAGACAAGTTATAATATAAACTCTGATTTCAATGTTTTAACAAGTGAAATGGTCCACATATCTTCTCCCATTCTCTTTTTAATAAACTCTATTTTTCCCTGATGTTTTGATTTTAGCAACCACCCAAAATATATATCATTTGAGAAACCAACAGTATTCCTAAAAACTATATGTTTGCAAAACTATATAGGACCATATATAAGTCCTAAATTATATTGGATGTTAATATGTTGCAAGCATTACCAGCTCTATCTTCACTCCAAAACACCAATTTAATGTTTTACCTCTTGTAATATTTTTTGGTGGTGCTTTGCTCAAAAATTCTATTCTATAAAAGTATAAAAAATCTATCTTCACTCCTGTTCATTTTTAGCATTTCTAGAGCATGCCAAATAGGGTTTATTTTGTTAATATTGGAAATACAAAACCTCTAGTATCATCTACATCATCTCTATTTTCCTTATATTTTCTTATTTACATTTTACAAAATCATTTGACCATTAATTCTTGATTGTGTTGAATGCTACATTTCAAAGTGACAATATCTAGTTTATAACATAGCAAATTGCCATTCTTGTATATAGTTGTTATTGAACTCCTTTGACCTAAACTTTTAAACTAAATGTTAAACCTATACCCCCTCTAACCAAGTCAGCTTGTTTTATAACTTTTCAAACCAAAGGAATGTTAAATCCATCTTAGCTTTGTGACCTTGTCCATTCATCTCTAAATTAATTCAACACCCTAACCTTCACTCCCCTCCTCCCAAACCCTCATATTAGACTAGCATTGGATACCCACACACCCCCGCATCCCTTGGTCTCACCCCCCTGTCAAACCCTAGCCCTGTGCTTCGTTTGTCTTTTTCATTGGACCTTTTTTCGAACAGGTTGAGGGCAGGAGAAACATTTTCAATTGTCTCACTCCCTCCCATCGGCTTCAGTCCTTGACCTACTGTCCAAGGAGGTGCAGTAGTGCAGAGCATCATTGCACACCGCCTGGCTCGCCCAATAGCTCTCCATCGTCCTCCCCCTTGCGTGCGCGTGCACCCCGACCTCATTAACCGGCCACCCTCTCCATTGTTGCCACCGAGGCTCCCCCGACCCTTCTCTCCTTGCCATTCCACCTCCCACAAGCCTCCTCCGCCATTCTGTGCACTCCCGAGCGAGGTCTTGCTCTAGCACGGCCAGGAACGGCCGTGAACCATAGCTCAGCCCGAGCTCTTTCGAGCACGCTCGCCGTCGACTTCGTCCCTCTCCTCTCTATCTCTTTGCACTGCCTCACTCCCCTCTCTCTGGGAAACCTCAGGGACATCTCCATTCGTTTCAGGAATCGCCGGTGATGCTTGGACCTCGCCGTGCTCGCCGCGGATGCCAGAGATCGCTCCGTCGACCTGACGCTCGCTGCCGAGTTCTGCGAGTACCTGAGGCCGTCCTCGACCCTCCGCATCCTCCTCCACCCTCCTTGTCGCCCCTCTAGTCCCCTAGGTGAGCCCCTCGAGCTCGACCCCTCCGCTAGGGTTCTGGTCATGTACCTCGCGTCGGGATGTTGAAGACGCCCGAGATCCGTCGGATCCGTGATCAACGACCGGCGTTTGAACCCTCCCTTTCTAATCTCGTCCGTCCGTTTCCGATCCGGCGGCAGGATACCTCTAGGCCTGCGTGCGCAGCTCAGTGGGCCGGCCCAGCTCGCGCGCCTCGGCCTGCTCCGGATCTGGTCTGTTTCATTGTTTTTCGTTTTTAAATCTTTCTCTGTTTAAATTCCAGAGAATAACTAGCTTAGATTTAATTCGTTTCTGGGAGATTTACTTATCCAAATTGGTTAATTCGAATTGTTTTGAGTAGCTATATGTTTTCTTGACCATGTGGTACTGGCCCTTCTCAAAAATATATTTGTATGCGTGTGATATGTTCAATCTTGAGTTGTATAGATCCAAAATTAGAAACCTTTAGTTCTATGGAAAGCCAGTGAGAATACCTACCTAGATCTATAAGACTTGCATGCAGGAGATGTTCATAACTAAAGTTCTATCATGTTTAATTTTGACACCAGTACCACTTTGAGGATTTATAGTTCATTATTAAAAATTGTTTTTTGAGCAAATCCAATTGTGCGTGGTAGATATGATTAGTAGCTATCATATCCTAGCTAGGTAGAATTTTACAACCTTATATTTTGATCTTGGTAAAATATTTTCTGAAACAGTAGGTTATTGCACTTTAAAATGGATATTGTTATTTTCTGTTATTTGCATGTATCTAGTTTTACTTGTTTGTGCTTTATATGTTTATTCAAATGGTGTAGGAGTATTTTTGTGTGGTACTTATGCATTTTGGTTATCATGCAAAGTTGGATTTGTCTAAAAATAAATCATATCTTGTGCTGCACACTATTAATGGTAAAATGTGTGTGTTCCACTAAAACTGAAATATATGGAGCTAGGAGTGTCCTAATGAAATGAATCCAATTGCTACAGAAAGCTTCAGTCAATACCTATCCATATCAATTAACCTTGCATGTAGTAGATTCCTAAAACTGAAACTATTTTTATTATGGTTTTGAGACCAGTAGCATTTGCATGATTTTTTGCTTCTGTTTAGTAATAACTTTTGATGCAAATCCAATTTCCCTAGCTTCCTATAGCTACTAGGAGTACTGTGGTAGAGGAACTATTTTTTTTCTGAATAAGAATCTTGGAGCTATAACTTATCTCCCAAAGCAGCAACATTTGGCTAATAGGAGTCTTAGATTTTAATCACCTGTTCTTAACAAATGTGAATTGTATAAATATTACTAATCAACTCTTGAAGATCAGAACCTTAACTCAATCATAATAACTTGGTTAAATCACTTTGGTAATGTTGGTGCATTATTTACTTATGTTTAGCACTATTCACTTTGTACCCTAATAATGACATCAGATGTGTTTATATGCTTTGTTTGTGGGTATGTGTGTGTGTTATGTTTTTATCCAGTAAGTGGTGATGTTTTGAAATGCTTGTTGTTTGCTGGTTTACCTTAGACAGTTGTCAACCGCTCCTTTGTGACGTTTTGTTAAATCAGCCAACTACATCTTTTTGGTTTTAAATCAACAACTTGTGTGAGCAGTGGTGTTAACCTTGCTTAACCTTAATAAGTTTCCTAAAAAGTAATGTGATGTCATCCACTGGTTAGTTTAACTTAGTTCATCCTGTTTCCCGGGTGTTGCACTAAATTTACTTAGGTATTATGCATGTAGATGTGATTGGTGTTAAATGCTATAAGTAACTGTTTATGCTTTGTAATGATTGTTGTATGGTTTCTCCACTTCAAGATGTGCTGTCTACACTTGTTACTGTGTGATCGTTTGGTTTAATTGTTGAAGTGATATTAATTGCAGTGTCTTATTAAATAGGCTTAAGGCACCTTTTTAGCTCTTAGTCATAAATAGGCTTAATACTTGCTTGTGTGTTAAGATACTTTTGTCTGAAGTATTTTCGGAACTATTAAGATACTTTTGTCTAAAGTATTTCCTGAACTACTAAGATACTTTTGTCTGAAGTGTTTCCTGAAGCAATTATAACAACTCTTGTTAAGTGATATAATTACCCTAAGTGATGTGTTGTTTTAGTGTTCTGTAGAACTACCCTTTTAATACTCAGGGTTGTTGTGTATATTTTCTTAGGAGAATATGTTGTTTGTCTTAGCTCTATGGACTTTGTTGTTTGTTTTTGTTTAGCTAAAGGAGTTGTTTGCTCTTGATTGTTAGCTTCGTGTCTTGTGCAATGCTTGTTGTTTAGTATGTCCTCGTAGTTTTGTCTGGTATTCTGAGTGTGCTTCATTTTCCTGTTTACGACGTTAGATACGATCGGGAAGGAACTAGAAGTGAGGAATGAACCTGAGGAGCATCAAGATCAAGACCATGGACATAATGCTGAACCAGGCAAGCCCACCTCACCACTATAATGAATCCTATTAGTTTATCAAGCATGTTATGTTTTCAAAATAAAACAATGCATGTTTTACTTCCTTTGTGGCACCTTGCCACCCGAAAACTATGTTACAAAATATTGGTTGGCCAAAGTTATCTACTAGATTATTTATAGGTGTTACAAAGTGAGTTTTCACTTAGTGAGCCTTGTTGTTGAAGGCTCCACCAAGAAGGTGAAGTTTTCTAGTAGTGAACTCTTAATTCCTTATCTCGAAACTTTAGGATGGGAACCTATTTGATAAAATTGTTTTTCGGAGGAAAACCCGAGTTGCTGGGAGCAATCGGCGAGCAAGTGTTTATTAAAAAACGAGTTGCTGGGAGCAATCGGCGAGCAAGTGTTTATTAAAACCCAAGCTGCTGGGAGCAATCAGAGATGTTTGCGAAACCCGAGGTGCAGGGAGTAGTCGGAGGAGAAAGTGTTTTGAAAAACAAAGTGTGACCCTAGCTGATGCCCGAACAATAAACCCGTGCAGCCACACTACCTGACATGGGTAGGGCTTAGCCGGAGGCTTGTCTGTTTTAGTGTTGGGGCTCTCATACTTTCTATGATTGTTGGGCCCTTGAAGCCGGGTTGCCGTCTGGATGAGGAAATACACATGTGTTGAATCGCGCTGGACGATTACGGCGGGTCTCCTGACGTGGCGGTGTGGCGTCCTGAGGAAAGACCAAGAGGTCTAGTGGAGCACACGGTGCCGAGGAGAACAAACCTACCGGGAGGCCCCGATACTAGGATGGTCATAGTGGAAAGCTTTGGTCGTGTTATCCGAACCCCTGCATGTTGTCGTATGACGGGCCGTGGCAGACACGGCGGAAGGACCGATTGGTGTGGGTAAAGTGTGCAACCTCTGCAGAGTGTAAATCTATTCGAATAGCCGCGTCTGCGGTCATGGACGGTTGGAAGGTCCCACTAGGCACGCTGGCTGTTTTATGGTTTCAATAGAGAAATGTTTTCGAAGGAAACAAGGAGGGAACAAAGTGGTACCTTGGGGAGTAGGGATTTTGGGTGAGGATGATTGGTCTCGGGGAGACAATCAGTCCGATCTCAAGTCAGGAAAAAGGGCTTCCTCTATCCTAATGTTTTGACAAAGTTTTACAAAAGAAAGTTTTGAACTTAGATATGTCCTTGCTATATCTAAGAGAAGAGAATTCTATCTCTAAATGTTTTCTTCAACAAAGATATAGAGATGTCGCATTCTCTATATAGAAAAGCATCGTATTCGAGAACTAAGCCCTATAGTCGTATATAGCAGCTATCCCAAAATTCGAAAAGTGTTTGCGAGTACGTAAATGTACTCATGTGGCTATGTCCCTGGATATTCAAACGTCCAGGCTGCAATGAGGAGATGGGCTACATGAAGGAGGAGTACGCCGAATACTACGCCAACTGAATGTCCCGCTCAACTGCTCTGTGGGAATGCGTCAGGACGTGACGAGGGCCGACGCTAGCTGATTCTTCCGCTGTGCCTTAGTTAATATTCGTCATGTGCGACGATGTTTGCAGACTTGGTCATGAGACCCTTATTTATGTAAGTCTCGCTCTACTCGAGTTGTATGATGTAACTTTGTATACTATGTTGGTTATGTGATCACGATGCGTTGATCATTGGGATCGTGATCTCTTTTACATAACGTGGACAACTCGGACTTGTTTCGAGGGGTCCTCACAGGTACAGAAAATACATGCATGAATTAATGACTGCATACTCTACCGCGGTGAGCGGTACGAGAATCTGAATGCATGCCCGCTTTGCGGTTCACTGCGGTATAAGATGAGGCCAGATGACCCCGGTGAAGTTGAGGGCGAGCGCCCAGAAAGAGGGTTCCTGCCAAGGTGATGTGGTATGGTCCTATAATATCACGGTTGAAACTTTGTTCAGCAACAGAGAGCATACCATGATGTTGCGATGGCACAAAGACGACCGTAAGAAGGACGCGATGTTCAGACACCCAGCTGATGGGTCACAGTGGAGAAAATTTGAGAGAGAGTTCCCGGACTTTGCAAATGACGCAAGGAACTTAAGGTTTGGTCTAAGTACGGACGACTTCAGTACTTTTGGGGAGCAGATCAGCAGTCATAGCACATGGCTTTTGACTCTATGTATTTACAACCTTCCTCCTTGGTTGTGCATGAAGCGAAAGTTCATTATGATGCCAGTGCTCATCCAACGTTGTAGTGTACCTGCAATTAAAATATGGAAGGTTCCTGTGTATAGTGCAAACTCCTGGATCGATTCATTTGCACACACAGTTTATGATGAATATCACAACATTGTATCAATATTACACGAATAATCCAGACTTAATAAAATAAATAGTTCGATACATCTTTGCATAGCTTAAAGCTAGCTCAAAACATTATAGCAGCGGAAATAAATCGTCAATGAGCCTCCAACTTCATGATACGTCACATGTGAGAACATGTTGGTGCAGACTCGAAACCCAAACGTACTCCTTACTCTTCGTCAGATATTTCTGCAACAAATAATAATTTGCAACAGAGTGGGTCAGATTCCATTAGAAATGGATCTGGCAAGTGACACTATGGTGGACACTCAATGGAAATAACTCTAAAACCTGTATGCATATTAGGCTGGTGGAGTTCAAGGCTATTTTGCATAAAGCAAATTTTATCCTATCACATCATAAAACAGCTTCAACATCATAATTGGCAACATTGGCAAGTTCCAGTGAACCAAAAGATGGCCCATCCTTGAATGCACTCTCAGGTGAAAACCCCCACATACTATCTTAGGTGAAAACCCCCATAGACATGGTCCTGAGTAGCTCACCCATCTAAGTGTACCCTCAGGTAAAAACCCCCATATAACATGGTCCTAGGTATAGTAGAGACTATCTTACGTGAAAACCCCCATGATCATGGTCCTGAGTAGTTCACTATTGTTCACCTATCAAAATTTTATTTAAGAAATTAGAATGTTGGGAATCCTCCGTTCTCGTCCTTGATCAGTTGAAGCCTTCACCTGGAGTTCTTCTCTTCGAGTTCTTCACTTCTTTCCATTCCCTTTGTTCCTGGGTGGCCTTCCACAAGTGTTCTCTCGGGTGAAAACCCCCACGTTCATGATCCTAAGTATAGTAGAAACTATCTTAGGTGAAAATCCTCATGGACATGGTCCTGAGTAGCCACTCAACATAAACCAAACAACCAATCCACCCAGATGATTCATTACCTTAGTGGATGTGCACTCCCAGGTGAAAACCCCAACGTACTATGATCCTAAGTATAGTAGAGACTATCTCAGGTGAAAACCCTCATAGACATGGTCCTGAGTAGCCACTTAAGATGTTGTAAAACCTTTCATCAATTGCATAGCATAAAAACTCTACTAAGTCATTTCATAGGTACCTAGACACAATGGAATAGGGAATTCTAAAGTCTTGCATAGCAAATCTACTAAGTCCTACACATGCATAGGAAAATAACTAAGTCATGCATAGAAAATACTTAGGCATTTTATGGGGGTGTGCCACTTGCCTTGGCAACAAGAAGAATAGCAACAACAGCTGCAACAGTTGTCGTTTCCCTCAGAAATTTCTAACACAACAAACAAAACACACATCAACATACAAATAAAATAACAATACAAAAATATGTTATGCATGATGTGCAAAATGCTTAGAGAAAATACTAAGTCTATTCTTCAAGGTGATCGACAATTATTATCAACTCTTTGTAAATTGGATATTCACTATAGTGAGAGAGACAGACACCCGGCCAGCCACTTAAATTGTGGAACAGGTCTCATGTATGTGGACATGTAAGGTTAGTCTCCAGGACGCTTCATCTCACTATGCCGCTAGGATCCAACAAACTTCAAAGATGGTAATAACATGATCAAACATTTGTTTAAGTCTAAAGTGAAGACAAGATTAGGAAAGAAGGAAAAGATAGAAGGAAAGATGTAGTTGGTCTTCCAGGTTTCATCTCCAGACTTGTAGCTTTCCCCTTGGTGATGTCTTGAATGAATTTTTGTAGACTTGATAAATCTTCAGACTTGATGATTCTTGTATCACTGAGACTGGTCTTGGAATTAACTTAGTCTTCATGAAGTCTCAGATAAGAAGGGAGAAAGGAGAGAGAGGAAGCAAGACCAAAAAAATATTGCTGGTTGGTCTTCATGAACGTATTCTTGATTTTCTTCTAAGTGCTTCTACTCCTTGAAGATACTTCTGAAGTCTTGTTTTCTTGCTAAGTCCTTCATTGGCCTTCTAGCTCCATGTTGAAAATCCTAAGTGTCTAAGTGTATAGCACTTTACCAAAATACTAAGTTGAATATACTCCTAACTTAGAGAAAATGAGGGAGAAGTTTTCCTATGAGGAGTATAACAATATGGTAAAATATTTTATGCATACAATGCACTTTTTAATCATAGGAAACAACATACTAATTTCTGTGATATTTATAAAATATGCATGAGACTATAAATGCAATTTAATTAATTTCTATTTTTGCAAAATATAAATAAAGGAATAAATATAAGCTTAAAGTTTTCTATGATTAAATTTTTATAACAAAATTTTATAAATAGTGTTAATAGACAGAGGGCATTTAATTAAATTTATGGCAATTTGATTTAATCAAAAATAATGTTTCTATCAAAAGTTATTTCAAAATTACTCAAACTAGTCAAATTAACATATACTATTAAATCATCAAAATAATACTCAAAAATATTTTATAACTGAGGCATCATATTACGAATATTCCAATGTTTCTAAAACAATTTTATTTTTTATTTTTGAATTTATAGATTTAAAGTTATGACAAAAATACTCAAATTCACCATTTGAAATTTGAATATTTTAAACGAAGTCCAATTTGAATTTTGGCAGATCTAAAATATTTTACTTGTAAAGGGCTTTCCAAATATATAAAAATATTTGAATTTGTATATGTGAGTAAAAAGTTATAACAAACTAAGTGGCAGCGGCTTTTCTGCAAAACTGCCAAAATGAATTAAATAGAAAAAATCATTTCCTGACGTGGCAGCTGACTGGGCGCTGACTGGGTGCTGACTGTGCGCTGACTTGGCACGCTCTGGTTAGCTGATACCGCTTCGGCTGAGATCTAATCTAGGTCATTGATTGAAGATCGGATGGCTGAGGAGAAGGAGCTCACCGGGCGGCGCGGGGTGGTCACCGGAGAGGAGGCAGACGGCGGCGGCGGCTCGGTCGTGTACTACGCGGTGGCTCCGGTGCTTCCCCGAGCCTCCGGTGGCGACGACGAGGTGCGGAGCGGCATGGCGGACTCGATGTCGGCGACGGCGTTGACTCACGCGTCCTTGGGGCAGCAGCGAGACGCGGCCGGAGGCGAGGTTACGGCAACGAGCTCTGGTTGAGCACGCCCAGCTCGATTCACTGCCGAAAACTTTGAAGAGAGGGTCAGGGGAGGTGCGCATGAGCTAGGGGAGAATGAGGGGGTGGGTCTCGTGCTCGGGGTACCGATACCTCGCCGGGGAAACGAAGAAAACGGCGGCGGAGAGGAGGAACTCCGGCGAGCTCTTGCGGAGGCCTGGCGGCGCTATATCTAGGGTTTGTCAGGGGGAAATACGGAGGAGGGAGTGGGGTTTAAGTAGGGCATGAGAGGGAACCAAAATCACGAGGAATCCGCCGGATTTTGGAAAGGAATCGGGGGCAGAAATTTTGGATGGAGGTTGAAGACGATCGTGACGTCATCGCTGACGTCAGCATTTTTCTTTTTCTGATTTTCCATTTAATTCATATCTTTTGATTTATAACTCCAAATGAAGTCAAATCAATTTCTAAAAATTTGTAATTCATATCTATGCTTTAAACTATTAGTGGGCATGTTTTGAAACTTTTTGAAAAATAATTATTTTGAAGTATTCATAAAATACAATTTTACCTAATTTAGGTTTAATCTGAAATTAGGGATTTAATAATTTATTTGGAGTTAAATAAAATTTATGAAATTACCCACATTCAAATATGTTTGAATTTAAATTATTTAAACTTATTTTGCTGAAATCATTCACCTTTATTTTGGAATAATAGTAGAATAATAGAATATAAATATTTTTAGAGCAGTATGAAATATAATGGATTTTTAGTTTAAACCCTCTGTGATTTAATAAGATAATGAATGATGAGATGCATGTATGCATGGATGCAGTGCTTAAATTTTCTTTTCCAAAGCAAAATACTTAAATGTTTTCAAAAGTTTTAAATTTTAGTGATTTTTAAATATTTCAAAATATAGGGATGTTACAGACTACCACCCTTAATAGGAATCTCGTCCTCGAGTAGGCTAGAAAAAAGGTTCTATCTAGGTATCGGGTTGGGCTACCACCCTTAAAATAAATCTTTGTGGGTATTGAAAACTTCAATATGAAAACTTGATTCAGAATGTACCGTCCACTTCTTCCACAGTGATGTGGTTCACATATCCTTTATCAAAAGGATTTGACTTGGCAGCTTCTTCGGCCTTCTTCTTTGCTTACTCGTTGGCATAATGACCCTTGTTCTTGCATTTGTAGCAGAGCACCTGACTGATATCCCTGTGTTCAGGATTTGGACGGTGGTGTCCATTGTTATGGTTATGGCCAGCAAATCCATTTCCTTTATGATCTTCATTGCTTCCCTTGGATCCACCATGGTGACCAGGATGCTTGTGGTGACTTCCTCTATTATGGTGATTCCCATGTTTGTGGCCACTGTTCACATCATGAACAAGGTGCTTCTTGAATGAGGGTTCAGAGGAGTGCATGTCCATCTTCCTCTTCCTATTTTCAGCTCTCTTTATGCTATCTTCAAGGGTGATGGCTTGATCCAGAAGTATCTGATAGTTTGGTGCATACGCAGCTGTTAGAGGTATCTTCAGCTCACCACTAAGTCCATTGAGAAATTTTAACTTCCTCTTTGCATCTGTGTCAATGTCCTCAGGCGCATATCGAGACAAGGAATGGAAGTCATCCATATACTCCTTAAGACTTCTGTTTCCCTGACGCAGATTGCAAAACTCTTCCCGTTTAAGATTCATAATTCCCGTGGAGACATGAGCATTATGAAATCCTTCCTTGAATTCCTCCCAGGTCAAGGTGTCCAAAGGGTGAGTAATCTGATAAGTTTCCCACCATTGGGCAGTAGGTCCTTCAAGTAGATGTGCGGTAAACCTAACTTTCTCAG
Organism: Poa annua; assembly: GCA_026929855.1. Classification (NCBI taxonomy): domain Eukaryota; kingdom Viridiplantae; phylum Streptophyta; class Magnoliopsida; order Poales; family Poaceae; genus Poa; species Poa annua. Next base: position 182,489,652 of record CM049426.1, read on the forward strand.
CGTCATCACATTCAGTTGTCACCAGATCCTTTTGTACAGAGCGTAGCCAGTCATCAGCCACCATTGGCTCTGTTGCGTTCGAGAACTTGTTTGGCCTAAGCCTCAAAAATCTGGTAAGCCTATCCACTTGGGGAGGTGGTGGTGGTGGAGGATTGTTTTTGTTATTGTTGTTGTTGCCTGCTGCAATAAACTGAGTCATCATAGTCATCAGCTGAGCTTGAGCGGCCATCAGTTGCTGCATGGCATCATTGTTGTTGTTGTTCTCAGGACCACGGCGGGGAGGCATCTGTGGGTTTTAGCATAGATGAGTAAAAGATAGACAGATCTAGGAGAAATATTCCTACCCATACAAGCAATTGACACAATCAACCACAATCATTAAATTTCCAAACATGTTTTAAGAAAATCGAACTAATCGTTCTGTAACGAAGTTCCCGAGGTTATGGAGAACACATACGATGATATCGCCATAACACAATTTGATAGGTCAATACATCATTAGGATCCCGTTACTCTAATAGATAGGTGGTCTAGTCTATCTCCTTTCTGAGTGCATCAAGTTCCTCTTATATTTCCTTGAGTTCGTCAAGGTACTTCTGGGTGCTACAAAGTCTAAATCGAAGTCTTGCTCTAAGTTGTTCGATAGCTTCCCATGCTGCACTTCTTGCTGAAGCAAAGAATGATGTGTGAAGTATTGGGTTGGTGAACATGCAATAGCCATTGGTCTTGTGGTCATCTTGTTTGCTCTTGTATAGATGGAGTTGCACCCACCAGTACTCTTGACCTTCACCCATGAAAGGAAACCCTTTGTATATTGCTTCTCCTTCAAATCCCAAACTCTTCATGTTATCCTTAAGGGCTCTTAGAAAATCAGTCTCATATTGTAGGGTCATGGTCAGCACGGGTCCCTTCCTGAGTGATTCCATGAGGTTGGTCATCTAAAAAAAAGATAAGGTATTTAGAAAGCAAATAGATCGGATAGTTACAAGGAAAATTAGAAAAGTTTTATTTTAGCAAATTGAATAAAAATAGATTTTAAATCCTATGGTCAAACCTATTTCTATCCAGACTTAGGGGTTTCGAACCTACATGCAACACAATGCTCTGATACCAACTGTAGTGTACTTTCTATTAAAATATGGCAGGTACCTGTGTATAGTGCAAACCCCTGGATCGATTCATTTGCACACACAGTTTACGATGAATATCACAACATTGTATCAATATTACACGAATAATCCAGACTTGGTAAAATAAATAGTTCGATACATCTTTACATAGCTTAAAGCTAGCTCAAAACATTATAGCAGCGGAAATAAATCGTCAATGAGCCTCCAACTTCATGATACGCCACAGGCGAGAACATGTTGGTGCAGTCTCGAAACCCAAACGTAGTCCTTACTCTTCGTCAGATATTTCTGCAACAAATAATAATTTGCAAAAGAGTGGGTCAGATTCCATTAGAAATGGATCTGGCAAGTGACACTATGGTGGACACTCAATGGAAATAACTCTAAAACCTGTATGCATATTTGGCTGGTGGAGTTCAAGGCTCTTTTGCATAAAGCCAATTTTATCCTATCACGTCATAAAACAGTTTCAACATCATAATTGGCAACATTCGCAAGTTCCAGTGAACCAAAAGATGGCCCATCCTTGAATGCCCTCTCAGGTGAAAACCCCCACATACTATGGTCCTGGGTATAGTGAAAAACTATCTTAGGTGAAAACCCCCATAGACATGGTCCTGAGTAGCTCACCCATCTAAGTGTACCCTCAGGTAAAAACCCCCACATAACATGGTCCTAGGTATAGTAGAAACTATCTTAGGTAAAAACCCCCATGAACATGGACCTGAGTAGTTCACTATTGTTCACCTATCAAAATTTCATTTAAGAAATTAGAATATTGGGAATCCTCAGTTGTCGTCCTTGATCAGTTGAAGTCTTCACCTAGAGTTCTTATCTTCGAGTTCTTCACTTCTTTCCATTCCCTTTGTTCCTGGGTGGCCTTCCACAAGTGTGCTCTCAGGTGAAAACTCCCATAGACATGGTCCTGAGTAGCCACTTAAGATGTTGTAAAACCTTTCATCAATTGCATAGCATAAAACTCTACTAAGTGATTTCATAGGTACCTAGACACAATGGAATAGGGAATTCTAAAGTCTTGCATAGCAAATCTACTAAGTCCTACACATGCATAGGAAAATAACTAAGTCATGCATAGAAAATACTTAGGCATTTTATGGGGGTGTGCCACTTGCCTTGGCAACAAGAAGAATAGCAACATCAGCTGCAACAGTTGTCGTTTCCCTCCGAAATTTCTAACACAACAAACAAAACACACATCAACATACAAATAAAATAACAATACAAAAATATGTTATGCATGATGTGCAAAATACTTAGAGAAAATACTAAGTCTATTATTCAAGGTGATGGACAATTATTATCAACTCTTTGTAAATTGGATATTCACTATAGTGAGAGAGACAGACACCCGGCCAGCCACTTAAATTGTGGAACAGGTCTCATGTATGTGGACATGTAAGGTTAGTCTCCAGGCCGCTTCATCTCACTATGCCGCTAGGATCCAACAAACTTCAAAGATGGTAATAACATGATCAAACATTTGTTTAAGTCTAAAGTGAAGACAAGATTAGGAAAGAAGGAAAAGATAGAAGGAAAGATGTAGTTGGTCTTCCAGGTTTCATCTCCAGACTTGTAGCTTTCCCCTTGGTGATGTCTTGAATGAATTTTTGTAGACTTGATAAATCTTCAGACTTGATGATTCTTGTATCACTGAGACTGGTCTTGGAATTAACTTAGTCTTCATGAAGTCTCAGATAAGAAGGGAGAAAGGAGAGAGAGGAAGCAAGACCAAAAAAATATTGCTGGTTGGTCTTCATGAACGTATTCTTGATTTTCTTCTAAGTGCTTCTACTCCTTGAAGATACTTCTGAAGTCTTGTTTTCTTGCTAAGTCCTTCATTGGCCTTCTAGCTCCATGTTGAAAATCCTAAGTGTCTAAGTGTATAGCACTTTACCAAAATACTAAGTTGAATATACTCCTAACTTAGAGAAAATGAGGGAGAAGTTTTCCTATGAGGAGTATAACAATATGGTAAAATATTTTATGCATACAATGCACTTTTTAATCATAGGAAACAACATACTAATTTCTGTGATATTTATAAAATATGCATGAGACTATAAATGCAATTTAATTAATTTCTATTTTTGCAAAATATAAATAAAGGAATAAATATAAGCTTAAAGTTTTCTATGATTAAATTTTTATAACAAAATTTTATAAATAGTGTTAATAGACAGAGGGCATTTAATTAAATTTATGGCAATTTGATTTAATCAAAAATAATGTTTCTATCAAAAGTTATATCAAAATTACTCAAACTAGTCAAATTAACATATACTATTAAATCATCAAAATAATACTCAAAAGTATTTTATAACTAAGGCATCATATTACGAATATTCCAAAGTTTCTAAAACAATTTTATTTTTTATTTTTGAATTTATAGATCTAAAGTTATGACCAAAATACTCAAATTCACCATTTGAAATTTGAATATTTTAAACTAAGTCAAATTTGACTTTTGGCAGATCTAAAATATTCTACATGTCAATATATAAAAATATTTTAATTTGGATATGTGAGTAAAAATTTATAACAAAACTAAGTGGCAGGGGCTTTTCTGCAAAACTCCCTAAATGAATTAAATAGAAAAAATCATTTCCTCACGTGGCAGCTGACTAGGCGCTGACTGGGTGCTGACTGTGCGCTGACTCGGCGTTGACGTGGCACTCTCTGGTTCGCTGATACCGCTTCGGCTGAGATCTAATCTAGGCCGTTGATTGAAGATCGGATGGCTGAGGAGAAGGAGCTCACCGGGCGGCGCGGGGTGGTCGCCTGAGAGGAGGCAGACGGCGGCGGCGGCTCGGTCGAGGACGGCGCGGTGGCTCCGGTGCTTCCCCGAGCCTCCGGTGGCGACGACGAGGTGCGGAGCGGCGCGACGGACTCGATGGTGGCGACGGCGTTGACTCACGCGTCCTCGGGCAGCGGCGAGATGCGGCCGGAGGCGAGGTTACGGTGATGAGCTCCAGTTGAGCACGCCCAGCTCGATTCATTTCCGAAAACTTCGAAGAGAGGGTCAGGGGAGGTGCGCATGAGCGAGGGGAGAATGAGGGGGTGGGTCTCGGGCTCGGGCTACCGATACCTCACCGGGGAAACGAAGAAAACGGCGGCGGAGACGAGGAACTCTGGCGAGCTCTTGCGGCGGCCTGGCGGCGCTATATCTAGGGTTTGTGAGGGGGAAATACGGAGGAGGGAGTGGGGTTTAAGTAGGGCAGGAGAGGGAACCAAAATCACGAAGAATCCGCCGGATTTTGGAAAGGAATCGGGGGCGGAAATTTCAGATGGAGGTTGAAGACGATCGTGACGTCATCGCTGACGTCAGCATTTTTCTTTTTATGATTTTCCATTTAATTCATATCTTTTGATTTATAACTCCAAATGAAGTCAAATCATTTTCTAAAAATTTGTAAAATTCATATCTATGCTTTAAACCATTAGTGGGCATGTTTTGAAACTTTTTAAAAAATAATTATTTTGAAATATTCATAAAATACAATTTTACCTAATTTAGGTTAACTTTGAAATTAGGGATTTAATAATTTATTTGGAGTTAAATAAAATTTATGAAATTACTCACATTCAAATATGTTTGAATTTAAATTATTTAAACTTATTTTTCTGAAATCATTCACCTTTATTTTTGCATAATAGTAGAATAATAGAATATAAATATTTTTAGAGCAATATGAAATATAATGGATTTTTAATTTAAACCCTTTGTGATTGAATAAGATGATGAATGATGAGATGCATGTATGCATGGATGCAGTGCTTAAATTTTCTTTTCCAAAGCAAAATACTTAAATGTTTTCAAATTTTATAAATTTTAGTGATTTTTAAACATTCCAAAATATAGGGATGTTACAATGGTCCGAAGCAACCTGGCAGCGAGCTTGATGTGTATCTCAGGCCATTAGTTGATGAACATCTCAGGACAGGCAGCTAAGGGATACCATGCATGCACACACTGTTTGGATGATACTGAATGTACATTCTTGGATAAATGTAAGAAGTGTGTATACCTGGGGCATCGTTGATTTCTTCCGGTCAGGCATAACGTACCGAAGAAAGGCAAGCATTTCAAAGGTGAGGCAGATCACCGTAGGAGGCCCATGGAACGCACCGGTGATCAAATATTTGATATGGTCAAGGATTTAAAAGTAATCTTTGGAAAGGGTCCTGGAGGACTACAGGTTCTGAATGACGCTAACGGACCCGCACCCATGTGGAAGAAGAAATCTATATTATGGGAGCTACCATATTGGAAAGTCCTGGAGGTCCGATCTGCAATCGACGTGATGCATGTGACAAAGAATATTTGCGTGAACCTGCTAGGCCACTTTGGCGTGTATGGGAAGAAAAAAACACAAAGGAAGCACGGGAGGACCAGAAACGTTTGAAAGAAAAAGACGGCCTGCTTCCAGAACACTATGAAGGTCCTGCCAGCTATGCTCTAACCAAACAAGAGAAATCAATATTTTTTGAATGTCTGAGCAATATCAAGATCTCGTCTGGCTTCTCGTCGAATATAAAGGGAATAATAAATGTGGAAAAGCGAACATTTCAAAACCTAAATTCCCATGAATGCCACGTGATTATGACGCAATTGCTTCCGATTGCATCGAGGGGGCTTTTGCCGAAAAATGTTCGAGTACCCATTGTGAAGCTTTGTGCATTTCTCAATGCAATATCTCACAAGGTAATCAATCCAACGATCCTACCAAGGTTACAGACTGATGTGGTGCAGTGTCTTGTCAGTTTTGAGTTGGTGTTCCCGCCGTCCTTCTTCGATGTTATGACGCATGTCTTGGTTCATCTAGTCGAAGAGATTCAAATTCTCGGTCCCGTATTTCTACACAATATGTTCCCATTTGAGAGGTTCTTGGGAGTCTTAAAGAAATATGTTCATAACCGTGCTATGCCTGAAGAAAGCATCTCCAAGGGCTATGGAACCGAGGAGGTCATTGAATTTTGTGTTGACTTTATTCCTGACATTAATCCGATTGGTGTTCCTCAGTCGCGACACGAGGGGAAGCTGAGTGGCAAAGGCACTTTAGGGAAAAAAGTATTAGTATGTAGCGACAGACCTTCTTTCAGTGAAGCACACTACACAGTTCTACAAAATTCCTCGTTGGCAGCTCCGTATATCGAGGAACACATGAATATTTTATGATCTCAGAACCAAGTGGAGGATGAGTTCTGGATTAAAGATCAACACAAGGCGAAATTCAGCGGTTGGTTGCAAACACATCTCATGTATAACACCAAAGTTGATGTTGAGCTGTACTTGTTGGCCAGGACACCATCTTCAACTATAGTCACTTTCGAAGGGTTCGAGATAAAATGTTATACAGTTTACACGATCGCTGAAGATAAAAAGAGAACCAACCAAAACAGTGGTGTCCGCTTTGATGCAATAAACAACAATGGGCAAAAGGACACATATTATGGTTACATAGAGGAGATATGGGAACTTGAGTATGGAGCTGATTTGAAGGTCCCTTTGTCTCGGTGCAAATGGGTGAAGCTAATTGCAGGCGGGGTCAAGGTAGACCCGATGTATGAAATGACGACGGTGGATCTGAACAATCTTGATTACAAAGACGAACAGTTCGCCCTAGCAAATGATGTAGCTCAAGTTTTCTACGTGAAAGACATGTCTATCAAACCCAAAAAGAGAAAAAACATGGAAGCGAATACATCAGACGAGCCAAAACGTCACATAGTTCTTTCAGGAAAAAGAAACATCGTGGGGGTGGAGGACAAGACTGACATGTACGAAGATTATGATAAGTTTGTTGAAATTATGCCCTTCAAAGTCAACACTGACCCAAGCATCACGTTAAATAATGAGGATTCCCCGTGGTTCCGACCCAATGTTAAGAAATCAAAGAAAAGGAGGAATAATATATAGAACATATGAGAATATTGGTGATGTGTAATACTGTATTAAACATAACACTACTTTGGTGATGTTGAATATTGGTGATGTGTAATGTGTGTACTAGTTTCCATGAAAATTAATTGGGTACCATTTTACATCATATTTTTTGGTACTTTGTTCACAAAAAATGTCATTTTTTGCACTCATAAAATGGAAAATGATATTTTTAAAATTATTTAATTGGTTATTTAATTGGTCAAAACAGTCATTATCAAATTATTAGAAACTAAGTTTAATTGGTTTGAACAATTAATTCTATACATATGAAAAAAACTGAAAAGAGAAAAGAGAAAAGAAAAGAAAAGACCTTCAGTACCGGTTGCATCCACCAACCGGTACTGAAGGTTTTCGTTTCGCGCCAGATATTTGTTTGGCGAATCGTCAAATCTTTAGTACCGGTAGCATACACCAACCGGTACTGAAGGTGCTTTAGTACCGGTCGAGAGCACTGACTTGGTACTAAAGGTGGGTGCTTATATGCCTCCTCGCCCAGATTGGCAGTTCACTCTCACAAACACCATCGACGGAGAGGCTGTGCTGCTCCCCGCTGCCATGCCGCCCCCCGACGCCATCTACCGCGCCGCTGCCGATTACAACCACGCCGCCGTCGTGAGAGGCGACGTCGCGCCGCTCTTCCACTGTGTGCGCCTCCCCGACTCGCCGTTCTCCGACTCCGTGCGCACCTTCCTGACGGGTCGTGGCCGTGTTCTTCAACTCCATCCCTACGCCACTCCCCGACGCCATCACCGGAGACGCCGTGTTGTGCTGCTCCCCGACGTCATCCTCGTCTCCTCCAACTCCATTGAGGGTGAGATCCCCTTCACTCCTCCCTCCTCTTCGGCGCCAGCGTAGCTAGGATTAGAAAAACCGCCGCCGCCGCCGGAGCATCGCCCGCAGCCGTTGCGCCCTCCTCCGGTAACCATTCTAAGGCGGCGCCACCGTCCATTACGGTTGGGGGCGGGTCACCGGCTCCGGTGTGCAATCGAGGAAAAGAAGCAGGCAGGGGAGGAGAGCGCCATTGCTGACGTCATGCTGACGTCAGTGTTTTTTTTCCATAAAATGCAATTGTTTTAGTAATATTTAGGAGTATTTAGTGTGTGCATTTAGAGGTTTAAATAGAATTTAGCTACTGTTAGGAAAATTTAGTTATATTTGCTATTTAGACTTGCCCGGAAGTTGTAGTTAGACTTTATATATAATGTTATTTATATGAAATGCTATTGTTATTTTTGATTGAATATATGGAAATGCAATGTTTTATGTACATGTTTTGTATATATGCTACTGTTTTTGTATATATGTTAAATTTGAGAATGTTAAGTTTGTACCGTGCACATGTTTTGTATATATGGCACTAAATTGTTGTATCTTTTTTGTATTAGCTAAGTTATGGACGACAGAGTTGGTGAAGAGGAATTGTTTAGCTTTATCATACAAAGTGATCATGAAGATGATGGCTCGCAATATCTTAACATGTCCGGCGCTGGAATGGATGTGGATGGAATGGAGGAGGACGGCGACATTTTTAACATAGAAGATATTCCCTTCGGACCGAACATTTTTTACGCCGATGAGAATGTATCGACGACTACCGTCGAGGTATACGTAGCCTCTGGTGATAAATGATTTGAGATATGTATATATATACATAGATTACCAAAATATTTCTTATTTTAGCCCTCTGGATCGGGACCGAGCCAGTCTGGTAAATCAGCTGGTAAAAGAAAACGAGTCCCGGCCAAAAAGTTCAAAGATGAAATGTTTGATATCGAAGAAATCTTCCCTGAAACGGGTGCACCGATTGCCCCCGAGCAGCACGCACGTAAATATGTCAGTGAGTGCGGAGTTATTGTTCGGGACACCATCCCGGTCACCATCCGAGAATGGCACAAGCCGAAGTCTGGAGAGTCAGTTAGTTTTGTTGACAATCGTGTCAAGAAGGAACTTCTGAAGTCGTTGTATGCGCATTTCCCCCTACCGACATGCCTCTCAAATGCCGAGAAAAAGAAAGTCTTCGTATGGACTCTTCAGAAAATGGCCGAACAATTCATGAACTACAAGAAAAGGTTATATCGGGATTTTATCAAGGTGGGCAAAACTCCAGATTTTACTGACGGGCAGTATATGAAGATAAAAGTACAGTGGGAATATTTCAAGGCCTATATGGAATCAAAAGAAGGTCTAGAAAAATCGAGGAAAAATAAGTTAAACGCGGACAAAAAGATATATCACCAACGTTTGGGGCCCGGTGGTTACAGGATAGTCGTTCCTTTGTTGGAAGCAAGAGACGTCAAGTTAATTGAAAACAGGGTCACTCCATCTACATCGAGACATCCCACAAGGGTCTAAAATTGGGTGTACGCCTTAGGGCTGGAGCCCAACCCAGAAACAGGGAGTCTTGGCTTGAGGCCAAAAGTTAAACGAGGCCGCACAGAAGAAACTGATAATGAAGCAGCAGCTGAAGAAAGAGAAATAATTTTCAACGTTGTCAAAGACCTTGATGAAGCATTGGTTTCGTTCACGAGGGAAGCTTCAAGCCCGATAGAGAGCACAACGAGTTGACACTCTTCCTCGGGAATGACGAACACACCGGACGAGTAAGAGGCGTGGGCGTCGTCCCTTGGAAGGTTGGGTTCGACAAGTATAAGAACAATTATAGGAGCCGCGATAGGAAGAAGAAACCGGAGGCCGACAAGTATGTCAGATTCAAAAACATGATAGTAGAGCTGCAGCAGAAGAATGCACAGAGGGACGAAAGGTCATCTCAGCCGCCGGAGGACCAACTGGATATGGCATCTCTGCGGAGAAGCGGCGTGGCTTCCACGCCGTATATTCAGGCCGATTACACAATATACCCCGTGGATCAGCTTAAGGTTCAGACGATGTGTGAGCTCCACACCAAAATAAAGAACCTATGGCCACCGTCACTGCTTTGGAGAATACGTCCGGAGTAACCTTCCATGGCCGTCCGATTCCAGCTGGCTACGCTCGAGTCGGTGTGGATGAAATTGTTAAGGCAAATGAGGAACTGGAGCTTGACATTGCTGTAGCAGAAGGGGAGATGACACTGGGAGAAGTGTTTCGTGGAATCATTCTTTGGAGAAAGGAACTCATCGTTTTTCCAGAATCGACGCGTAGGCCACCAACCCCCCCGAGTAGCAATCAACCTACAAGTCCACACTTTGATAATATGGAGAGGGAACCCAGCGCGACTCCATCTCCCCGGTGCACGAGTCCAACCCACCGGGAGTCCACCCCGGAGCGTGTAAAGAGTCCGCCTTAGCATGAGTCCACGTCAGGGCGTGCTAAGAGTCCCCCTACGCATGAGTCCACGCCGGAGCGTGCGAAGAGTCCGCCCACCAGCAGTAGGTCCTTCTCAATGAGGCAGAGGATGCTTGCCGGTGCGCCGAGTGGTGCTCCAAAGGACAACTTCAAGTACGGGCCTTCGTTTAAGCCTGCTCCGCTGTTAACTTGGGAACGCACAGTTGAGGAAAATGCTCCAGCGCTAAAAGCTGAGATGGACGCACGGGCCGCTGCAAGCGTTGCAAAGAAAGTCCCCCCGCCAAAGCAGGTACTAAACCCTAAGGGTGTTAAACACATTCTATACATGGGGTATGATCCTAACCGTAGAACTTTGGATGATAACTATGCACGCTCTATCTCGAAGAGTTATAACCAAGGAGAGGAGAATAAAAAGAAGCGGCAAGCTGCAAAGAAAAAGAAGGGGAAGCAGGTTCCCTAGCTCGGAGAACAGAAAGCACAGTCCCTCGCCCCGCTGAAGGTACAAACAGACAAGGGTTCCAACATTGAGAAAAATATTGGTGCAGTCGGGGACTACTTGGACGATGCTGCATTTGATGCAATGTTCCCCGAGACGCATGAGATAGCATGACAATTTGTCTACGGGGAAGATCTTCTCCCTCCTAATGAGATAGTGCGTCTAGGTTATCTAATGCGGAAATTGCTTGATTGGTACAAGAAATGCACAAAGAGGGGGCAGACAGTGTTTTACGTGACATACAAGGCCGACCAATTCTTCATCGACAATGATATATGTGTCGAATTTGAAGAATTATGGCAGTTATTCAACCGGCTTGCTCTCAACGCGACTATCATGAGTTGCTATGTTCTGTAAGTGATTGTTTCTAAGTCTCTAGCTGAGCATGTAATTATCCTCACTAGTTTAGCCTGTAATTATCCTCACTATATTCTTTTGTATGCTATTATATATGCAGGTTGATGCTTGTCGAGTGCAAAAGGAAAAGAGGCTATGAAGTTGGGTTCATTGACCCATTCATAGTTAACTGTAAAAACTTAGTGCGGAAGCCCCAAGACTGCGAGGATGCATTGTTGACCGGGCTATTGAAGCAAACTCATGATAGCCCACGTTATGTAAGAGATCACGATCCCAATGATCAGTGCATCGCAATCACATAACCAACATAGGTATCAAAGAGTTACATCATTCAAGTCGTACGAATAAAAGTCTTACAACACAAAGACGGTCATACGACAAGAGTCAACAAACCTCGTCACGTAGGACGGAATTGACTAAGATAGCGGAAGCTCGTGGCTAGCGACGGCTCTTAACATCTCCGAGCGCAGATCCCACAAGTGCAGTTGACCGGTGACAGCTAAGTGGTGAAGTCGTCGTCATACACCTCCTCCTCGACGTAAGCCTCCTCATTATAATCTGGACATTTGAATATCCAGGGACAGAGCCATATGAGTACAATTACGTACTCACAAGACCACCTCTAAGGCTTAAGTTTTTATGATAATGCAAGAAAACACTTTTCGAAAACTGGGATAGCTGCTATATAAGACTATAAGGCTTAGTTTTCCAATACCATGATTTTTAGACATAGAGAATACGACATCTCTGTATCTTTGTTGAAGAAAACATTTTGAGATAGAATTCTCTTCTCTTAGATATAGCAAGGACATATCTAAGTACAAAACTTTCTTTTGTAAAACCATTAAAAACACTAGGATGGGGATACCCCTTTTGCCTTCCTTCAGATCGGCCTGATTGTCTTCCCAAGACCAATCATGCTCACCCAAATTCCGTACCTCCTAGGTACCTCCTTATTCCACTTAAACACCTTCCTTTTTAAAACAACTTCTTTCTCCAGACGTCCAGTGTGGCCTTTCCAACCGTCCATGACCGCGGACGCGGCTATTCGAATAGATTTACTCTCTGCAGAGGTGGTACACTTTACCCACACCTATCGGTTATTCCGCCGTGTCTGCCACGGCCGGTCATACGACTGCATGCGGGGGTCCGGATAACACGATCAAAGCTTTCCACTATGACTACCCTAGTATCGGGGCCTCCCGGTAGGTTTGTTCTCCTCGGGACCGTGTGCTCCACTAGACCTCTTGGTCTTTCCTCGGGACGCCACACCGCCACGTCAGGCGACCCACCGTAATCGTCCGCCTGTTGGTCCTCAACAGTGTATTGTCTCTTCCAGACGACAACCCGGCTTCGAGGGCCCAGCCCTCATAGAAAGTATGAGAGCCCCAACACTAAAACAGACAAGCTTCCGGCTAAGCCCTACCCATGTCAGGTAGTGTGGTTGCACGGGTTAGTTGTTCGGGCGGCGGCAGGGACTACGAAATTAAACCTCCATCTCCGACTGCTCCCAGCAGCTCGGGTTTTCGCAACATCTCCGAATGCTCTCAACATCTCGGGTTTTCGCAACATCTCCGAATGCTATCAGCATCTCGGGTTTTCATAAAACATTTCTTTCTTGCTGATTGCTCCCAGCAACTCAGGTTTTCCTCCATAAAACGGTTTTATCAAACAGGTTCCCATCCTATAGTTTTGAGGTAAGTAGATGAAGGTAGACTACTAGAAAACTTAATCTTTTTGATGGAGCCTTCAACAACAAGGCTCACCAAATAAACTCTTTTTGTAACACCTATAGTATTCTAGTAGATAACTTTGGCCAAACAATATTTTGTAAGATAGTTATCAGGTGGCAAGGTGCCATAAAAGAAGTAAAACATGAATTATTTTATTTTAAAACAAAACATGCTTGATAAAATAATAGGATTCATTATAGTGGTGAGGTGGGCTTGCCTTGCTCAGAATATTGTCCCTGGTCTTGCTCTTCTGCGTAGACGTGCTCAGCTACCTCGTTATTAGGGGCTGTAAACAGAAAACACAACTAATGCATTTAATTAGTTATTAGGGGCTGTATAGATAATTTAAGTAAAACTCCTAAGGTACTGCTCCTAAAATTAAACCCTTCTACCACCTTACTCCTAACTATCATGTGGAGCTCTGAAAATTAGCTGTGCATAAAAATCTATCACCAAACAAGAATTAAAAATCAGCTAAGAGCTACTGATGTCAAACTCAAACAGAAGATAGATTCATTTTAATAGATCCCCTGAATGCATAATTAACTTATCTGTTGAGATAGGAGTTTTCTCTCCAAGTGGAGATTTTATTCATCAAATTTGGATACTCCTAGCTCAAGTTATGCTTGTTTTAAGATGACAAAAACTTCTGACCATTATTTAAGTCTAGGAAATGATATAAGGTATTTTAGTGTCAAACCAGTGGGGTAAGTTGGATAAAACCTGGGGCTATCACACAAAAATATTCCCAACATTTATTTATGGACAGAGGTGGCTCAACCAAATAAAACTAGACATGCAATAATCTCTAAAATTACAGAAATGCATTTTAAGAGATTATCTCCCTGTTTTTAAGAATTTTGATAAAAAGGTAATAATTATTTACTGGAAAAATCTACCTCTGTAGCACAAGATACTTCCAACTCATATTTGACACTTACAAGTGGATTGACCTCAAAAAGGGTTTTCATTTAAGAATTAAAAATCCCCAAACACCTACTGATGTTATTCTTACACTATAAATAACTTTTGCTAGAGTAAACTCCTGCATGCAAGATTTACCAATCTAGATAGACAATTTTACAAGCTTTCCAACAGATCCAAGATTGCATTATTTGGATTTACAGAACACAAGTTATTAAACAAATGGTGTAATAGGTACTTTTTACTAGATCTATTTTAACACTCAACAGGAAACACATTTTGGAACAAATCCAATGCCACATGGTTAAGAAAACGTGCATGCATGTTACAAAATTAATTCCATCATTTTAGCCACTCTAGATTTACCACAAAAGATTAAAAGCTACACTATAGATTTACTGGAAAAATAACAGGAAAAAGAATAAAAGAAAAACAGGCCGAACGGCCGGATCTGGCGCTGGGCCGCGGGGGCGAACTGGGCCGGCCCAGTCGCTGTGCGTGCGCCGGCGAAACGGTACGCGGCCGTCGGATCAGGAGCGAGCGGCGGAGATTAGAAGGGGAGGAGTTCAAACAGGGTCGTCGATATCAGATCTGACGGCTCTGGATCTTCTTCTTCCTCGTGCTGGTGACGCGAGCGGGAAAACAGAGAAGAAAGAGAGAGAGGAAGAGGGACGCGACGAGGAGCTCACCTCGGACGTCCAGAGCTCGAGCGAGGAGTAGGGTTCGGTGGAGAAGAAGCAGGGCAGCAGATCCTTACGCGAAGAAACGTCGGGGAGGTCCTCTGCATGCCGCCATGGCGTCTCCTCCGAGCTCGGGTCGTGGATGATCTTGACGGATTAGAGCACCTAGAGCAGCGAGGAAAGAGAGGAGGGGTTAGAGCTCGAGCAGAGGGTCACAGAGAGCCAACAATGGCGAGAAATGATGGAGAAAAAGGTGGCTAGAGCCATTTCTTGCCGTCGGGTGCCGAGTGGGTTTTCTCCTCCTCGAGAGCAAATGGGGGGAGAAACTCGATGGATTTCGCCAGGGGGGGAGAGGAGTAGGATGGAGAGGTGTCAGGGAGAGGGAGAAATGGGCAGAGGAGGGGCTCGGGTGGTTATAACGGGTTTCACCCCATCTAGGGTTAGCTCGGGCAGGAGAGAGGGAGGGGTGGCTCTCCCTCATTCCTACTGGCTCAGGGGGGCGGTGGAGAGGGGACAGAGGGTGTGCTGGTCGGGTGACTCGACCTAGCCAGTGAGAAGAGAGGAGGTGAGCTTCGGTTGGGTGGAAAAGAAGAGAAAAGAGAGAAGAGAGAGGAGGGGATGACCCTAGTCCATGACAGGTGGGCTAGGGGTGAGGTTGCTTCTCTCCTTTTTCCAGAAGGTGGAGTAGAAAAGAGTGTGAGAGAAGAAAAGGGTGAAAGGTTTGAGTAAAATGCTCAAAGGATTTTCAAAACCTAAGTTTGAATTATTCAAACATGACCCACAAAGACAAAATGAGACAACATCCCAAACTCCCTAAATTAGGAGAAATTACTGAATTTATAAATGCCCAAGTCAAACATTCCATTTTGTTCTCAAGAGAAGAAAACTTTTAGTGATAATGAAAAGAATAACTCAAATGGTCATGTTAATTTGATGGGTACAACAGCTAAGGATATTTATGTGCAAACAAGCTCTTTTGAGAGAATTTAGAACAGGGTGTGAAACTATATATGCCTTAGATCAAAATGGTTCAGATGCATGTCAAAAACCATTTAGGGTTTGCTTAATAAAAGCTCCTAGTTTGGCTAAGTTTTGACAACCATGAAGATCCTAATAGTGGATATTTTATTTTAGTGTGTTGAGGTTTTAGTGTTTTCAATTATCATGGAATGCTAGTGGAGCACAACAAGCATAAGGTGTGCAAACATTTTAGATCATGACTCAAAATTCTACACACACAAAAGTTTTTGCAAGAGGTGAAAATCTAGAATAACACCACAATGCTAAAGCTAAGAGAATTGGGGTGTTACAGACCTTCCACCCTTAGGAGAATCTCGTCCTCGAGATTCCAGATTTGAAGAAGAAAGTAAACCAGGAAAATCACGCTCCAAATAATCTTCACGCTCCCAGGTGGCTTCTTCCTCCGAATGGTTGCTCCATTGGATCTTCAGGAATCTGATCTTTCGTCTCCGGGTTAGACGGACGTCTTCAGCGAGAACACGAAGTGGTCGTTCTCGGTAGGTTAGATCATGATTGAGATCAATGGTTCGATGATCTACCTCCTGATATGAATGAGTACCACTTGGAACTTGCAGACACTTCCGGAGCAGAGATACATGAAACACATCATGGAATTCTGACAGATGGGGTGGCAGGTCTAGCTGATAAGATACTTCTCCTCTTCGACTGACCACTTTAAAAGGGCCAATATACCTCGGTGCTAATTTCCCCTTCACATCGAAACGTTGCATTCCCTTGAGTGGTGTAACGCGCAAGTAAACCATATCACCTTCCTTGAAACTGAGTTCACGCCTCTTGGAATCTGCGTAACTTTTCTGCCTGGATTGGGCGGCCTTAAGACGGTCGCGAATGAGTTGAACTTGCTCTTCGGCTTCTCTCAAGGTGTCAACACCAAAAATCTGGCTGTCTCCTATTTGCGACCAGTTCAAAGGTGTACGGCATCTGTGCCCGTACAAAGGCTCAAATGGTGCCATCATCAGACTGGCTTGATAGCTGTTGTTGTACGAAAACTCGGCAAACGGCAAGCAACTCTCCCATTTGGCCCCATAGGCCAACACACAAGATATAAGCATATCTTCTAGGATCTGGTTGACTCTTTCCGTTTCTCCTCCTGTCTAAGGGTGATACGCAGTACTGAAAAAGAGCTTCGTCCCCAGGGATTCATGCAGCTTAAACCAGAAACGAGAGGTGAATTGGGTTCCTCGATCAGATACGATAGTCTTAGGTATTCCATGAAGGCTGACGATACGTGACATGTAGAGATCCGCAAGCTGTTCCGATCGATGGGTCGTCCCTACTGGCAAAAAGTGTGCTACCTTAGTGAGTCTATCCACGATAACCCAAATGGTGTCATGCCCGCGATTGGATCGGGGCAATCCAGTGATGAAATCCATGTCGATCTCATCCCACTTCCACTCGGGCAACTTGACATGTTGAAGTAATCCAGCGGGTCGCTCATGCTCTGCTTTGACCCTTTGGCAGATATCGCAATTCTGGACGAATAGTGCAATCTCGCGCTTCATGCCATGCCACCAGAAATTCTGTTTTGAATCCTGGTACATCTTGGTTCCACCGGGGTGGATAGAATACAAAGTCTCGTGGGCCTCCTTCATGATTAATTGCTTCAACTCAGGATCCGACGGGACGCAGATACGTCCCTTGTACCAGAGGATACCTTCGAAATCAATGGTGAAACCAGGGACTTCCTCCTTGTCCAACCTTCTCTTGATGCCCTCAATACTTTCGTGCCCCTTTTGTGCTTCCTTGATCTGATCCCATAAAGTGGGCTGCAACATGAGTTGGTCGATGGCTCCATAACTGACTACTTCTATACCCATTTTATCCAGCTCTTCCCAGAGTTCTGGCTGCTGAGTCCTGATCATGGAGTTGAACGAACACGGTTGCCGGCTAAGGGCATCTGCTACAACGTTGGCTTTTCCAGGGTGATAGTGGATGTTCAGGTCATAATCCTTGATGAGCTCTATCCATCTCCGCTGCCTCATATTCAGATCCCTCTGGGTGAATATGTACTTCAGACTCTTGTGATCGGTGTAAATGTCGCAACGGTTTCCCATCAGAAAATGACGCCAAGTCTTCAGTGCATGAACCACTGCAGCAAGCTCTAGGTCATGGGTTGGGTAATTCTTCTCATGCTTGCGGAGTTGGCGCGATGAGTAGGAAATCACCTTGCCCTCTTGCATAAGGACACATCCAAGTCCAAGTTTGGAGGCGTCGCAATAAACCACGAACGATTTGGTCACATCGGGCATGGTCAGGACAGGTGCGGTAGTAAGGCGCTTCTTTAGTTCCTGGAAGCTGGCTTCGCACTTGTCGGTCCAAACAAATTTCTGGTCCTTCTTCAATAGCTGAGTAAGGGGCTTTGCGATGCTCGAAAATCCCTCAACAAACTTGCGGTAATACCCCGCTAATCCAAGTATGGACCTTCCCTCAGTCTGGTTAGTGGGGGTTGGAAATTCAAGAATGGACTTGAAGTGGGTAGGATCTACAGATATTCCTCCAGCTGAGATAACATGGCCAAGAAATCCTACTTCTTTCAACTAAAACTGGCATTTGCTGAACTTAGCATACAACTGATGTTCTCGAAGGGTACCGAGAACCAATCTCAGATGCTCTACATGCTCCTCTTCCGACTTGGAATAAATCAGGATGTCGTCAATAAAGACCACCACAAACTTATCCAAGTATTCCATGAACACCTTGTTCATGAGGTTCATGAAATAGGCTGGAGCATTAGTCAAGCCGAAAGACATCACTGTGTACTCGAACAATCCGTAGCGAGTGACAAAAGCCGTCTTAGGGATGTCAGATTCTCTTACTTTCAACTGATGATAACCTGTGCGGAGATGGATCTTGGAGAAGACTCGAGCTCCATTTAGTTGATCAAGCAGATCTTCAATCTTGGGTAAGGGATACTTGTTCTTAATGGTCACATCATTTAACTTACGGTAATCCACACACAATCGAGTGGTGCCGTCCCTTTTATCCACGAAAATGATTGATGACCCCCAGGGCGATGCACTAGGGCGTATCATTCCTTTCCTAAGCAGGTCATCTAACTCCTTCTTTAATTCCCCCAATTCTTCAGGATTCATCCGGTACGGTTTCTTAGCTATAGGACCAGTACCGGGTACCAGCTCAATGATGAACCCAATATCCCGATCCGGTGGCATTCCGGGCAACTCTTCGGGAAAAACATCCAGAAAATCACACACTACCGGTAACTCTTCCAAAATGGCTCCAGCTACACTCTTATGGCAATGACTCGAGGTGGAGTGGTAGGTCGAGAAGTGTGTAATCTCCTCTCCTTCCGGGGTGGTTAGGGTGACAAACTTGTTAGTGCAATCTATTTTCCCTTGATTTACTGCCATCCAATCCATTCCTAAAACCACTTATATCCCTTGTTTTCCTAATACCACTAGGTCTGCATGGAATCGGGCCCCTTGAATTTCCACAGGAGTCTCCTTGCAAGACAAAATGGCTTTAGTAGTGGCCCCCGGAATTTGCACCCTCATAGGACGATTCAACAAAGTTGGAACCATACCACTTTTCCTAACAAACGGATCCGTAACAAAAGAATGGGAAGCTCCCGAATTCAACAAAACTGAGGTGGTAACTGAGTTGACAGGGAACGTACCCATAACCAGGTCTGGCGCCTCTTGAGCCTCTTCTGCGCTGATATGGTTCAGATGGCCTCGGGTGACAGGGGCTGCTTTCTTGGGGTACGGGTTCTTGCCTCCTGGTGGACGGGGTGGCCCTAGACTCATCTTTGTCGCACTAGGGCGACCACCGGCGGGCTGTCTAGTGGGACAATCCCGCGAGAAATGTCCAGGCTGTCCACAAGTGAAACATCCTCCTGTCGGCTTCGGAGCGGGCGGCCTATTAAAGTTGAGGCCGGGGTTGAAACCACGTCCAGGACGAGGTGCAGGCGGGCGAGGAGAGTAGCTGGGTCTTGGTGCAAAGGTTGGAGGTCTTGGTGATGGATAAGAAGGCCTCGGTGGAGGTGAAGGGCGCGGACGGGGGTGACTCCCGGCTGGGCTGCTGCTGCTACTACCTTGCTGCATCAGTTGACGACGCTTGCGGTTGTCAAACGAAGCCTTGCGCTTGTGCTCCATCATAATGGCCGCATCAGCCAAGGATTCCAGGTCGGTGAAAGGCATCACCACCAGAATGCACTGCATCTCATCATGAAGTCCATTCATGAACCTCTCCTTCTTCTTGTCTTCGGTATCGGTATCAGTGGGCGCATACCTTGCTAGAGAAGTGAACTTCTCCAAGTACTCGCCCACAGACATACCGCCTTGTTTGGGCTGCAGGAACCTTTCTCGCATGATACTGGCGAGTCCCGAGGGCACATAACGCTTCAAGAACTTGGTCTTGAATGCCGGCCAAGCCACAACTTCCTCCGGTGGCAACAGAGCACGAATGGCCTCCCACCATGGTCGGGCAGACCCAGAGAGGTAGTGAGTGGCGTAGACCCCCTTCTCATTTTCACCCACTTGGGCGACCCTCAGGTTGTTCTCGATGGTACGGATCCAATCATCAGCATCCAGTGGCACTTCACTCTTGGAGAAGACTGGAGGATTGGTGTTCTGAAAGTCACGAAGCTTGGAGCGGGGCTCCGCATTTCCTTGGCCGTCATTCTGGTTGACGGCAATCTGAGCCAGATGTTGCAGGGTGGCTAGGTTGGCATTCCTCTCAGTGCGAGCTGCCTCGCGATCCTCCATGAGAAGACGTAGCACTTGAGCCATAGATGGCTCGGGTGGTGGGGGTGGTGGTGGATCCCTTGCCATTCTGAATTTCAGAATAAAACACACATTAATTTCTCTATTTAGAAGTTTTTAAAACACGTTTTGAAAAAGAGTTCACCAATCCTACACAAAAGCATACAAATTTCAGCAAGACATTACTCATAAGTAGACATGATTCCATTCCATAGCACGGTTCCAAAAGTATCATGACATAGTTCACGAATACCAAACACCGACTTACATAGCCTTACATTAATTCTGACACACACTCATGCTAACTAGACCACACAATCTCATCCACTTATCGCGATGGTTCGGTCCTACTCCAAAAGATACTACGCAACTAGCTACTCCACGTCCACGGCCGCGTCACTGTCAAAGGGTGGCTCGTCGGGGTCCTCGTCCTCAGACACCACAGTCCCCGAGTCCTCACCGCCCTCGCCTCGAAGATCGTCGTCGTCCTGCTCGCTCACGGGCTCCATATCCATATCCTCCGTAGGGTCCTCATCATCAGGCATGGGATTGTCATTTTCATTACTCAGTGCCTCCACCTCGCTCTCCAGCTCACTAATCCTCTCGTCGCGGGCGTCAATGGTCGACCTGAGCATGTCAACCATCCCGTCAAGCTGGAACTTGTAGAAGCGAGTAGTCTGGAGACGCGCAAAGGTGGAACGGCGCTCCTTGCGCTCCTTCTTGAGTTCTGCCTGGGACTCCACTAAACGCTCCTCTGAGGTCTTGAGCTTCAGCTCCACGGTCTTCAGCTTGTCCTGAGACGCCTTGAGTTGCGTCTCCAAGTCCTCGATCCTCAGCTCAGCTGCCGAGATCCGCACCTCAGCACCGTCGTGATTCAGACGGTGAAGATCACTCTCGAAACGACTAGAGACCAGCTGGGACTGGGTGTACTCGACGAGGAGTCCCAGCTCGGCCAAGTGGTTCCCGAAAGTGGGGTGGGGATGCGGCGGCATAGGGTTACTCTGCTCGTCCAAGCCAGAGTAAAACTCAAAACGGGTGCCGCCCAGCTCGGAACTGTGAGCACACACCAAGCGGGCCAGAGCTCTCTGCAGCACGGTGACGAACGCCCCCATCTGATTCGATGCAAGGGCATCCTCAATAAGCTCCTCGGCGAAGGGTGGCAACAGCGGTCCTCGGAGGATGCACCTCACAGTCCAGGACATCTCGTCTCCAACCATGGGTAGGCAGCATCCTATCAGCAGCTCCGGTAACGGACGTCTCAGGTGTCGTGTCAAATGGAGTAGGTCTTCCTGGAACAGACGCGAAACTCCGGTGTCTGGCACTGCTCCCAACTGAATCGACGACGAGAACTCTCTGCTCATCTACACAAAATTTTAAATGGAGCTTTAATTAGTGAACGGTGTGCAGAATTTTAAACAGGTAAAAACATAAGGTTTAATGCAAATATAATATTAATCAGTAATTAATAATAGAGGGGAGTGAGGAGTAGCAGTATATTCTGCATATTTTTAAGTATTTCACTCCTAACTATTTTAGGAAAACATTTTTGCGTGACGTCGACGCCCAACCTAACTAAAGTCTCCTAAGGTCAACGATGGCTCTGATACCAAGTCTGTGAGGACCCCTCGAAACAAGTCCGAGATGCCCACGTTATGTAAGAGATCACGATCCCAATTATCAGTGCATCGCAATCACATAAGCAACATAGGTATCAAAGAGTTACATCATTCAAGTCGTACGAATAAAACTCTTACAACACAAAGACGGTCATACGAACAGAGTCAACAAACCTCGTCGCGCAGGACGGAATTAACTAAGATAGCGGAAGCTCGTGGCTAGCGACGGCTCTTAACATCTCCGAGCGCAGATCCCACAAGTGCAGTTGACCGGTGACAGCTAAGTGGCGAAGTCGTCGTCATACACCTCCTCCTCGACATAAGCCTCCTCATTATAATCTGGACATTTGAATATCCAGGGACAGAGCCATATGAGTACAATTATGTACTCGCAAGACCACCTCTAAAGTTTAAGTTTTCATGATAATGCAAGAAAACACTTTTCGAAAACTGGGATAGCTGCTATATAAGACTATAAGGCTTAGTTTTCGAATACCATGATTTTTAGACATAGAGAATACGACATCTCTGTATCTTTGTTGAAGAAAACATTTAGAGATAGAATTCTCTTCTCTTAGATATAGCAAGGACATATCTAAGTACAAAACTTTCTTTTGTAAAACCATTAAAAACACTAGGATGGGGATACCCCTTTTGCCCTCCTTGAGATCGGACTGATTGTCTTCCCAAGACCAATCATCCTCACCCAAATTCCGTACCTCCCAGGTACCTCCTTATTCCACTTAAACACCTTCCTTTTTAAAACAACTTCTTTCTCCAGACGCCCAGTGTGGCCTTTCCAACCGTCCATGACCGCGGACGCGGCTATTCGAATAGATTTACACTCTACAGAGGTGGTACACTTTACCCAAACCTATCGTTTATTCCGCCGTGTTTGCCACGGCCCGTCATACGACTGCATGCGGGGGTCCGGATAACACGATCAAAGCTTTCCACTATGACTACCCTAGTATCGGGGCCTCCCGGTAGGTTTGTTCTCCTCGGGACCGTGTGCTCCACTAGACCTCTTGGTCTTTCCTCGGGACGCCACACCGCCACGTCAGGAGACCCACCGTAATCCTCCGGCTGTTGGTCCTCAACAGTGTATTGTCTCTTCCAGACGACAACCCGGCTTCGAGGGCCCAGCCCTCATAGAAAGTATGAGAGCCCCAACACTAAAACAGACAAGCTTCCGGCTAAGCCCTACCCATGTCAGGTAGTGTGGTTGCACGGGTTAATTGTTCGAGCGGCAGCAGGGACTTCGAAATTAAACCTCCATCTCCGACTGCTCCCAGCAGCTCGGGTTTTCGTAACATCTCCGAATGCTCTCAACATCTCGGGTTTTCGCAACATCTCTGAATGCTATCAGCATCTCGGGTTTTCATAAAACATTTCTTTCTCGCTGATTGCTCCCAGCAACTCAGGTTTTCCTCCATAAAACAGTTTTATCAAACAGGTTCCCATCCTATAGTTTTGAGTTAAGTAGATGAAGGTAGACTACTAGAAAACTTAATCTTTTTGATGGAGCCTTCAACAACAAGGCTCACCAAATAAACTCTTTTTGTAACTCCTATAGTATTCTAGTAGATAACTTTGGCCAAACAATATTTTTAAGATAGTTTTCGGGTGGCAAGGTGCCACAAAAGAAGTAAAACATGCATTATTTTATTTTAAATCAAAACATACTTGATAAAATAATAGGATTAATTATAGTGGTCAGGTGGGCTTGCCTTGCTCAGAGTACTGTCCCTCGTCTTGCTCTTCTGCGTAGACGTGCTCAGCTACCTCGTACTGCTCTTCCTCGGGTTGCGGTTCTACCGTAACATGAAAAACAAACGATACTAGTCTAAATCCTAAAATACGAGTTGATAACAATCTAAAGTATATAAATCAAACAACTATATCACAAACAGAAAACACAACTAATGCATTTAATTAGTTATTAGGGGTTGTATAAATGATTTAAGCACAACTCCTAAGGTACTGCTCCTAAAATTAAACCCTTCTACCACCTTACTCCTAACTATCATGTGGAGCTCTGAAAATTAGCTGTGCATGAAAATCTATCACCAAACATGAAATAAAAATCAGCTAAGAGCTACTGATGTCAAACTCAAAACAGAAGATAGATTCATTTTAATAGATCCCCTGAATGCATAATTAACTTCTCTGTTGAGATATGAGTTTTCTCTCCAAGTGGAGATTTTATTCATCAAATTTGGATACTCCTAGCTCAAGTTATGCTTGTTTTAAGATGACAAAAACTTCTGACCATTATTTAAGTCTAGAAATGATATAAGGTATTTTAGTGTCAAACCAGTGGGGTAAGTTGGATAAAACCTGGGGCTATCCCACAAAAATATTCCCAACATTTATTTATGGACAGAGGTGGCTCAACCAAATAAAACTAGACATGCAATAATCTCTGAAATTACAGAAATGCATTTTAAGAGATTATCTCCCTGTTTTTAAGAATTTTGCTAAAAAGGTAATAATTATTTACAGGAAAAATCTATCTCTGTATCACAAGATACTTCCAACTCATATTTGACACTTCCAAGTGGATTAACCTCAAAAAATGTTTTCATTTAAGAATTAAAAATCCCCAAACACCTACTGATGTTATTCTTGGACTATAAATAACTTTTGTTAGAGTAAAATCCTGCATGCAAGATTTACCAATCTAGATAGACATTTTTACAAGATTTCCAACAGATCCAAGATTGCATGATTTGGATTAATAGAACACAAGTTATTAAACAAATGGTGTAATAGGTACTTTTTACTAGATCTATTTTAGCACTCAACAGGAATCACATTTTGGAACAAATCCAATGCCACATGGTTAAGAAAATGTGCATGCATGTTACAAAATTAATTCCATCATTTTAGCCACTCTAGATTTACCACAAAAGATTAAAAGCTAGACTATAGATTTACTGGAAAAATAACAGGAAAAAGATTAAAAGAAAAACAGGCCGAACGGCCGGATCTGGCGCTGGGCCGCGGGGGCGAACTGGGCCGGCCCAGTCGCTGCGCGTGCGCCGGCGAAACGGTACGCGGCCGTCGGATCAGGAGCGAGCGGCGGAGATTAGAAGGGGAGGAGTTCAAACAGGGCCGTCGATCTCAGATCTGACGGCTCTGGATCTTCTTCTTCCTCGTGCTGGTGACGCGAGCGGGAAAACAGAGAAGAAAGAGAGAGAGGAAGAGGGACGCGACGAGGATCTCACCTCGGACGTCCAGAGCTCGAGCGAGGGGTAGGGTTCGGTGGAGAAGAAGCAGGGCAGCAGATCCCTACGTGAAGAAACGCCGGGGAGGTCCTCTGCATGCCGCCATGGCGTCTCCTCCGAGCTCGGGTCGTGGATGATCTTGACGGATTAGAGCACCTAGAGCAGCGAGGAAAGATAGGAGGGGTTAGAGCTCGAGCAGAGGGTCACAGAGAGCCAACAATGGCGAGAAATGATGGAGAAAAACGGTGGCTAGAGCCATTTCTTGCCGTCGGGTGCCGAGTGGGTTTTCTCCTCCTCGAGAGCAAATGGGGGGAGAAACTCGATGGATTATTCCAGGGGGGAGAGGAGTAGGATGGAGAGGTGCCAGGGAGAGGGAGAAATGGGCAGAGGAGGGGCTCGGGTGGTTATAACGGGTTTCACCCGATCTAGGGTTAGCTCGGGCAGAAGAGAGGGAGCGGTGTCTCTCCCTTGTTCCTACTTGCTCAGGGGGCGGTGGAGTGGGTACAGAGGGTGTGCTGGTCGGGTGGCTCGACATAGCCAGTGAGAAGAGAGGAGGTGAGCTTCGGTTGGGTGGAAAAGAAGAGAGAAGAGAGAGGAGGGGATGACCCTAGTCCATGACAGGTGGGCCAGGGGTGAGGTTGCTGCTCTCCTTTTCCAGTAGGTGGAGTAGAAAAGAGAGTGAGAGAAGAAAAGGGTGAAAGGTTTGAGTAAAATGCTCAAGGATTTTCAAAACCTAAGTTTGAATTATTCAAACATGACCCACAAAGACAAAATGAGACAACATCCCAAACTCCCTAAATTAGGAGAAATTACTGAATTTATAAATGCCCAAGCCAAACATTCCATTTTATTCTCAAGAGAAGAAAACTTTTAGTGATAATGAAAAGAATAACTCAAATGGTCATGTTAATTTGATGGGTACAACAGCTAAGGATATTTATGTGCAAACAAGCTCTTTTGAGAGAATTTAGAACAGGGTGTGAAACTATATATGCCTTAGATCAAAATGGTTCAGATGCATGTCAAAAACCATTTAGGGTTTGCTTAATAAAAGCTCCTAGTTTGGATAAGTTTTAACAACCATGAAGATCCTAATAGTGGATATTTTATTTTAGTGTGTTGAGGTTTTAGTGTTTTCTGTTATCATGGAATGCTAGTGGAGCACAACAAGCATAAGGTGTGCGAACATTTTAGATCATGACTCAAAATTCTACACACACAAAAGTTTTTGCAAGAGGTGAAAATCTAGAATAACACCACAATGCTAAAGCTAAGAGAATTCGGGTGTTACAGTACTGCTGGTCCGTTTTCCACTATTGTATATTGAGTAAGATTTAATGTTTTGACATTTAAGTTATGGTGCCATTCTTGTAGTGGTGTAATGTGAACGTCTTGTACATGACATTTCACCTTTATGGGCCTAGGGGAATGAATCGTGTATTCTATTATTAATTGTGGGGTTGTCGGAGTGACGGAAACATAAACCCCCGTTGGTATTCCGATGCACGAGGGATCGCAGGATCTCAGAGTTTAAAGCTATGGTTAGAATTATCTTAATTACTTTCTTTTATTTGCGGATGCTTGCAAGGGGTATAATCATAAGTATGTATTAGTCCTAGGAAGGGCGGTGCATTAACATAGGTTCACCCACACGACCCTTATCAAAAAACTAAAGATTAATCATCTATATGAAACGAAAGCACTAGACAGAATTCCGTGTGTCCTCAGGAATGTTTGATCATCATAAGTAAACAAACCGGTTTGTCCTTTGCTCTCAAAAGTATTGGGCCACTCGCTGCAATTATAATTGCCGCGCTCTATTCACTCGCACTTTATTTATCTGTCATATCAAAAACTACTGAAAACTTGTCTGCTAGTATTTATAGTAAAATCCTCATCCAATATGCGTGTCAGCACCTTCTGCTCCTCGTTGGGTTTGACACTCTTACCTATCGAAAATACAGCGATACACCCCCTATACTTGTGGGTCATCAGTCATTTCTGCCGCAACGCGCCGTGCCTTGACGCCGGCTCACATGATGAGTTTCACGGCGATGACGACCTCGACGAGTGGGTCGGATTCGACCCGCTTCACGGACAAGCTCAACCTGCAGCACGGGCGCACGACCATACCACCTTGAGATTTTGAATCGGTGGACGCAGAAGCTCCAAACATGGCGCCGCTACTCCTCATGCGCCCTCTCGTGGCGGCGCTGTTGATGAAGTAGAGAACGTAGAGGGACCTGTCGTGCCAATGGCAGCGGCAACAGACGGTGGATGGATGTAACATCCCAATATTTTATAATGTTCAAAAATAACTAAAATTAAAAAAAATGATTAAAATAAATATTAAAATACATAAGAAAACCAACTATAAAAGACTTCAAACATATTGAAAGGGTTTAATATTTCAAAGATATTAGTTTAACATTATTTTCAAAAGTTATTAGTAGTTAAACATTTTATTATACATTGTATTTCTTAAAACCTCAATATCTAATTTGACAAATGTCTTACAAACTTTCAAACCATTTTTTTGAAATAAAAAGTGTTTCTAAATAAGCATGGTATTAATTAATTTTCAAAACATAAAATGATGAATATATTCTATATAAGAAATGAATTAAAACTAAAATCTTTTCCAAAGTTGTTATTTGAAGTTTTCAAATGATTTATCTTAATATAAAATATAATGGTGCACCAAAATAAAATTTAATTAAGATTGAATCCATTATATTTCCTATTACTTTAAAAATACTTATATTCTATTATTCTACTATCAAACCAAAATAAAGATGAATGGTTAAGCAAATGAGTTTAAATAACTTTAATTCAAACATATTTGAATATGGGTATTTTACAAATTTTATTTAGCCAAAAGAAAAGTTAATTAAGCTATATTTCAAATTTGACATTAAGTGTCTATTTTGTATTATACCATTATTTCAAAATTATTAATTTTAAAAAGTTTTCAAAACATACCCACTAATGTTTTAAAACCTAGATATGAATATTACAAATTTATAGAAATTTATTTGACTCCATTTGGATGTTTAAATCACAAGTTATAACAGAAATCAGAAAAAGGAAAAAGAAAATCCCTTGTAACGTCATCGCTAACGTCACCCCTTCATCCCTAACCTCCAGCCGTAATTCTCGCCTCCGTTTCCTCCTCCGATCCAAGCTCAAATTCGCGGTGTTCTTTGCGGGATTTGTTTCCTCTCTGCCCACTATAAATCCCCTGCACCTCGGCCTTTCTTTCCCCTCTTCTTCCCCTCTGTTTCGTGCCATGAGGCTGCGCAAAAGGCTCGCCAGAGTTCCGTCTAACGCCCCGGGTTGTTTTTTTTCTTTTTCATCATCATGCTATCATGTCATCATTAATTTTCTCACCTTGCATGTTTTCCTAAATAACGTAAAAAATGTTATTTGTGCAAACCCTATATTTGTTTCTCAAATAATAATCCATCTCCCTCTTGCTATTTTTATGAAATCTCTAAAACTAAGTATTTGGAAAGATTTGACAAAGTACTTTAAATCCATCTCCCTCTCTATTTTTCTTTTGGGGCCCAAGCCAACCCACCAACAGCCCAACTCCCCCCTGTCTTCTTCGTACGGAAGAGATGGACACGCACCAAGCGTGAGCCATGGCCCCCACGCCATGTGCTCCTCCCCTTCTCTTCCCCCACCTTAAAGCCCGACCCCCTCCTCCAAACCCTAACCCTAGCCGCCTCCTTCCTCCCAGCCGCCACCACTCTCTCCCTCCTCTGCTTCTTCTTCCCGAAAATCCCCACCGAAGGCCTCCATGACCGAGCTCGGAGAGCAGCACCAGTCTGCCCCCATGCTCATCCTCATCCCCTCCCGAGCGCGGGAATGGAACCTCCTCGCCGTCCTCTCTGTTCCTGCTGAGGTGCTCGTGTTGGTACCACTAGGAACGCCGCCGCCAACCCCGTCTCCTCCGCCACCGAGCTCTCCGTCCACTTCTTCTCCCCTTCGATTCCAGCCTCCCCTAGCTCGCCCCCAACCTCCCCAAGGTGAGCAAGACCTCCGGGAACCCTGCCACCTCCATCTCCCCTTGTTCTGGGTGCCCGCCTTCGCGCGGCACCGCCGGGGATCACCGTTATACGCTGCAGTTCGTCGTCGTCGTATGTTCGTGCGAGTCTGAACTTGTCTATCCGGATTCAGTTAACACATCCTTAGTTGCTTCATCCTCTATGCGTGTCCAACTCGAACAACAACATTCGAACAGTCCATTGTCGTTGCCCAGCTTCGGTTTTCAGGAGATCCAAAGTTCAAATCGCACTCGAGACATAAAAGGAACCCTTTTTTTCCTTGTTTTATTTTCAGATCCGGTGTGCCCGCTGTTGCTGTCTAATATTCAGATAACCGAGTACCACTGAATCTTTAACTCTAAGCTTCAACTGCAATCACAATCCGAGCCTAGCCCATTGGCGTTAACCTCTTTGTTCACTTCGGAGACCTAAGTTCGAATCCCCTGCTTGCACAAATTGTCAACGCCTTTTAGTCTCTGTTTCTGTTTTGTTCAAGTCAAGTTAGTATCTCTTTAATATCAAATCAATTCCTTTGTATCAAAACCCGCACCACAGCCCAGTGGCCTGTGCAATGTTTTCACACGCAACAGGCCCAAGTTCAAATCCTTTACCGTCACTTTTTCCCTCTCTTTATTTTTTTTCCGTTTTATATAAAATGTGTAATCTTATATATGTCATATCTATTGTTTTATAACTCCAAATATTACAAACTTTATATCAATTTTTATCAGAAAAATGCAATAAACAACATTATGTCATTCTTATGACATTTTGCATCTTTTATTTTAAATGCTTAGTGTAGTTTAATAATTGCACATAAATACTAAATATGGAATGTGTTGGGCTTTATTTAATTATTGCCCTATTCCATTTAATTTAATTAGATCACCCATGTCATGTGTTGCCATGTTAACCAACATTTAATATTGTTGAGTAGATAAATAACTTGCACCTAAATATTAATTGTCGGGTTGCTTTCCCACTTAATTTGTATTACCTGCGTTGTATTGCATCTTGTCATGCCATGCATCATTCTCGTATGATCATGCTGAAGTTTTTGCTGTAGTTGTAAAATGCATCTTTTACGCTTTCCAGTGTTTGTTGCTTCTTCACGAATAAGACGTTGAGATGAGTGAGCAACGACAAGATCTGCTTCCATGCGGGATTACAGGCAAGCAAAGTTTGCTTGTTTACCTATACATTGTCTTTCATTCCTATCGTTGATTTCTGCTACCCTAGTATTCGATTCTTTATCGCGATCCCATCACATGTTAATCCTGCAGTCCATACAGCTTTATCCCCACATCCTAATACATGTTGCATGTTTATCTGTTGGCCTTGCGAGTCGTAGCGCATGCTTAGAGTTGTTTGTGCGAGTCGTGCGTATGTATTATTTTAATTACACCTGCTTAGCATGATAGGTTATTCTACCTTAATAAAATGTTGTCTTATATTGGGGTATTATAATTAAAAGATAAGGCACCGGCGGAAGGCCTTGCGAGGTGCTTTGTTCTGCTAAGTATCGACCTAGAAACTCAGTTCTTGTCCTCGTATCCAATTTGGAGCGCACTAACTGCTTGTGGGAGGCCCTATGGAGCTGTAACATCCCAACATTTTATAATGTTCAAAAATCACTAAAATTTAGAACTTTTATTTTTATTAAATTAAAATATTAAATGCATAAGGAAACCAACTATAAAAGACTTCAAAGTTTAATATTTCAAAACCTTAAAATATAATTTGAGAAAAATTCTACAAACTACAATCCATTTTATTTTAAATAAATTAGTTTCTTTATAAGTATTTGAATTAAACCACTTAGCCATATCCATTCATAAATATAAGATTACTCAAAATGGTATATAATTACTAAATGGGTTTCATTCCTTTAACTAAGTTCAAAATATAGTTTGGAAATTATAAGCCTATAGTGTATAACTTTACAACTTCATAGAATTTAAATTACTGAATTAGCCAAATAAACATTTCTTTTGCTTAAAGGAATTTCATCTATTCTCAAAGCATGATAGGATTAATATATTCTAAATAAGAAAGAATTAAAACAAAAATCCTTTCCAAAGTTGTTATAAAGTTTTCAAATGAATTAATTAAAATATAATGTTGCACAAATTATTTTCAATTAAAAATGAATACCCTATATTTCACTTTTCCTAAAAACATTGTTATATGTGTTCCTTAATATTATGCCAAAATAAAGATAAATGATTTCAGCAAAATAAGTTTAAATAACTTAAATTCAAACATATTGAAATGTGGATATTTTTACAAATTTATTTTAGCCAAAGGAAAATTTAAAAGAGATAGAAATTCAAATTTGACTTTAAGTGTCAAATTTGTAATTAAGCAATATTTCAAAATATGAATTTTCAAAAATATTGAAAACATACCCACAATTGGTTTAGAAGAAAGATAATCATTTTACAAATTTTTAGAAATTTGTTTGAACTCATTTGGACAAATAAATCAAAAGATATAAATTAAAGAAATAAAATCAGAAAAGAAAATATCGGCTGACGTCATGCTGACGTCAGCAGATCTTCTTCTTCCTCTAACCGAACGAAGCAGGAGATCGAATCGGAGACGATTTCTTCTCCGATTCGTACGGGATTCGATCTTCTCCAGCCCCTATATATACCCCGGACACCGCCGCGTCGTTTGCCCCAAAAACCCTAGCCCAAGGACGCCGCCAGGCCGCCGCTCGAGCTCGCCGGAGTCTGCACCGTCCGCCACCGTCCTCTGCAGTTTCCGGTGAGCCCCGAGCCTCCGAAGCCCTCTTATTCCTCCCCCTCGCTTCCCCATCGTCGGGCGCACCTTCTAAGACCCGAGTTCGGTAGTTTCGTGCAGTGGGTCGAGCGCCCCGTGCTCGACCGGATCTCCTGGAGCGCCGCCGCACATCTTCCGCCGCTGCCGGCCGCACGTGGAAGAACGAGACCCCGCCATCGCCACCATTCGCATCGTCGCAACGATCTGCACCCCACCGTCGCCCCAGATCGTACGGGGGAGCTCCGCATCATCGCCTCCGACCATGCCGAGCGCAGCGCCGCCGTCCCCTCCATCGCCGGCCACCGGAGGGCCGCCACGGTATGGTCCTCCGTTCCCCACCGTCCGATCTAAATTTCACGGCTAAGATTAGAAGTTGAGGACGAACCGGTACGATCTGACGGCCCAGATCGATAACTTATCCACGTCAGCTGCCACGTGGAAAACAATTTTATTAATTAAATTTAATTGGCAGTTTTGCAGAAACACCCCTGTCACTTAGATCTCTCACAACTTTTCAACCACAACTCCAAATTTAATAATTTTTATATATTTGGAAAGCTCTGGATGTGTAGAATAATTTGGAACAGACAAAATTCAAATTTGAATTAGTTTAAAATATTCAAATTTCAAATGGTGAATTTGAGTATAATTGTAATAACTTTAAATCTATAAATCCAAAAATTGCAAATAAATATGTTTTAGAAACTTTAGAATATGTGCAAATTAATGCCACAGCTATAAAATATTTTGAGTAATTTTTGAATGATTTCATAGTTGTGTGTTTAGTTTGAATAGTTTGACTAATTTTGAAATAACTTTTAATAGAAACATTATTTTTGATTAAATCCAATTGCAATAGATTTAATTAAAAGCTTTCTGTCTATTAACACTGATTATAAAGTTTTGTTATAAAAATTTAGTCATAGGAAACTTTAATCTTATAATTATTCCTTTTATTATATTTTCCAAAATTAGAAATTAATTAAATTGCATTTATAAATTCATGCATATTTATAAATAAAACACAAAAGTTATTTTTATGTTTCTTGTGATTTAAGATTTCATTGCATATTTTATATTGTAGATATAATTCTCAAAGGAAAACCCCTCTTCAATAGTTTTCTCTAAGTTAGGATTATTTTCGAACTTAGTATTTTGTGAAAAGTGCTATGCACTAGACACTTAGTAGTTTTCAAGATGGAGCTGGAAGACCAATGAAGGACTTAGCCAAAATCAAGACTTCAGAAGTATCATTAAGGAGAGGAAACACTTAGAAGAAAATCAAGAAGAAGTTCATGAAGGACTTAGAAGAAAACAGACTCTGGAAGCATCCCCAAGATGTCAAGCACATAGAAGAAAAGTAAGAAGAAGTTCAAGAAGGCCAACTCCCTTTTATTCTCTAAGTCTTTCTCTCTGTCTTTTCTCCTCATCTGAGACTTCAGGAAGACTAAGTAAATCCAAGACCAGCCTCGAGGAGACAAGAATCACCAAGTCTGGAGATTCATCAGGACTACCCAGAAATCAATCAAGACATCATCAAGGAGAATATTACAAGTCTGGAGATGAAGCCTGGAGGACAACTACATCTTTCTGTCTATCTTTTCCCTCTTTCCTAATCTTGTCTTTAGACTTAAACAAATTTAGATCATGATGTTATCATCTTAAAGTTGTTGGATCCTAGCAGCATAGTGGGATGAAGCGGCCTGGAAACAAACCTTACATGTCCACGTACATGAGACCTGTTCCACAATTTAAGTGGCTGGCCGGGTGTCTGTCTCTCTCACTATAGTGAATGTCCAACTTACAAAGAGTTGATAATAATTGAGATCATCTTGAACAAATGACTTAGTATTTTTCTCTAAGTATTTTGCACATCATGGCTAAGCCATTAGAGTGCTTGTTTCAAGGAGATATAAAACAAAGTATGTTTATCCAACTTAAGACTTTAGTCCTTAGTCCTTTTTGACCAACACATTTGCCTTACATTAACTTAAAAGATTTTCCATGGCATGAACAAGCATTTCTAGCCTTAGGAATATTTTGCACATCATGCATAAACGTATTTTCCTTAGAAAGTTTTATAAAACTTATTTATTCATCTAGAATGTGTTTGTATGCATTGTGGATTGTGCTTGCTATTGATTGTTGTATTGTTGCTTGTCTATACTGTTAGATTTAACGGAGAGCAAACGTTCGTTGTTGAAAAGAGTTTTGTGAACAACGACAACATTCAAAGGCAAGTGGCACACCTCATAAACTTCCTATTTTTATATGCATTACTTAGTGTATTTTTATATGCATGTGTTGTTATGCTAAACCTGTGTAGAATCCCTTATTCCTGTGTCTAGGTTCCTATATCATACTTAGCAGAAATATTGATGCTATGCAATTGATGAAAGGTTTTTACGAAATGTTAAGTGACTACTCAGGACTGTGCTCATGGCTGTCTTCGCCTAGGATGAATTTCTATTCTACTTAGGGCTGTGAGCATGGTGACTTTTACCTGAGAGTGCACATCCACTAAGTTAATGAAACACCTGGGTGATAATTGGTCGGATGGTTTATGTTGAGTGGCTACTCGGTCCATTTCTATGGTTCCTAAGAGTAATGCACACTTGAGAACGGCCACCCAGGAACAGAGGAATCTGAAGAACTCCGAGTGACGATTGCTTCCCGTGCAGCCTTTTGACAATGGGCTCTGTCTAGAATAATTAAGTTGTGAGGGTGCAACTTGTCAGCTTGACAAGCAGATGTAGGGGGGTGATAGGTGGAACGGGTCTTGCTAGTATGGTTGCATTCTTCTTCTGAAAGTTCTTGTCTCAATTCTCTCCTTTCCATAATACACTCCGCGTGTATAGGATTTCTCGGACAAATTGAGTCTAAAGGTGAAAGTGCACAACCTCTGCAGAGTGTAAAACTAAGTACTTAGCCGTGTCCCCGGTTACGGACAATTTTGAGCAGCTGATCAAGGACGTCAACGGAGGATTCCACCATTCCAATTTCTAAGTTAAAAGTTGATGGGTGAACAAGGGAAGATGAGATTTATGGTTTTCATGCCATACTCGTCGAGATTTCAAGAAAAGTGTTTTCCAAAGAGTTAGGAAAAATTGGCTTTATGCAAATTAGCCTTGAGCTCCACCAGCCAAATATTCATATAGGCTTTAGAGTTATTCCATAAGTGTCCACCATAGTGTCACTTGCCAGACTCCATTTTTAATGGAATCTGACCCACGTTGTTGCAATATTTTTCTTATTGCAGATTTGATCAGATGGCGAGTGAGGTTTCGTAAAGGTTTCGAGTCTACAACCAACATGTTTTCGCCTGTGGCAGCATGAAAGTTATAGAGACTCACTGCTATTGTTTTCCGCTGTGTACTTTTCAAAGCTAGCTTTATGCTATGCAATTTGTAAAGAATATTTTGTAATTCTGGATCATCGATGTAATAAAATTGACCTTTGTTGTGATATTACATCGTAAACTGTGTGTGCAAATGAAACGATCCAGGGATTTGCACTATACACAGGTATCTGCCTTATTTTGAGAGCAGGTACGCTACAGATGGTATCAGAGCACTGTGTTGCCTGTAGGTTCTAAACCCCTAAGTCTGGATAGAAATAGGTTTGACCATAGGATTGAAAATCTATTTTTCTTCACTTTTCTAAAAACAAATCTTTTCACTATGTCTTTCTCGTATTCTCATCTACTATCAACCTTCTAAAAGCCTCTTATCTTTTTCTAGATGACCATGTTCTTATAGTCTAAGTCTGATTCTGCTGCTTCATATGGAAAAGCTACGATGCAACATAAAGTTCTACATGCATGAAAGACCACTGAAGAACCAGGATACGACCAACACCTCGAAGATATTCAAGAAAGTCGAACAAGAACTTGAAGCACCCACGAAGGAGGTAGATTTGACCACCACTTAAATAGAACGACGATATCGTGTTAGTGTATTGATCATATCAACTTAGCTATATGACAATACTAGATTGATTGTTTGTTGCGAACCTTGTTGCTTGATGTTTGTTAGATGTTGATTGATTATGCTAGGAATTGGTTGCCTTGTTCAAAAAAAAAATTATTGAATTCTCCATAGTACATTAACTCATTTATTTAAAAAAAAAACAAGCAGATGTCTCACTTCAATATCAACAACAGTAAATTTTACCCAACTACGCGAATACTGTTAAGGGACCAGAGTCAGAAGGTGATCAATGACCACTCGCCAAAGATTGATCAAAACCATAGGGATGTTGAAGAGGACCCTATGACCAAACTAAAGGCATGCAAAACTTGTGGAGAGATAGGACATACGTTCGAAGATTGCTCTGATGAGTGGCCCCATGGTCACATCAGACGTCCAATAAATGGACGCCGCTCCAAAAGGATTATTTGCTTCCTGTGTGAAGGAACGACCCATGTTCCAATCCAATGCCCATATTATCCCTTGGTGCAACAAGCTAACCAGCAAGCCAAGGAAGGAATGCAAAAGTCTCTCATGAAGACCCTGGAGGAACAAAGACAAAAGAGTGAATCCAAGAAGGATCTAAGCCACTTAACATGCTTCAGGTGCAAGGATAAGGGACACTATGCCAGTGGCTGCCCTGAGTGGAAGAAGAATAAATCTCTCCAAGGACCGAGTGGAAAGCGTGAGTGCTAAAAACTTTCTGTATCCACCACATGCCATTGTATTTTGAACACTTGTACGCTCTACATCAGAGGAATAAACGAGATTACACAAAGTTTCTAGACTGACCACAAAAATTTCTTTTAAGGGTGGTAGCCACCTAGAAAATTTAAACACAGTCACTTAAAACCCAGAAATCTCAAACTATCCTTCCTTCCATCTTCCTAATCAGAAAAACCATTCACTACAAGTTTTCAAGTTTCCATGTCAGAAATTTCATTCCTCAAAACATCTCGAGCTATCAGAATCACTCAAGCTTTTGCTTTGTCTTCTAGCTTCTCCGAATCTCGGGGACGAGATTCCTTTTAAGGGTGGTAGTCTGTAACATCCCAACATTTTATAATGTTCAAAAATCACTAAAATTTAAAACTTTTCTTTTTATTAAAATAAAATATTAAATGCATAAGGAAACCAACTATAAAAGACTTCAAAGTTTAATATTTCAAAACCTTAAAATATAATTTGAGAAAAATTCTACAAACTACAATCCATTTTATTTTAAATAAATTAGTTTCTTTATAAGTATTTGAATTAAACCACTTAGCCATATCCATTCATAAATATAAGATTACTCAAAATGGTATATAATTACTAAATGGGTTTCATTCCTTTAACTAAGTTCAAAATATAGTTTGGAAATTATAAGCCTAAAGTGTATAACTTTACAACTTCATAGAATTTAAATTACTGAATTAGCCAAATAAACATTTCTTTTGCTTAAAGGAATTTCATCTATTCTCAAAGCATGAAAGGATTAATATATTCTAAATAAGAATAGAATTAAAACAAAAATCCTTTCCAAAGTTGTTATAAAGTTTTCAAATGAATTAATTAAAATATAATGTTGCACAAATTATTTTCAATTAAAAATGAATACCCTATATTTCACTTTTCCTAAAAACATTGTTATATGTGTTCCTTAATATTATGCCAAAATAAAGATAAATGATTTCAGCAAAATAAGTTTAAATAACTTAAATTCAAACATATTGAAATGTGGATATTTTTACAAATTTATTTTAGCCAAAGGAAAATTTAAAAGAGATAGAAATTCAAATTTGACTTTAAGTGTCAAATTTGTAATTAAGCAATATTTCAAAATATGAATTTTCAAAAATATTGAAAACATACCCAGAATTGGTTTAGAAGAAAGATAATCATTTTTCAAATTTTTAGAAATTTGTTTGAACTCATTTGGACAAATAAATCAAAAGATATAAATTAAAGAAATAAAATCAGAAAAGAAAATATCGGCTGACGTCATGCTGACGTCGGCAGATCTTCTTCTTCCTCTAACCGAACGAAGCAGGAGATCGAATCGGAGACGATTTCTTCTCTGATTCGTACGGGATTCGATCTTCTCCAGCCCCTATATATACCCCGGACACCGCCGCGTCGTTTGCCCCAAAAACCCTAGCCCAAGGACGCCGCCAGGCCGCCGCTCGAGCTCGCCGGAGTCTGCACCGTCCGCCGCCGTCCTCTGCAGTTTCCGGTGAGCCCCGAGCCTCCGAAGCCCTCTTATTCCTCCCCCTCGCTTCCCCATCGTCGGGCGCACCTTCTAAGACCCGAGTTCGGTAGTTTCGTGCAGTGGGTCGAGCGCCCCGTGCTCGACCGGATCTCCCGGAGCGCCGCCGCACATCTTCCGCCGCTGCCGGCCGCGCGTGGAAGAACGAGACCCCGCCATCGCCACCATTCGCATCGCCGCAACGATCTGCACCCCGCCGTCGCCCCAGATCGTACGGGGGAGCTCCGCATCGTCGCCTCCGACCACGCCGAGCGCAGCGCCGCCGTCCCCTCCATCGCCGGCCACCGGAGCGCCGCCACGGTATGGTCCTCCGTTCCCCACCGTCCGATCTAAATTTCACGGCTAAGATTAGAAGTTGAGGACGAACCGGTACGATCTGATCTGGACCGTCAGATCCAGATCTGACGGCCCAGATCGATAACTTATCCACGTCAGCTGCCACGTGGAAAACAATTTTATTAATTAAATTTAATTGGCAGTTTTGCAGAAACACCCCTGTCACTTAGATCTCTCACAACTTTTCAACCACAACTCCAAATTTAATAATTTTTATATATTTGGAAAGCTCTGGATGTGTAGAATAATTTGGATCAGACAAAATTCAAATTTGAATTAGTTTAAAATATTCAAATTTCAAATGGTGAATTTGAGTATAATTGTAATAACTTTAAATCTATAAATCCAAAAATTGCAAATAAATATGTTTTAGAAACTTTAGAATATGTGTAAATTAATGCCACAGCTATAAAATATTTTGAGTAATTTTTGAATGATTTCATAGTTGTGTGTTTAGTTTGAATAGTTTGACTAATTTTGAAATAACTTTTAATAGAAACATTATTTTTGATTAAATCCAATTGCAATAGATTTAATTAAAAGCTTTCTGTCTATTAGCACTGATTATAAAGTTTTGTTATAAAAATTTAGTCATAGGAAACTTTAATCTTATAATTATTCCTTTTATTATATTTTCCAAAATTAGAAATTAATTAAATTGCATTTATAAATTCATGCATATTTATAAATAAAACACAAAAGTTATTTTTATGTTTATTGTGATTTAAGATTTCATTGCATATTTTATATTGCAGATATAATTCTCAAAGGAAAACCCCTCTTCAATAGTTTTCTCTAAGTTAGGATTATTTTCGAACTTAGTATTTTGTGAAAAGTGCTATGCACTAGACACTTAGTAGTTTTCAAGATGGAGCTGGAAGACCAATGAAGGACTTAGCCAAAATCAAGACTTCAGAAGTATCATTAAGGAGAGGAAACACTTAGAAGAAAATCAAGAAGAAGTTCATGAAGGACTTAGAAGAAAACAGACTCTGGAAGCATCCCCAAGATGTCAAGCACTTAGAAGAAAAGTAAGAAGAAGTTCAAGAAGGCCAACTCCCGTTTATTCTCTAAGTCTTTCTCTTTGTCTTTTGTCCTCATCTGAGACTTCAGGAAGACTAAGTAAATCCAAGACCAGCCTCGAGGAGACAAGAATCACCAAGTCTGGAGATTCATCAGGACTACCCAGAAATCAATCAAGACATCATCAAGGAGAATATTACAAGTCTGGAGATGAAGCCTGGAGGACAACTACATCTTTCTGTCTATCTTTTCCCTCTTTCCTAATCTTGTCTTTTAGACTTAAACAAATTTAGATCATGATGTTATCATCTTGAAGTTGTTGGATCCTAGCAGCATAGTGGGATGAAGCGACCTGGAAACAAACCTTACATGTCCACGTACATGAGACCTGTTCCACAATTTAAGTGGCTGGCCGGGTGTCTGTCTCTCTCACTATAGTGAATGTCCAACTTACAAAGAGTTGATAATAATTGAGATCATCTTGAACAAATGACTTAGTATTTTTCTCTAAGTATTTTGCACATCATGGCTAAGCCATTAGAGTGCTTGTTTCAAGGAGATATAAAACAAAGTATGTTTATCCAACTTAAGACTTTAGTCCTTAGTCCTTTTTGACCAACACATTTGCCTTACATTAACTTAAAAGATTTTCCATGGCATGAACAAGCATTTCTAGCCTTAGGAATATTTTGCACATCATGCATAAACGTATTTTCCTTAGAAAGTTTTATAAAACTTATTTATTCATCTAGAATGTGTTTGTATGCATTGTGGATTGTGCTTGCTATTGATTGTTGTATTGTTGCTTGTCTATACTGTTAGATTTAACGAAGAGCAAACGTTCGTTGTTGAAAAGAGTTTTGTGAACAACGACAACATTCAAAGGCAAGTGGCACACCTCATAAACTTCCTATTTTTATATGCATTACTTAGTGTATTTTTATATGCATGTGTTGTTATGCTAAACCTGTGTAGAATCCCTTATTCCTGTGTCTAGGTTCCTATATCATACTTAGCAGAAATATTGATGCTATGCAATTGATGAAAGGTTTTTACGAAATGTTAAGTGACTACTCAGGACTGTGCTCATGGCTGTCTTCGCCTAGGATGAATTTCTATTCTACTTAGGGCTGTGAGCATGGTGACTTTTACCTGAGAGTGCACATCCACTAAGTTAATGAAACACCTGGGTGGTAATTGGTCGGATGGTTTATGTTGAGTGGCTACTCGGTCCATTTCTATGGTTCCTAAAGAGTAATGCACACTTGAGAACGGCCACCCAGGAACAGAGGAATCTGAAGAACTCCGAGTGACGATTGCTTCCCGTGCAGCCTTTTGACAATGGGCTCTGTCTAGAATAATTAAGTTGTGAGGGTGCAACCTGTCAGCTTGACAAGCAGATGTAGGGGGGTGATAGGTGGAACGGGTCTTGCTAGTATGGTTGCATTCTTCTTCTGAAAGTTCTTGTCTCAATTCTCTCCTTTCCATAATACACTCCGCGTGTATAGGATTTCTCGGACAAATTGAGTCTAAAGGTGAAAGTGCACAACCTCTGCAGAGTGTAAAACTAAGTACTTAGCCGTGTCCCCGGTTACGGACAATTTTGAGCAGCTGATCAAGGACGTCAACGGAGGATTCCACCATTCCAATTTCTAAGTTAAAAGTTGATGGGTGAACAAGGGAAGATGAGATTTATGGTTTTCATGCCATACTCGTCGAGATTTCAAGAAAAGTGTTTTCCAAAGAGTTAGGAAAAATTGGCTTTATGCAAATTAGCCTTGAGCTCCACCAGCCAAATATTCATATAGGCTTTAGAGTTATTCCATAAGTATCCACCATAGTGTCACTTGCCAGACTCCATTTTTAATGGAATCTGACCCACGTTGTTGCAATATTTTTCTTATTGCAGATTTGATCAGATGACGAGTGAGGTTTCGTAAAGGTTTCGAGTCTACAACCAACATGTTTTCGCCTGTGGCAGCATGAAAGTTATAGAGACTCACTGCTATTGTTTTCCGCTGTGTACTTTTCAAAGCTAGCTTTATGCTATGCAATTTGTAAAGAATATTTTGTAATTCTGGATCATCGATGTAATAAAATTGACCTTTGTTGTGATATTACATCGTAAACTGTGTGTGCAAATGAAACGATCCAGGGATTTGCACTATACACAGGTATCTGCCTTATTTTGAGAGCAGGTACGCTACAGATGGTATCAGAGCACTGTGTTGCCTGTAGGTTCTAAACCCCTAAGTCTGGATAGAAATAGGTTTGACCATAGGATTGAAAATCTATTTTTCTTCACTTTTCTAAAAACAAATCTTTTCACTATGTCTTTCTCGTATTCTCATCTACTATCAACCTTCTAAAAGCCTCTTATCTTTTTCTAGATGACCATGTTCTTATAGTCTAAGTCTGATTCTGCTGCTTCATATGGAAAATCTACGATGCAACATAAAGTTCTACATGCATGAAAGACCACTGAAGAACCAGGATACGACCAACACCTCGAAGATATTCAAGAAAGTCGAACAAGAACTTGAAGCACCCACGAAGGAGGTAGATTTGACCACCACTTAAATAGAACGACGATATCGTGTTAGTGTATTGATCATATCAACTTAGCTATATGACAATACTAGATTGATTGTTTGTTGTGAACCTTGTTGCTTGATGTTTGTTAGATGTTGATTGATTATGCTAGGAATTGGTTGCCTTGTTCAAAAAAAAAATTATTGAATTCTCCATAGTACATTAACTCATTTATTTTTAAAAAAAAACCAGCAGATGTCTCACTTCAATATCAACAACAGTAAATTTTACCCAACTACGCGAATACTGTTAAGGGACCAGAGTCAGAAGGTGATCAATGACCACTCGCCAAAGATTGATCAAAACCATAGGGATGTTGAAGAGGACCCTATGACCAAACTAAAGGCATGCAAAACTTGTGGAGAGATAGGACATACGTTCGAAGATTGCTCTGATGAGTGGCCCCATGGTCACATCAGACGTCCAATAAATGGACGCCGCTCCAAAAGGATTATTTGCTTCCTGTGTGAAGGAACGACCCATGTTCCAATCCAATGCCCATATTATCCCTTGGTGCAACAAGCTAACCAGCAAGCCAAGGAAGGAATGCAAAAGTCTCTCATGAAGACCCTGGAGGAACAAAGACAAAAGAGTGAATCCAAGAAGGATCTAAGCCACTTAACATGCTTCAGGTGCAAGGATAAGGGACACTATGCCAGTGGCTGCCCTGAGTGGAAGAAGAATAAATCTCTCCAAGGACCGAGTGGAAAGCGTGAGTGCTAAAAACTTTCTGTATCCACCACATGCCATTGTATTTTGAACACTTGTACGCTCTACATCAGAGGAATAAACGAGATTACACAAAGTTTCTAGACTGACCACAAAAATTTCTTTTAAGGGTGGTAGCCACCTAGAAAATTTAAACACAGTCACTTAAAACCCAGAAATCTCAAACTATCCTTCCTTCCATCTTCCTAATCAGAAACACCATTCACTACAAGTTTTCAAGTTTCCATGTCAGAAATTTCATTCCTCAAAACATCTCGAGCTATCAGAATCACTCAAGCTTTTGCTTTGTCTTCTAGCTTCTCCGAATCTCGGGGACGAGATTCCTTTTAAGGGTGGTAGTCTGTAACATCCCAACATTTTATAATGTTCAAAAATCACTAAAATTTAAAACTTTTCTTTTTATTAAAATAAAATATTAAATGCATAAGGAAACCAACTATAAAAGACTTCAAAGTTTAATATTTCAAAACCTTAAAATATAATTTGAGAAAAATTCTACAAACTACAATCCATTTTATTTTAAATAAATTAGTTTCTTTATAAGTATTTGAATTAAACCACTTAGCCATATCCATTCATAAATATAAGATTACTCAAAATGGTATATAATTACTAAATGGGTTTCATTCCTTTAACTAAGTTCAAAATATAGTTTGGAAATTATAAGCCTATAGTGTATAACTTTACAACTTCATAGAATTTAAATTACTGAATTAGCCAAATAAACATTTCTTTTGCTTAAAGGAATTTCATCTATTCTCAAAGCATGAAAGGATTAATATATTCTAAATAAGAATAGAATTAAAACAAAAATCCTTTCCAAAGTTGTTATAAAGTTTTCAAATGAATTAATTAAAATATAATGTTGCACAAATTATTTTCAATTAAAAATGAATACCCTATATTTCACTTTTCTTAAAAACATTGTTATATGTGTTCCTTAATATTATGCCAAAATAAAGATAAATGATTTCAGCAAAATAAGTTTAAATAACTTAAATTCAAACATATTGAAATGTGGATATTTTTACAAATTTATTTTAGCCAAAGGAAAATTTAAAAGAGATAGAAATTCAAATTTGACTTTAAGTGTCAAATTTGTAATTAAGCAATATTTCAAAATATGAATTTTCAAAAATATTGAAAACATAACCACAATTGGTTTAACAGAAAGATAATCATTTTACAAATTTTTAGAAATTTTTTTGAACTCATTTGGACAAATAAATCAAAAGATATAAATTAAAGAAATAAAATCAGAAAAGAAAATATCGGCTGACGTCATGCTGACGTCAGCAGATCTTCTTCTTCCTCTAACCGAACGAAGCAGGAGATCGAATCGGAGACGATTTCTTCTCCGATTCGTACGGGATTCGATCTTCTCCAGCCCCTATATATAGCCCGGACACCGCCGCGTCGTTTGCCCCAAAAACCCTAGCCCAAGG
This sequence comes from Poa annua, assembly GCA_026929855.1. Lineage (NCBI taxonomy): Eukaryota > Viridiplantae > Streptophyta > Magnoliopsida > Poales > Poaceae > Poa > Poa annua. Next base: position 182,534,004 of record CM049426.1, read on the forward strand.
ACGCCGCCAGGCCGCCGCTCGAGCTCGCCGGAGTCCGCACCGTCCACCGCCGTCCTCTGCAGTTTCCGGTGAGCCCCGAGCCTCCGAAGCCCTCTTATTCCTCCCCCTCGCTTCCCCATCGTCGGGCGCACCTTCTAAGACCAGAGTTCGGTAGTTTCGTGCAGTGGGTCGAGCGCCCCGTGCTCGAACGGATCTCCCGGAGCGCCGCCGCACATCTTCCGCCGCTGCCGGCCGCGCGAGGAAGAACGAGACCCCGCCATCGCCACCATTCGCATCGCCGCAACGATCTGCACCCCGCCGTCGCCCCAGATCGTACGGGGGAGCTCCGCATCGTCGCCTCCGACCACGCCGAGCGCAACGCCGCCGTCCCCTCCATCGCCGGCCACCGGAGCGCCGCCACGGTATGGTCCTCCGTTCCCCACCGTCCGATCTAAATTTCACGGCTAAGATTAGAAGTTGAGGACGAACCGGTACGATCTGATCTGGACCGTCAGATCCAGATCTGACGGCCCAGATCGATAACTTATCCACGTCAGCTGCCACGTGGAAAACAATTTTATTAATTAAATTTAATTGGCAGTTTTGCAGAAACACCCCTGTCACTTAGATCTCTCACAACTTTTCAACCACAACTCCAAATTTAATAATTTTTATATATTTGGAAAGCTCTGGATGTGTAGAATAATTAGGATCAGACAAAATTCAAATTTGACTTAGTTTAAAATATTCAAATTTCAAATGGTGAATTTGAGTATAATTGTAATAACTTTAAATCTATAAATCCAAAAATTGCAAATAAATATGTTTTAGAAACTTTAGAATATGTGTAAATTAATGCCACAGCTATAAAATATTTTGAGTAATTTTTGAATGATTTCATAGTTGTGTGTTTAGTTTGAATAGTTTGACTAATTTTGAAATAACTTTTAATAGAAACATTATTTTTGATTAAATCCAATTGCAATAGATTTAATTAAAAGCTTTCTGTCTATTAACACTGATTATAAAGTTTTGTTATAAAAATTTAGTCATAGGAAACTTTAATCTTATAATTATTCCTTTTATTATATTTTCCAAAATTAGAAATTAATTAAATTGCATTTATAAATTCATGCATATTTATAAATAAAACACAAAAGTTATTTTTATGTTTCTTGTGATTTAAGATTTCATTGCATATTTTATATTGTAGATATAATTCTCAAAGGAAAACCCCTCTTCAATAGTTTTCTCTAAGTTAGGATTATTTTCGAACTTAGTATTTTGTGAAAAGTGCTATGCACTAGACACTTAGTAGTTTTCAAGATGGAGCTGGAAGACCAATGAAGGACTTAGCCAAAATCAAGACTTCAGAAGTATCATTAAGGAGAGGAAACACTTAGAAGAAAATCAAGAAGAAGTTCATGAAGGACTTAGAAGAAAACAGACTCTAGAAGCATCCCCAAGATGTCAAGCACTTAGAAGAAAAGTAAGAAGAAGTTCAAGAAGGCCAACTCCCTTTTATTCTCTAAGTCTTTCTCTCTGTCTTTTCTCCTCATCTGAGACTTCAGGAAGACTAAGTAAATCCAAGACCAGCCTCGAGGAGACAAGAATCACCAAGTCTGGAGATTCATCAGGACTACCCAGAAATCAATCAAGACATCATCAAGGAGAATATTACAAGTCTGGAGATGAAGCCTGGAGGACAACTACATCTTTCTGTCTATCTTTTCCCTCTTTCCTAATCTTGTCTTTTAGACTTAAACAAATTTAGATCATGATGTTATCATCTTGAAGTTGTTGGATCCTAGCAGCATAGTGGGATGAAGCGACCTGGAAACAAACCTTACATGTCCACGTACATGAGACCTGTTCCACAATTTAAGTGGCTGGCCGGGTGTCTGTCTCTCTCACTATAGTGAATGTCCAACTTACAAAGAGTTGATAATAATTGAGATCATCTTGAACAAATGACTTAGTATTTTTCTCTAAGTATTTTGCACATCATGGCTAAGCCATTAGAGTGCTTGTTTCAAGGAGATATAAAACAAAGTATGTTTATCCAACTTAAGACTTTAGTCCTTAGTCCTTTTTGACCAACACATTTGCCTTACATTAACTTAAAAGATTTTCCATGGCATGAACAAGCATTTCTAGCCTTAGGAATATTTTGCACATCATGCATAAACGTATTTTCCTTAGAAAGTTTTATAAAACTTATTTATTCATCTAGAATGTGTTTGTATGCATTGTGGATTGTGCTTGCTATTGATTGTTGTATTGTTGCTTGTCTATACTGTTAGATTTAACGGAGAGCAAACGTTCGTTGTTGAAAAGAGTTTTGTGAACAACGACAACATTCAAAGGCAAGTGGCACACCTCATAAACTTCCTATTTTTATATGCATTACTTAGTGTATTTTTATATGCATGTGTTGTTATGCTAAACCTGTGTAGAATCCCTTATTCCTGTGTCTAGGTTCCTATATCATACTTAGCAGAAATATTGATGCTATGCAATTGATGAAAGGTTTTTACGAAATGTTAAGTGACTACTCAGGACTGTGCTCATGGCTGTCTTCGCCTAGGATGAATTTCTATTCTACTTAGGGCTGTGAGCATGGTGACTTTTACCTGAGAGTGCACATCCACTAAGTTAATGAAACACCTGGGTGGTAATTGGTCGGATGGTTTATGTTGAGTGGCTACTCGGTCCATTTCTATGGTTCCTAAAGAGTAATGCACGCTTGAGAACGGCCACCCAGGAACAGAGGAATCTGAAGAACTCCGAGTGACGATTGCTTCCCGTGCAGCCTTTTGACAATGGGCTCTGTCTAGAATAATTAAGTTGTGAGAGTGCAACCTGTCAGCTTGACAAGCAGATGTAGGGGGGTGATAGGTGGAACGGGTCTTGCTAGTATGGTTGCATTCTTCTTCTGAAAGTTCTTGTCTCAATTCTCTCCTTTCCATAATACACTCCGCGTGTATAGGATTTCTCGGACAAATTGAGTCTAAAGGTGAAAGTGCACAACCTCTGCAGAGTGTAAAACTAAGTACTTAGCCGTGTCCCCGGTTACGGACAATTTTGAGCAGCTGATCAAGGACGTCAACGGAGGATTCCACCATTCCAATTTCTAAGTTAAAAGTTGATGGGTGAACAAGGGAAGATGAGATTTATGGTTTTCATGCCATACTCGTCGAGATTTCAAGAAAAGTGTTTTCCAAAGAGTTAGGAAAAATTGGCTTTATGCAAATTAGCCTTGAGCTCCACCAGCCAAATATTCATATAGGCTTTAGAGTTATTCCATAAGTGTCCACCATAGTGTCACTTGCCAGACTCCATTTTTAATGGAATCTGACCCACGTTGTTGCAATATTTTTCTTATTGCAGATTTGATCAGATGACGAGTGAGGTTTCGTAAAGGTTTCGAGTCTACAACCAACATGTTTTCGCCTGTGGCAGCATGAAAGTTATACAGACTCACTGCTATTGTTTTCCGCTGTGTACTTTTCAAAGCTAGCTTTATGCTATGCAATTTGTAAAGAATATTTTGTAATTCTGGATCATCGATGTAATAAAATTGACCTTTGTTGTGATATTACATCGTAAACTGTGTGTGCAAATGAAACGATCCAGGGATTTGCACTATACACAGGTATCTGCCTTATTTTGAGAGCAGGTACGCTACAGGAGCCCCCTGCGGCTTCGATCTAATCCGCTTCTTATCCAGGGCGCCGCAAGTAGTTGGGGCTTTCCATTTGATGCATGCATATGGTTACCTAACGATCTCATGATGATGGAGTAGTCGATTCTCATATAGGGTGGCACGTTCTTAGAGTGCTATGAAGGTCGATCCCGTGGGCACTGGATCTGATTAGCCGTGCACACAATCATGCGGTTCCCTGGATGGGTTGTAGAGAAGAGATTTGCCGTGTTGAGATGCCCTACCTTCTGGTTTGTATTTTTGGGGTTGTTTTGTTCAAGTCAAGTTAGTATCTCTTTGATATAAAATCAATTCACAAAGTGGTATCAGAGCCTTGGTTTCGATCTCCTTGTTGTTTTGATACGAATGGTTATCGAAACAGCGGGTCCGCAAAAGCCTGTAGGATAACCTCGCTAACGGTCGTTGTTTCTAGAGTGTCGGAAACTATTTGACTTAAATTATTTTGAAAAATATCTCAATAGGTTTCTTTTTACTCCTCACCTCTATCCTATTTCTCCTCTTACCTTATTTGTTTTGAGTCTCTTCTCTTATCCAAACTTTTAAGGTTTTAGGATCCTACGCGTGGGTGGACGATCTCTTGCCTTTTATCCCATTAGGTTCGATCTTCGGGAATCGTCATCGACATGAGCAACTCTTCTTGTTAGTGGTGTCGAGAAATCACAGGTGGATTCAGAACTTCTTGTTAGTGGTGTCGAGATTTTCGAGGTGGAGCAACAATCCCTTGTTAGTGGTGTTGAGAAGTTCATCCTGGAGCCGGAAGACTCGGTAGTTACCCCTCTCTTCTTGTAGTCTCGGCGTGGATCGCGGGACGCGATCCCTTGTTAGTGGTGTCGATTGTAACGCCTCGGGTTGTTTGTTTTCTTTTTCATCATCATGCCATCATGTCATCATTAATTTTCCCACCTTGCATGTTTTCATAAATAACATAAAAAATCATATTTGTGCAAACCCTATTTTTGTTTCTCAAATAATAATCCATCTCCCTCTTTCTATTTTTATGAAATCTCTAAAACTAAGTATTTGGGAAGATTTGACAAAGTACTTTAAATCTAAATAAAGATTTAACGAAGTCTCCTATATTTTCTTTTATTTCTTTTTCTTTTCCCTCTCTATTTTTCCTGGAATAGGAAAATTCATAGCAGGCCTCTTTTGGGGCCCAAGCCAACCCACCAGCAGCCCAACTCCCCCCTGTCTTCTTCGTACGGAAGAGAGCGACACGCACCAAGCGTGAGCCATGGCCCCCACGCCATGAGCTCCTCCCCTTATCTTCCCCCACCTTAAAGCCCGACCCCCTCCTCCAAACCCTAACCCTAGCCGCCTCCTTCCTCCCAGCCGCCACCACTCTCTCCCTCCTCTGCTTCTTCTTCCCGCAAATCCCCACCGAAGGCCTCCATGACCGAGCTCGGAGAGCAGCAGCGATCTGCCCCCATGCTCATCCTCATCCCCTCCCGAGCGCGGGAATGTAACCTCCTCGCCGTCCTCTCTGTTCCTGCTGAGGCGCTCGTGCTGGTACCACTAGGAACGCCGCCACCGACCCCGTCTCCTCCGCCACCGAGCTCTCCGTCCACTTCTTCTCCCCTTCGATTACAGCCTCCCCAGCTCGCCCCCAACCTCCCCAAGGTGAGCAAGACCTCCGGGAACCCTGCCCCCTCCATCTCCCCTTGTTCTGGGTGCCCGCCTTCGCACGGCACCGCCGGGGATCACCGTTATACGCTGCAGTTCGTCGTCGTCGTCTGTTTGTGCGAGTCTGAACTTGTCTATCCGGATTCAGTTAACACGTCCTTAGTTGCTTCATCCTCTATGCGTGTCCAACTCGAAGAACAACATTCGAACAGTCCAGTGGCGTTGCCCAGCTTCGATATTCAGGAGATCCAAAGTTCAAATCGCACCCGAGACATAAAAGGAACCCTTTTTTTCCTTATTTTATTTTCAGATCCGGTGTGCCCGCTGTTGCTGTCTAATATTCAGATAACCGAGTACCACTGAATCTTTAACTCTAAGCTTCAACTGCAATCACAATCCGAGCCTAGCCCATTGGCGTTAACCTCTTTGTTCACTTCGGAGACCTAAGTTCGAATCCCCTGCTTGCACAAATTGTCAACGCCTTTTAGTCTCTGTTTCTGTTTTGTTCAAGTCAAGTTAGTATCTCTTTGATATCAAATCAATTCCTTTGTATCAAAACCCGCACCACAGCCCAGTGTCCTGTGCAATGTTTTCACACGCAACAGACCCAAGTTCAAATCCTTTACCGTCACTTTTTCCCTCTCTTTATTTTTTTTCGTTTTATATAAAATGTGTAATCTTATATATGGCATATCTATTGTTTTATAACTCCAAATATTACAAACTTTATATCTATTTTTATCAGAAAAATGCAATAAACAACATTATGTCATTCTTATGACATTTTGCATCTTTTATTTTAAATGCTTAGTGTAGTTTAATAATTGCACCTAAATAAGAAATATGGAATGTGTTGGGCTTTATTTAATTATTGCCCTATTCCATTTCATTTAATTAGATCACCCATGTCATGTGTTGACATGTTAACCAACATTTAATATTGTTGAGTAGATAAATAACTTGCGCATAAATATTAATTGTCGGGGTTACTTTCCCGCTTAATTTGGATTACCTGCATTGTATTGCATCTTGTCATGCCATGCATCATTCTCGTATGATCATGCTGAAGCTTTTCCCGTAGTTGTAAAATGCATCTTTTACGCTTTCCAGTGTTTGTTGCTTCTTCACGGATAAGACGTTGAGATGTGTGAGCAACGACAAGATCTGCTTCCATGCGGGATTCCAGGCAAGCAAAGTTTGCTTGCTTACCTTTACATTGTCTTTCATTCCTGCCGTTGATCTCTGCTACCCTAGTATTCGATTCTTTATCGCGATCCCATCACATTTTTATCCTGCAGCCCTTACAGCTTTATCCCCACATCCTAATACATGTTGCATGTTTATCTGTTGGCCTTGCGAGTCGTAGCGCATGCTTAGAGTTGTTTGTGCGAGTCGTGTGTATGTCTTATTTTAATTGCGCCTGCTTAGCATGATAGGTTATTCTACCTTAATAAAATGTTGTCTTATATTGGGGTATTATAATTAAAAGATAAGGCACCGGCGGAAGGCCTTGCGAGGTGCTTTGTTCTGCTAAGTGTCGACCTAGAAACTCAGTTCTTGTCCTCGATCCAATTTTGAGCGCACTAACCGCTTGTGGGAGGCCCTATGGAGCCCCCCGCGGCTTCGATCTAATCTGCTTCTTATCCAGGGCGCCGCAAGTAGTTCGGTTTTTCCATTTGATGCATGCATATGGTTACCTAACGATCTCATGATGATGGAGTAGTCGATTCTCATATAGGGTGGCACGTTCTTAGAGTGCTATGAAGGTCGATCCCGTGGGCACTGGACCTGATTAGCCGTGCACACAATCATGCGGTTCCCTGGATGGGTTGTAGAGAAGAGATTTGCCGTGTTGAGATGCCCTACCTTCTGGTTTGCATTTTTTGGGGTTGTTTTGTTCAAGTCAAGTTAGTATCTCTTTGATATCAAATCAATTCACAAAGTGGTATCAGAGCCTTGGTTTCGATCTCCTTGTTGTTTTGATATGAATGGTTATCGAAGCAGCGGGTCCGCAAAAGCCTGTAGGATAACCTCGCTAACGGTCGTTGTTTCTAGAGTGTCGGAAACTATTTGACTTAAATTATTTTGAAAAATATCTCAATAAGTTTCTTTTTACTCCTCACCTCTATCCTATTTCTCCTCTTACCTTATTTGTTTTGAGTCTCTTCTCTTATCCAAACTTTTAAAGGTTTAGGATCCTACGTGTGGGTGGACGATTTCTTGCCTTTTATCCCATTAGGTTCGATCTTCGGGAATCGTCATCGACATGAGCAACTCTTCTTGTTAGTGGTGTCGAGAAATCACAGGTGGAGTCAGAACTTCTTGTTAGTGGTGTCGAGATTTTCGAGGTGGAGCAACAATCCCTTGTTAGTGCACCCCTGCAGGGTATTGGGGTTGATCGAACGAGTACGGGTCCAGTAGTGCACCCCTGCTGGGTATTGGACGACTTGGTGATGATGCTGGCTAACAAGATCATAGACAACTTACACCTAATCATTGTTAATTAACCTGACTAGTAATATAGAATTACATTCACAATAACTGGCAACTAAAATTGTCCAATGTGTGAGTATTCCCGAATTGCTTCCTCATAAATGGTTGAGGGGGTTAATCCGAGAATGGGTTATGATTGGTGTTAGTTGTAGATGTTTATTTATGCTCTCTCTTATCCCTCTCTGATTAGACGGAAGTTGTAGCGTGTATCTTTAGGTTGCTAGTGTTGCTGCCGCTAAGTCCACCTCCCCTATATTTTGGGAGATGGTGTAGAAAGTAGGCAAGTCGGTTTTGCTTGCCAGGGAGTGCCCTGGCCCTCTTTTGGGATGTGCTTTATGTGCAGTCAACAGGTTTGAAGTCTGACGATGTTAGCTTGGGAATCCCTCCGGCTTGGCTGGGCAGGGATATGGCGCCAATGCTTATCTTCAGAACTCTTAGTCCAATTTGTATCTTATCCGTAGTCGAATACTATTTTGCTTCTGTTGTCATTTGAATCTTTGTATTGTATAATTTATATCTTGACTCGTTCGAGTCGTTGTTGTAATTATATATTTGTTGTATTTGTGGATGTATCGGAACTGTTGTAATGTTATCTCAATTCCACCCACATAATGTGTATGTTTCGGCATGCACATTATGTCTGGTGGGCGACCTAAAATCGTTATTATGCGGATTTCGGCGGGAGCGCTTAAATCTACAGAGTATCGATTTTCGGGCGTCACAAAGTGGTATCTCAACGACAAGATCCGCCACAACGACGACCGTGACAAGTTCTTCGTGCTCGTGACCGTCCACAAGGACTCCTCTTTGTGTCCGTCTCGTCTGTGTTCGCTTTGCGTTGGCCACCTTCGTGCGTGTCCAGGAAGACCGTGATCCGCAAATGATGATGCTCGAGTACGGCGACTCCGACCACTTCCACGACACCGACAAACGATGATGCCCTGGTTCCGCGACGACTACTTCCCCGACGACGACTACTTCCTCTACGGACCGAAGACGTCGGTTTCGAACCCTAGTTCACCCGATCCGACGTACGGACCCAAACCCTAATCCTATACATATTTTGTAAAATGCCATCTATCTTGTGCATATCGCATCATAATTGCATGTGTTGCATCTCTTGGCTTTGCAGGTGTAGCAAATCACCTAAATAATTATGGAATGTGTGGGGGGTAATAAATATATAATGCCCTATTCCATTTAATTTAATTAGATCACCCATGCCATGTGTTGCCATGCTAACCAACATTTAATATTGCGGGTAAATAAATAAATTGCACCTAACTATTAATTGTCGGAATCCCGGTTCCGCTTAATTCGGATTAAGTGCATCTCAAATTGCATCTCGCGATGCCATGCATCATTCTTATATGATCATGCTGGATCTTTTGCCGTAGTTATAAAATGCATCTTTCGCGCTTCCAGTGTTTGTTGCTTCTTCACGAATACGACGTTGAGATATGTGAGCAACGACAAGATCTGCTACCATGTGGGATTCCAGGCAAGCAAAGTTTGCTTGTTTACCTATACATTGTCTTTCATTCCTGCCGTTGATCTCTGCTACCCTAGTATTCGATTCTTGAATCGTGATCCCATCACATGTTTATCCTGCAGCCCATACAGCTTTATCCCCACATCCCATCACCTGTTGTTTTTTTATCTGTTGGCCTTGCGAGTCGTAGCGCATGCTTAGAGTTGATTGTGCGAGTCGTCTGTTGGTCTTATGTTTCATCTGCTTAGTATGATAGATTATTCTACCTTAATAAAATGTTGTATTATATTGGGGTATTATAATTAAAAGATAAGGCACCAGGCGGAAGGCCTTGCGAGGTGCTTTCTACTCCTCAGTGTCGACATAGGAACTGAGATTTTATCCTCGGATCCAATTTTGAGCGCACTAACCACTTGTGGGAGGCCCTATGGAGCCCCCCTCAACTTTGAACGGATCTTCAGCTTGTCCATGTGCCGCAACTAGTTCGGGTTTTCCATTTGCTCATATCGATGTGCATGATGATGATGATTGATGAGAGGTTACTTGATACGGGGGGTCATATAGGGGTGGTGCGTGCGAAGCGGACAATTCCTACTGTGGTTTGAGCCGCATGGTGCGCAGACACAAACTAATGAGTCCGCAATTGAGATTCGGCCGGACTCTTAACGCGGTAACAACTCATATGGGTGGCACTTGGACTTGTTGTAGTGAAGGAATAAGTCGTGTTGAGAAGCCCTGATGCTTGCTTGGGTTGATCATGCGAGTATGGGTACAGTAGTGCACCCCTGCAGGGTATAATCTTGTCGATGAGCCGTGTCCACGGTTATGGACGATTTTGGTGATGATGCTGGCTAACAAGATCTAGACAACTTGCACCTAATTAATGTTAATTAATTTTACTCGTAATATAGAATTACTTTCACAATAAATTATAATTAAAACTGCTCAATGTGTGAGTTTCCCGAATTGCTTCCTCATACTTGGTTGAGGGGGTTAATTTGAGAATGGGTTATGTTTGGTGTTAGTTGTAGTTGTTTACTTATGCGCTCTCTTATCCCTCTCTGATTAGACGGAAGTTGTAGCGTGTCTCTCTAGTGCTGCAGCCTCTAAGTCCACCTACCCCATATTTTGGGAGATGGTGTAGAAAGTAGGCAAGTCGGTTTTGCTTACCAGGGAGTGCCCTGACCCTCTTTTGGGATGTGCTTTATGTGCAGTCAACAGGTTTGAAGTTCGTCGACGTTAGCTTGGGAATCCCTCCGGCTTGGCTGGGCAGGGATATGGCGCCATCGGTTATCTTCAGGACTCTTAGTACAATTTGCATCTTATCCGTAGTCGAATACTATTTTGCTTCCGCTGTCTTTTGTATCTTTGTATTGTATCGTTTGTATCTTGACTCGTTCGAGTCGTTGCTGTAATTATATCTTCTGTTGTGTGTGTGGATGTATCGGAACTGTTTTAATGTTACCACAATTCCACTCACATAATGCGCATGTTTCGGCGTGCACATTATGTCTGGGGGGTTCCCTAAAATCGTTATTATGTGGATTTCGGCGGGATCGCTTAAATCTACATAGTACCGATTTTAGGGCGTCACTAAGCATTTAAAATAAAAGATGCAAAATGTCATAAGAATGACATAATGTTGTTTATTGCATTTTTTTGATAAAAATAGATATAAAGTTTGTAATATTTGGAGTTATAAAACAATAGATATGACATATATAAGATTACACATTTTATATAAAACGAAAAAAAAAATAAAGAGAGGGAAAAAGTGACGGTAAAGGATTTGAACTTGGGCCTGTTGCGTGTGCAAACATTGCAAAGGCCACTGGGCTGCGGTGCGGGTTTTGATACAAAGGAATTGATTTGATATCAAAGAGATACTAACTTGACTTGAATTAAACAGAATCAGAGACTAAAAGGCGTTGATAATTTGTGCTAGCAGGGGATTCGAACTTAGGTCTCCGAAGTGAACAAAGAGGTTAACGCTAATGGGCTAGGCTCGGATTGTGATTGCACTTGAAGCTTAGAGTTAAAGATTCAGTGGTACTCGGTTATCTGAATATTAGACAGCAACAGCGGGCACACCGGATCTGAAAATAAAACAAGGAAAAAAAGGGTTCCTTTTATGTCTCGGGTACGATTTGAACTTTGGATCTCCTGAATACCGAAGCTGGGCAACGCCACTGGACTGTTCGAAAGTTGTTGTTCGAGTTGGACACACATAGAGGATGAAGCAACTAAGGACGTGTTAACTATATCCGGATAGACAAGTTCAGACTCGCACGAACAGACCACGACGAACTGCAGCGTATAACGGTGATCCCCGGCGGTGCCGCGCGAAGGCGGGCACCCAGAACAAGGGGAGATGGAGGGGGCAGGGTTCCCGGAGGTCTTGCTCACCTTGGGGAGGTTGGGGGCGAGCTGGGGAGCCTGGAATCGAAGGGGAGAAGAAGTGGACGGAGAGCTTGGTGGCGGAGGAGACGGGGTCGACGGCGGCGTTCCTAGTGGTACCAGCACGAGCACATCAGCAGGAACAGAGAGGACGGCGAGGAGGTTCCATTCTCACGCTCGGGAGGGGATGAGGATGAGCATGGGGGCAGATCGGTGCTGCTCTCCGAGCTCGGTCATGGAGGCCTTCGGTGGGGATTTTCGGGAAGAAGAAGCAGAGGAGGGAGAGAGTGGTGGCGGCTGGGAGGAAGGAGGCGGCTACGGTTAGGGTTTGGAGGAGGGGGTCGGGCTTTAAGGTGGGGGAAGAGAAGGGGAGGAGCACATGGTGTGGGGGCCATGGCTCACGCTTGGTGCGTGTCGCTCTCTTCCGTACGAAGAAGACAGGGGGGAGTTGGGCTGCTGGTGGGAGGCCTGCTATGAATTTTCCTATTCCAGGAATTTTCCTATTCCAGGAAAAATAGAGAGGGAAAAGAAAAAGAAATAAAAGAAAAGATAGGAGACTTTGTTAAATCTTTATTTAGATTTAAAGTACTTTGTCAAATCTTTCCAAATACTTAGTTTTAGAGATTTCATAAAAATAGCAAGAGGGAGATGGATTATTATTTGAGAAACAAAAATAGGGTTTGCTCAAATAACATTTTTTTATGTTATTTAGGAAAACATGCAAGGTGAGAAAATTATTGATGACATGATGGCATGATGATGAAAAAGAAAACAAACAACCCGGGGCGTTACATTCCGCGTAGCCACCGCCGCGTTTCTTCCATCCCCGACGAGGTGAGCCACCCCCTCGCGCCCGAGACCCCTCCTCCTCTTTCCCTGGACCGTGCGCACCCTGTGACCTCTGACCCGCAACTCCCGTGCAGTAATTCAGGCGGGGAGAGCGAAATCCGAAGCTCGCCGGAGCAGCACCACTCTGCCGATCCGTGTCGCCGTGCGAGGACGCGTGAGGTGACGAGGTGGCGTCCATCACCTCTGCCTTGGAGCGCCGCATCTCTCCGGCGTCTTCTGGAGGTCGGGGGAGCCCCGCAACATCGCCGGCGTCCACGGCCGAGCTGTTGCGCCACGTCTTCTTCGTCTCCGGCGACTGGAGCGCCGCCACCCTTTGGTCAACCATCGTGAGCCCTCCGATCTCCTTCCAACGGCTGAGATTAGAATTTTAATTCGAACTGGTACCGTTATATCTGGACCGTAGATCTAGATCTGGAAGGCCCAGATCCAATCATTTAATCCAGTAAGCAGCCACGTCAGCTCCGCATCAGCAGCCCAGTCAACGCTGACGTGGAAAATGAATTTCTCAATTTAGTTAATTGGCAGTTTTGCAGAAAATCCCCTGCCACTTAGATTTGTTATAACTTTTTATTCACACATCCAAATTTGATAAATTTTATATATTTGGAAAGCCCTTGACATGGAGAATATTTTAGATCTGATAGATTTCAAATTTGACTTAGTTTAAAATATTCAAATTTCAAATGGATGATTTGAGTATATTTGTAATAACTTTAAATCTATAAATTCAAAAATTGCAAATAAAATTGTTTTAGAAACTTTGGAATATGTGTTATATGATGCCTCTGTTATAAAATATTTTTTAGTAGTATTTGAATGATTTCATAGTTTTATATTTAATTTGAATAGTTTGAATAATTTTGACATAACTATTGATAGAAAAATCATTTTTGAGTAAATCCAATTGCTATAAATTTAATTAAATCCCTTCTATCTATTAACACCATTTATAAGAAAATTGTGGTATGAAAATTAATTCACATAAAACTTTAATGTATATGTTTTGCTTTTATTATGTTTTGCAAAAATTGAAATTTATTAAATTGCATTTATAGCCTCATGTATTCTTTATAAATATCACAAAAATTAGTATGATGTTTCTTATGATTAAAAAGTGCATTGCATGCATAACATATTTTTATACTCCTCATAGGAAAACTCCTCCCTCATTTTCTCTAAGTTAGTACTATTTTCAACTTAGCATTTTTGGTAAAGTGCTATGCACTTAGACACTTAGAATTTTCAACATGAAGCTAGAAGGCCAATGAAGGACTTAGCCAAAACAAGACTTCGGAAGTATCTTCAAGACCAACCTGGAGGCTATCAACACAATCAAGTCTTTTCTCTCTCTGTTTTTCTCCTTTCTTCTCTTAACCCTTATGATGACTAAGTTATATAGATGAGCAACCCCCCGATGACGCCTCCCACCTCCTCTCCTGGCGACTCCAAGGGCGATGACGCCGCCGCCACCATCTAGGGCCCCTCCGGCGGTTTTTTTCCAAGGATTAGCGGGATGGATCCTCTCATTGATCCTTCATCCATCGCCTGGTATTAAAATTAATTCACATAAAACTTTAATGTATATGTTTTCCTTTTATTATGTTTTGCAAAAATTGAAATTTAAATTGCATTTATAGCCTCATGAATTCTTTATAAATATCACAAAAATTAGTATGATGTTTCTTATGATTAAAAAGTGCATTGCATGCATAACATATTTTTATACTCATCATAGGAAAACTCCTCCCTCATTTTCTCTAAGTTAGTACTATTTTCAACTTAGCATTTTTGGTAAAGTGCTATGCACTTAGACACTTAGAATTTTCAACATGAAGCTAGAAGGCCAATGAAGGACTTAGCCAAAACAAGACTTCGGAAGTATCTTCAAGACCAACCTGGAGGCTATCAACACAATCAAGTCTTTTCTCTCTCTGTTTTTCTCCTTTCTTCTCTTAACCCTTATGATGACTAAGTTATATAGATGAGCAACCCCACGATGACGCCTCCCACCTCCTCTCCTGGCGATTCCAAGGGCGATGACACCGCCGCCACCATCTAGGGCCCCTCCGGCGGTTTTTTTCCAAGGATTAGCGGGATGGATCCTCTCATTGATCCTTCATCCATCGCCCATTCTTTGGATTTTTCCATCGGTCATCGTTTTCGATCTAAGGTTCGTGATCTTTTCTCCATCTCTGTCAGTCCGATCTCTGCGTCACACCGGTTCTACTTAGTGGTTTCATTTGGCCGCGCCTGTTTCCGTCTGGATGAGATCAATGTCAGTCTGGCCCTCTCGGCATCTTTGGGGGTTGCTTTTGATGAGATTGGCACGACCCGTTTGGCTGATCGAGTTTTTAAGTTTGCTGTCAGTTCAAAGGCTGTGGGTTTCATGATTCATAATTTGAGATCTATCAAGTGTACTCAGTTTACTTGTTACTTTCATCTTTGGGGTAAAGGAGGTCCGAACTGGCAGTTGGAGGAGCAGCGTTGGTTATTTGAATCATCTTCTGAATGGTCTACTCAGGGAGTTTCACGTCGATCTCGTTTTGCTTCTGAAAACCATGCACCACCACATGATCCTCGTGTTTCGAAGGTTTTCGATCGGCTCCATTCTCAACTTGCACATCCTCTGATTGTTCCGTTGCCTACTGTACTGACGGGGGCAAATTCAATTCCTCTTGGAGTCAGATCACTAGATCAAGACAATCGATCGAATCAGATTCAGCATCCTCGCTCAGTTCATCAGGAGAGAGATCTGCTTGAGCGGGAATCGCGCATTTTGCCTCCCAATCAGTTACCCAGACTTCAATGGTTGCCTGTTTCTCGGCCCAATGTGACTAAGTCCCCTGTTGGCCCATCTAGCACCTCTTTGGCAGCCCATCAAGCCTCTCAGCCCAACGTGTCAGCAGCAAACTCTGTTTGCTCCCGTTGCCTTGATTATCGCCACTTAAGGATTCATTGCACTAATCAGATTCGTTGTCGATCTTGTTGGAATTATGGTCACCTTGCAAAATTTTGTTTTTCCAAGCATACCTATAAAAGGAAATATCGGGCAGTCACCAAACAGAGTCCTTTTATTCCACCTGATACACAGCTTGTCGACTCGTCTCCACAGATTGTGAAAACCCTCGACTCTGCCGCTGCTCCCTGTCCCGGTGTCTCCGCTGCTCTGCTGACGCTATCTGGCGTAGGTAAAACCATGGCTAACTACCCCTGTGATCCTATCCCTCATCTCCCACCAGGCTCTGGCATCATCCCCTTCAACAACCTCCGTCCGCAGCGTGGCTATGTTGTGCTTGGAGGCTCCTTCCCGGAGGTTTGTGACGACTGGGCGATTATCAGATTGGAACCTGAACCTAGCTGGGAACAGTTCGAAGGTACCTCTGCATTGCTTACTGATTACTTCCATCAGAGAGGCTTTGAGTTTCGCCAGATTAGTCGTTGTGCCATGGGAGCTGCGTTGGTCCGCTTTGATGGGGTCATAGACAGAGATAGTGCTATTAGAAACAGCCCATACTTCGTTGGTGATACTGTTATTAGAGTGATTGAACATGATAGGGGACTGAACTATCGGTCTGCAACCTTTACTCATGATGTGTGGATAATGCTGCTGAATTTCCCACCTGAATGTTGGAACTTAAACTCCATTGTTACTACCTTTGCACCCTATGGTCGTTTTCTGATCTGGAACCGTGATGAAGATAACAAAGCACGGATTCTGGTTAAGATTAGGGCGTTTGACATTGAGAGTATTCCAGGCAGCATTGTGGTGGTTCAAAACTCCAGTGCAGACGGTCATGGTGGGAGCTGGTCCTGCCCCTATCATCTGCTCAATACTCATATGCTTGGTGTTGGTGCGGGCGATGAAGATCCTCTCCCGCCTGATGGAGAGAACCCCCACCCTATTCCTATTGTGGTGGATGGGTTTGCCATGTGGCATGCCGAAAACGAAGGTCCCGGACCTGCTGTACCTGTTGTTGTCCCAGTTCAGAATGTTGAAGACCCTGTTCTTCAGACACCTCCACAGAGCCCTGTTGCCCATGCCAATGCTCAGGTAGGAATTGCACCTGAGATAGATCAAGAAGATGTGGCTCTTGATCAGGAAGTTATGTTGCAGGAGATTGACCCAGTAGAAGCTGTTGAGGATTTTCCTATTGCTGACCACAATGCCCAAGAGGTATCTGTTGCTAATGAGGATGAAATGCATTCACATGTTATTGTTTTAGAACACTCTAAGGATGTTGCAGATTCTATTTCTGTTTCAGCACAGAATGTTGCAGCTACTCAGCCATTGCCTCCACAGAACTATCTTGCTGCAGTTCAGAATTTGCTATCCACTATTACTGTCCCACCAACTGATCTCCTATCTGCTTTATCTGACAACATAGTGGTGGGCACATCTTGTCAGATTGTTGAGGTGGATACAGATGGATCTACTCAGAGCAAATGCCTTCTTCGTATCAACACAAAAGCGGCCATTCCTAAGCCTGCTTCTTCGGTTCAGCTGACTGAACTTGAGGATGAGGGAACTGTTCTGGTCCCTGCTTCTGTCTCTGCCAGGAAGAGAAAATGTAAAGCTCCTTTCACTTCTGAGCTAGTTAGGAGGAGTACTAGGTTAGCCAAAATCAAGGATGGATTCAAGGATGCCAAAGATGCTGAGGTTTATGCCAAGGAACGCGTGAAAAAATACACTGCCTCTGTCATTGATTCTGAAGCTGCCACACCTCCTCACCTGCCTATTGACCTACTGCAGTCCATTGCTACTGGGCCCTGCCAGATGCATCTTGATGATGTTTCTGATGATCACCTAAACTATGATAGTACCAATGATAGTGTGGAATGAAGCTACTTCATGCTGGGGTCTGATCCTTTCTGACGAGTGCAGTCAGTTCCAAAGGATATATTTTGTGGTTTATTTTATGCTGAACCTTAAGAGTCAATGGAATGTAATAAGACTTTATTTGGCTTTATGTTGCGCAGTGATCACTTGTATCGTGTCTGTGTGTGGTGGCAGTTCTGTGGTGCTGTGTGGGGATCTTGTGTTATTTCAGTACTCAGTGTCTCATCCTGCTTTGTCAGTGACTAGTTGGTGTTCTGTTATCCCAACCTGGCAGTTATGTTATTGGTGGTCTTGTTGTTCTGCATGTTATGGGCATTTTAGGCTATATCTTTTTTCCTTATCCACATGCCTTTGCTTTCTTACATGCAAACTGAGCTTTTTAATTCTGCTCAGTGCTCACTCACCTGCATTGGTTTATAATGAGTAGAAAATGGGTTATCTTAGACTGGAATTTACGGGGGATTAATTCCCAATTGAGGTGGAATGACATCAGGCAAAATATAGAGGAATCAAATTGCAACATCTTGTGTTTCCAAGAAACTAAAAGAGAGAACTTTGATCTATCTTATATCAGAAATTTTGCACCACGGCGTTTTGATCAGTTCATCCACTCTCCGTCTATTGGTAGTTCTGGTGGTCTGATTATTATCTGGAACAGTCACCTCTTCAGAGGGCAACAAATTAGTATCTCTCGTTATCATATCACAGTGGAATTCTCTTGCAATATAAGTGGTCATATCTGGTATCTTACTAATGCTTATGGACCCAACCAACCTGACGAGAGATCCTTTTTTATCAACTGGCTGCTTAATCTCGATTCCTCCCCAATGGATAATTGGATTATTATGGGTGATTTTAATCTGGTTCGTGGACCAGAAAAGAGAAACAGGCCAGGTGGAGATGTTAACAACATGATTGCTTTCAATAGACTGATTAGCCATCATGATTTGGTTGAAATTCCTTTGAAAGGTCGAGCATTTACTTGGAGTAATATGCAAAACCCCCCTCTTTTGGAAAAGCTTGACAGGGTTTTTACCTCTGCATATTGGACATCTAACTTTCCAAACACTATGGCTAATCCTCTTGCTAAATTATCTTCTGGCCATGTCCCCATGCAAGTTCAGATTGGAATTGACATCCCTAAATCACGGATCTTTCGGTTTGAGGAGCAATGGATTAATTTTCATGGTTTCAAGGAGACCATCACACGTAATTGGCATAATCCTGGCCTCTTCAAGAATGCTGCTCAGGATATAACTGCCAGACTTAAGTATCTCAGATATGGGTTAAAAAAATGGAGTAAAAGTTTATCTCAGCTAAACAAAATTATTGACTCTTGTTGCTTTGTGCTTGCTCTGTTAGACGGTCTGGAAGATCAAAGGAGGCTGTCTATTCCTGAGTTCAATTTCAGGAAAACTATTAAGACCCATCTCTCAAAGATCCTAGAGGCCAAGAGAATCTATTGGAGGAATAGGGCTAAGATTAGATGGGCCAAACTAGGTGCTGAAAATACCAGCTTTTTTCACACCTTTGCAACCAAAAGCTTCAGAAATAATTTTATTGCCAATATTTATACTGAGGATGGTCGTGTTGTTTGTGATCATGAGGATAAAGCTGCTATTTTGTGGCATGCATTCAAGAAGAGAATTGGGTGTTCTGATAATCCTGAGATGTTGTTTGATCTTCTGAACCTGGTGGTACCTAACAGCCTCCTTGATTTTTCTGCTTTAGAAACTCCTTTTACTGAATGAGAGATTGATGGGATAGTGAAAGAGATGCCTTCTGACAAGTCACCTGGACCTGACGGTTTTAATGGAGCATTCCTGAAAAATAGCTGGGAGGTTGTGAAGGAGCAGTTTTATTACCTTTGCTTCAAATTCTATGAGGGTAATTTGGATATCACTAGCATTAATTCTGCTTTTATCACTCTGATCCCCAAGAAACCCAATCCTGAGGGGGTTAATGATTATAGACCAATCTCTTTGGTGAGTATCACACTTAAACTGATCACTAAGCTATTGGCCAATAGAATGCAGAAGGTGATTGTTAGAGCCTTACATAAAAATCAGTACGGTTTTATTAAGAGAAGAGCCATACAAGACTGTCTTGCTTGGGCTTTTGAATATATCCACCTTTGCCGTAAGTCAAAAAAGGAAATCATTATCCTTAAGCTTGATTTTGAGAAAGCTTTTGATAAGGTGGAGTATAGTGCAATCCTTCTTATGTTGGAACATATGGGATTTGGGGAAAATGGATTGGCTGGATAAAGTCCATCTTATTCTCTGCCGCTGCTAGTGTTCTCTTAAATGGTGTGCCGGGGAAAAAAATATTCTGCAAACGTGGTGTCAGGCAAGGTGATCCACTTTCACCCCTGCTCTTCGTATCTACTGCTGAGCTCTTGCAGTTTGTTATTAATGAGGCCTGGAGAATAGGTGATCTGGATTTACCTCTAGATAGCTCATTTGGTTTGGACTATCCAATTATACAATATGAAGATGATACACTGCTGATCATGCCAGCTTGTAATATTCAGTTAAACAGACTCAAAGTTTTGGTGGATAAGTTCTCCTCCTCAACTGGATTAAGGGTGAATTACTCAAAGTCCTCTCTGGTGCCGATTAATATCTTGGAACAACATAGTCTAGAACTTGCACAGACCATTGGCTGTAAGGTTGAATTCCTACCTTTCACCTATCTTGGTTAACCACTAGGCACTACTAGGCCTAGGATGGAGGATCTGCTTGGCATTATACAAAGAATTGACAGAAGACTAGTTGGGATTGCTGATACACTCTCATATGATGGTAGACTTATTGTTGTTAAATCCATTATATCGGCCATCCCCAATTTTGCAATGTGCACCTTAAAGCTGCCTCTGGGTTTTTTGGATTATGTGGAAGGAAATACAAGAGGTTTCTTCTGGAGAGGAAAGGATATTCACAAAAAAGGAAAATGTCTGGTTAAATGGGAGACAGTATGCAAACCTAAAAAGGCTGGAGGCCTTGGTGTTCTAAATCTGAGGACTCAGAATTGTGCCCTGTTATTAAAGCACCTTTTTAAGTTTATGAACAAAGCAGATGTGCCATGGGTTCAGCTCATTTGGCAGGCACATTATGCTGAGGGCAAGGTCCCTCAAAATTCAAATCCTTGTGGTTCATTCTGGTGGAAGGATTGCTTGACACTTCTATCTTCCTTTTTGGAGTTAGCTTCTGTTAAACCTGGTGATGGTAGTACTATTCGGCTGTGGTTTGATAATTGGTCAGATGATCTCTTGCGAAATAAGATGCCCCATCTTTGCTCATTTGCGAGGAGTCAGGAGATTACCTTAAAACAAGCTTGTGCTATACTCAGCGATGAGAATATCTTTGATATGTTTCATACTCCTATTTCTCCTATAGCAGCTCAACAATGTGTTGATCTTCAGTCTACTCTTCTGAGTAGAGATGACATATCTGCTCCTGATCAGTGGTTGCTCTCTCCCTCTCTCAAACCTTATTCTAGCAAACGGGTCTATGCTAGACTTTCAACTTCATACTGGCTCCTATACCCATGAGGTGGATATGGAAATCATGTGTTCTCCCAAAGCATAAAATTTTCTTTTGGTTGCTCCTTCAAGATAGGTTGAACACAAGGGAATTGTTGGCAAGAAAGAATTTCATCATTGAATCTTATGATTGCATTCTCTGCTCTGATGGTGGTTTTGAGGATTATAGACACCTTTTCTTTGAATGTGATTTCAGCCGTAATTTCTGGTGGAAGCTTAATTTGGAGTGGAATGCTGATCTTGATCTGATGCTTATGTTCATGGAAGCCAAAAGAAGATACAATTTGATTTGCTTTAAGGAAACACTCATTGTTGGATGCTGGGCGATCTGGACGCACAGAAACAGAAGTATTTTTGATAATCAGGAGATCGACCTGGATGTTTGCTTCCAGGATTTTATTTGTTGTTTTAAGCTTGTGATGCACAAAGCTAAACCCTCTCTTAGGGAGGGTATGTCCCAATGGGTTGATACCTTATGAACACCTACTCTGTATTATTTTATTTGTTGTGAATGAGAAAATAGAAAATGAGGCAGTAGGGGTTTACCCTACTGTTTTGCGCTTCAAAAAAAATGACTAAGTTATATTCAAGACCAACCTGGAGGCTATCAACACCATCAAGTCTTCAAAGCCATCAAGTCTACAAAATTGCAATGAAGTCATCACATCAAGAAGAAAAGGAAACAATGAGAAGATGCTACATCTTTCTTTCTATCTTTTCCCTCTTTTCTAATCTTATCTTTCACATTTGACTTAAACAATTTTTGATCATGATATTATCATCTTTGAAGTTTGTTGGATCCTAGCAGCATAGTGAGATGAAGCGGCCTGGAGACTAACCTTACATGTCCACGTACACGAGACCTGTTTCACAACTTAAGTGGTTGGTCGGGTGTCTATCTCCCTCACTATAGTGAATATCCAATTTACAAAGAGTTGATAATAATTGTCGATCACCTTGAAGAATAGACTTAGTATTTTCTCTAAGTTTTTTGCACATCAAGCATAACATATTTTTGTATTGTTATTTTGTTGGTATGTTTATGTGTGTTTTGTTTGATGTGTTAGAAATTTCGGAGGTAAACGACAACAGTTGATGTTGCTATTCTTCTTGTTGCCAAGGCAAGTGGCACACCCCCATAAAATTCCTAAGTATTTTCTATGCATAACTTAGTTATTTTCCTATGCATGTGTAGAACTTAGTAGTATCGCTATGCAAGACATGTTTAGAATCCCCTATTCCATTGTGTCTAGGTACCTACGAAATGACTTAGTAGAATTTTGATGCTATGCAATTGATGAAAGCTTTTATAAAATGTTAAGTGGCTATTCAGGACCATGTCTATGGGGCTTTTCACCTGAGATAGTCTCTACTATACTTAGGATCATAGTATGTGGGGGTTTTTACCTGGGAGTGCCCATCCACTAAGTTAATGAATCATCTGGGTGGATTGGTTGTTTTGTTTATGTTGAGTGGCTACTCAGGACCATGTCCATGAGGGTTTTTCACCTAAGATAGTTTCTATTATATTTAGGATCATGAATGTGGGGGTTCTCACCTGAGAGCATCCTTGTGGAAGGCCACCCAGGAACAAAGGGATGTGAGGAATAAAGGGAGAAGATTGTGAAGAACTCAAGGATAAGTATTCCAAGTAAAGACTACAGCTGATCAAGGACAATGGAGGAATCCGAACATTCTAATTTCTTTAAAAAAAATTGATAAGTAAACAAAAGTGGACTAGTCAGGACCATGTTCATGGGGTTTTCACCTAAGATAGTTTCTACTATACTTAGGACCATTGAATGTGGGGGTTTTCACCGTAGGGTGCACCTAAGGACGTGATATCTTTTGGCTCACCTGGGTTAACCAGTGTGACCAATTATGATGTTAATAAGTTTGTTTTACAAAGAGTTAGGCAAAACTGGCTTTATGCAAAATAGCCTTGAACTGCACCAGCCAAATATGCATACAGGTTATAGAGTTATTTCCATTAAGTGTCCACCATAGTGGCACTCGCCAGACTCCATTTTTAATGGAATCTGACCCACTGTGTTGCAAATTATTATTTGTTGCAGAAATTTATGACGAGGAGTAAGGACTACGTTTGGGTTTCGAGTCTGCACCAACATGTTTTCGCCTGTGGCGTATCATTAAGTTGGAGGCTCATTGAAGATTTATTTCCGCTGCTTTATTGTTTTAAGCTAGCTTAAAGCTATGCAAAGATGTATTGAACTATTTATTTTACAAAGTATGGATTATTCGTGTAATATTGATACAATGTTGTGATATTCATCGTAAACAATTGTAACAGCCCGTTTGCAACTTTCCAAATTGTTGTGCAATAAAATGTTGAAAAATGTCATCATTCCATATGTGGTTGCATTTAATTAATTATGTTGCTTCAAATTCAATTTCCAAAATTAAATTCTTATTTTTAAATTCAAATGCTTTTCAAATAATTTCAAATGAAGTTTCAAATTATTTGTAAATAAAAACCATGTAATAATATGACTATTTTTGAAACTATTAAAAATGGTGTAAAAGTTTTTGTCATATTTCTTTTCTATTTATGTTAATTTACAGAAATCAGAAAGGTTTTTAAAAAGGAAAAATAAACCAAAGAAGGAAAAAATAGGCGCCAGGCCGAGGTGGGCCAGAACTAGCCCACCTCAGCCCAGCGGCCTCCTAGCCGGCCTGTTCCTGGCCTCCTTCTTCGTAAGCAGGAGCACGAGCTCCTTTACACGTCGCCATGGCGCCTCTCTCCCTCTGCAGCTCGCCCCCACCGGAGCCCCACTGCTCGCCCCCACTACCTCCTCCTCTCCTCTCTATTTAGCTGGCACGAAAACCCTAACCCTAGGCCCTAGTTTTTCTCCTCCCCTGTCGTCGTTGTTCTCTCCCCAAGCACCGCCATCGCCATGCGCTCCGAGACGTCGAGCTCGTCGCCGGCGTAGCCCCCTCCTCCGTCCTCGTCACGGCAGTAGCCGCGCCCCCTCCTCTCATACCTCGACGCCGCGGAGAGCAAGACAGCCCGTCTTCTTCTTCCTCTTCTCCGACAAACACCGCGACCGCCTCTTCTTCTCCGCACCATCGCCTCGCTTCCCGGCTTCCCCGACCTCGCCCCCCTCGCCAGCGAGCTCCCCTCGGTGAGCCGCAGCCGCTCCTCTCTTTTCCCCTTCGAAACTTGGACGCCTGCTCCCGATGCGGAGCTCGCCGGAATTACGGCCACGCACGATACGGCGGTGTCCTCTCGGTCGAGCACGGAGCCGACGTAGCTCCCCCTTTTCCTTCAAACCGAGAGTACAAATGAGAACCCTGGACACGTACGAACGCCACTGCACCTACAGCCGCAGCGGCGCCGCACAACCGAGATCACCGACGTCCTTTTTGGCTCCGCCGCCGCGCCCTATCCTGTTTCTTCAGTTCGTCAGGAACACTTGCCCGTTTTCAGTTAGGCAGTAAAAACATGAACTTTATTCGTTTAAAAACAAATCCTAACTAAACCTAACACTAACACTACCGAGCCCCACTGGCTAACAACACCGCGCTCGCTCGCCGCGCGCCCGAGTTCGAATCCCCACCCCGGCTGTGGATTAAAAGCCACCTTTTTTCGCCGCACCCTGACAGGACGGCCCCACCTGTCATCGTTAGTGGGTGCCCGCGCACGCTCCCGCTTCCAGTCAGCGCCACGCTGGCGTAAGGGCCCGCTAGGCAGCCACTCTGGCTAAGCGCCCTCCGGTGGGAAAAGAACAGAGCACTGGAGTTTTTACACTTAGACCCCTGGATATCTCTGTTTGCACAGTAGACCTTTCCTGCTATTTTTTTATCACGGATAAGTCCCTGGAATTTGCAGAAACACCCCTAGACTTCAAATGGAATAACTTTAAATTTATAAATCCAAATTAAATAAACTTTGTATGTTTTTATATCAGAAAAATGCAATGAACATTATTATAACATTCTTATGTCATTTTGCATCATTTGTTTTAAATGCCTAGTTTAATTTAACAATGCAATTAATTAATTAATTATGGAATGTGTGGGGTAATAAATATATAATGCCCTAATTCCATTTAATATGCTCATATCTTTTATACCATGTCTTCCCATGCTAATAAATATTTAATTTGAGTTGAAGATAAATAATTTGCATTTAATTACTAAATATGTTATGTGTTGGGCTAGTAATTAATTAATGTCTATACGATTTCAATTAATTAGATCACCACATCTGCTATATATTAAGCAACATTTAAATTGTGGGCTACATAAATAAATTGCACCCTAATCTTTTGCCGGGATTTCATCCCCGCTTCAAATATGACCTAATCATCTCATATCATAATGCACCATCATTTGCTTGCGCATTTCTTCGTATTGATTATTGCTTCCTATTGTCGGTGTTTGGCTTTCTCTGGGTAGACGACGACGTGCCTGCTGCGAGTACCTACGATACCGAGGTTCCAGCTTTCGTGCCAGGCCACGAGCTGCCAGGCAAGCTTCTGCTAACCAGTTACACGATTGTTTGGTTTTCATTCTAGCCTTTTGATCTATGTTATCCTAGTTATCGATTCTTGAACTGCGATCCCATCACATGTTTATCCTGCAGCCGATACAGCTCTATCCCCACAACCTATAACCCCTTGCATGTTTATCTGTTGGAATTTGCGAGTCGTAGTGCATGCTTAGAATTGGTTGAGCAAGCCGTTCCTTTGTCTTTTACCTCCTATGCTTAGTTTGATATTTGTTCTACTATAATAAACTGCTGTCTTATTTTGGGGTTCTATAATTAAAAGATAAGGCACCGGACGGAAGGCCTTGCAAGATGCTTTGTTCTGCTCAGTGTCGACCTAGGAACTGAGATTTTGTCCTCAGATCCAATTTTTAGCGTACTAACCACTTGTGGGTGGCCCAATGGAGCCCCCCTCGACTTTGAACGGATCCTCAGCTCGTCCATGTGCCGCAAGTAGTTCGGGTTTTCCATTCGCTCATATGCATGTGCATGATGATGATGTTTGATGAGAGGTTACTTCATACGGGGGGTCATATAGGGGTGGTGCGCGCGAAGCGGACAGTTCCTACTGTGGTTTGAGCAGCATGGCGCGCAGGCACAAACTAATGAGTCCGCAATTGAGATTTGGCCGGACTCCTGACGCGGGTAACAACTCATATGGGTGGCACTTGGACTTGCTGTAGTGAAGGAATGAGTCGTGTTGAGAGGCCCTAATGTTTTTGACTGGGTTGATCATGCGAGTATGGGTACAGTAGTGCACCCCTGCAGGGTATAATCTTATCGATGAGCCGTGTCCACGGTTATGGAAGACTTTGGTGATGATGCTGGCTAACAAGATCTAGACAACTTACACCTAATCATTGTTAATTAATGTGACTAGTAATATAGAATTACTTACACCATAAATGGTAACTAAAATTGTTAACGTGTGAGTATTCCCGGATTGCTTCCTCATACTTGGTTGAGGGGGTTAATTCGAGAATGGGTTATGACTGGTGTTAGTTGTAGATGGCTACTCAAACGCTCTCTTATCCCTCTCTAATTAGACGGAAGTTTTAGTGTGTCTCTTTAGGTTGCTAGTGCTGTTGCCGCTAAGTACACTTACCCCCATACTTTGGAAATTTCACAGTTTTGTAACCTGTTAGCTTAATCTTGTTCGATACGCTTCGGGTGGGCTACTTCCTGGTGGACTGCGTGGATGGGCCTTCTTTTCCGTTTCGGTTTTGAGCCCTTTGCTTCTTGTCTGTACTCAAACCGGTTTGTTTCCGCTGCATGATGTATTGTTGGGACATGTGTCCTTTGATTGGTGCCATTCGCTATATTTTTGTTCGGTGAGAGCTTTTGGATATTATTTCCTTTCTTTGTGTCTTAGGTTTATTCTGTGGTTTCAACTTGTTAAAAATCCGACTCGTATACCATGTGTGTATTGATGAAGTATACGAGTTGGAAGACTCTTTGAGTTCTTGTGTGCACAATCTGGAAACGTATGTGACGTTGGGATCTCTCCAGAATGACGAACACTAGGAACAACCGCAATGCGGAAGGTGAACCACAACCGCCTCCGATCACTGAGTTGCTTGGTCAGATGACCCAAGTTCTGGCTCAAATGGCTGAGAACCAAGCCTACCAGAACAACCACGGGCATCGCAATGAAGGCAATGCACGTGTGACCGTCAAGGACTTCCTCGGTCTGGGCCCAAGGAACTTCGCTTCCCCCGCTGAGCCGCTAGAAGCTGATGATTGGCTTCGCGAGATGGAAAGGACCCTTGCCATCGCCCACGTGGCTGAGCACGACAGGGTGCCTTACGTGTCCTACCTGCTTAGGGGCAAGTCTGCCTCATGGTGTGAAAACTTCCAGGCTATGAGAGCTCCCGGGGTGGTCACCACTTGGGGGGATTCGAAGACGGCCTTCCTGCGCCACCACATCCCAGAAGGTATCATGGACAGGATGCGCGAGCAGTTTAACTCGCTGACGCAAGGCAAGATGGACGTGATGGAGTACAATGGCGAGTTCAATCGCCTTGCTCGTTACGCTGGAGATGAGGTGAACACTGAGGTCAAGAAAATGGCCAAGTTCCGCAAGGGTTTCAACCCCGCGCTCAAGTACAAGATGAACCTCGTCAAGGCTGATAACTTTGAGGACCTCGTCAACATCGCGCTCAATGAGGAGCATGGGCGCAAGATCTTCGAGGAGTCGCGCAAGCACTCTCGTGAGAGAAACTCTTCTTCATCGTCAATCGCCGCCGCTCCTACTTAGAATCGTCGGATCTGGGTGCCTAACATCGCCTTCGCACGAGCTACCTACGTGCCAGGACCTCCAGGACTCGCGCCTCGCCCACCGAACCCGGCTCTTGCTATGAGGGGTTTCAGAGGACCGCCAAGGTCAACGGGCGCTTGCCCCAACGTGACCTGCTACCAGTGCGGGAAACCGGGCCACTACTCCAACAACTGCCAGGAGACCCGTCCTCCTCCACCACCACCTCGCCCTGCTCCAACTCAGGCGATGGTCCGCGTACCTGCCCCGACTAGGCCTTTCGTCCCCAACACCAGGCCTCCGGCACGTGTTGCGCGGGTGAACCACATCAGGGCCGAGGAAGCAGAATAAGCTCCAGAAGTTGTTCTTGGTACACTACCCGTCAACTCTATCTCTTCTAGAGTGTGGTTTGATACAGGAGCATCTCATTCTTTCGTATCAGTTAGCTTTGCGGATTTACATGGGCTAATTCTCGATCCTCTCCCCAAAAACATCGCGGTTACTTCTCCCGGCATGCAAATGACTTCTTCCAAGATAAGCCACGACAATGAAATCCAGATTGGAGGCCACATTTTCTTGGCATCTCTAATAATTCTCGGTAATTCAGATATTGATGTCATTCTGGGCATGGATTGGTTCAAGGCCAGTCAAGCTAAGATAGACTGTTCCACAAAGACTGTAACTCTTTCTCATCCTTCTGGACAGATAGTCTATTCTCCAAACCAAACCTCTTCAGCTCAGCTTTTCGCTCTCAATGTTGATCCTCTTCCTTCCATAGAAGCTATTCCGGTGGTCCGAGACTTTCCTGACGTCTTTCCTGAAGAACTACCAGGTATGCCACCTGACAGAGCCGTGGAGTTCGTTATTAAACTAGAACCAGGCACTGCTCCTATCTCCAAACGTCCTTACAAGATGGGCCCCAAAGAACTGGTTGAGCTTAAGAGACAGCTAGAGGAGTTGGAAAGTAAAGGTCATATTCAACCTAGTACTTCTCCTTGGGGTTGTCTTACTCTGTTTGTCAAAAAGAGGGACACGACGGAGCGACTGGTTGTTGACTACCGTCCTCTGAACAAGAAAACCATCAATGACCTGTTTGATCAACTCGCTGGTGCTAAGGTTTTCTCCAAGTTGGACTTGAGGTCAGGTTATCACCAGATCAAGATCCGCAGAGAAGACATTCCAAAGACAGCTTTCACCACTCGCTATGGTCTCTACGAATACACTGTCATATCTTTCGGTCTCACAAATGCTCCGGCGACTTTCTCACGTCTAATGAACTTCGTTTTCATGGAATACCTCGATAAGTTCGTGGTAGTCTATCTCGATGACATTCTTATCTATTCCAAAACCGAGGAAAAACACGGAGAACATCTACGCCTTATCTTGTTGAAGCTCCGAGAACACCGTCTCTACGCCAAGTTCTCCAAGTGTGAATTCTGGCTTCCTAAAGTATCCTCCCTTGGTCATGTTATCTCTTCTGAAGGCATTTCTGTGGATCCAGAAAAAGTGAAGGCCATTGTTGAATGGTTGCCTCCTACATCGGTGAAACAAGTCAGGAGTTTCCTTGGCATGGCTAGATATTGTCGTCGATTTGTTGAGAACTTCTCCAAAATCGCTAAGCCTCTCACCGGTCTTACTAGGAAGGATAGAAAGTTTCTTTGGACTCCAAAGTGTGATGAGAGCTTCAATCTCTTGAAAGCTAAACTCACTTCTACTCCTATTCTGGTTGGCCCAGACACTTCCAAACCTTTCCAAATCTTCTGCGATGCATCTCTTCAAGGACTAGGCGCAGTCCTCATGCAAGAACACAAAGTTGTGGCTTATGCATCTCGTCAGTTGCAGCCTCATGAGCTCAACCATCCTACACATGATCTTGAACTTGCAGCAATCATGTATGCCCTAAAGGCTTGGAGACCTTATTTGTTGGGGCACAACTGTGAGATCTTCAGTGATCACAAGAGTCTCAAATATCTCTTCACCCAACCAGACTTGAACCTCAGGCAAACAAGGTGGCTTGACAAGCTCTCAGATTATGATCTTACCATCTCTTACACTCCAGGCAAAGCTAATGTAATGGCTGATGCTCTCAGTCGCAAGTCCTATTGCAACAACCTCATGGTTGAGGACATCCAACCTCCTCTTCATTAAGAATTCAAGAAACTCAATCTTCAAGTAGTTCCCTCTGGTTATCTTGCAAACTTGATTGCCACTCCTACACTTGAGGATAAGATCCGTGCCGCACAGTTGCGTGATTCTGGTGTCAAGAATATCAAAGACAACATTGGCAAGGATAAGTACAAGAGTTTCTCTCTCGATGACAAGGGTACCTTGCTGTTTGAAGAACGCATTGTAGTGCCCAAGCTTGACAGCTTAAGAGAGCTCATTCTCAAGGAGGCTCATGATACTCCGCTTTCTATCCACCCTGGCAGCACAAAGATGTACCAGGATCTCAAGTCAATCTATTGGTGGAGCAGGATGAAGCGGGAAATTGCTCGCTATGTGTCTCATTGTGATGTTTTTTGTCGTGTCAACGCAGTTCATCAGAGACCATCTGGACTTCTTCAACCACTGCAAATTCCTGAGTGGAAATGGGAAAAGATCGAGATGGACTTCGTTACTGGCTTCCAAAGTCCAAGAAAGGCAACGATGCAATCTTTGTTGTCATTGATCGTCTCTCCAAAGTGGCTCACTTCTTCCCAGTCAAAGAGACAGTATCAGCTAGTCAGTTGGCGGAACTCTATATGACAAGACTGGTTCCTTTACATGGTGTTCCTTTAGCAATAAGCTCGGATCGTGGAAGTATCTTCACTTCTCGATTTTGGGATAGCTTTCAGAAAGCCTTGGGTACCAAACTTCTGTTCAGCACAGCTTACCATCCGCAGACAAGTGGACAGGTTGAAAGAGTGAACCAAATTCTGGAGGATATGCTCAGAGCTTGTGTTATCTCCTTTGGCATGAAATGGGAGGATTGCCTTCCGTATGCTGAGTTCTCCTACAACAACAGCTTCCAAGCAAGTCTAGGCATGGCTCCCTTTGAAGCTCTCTATGGCCGCAAATGCAGAACTCCTCTCAATTGGTCTCAAGCTGGTGAACGTCAATTCTTTGGCCCTGACATTATCCAGGAGGCTGAATAAAAGGTTCGCATCATTCGTGACAATCTGAAGATTGCCCAGTCTCGGCAGAAAAGCTATTATGATAGCAAGCACAGGGACATGGTCTATGCACCTGGTGATCAAGCTTACCTTCGTGTCACTCCTCTGAGAGGCACGCAACACTTTGGCATCAAAGGCAAGCTCGCTCGGCGTTATGTTGGGCCTTTCAACGTTCATTCAAGGCGTGGTGAATTGTCTTACCGTCTGGAACTTCCTCCAAACCTCTCCAAAAAGCACGATGTCTTCCACGTGTCACAACTCAAGAAGTGCTTCCAAGATCCAGGACGGGCAGTTGGTCATGGATCAATTGAACTTCGAGAAGATCTCTCTTATGTGGAACAACCGATTCGCATTCTTGACGAAGCTGAACGTCGCACCCGTAACAACACTGTCAAGTTCTACAAGGTTCAGTGGTCTCATCATTCTGACAAGGAAGCTACATGTGAACATGGAGACCACCTCCGTGCCGACTACCCCAACCTCTTTGTTGCTCCATGAAGAATCTCGGGGCGTGATTCCTTTGAGGGGGGAGTGTTGTAACAGCCCGTTTATAACTTTCCAAATTGTTGTGCAATAAAATGTTGAATCATGTCATCATTCCATATGTGGTTGCATTTAATTAATTATGTTGCTTCAAATTCAATTTCCAAATTTAAATTATTATTTTTAGATTCAAATGCTTTTCAAATAATTTCAAATGAAGTTTCAAATTATTTGTAAATAATCAAACCATGTAATAATATGACTATTTTTAAAACTATTAAAAATGGTGTAAAAGTTTTTGTCATATTTCTTTTCTATTTATGTTAATTTACAAAAATCAGAAAGGTTTTTAAAAAGGAAAAATAAACCAAAGAAGGAAAAAATAGGCGCCAGGCCGAGGTGTGCCAGAACTAGCCCACCTCAGCCCAGCGGCCTCCTAGCCGGCCTGCTCCCGGCCTCCTTCTTCGTACGGACGAGCAGGAGCACGAGCTCCTTTACACGTCGCCATGGCGCCTCTGTCCCTCTGCAGCTCGCCCCCACTGGAGCCCCACTGCTCTCCCCCACTACCTCCTCCTCTCCTCTCTATTTAGCTGGCCCGAAAACCCTAACCCTAGGCCTTAGTTTTTCTCCTCCCCCGCCGCCGATGTTATCTCCCCAAGCACCGCCGTCGCCATGCGCTCCGGGACGTCGAGCTCGTCGCCGGCGTAGTCCCCTCCTCCGTGCTCGTCACGGCAGCAGCCGCGCCCCCTCCTCTCCTACCTTGACGCCGCGGAGAGCAAGATAGCCCGGCTTCTTCTTCCTCTTCTCCGACGAACACCGCGGCCGCCTCTTCTTCTCCGCACCATCGCCTCGCTTCCCGGCTTCCCCGACCTCGCCCCCCTCGCCAGCGAGCTCCCCTCGGTGAGCCGCAACCGCTCCTCTCTTTTCCCCTTCAAAACCTGGACGCCTGCTCCCGATGCGGAGCTCGCCGGAGTTACGGCCATGCACGATACGACGGTGTCCTCCCGGTCGAGCATGGAGCTGACGTAGCTCCCCCTTTTCCTTCAAACCGAGAGTACAAATGAGACCCCCGGACACGTACGAACGCCACTGCACCCAGAGCCGCAGCAGCGCCGCACCAACGAGATCGTCGGCGTCCTTTTTGGCTGCGCCGCCGCGCCCTGTCCCTGTTTCTTCAGTTCGTCAGGAACACTTGCCCGTTTTCAGTTAGGCAGTAAAACCAAGAACTTTATTCGTTTAAAAACAAATCCTAACTAAACCTAACACTAACACTACCGAGCCCCACTGGCTAACAGCACCGCGCTCGCTCGCTGCGCGCCCGAGTTCGAATCCCCACCCCGGATGTGGATTAAAAGCCACCTTTTTTCGCCGCACCCTGACAGGCCGGCCCCACCTGTCATCGACAGTGGGTGCCCGCGCACGCACCCGCGCCCAGTCAGCGCCACGCTGGCGCAAGGGCCCGCTGGGCAGCCTCTCTGGCTAAGCGCCCTCCGGTGGGAAAAGAACAGAGCGCTGGAGTTTTTACACTGAGACCCCTGGATATCTCTGTTTGCACAGTAGACCTTCCCTGCTATTGTTCTATCACGGATGTGGATTAAAAGCCCTAATGTTTTTGACTGGGTTGATCATGCGAGTATGGGTACAGTAGTGCACCCCTACAGGGTATAATCTTATCGATGAGCCGTGTCCACGGTTATGGAAGACTTTGGTGATGATGCTGGCTAACAAGATCTAGACAACTTACACCTAATCATTGTTAATTAATGTGACTATTAATATAGAATTACTTACACCATAAATGGTAACTAAAATTGTTAACGTGTGAGTATTCCCGGATTGCTTCCTCATACTTGGTTGAGGGGGTTAATTCGAGAATGGGTTATGACTGGTGTTAGTTGTAGATGGCTACTCAAACGCTCTCTTATCCCTCTCTAATTAGACGGAAGTTTTAGTGTGTCTCTTTAGGTTGCTAGTGCTGTTGCCGCTAAGTACACTTACCCCCATACTTTGGGAATTTTGTAGTTTTGTAACCTGTTAGCTTAAGTTTGTTCGATACGCTTCGGTGTATTGACCCGTTCGCGGGCTGTGGTTTTTCTGCAGTTGAGGATCCTTCGCTCGACCAGGTGGGTGGATACTACGTGGAGTTCGACGACGAGATCTACGACGAGTAGTTAGATTTCCCCTGGGCTACTTCCTGGTGGACTGTGTGGATGGGCCTTCTTTTCCGTTTCGGCTTTGAGCCCTTTGCTTCTTGTCTGTACTCAGACCGGTTTGTTTCCGCTGCATGATGTATTGTTGGGACATGTGTCCTCTGATTGGTGCCATTCGCTATATTTTTGCTCAGTGAGAGCTATTGGATATTATTTCCTTTCTTTGTGTCTTAGGTTTATTCTGTGGTTTCAACTTGTTAAAAATCCGACTCGTATACCATGTGTGTATGGATGAAGTATACGAGTTGGAAGACTCTTTGAGTTCTTGCGTGCACAATCTGGAAACGAATGTGACGTTGGGATCGCCAAGAGCTGTCGGCCGATGATCCATTCCGAGCCAGGCCTGCATGTTCCTGGGATTGGTATTCCCCAGTATGATCTTGGTTGTGTGGCCCAACCGATACGTTTCTTTTGTGTAGTTTGAATTCAGGGTCTGACAACTGTGTGTACAAATGAATCGATCCAGGGGTTTGCGATATACACAGGTACCTGCCATATTTTTAAGTGCAGGTACACTACAATGGAACAAGCAAGAGGAGCGACATCAAGATTCAGAGGAGACGGTGGAGCTTGAAGATGAGTCCGATTCGGCGATTGGAGAGTATCCCCGCCGGCGGGGCTAGGTGGAAGAGAAACGGACAAGAGGAAAGATGAGGGGGGGGGGGGTGTAACGCCCAGGAATTTTTTCCCCAATTATTTTTTTGCTTGTTTTTCTTTTTTGCATCAACATGTCATGATGCATATTTTTCACCTTGCATGAATTACTAAATAATTACAAATAGTATTTGGGAAACAAATGCAAAAGTAGTCAAATTAAAGTTTTGTAAATTATTTTTGTAAAACATTATTTCTCATTTGTTTTCTCACTTCCTAAATCTTTTGTTGGTTTTTCCTATCCTATCTCTTTTATTTCTTTATTTTTTCTGGTATTGAAAAAAGAGCAGCCCAAGCCCACCTCCTGGCCCAACTACTCCGGCGCACTTTTGCCCTCCTCCCTCCTCCCTACGAGAGGTAAAGAGAGGAGCACGTACATGGTGTGGTGCTTGTTCCCTCTGTACACCTCGCCCCCACCTCCTCTCCACCTTTCCCCTCCCTTAAAACCGTCCCCAGTGCCACTCCAAAACCCTAGCCCCTCTCCCCCTCTCCCATCGCGCCGCCACCATCTCCCTCCTCTCCTTGTTCTCTTCTTCTCCCCACCGTTAGAGCTCCATGGCCGGATCTCGGAGAGCAGCACCGAGCCGTCGCCATGGTCACCTCCAACCCCTCCCGAGCACGGGAATGGAACCGCCGCTGCCTCCTCTTCGTTCCTGCAAGAAATTAGAGCCGCTGCCGCCGGATTGCCGCCGTCGTGCTCGATTCCTCCGACCGCCGAGTCACCACCGTCTCCTTCCTCTTCCTGTCAACGCCGCCCCGACCCCATACCACGACCCTGACCATCCCTTGCTGAGCCTCCCGTCCTCCTGGGACATCTTCCCTTCTCTGCCCTTGCTCTTGGTGCCCTCCGTCGCAAGGAGCCGCGGTGGTTGTCGCTGTCCGCCGCCGTCGCCTGAAGTCTGAAGCTTTTCTCTGAAAATTCAGTTTCGCCCCGAGGACTGCTTCATGTAGTGTCTGTGTTGTAATCGTAACACCATCCGAACGGTAGCCCAGTAGTTGTGCTCCTTCGCTTCATCCTGTGAGATCGCAAGCTCAACCCCACCTACAGACAAAATTTTAACCCTTTTTGGTGTATTTATCCAGATTCGGCGTCCTGCATCAGTTTCATATCGTATACAATTCAGAACGTGTGACCAACACTGAATTGGTCAAGTGGTTGCGCATCTCTTCCTGCAACAAACTGACCCAAGTTCAAATCTTTTTAGAGACATAAAACACACCTTTTTCCTCTCTGTTTTTCCCTTTTTTTGTAAATGTGTAAATCTTATGTATGTTTTATCTTTTATTTTATAATTCCAATGAATACAAAGTTTATATCTAATTTGATCATAAAATGCAATGCACATTAATATGTCATCCTTATGTCATGTTGCATCTTTTCTTTCAACTAGTAGCCATGCATGTGCAACGCACGTCTCCAAAATATAAATCTCATTCTTAGTTTTGTATGGTTGTTCTATGAAAGCAATAAATTTCATAACTAAACTGTACAAAAATGTATGAACATACAATCCACACACCAAATGATAGTTATATTTGCATATGTAAATATTAGAATTCAAAGAAGCAATAGTTAAAAAGCAAATCATTATCCACTATTTATTTATTGTGCAGATCCATCCCTTTATGTTATCAACAATTCCTCATTACAAGACATCATTAAGCTTTCACCATGGTCTAGAAATGTGACTTATAAAGCTTGGGCAATATGAATTCAGTACAGTCAATATCTTGAAAAAAATGCATAATAAGGGAACTCTCAGTAGCTTTGGGTGAATTTAGGCAACCATTGCACCATAAATTTGATGTATGTTTCCAATAAAAATACTTGTCAATCTTATTTTCCACGCATTTGTACTTAAGAACATTAGTTGAAATTCTGATATGCAAGTGCGTGCATATGGATCATGAAAATATTGGGCTTTGATATGATACAAGGAAATGCTACAATTCATCAAAGTTTGAGCTGGAAGTTTGTGTATTTAAGAAAAGAACAAATTTCCTCTTTCTATAGAAAAACCCATCAAGCTAAGTCAATATCACATTTTTACCACCAGAATAAGTCACTAATCTGCTTACTCAATACATGGAGGTCTCTACTAATGTAGTTCAACGGTTGGTCCTTGTATCTGGAGAATTTCAGAAGTGTTAGTATATGTAATGTTCTGAAAAGGATGTCTTGGCAGAAGAATTAGTCAAAAAGTGACTCAAAACTGCAATTGTTGGTATACTACTGATGATTTTCTCTATTACCCTTGATAGAGAATAATGGTATACGAAACAACCATTATTAATAAATTAAGTAAAAACAAGCGGTTGCTGCATCTCTTAGTTCAGCGGTCATACCATGATTCTAATATAGGTCGTGATATAAAGATAGGGCGAATAAGGAAAGTCAATTAGGCTAACCTTTGACTCATTCATTAATTTGCATGCCCCGAACTCAACCATTGCCTCTGAAAAAAGTAGAATAAGAAAATATGAGTTTTTGTTAGGTACAGGGAGAAACATACAAGTACAATAATAATACATTTTCATATCTACAATGACATAATTTCAATCTTGTATCGTACATATACATCTGCCCCTCCAAAAGTAGAATAAGAAAATATACAAGTATAATAATAATACATTTTCATATCTACAATGACATAATTTCAATCTTGTTT
Organism: Poa annua; assembly: GCA_026929855.1. Lineage (NCBI taxonomy): Eukaryota > Viridiplantae > Streptophyta > Magnoliopsida > Poales > Poaceae > Poa > Poa annua. The sequence goes on from CM049426.1 coordinate 182,570,874, forward strand.
CGTATATATACATCTCAAACCAACACAAAGGTTTCAGGCACATGAATAGATTCAACAAACCTGATATGAAGTATTACACATAAAACCTAGCCAATGATTTTACCAGCATTATTACATTCCATCCGTGGACCTCCAATAAATTTATTCCAACACTAGACAAGATCAATCATCATTATTTTACGTCTCTTTCTTGTGCATAATTGACCTTCCTTTGATCGCTCGACCTTTAAAATAATTTTCAAATAATTCATGAGATCAAGCAACTTCTCAATATGAAGAATGCAAGATTTTGATCAAAGAACATATACTACTACCTTCTGCTAATTAAAGAAAATTCTATTTATATTCTTCTTCCAATGAAAGATGCAATACATGTGAATGAAAAAAATCACAATACAATAGAGGAGCCGGAAGCTGGGGACAAGCTTGTAAGAATGATTAGCATCCTCTCAAGAGAACCAACTCGAACTTATCAGCGTAACTGTGAATATAGAAAAATTCCTATCAGTCCAGGTCTGAAGATAACAAATAAAAATAAAATTGTAATGAGAAACATGTGCACAACGTAAAATTAAGCCCGTAGATACAACTGGTAGTACGATCGTAAAATACATTACAGGTGGAGGCAAATATACAGGGAATAAGGATATTATATGACTGTTGATTTGTCGTTTGAAGATGTAAAAGCGCTCAGCTCCCATTGTGCCCCTCAGCCGCGGGCGCGGCTCGTCTACAGTTGTAGATGGTGTTGTATGGTACAGTTCTTCAAATATCTGCCGTTTAATTTCATCTAACAGACCTCCTTCCTTACCTCCCTGCACACACAGCTTAGAGGACGGAAGCGGCGACCTACCTGGCTCTCTCCGCCGCAAAACTGCGCAACTGTAGTGGCGAGTTCTAGCAGCAGTGTTGTCAAGCAGACCAGTAACAAATTTGCAGCTCAAACACCACTTTTCAATTCAATTCCTAAGTTCTAGGAGTCCAATTCCGAAGTACTGGATACTCTTATATTCTCAATTCAATAAACTAAACAGCATAATCTGCAGCTCAAACAACAAAAAAGATTTTGCCACTATAAAAGAAGACAAGGAAGAATGGATATGCAGCTGATGAGGCTAAGGTCGTCAACATCATATTTGATATGCTAGCATGCATCACTGGAGGCAATGCCTTTAATCCACAGGAAAACATAAGAACTCTGTCAAAAATTAATGAAACCAATCAAATTTAAGAGGAGTCAAGAATAGGCAATGTATACATATACATACACCTACTTGATGCTACCGATGATCTGAATTAGCAGGGCTCCTTCATGAACAGTATAAATGTTGTGAACAGAGGATGCATTGGTATACTCTGTTCGGCTGGAGTAGTTTTAATCTCCCAAATTTGCAAATACTACCCAGATTATAATCTTGCGTGGAGCCTCTTGAACATAACATCTTGTGATAGAAGAAAAGAAATGTAAATATAACAACTCGATGTCTGAGGAAACTGGGATAAGCGCAGCGGGGCACGATTTGTTGTTGTAATCACCCACCAACGCGAGCATTAATCTGAACTCCCATTCCCTGCAAATATGAACATAATACCCTCTGAATATGGCACATACACAATTGCGACAGTGCAGAGAGGTGATACGTCTACAACGTACCTATAGTTTCTTATGTTCCAGACTATATTATACCATGTTATTACATGTTTTATATGCATTTTATATAGTTTTATGCATTTTCTAAGACTAACCTATTAACAAGATGCCAAAGTGTCAAATCCCTGTTTTCTGCTGTTTTTGTTTTCAGAAAAGTACTTAAGGAAATATTCTCGGAATTGGACAAAAAACATCCTGGAATTATTTTTTATTTATGAGTGTTCCAGAAAGTCGAACACGAGACGAAGTGGGCGACCGAGGCGCCGTCACCTAGTCCTCACCTGGTAGGCTTCTAAGTCGCGCAAGCAACATGGTGAGAAGCCCTCGGCCCTCCACCGACCTTGCCCTTCCACCTATAATTACCCCCCAAATACCAAAAAATCGCACGATGTTCGATATTTCCTCCACAGATCCAGAGCGCCGCCGCCATCGAAGACAAGATTCGGTGGACAAAAGTCTCTGTTCCGGCACACTGCCGGGACGGGGAATTCCCCCAGAGCCATCTCCATCGACTGCACCACCATCTCCATCACCGTTGTTGACTCCTATGATGAGGAGTGAGTAGTTCTCCCCCGGGGCTGCGGGGTCTACGGAAGCAATGTGGTTTATCTCTCTCCCATGATGTGATCTTTTATGTGATCACGAGCTTTGTAATCTAGTTGAATATGTGATTGTACTCTTTATCTATTATGCACTCTAGAGGTTACTTTAATATGAACTCCGGGTTATTAACGGTTGTAATGGTGACAGTGTGTGCACCGTGTGTGATTCCTTTATGACATTGTTGGTGTTAGTTTACTCTGACTTTGAGGGTGCTCTCGTAGCCCTACGCAATGAATGATGTTTGTTATCCAACATGAGAGTGTTTGAGAGTAGTATTTATTTATTTAACTTTGATGTCATTGTTGATAATGTCGACCGGTGAAAGTAGGATCCCTAGGCCTTATTTCTAAGCATTAAAACACCGTTTCCAACAAGTTCTGCTACATGTTTGCTTGCTGCCATTTTTATTACAGATTACAATTACTACTTATAATCATCCATATTACTTGTATTTCACTATCTCTTCGCATAACTAGTGTACCTATACATATGACAAGTGTATTAGGTATGTTGGGGACACAAGAGACTTCTCGTAACTTACTTGCAGGGTTGCTTGAGAGGAATATCTTTGACCTCTACCTCCCTGAGTTCGATATACCTTGGGTGATCCACTTAAGGGAAACTTGCTGCTGTTCTACAAACCTCTGCTCTTGGAGGCCCAACACTGTCTACAAGAATAGAAGCGTGTGTAGACATCAAGCTATTTTCTGGCGCCGTTGCCGGGGAGGTGAGCGCTTGATGGTATCTCCTTTAGATTCTGCAGTTATTACTTTTTGTTTCGTGTTTTTATTTTCACGAGTTAGGCTAATGGAAAACAACAACAAAATTAGAGATCTCGATGAAATTTATATTCCATTAGGACATGATAGTTTTGAAGAGAAAATTAACAAACCTATGGAAGTTTTTTTACATAATAGCGGTAGTAATGTTATTAGTATAAATTCTTTGGACACTATTATTGCTAAGGTTGTGAAAAAACCTAAGCTTGGGGGAGCTAGTTTAAACAAAAATAATACCTCTTCTTTGGAGGAATTATTTAGAGATAATGATTTACCTCCAATATGTGATAATTCTAATGATGCTTGTGATATTCTAAAGCCACCTGAAGAAATAGTGCCATTTAAAATACATACGAAAATTATTGGTTGTGTTATGAATAACCGCTATCTAGGGAATGGAACTGTTCATCCTGGTGATCATTTGCTATTTTTACATGAATTATGTGAGTTGTTCAAGTGTGCAGGTATTTCAATGGATAAAGTTAAGAAGAAATTATTTTCTATATCACTTGGTGGAAGAGCTGCGAGTTGATATAAATTGTTGAAGAATAGGCACTCTCTTGAATGGGAGGAGGTTGTATCTCTCTTTTATTCTAAATTTTATCCTCCGAGTGAGATTCACCAAGATCTTAATTCTATATATAATTTCTGGCCTCTTGAAGGAGAAAAGCATTGCTCAAGCCTGGGGAAGGCTGAAAACATTAATACTCAAATGTCCTAATCATGAGCTTCCTGATAATATAATTGTTAATAATTTTTATGCATGTCTTTCAGGACATTGCAAGGATTATCTAGATGCCTGTTCTAAGGGCTCTTTCAGAAGTAAGAAGGTTGAAGCTAGATGGGATCTCCTTGAAACAATTCGAAACAATGCTGAAGATTGGGAGAATGACAAAGGTAAAGAATCAGGTATGAACTATGAATATGATTGCATTAAGTCTTGTGTTGAAACTGCTAGTTTTCAAGAGCTTGGTGCTAAATATGGTGTTGATTCCCATATTATTGTTGATTATTTTAGAACCTTTGCTTCTCATATTAATGTTCCTAAAGAAAATTGGGATGTGTATCATGAACCTTTCAAAGAGACTTGCATGGAAAATGAAATTGTTGTTAATGATTGTGATAAACATGCTCAAACTTCTGATCATACTATTTCTTATAAGCATGTTAATTTTTGTGGAATTCATAGACCTTGTAGAATTAATCAAATTGAAGATGAATATTGTATCCATCGTAGGAATGAAAATACTAGAGGTTGGTATAAAGTAATAAGATATCTTGGTAAAACAATTTGTGCCACCTATCCTTTTATTTGTGAACTTTGCTATGAAAAGGGACATTTCGAATTTCAATGCTCAAGCTCTCATAAAGATATGGCAGGAGAGTTTGGTGATAACATGATCACCTCTAATCAACGTGATGAACTTACATTATTTTTGGGGTGTGAAGAGATATCAAGAAAAACTTCTTTGTTAAATATGAGTGATATTGATATGAATGATTTGTTGCATGGATGTTATATCTATTGTGTTAATAATTGCCATGCTAACACCTACATACAAAATATTATAAAGGATGAGACTTCATCAAATTGTGACAGGACTAATCTGTGTTTTCATGTTATTAATGAAAGAGAGGAATTCTCCCAAGTTTCTTCCATTGTCTCTAATAGTAAACCAGGTTATGTGGAGAAGCTTCATTTCAAGCCTCTCCCTCCAAAAGAGGAAAAGAAGAAGAAAAATGGAAAGAGGAAGAAGAAGAGGAGTAAAAGGAGAGAGGAAACGGTATATTCTCCCAAACTTGTTGCTCCTGTTACAATTAATACTTATAATTTTGAGTTCGATTATTCTGAACTTGATGATGTACCTATGCCTGTTATTTATATTTGTGATCATGATTGGGATAAGCACACTTCTTTTGATATTGAAGATCTTTGGGATAATAATTCTGAAAATGATGATGTTAATAATCGCTGCTGTCGGCCCAGTGGGAACTGGGGTGTGGAGAGCCCACTCCCCCCAGGCCTCGCACGCTGGCCAGTCCGACGAAACGACTAAGGACCAGGCATCACTGCCTGGCGGGACCCTTGAGAGGCAATTCCCCTCGAGGGCCTGAAGGGGAAACGAGGGCCTCAGGGGATCCCTCGCTTCAAGGGACCCTCCCGAGGCGCCCGTGCGCCTCGAGGGAATCCAACAGGAACCCCCCTCAGGCCTGAAGGGAAATGTCGCGGCCAAGGAAGTACGGCCAGACGCACATAGCCCCTGACACGTACACGTGGTGACGCAAGCACCCTCGTTGCCGTTTTAGGCGATAAAGGGGTCAATAAAGCCGCGCCGCCTGCTGCGGAACTGCCAGGACCTTCTACTCTGGCGATAAAGCAGGTGGGCGGCGCAACCCTCCAACGGAGAACGTCATCGTGGGCTCCACCTCAGAGACTACCTCCCCTGCAGCAGAACTGTGCGGTCGGCTGCTGGTCGGCCACCGCGCCCACTTTTATCAGCAATGGACCGCGTCCACGGCCAAACGGGCCGCGGCGGACTCCTGCTCCGCCATGCCACTGCCATGTGGGAACCACCTCGAAGACCAAGTAGAAGGAGAGCGCCGGAGGCGCCTATAAAATGAACAAGACCTCCATCGTAGGAGAGGTCGGCCTTTCCGATTTCCCAACACTTGTAAACCCTAGCGATCCCAAGTAGGATAGCATCTTCCTGGAGCAGGGAGAAGGTCACCATCCTTCCCCCCGGGCAAGAACTGCCTCAAGGGGGCTTTCGGCAAGGCTGATTGTACTGTAAACTCCATAACTTAATACAGACAAGTAGGAGTAGCGGTCTTACCTCCTCATGAGGGCCGTGAATCTGGGTACGGGCCGGTGTCCATCTATGTCGTGGGTGCTTCGTCTTCAGGTCCGGCGAGCAGCGTCGCCGTGTCCCTCGAGGGTCTTGACCTCCGCGTTCAATCCCCTTCACGAACTACTCTTCAGGAAGTGACTACCCCCAGTTCTAGAGAGTCATAAGCCGACAACTGCACTATTAATACTATCCATGTTCCTTCCCATGATGATATAGAGAGCTTTGAGCTCGGGGATGAGGTGTTTGAAAATCCTTTTGCTACTAATGATTATATATTTGATACATCTCCTTCTAGTAAAAATGATTACATGTTTGCAAATGAACACACTTTAGAGGATAATTATTCTATTGCGTATGATGATACTATGCCTCCGGTCTTTGATAATTATAAGAATACTATGACCTGAGTTATAATTACAATTATCCTTCTGAAACTTGTCATAATTAAAGAGGCATCAATCAAACCAATCCTTTTAATGTACAACTTGTCTATCATGTTTATGTTTTTTGTGATGATCCTACTCCCCATGTTATTAATGAGAAGAACTTTTCTTATGAGAGAGATAATGATACTTTTATGCATACGGATCATGATAAGAATGTTTTATGTGATGGTTATATTGTGGATTTTATCAATGATGCTACTGAAAGTTATTATGAGAGAGGAAAATACGATTGTATAAATTTTCAAATTACTAAAACACCTATCTTTATGTTGAAAGTTTTGAAGTTGCATTTGTTTCATGTTGCTATGATAGTTGCTTTATGTTTCAATAATTAATTCTATCAAAAGACTTCTTTGCATATGAAGTGGGTTAGACTTAAATGTGTTGATATTAATCTCTTGATGCTCTCCTATGTTTTTCAACTCTCATTTGTATGAGAGCATCATACAAATCTCCTTGCCTAGCTCGAAGGCGTTAAACAAAAGCGCTTATGGGAGACAACCCACTTTTATTTCCTGTTATTTTATTTTGTTTGCGTCAAGGACTTGTCCTACCTCTGTAGTAATTCCTTTGTATATTTACTTTATTACATTGTTGTGTCAAGTTAAGGCTCTAGTTGAAATTTGATGCTAAATTTGGATTCCTGCGCATAAACAGTTTTCTTATGTTCACCATTAAATTCCTAACTCTTCACAGGAACGTCAGAAAAATCTGCCATTTTTTGTGCGTAATCCTCATATATATATGAAACTTTCATTAGCTTTGAGTTTTCTTTTCTGAGCAAGTCAAGGGGCTCGAAACAATTAGTCTTTACGGACTATTCTGTTTTTGACAGATTCTGCCGTTTATTTTGCAATGTCTCTTTTGCTATTTTGATTGCATCTTTTTATCCTTTGAAGTATCAGTGGTTGTAGCTAATGTCCAGTAGCATTGGTAGCAATTGTGTTTCTACAGAATATCATAATTTTTCCTGCACTAACCCTCTAATGAAGTTTACTCTAAGTTTGATGTGGAGAAAGTTTTCAATGATCAAGGGAGAAGGATGATATAATATGATCAAGAGGATAGTAACGCTAAAGCTTGGCGATGCCCCGGTGGTTCACCCCCAATATATTTCAAAAATACTCAAGCGTCAAAGCTTGGGGATGCCCAAGGCATCCCTTCTCCATCGACAAACTATCAGGTCGTTTCTAGTGAAACTATTTTTTAATTCTGCCACATCTTATGTGCTTTTCTTGAAGCGTCTGTTTCTTTTTGTTTTTGTTTTGTTATTTTAATTCTCTGAATAAAATGGATCCTAGCATTCTGTTGTGTGGGAGAGATACACGCTCCGCTTTTTCTTATGAATACTCGTATTCATCACTTATATTCGTTGAGTATTCTTTTCATGCTATTGTTTGCTTTCTAGCTCTTGTTTTTCATGCATCTAGAGTTTTTAGATTTATTATACCATACACTCATATCTCATTGATTAATTACTTGGAGGTTTTATCTTTTAAATAAGTTGATTGGTGTTTGGTTGAGAACAGAAAATGCTAAAAGTGGTTGATGGTATAACTACATGATACATAATCTTGTAGATCATTAAATTGTGTCACTTGAATCATTAATGTTGTTTTTAGATATTAATTTTCTTAATTATGAACATGATGGTTTAGTAAAGTGGAATGATTAATGGTTGGTCTAGAAAAACTTGAAGCTGTGCCACACCTAAATTTCCAGTTGATTGCATAATGGTATATGACTTTTATTTACCTAAGGCAACCGTAATGACTTTATGTTATGCGCTACGGTCGGGGAAGCCAACGGTGACTTTGTCATTCTCCACGATCCCTCAAGGAGTAATTTTCATTATGCCTTGTATGATCATATTTTTATTTGGAATCTTTTTACTTGTGAGTTCTAAAACTGCGGTTTTCATGGCACTTCCACCACCATATTGCTAGCCTCTTCGGTACTTTGCTTTGCCCTTTCGCACATTGAGAGTTGGTGCATTTTTCGCGGGTACATCCAACTCGTGGAAGATCTTCATCTTGTTCTCTTACACAAAGGCAAAATATCTTCCTCAAAACATCAACCATACCTACCTACTACAACATTTTCATAGCTGTTCCGAGATATATTGCCATGCAACATCCATCTTACATTACATGACTTGTTGTCATTCATTACTTATGTATTGCTTTGCGTGATTCTATAAAGATGATGTGTGGTTTTACCCATGTTACGCTAGATCATTGCATAACCTGCTACACAGGCAGAGGCACCGTTGTCATATGCATATTATGTCACATTCATATTAGTTACTTGTATCATCAGTATGTTGTCATATCATCATTAGTGTGTTGTCATATATCATATATCATATTAGAATGCTTGCCCCTAAAAGGGTAAATAGCCATGGAGGCCATCGATAAGAGAAACTGAAAAAGAAAAAAATAGAAAAAAGAGAAAAAGAAAAACAGGAAAGAAAGAAATAAAATAAAAAATGGGGCAGCATTACTAATCTTTATCACACATTTGTGATCATGTTTAGCACCTTTACTCCATATGAGAGAGTTTTCATGTCTTAGCTGCATAACTACGTGAGGACTTTACACTATAGAACTTGGTTCGTATATTCCAAGGATGAGCCTCCTCAAAAGTGCTCTAGGTCTTCGTGAGCAAGCAAGTTGGATGCACCCCCACTAGTTCCATTGGAGAGATTTCATATACTTATAGCTCTATGTGCATCCGTTGTGTGGAAATCACTACTCCTTGCATAGCTACGATTGTAAGACTTCCTCTTGTCTAATGATCACTTGCAACTTTGTGAGCCTTTCTTCCGTTGGCCTTCCAAACCCCATTTAACATTCTCTTAGCCAAAACATCCTGGTGACATGAACCAACGTTGAACGCTTGCTTGTTTCTTTTGAACAAATAAAGTATTGATCTTCTACGTGCATATTGATATTTCTTGACTTGATCCTTTCATTAAGTTGTCATTTTTGGTGGAAGCATTAGATGATTATATTGTTGTTCTTGAAGCTTAAATCATCTTTAATATCTACTTTGCATAGTTGATTGCTATCTAGTACTATATCATTGAAAGCTTTGCTTTGCTTTACCTTCTTGTTTATTTATTACTCGTTTGATATCAATATAAACTACATCTCTTATTCATTTGATCTCAGTTTACATGCCTTACATTATTACGTGATCAAGATTGTGTTGAAGCATGTCACTTCAAAAATTATTCTTCTTTTATCGTTCTTACGTACTCGTGACGAGTAGAACTAAGCTTGGGGATGTTGATACGTCTCCAACGTATCTATAATTTCTTATGTTCCATGATATATTATACCATGTTATTACATGTTTTATATGCATTTTATATAGTTTTATGCATTTTCTGGGACTAACCTATTAACAAGATGCCACAGTGCCAGTTCCCTGTTTTCTACTGTTTTTGGTTCAGAAAAGTACTTAAGAAAATATTCTCGGAATTGAACGATTTTTATCCTGGTGTCAGTTTTTCATCAGAAACGTTCCAGAAAGTCGAGAACGAGACGAAGTGGGGCACCGAGGCACCACCACCACGTGCTCGCGTGGCTAGGAGTCGGTCCGCGCGAGGACCAGGTGTGGGGCTCTTGGCCCTCCACCGCCTTCGCCCTTTCGCCTACAAATACCCCTTCGGCCAAAAACCCTAGCACGGTGTTCGATATTTCCTCCACGGGTCCAGAGCGTCGCCGCCATCGAAGACAAAATTCGGGGGACATAAGTCTCTGTTCTGGCACCCTGCCAGGATGGGGAATTGCCCCCGGAGCCATCTCCATCGACTCCACCACCATCTCCATCGTCGTTGCTGACTCCTATTATGAGGAGTGAGTATTCTCCCCTGGGGCTGCGGGATCTACGGTAGCTATGTGGTATATCTCTCTCTCGCCATGTGTGATCTTTATATGATCATGAGCTTTGTAATCTAGTTGAATATTTGCTGCTACTCTTTATCTATTATGCACTCTAAAGTTTACTTTAATATGAACTCCGGAGTTATTCACGGTTGTAACGATGACATAGTAGTTATTACCTTTGCAATTGCGGTTCGAATCTATCCGATCTTTATCTTTTTGCTCAAAGAACGAAGAAAACCCCTTGTCGGAGCCCTTTATGATGTGTGCACCGTGTGTGATTCCTTTATAACATTGTTGGTGTTAGTTTACTCTGACTTTGAGTGTGCTCTTGTAGCCCTACACAATGAAAGGTGTTTGTTATCCAACATGAGAGTGTTTGAGAGTAGTGTTTATTTATTTAACTTTGATGTCATTGTTGAGAATGTCCACTAGTGAAAGTAGTATCCCTTGGCCTTGTTTCTAAGCATTAAAACACCGTTTCCAACAAGTTCTGCTACATGTTTGCTTGCTTCAATTTTTGTTACAGATTGCAATTACTACTTATAATCATCCATATTACTTGTATTTCACTATCTCTTTGCATAACTGATACGTCCAAAACGTATCTACTTTCCCGAACACTTTTGCTATTGTTTTGCCTCTAATTTGTGTGTTTTGAATGCAACTAATGCGGACTAACGCTGTTTTCAGCAGAATTACCCTGGTGTCTACTTTTTATGCAGAAATATCAACTTTGAAGAAAAAGCCCGAAAGACATCCAGGAATTATTTTCCATCCGAGAGGGACCCAGAACCACGAAGTCCAAACGGAGAAGAGGCACGAGGGCTCCACACCACCTCGTGGCGCGGGTGCCACCTGGCCGCGCAAGCAGGTGGTGGGACCCCCTTGCGGCTATAAGACCCTCCTGACCTAAAAACGCTTGGGGGATATCAACTTTTCTAGAGAACACCACCGTACGCCGCCGCCATCGCGAACCCTAGTTCAGGGACCAGAAGTCTCTGTTCCAGCACCCTGCCGGGACGGGGAATCGAAGGGGATCATCGCCATCGCCTTCGCCAACGCCTCTCCATCAACCATCCATGTTTCCCCCATCCACGAGTGAGTAATTCACCGCTGTAGGCTTGAGGGGATGGTAGGGATTGGATGAGATCACTCGTGTAATAGATGTAATATTGTTAGCGCATGGTGCCTAGTATCCATTATCGGTGTTTTGCGTGATTGTTGCAACTTGTTATGCTTAATGCTTGACACTAGGGCCCGAGTGCCATGATTTCATATCTGATTTTATTATTGTGTCATGATAATAATCATTGTTTTGGATCATATCTATTGCACCGGAGGCCCGATGGCCCCAAAGTGACAAATATTATTGTATCATGATTTCAGATCTGATTTTGTTATTGTATCATGATAATATTATTCCGGAACCGATGGCCCCAAAGTGACAACAATTGGGATAACCGGAGGGAATGACTTTGATGTGAGAATCACATGTATTCACGGAGTATTAATACTTTGCTCTGGTACTTTACTAAAAGGAGTACCTTAATTGCCCGTAGTTTCCCTAGTGGCCCCGCTGCAAACAGGCTGGCAGGACAAAAGATGATGTGCAAGTTTCTCATTTCGAGCACGCACAACTAAATTGGAATACATGCTTATGATTAGTTAATACTTGGATGCTTTATATTATTTATCTGCAAATGCCTATGCTATGTTATTACATAAATATTCTATCCATGTAACGCCCGTACATCTGTCCCTATGCCTACAATATTTTAAGCCTGATGTCTACCGTTATCACAATCGTTGTCTCAATTCTACTGCTACTGTTATTTTAGTAATGTCTCTGCTATAAAACGGTTGCTACTGATAATCTGTCTAGAGCAAGTCTATTCACATGTGCAGCTGATCTGACAAATCATCTGTTAAAACTTATAAATATTCTTTGGCTCCCCTTGTGTCGAATCAATAAATTTGGGTTTAACTTCCCTCAAAGAATGTTGCGATCCACTATACTTGTGGGTCATCAAGACCATTTTCTGGAGCCGTTGCCTGGGAGCATAGCTTTATTTGTAAGCCCACCTGAGTGTGATATTGTTCGCTGAAATTTATTCATCATGGGAAGAAATACTGATAAGAAGTTTCCCATCGTCCCATCCACTACAAGGAAAGGTAAAACTCTGAACTATGTTGATGCTCTTGATTCTCCGTTTGTGTTGAGTAAGATTGTTACACCACCACAACCTGTACGTTATGTTACTACTACTGAATCTGAAATTACTTATGATGATGCTTCTACTGTTCTTGATGAAACTGGTTCATTAGGTCACTTTTTAGATGCTACCATTGCTAAATTTAAACAAATTGAAAATGCTGAAATTCCTGATGAAAATGCTGAAACACCTATTAATTCACCAAAATTTACACGTGATACTTATGATGAGCATGATGATATATATGTGGATCTTGATGATGCTCTTGATAAAGAAATTAATGATATGAAAGATGCTAGTGCCTTTGAAAAACTTGTTGAAAAACGTGATGTCAAATATAAATTATCTCCTAATGCTAAATTTGATACATCTCCTATAAACATTAAAGATAAAGCTTATGATTTCTCTCTTGATTTGGCTCATATAGCTATTCTTGAAAGAGAACCTTTCTGTGGAACTGAAAATGACAGTGATGTAGAACACACGAATGTTTTGTCTGATTTAAGTGGAATATTTGCTGAGGACATTAAAAGACGTACTTACTTTGTTGCTAATATTTCCTTTCTCATTAAAAGGAGAAGCTAAAACCTGGTATAATAGTTCGTCTCCTGTTCCATCACTTGTCCTAAGGGTTTGCTTGATGGTTTCTTTCAAAAGTATTTTCCTGCTAGTGCTCAACATGATGCTTTGCTAAGAATCTATAATTTTAATCAAGATGACGATGAGAAATTGACTAAGGCTTGGACACGCTTTTGTTGCATATTAAGAGGCCAGCCGAACCATGAATTGGAGAAAAATGATCTACTTTATATATTTTATAGTGGACTAACTGCTGAATCTAGGACATACCTGGATAGTTTTGCTAGTTGTGTTTTCAGGAAAAGGACTCCCGAAGAAGTTGAAGAATTATTGGCTACAATATGAAAGAATAATGATGATTGGGATATTCATGAACCTACTCCAACACCTCCACCAACATCGAAGAAGAGAGGTTTGATTGAATTAAATGAAGAAACGATGAGGGAAGCCAAAAGATCACTTCAAGAGAGTGGTATTAAATCTGAAGATGTGAAGTATTTACCTCCTATTGAAGAATTATGTAAGCCTATTTCTCTTTCAACCGTAATCGAGGTACACTCTCTCCAAAGGTTTGATGACGGAGATATCCCTTACTCTAAACCTCCTGCTGAGTGTTTAGATGAATTTGATACTTTTATTACTAAGCAATGCAATTTTAATATGAGAATAGAGAATCATTTAATGGAAAATTCTCGTGCTATTAATGATTTACATGATATTGTTGATAGAACTGCTAATGATGTTAAAGTGCTCATTAAACACTTTCATATGGTTCAAACTCAAATAGATCAACTCACTAAAGTGCAAAAAGAATTGCTAGTAAACAACTCTATAGCTAAAGAAAAACTTGTTTGTGAAGTAACAACTAGAGGTGGTAAATCTACTCAATATCCTTTGTATCCTGAAGTACATTGTAAAAGAATTGAACAAGATTCTCAACGAGCTAATGAACCTGGTACTCCTTTTAGGAAAAAGAAAAAGAAACATAAAACTGTTGTAAAATCCTTTGAACCTGTTAATGATCCTAATAGTATATCTATTTCTGATGTTGAAACTGAAAGTGGTAATGAACACAACAATGATAATGCTAATAACGATGATAAGGATAAAAATGTCAATTGGGATCAGGAAGACATAGAAGAGGAACCTAAAAAACATGCTAAAAATAAAAAGTATACTAAAGAATATTTTATTGCTAAGAAACATGGTAATGAAAGAGAACCTTGGTTTCAAAAACCAATGCCTTTTCCTGCTAAGCAACTTAAAACAAAAGAGGAAGAACATTATAATAGATTTTGTGATTGGATGAAACCATTGTTCTTGGAAATTCCTTTGACTTATGCTATTAAGTTGCCTCCTTATTCTAAATACATGAAAGATATTGTGACAAACAAAAGGAAAATTCCTAATGAGGAAATATCTACTATGCTTGCTAATTCTCTTTCAATGGTAAGGTTCCAAAGAAGCTTGGTGATCTAGGTATACCAACTATTCCTTGCGCTATTAAAATAACTATGTTAAAGCTCTATGTGATTTGGGAGCTAAAGTTAGTATTACAAGAGACTTTACCTTGATAAATTGATACCTACTGATATATCTTTGCAAATGGCTGATAAATCTACTGTTGTTCCTGTTAGAATTAGTGAGGATGTTCCTGTCCAAATAACTACCAATTGTTTAATTATGACTGACTTTGTTGTTCTTGAAATGCCTGAAGATGATAATATGTCTATTATTCTTGAAAGTCCTTTTCTAAATACTGCAGGGGCTGTTATTGATTGCAATAAAGGAAAAGTTACTTTTAATGTTCATGACAAGGAGCATACTATTTAGTTTCCGAAGAAAGTTTTATAGAATGCTTGGAGTTAATACAATTACCAATTTGAGTTCTATTAGAGTGGGAAGTATTGATTGCCCATATAAAGAAGAATACAAAACTCTCATGATTGGATCCATACCAATTCATTATATGGTAGCATGAGGGTCTCATATGTTTTAAATCTTTTATGTCATATAAAATTCATTTGGTGGCAAGACTTGATCAACCTTTTTAACAAGTGCATTTTAAATGCATAAAGAGGCTAAACAACTTTATTTCTCTCTTCCTTGTCATATCTACTGTAATGTTATTTAGTTTGCAATGTTTAATTGAATTTGTTGTTAGAAAATAATTTTTCAGTATTGAATTTAATAATGCAAAATACCAGAAAATTAAAAAAATAAAGTTTCTCAGAAAATAAAAATTTTATATGAAAAATCATATTTTTCGAGGAGGCTCCTGGAAGTGCCAGAGAGCCACCAGGGGGACCCACAGGGCCACCTCACCACTTGCTGGCGTGGCTGGCTTTTGGCCGCGCCAACACATGATGTGGGGCCCACAGCCCCTCCCCCCACTTGCTATCTCTCCATCCCCTGCCTACCTCTTGCCCGAAAAATCACTCCTGGATATCTCAAACTCGTGTTCTTGCTGCTTATCTCCTGGGATTTCGACCTCCACGTTCAGCCAATTTCTGTTGCTCCTCTCCGGTATGTCACTCCTCCGAATATCCAAGTAGAATTTTGTTTAATGGTGTATATATTAAGTATTTTTCTACTGTAGGTATCTTGTTTAGTGAGTTTGAATTCTTGTTCTAAGTTGAAATAACTAGTTTCGATGCATGCTTAAGCCTCTAGCAAGTCCCTATAGTGGTTTCCCTTCATTTAGTTGACTAAAGATCGATTTTTATGATGTTTGTTGAAGATTTGAGAACATGGAAGGAAATGCATTTGCACTAGATCCTAGTGAGATAGTGACAAGGGATGTACACATCAATACCCATGGTTACTAGACTAGGGTAAGAGTTATGAGGTAGAGAACGTGTGGTGTTGGTAGATTCGTCGGCTGACAAGCGGGAATTACCCAGGTTCGGGGCCCTCGAGTGAGGTAAAACCCTTACTCCTGCTTCTCTGTTATTGATTGTGTATATGCGGCGAGTAGAGGTGTCTAGCAAGATGTCGATCTTGGTAGGGTTTGGTGGTTCTTGTTGGGCGTGTCCCTGGTCGGTCTCCCTCCCGTCCTTTATATAGGGATACAGGTCTCGGGTCGTAACCGACTAGGACTACATTTATGGAAAGTACTACCGACTATGCTATCTATGGTAGAAGCCTTCGTCTTGGTCTTCTCTTGTTGGGCTTCCTCAGTATATTGACAATTGGGTTTTAGTCATTACGTGCATCAGGTACCCACATGAGGGGGTACCCGCTTGATATAACCTTGTCATTAGCCCTCGAGTGCTTGGCTAATTCAGAGAATAATTTATGGACTCACTACATAGTGCACGTCTCATGTTTTATGCTTTTGATAAGATATTTTTGTCTTTATGACTTTTGAATTTTTGACAAAGGATTCCGACTGAGTAGGCCTAGGTTTATTCGATGAGTCGAAACCAGTTAACTTCACTTTAGCAAAACCTTACTAGCCTTCGGTCAGGTTTTGAGTCCTTGGGATCGAACCTGGAACATACTGGACAGACACACCTTAGGCCAGTCGATAGTCTTACTGATATTGTTCTGCAGTTTCGATTGGCTACCCAGCGCGTCCGCCAGGATTCTCATCGTTTCTGGTGATACGGAAATGTCTAGGATTTAAAGCACTGCTGGAGTGATCCTCGGCCCTTTTGACTGATCGATGGGACTTACCTTTGTATTTTTCGTATACAACATCCGAGGCATTTTATCAACTAATTTTTGCCCGGGAATTCTTATGTTTCGAATGTCTTTTGATTCTATCGGGTGCATGACAGTGCTCCAGATGGGAGTAGCCCCCGAGATTATGCTTTATTGCTTGCAGTAGAGGATAATCTCAATTTCCGTTTTGTTAGTCAAATGCCTTTTGCCTACTCCCGATGGGAGTTTCCCACTCGACACTCCTTTTTTTACTTTTGTTTTTGCAGTTTTTCTTTCGAGTTTGTAAGCAGCTTTTCCTTTCTACCAGTCATGGTATGTCGCTCATTTTTGTTCATCTGTAATGATGTCATGCGTGAGATCCTTGGCGTGCGAATAGCACTCTGATAGGACGTGACACAGTGGGCCCCTCTCTTTACCCGTTATGGACGCCGGTTCAGTTCCGATTTGACCTGATGTGGCGAGGTTTCCGCAGACGTGATGATGATCTCCTTGTTTTGCGCGCGTAGTGGGCGGCGTGGTCTGTGACGATTGCCCTCCGATTGTGCCACGCGTCGCCGTATTATTATTTGGACGACCACGATGAACCATTTGCCATAAGTACGGGTTTCTCCGTTATGATTTATTTTACCCTGCCATTTGCCTCTTGTTTTCCTCTGCTTCATCTTCTTCCTCGCGCCCGCCGTCGCTCTGCTTTTGCGCTTCCTTCCTTTTTCGCGCCCTCTTCTCCTTCTTTGCTCCTGCATTCCTACAGCCTACCATCGCTCCTAAGAAGAGCTCGGCGTCTTCCGCTGCTGCTGCCGCCACCAGCAAGAAGAGGAAGGAGGCGACTGCCGCCGCCGTCACTGTCGTCCTGAAGAAAGAGTCAGGCGGCTGGACCTCGTCCACCGTGACGGAAAAACAGCTGGCGGCTCTTCGCAAGGAGGGGCTTCTTCCTCCATCCACGGAGGTCACCATTCGGGCTCCTGGCAAGGACAACTTCCCCGCGCCCCTTCTCAGAGAGCGGGTATGTTTCGCCAAGTTCCTTCCCCGCGGCTTCGGCTTTCCGTTGCATGATTTCGTGCGCGGCCTCCTTTTTTCTTACGGGATACAGATCCATGATCTGGTCCCCAACGGCGTTTTGCACAAGCCTGTTTTATGGTAATGTGCGAATGCTTTTTGGAGATATCCCCTAGCTGGGAGCTATGGAAGTCAATCTTCCTAGTGCGCCCCATGGCCCGCAACGGCCGTGTCAACCCCGTCGGAGGCGTCGGGTTCCAGGTCTAGGCCGGCTGCAAGTACTTCACTTTGAAGGCAGTCGAGTCTGCTCAGGGATGGAGAACCAAATGGTTCTATGTTTTTGTGGGCCAAGATGTCCGCCCCGCCTTCTCGACTGGCGTTGCTGAGAAGACGAAGGCCTGGGAGCACTCTCTTTCTCCAGCCGAAGAACTCGAGGCTGCCCTGGTGCTGGAGAGAGTCGCTGGATTGGATTCCTGAAGACCGGCGTTTCCGGTGTTCAGTTGATCTACACCTTCCAGAAGAGTCGGGTGTGTCCCCTTCAGCAGCGCGCACACCCGATGTGGGTGTATGAGGGGGTACTCGACGCCACCAGGATCAGTGCTTTGGAGCTGTCAGCGAATGAGCTCGACGCACTCGTGAAGTCGGTGACCAGCTAGAAAGCTGAGGACACCATCAACTATGCTTTCACGATAGCTCCCTTCAGCTCGGAGAATCCCCTTCCCAAATTAAGTTATTTGCGCCCTTGTCGTCGACTGGACCTTGATATCGTCTTCGCCCTTAATCTTGATTTTTCTTTTTCTTTGCCTTGTGTAGGGGCATTCGACAAAGTCTTTGCTCCATCCCCTTTCCGAAGCTGGGCCTATGGAGGAGATGGCTGTGTTGAAGGAGCGAGAGAAGTCGACAGACTCCCTGCCTGAGGCCGAATCCTCTTCTTCGGAGAAATCCGAAGTCGATGGAAAAGGTGTAGGGCAACTTGACACCGAGGCGGCCGTTGAGCCCGCTCCTAAGCGTCTCTGCCTGGTGCACTCAGGTGAAGGTGAGGAGGCAGCAGACTCGGGTGCTTCTTCGCCTGCGCGGGATGTGCCACCCTTGGCCCAGCGCTCGCCTCCGCCTTCTACCTGCCAATCTGGCTTCGGCGGGCCTCGGTTCAACTTCGATGTCACTTCCGATGAAGATGAGCAAAGGTAATTTCTTTGTCGCGTGAATGTGTGCTTCTTCTTTTCGATTGTTTGATATGCTTTAATTTCTGGATGTCCTTTTCTTTGCATTCTTATCCTTTGGCGATGATCGGGCCGCTAGTCCTTTGGCTCTCCATGCCGAGACGGCTGTGTTGAAGGAGCGAGAGAAGTCGACAGACTCCCTGCCTGCGGCCGAATCCTCTTCTTCGGAGAAATCCGAAGTCGATGGAAAAGGTGTAGGGCAACTTGACACCGAGGCGGCCGTTGAGCCTGCTCCTAAGCGTCTCCGACTGGTGCACTCAGGTGAAGGTGAGGAGGCAGCGGACTCTGGCGCTTCTTCGCCTGCGCGGGATGTGCCACCCTTGGCCCAGCGCTCGCCTCCGCCTTCTACCTGCCAATCTGGCTTCGGCGGGCCTCGATTCGACTTCGATCTCACTTCCGATGAAGATGAGCGAAGGTAATTTCTTTGTCGCGTGAATGTGTGCATCTTATTTTTGATTGTTCGCTATGCTTTAATTTCTGGAATTGCTTTTCTTTGCATTCTTATCCGTTAGCGATGATGGGGCCGCTAGTCCTTTGGCTGCCCATGCCACGACTGCCACCTCCTCTCCAGTCGCAAAGGCGGTAGTCTCTCCTTCGCCACCTTCCGTTCATGCGTCGATGGTCGCAACGCCTACCACGGCTGCTTCGACTGCTGCACCTTCGACTCCTTCACTACCCTCCTAGCTGAATCATGTAAACCTTCTTTTCTCTGTCGATATGGTGTCCTTTTCTTTGACATGTGTGTGTGATGCGTACATTATGCTTGTAGCCGATCACAAGGGGCCTTGCTTCCTTTGGCGAGGCCTTTGCGCATTCGGAGGATGAGCGAGTCGCTCTTCGCTCTAAGCTGGATCAGCTCAGCCGTAAGTTCTTTCCTTTGCTTTGCACATTCTGACTTTCTCCCTTTATGTGACTGGACTCCTTTCTTTCTTTTGTTTCAGGGGAGAAACAAACTTTGGAATCCCGACTGGCTAATGTAGAGGAGACGCTCTCCCAGCAATCGACTGCCAAGGAAGAGCTAGATGCTCTTCGTGCTTCTGAAGGGGAGCGGGCTAAGCGACTGCTCGGCTATGCTCACTCTCTTGCCGATGAGGAAAAATGATTTTCATGTGTGGATTTGCTATTTGCCTTTTTCAGATTTTTTGATCTACGTCTTCTTTTGTTATGCATGCCCTTCTTCCAGCTCCGCTGGTGCGGCGAGTGATCTCTTGTCACTCGACCAACCATCGACCAGGTTGGGGTGACCGTGAAGCATGCCAAGAAGTCTCTGGAGACGTCCCTCCAGACTCTATGGAGCGTCGCTCAGCAGCTGTTGATGCTGCCCGCAAGACTGGGTCTGAGTCTGCTGCCCAGTCCTAGGCAGCATTAGTTTTAGTCTTTTTCTTTGTGTTGTAATTCGTGATGTACATTGTGCCACCCAAGTTGATATTTGGATAATATATCTTTTGCCGATCCTTGTTGTATGCCTTGTGTCTCCTTTTAATTCGATTAGTATCTTTCCTGAAGTGCTTATGATTGTGTCTCAGTCGAACTGATCGACCACTCCTGGGGATGTTCGTCTGGGAGGGGAGTGGCGCTCGACTACACAGCTGACGAACGACGCCCGCGTTCTTGATTATGCCAAGAAGAAGGTTGTTAAGCTGGAGCGGCAGCTAATAACGGCCCAAACTGATATGGACATTCTTCGAGGGAGGCCCTCTCTGTCCACTCAGAGGAAAAAATATGTTCTCTATGAGATGAAAGATTCGAATAGGCAACTTGAAGGTATTTGGTGTGTGTATTTTTCTTTTTGTGCGTGTGTGAATTGCTTTGAGGCCTTATCACTTTGCTTCATATGTAGTTTTTTTAGATGACTCTCGTGCTGAGACCGCTCGTGTGGCCGAACGTCTTGCAGCTGCTACTCAGGTGGCCGTCACCGGTCCTCAACATTTTTGGCTTGATGCGTATCATGCACATATCCTTGTCACTCTGAAGGATCGAGTGTGGCGTGGTGCTATTCTACTGGATCGCTGTCGGGCGGCACTTGCACGGGCGAACCATTATTTGTTTCCTGAAGGTTCCCAGCCTCGAGGAATTCATGTCCTAGTCGACCTGTTTTGCTCTCATGAGCCTATTCCATAGGCTGTGACCCGGCGGGTTGTGCTTGGAGCCAATGCTGCATTCACCTTCGCATCCTTCTTCATCTCGGTCGGAGATTCAACTGTCTAGCGAATATATGGATCAAACTCTTGCTCCTGCTGAGAGGTTGATAAGCCGAGCGCGGAAGCAACTGGTCGACTCCAATTTGCCATTGAAGGATGAAGATGCTTAGCTTATGTATTTGTAGGCTTTGCACTGTAAATGTAACACAAAGATCTAGCCCCCGAGTATAGCGAGTGGGTTTTGTTGTTATGCCTCCCTTGTTCGTCTGCTTCTCAAGTATATTTGAGCTTGTTTGTGTTTTTGTTTCTTGATACTCACACAGCTCCCAAGTGTATCGAGTGGTTATTTGTGCCTTCTAATATACAAATAGCCCCCGAATATATCGACTGGCTACTTTTTTTTCTCTTTTTGATGTATGCGCAGCCCCCGAGCATATCGAGTGGCTGCTTTTTGCTTTTTGATGTATGTGCAGCCCCCGAGCATATCGAGTCGCTGCCCTTTCGTTGTGACGAAAAATTATGTAGAGAAGGTATGGATAATCTCTTTTCTTTACAAATTTTGACCAGCAAGCCGCCTCATTAAAAACCTTCCAGTCCCCTTAGGTACACTCGTAAGGAAAAGAGCGCGTCTGGAACCTGCTGGCCTTTTGATACATGAGTTTTTTGCTACATCGACTAGATGTTTTTGCTAAGTGATGCGACCCTAATTGTCCTTACTCTCCGAGTTGTGTGCTTCCTCTTGGTGTTGTAGCATCTGTAGCTTGTACCTCCTTTCGTATGACCTCTTTGGCTTTTGCAGTCGAAACACTAGGGGTTCCCCGTGGGACGTGTCTTTCCCGGGTAGCATCATGCGCATAGCAGTAAAAGCTTCGAGTGGCATCCCCCCGTCACGTCTTGCTTTCTCATTTTGCGACTGTGACTTATGATGACACAGTTTGGCACTCCTTGGTTGAAGATTGTAGTGATGTGGTTTGAGTTTGCCAATCTGCGTATGCTTGACCGCCTCTAATCAGTGATGACTTGGTTTGTTTTGCTTGGAGGATCCTCTTGGTCTAGTTTTTGCCCGAAGATTTTTACTTCTCGAGTGGCCTGTGGGTGCCACCTTCTGATTGACCTGTGGTTTATGTGCTTGAAGAAAACCCGGTGGTACCTGCGCCTTTGCTGCTCAAATGTTTGCTAGCATGTTGGCTTGTTTGTTGCGCTTGCGCGTTATATGTTGTAGCTCGTAGCTGTGAAATCTTCTTTGCCACATATCGAAGTAATCTTGATATCTAGCCAGCTTGTCTATGTTCATTTGTCTTGCACTTGCCGCGTTTTACGTGATTACGCATGAGCTCCCTCAAATGATGATGTTTTGTGCTCCTGAAGCTCTTGCCAGTCGCATGCCTTGGAACAGGCCTTCGTAGTCGACTTCGACTTTTGATGGTGACGGGAAGTTTATCTGCAGTACATGTCGTACTCGCTCCTTGTTGAGGTTTATGAGTATCATACCTGTGTTTGTCCATCGTTTGGCTTGTGTGCTTTCTTCTTTTCTGGGTTCAACCGTCCATATGGCGTTTACCTCATGCGCTGCGGTCATGGTTGCTCGTTTCTTACGCTCTGGTTCCGTTGCTACCTCCCTCTCGACTCGCGCCTTGTCTGAGGTTTCCTCGGCTCCGTATGACTCCGAGATCCTGCAAAAGTCTCTGTCGCAATCGTCTGACTTTTGGAAGTTTCCATTGACTGTGATGACTCCTTTTGGACTTGACATTTTGAGCTTGAGGTATACATAATGTGGTACTGCCATGAACCTTGCGAATGCCGGTATCCCCAATATGGCGTGGTATTGTGATTTCCAGTTGACGACGTCGAAGTCATGAGCTCGCTTCTGAAGTGGGTTGCATCCCTGAATGTGACGTCGCGTTGGATTTTCCCTTCTGGACGTACGGCTTTGCCTGGTACAATACCATGGAAGGTGTTTGTGGATTTCGATAGATTCTCGACCGACCTGTTCATTCTTCGGAGCGTGTCTGTGAATATTATGTTGACGCCACTGCCTTCGTCCATGATTATTTTGGTCATAGTGTATCCTCCGATCTTTCCTTCGAGTACTAGAGCAGCGTGTCCCGGTCGATAGATGGCTGGCGGGTGATCCTCCTGATCAAAAGCGATTGTTATGTCTGACCCTTGCAAAAATTATGTTACTGGGGTAGAGCTAATCCTGCCATATCGACGTTTCTTGTGTGACGCTTTTGTCTTCTGTTGGAGGTGCATCCCTTCTAGATCATGTACATTTGCCTTTTTGGCTGCGGGTACTGAGTGTCCACATTGTGCGGTATATGATGTATGGCGACTGCCATCTGGCTATTCACATCATGTTGTGGTGGTGGCGGTAATGCTGCCACTATTTGTGGAGGTGCTATGTACGCCGCTGGAATAGCTTGGGGTTGTTCTCTCTTCATCTGATTTATGTAATCCATCGCCATTTAGCCAAATTTGCGGCAGCTTCCTATTGTGTGATAGGATGTTATCCGTCCAGTCGTCAGGTCTTCTAACATATGTAGTCTGCACTCATCTTCCATCTTTTCTTGAAATGATTTCTCGATTCTTGACTCTGAGCGCTTCTGCTAGTCTTGTCTTCTATAGCTTCCGCGCTGGTCTTGACCTCGGTCGTCGCGTCTGTCGACTGGCCTATCTCGTCTATAGTTATCACTTCGCGTGTCCCGGTGATCGTCTTGCTGGCTACTTCGCCGATCATCTCGCTTTCTATCATCTTGATTCCGGTCGTCCTAGGAGAATCCAGCTGCTACAAATTTGACCTTGTCCTTGCCGCGGTGATCTTAGTCGCGTCTTCTTCGTTTGTCGTCTCTATCCCGTCGATCTCGGCTGTCCCAGTGGTCACGACTGTCCCGTCTGTCGTGATGTCACTGTGGTGAGTGTGGGGTTTTGCTCTGGACTGCATCTTCGCCGCTAGTTTCATGAGTTCCGCCATATTTTTAGGCTTTTGCCGCCCGAGTGCTTCCCTAAAATCTTTTCTGTAGACTCCATTCGTGAAAGCGTCCATTGCTCTGTCTTTTGATATTGCGCCGACGGAGTTCCTGATGGAGGCCCACCTTCTGATGTAAGACCTAACCTTCTCATCTGTCTTTTGCCGGCATGCTCTTAATTCCTCAAATGTTTTCGACCTTTCGTAGAGAGGGTCGAAATATTTTATGAAGTCTTTCTTGAAGTGGTCCGAAGAATCGTTGGCTCCTTCGGGCAAAGACTTGAGCCAGTCGTGGATTGTGCCTTCAAGCATCAACTGTATGTATTGTAGTGCCGTTGTTGTTGTTCCTCGTTGGCATATGACTGCCAGTTTGTAATCTTCCAGCCATCCCGAGGGTTCCTGTTTTGAGTTGAATTTTGGCATGGTTGGTAGGCCAAACTTCTTTGGGAGTTTTGTCTCTTGGATCCATCGAGTGAAGAATTGTGCTCCGCACGGTCTTGCGTTGCTATTGTCGGGAGACTCGCGACTGCCTGATCTCCTGGATCGGCTTCTTGAGCGTCTTCTTGATCTGCGACGGCTGGAGCTTTTCCTGCCGCCGCTTCGCTGAGGACTGCGACTGGAACATTCTCTCGAGCGGCTCCTGCTACGTCTTCTTCTTTCTCATCGACCAGTTCTTTTGCTGCGATTTCCAGTGTCTTCATTTTCTGCAGGTATTTGCTTCAGCAGGGTCACCTGCCGGTGGTTTTCCTGCTTGAAGGTATGCTCCTATGGATATGAGAGCTACTTCTGCGGTTTTGGGTTGGATTATGCCGTCAGAGTCCATGGTTAGGAACGAGTTGTTCAGATTTCGAGTGACGTCTTCCCTTTCATGCTCAGGAATTTTGTCGAATCTGGATCTGCGTCGTGCCTCGGTTGCTCCTGTAGAACTCATGGATAGTTGTCGTCTGCGTGCGCTTGATATGCTTGCTTGCCTTCTTCGCTCTTCGAGTGTTGCTCTGTATTGCTTCAAGCGCTGCGATTCCTGCCAGTTGAAGTAGTTGTATGTTGCCAGCTCATCTGGAGTTGCGTCTGCTGGCATCATTATGCCCTCTTCAATGACCTTTGTCACCTTTGCAGCCATCTCTGCCGTGATGTCCAGAGTGGTGGTACCATCTGGTAAAGTGACCGTCTGTGGATACTCGACCGGTTGTCGATTGGCTGTGTTTTCTGATGTTTATGCGGCTGTTGCCACGTAAACCTGCTGGGGTATGTGGTAAGGATATGTGTAGTCTGATTGCTCTTCATACGCTGCTTCGATATCGCTATCCCGTTCTAAGCTTTTGCTTTTTTCGCCATCTTCTGTTTGCTGTATATGCTCGTCGTAGTCGACGGCAACATGATGTGGAGATTGGATCTCTGCGCCGGTGAAGTCGGCTAGACGTATGCTGTCTACTGCAGGCTCATCATACTCGGGGAGGTGAAAGATTTCTTCTAGAGCGTCGATTTGCATATGGTCTTCAATTGGGTTGATATCAAGGGTTGACTGCACTTCTTCTTCCATCTCGTTTTGCATTATGAATTCGTTGAATTCCCTTGTGGACATGGACACTGCTATGGACGAGATCGGATCGATCTGTGATGTTGGCGCTCCAGTGCTTCCAGCTGAAGCCGTCGATATGATCATATCGTCGACTGAGGTAGTCGACAGCCCTTCCTCTTCAGGGAACTCATCCGCCATGAATTTGTTGAATTCTACGGATGTCATTGAATCGGTTGGAGATTGTGGCGGCGGGATTAGATCGGCCGGTGACGGGGTATCTTCCTTGTCTGATGTAGATGTGACCTCAGTCGATCTCTTCTGACGTGGCTGAGTTGCGATCTGTTCGACTAAATCCTGCACACCAAGCTGATCAACAAAGAAGTTATGTTTCCTAATAGTTAGATCAAAACCTGAATCAAGATTGGAGTAGATCTCCTGAGCTTCGGGTGAGTATGGCCTGATCCTTGCTGGTGACATTGCTTTTGGCGAGTGGCCGCATGTGATCTGGATATGATCTGTTGTTGCTGATGTGCATCCCTTTGAAAAAGTCGACGGATCGCCGTTTGAAATTTGGACCGAAAAATCTGTAGATCCAACACCACCTGTTCCCACAGACGGCGCCAATTGACGAGGGATGTCCCCATCAATACCCATGGTTACTAGCCTAGGGTAAGAGTTATGAGGAAGAGAACGTGTGGTGTTGGTAGATTCGTCGGCTGACAAGCGGGAATTACACAGGTTCGGGCCCCTCGAGTGAGGTAAAACCCTTACTCCTTCTCTGTTATGTATTGTGTATATGCGGCGAGTACATGTCTCTAGCAAGATGTCGATCTTGCTAGGGTTTGGTGGTTCTGGTTGGGCATGTCCCTGGCCGGTCTCCCTCCTGTCCTTTATATAGGGATACAGGTCTCGGGTCGTAATCGACAAGGACTACATTTATGGAAAGTACTACCGACTATGATATCTATGGTAGAATCCTTCGTCTTGCGCTTCGCTTGTTGGACTTCCTCAGCCTATTGACAATTGGCTTTAGTCATTACGTGCACCAGGTACCCACATGAGGGGGTACCCGCTTGATATAACCTTGTCAGGTAGTGTTGCAAGGAAAGTTCAAGGTTCGTAGGGAAGGAGGAGTATATTTGTAGCACCCCAACTTATATTAAAGTTGGAACACCTGTGTTATGTGCTAGTCCCTGGATCACTGCCAGCACCACAGTATAAAATATAAAGTACCATTGCATAAGTATTAAAATTACTACAACGAGATCCAAAAATAATAGCCAAGTATGGCTTTATTACAAGTTGCATAGCCATGAAGGCTAGCTAAAGTTCAGAGTTCACAACGAAAGCGAAAATAACATTGAGCCTCATCTTCGAGCATGCGCCACAGGCAGTCATGTTGGGTGTAGACTCGAGCCAAACTCATTCAGCATCAGAATTTCCTGCACATTTGAATATGCAGCCCCCGAAGGAGGTCAATACAATGATGTATTGGCAAGTGACTATGGTGGACGTATAATGACAAGTTTAAAATCTATATGCATATTTGGCTTGGTGGGGTTGGAGGCTATTTGCAGAAAGCAAGTTTTCTCCTATCATTTTGTAAAACACTTTTATTTCTCAAGACTTGTCACCAAGGGATAAAACCCAAGTGCACCATCAATACTTTCCTTAGTCAAAATTTTACTTTATGAAAACAGTGTTGAGATTCTTCTGCCCATCCTTGTCAAGCTGACAGGTTGCACCCTCACAACATAGTTATTCTAGACAGAGCCCATTGTCAAAAGGCTGCACGGGAAGCTTCTAAACTTGGAGGGACTTGGTAATCTCTTCGTTCCTGGGTGGCCGTCCACAAGTGCACTTATGGGTAACAAACACCATACTCATGGCCCTAAGTAGAATAGACATTCATCCTAGGTGACGACAACCACAAGCATAGTCCCAAAAGCCACTCAACATAAACCAAACAACCAATTCCACCCAGATGTGTATTTAAATTTTTAACACTTAGAAACATTTCCAAAACAGGGTAACAATTTTTACATCATAGATAAGCAACTAATAAAACTTTTCATGGCTGCATAGGAGAAAGGGTGGCTACACACTACTAGGATATTTGTAAAATACAAACTAACTTAGCATTATAGAATAAATCCAAAAACCTATCATGCACACTACTCAAAATATACTACTTATGCATATAAAAAATATGGGATATAGTATGAATGTCACTTGCCTTGGTAACAGGAGGAACAAGCACAACAAGAATAACAATCACAAGCAAGTCCTTCCTCTTCTTCACAATCTAGCACAACAATGAATAAAATAAATACCAACACAAAACCAAACACAAACATGTATGCATGAATGATATGCTATGATAATAGGACACACTTATTAATAATTTTTATTTTCTATCATTAAATGAATGAAATATAATTTCTAGGTATTTCTTATTTTATTTATCAATTAAATAAATTAAAATAATATAGTAAAACTTTGATTTCTATAATTACACCTTTTATTGTTTTATGAAATCTTCAATTAAGCCATTTATTAATATTGCTGAACAGAGGGAGATAATACAATCCTAAAATAATTAAATTTATTTCTAAAACATTTTTATTATTTAAGTTATTATTTTAATGGCCGAAATACTCCTCTGATAATTATACAATTTATAATTTGTCAAAGGGAAAAACAAATGATGTAGAAATAAACTACATGAGCAGGACTTTCCAATGACATAAAGTTTATCGATTTTGGACTTACAGATTAAAAGTTATGAATTTTGCAAGTTTTAATAGCTTTTTGTTTTAATTTCGAAATTTTATTCGAGATAGAAAAAGAATCAGCCACGCGGCGCGATCTGATTCGCCCGTACCGGTTCGACGCAGATCGCGATCTAGAGCCGTTAGATCTAAATGAAAACGGACGCGCCAAATTAATCGCAGAGACAAAAATAAAAATTAAAACGGATCCGTTGGATCTAGATCCTACGGTCCAGGACGCGTTGACCTAACGCGGGCGGCGCGAGTCGCCGGAGACGCGCGGGGCGCGGCAGAGCCATGGCCGGCGTTTGCGTCCGAGGCGTTCTACGGTGCTAGGAGGGAACGGAGCTCACCAGGGGATGCGCGACGTCGAGGGGAGGGCGATGGTGCGGTGGCGATGACCGGAGCGTCCTCGTCTCCCCGGAAAAGCTCGCCGGAGTTGCGCGCGGCGACGGTTCCTCTCGGTCGTGGACGGAGGCGGGGTTTCGCTGCAAAAACACACGCCCCACCGTGTCAAATCGATGTGCACGGTTCACAGGGAGCGAAGGGAGGTGGAGAGGAGGTCCGAGGTGGCCGGAGTTGCTCGGGCGGCGGAGTTCTTACCGACGGCGACGGCTGGATTGCGTGAGCTCGAGCGGGCAGCCTAGGTGCTCTCGGGAGGTGTTGTTTGGGGCAATCGGACGAGAGCGAGGAGGGCTATTAGTAGGGAGAGGATGCGAGATAAATGGAGCAGTAAATCGTCCATAATCGTGCGAATCAAATCTGCGTTTTCGGTCGAGGTCAGGGGCGTGATTTGGGGACGAATGTTTCCGCGGGGGTGATGACAGGTGGGTCCCACCTGTCAGCGACTGCAAGCGAGAGCGCGGGCCGTTGGGTCGCTTGCAGGCCGTTGCGCTACGCGTGCGCGGCAGATAGCCAACGGGCCGGCCCGTTTTCTTTTTCTTTTTAAATGAAAAAAATATATGTTATCAAATACTGATTTCAAATATGATTTTTAAACCTATTCAAAACTTTTCAGAAAAATTCATAAATATATGTTTTGGAAAGGTTATTAAAAATGGGACTTTTTGACACTATACTTGCCCATAAATAAATTGATAACATTTTACTTATTTAAGGAGTTTCAAGTAAACACTTTATGGAATTATAGATTATTCAAATATTTAAATATATATTTTGAAGTTTTTATTTAATATTTTTGTGAAGTAGTTTTATGCCTAATGATGAATGATGCATGAATGCAAAGTTTTAAATTTTTGCAAAATTTGGGATGTTACAGACTAACCCCCTTAAGAGGAAGCTCGCCCTCGAGCTTCGGAAAGGTCAGCAAATAGGTGTGGATGGTCTTCTCGGAGGTCATCCTCTCGTTCCCAGGTGGCTTCTTCCTCGGTATGATGATTCCATTGGACTTTACAAAACTTGATGGTTTTGGTACGGGTGACTCTTTCTGTGGTCTGCAATATCTTGATGGGTTTCTCTTCGTAGGTCAGGTCACTTTCCAATTGTACTTCTTCGAGGGGTACAGTATCCTTTAAGGGAATTCCCATCATCTCGGGGTGACATTTCTTCAATTGACTGACATGGAACACATTATGAACCGCAGACAGGGCTTCTGGTAGTTCAAACTCATATGCCACTTCACCCTTGCGAGAAAGAATTTTGAATGGTCCGATGAATCGCGGTGCTAGCTTTCCTTTAATTCCAAACCTCTTTACACCTCGGAGTGGCGACACTCTAAGATAGGTTCTATCACCCACCTCGTAGGCGACTTCTCTACGTTTAGAATCCGCGTAGCTTGTCTGGCGTGACTGTGCTATCTTCAATCTATCTTTAATTAATCTGACCTTCTCTTCCGCTTCTTGGATTATATCAGGTCCAAAGAAACTTCGTTCTCCTACACCACTCCACAACAATGGGGTTGTGCATTTCTTCCCATATAAGGCCTCAAATGGTGCCATCTCAATACTAGCTTGGTAACTGTTATTGTAGGAGAACTCGGCATAGGGTAGATTGTCATCCCAACTAGACCCATAATCAAGCGCACAAGCTCTTAACATATCTTCTAAAATCTGATTTACTCTTTCAGTCTGGCCATCTGTTTGCGGGTGAAATGTTGTACTGAATTCCAATCTGGTTCCCAGTGATTCATGCAACTGCTTCCAAAAATGAGATGTGAACTAGGTCCCTCTATCGGACACGATACTCTTGGGGACGCCGTGTAGGCACACAATTCTCTTCATGTAAATATCGGCTAGCTTTGCGCTGGTATAGGTGGTCTTCACGGGTATAAAGTGAGCTATTTTGGTTAAGCGACAAACAATAACCCAAATGGAATCATACCCTGATCTGGTCCTTGGTAACCCGGTGATGAAATCCATCCCGATAGAATCCCACTTCCAATCCGGTACTCTCAAAGGTTGCAACAGTCCTGCGGGTTTCTGATGCTCAGCCTTTACTCGACTGCATACATCGCACTTAGCGATATATTCTGCTATTTATCTTTTCAGATTGTTCCACCAAAATCTCTCCTTCACATCCATATACATTTTGGTATTTCCTGGATGAATGGAATAAGGTGTTTCATGGGCTTCTTGCAGAATTAACTTCCTAAGATCAGGATCATTTGCCACACATACACGTTTTTCAAACCACAAGGTTCCTTGCTCATCTTCCTGAAATCCCTTGGCTTTTCCTGCTCTCAGATTGACTCTTCAATATCTTTGTCTCCCTTCTGAGCTTCACGTATCTTATCCATCAAATTTGGTTGTACTACTAACGAGGCTACAAAACCATCTGGTACCACTTCCAATCGGAGTTCCTTGAATGCCTTGCATAAATCCTCAGGTATTTCTCCTGTCGTGAGGCCGTTCACATAAACCTTACGACTAAGGGCATCAGCTACTACATTAGCCTTTCCAGGATGGTATTGAAGACTTAGGTCATAATCCTTGATAAGTTCTAACCATCTTCTCTGCCTCATGTTCAATTCTTTCTGAGTGAAAATATACTTCAAACTTTTGTGGTCAGTGAACACTTCACATCTTTTTCCCATTAGGTAGGGTCTCCAAGTTTTCAGGGCATGTACTACTGAGGCTAACTCGAGATCATGGGTGGGATAATTTATTTCATGTTTCTTGAGCTGTCTAGAGGCATATGATGCCACTCTGCCTTCTTGCATCAGCACACTTCCCAGGCCTTGGCGTGAAGCATCACAATATACTTGGAATTCTTTCTCTAAATCAGGTAAGCATAGAACTGGGGCTGAAACTAGACGTTTCTTCAACTCCTGAAAACTGGCTTTGCATGCGCTCAGTCCACTCAAATTTCTTCTCCTTCTTTAATAATTCCGTCAGTGCCTTGGCGATTTTGGAAAAGTTTTCTACAAATCTTCGGTAGTATCCTGCTAGACCAAGAAAACTCCATAATTCTCCCACATTCTTTGGTGGCTCCCAATTGGTTACAGCTGAAACCTTTTCAGGATCCACTGCTATACCCTCCTTGGATACTATGTGTCCTAGGAATGCGACGTGTTCCAACCAAAATTCACACTTGCTGAATTTGGCATACAACTTATGTTCACGTAGTCTTTGCAATACTAGGCGCAAGTGCTCTTCATGTTCTTTGTGACTCTCGGAGTAGATCAGAATGTCATCTATGAACACCACCACAAACTTGTCCAGAAAATCCATGAACACTTTATTCATCATATTCATGAATTAAGCTGGAGCATTGGTTAATCCAAATGGCATTACTGTATACTCATAAGAACCATATCTTGTAACAAACGCTGTCTTTGGTATATCCATTTCTCTAACCTTCATTTGGAGATAACCTGATCGAAGATCAATCTTGGAGAAGACACATGCACCTTTCAATTGATCAAATAATTCATTTATCTTGGGTAACAAATACTTGTTCTTGATGGTGTGTTCATTTATATCCTTGTAGTCCGTGACTAGTCTCTGGGTTTGATCTTTCTTTTTGACAAATAGAACAGGCGCTCCCCAGGGCGAAGAACTTGGACGGATAAATCCTTTCAGAAGGTGTTCTTCCAGTTGCTTCAAGAGTTCTTTCAGTTCATCGACAACCATAGGGTAAGGTCTCTTAGCTATTGGTCCGGTACCCGGTTTCAGTTCAATGAGAAATTCCACATCTCTATCGGGTGGCATTCCCGGTAATTCTTCTGGGAATACATCTGGGTACTCTTGGACAATCAGCACATCACCAAGGCTAACCCCCTTAAGAGAATTTAGCCTAACTTTCTTAAGTTCGAAAGTTGATCTGAATTTAATCTTTTGTTTTTTTGGGGTGGTGAGGATGATAGCTCTATTTGCACAGTCTATGATCCCTTCAAAACGGGTCATCCAATCAACTCCGATGATAACATCCAAACCTTGGGTTTCTAGGATGACTAAGTCTGCTGGGAAAAGATATTTTCGAATCCTTAAATCTGACTGCCTACAGCCCGAATTTACTATCATCTCACCCCCAGGTGAACTCACTCTGATAGGTTTTCCTAAACTTTCCTCGGCTAGCCCATGTTTGTTTACAAAAGCTCTTGATATGAATGAATGCGATGCTCCAGTATCAAATAAGACTAATGCTGGAAAGGAATTGAGCAGGAACTTACCAATCACAGCATCAGGTTCATCATGAACTTCTTCCACATTGATGTGATTTACTTGCCCCTTTTGGAAAGGATTGGGCTTGGAATTTTCATCAGCCTTCCTCTCTGGGCATTCAGTTGCATAGTGTCATGTCTTCTTGCACTTGAAGCAAGTCACATTAGACAAGTCTTTCTTCCCTTCATAGTTAGGATGGGGATTACCATTACCCTGATTTGGGCCATGGTGATGGTTTCCCTTGAACCCACCATTATTTCCTTTGTACCCTCCATTGTTTCCTTTGTATCCTCCATTGTGGTTATGACCATGATGCTTTTGGCCACTACCACTGTTGGAGTAGTTCCAGGGTTTATGGCCACTGACTTCAGAGGTGTGTGGTTTCTTGTGAGTCCCTTCAGAGTTACCCTTACTTGCGCCGAACTTCCTCTTCCTATTCTCTTCCTTTCTTATGTTATTGTCCAGAGTGATTGCTTGATCCAGCAGAATTTGATAGTTAGAAGCATATGCCACAGACAAGGGTATCTTTAGTTCTCCCCTAAGTCCATTAAGGAATTTTTCCTTCCTTTTAGCATCAGTGTCGATGTCCTCTGGTGCATACCTTGATAGCATACAGAAGTCATCCATATACTCCTTCAGAGTTCTACCTCCCTGCCTCAAGCTACGAAATTCCTCTTTCTTCAGGTTCATTATGCCAGAGGAAATGTGAGCATTGCGGAAACCATCCTTGAATGCATCCCTAGTCATGCCATCCAAGGGATGGGTCACTTGATAGGTCTCCCACCACATGGCAGCAGGTCCTTCCAATAGGTATGCAGTGAACCTCACCTTTTCTGCCTCAGAACACTCACAGCTTACTAAGTCCTTGTTGACCGAACGGAGCCAGTCATCCGGTACTATTGGTTCAGTAGCAGAGCAGAACTTATTAGGTCTAAGCCTGAGAAATCTTGCAAGTCTGTCCATTGGAGGTGGTGGTGGTGGGTGGTTGTTATTGTTGTTATTGTTGTTGTTGTTGGTTGCTGCAATGAACTGGGTCATCATAGTCATCAGTTGGGCTTGAGCTGCCATCAGCTGTTGCATAGCTTCGTTGTTGTCGGTATCACGACGTGGAGGCATCTGTGGGGTTTTAGCATGGATGAGTAAAAGATAGATAGAACTATAAGGAGGAATCCTACCCATGCACAACACAATCAAGTCAAGCACACATCAACAACACACCACTTATAAAAACAATCAACAAACCAACCAAAACCTTTGGCTTAAGGAAAGCGATATAAAAGTTTGGGAAATAAACTCACGAGGTTCCGAGGGTACAAGGGAAAGTACTGCCTTACCACAAGTTGGTAGGTCAACACGAAGCTAATATAACGACGAGGTGTATGATAAATGGTGGTCTCACTAACTAACTACTCGACCATGACATCTTCTTCCTCTTCAATTTCCTGAATCTCGATCCCTTCATTGGCGAGTACATCCTTGAGTTCCTTTACTTCTTTCTCCAGGGCAGAGTTCTGTTCTTGCAGTTCCCTCTTCTCAGTACGAAGCCTTTTGATCAAATCACTATCAGCCTCGAACTCGACTTCATTGCTCTCCAGTTCTGCCTTTTGTTCCCTGATAGTCTTGTTCTTCTCTTGAACTCTTTTCTCCTGCCTCCTGTACTTCTCCTCTTGTGCAGCGAACTTCTCTTCTTGTGCCTTAGTCACTTCCTCTTGAGCCTTCACCTTCTCTTCGTTCTCCTTAAGTAAGGCACATAGCTCATCGTTCTTCAGGAGCTCGGTGCGTCGATCTTCATACAGTTCAGTGACAAGGATTTCCAGCTCCTGGAAAGAAAGACTAAGGGGTTTTGCCTTGCCTCTTTCTCCGACATCATACAGGTGAGGTTCCCCATCCTCGTTTCTCCTTCCAAAGAAAATGGAGTAGTGGCCCCTCAACTCTGTGCTGTAGCGTCCGCAGAGGCACCCAATCAAATCTTGCATGACTAGATTGAGTCCTTTATCTTTGGAGTCGCTAACCATTTTGACCTACAGTGGGGGCTCTTCTCCACGTCCTGGCTTAGTTGCTTTTATTCCCCAGCAACCCTCTTTGTTAAACTTCTTCAGGATGAAGCCCTTGACTTGGGGTAGTGGTAACCCTATCTTCTCACCGATGTCTAGAAGGTAATAGCCAAAACGGGTGTTCTCGAAGTCCTCCGCGGTGGTGAAGTGGAAGCTCGTCATCCTTTAGGTAGAAAGAAAGGAATTAAAACAAGAATTGCATAAGATAAGGGAGTACTAGTCATGGTGTGTATTATTAATTTAGAAGGATACTAAGTCAAAATCTTAAGGTGATCAACAGATATTAACAACTCTTCGTAAATTGGATTTTTCACTATAGTGAGAGAGACAGACACCCGGGCAGCCACTTATATTGTGGAACATGTCTCATGTACGCGGACATGTAAGGTTTGTCCCGGGCCGCTTCATCCCACTATGCCGCTAGAATCCAATATACTTCAAAGATGGTAACATTATGACCAAAAAGGGGCTTAACCAATCCTAGGGGCTCGAACCTTCAGGCAAAACTTGGCTCTGATACCATTTTGTAGCACCCCAACTTATATTAAAGTTGGAACACCTGTGTTATGTGCTAGTCCCTGGATCACTGCCAGCACCACAGTACAAAATATAAAGTACCATTGCATAAGTATTAAAATTACTACAACGAGATCCAAAAATAATAGCCAAGTATGGCTTTATTACAAGTTGCATAGCCATGAAGGCTAGCTAAAGTTCAGAGTTCACAACGAAAAAGAAAATAACATTGAGCCTCATCTTCAAGCATGCGCCACAGGCAGTCATGTTGGGTGTAGACTCGAGCCAAACTCATTCATCATCAGAATTTCCTGCACATTTGAATATGCAGCCCCCGAAGGAGGTCAATACAATGATGTATTGGCAAGTGACTATGGTGGACGTATAATGACAAGTCTAAAATCTATATGCATATTTGGCTTGGTGGGGTTGGAGGCTATTTGCAGAAAGCAAGTTTTCTCCTATCATTTTGTAAAACACTTTTATTTCTCAAGACTTGGCACCAAGGGATAAAACCCAAGTGCACCATCAATACTTTCCTTAGTCAAAATTTTACTTTACGAAAACAGTGTTGAGATTCTTATGCCCATCCTTGTCAGTTGCTCGAAGTAGTCCATTTCCGGGGACACGGCTGAGTACTCAGTTTGTCGACTCTGCAGAAGTTGTGCACTTTCACCTTTAGACTCAATTAGCCCGAAAATCCTATACACACGGATTGTATTGAGGAAAGGAGAGAAATGAGACAAGAACTTTCAGAAGAAGGATGCAACCATACTAGCAAGACCCGTTCCACCTACCAACTCTACATGTGCTTGTCAAGCTGACAGGTTGCACCCTCACAACTTAGTTATTCTAGACAGAGCCCATTGTCAAAAGGCTGCACGGGAAGCTTCTAAACTTGGAGGGACTTGGTAATCTCTTCGTTCCTGGGTGGCCGTCCACAAGTGCACTTCTGGGTAACAAACACCATACTCATGGCCCTAAGTAGAATAGACATTCATCCTAGGCGACGACAACCACAAGCATAGTCCCAAAAGCCACTCAACATAAACCAAACAACCAATTCCACCCAGATGTGTATTTAAAGTTTTAACACTTAGAAACATTTCCAAAACAGGGTAACAATGTTTACAGCATAGCTAAGCAACTAATAAAACTTTTCATGGCTGCATAGGAGAAAGGGTGGCTACACACTACTAGGATATTTGTAAAATACAAACTAACTTAGCATTATAGAATAAATCCAAAAACCTATCATGCACACTACTCAAAATATACTACTTATGCATATAGAAAATATGGGATATAGTATGAATGTCACTTGCCTTGGTAACAGGAGGAACAAGCACAACAAGAATAACAATCACAAGCAAGTCCTTCCTCTTCTTCACAATCTAGCACACCAATGAATAAAATAAATACCAACACAACACCAAAAACAAACATGTATGCATGAATGATATGCTATGATAATAGGACACACTTATTAATAATTTTTATTTTCTATCATTAAATGAATGAAATATAATTTCTAGGTATTTCTTATTTTATTTATCAATTAAATAAATTTAAAATAATATAGTAAAACTTTGATTTCTATAATTACAACTTTTATTGTTTTATGAAATCTTCAATTAAGCCATTTATTAATATTGCTGAACAGAAGGGAGATAATACAATCCTAAAACAATTAAATTTATTTCTAAAACATTTTTATTATTTAAGTTATTATTTTAATGGCCGAAATACTCCTCTGATAATTATTCAATTTATAATTTGTCAAAGGGAAAAACAAATGATGTATAAATAAACTAAATGAGCAGGGCTTTCCAATGACATAAAGTTTATCAATTTTGGACTTACAGATTAAAAGTTATGAATTTTGCAAGTTTTAATAGATTTTTGTTTTAATTTCTAAATTTTATTCGAGATAGAAAAAGAATCGGCCACGCGGCGCGATCTGATTTGCCCGTACCGGTTCGACGCAGATCGCGATCTAGAGCCGTTAGATCTAAATGAAAACGGACGCGCCAGATTAATCGCAGAGACAAAAATAAAAATTAAAACGGATCCGTTGGATCTAGATCCAACGGTCCAGGACTCGTTGACCTAACGCGGGCGGCGCAAGTCGCCGGAGACGCGCGGGGCGCGGCGGAGCCATGGCCGGCGTTTGCGCCCGAGGCGTTCTACGGTGTTAGGAGGGAACGGAGCTCACCAGGGGATGCGCGACGTCGAGGAGAGGGCGATGGCGCGGTGGCGATGACCGTAGCGTCCTCGTCTCCCCGGAAAAGCTCGCCGGAGTTGCGCGCGGCGACGGTTCCTCTCGGTCGTGGACGGAGGCGGGGTTTCGCTGCAAAAACACACGCCCCACCGTGTCAAGTTGATGCGCACGGTTCACAGGGAGCGAAGGGAGGTGGAGAGGAGGTCCGAGGTAGCCGGAGTTGCTCGGGCGGCGGAGTTCTTACCGACGGCGACGGCGGGATTGCGTGAGCTCGAGCGGGCAGCCTATGGGCTCTCGGGAGGTGTGGTGTGGGGCAATCGGACGAGAGCGAGGAGGGCTATTAGTAGGGAGAGGATGCGAGATAAATGGAGCAGTAAATCGTCCATAATCGTGCGAATGAAATCGGCGTTTTCGGTCGGGGTCGGGGGCGTTATTTGGGGACGAATGTTTCCGCGGGGGTGATGACAGGTGGGTCCCACCTGTCAGCGACTGCGAGCGAGAGCGCGGGGCGTTGGGCCGCTGGCAGGCCGTTGCGCTACGCGTGCGCGGCAGATAGCCAACGGGCCGGCCCGTTTTCCTTTTCTTTTTAAATGAAAAAAATATCTGTTTTCAAATACTGATTTCAAATATGATTTTTAAACCTATTCAAAACTTTTCATAAAAAATCATAAAAATATGTTTTGGAAAGGTTATTAAAAATGGGACTTTTTGACACTATACTTGCCCAT
Source organism: Poa annua (assembly GCA_026929855.1). Classification (NCBI taxonomy): domain Eukaryota; kingdom Viridiplantae; phylum Streptophyta; class Magnoliopsida; order Poales; family Poaceae; genus Poa; species Poa annua. The sequence continues at coordinate 182,609,306 of CM049426.1, forward strand.
AAATAAATTGATAACATTTTATTTATTTAAGGAGTTTCAAGTAAACACTTTATGGAATTATAGATTATATAAATATTTAAATATATACTTTGAAGTTTTTATTTAATATTTTTGTGAAGTAGTTTTATGCCTAATGATGAATGATGCATGAATGCAAAGTTTTAATTTTTTGCAAAATTTGGGATGTTACAATATTTTTTCCCTGTCATCTACCCGTGCTCGCAATTCATGGAATTTGCAGGGATTACGCAAGATTTCCATACTCTCATGTCAAATGCAGGATTGGAACGTTTTCTTGAGGATCAACCTTTCGAATATGCTATTTTGTCTATGTCGGTGGTGCAGGATTTCCGCTGCAATTTGAACTCATCTAACCCCACCGTGCATTAAAAAATTTACAACAAATCTGTGGACTTGCTTTTTGGTGTTTTCTGTTCAGTGATGCGAGTTCCACATGGAGGATCATTGGAGAAGGCGAAGGGGAACCAAAGGCTATTGATGGATTTGTATGAAGAGATCTGCTATGGGAGGAGTTTCTCTAAGGAGGACGGTAAAATAAGGAGTATTCATCTCCCTTCCATTCCTTATTTCGCGTACTTCATTGTTAAATGTGTTCTAGCTAGGAAATCAGCTGGTAAATTAGGCTTGTCTGATTTAGCTTTTCTATCTTATGCTTTGCGTCGTGATAGAACTTATAACTTGGGTGCTTTGATTGCTCACCGTTTCGCTACTAACCGCGAGAAGGGACGAATTTGTGGATGACTAGTTGCTTCACGATTATTAGCTTTGCATTGTTTGGAACCCCATCCTCAGGATATGTTGCTGCCTATAGAAAAACTTGATATTGATTCAATGAAGAGACATGAATTTATTACTGAAGATGGTAGCTTGCATTATCTTCCTTGTACCATAACGTTTCCAAAGAAGAAATACTACAAAGTAACTACCATTAAGAGAATTGTTATCTTGCTTGCGCCTCTTCTTAACCTTGTTGGCAGGGAGAACTTGTCAGTATCAGAGGCCGAGTTGGAAACAATTGGGGAGTAGCCCGGCCCGGATAGTATGGGCAATGACGAGGAGTATGGGGGTGGTTTCATTCAGCCCCCAGAGACACCTAGCTTCGTGTACCCGGATCCGGGGTATGCAGGACCTTCGGGATCTTCCTCCACCGCAGCCGATGCGGAGTACGGCTACACGGGGCATAACCCACAGAGTTGGGGCGATTATTCACCTTGGGGTTGATCTCCACTTAGGCCAAAAGCCTAACCTTGGGGGGATGTATACCGATAGCACACTCATTTGCATATCATATCATTCGGTACTTTGTATATCCATGTTTCGTTTTAGTTTTCTTTCCTCCTTGCATTTGTCCATGCTTTGTTTGCTTTCTATAAACTCAAAAATACCAATAATATTTTTGTTATATCTCTTGCTCGTTTGTTCTAGTATCTAGTATTAATATGCTTAGTATTTATTTCAGTTCAATATGCAAAAACACAAAACTATTTTGCTTTGTTGTGTGCTATTTCGCGTAGGGATAGATTTCTATTGTCCACCGTTTAATTCATAACTTTTCACAGAAACGTCGGAATGACCTGAAATTTCGTGTGCATATTCCTGAGATGTGTACGCAACTTTCATTAGTTTTGAGTTTTCTTATCTGGGCATGTTAAGCTCCTCGAAATAATTCTTCTTTTTTGTCGGTTCTGTTTTTAGTTTCTAAATCCAAAAACCCAAAAATATTTGTTGTTTCTCTTTGCTTTTGCATAGTTTGTTTCAGATGTCATTGCCTTCAGTTACTACATGGAGCTTGGTTATTGTTTCATATCTTTGAAGCACTCAAGTGATAAGGCAATTATGATGATCTATGACAATTTCGAGTTGGGTCAGAGGCTGGTAATGAACTCTATTTGTTTCTCATTTTTGTACATATACTCATTCATGTGAGCATGCTTAGATGGTTCGCATAAGGTATATGTCGATTGGTGGATGCTTAGTAGTTCGTGTTCTCTTATGATTGTTTCCAATTTATTTAGGATGGATGTCATGTCTCTATGGATATTTGCTTGCATTGTCTTGCTCATAATAGAATATGGCATTGTTGTATCCTCATCTGAATAATTCATTTGAATTGACTTGGCACATGTTTACACATGCTATGACTGAAAACAAAACGTCAATTAAGACTTGATGACATATTTTGCCTCAGAGTTATTGTATCTTTATTATGCCTCCGTTAATTCTATTTCTGTAGCGTACCTGCACTTAAAATATGTCAAGGTACCTAGGTATAGTGCAAATCACTGGATCGGTTCGTTTACACACACAGTTTGCGATGTAATATCACAACAAAGTATCAATTTTACTACATCGATGATCCAGACTTACCAAATATTCTTTACACTTGCATAGCGTAAAGCTAGCACTGGAAGAGTAAACAGCGGAAATAAAATAGCAGTGAGTCTCCATCATCTTCATGTTGCCACAGGCGAAAACATGTTGGTTGCAGACTCAAAACCTTTAAACGAAACCTCTCTCGTCATCTGAATAATCTGTAATAAGAAAAATATTGCAACAACGTGGGTCAGATTCCATTAAAAATGGAGTCTGGCAAGTGACACTATGGTGGACACTTAGTGGAATAACTCTAATAACCGATATGCATATTTGGCTAGGGGAGTTCAAGGCTATTTTGCATAAAGATAATTTTTCCTAACTCTTTGGAAAACACTTTTCTTCTATTCGAGACATCCGTGGCATGAAATCCACGGTCCCATTCTACCCTTGTTCAACCATCAAGTTTTAAATTTGTAAGTATGAATGGTGGGATCCTCTGTTGACGTCCTTGATCAGCTGCTCAAATTGTCCGTACCGGGGACACGGCTAAGTACTTAGTTTTACACTCTACAGAGGTTGTGTACGTTCACCATTGTATCCATTCAGCCCAAACTATCCTTTACACTTTGAAGTGATAAGGAAAAGGAGAAGAATGAGACGAGATCGTTCCGAAGCATTCCCTCCCACTCTGGCTTGACCCTCTACATTTTATTATCCAGCCGGGGCGAGTCCACGCAACTTAGTTGATCCAGCCAGGGCCCATATGGGAATGGCTGCACTGGAAGCAATCTTCACTCGGAGTTCTTCAGATCCCTTGGTTCCTGGGTGGCGATCCACAAGTGTAATTCCATAGGTATGTCCCGTGGGAACCCACTCAACATAAACATACAAAACCACTTTCCACCCAGGTGTTTCATTCTTAACTTAGTAGAATTTTATTTTTCACAAAACAACATTTTCATTGCATCATATTTTTACGAAGTATTATATAGGAACCTAGACACAAGAGTAAGGAATTTCTACACAGGTCTGGCATAGAATTTCTACTAAGTCCTACACATGCTTAGGAAAATAGACTACTCGTGCATAGAAAAAAAGTAGAACTTTTATGAGGTGTGCCACTTGCCTTTGGATGATGTCTTTGCTCACAAACTCTTTTCAACGTAACTCGGGCTCTCCGTTCAATCTAAACAATATAGACAAACCAGAATACCACAATCAACACAATAACACGACATCACAACGCATACAAACACATACATAGTGAACAAACAAGTTTCATAAAACTTCTAAGGTGAATTATGTTTATGCATGACGTGCAAAATATTTCTAAGGACTAGAGATGCATGTCATGCCATGAAAATCTTCTAAGTTAATGCAAGGCAAATATGTTGGTCAAAAATGACTAAGGACTAAGGTCATAGGTTGGAAAAAATACTTTGCTGTAAATCATCTTGAATAAGCACTCTAATGGCTTAGTCATGATGTGCATAACTACTTAGAGAAAATACCAAGTCTATTCTTCAAGGTGATCAACAATTATTAACAACTCTTTGTAAATTGGATATTCACTATGGTGAGAGAGACAGACACCCGGCCAGCCACTTATGTTGTGGAACAGGTCTCATGTACGTGGACATGTAAGGTTAGTCTCCAGGCCGCTTCATCTCACTATGCCGCTAAGATCCAACATACTTCAAAGATGATAATAACAAGATCAAAAATATTGTTTATGTCAAAAGTGTAAGACAAGATTAGGAAAGAGGGAAAATATAGAAAGAAAGATGTAGTTGGTCTTCCAGGGATCTTCTCCTTGCTTCCTTGTAAATTTCTCCTTGATGTGATGACTTCATTGCAATTTGTAGAGTTGATGGTTTTATAAGACTTGAAGGTGTTGACAGCATCCATGGTGGTCTTGAATTCAACTTAGTCATCATGAGGTCTAAGAGAAGGAGGGAGAAAAGAGAGAGAGAAATCAAGACTTAGAAAATGTTGCTCGTGGGTCTTCATGAACTTCTTCAAGATTTTCTTCTAAGTGCTTCTACTCCTTGAAGATACTTCTGAAGTCTTGTTTTCTTGGCTAAGTCCTTCATTGGCATTCTAGCTCCATGTTGAAAATCCCAAGTGCATAACACTTTACCAAAACAACTATGTTTAAAATAATCCTAACTTAGGGAAAATAAGGAAGAAGTATAACTATACAACATATACTATGCATGCATTGCAACTTATTTCTAAGGACAACACTTAACAAAATAAAACAACTAAGTTTTCTTGATGCTTTAATTTTCTGAGGAAAAGATTTAGCATATTTAAGATGTTAAAAAATTTCATCGGAAGAGTGTTTTCCAAAAATAGTTATCAAATATTTTCCAAGGAAGAATTTACTTTGTTTAAAGAGGCAAAATATTTCTAAGTACCTTTTAATACCAAAGTGGTCATAATATGACTAAGTACTTTATAATTCAAATAGATGATGAAATTAATTTTCTAATATTTTTTAATCAATTTTAATCATTAAAACAACACTTAAAAAGTATTTAATCAATATTAATTACAAAATCACAGAACATTATTCTATAAAAATTAGTAGAAAATTCCTACTGCCAATACTTAGTCATTCAAACTTATAGCAAAAGCGTTTGGTTAATTATCAATTTTTAATTTAACATTATATTCAAAATACTTTTAAAGCCATTTTTAAATAATTTAACAATAACAAGTTTATACACGAACTAAAAGTGGGAACTTATAGTTTTAGTAAATTCTAAATATTTTTCTAATTTCATGGATATAAAGTTTGCTGAATTTGGAGTTACGGTTTAAAAGTTATGAATTTTCAAAGTTTGGCAAATTTTCTGGAATTTTGAAAAGTAAGGCAACGTGGCGTGTTCTGATTGGCTGAGCATGCCTCACTTGAACCAACGAAAGGTTCGAAGTTGGATTTGGTCTCTCGAAATCACTTAGATAGTCTGCTGATTCAGATGAGTTCAGTGAAGGCCCAGCAGGTCTTGGTGTCGATGGTGAAAGTCCACCGCCTTCACCAAAGGACTTTGTTGACAGTTCTGAGGACTCCGAGGTGACCGTGCTGCTGACTGGACGCTGACCGGGCTGTTAACTATGAATTTGATCGAAATTATAAATTTTCGGATCGGAAAACAATTTATAATAAATTGTATAGAATTACGCGACCTATCTAACTAACATAATTATATCATAAGTGGATGAATAGATTAGTCACAAATCGCATTATACCTTTCTAGTCCGAAACTTCAAACACAAATATATCTCAGCTCACTGAACCAAATAAGACGAATCTTGCGGCAAATGAAAGGTCTTGATCAGGTCTTGATAAGTGGTTTCTCGAAAAACATCAAACACGATCTATGTTATACAGAAAATTCTTCACGTTAAAATAAAAAAGTTATCAACAGGAAAATTGTATATATACACTAGATCTACCTTTTCACCAGAGCGATTTTGAATTGACGCGACGAGCGCGAAGAGATCTGAGAAATACGACTTCAGATCTGATGGATGACGATTCAAAATTCTTCCTCCACGCTGGATAAAAAGAGTTGAGACTTCTTGGGATGCAAAGGTATCGACGAGATATACAACAATGGTTAAGCTTCTGTCGCGATTGGAGATGGTTTTGTTTGTCAAACGAACCAAATACTATTTCGCTGATTAGGCTTTCGATGGAATGAAAATAGGAAAAGATATGTCGGCAGCTACAGGGGTTTATATAGGCCTAGGGATGGCGGAATAGATAGGCCTCGGAGTTGTCAACGCGTAGGATCAAGCGGATTCGGATTTGGAGTTATATTTCTCAAGATAATGATGTTTAAGTGAAAGGTGTTTACAAAACCGAAATTTTAATCAAAACCAATGTGAAGTGAGTTCGTCTCGGTCCTGGCCCTGGTTCGGGCTGTTGGTTGGGCCTGCCGATTGGCCTGATTCTCTTTTTTTTCTTTCCTTGTTTCTTATTTTCCTATATCTTTAGTTTTATAACTCTAAATTAAGTGAAATTAATTTCTAAAAATTTCTAAAAATCATATCTTTATTTTAAAACATTTGTGGACATGTTTTGAACACTTTTTAAATATATAAATTTTCAATATTTGATTAATTGCAAATTTGACACTTTTGTCAAATTTGAAAATAGAGGTTTTAATGAATTTATTTGTGGCTAAATAAAATTTCGTACCACAATTTTAAACATATAAACCTAATTATTTCCAATACATACAATCAAATCCCTAAAGTAAAAATAAGATAAATAGCATAATCGCTATTTTGCTTTTAATATTTTCTCAAATAGATTTTTAAGTGGAAATAATATTTCAACCATTGTAATTTCAAATATTAACAATGCAAGAAAATGATGAATGCATGCATGAATTTTGTTTTCAAATCGACATACATATAGTTTTCAAAATTTTTTTTTATTTTTCTGCTTTTTTAGAATTTGAAAAATCTTAGGATGTTACAGACTACCACCCTTAAAAGGAATCTCGTCCCCGAGATTCGAGAGACTAGAAAGAAAAGTAAATACTTGAAATGATTTTGATAACTCTAGAGGAGGAAAAACTAGTTGTTGACACGGAAACTATAAACCAGTAGAAAATGATTCCGCTGATTGAGAATGCTAGAAAGAAAGATAGGCTTTGATCTCCGGGTTTAGGCCACTTGGTTTGAATTATCTGGGTGGCTACCACCCTTAAAAGATTTTTTTATGGTCAGTCTAGAAACTTTGTTTAATCTTGCTTACTTTTCTGCTGTGGAGTGTACTAGTATTCAAAATACAATGGTATGTGGTGATATGGCAAGTTATATCACTCACATTTTCCACTCGGTCCTTGGAGAGACTTAACCTTCTTCCACTCAGGGCAGCCACTTACATAGTGCCCTGTTACTTCGCATCCGCAGCATGTCACGGTGCTGATGATCTTCTTGTGCGAGCGGATAAGTCAGTTCTCCTTCACCTTTTCTGGGCACTTATCAGTGTAATGTCCCTTGTCCTTACATTTGTAGCAAATTACTTCGTTTAAGTTCTTCTTCTTAGGTGTTTCCAAGGCTAAGTGTTCTTCCAAATCTTGTTTGTCGTATTCTATCTCCATTGAAGAAGTCCAGTCTCATTTGATGTGACAATTTCGAGCTAGGTGATCTCCTTCACACTTATAGCAACACTTCGAGGTACTTTTGGATGTCTTCGGGTGTGACTTTACTCTTACTTCATTTTCCATCTTGGTAGGAACTACAATCGTTCTTAGACAATGATTTGGTTCAGTGTCCTTACCAATCTTCTTTTTTATGCAGCTGGATGAATAATGTATTTGTTCTCTGCACTTGTAGCAATTTATGTGGCTAAGATCCTTCTTGGATTTAGCCTTTTGTTCTTGTTCCTCCAGGGTCTTCATGAGAGACTGTTGCATTCCTTCCTTGGTTTGCTGGATAACTTGTTGCACCAGGGGAAAAAGTTGACACTGTATTGGGACATGATTTGTTCCTTCACACAAAAAGCAAGTAACCTGAGTTGTGGGGCAATGTTTAACTACATGTCTTGTATCACCATGGGGCCACTCATCAGGACATTCTTTGGACGTATGTCCTAACTCTCCACAAGTTTTGCATGCTTTTGGTTTGGTCATAAGACCCTCTTGAAACTCACTATTGTTTTGATCAATCTTAGGCAGGTGGTCATTGATCATATTTTGGTTCATCAAATTCCACAACTGACTATGGGTCTCTAATATTAGTTGCATTGTTGTGTGCATATCATTGGTGTTGGTATTGGGGTAAGACATCTGTTTGGTTTAGAAAACAAATGAGTTGAGTTATAGGTACTATGGAGGAATCCCCATTCAATAAATCAGAACAAGGCAACCAATCTCTAACAAAATCAATCAACATGGTTCAAACACAACACATATGTGAAAATTTTCAAACTTCTTTTGAGAAACCGAACTAATCGTTTATCGAACGAAACACACCAATGTCATGGAAAGACAAAATTGATAGTACTGCCATACCACATTTTGATAGGTCAATACATCATCGGATCTCGTTATTCTAATAAATGGTTGGTCTAATCTATCTTTTTCTTGAGTGCCTCGAGTTCCTCCTCTACTTCCTTGAGTACTTCAAGATTCTTCTGGGTGTTGTGAAGTCTAAAACAAAGTCTTTCTTCAAGGTACTCGATGGCTTTCCATGCTGCATTTCTTGCTGAATCAAAGAATGATGTGTGAAGTATTGGGTTGGTGAACATGCAGTGTAACGCCCCAAATTTTGGAAACAACAAAAACTTAATTATAAAGGATCCAAAATTCGGAGGCAACAAAAACTTTTTGGAATGTCGTGTTAATGGATGTGTTTATCCTCTGATTGCTCTTTTGGTCATGTTGTGTTTTGTGTCTGTGTTGATAACCTCTCTAGCTATCAACCCTAAAACTCAACCTAGTTATAATATGACATCTGATTCCTTTGTTATGACAAGTAAAACAATACATATATCTTCTCCTATCTTATTCTTAACAAACTATAGTCATCAAGAGGTCTTGATGTTAACAGTTACCCAAATGCAGTTTAATTGAGAAAATAAAAGTATTTCCAAAACTACATGTTTGCAAAACTATATAGGACCATATAATAAGTCTTAAATTATATTGGATGTTAATATGTTGCAAGCATTACCAACTCTCTTTTCCAAAATACCAATTTAATTAGCCTCTGGAAATCAATGCTCAGCATGTTGGAGTAATTCTATTATACCAAGAACCATGTCTGGATCATTATGATCACCACCTTACCTTATACTGGTTTAATTATATTCCTACCAAAAATACCCTGTTTTGACTTTGTTGATCACCTCCTCACAAATATTTTTGATCTATATTAAAAGTGTGGCTATTGATCCAATTGTGTGGATGTTTATCTATTTTTATGAGTGGTTGACCTATATGTTATGTGTTTAAATTGTTTCCCATGAGTGTGTTATTTTATGTGTGTTCATGTGGTGGAGTATGAGACAACATTTTATTTATATAATTTAATTGAGACCATTCATGCTTTAAATGTTATGCCATATGGTAATGGTGTGTTTAACTCTTTATTATAATGTATGATTTTAGGAGAAACTCAAATATTATCCTTTTTCAAATAGGAAAAATCTATCTTCACTCCTGTTAATTTTTAGCAGTTCTAGAGCATGACTACTAGAGTTTATTTTCTTCAATTTGGAAATGCAACTCACCTAACCTCACCCTTATCATCTCTACTATCTATCCATAACCTTATTTAAAATAATAAAACCTGTTTGATCATTAGTGCATGTTTGTTTTAAGTGCTACTTTATAAAGTGACCTTTTTTTTATTAACATAACAACTTGTCATTTTGGTGTTTAGTGCATGTTGAACCTTTTGACCTAAACTCTTAAGCCTAATGCTTCACCCATATCCCTTCTGACCTGCCCCTCTTGTCTCTTAATTTTGGAACCAAATGATAGACTAAACCATCCATGTTTTGTGGCTTACTCAAATCAGACTAATTTTATCAAACATCAAAACCCACCCCTCTAACCTTGTCCAACTCGTGGATTATGGTGTACTCTACACCCCCTCACCTCTGGAAACTCTTTGCTCAAATTTTTTCAAACTCTAGCCCTTCTTTTCTTCTTGTGTTTTTCTTCTTGTCATTCTGTCGAACACTCTGGGGGCAGGAGAGACCTCTCCATTCATTCCACTCCCTCCCAACGACTCCTGGACATGGGCTATTGTCCAAAGAGGTGCTGCAGCGCGAGGCATCATTGCGCACCGCCTCCCCGAGCCAATCTCTGGTCAGTGCTCTCTCTCCACCCCTGCCATGCCCGTGAGTGCTCCGCCGGCCACCCTCTAGGATAAGGGTCCCGAGTCCCTCTCTCCCTCTCCCACCTTGTCCATTCTCTTCCCCCACCTAGACTCCTCCACCCCGAGAGAAATCTCAAGCTTCCTTGCTCTCTGTCCACGAGGAACGCCAGGTTTTGGAGCTTGGTGCAGCGAGCTTCTAGCAGACAATGCTCTTGTCTCCTTCTATCGATGCTCTCCATTCTTCTTCCCTTGCGTCTTCTCTGTTAAAATATACCTCTTAGACTTTCTCGTTTGGCCTCAGGAACTCCGGAGACCCTTGGACAACGTCGTGCCCGTCGCGGACTTCGTCGACCGCGCCATCGACCGGGACCTCCCCAGCGAGATCTTCGACCCTCCCTCGGCTGCCCTGCCTCTCCGCACCAACCTCCGCCCCTCCTCGTCGCCTCTCAGACCCCCTGGGTGAGCATCTCGTGCCCAGCGCCATTTTTAGGTTTCTTTCTCCGCTCTGGCAGTCGCGAGGTAGAAGACGACTGGTGGCCGTTGGATTCGCCATCTACGGCTTTGTTTGAATCCTTTTTCTTCTAATCGTGGCCATCCACTCTTGATCTGGCGGTAGCTTACCGCATCGCCTGCGCGCGCGCCGCCGTGGGCCGGCCCAGCTCGCCCGAGGCGCCAAGCGCCAGATCCGGCCCGTCTACCCGTTTTTCCTTTTTGAATATTTCCTGTTTTATTTTTCCAGAAAACTAGAGCTCTAGCTTTAATTCGGTTGTGGGAGATCTACTCATCCAATTTGGATGATTCAAATTGTTTTGAGTAGCTATGTGTTTTCTTGACCATGTGGAACTGGCCTTTCTCAAAAATAAGTTTGTATGCGTGCTCTATGTTCAATCTTGTAAACAGTGGATTGTTTACCATTTACTTAATAACTTGAGTTTATAGTTTCAAAATTAGCAAACTTTAGTTCTATGGAAAGCTTAGGAGAATACCTACCTAGATCTATAGGCCTTGCATGCAGGAGATGTGTCTAAATAAAGTTCTATTAAGTTTAAGATTAACAGCAGTAGCATTTTGTAGATTTTTAGTTAATTATGAAAAATACATTTTTGAGCAAATCCAATTGCATGTGTTAGATATGAGTAGTAGCTATAATATCCTAACTTCGTAAAATTTTACCTCTCATATTTTGCTCTTGGTAGATTATTTTCTAAAACAGTAGGTTATTACACTTTAAAATGGGTATTCTTATTTTCTGTTATTTGCAAGTATCTAGTTTTACTTGTTTATGCTTTATATATTTATTCAAATGGTCTAGGAGTGTTTTTGTGTGGTACTTATGCATTTTGTTTATCATGAAAAGTTGGATTCGTCTAAAAGTAAATCATATATTGTGCTACACACTATTAATGGTAAAATGTGTGTGTTCCACTAAAACTGAAATATATGGAACTAGGAGTGTCCAAATTAAATAAATCCAATTTTTACAGAAAGATAAAACCAGTACCTATCCATAGAAATTTGTGTTGCATCTAAGAGATACTTAAAACTGAAACTACTATCCTTTCGGTTTTGAGACCAGTAGCATTTGCATGATTTTAGCTTTTTATTAGTAATAGCTTATGATGCAAATCCAATTTTCACCACTTCATATGGTTACTAGGTGTACCGTGGTAGAAGGATTTGATGTTCTGAACATTACCCTAGGAGATATGATCTATCTCCGAAAACAGCACCATGTTATCTACTAAAAGTATTATTTTAATTCTCTATTTCTAGTTAGTAAAATTGTATTAATATTACTAGTCAACTTTTGAAGGTCAGAACCTTAACTCAATCATAATGACTTCATTAAACCACTTGGATAATGTGTGGTGCCTTGTTTACTTATGTTTAGCATTATTCACTTTGTACCCTAATAATAACATCAATTGTGTTTATATGCTTTGCTTGTGGGTATGTTGGTGTGTTATGTTTCATCTCTTTAAACATCATCCTATTTATCCAATAAATGTAATAAGTTAATTCCCTGATTTACTTGAATTGTTATGTGTTGATGTGATTAGTAACTCATAAGTCCAGAAAATTAGGTTATCCTTTAATAATTTTAATAAATATCCTAAAAGGATTGTTCGCCCATTCACTGTTGAGTTTCGCATAGTTCATCTGGTTTCCTAGGAGTTGCACTAATTTCACTTGTAAGTTATGCATGTGAATGATTGTTTGGTGTTAAATTTGATCCAGTTCTTTCTTGTGTTTCGAAATGCTTAATATATGACTTTCATATTTTAGATTTCTGTCAACACTTGGTTGCCATGTGATTTGTTGTTTATTGGTTGAAGTGACCTTAATTATGGTGTCCTGTTAAATAGGCCTAGTGCACCATTTTAGCTCCTAGTCATAAACTAGTTTGGATAGTGGTGTTACCATTGTTTGTCGCTTAGTTACTTGATAGTAGGTGTTTCTTGAGCTAATAACATGTTTGCATGTGAGTGTGCTCAATGCTAGTGTTAATATTAGTTCTTGCTTGTGTGTTAAGATACTTTTGTCTGGAGTATTTCTTAAACCATTAAGATACTTTTGTCTGGAGTATTTCCTAAACTACTAAGATACTTTTGTCTGAAGTATTTCCTGAAACTATTATAACAACTCTTGTTAAATGATATAATAACCCTAAGTAATGTGTTGTTTTAGTGTTCTGTAGAACTACCTTTTTAATACTCAGAGTTGTGGTGTATATTCCCTTATGAGTACCAATTGTTTGTCTTAGCTCCATGGACCTTGTTGTTTATTGTTATTTAGCTAAAGGAATTGTTTGCTTTTGACTGTTAGCTAAGTGTCTTGTGCGATGCTTGCTGTTTGTTATGTCCTTGTGGCTTTGTCTGGTATTCTGAGTGCGGTTCATTTTCCGGTTTACGACGTTAGATACGATCGGGAAGGAACGGGAAGTGAGGAATGAACCTGAGGAACATCAAGATCAAGACCAAGGACATATTGCTGAGACATGCAAGCCCACCTCACCACTATAATGAATCCTATTATTTTATCAAGCATGTTTTGTTTTCAAAGATAAAATAATGCATGTTTTACTTCCTTTGTGGCATCTTGCCACCCGAAAACTATTTTACAAATTATTGTTTGGCCAAAGTTATCTACTAGAATATCTGTAGGTATTATAAAAAGGGTTTTACTTGATGAGCCTTGTTGTTGAAGGCTCCATCAAGAAGATTAAGTTTTCTAGTAGTATACTCTGTTGTCTTACCTCAAAACTATAGGATGGGGACCTATTTGATAAAAATGTTTTATGGAGGAAAACCCGAGCTGCTGGGAGCCATCGGCGAGCAAGTGTTTTATTAAAACCCGAGTTGCTGGGAGCAATCGGAGATGTTTGCGAAAACCCGAGCTGCTGGGAGTAGTCGGAGAAGAAAGTGTTTTGAAAAACAAAGTGTGACCCTAGCTACCGCTTGAACAATTAAACCGTGCAACCACATTACCTCAAAATGGGCACGAGGCTTAACGGAAGCTTGTTGGTGTTGGTATTCGAATATTCCTCAATGGGCTAGATGGGGTTAGAGTCCCCGGAACCGAATGCTGCCAGGGAATGGGCATACAGAGTGTGGACTTCGTGTGCCACCGAGAAGCAACGGTGGGTCTCCTGTCATGGCGGTGTGAGACTAGGGGAAACCGGATCGATACGGCTAGCTCACTTGGTGCCGGGGAGAACAAACCCACTCGAAGAGGATATTCTTGTATCAGCATTAACATAGTGGAAATTAGGATTGGCCGTCTGATGTGTGCATGCTGTCTTTGTACAGTCCGTGGTTGATCCACGGCAGACCATCCGAATCTTGTGGGAAGAGTGTACAACCTCTGCAGAGTGTAAATCTATTCGAATAGCCGCGTCCGCGGTCATGGACGGTTGGGAAGGTCCCACTAGGCATGCTGGATGTTTTATGGTTTCAAAAGAGAAATGATTTCAAAGGAAAACAAGGAGGCAACAAAGTGGTACCTGGGAGGTACGGAATTTGGGCAAGGATGGTTGATCTCGGGGAGACAACCAGTTCGACCTCAAGTCTGGAAAAAGGGTTACCCCTATCCTAGTGTTTTAAAAGATTTTACAAAAGAAAGTTTTGTACTCATATATGTCCTTGTTATATCTAAGAGAAGAGAATTCTATCTCTAAATGTTTTCTTCAACAAAGATACAGAGATTTCGTATTCTCTATGTCCAAAATCATGCTATTCGAAAACTAAGCCCTACAGTCGTATATAGCAGCGATCCCAGTTTTCGAAAAGTGTTTTCTTGCATTATCATGAAAACTTAAGCCTTAGAGGTGGTCTTGCGAGTACGTAAATGTACTCATATGGCTGTGTCCCTGGATATTCAAACGTCCAGGTTGAAATGAAGAGATGTACGACAAGATGAAGGAGTACGCCGACGACCACGCCAACTGAGTGTCCCGCTCAACTGCTCTGTGGGAATGCGTCAGGACGAGACGAGGGCCGCCGCTAGCCGAATCTTCCGCTGTACCTTAGTTCATTTTCATCTTGTGCGACGATGTTTGCAGACTTGGTCATGAGACCATTATTTATGTAAGTCTTATGCTATTCGAGTTGTATGATGTAACTTTGTATACCATGTTGGTTATGTGATCGCGATGCATTGATCATTGGGATCTGATCTGTTTACATAACGTGGGCATCTCTGGCTGGTTGTCAGAGGGGTCCTTACATGCAGTCACCCCCAGTCTTGTGGTCATCTTCCTTGCTCCTGTATAGATGGACTTGCACCCACCAGTACTCTTGGCCTTCATCCATGAAAGGAAAACCTTTGTATACTGCTTCTCCTTCAAAACCCAAGCTCTTCATGTTATCCTTAAGTGCTCTTGGAAACTCCGTCTCACATTCCAAGGTCATGGTCATCACTGGTCCCTTCTTGAGCGATTCAATGAGGCTAGTCATCTAAAAAAAACAAGAGAAGATACTTAGAAAGGAAATAGTTAAGATAGTTACAAGAATGATGTTTGAAAAGTTCTTATTTTCAGCAAACTCAATGAAATAGATTTTCAATCCTATGACCAAATCCTATTTCTATCCAAACTTAGGGTTTCGAACCTACCGACAACACAGTGCTCTGATACCATCTGTAGCGTACATGCACTTAAACTATGGCAAGGTACCTGTGTATAGTGCAAATCCCTGGGTCGATTCGTTTGCACACACAGTTTACGATGTAATATAAAAAAAAAGTATCAATTTCATTACATCGATGATCCAGACTTAGCAAATATTCTATACAACTTGCATAGCGTAAAACTAGCACTAAAAGAGTAAACAACGGAAACAAAATAGCAGTGAGTCTCCATCATCTTCATGTTGCCACAAGTGAAAACATGTTGGTTGCAGACTCAAAACCTTTAAACGAAACCTCTCTCGTCATCTGAACAATCTGCAATAAGAAAATATATTGCAACAACGTGGTTAAGATTCTATTGAAAAATGGAGTCTGGCAAGTGATACTATGGTGTACACTTAGTGGAAAAACTCTAATAACCTATATGCATATTTGGCTGGTGGAGTTCAAGGCTATTTTGCATAAAGCCAAGTTTTCCTAACTCTTTGGAAAACACTTTTCTTCTATTCTAGATATTCGTGGCATGAAATCCACGGTCCCATTCTACCCTTGTTCACCCATCAAGTTTTAAATTTTGAAGTATAAATGGTGGGATCCTCCGTTGACGTCCTTGATCAGCTGCTCAATTGTCCGTACCAGGGAAGCGGCTAAGTACTTAGTTTTACACTCTACAGAGGTTGTGCATGTTCACCATTGTATCCATTCAGCCCAAACTATCATTTACACTCTGAAGTGATAAGGAAAAGGAGAAGAATGAGACGAGATCTTTCAGAAGCATCTTCCCTCCCACTCTGGCTTGACCCGTTCCACCTAACACCATATACATTTGCTTGTCAAGCCGGGGCGAGTCCATGCAACTTAGTCGATCCAGCCAGGGCCCATATGGCAATGGCTTCACTGGAAGCAATCTTCACTCGGAGTTCTTCAGATCCCTTGGTTCCTGGATGGCCATCCACAAGTGTAATTCCACAGGTATGTCCCGTGGGAACCCACTCAACATAAACATACAAAATCACTTTCCACCCAGGTGTTTAATTCTTAACTTAGTAGAATTTAGATTTTCACAAAACAATATTTGCATAGCATCAAGATTTCTACTAAGTATTATATAGGAACCTAGACACAAGAGTAAGGAATTTCTACACAGGTCTATCATAGCATTTCTACTAAGTCCTACACATGCTTAGGAAAATAGACTACCCACGCATAGAAAAATAGTAGGACTTTTATGAGGTGTGCCACTTGCCTTTGGATGATGTCTTTGCTCACAAACTCTTTTCAACGTAACTCGGGATCTCCGTTAAATCTAAACAATATAGACAAACCGCAAAACCACAATCAACACAATAACACAACATCACAACGCATACCAACACATACATAGTGAACAAACAAGTTTCATAAAACTTCTAAGGAGAATTATGTTTATGCATGATGTGAAAAATATTTCTAAGGTCTAGAGATGCATGTCATGCCATTAAAATCTTCTAAGTTAATGCAAGGCAAATATGTTGGTAAAAATGACTGAGGACTAGGGTCATAGGTTCGAAAAAATACTTTGCTATAAATCATCTTGAATAAGCACTCTAATGGCTTAGTCATGATGTGCATAACTACTTAAAGAAAATACTAAGTCTTATTCTTCAAGGTGATCAACAATTATTAACAAATCTTTGTAAATTGGATATTCACTATAGTGAGAGAGACAGACACCCGGCCAGCCACTTATGTTGTGGAACAGGTTTCATGTACGTGGTCATGTAAGGTTAGTCTTGAGGCCGCTTCATCTCACTATGCCGCTAAGATCCAACATACTTCAAAGATGGTAATAACAAGATCAAAAATATTGTTTATGTCTAATGTGTAAAACAAGATTAGGAAAGAGGGAAAAGATAGAAAGAAATATGTAGTTGGTCTTCCAGGGATCTTCTCCTTGCTTCCTTGTAACTTTCTCCTTGATGTGATGACTCTATTGCAATTTTTAGAGTTGATGGTTGTGAAGACTTGAAGGTGTTGACAGCATCCATGGTGGTCTTGAATATAACTTAGTCATCATGAGGTCTAAGAGAAGGAGGGAGAAAAGAGAGAGAGCAAGCAAGACTTAGAAAATGTTGCTCGTGGATCTTCATGATCTTCTTCAAGATTTTCTTCTAAGTGCTTCTACTCCTTGAAGATACTTCTGAAGTCTTGTTTTCTTGGCTAAGTCCGTCATTGGCCTTCTAGCTCCATGTTGAAAATCCCAAGTGCATAACACTTCACACAAACAACTATGTTGAAAATAATCCTAACTTAGGGAAAATAAGGAAGTAGTATAACTATACAACATATGCTATGCATGCAATGCAACTTATTTCTAAGGACAACACTTAACAAAATAAAACAACTAAGTTTTCTAGATGCTAAAATTTTCTAAGGAAAGATTAAGCATCTTTAAGATGTTGAAATTTTTCTAAGGAAGAGTGTATTCCAAAAATAGTTATCAAATATCTTCTAAGGAAGAATTTACTTTGTTTAAAAAGGAAAAATATTTCTAAGTACTTTTTAATACCAAAGTGGTCATAATATGACTAAGTACTTTGTATTCGAATAGATGATGAAAATAATTTTCTAATAAATCTTTAATCAATTTTAGTCATTAAAACAACACTTCAAAAGTATTTAATCAATATTAATTAAAAAATCACGGAAAATTTTCCAATACTTAGTCATTCAAACTTATACCAAAAGATTTGATCAATTATCAATTTTTAATTTAAAATTATGTTCAAAATACTTTTAAAGCCATTTTTAAATAATTTAACAATAACAAGTTTATGCACGAACTAAATGTAACGCCCCAAATCTTGGAAGCAAGAAAAACTTAGTGATTAAAGACCCAAAATTCCGAGGGAACAAAAACTTTTTGAAATGTCTTGTAAATGGATGTGATTTACTCTTGTTTCCTTTGTTTGTCTTGTTTTGGTTTGAGTTAGTGATTGATGACCTCTCTAGCTATCAACCCTAAAACTTAACCTAGTTATCATATGACATCTGATATCAATGTTGTGACAAGTAAAATAGTCCATATATCTTCTTCTATCTTATGTTTAACAAAACTGTATTTACCATGATGTTCTGAAATTAGCAGCTACCCAAATACCTTTTATTTCAGAAAATAAAAGTATTTCCAAAAACTATATGTCTGCAAACTATAAAATACTATAATAAGTCCTAATATATTTTGAGAACAATGTGTTGCTATTCCTAGCAACTTTGATTTTAAGAACTCCTAATTTAATATCTCTTTGGAAGCTATTACTATAAAGTGGTTTAATCTTCTTTATTTAAAAATCTTGTCATTATTGTATTAATCACCACCTCACAAATATAGTGGTTGATCTTAAAGTATGGGTGTTTATCTAATTGTATTTGTGTTCAACCTATTTGATATGTTCCTAAATTGTTTGCCTTGAATGTGTATTTCTTCGAGTGTCATGTGGTGTGTTTGTATCAAGTTAATGGTAATTTTTTGAATTGAAGTCTTAGATAGTTGATTGATGGTTTTGCATGTTTGAAAACTTGTTTACCTATTTTTAGGTTGCTTGTGTTAAAATCTTTCCAGATCAATTAATTATTAAATAGTGCATATCTATCTTATCTTCTGTTAATTTTTAGCCTTTTGAGAGCTTGTCAAATATAGTTTATTTTGTTCAATTTGGAAATTCCACTCACCTAACCTCTTCCTCATCATCCCTACTTTCTATTCATGGCCCTATTAAATTTTTACAAAAATTATTAGCCACTAATCCATGCTAGTTTTGAGTGCCATTTTATAAGGTGACTATATGTGGTGTTATGAGTTGGCATTTGGTCATTTTAGTATCTAGTTGTTAATGAGCCCCTTTGACCCAGAGTTTTGAATCAAATGTTTAACCCTTATGCCCTCTAGCCAACCCAATTTGTTTTATAATTTTCTTGTCAAAGTGTTGACTAATCCGTCATTGTTTAGTGGCCTAATTAAATCAGCCCGAAAATATTTGAAACCCTAAACCTCACCTCCCCTCCTCCCAAACCCTGATCTTAGACTAGCATTGGATACCCACACACCCCTGGACCCTTTGGACTCGCCTTGGCAAACCCTAGCTCCCCTCTTTTCTTGTCCTCTTCTCTTTGGCATTTCATCGAGCAGTTTGCAGACAGGAAAACCCCACCCCATTACCTCACCACCTCCAACAGCCCCAGGACATAAGCTAGCTTCCAAGACGTGCAACAGTATCAGCAGACGCTCCCCTACCGCCTCCTAAGACCAATCCCGCTCCCTATCGTTCTCTCTCCCTTGTCATGCCCGTGTGTGTGCTTTTAGGTCACCCTCTCGGAAAATAGACCACAAGACCTCACATGAGCTCTCTCCTTGCCCAGTACACTCCTGAACCCCCACTACCTCACCCCTTGTAAAATATCGCGAGCTCTCTTCTCACCCTGCCTAGGAACGTGCAGAGAACCCAACTCGGACCCGAAGCTCTCGAGCACAAATGCCATGGATTTCGGCCCCCTCTTCTCCTCTTTTTTTCCCTGGCTCACTCCCCTCTCTGTGATCTTCCTCTGAGACATCCCCTTTGGCTTGCAGGAACGCCAGAGGCGCCCGGACCTCGTCGTGGCCGCCGCAGACGCCCTCAACGACGCCATCGTTCCAAAGATCACCGCCAAGACTGCATCCTCCCCTCGGCTGCCCCCGAGCCTCCGCGTCCGTCTCCGGCCACGCTTTAGTCCGGAGCATGCCCGAGGTGAGCCCTCGTGCGCGTCCTCTTCCCCTAGGTTTCGGCCTCCCATCTGGTTGTCGCGAGGAAGACGACGAAGCCCGACCGTCCGATCTTAGATCCACAGTCATGTTTGAAAGACCCTAGATCTAATCTCAGCCGTTCGTCTCTGATCCGGCGGCAGCGTATCGCCTCGCCATGCAGCGGGGCCGACCCAGCACTGTGCAGATCGGCCCGCACCTGATCAGGCCCTTTTCCTGTTTTTGTTACAGTTTTGCAATATTCTATTTATTTCACTTTGAATCTGGATGATTGGTTTAATTCTATTGTGGTAGGTCTGTACATGCAAATTGGTGGTAACAAATTTTGTAGCATGGCTATGTGTTTTCTCTATCATGTGGCACTGGTCTCTTTCCAAAATATGTTTGCATGAGTGTGCTAGGCTTGACCTAGAAAAAAGTGTCTTTTTCACCATTTAGTGAATAACTTGAGTTTTATAGATCCAAATATTGCAAACTTTGGTTCTATTGAAATCCTAGAAGAATACCTACCTAGATATATAATTCTTGCATGCAGGAGATGTTTATAAATAAAGTTGGAACATGTTTAAGATTGACACCAGTACCACTTTGGGGATTTATAGTTCATTATTAAAAATACTTTTTTGGAGCAAATCCATTTGCATGTGGTATATATGAGTAGTAGATTTTACAGCTTATATTTTGCACACATTGATCTATTTTCTAAAACAGTGGGTGTTTACATTAGAAAAGGAATATTTTTATGTTCTGTTAATTGCATGTGTTTGATTTTAATGTTTAGTGCTATATCTGTTTGTACAAATAAATTAGGAGTAATTTTGTTGGATACTTATGTGTTTTCCTAAGCATGAAAAGTTGTATTTGTCTAAAAATAATTTATATCTTATGATGTACACTATTAATGGTAAAATGTGTGTGTTCCACTAAAACTGAAATATATGGAGCTAGGAGTGTCCAAATTGAGTGAATACAATTTCTACAGAAATATAAACCAGTACCTATCCATACAAATTAACCTTGCATGTAGAGGAGTCCTAAAACTGAAACTATATTCATTATAGTTTTGAGACCAGAAGCATTTGGGTGATTTTTAGTTTCTGTTTAGGATAGATTTTGATGCAAATCCAAATTCCCTACCTTTTTATACTTATTAGGAGTGATGTGGTAGAAGGATTTATTTTTCTGAACAATATTGTAGGAGAAATGCATTTTCCAACTAAACAACACCAAAATAGCTATTTAAATGAATTAATTATATTCCATGTTTGTAGATAATATGAATCTTGTGTTTAAACTAATCAACGTTGGAATCCAGAACCTAAACTCAACCTTAATACTTGTTTTAAATACACGAATAGTGTTGTGGTGCATTGTTTGTTTGTGTTTAGCATAATTCACTTTGTGCCTAATTATAACACTAAGTGTTTTCAGATGTTTTGTTGGTAGTTGTATTTATGTGTTATGTTTTATCCAGTAAGTGGTGATGTTTTGAAGTGCTTGTTGTTGCTTGTATACTTTAGATTGTTGTCAACATGCTCCTTTGTGGTGTTTTGTTAAATCAGACAACTACACCTTTTTAGTTTTAAATCAACAACTTGTGTGAGCAGTGGTGTTAACCTTGCATAACCCTAATAAGTTTTCTAAAAGTATTGTTATGTCATTCACTAGTTAGTTTAACATAGTTCATCTTGTTTCCCGAGTGTTGCACTAACTTTACTTGGGTCTTATGCATGTGGATGTGATTGGTGTTAAATACTATACAATAATTGTTGTGCTTTGTAATGACTGTGGTATGGTTTGATTACTTCAAGAATGTTGTCAACACTAGTTTACTGCGTGATTTTTTGGTTTATTTGTTGAAGTGGTCTTAGTTGTCGTGTCTTATTAAATAGTCTAGTGCACCTTTTTAGCTCTTAATCAAATACTTGGGTGAACATTAGGGTTAGCCTTTGTTGGTTGATTGATTACTTACTATAATGTGTCTTAGAAATATTTACATGTCTGCATGAGAGTGTGCTAGTGTTAATGTTAACACTTGCTTGTGTGATAATATACTTTTGATTGGAGTATCTCCTAGATTAAAAGATACTTTTGTTTGAAGTATTTCCTAAACAAATAAGATACTTTTGTTTGAAGTTGTCGGAGTGTGACTCCCACGGAACAGGGGTAGTCACACCCTGAAGAGTAGTTCGAGAAGGGGATTGAACACGGAGGTCAAGCGACCCTCGAGAGGCACGACGACGGTGCTCGCCGGGCCCGGAGAGAAGCACCCACGACAGAGATAGACACTGGCTCGTACCCAGGTTCACGGACCTCAGGAGGAGGTAACACCGCTACTCCTGCTTGTCTGTATTGCAATGCAGAGGTTACAGTACAACTGATCTTGCCGAGGGCTCTCTTGAGGCAGTTCGTGCTTGGAGAGGGACGAAATGGTCATCTTCCTCCTCCAGCCGAAGGCTATCCTACTAGCCGGGCTAGGGTTTACAAGTGTTTAGCAAGCCATTGGCCAACCCCTTGCTACGGTGGATCTCTTGCTCCTTTTATAGGCGCCACGGGCAGTGGCGCGGATGAGTTGGAGTCCACCGTTCTCGAATCCTCCATGGACGCGGTCCATCAGCGATAAAGTTGGGTCCGGTGGCCGACAGGTTGCAGACCGCGCATAATGGCTCGCAGGGGCGGCAGTGATCGTGGTGGAGCACACGATGACGATCTTCTTGGAGCGTTGCGCCGTCCAGCCACTTTATCACCAGAGAGGAAAGTTCCAACTGTGCTGGCGCAGGCGGGGCAACTTTAGTGACTCCTTTATCACCAGAATGGCAATTGGAGTGCTCGCGTCACTTCTGCGGCCGGTGCAGGGGCCATGTGCGCCCTGCAGCACTTCCTTGGCCGCGAAGCTTCTCCACACGGCCGTGGCGGCCTGCGGAGGAATTCCTGTTGACTTCTTTCCAGGCGGGAGGAGCCTCGGGAGAGTCCCTTGAAGCGCATGTCCTCTTCAGGCCTTCGCTTCCTCTTCAGACCCTCAAGAGGAGGTTCCTCTCGAGGTTCTCTCCAAGCGGTGGCTTGGTCCTTAGTCGTTTCGTCTGATCTGCCCGCGTGTGAGGGCTGGGGAGAGTAGGCTCTGCACACCCCAGTCCTTATTGGGCCGACAGTAGCCCCCGGGCCCGCGATGGGCGTGGCTGAGCCCATGGCGCAGGCGGAACATCGTGGGACCAAAATGTCCGGCCGGCACGAGCCACGCGTCGCTCAGACGAGTAACGGTCGCGCACGATTTGGGGCGCGCGTAGTGAGGGGTCTCACCACGCCCCGGTAACTGCTCCTTGAAGAGACATAAAGCCAGGGCGTCGGAGCAGCGAGCCATTACTGTTTCCATTCCTTCTCACAGAAGCCTCCGACATTCTCGAGCTCTTCGCTCCTGCTCTCTAGCGCTCTCTTCTCCTTTCGCCTCCAGCGACACCGAACTCCGGCGATGAGTCCCTCCAAGAACATGGGCAAGGCTGCTACGGGATCCTCTTCCCAGGCGGCGCCAGACGAGGTTCCGCACGACGCTGCGCTGCTCAGGGTGCGCGTCAACGAGAAGGCGCTCTCCAAGGTCCGCTACCTGGTGGCGGACCGGACCAACGAGCACGGCGCCACCGCGCTCAAGCCGGCTATGCACGGGAAACGCCTGCGAGGGTTTTTCCCGGTCTTTCAACACTGCGTCTCTGCCGGGCTGGTGCCGCCGTTCTCTCCATTTCTGGAGGCGGTGCTGGCCTTCTACCGGATTCAGTTGCTTCATCTCCACCCCAACTCCGTCCTCATCCTCGTTGTGTTCGCCTACCTCTGTGAGGCGTACTTGGGCCTGGAGCCCACGGTGGGGTTCTTCCGGTGCTTCTACACGCTCCGGAACACAGCGAAGAACGAGCGCTCAGGGGTGCGTCTCGTTCCGCATCGTGGACGGCATGGGGAGTGTTTACATCCCCATGTCATGGAACGATGGCAAGGCCGTCACTTCGGTGTCGAAGAAGGTGGACGACTTCCACCAGCGGTGGTTCTTCGTCGGGGTGGAGTAGCCCTGCGCCTTCCTCGAGGTCCCGACGCACCGCCCGTGAATAATTCACACTGGGGCAAGGCGCCCTTCGACGGCGTGCGGAATGCAAGCTTGATTGGCCGCCTGAGCTTCCTTCGCGAGGAGGGCCTCACAGGGAAAATCATCGTGGCGGACTTCATGACGCGTCGCATCGCTCCCCTCCAGGCGCACTCGGTGCCCATGTGGATGTGCTCCGGCCGTCACGATAAGATTCGGCTCTAGCGCGAGGACAACGACAAGGACGCCGTCGACAACGTCCTATCTGCGCTCTTCATCAACCCGGTGGTGCCTGCTGCAGACCGGCTCCCCATCACGCTCTGGCCTCTCCACCAATACAACATGACCGAGCGCATGGCCATCTTGGATGGGATGCCCCTGTTTACCCCGACGGGCCAGGCGGGGAAGGAGGTGCCAGTGCCGGTGGTGCAGGAAGTGGAGGGAGCAGACTCTCCCTCAGCCTCGAGAGCCGGGCGAGGCGAGGAGGAGGCCGCGGCAGGGGAGGTGTCCTCTTCGAGGCCTGGGCCATTCACTGATGAGATTTGCGACATCTCGTCAGGTGATGATGACGCCTTCGTGGTGGCGCCCTCGCGCCTCGTGGAGGAGCAGGACAAGGAGAGGGAGGCCTCTGACGCGGAGGCTACTACGGGGCGGCGCGAGCCACGCACCAAGGCGGCCGTGGATCGGTCTTAGGCGAGGCCGTCCGACGTCCCCTCCAAGAGGAAAGCCATAGCGCCTCCGGAGGGGTCTGGCGCCAGGGCCACGACCTCCTGGCGCTCGCCAGGCTTGGCGTGGGTTGACACCGGCGCTCAGCCGTCCGGGTAAGTGCCTCTAGCATTCGGTCTCTTGTCTCTTGCTCTTTTTCCCTTTATCCTTTCTTGAAGGTATTTTCTTGGTTTTTGTGAGTGATCTTGTGCCTGCGAAGCGCTGTAAGCTTTGCAAGGCAGCAGATGTGAAGAGAGCCACGGCTGAGGCCACGGCTGACGAGGCCACGAGTCCTGTGGAGACGGCCTCCACAGGCCCAACTGAGGAGGTGCCTCAATGGCAGGCGCCTGCGCCTCAGGCGGTGGCTACTGTCCCCAAGGAGGAGGAGGACGCGCCTCGCCCAGAGGCCTCTGCGCCGCCACCCGAGCCAATGGTGGTGAGGCGCCATAAGAGAGGGTCACTTCCCCTCCTCGCGCTCCTACACCGCCTCACGCGACTATGCCACCGCGCGAGCCAACTCCAGCCCGCGCGGTTACGCCGGCGCGTGCGCCCACGCCTCCCACGCAGCTAGAGGCAGAGGCGGGCAAGCAACCACAAGGTGCTAGCAAAACTGCAAGAGGAGCTCCTCCGTCTCCGCCCCGTTCTGCTGCAGAGGACGAGCGCCAGGCTGGCGCGGGCGGCGAGGATGCTTTCGGTGCTGCCGGGGACGGAGTGCTGCATAGCCCCCAAGCGCGCTCCGGGGCCAGGTTCTCAGGCCTCGACGCCGGGGCAGGGCCCTCCTCAAACCGAGACCTGGTCCTCAGTGGCTGGGATTGGAGCGCTGGGCACCGCGAGGTCGCCTTCCGCCTCGTGAGGGACTCCCTAGAGGGCTTGGACGCGCACCTCACCCTTGAGGAAGTGCAGATCGCCCAGCAGCGCGAAGAGCTTGCAGGGGTGTGGGCGTCCTTCCACACGGCGGTCGAGGCTCATCGCCAAGAGGACCTGGCGCTGTAGGCCGCATGCGAGGAGGCCACCAGCTTCGCCAAAGAGGTCCGCGAGGGGGCCATCCGCGACGCCTTCGAACTCCTTGCGCCCCTATAGGAGGAGCGTGCCGCCGCTGCCGAGCTCCTGGCCACGGCGACGGCCGAGCGTGAAGCCATGTAGGGCTCACTGGCGCAAAATCACCGCGAGCTGGGACAGCTGGAGACCCAGCTGCTCTCTGCCCACCAACCCGCGCAGGAACACCTGGAGGAGGACCGCAAGGGCCTTGCCGAGCGTAAGCGGCAGCTGGCCCTCAAGGAGAAGGAAGTGCGGTTGAGCGATGAGCTGCGGCTTCAGGCGGAGAGCGAGCTCGCCATTCAGCGCGAAGAGCTCGAGGCGTGCGAAGGGGACCTGGCCCAGGCGCTCCAAAAATATGACGAGAACGTCGCCGCCCAAAAGCGCGCCCTGGAGCGCTTCGAGCAGCGGTACGCCGAGAAGAAGAAAGAGGCGGATGACGCCCTCCTGGAGCGCGAGAAGCAATACAGGCTGGCTAAAGCCCAGGAGTTCCGCGACTCAGCTAAGAAGCAGGAGGACCGCTTCAAGGCCAATCACACTGCTGATGCCCGGCGGATCGCGGAGCTCGAGAAGGCCAACTCCAAACTCGAGGCCCGCCTCGAATGCGCCAAGGATGCTCGACGCCTGGTCGAGGACGGCCGTAGGGCAGCCGTCCAGGACCTCAACGCCCTCATCAAGGAAAACCTTTGTATAGTACTTGTCCTTCAAAACCCAAGCTCTTCATGTTATCCTTAAGTGCTCTTGGAAACTCTGTCTCACATTCCAAGGTCATGGTCATCACTGGTCCTTTCTTGAGTGCTTCAATGAGGGCGGTCATCTAAAGAAACAAGAGAAGAATCTTAGAAAGGTAACAGATAAGATAGTTACAAGAATAATGTTTGAAAAGTTCTTATTTTCAGCAAACTTAATGAAATAATTTTTTTAATCCTATGGCCAAATCCTATTTCTATCCAAACCTAGGGTTTCGAACCTACAGGCAACACAGTGCTCTGATACCCACTATAGTGTACCTGCACTTTTAATAAGGCAGATATCTGTGTATAGTGCAAATCCCTGGATCGATTCGCTCGCACACACAGTTTACGATGTAATATCACAACAAAGTATCAATTTTATTACATCGATGATCCAGACTTACAAAATATTCAATACAAGTTTCATACCATGAAGCTAGCTTCGAAAGAGTAAACAGCGGAAATACAATGGCAGTGAGTCTCCATCAACTTCATGTTGCCACAGGCGAAAACATGTTGGTTGTAGACTCGAAACCTTTAAACGAAACCTCACTCGTTATCTGATCAAATCTGCAATAAGAAAAATATTGCAACAATGTGGGTCAGATTCCATAAAAAATGGAGTCTGGCAAGTGACACTATGGTGGACACTTAATGAAATAACTCTATAGCCTACATGCATATTTGGCTGGTGGAGTTCAAGGATATTTTGCATAAAGCCAATTTTTCCTATCTCTTTGGAAAACACTTTCTTCAAATCAAGACAAGTATGGCATGAAAACCATAACCTCATCTCCCCTTGTTCACCCATCAAGTTTTATTTCTGAAGTTGGAATGCTGCAATCCTCCGTTGACGTCCGTGATCAGCTGCTCTAATTGTCCGTACCGGGGACACGGCTAAGTACTTAGATTTACACTCTGCAGAGGTTGTGCATGTTCACCATTGTACCCATTCAACCCAAATTATCCTTTACACACCATTTGTGATAAGGAAAGGAGAAGAATGAGACGAGATCTTTCAGAAGCATTTTCCCTCCCACTCTGGCTTGACCCGTTCCACCTAACACCCTCTACATCAGCTTGACAAGCCGGAGAGAGTCCACACAACATAATTGTTCAAGCCAGAGCCCATATGGCAATGGCTGCACTGGAAGCAATCGTCACTCAGAGTTCTTCAGATTCCTCTGTTCCCTGGGTGGCCATCCACAAGTGCACTCTCAGGTTGACAACCCCCATGCTCATGGCCCCAAGTATAGTAGAAACTACCTTAGGCGAAGACAACCACCATTTCAGTCCTGAGTAGCCACTCAACATAAATCATTCAACCAATCCACCCAGGTGTTTCATTAACTTAGTGGATGTGTACTCCCAGGATGACAACCACCATGCTCACGGCCCTAAGTACAATTGAAATTCATCCTAGGCGACGACAACCATGAGCACAGCCTTGAGTAGTCACTTAACATTTGGTAAAACTTTGCATCAATTGCATAGCATCAATATTTCTGCTAAGTATGATATAGGAACCTAGACGCAGGAGTAAGGGAATTCTACACAGGTTTAGCATAGCAATACTATCCTACACATGCATATAAAAATACACTAAGTAATGCATATAGAAATAATAGGAAGTTTATGAGGTGTGCCACATGCCTTTGAATGTTGTCGTTGTTCACAAACTCTTTTCAACGATACTCGGAACTCTCCGTTCAGTCTAAACAACCAACAATACAACAATCATAAAACAAAACAACACAACACATACAAGCATACATAATGAACACACAAGTTTCATAACTTCTAAGGAAAACATGTCATGCATGATATGCAAATTATTTCTAAGGACTAGAGATGCATGTCATGCCATGAAATTATTTTAAGTTAATGAAAGGCAATTAGGTTGGTCTAAATGACTAAGGACTAAAGTCATAGGTTGGACAAAATACTTAGTTATAAAGCATCTTGAATAAGCACTCAATGACTTAGTCATGAAGTGCATAACTACTTAGAGAAAATACTAACTCTATTCTTCAAGGTGATCAACAATTATTAACAACTCTTAGTAAAGTGGATATTCACTATAGTGAGAGAGACAGACACCCGGCCAGCCACTTAAATTGCGGAACAGGTCTCATATACGTGGACATGTAAGGTTAGTTTACAGGCCGCTTCATCTCACTATCCCGCTAGGATCCAACAAACTTCAAGATGGTAATAACATGATCAAAAATTGTTTATGTCTAAAGTGAAAGATAATATTAGGAAAGAGGGAAATATAGTAAGAATGATGTAGTTGGTCTTCCATGCTTCATCTCCAGACTTGTAATATTCTCCTTGGTGATATCTTGATTGAATTCTTGGTAGACTTGAATAATCTTCAGACTTGATGATTTTTGTATCACCTAGGCTGGTCTTGGATTTAACTTAGTCTTCAAGAGGTCTAAGAGAAGAAAGGAGAAATGAAAGAGAGAGGGAGCAAGACTTGGAAAATATTTCTGGTTGGTCTTCATGAACTTCTTCTTGATTTTTTTCTTCTAAGTGCTTCTTCTCCTCGGAGATACTTCTGAAGTCTTTTTTGGCTAAGTCCTTCATTGGTCCTCTAGCTCCATGTTGAAAATCCTAAGTGTCTATGTGTATAACACTTTACCAAAATGCTAAGTTGAAAATAATCTTAACTTACAGAAAATGGGGGAGGACTTTTCTTATGGAAAATATAACTACAAAATAAAATATGCTATGCATGAAATTTTGAATCACAAGAAACATAATACTAATATTTGTGATATTTATAAAGTATGCATAAAGTTATAATTGCAATTTAATTAGTTTCTAATTTTGCAAAACATAATAAAAGGAAAACATATAGATTAAAGTTTTATGTGATTTATATTTTATAACACAATTTTTATAAATGGTGTTAATAGCCAGAGGTGATTTAATTAAATTTATTGCAATTTGATTTAATCAAAAATAATATCTCTATTAATAGTTATGTTGAAAATACTCAAACTATTCAAATTAAATATATAACTATCAATTCATTCAAATATTACTCAAAAATATTTTATAGCAGTGGCATCAACTTACAAATATTCCAAAGTCTCTAAAACAATTTTATTTGTAATTTTTGGATTTATAGATTTAAAGTTATTACAAATATACTCAAATCCTCCATTTGAAATTTGAATATTTTAAAACAAGTCAAATTTGAATTTTGGCAGATCTACTATATTCTACATGGCAAGGGCTTTCCAAATATATAATGTTTGAAATTTTTGGCCAAGCCAATAAAAATTAGTGATAGATCTAAAATCTAGGGTTTTTCTGCAAAACTGCCGGTCTTCGGTTGACTGCTGACTTTGACCGCTGACGTGGGAATTGACTCGCTGACGTGGCAGGCTGACTGGGATTTGACTAGCCATTTAACCAAAAATAAAGTTGCTCGGATGGAAAAATAGTCTTAACGAAAGTGTTAGAGAATTACGTGCTCTTTCTAATTATCACAATTATAACATAAGTGGATGAATAGATTTGTCACAAATCTCAAATACCTTTCTGGTTTGAAACTTCAAACGCGAATATCTCTCAGCTCGCTGAACCAAATGAGATGAAACTTGGGGCAAAAGAAAGGTTGATCAGGGGAACAACTTTCGTCTTATGATCCCAAAGTTTTGATATGGTTTGATTACTCGAATAACAACAAACACGATCTGTATTATAAAAAAAATTACGTACATTAAAATAAAAATTTGTCAACAAGAAAGTTGTAGATATAGAGTAGATCTACCTTTTCCTTGGAGTAATTTCGATTTGGAGCAACGAGCGCGGAGAGATGTGAGAAATACGCTTCAGATCTGATAGATGACGATTCGAAATTCTTCCTCCACGCTTGATAAAAAGAGTTGCGACTTATTGGGATGGAAAGATATCGACGAGATCTACAACAATGATTAAGGCCTCGTTGCGATTGGAGATGGTTTTGTTCGTCGAACGAACGAAATACTATTTTGCTGATTAGGGTTTCGGTGGAATGAAAAGAGTAAAAAAGATGCCGGCGGCTACAGGGGTTTATATAGGCGGAGTGATGGTGGAATAGATAGGGCTCGGAGTTGTGAACGCGTAGGATCAAGCGGATCCGGATTTGGAGTTATATTTCTCGAGATAAACGTGTTTGAATGAAAGGTGGTTGGAAAAACGAATTTTCAGAGTTTGAGTTGGATACGATGCAATCACTCGGTTCGGTTCGGCCCTGTTTGGGCCGGCCGGATGGGCCCGATTGGTTTTTTTTCTTATTTCTTTCATAACTTTTGTTTTAGAACTCTGAATTAAGTGAAATTAATTTCTAAAAATCATATATTTATTAAAACATTTATGGACATGTTTTGACCACTTTTTAAAAATATTAATTTTGAATATTTGATTTAATGCAAATTTGACACTTTTGTCAAATTTGAAAATAGAAATTTAGTCAATTTACTTATGGCTAAATAAGTTTTGGTACCACAATTCTGAACATATGAAAATAATTATTTCTAATAATTACAATCAAAATATTAAAGTAAAATAAGATAAATAGCATAATCTTTATTTTGTTTTTAATATTTTCTCAAATAGATTTTCAAGTGAAAATAGTATTTCAACCATTGTAATTTTAAATCTAAACAATGCAAGAAAATGATGAATGCATGCATGAATTTTGTTTTCAAATCAACATACAAATAGTTTTCAAAAAGTTTTTAATTTTTCTGATTTTTCAGAATTTGAAAAATCATAGGATGTTACAGACTACCACCCTTAAAAGGAATCTCGTCCCCGAGATTCGGAGAGGCTAGAAAGAAAAGCGAATGCTTGAAATGATTCTGATAACTCGAGAGGTTTTGAGAAATGTAATTTCTGACATGGAAACTTGAAAACTTGTTGGGGATGATTTTTCTGATTGGGAAGGCTAGAAGGAAAGATAGACTTGGATCTCCGGGATTAGGCAACTGGTTTGAATTATCTGGGTAGCTACCACCCTTAAATAAAAGTTTTGTTGATACTCAAAATTTTCTAACTTATATAAGAAGATCAGTACAAATCATTACAAACAACATCTAACAAGCATCAAGCAACAAGGTTCAAACACAAGCAAACACATATGTGAAAAGTTTTCAAACTTATTTTGAGAAATCGAACTAATCGTTTAACGAACGAAACACACCAATGTCATGGAAGACAAAATTGATAGTACTGCCATACCACAATTTGATAGGTCCATACATCATCGGATCTCGTTATTCTAAGGGGATAGGTGGTCTAATCTATCTTTGTCTTGAGTGCCTTGATTTCTTCCTCAACTTCCTTGAGTTCTTCGAGATACTTCTGGGTGTTGTGAAGTCTAAAATGAAGTCTTTCTGCAAGGGACTCGATGGCTCTCGAGGCTGCATTCCTTGCTGAATCAAAGAATGATGTATAAAGTATTGGGTTCGTGAACATGCAGTCACCCTCAATCTTGTGGTCAGCTTTCTTGCTCCTGTAGAGATGGACTTGCACCCACCAATACTCTTGGCCTTCATCCATGAAAGGAAAACCTTTGTATACTACTTGTCCTTCAAAACCCAAGCTCTTCATGTTATCCTTAAGTGCTCTTGGAAACTCTGTCTCACATTCCAAGGTCATGGTCATCACTGGTCCTTTCTTGAGTGCTTCAATGAGGGCGGTCATCTAAAGAAACAAGAGAATAATCTTAGAAAGGAAATAGATAAGATAGTTACAAGAATAATGTTTGAAAAGTTCTAATTTTCAGCAAACTGAATGAAATATTTTTTTAATCCTATGGCCAAATCCTATTTCTATCCAAACCTAGGGTTTCGGACCTACAGGCAACACAGTGCTCTGATACCATCTATAGCGTACCTACACTTTTAATAAGGCAGATACCTGTGTATAGTGCAAATCACTGGATCGATTCATTTGCACACACAGTTTACGATGTAATATCACAACAAAGTATCAATTTTATTACATCGATGATCCAGACTTACAAAATATTCAATACAAGTTGCATAGCATAAAGCTAGCTTCGAAAGAGTAAACAGCGGAAATACAATGGCAGTGAGTCTCCATCAACTTCATGTTGCCACAGGCGAAAACATGTTGGTTGTAGACTCGAAACCTTTAAACGAAACCTCACTCGTTATCTGATCAAATCTGCAATAAGAAAAATATTGCAACAACGTGGGTCAGATTCCATTAAAAATGGAGTCTGGCAAGTGACACTATGGTGGACACTTAATGGAATAACTCTATAGCCTACATGCATATTTGGCTGGTGGAGTTCAAGGCTATTTTGCATAAAGCCAATTTTTCCTATCTCTTTGAAAAACACTTTCTTCAAATCAAGACAAGTATGGCATGAAAACCATAACCTCATCTTCCCTTGTTCACCCATCAAGTTTTATTTCTGAAGTTGGAATGCTGCAATCCTCGTTGACGTCCGTGATCAGCTGCTCAAATTGTCCGTACCGGGGACACGGCTAAGTACTTAGATTTACACTCTGCAGAGGTTGTGCACGTTCACCATTGTACCCATTCAACCCAAATTATCCTTTACACACCATTTTTGATAAGGAAAGGAGAAGAATGAGACGAGATCTTTCAGAAACATTTTCCCTCCCACTCTGGCTTGACCCGTTCCACCTAACACCCTCTACATCTGCTTGTCAAGCCGGAGAGAGTCCACACAACATAATTGATCAAGCCAGAGCCCATATGGCAATGGATGCACTGGAAGCAATCGTCACTGAGAGTTCTTCAGATTCCTCTGTTCCCTGGGTGGCCATCCACAAGTGCACTCTCAGGCTGACAACCCCCATGCTCATGGCCCCAAGTATAGTAGAAACTACCTTAGGCGAAGACAACCACCAGCACAGTCCTGAGTAGCCACTCAACATAAACCATTCAACCAATCCACCCAGGTGTTTCATTAACTTAGTGGATGTGTACTCCCAGGTTGACAACCACCATGCTCACGGCCCTAAGTAGAATTGAAATTCATCATAGGCGACGACAACCATGAGCACAGCCTTGAGTAGTCACTTAACATTTTGTAAAACTTTGCATCAATTGCATAGCATCAATATTTCTGCTAAGTATGATATAGGAACCTAGACGCAGGAGTAAGGGAATTCTACACAGGTTTAGCATAGCAATACTATCCTACACATGCATATAAAAATACACTAAGTAATGCATATAGAAATAATAGGAAGTTTATGAGGTGTGCCACTTGCCTTTGAATGTTGTCGTTGTTCACAAACTCTTTTCAACGATACTCGGAACTCTCCGTTCAGTCTAAACAACCAACAATACAACAATCATAAAACAAAACAACACAACACATACAAGCATACATAATGAACAAACAAGTTTCATAACTTCTAAGGAAAACATGTCATGCATGATATGCAAATTATTTCTAAGGACTAGAGATGCATGTCATGCCATGAAATTATTTTAAGTTAATGCAAGGCAATTAGGTTGGTCTAAATGACTAAGGACTAAAGTCATAGGTTGGACAAAATACTTTGTTATAAATCATCTTGAATAAGCACTCAATGACTTAGTCATGAAGTGCATAACTACTTAGAGAAAATACTAACTCTATTCTTCAAGGTGATCAACAATTATTAACAACTCTTAGTAAAGTGGATATTCACTATAGTGAGAGAGACAGAACCCCGGCCAGCCACTTAAATTGTGGAACAGGTCTCATGTACGTGGACATGTAAGGTTAGTTTCCAGGCCGCTTCATCTCACTATGACGCTAGGATCCAACAAACTTCAAGATGGTAATAACATGATCAAAAATTGTTTATGTCTAAAGTGAAAGATAATATTAGGAAAGAGGGAAAGATAGTAAGAATGATGTAGTTGGTCTTCCAGGCTTCATCTCCAGACTTGTAATATTCTCCTTGGTGATATCTTGATTGAATTCTTGGTAGACTTGAATAATCTTCAGACTTGATGATTTTTGTATCACCTAGGCTGGTCTTGGATTTAACTTAGTCTACAAGAGGTCTAAGAGAAGAAAGGAGAAATGAAAGAGAGAGGGAGCAAGACTTAGAAAATATTTCTGGTTGGTCTTCATGAACTTCTTCTTGATTTTTTTTCTAAGTGCTTCTGCTCCTGGGAGATACTTCTGAAGTCTTTTTTGGCTAAGTCCTTCATTGGTCCTCTAGCTCCATGTTGAAAATCCTAAGTGTCTATGTGTATAACACTTTACCAAAATGCTAAGTTGAAAATAATCTTAACTTAGAGAAAATGGGGGAGGACTTTTCTTATGGAAAATATAACTACATAATAAAATATGCTATGCATGAAATTTTAAATCACAAGAAACATAATACTAATATTTGTGATATTTATAAAGTATGCATAAAGTTATAATTGCAATTTAATTAGTTTCTAATTTTGCAAAACATAATAAAAGGAAAACATATAGATTAAAGTTTTATGTGATTTATATTTTATAACACAATTTTTATAAATGGTGTTAATAGCCAGAGGTGATTTAATTAAATTTATTGCAATTTGATTTAATCAAAAATAATATATGTATTAATAGTTATGTTGAAAATACTCAAACTATTCAAATTAAATATATAACTATGAATTCATTCAAATATTACTCAAAAATATTTTATAGCAGTGACATCAACTTACAAATATTCCAAAGTCTCTATAACAATTTTATTTGTAATTTTTGGATTTATAGATTTAAATTTATTACAAATATACTCAAATCCTCCATTTGACATTTGAATATTTTAAAACAAGTCAAATTTGAATTTTGGCAGATCTAAAATATTCTACATGGCAAGGGATTTTCAAATATATAATGTTTGAAATTTTTGGCCAAGCCAATAAAAATTAGTGATAGATCTAAAATCTAGGGTTTTTCTGCAAAACTGCTGGTCTTCGGTTGACTGCTGACTTTGACCGCTGACGTGGGAATTGACTCGCTGACTTGGCAGGCTGCTTGGGATTTGACTACGAATTTTACCAAAAATAAAGTTGCTCGGATGGAAAAATACTCTTAATGAAAGTTGTAGAGAATTACGTGCTCTTTCTAATTATCACAATTATAACATAAGTGGATGAATAGATTGGTCACAAATCTGAAAATACTTTTCTGATCCGAAACTTCAAACGCGAATATCTCTCAGCTCACTGAACCAAAAAAGATGAATCTTGGGGCAAAAGAAAGGTATTGATCAGGGGAACAAATTTCGTCTTATGATCCCAAAGTTTTTGTAACATCCCAATATTTTGTAATGTTCAAAAATCACTAAAATTTAAAACTTTTGTTTTGATTAAAATTAAATATTAAAATGCATAAGAAAAATAACTATAAAAGACTTCAACCAATTTTGAAAAAATCTATTATTTCAAAATTCCCAATGTGTCATTATTTTCAAAAGTTATTTCCAATTAAACATTACATTATCCATTGTATTTCAAAAACCTCCATATGTAATTTGACAAATGTTTTATAAAGTACAAACCATTTTATTTTAAGTAAATAGTTTACTTATAAGTAATTGATTTCAACCACTTAGCCTTAGCTATAAATAAATTAAAATAATAATTACAAGTGTTATTTTAAACTATTGAAAACATTGTCTATTTGCCAAAAGATTATTATTCATTTACCTGAGTTCAAAACATAGTTTGGATATTACAAGTCTATAGCATATAACTTTAAAACCTCATAGATTCTATAACTACTTAACAACCCAAATAAACATTTCATTAGCTTAAATGATTTTCATTTATTTTCAAAACATTAAATGACTTTCATGAATATATTTTCTATATAAGAAAGGAATTAAATCAAAAATCTTTTCCAAAGTTGTTATAAGGTTTTCAAATGAATTATCATAATATAAAATATAATGGTGCACAAATTATTTTCAATTAAAAATACATTCATTATATTCCCTTTTTCATTGCGAATAGTGGTGTTATGATATTTAATGTTGGAAAATGAGTTTAAATAACTTAATTTTAAACTTATATAAGTGTTGTATTTTTATAAATTTTATTTAGCCAAAACTGAAATTATTTAAGCCATGTTTTCAAATTTGACATTAAGTGGCAAATTTGTAATTAATCAATAATGCAAACTTTTTATTTTTGAAAAGTGTTCAAAATATGCCCACAACTGGTTTAACACAAAGATATTATTTTTACAAATTATCAGAAATTTATTTGGCTTGATTTGGAGTCTTAAATCAATAGTTATGAAAGAAATAAGAAAAATTAGAAAAAGAAAAAGAAAAAAATGCTGACGTCGTCGTCTTCAAGCTCCAGAACCAGGAAACGTGAAATCAGCTCCCGTGCAAACTTCCCCAATTGATTCCCGTTGATTTAGAGCCCCAAATGACGCACTGTTTGTTTCTAATTAAATCCCTTGAACTCCTCTTGCATTCCCCCATAAAAGCCCTCTCTTAAATGCCCTAAATTGCTCTAATTTTGTCCGCCATTAAACATGGATGTTTTTTGTCGAAATTAATGTCCGATTGATTGCGGGCAAATTATTGCACCAAATCAAGCACCGTCGGATTCTATATAAAGCCCTCGACCTCCTCCTCCATTCTCCCCCAAAAGCCCTCTCCAATACGCCACTAGTCCGACTAATTTGCTCGCCGGAGTTCTTCACATCCACGGACGATTTCACTTATTCCGGCGAGGTGAGGCGACCTCCGAGCACCGAGACCACCTCCATTCCATCCGCCTTGCCCGTGCGCACCCCCTCGACCCATCCTCGCCTCTCCTCCACGACCAAAACGCTCAGGGCAAGCACGTCAAAGCTCGCCGACGCCCGACGCACTCCGGCCGCTCCTCCGCGCCGCACCGAGGCGCGCTGCTCAACGTCGAAGCCACCATCCTATCCGTCGCGACGCGCCGCATACGGGGAACCCCTCTACACGTCTGGAGAACCACGGGAACGTCGTCTCCGACCTCCACCCGACGCTGGCGCCGCCGTCTCCCTCAACTCCGGTGAACCACGCCGCCACCTCCAGACCATCTCGTTGTTAGCTCTTAGATCTTGATCCAGCGGTGTAGATTAGATGACTTGTTTGATACAATAGCATCGCGCCGCGCGACTGTTGTGTTAGCTATTTTCCATTTTCGTTTTTCTGACTAGACATAACTTTCAAAATTCATATTAAATCGACCGTAACTCCGTTTTTGATGTTTTTGTAGTCTATGGAATCGTATGAACATGTAGAAAATTGTGGTATAATAAAAACTAGTATTTTAGTCGTGCACTAACTTGATATTTACAGAAATATGTAAAATATTATTTTAATTATAGTTTTAATTCTGTAAGGTGAAAATTTGTAAATAAAATATCTTTGAAAAGCCCATGACCTATAGATTGTGCTAGTTATGTTATTTTCCAACCTTGAGAAATTTAGATTTATTCAAATTTAAAATATGATATTTAGTAAATTTGACATAACTATTAAAATAAACTTTATTTTGACTAAATCCAATTGCTATAAATTTATTTAAAACCCTTCCATCTATTAACACCATTTATAAGAAAATTGTGCTATAAAAATTAATTCACATAAAACTTTAATGTATATGTTTCCTTTTATTATATTTTCCAAAAATAGAAATTAATTAAATTGCATTTATAGCCTAATGCATGCTTTATAAATATCACAATTTTGTATGATATTTCTTAGGATTTAAAAGTGCATTGCATGCATAACTTATTTTTACATATAGATATATTTTTCCCATAAGAAAACTCCTTCCCCATTTTCTCTAAGTTAGAAATATTTTCAACTTAGCATTTTGGTAAAGTGATACACTTAGACTCTTAGGATTTCAACATGGAGCTAGAAGACCAATGAAGGACTTAGCCAAAACAAGACTTCAGAAGTATCTCCAAGGAGTAGAAGCACTTAGAAGAAAGATCAAGAAGAAGTTCATGAAGACCAACCAGAAATATTTTCTAAGTCTTGTCCCTCTTTCTTTCTTTCTCCCTCCTTCTCTGAGACTTCATGAAGACAAAGTAAATCCAAGACCAGCCTAGGTGATACAAAAATCATCAAGTCTGAAGATTCATCAAGACTACCAAGAGTTCAATCAAGACATCATCCAGAAGAAAGTTACAAGTCTGGAGATGAAGCCTGGAGGACAACTACATCTTTCTTTCTATCTTTTCCCTCTTTCCTAATCTTATCTTTCACTTTAGACATAAACGATTTTTGATCATGTTATTACCATCTTGAAGTTTGTTGGATCCTAGCGGCATAGTGAGATGAAGCGGCCTGAAAACTAACCTTACATGTCCACGTACATGAGACCTGTTCCACAATTTAAGTGGCTGGCCGGGTGTCTGTCTCTCTCACCATAGTGAATATCCAATTTAACAAGAGTTGTTAATAATTGTTGATCACCTTGAAGAATAGAGTTAGTATTTTCTCTAAGTAGTTATGCACATCATGACTAAGTCATTGAGTGCTTATTCAAGATGATTTATAACAAAGTATTTTGTCCAACCTATGACTTTAGTTCTAAGTCATTTTGACCAACCTAATTGCCTTGCATTAACTTAAAAGATTTTCATGGCATGAAAAGCATTTCTAGTCCTTAGAAATAAATTGCATATCATGCATGACATGTTTTCCTTAGAAGCCTTACAAAACTTGTTTGCTCACTAGATATGAGCATGTATGTTTGATGATTGTTGTTTGTTGATTGTTGTATTGTTGTTTGCCTATATTGTTTAGATTAAACGGAGAGCAAACGTTCGTTGTTGAAAAGAGTTTGTGAACAACAACAACATTCAAAGGCAAGTGGCACACCTCATAAACTTCCTATTATTTCTATATGCATTACTTAGTGTATTTGTTTTTTATGCATGTGTAGGATAGTACTGCTATGCTAAACCTGCGTAGAATTCCCTTACTCATGTGTCTAGGTTCCTATATAATACTTAGTAGATATATTGATGCTATGCAATGATGAAAAGTTCTACAAAATGTAAGTGACTACTCAGGGCTGTGCTCATGGTTGTCGTTGCCTAGGATGAATGTCTATTCTACTTAGGGCCGTGAGCATGGTGATTTTCACCTGAGAGTGCACATCCACTAAGTTAATGAATCTCCTGGGTGGATTGGTTGTATGGTGGCGAAGTTGAGTGGCTACTCAGGTCCATGTCTATGGTTCCTGGAGTATGTGCACTTGTGGATGGCCACCCAGGGAACTGAGGAATCTGAAGAACTCCGAGTGACGATTGCTTCCAGTGCAGCCATTGCCATATGGGCTCTGGCTTGATCAATTATGTTGCGTGGACTCTCTCCGGCTTGACAAGCAGATGTAAGGGGATGTTAGGTGGAACGGGTCAAGCCAGAGTGGGAGGGAAAATGCTTCTGAAAGATCTCGTCTCATTCTTCTCCTTTCCTTATCACAAATGGTGTGTAAAGGATAATTTGGGTTGAATGGGTACAATGGAGAACGTGCACAACCTCTGTAGAGTGTAAAACTAAGTACTTAGCCGTGTCCCCGGTACGGACAATTTGAGCAGCTGATCACGGACGACAACGGAGGATTCCACCATTCCAACTTCAGAAATAAAACTTGATGGGTGAACAAGGGAAGATGAGATTTATGGTTTTCATGCCATACGTGTCTTGATTTCAAGAAAGTGTTTTCCAAAGAAATCGGAAAAATTGGCTTTATGCAAAATAGCCTTGAACTCCACCAGTCAAATATGCATATAGGCTATAGAGTTATTCCATTAAGTGTCCACCATAGTGTCACTTGCCAGACTCCATTTTTAATGGAATCTGACCCACGTTGTTGCAATATTTTTCTTATTGCAGATTTGATCAGATGACGAGTGAGGTTTCGTTTATAGGTTTCGAGTCTACAACCAACATGTTTTCGCCTGTGGCAGCATGAAAGTGATAGAGACTCACTGCTATTGTATTTCCGCTGTGTACTATTTCAAAGCTAGCTTTATGCTATGCAAATTGTAATGACTATTTTGTAAAGTCTGTTACATCGATGCAATAAAATTTATACTTTTTTTGTGATATTACATCGTAAACCGTGTGTGCAAATGAATCGATCCAGGGATTTGCACTATACACAGTTATCTGCCTTATTTAAAGTGCAGGTACGCTACAATTTTGATATGGTTTGATTACTCGAATAACATCAAACACGATCTGTATTATACAAAATGTTACGTACGTTAAAATAAAAAGTTGTCAACAGGAAAGTTGTACATATAGAGTAGATCTACCTATTCAAACGAGGAATTTCGATTTGGCGCAACGAGCGCGAAGAGATCCGAGAAATACGACTTCAGATCTGATAGACGACGATTCGAAATTCTTCCTCCACGCTTGATAAAAATACTTGAGGCTTATTGGGATGGAAAGGTATCTACGAGATCTACAACAATTATTGAGGACCCGTCGCGATTGGAGAAGGTTTTGTTCGTCGAACGAACGAAATACTATTTCGCTGATTAGGGTTTCGGTGGAATGAAAAGAGCAAAAGAGATGCCGGCGGCTACAGGGGTTTATATAGACGGAGTGATGGTGGAATAGATAGGCCTCGGAGTTGTGAACGCGTAGGATCAAGCGGATCCGGATTTGGAGTTATATTTCTTCAGATAAACGTGTTTGAATGAAAAGTGGTTGGAAAAACGAATTTTAAGAGTTTGAGTTGGATAGGATGCAATCACTCGGTTTGTTTCGGCACAGTTTGGGCTGGCCGGCTGGCCCGATTGGTTTTTTTTTTCTTATTTCTTTCATAACTTTTGTTTTAGAACTCCGAATTAAGTGAAATTAATTTCTGAAAATCATATCTTTATTTTAAAACATTTATGGACATGTTTTGACCATTTTTAAAAAATATTAATTTTGAATATTTGATTTAATGCAAATTTGACACTTTTGTCAAATTTGAAAATAGAAATTTAGTCAATTTATTTATGGCTAAATAAATTTTGGTACCACAATTGTGAACACATGAAAATAATTATTTCTAATAATTACAATCAAAATATTAAAGTAAAATAAGATAAATAGCATAATCATTATTTTGTTTTTAATGTTTTATCAAATAGATTTTCAAGTGGAAATAGTATTTCAACCATTGTAATTTCAAATCTAAAATCCAAGAAAATGATGAATGCATGCATGAATTTTGTTTTCAAATCGACATACAAATAGTTTTCAAAAAGTTTTTAATTTTTCTGATTTTTCAGAATTTGAAAAATTATAGGATGTTACAGCTTCGCATGCTTGGACGATGTCAACTGCATCCTGAAGTGCTTGAGGCCAGTAGAAGCCACTCCTGAAGACTTTGCCTGCGAGGGTGCGGGCGCACGAGTGGTGGCCGCACTCCCCGCTGTGGATGTCCTTGATCAACATTTTTCCTTCTTCGAGAGGAACGCACTTGAGCGCGATGCCATTTGGGCCCTTGCGGTAGAGATTTCCTACGAGGATGTGGTAGGATTTTGCCTGGCGGGTGATTCGCTCCGCTTCAACATCTTCTCGGGAAGGATCCCTTTGGCGAGGTAATCTTTGATCTCGTCGATCCAGCC
The DNA here is from genome assembly GCA_026929855.1 of Poa annua. NCBI lineage: Eukaryota > Viridiplantae > Streptophyta > Magnoliopsida > Poales > Poaceae > Poa > Poa annua. Next base: position 182,651,557 of record CM049426.1, read on the forward strand.
TGTTTCTTGATGCGCCGCTATGAGCAACAAACGCTCCCCTCTAGGGGGTCCGCAATCGGGAGCCCCAGTTGCAGGTGGTGGCGGGAGCGCTTTGTCTGTGCTTGCGGGCATGGCCTATTGAGCCTGTTTTATGGATGCCTTGACGAGTCTTTCTTCAAAGACGCCTGACAGCTGAGCTTGCCTCCTCGATGCGCGCTTGCCGATGTCATCGCCCTCTTGATTTTTCCTTTCTTGGGATGTGCATGAGCTCCATGCCCCTGAAGTGCTTCTCAAGCCTGCGGACCTCTACAAGGTATGCGGCCATGTGGTCGTCCTTAGGCTTGTAGCTCTTGTTTGAGAAGTTGACGAGCAGCTGGGAGTCGCCCTTGATGAGTAGATGCTTGATGCCCAAGGCGATGGCAGCACGTAGGCCGGCGAGCAGGCCCTCGTACTCAGCAATGTTATTGGAGATCTTGTCGATTCTGAAGCACAACTGGACCGCACAATAGAGCTTGTCGCCTTTGGGCGAGATCAAGACAATGCCGGCCCGCCATGGCGGCAAGCGAAAGCTCCGTCGAACTTCGTGGTCCAGTGGTTGGGCATTTTGTCTCCAGAGGGCTCTTGTTCTTTTCCTAGAGGCTTCTCTGGTGTTGGATCAGTCTATTCGGCGACGAAGTCCACCAGCGCTCTTCCTTTGATTACCCTTGTGGTATTGAAGCGCAAGTTGAATGGTCGTAGCTCTATGTTCCATCCCGCGACACGATCTGTAGCGTTAGGGCTGCGCAGGATTTGCTCCAGAGGGAATGAGGTAACCACCGTGATGGGGTGCCCCTGGAAGTAGTGTCGCAACTTTCTTGAGGCGATGAGGAGCTTATGCCGCATTTTGTACCGCTCGCAAGCATCACGCAGTACTGTACTGACGAAGTAGACAGGATGCTCGACAAGAGTTGTCAGTTTAGTCTTGGCGCACTCTGCCTGAGGACGATCTGCAGGGCCCTCAAGGGGGTTGGCCTGTGGAGGCTCTACAGGTCCCTCAAGGGGGTTGGCCTGTGGAGGCTCTTCAGGTCCCTCAGGGGGGTTGGCCTATGGAGCCTCTTCAGCGCCCCTAGCAAGATCGGCCTGTGGAGGTTGACTTGGGGCAGGCTCCGCTTGTGGCTCTGGGCCCGGCGGTGGGTTTGTGGGGCCTCTGCCTTTCTCAAGCTCTTCGCCAGGCGGTTTTTCCTTTGGACTGGTTACACTCTTCTGGTGGAGTACTGGCTCTTCTCTCTCCACCACCAGGACGGCGCTGGCGGTCTGTGGAGTGGCCGATAAATACAGCTTCAGGTGCTCGCCTGTCCTTGGGGCAACCATGACTGGTGGGCTGGCCAGGTACTTCTTCGAGTCCTCAAAGGCTTTTTCCGCTTCAGGCGTCCACTTGAAGGTGCCAGTTCTCTTCATGATCTTGAAGAATGGCAGAGCTCTCTCGCCAAACTTGGAGATGAATCGACCCAAGCTGGCCATGCAGCCTCCTAGACGTTGCATATCCTTAAGACGGCGTGGAGGTTGCATTTCCTCTATGGCCTTGATCTTGTCAGGGTTTGCCTCTATTCCTCGGTGGGACACGAGGAAACCAAGCAATTTGCCTGAAGGCACTCTGAAGACGCACTTGGCGGGGTTGAGCTTGATGTTCACCTTGCGCAGGCTGGCGAAGCTCTCTTGAAGGTCCCTGAGGAGAGTATGTCCCTGTCGAGACTTGAGGATGATGTCATCGACGTAAGCTTCGGCATTTCTGCCCATTTGCTCGCCAAGTGCTATTCTCATGAGCCTCTGGAAGTTAGCGCCCGCGTTTTTTAGGCCGAAGGGCATGCAGACATAGCAATATACACCACAAGGGGTGAGGAATGTTGTCTTCTCCTCATCTTCCTTAGCCATTTTGATCTGGTGATAACCAGACATCGAGGAAGCAGAGGAGGTCGCAGCCTGCCGTGGAGTCCACGATCTGGTCGATTCTTGGCATAGGATAGGGGTCCTTGGGGCAGGCCTTGTTGACATCAGTGTAGTCGATGCAGAGGCGGCCTCCTCCGGCGGCTTTTGGGACGACCACGCAGTTGGAGAGCCAAGTGAGGTGCGCGATCTCGCAAACGACATTTGCCGCTTTGAGCTTCTCGACCTCTTTGACGATGAACGCTTGCTTCTTGGGGGCTTGCTTTCTTGCTTTTTGCTTGACGGGGCGTTCTTTTGGACACACGGCTAGGTGGTCGTCGATCACCTCCCTCGGTACACCGGACATATCTGACGGAGTCCATGCGAACATGTCAGAGTTTGCCCGGAGGAAGGCGACGAGCGCGCTTTCCTATTTGGGAGGCAGAGCAGCGCCAATGGTGACGCTAGCCCCCAAGCTGCTGGAGCTCAGAGAGACTTTCTTTGTAGCGGCTGGCTCCTGGAAGAACAGTTGCTTCTTCTTCTTGGGTCTCTCGAGAGGCTCCATGTCCTCGTCAGCAGGGAACTCCATGGCGGCTGCCTTATAGGCTGTCTCAACAGCGCGTGTAGCATCCAGGATATGTCCACGGATGGTGATGGTGCCAGCGCTGCCGGGAATCTTGACAATGTTGTAGGCATGATGCGTGACGGCCATGAATTTCGCGAGGGAGGGGTAGCCGAGAATGGAGTTGTATGGCAAGCCGATGTGCGCAACGTCGAAGTCGATGTGCTCAGTGTGGTAATTTTCCTCGGTGTCGAAGGCGACGGAAAGCTTGACCTGCCCCAGAGGTTCGAACGAGCCGCTGGTGACTCCCGTGAAGGGCCTAGAGGGCATGAGCCGCTCGTAGGGCACTTGAAGCGCTTCGAACGTCTCGATTGAGATGACATTCAGGCCTGCTCCGCCATCGATGAGCGTCTTGGAGACGGCGATGTTGTCGATGGTGGGGCTGCAGACCAGCGGGAGGGTCCCAACTGTCTTGGTGGACTTGGGGTGGTCCTGAGCGTCGAAGGCGATGGTGTACTGCGACCATTTGAGGGGCCTGGAGGTCTCGAGGCTGGGGAGCGCGGAGTTGAGCTCCTGTGCCCACCGAGGATGCAGGCAATGGCGCCTCTCGGAGCTTGGTAGCCCCAGTCTTCCTCTTCAGGGAGGTTGCCGTTCTTCTCCACAGCGTTGGCCTGATTGCCTGATGGCTTCTAGTAGCCGCCCTTGCGCCCTCTTCCGCGGTAGCCACGGCCTCGACCGCGGCTGCCGCTGCCCTCTGCTTGTTCGCGCTCCTTGCTCAACCTCTAAAAGTCGAACAGGTCTCTGTAGAGTGACCGCGCCTGTTGTGGTAGATGCAGAACGGGCGATGGTCGTCCTTTCTCTCCCCAGGCTCGGGAGAGTCCCTGCGGGTGCCTTTGGCATCAGGCTCTACCGCGAGGACCGCGGTGGCCTTACGCTTGGGCTCCTCCTACTTCTTCTCGCTCCTGGACCCCTCAGCGAGGTCGTTCCCTCACGAGGACATTTTGACGAAGAGGACCCCTCTTCAGCCTTGGCGCACTTGTCAGCCAAGTCGAGCAACTTCACCACAGAGATGAGCTTGTCGTGGATACCCAGCTTCTTGAGCATCCTGCAGTTCGTGACGCCCTCGTGGAAGGCGGCGATGACTTGGGTGTCAGGGATGTTCGGGATCTTGTTGCGCACTTGGCTGAAGCGCTGGATGTACTTGCGGAGGGTTTCATTCTTTTTCTGCACCATAGCGCGCAGGTCGTTGTGGGCGAGCGCGCGCTCATACGTCCCCTTGAAGTTGGAGACGAACTGCTTGCAGAGCTCCTCCCAACAGTTCACAGAGTCCTCGGGGAGGTTCAGGAGCCACGACAGTGCAGAGTCGTGAAGCGCGTGGGAGATCCAGTTGGCCAGGACCTTGTCGTCTCCGCCTGCCGCCTGGATGGAGGGGGTGTAGAGCTGCAGGAACTCGATGGGGTTGCTGGAGCCGTCGTAGCCCTTGGGGAGAGCCGGCCTGAACTTTGGGGGCCAGACCACGCGACGCACGGAGCGGGTAAACGCCATGCAGCCTGTGGCGTACATGGCGACCCCGTGCTGCAGCGTGCTGCGATTCTTCTGGCCCGCCTGGCCGATTTCTTCCACGAGGCGGTTCTGGCGGTTGCGCTGGAGCTCCATCCCCACGCGCGCGTCTAGCCCGGTGCGCTGCACGATCAGGCAGTCGTGAGGTGAAGACGCGTGGGAGGCAGCCCTCTGCGTCGCAGCCGGTACAGGCCCTGGTGGAAGCGGAGGCGCGTCGGGCGCAGCCGTGCCCGCGAGGGAGGGGTGCACGACAGACTGCGACGAAGCGGGGCGAGTCGTGGCGATGCCGACGAGGTAGTTGAGGCGCTCCAGCCACTGCTAGTGGGCCTCTGCGGTAGGCTGATAGCGAAGAAGCTCTTGCGTCATGAGCAGGGCGGTGTGCGGCGCGGGGTCTGTCCTCCTTGGACCGGAGCCGCTTGGGCGCCGCGTCAGGTGCGACGACTGCGCGTCCTCCTGGTGCTCGGAGTTTTGCTCGGGATCCTCCACATGAGGGCCGGAGTGGCCGCGCTCCTCACAGCGGGGACGTCCCCGCCGTCCGCGTGCGGCCGTGGCGCCGGGCGCGACGCGAGCTCCTTCTGGCGCGCGTCTGTTGGCGTGAGCGGCGCTAGTATCGCGGGTGTTCGCCATGGCGCAGAGGCGGCTCGAAGGTCGTTGACGCGCCTCAATCACCTACTTGGCGCGCCAAGTGTTGGAGTGTGACTCCCACGGAACAAGGGTAGTTATACCATGAAGAGTAGTTCGAGAAGGGAATTGAACACGGAGGTCAAGTGACCCTCGAGAGGCACGACGACGGTGCTCGCCGGGCCTGGAGAGGAGCACCCACGACAGAGATAGACACCGGCCCATACCCAGGTTCACGACCCTCAGGAGGAGGTAACACCGCTACTCCTGCTTGTCTGTATTGCACTGAAGAGGTTACAGTACAACTGAGCTTGCCGAGGGCTCTCTTGAGGCAGTTTGTGCTTGGAGAGGGACGCAATGGTCGTCTTCCTCCTCCAGCCGAAGGCTATTCTACTAGCTGGGCTAGGGTTTATAAGTGTTTAGCAAGCAATTGGCCGACCCCTTGGTACGGTGGAGCTCTTGCTCCTTTTATAGGCGCCACGGGCGTCTTCCTTGTGTTGGGCATCCATGGTGGGCTCCCACACGGCAGTGGCGCGGAGGAGTTGGAGCCCACCGTTCTCGAATCCTCCATGGACGCGGTCCATCAGCGATAAAGTGATCGCATGGGCGACAGTGATCTTGGTGGAGCCCACTATGACGATCTTCTTGGAGTGTTGCGCCGTCCAGCCACTTTATCACCAGAGAGGAAAGTTCCAGCTGTCCTAGCGCAGGCGGTGCAACTTTATTGACTCCTTTATCACTAGAATGGCAATTGGAGTGCTCGCGTCACTTCTATGGCCGCTGCAGGGGCCATGTGCGCCCTGCAACACTTCCTTGGCCGCGAACCTTCTCCACATGGCCGTGGCGGCCTACGGAGGAATTCCTGTTGACTTCTCTCCAGGCGGGAGGAGCCTCGGAAGAGTCTGTTGAAGCGCAGGTCCCCTTCAGGCCTTCGCTTCCTCTTCAGGCCTTCAAGAGGAGTTGCCTCTCGAGGGTCTCTCCAAGCGGTGGCTTGGTCCTTAGTCGTTTCGTCTGATCTGCCCGCGTGTGAGGGCTGGGGAGAATGGGCTCTGCACACCCCAGTCCTTATTGGGCCGACAGAAGTATTTCCTAAACAATTAAGATACTCTTGTCTGAAGTATTTCCTGAAACTAATATAACAACCCTTGTTAAATGATCTAATCACCCCAAGAGACGGTTTGCTTTAGTGTTCAGTTAAAACTACCTTTTTGACAAATAAGGTTGTTGTGTATATCTTGTTAGGTGTATTTGTTGTTTGTCATAGCTCTATGGACTTTGTTGTTTGTTGTTGTTTAGCTAAAGGAGTTGTTTGATTTTGTTTGTTAGCTTAATGGCTTGTGCGATGCTTACTGTTTGTTATGTCCTTGTGGCATTGTCATGTATTCTGAGTGTTGTTCCTTTTCCTGTTTACGACGTTAGATACGATCGGTAAGGAGCTGGATTTGAGGAGTGAACCTGAGGAACATCAAGATCAAGACCAAGGACATATTGCTGAGTCAGGCAAGCCCACCTCACCACTATAATGAATCCTATTATTTTATCCGGCATGTTTAGTTTTCAAAATAAAATAATGCATGTTTCACTTCTTTTGTGGTACCTTGCCACAAAAAAAATATTTTACAAAATATTGTTTGGCCAAAGCTATCTACTAGAAATACTCTAGGTGTTACCAAAATGAGTTTTACTTGATGAGCCTTGTTGTTGAAGGCTCCATCAAAAAGATTAAATTTTCTAGTAGTCTACCTTCATCTACTTACCTCAAAACTATAGGATGGGAACCTATTTGACAAAACTGTTTTACGGAGAAAAACCCGAGTTGCTGGGAGCAATCAGCGACCAAGTGTTTTATCAAAACCCGAGTTGCTGGGAGCAATCAGAGATGTTTGCAAAAACCCGAGCTGCAGGGAGTAGTCGGAGGATTGGAAGTTGTTTTGTTTTAAAACAAAGTACAGCCCTAGCAGCCGCTCGAAAAATTAACCCGTGCAACCACACTACCTTACATGGATAGGGCTTAGCCGAAAACTTGTCTGTTTTAGTATGGGGCTCTCATACTTTCTATGAGGGGTGGGCCCTCGAAGCCGGGTTGTCGTCCGGAAGAGATAATACACTGTTGAGGACCAGCAGCCGGGCGATTACGGCTGGTCTCCTGCCGTGGCGGTGTGGCGTCCCGAGGAAAGACCAAGAAGTCTATTGGAGCACACGGTTCCGAGGAGAACAAAGCTACCGGGAGGCCCCGATACTAGGGTGGTCATAGTGGATAGATTTGATCGTGTTATCCCGACCCCCGCATGCTGTCGTATGACGGGTCGTGGCAGACATGGCAGAAGGACCGATTGCTGTGGGTAAAGTGTGCAACCTCTGCAGAGTGTCAATCTATTCGAAAAGTCATGTCCGCGGTCATGGACGGTTGCAAAGGCCACTGATCTAGGCGTATGGGAAATTTTGTTTTAAAAGAGAAATGTTTTCGGAGGAAACAAAGAGGCATCAAAGAGGTACCTGGGAGGTACGGAATTGGGCGGGGGGGGGGGGGGGGGGATGGTTGATCTCGGGGAGGCAACCAGTCCGATCTCAAGTCACAAGTCAGGAAAAAGGGTTACCCCTATCCTAGTGTTTTGACAAAGATTTACAAAAGAATAAAGTTTGAAACATGGATATGTCCTTGCTATATCTAGGAGAAGATAATTCTATCTCTAAATGTTTTCTTCAACAAAGATATAGAGATGTCGTATTCTCTATGCCCAAAAATCATGGTATTAAAAAATAAGCCCTATAGTCGTATATAGGAGCTATCCTAGTTTTCGAAAATGCTTTACTTGCATTACCATAAAAACTTAGCCCTAGAGGTGGTCTTGCGAGTACGTAAATGTACTCATATGGTTGTGTCCCTGGATATTCAAACGTCCAGGTTACAATGATGAGATATACGACAAGAAGGAGGAGTACGCTGATGACTACGCCAACTGAGTGTCACCGCTCAACTGCTCTGTGGGAATGCGTCAGGACATGACGAGGGCCGACGCTAGCCGAAACTTCCGCTGTACCTTAGCTAATTCTCTTCATGTGTGACGATTATTGCAGGCTTGGTCATGTGACCACCATTTATGTAAGTCTTGTGCTATTCGAGTTGAATGATGTTACTTTGTATACCATGTTGGTTATGTGATCGCAATGCACTGATCATAGGGATCGTGATCTGTTTACATAACGTGGGCATCTCGGACTGGTATATCTAGGGGTTCCTACACTAAAAGTGGAAACTTATAATTTTAATAAATTCTACATATTATTCTGATTTCATGGATATAAAGTTTGCTGAATTTGGAAGTACGGTTTAGAAGTTATGAATTTTCAAAGTTTGATAAATTTTCTAGAATTTAATAAAAACTAAGGCGACATGGCGTCTTCTGATTGGCTGCCTCCGCTGATTGTGCTGCTGACTGGACGTTGACCGGGCTGTTGACTATGAATTTGACCGAAATTAAAGTTATTCGGATCGAAAAAAAATTTATACGAAACTTGTAGAGAATTACGCGACCTATCTAAGTAACATAATTATATCATGAGTGGATAAATAGATTAGTCACAAATCGCATTATACCTTTTTGCTCCGAAACTTCAAACGAGAATATATCTCAGCTCGCTGAACCAAATAAGACGAATCTTGCGGCAAATGAAAGGTCTTGGGAACAACTTTCGTATTATCGTACCAAAGTGTTGAGATGGTTTGGTTCCTCGAAAAACATCAAACACGATCTATGTTGTACAAAAAATTACGTACGTTAAAATTAAAAGTTAGTCCTCGGGGTTTAGATAGGCGAAGGTACGGTGGAATAGTTAGTCCTCGGAGTTGTCAACGCGTAGGATCAAGCGGATCCGGATTTGGAGTTATATTTCTCGAGATAATGATGTTTAAGTGGAAGGTGTTTACAAAACCGAAATTTTAATCGAAACCAATGCGAAGTGAGTTCGTCTCGGTCCTGGCCCTGGTTCGGGCTGTTTCTAAAAATCTTATCTTTATTTTAAAACATTTGTGGGCATGTTTTGAACACTTTTAAAAAATATAAATTTTCAATATTTGATTAATTGCAAATTTGAAACTTTTGTCAAATTTGAAAATAGAGGTTTTAATGAATTTATTTGTGACTAAATAAAATTTGGTACCACAATTATAAACATATAAAAATAATTATTTCCAATAAATACAATCAAATCATTAAAGGAAAAACAAGATAAATAGCATAATCGCTATTTTGTTTTTAATATTTCTCAAATAGATTTTCAAGTGGAAATAATATTTCAACCATTGTAATTTCAAATATAAACAATGCAAGAAAATGATGAATGCATGCATGAATTTTGTTTTCAAATCGACATACATATAGTTTTCAAAAAGTTTTTTAATTTTCTGATTTTTCAGAATTTGAAAAATCCTAGGATGTTATAATTTCGTCGCAAGCATGATTATGACGGTTATTGCTCTCTTGAATTGTCGCTTTCCCATATTTCGCTAGCCTCCACTTGTACTAAGCTGAAAAAATGCTTGTGCTTCCAAATCAATGAAAACCAAGTTATTCCAAAGAGTACACCATAAATATCTATACATGGCAATTTCATACTATTCAAGTAAATTCGCATGTGCTAACTTTAAAATCTTCAAACACTTCTCAATTTGTTCCACTGTTTTGGCTCATGAGGAAGTGGTAGTTGGTCTTGTTATCTTCCATACTAATTAAGTATTTGACTTGCATGCTACATCTGCTCGTCACTAATTTTGCAAAGGGCTGGTCAGACCATTATAATATCAAAAAACATTTGAGAAAATAAAAATGGGCACTCCTCGATGGTTTGAGATTGTTTGGTGGGCACCCGAGGATTCGGTTAGCCATGGTTATGTTAGCAAGGTTGGGAGGAGTGTCAAGATATCAAAATGAATATAAATATGCATATTATAAGTGCTTTGTTTTAAAAATAATCAGAACTGGTCTCAACTTTCTTATTATGGAAGATAATAAGAGCTCTATTGCCATTCGTTGGCCTAACAACCACCACAGAAAAAAAATTATCTTTGGTTTCAAAATGATAAGAAGCTCTAGCACATGTTGAATCCCTACTTCCCTCAATGCAGGGCATATCTTTTACTTAATTGTTGAGTCACCATCCTTCTTTGAGCACCTTCTTGAGAGCATAATTGTCATTCTTAGTGTAATGTGCTTGTCCCTTAATATGTTAACTGCGGAGTAATCTAGATGCTTTTATCTTTCATATATTTATCTCTAGTCTTCCCTTGAAACTCAGAGGTGCCTGGGCATTTATGTTTTGTTGTTCCATTCGGGCAAGCGAGATACCACTTTATCATACCTTCTTATGAGCCTTGCAATCCTATGAATTGATATGTTTCATGTTATTTATGATTGGTATAATTGGCATCTTTTCATGGTTTACATAACTATTGGGTGACACCGTTTATATATGTATAACTATGAATAGTCTAAGCATTTGTCCTCATAATGAGAGTATTTACATCACATGAGCAAATGAGTTCGTGAAAGTTCCTTTATCGCACTCAATTGTTAAATTAATTGCTTGAGGACAACGAATAAGCTAAGCTTGTCGGGGAGTTGATACGTCCAAAACGTATCTACTTTTCTGAACACTTTTGCTACTGTTTTGCCTCTAATTTGTGTGTTTTGAATGCAACGAACACGGAGTAACGCTGTTTTCAGCAGAATTACCATGGTGTCTTCTTTTTGTGCAGAAATATAGCTTTGGAGTAAAAGCCCGTAAGACATACATGAATTATTTTCCATCCGAGAGGGACCCAGAACTACGAAGACCAAACGGAGAAGAGGCACGAGGGCTCCACACCACCTCGTGGCGCGGGTGCCACCTGGCCACGCTAGCATGTGGTGGGACCACCTTGGCCGTCTCCTCGCGACCCCCTCGCGGCTATAAGACCCTCCTGACCTAAAAACGCTTGGGGATATTGACTTTTCCAGAGAACACCACCGTACGCCGCCGCCATGGCAAACCCTAGTTCGGGGACCAGAAGTCTCTGTTCTGGCACCCAACCGGGACGGGGAATCGAAGGAGATCATCGCTATCATCATCGCCAACGCCTCTCCATCAACCATCCATGTTTCCCCCATCCATGAGTGAGTAATTCACTGTTGTAGGCTTGAGGGGATGGTAGGAATTGGATTAGATCACTCATGTAATAGATGTAAGGTTGTTAGAGCATGGTGCCTAGTATCCGTTATCGGTATTTTACATCATTGTTGCAACTTGTTATGCTTAATGCTTGACACTAGGGCCGGAGTGCCTTGATTTCAGATCTGAACTTGTTATTGTATCATGATAATAATCATTGTTTTGGATCATATCTATGAGTTGTATACACATATTATTGTCCGGAACCGGTGGCTCCAAAGTGATAGCAATTGGGATAACTGGAAGAAATGGCTGTGATGTGAGGATCACATGTATTCACGGAGTGTTAATGCTTTGGTCCGGTACTTTTTAAAAGGAGTACCTTAATTGCTAGTAGTTTCCCTAGAGGCCCCGCTACAAACGGGCTGGCAGGACAAAACATGTTGTGCAAGTTTCTCATTGCGAGCACGCACAACTAAATTGGAATACATGCTTATGATTAGTTAATACTTGGATGCTTTATATTATTTATCTGTAAATGCCTATGCTATGTTATTACATGAATTATCTTATCCATGCAACGCCCGTACATCCGTCCCTATGCCTACAATATTTTAATCATGCAGTCTACCGTAAACACAATCGCTGCCTCAATTCTCCTGCTACTGCTATTTCACTACTGTCTCTGCTATAAAATTGTTGCTACTGATAATCTATCTACAACAAGTCTATTCACAGGTGCAGCTGATCTGACAAATTATTTTGTTTAAACCTTATAAATATTCTTTGGCTCCCCTTGTGTCGAATCAATAAATTTGGGTTTTACTTCCCTCGAAGATTGTTGCGCTCCCCTATACTTGTGGGTCATCAATAACTAGTGCACCTATACATCTGACAAGTGTATTGGGTGTATTGGGGACACAAGAGACTTCTCGTATCTTAATTGCAGTGTTGCTTAAGAAGGTTATCTTTGACCTCTACCTCACTGAGTTCGACATACCTTGGGTGATCCACTTGAGGGAAACTTGCTGATGGTCTACAAACCTCTGCTCTTGGTGGCTAATGACCCACAAGTATAGGGGGTGTATCGCAGTACTTTCAATAAATAAGAGTGTCGAACCCAACGAGGAGCAAAAGGTGTAGACAAGTGGTTTTGATGAGGATTTCACTGTAAACACAAGCAGACAAGTTTTCATTAGACAAGCCGGTTTGTTTACTTATGATGACCAACGTTCTTGAGGACACACGGGATTTCTGTCTAGTGTTTTTACTTCATATTGATGATTATTCTTTAGTTTTTGGATAAGTGTCGTGTGGGTGAACCTATGCCAATGCACCGCCCTTCCTAGGCCTAATAAATACTTATGATTATACCCCTTGCAAGCATCCGCAAATACAATAAAGTAATTAAGATAAATCGAACCATAGCCTTAAACTCTGAGATCCTGCGATCCCTCGTGCATCGGGATACCAACGGGGCTTTAGGTTTCCGTCACTCCGGCAACCCCACAAATGATAACCGAGTACACGATGCATTCCCCTAGGCCCATAAAGTTTATGTACTCGACGTTCACAAGACACCACTAGAAGAATGGCACCACAACTTAAATATCAAAACATTAAACATTACTCAACATAGTTCACTACTAACATCTAGACTTCTCCCATGTCCTCAAGAACACAACGAACTACTCACAACACATCATATGGTACATGATCAGAGATGATATAATGATGGATAACAATCTGAACATAAACCCTAATTCATCAATTTCACTCAATAGCATCTATAACAAGAGTAATCAACACCGGGAGAGTTTCCCCTATCAAATACACGGAGTTTAGCCCTAGATGTTATAGCGGGAACGGAATGGACAAATGGAGATAGCAGTGTCGGCAGTGGTGATGGTGGTGTTGGCGATGGTGATGGAGTGCAGCTCAATGACGGTGACGATGGCGACGATTTCCCCCCTCCGGGAGGGAATTTCCTTGGCGGCAACGCAGCCTGCCGGAGAGCTTTTCTCTCTTTGTATTCTCCGCCTTGTGGTGGCGGCGGAGATGGTTTCTGGACACCGTATGATTTTTAGGTCTTCGGGGGGATGAAGTACACGAAAGGGTACGACCAGAGGTGGGCCAGGGCAGCCCCACCTGTTGCTCGCGCGGCAACAAAGGGAGCCGCACCAGCAGGTGGTGTGGGCCCCCTGGGCCCCACCCCAGGCTCCCCTTTTGGCCTCCTTCATGATATATTTGGAAAATAATTCCCAGGTGTTCGTTTTTTTTCTTTTGGTCTTCGCAAATATTGTATCTCGATGACGCTTTTTCCAGCTGAATTCAGACTCCGGAGTTCCATCCCCCAATGATCATCAATCATGCAAAATAGATGAAATAACATGAGTATCATCTCCAAATATGAAATATATCAATGAATAACAGTAAATTATGATATAAAATAGTGATGCAAAATGGACGTATGAACTCCCCCAAGCTTAGACCTCGCTTGTCCCCAAGTGATACGTCCATTTTGCATCACTATTTTATATTATAATTTACTACTATTCATGGATATATATATATATCGTATTTAAAGATGATACTTATGTTATTTTATCTATTTTGCATGATTGATGATCATTGGGGGATGAAACTCTGGAGCCTGAATTCTGTTGGAAAAAGCATCGTCAAGATACAATATTTGCGAAGACCAGAAGAACAAAGTGGCTAACTGGAAATATTTCTGATTTATTTCACAAAGGAGGCCAAAAGAGGAGCCTGGGGTGGGCCCCAAGGGGCCCTCATCGCCTCATGGCGCGGCAGCCCTTCTGGCCGCGCGAGCAGGTGATGAGGCCGCCCAGGCCCACCACCTGGCGCACCCCTTCGCGTACTTCTTCCCCCCGAAGACCTAAAATTACTATGTTGGACATAAACCATCTCTGCCGCCAGCACGAGGCGGAGAAGACAGAGAGAGAAAAGCTCTCCAGTAGGCTGCGTTGCCGGCGGGGAAATTCCCTCCCGTAGGTGGGAAATCGTCGCCATCGGTCACCGTCATCGAGCTGCACTTCATCACCATCGCCAACACCACCTTCTCCACCGCCGACGCCGTCATCTCCATCCATCCACTCCGTTCCCGCTGTAACATCTAGGGCAAAACTCTATGTATTTGATAGGGGAAACTCTCCCGGTGTTGATTAATCTTGTTATTGATGCTATTGAGTGAAACCGTTGAACTAGGGTTTATGTTCAGATTATCATTATATCACCTCTGAGCATGTTCATTATGGTGTGTTTGTGAGTAGTTCGTTGTGTTCTTGAGGACATGGGAGAAGTCTAGATGTTAGTAGTGAACTATGTTGATTAATATTTGATGTTTTGTTATTTAAGTTGTGGTGCCATTCTTCTAGTGGTGTCATGTGAACGCTGACTACATGACACTTCACCTTTATGGGCCTAGGGGAATGCATCGTGTATTCGGTTATCATTTGTGGGGTTGCCGGAGTGACAGAAACCTAAACCCCCGTTGGTATTCCGATGCGCGAGGGATCGCAGGATCTCAGAGTTTAAGGCTATGGTTAGATTTATCTTAATTGCTTTCTTGTATTTGCGGATTCTTTCAAGGGGTATAAACATAAGTATGTATTAGTCCTAGGAAGGGCGGTGCATTAGCATAGGTTGAGCCACACGACAGTTATCTAAACACTAAAGATTATTCATCAATATGAAGCAAACGCACTAGACAGAAATCCCGTGTGTCCTTTGGAACGTTTGTTCATATTAAGTAAACAAACCGGCTTGCCCTTTGCTCTCAAAAGGATTGGGCCACTCGCTGCAATTATATTTGGCGCGCTCTATTTACTCGCACTTTATTTCTCTGTTATATCAAAGTCTGCTAAAAACTTGTTTGTTAGTGTTTACAGTGAAATCCTCATCAAAACCACATGTCAATACCTTCTGCTCCTCGTTGGGTTCGACACTCTTATTTATCGAAAGTACTGCGATACACCCCCTATACTTGTGAGTCATCAAGACTATTTTCTGGCGCCGTTGCCGGGTAGTGAAGCGCTATTGGTAAGAGGAATTGGTAAGGAAAACTTCAACTGTAAGTGTTGTTTTTATTTCTGTCTCCTTATTTGCTTTATAATGGAGAAGAGAAATATTGCTTTCCTGTTTGGGAAGTCTTCTAGCGTTGTTGAGGTAGAACATGAGGCGCCTCCTGATGATATTGTGTCGTTTAAAATACCTTTGAAAATTGTTAAACGCGTTATGAATAACCTCTACCTTGGGGATGGAACTGTCCACCCCGGTGATCATTTGTTGTGTTTACATGAATTATGCGAGTTGTTCAAGTGTGCATGTATTACGATGGACGAAGTCAGGAAGAAATTATTCTCCATATCACTTGGTGGGAGAGCTGCGCATTGGTATAAACTGCTGAAGAACAGGGATTCTCTTGGATGGGAGGAAATTGTACCTCTCCTTTATTATAAATTTTATGCTCCAAGTGAAAGTCATCAAGATCGGAATTCTATATTAAACTTCTGACCTCATGATGGAGAGAGTATTTCCCAAGCGTGGGGGAGATTGACGGCATTAATGCTCAAATGTCCCATTCATGAGCTTCCTTGTAATATTATTGTTGATAACTTCGATGCAAGACTCTCGTTTGAAGATAAAACATTATTGGATAGTTCATGTGCTGGATCATTCACTCGTAATAAGAAGAAGTTTAAATGGGATCTTCTTGCTCATATTGAAGAAAATACTGAAGCATGGGAGACCGACAAAGGTAGGGAGTCAGGTATAAAATATGACTTTGAATGCATTAAGACTTTTATGGACACTGATGTATTTTGAATTAAGAATAATGCTTATGGTCTTGATTCTTAAGTTGTTGCAAATTATTATAAATCCTTTGCTTATTATTTTGGTTTGCCCAAGAAGGGGTTTGAAAAATATCATGAGCCTTATAAAGATAAACCTGTTATTCCTTTAGCTAAAAGTATTGAAGTTAATATTGTTGATCATATCATTCCTGAGTCTTATGTTAATAAAATTCCTTTTCCTGTTAAAGTGAAAGAACATTCTCTTATAGCTAGTGTGGTTAATAAAAGTGATAAGAAAGCTAAAGAACTTGATGAACAAATCAAGTTGAACCTTCTGTGGCTATAATTAAAGAACTTGTTTCTGAAAATGTGGTAGAAGAGTATATTATATTTTGTGATGATGCTTCTAATGTTGTCTCTCATCCTGCAAAGCCAAGAAAGTCTAGTGTTGATGTGTTATCTGTTAAAATTGGTGATCATTGCTATTATGGTGTATCTGATATTGGTGCAAGTTCAAGTGTTATTCCTTATGAGCTTTACAAAGAGATTATGCATGAAATTGGCCCCAGCCAACTTGAAGATATTGATGTGGTTATTCAACTTGCTAATAGATAAACTATCTCTTCCATTGGTATTGTTAGAGATGTTGAAGTTCTATGTGGTAAGACTAAATATCCCTCAGATTTTCTTGTACTTGGTTCTGCTGCTAGTAAGACTTGTCCTATTATTTTTGGTAGACCTTTTCTGAATACTTGTGGTGCTGTTATAGATTGTAGGAAAGAGAAAATCCTTACTAAATTTACTGGTGATTCATATGAATTCAATTTTTCAAAATTTTCTTAAACCCCTTATGAACCCGAATTGCCTAATGAAGATTTTAGAGTAGAACAACTTGCTTCTGTCTCTCTTGCTCCTACTAATTATATTCAGCAATTTATGGAAGATCATGAAGATGAAACTACTATGGAAGAAAGAAATGAACTTGAGGACATATTCCTTCATCAACCAATTCTTAAACATATTCCAAAAGTGAAAGACTTGGGTAAAACACTTCCACCTAAAGAGGATCTTGTCTTTGATTTAAAACCTTTGCCTGATAATCTTAAGTATGCTCATCTTGATGATAAGAAAATATATCATGTTATTATTAGTGTTAACCTTTCAGGTAAAGAAGAAGAACGATTATTGGAAACATTGAAGAAACAACGTGGAGCTATGGGTTATACTTTGGATGATTGGAAGGGAATTTCTCCTACTATATGTCAACATTCTATTAATATGGAGCCCGATGCGACGCCAGTTGTTGAACATCAACACCGTTTAATACCTAAGATGAAGGAAGTGGTAAGAAATGAGGTATTACAACTTCTTGATGCTGGTATCATTTATCCTATTGTTGATAGAAGTTGAGAAAATGCCTTGCCCCCGAGATGTTAAAGGTATTCGTAGTATTCTTGGTCATGCTGGTTTCTATAGAAGGTTTATCAAAGATTTTGCCAAGGTATCAAAGCCTCTTACTAATCTCTTGCAAAAAGATATACCATTTGTTTTTTATGATGATTGTAAGGAACCTTTTGAAACTCTTAAGAAAGCTTTAATAACTGCTCCTATTGTTCAACCACCTGATTGGAATTTACCATTTGAAATTATGTGTGATGCTAGTGATTTTGCTATTGGTGCTGTTCTTGGACAAAGAATAGATAAGAAGTTAAATTTTATTCATTATGCTAGTAAGACTCTTTATTCTGCTCAAAAGAATTATGCTACAACTGAAAAAGAATTTCTAGTTGTTGTATTTGCTTGTGATAAATTTAGACAATACATTGTTGATTCTAAAGTTATTATTCATACTGGTCATGCTGCAATTAGATACCTATTGGAAAAGAAAGATGCAAAGCCTAGGCTTATTAGATGGGTATTATTGTTGCAAGATTTTGACTTACACATTGTAAATAGAAAAGGTGTTGATAATCCTGTTACTGATAATTTGTCTAGATTGGAAAACATTGCTTATGATCCTATACCTGTTAATGATAGTTTTCCAAATGAACAATTGGCTGCAATAAGTGTGAGTTCGCGAGATAGTCCTTGGTATTTAGATTATGCTAACTTTATTGTTTCGAAGTATTTGCCTCCAACCTTTTCAGCTCAACAAAGAAGAAAATTCTTTTATGACTTGAGGCATTATTTCTGGGATGACCCACACTTATATAAAGAAGGAGTTGATGTTATTATGCGAAGATGTGTTTAGGAGTATGAACAAAAGGAGATATTGAGAAAGTGCCATAGCAGCGCTTATGGAGGACATCACGCTGGAGATAGAACCGCACAAAAGGTTTTACAACCAGGTTTTATTGCCCCACTCTCTTTAAAGATGCAAGGAAGTTTATTTTATCATGTGATGAATGTCAAAGAGTTGGTAATATCTCTAGACGTAATGAAATGCCTATGAATTATTCTATCGTTATTGAACCGTTTGATTATTAGGGATTTGACTTTATGGGTCCTTTCCCTTCTTCAGAAGGTAATACACATATACTTGTTGCTATTTATTATGTTACTAAATGGGTAGATGCTATTCCTGCTAAAAGTGCTTATGGTGAAACATTATTAAAAATTCTTCAAGAAATTATTTTTCCTAGGTTTGGTGTTCCTAGATATCTTATGACCGATGGAGGTTCTCATTTTATTCATGGTGCTTTTAGAAAAGTCCTTGCTAATATGGTGTTAATCATAGAATTGCTTCAGCTTATCATCCTCAAACTAGTGGGCAAGTAGAATTATCAAATAGAGAAATTATATCTATCTTGCAAAAGACTGTTAATAGAACGAGGAAGAATTGGGCTAGTAAATTAAATGATGCATTGTGGGCTTATAGAACTGCTTATAAAAATCCCATGGGTATATCTCCTTATAAAATGGTTTATGGAAAAGCATGTCACTTGCCCTTAGAATTAGAACACAAAGCTTATTGTGCAGCGAGAGAACTAAATAGAGATTTTAAACTTGCTGGTGAGAAAAGATTGATTTATTTGAGTTCTTTAGATGAATGGAAAAGTGAAGCTTATGAAAATGCTAAACTCTTTAAAGAAAAAGTTAAAAGATGGCATGATAAGAGAATCCTCAAGAGAGAATTTCATGTTGGTGAGAAAATTCTATTGTATAGTTCTCGTCTTAGATTCTTTGCAGGAAAATTACTCCATGTGCGAAGGACCATATATTATTGTGGAGGTATTTCGTTCGTGTTGGGGGGATCGTAACCCGGTAGGCCCACCGACATAGAAGATTAGCCGGCCTGGCAGGAGCCTGGCCGGATCAAGTATAAAGACATGGGCCGGGTGATACGTAACCCGGTGCGCAACGTATGCCTTGGCCCGCAAGCAAGAAGGATCCAGAAGGCTGGAGACCAAGTACAAGACGGAGTCCTGCTAAGGAAAGAAGAGGCTTAGAGGACTTAGAGTAGAGTCCAGGTATGATAGGAACCCGGACCCGGCTTTGTACCTCCAGCGAGACCCGCCGCCTATATAAGGGGGTCTCCTGGTTCCTAGAGAGGCAGGTTCAATCGACACAAGTCATAGTAGAGACACCTTGTAATCTCGAGACCCGGAAGCTAAGGCGTCGAGTCCCGAAACCCTAATCAGTAAAGCCGAAGCAGGAAGTAGGTCTTTACCTCACGACGAGGGGCCGAACCTGGGTAACCCTTATTTCTCCACGCCACGCTAGACAAGCTCCTGATGTCGGAAGCCGCCATGCCCCACACCTCAAGTTACCTCCGGGTAACATCTGCCGTGACAATCCCACGACAGTTGGCGCCCACCGTGGGGCCTGCGGCCAAGAGCATCACTTTTTCAGGAGAAGCGCGGCGAGGTATGGAAAACCTAACTATCGGCCAGATCCACACGCTCTCAGGAGGGGAACGGATCGTGGACGACTCCGGCTGGACAGAAGAGGCGGATTTCTTGGAAACCGGATCTATGGTCATCTTTGGACAGATCGATGTCTTTGTAGGTGTGATGCGGTCTGACGGAGCCCACATAGAGCAATACGAGCCGAAGTTCGAGTCAGAGTCCGGGTCAACCACGATGGCCCAGACGGACGGAGAGGAATCAGTTGGATCACCAGAAGAGGGGGAATCGGTGAACCGGGTCAGGGAGGACTCTATTGTCACCCCCATTAACATATCAGATCTGGATACAGACACAGAGTCAATCTTACCCTTGTTTGACGATGGCTTTGGAGACGGGTTTTTAGATGAAGATTACCCGGCGCCCTTGGGACCCGTGCATCACATGACGGTTCACGTGGTAACCCGGGCAACCCCGGCTGACGGAGCATCGGCTTCCATGAGTGATGAGACAAGTGCCGAGGCGTTGGCAAGGCAGAACAGAGATAACTGGGATCAACATCAAGCTCCACCCCCCAATCCCGTAGCAGGAGGAATCTTACCGACTTTCAGTTCATTGGCTCATGTACAGACACCAGCTGCGGGAATCCCCCTCGGAAACCCGATACTCGCTCCAAACCCGGCCAACTTACTCAGACCTCCACCGCCGCAGCAGGCGCTCGCAGGAACGTCAGCAAGTCCGGCACAAGGGGAAATAACAAACAATAGCACGGCTATGATGAGAGAGATAGAAGAACTAAGACAAGCGGTGGCAAGGGCAAGCCAATAGCGTGCGGCGGAGAACCGGCGTTTTCAAGAAAGGGAGCAGCTCGTGATCCAGCAAGAGCAAAATCTGCTGGAAGAGAGAAACACCCTCCAGAGGAGAAGGGACGAGTTAACTGCTATCCAGAACAGAAGGCGCGGAAGCCGGCTCCACCTCCTGACTGGGACAAATATCATAGCACCTTTGGCCTTGGAGTTCCTGACAACACCAAACCCGGCGCCCGTGGCGGCACCGGTAGCAATAGTTCACCCGGCGCCAGCGGCTGTCCTGCCAGGAGCACCGGCAAGAGACTTGGCAGAAGCCGGAGCAGCAGTCATCGAGCAACAACAACCACCACCACCCAGGTTTGATCCTCCCCCGGGTCATTACAATAACCTAGTTGACAATATTTTTGCAGCGACGCACGCCCTAGAGCGAATACCTTTCGATAGTTCACCGGCCGGCTTAGAGGCAAGGAAGGTCGTGGATCTGCTAAGGATGGTTGTAGTTCAACAGAACAACAACCCACGAGGTTCACAAGCTTTCAACTCAGAGCCGGCAAGGACCCGTACCAGAACTCGGCAGCCAGAGCCGGTGGTAGCAAGATCAGTTCAAAATAGGCTAGGACCGGTAAACCGGCCAGCCCCGCAACCAGTTCAACAGCAACAACAGCAGCAGGTGCACGGACCACGAAGGATGGCCGAGCCTGCCGTCTCCGCTGCCCAATCCATAGTAGACAGTTCAAGAGCAAGACGCTCGGCGGTGGTGGTAGCCACACCTGAAGCCGGAGCGAGAGTCGGAGCCACAGTTCAACCCAGACCCGTCGTGAATTCACCTGCGCCAGGTCACGGAGGAGGCTCGTCTGTAAACTTAACAGGGCCCAAGTGTCTTTCAGACGCGATCAGATCAGAACCCTTCCAAGAAAAATTCAAAGAGCCGAGTAAGGTTGTTAACTATGAGCCAAACATGAACCCGGAGACATGGTTGAGCTGATACAGTATGGCCATGAACATGAAGAACGCAACGCCGAACCTGTGTGCAAGATTCCTATATCTGATGATGGCGGAAGGTGCACCCAAAATTTGGCTGGACCGGCTTCCACCAAACAACATCCATTCATGGGAAGAACTGAAGACGACATTTATTTCAAATTTTGCCGGGACATGCAAGAAGCAATATACTGAGGCAGATCTAGATCGGTGTGTCATGAGGAAGACCGAGTCAGCAAGACAATGGGTAGCACGAATCACAGAGATCCTGCAGTCATCAATAATTATTTCAGCTCACACGGCAATAACCACGATGGAGAAAAAATGTGCCTTCGATTCTTTAACGCACAAGCTAGGACGCATGAGAGAAGATCCGGCTCGCCAAGACATCACCATCGGAGAGGTGGTCTCAATTGCTTACAAATTTGCATCGACAGACAAAAGAGTAGGCGAGACGGAAGAGCAACAGAGGAGCAACCGGGTCAACGCAACGCGTAACCCGGCGCCAAATCAGAACAACGGAAATCAAAACAATAAAAGACCTTATGAGGGAGGAAACTCGGAGTTTGTTGGAACCACCCAGGCCTCAGGTTACAGAGGACCAAGACCCGACGGAAACTTCAGAGCCGGTCCCCCAAGAGGACCAAACATCAGTGAAATATATAGCATGCCGTGCCCTAGGCATTCCAGGAACGGTAAACCAGCCAGTCACACGTTAACACAATGCGCTGACATGAGGGCATGGAGAAAACACGAGCAGTCTTTGGAGCAGAACCAAGGCAACTTCAACAGAAGTAATGGGAACAGTGGTAATCATGGAAATCACGGCAACAACGGTAATCAGGGCAATCAGGGTACACGATCCGGGTCTCAAGCACCGCCAAATAACAACGCCGGGTCAAGTCAGCATCAAGGCGGAGGTTATCAACAAACACCGAAAGAGCTCCACAGTCAAGGCCAATATCATGTGTTTACCACCAACACATGTAGGAGAGAGCAAAAATTGAAAGACAGAGAGGTCAATACAGTAGCAACAACCTTACCAAAGTACCTGAAGTGGTAAGAGCAACCAGTTACATGGAGTAGAGAGGACCAGCCGGAAAGAATAGAACACACGGGTCTCCTAGCCTTGGTAGTGGCGCCACAAGTAGACGGTTTTCGTCTGAAAAAGGTCCTAATGGATGGAGGGAGCAACATCAACATCTTATATCTGGATACTTTCCAAAGGATGGGTCTGTCTGAAAGCCGGCTGACGCCAACATCAACAATTTTTCATGGAATAGTACCAGGAAAGTCGGCTCACCCAATCGGCAAAATAAGACTGGAGGTAGCTTTCGGAGTAAGCAAGACCTAATACAGGTCAGAATACCTGACATTCGAGGTGGTCGACCTAAAATGCCCGTACCACGCTTTATTCGGAAGTCCGGCTTACGCCAAGTTCATGGCAAGACCATGTTACGTTTACCTCAAGTTGAAGATACCGGGTCCCCAGGGGATCATCACCATTGATGGAAGCAAAGACATGGCAATCGAGTGTGACCGGGGTGACGCCATCATGGCAGACCAGGCCTGCTCAGAAGAAGAGTTGAAATACTACAAGTCTCAGGTAGACCCGGCTGACAAATGTGTGCTGGATAAGCCGGCCCACGAGGAAGAAAAGAAAAAATTCAAGTCAGCCCAGGATACCAAGATGGTCGATTTTGTGGAAGGAGATTTCTCCAAGCAGTTCTCGATCGGCTCTCATATAGACCCAAAATAGGAAACCGCGCTCGTCGAGTTCATCCGTGAGCACCGTGATATATTTGCATGGTCCCCCTCGGACATGCCGGGTGTCCCGAGTGAACTCGCCGAGCATAGCTTACATGTTGATCCAGCAGCAAAACCAGTAAAGCAAGGTCTGCGTCGTTTCAATGCAGACAGGAAAAAGGTTATTGGAGAAGAGATAGCCTGCCTTCTAGCGGCCGGCTTTATCATGGAAGTGTATCACGCAAAGTGGCTGGCTAACCCGGTCCTTGTGCTAAATCAGAACGGAGAGTGGAGAATGTGTGTCGATTACACAAGTCTGAACAAAGTCTGTCCAAAAGATCCTTTTGTGCTACCTCGGATAGATCAGATAATTGATGCCACAGCCGGCAGCGAACTACGGTGCTTCCTGGATGCTTATTCCGGGTATCACCGGATCAAGCTCAAAGAAGAAGACCAAGAGAAGACGTCATTTATCACACCCTTTGGAGATTTTTGCTACAAAACAATGTCCTTTGGCCTCAAGAACGCCGGGGCAACGTACCAGAGATATATCCAGAAGTGCTTTGAAGATCAGATTGGCCGCAACGTCCATGCTTACGTTGATGATGTCGTGATCAAATCTCAGAAAGCCGGGTCCCTCCTAGACGACCTGAGAGAGACCTTTACCAATCTCCGCAAGTACCAGATGAAGCTCAACCCGACCAAGTGTGTATTCGGGGTTCCAGAAGGCATGTTACTCGGCTTCATAGTTTCAGAAAGAGGAATTGAGGCAAACCGGGCCAAAATCAAGGCGATCATGAACCTCAAGAAACCGGAGTGCGTAAACGACGTCCAGAAATTGACGGGTTGCATCACAGCCCTAAGCCGGTTCATAGCAAGGATGGGAGAGAAAGCACTCCCATTATACAAGTTACTGAAGAAATCAGACAAAGTTCATATGGGACCAGGAAGCGGATGATGCCTTCGAAGATTTGAAGAAAACACTGTCCACAACACCTTTCCTAGCAGCTCCTACGAGTAAGGAGCCAATGTTGTTATATGTCTCCGCCAACTCACGAGCGGTCAGCACCGTGGTCGTCGTAGAGAGGAAAGACAAAGGTAAAGAATACCCGATTCAGCGGTCAGTCTACTACGTCAGTGAGGCCCTAACCGAGTCAAAGCAGAGATACCCGCAGTGGCTGAAGTTGGTCTTTGGAGTCTTCATGGCAAGCCGGAAAATGCCACACTATTTCCAGCAACACCCCATAACAGTGGTGAGCTAAGCTCCCTTAGCAGAAATAATCAGAAACAGGGAGGCGACAGGAAGATTAGCAAAGTGGGCCATCGAGATGGGGCCTTATCACATAAACTACGAGCCAAGAACAGCAATCAAATCTCAAGCCTTAGCCGATTTCATCAATGACTGGACCGAGTTTGATCCCCTGCCTTCAGCACCAATTATCAAACATTGGACCGTGCACTTGACGGGTCTAAGCTATTCGGAGAATCTGGAGCCGGCGTAGTTCTAACTTCACCAAAGGGAGACAAGCTGAGTTATGTCTTACAGATACACTTTGAGCCCTGCACGAACAACATTGCCGAGTATGAAGCTCTGTTACACGGCCTGAAAGTCGCCAAGGAGATGGGCATCAGGAGGATCATGTGCTATGGGGACTCGGACTGAGTGGCACAGCAAGTATCAGGGACCTGGGATAGAAAGGACGCCAATATGGCAGCATACAGAAGAGAGGTTGACAGGGTAGCCGGGTTATTTTCCGGGTATCAAGTGGAACACATTGATAGAAGAAAGAATGAGGCGGCAAACGCTCTATCAAGAATCGGCTCCAGGAGAGACCCGATACCACCTAATGTATTCAAGGCCGAGTTATATAACCCATCCGTCAAGCTGCAAACCGAGGAAGAACTTGCAGTCCCTGATGACCCGGAGTCCCAGTTGGTTGCCGCCTTACATCAAACACCGTCATGGACAGAGTCGTACCTAGCTTACCTACTCAGAGAGGAGCTACCACAAAATGAAGTTCTGGCAAGACAAATTGTACGCCGGGCTAAGGCGTACGTCATCATCAATGACGAGTTACACAAGAAGAGCACTTCAGGAGTTTTTCTGTGATGTGTCTGACCAGAGGAAGGCCGGAAAATCCTACAGGAGATCCACTCAGAAGATTGTGGACACCACGCCTCAACAAGATCAATGGTAACCAAGGCATATAGACACGGTTTCTTTTGGCTGACGGCTTTGGCAGACGCGGAGAGCATAGCCCGGGTTTGCGATGGATGCCAGAGATATGCAATGCAGATTCACGTACCCGCTCAGGACCTAAGGACAATACCAATCACATGGCCTTTTGCAATATGGGGAATGGACATGGTTGGACCCTTCCAGCCGTCACCCGGCAATAAAACTCATCTCCTGGTAGCAGTGGACAAATTCACAAAGTGGGTCGAGGTACAAGCCGTCAACAGCTGCTCAGCAGCTAGATCAGTCAAATTTCTAAAGAGAATCATATTTAGATTCGGGTACCCCCACAGCATCATCACAGACAATGGGACAAACTTCTCACTCGGAGAGATGCAGAAGTTCTGCGGAGACAATGGGATCCGGCTTGTTCTGGCTTCAGTGTCACATGCTCAGTCAAACGGCCAAGTTGAAAGAACAAACCAGGAGCTCCTCAGGGGGATAAAACCAAGGCTCCGGGTTCCGCTAGTAAGAGCAGCCGGAGCCTGGGAAGAAGAACTGCCATCAGTCGTCTGGAGTATCAACACAACCCAAATAGATCCACAGACTTCACTCCTTTCTTCATGGTATACGGAGCAGAAGCAGTCTTACCCAGCGACATCATTCATGATTCTCCAAGAGTTGCAAATTACGTGGAGCTTGAAAATGAGAAAGCCCGGCTCACATCAGTGGATTTACTGGAAGAAGCAAGAGAGCTAGCCCTGGAAAGATCAGCTATATATTAGCAAGACTTAAGACGGTATCACAGCCGCCGGGTTAGATCCAGGACTTTCCATGAGGGAGACTTGGTCCTCAGATTGGCTCAGAACAGAGCCGGCATTCATAAGCTCACTCCCCCATGGGAAGGATATTTCGTGATAAGCAGAAATCTACACAACGGATCCTACTATCTGGTGGATCTAAGGGAAGAAAACACAGTGACCGGACCAAACACTGATCACACAAGGTACCCAATGACAGAGAACGATAGGCCGTGGAACATAGCAGAGCTTAGACCATACTACACATAGGCAAAGGGAAACCCGGATGGACGGTTACTGAGAAAGCAGTAGGTTTCAGACGCGCTCTTTTCCTTACCAGGGTACCTACGGGGACTGGAAGGTTTTTAATGAGGCGGCTTGCTAGCTATGTACATATCTTGTGCTAAATAAAGAAAACTTCTCTGAAGAAAAGAGTTTGTTGACAAAAGTGCCCAGATGTTACACAATAAGGGGTCTTGGGGGCTTACTAACTAAAAGTTAGAAGTTGAAAACTCAAGACTCGGCATAGACACCACCAAGTTTAAATTCTTACTCCTTTTAAGGGTCTTGGGGGCTTACTAACTAAAAGTTAGAAGTTGAAAACTCAAGACTCGGCATAGACGCCACCAAGTTTCAATTCTTACTCCTTTCAAGGGTCTTGGGGGCTTACTAACTAAAAGTTAGAAGTTGAAAACTCAAGACTCGGCATAGACGCCACAATTTCTTAAAAAAGTCTTGGGGGCTTGACAACTATCAGTTGCAAGTTGAAAACTCAAAACCCGGCATAGACGCCACAATTTCTTGGTTATACTTGCCTGCTAATTCGATGTTATTCTAACCCGGCAAAGAAGCCACCGTGACCAGATGTTACAAACCCGGCTTTCAATCTGACTATGATGCCCCTGTGGACTTAGCAGACCCTGATCGACCCTGAGTTTCTAGCACAGGATGTCAAAATGAAAACCGGCTATGCAGAGACAAAGGAAACCGAAAGGGTCATCAACACCAAATACAAGCTCGCAAAATACGGATGAGGTCGGGTATAAAATTAAAGCAAGTGTATCAAGCGCACGAAGGCGCATCAGCAAAGGTATAGCTCCATAAAGTTAAAGCTAACCTATTACAGGCTATGCAAGCCAAAAGAATACGAGTTTCGGACAAAGTGCAAAGGTGAAAAATATTACAAGCCGGTTTATACTGCCGGGCCAGATTCACTAGGCACAACTGGGGTCTCGGGAGCTAAGCCGGACGAGCCAGAGGCGGCGGATTTCTTCTTCGACTTCCTCTTCGCCAAGCCCTCAGCATCCTCCCAGGAAATCTTGAAGACGCTTGAAAAGGTGCCATAGGCCGGGCGGGGAGGAGCCGGCGCGTTGGATGTCCCGAACTCAGGAGCCACCTTCGGCTGAGTCGGCAGAGGAGCACGGTAGCTCGGATCAAGCCCCGTCAAATCCGGCTCTTTGGGAGAAAGCTTAGCTCCCTCAGCCGTATACCCCACCTGGAAAGTGCTAAGACTGAGGTTATCAGTCAGCACTGTTGCATGGTGCCGGATCTTCACATCTATGGCCTTGATGTCCTCCTTGGTGAGAGGAGTACCGTCACTCTTGCAAGGCCACCCCTTGGTGAGAAGCTCTGTGTCGACGTCCGGGTAATGCGCCTTGGTCATGGCCAAGATGCGCATCGAAGCACGCCGGGCTGCAGACCTCCTCCAGTTATCCAGCCAAGCCAACAGAACATAAAGTTGTTGGAGGAACTTGGCCTGCGTCGTGGGCGGCTTCTCCCAGTTGTGACACGCCATCAACGCCTTGCCAGCTCCATAATACAGCTGCCGCACAAGCGTATAGACGGCCTTGAGCTTCCCCTCCGGCTCAAGCTTGCAAATGGGGTTCCAAGCCAGAAGTGTAAGTCAGAAGAGCAAGATAAGATAAGTGACAGTCAAAAATAGAGCCGGCTTACCAAAAAACGCGGTGGTCATCTTAGCAAGAAACGTGACAAGCTTCGTATACTTGGCGTTGGAGGCGTTCAGATCCTCTTGCAGCTTGTCACGCTGCTCCGTCCAGTTGGTCTCATGCTCCTCCATCTCTCGACGGAGGAGGGAGTTTTCTTCAGCAACTTCGCCGAGCTTCTTCTCAAGCTCGGCGATCTTCTTCTTAAGGCCGGCACGGCCGGCTTCCGTCTCTAACTCCCCCTTGACAACGTCAAGGGCATGGTCCTGCTGGCGGGTCTGGTCCTGAAACAAGAAACACAAGCAAATGGTCAGGATGCCGCGAGTAAGAACAAGAAAGCCCAAACTGTTATAAGTCCCAGGTCGCGCAGGCTAAGACCCGGCACTTGAGGGCTACTCAATTGTGGGCTCAAAATCAAAGTTCAACAAGAAGACCCGGAGTATCCCAGGCTGATAACCCGACTCTTGGGGACTACTCAGTTGAAACCAAAGAGCAAATGAAGACTCGGAATACTGCAAGCAGTCATTCCGACTCTTGGGGACTACTCAACAAAGAACATCATCAATCAAAACAGGACAAATTGGAAGTCCCGTGTCATCGCAGGCTGATAACCCGGCACTTGGGGACTAGGAGAGATATACATGCGTACCTCAAATTTCTCTTGGAGTTCAGCCAAGACGCTGTCCTCCGCTTGACGCGACTCCCCAGCGCGCCTATGAAGCTCCCCGAAGAGAGCTGTCAAGTCCAAGTCCTTATAGGACTGGAAGCCAGGGGCCTTGCCGGTTGAAGATTTTGAGGTGGCGGCACCCGTCGCGGCGGTCTTGGCGATGCGGGAGTCGAGGGGCTTGTCACCCTTGGCAGAGCCGGTGATCTCCACATCCGGCAAGCCAGACGTCCGAGGAGAAGCCGGAGGAGCCGCCGGCTTAGCGACCCCTCCTTTAGTACGGAGGGGAGAGGTGACAGCGGTCTCATCAACAGCCGGAGAAGGCGTGGGCATAGTGCGAGCTCTGCACAACGAGAAGAAGGTTACAACAAAGACAAATAAGCAAACATAAAAGGTGAAAAAAAGGCGACATACCCTTATTAACAGCAAAGCCGCCAAAAAGATCATCGCTCGAATCTGAAGACACTGAGAGAGACCGCCGCTCAGTCCCGGCTAAAGGATAAAGAACGGAAGGGCGTGTCTGCGGAGGCTTAACCCGACGAGGAGTCGGGCTACGGGAAATACCTTCAAAAAGTGGCTCGTCTGAGTCAGAGGATCGAAGCCGGCGCTTTTGGCGACGAGCTTCCCTTTCCTCATGTTAACACAAGACAAAGTCAGTAAGGCCAGAACAAGAATATGTAAGCAGGACAAGCCCAAGCACAATGGATTTACCTCGGCGGAGTCGGAGGTGAGCCTCCTCTTGGTAGCCGGCGGGGCCAGGTCTAAAGACGGAAGAACCGTATCTAATATATTGGCCTCATCAATAGAGGGAGACCGGTTTTCCCGAAAGTCGGCATCCATTAAGTCAAGGAAAAGCCGGGTGGTGGAGTCTAACTCACCTTCTGCTTCTTGTTCCACGCCGGCTTCGGAGCCGGCCTCTTCAATATCGTTACCCGACTCATCGGCAGAGTCGGGCGAGGAAGGGAGAGCGGCGGACCACCAAGTATCGTCCGCCTGAAGAATTTGAGGTTATTGACTCAGAGAAAGCTTCAAAACATAAAGAAAAAGACAAAGGAAATAGAAAAATACCGGCTTCAGCGGGTTGGAGGCGCAGAAGGGAGGAAGGCCGGCACTCGCAAGAGAATCCGGAGATTCATTGACGATCTTCCGGATAACCCGGACCAACGCCTCCTCCGACTGACCGCTTCGGTTGAAGCGCATCAGGTTGTCCGGAGACCCGGAGTATTGGCAGATGAGACCCGGCCGGATGCCGAGTGGCATGATGCGCCACCCAACCCAGCAGCGGACCAAATCCGCGCCCGTCAGACCGTGGGCTAGAAGGGCGCAAACCCGGCCGACCAGTGGCTTGATAGCCTCCCGATCAGCCGGGGAGGCGAAGGAGTTCATATTCTCGTGGAGGGTGAGCCTATCAGCTCGAAAGCCGGGAAGGGCCGGCTCACCCTCAGGAGTAAGTGACTGGCAGTAAAACCAAGTCTTTTGACAGTCCTTCTGGTGTGAGTGAAGAACCACACCCGGAAAGATGATGTTGCAGCGGCGTTGGATAGTTACGCCACCGCAGGAGACAAGGGGCCCCGCCGGGTATTCCCGTTGGTGCTTGCAGTAGTAGAATTCGAGAAAAAGAGGAAGACTGGGAGCGATGCCGAGATAGGCTTCGCAGAGGACGACAAAATGAGTGATGTTTAGCACCGAGTTTGGTGCTATGTCTTGTGGACGGATTTGGAAGTAATCGAGGATCTGGCGGAAGAAAAGGGAACCCGGGGGCTTGAAACCTCGGGGGGATATGATCGGCAAAGAGAACTACCTCGTTGGGTCCTGGCTGCGGCAGGGTCTCTTCTTCATCCGGGGCACGCGGGCCTCCGACTGAGGCGGAAGCATGCCGAGTTTCACCAGCTCTTCAAGCCTGCTATCCTTGACATTGGATTTGCCCCAATTACACCCGGCTTTGCGCTTCGCCTTCTCGGCGGCGACTGTGCCGGAAGACCCGGCGCCGGGTGTGCTCTTGACCTTAGGACCGCGTTGAGCAGCGGACTTAACCGGCATCATGGTTGCTGGAAGCCGGAGATCTACAAACAAGAAATGCCAGAGATAAAGAGTTAGAACGGATCTACGGGATTACGTGAAATAACAGGAAAAAGGGAGATCAAAAGATCGACAGTGCAGCTCCGGAACACGGCGAAGAACGAGCGCCGGGGTGCGTCTCGTTCCGCATCGTGGATGGCATGGGGAGTGTTTACATCCCCATGTCATGGAACGATGGCAAGGCCGTCACTTCGGTATCGGAGAAGGTGGATGACTTCCGCCAGCGGTGGTTCTTCGTCGGGGTGGAGTAGCCCTGCTGTAGCGTACCTGCACTTTAAATAAGGCAGATACCTGTGTATAGTGCAAATCCATGGATCGATTCGTTTGCACACACAGTTTACGATGTAATGTCACAACAAAGTATAAATTTTATTACATCGATGATCCAGACTTACAAAATATTCGATACAAGTTGCATAGCATAAAGCTAGCATTGAAAAAGTACACAGCGGAAATACAATAGCAGTGGGTCTCCAACAACTTCATGTTGCCACAGGCGAAAACATGTTGGTTGTAGACTCAAAATCCCTTAACGAAACCTCACTCGTCATTTGAATAACCTGTAACAAATAAAATTTTGCAACAGAGTGGGTCAGATTCCATTAAAAATGGAGTCTGGCAAGTGACACTATGGTGGACACTTAATGGAATAACTCTAAAGCCTATATGCATATTTGGCTGGTGGAGTTGAAGTCTATTTTGCATAAAGCCAATTTTTCCTATCTCTTTGGAAAACACTTTCTTCAATTCAAGACAAGTATGGCATGAAAACCATAAATCTCATCTTCCCTTGCTCACCCATCAAGTTTTATTTCTGAATTTGGAATGATGGAATCCTCCGTTGATGTCCGTGATCAGCTGCTCAAATTGTCACACGGCTAAGTACTTAGTTTTACACTCTGCAGAGGTTGTGCACGTTCACCATTGTACCCATTCAACCCAAATTACCTTTACACACCATTTGTGATAAGGAAAGGAGAAGAATGAGACGAGATCTTTCAGAAGCATTTCCCCTCCCACTCTGGCCTGACGCGCTCCACCTACAAACCACTACCTCCACCTGTCAGGCCGGGGCGAGTCCACGCAGCTTAGTTGATCAAGCCAGAGCCCATATTGGCAATGGCTGCACGAGAAGAAATCTTCACTCGGAGTTCTTCAGATCCCTTTGTTCCTGGGTGGCCATCCACAAGTGAATATCCCACAGGTAAATCCCCTGGGGACAACACTCAACTCATACAGCCAAGCAACCAATTCCACCCAGGTGTTTGATTATAACTTAGTAGAATTTAACATTTCCTCAAAAATAGTTTTGCATAGCATCACAATTCTACTAAGTATTTTCATAGGAACCTAGACACAGGAATAAGGAAGTCTAAACATGGCTTGCATAGCAATACTATCCTACACATGCTTATAGAAAATAATCTACTCATGCATAGAAAATAATAGGACTTTTATGGGGGGTGTGCCACTTGCCTTTGAATGTTGTCGTTGTTCACAAACTCTATTCAACAACGAACGTTTGCTCTCCGTTCAATCTAAACAATATAAGCAAACAACAATACAACAATCAACAAACAACAATCATCAATCATACATGCACATACGTAGTTAACAAATAAGTTTCATAACACTTCTAAGGAAAACATGTTATGCATGATATGCAAATTATTTCTAAGGACTAGAGATGCATGTCATGCCATGAAATTCTTTTAAGTTAATGCAAGGAAATTAGGTTGGTCAAAATGACTAAGAACTAAAGTCATAGGTTGGACAAAATACTTTGTTATAAATCTTCTTGAATAAGCACTCAATGACTTAGTCATGATGTGCATAACTACTTAGAGAAAATACTAACTCTATTCTTCAAGGTGATCAACAATTATTAACAACTCTTGTTAAATTGGATATTCACTATAGTGAGAGAGACAGACACCCGGTCAGCCTCTTAAATTGTGGAACAGGTCTCATGTACGTGGACATGTAAGGTTAGTTTCCAGGCCGCTTCATCTCACTATGCCGCTAGGATCCAACAAACTTCAAGATGGTAATAACATGATCAAAAATCGTTTATGTCTAACGTGAAAGATAAGATTAGGAAAGAGGGAAAAGATAGGAACAAAGATGTAGTTGTCCTCCAGGCTTCATCTCCAGACTTGTAACTTTCTTCTGGATGATGTCTTGATTGAACTCCTGGTAGTCTTGATGAATCTTCAGACTTGATGATTTTTGTATCACCTAGGCTGGTCTTGGATTTACTTAGTCTTCATGAAGTCTCAGAGAAGGAGGGAGAAAGAAAGAAAGAGGGACAAGACTTAGAAAATATTTCTGGTTGGTCTTCATGAACTTCTTCTTGATCTTTCTTCTAAGTGCTTCTACTCCTTGGAGATACTTCTGAAGTCTTGTTTTGGCTAAGTCCTTCATTGGTCTTCTAGCTCCATGTTGAAAATCCTAAGAGTTTAAGTGTATCACTTTACCAAAATTCTAAGTTGAAAATATTTCTAACTTAGAGAAAATGGGGAAGGAGTTTTCTTATGGGAAAAATATATTTATATGTGAAAATAAGTTATGCATGCAATGCACTTTTAAATCCTAAGATATATCATACAAAATTTGTGATATTTATAAAGCATGCATTAGGCTATAAATGCAATTTAATTAATTTCTATTTTTGGAAAATATAATAAAAGGAAACATATACATTAAAGTTTTATGTGAATTAATTTTTATAGCACAATTTTCTTATAAATGGTGTTAATAGATGGAAGGGTTTTAAATAAATTTATAGCAATTGGATTTAGTCAAAATAAAGTTTCTATTAAAAGTTATGTCAAATTTACTAAATATCATATTTTAAATTTGAATAAATCTAAATTTCTCAAGGTTGGAAAATAACATAACTAGCACAATCTATAGGTCATGGGCTTTTCAAAGATGTTTTATTTACAAATTTTGACCTTACAGAATTAAAACTATAATTAAAATAATGTTTTACATGTTTCTGTAAATATCAAGTTAGTGCACGACTAAAATACAAGTTTTTATTATACCACCATTTTCTACATGTTCATACGATTCCATAGACTACAAAAACATCAAAAACGGAGTTACGGTCGATTTAATATGAGTTTTGGAAGTTATGTCTAGTCAGAAAAACGAAAATGGAAAATAGCTAACACAACAGTCGCGCGGCGCGATGCTGTTGTATCAAACAAGTCATCTAATCTACACCGCTGGATCAAGATCTAAGGGCTTACATCGAGATGGTCTGGAGGTGGCGGCGCGGTTCACCGGAGTTGAGGGAGAGGGCGGCGCCGGCGTCGGGTGGACGTCGGAGACGACGTTCCCGTGGTTCTCCGGACGTGTAGAGGGGTTCCCCGTATACGGCGCGTCACGACGGAGAGGATGGTGGCTTCGACGTTGAGCAGCGCGCCTCGGTGCGGCGCGGAGGAGCGGCCGGAGTGCGTCGGGCGTCGGCGAGGTTCGGCGTGCTTGCCCCGAGCGTTTTGGTCGTGGAGGAGAGGCGAAGGTGGGTCGAGGGGGTGCGCACGGGCAAGGCGGACGGAATGGAGGTGGTCTCGATGCTCGGAGGTCGCCTCACCTCGCCGGAATCAATGAAATCGTCTGTGGATGTGAAGAACTCCAGCGAGCAAATTCGCCGGCCTAGTGGCGTATTGGAGAGGGCTTTTGGGGGAGAATGGAGGAGGAGGTCGAGGGCTTTATATAGAATCCGACGGTGCTTGATTTGGTGCAGTAATTTGTCCGCAATCAATCGGACATTAATTTCGACCAAAAACATCCATATTTAATGGCGGACGAGATTAGAGCAATTTAGGGCATTTAAGAGAGGGATTTTATGGGGGAATGAAAGAGGAGATCAAGAGGTTTAATTAGAAACAAACGGTGCGTAATTTGGGGCTCTAAATCAACGGGAATCAATTCAGTAAGTTTGCACGGGAGCTGATTTCACGTTTCCTGGTTCTCGAGCTTGAAGTGACGTCAGCATTTTTTTCTTTTTCTTTTTCTGATTTTTCTTATTTCTTTCATAACTTTTGATTTAAGACTCCAAATCAAGTCAAATAAATTTCTAAAAATTTGTAAAAATAATATATTTGTGTTAAACCAGTTGTGGGCATATTTTGAACACTTTTAAAAAATCAAAATTTTGCATTATTGATTAATTACAAATTTGCCACTTAATGTCAAATTTGAAAACATGGCTTAAATAATTTCGTTTTTGGCTAAATAAAATTTATAAAAATACAACACTTACATATGTTTAAAATTAAGTTATTTAAACTCATTTTCCAATATTAAATCATTTTTGGCTTTAGTACAACGTTAAATAACATAACACCACTATTCGCAATGAAAAGGGGAATATAATGAATGTATTTTTTAATTGAAAATAATTTTTGCACCATTATATTTTATATTATGATAATTCATTTGAAAAACTTATAACAACTTTGGAAAAGATTTTTTATTTAATTCATTTCTTATATAGAAAATATATTCATAGAAGTCATTTAATGTTTTGAAAATAAATGAAAATCATTTAAGCTGATGAAATGTTTATTTGGGTTGTTAAGTAGTTATAGAATCTATGAGGTTTTAAAGTTATATGCTATAGACTTGTAATATCCAAACTATGTTTTGAACTCAGATAAATGAATAATAATCTTTTGACAAATAGACAATGTTTTCAATAGTTTAAAATAACACTTGTAATTATTATTTTAATTTATTTATAGCTAAGGCTAAGTGGTTGAAATCAATTACTTATAAGTAAACTATTTACTTAAAATAAAATGGGTTGTACTTTATAAAACATTTGTCAAATTACATATGAAGGTTTTTGAAATACAATGGATAATGTAATGTTTAATTGGAAATAACTTTTGAAAATAATGACACATTGGGAATTTTGAAATAATAGACTTTTTCAAAATTGGTTGAAGTCTTTTATAGTTAGTTTTCTTATGCATTTTAATATTTTATTTTAATCAAAAGAAAAGTTTTAAATTTTAGTGATTTTTGAACATTCCAAAATATTGGGATGGTACAGACTACCACCCTTAAAAGGAATCTCGTCCCCGAGATTCGGAGAGGCTAGAAAGACAAAGCAAATGCTTGAATGATTCTGATAACTCGGGATGTTTTGAGAAATGAAATTTCTGACATGGAAACTGGAAACTAGCAGGGGATGAATTTTCTGATTGGGGAGGCTCGAAAGAAAGATGGTTTGGGATCTCTGGGTTTCAGGCAGCTGGGTTAGAATTATCTGGGTGGCTACCACCCTTAAAAGAAATTTTTGTGGTCAGTCTAGGAACTTTGTTTAATCTTGTTTATTTTTCTGATGTAGAGTGTACTACTATTTAAAATGTAATGGTATGTGGTGATACGACAAGTTATAGTACTTTATGTTTTCCACTCGGTCCTTGGAGAGATTTATCCTTCTTCCACTCAGGGCACTTATCAACGTAATGTCCCTTATCTTTGCACTTGTAGCAACTTATGTGGCTAAGAACTTTCTTGGATTTAAGCTTTTGTCCTTGTTCCTCCAGGTTCTTCATGAGAGACTGTTGCATTCCTTGCTTGGTTTGCTGGATAACTTGTTGCACCAAGGGATAAAGTTGACACTGTATTGGGACATGATTTGTTCCTTCACATAGGAAGCAAGTAACCTGACTTGTGGGCATCCTTTAACTAGATGTCTGGTATGACCATGGGGCCACTCATCAGAACATTCTTTGGACGTATGTCCTATCTCTCCACAAGTTTTGCATACCTTTGGTTTGGTCATAAGGTCCTCTTCAAAAACACTATGGTTTTGATCAATCTTTGGCAGTTGATCATTGATCAAATTCCACAGCTGACTCTGGTTCTCAAATAGTAGTTGCATAGTTGTATGCAAAACATTGGTGTTGGTATTTAGGTGAGGCATCTGGTTGGTTTAGAAAGCAATGAGTTGAATTTTACTATGGAGGAATCCTAGTTCAATAAAACAAAACAAGGCAACCCATCTATAACATAATCAATCAACATCTAACAAACATCAAGCAACAAGGTTCACAACAAACAAACAATCTAGTATTGTCATATAGCCGAGTTGATATGATCAATACACTAACACGATATCGTCATTCTACTTGGGTGGTGCTCACATCTACTTCCTTTGCAAGTGCTTCAAGTTCTTGTTCAACCTTTATGGATA
Source organism: Poa annua (assembly GCA_026929855.1). Classification (NCBI taxonomy): domain Eukaryota; kingdom Viridiplantae; phylum Streptophyta; class Magnoliopsida; order Poales; family Poaceae; genus Poa; species Poa annua. The sequence goes on from CM049426.1 coordinate 182,688,405, forward strand.
TCTTCGAAGTGTTGGTCGTATCCTGGTTCTTCAGTGGTCTTTCATGCATTTAGAACTTTATGTTGCATCGTAGCTTTTCCATATGAAGCAGCAGAATCAGACTTAGACTATAAGAACATGGTCATCTAGAATAAGATAAGGTATTTTCAGAAGGTTGATAGTAGATGAGAATACGAGGAAGACATAGTGAAAAGATTTGTTTTTAGAAAAGTGAAGAAAAATAAATTTTCAATCATATTGTCAAACCTATTTCTATCCAAACCTAGGGTTTCGAACCTACAGGCAACACAGTGCTCTGATACCATCTGGAGTGTACCTGCACTTTAAATAAGGCAGATACCTGTGTATAGTGCAAATCCCTGGATCGATTCGTTTGCACACACAGTTTACGATGTAATCTCACAACAAAGTATAAATTTTATTACATCGATGATCCAGACTTACAAAATATTCGATACAAGTTGCATAGCATAAAGCTAGCATTGAAAAAGTACACAGCGGAAATACAATAGCAGTGGGTCTCCAACAACTTCATGTTGCCACAGGCGAAAACATGTTGGTTGTAGACTCAAAATCCCTTAACGAAACCTCACGCGTCATTTGAATAACCTGTAACAAATAAAATTTTGCAACAGAGTGGGTCAGATTCCATAAAAAATGGAGTCTGGCAAGTGACACTATGGTGGACACTTAATGGAATAACTCTAAAGCCTATATGCATATTTGGCTGGTGGAGTTGAAGTCTATTTTGCATAAAGCCAATTTTTCCTATCTCTTTGGAAAACACTTTCTTCAATTCAAGACAAGTATGGCATGAAAACCATAAATCTCATCTTCCCTTGCTCACCCATCAAGTTTTATTTCTGAATTTGGAATGATGGAATCCTCCGTTGATGTCCGTGATCAGCTGCTCAAATTGTCCGTACCGAGGACACGGCTAAGTACTTAGTTTTACACTCTGCAGAGGTTGTGCACGTTCACCATTGTACCCATTCAACCCAAATTACCTTTACACACCATTTGTGATAAGGAAAGGAGAAGAATGAGACGAGATCTTTCAGAAGCATTTCCCCTCCCACTCTGGCCTGGCGCGCTCCACCTACAAACCACTACCTCCACCTGTCAGGCCGGGGCGAGTCCACGCAGCTTAGTTGATCAAGCCAGAGCCCATATTGGCAATGGCTGCACGAGAAGAAATCTTCACTCGGAGTTCTTCAGATCCCTTTGTTCCTGGGTGGCCATCCACAAGTGAATATCCCACAGGTAAATCCCTTGGGGACAACACTCAACTCATACAGCCAAGCAACCAATTCCACCCAGGTGTTTGATTATAACTTAGTAGAATTTAACATTTCCTCAAAAATAGTTTTGCATAGCATCACAATTCTACTAAGTATTTTCATAGGAACCTAGACACAGGAATAAGGAAGTCTAAACATGGCTTGCATAGCAATACTATCCTACACATGCTTATAGAAAATAATCTACTCATGCATAGAAAATAATAGGACTTTTATGGGGGGTGTGCCACTTGCCTTTGAATGTTGTCGTTGTTCACAAACTCTATTCAACAACGAACGTTTGCTCTCCGTTCAATCTAAACAATATAAGCAAACAACAATACAACAATCAACAAACAACAATCATCAATCATACATGCACATACGTAGTTAACAAATAAGTTTCATAACACTTCTAAGGAAAACATGTTATGCATGATATGCAAATTATTTCTAAGGACTAGAGATGCATGTCATGCCATGAAATTCTTTTAAGTTAATGCAAGGAAATTAGGTTGGTCAAAATGACTAAGAACTAAAGTCATAGGTTGGACAAAATACTTTGTTATAAATCTTCTTGAATAAGCACTCAATGACTTAGTCATGATGTGCATAACTACTTAGAGAAAATACTAACTCTATTCTTCAAGGTGATCAACAATTATTAACAACTCTTGTTAAATTGGATATTCACTATAGTGAGAGAGACAGACACCCGGTCAGCCACTTAAATTGTGGAACAGGTCTCATGTACGTGGACATGTAAGGTTAGTTTCCAGGCCGCTTCATCTCACTATGCCGCTAGGATCCAACAAACTTCAAGATGGTAATAACATGATCAAAAATCGTTTATGTCTAACGTGAAAGATAAGATTAGGAAAGAGGGAAAAGATAGGAAGAAAGATGTAGTTGTCCTCCAGGCTTCATCTCCAGACTTGTAACTTTCTTCTGGATGATGTCTTGATTGAACTCCTGGTAGTCTTGATGAATCTTCAGACTTGATGATTTTTGTATCACCTAGGCTGGTCTTGGATTTACTTAGTCTTCATGAAGTCTCAGAGAAGGAGGGAGAAAGAAAGAAAGAGGGACAAGACTTAGAAAATATTTCTGGTTGGTCTTCATGAACTTCTTCTTGATCTTTCTTCTAAGTGCTTCTACTCCTTGGAGATACTTCTGAAGTCTTGTTTTGGCTAAGTCCTTCATTGGTCTTCTAGCTCCATGTTGAAAATCCTAAGAGTTTAAGTGTATCACTTTACCAAAATTCTAAGTTGAAAATATTTCTAACTTAGAGAAAATGGGGAAGGAGTTTTCTTATGGGAAAAATATATTTATATGTGAAAATAAGTTATGCATGCAATGCACTTTTAAATCCTAAGATATATCATACAAAATTTGTGATATTTATAAAGCATGCATTAGGCTATAAATGCAATTTAATTAATTTCTATTTTTGGAAAATATAATAAAAGGAAACATATACATTAAAGTTTTATGTGAATTAATTTTTATAGCACAATTTTCTTATAAATGGTGTTAATAGATGGAAGGGTTTTAAATAAATTTATAGCAATTGGATTTAGTCAAAATAAAGTTTCTATTAAAAGTTATGTCAAATTTACTAAATATCATATTTTAAATTTGAATAAATCTAAATTTCTCAAGGTTGGAAAATAACATAACTAGCACAATCTATAGGTCATGGGCTTTTCAAAGATGTTTTATTTACAAATTTTGACCTTACAGAATTAAAACTATAATTAAAATAATGTTTTACATGTTTCTGTAAATATCAAGTTAGTGCACGACTAAAATACAAGTTTTTATTATACCACCATTTTCTACATGTTCATACGATTCCATAGACTACAAAAACATCAAAAACGGAGTTACGGTCGATTTAATATGAATTTTGGAAGTTATGTCTAGTCAGAAAAACGAAAATGGAAAATAGCTAACACAACAGTCGCGCGGCGCGATGCTGTTGTATCAAACAAGTCATCTAATCTACACCGCTGGATCAAGATCTAAGGGCTTACATCGAGATGGTCTGGAGGTGGCGGCGCGGTTCACCGGAGTTGAGGGAGAGGGCGGCGCCGGCGTCGGGTGGACGTCGGAGACGACGTTCCCGTGGTTCTCCGGACGTGTAGAGGGGTTCCCCATATGCGGCGCGTGGCGACGGAGAGGATGGTGGCTTCGACGTTGAGCGGCGCGCCTCGGTGCGGCGCGGAGGAGCGGCCGGAGTGCGTCGGGCGTCGGCGAGCTTCGGCGTGCTTGCCCCGAGCGTTTCTGTCGTGGAGGAGAGGCGAGGGTGGGTCGAGGGGGTGCGCACGGGCAAGGCGGACGGAATGGAGGTGGTCTCGGTGCTCGGAGGTCGCCTCACCTCGCCGGAATCAATGAAATCGTCCGTGGATGTGAAGAACTCCGGCGAGCAAATTCGTCGGCCTAGTGGCGTATTGGAGAGGGCTTTTGGGGAAGAATGGAGGAGGAGGTCGAGGGCTTTATATAGAATCCGACAGTGCTTGATTTGGTGCAGTTTTGTCCGCAATCAATCGGATATTAATTTCGACCAAAAACGTCCATATTTAATGGCGGACGAAATTAGAGCAATTTAGGGTATTTAAGAGAGTGCTTTTATGGGGTAATGAAAGAGGAGATCAAGGGGTTTAATTAGAAACAAACGGTGCGTCATTTGGGGCTCTAAATCAACGGGAATCAATTCAGGAAGATTGCACGGGAGCTGATTTCACGTTTCCTGGTTCTGGAGCTTGAAGACGACGCTGACGTCATCATGACGTCAGCATTTTTTTCTTTTTCTTTTTCTGATTTTTCTTATTTCTTTCATAACTTTGGATTTAAGACTCCAAATCAAGTCAAATAAATTTCTAAAAATTTGTAAAAATAATATCTTTGTGTTAAACCAGTTGTGGGCATATTTTGAACACTTTTCAAAAATCAAAATTTTTGTATTATTGATTAATTACAAATTTGCCACTTAATGTCAAATTTGAAAACATGGCTTAAATAATTTCGTTTTTGGCTAAATAAAATTTATAAAAATACAACACTTACATAAGTTTAAAATTAAGTTATTTAAACTAATTTTCCAACATTAAATCATTTTTGGCTTTAGTACAACGTTAAATAACATAACACCACTATTCGCAATGAAAAGGGGAATATAATGAATGTATTTTTTAATTGAAAATAATTTGTGCACCATTATATTTTACATTATGATAATTCATTTGAAAACCTTATAACAACTTTGGAAAAGATTTTTTATTTAATTCATTTCTTATATAGAAAATATATTCATGAAAGTCATTTCATGTTTTGAAAATAAATGAAAATCATTTGAGCTAATGAAATGTTTATTTGGGTTGTTAAGTAGTTATAGAATCAATGAGGTTTTAAAGTTATATGCTATAGACTTGTAATATCCAAACTATGTTTTGAAATCAGGTAAATGAATAATAATCTTTTGACAAATAGACAATGTTTTCAATAGTTTAAAATAACACTTGTAATTATTATTTTAATTTATTTATAGCTAAGGCTAAGTGGTTGAAATCAATTACTTATAAGTAAACTATTTGCTTAAAATAAAATGGTTTGTACTTTATAAAACATTTGTCAAATTACATATGAAGGTTTTTGAAATACAATGGATATTGTAATGTTTAATTGGAAATAACTTTTGAAAATAATGACACATTGGGAATTTTGAAATAATAGACTTTTTCAAAATTGGTTGAAGTCTTTTATAGTTAGTTTTCTTATGCATTTTAATATTTTATTTTAATCAAAACAAAAGTTTTAAATTTTAGTGATTTCTGAACATTCCAAAATATTGGGATGTTACACCCGCGCCTTCCTCGAGGTCCCGACGCGCCGCCCGTGAAGAATTCACACTAGGGCAAGGCGCCCTTTGACGGCACGCGGAATGCAAGCTTGATGGGCCGCCTGGGCTTCCTTCGCGAGGAGGGCCTCACAGGGAAAATCATCGTGGCGGACTTCGTGACGCGTTGCATCCCTCCCCTCCAGGCGCACTCGGTGCCCATGTGGATGTGCTCCGGCCGTCACGATAAGATTCGGCTCTAGCGCGAGGACAACGACAAGGACGCCATCGACAACGTCCTATCTGCGCTCTTCATCAACCCGGTGGTGCCTGTCGCGGACTGGCTCCCTATCACGCTCCGGCCTCTCCACCAATACAACATGACCGAGCGCATGGCCATCTTGGATGGGATGCCCCTGTTTACCCCGACGGGCAAGGCGGGGAAGGAGGTGCCTGTGCCGGTGGTGCAGGAAGCGGAGGGAGCAGACTCTCCCTCAGCCTCGAGAGCCGGGCGAGGCGAGGAGGAGGCCGCGGCAGGGGAGGTATCCTCTTCGAGGCATGGGCCATTCACCGACGAGATTTGCGACATCTCGTCAGGTGATGATGACACCTTCGTGGTGGCGCCCTCGCGCCTCGTGGAGGAGCAGGACGAGGAGAGAGAGGCCTCTGACGCGGAGGCTACTACGGGGCGGCGCGAGCCACGCACCAAGGCGACTGTGGATCGGTCTTACGCGAGGCCGTCCGACATCCACTCCAAGAGGAAAGCCATAGCGCCTCCGGAGGTGTCTGGCGCCAGGGCCACGCCCTCCTGGCGCTCGCCAGGCTTGGCATGGGTTGACACCGGCGCTCAGCCGTCCGGGTAAGTGCCTCTAGCATTCGGTCTCTTGTCTCTTGCTCTTTTTCCCTTTATCCTTTCTTGAAGGTATTTTCTTGGTTTTTGTGAGTGATCTTGTGCCTGCGAAGCACTGTAAGCTTCGCAAGGCAGCAGATGTGAAGAGAGCCACGGCTTAGGCCACGGCTTAAGAGGCCACGAGGCCTGTGGAGACGGCCTCCACAGGCCCAACTGAGGAGGTGCCTCAAGGGGAGGCGCCTGCGCCTCAGGCAAAGGCTGTTGTGCCCAAAGAGGAGGAGGACGCGCCTCGCCCAGAAGCCTCTACGCCGCCTCCCGAGCCAATGGTGGTGGAGGCGCCGGAAGAGAGGGTCGCTTCCCCTCCTCGTGCTCCTACACCGCCTCGCGCGACTACGCCACCGCGCGAGCCAACTCCAGCCCGCGCGGTTACGCCGCCGCGTGCGCCCACGCCTCCCACGCAGCTAGAGGCGGAGGCGGGCAAGCAACCACAAGGTGCTAGCAAAACTGCAGGTGCAGCTCCTCCGTCTCTGCCCCGTTCTGCTGCAGAGGACGAGCGCCAGGCTGGCACGGGCGGCGAGGCTGCTTTCAGTGCTGCCGGGGACGGAGTGCTGCATAGCCCCCAAGAGCGCTCCAGGGCCAGGTTCTCAGGCCTCGACGCCGGGGCAGGGCTCTCCTCAAACCAAGACCAGGGCCTCAGTGGCTGGGATTGGAGCGCTGGGCACCGCGAGGTCGCCTTCCGCCTCGTGAGGGACTCCCTAGAGGGCTTGGACGCGCACCTCACCCTTGAGGAAGTGCAGATCGCCCAGCAGGGCGTCCTTCCACACGTCGGTCGAGGCTCGTCGCCAAGAGGACCTGGCGTTGTAGGCCGCATGCGAGGAGGCCACCCGCTTTGCCAAAGAGGTCCACGAGGGGGCCATCTGCGACGCCTCCGAACTCCTTGCGCCCCTACAGGAGGAGCGTGACGCCGCTGCCGAGCTCCTGGCCACGGCGACGGCCGAGCGCGAAGCCATGGAGGGCTCACTGGCGCAAAAACGCCGCGAGCTGGGCCAGCTGGAGACCCAGCTGCTCTCTGCCCACCAACCCGCGCAGGAACACCTGGAGGAGGACCGCAAGGGCCTTGCCGAGCGCAAGCGGCAGCTGTCCCTCAAGGAGAAGGAAGTGCGGTTGCGCGATGAGCTGCGGTTTGAGGCGGAGAGCGAGCTCGCCATTCAGCGCGAAGAGCTCGAGGCCTGCGAAGGGGACCTCGCCCAGGCGCTCCAAAAATATGACGAGAACGTCGCCGGCCAGAAGGGCACCCTGGAGCGCTTCGAGCAGCGGTATGCCGAGAAGAAGAAAGAGGCGGATGACGCCCTCCTGGAGCGCGAGAAGCAATACAGGCTGGCTAAAGCCCAGGAGTTCCGCGACTCAGCTAAGAAGCAGGAGGGCCGCTTCAAGGCCAATCACACTGCTGATGCCCGGCGGATCACGGAGCTCGAGAAGGCCAACTCCAAACTCGAGGCCGGCCTCGAATGCGCCAAGGATGCTCGACGCCTAGTGGAGGACGGTCGTAGGGCAGCCATCCAGGACCACAACACCCTCGTCAAGGACGTGGAAGAGCAGGTGGCTCCCGCGGCGGAGCAGGCGGCGGAGGCTGCCCACACAGCGCAGGCGGCTCGCGTGCTCACCAAGCAGCGGGACCGCATGTTCCAGGCGCTGGTGGCTAGGGGCAACGAGCTCGCAGCCCAGCTGGGCACGGAGGTACCAAACGTCGAGGTCCAAGGCCGTGGTGACGCAGCCATGTACTTGGTCTACTTCGACCAGCTCTTCACGGCAAGGTGATCGAGGTCGAGAGCCGCCAAGTCTTGGGTGTGGTCGTGGATCGCCTCTTCACCAACCTCCAACTCCTCACACCGGGCTTCGACCTTGCGACCGTGATGGAGGCTCGTCGGGGTGAAGACGTGCAGCGGGTCTCCAACTCCCTCCGCGAGCAAGTCGATGCCTTCTGCAATTGTCAGGGGGCTGCCCCCCGGGTAGGGCAGATCCCGGAGTAGTTCAGCGGTGTGCCAACAGTGCTTGAACTTTGGAGAGAGCAAGGGCCACCCCTTAGTGTGCTGAAGGGGCAACTTGACCCTTGAGTGTTGGTCGAGTGCAAGGTGCCTCCTGGCAGGCGCAAAGGTCAGCTCTGGCGGCTATAAATAGACACCCCGAGCCCTCACAATAGCAGCACAGGCATCAGCGGGTGGTTCCTCTAAGAACTAGCTTCTCAAAGATGTCTTTGCTGGTAGGCTAAGACATCTTCGGGAGGCAAGGCCTAGAGATACTTATCCTGAGACGAACTCGGATGCATCCGGAAAGGATCTCGAATCTTGGGCTCCGAGGAGACTCCCGGAAGGAGAAGTACTCGGTCTTACCGGATAGGCAATCCGGGTAAGTGCTAACCGAAACATTTATCTCGGTCCTGGACTTGTGCAGGAAGGACTCGCAAGGTCGGACAAGAAGATAACCGGCATGAGGGATCCCGGTAGGCCGTCAACGGTCTATAGCAGGCTTTCCCGCCTGATGCGGGGGGAAGTACCGTTCCGTCTGACACGGAAGCATAGTCACCTCCCGCCTGACACGGAAGCATGGTCACCTCCCGCCTGACACGGGAGCGCGTCAGGCGGTACGACAACGGTACGACAAGACACGACGTGTCTAGCCCGACAATCCGGAAAAGGCTATCTGGGATGGGCAAAGACATGTCTTGTCTCTGACAGGGGGACAATGATGTTCCAGGACGGCTCCTGCTGTCCTTGCCGGGATGATGACGAAGGGGCTACGCCGGATAGCGCGGCGAGTAGGTCGCACTCGCCGGTGACGACATACTGGTTAGGCCTGTCCGGTGGGGCCAAGCCGGTTTAGGGTTTCCGTCCCTCCTAGCTGGAACTCTATAAAAGGTGCCATAACTGCTTCTGTGGGAGAGAGACCAACTTGGGAGCCAAACATATAGTCGCATTTACTCCTAGAGCATTTACTTCTTCTTACCTTGAGTTCATCTAGGTCCTTGTGTTCTTCACTTCGAGAGATCTAAGAGCAAGTTGTAGTCCTTGTATCACACTTATATAGAAAGGGAAGGCAGGAGTAGGGGTGTTACCTCCTCACGAGGGCCCTGAACCTGGGTATATCGTGTGTGTGTTGTGTGCCTTCGTGCATTTTGTTCTTGTTTGTTAGATCTTCCCCTTCGCGCTTTGATCTTGTTTCTCGTTCTTGGGAGATCTCGGTTACACCGGGATCCTCCCCGTGTGAGCTCTTCAGCTCGCTATCCCTCCCCGGATCCACCAACGTCCATCGGCCCCACACATTAGCCATCCTATGGCATATGCCGTGACACCACCACGACAGTTGGCGCCCACCGTGGGGAAGACAGAGGCGTTGGCTGGTGTACACATCTGGACGGGCTCCCTCGTTCACTTCGACATTCGGGTTCTCTCTAGCCTTGTCGTAAGGCTGGGTGAGATGGACTTCGTCAGCGACAACGCAGGGTGCTTCCGGAACAGACCCTTTCCGGTGAACGGATGCCTCATTGACTTTGGTGGCTTCACCACCTACGTCGCCACCGAAGTTATCTGCAGCTATCCGGACGTGGTCCTGGAAGCTGAGGATCCTCCCATGCTCTGCGCTACTCGGGGTCTGCGTGTCGGTCGCTCCCCGAGTTCCGTCGCGGTAATGATGGTCGGGGCAACCGAGGAGGAGTACCAGGACGCTGACGGTGATGCCGGAAGCGGCCACGTTCGTCTGGCCAAACCTCCTCAGGAAAGGGATGCGGCCCGAGACGGCGATCCGTAGCCGTCCCAGCCACGTCGTCGCCCGGATCCCCTCTCGGGTCTGGTGGCCAAGTTGGCTGTCCCTGTGACTGCTGAAGCGGACACTCAAGCCACTTCGGCTGACTTGGAGGAACAGCGTAGGTTGCTACTCGCCGAAGCGCAGGAGATCGCCGAGATCCGGCGTGAGCTCAATGCTAGCCTCCGGGAGTACAATGCGGCTCACGGATTCCTTAAGATAGACTCCCGGGACAAGCGTATTGCGGAGCTGCGCAAAAAGGGAAGAATGGTGAATGATGAGTTGGCGGGTGGAGCCGCGACCAGTCACACGGGTAGCCTGATCTCGGCGGGGAGACCGGTGTACAGCTCGCCGGCGAAAACTCTTAGGGCTTCCGAAGCCGCCATGGCAGAGCTAGCAGGGTTATCCGGTGAGGCTCTGCGCAAGCAGCAGGAGCGGGTGAATGAGTTGGTCGTCGAGACCAACCGGCAGAATCAGGCCTTCAAGAAGAAGAACCCCGGGGCGGGATCCCAAGTGCACTCAGCTAGGCCCAATAGCCAGAGATCGGACGGAGAGGCCTCCTCCCCGCATCCGAGCAGAAGCTAGAGCAAGAGCAAGAGCCGGAGCCGAAGTCGGGGCTCCGGAAAAAACAAGCAGTTGCAGGATTATGACCCGGCCTTTGCCGGCATCCAGCAAGTCGGGCAGCATAACTCGGGGCAGGCAGGAAGTACCCGTGATGGTGGCAACCTGGATGTAGGAAACAATAACCCGGCTAGCCGTGGTAATCCACCCCGGAACCCCCCTCATGTTCAGGGAAACCCGCGAAGGGAGGCCGCCTCTGTCCCGCAGCAGGCTGTGATCCCGGTACAAGACAGGCTCAACGATGGCAACTCAAGACTGCAGCAGCTCGGGTACCAGCCCAATGAGAATCCTTTGGGATCTCGGGTAGGAACCAGACAGCTGGATCCGGCCGATGCCAGATTCCGGCTCGACCGGATCCACCAGTCCGAGCTAGTGGAAGAGCAAGGACCTCCGGGACCTGCCTGCTTTGGACCCCGGATCATTCGGGAGCCGCCTGCCCGGAATTTTCAGCTCAACCGAGGTGCTAAGACCTATGACGGCAGCAAAAAGCCGGAGGACTGGTTAACCGACTATGTAACTGCAGTAAGCATAGCCGGTGGAAACAGACGCTGGGCGGTACGTTACGTACCGCAGATGTTGGAAGGACCTGCCAGAATCTGGTTGAACAAATTGAGAACTGGCAGCATAGACTGCTGGTTAGATTTCGAGGAGGCATTTATCAGCAACTTCACCAGCACGTACAAAAGGCCAAACAGGCCTCAACAGCTCGCCATCTGTAGGCAAAGGAGCAACGAGACTGACCGGGAGTACCTTACCCGGTGGAGCAATATTCGCAATTCTTGCGAAGGGGTGGTAGAGGCACATGCCATCTCCTGGTTTGCACAAGGATGTCGGCATGGCTCAATGCTTTGGCAGAAGTTGCAAAGGAAGATGCCGGCGACCTTGGGAGAGACCATGCGCATCGCCGATACCTATACGCTTGGAGATCCCATGCAACCCCTGGTGGATGTCGGTGACTCCAACAGGAGGAATGCGGGACCTTAGCGTTCGGGATCAAGCAGAAGCCATGATCGCCAGGATTTTGGTCAGAAGAGAAATCAGCCCGAGTACCATCATGCCGCGCAGCATGTCGCAGCAGTGACCCGGGATCAAGAAGATGCCGGCAACAGTCAGCGTCAGAAGACAAGTGGCCCGGCTTGGGGTCAGACCCAGGAAGTGCAAAAAACTTGGGTGGAACAAAAGAAGCTCCTGACGTATGAAGAGATGATGAATAAGCCATGCTGCTACCATACCCTGGAGGCCAACAAGCCGGCGAACCACTCTACTCGGCAGTGCAGCTGGTATCAGCGCACATTGCAGGAGGGCAGCTCGGGAGCTGTTCGGCCGAGTGCTCTGGCATCTCGACCCAACATTCCGAGACCTCCTCCTCCGACATCGGGAGCCAACACGGTCCGGACCAGTCAACCTCAGCGAGGACCCCCACCTCAGTCGGTGAACGTGGTGCACACCCGGAACGACAATGGTGCAGACCCCAGTGATCAAGCCGGACAGCAGCAGGGTAACTACCGGGAGGCACATCAAAGCTATGTGGTCTTCGTGACCGAGCCCACCGATCGGAAGAGTGTGCGACAGCGTGCCCTGGAGGTGAACGTTGTGATCCCAGCGGTGCCCAAGTTCTTGCACTGGTCCGAGATGGAGATCACGTGGAGCCGGAAGGATCATCCCAGATTTATGCCTAAGCCGGGGGCGTACGCCTTGGTGGTGGACCCAACCTTTGTTGGACCAAGCCTCAATGTCCGCTTCAGTCGGGTTCTGATTGACAATGGCAGCGCCATTAACATCATGTACAAGGATACGATGCTGAAGCTGGGGGTGTCCATGAACACCTTGTTACCTACCGAGACGACCTTCCACGGCATTGTGCCCGGAGTCTCTTGCTCACCCATGGGTAAAATCTGGGTTGAGATGTTATTCGGAACCCGGGAGAACTGCCGAACTGAGAGCTTGGAATTCGAGGTCGTGGACCTCGAAAGCCCGTATCACGCACTGATCGGCAGGCCGGCCCTGGCCAAGTTCATGATCTCAACTCACATGGGCTACCTGAAGATGAAGATGCCGGGACCTAACGGCGTAATCACCATCTCGGGAGACCACAAGCGCTCCATGGAGTGTGCCTCGGCCGACTTGTGCTTAGCTGAGTCCCTGGTGATCGCGGAAGAAAAGAAGAGGATCCAGCAGGTGGTGGCGATGGCCAAGACCTCCCAACTCGGAATGCCCGGGATGGTGAACCCGGAGCAGGGTGCATCATTCCAGCCCCCTAAGGAGACCAAGAAGGTGGGTGTGGACCCCAGCAACCCGGAGCGCCAAGTTATCATTGGCAGCAACCTGGACAGCAAATAGGAAGGCGAGCTCGTCGACTTCCTCCGTGAGAATCGGGATGCTTTTGCGTGGTCGAGTGACGATCTGCAAGGTGTTCCGAGGGAGTTGGCTGAGCACTCTCTGTTTGTTAGGCCGGATGCGAAGCCGGTGAAGCAACCGACTAGGCGCCTCTCAGATGAAAGAAGAGCTGCCGTCATGGAGCATCTTGCTATACTGCTGGCCGCCGGATTCATAATGGAAGTGCTGCACCCGGATTGGATATCAAATCCGGTCCTAGTAGAGAAGAAGAAGGATGATCCCCTCCTGCTTAAGGTGTGGCGCATGTGCATCGACTTCACCAACCTCAACAAAGCATGTCCGAAGGACCCCTTTCCACTGCCCCGGATAGATCAAGTAATAGATTCCACTGCCGGGAGTGAGCTTTTAAATTTTTTAGATGCCTATTATGGTTTTCACCAGATACCTTTGAATCCGGGTGATCAATTGAAAACTGCTTTTATTACCCCTTATAGGGCTTATTGCTATCGTGTCATGACTTTCGGTTTGAGGAATGCTGGAGCTACATACCAAAGGTGCATGCAAAAGTTTTTGCACGACCAGATAGGCCGGAATGCCGAAGTTTATGTCGATGACATAGTCATAAAAACGAAAGAAAAAGCCTCATTGATCGATGATCTGAGGGAAACATTTAAGAACTTAAGAAGGTTCCGGATGAAGTTGAACCCGGATAAGTGCACATTTGGTGTTCCGGCAGGAAAGTTACTCGGTTTCCTCATCTCAAGCCGGGGGATTGAAGTCAACCCGGGTAAGATACGTGCTATCGAGAGCATGAAATTGCCCGTGCGTCTCAAAGATGTGCAGAAGTTCACTGGTTGTCTTGCATCCCTAAGTCGGTTTGTGAGCCGACTTGGAGAGAAGGCCTTGCCCCTATATCAGTTGATGAAGAAGAGCAAAACATTTGTTTGGACCCCGCAGGCCGACGCGGCGTTCAACGATTTGAAGAGAATGCTTTCAACAGCACCCGTGTTGGCATCCCCGTTACCCAAGGAGCCGATGCTGCTGTATATTGCTGCCACCAACCGAGTAGTCAGCATAGCAATTGTGGTAGAGAGCGAAGAATGGGGCAAACTGATACAAAGACCGGTGTATTACCTCAGTGAGGTGATCTCGGAATCCAAGCAGAACTACCCGCACTACCAAAACATGGCTTATGGAGTGTACATGGCAGTAACCAAGCTCAAGCACTACTTTCAAGAGCACCCAATCACAGTGGTGTGCGAAGCTCCTCTGGCCGAGATCATCGGTTGCAAGGACGCTAGCGGCCGGGTCGCCAAATGGGCCATCCAGTTGTCTCCGTACGCTCCAGCATACGAGAGACGAGATGCCATCAAGTCGCAGGCGCTTCCGGACTTTTTGGTAGACTGGGCCGAGATGCAATATGAACCTCCGATGCCGGATTACAATTTCTGGAGGATGCATTTCGATGGCTCCAAGGCTAAGATCGGGTTGGGTGCCGGAGTGGCCCTCACTTCACCAAAACAAGATGTGCTGAAGTATGTCCTACAAATTCATTTCCGGGCATCTAACAATGTCGCGGAGTACGAGGCCTTGGTTCATGGACTGAATGTCGCCAAGGAGATCGGCATCCGCCGGATAGAGTGTTTCGGCGATTCCGACCTCGTGGTGCAGCAGGTGTCGGGGAACTGGGATGCGCTGGATGCCAACATGGCCTTGTATCGATTTCATGTGCAGAAAATATCCGGATTTTTTTAAGGATGCGAGTTCAAGCACATACCCAGAGGAGAAAACGAGGCGGCAGATGTGTTGTCCAAGCTAGGATCATCTCGGGATGCCATCCCACCCGGGATCGCTCTTGAGCATTTGAGGAAGCCATCTATTCAGCCCTCACCCGAGTCGGATTCTATCTTCATCCCCAAGGAACCTAGTTCGGAAGCCGTACCCATGGAAGTAGATGTCGGGAGCATCACATCGAACCCGGGGACTGCACCACTGTGCTCAGAGAGGCAAAGAAAGATGATGATGGAGGTGATGTCGGCAGAGCCGATGGACATAGACGCTCCCGTGTTCCCAGTTCGACCTATCCCGGGATGGGCACAGCCCATTATGGCCTACCTCTTGGAAGGAACCCTCCCGGAGAGTGAAGTGGAAGCCCGGCAGATAGTGCGGAGGTCAAAAGCATACACCGTCATCAATCAAGAGCTATATAAGAGGAGTGTCACCGAGGTACTCCAGAGGTGTGTGGAACCGGAAGAAGGACAAGAGATGCTGCTGGAAATACATCAGGGGGAATGTGGACATCATGCATCATCCCGGGCCCTGGTGGCGAAAGTGTTCCAGCATGGGTTCTACTGGCCCACTGCGTTACAGCAAGCAGAAGACATTGTCCGGAAGTGTGGAGGATGCCAGAGGTTTGCTCACCGAATACATATGCCGGCATCAGCACTGAAGACAATCCCTATCACTTGGCCATTCGCGGTATGGTGTTTGGACATGGTCGGGCAGTTCAAACCGGCACGGGGCAATATGACACACATACTGGTCATGGTAGATAAATTACCAAGTGGATAGAGGTCAAGCCAATCCGGAAGTGTGACGGACACACCGCAGTGCAATTCCTGAAAGACATCATCTTGAGATACGGGTACCCGCACAGCATCATCACGGATAATGGCACCAATTTTGCTGTGGGGGAATTCGCTCGATTTTGTGCTGAGAAGGGAATCCGGTTGGATGTAGAATCCGTCGCACACCCGGAAGCAAACGGGCAAGTTGAAAGAGCAAATGCTTTGGTCTTGGCCGGCATCAAAGCTCGTTTGATCGAACCACTGTTGAGAACTCCGGGATGCTGGATAGAGGAGTTACCGGCAGTATTATGGGGTCTCCGGACTACACCGAATAGGTCTACCGGGTATACGCCATTCTTCATGGTGTACGGCGCAGAGGCAGTACTCCCGACCGACATACAGTATGATTCCCCGAGAGTGACAATGTTCACCATGACTGAGGCAAAGGAGGCTGGAGAAAATGATGTTCATTTACTTGAAGAGGCAAGAGAATTGGCACTGTCTCGGTCTGCAATTTACCAGCAAAACCTCCATCGCTATCATAGCCGGAAGGTGCACCCGAGAGTGTTCCGAGAAGGAGATCTTGTGCTTAGGCTCATCCAACGCACGGCCGGAATGCATAAGCTGTCACCTCCATGGGAGGGACCTTTTGTGATAAGCAGGGCGTTGCACAATGATTCTTATTACCTTGTAGATGCACATGAGGCTAGGAAAGGTGTAATGGACAAATCCGGAGAGGAAACCAAGCGTCCATGGAATGTAGCCATACTTCGACCCTTTTACACGTAAAGGGCTCAGTGTATGATGTATTTCAATTTTTATGTATTAATGAAAGTAAGGCACCCCGGGAGGAACCCGGGGACTGCCTCGTTGTGTGCCCATTTACTTTGTCCAGTTTGTTTGTTATTTCATACCGGCATCCCGGGAAGGAACCCGGGGACTGCCTAGTACCTATTTTTTATGTTATCTGTATGCCGGGAAAGTTCCGAATTTGATTCTCAAAGTCAGAGTAATGTATGTCATGTGAAATCATCTTGTGACTCGACTGACGAACGCCGAAATGGTAGTCAAGAGCAAAGAGAATCAAATGTGGGAAACACGAAAATGGTCTCGGGGACTCGGAGCAGGAACTTATCCGGCATACCTGTTTTTACTAACCCAGTTATTTTTTATGTCGGGAATTCGGTTAACTAGAACTCGGATATTCTTAAGTAATGTATGCCGTGTATGGAGTTTTGTGACTCGACTGTCAAACGCCGAAATGGTAGACAAGAGCAGAAATTGCCTAAGTACGGTAAACATGAAAAGGAACTCGGGGACTCGTGACAGAGTAAACCGACATAGCTTGTTCTAATAAATAACTTGGTACGAAGCATAAATCATAAAAGAATATATTACATCTTGCTCCCAGCATTCCGGGGATTTAACAGTTCTACTCCTGAGTATTTCTAAGGAGTAGGGGAAGCCGGCTTCTCGGCGGTGGCACCAGCGGGAGCGGCGGTGACGGTATCCTCAGCACCGGCAGCGGTACTCGGGGCATCTGGGCGCGCCTCGGCCTGAGAGGCCTCGGGTGGCGGAGGAGTTGAAGCATCCCGGGAAACCACGGTCTCGGTGGCGGCACCAGAAGCAGCGTCGTCCTCCTCCGGGATCTCAGTGTCCACGTCATCGGTTGCACCGGTTTTGCCGTCATCCTCGTAATCTGACTCGGAGTCAGAAGTGACGAGGCTGGCGGTGAAGACGCGAATGTTGAACCAGGAGGCGATGCGATGCGCCACTTCTTGTCGCCGCTGGACCTTAGCCGGATCGCTGCACCACGGCGAGATGGTGCGCAGGCGTTGGACCACTTCAAGGTCGAGACCCTCGTACCAACTCAGCACGTGGCTCAAGACCTGATCGGCACCAGCCCGCGCACCGGAGCGCTTCCAAGCGTGGACACGCCTCCCGGCACCTCGGAGTGCACTCGCCAGTTCGCCGACTGAGAGCGTCGCGCTGACGCCCGGCCATAGCGCACCGTGAACGTGAATCGCGGCGCTGAGCAACTCCGTCCCGATCGACCGGAGAGGCACTATCCGGGCCTTCAGGGCAGTGAGGTGATCCTCAATGTCCCAAGTGTCCGAGACAGGGCCCTTCCCGGCGCGCTTCTCCCGGGCGGCAGCAACCGCAAGAGTGGAAGCGTCGCGGGAGTGCTCGAATTCCCCTTTAAAAAGAAGAGCTGTCAAGCGGCTAGGTCATAAGGAGGGTAACAATAAAGAAAGAGAGCAAGAAAAAAAAGGGGGATGTCGGTCAACTCACTGTTGAGATCCCGATTCAATCCGGTTAGCTCAGAGAGCCAGGTATCGGCCTGTGACCGGAGAAGCGCCAGCCCGGTCTCGGCGAGATGCGCGCGCGCCTCGGATTGGTCCAAGGTCTCCCTCTGCTTCTTCGTCGCCTCCACGAAGCGCGTCTTCATGTCGGTCGCGGCAGATTTGGCTTTTTCAAGCTCAACACTTAGCCGCGCGGTCTCGGCCTGCGTGGTAGCAAGTGCAGCCTTCTGCTCCACCGAGATTTTGCGCGCGGCATCCCGCTCCTCCCGGAGGCGCCCCTCGCACTTCTTGGACTGACCGAGATCAGCAAGAACCCGGTTGAAGATGCTGCCACGTTTCTTGCCGCACTCCTGAATTCAAGACAAAGAAAGATAGGTCAATCTAGGGAAAGATCCCGGGGACTCAGGAAGTTTCGAGATCAATAACAATTAAAAGTTACTCGGTGGAAAGGAACTCGGGGACTCGGCTTCCGAGTCCTGAGATTTTCTCTAAGATTGGAGCCTAGTGGTCTGCTATTCGGTGGAATCTAGAGCACTAAGCACCAATCTCGGGGACTAGTGGAGATGGACCAGTTTTTAAAAGTTACTCGGTGGAAAGGAACTCGGGGACTCGGCTTCCGAGTCGTGGGATTTTCTCTAAGATTGGAGCCTAGTGGTCTACTGTTCGGTGGAATCTAGAGCACTAAGCACCAATCTCGGGGACTAGTGGGGAAGGAACAAGTAATTATTGGAGAAGGTAAGGGGAACAAACTTACCTCGGTCACCCGAGTAACGTCCAGCGCGGCCACCTGGAGAGCATGCAGAGCTTGGGCGCTGCGGCTAGGGCCGGCAGCGTGCAAGTCCTCCACGATCTCGGAGGCTTCAGCGGCAATCCAGGCTTGGTTGTATTCTTCAACAACGCGTATGCCGGAGCCGCCAGGCGCGCGAGCAGCAACAGCCTCCCGGGATCCTGAAGGCATAAAGGAGATTACGGTTGCTCGCAGCGTCCGCAGGGCAGCAGTGGGGATCTCGGCAGGAGGTGGCGGTAACGGTGAAAACTTACCCGTTCTTAGGGCCAAGTCTTGGGCCGAGGACGTCGGGGCAGCAGTAGGTTTGGCTGAGGTTGTTTTCTGCCCGGCGACCTTGGTGCGCGCTTTCCCGGCAGGATGCTCAGATTGCCGGGAAGAGGCCACGGGCTGTTTTACCGGGGCTGTCTTGCTCACGGCTTGCCGGGAGGGGACACTTGGCACGACCTGCCGAAGAGGACTTATGATCTCCGCTTCAAGCCCAGGCACCCTGCGCGGGCTCTCCGGAAGAAGGATGTCTTCCGATGCGGTCGTGACCTGGACCAGAATCTCGTCGACCACGGGACGAGTATCCGGAGTCGCAGCGGCAGTCAGTGCGGCACCAGAAGCAGGAGGCTCACTTCCTCGGGCGGAAGGACGAGGTGGATAAGAAGCAACCCGAGGCGGGCTGGGAGTCCGGGATCCAGGAGGTCGGGAGGCAAAGGATGCCGGGAGGTCGAGTGCATCGCTGAAAGAAATATATCAGTAAAGACTTCAGGAGAAGACAAGATCATGTAGCATGAAGCAAAGAAAATTTACCCAGAATCAACGGTGGGAGGAACCCTCCTTCGGCGTGGAGGCTTCTCGGTCGTTTGTTTGTTCGGCTTGCTCTTCTTGGGGGGGTTGCCGGAAACATCGGCAGCGTCGGTATCGGAAGGCGCACGTTTCCGGGTCTCGGCGCGTTTTGTCACGGCCGTGGGTTTCGGAACCACTGCTGAAGCCCAGTTGAGGGGAAGAGCATCAATTACATCGAGTATTTGACAGTCAATCTCATCCTCGTTATCTGAAGAAACGGAAATAGCCTCTGAGGTTGAAGGGTTACCCGGGGCGGCAGCACGGACTAGAGGAACGGCAAGATGGTCCTCGCCGTCGGGATCCTCTCTCGGCATCTTAGCCGGTGCCGGGATGTTCGGCGCGAAATTCCCGTTGGCGTGAATCGCATCCTCCTCAGTTTGCCGCTCGAATAACTGCACGAATAAATCATTGCATGACAACCATGTCGGTCTCCAGCAGAACCCGGGTGCAAATGCAAGTTTGCGAAAGACAGAGAGGAGCACCTGTTTCAGTGGTTTTTTCCGGGATCCCCCGATGACACCCCAAACATAGTCATCCGGCATCTTCGTCCGAGCAATAGCTCGAACGCGCCGGACGACCGCGGGACGGTCCAACCCAAAGATGCTGGTCCTGGTGGGATCAAAGTTCCCGTCCATATGGCACATCTTGTGCACTCGGGTTTGTAGGGGGCAGACGCGGCGAATAATGAAACAGCGCAGGAGATCGTCGCCAGTCATCTTGTCAGTCAACATGCCGAGGACGTCGTGCATACATCTGACCTCCTCGGTATCTGGAAGCCGCTTCCAGAGGTTGAATTTGCGGGGAGGACCATCTCCCGAAGTCTCCCGATTCTTCACATAGAAGAAACTGCGCTGCCACTTCCGGCAGGATTCTAGTCCCTTGACAATAGGAAATCCGGAGTCAGCACGGGGAATGATGGTGGCGGCTCCGCAGTCGACCAAGTCTTTTACTTTCTGATCCGGATTGGGGATGACTTGGCGGCGGAGGATGAAGTACTTGGCCCAGAGGTCCAAGAATGGCCACACGCCGAGGTATGCTTCCGAGTAGGTGGTGAACACCGAAAGCATCATGATGGCGTTAGCTGGGAGATGATGGGGTTGGAGGCTGTAGGTGTCGAGGAAGTTGCGGAAGAAGGGGCTAGCCGGTAGCCCAAACCCGCGCTCGAAATGCGTGAGGAATACAACGTATTCCCCGGGTTGGGGTTCCGGTTGAACCTCGCCCTCCGGGAGACGACTCTCAACTTCTGGCGGAATCCGGTGAGTCCGGTACAGCCAGTCGAGATCCTCCTGCATGGTCTCGGACCCATCCCAGCACCCCCGAACACTTTCTTCAGCCATGTCGGAGAAATCCGCAGATGTATCCGGGCTACTCTGCAGGCGCAGCGGCAGTTAGTCGGAATTAGTCTACCGGGAGCTAAGATACCGGATCGCAAACTCCTAAAGACAACCGGGTTCCTGGCAAGTAAGATCTACCGCGTGCTAGTAAATCGAAACTTAATCGATGGAAATACGCTCGGGCTAAACACAAACATGGCCTAGTGCGGGCAAGAGGCTAAGATCTATGGCGCGTCTTCATCCCCGCCGCGCACCTCGTGCGCGCCGCGTGAATCGTGCTCGCCGGCGGCGGCGCAGCCACGCGTGCGTTAATGCACGACCGAGCGAGGTATTGTTCCCATAAAAAAGTTCATCGGGGCGAAGAGAAGAACTCACCGGAGAAAGCGAGGCCGGTGATGGGCAAGAAGGGTGCGAACCGATGGTGGAAGCGAAGGGCTCCGGCGACCAACGAGAGCGGCAGCGTTCGAGCTCCGGGCACGGCTACGGCGGTGTGCTCGAGACGATGGTGGCGGAAGTGTGAAGTTGAGGAAGAAGAAGAGATGACCGTTCCGGTCCCCTATTTATGGGGGGGGGGGGGGGTTCCGGAGCGGTTTCCGAATTTCCCGCCCACGATCTCTTCGATCGTGGGTGGGATCCATTTTGTGCAGCGCGACACATGGCATCCACCGGAGCGCCCGATCCGGCCACACCGGGGGCCACACAGCCCCAACGGTTGGACTTCGGATCGGCTGCGGCTCCCGGCGCGCGAACCCGAGCGACGGCGTGCTCGGTCAGAGGCACTCGAGTGCACTTCTGATTAGACAGGACCTCGGGTGGGACCCAGATCACGATCTGGAATTCAATGCGGAGCCAACGGTCAAGATTCACTCAGGTGGCACTATCCGGTTACGAGATTCGCCTTCCGGTCGAAACGATCTCGGTATGAGGATCTCGGCAAAAACTGGTCTCGGCGTCTAGTCGGAGGATAGTCTCATATTTTCTGGGAAGATGGTTGTTATTAAAGCTGATCCCGCACATCATCCGGGGTCGCTGCGCAGCACCAGCTTCGGGGACTAGTGTCGGGGGGCTGCCCCCCGGGTAGGGCAGATCCCGGAGTAGTTCAGCGGTGTGCCAACAGTGCTTGACCTTTGGCGAGAGCAAGGGGCCACCCCTTAGTGTGCTGAAGGGGCAACTTGACCCTTGAGTGCTGGTAGAGTGCAAGGTGCCTCCTAGCAGGTGCAAAGGTCAGCTCTGGCGGCTATAAATAGACACCCCGAGCCCTCACAATAGCAGCACAGGCATCAGCGGGTGGTTCCTCTAAGAACTAGCTTCTCGAAGATGTCTTTGCTGGTAGGCTAAGACATCTTCGGGAGGCTAGGCCTAGAGATACTTATCCTGAGACGAACTCGGATGCATCCGGAAAGGATCTCGGATCTTGGGCTCCGAGGAGACTCCCGGAAGGAGAAGTACTCGGTCTTACCGGATAGGGAATCCGGGTAAGTGCTAACCGGAACATTTATCTCGGTCCTGGACTTGTGCAGGAAGGACTCGCAAAGTCGGGCAAGAAGATAACCGGCATGAGGGATCCCAGTAGGCCGTCAACGGTCTATAGCAGGCTTTCCCGCCTGATGCGGGGGAAAGTACCGTTCCGTCTGACACGGAAGCATAGTCACCTCCCGCCTGACACGGAAGCATGGTCACCTCCCGCCTGACACGGGAGCGCGTCAGGCGGTACGACAACGGTACGACAAGACACGACGTGCCTAGCCCGGCAATCCGGAAAAGGCTATCCGGGATGGGCAAAGACATGTCTTGTCTCTGACAGGGGGACAATGATGTTCCAGGACGGCGCCTGCTGTCCTTGCGGGGATGATGGCGAGGGGGCTACGCCGGATAGCGCGGCGAGTAGGTCGCACTAGCCGGTGACGACATACCGGTTAGGCCTGTCCGGTGGGGCCAAGCCGGTTTAGGGTTTCCGGCCCTCCTGGCTGGAACTCTATAAAAGGCGCCATAACTGCTTCTGTGGGAGAGAGACCAACTTGGGAGCCAAAGTTATAGTCGCATTTACTCCTAGAGCATTTACTTCTTCTTACCTTGAGTTCATCTAGTTCCTTGTGTTCTTCACTTCGAGAGATCTAAGAGCAAGTTGTAGTCCTTGTATCACACTTATATAGAGAGGGAAGGCAGGAGTAGGGGTGTTACCTCCTCACGAGGGCCCTGAACCTGGGTATATCGTGTGTGTGTTGTGTGCCTTCGTGCATTTTGTTCTTGTTTGTTAGATCTTCCCCTTCGCGTTTTGATCTTGTTTCTCGTTCTTGGGAGATCTCGGTTACACCGGGATCCTCCCCGTGTGAGCTCTTCAGCTCGCTATCCCTCCCCGGATCCACCAATGTCCATCGGCCCCACACATTAGCCATCCTATGGCATCTGCCGTGACACCACCGCGACAGCAATCGCTTCAAGGGCGCGGAGGTCACTGCAGAGGACGACGAGGAGGAGGACGCGTCTGCCAAGAGGGAGGAAGGTGCCGTAGAGGAGGTGCACGATGGTGCGGACTCCGCCTGAGCTCTGATGGTTGCGCCTGCGTGCGCTTGTATCTGCAACAATTTCATGCTTACACACTATGCACTTTGGGCATGTAATATATTCTCTTGTTTGCCATTTGCTTTTAGCTTGTGTGCCCCTCGAGAGGTCCCTTTTGTCTTATTTTCATGTTTATTGATTCTCTGCGTCGTTAGGACCCGTCTCTTCGTGCCATGACTCCGCCACTTCGATATGCTAGAGCAATGACTCAGCAAGGCCGGGGGGAGTTTAGGCCTAGGAGAGGTAAGAGTCCTAAGTCGCGATGCACAGTTGCCCCCCTTAGACGTACGAGTAGTCCATGAAGTTTAAGTGAAAACAAAATCGCTCGAGGGACAAACGTGCGCTTGCGGAGCAAAAAGGCTCTCGAGGCATGGGCGCGAGACTTAGCTTCTCGAGGCTTTCGCCCTGTAGAGGTTTTCGCCTGGCGAGGAGGTCCTTTCTAGGGTCTTTCCCTACTGCCTCCTCGGGCTTGTAGGGTCGTTTCTTCCATGTGAATGTTAGAGGGGCGAACCCAAACGCTTGTACACGGTGCTGGGGACTCATGCGCGCTTATAGGTCCCCTCAAGCATTCCTCGTGAGGAGAATAAGTACCAAGGTCCTTTGTAGAGATGGCGTGTTTATGGGAGCTTGCCCTCCAGCCAGAGCTCGGATCCTTGGGTTTTGCAGTGCTGCTGGTGTGTCATTTGAGGCACTGGCACCGTACTCAGCCCCCGCTCGTGAGGTGCGTAAGTGGAGAGATATAAGCGCACATTTCAATAAAGTAATGCGTAAATTAAACTCACCACCAAAAATTACATAGCGGCGCCTCAGCGCAAAGTTCACTTAGGAACAAAATTGTCTCATTATGCTTGGAGTTGCCAAGTTAATGTTTTGACCATGTTGAGGCATGGGGACCACCCATTAGTGACAGAGACTCTCTACGGCCTGAGGTGGCTCGTTACATGGAGAGCTAAGAAGGTTAACCCTCGAGAGAAGCCTTTTTAGCTTGGAGGTTTAAGCCGTGAGCTTTTAACCTCTAGAGACAAAAAATGCTTGGAGGTTGAGCTGTAAGCTGCCTCTTCCGCTAGATGTCTTGACGTGACAATGATCAAGGGCGTGACAATGATCACGTTTGCTTTTTATCCTTCTGGACACAAAAAAAATGCTTGGAGGTTGAGTCGTAAGCAGCCTCTTTCGCCAGATGTCTTGACGTGAGAACGATCACGGGTAGACTTGCGCAGTTGCATGATGTTCCACGGGTTCTTGACGGGGATGCCGTCTTGAGTTTCAAGGCGAGCCACGCTAGGCCTGGTGATGTGGGTGACCCTGTAGGGGCCTTCCCACATAGGTGACAGCTTGCGGCAGACCAGGCCTCTGATAAATTTCACCGCCGCGCCTGCTGGAATTGTGCGCCTTGCCTCCACCTCGGGCCACTTGGTGAACTTGTCTATGGCCACGAAGAGGTAGCGATAGCCCCCTTGCGCTGTTGGGAATGGTCCCAAGATGTCCAGCCCGCAGACCGTGAACGACCAGGAGAGCGGAATGGTTTGAAGTCCCAGCGCGGGCTGATGGATTTGCCTGGCGTGGAATTGGCAAGCTTCGCATGCTTGGACGATGTCAACTGCATCCTGAAGTGCTTGAGGCCAGTAGAAGCCACTACTGAAGACTTTGCTTGCGAGGGTGCGAGCGCACGAGTGGTGGCCGCACTCCCCGTTGTGGATGTCCTTGATCAACATTTTTCCTTCTTCGGGAGGAACGCACTTGAGCGCGATGCCATTTGGGCCCTTGCGGTAGAGATTTCCTACGAGGATGTGGTAGGATTTTGCCTGGCGGGCGATTCGCTCCGCTTCAACATCTTCTCGGGAAGGATCCCTTTGGCGAGGTAATCTTTGATCTCGTCGATCCAGCATGTTTCTTGATGCGCCGCTGTGAGCAACATACGCTCCCCTCTAGGGGGTCCGCAATCGGGAGCCCCAGCTGCAGGTGGTGGCGGGAGAGCTTTGTCTGTGCTTGCGGGCATGGCCTATTGAGGCTGTTTTATGGATGCCTTGACGATTCTTTCTTCAAAGACGCCTGACAGCTGAGCTTGCCTCCTCGATGCGCGCTTGGCAATGTCATCGACCTCTTGATTTTTCCTTTCTTGGGATGTGCATGAGCTCCATGCCCCTGAAGTGCTTCTCAAGCCTGTGGACCTCTACAAGGTATGCAGCCATGTGGTCGTCCTTAGGCTTGTAGCTCTTGTTTGAGAAGTTGACGAGCAGCTGGGAGTCGCCCTTGATGAGTAGGTGCTTGATGCCCAAGGCGATGGCGGCACGTAGGCCGGCGAGCAGGCCCTCGTACTCAGCAATGTTATTGGAGATCTTGTCGATTCTGAAGCACAACTGGACCGCATAATAGAGCTTGTCGCCTTTGGGCGAGATCAAGACAACGCCGGCCCCACCATGGCGGCAAGCGAAAGCTCCGTCGAACTTCATGGTCCAGTGGCTGGGCATTTTGTCTCCAGAGGGCTCTTGTTCTTGTCCTAGAGGCTCCTCTGGTGTTGGATCAGTCTATTCGGCGACGAAGTCTGCCAGCGCTCTTCCTTTGATTACCCTTGTGGTATCGAAGCGCAAGTTAAATGGCCGTAGCTCTATGTTCCATCCCGCGACACGTTCTGTAGAGTTAGGGCTGCGCAGCATTTGCTCCAGAGGGAATGAGGTAACCACCGTGATGGGGTGCCCCTGGAAGTAGTGTCGCAACTTTCTTGAGGCGATGAGGAGCTTCTGCCGCATTGTGTACCGCTCGCGAGCATCGCGCAGTACTGTACTGACGAAGTAGACAGGATGCTCGACAAGAGTTGTCAGTTTAGTCTTGGCGCACTCTACCTGAGGAGGCTCTGCAGGGCCCTCAAGGGGGTTAGCCTGTGGAGGCTCTACAGGTCCCTCAAGGGGGTTGGCCTGTGGAGGCTCTTCAGGTCCCTCAAGGGGGGTGGCCTATGGAGCCTCTTCAGCGCCCCTAGCTAGATCGGCCTGTGGAGGTTGACTTGGGGCAGGCTCCGCTTGTGGCTCTGGGCCTGGCGGTGGGTTTGTGGGGCCTCTGCCTTTCTCAAGCTCTTCGTCAGGCGGTTTTTCCTTTGGAGTGGTTGCACTCTTCTGGTGGAGTACTCGCTCTTCTCTTTCCACCACCAGGACGGCGCTGGCGGTCTGTGGAGTGGCTGATAAATACAGCTTCAGGTGCTCGCATGTCCTTGGGGCAACCATGACTTGTGGGCTGGCCAGGTACTTCTTCAAGTCCTCAAAGGCTTTTTCCGCTTCAGGCGTCCACTTGAAGGTGCCAGTTCTCTTCATGATCTTGAAGAATGGCAGAGCTCTCTCGCCAAACTTGGAGATGAATCGACCCAAGCTGGCCATGCAGCCTGCTAAACGTTGCATATCCTTAAGGCGGCGTGGAGGTTGCATTTCCTCTATGGACTTGATCTTGTCAGGGTTTGCCTCTATGCCTCGGTGGGACACGAGGAAACCAAGCAATTTGCCTGAAGGCACTCTGAAGATGCACTTGGCGGGGTTGAGCTTGATGTTCACCTTGCGCAGGCTGGCGAAGCTCTCTTCAAGGTCCCTGAGGAGAGTATGTCCCTCTCGAGACCTGAGGATGATGTCATCGACGTAAGCTTCGGCATTTCTGCCCATTTGCTCGCCAAGTGCTATTCTCATGAGCCTCTAGAAGTTAGCGCCGGCATTTTTTAGGCCGAAGGGCATGCAGACATAGCAATATACACCACAAGGGGTGAGGAATGTTGTCTTCTCCTCGTCTTCCTTAGCCATTTTGATCTGGTGATAACCAGACATCGAGGAAGCAGAGGAGGTCGCATCCTGCCGTGGAGTCCACGATCTGGTCAATTCTTGGCATGGGATAGGGGTCCTTGGGGCAGGCCTTGTTGACATCAGTGTAGTCGATGCAGAGGCGGCCTCCTCCGGCGGCTTTTGGGACGACCACGCAGTTGGAGAGCCAAGTGAGGTGCGCGATTTCGCGAACGACATTTGCCGCTTTGAGCTTCTCGACCTCTTTGACGATGAATGTTTGCTTCTTGGGGGCTTGCTTTCTTGATTTTTGCTTGATGGGGCGTGCGTTTGGACACACGGCTAGGTGGTCGTCGATCACCTCCCTCGGTACACCGGACATATCTGACGGAGTCCATGCGAACATGTCAGAGTTTGCCCGGAGGAAGGCGACGAGCGCGCTTTCCTATTTGGGAGGCAGAGCAGCGCCAATGGTGACGATAGCCCCCGAGCCTTCAGCCCCCGAGCTGCTGGAGCTCAGAGAGACTTTCTTTGTAGCGGCTGGCTCCTGGAAGAACAGTTGCTTCTTCTTCTTGGGTCTCTCGAGAGGCTCCATGTCCTCGTCAGCAGGGAACTCCATGGCGGCTGCCTTATAGGCTGTCTCGACAGCGCGTGTAGCATCCAGGATATGTCCACGGATGGTGATGGTGCCAGCGCTGCCGGGAATCTTGACAGTGTTGTAGGCATGATGCGTGACGGCCATGAATTTCGCGAGGGAGGGGTAGCCGAGAATGGCGTTGTATGGCAAGCCGATGTGCGCAACGTCGAAGTCGATGTGCTCAGTGTGGTAATTTTCCTCGGTGTCGAAGGCGACGGCAAGCCTGACCTGCCCCAGAGGTTCGAACGAGCCGCTGGTGACTCCCGTGAATGGGCCTAGAGGGCATGAGCCGCTCGTAGGGCACTTGAAGCGCTTCGAACGTCTCGATTGAGATGACATTCAGGCCTGCTCCGCCATCAATGAGCGTCTTGGAGACGGCAATGTTTCCGATGGTGGGGCTGCAGACCAGCGGGAGGGTCCCAACTGTCTTGGTGGACTTGGGGTGGTCCTGAGCGTCGAAGGCGATGGTGTACTGCGACCATTTGAGGGGCTTGGAGGTCTCGAGGCTGGGGAGCGCGGCGTTGAGCTCGTGAGCGAACTGCTTGAACTGATTGTTCGATTTGGGCGCCTGTGCCCACCGAGGTTGCAGGCAATGGCGCCTCTCGGAGCTTGGTAGCCCCCGTCTTCCTCGTCAGGGAGGTTGCCGTTCTTCTCCGCAGCGTTGGCCTGATTGCCTGATGGCTTCTAGTAGCCGCCCTTGCGCCCGCTTCCGCGGCTGCCGCTGCCCTCTGCTTGTTCGCGCTCCTTGCTCAACCTCTTGAAGTTGAAACAGGTCTCTGTAGAGTGACCGCGCCTGTTGTGGTAGATGCAGAATGGGCAATGGTCGTCCTTTCTCTCCCCAGGCTCGGGAGAGTCCCTGCGCGTTCCTTTGGCATCAGGCTCTGCCGCGAGGACCGCGGTGGCCTTACGCTTGGGCTCCTCCTACTTCTTCTCGCTCCTGGACCCCTCAGCGTGGTCGTCTCCTCACGAGGACATTTTGACGAAGAGGACCCCTCTTCAGCCTTGGCGCACTTGTCAGCCAAGTCGAACAACTTCACCACAGAGATGAGCTTGTCGTGGATACCCAGCTTCTTGAGCATCCTGCAGTTCGTGACGCCCTCGTGGAAGGCGGCGATGACTTGGCTGTCAGGGACGTTCGGGATCTTGTTGCGCACTTGGCTGAAGCGCTGGATGTACTTGCGGAGGGTTTCATTCTTCTTCTGCACCATAGCGCGCAGGTCGTTATGGGTGAGCACGCGCTCGTACGTCCCCTTGAAGTTGGAGACGAACTGCTTGCAGAGCTCCTCCCAACAGTTCACAGAGTCCTCGGGGAGGTTCAGGAGCCACGACACTGCAGAGTCGCGAAGCGCGTGGGAGACCCAGTTGGCCATGACCTTGTCGTCTCCGCCTGCCGCCTGGATGGAGGTGGTGTAGAGCTGCAGGAACTCGATGGGGTTGCTGCGGCCGTCGTAGCCCTTGGGGAGAGCCGGCCTGAACTTTGGGGGCCAGACCACGCAGCGCACGGAGCGGGTAAACGCCATGCAGCCTGTGGCGTACATGGCGACCCCATGCTGCAGCGTGCTGTGGTTCTGCTGGCCTGCCTGGACGATTTCTTCCACGAGGCGGTTCTGGCGGTTGCGCTGGAGCTCCATCCCCACGCGCGCGTCTGGTGCGGTGCGCTGCACGATCAGGCAGTCGTGAGGTGAATACGCGTGGGAGGCAGCCCTCTACTTCGCAGCCGGTACAGGCCCTGGTGGAAGTGGAGTCGCGTCGGGCGCAGCCGTGCCCGCGAGGGAGGGGTGCACGACAGACTGCGACGAACCGGGGCGAGTCGTGGCGATGCCGACGAGGTAGTTGAGGTGCTCCAGCCACTGCTAGTCTGTATTGCACTGCAGAGGTTACAGTACAACTGAGCTTGCCGAGGGCTCTCTTGAGACAGTTTGTGCTTGGAGAGGGACGCAATGGTCGTCTTCCTCCTCCAGCCGAAGGCTATTCTACTAGCTAGGCTAGGGTTTATAAGTGTTTAGCAAGCAATTGGCAGACCCCTTGGTACGGTGGAGCTCTTGCTCCTTTTATAGGCGCCACGGGCGTCTTCCTTGTGTTGGGCATCCATGGTGGGCTCCCACACGGCAGTGGCACGGAGGAGTTGGAGACCACCGTTCTCGAATCCTCCATGGACGCGGTCCATCAGCGATAAAGTGATCGCATGGGCGACAGTGATCTTGGTGGTGCCCACGATGACGATCTTCTTGGAGTGTTGCGCCGTCTAGCCACTTTATCACCAGAGAGGAAAGTTCCAGTTGTCCTAGCGCAGGCGGTGCAACTTTATTGACTCCTTTATCACTAGAATGGCAATTGGAGTGCTCGCGTCACTTCTCTGGCCGCTGCAGGGGCCATGTGCGCCCTGCAGCACTTCCTTGGCCGCGAAGCTTCTCCACATGGCCGTGGCGGCCTACGGAGGAATTCCTGTTGACTTCTCTCCAGGCGGGAGGAGCCTCGGGAGAGTCCGTTGAAGCGCATGTCCCCTTCAGGCCTATGCTTCCTCTTCAGGCCCTCGAGAGGAGTTGCCTCTCGAGGGTCTCTCCAAGCGGTGGCTTGGTCCTTAGTCGTTTCGTCTGATCTGCCCGCATGTGAGGGCTGGGGAGAGTGGGCTCTACACACCCCAGTCCTTATTGGTCCGCCAGAAGTATTTCCTAAACAATTAAGATACTCTTGTCTGAAGTATTTCCTGAAACTAATATAACAACCCTTGTTATATGATCTAATCACCCCAAGAGACGGTTTGCTTTAGTGTTCAGTTAAAACTACCTTTTTGACAAATTAGGTTGTTGTGTATATCTTCTTAGGTGTATCTGTTGTTTGTCATAGCTCTATGGACTTTGTTGTTTGTTGTTGTTTAGCTTAAGGAGTTGTTTGATTTTGTTTGTTAGCTTAATGGCTTGTGCGATGCTTACTGTTTGTTATGTCCTTGTGGCATTGTCTTGTATTCTGAGTGTTGTTCCTTTTCTTGTTTACGACGTTAGATACGATCGGTAAGGAGCTGGATTTGAGGAGTGAACCTGAGGAACATCAAGATCAAGACCAAGGAAATATTGCTGAGCCAGGCAAGCCCACCTCACCACTATAATGAATCCTATTATTTTATCCGGCATGTTTTGTTTTCAAAATAAAATAATGCATGTTTCACTTCTTTTGTGGTACCTTGCCACCAAAAAACTATTTTACAAAATATTGTTTTCCCAAAGCTATCTACTAGAAATACTCTAGGTGTTACCAAAATGAGTTTTACTTGATGAGACTTGTTGTTGAAGGCTCCATAAAAAAGATTAAATTTTCTAGTAGTCTACCTTCATCTACTTACCTCAAAACTATAGGATGGGAACCTATTTGACAAAACTATTTTACGGAGGAAAACCCGAGTTGCTGGGAGCAATCGGTGAGCAAGTGTTTTATCAAAACCCGAGTTGCTGGGGATGGTTGATCTCGGGGAGGCAACCAGTCCGATCTCAAGTCAAGAAAAAGGGTTACCCCTATCCTAGGAGAAGAGAATTCTATCCTTGCTATATCTAGGAGAAGAGAATTCTATCTCTAAATGTTTTCTTCAGCGAAGATATAGAGATGTCGTATTCTCTATGCCCAAAAATCATGGTATTCAAAAATAAGCCCTATAGTCGTATATAGGAGCTATCCTAGTTTTCGAAAATGCTTTACTTGCATTACCATAAAAACTTAGCCCTAGAGGTGGTCTTGCGAGTACGTAAATGTACTCATATGGTTGTGTCCCTGGATATTCAAACATCCATGTTACAATGATGAGATATATGACAACAAGGAGGAGCACGCTGACGACTACGCCAACTGAGTGTCACCGATCAAGTGCTCTGTGGGAATGCGTCAGGACATGACGAGGGCCGACGCTAGCCGAAACTTCCGTTGTACCTTAGCTAATTCTCTTCATGTGTGACGATTATTGCAGGCTTGGTCATGTGACCACCATTTATGTAAGTCTTGTGCTATTCGAGTTGAATGATGTTACTTTGTATACCATGTTGGCTATGTTATCGTGATGCACTGATCATTGGGATCATGATCTGTTTACATAACGTGGGCATCTCGGACTGGTATGTCTGGGGGTTCCTACACTAAAAGTGGAAACTTATAATTTTAATAAATTCTACATATTATTCTGATTTCAGGGATATAAAGTTTGCTGAATTTGGAATTACGATTCAAAAGTTATGAATTTTCAAAGTTTGACAAATTTTCTGGAATTTAAAAGAAACTAAGGCGACATGGCGTCTTCTGATTGGCTGCCTCCGCTGATTGTGCTGCTGACTGGACGTTGACCGGGTTGTTGACTATGAATTTGACCGAAATTAAAGTTATTCGGATCGGAAAACAATTTATACGAAACTTGTAGAGAATTACGCGACCTATCTAAGTAACATAATTATATCATGAGTGGATAAATAGATTAGTCACAAATCGCATTATACCTTTCTACTCCGAAACTTCAAACGAGAATATATCTCAGCTCGCTGAACCAAATAAGACGAATCTTGCGGCAAATGAAAGGTCTTGGGAACAACTTTCGTATTATCGTACCAAAGTGTTGAGATGGTTTGGTTCCTCGAAAAACATCAAACACGATCTATGTTGTACAAAAAATTACGTACGTTAAAATTAAAAGTTGTCAACATGATAATTGTAGATATAGACTAGATCTACGTTTTCACCGGAGGGATTTTGATTTGGCGCAACGAGCACGAAGAGATCTGAGAAATACGACTTCAGGTCAGATCGATGACGATTTGAAATTCTTCCTCCACGCTTGATAAAAAGAGTTGAGCCTTCTTGGAATGGAAAGGTATCGACGAGATCTATAACAATGGTTAAGCTTCCGTCGCGATTGGAGATGGTTTTGTTCGTTAAACGAACCAAATACTATTTCGTTGATTAGGGTTTCGGTGGAACAAAAATAGGAACAGAGATGTCGGCAGCTACAGGGGTTTATATAGGCGAAGGTACGGTGGAATAGATAGTCCTCGGAGTTGTCAACGCGTAGGATCAAGCGGATCCGGATTTGGAGTTATATTTCTCGAGATAATGATGTTTAAGTGGAAGGTGTTTACAAAACCGAAATTTTAATCAAAACCAATGCGAAGTGAGTTCGTCTCGGTCCTGGCCCTGGTTCGGGCTGTTTCTAAAAATCATATCTTTATTTTAAAACATTTGTGGACATGTTTTGAACACTTTTTAAAAATATAGATTTTCAATATTTGATTAATTGCAAATTTGAAACTTTTGTCAAATTTGAAAATAGAGGTTTTAATGAATTTATTTGTGGCTAAATAAAATTTGGTACCAGAATTAAAGGAAAAATAAGATAAATAGCATAATCGCTATTTTTTTTAATATTTTCTCAAATAGATTTTCAAGTGGAAATAATATTTCAACCATTGTAATTTCAAATATAAACAATGCAAGAAAATGATGAATGCATGCATGAATTTTGTTTTCAAATCGACATACATATAGTTTTCAAAAAAAAATTTAATTTTTCTGATTTTTTAGAATTTGAAAAATCCTAGGATGTTATAATTTCGTCGCAAGCATGATTATGATGGTTATTGCTCTCTTGAATTGTCGCTTTCCCATATTTTGCTAGCCTCCACTTGTACTAAGCTGAGAAAATGCTTGTGCTTCCAAATCAATGAAAAGCAAGTTATTCCAAAGAGTCCACCATAAATATCTATACATGGCAATTTCATACTATTCAAGTAAATTTGCATGTGCTAACTTTAAAACCTTCAAACACTTCTCAATTTGTTCCACTGTTTTGGCTCATGAGGAAGTGGTAGTTGGTCTTGTTATCTTCCATACTAATTAAGTATTTGACTTGCATGCTACATCTGCTCGTCACTAATTTTGCAAAGGGCTGGTCAGACCATTATAATATCAAAAAACATTTGAGAAAATAAAAATGGGCACTCCTCCATGGTTTGAGACTGTTTGGTGGGCACCCGAGGATTCGGTTAGCCATGGTTATGATAGCAAGGTTGGGAGGAGTGCCAAGCTATCAAAACTAATATAAATATGCATATTATAAGTGCTTTGTTTTAAAAATAATCAGAACTGGTCTCAACTTGCTTATTATGGAAGATAATAAGAGCTCTATTGCCATTCGTTGGCCTAACAACCACCACACAAAAAAAATTATCTTTGTTTTCAAAATGATAAGAAGCTCTAGCACATGTTGAATCCCTACTTCCCTCAATGCAGGGCATATCTTTTACTTAACTGTTGAGTCACCATCCTTTTTTGAGCACCTTCTTGAGAGCATAATTGTCATTCTTAGTGTAATGTGCTTGTCCCTTAATATGTTAACTGCGGAGTAATCTAGATGCTTTTATCTTTCATATATTTATCTCTAGTCTTCCCTTGAAACTCAGAGGTGCCTGGGCATTTATGTTTTGTTGTTCCATTCGGTCAAGCGAGATACGACTTTATCATACCTTCTTATGAGCCTTGCAATCCTATGAATTGATATGTTTCATGTTATTTATGATTGGTATAATTGGCATCTTTTCATGGTTTACATAACTATTGGGTGACACCGTTTATATATGTATTACTGTGAATAGTCTAAGCATTTGTCCTCATAATGAGAATATTTACATCACATGAGCAAATGAGTTCATGAAAGTTCCTTTATCGCACTCAATTGTTAACTTAATTGCTTGAGGACAACGAATAAGCTAAGCTTGGGGGGGAGTTGATACGTCCAAAACGTATCTACTTTTCAGAACACTTTTGCTATTGTTTTGCCTCTAATTTGTGTGTTTTGAATGCAACTAACGCGGAGTAACGCTGTTTTCAGCAGAATTACCCTGGTGTCTCCTTTTTGTGCAGAAATATAACTTTGGAGTAAAAGCCCGAAAGACATACATGAATTATTTTCCATCCGAGAGGGACCCAGAACCACGAAGACCAAACGGAGAAGAGGCACGAGGGCTCCACACCACCTCGTGGCGCGGGTGCCACCTGGCCAGGCTAGCATGTGGTGGGACCACCTCGGTCGTCTCATCGCGACCCCCTCGCGGCTATAAGACCCTACTGACCTAAAAACGCTTGGGGATATCGACTTTTTCAGAGAACACCACCGTACGCCGCCGCCATGGCAAACCCTAGTTCGGGGACCAAAAGTCTCTGTTCTGGCACCCAACCGAGACGGGGAATCGAAGGGGATCATCGCCATCATCATCGCCAATGCCTCTCCATCAACCATCCATGTTTCCCCCATCCATGAGTGAGTAATTCACTGTTGTAGGCTTGAGGGGATGGTAGGCATTGGATTAGATCACTCATGTAATAGATGTAAGGTTGTTAGGGCATGGTGCCTAGTATCCGTTATCGGTGTTTTACATCATTGTTGCAACTTGTTATGCTTAATGCTTGACACTAGGGCCGGAGTGCCTTGATTTCAGATCTGAACTTGTTATTGTATCATGATAATAATCATTGTTTTGGATCATATCTATGAGTTGTATACACATATTATTGTCTGGAACCGATGGCTCCAAATTGATAGCAATTGGGATAACCGGAGGGAATGGCTGTGATGTGAGGATCACATGTATTCACGGAGTGTTAATGCTTTGGTCAGATACTTTTTAAAAGGAGTACCTTAATTGCTTGTAGTTTCCCTAGAGGCCCCGCTACAAACGGGCTGGCAGGACAAAAGATGATGTGCGAGTTTCTCATTGCGAGCACGCACAACTAAATTGGAATACATGCTTATGATTAGTTAATACTTGGATGCTTTATATTATTTATCTGTAAATGCCTATGCTATGTTATTACATGAATTATCTTATCCAAGCAACGCCCGTACTTCCGTCCCTATGCCTACAATATTTTAATCATGTTGTCTACCGTAAACACAATCGCTGCCTCAATTCTCCTGCTACTGCTATTTCACTACTGTCTCTGCTATAAAACTTTTGCTACTGATAATCTATCTAGAGCAAGTCTATTCACAGGTGCAGCTGATCTGACAAATAAATTTTTTTAACCTTATAAATATTCTTTGGCTCCCCTTGTGTCGAATCAATAAATTTGGGTTTTACTTCCCTCGAAGATTGTTGCGCTCCCCTATACTTGTGGGTCATCAATAACTAGTGCACCTATACATCTGACAAGTGTATTGGGTGTGTGTGGGACACAAGAGACTTCTCGTATCTTAATTGCAGGGTTGCTTGAGAGGGTTATCTTTGACCTCTACCTCACTGAGTTCGACATACCTTGGGTGATCCACTTGAGGGAAACTTGCTGATGTTCTGCAAACCTCTGCTCTTGGTGGCTAATGACCCACAAGTATAGGGGGTGTATCGCAGTACTTTCAATAAATAAGAGTGTCGAACCCAACGAGGAGCAAAAGGTGTCGACAAGTGTTTTTGATGAGGATTTCACTGTAAACACTAGCAGACAAGTTTTCATTAGACTTTGATATAACAGAAAAATAAGTGTGAGTAAATAGAGCGCGACAATTATATTTGCAGCGAGTGGCCCAATCCTTTTGAGAGCAAAGGACAAGCCGGTTTGTTTACTTATGATGACCAACGTTCTTGAGGACACACGGGATTTATGTCTAGTGTTTTTACTTCATATTGATGATTATTCTTTAGTGTTTGGATAAGTGTCGTGTGGGTGAACCTATGCCAATGCACCGCCCTTCCTAGGCCTAATACATACTTATGATTATACCTCTTGCAAGCATCCGCAAATACAATAAAGTAATTAAGATAAATCGAACCATAGCCTTAAACTCTGAGATCCTGCGATCCCTCGTGCATCGGGATACCAACGGGGCTTTAGGTTTCCGTCACTCCGGCAACCCCACAAATGATAACTGAGTACACGATGCATTCCCCTAGGCCCATAAAGGTGATGTACTTGACGTTCACAAGACACCACTAGAAGAATGGCACCACAACTTAAATATCAAAACATTAAATATTACTCAACATAGTTCACTACTAACATCTAGACTTCTCCCATGTCCTCAAGAACACAACGAACTACTCACAACACATCATATGGTACATGATCAGAGATGATATAATGATGGATAACAATCTGAACATAAACCCTAATTCAACAGTTTCACTCAATAGCATCTATAACAAGAGTAATCAACACCGGGAGAGTTTCCCCTATCAAATACACGGAGTTTAGCCCTAGATGTTACAGCGGGAACGGAATGGACGGATGGAGATGGCGGTGTCGTCAGTGGAGATGGTGGTTTTGGCGATGGTGATGGAGTGCAGCTCAATGACGGTGACGATGGCGACGATTTCCCCCCTCCGGGAGGGAATTTCCTTGGCGGCAACGCAGCCTGCCGGAGAGCTTTTCTCTCTTTGTCTTCTCCGCCTCGTGGTGGCGGCGGAGATGGTTTCTGGACACCGTATGATTTTTAGGTCTTCGGGGGGATGAAGTACACGAAAGGGTACGACCAGAGGTGGGCCAGGGCAGCCCCACCTGCTGCTCGCGCGGCAACAAAGAGAGCCGCACCAGCAGGTGGTGTGGCCCCCCTGGGCCCCACCCCAGGCTCCCCTTTTGGCCTCCTTCATGATATATTTGGAAAATAATTCCCAGGTGTTCGTTTTTTTCTTTTGGTCTTTGCAAATATTGTATCTCGATGACGCTTTTTCCAACGGAATTCATACTCCGGAGTTCCATCCCCCAATGATCATCAATCATGCAAAATAGATGAAATAACATGAGTATGATCTCCAAATACGAAATATATCAATGAATAACAGTAAATTATGATATAAAATAGTGATGCAAAATGGACGTATGAACTCCCCCAAGCTTAGACCTCGCTTGTCCCCAAGTGATACGTCCATTTTGCATCACTATTTTATATTATAATTTACTACTATTCATGGATATATATATATATATATCGTATTTAGAGATGATACTTATGTTATTTTATCTATTTTGCATGATTGATGATCATTGGGGGATGAACTCCGGAGCATGAATTCTGTTGGAAAAAGCATCGTCAAGATACAATATTTGCGAAAAACATAAGAACAAATTGGCTAACTGGGAAATATTTCTGATTTATTTCACGAAGGAGGCCAAAAGAGGAGCCTGGGGTGGGCCCCAAGGGGCCCTCATCGCCTCATGGCGTGGCAGCCCTTCTGGCCGCGCCAGCTGGTGATGAGGCCGCCCAGGCCCACCACCTGGCGCACCCCTTCGCGTACTTCTTCCCCCCGAAGACCTAAAATTACTATGTTGGACATAAACCACCTCTGCTGTCAGCACGAGGCGGAGAAGACAGAGAGAGAAAAGCTCTCCGGTAGGCTGCGTTGCCGGCGGGGAAATTCCCTCCCGTAGGTGGGAAATCGTCGCCATCGTCACCGTCATCGAGCTGCACTTCATCACCATCGCCAACACCACCTTCTCCACCGCCGACGCCGTCATCTCCATCCATCCACTCCGTTCCCGCTGTAACATCTAGGGCAAAACTATATGTATTTGATAGGGGAAACTCTCCCGGTGTTGATTAATCTTGTTATTGATGCTATTGAGTGAAACCGTTGAACTAGGGTTTATGTTCAGATTTTTACTCATCATTATATCACCTCTGAGCATTTTCATTATGGTGTGTTGTGAGTAGTTCGTTGTGTTCTTGAGGACATGGGAGAAGTCTAGATGTTAGTAGTGAACTATGTTGATTAATATTTGATGTTTTGATATTTAAGTTGTGGTGCCATTCTTCTAGTGGTGTCATGTGAACGCCGACTACATGACACTTCACCTTTATGGGCCTAGGGGAATGCATCGTGTATTCGGTTATCATTTGTGGGGTTGCCGGAGTGACAGAAACCTAAACCCCCGTTGGTATTCCGATGCGCGAGGGATCGCAGGATCTCAGAGTTTAAGGCTATGGTTAGATTTATCTTAATTGCTTTCTTGTATTTGCGGATTCTTGCAAGGGGTATAATCATAAGTATGTATTAGTCCTAGGAAGGGCGGTGCATTAGCATAGGTTCAGCCACACGACAGTTATCTAAACACTAAAGATTATTCATCAATATGAAGCGAACGCACTAGACAGAAATCCCGTGTGTCCTTTGGAACGTTTGTTCATCATAAGTAAACAAACCGGCTTTCCCTTTGCTCTCAAAAGGATTGGGCCACTCGCTGCAATTATATTTGGCGCGCTCTATTTACTCGCACTTTATTTCTCTGTTATATCAAAGTCTGCTAAAAACTTGTTTGCTAGTGTTTACAGTGAAATCCTCATCAAAACCACTTGTCAATACCTTCTGCTCCTCGTTGGGTTCGACACTCTTATTTATCGAAAGTACTGCGATACACACCCTAATCTTCTAGGTCATCAAGACTATTTTCTGGCGCCGTTGCCGGGTAGTGAAGCGCTATTGGTAAGAGGAATTGGTAAGGAAAACTTCAACTGTAAGTGTTGTTTTTATTTCTGTCTCCTTATTTGCTTTATAATGGAGAAGAGAAATATTGCTTTCCTGTTTGGGAAGTCTTCTAGCGTTGCTGAGGTAGAACATGAGGCGCTTCCTGATGATATTGTGTCGTTTAAAATACCTTTGAAAATTGTTAAACGTGTTATGAATAACCGCTACCTTGGGGATGGAACTGTCCACCCCAGTGATCAT
This sequence comes from Poa annua, assembly GCA_026929855.1. Lineage (NCBI taxonomy): Eukaryota > Viridiplantae > Streptophyta > Magnoliopsida > Poales > Poaceae > Poa > Poa annua. Next base: position 182,727,589 of record CM049426.1, read on the forward strand.
TTGTTGTGTTTACATGAATTATGCGAGTTGTTCAAGTGTGCATGTATTACGATGGACGAAGTCAGGAAGAAATTTTTCTCCATATCACTTGGTGGGAGAGCTGCGCATTGGTATAAACTGCTGAAGAACAGAGATTCTCTTGGATGGGAGGAAATTGTACCTCTCCTTTATTCTAAATTTTATCCTCCAAGTGAAAGTCATCAAGATCAGAATTCTATATTTAACTTCTGACCTCATGATGGAGAGAGTATTGCCCAAGCGTGGGGGAGATTGAAGGCATTAATGCTCAAATGTCCCATTCATGAGCTTCCTTGTAATATTATTGTTGATAACTTCGATGCAAGACTCTCGTTTGAAGATAAAACATTATTGGATACTTCATGTGTTGGATCATTCACTCGTAATAAGAAGAAGTTTAAATGGGATCTTCTTGATCATATTGAAAAAATACTGAAGCATGGGAGAACGACAAAGGTAGGGAGTCAGGTATAAAATATGAATTTGAATGCATTAAGACTTTTATGGACACTGATGTATTTTGAATTATGAATAATGCTTATGGTCTTGATTCTTAAGTTGTTGCAAATTATTATAAATCCTTTGCTTATTATTTCGGTTTGCCAAGAAGGGGTTTGAAAAATATCATGAACCTTATAAAGATAAACCTGTTGTTCCTTTAGCTAAAAGTATTGAAGTTAGTATTGTTGATCATATCATTCCTGAGTCTTATGTTGATAAAATTCCTTTTCCTGCTAAAGTGAAAGAACATTCTCTTATAGCTAGTGTGGTTAATAAAAGTGATAAGAAAGCTAAAGAACTTGATGAACAAATTAAAGTTGAACCTTCTGTGTCTATAATTAAAGAACTTGTTTCTGAAAATGGGGTAGAAGAGTATATTATATTTTGTGATTATGCTTCTAATGTTGTCTCTCATCCTGCAAAGCCAAGAAAGGCTAGTGTTCATGTGTTATCTGTTAAAATTTGTGATCATTGCTATTATAGAGTATGTGATATTGGTGCAAGTTCAAGTGTTATTCCTTATGAGCTTTACAAAGAGATTATGCATGAAATTGGCCCCAGCCAACTTGAAGATATTGATGTGGTTATTCAACTTGCTAATAGAGAAACTATCTCTTCCATTGGCATTGTTAGAGATGTTGAAGTTCTATGTGGTAAGACTAAATATCCCTCTGATTTTCTTATACTTGGTTCTGCTGCTAGTAAGACTTGTCCTATTATTTTTGGTAGACCTTTTCTGAATACTTGTGGTGCTGTTATAGATTGTAGGAAAGAGAAAATCCTTACTAAATTTACTGGTGATTCATATGAATTCAATTTTTCGAAATTTGCTAAAACCCCTTATGAACCCGAATTGCCTAATGAAGATTTTAGAGTAGAACAACTTGCTTCTGTCTCTCTTGCTCCTACTAATTATATTCAGCAATTTATGGAAGATCATGAAGATGAAACTACTATGGAAGAAAGAAATGAACTTGAGGACATATTCCTTCGTCAACCAATTCTTAAACATATTTTAAAAGTGAAGGACTTGGGTAAAACACTTCCACCTAAAGAGGATCTTGTCTTTGATTTAAAACCTTTGCTTGATAATCTTAAGTATGCTCATCTTGATGATAAGAAAATATATCTTGTTATTATTAGTGCTAACCTTTCAGGTAAAGAAGAAGAACGATTATTGGAAACATTGAAGAAACAACGTGGAGCTATGGGTTATACTTTGGATGATTGGAAGGGAATTTCCCCTACTATATGTCAACATTCTATTAATATGGAGCCCGATGTGACGCCAGTTGTTGAACATCAACACCGTTTAATACCTAAGATGAAGGAAGTGGTAAGAAATGAGGTATTACAACTTCTTGATGCTGGTATCATTTATCCTATTGTTGATAGTAGATGAGTTAGTCTTGTGCATTGTGTCCCTAAAAATGGTGGAATTACTGTCGTACCTAATGATCATGATGAACTTATTCCTCATAGAGTAGTTGTGGTTATAGAATGTGCACTGATTTTAGAAAGGTTAATAAAGTTACTAATAAAGATCATTATCCATTGCCCTTTATTGATCAAATGTTGGAGAGATTAGCCAATAAAACTCATTTTTGCTTTCTTGATGGTTATTCTGGTTTCTCTCAAATTGTTGTTAAAACTCAAGATCAAGAGAAAACCACATTTACTTGTCCCTATGGTACTTATGCTTATAGGCGTATGCCTTTTGGTTTATGTAATGCTCCTGCTACTTTTCAAAGATGTTTGTCTGCTATCTTTCATGGTTTTTGTGAGGAAATCGTGGAGGTGTTCATGGACGATTTCTCCGTCTATGGCACTTCTTTTGATAAGTGCTTGCACAATCTTTATAAAGTTTTGCAGAGATGTGAAGAAACTAATCTTGTTCTTAATTGGGAGAAATGCCACTTTATTGTTAATGAAGGGATTGTTCTTGGACATAAAATTTCTGAAAGAGGTATTCAAGTTGATAGAGCTAAAGTGGAGGCAATTGAGAAAATGCCTTGCCCCCGACATGTTAAAGGTATTCGTAGTATTCTTGGTCATGCTGGTTTCTATAGAAGGTTTATAAAAGATTTTGCCAAGGTATCAAAGCCTCTTACTAATCTCTTGCAAAAAGATATACCATTTGTTTTTTATGATGATTGTAAGGAACCTTTTGAAACTCTTAAGAAAGCTTTAATAACTGCTCCTATTGTTCAACCATCTGATTGGAATTTACCATTTGAAATTATGTGTGATGCTAGTGATTTTGCTGTTGGTGCTGTTCTTGGACAAATAATAGATAAGAAGTTAAATGGTATTCATTATGCTAGTAAGACTCTTTATTCTGCTCAAAAGAATTATGCTACAACCGAAAAAGAATTTCTAGCTGTTGTATTTGCTTGTGATAAATTTAGACAATACATTGTTGATTCTAAAGTTATTATTCATACTGGTCATGCTGCAATTAGATACCTATTGGAAAAGAAAGATGCAAAGCCTAGGCTTATTAGATGGGTATTATTGTTGCAAGATTTCGACTTACACATTGTAAATAGAAAAGGTGCTGATAATCCTGTTGCTGATAATTTGTCTAGATTGGAAAACATTGCTTATGATCGTACACCTGTTAATGATAGTTTTCCAAATGAACAATTTGCTGCAATAATTGTGAGTTCGCGAGATAGTCCTTGGTATGTAGATTATGCTAACTTTATTGTTTCGAAGTATTTGCCTCCAACCTTTTCAGCTCAACAAAGAAGAAAATTCTTTTATGACTTGAGGCATTATTTCTGGGATGACCCACACTTATATAAAGAACGAGTTGATGTTATTATGCGAAGATGTGTTCCAGAGTATGAACAAAAGGAGATATTGACAAAGTGCCATAGCAGCGCTTATGGAGGACATCACGCTGGAGATAGAACCGCACAAAAGGTTTTACAACCAGGTTTCTATTGCCCCACTCTCTTTAAAGATGCAAGGAAGTTTATATAATCATGTGATGAATGTCAAAGATTTGGTAATATCTCTAGACGTAATGAAATGCCTATGAATTATTCTCTCGTTATTGCACCGTTTGATTGTTAGGGATTTGACTTTATGGGTCATTTCCCTTCTTCCGAAGGTAATACACATATACTTGTTGCTATTGATTCTGTTACTAAATGGGTAGAAGCTATTCCTGCTAAAAGTGCTTATGGTGAAACATCATTAAAAATTCTTCAAGAAATTATTTTTCCTAGGTTTGGTGTTCCTACATATCTTATGACTGATGGAGGTTCTCATTTTATTCATGGTGCTTTTAGAAAATTCCTTGCTAATATGGTGTTAATCATAGAATTGCTTCAGCTTATCATCCTCAAACTAGTGGGCAAGTAGAATTATCAAATACATAAATTAAATCTATCTTGCAAAAGACTGTTAATAGAACGAGGAATAATTGGGCTAGTAAATTAAATGATGCATTGTGGGCTTATAGAACTGCTTATAAAAATCCCATGGGTATATCTCCTTATAAAATGGTTTATGGAAAAGCATGTCACTTGCCCTTAGAATTAGAACACAAAGCTTATTGTGCAGCGAGAGAACTAAATAGAGATTTTAAACTTGCTGGTGAGAAAAGATTGATTTATTTGAGTTCTTTAGATGAATGGAAAAGTGAAGCTTATGAAAATGCTAAACTCTTTAAAGAAAAAGTTAAAAGATGGCATGATAAGAGAATCCTCAAGAGAGAATTTCATGTTGGTGAGAAAATTCTATTGTTTAGTTCTCGTCTTAGATTCTTTGCAGGAAAATTACTCTCCAAGTGGGAAGGACCATATGTTATTGTGGAGGTGTTTCGTTCGTGTTGGGGGGATCGTAACCCGGTAGGCCCACCGACATAGAAGATAAGCCGGACTGGCAGGAGCCTGGCCGGATCAAGTATAAAGACATGGCCCGGGTGATACGTAAGCCGGTCCGCAACGTATGCCTTGGCCCGCAAGCAAGAAGGATCTAGAAGGCTGGAGACCAAGTACAAGACGGAGTCCTGCTGAGGAAAGAAGAGGCTTAGAGGACTTAGAGTAGAGTCCGGGTATGATAGGAACCCGGACCCGGCTTTGTACCTCCAGCGAGACCCGCCGCCTATATAAGGGGGTCCCCTGGTTCCTAGAGAGGCAGGTTCAATCGACACAAGTCATAGTAGAGACACCTTGTAATCTCGAGACCCGGAAGCTAAGGCGCCGAGTCCCGAAACCCTAATCAGTAAAGCCGAAGCAGGAAGTAGGTCTTTACCTCACGACGAGGGGCCGAACCTGGGTAACCCCTGTTTCTCCACGCCACGCTAGAAAAGCTCCTGATGTCGGAAGCCGCCATGCCCCACATCTCAAGTTACCTCCGGGTAACATCTGTCGTGACAATCCCACGACAGTTGGCGCCCACCGTGGGGCCTACGGCCAAGAGCATCACTTTTTCAGGAGAAGCGCGGCGAGGTATGGAAAACCTAGCTATCGGCCAGATCCACACGTTCCCAGGAGGGGAACGGATCGTGGACGACTCCGGCTAGACAGAAGAGGCGGATTTCTTGGAAACCGGATCTATGTTCATCTTTGGACAAATCGATGTCTTCGTAGGTGTGATGCGGTCTGACGGAGCCGACACGGAGCAATACGAGCCGGAGTTCGAGTCAGAGTCCGGCTCAACCACGATGGCCCAGACGGACGGAGAGGAATCAGTTGGATCACCAGAAGAGGGAGAATCGGTGAACCGGGTCAGGGAGGACTCTATTGTCACCCCCATTAACATATCAGATCTGGATACAGACACAGAGTCAATCTTACCCTTGTTCGACGATCGCTTTGGAGACGGGTTTGTAGATGAAGATTACCCGGCGCCCTTGGGACCCGTGCGTCACATGACGGTTCACGTGGTAACCCGGGCACCCCCGGCTGACGGAGCATCGGCTTCCGTGAGTGATGAGACAAGTGCCGAGGCGTTGGCAAGGCAGAACAGAGATAACTGGGATCAACATCAAGCTCCACCTGCAGCAAACTATGCACCCCCAATCCCGTAGCAGGAGGAATCTTACCGACTTTCAGTTCATTGGCTCATGTACAGACACCAGCTGCGGGAATCCCCCTCGGAAACCCGATACTCGCTCCAAACCCGGCCAACTTAGTCAGAGCTCCACCGCTGCAGCAGGCGCTCGCAGGAACGTCAGCAAGTCCGGCAGAAGGGGAAATAACAAACAATAGCACGGCTATGATGAGAGAGATAGAAGAACTAAGACAAGCGGTGGCAAGGGCAAGCCAATAGCGTGCGGCGGAGAACCGGCGTTTTCAAGAAAGGGAGCAGCTCGTGATCCAGCAAGAGCAAAATCTGCTGGAAGAGAGAAACACCCTCCAGAGGAGAAGGGACGAGTTAACTGCTATCCAGAACAGAAGGCGCGGAAGCCGGCTCCACCTCCCGACTGGGACAAATATCATAGCACCTTTGGCCTTGGAGTTCCTGACAACACCAAACCCGGCGCTCGTGGCGGCACCGGTAGCAATAGTTCACCCGGCGCCAGCGGCTGTCCTGCCAGGAGCACCGGCAAGAGACTTGGCAGAAGCCGGAGCAGCAGTCATCGAGCAACAACCACCACCACCACCCAGGTTTGATCCTCCCCCGGGTCATTACAATAACCCAGTTGACAATATTTTTGCAGCGACGCACGCCCTAGAGCGGATACCTTTCGATAGTTCACCGGCTGGCTTAGAGGCAAGGAGGGTCGTGGATCTGCAAAGGACGGCTGTAGTTCAACAGAACAACAACCCACGAGGTTCACAAGCTTTCAACTCATAGCCGGCAAGGACCCGTACCAGAACTCGGCAGCCAGAGCCGGTGGTAGCAAGATCAGTTCAAAAAAGGCTAGGACCGGTAAACCGGCCAGCCCCGCAACCAATTCAACAGCAACAGCAGCAGCAGGTGCACGGACCACGAAGGATGGTCGCGCCTGCCGTCTCCGCTGCCCAATCCATAGTAGACAGTTCAAGAGCAAGACGCGCGGCGGTGGTGGTAGCCACACCTGAAGCCGGAGCGAGAGTCGGAGCCACAGTTCAACCCAGACCCGTCGTGAATTCACCTGCGGCGGGTCACGGAGGAGGCTCGTCTGTAAACTTAACAGGGCCCAAGTGTCTGTCAGACGCGATCAGATCAGAACCCTTCCCAGAAAAATTCAAAGAGCCGAGTAAGGTTGTTAACTATGAGCCGAACATGAACCCGGAGACATGGTTGAGCGGATACAGTATGGCCATGAACATGAAGAACGCAACGCCGAACCTGTGTGCAAGATTTGGCTGGACCGGCTTCCACCAAACAGCATCCATTCATGGGAAGAACTCAAGACGACATTTATTTCAAATTTTGCCGGGACATGCAAGAACCAATATACTGAGGCAGATCTAGATCGGTGTGTCATGAGGAAGACCGAGTCAGCAAGACAATGGGTAGCACGAATCACAGAGATCCTGCAGTCATCAATCAATATTTCAGCTCACACGGCAATAACCACGATGGAGAAAAATGTGCCTTCGATTCTTTAACGCACAAGCTAGGACGCATGAGAGAAGATCCGGCTCGCCAAGACATCACCATCGGAGAGGTGGTCTCAATTGCTTACAAATATGCAGCGACAGACAAAAGAGTAGGCGAGACGGAAGAGCAACAAAAGAGCAACCGGGTCAATGCAGCGCGTAACCCGGCGGCAAATCAGAACAACGGAAATCAAAACAACCAAAGACCCTATGAGGGAGGAAACTCAGAGTTTGTTGGAACCACCCAGGCCTCAGGTTACAGAGGACCAAGACCCGGCGGAAACTTCAGAGCCGGTCGCCCAAGAGGACCAAACATCAGTGAAATATATAGCATGCCGTGCCCTAGGCATGCCAGGAACGGTAAACCAGCCAGTCACACGTTAGCACAATGCGCTGACATGAGGGCATGGAGAAAACACGAGCAGTCTTTGGAGCAGAACCAAGGCAACTTCAATGGAAGTAATGGGAACAGTGGTAATCATGGAAATCACGGCAACAACGATAATCAGGGCAATCAGGGTACACGATCTGGGTCTCAAGCACCGCCAAATAACAACGCTGGGTCAAGTCAGCATCAAGGCGGAGGTTATCAACAAACACCGAAAGAGCTCCACAATCAAGGCCAATATCATGTGTTTACCACCAACACATGTAGGAGACAGAAAAAATTGAAAGACAGAGAGGTCAATACAGTAGCAACAGCCTTACCAAAGTACCTGAAGTGGTCAGAGCAACCAGTTACATGGAGTAGAGAGGACCACCCGGAAAGAATAGAACACCCGAGTCTCCTAGCCTTGGTAGTGGCGCCACAAGTAGACGGTTTTCGTCTGAACAAGGTCCTAATGGATGGAGGGAGCAGCATCAACATCTTATATCTGGATACTTTCCAAAGGATGGGCATGTCTGAAATCCGTCTAACGCCAACATCAACAATTTTTCATGGAATAGTACCAGGAAAGTCGGCTCACCCAATCGGCAAAATCAGACTGGAGGTAGCTTTCGGAGTAAGCAAGACCTAATACAGGTCAGAATACCTGACATTCGAGGTGGTCGACCTAAAATGCCCGTACCACGCTTTATTCGGAAGTCCGGCTTACGCCAAGTTCATGGCAAGACCATGTTACGTTTACCTCAAGTTGAAGATACCGGGTCCCCAGGGGATCATCACCATTGATGGAAGCAAAGACATGGCAATCGAGTGTGACCGGGGTGACGCCATCATGGCAGACCAGGCCTGCTCAGAAGAAGAGTTGAAATACTACAAGTCTCAGGTAGACCCGGCTGACAAATGTGTGCTGGATAAGCCGGCCCACGAGGAAGAAAAGAAAAAATTCAAGTCAGCCCAGGATACCAAGATGGTCGATTTTGTGGAAGGAGATTTCTCCAAGCAGTTCTCGATCGGCTCTCATATAGACCCAAAATAGGAAACCGCGCTCGTCGAGTTCATCCGTGAGCACCGTGATATATTTGCATGGTCCCCCTCGGACATGCCGGGTGTCCCGAGTGAACTCGCCGAGCATAGCTTACATGTTGATCCAGCAGCAAAACCAGTAAAGCAAGGTCTGCGTCGTTTCAATGCAGACAGGAAAAGTTATTGGAGAAGAGATAGCCCGCCTTCTAGCGGCCGGCTTTATCATGGAAGTGTATCACCCGAAGTGGCTGGCTAACCCGGTCCTTGTGCTAAATCAGAACGGAGAGTGGAGAATGTGTGTCGATTACACAAGTTTGAACAAAGTCTGTCCAAAAGATCCTTTTGCGCTACCTCGGATAGATCAGATAATTGATGCCACAGCCGGCAGCGAACTACGGTGCTTCATGGATGCTTATTCCGGGTATCACCAGATCTAGCTCAAAGAAGAAGACCAAGAGAAGACGTCATTTATCACACCCTTTGGAGATTTTTGCTACAATTCAATGTCCTTTGGCCTCAAGAACGCAGGGGCAACGTACCAGAGATGTATCCAGAAGTTCTTTGAAGATCAGATTGGCTGCAACGTCCATGCTTACGTTGATGATGTCGTGATCAAATCTCAGAAAGCCGGGTCACTCCTAGACGACCTGAGAGGGACCTTTACCAATCTCCGCAAGTACCAGATGAAGCTCAACCCGACCAAGTGTGTATTCGGGGTTCCAGCAGGCATGTTACTCGGCTTCATAGTTTCAGAAAGAGGAATTGAGGCAAACCCGGCCAAAATCAAGGCGATCATGAACCTCAAGAAACCGGAGTGCGTAAACGACGTCCAGAAATTGACGGGTTGCATCACAGCCCTAAGCCGGTTCATAGCAAGGATGGGAGAGAAAGCACTCCCATTATACAAGTTACTGAAGAAATCAGACAAAGTTCATATGGGACCAGGAAGCGGATGATGCCTTCGAAGATTTGAAGAAAACACTGTGCACAGCACCTGTCCTAGCAGCTCCTACGATTAAGGAGCCAATGTTGTTATATGTCTCCGCCAACTCACGAGCCGTCAGCGCCGTGGTCGTCGTAGAGAGGAAAGAGGAAGGTAAAGCATACCCGGTTCAGCGGTCAGTCTACTACGTCAGTGAGGCCCTAACCGAGTCAAAGCAGAGATACCCGCAGTGGCTGAAGTTGGTCTTTGGAGTCTTCATGGCAAGCCGGAAAATGCCACACTACTTCCAGCAACACCCCATAACAGTGGTGAGCTAAGCTCCCTTAGTAGAAATAATCAGAAACAGGGAGGCGACATGAAGAGTAGCAAAGTGGGCCATCGAGATGGGGCCTTATCACATAAACTAAGATCCAACAACAGCAATCAAATCTCAAGCCTTAGCCGATTTCATCAATGACTGGACCGAGTTTGATCCCCTGCCTTCAGCACCGAGTATCAAACATTGGACCGTGCACTTTGACGGGTCTAAGCTATTCGGAGGATCTGGAGCCGGCGTAGTTCTAACTTCACCAAAGGGAGACAAGCTGAGTTATGTCTTACAGATACACTTCGAGCCCTGCACGAACAACATTGCCGAGCATGAAGCTCTGTTACACGGCCTGAAAGTCGCCAAGGAGATGGGCATCAGGAGGATCATGTGCTATGGGGACTCGGACTTAGTGGCACAGCAAGTATCAGGGATCTGGGATAGAAAGGACGCCAATATGGCAGCATACAGAAGAGAGGTTGACAGGGTAGCCGGGTTCTTTTCCGGGTATCAAGTGGAACACATTGATAGAAGAAAGAATGAGGCGGCAAACGCTCTATCAAGAATCGGCTCCAGGAGAGACCCGATACCACCTAATGTATTCAAGGCCGAGTTATATAACCCATCCGTCAAGCTGCCAACCGAGGAAGAACTTGCAGTCCCTGATGACCCGGAGTCCCAGTTGGTTGCCGCCTTACATCAAACACCGTCATGGACAGAGCCGTACCTAGCTTACCTACTCAGAGAGGAGCTACCACAAAATGAAGTTCTGGCAAGACAAATTGTACACCGGGCTAAGGCGTACGTCATCATCAACGGCGAGTTACACAAGAAGAGCACTTCAGGAGTTTTTCTGTGATGTGTCTGACCAGAGGAAGGCCGGAAAATCCTACAGGCGATCCACTCAGGAGATTGTGGACACCACGCATCAACAAGATCAATGGTAACCAAGGCATATAGACACGGTTTATTTTGGCTGACGGCTTTGGCAGACGCGGAGAGCATAGCCCGGGTTTGCGATGGATGCCAGAGATATGCAAGGCAGATTCATGTACCGGCTCATGACCTAAGGACAATACCAATCACATGGCCTTTTGCAGTATGGGGTATGGACATGGTTGGACCCTTCCAGCCGTCACCCGGCAAGAAAACTCATCTCCTGGGAGCAGTGGACAAAATCACAAAGTGGGTCGAGGTACAAGCCGTCAACAGCTGCTCAGCAGCTACAGCAGTCAAATTTCTAGAGAATCATATTTAGATTCGGGTACCCCCACAGCATCATCACATACAATGGGACAAACTTCTCACTCGGAGAGATGCAGAAGTTTTGCGGAGACAATGGGATCCGGCTTGATCTGGCTTCAGTGTCACATGCTCAATCAAACAGCCAAGTTGAAAGAACAAACCAGGAGCTCCTCAGGGGGATAAAACCAAGGCTCCGGGTTCCGCTAGTAAGAGAAGCCGGAGCCTGGGAAGAAGAACTGCCATCAGTCGTCTGGAGTATCAACACAACCCCAAATAGATCCACAGACTTCACTCCTTTCTTCATGGTATACGGAGCAGAAGCAGTCTTACCCAGCGACATCATTCATGATTCTCCAAGAGTTGCAAATTACGTGGAGACCGAAAATGAGAAACCCCGGCTCACATCAGTGGATTTATTGGAAGAAGCAAGAGAGCTAGCCCTGGAAAGATCAGCTATATATCAGCAAGACTTAAGACGGTATCACAGCCGCCGGGTTAGATCTAGGACTTTCCAGGAGGGAGACTTGGTCCTCAGATTGGCTCAGAACAGAGCCGGATTTCATAAGCTCACTCCCCCATGCGAAGGACCTTTCGTGATAAGCAGAAATCTACACAACGGATCCTACTATCTGGTGGATCTAAGGGAAGAAAACACAGTGACCGGACCAAACACAGATCACACAAGGTACCCAATGACAGAGAACGATAGGCCGTGGAACATAGCAGAGCTTAGACCATACTACACATAGGCAAAGGGAAACCCGGATGGACGGTTACTGAGAAAGCAGCAGGTTTCAGACGCGCTCTTTTCCTTTCCAGGGTACCTACGGGGACTGGAAGGTTTTTAATGAGGCGGCTTGCTAGCTATGTACATATCTTGTGCTAAATAAAGAAAACTTCTCTTAAGAAAAGAGTTTGTTGACAAAAGTGCCCAGATGTTACAGAATAAGGGGTCTTGGGGGCTTACTAACTAAAAGTTAGAAGTTGAAAACTCAAGACTCGGCATAGACACCACCAAGTTTATATTCTTACTCCTTTTAAGGGTATTGGGGGCTTACTAACTAAAAGTTAGAAGTTGAAAACTCAAGACTCGGCATAGACGCCACCAAGTTTCTATTCTTACTCCTTTCAAGAGTCTTGGGGGCTTACTAACTAAAAGTTAGAAGTTAAGACTCGGCATAGACGCCACAATTTCTTAAAAAGGTCTTGGGGGCTTGACTACTATCAGTTGCAAGTTGAAAACTCAAAACCAGGCATAGACGCCACAATTTCTTGGTTATACTTGCCTGCTAGTTCGATGTTATTCTGACCCGGCAAAGAAGCCACCGTGACCAGATGTTACAAACCCGGCTTTCAATCTGACTATGATGCCCCTGAGGACTTAGCAGACCCTGATCGACCCTGAGTTTCTAGCACAGGATGTCAAAAAGAAAACCGGCTATGCAGAGACAAAGGAAACCGAAAGGGTCATCAACACCAAATACAAGCTCGCAAAATACGGATGAGGTAGGGTATAAAATTAAAGCAAGGTTATCAGGCGCACGAAGGCGCATCAGCACAGGTATAGCTCCATAAAGTTAAAGCTAACCTATTACAGGCTATGCAAGCCAAAAGAATACGAGTTTCGGACAAAGTGCAAAGGTGAAAAATATTACAAGCCGGTTTATACTGCCGGGCCAGATTCACTAGGCACAACTGGGGTCTCGGGAGCTAAGCCGGACGAGCCAGAGGCGGCGGATTTCTTCTTCGACTTCCTCTTCGCCAAGCCCTCAGCATCCTCCCAGGAAATCTCGAAGACGCTTGAAAAGGGGCCAGAGGCCGGGCGGGGAGGAGCCGGCGCGTTGGATGTCCCGGTCTCAGGAGCCACCTTCGGCTGAGTCGGCAGAGGAGCACGGTAGCTCGGATCAAGCCCCGTCAAAGCCGGCTCTTTGGGAGAAAGCTTAGCTCCCTCAGCCGTATACCCCACCTGTAAAGTGCTAAGACTGAGGTTATCAGTCAGCACTGTTGCATGCTGCCGGGTCTTCACATCTATGGCCTTGATGTCCTCCTTGGTGAGAGGAGTACCGTCACTCTTGCAAGGCCACCCCTTGGTGAGAAGCTCCGTGTCGACGTCCGGGTAATGCGCCTTGGTCAGGGCCAAGATGCGCATTGAAGCACGCCGGGCTGCAGACCTCCTCCAGTTATCCAGCCAAGCCGACAGAACATGAAGTTGTTGGAGGAACTTGGCCTGCGTCGTGGGCGGCTTCTCCCAGCTGTGACACGCCATCAACGCCTTGCCAGCTCCATAATACAGCTGCTGCACAAGCGTATAGACGGCCTTGAGCTTCCCTTCCGGCTCAAGCTTGCAGATGGGGTTCCAAGCCAAAAGTGTAAGTCGGAAGAGCAAGATAAGATAAGTGACAGTCAAAAATAGAGCCGGCTTACCAAAAAACACGGTGGTCATCTTAGCAAGAAACGTGACAAGCTTCGTATACTTGGCGTTGGAGGCGTTCAGATCCTCTTGCAGCTTGTCACGCTGCTCCGTCCAGTTGGTCTCATGCTCCTCCATCTCTCGACGGAGGAGGGAGTTTTCTTCAGCAACTTCGTCGAGCTTCTTCTCAAGCTCGGTGATCTTCTTCTTAAGGCCGGCACGGTGGCCGGTTTCCGTCTCTAACTCCCCCTTGACAACGTTAAGGGCATGGTCCTGCTGGCGGGTCTGGTCCTGAAACAAGAAACACAAGCAAATGGTCAGGATGCCGCGAGTAAGAACAAGAAAGCCCAAACTGTTATAAGTCCCAGGTCGCGCAGGCTAAGACCCGGCACTTGAGGGCTACTCAATTGTGGGCTCAAAATCAAAGTTCAACAAGAAGACCCGGAGTATCGCAGGCTGATAACCCGACTCTTGGGGACTACTCAGTTGAAACCAAAGAGAAAACGAAGACCCGGAATACTGCAAGCAGTCATTCTGACTCTTGGGGACTACTCAACAAAGAACATCATCAATCAAAACAGGACAAATTGGAAGTCCCGTGTCATCGCAGGCTGATAACCCGGCACTTGGGGACTAGTAGAGATGCACATTCGTACCTCAAATTTCTCTTGGAGTTCAGCCAAGACGCTGTCCTCCGCTTGACGCGACTCCCCAACGCGCCTATGAAGCTCCCCGAAGAGAGCTGCCAAGTCCAAGTCCTTATAGGACAGGAAGCCAGGGGCCTTGCCGGTTGAAGATTTTGAGGTGGCGGCACCCGGCTCGGCGGTCTTGGCGATGCGGGAGTCGAGGGGCTTGTCACCCTTGGCAGAGCCGGTGATCACCACATCCGGCAAGCCAGACATCCGAGGAGAAGCCGGAGGAGCCGCCGGCTTAGCGACCCCTCCTTCAGTACGGAGGGGTGAGGTGACAGCGGTCTCATCCACAGCCGGAGAAGGCGTGGGCATAGTGCGAGCTCTGCACAACGAGAAGAAGGTTACAACAAAGACAAATAAGCAAACATAAAAGGTGAAAAAAAGGCGACATACCCCTTATTGACAGCAAAGCCGCCAAAAAGTTCATCGCTCGAATCTGAAGACACTGAGAGAGACCGCCGCTCAGTCCCGGCTAAAGGATAAAGAACGGAAGGGCGTGTCTACGGAGGCTTAACCCGACGAGGAGTCGGGTTACGGGAAATACCTTCAAAAAGTGGCTCGTTAGAGTCGGAGGATCGAAACCGGCGCTTTTGGCGACGAGCTTCCCTTTCCTCCTGTTAACACAAGACAAAGTCAGTAAGGCCAGAACAAGAATATGTAAGCTGGACAAGCCCAAGCACGATGGAGTTACCTCGGCGGAGTCGGAGCGGAGCTTGGTAGCCGGCGGGGCCGGGTCTGAAGACGCAAGAACCGTATCTAATATATTGGCCTCATCAATAGAGGGAGACCGGTTTTCCCGAAAACGGCATCCATTAAGTCAAGGAAAAGCCGGGTGGTGGAGTCTAACTCACCTTCTGCTTCTTCTTCCACGCCGGCTTCGGAGCCGGCCTCTTCAACATCGTTACCCGACTCATCGGCAGAGTCGGGCGAGGAAGGTAGAGCGGCGGACCACCAAGTATCGTCCGCCTGAAGAATTTGAGGTTATTGACTCAGAGAAAGCTTCAAAACATAAAGAAAAAGACAAAGGAAACAGAAAAATACCGGCTTCAGCGGGTTGGAGGTGCAGAAGGGAGGAAGGCCGGCACTCGCCAGAGAATCCGGAGATTCATTGACGATCTTCCGGATAACCCAGACCAACGCCTCCTCCGACTGACCGCTTCGGTTGAAGCGCATCGGGTTGTCCGGAGACCCGGAGTATTGGCAGATGAGACCCAGCCGGATGCCGAGTGGCATGATGCGCCACCCAACCCAGCAGCGGACCAAATCCGCGCCCGTCAGACCGTGGGCTAAAAGGGCGCAAACCCGGCCGACCAGTGGCTTGATAGCCTCCCGATCAGCCGGGGAGGCGAAGGAGTTCATATTCTCGTGGAGGGTGAGCCTATCAGCTCGAAAGCCGGGAAGGGCCGGCTCACCCTCAGGAGTGAGTGACTGGCAGTAAAACCAAGTCTTTTGACAGTCCTTCTGGTGTGAGTGAAGAACCACACCCGGAAAGATGATGTTGCGGCGGCGTTGGATAGTTACGCCACGGCAGGACACAAGGGGCCCCGCCGGGTATTCCCGTTGGGGCTTGCAGTAGTAGAATTCGAGAAAAAGAGGAAGACTGGGAGCGATGCCGAGATAGGCTTCGCAGAGGACGACAAAATGAGTGATGTTTAGCACCAAGTTTGGTGTTATGTCTTGTGGACGGATTTGGAAGTAATCGAGGATCTGGCGGGAAAAAAGGGAACCCGAGGGCTTGAAACCCCGGGGGATATGATCGGCAAAAAGAACTACCTCGCTGGGTCCTGGCTGCGGCAGGGTCTCTTCTTCATCCGGGGCACGCCAACGGGCCTCCGACTGAGGCGGAAGCATGCCGAGTTCCACCAGCTCTTCAAGCATGCTATCCTTGACATTGGATTTTCCCCAGTTACACCCGGCTTTGGGCTTCGCCTTCTCGGCGGCGACTGTGCCGGAAGACCCGGCGTCGGGTGTGCTCTTGACCTTAGGACCGCGTTGAGCAGCGGACTTAACCGGCATCATGGTTGCTGGAAGCCGGAGATCTACAAACAAGAAATGACAGAGATAAAGAGTTAGAACGGATCTACAGGATTACGTGAAATAACAGGAAAAAGGGAGATCAAAAGATCGACAGTGCAGTTCATACGCTTAAACAAGAAGTGGGAAAACAAGAAGTTGAAGATAGGGAGAGCCGGAACAAGATCTAAGTGATCTTGGGAAAGTAAGATTAAAAGAAGATGTGCAAGAACGTGAAGAACGCGAGTTCATCTACGATGGTTCAACCGGACCGAGAAAAACAAGAAAAGCAGTGAACAGCGGGGGTCGAAATGGATCTAAGACCCCCGGAAAGTCAAAAACAAAGAGGAGCGCATCAAGAGCATGAAGAGCACGTAATCATCCGAAGAGCTTGGAGAGCGTGAAGAATAGAAAAGCTTACCAGTCAAGGAGAATAGAGATTTGGCTCGCGCACGGGCGGATGCGCGGGTGGAGTTCTTGTCTGAGATCTTGGAGTCCAAGCGATGCGCGAAGACGAACAGCTCGAGGGCTTGGCTCGGAGGAAGGAGAAAAATGCGGGCGGAGAGCTCAGGAAGAAGATGAACAGTGCGAGTAGGCAAAGCGCTCGAGGCGTTGAGCTTGAGGAGGAAGATGAAGGGAGCGCGCGTGGGGGAGAATGAGCCACTGCTCACCGCGGCCCCTCCTATTTATAGAGCCTTGAGGTTGACCTAGGGGCAAAAGTGGAAAGATAAGAAGATAATGATTATCTTCGGAGACAAAATCTGTCAGGCGAGATATTCTCTGACAGAATCGTTGTTTCCCCAAGGTGGTTATTGTCTCCTCGATTCCCGCGCTTGGATAGACATTAAATGTGTCGTTGACCGAAAGACAAGAGAAAAGAAAGGAGAAAGTCAAAGGCAAAGAAAGTGAAAGCCGGCAAGTGGTGGCCGGGTTACGAGCCGTTGACCAAGAATCAGGCCGGCTGTGTAAGTAACCTGAGGGCCTGCTTGCTTAATGAGTTACTTATTGTTTTTCACCCGGACAAAAGGACTGACGGCTTCCCCGAGAAACATGCTCCAAAGCACAAAGGTGAAGCAAGTCCAGTCTGATGTCCAAGTTATCCTGGGGCTACTGTTGAGGGGATCGTAACCCGGTAGGCCCACCGACATAGAAGATAAGCCGGCCTGGCAGGAGCCTGGCCGGATCAAGTATAAAGACATGGGCCGGGTGATACATAAGTCGGTGCGCAATGTATGCCTTGGCCCGCAAGCAAGAAGGATCCAGAAGGATGGAGACCAAGTACAAGACGGAGTCCTGCTAAGGAAAGAAGAGGCTTGGAGGACTTAGAGTAGAGTCCGGGTATGATAGGAACCCGGACCCGGCTTTGTACCTCCAGCGAGACCCGCCGCCTATATAAGGGGGTCTTCTGGTTCCTAGAGAGGCAGGTTCAATCGACACAAGTCATAGTAGAGACACCTTGTAATCTCGAGACCCGGAATCTAAGGCGCCGAGTCCCGAAACCCTAATCAGTAAAGCCGAAGCAGGAAGTAGGTCTTTACCTCACGACGAGGGGCCGAACCTGGGTAAACCCTTGTTTCTCCACGCCACGCTAGACAAGCTCCTGATGTCGGAAGCCGCCATGCCCCACATATCAAGTTACCTCCGGGTAACATCTGTCGTGACAATCCCACGACAGTTCGGGTGCGATAAAAATTGCTTCGCTCAAGGATGATTCTACACAAGTGGTAAATGGACAAAGACTCAAGCATTATATTTCTAGAGATTCTTATAATGAAGATGTGGATGTTATTCAAGCAATTTCTCCTGAGAATTACATTAAAGAAAATATTTCTGAGTTCGCAGAGCCTGATTTGGATAAGGTACAGTTTCGGTAAGAAAAAGTCCGTGAAGTTAATTTTTGGTTAATTGTGATTTATTTTTGGAAAATATGGAAAAATATGAGACAAAAACGAACAGGACACGAGGTCCAAGGCGACGTCACCACCTCGTGACGCGGGCCCCTTCCTGGCCGCGCCACCAGGTGATGAGAAGGCCTCGAAACAACTCTCCTACTCGGTTTCGTGTTGTTACCTTCCTTTTATTTCATAAATTTTTGCTATATAATCACCCGAGGCCCCCGAGGTCCATATATTGTATTTTTGACGCATTTTTGTTCCGAGCTGTTGCTGTCCAGATGCCTTCTCAAGGATCTTGCTCCGAAGACTACGCACTTCGTCGCCAACGTGAACTCCTTCAAGATCTTGATCAAGGGTCTTTTGTTGGATGGGCGGACTATGAGAAGGCGAAGGCTAGGCGCAAGGACATGGACGAGAGCGTCATGAAGGAGGTGAAGAAGATGCAAGCAGCAAATAAGGATCACGCAAGGACGTGAACCAGCAAGCCCATCTTCGTGGGATCAATTAACCCTCAGCATGCTTTTTCTCACAACATGCAGGGAACGATACCACATGTTCCAGATCTTAGTTCTTTTCCAGAAGCAACTGAAGCTCTTCGAGTCACAGATAAGTTTTGCGAGCAGTACATCATCCTTAGGAGGGATGTGGATATACTTCAAGAGGAGAATAACAGGCTCCGCAAGATGTTGGAGCGTTACCTTACTCCACTTCGAGTTGTTCCACCATCGCCACTGAGGGAGTAATTTATCATCGGTATTGGCATGTCCCTTAGCTTGTTCCAAACTTGGGGAGAGTGTCGTGGTATCACCATTATCTTTCATCTTTTACTTTTTAGTAGTGTCATATCATGAGTAGGGAAGATATCAATATGAAGCGAAAGCACTAGACAGAAATCCCGTGTGTCATCATAAGTAAACAAACCGGCTTGTCCTTTGCTCTCAAAAGGATTGGGCCACTCGCTGCAATTATAATTGCCGCGCTCTATTTACTCGCACTTTATTTCTCTGTTATATCAAAGTCTGCTAAAAACTGGTCTGCCTCATCAAAACCACTTGTCAACACCTTCTGCTCCTCGTTGGGTTCGACACTCTTATTTATCGAAAGTACTACGATACACCCCCTATACTTGTGGGTCATCACCAAGCGAGAGCTTAACTCGGTAAACATGACCACAGGTTTATGGAGTGAAGTGTCGATATAAAATATACGGACAAGAAGCATCACATGTATAAATGCACAAGTCATCTTAGATATTAACTCCGTTCATATAAATCAACTTGTAACAAGTAGAGGAAAACCACCGTAAGGTAGATAGAGAAAACCATAGTTGGTGTTGGCAAACTTAATCCTTGGTCAGTGAACAATGAGCAATTGAGCTTAGTTTATAAAACAGCTCTCTTTATTGGTTGATAGCTCCAAAAATAAATTCATTAGATGGCAACAATGTGCTAAGAAAGCAAGAATAAAAGACATGATCAACAATACTAATGTATGAATGGTTGAATCACAATCAACTCAAATGCTTTCTTAAGATAGGAGGAGATAGGTTTACTGACTCAACATAAAGTAAAAGATAGGCCCTTCGCAGAGGGAAGCAGAGATACAAGCATGTGCTAGAGATTTTGGTTTTATAGCTTTTTGAAATCACACACAGAGCATAAAATGAGTTTTGAGCGGTGTTTGTCGTTGTCAACGATTTGTAAAAGAGTTCCTGTCATCTTCCATACTAAGCAAGTTAAGGGTGGTTCCGATTATTTAAAAAAAAAGCCTTTATGATATTCATCTTCTTTTTCTCTTTACTTTCACAGCCATGGCACTCCTCCCCGCCTTTCTAATCATAACATGGCTAGCCGAGTCCTCGGGTGCCCACCAATCAATCTCAAACCATGGAGCAGATGTAGCATGCAAGTCATGGGTTTCTTAATTAGTATGGAAAATAACAAAATCAACCATTATTTCCTCATGAGCTAGTGAACATTGACACAAATAAGGGATAATTTTGAATAAACATAGCACAAGAACTTTTTACTTGGAGTGGCGCAAAATACCACATAGTAGGTATATATGGTGGACACAAATGCCAATGGGTTTTTGTTCAAGGTTTGGATGTATGAGAAGCATTCCCTCTCAATACAGGTCTTTGGCTAGCAAGATTGGGTAGAAAGCATAAGAGTTGATGGATACAAACAAACATACATGTAGTAAAGACAATCATGCAATTCTTACTTGGAGGCACACACAATTTTAAGTTGTGAATACTAAGCTTGTCATCGATAAGTGAGAAAGATCAATGAATGCTATATTCTACATGTAATTCTTTTTCCTCTTAAGTCTCAATGTATTGTAGATACTGACCAATGCTAAGTTTGCCAAAGCCAAAAGATTTACTATATGTTCCCAAAGTGATTACCAATACTAAATGACAAGATCAATCATACATGATAAAAGTTGCAAACTAAAATAAAGTGTGTAGAAAATAAATGATAACACTTCTCATTAATATTCCATAACGACAACTCACACCAAGGGATACATAGACAACCAACTAAAAGAGAGATACTTCCACATTGCAAACCATTATATAATACTAGTGGAGCTGGCGCGGCTGTGCCGTGCCCGTGTATTAATAAAACTAAATTGGTGGTGTGTAAATTTTGGAGAATGTAGGTTCGAAAATGAGTGAATTTCGAAGGAGCCTGTATTTGAAATTTATTTGTTCAGTTGTTTAAGTTGGGGTGTTTTTCGGATTTTAATTAAATTGTAAGTGTTCGCCAAAAGTGTACCCCGAGTTGAAACTTTAAGAATGGTGTTGAAGTGTGACATAATCAGTTTTTTTTGTAGCTATTGGTATTTTTGAAGTTTTTAGAAGAAATGGATTAAAATTTGTTTAAATTACCTTTTTTGAAACTTTCAAATGGGTTGAATTTTTCCATAAGTAATTAGGTCATTTTCTTCTAGTCACTCTGGTATTTTTTTTCATATTTTTCTGTTGGGTATATGTAAAGATATTAATATTTCAGTATTCTCCATTTGTTTTTTTCTGATAGGGGAAAAGGAGGAGGAGGCTAACGGGTGGGGCCCCCGGGGACGTCGCGCTGACGTCACCCGCGGCGGGGAATGCTGCCGCGGCTGCGGCGGTGCCGAGCTCGTCGGCGGCGCACCCGCGCGATCTAGGATGTGTGGCTGGGCTTGGCCGACGCGTCGCGCCGTGCCAGAAAACGGCCGCGTCGCCCCATCTGGGCTGTCGGAGCATCACCGACGGCGTGGAAACGCGGCGGGAAGAGCAGTTCGACGCCGGCGATGATTCCAACGAGGATCGACCATCCCAAGACGCGGAAGGTGGCGAGGATGTAGAGGGGGATGTGGCGGAGCGTCTGCTGGCCTTGGATCCGGGCGGGGAGGCACGTAGCGGCGGCGCGGCGCGTCGGCGGCGGCGGCCGCGGGATCACGGGAGGAAGAAGGGGGTGGGGGGAATTTTGCCGCGGTGATTTTGCACAAAAGTATGTGAAGTTTCAGTGAATTGCTAATTGGTCCCACGTTGTTGTGAGTGTTGGATCACGGAGCAGGAAGCTGTTCTTCGGGGGGTTTCTGTAAACATGATGACGTGTCGTGCACTGATTGGTCATAAATCGCGATGAACAGTGGCCGAGCAGGGACGGAGCATGGATCATGCGCGCTTTTATATATAGATAGATAACTTCCCTACTCATGATATGACACTACTAAAAGGTAAAAGATGAAAGATAATGGTGATACCGCTACACTCCCCCAATCTTCGAACAAGCTAAGGGACAGGCCAATACCGATGATGAATTACTCCTTCGGTGGCGATGGTGGAATGACTTGAAGTGGAGTAAGGTAACGCTCCAACATCTTGTGGAGCCTGTTATTCTCCTCTTGAAGTGTATCCACTTCCCTCCTACGGACGCAATACTGCTCGCAAAACTGATCCGTGACTCGGAGAGCTTCAGTTGCATTCGGAAAAGAGCTAAGATCCGGAACAGGTGGTATTGCTCCGTGCATGTTGTGAGAAAAAGCACGCTGGGCGATATTTGATCCCACAAAGATGGGCTTGCTTCTCCCCATCCTTACGCGAGCCTTCTTTGTCACTTGCATCTTCTTCACCTCCTTCGTGACACTTTCGTACATATCCTTGCGCCTAGCCTTCACCTTCTCATCGTCCGCCCATCCAACAAAAGACCCTTGATCAAGATCCTGAAGGAGTTCGCGTTGGCGACGAAGTGCGTAATCCTCGGAGCAAGACCCTTGAGACGATATCTGGACAGAAACAGCTCGAAACAAAAATGCGTCGAAAACACGATATACGGACCTCGGGGGCTCCGGTGAATATATAGCAAATATTTACGAAATAAAAGGAAGGCAACAGGGCGAAACCGAGTAGGAAAGGAGCTCCGAGGGCTCCCCACCTGGTGCTCGCGCGGCTAGGACGGGCCCCACACCACAAACAGGTGTGGGCGCCTCGGACTTCGTGTCTAGCTCGTTTTCGTCTCATATTTTTTCATATTTTCCAAAAATAAATAATTGATATCTCAAAATTAAGTTTGTAACATCCCAATTTTCAGAAAAATTTAAAACTTTTGCATCCATGCATTATCACCATTAAACTTGTCATAAGAATTACATAAAATTTGAATTTAATCATTTAAATATGTTTTAATTGAATTTATGTCCTTAAAATTGTTATTTTGAATTTATAATAAAGTTCCTTTTATTCTATTTTTACTTTAGACAAAAATAATGTCAAAAGGATCTATTTTTCATAAGCTTTTCAAATTATATTTTTATGAATTTTTCTCAGAAGTTTTAATATAGTTTTGAATTTGTTTTATAATCAAAAGATTTAAATACAGAAAAGAATTTTTAAAAAGAAAAATAGAGTCGGGCCAACCAGTGGGCCAAAGCCCACTAGCTATCTACCGCGCGCGCGACGCAATCCAGCCCGCCAGCGGCCCGACCCGCCCGCGCGCGCGCGCTCACTCGCCGACAGGTGGGTCCCACCTGTCATCCCCGTCCCGGCGACCCCTTCTTCCCCAAATCACGCCCACGACCTAGCCGAGAAACGGCCGAATCAATTCGATTGATTCCCGGCGATTTACTCACCCATTTAACTCGCCGTTGCTCCTATAAGAACCCCCTCGACCCCCTCTCCGTTTTGCCCCAAGCCCCGTACCCCGAGAGCCACCAGGCCGCCCACGAGCATCCCAGGAGCTCCGCCGTTGCCGACGGCAAGATCAACGAACTCCGGTGAGTTGCGACCTCCTCGAGCCCTCTCTTCACTCCCAATCGTTTCACCTTGTCATTGCGCACCTTGGTGACAAGGTCTCATGTGTTCTTACGCAGCCAAACTCCGTGTCCGTGCTCACCGACGAGAACCTCCGCCGTGCGCATCTCCGGCGAGCAACCAGAGGAGGCAGGAGGAGCTACGATCTCCACTACTTCGCCAACAACGTCGCCTCGACGCCCTCTACCCGTAGGTATGACCCACCTGTCTCGGAACGCAGTAGAACGTCTAGAACATTCGATGCCGTGCGTGTCGCCGCCGCGCGCGCTGCTCCGGCGAGGTCCTCCGGCGACCTAGCGCCGCCCGTTGTTGGTCAACGCGTGTAGGCCGTACGATCTCGATCCTACGGTTAGGATTAGATCTTTGTAAACGAAACTGTACGGTTGATCTGGACCGCCAGATCCAGATCTGACGGCCTAGATCAAATCACTTAAACACGTCAGCATGCCCAGTCAGCGCATAGTCAGCGCTGACGTGTAATTTCTTTTTCCTATTTTATTTAATTTGGCAGTTTTGCAGAAAACACCCTGCATACTGTTTTTATCACTACTTTTTATCTGTTTATCCAAATTTAAATATTTTTACATATTTGAGATCCTTGGAACCAGTAGAACACTTTGGCATCATTTGTTTTCTGTTTTGACACACACAAAATATTCAAATATTTTTTAGAGTAGTTTAAGTGTTTTTGACATAACTTTAGTTAGAAAATTTATTTTTTAGTAAATCAAATTGCTAACAACTTGTTTAGATGCCCTCTGCCCAAATGTCATTTTTACAAAATTTAATTTCGAAATTTTATTTAAGTGAACTAAAGTCCTTGTCATTAACCCTTTATTCATGATTAAATAATAGAAACAAATCAAAAATTTGTTCATGCATATATCATGAAAATCCAAAGGGATAGTTTCTAGACGTAGGAAATAAATTGTTGCATCTCATCCCATGCATAGCATATATCTTCTTTGTATGAACCTTTGCTTGTGTGTTTATGTGTGGCTCTTTATGTCTCTGTTAGACTATTCGGAGGGAAACGAGAATCTTTGCAACTGTAACTGCTGCACTCCCGATTGCCAAGGCAAGTGGCACACCCCCATAAAAGTCCTATTATTTCTATGCATGAGTAGAGTATTTTCTATAAGCATGTGTAGGATAGCATTGCTATGCAAGCCATGATAGACCTCTTTATTCCTGTGTCTAGGTTCCTATGAAATTACTTAGTAGAATAGTGATGCTATGCAAAAACTATTTTGATGAAAAAGATAAGTCTACTAAGTTTTAATCAAACACGTGGGTGGAAATTGGTTGCTTGGCTGTATGAGTTGAGTGTTGTTCCCAGGGGTTTTACCTGAGGAATATTCACTTGTGGAAGACCACCCAGGAGCAAAGGAATCTGAAGAACTCCAAGTGAAGATTGCTTCTCGTGCAGCCATTGCCAATATGGGCTCTGGCTTGATCAACTAAGTTGCGTGGACTCTCCCCGGCCTGACAGGTGGTGGTAGAGGATTTGTAGGTGGAGCGCGTCAGGCCAGAGTGGGAGGGAAAATGCTTCTGAAAGATCTCGTCTCATTCTTTCCTTTCCGTATCACAAATGGTGTGTAAAGGGTAAATTGGGTTGAATGGGTACAATGGTGAACGTGCACAAACTCTACAGAGTTAAAATCTAAGTACTTAGCCGTGTCCCCGGAAACGGACAATTGAGCAGCTGAACGAGGATGTCAACGGAGGATTCCACCATTCCAACTTATAAATTAGAAACTTGATGGGTGAACAAGGGTAGAATGAGACAGTGGATTTCATGCCACGGATGTCTCGAATAGAAGAAAAGTGTTTTCAAAAAGTTAGGGAAAAACTTGCTTTCTGCAAAATAGCCTTGAGCTCCACCAGCCAAATAAGCATATAGGTCATAGAGTTATTCCTCTAAGTGTCCACCATAGTGTCACTTGTCAGTTCCATTTTAATGGTTCTGACCCACGTTGTTGCAATATATATCTTATTGCAGACTGTCCTGATGATGAGTGAAAGTTTTACTAAGGGTTTCGAGTCTTCAACCAACATGCTCGCCTGTGGCACATGATGATGTTTGGGGACTCCATGAAGAATAATTTTTCCGTTGTTTACTCTGTGTACTGCTAGCTGTATGCTATGCAAATTTGTAATGAATATTTTCTAAGTCTGGATCAGCGTTGTAATAAATTGATACTTTGTTGTGATATTACATCGTAACTGTGTGTGCAAACGAATCGATCCAGGGATTTGCACTATACACAGGTATCTGCCATATTTTAGGTGCAGGTACACTACAAAGTTCACGAACTTTTTCTTACCGAAACTGTACCTTTTCGAAATCAGGTTCTGCAGACTCAGAAATATTTTCCTTAATAAAGTCTTCCAGAGTAATTGCTTGAATAATATCAACATCTTCATTATATGAATCTCCAGAAATATAATGCTTAATTCTTTGTCCATTTACCACTTGTGTAGAGTCATCCTTGAGCGAAGCAATTTTTAACGCACTCGAACGAAACACCTCCACAATGACATATGGTCCTTCCCACTTGGAGAGTAAATTTCTTGCAAACAATCTAAGATGAAAGCTATACAATAGAACTTTCTCACCAACATGAAACTCTCTCTTAAGGATTCTCCTATCATGCCATCTCTTAACTTTTCTCCATTCATCTAGAGAACTCAAATTAAGTACCCTTTTCTCACCAACAAGTTTAAAATCTCTATTTAGTTCTCTTACTGCCCAATAAGCTTTGTGTTATAATTCTAAAGGAAGTGACAAGCTTTTTCATAAACCATTTTATAAGGAGACATACCCATGGAATTTTTATAAGCAGTTCTAAAAGCCCACAATGCATCATTTAATTTACTAGCCAAATTCTTCCTTGTTCTATTAACAGTCTTTTGCAAGATAGATTTAATTTCTCTATTTGATAGTTCTACTTGCCCACTAGTTTGAGGATGATAAGCTGAAGCAATTCTATGATTAACACCATATTTAGCAACAACTTTTCTAAAACCACCATGAATAAAACGAGAACCTCCATGAGTCATAAGATATATAGGAACACCAAACCTAGGGAAAATAATATCTTGAAGCATTTTTAATGATGTTTCACCATCAGCACTTTTAGTAGGAATAGCTTCTACCCATTTAGTAACATAATCAACAGCAACAAGTATATGAGTATTACCTTCTGAAGAAAGGAAACGACCCATAAAGTCAAATCTTCAACAATCAAACGGTTCAATCACAAGAGAATAATTCATAGGAATTTTATTACGTCTATAGATATTACCAACTCGTTGAAATTCATCACAAGATAAAATAAACTTTCTTTTATCTTTAAAGAGAGTAGGCCAATAAAAACCTGATTGTAAAACCTTTTGTGTAGTTCTATCTCCAGCGTGATGTCCTCCATAAGCACTACTATGGCACTTTCTCAATATCTCTTTTTGTTCATACTCCGCAACAGATCTTCGTATAATACCATCAAATACTTCTTTATATAAGTGTGGTTCATCCCAAAAATAATGCCTCAAGTCATAAAAAAAATTCTTCTTTGTTGAGCAGAAAAGGTTGGAGGTAAATACTTTGAAAGAATAAAGTTAGCATAATCTGCATACCAAGGACTATCTCGTGAACTCACCCTTATTGCAGCCAATTGTTCATTTGGAAAATATCATTAACATGTATAGGATCATAAGCAATGTTTTTAAATCTAGACAAATTATCAGCATCTTTCCTATCTACAATATGCAAATCAAATTCTTGTAAAAGAAATACCCATCTAATAAGCCTAGTCTTTGCATCTTTATTTTCCATAAGGTATCTAATTGCAGCATGATTAGTATGAATAATAACTTTAGAATCAATAATGTATTGTCTAAATTTATCACAAGCAAATACAACAGCTAGAAATTATTTTTCAGTTGAAGCTTAATTCTATTGAGCGGAATCAAGAATCTTACTAGCATAATGAATAACATTTAACTTCATATCTATTCTTTGTCCAAGAACAACACCAACAGCAAAATCACTAGCATCACACATAATTTTAAATGGTAAATTCCAATCAGGTGGTTGAACAATAGGAGCAGTTATTAAAGCTTTCTTAAGAGTTTCAAAAGCTTCCTTACAATCATCATAAAAAACAATTGGTATATCTTTTTGCAAGAGAATAGTAAGAGGTTTTGATACCTTACTGATGCACACGGTGGTGTATTGTTGGAAGACCCCAAGAGGAAGGTGTGAAGTAGTGCAGCACCAAGTTTCCCTCAGTATGAAACCAAGGTTATCGAACCAGTAGGAGATGAATGTTCACCGGAGGTTGTTGGCGGCGACGTTGACACGGCACAATAACAGCGTCAGCAGCAAACGTGGAGCCTGCACACAAACAATTAAAATACTTTACCCCAACTTAACAGGGAGGTTGTCAATCTCACCGACTTGCTGTAACAAAGGATTAAACGTATGTGTGGAAGAGAGATGTATGTTTGCAGAAAGTAACAGGTTTGCAGTTATGGTTTTATCAGATTAATGAGAAGGACCGGGGTCCACAGTTCACTAGTGGTGTCTCTCCATAAATAATAATAACATTCATCCATGTGTGGTAAACAAATTATAGGTAGGCAATTGACGGAATAATGATGAGCAACCCAATGCATATACTAATGATATGGTGTCTAGTGTTAGATTCATTCGGGCATTACAACAATATACATGACCGTTCCAACCGCATCTATGACTAATAATCTAGCTTCCGGTTAGCGTCTGCACCCCTTTCAGTATTAAGTTGCAAGCAACAGATTATCGCATTAAGCACTGTGTGTAAAGTAAGTAAGTAACATCATACTTAGACAAAGTACTACTGTTTTATCCCTAGTAGAAACAGTACATCTACAACCTTAGAGCTTTCTGTCACTGCCCCAGATTTAATAGAGACATGAACCCACTATCGAGCATAAATACCCCCTCTTGGAGTTACGAGCATCTACTTGGCCAGAGCACACACAAGTAACGGAGAGCATGCAAGATCATTAAATAGCACACACATGATATATTATAAAGGAATAACTTTAGTACTCAATATTCATCGGATCCCGGCAAACACAACATGGAGAATTACATAAAGATGATCTTGATCATGATAGGCAGCTCACAAGATCTAAACATGATAGCACAAGAGGAGAAGACAACCATCTAGCTACTGCTATGGACCCGTAGTCGAAGGTAGACTACTCACGCATCAGTCCGGAGGCGGTTATGGCGATGTAGAGGCCTCCGGGGATGATTCCCCCTCCCGGCAGGGTGCCGGGGAGTAGTTCTGATCTCCCCCGGAGTGGTGTTGACGACGGCGGCGGCTCGGGACCCGTGGAGGAAAAAATGATTAACCGTATGGAGTTTTTAGGTCAGGGAGGTATTTATGGGCGAAAGATCTAGGTCGGTGGGCGCCCGAGGGCGCCACATCAACTCCTGGCGCGGCCAGGATGGGGCCCGCGCCAGCAGGTTGTGTGGGCTCCTCGCGGCCCTTCTTCGTCTCGTCTTCGGTTCCTCACGACGCAAATATTCCAAAAATCATTCCAGGTTGATTTATTTCCAATTTGGTGGATATTTCCTTAAGTACTTTTCTGAAACCAAAAACAGCAGAAAACGGGGAACTGGCACTTTGGAATCTTGCTAATTGGTTAGTCCCAGAAAATGCATAAAACTATATAAAATGCATATAAAACATGTATAACATGATATAACATAGCATGGAACATAAGAAATTATGGATACGTTGGAGACGTATCAACATCCCCAATCTTAGTTCTACTCGTCCCGAGTAGGCAAGAACGATAAAAGAAGAATAATTTCTAAAGTGACATGCTTAAACACAATCTTGATCATGTAATAATGTAAGGCATGTAAACTGAGATCAAATGAAGAAGGGTTGTAGTTTATATTGATATCAAACGAGTAATGAATAAACAAGTAGGTGAAGCAAGCAAAGCTTTCAATGATATAGTACTAGATAGCAATCAACCGTGCAAAGTAGATACTAGAGATGATTTAAGCTTCAAGCACAACAATATAATACCCTAATGCTTCCCTAAAACATGAAAACTTAATGAAAGGATCAAGTCAAGTAATAGCAATATGCACGTAGAAGATCAATATATTATTTGTTCAAAAGAAACAAGCAAGCGTTCAACGTTGGTTCCTGGCACCAGGATGTTATGGCTAAGAGAATGTTAACGGAGTTTTGGAAGTCCAACGGAAGAAAGGCTCACGGAGTTATAGATGATCATTAGACAAGAGAAAGTCATACAATCGAAGCTATGCAAGGAGTAGTGATTGCCATACAACGGATGCACATGGAGCTATAAGTATATGAAAGCTCTCCAATGGAACGAGTGGGGGTGCATCTAACTTGCTTGCTCATGAAGACCTAGAGCACTTTTGTGGAGTCTCATCATTGGAATATACAAGCCAACTTCTATAGTGTAAAGTTCCCCACATAGTTATGCAACTAAGACATGAAAACTCTCTCATACGGAGTAAAGGTGCTAAACATGAGCGCAAATGATGGTCACAAATGATATGGTGCTATAACATGAGCATAAGTGATGACTATAAATGATATGGTGCTATAACATAATCACAAAAGTGTGATAAAGAATAGTAATGTTGCCCCTTTTATTTCTTTCTTATTTTTTTATTTTTGTTTCTCTTTTCGATGGCCTCCATGGCTCTTTTCACTTTTAGGGGCAAGCATCCTAATATGATACATGATATATGACAACACACTAATGATGATAAAACAACATACTGATGATATAAATAACTAATATGAATGTGACATAAAAATACATATGACAACGGTGCCTCTGCCAGTGTAGCATGTTATGTAGTACTCTAGCGTAACATGGGTAAAACCACACATCAGCTTTATAGAAACACGCAGAGCAATAAATAAGTAATGAATGACAACAAGTCATGTAATGTAAGATGGATGTTGCATGGCAATATATCTCGGAACAGCTATGGAAATGCTGTAGTAGGTAGGTATGGTGGATGTTTTGAGGAAGATATTTGGCTTATGTATAGGAGAACAAGATGAACATCTCCCACGAGTTTGGATGTACCCACGAAAAATGCACCAACTCTCAATGTGAGAAAGGGCAAAGCAAAGTACCGAAGAGGCTTGCAATATGGTGGTGGAAGTGCCATGAAAACCGCAGTTTTAGAACTCAAAAGTAAATAGATTCCAAATAAAAATATGATCATACTAGGCATAATGAAAATTACTCCTAAGGGTGTTGTGGTAAATGAACAAGTCACTATTGGGGACCCGACCGTAGCGCATACCATAAAGTCATTAAGGTTTCTTTAGGCAAATAGAAGTCATATACCATTATGCAATCAACTGGAAAATTAAGTGTGGCACAATTTTCAAGTTTCTCTATACCAACCATTTAATCATTCCACTTTACTAGACCATCATGTTTACCATTAAGAAAATTAATATCTCAAAACAACATCAATGATTCAAGTAACACAATTTAATGATCTACAAGATTAATGTATCATTTAATTATACCATCTACCACATTTACCTTTTTCTGTTCTCAAGCAAACAACAATTAACTTATTTAAAAGATAAATTCTCCAATTAATTAAACAATGATATATGAGAGTATGATATAACAAAGCTAACAGCTCTAACAAGAGATGCATGAAAAACAAGAGCCAAAAAGCAAACGATAACAAAAAAACGAATACTCAACGAATATAAGTGAAGAATAGGAGTATTCATATGAAAAGCGGAGCGTGTCTCTCTCCCACACAAAAGAATGCTAGGATCCATTTTATTCAGAGAATGAAAATAACAAAAACAAAAAAAAGGGACGTTTCAAGATAAGCACATAAGATATGACGAAATTAAAATATAGTTTTACTAGAAAGGACCTGATAGTTTGTCGATGAAGAAGGGGATGCCTTGGGCATCCTCAATCTTTGACGCTTGAGTGTTCCTGAATTAAATTGGGGTGAACCACCGGGGCATCCCCAAGTTTTGGCGTTACTATCCTCCTGATCATATTATATCATCCTTCTCTCTTAATTCTTGAAAACTTCCTCCACACCAAACTTAGAGTAACTTCATTAGAGGGTTAGTACACAAACAATTATGATACTATGTAGGAACACAATTTCTTCCAATTCTACGGGAAATTAGCTACAGCCACTGATACTTAATAGGATAAAAATATCCAATCAAAATAGCAGAAGAGACACTGCAAAAGAAAATGGCAGAATCTGTCAAAAACAGAACAGTATGTAAAGACGAATTGTTTCGAGGCCCTTAACTTTCTCAGATCAAAAAACTCAAAACTAATGAAAGTTTCGTATACATCTGAGAATTGCACACAAAAAAGGGAAGATTTTTCTGACGTTCCAGTGAATTGATATGAATTTAACGGTGGACAGCAGAAATCTGTTTTAGCACAGGAATTGAATTTTAGCATCAACTTTCGACTAGAGTCTTAACTTGACACAACATTGCAATAAAAGAAAGATACAAAGGAGTTGCTACAGAGGTAGGACAAGTCCTTGACACAAGCAAAACAAATTAAAATGACAGGAAATAAAAGTGGGTTATCTCCCATAAGCGCTTTTGTTTAACGCTTCTGAGCTAGGCACAAAGTAAAACTCAAGTATTATCAAGATCAAGAGTAGAAACCCTTTCAACTATGCATTGTATTTTATCTATATAAGTTTCGGAGGTACCCCTTTCATTCCTTTTAGGCTTACTACTTTCATCAAATGGGTTTTGAGGGACAATCCAATCAAAATTTTCTTCCAAAGTTTCATGCATAGCTACAGGTTTAACAGGTATTGGCACTTTCATTTCTTCCCATAAAGGTTCAGTTTTCCTTAGTTTTTCAAGCGCATTAATAACATCTGCACATGAGCCAAGCATATTAAAACGATCAAAAACTTTTCTAGCTTCTACGACAACATCACCAAATTCTTTAAGCAGGTTTCCATGATAAAATCCTTCTTTTCAGCATTTTTAACATTATGAAGATCAACAAACATTTGTTGTATTATGGGATGAAGGTTAACAAACCTAGTTTCCAGCATGTGAACTAAAGAAGTTGCAGCAGTTTCATAGTTTGGGGCAAGTTCTGCTATGGATTTCTCCTCAAGATCACTATTCTTTCTAATATGATTAAACAATTCTCCAATATTTTCTTTTCCAATTATAGAACCACTACCTACTGAAAGATCCTTAAATGTGTACTTAGGGAGTGTAACATCACAAATGTAACATTCCTAAAATGTGTGCTTGCTTGTGCAATAAAGTGGTTCATCATGTCATCATTCCATGTGTGTTTGCATTTAATTCAATAGATTGCTTCAAATCCAATTTCCAAAATTAAGTTCCATATTTAATTTCAAATGCCTTTTCAAATAAATTCAAATAAAGTATCAAATTATTTACAAATAATCAAACCAGTAAATTAACTTGACTATTTTGAAACTATTAAAATTGTTCAAAAGTTTTTATCATGGTTATTTTCTATTTTGTTTTAAAATTACAAAACCAGAAAACTTTAGAAGAAAAGGAAAAGGCAGAAAACAAAAAAAGGGGGCAGATGAGAACTTCCTGGTCGAGATGGGCCAATTTCTGGCCCACCTCAGCCCAGCCAGCGCCACACCGGCCCACTCCCTCATCTCCTTCCCCCGTACGGCAGAGGAGAGCGAACACCTTTCCAGCGTGTCCATGGCCATTAGCCCCACTGCAGCTCGCCCCCACCGACGCCCCCACTCCTCCTCCCTTCCTTTAAACCGAGCCGCACCTAAACCCTAACCCTAGCCGTTCTTCTCCCATTCCGCAGCTCGCTTCTCCTCGCGCACGCCGCCGCCGCTATGAACACCGACGTGGCTCGAGCTCGAAGCCCCGCTACACTGACCTCCTCCGTCGCCTAGCCCGCGCTAGGAGACGTGCCTCCCTCCACTCCGTCCTTGACGACGCAGCCGGACCCGGGAAGCTCTCCTTCCACTCCATCTCCAACGACGCCCGCATGGAACCGAGGTCCTTCCCCTTGTTGAACCTCTCCGTCCACGCCTCCCCGCGCCATCCCACCTCGCCAGCAACCTCCCCAGGGTTAGCCGCCGCGATCCCCTCTCCTTTCCCCCTCCAAATCGACTCAGTTTGCCGGATCTTCCACGGCGCCGGTGAGCACGCACGGACACGCACGGCACCGAGAGTGACGAGCACGAACGCGAGTAAAAGCTTGCGCCTTTTCTCTGACCGAGAGCAAAAACGAAACCTACAATCGCTCGGCACTCGCGCACGCCCGCGAACAGCCCAGCGCCGCCACGTTTTTGTCGCTGGCGTCGAACTGTCGCCACTGTGCCTCTGCTGCCGATTTTTTCCCGTCAGTTTCGTCAGAGTGGAGAAAACACGCTTTAATCTGTTTAAAAACTATCCTAGTCTAATCCTAACACTAGTACTAAACGGGACTCCTGGCTATCAGCGATGCGCGTCCGCACCCCCGCGCACCCGAGTTTGAATCCCTCCCTGGGCAGTGGAAAACGCCCACCTTTTTTCACGCACCGCAGACAGGGCGGGCCCACTGGTCAGTGACCGTGGTGCCCGCAGCGCGCGCAGCGCGTGCGTCAGCGCCAGCGTGGCACCTGGGCCCGCTGGGCAGCCCCTCTGGCTAAGTCCCCTTCAGTGGAAAAAGCCCGAGTCGTAGGACATTTTTACCCGAACCCCCTGGAGTTTCTCTGTTTGCACAGAGGACCTCCCCTGTAATATTTCTATCACGGATGAGTCCCTGCACTTGTACAGAAACAACCCTAACATTAAAAATGCAATAACTTTTAATCTATAACTCCAAATAAAATAATCTTTATATGTTTTAATATCAGAAAAATGCATTGAACATTATTATTACATTCTTATGTCATTTTGCATCATTTATTTTAAACTTAGTTTAATTTCACAAATGCAACTAAATAACTAAATATGGAATGTGTGGATAATAAATATATAATGCCATTATTCCATTTAACTTGCTCATTCCATCAACTAGATGACCCGTTGCGCAACTGCGCAACTGCCAGATGCAAGATCGTATTGTAGCCATAGTCTAATGAGAATAGAAAGTTGTCAAAGTCTAATGAGAATAGAAAGGACTCCACATATGTGTATTACAACCAATGTCACAGAAGGAGAAGCACAAAGAAACAACTATTTCTCAGATGACTTTGAAGTACGAAGGACTGCACAAAAGACCACATTAAAATACACATCTTATTTTGATGTCCATGTATGTCGCAACATGCGATTGTGATTCACTGACTTTATGGCGCTAAGCACAGATTGAAAAGTAGGGTACAGACTTACAGTTCACATATACACATTTTATTGGTTACTGGGAAAGAAACGCTACATTATATGACCATCATCCGCAAACAAAGTTAACTTTAGAGGTGGCGAGACTAAACGGTTCTCTGATGCTTTCTTTTCACTTGGGTTTAGGGTTTTGGCGAGACAATTACAACTATTTTATACACAAAGCAATTTCATAAGAATTTCATTAGAGGCATTCCGAGAGTTGCACCCATCAGTGGTGATCGAGGTTCCCCAAAGACTTTCCGGCGAGAGCATTTTGCTTAGTAATTAATTTTCAAAAAGAATCTACTCTTCAGATCAAAGCAATTTTAAACTGGCATAGCCAACTCTTTGTACTTTTTTCCTCTCATATCCATAGTAGTCTGAAAGACAAAAATGAGACAGATGTCAAAACACGTCAAAATTGTGTGTAGTTTTTCCTCTCATAGCAATTTTAAATTGGTATAGCAAACTCTGTGTTTGTAGTTCAGACAAAACCAATTTTAAATTGTTATAAAGGCATAAAAGAGACAATTGTCAGAACACATCCCCTGAACATCATCATAATTCATATCCCATGAAAGCAGTCCATAACTTGAACTCAGCATAAAATTACCTCCTATGCTTGGAAACACTGCCACGTAACATGCAATGTTTGCTCAGGTTCTAGCACGGTAAGCAAAACTTTGGGCAACAAATAAGAAAACTATTATACCATTGTTCCTACAATGCCCCTAACACAACAAGGGAGTTAGAAATCGATGCCTAAGGCAGTACAAAACAGTCTGGAATCACATCTTGCAGCCAAGCATATAGAAAGAAGGCAATGAACCTACAACCACCTACAGCCAAAAAAGGGGATTACATAATGGACATATATTAGGGTTTGTCTCTTACCTGCCTACAACAAATTGTACTATAATTTTAAGCTATATAAAGATAAGAACGTAAAAATTCTGGCATAATTTGAATTAACATTCTTAGAAAACACAACACTTCTATAGTTACACGTTCTTAGATCATTTTACATGCTTTGCTATAAAAAATAATTTTACTTCAAAATAATGACAAGCGGCTAATAAAGCAAATATGCTTCTGCCTCTTTGAAAAGAACTCAACAAATTAAGGAAGAACTAATACAATTGAATTGAACTAAAGATACCTCTTTGTTAAAATGGGGCTTCCTATATGTTTCCAGATCCGCCTTAAAATACTTTGGAGGGTGTAGCATTGTAATTTGTATTCATGCACCTGAAATGTAAAAGCTGAAAATGTTATGCTCTGTTCAGGGGATCAATAGTGGCTATTACGTAAAAAAATGCACTGGGCTTGCCGCGCCAGCTTGGCGGAACCGTGCCCGAAAGGCACAATCTGGTCCTTCATGGACGCAATCTGGTCCTGCTCCCACCTATACTGCTTCCTCCGGTTCTCTTCCAGCTCCTACCTTATCTGGACTCACTGATTGAAATTTCCAGTGTACAGCTTAAGCTTCATGTTCTGCATGTGGATGATGTTCGTATGTAGTCAAAATCAGACACAACCTACATTCATGGTGAGCGGACCAGGAATTTCTAAAGTAAAGTACGTATCACTATTAATCGTGACAAAGGAAGCCGTGGCATAGCCTTTGAACTCAGGTAACATTGAAGGTCTATCTAAAAAAGGAAATTAAAAACACTTAATTTTATATGCTTCAGTTGAGAACTATGAGCTAGTCATACACATCTCCTGATAACAGATCACCCATCAAAAGACATTGTACCAATTCAGTCTAAGATTTGTTTGAAGACAAGACACTGTAATAAAGACATTATCTCACTAAACTGTGATAACCAGCGCAATTAACCGCCCTAGTATTTCGGCTACTGATCCCTACGTCATAGGTGCACATATTAAACCAATGTGATCTTATTTTCTTAAAAACACTGGTCTCCAAACAAGTTTAAAAGTCATGTGGTTCTATCTTAATACAAATATAAGGGACATGATTTCATTGACCCTCTAAATTAAAATGTAGTTAATGCACTGGACTAAATACAGGGCACAACCATGAAACATGTCTCCAATTCCACATTCAAAAGTGGCCAATTCACCGCATCTTGAAGGACTAAGAATAATGAATCTTCTCAATTCAGTCATCATGGGAAGTTAGTGAAAAATATGTTATATTGTACTAAAAATACACACAGAGCCACATATCCATTTTATAGAACATTTGTGTTGCAGTAAAACTCACCGAGATGGTTGGTAGGCTCGTCAAGCAAAAGGATGGGTGGGTTCATGAAGAGATCTCTTGCAAGAGCAATTCTCATGCGCTAACCGCCAGAGAAGCACTCGTTCTGCATAATATTAGACAACCTATAGCACACAAATATTGGAATGAAAATATGGGCGGTGGGGATAGCAGCTCGACCTGCAAGCAGGGTGGAAGCACTCACAGCGAAAAGACCGATTCTTCATTATGGAGAAAAGAAGACACCAATCCTAAATTCCTAATCTCATCATAATGTTCTCGAGAATAATGTTTCTCAAACCATTGATGGAGGGCATGTTCTGGACAATTAGGGAGGCACTGGATCAGGTCTCAGTCGGTCTCATGCAGACCACCTTGACACCTGATAGTTATGTAACAAACATTTTTTGTGTGTTAAACAAATACGAAAAACAAAACATACATAATTATAGGAAAAATAGGAGGCTCTCATGTGACAAAAATATGTTATAACCGTGAGAACAAATAGTGATAATCTACTACAAACATGCAACGACATAAACTTACTGGTCTCTCTGTAGCTTGATGATATGCTTCTTTCCTTATACCACCAATGCCTTCACTTATTTTTCTTTAACTACCCAAAACCTGAGAGAGGCAAGATAAGGTATATTACTTTATCTTAGAATATAACTATTGAGGAAGATGGCACCAGTGGCACGAGTTTGGCAAAACGGGTTATGCGATATGCTCCTCCTACTGAGTGCCAATAAAAGAGAGAAGTGTAGTAGACAATGCCGCACCTCTTAAGAGAGAAGTGTAGTAGACAATGCCGCACCTCTTGAGTTGTCTCAGCTTGCGGCGACACAGCTCACCATATAGGCATCCTTTGCTACCATATCTAGTCGTGCCGCTACAACAGCATTTCACGCAGCAGGGAGTGGAGGTTGTTTACCTTTTGATGGTATGTACAATGTAATTCTAGCAATATAAACAGAAAATATACACCAATTCAGTACATGAATGGTTGCTTTCTAATGGTCCGTACAACGTAATACCAAAGCTGCAATGTCAAAATATAGAGGAATTCAACTAAGAACCTACCAAAGACATTATTTTCATCATATTTACATTGGTTAGACAACAACCTGAAACATCAATAGAAGAGCCTTAATAAGAAAACTTGATTGGAGACAAATAATTAGATGATATTTATATTGTGACCTTCTAAGTTTGAATATAAGAGCAAGAGATTCCAATAAAGCTAATAGAGGAATCAATTCTTGAAGCTCCAACCTGTCAGGGTATGTCATATATATATATACCCTACTCTAGTAATTGCCTAGGAAGTGTTACCGAAAATAGAATAAAATCATGCCCCCACATACCACATGCTAGCAGCTAATCCATATATTATATTCGATAATTTACTGCTTCGGTCCAATCTTCAAACAACCTTAATGTATAGCGATTGAGAATGATGCACAGACCCAACGTAAATGAAGAATTACAATGGTGAAACAACTTCCCCGTAAACATTACTTTGATTTGTTTTGGGCTACTTATCCTTCTTAACGGTCACTATTTTGGCTCATGTGCTTATTCTTATTCCAAGCGCAAATGGGGAGATACTTGTTTTACATAATGATTGAGCATGTCACATTTTGTTGTGCTAGTACCCAAGTTACTATGAATGTTTTTCATAAATCTAAGGAAAAAATGAACAACATGAAAGCCTGGGAAGCTGAGCTGATCAAGCCTAAGATAGGCCTTCTTGTATGGATCCTGAATCAACTATTTGAAAGGTCTGGCTTACGCAGATGAAGAGAGAAATAACTTTGTGCGCATCTTTACCAAAGCAAGGAAACAAAAGTGAACCAATTAAAGTATATGAAAGTAGTACGAACAAAACAAAGCTCTTACTGGTCAATATCTCTAATCTGAATATAAAGATCAAGTTCAAGGATGTTCTCATAGCAATATCTGATGAACAGATGATCAATTACATCAGCCTACATAGTTGTGCAAACAGGTATGACATGAGTTTAATGCTGCTAAGTGAAGTAGAGAACTCAGAAGGAGTGGCTGCCTGATCTCCAGCCGACCGAGGTAGCAAGCACTACTAAAATATTGATAAGCTCTTCAGCTGACCTTGCGAGCTTTGCCCATAAAGAAACAGTCCACGAAGGCATGGCTTTACAGAGGACCTGCTAAACAAAGAATCGTTACAATGTACCAATATGTATGAGATACATCAGAATAAAGGAAATACATCAATAAATTTTGACGGAAAAAATATGTGTGTCGTGTAAAAGGGCTTACAACTACCTAGATTCCAATAAAACTTTCATGCGCATTTTGCAGACTTAGCTCTGCTAATCATGTGCCTCAAGTCCACATAGCATAAATGTACTCTCAATAGGTTTCATGGGAATCATGTGCATTTTAAGTTGAACACCAAAGAGAACAAGCTACACAAAATTTCAGGGACAGATAAAAATGGAAATAACAAGCTGCTTGAAAATGGGTAGAAGTAAGACTAATGATTATGTGACTAACTATTGAAAATCTGGCAGAACTGTAATTGTTCAAGTGCAAAAGACTCCAGCCCCGCTTGAAGCTAGTCAGGACAACTGCTATCAACAATTAGGGTAGCTAAAACACTTAAACAGAACATAACTATCCTGGCAGTGCAAATGTAACCTCTACAGACTTTCTCCCTTCCCCTGATCATCTCGACACAATGATATCACTCAGGAAAATAACCAAACATCGAACTCCCAATACATGCATATAAATAAAACAATTTAAATGCTGCTTGAGTTCAAAAGAAGAGTTTGCAAAGAACGGGGAGGAAGAGAAAATTAGTGCTCACCTAAGACTACAGGGACGGAAGCAGGAGAGTCAACAAAGGCTGCTGGGCGCTAGGCGGCTACCATCGTCCAACCGTGTTGCCGTTCCAGGCAGCGTCTTCCATCCATGAACACAGTATGTCAAAAACCTACCAATATGAAAGTATGCGTTCATGACCATCTGCAGAAATCTGTAGCCCAACTTGACCAAAATAATCTTTCATGGCTAAACTTGATAACACAACTGGCCAATTCGACCAGATGGTTATAGGAAAGCAGATGGAGGTGACACTCATCTTGTACACCATCACCTCATTGCAACACCAGAATACATAAACTTCAGAGTGGGTATTGGTTCTCCTGCGGTGACCTAAAACCTGCAATTCAAAAGGTTGTAGCTTTAGTGGTTGAAAACTGCAATCATATTTTTACACCCACAAAGGAACACAAGGGAATAAATCAACTTAAAATGACACAATAGTAGATAAGTGCACTGAAACTTGAGTGGTTGATTGAAAAATACCTTTTATCCTAATCTATTGGGGTGTGATTATTCTTCAGTTGCATTTTTTGTTAGGGGCCAAACCGCCACGCCCATGTCCGAGCGACACAATAGTATGTCTCCCTATCCAAAGTGCCCAAGTGCTCAAAGAACTAACGTTGGACAGGTGGCATGTGGTACACCAAAAGAAACACCTGTAATTTTCATTAGACGTTTTTCCTGTAAATAGAGAGAAGAACATGCCATAAGAGAAGAAAAATTATAGAAAATAGACACAACAACCGACGTGTGCGTCCAATATAAAAATTCTTATAAAATGAACCAAGAAGACATTCTACCAGATAGTGAATTCTAACTTACTCTAGACCCAAAGAAGTTGTGCCACCGGCCGGATCGTCCATGATTTCACCGATATAATCCTACAAGCAGTAGAAGGTGCACCTAATAAACCTAGAAGCACAATAAAAAAGTTTTGTTAGAAAACAACATATCATGTTAACCTGGACCTAGCCGAGGATAAAATCTAAGAAAGGCAGTAACTTTAAAGGACTTCAATCAGCTGGCAGAAATGGATTGTTCCCCCACCTAACAATAAACACCCATCAGAAAAAGAGCAAATGATGTAACCTATCGTTATACTCAGTGATTTTACAAATCTCAAAACCGCTGGCAGCGTATCAAATATGCAAAATGAGCTCCACAAAAACATATGGCATCTAAGTTATGGCTAAACCAAAGTAGTGAAACCAGTAGATGCATATCTTCCAGTGTTATTATTTTGCATGAAGGATAAGAGCAGAGGTATAAGCTCAAGAATAGGAAGAGTAATGTGGTAGTAATAGAGAGAATCAAAAGCACACCGCAGCACACAAGATTTTTGAAGCAGACAAATGGAATAAAACTGAGTTAAATCCCAGGGAAGAGTAATATCTTGCATAATATTAGTTGGTGCACAAAAAGCAAAGCAAAACAACCATATTAGTTGGAGTAGCACTTGTAAACCAAGAAGAACAATTAGTTGGTGAATAGAAAGCAAAGCAAAAGAGTATAAATGAATCGGAGAACAAAGCAAAAGAGCATAAGATAACACAAAGATGATTCATCCTTTGCATAAGAATAACATAAGATAAGCAAAAGATAACACTAAGATGATTCAACATAAGATAACACTAAGATGATTGAACATAAGATAAATCAGAGAACTTTGCAAGAAGAAACAACATATTTGGCCAAGTGAAGAATTGATTCTCCTACCTTCGGATATTGGCTACACCCTCGCCACTCGTCTACAGACGTGAACTGAGCATTGGCGCAACATTTACGACTCTATCCCCTATTACATGACACTTGGGCTCCCTGCACAACGAACCATAGGCACTATGAATGGAGGTGCCAAAGTAGTAATAGTAAGTTTGAGTACAAACACCATAACATACAAGAAAAGAGATTTTTTTTTAATTTCACATAAGCATCAAATTTATTTGAACCAACGTCATTCTTCAAACATATGAATGAATCAAAATAACAAACACTACAAAATCAATCACCTCTAGATATAAATTCAGGATTGTGAAAGGCAAACACATACCTCAAAGATAACGAAGCATGGCATATTGGACCTGTAAATCATTACCATATAAACATCGGAATTCAATCTGCGGACGGAAAATTGTGAGCAACTAGTAATGTTTCATACTCATGTAATTTCTGTTGCAAAAAATGACAAGGACCACAAATTCCAGGCCACCAATAGTAAGCAGAAAGTACCTCAGACTGTAAGCATTTGTATACTGGCATATAAAGAATAGTAAAGAAAATAAATAACTCAAACTAATCTACTTTTGAGCCTAATAAAAAAATCTCATTCTTACAGTGTATTTCATCACTAATTTCTGGGATTGATGTCTCACATGCATACGACTGGTGTGGCGACTGTAGGTTGTTCAATATCACTAATTGTTGAGATTGATATGTCTCGTATGTATATTTCTTATATAATAAAGGAGGCGGCAGTGCGCAGAAGGTGTAGAGGTATTCTTGATCACTAAAATGTGCATGCAGGTTGTTTTCGAAAGGCATAGCAGAGTGTGGTTGCCGCCGAATGTGTATCCATTCCGTTCCCAGGTATACCTCTCATCACCAGTTGAACTACACCTCTCCCTAACTCTTACTCTCAAAAACTATCAAAAGCTCTACAGACTAAGTCTATATGTAACTGAGGTAGGACACTATTCATGGTGAGAAACAGAGAAAGAACTCCTAGGAAATGCTATAAAAGCATGACCATTGTATCGTTCTGATCAAATAATATACAAGAGTCTATATCTACCCAGCATGCTCTCCTTATCTAATATACTTCTCTAGTTCCCCAATCCCCCGCTTCCTGCCTCCTCGACCATGGCACCTACCCGATACTGCCGGCCACGCCATCCGGTAAACTACCCGTACAACCTCAGGAGCAAAGCTGAGGCCACGGCAGGCTGACGGGCTGTTGCCTGCTAATTATCGCCCTCCTCCACAGATCGGGGCCAAACAGTACTCCTGCATGTCACATATTTTTGCAAAAATTCAGGAAATACATAGATCAAACTTTCTCTGCAACCAACTTGCCTTTTCATCAAACAACTTGTGGGCAAAATTAAAGGAATCTGGACAAACAAAAAGATGGCAATGGAAGAGATAATGAGATCTATAGAAATAATTGCGCACCTAGCTCCTGGCATGATGCAATGGAGGCCGACGGGCTGCTGCCTGCTGTTCGTCGCCCTCCTCCACAAATCGGGGCCATCCGGCCAAACACGGCTCCTCGGGGGCGTCCCCTCATATGCATCTCATGTAGAGAGTTGAGCACGAAGGAGAGGCGGAGCGTCGCGATGGCGCGAACCAAGCGCCCCCCACAGATGCATCTCCTGCAAAGAACTAAGGACGGAGGAGAGGCGGGGCGACCTAAGCGAGAGAGACGACCACGACGGGCGGCCGTGCCGGCGCCATGGTGCAGTCACGAGATGGGCGGCGGTGGATGAGCTGGGGAGGAGCGGGGTGAGGAGATGCGGCTCGCGGGAGGAGCAGAGCGAGAGAAAGGGGATTGGGGAGGAGGGGGCGATTGGCTGCTAGGGTTTCACTTGGGCGCGGGTTTTGCCTCGCTGGTCGCTGCGGGGCGCAGGCAAAAGGAGAGCGACGCGGACGGGCAGGCTCGCCCACTGACTGGTGGAACCTGGCCCCACCCGTCATCGACCCTGAACATAACCTCTATTCATGCGAAACGAGTGAAAAAAGTTTTGACCGCATCC
The DNA here is from genome assembly GCA_026929855.1 of Poa annua. Lineage (NCBI taxonomy): Eukaryota > Viridiplantae > Streptophyta > Magnoliopsida > Poales > Poaceae > Poa > Poa annua. The sequence continues at coordinate 182,771,129 of CM049426.1, forward strand.
GACGGCTGTAGTGAAAAGTGGAGGCAAAGTTACTATTCCTAAGGTTGATCGGACGGTCTAGAATAGCCAGGAGGGGCAAATGCTGTGAGGAGGAGGGTAGGCTCTCAATCTTTATAGTAGTAATGCCATGTCTTGCCATGCTAATAAACATTTAATTTTGATGTGTAGATAAATAATTTGCACCATAATTAATTGTCGGGATTTCATCCCCGCTTTAATGTGACCTAATTACCGCATGCCATATTTGTCACATCAATTGTTCGCGCATTCCATGTATTGATTATGTTTTCCTATTTGTCTGTGTTTTGCTTTTCCCTGGGTAGACGACGACGTGCCTGCGGACGGTACCTACGATATTGAGGTTCCAGCTTTCGTGCCAGGCTACGAGCTGCCAGGCAAGCTTCTGCTGACATGTTACACGATTTTTGTGGTTTCATCCTTGCCTTTTGATCTATTCTATCCTACTTTACGATTCTTGAATTGCGATCCCATCAGATGTTTATCCTGCAGCCTATACAGCTTCACCCCCCACATCCCATAACCTATTGTATGTTTATCTATTAGCCTTGCGAGTCGTAGTGCATGCTTAAGGTTGGTTCTGCGAGTCTGTTTCTCCTATGTCATTTATGCTTAGCATGATAGATTGTCTACTTTAATAAAATGTTATCTTCTGTTGGGAATTATAATTAAAAGATAAGGCATCGGAGGAAGGCCTTGTGAGGTGCTTTGTTCTGCTAAGTGTCGACCTAGGAACTGAGATTTTGTCCTCGGATCCAATTTTGAGCGCACTAACCGCTTGTGGTAGGCCCTATGGAGCCCCCCGCGGCTTTGATCTAATCTGCTTCTTATCCAGGGCGCCGCAACTAGTTCGGGCTTTCCATTTGATGCATGCATATGGTTACATAACGATCTCATGTTGATGGATTAGTCGATTCTCATATAGGGTGGCACGTTCTTAGAGTGTTGCGAAGTTCCGTGTATGGGACTGATCAACAGTGCCCACAATCATGCGGTTCCCCGGATGGGTCGTAGAGAAGAGATTTGCCGTGTTGAGATGCCCTACCTTCTGGCTTTGCTTTTTGGGGTTGATCGAACGAGTACGGGTCCAGTAGTGCACCCCTGCAGGGTATAATCTTATCGATGAGCCGTGTCCACGATTATGGACGATTTGTTGATGATCTGGCTAACAAGATCTGGACAACTTACACCTAATCATTGTTAATTAACTTGACTAGTTTTATAGATCTACTTTCACCATAACTGGAAACTAAAACTGTTCAACGTGTGAGTTTTCCCGAATTGCTTTCTCATACTTGGTTGAGGGGGTTAATCCGAGAATGGGTTATGATTGGTGATAGTTGTAGATGGTTATCTTTGGCGCTCTCTTATCCTTATCTATACTAGATGACCCGTTGCGCGACTGCGCAACTATCGCATGTAAAGACCATATTGTTGTTGTGTTTTTTATATGCTCATTATAAATTGATAGAGGCTCAGTCATGTATGGATACCATCGTACCAACTTGTTGGGCCACTGACGTAATTGTCGAAAGCGAGTGTTGAGATTTTTTGCAAGACGTCATCAAAAGAGTTTGAACATAGGGTCGAGGAGACATGGACGATAATGGTAGTGTTTCCAAAGGAAACAAACTCAAACAGAGTTGGGAGTCACAGACTATATTGTTGCCATAGGTTTTTTGTTTGTTGTTGTAGGAGGAACTATATTTTACTCAAGCAAGGAAGCAATAATGCCCTGTTCCGTTGAGCCACTGCCGTAAATATCGGCATCAAGAATTTATCTTAGCTATAATTTTTGGTGTATGGATGTATGTTATTGATGTTCATATTTGAGTTTTCTGACTCCCAAGCCACTACCATCGACACCCCTCAGAATGACTCCGGTTTCGGCTATTTATAGTTCATGGAAAGATAAAATGACCAATGAGGTCACTCTAAAACTAAATTCTCAAACACGGTAATCATTTCCCTAGCCTTCATAACAGGGGTAGTGACTTGAACGAAAAAGACCCCGTCTTTGCTCTTGTCATGACCATTCAGTTTGGCCCCGTCAACCAGCTCCCGTTCATAGACCCGCTTCAGCTCCCCATCATGGATGCAATTTATGATGGGGATGTTGCACGCGAACACATTGGCTGCTAGTAATCAACCACCCACGCTGCTTAGAAATGTGGATATGTAATTAAAAAATTACGTCAAACCTACATAAATTACATAGAAAAACAATCACCCTACTCCAAGATTTGGTCTTTAGATTTTCCTGGAAACCCTATGTTATAACTTATATCCATCAATGGAATATTGCTACTATATGTACCATGGTTAAAAAAAGAATGAACATAACTGCCATGAGGATAGCTTGTATGAGCTTAAAGGCTTAAAGTGCAACCCTTATGTACATGGCTAAAGGAAATCCACAGAAACCACAATCAATATAAAGGTATTACAATCAGGACTGTAAATTGTGTACATAATATTTTGATTTCCTTCTTATCTTACATTCCTAGTTGTTCTAAGTAATGTGCACGGTACAAAGTTTGTGGTAGGGAACTTCTTTGATTCAACATATTTTGCAGTTCATATGAAGGAAATTATTACGTGATTTTCCAAATTGGAGAATCGAATTGACGCCCTTTTCTGCTCAGTCTATCTAGACCCTTTTGTTTAGATAGGAATGGTTAAAATATAATAGGTACCCCGTTTCGTCTGGGAACAAAATGGCAAAAATATTCCTTGACTTGAATCAAATATTGAGTTGTGTTGTATAAATGAGCATGAATTAAACTGAAACAATTACAACTGTTTTTGCAATTTATTTGAGAGAACACTTCCATGCACACCAGAACCTCAGGATCACATACAGCAGCATAACTTCCCTCTCATCCACAGGTACATAGAAAAATTAATAAGAAATACATATCACCGTACAAGAACTAAACACTTTAACCAACATCCCACTCTATTCAGTTTTCTGAATGATTTCTTCCGTCTGTATATCCCTTGGATGAACCTGTATATATAGACTTAGGAAGTAATGCTACGGGAAAATGGAAAAGTCAGATATCATAGTTATTTTAAGAAAATGCATTCATGGTATTTGAATTGTTTTGTTATTTACTCTACAAAATCATGTCAGGTCATGGACAAGTTCTATTCATCCAACCTCCTTTGCCTCTACACTAACTTAGCTACATCTGGCTTATATGGTCAATCAGTTTTCTTTAACTTACTGACCAAGGAGTTCAAACTTGATTTTTCTATAAATCTGAACATAAGCTCGTCCAGTACAGCTGATAGTACTCTGGCAAGAACTATGCCACTGTCTGCCATCTTCTCTCAAGGTAGAAATTATGGTTCAGTTTAACTCTTTCTCCTTGCAATTTTTTTGTCAGTCAAGCACATGAGAAAAAAATCATTCCCAGGCAATTAGATTTGTTGTAAGATATTAGGAGTGGGAGATTAAGTATATCTTTCAAATCAGACATGTGCAAAAGTATATAAGAACATGTAAGTAGCGTCCTAAGGTGAAAGAAATCATTGTGAAGATAGAGAAGCCAAGCCCACCGTAATATGGATTTAAGAAGATAAAAAAAACATAGGTCAAGCAATATTATAAATCCAGAGAAATCAATGGTGTATTCGTACAAAGCTTATGTACATTAGCATCTGTTTCTCTTATTTCATCCAAGAGAAAGGGGTAATCAAAATCTAAATATTTCAACAGTTATATACTTCGAATTAATCAGTGGAGTGGAGAGTTTTTGTGTGGCTTTGCATAAATATATCTTTGCTTATAGTATGTAATAAAAACATGGAACCACTACTGCTCTCCTAAAACATACTCCAATTGATATCAAGGAACAAATCTTATTGTGTTTGAGATAATAATCATTTCATTCCGCAAGATTTGTTTCCACAATACACTGTTGAACTGAGGAGTGTCTCTAACCTGAATTAGGAAAGCAGAAAATTAGGAAGCACCCGAAGTAGTTCCAACTTTTAGCAAATAAAGTTTCCTAACTCACCTGGTACCAGCGTTTTAATCAGCTTATAGGTGTTTGGACTCCTTCAGCTAGAAAAGGCAGACAAAGACAGTGGCATGATCAACAGATCCAAAACACTAACACAATAAGGGCGTTCAATATTGTTCCTTACCAACCTCGAACATAAAATGTTCCTAGCCTGCACAAATTAGGTATGGGGCCGTTGCAAAATATACCTGCTTGTAGGACTCCAGGCTTCAGTTTTCCATTATATGAATACAAGTTCGTCTTGTACTTTATGTTCCTCTCCACCTTATAGCCGACATCTGATTCTGCAAGAGAATAACCATGACACACACATGAACCTCATTGTTACATATTAATAAGCATCTCTAAATTACATCGACATTCCTAACTCCTCTGGTATTCTTTATAAACATCCAGTTGCAATAAAAAGTATGTTTTGTATCAAATTCTCATAGAGTAACTATTGGGGACCAAATAATCAAGTGCAATGCATAGTAAATATCTCTGAAGAAATGAAGAATAGAAAAGAAGAGTCTGAGATATACTGCCCTTCTGACCGTACATCAAACACATACATTGTTCACCATAGTTCAACATTAACAGATTACTGCAAATCAGGGTTTGTTTTGCAACAAAAAGGGAACTTGATATATTGTACAGAGCAGCTCAACTGCTCGTAAAATTTACAACCATGAGCCCAATCCTCTGCTGGGCAGAATCACTTAAGACAGCGGTGGATATAACGACATGGCTGACTGACCTATAGCTCTAACCTGTCAATAGAAGAGCAAAGTGCATTTTCATTTCGAATACATGCTAGCCTGACACTTATTTCACAGATTTGCAGCAAACGTGAAACGCGTGAATTTACTGAGGACATGCATGTTCAAGTCTGTGTGAAATTACTAAATGATGCAGTCATGTTGTATTTTGACCAAAATAAGTTCTTCATGTCTATCTCGTCTGCATCATTTGATCACTCAATCAATAAAGGAGACATCCAGTTAATACTTATTATGCAATAACCAGAATATGGATCAGTTGAATACTTATTACATAATCTTTAGGGCGGTAAGAAGAAAACAAGTAAGAAAGAAGGAGACAGTCTTGAAACATAATAGCACGAAGAAGAATCCCGTCACAAATAAAACATAGATATGAACCAATCCCACATAAACCGCAATGAAAACCAGAACACCTAACAATCCCCTTAATGTAAACGAAAGACAGAGAGCACCATCACCGCAGTTTAATCTAAGGACACAAGGATGTCATGGTGAAAACAACGACGAAAGAAGCAGACAATGCAGATAGCATGGAGGCAAGTACTCAAAATGTAATCACACAAGGATGGCACAACGAAACATGAAAAATAAAATCAATCTAGAAACATAAGAGCATCGAAATAATGAAGCACCGATAAGTACTAAAACTGAAGATATAGCTCAATGAGCACACATAACTCTATCAAATTATAGCTTTCCAATACCGGTGCGACATAACAATTTTCTCTAAAGACCTAACCAACCTATCAACTTATATCCATTAAATAGAAAACATTAGAATAGAAAATCCACAACAAAACTCTGAACCCCTAAATAACACATCAAACCATTGTGAGGATGAGCATACCTATAGCAAACCGCCATCCCCGCCAAAGCTCCCACAGAAACCCTTACCCTGCTCCCCGTGGCCCTTTTCCTGCAAGAACAAAACCATGCATGGATTATTAGCTGGACAAAAAGAACTCCTGACAGCAGGATGTTTCTCTAATCTAACTTGTAAAACTGATATACAACGCCAATCCTCTGTGAGACCATAGAAGCACATTGTCGCCATACCACCACATACAAGCCTATTCAGCAAGGCTATTCATGGAGGCTATAAAGCTATTCCAAGTTATTCAGCGAGGCTATAAAGCAACTGATATACAATTTTACCTTTCAGTTATTCAGCAAGGCTATAAAGCTCCATTCATGGAGGCTCATTCAGGAAGACCATCGGCTAATCCAAGTGCAGACTCCAATTCAAACAGACCTATATGTGATTATGTGGACAGTGAAAACAAACATATTGTTAGAACCCTTCTCCTTCTCAAATAGATGGAATGCAAATGAAAAAGATGGTACCCAAATTTAGTTTTAGTGAAATAACAAAACACAAAAGTACAATGCATGTTACTGTGATTAACAAAATTAAGTAACAGAATACAACAAATGCTAACCAAATCAAATCAAGTAGCAATCCATTTCACGTAAATGATAAATAACGGGAGTATTTTCACCTGGGCCAAGAACCAGCAATTTTGGCAGCGTGCAACCATCGACTGCGACACTATCATGATGTACCTCACCGATGGATGGCTAGAGAGGATGCAGCGAGACACCTTGTCATTCACCACTATTGAACTCATAGCCGCAACACAAACACTTAGGCCACCATACTGTCATGTGCGTTCTTCAGCAGGAAGTGCATGCCGAGTTGGCAATGCCTCTCCCGGGTTAGTGACCTCGTCTATTTGGGCGAACCTGTATAAAATTCACAGCATTGAGAAACTATACCATAAAAGGCTGGCTATATACAGATGTGGCAACAACATTGATTTGAACTCAAATAATTATTAGGACTCCATGCATGTGAACATCCTAGCACAGCTATACTATGAATCACTCAGATATTTAGAAACGATAGCTTGCAGATGCAAGTCTGATAAACAAGAAAGGAAATATATTGTATCTGCAACCATAAAACTGAGAAACATAATGGTTGTAGATAAATTTTAGAGAGAAAAAAAAGTACTGGGAAGCCATGTCGTCGAAACAAAAAGCATTGGACATAAACTACAGAGTTTAAGAATGGCCCAGAACAGAGAAGATGGCCATAAACAAATGAATTAAAGAATCTACATAAGCAAGAAGAGAACATCCACTGATAATAAACAACATGAATGGTAATAAAAATTCATTTTCCAATCAAGAACTGAGAACAATTTATCGTGGCTTACTAACCTCCATGAATCACAATAAATTCAACGCACAAAAATCATGACAGCCACAAAGAACTTCTTTCATTTGACTACAAGTTAACAAAAAGCCTGAGGTGATCCCATAATATACCAAACTAATTAAATATGTAAGAAAGGATAGGGATAGAGAGACATACACAAGGTAGGGGAAAAATAGAAGAATTGCATATGTGCACTCAGCATCAGGAACGTAGCTGGAAAATTCCAATTTTGGAACCATAACAGCAGCCATATTGGCATTTGCAACCCTTAAGGGTACAAATCTGTAGCACCCCCGAGAGCCAACAGCTGAACAATCGGTAACACAACAGTGACTCTACGACTCAAAGCACTATTATACAAACTCTTAGCAGAGTGAAGATAGCAAATATTACAAGCAGAGGTCACTGACCCAAACAACTCATCAAACAGCGAAAGAAAATTATGTTATGCTACATAACAAGAACCAAAAGGCCTAAGAGGCCATAACATAAGCGACGTCCCGCCCATCGATTCCAGGCTGCTGCCCGGGAACCCCGATCTACTCGTCGATGTCCAGGTAGAAACCGGCAGTGGAGTTGGAACCTTCACCTGTCCAAAAAGTGCGCAAGGCTGAGTACAGGAGGTACTCAACAAGACTTAATTAACCTATTATATATCTGCCCGTTCAGGGAGTAATCATGAATGTCTTTGCATAAAGCCATCTTTGTTTTTCAAATCGAGGGAGGAGAGAGAGTCTCGCATCTGTAGACTTTTAAAATGGGATAAGGGAACAACACCTCTGACCTCATCCTCCATCTTCTGTAGCCACCGAGATGCCATCGCTTGCACCACCCTCAAGAATCACCCCCTCGCTCAACCCGAGGAAGTAACCCTAACCATCCTTAGTTGACAGTTTTATGATAAATTTTAAGTTGTCTATGATCACCGAAATAAGGTACCAAGTCGTCCGTAACCGTGGACACGGCTTTCCGAAAAGATTTACCCTGCAGGGGGTGTAACTACCCACACGCGCCAACCAACCGATACGCCAGACTTTAGCACTCTACCTGGGAGTGCCGGCTGGAGAGTTGGCCACGACCTTTCCCAAGCTTCGCTTATGTTCATGAGCCACAGCAGTAGATCTGACCACGCGCAGCGGTCTCTAGTGCGGGTTGCCAGGGTCAACATGTGGACCGCAGCCCTGTTGCCCAGCCCTAAATTTTCTCCTCAAATCATTTTACCGCACCCGCAAATGGAATACTCGAACTAGTGGCTTCACGTAGTAGGCTAGGCAAGTTGGAGTCGAGGGGGAAATGAATACCCCGTGTGGATGCACGAATAGTCTTGGTTCCGAACCCAGGAACTCAGTTCCTACTGTCGACGAGAACGAGACAATCCACCACAATCCCAATGTGGCCTCTCGTCCAAGTCTTTAACAATAAATAAATCATGTGTACTTATTCCATCCCAATCCTCTCAACTGGATGGAGAAAGGAACAACTAAGCAAGCCTAAGCGGCGATGCAACGCAAGGAACCCCCTATACCTTGACCAAAACATCTTTGAACCGTATGCATAACACAAGAATCAGATACTTTGGAAATCTTATATGTGCAGATATAAGGTTATGCTTGCCTTGCTCTTCAGTAGCTGGGTATTGGTCTTCGGAGGCGTTGCAGACACTCTCGGGCTCAGATCCTATCGCGAAGAACCAAATACCGGAAAGGAATGACACAATCAATACAATATTGATGCGATGCGCAATCACATGAATGATATGTCATTTTAGAATTTCCTAGATGCAAGCACCAAATTAAATGGATGAATATAACATACCCATAATTTAAATTAGGGTTTATTAAGGTGAGACTAATAACATTATTTTTCTTGTATGGAATATGTATGATTATAGTTGAATAGATTTTATTTTTCTGAGTATTTTGATATAAAAATCATATTTTTCTGATTTAAAATGAATTAGTTATGAATTTTTCAAAGTTTAAACAATTTAATTCAAATTAAATCATTTGTTAATTCCATTTTAAATAATTATAATTTAAATAAATATTATTGGACCCACATGTCATAACTTTAATAATTACATAAAACATTATTTGGAAATGAATAGAATTCTGACAAGGGGACCCACCTGTCAGGGAATAAATAAATACAGAAATAATTTTTAAATTCCAGAAAAGAAAAAGAAAAGGGCTGATGACGTCAGCTGACGTCATCCACGGCCAAATCCCCACTGCTGATCACGATTCTCTCGGACCAGAGGGAATTGGGGCGATTGAGATGCAGCAGAAGGAAGAGGAGGTCGAGGCGGACCAGGAAGTGGCGGCGCTGTGACCAAATGGTCACCGGAGTTACTCCGGTGCCTCGCCGGAGCGGAGCACGACGGCGGCGCTTGACGATCGGGCTAACCAGAGAGAAAGGGAGTGAGAGGAGGGCACGGGGAGGACCGCAGGATCAACCTGAAGCTCGTAGAAGTGTCGAGGAGGCGAGGGGAGCTCGGGGTTGGCCGGAAATCGTGGTCGACGGCGGCGGACCCGACGAAGGGAATCGATGTTTCCCGCGGCTTCGCGGCTTCCCAGCACAAACCGCTCGAGGAGGAGGAAGAGGAGAGCGAGGCGGTTCTTCTGGTCTTCTCGCCGGAGCAGGAGGTGGCCGGAATTCGCCGGAGTTTCTCGCCGGACGTAGCTAGGGTTTCGGGCGAGCTGAGGAAGAAGAGACGAGATGGGAATGGCTTAGGGTTTTTCTCCGGCGGCAGGCGACCTTCTTGTAGTCCAGGGAGGGGCGGCGGCACGTATCTTGGCGCAGAAGAGGCAGGGGACGGCGAGGCGCTCGACAGCGCACGGCGGCGCCGTCGGAAGCTCGAAGACGATGGTTTTCTTCTGAAAACCCCCCTGAAGATCTTACTTTTTGCCAGATTCTTTCACAAACAGGCCCCTGGTTACTTATTTAAAAGGTTTGGGCTTTTCTGTGAAGAGAAAAATTTGCAGAAAAATACTAGGAGATTCAAAATTTCACAAGGAAGCCATTGGCAGTCCTGGATTTTGAAAATTTGGAATATTTTGAGTTCACCAAGAATAGCAAGAGTTTAACCCTTTCTTTCAAAAGCAACATGTGAATTTTAAATGCAAATTCTTATCCAAATTAAATGAGATGCATGCAATGCTCAAAACACACCTTATATTCCACTTAGCAAACTTGGGATGTTACAGATCTACCCTCCTTACAAGAATCTCGCCCCGAGATTCCTAGGTTTTAGAAAAGAAGTCGGGATACTCAGATCGGAGACGATCTTCGCGTTCCCAGGTTGCTTCCTCCTCAGAGTGATGAGACCACTGAACCTTGAGGAACTTGATGCTCTGACGACGAGTTTTACGCTCGGCTTCATCAAGGATACGGATAGGATATTCACGATAGGTTAGATCCTCTTGAAGGTCAAGAGTCTCATGATCAACACCACGAATGGGGTTTTTGAAGCAACGCTTCAACTGGGAAACATGGAAGACGTCATGGACGTCTGGAAATTTTGAGGGTAGTTCCAATTGGTAGGCAAGCTTTCCACGATTAGCAAGAATGCGAAAGGGACCAACATAGCGAGGAGCCAGTTTGCCTTTGATACCAAATCGACGGACACCCCGAAGAGGAGTGACCCTGAGATAGGCATACTCGCCAACTTCATAGTGAACATCTTGGTGATGGCTGTCATAGTAGCTCTTCTGACGGGACTGAGCTGTTTTGAGACGTTCACGGACGATATTGACTTGATCTTCTGCTTCTTTGATGATATCTGGCCCAAAGAGTGATCTCTCACCAGTTTCGGACCAGTTCAAAGGGGTACGACATCTCCTGCCATATAAAGCTTCAAAGGGTGCCATACCAATGCTAGATTGGAAGCTGTTGTTGTAACTGAATTCAGCGAATGGAAGACACTTCTCCCAATTCTTCCCGAAGGATATGACACAAGCTCTTAACATGTCCTCAAGAATCTGATTGACTCGTTCTGTCTGACCACCGGTTTGAGGATGATAAGCTGTGCTGAAAGAAAGATGGGTTCCCATAGCTTGTTGGAAACTGGACCAGAACTTGGAGGTAAACAGACTCCCACGGTCAGAGATGATCTTCTTCGGAACACCATGAAGAACAACTATCCGGGAGACATACAGATCTGCTAACTGAATAGCGGTAATATCTTCTCGAACAGGAAGGAAGTGAGCAACCTTGGAAAGGCGGTCCACGACTACCCAGATAGCATTGTTTCCCTTTTGAGTCTTTGGAAGACCAGTGATGAAATCCATACCAACTTCATCCCACTTCCAGACAGGAATGGAAAGGGGTTGAAGGGTACCAGCTGGCCTTTGATGTTCAGCTTTAACGCGACGACAAACGTCACATTCTGCCACAAACTTAGCAATTTCTCGCTTCATCCGGGACCACCAGAATCTCTGACGAAGGTCCCTATACATCTTAGTGCCACCAGGATGGATAGAGAGAGGTGACTCATGAGCTTCCCGGAGGATTAGGGCTTTCAACTTCTGGTGGTTCGGTACCACTAGACGGTCACCGAAGTAGACAATACCTTTATCATCAAGGGAGAAACATTTATCCACTCCGCTAACAATGTTCTCTTTTGTCTGGATAACTTCAGAGTCTAGCTTCTGAGCAGCCCTGATCTTGTCCTCAAGAGAGGGTTTCACCTCTAGATTCGCGAGAAATCCACTAGGAACAACTTCAAGGTTGAGTCGTGCAAACTCCTCATAGAGGGAGGGTTGAGCTTTCTTAAGTATCAGATTGTTGCAGTAAGACTTCCGACTTAGCGCGTCGGCAACAACATTCGCCTTGCCGGGTTGGTAGTTGAGACCCAAATCATAGTCTTTGAGGAGTTCCAACCATCTTCTTTGTCTGAGATTCAGATCCGGCTGGGTGAATAGATACTTCAGACTTTGATGATCCGAATAGACCTCGCAGCGATTACCAAAGAGATAATGTCGCCATTGCTTTAGAGCATGTACAACAGCAGACAGCTCTAGATCATGGGTTGGATAGTTCAGCTCATGTGGTTTCAACTGCCGAGAGGCATAGGCCACAACATGACCATCTTGCATCAATACACATCCGAGCCCCTGAAGAGAAGCATCACAGAAAACAACGAAATCCTTGCTCGTATCAGGAAGAACAAGAACTGGGGCAGTAGTCAACTTGGTTTTCAATACCTGAAAGCTTTCTTCTGCTTTTTCTGACCATTCAAACTTCTTTCCTTTCTTGAGAAGATCAGTCAGGGGCTTTGCAATCTTGGAGAAGTTCTCAATAAAGCGACGGTAATAACCAGCAAGTCCGAGAAAACTCCGAATCTCTTTAGCTGATTTAGGTGTCTCCCAATCCAAAACAGCTTGAACTTTCTCCGGAATGACGGTAACACCATCGGCTGACACAACATGACCAAGAAAGATAAGCTCCTTCAACCAGAATTCACACTTAGAGAACTTGGCATAGAGACGATGCTCACGAAGCTTGGTCAACACCAAACGCAGATGCTCTGCGTGTTCTTCTTCGGTTTTGGAATAGATTAGGATATCATCGATGTAGATCTCGACGAACTTGTCAAGGTACTCCATGAATACTGAGTTCATCAGCCGCATAAAAGTGGCTGGAGCATTGGTAAGACCAAAGGACATCACGGTATACTCATAGAGACCATAATGAGTCTGAAATGCCGTCTTTGGAATGTCATCCTCCCGGATTTTGATTTGATGATAACCAGACCTCAGATCCATCTTGGAGAAGACAGTAGCACCAGCTAGTTGGTCAAATAGATCATTGATCCGAGGAAGAGGGTACTTGTTCTTGATTGTCACAGCATTCAACGGTCGATAGTCAACCACCAGTCGAGGAATGTTGGTGTCCCGCTTCTTAACAAAGAGTGCAGGGCATCCCCAAGAAGAGGTGCTAGGTTGGATAAATCCCTTTTCTTCCATCTCCTCTAACTGTCTCTTTAATTCCACCAACTCTTCCTTAGGCATGCGGTAAGGTCTTTTGGAGACTGGAGCAGTTCCAGGAACCAACTCAATAACAAACTCCACACTCCGATCAGGTGGCATACCAGGCAACTCCTCAGGAAAAACATCTGGAAATTCACGAACCACCTGGACGTCTTGAATCTCAAAGGTAGGTGTGGCGTCCATGGCACACAACTCTGAGCTTGGAAAAGATGTTGCGAAGGAAGGTACTGAGGAAGGAGACCAGTACCGAACAGTTTCACCAGAGGGATGGGTCATATTTACAGATCTGGCTGCACAGTCAATAACGGCCTTGTACCGTACCAGCCAATCCATGCCCAGGATGACGTCAAGATCAGTTGACTTGAGGGCAATGAGAGAGACGGGATAAGATAAAGAGCCTATAACAATGTTGGGTTCAGGGGCAGTCCAGATTGCCCGCCAACGAGATCCCGGGGTATTAATCTCCATAGAGATAGACATTTCCTCTAGAAGGATACCATGCTTTTGAGCGAATCCTTGCGAAATGAATGAATGCGATGCTCCGGAATCAAACAAAACTGTAGCTGGAATTGAGTTGAGATGAAGCGTACCAAGAATGACGCTTGGATCTTCTTCAGCAGCCTCAGCAGTGACATGGGTCAGACGACCACGTCCAGCTCCAGACGGTTTAGCATCCTTCTTTGGCGGGATAACTCCACCTTTAGCAGCATTCTGTGGGCACCCATAGGAGAAGTGACCGGGCTGACCACAGGTGTAGCAGATAAGTCCAGCTGGAGCAGCACCTGAGGGACGATAGCTTTGCCCACCACCATATGTCGAGGTAGAATGGGGTGCAGTTGGGCGAGGAGCATAACCAGCAGGCTTGGGTGCATATGGGGCTCTTGGAACAGCGCTATATGGAATGAACACACGGCGCTTCTTGAAGCCGGAGCCAGATGCACGAGGATCCCCGGAGACAGACCTCATAGCAGAATCCATTTCCTTTCTTCCATTCTCAAGGGTGATAGCCTGATTATACAGATCCTGAAAGGTCTGGAACTTAAAAGGTAGCAGCTCATACCGAAGTGCTGGGTTCAGGCCCTTGCGGAATAGCTCTTGTTTATCCGCATCATCGGTAACATCTCGAGGGGCATAGCGAGCGAGACGAGTGAACTCACGCCCGTAAGCCTCGATATTCAACCTTCCCTGGGACAGCTCCAGGAACTCCTTTCTTTTGATGTCCATTACTGCCTTAGGGATATAGGCAGCACGGAAAGCAGTACGGAATTGTTCCCAAGTGATCTCATGTCCTGGCGCCTGCAACGCCAAGAAACCTTCCCACCAAGCGCCAGCTGCACCCTCTAGCTGGTAGGTGGCGAAGTTCACACGGTCATTGGCTTGAACATGGAGAGCAGCAAACTTACGCTCAATTGTACGGATCCAGTCATCAGCTTCAAGGGGCTCCTTGTATTCACCAAAGGTAGGAGGCTGAGCTTTAAGGAAATCTCCAAGTGTAGCACAGACATTGGGACGACGTTCTGTGTTCTGGGCCACTCGCTCAAGGAGATGTTCAGTCCGCACGCGATTGTTCTCGATGTTCTGAAGAACCTGCGCCATTGTGGGAGGTGGCGGCAGTTCATCATCATCATGGTGACGACCACCACGGCCCTGGCCACGGGTACCACTTGACATCCTGATAGCATAGAACAGAAACCACGAAGGTTAGATCCACCGGTAAACAGGGTAGATGAAAAGACGTGGAAAGTAACAGGATATCAATGATAAGAGATGGTCAAGCAGTAGAATTCAAGATTGGAAGAAGAAAGATACATGCTTCAGCGGAGTTGAAACATATAGAACACTCTGAGAATCCCAACCGAAAACAGGTACGAAAGAACACTACCCATCCTTCGAAATCCTAAGATTTTGAGATATGGGATGAGATGGTAAACCTTTAGAAATCAAATCAAGAAGAGAGGCTCCAAGAATAGATTCATGGATAAGGAGAAAAAGCATCCTATCAAGATTTTTGTCAATAGTTTTTAGCTTTCAAATAGGTTTCACAAACAATAAACTCAACATCGACCAACAAAAAGGGTTTCCTACAGGCAGTCCTGCTCTGATACCAAAACCTGTAGCACCCCCGAGAGCCAACAGCTGAACAATCGGTAACACAACAGTGACTCTACGACTCAAAGCACTATTATACAAACTCTTAGCAGAGTGAAGATAGCAAATATTACAAGCAGAGGTCACTGACCCAAACAACTCATCAAACAGCGAAAGCAAATTATGTTATGCTACATAACAAGAACCAAAAGGCCTAAGAGGCCATAACATAAGCGACGTCCCGCCCATCGATTCCAGGCTGCTGCCCGGGAACCCCGATCTACTCGTCGATGTCCAGGTAGAAACCGGCAGTGGAGTTGGAACCTTCACCTGTCCAAAAAGTGCGCAAGGCTGAGTACAGGAGGTACTCAACAAGACTTAATTAACCTATTATATATCTGCCCGTTCAGGGAGTAATCATGAATGTCTTTGCATAAAGCCATCTTTGTTTTTCAAATCGAGGGAGGAGAGAGAGTCTCGCATCTGTAGACTTTTAAAATGGGATAAGGGAACAACACCTCTGACCTCATCCTCCATCTTCTGTAGCCACCGAGATGCCATCGCTTGCACCACCCTCAAGAATCACCCCCTCGCTCAACCCGAGGAAGTAACCCTAACCATCCTTAGTTGACAGTTTTATGATAAATTTTAAGTTGTCTATGATCACCGAAATAAGGTACCAAGTCGTCCGTAACCGTGGACACGGCTTTCCGAAAAGATTTACCCTGCAGGGGGTGTAACTACCCACACGCGCCAACCAACCGATACGCCAGACTTTAGCACTCTACCTGGGAGTGCCGGCTGGAGAGTTGGCCACGACCTTTCCCAAGCTTCGCTTATGTTCATGAGCCACAGCAGTAGATCTGACCACGCGCAGCGGTCTCTAGTGCGGGTTGCCAGGGTCAACATGTGGACCGCAGCCCTGTTGCCCAGCCCTAAATTTTCTCCTCAAATCATTTTACCGCACCCGCAAATGGAATACTCGAACTAGTGGCTTCACGTAGTAGGCTAGGCAAGTTGGAGTCGAGGGGGAAATGAATACCCCGTGTGGATGCACGAATAGTCTTGGTTCCGAACCCAGGAACTCAGTTCCTACTGTCGACGAGAACGAGACAATCCACCACAATCCCAATGTGGCCTCTCGTCCAAGTCTTTAACAATAAATAAATCATGTGTACTTATTCCATCCCAATCCTCTCAACTGGATGGAGAAAGGAACAACTAAGCAAGCCTAAGCGGCGATGCAACGCAAGGAACCCCCTATACCTTGACCAAAACATCTTTGAACCGTATGCATAACACAAGAATCAGATACTTTGGAAATCTTATATGTGCAGATATAAGGTTATGCTTGCCTTGCTCTTCAGTAGCTGGGTATTGGTCTTCGGAGGCGTTGCAGACACTCTCGGGCTCAGATCCTATCGCGAAGAACCAAATACCGGAAAGGAATGACACAATCAATACAATATCGATGCGATGCGCAATCACATGAATGATATGTCATTTTAGAATTTCCTAGATGCAAGCACCAAATTAAATGGATGAATATAACATACCCATAATTTAAATTAGGGTTTATTAAGGTGAGACTAATAACATTATTTTTCTTGTATGGAATATGTATGATTATAGTTGAATAGATTTTATTTTTCTGAGTATTTTGATATAAAAATCATATTTTTCTGATTTAAAATGAATTAGTTATGAATTTTTCAAAGTTTAAACAATTTAATTCAAATTAAATCATTTGTTAATTCCATTTTAAATAATTATAATTTAAATAAATATTATTGGACCCACATGTCATAACTTTAATAATTACATAAAACATTATTTGGAAATGAATAGAATTCTGACAAGGGGACCCACCTGTCAGGGAATAAATAAATACAGAAATAATTTTTAAATTCCAGAAAAGAAAAAGAAAAGGGCTGATGACGTCAGCTGACGTCATCCACGGCCAAATCCCCACTGCTGATCACGATTCTCTCGGACCAGAGGGAATTGGGGCGATTGAGATGCAGCAGAAGGAAGAGGAGGCCGAGGCGGACCAGGAAGTGGCGGCGCTGTGACCAAATGGTCACCGGAATTACTCCGGTGCCTCGCCGGAGCGGAGCACGACGGCGGCGCTTGACGATCGGGCTAACCAGAGAGAAAGGGAGTGAGAGGAGGGCACGGGGAGGACCGCAGGATCAACCTGAAGCTCGTAGAAGTGTCGAGGAGGCGAGGGGAGCTCGGGGTTGGCCGGAAATCGTGGTCGACGGCGGCGGACCCGACGAAGGGAATCGATGTTTCCCGCGGCTTCGCGGCTTCCCAGCACAAACCGCTCGAGGAGGAGGAAGAGGAGAGCGAGGCGGTTCTTCTGGTCTTCTCGCCGGAGCAGGAGGTGGCCGGAATTCGCCGGAGTTTCTCGCCGGACGTAGCTAGGGTTTCGGGCGAGCTGAGGAAGAAGAGACGAGATGGGAATGGCTTAGGGTTTTTCTCCGACGGCAGGCGACCTTCTTGTAGTCCAGGGAGGGGCGGCGGCACGTATCTTGGCGCAGAAGAGGCAGGGGACGGCGAGGCGCTCGACAACGCACGGCGGCGCCGTCGGAAGCTCGAAGACGATGGTTTTCTTCGGAAAAACCCCCTGAAGATCTTACTTTTTGCCAGATTCTTTCACAAACAGGGCCCTGGTTACTTATTTAAAAGGTTTGGGCTTTTCTGTGAAGAGAAAAATTTGCAGAAAAATACTAGGAGATTCAAAATTTCACAAGGAAGCCATTGGCAGTCCTGGATTTTGAAAATTTGGAATATTTTGAGTTCACCAAGAATAGCAAGAGTTTAACCCTTTCTTTCAAAAGCAACATGTGAATTTTAAATGCAAATTCTTATCCAAATTAAATGAGATGCATGCAATGCTCAAAACACACCTTATATTCCACTTAGCAAACTTGGGATGTTACAAAATCCCAGATTTACCTATAGTTTGCTGAAAAGAAGAAGATAAATCTTCAGAATGGCAGATTCAACAATTGCAAATTTAAGAAAACACAATAGAATAATAGACTGGTGAAGAATTATAGCTATACTAACTTCATTTCCTCCTCCAATATAAGTTACACACCACTCTGTAATACATGTGCATGTATATCCAGCACTAATACCTGCTCCTCTCCATGTCTTCAGAAACCAACAAAACACAATTGGTAAACGTGCGAGTATCACCTTCATCTCTTCTACCTTGAAAACCATTTCAATATAACCTTTACCCTGTACAAGATATACAAATGTGAAATCCGTCCCAGGAGAGTGAAATATGTTTCAACCGTAAGAGAGAGAAAACGTCATCGGATCATCAAATATAACATGAGAAAATACCTGCTCAGTGTTCTCTCTCAGAGATTCTTCCTCACAGAAATGACCAGCACAACGGTCATCCTCACAGATTCTTTATCCTATCATGTGATTGCAGAAGATCGGAATCATGGTAAACAGAGGCAATTTCAGGTTATGAAAAAATGAAAAACTTTCTGAGCTAAACTTGAAACCGCCAAAATCAATAAAGAGAGGCAATTTCAGGTTAGTAATTATGGGATTATGAAATTACCAAAATCAATAAGCAGATCACAAGGTCTTATATTATCAGAAATGTTTGCTGGCTCTCTTCTTACTTAGTCAGAAACACACACACAAACCCTACCCTACCCTACCTACCAATCAGAAGGTCAACAACTAAAAAAACCATGAACTATGCAATCAATTAACTAAAACAGCTAAATAATGAAATATACTCCATACTTCACATTTAAATCGGGAAGAGATTGAACGAGGGAAGTGGGAGCACCTAAGAAAGAGGGGAGGACATGAGCACGATCTGCTTCGTCTGGTGAGGACGGACATGCCCACGAGGTGGCTTGCACCGGTGGGGATGGAGGCGACGGCGACGGCCATGGCTCTGTGGAGGGCGCCGGCAATGGAGTAGGAGAGGGAGCGCGCGAAAGAGGAGGCAGGCCACTCGGTGCCGCCACCGTCCGCTGCAGCTCGCGGCCGCCTCTGTGCGCTGCAACCACCTCCGCCGCTCGAGGCGACGGCGACGTGGCCCGGCTGGTTGGGAGGGAGCAGCCCGTGGCTCTGTGGAGGGCGCCGGCGACGGAGTAGGACAGGGAGCGCGCGAAAAGATGGCAGGCCGCTCGGTGCCGCCGCCGGCGGCGTCCGCTGCAGCCCGCGGCCGTCTCTGTGCGCTGCAACCACCTCTGCCGCTCGCTGGGATGGAGCTCGCCGCGATTGAGGAGGTCGAGGCGGCGGCTGGGGGCTGGGAGGAGTGAGGCAGGAGGGGATTGGGGGACGAGAGAGGGCAGCGCGAGTGGCTAGGGTTTCACCGCGCTGGTTTTGTCCCATGCACTGAGCGGGCCGAACTGAGCGACGCCGACGAAGCATCTCGCCCACTGATATGTGGGCCCAACACACAACTTGTCCCACAATGTCATGCACAAATTAGTAAATACGAAGTAACAAAAGATCTACCGCATCCAACGGCTGTGATGAAAAGTGGGGGGTAAAGTTACTATTCCTAAGGTCGATCGGACGGTTTAGAATCACCAGGAGGGGCAAATGTTGTGAGGAGGAGGGTAGGCTCTCAACCTTTATAGAAGTAATAGACGGAAGTTGTAGCGTGTCTATATTAGGTTGCTAGTGCTGCTGCCGCTAAGTCCACCTAACCCCCATACCTTGGGAGTATTTCAGTTTTGTAACCTGTTAGTTTAAACTTGTTTGATATGCTCCGGTGTATTGACCCGTTCGCGGGCTGTGGTTTTCTCTGCAGTTGAGGATTCTCCGTACGACCAGGTGGGTGGCTACTACGTGGAGTTCGACGACGAGATCCACGATGAGTAGTTAGAGTTCCCCTAGGCTTCTTCCTGGTGGACCGCGTGGATGGGTCTTCTCTTTTCTTTTCGGCCTTGAGCCCTTTGCTTCTTGTCTGTACTCAGACCGGCTTGTTTTCCGCTGCATGATGTAATGTTGGGACATGTGTCCTCTGCTTGGTGACATTCGATATATTTTCTCAGTGAGAGCGTTAGATAATTATTTCTTTTCTTTGTGTCTTAGGTTTATCATGTGATCTTCCACTTTGTTAAAACCCGACTCGTATACCATGTGTGTATGATTTGAAGTATACGAGTTGGTAGGATTTTGGCTTCTTGCGTGCACAATCTTGAGACGTATGTGTCGTTGGGGTCGCCAGGAGCTGTCGGCCGATGATCCATTCCGAGCTAGGCCCGCCTGTTTCCTGGGTTGGTATTACCCAGTATGCTCCTGGTTGTCTGGCCCAACCGATAAGTTTTGTTTGTGTAGCCTGAATTCAGGGTCTGACAGGGAGCAACATTGTAATAAAGGTAAATCTAAAACTGAAACAACAAAATTCAGAAAATAAAGACAAACCGAAATATGAAAAGCAACAAACTGAAAATAAAAGGCTAAACCGAAATAACAAAAGTAATGCAAGTAAAAAAAAATTGTATTTAAGATATTAAGCAAACAAGACAGAATAAAAATAAACTAAGCAAGACAGTAACAAGCTACAAAGAGTGGAAGTCTGAAACTTCCTTCGTGATGAATCTTTATCTCCCCGGCAACGGTGCCAGAAAAAATGCTTGATGCACACGGTGGGTGTGTTGTTGGGAGACCCCAAGAGGAAGGTGTGAAGTAGTGCAGTAGCGAGTTTCCCTCAGTATGAAACTAAGGTTATTGAACCAGTAGGAGATGAATGTTCACCCGAGATTGTTGGCGGCGATGTTGACACAACCCAATACCAGCGTCAACAGCGAACGTGGAGCCTGCACACAAACAATTAAGATACTTTGCCCCAACTTAACAGTGAGGTTGTCAATCTCACCGGCTTGCAATAACAAAGGATTAAACGTATGTGTGGAAGAGAGATGTATGTTTGCAGAAAGTAACAGGTTTGAAGTTGTGGTTTTATCGGATTAATGAGAAGGATCGGGGTCCACAGTTCACTAGTGGTGTCTCTCCATAAATAATAACAACATTCATCCATGTGTGGTAAACAAATTATAGGTAGGCAGTTGACGGAATAATGATGAGCAACCCAATGCATATACTAATGATATGGTGTCTAGTGTGATATTCATTCGGGCATTACAACAATATACATGACCATTCCAACCGCATATATGACTAATAATCCACCTTCCGGTTAGCGTCCGCACCCCTTTCAGTATTAAGTTGCATGCAACAGATTATCGTGTTAAGCACTGTGTGTAAAGTAAGTAAGTAAGTAACATCATCCTTAGATAAAGTACTACTGTTTTATCCCTAGTAGAAATAGTACATCTACAACCTTAGAGCTTTCTGTCACTGCCCCAGATTTAAAAGAGACATGACCCACTATCAAGCATAAATACCCCCTCTTGGAGTTACGAGCATCTATTTGGCCAGAGCACATACAAGTAACGGAGAGCATGCAAGATCATTAAATAACACACACATGATATATTATGAAGCAATAACTTTAGTACTCAATATTCATCGGATCCCAGCAAACATAACATGGAGAATTACATAAAGATGATCTTGATCATGATAGGTAGCTCACAAGATCTAAACATGATAGCACAAGAGGAGAAGACAACCATCTAGCTACTGCTATGGACCCATAGTCTAATGGTAGACTACTCACCCATCAGTCCGGAGGCGGTCATGACGACGTAGAGGCCTCCGGGGACGATTCCCCCTCCTGGCAGGGTGCCGGTGAGCAGTTCTGATCTCCCCCGAAGTGGTGTTGATGACGGTGGCGGCTCGGGACCCGTGGAGAAAAAGGTGATCAACCGTATGTAGTTTTTAGGTCATGGAGGTGTTTATGGGCGAAAGACATAGGTCGGTGGGCGCCCGAGGGCGCCACATCACCTCCTGGCGCGACAAGGATGGGGCTCACGCCAGCAGGTGGTGTGGGCTCCTCGCGGCCCTTTTTCGTCTCGTCTTCGGTTCCTCGCGACGCAAATATTTCAAAAATAATTCCAGGTTGATTTATTTCCAATTGGCGGATATTTCCTTAAGTACTTTTCATAAACCAAAAACAGCAGAAAACAGGGAATTGGCACTCTGGCATCTTGTTAATAGGTTAGTCCCAGAAAATGCATAAAACTATATAAAATGCGTATAAAACATGTAACAACATGATATAACTTAGCATGAAACATAAGAAATTATGGATACGTTGGAGATGTATGACTTAGCAAAGTCTTTGATAAACCTTCTATAAAAACCAGCATGACCAAGAATACTACAAATACCTTTAACATCTCTGGGGCAAGTCATTCTCTCAATTGACTCCACTTTAGCTCTATCAACTTCGATACCTCTTTCGTAAATTTTATGTCCAAGAACAATCCCTTCATTAACCATAAAGTGGCATTTCTCCCAAATAAGAACAGGATTAGTTTCTTCACATCTCTGCAAAACCTTATCAAGATTGTGCAACCAATTGTCAAAAGAAGTGGCATAGACAGAGAATCGTCCATGAACACCTCCACAATTTCCTCACAAAAACCATGAAAGATAGCAGACATACATCTTTGAAAAGTAGCAGGAGCATTACATAAACCAAAAGGCATTCGTCTATAAGCATAAGTACCATAAGGACAAGTAAATGTGGTTTTCTCTTGATCTTGAGTTTTTACAGCAATTTGAGAGAAACCCGAATAACCATCAAGAAATCAAAAATGAGTTTTATTGGCTAATCTGTCATACATTTGATCAATAAAGGGAATTGGATAATGATCTTTCTTAGTGACTTAATGAACCTTTCTAAAATCAATGCACAATCTATAACAAAAAACTACTCTTTTGGGAATAAGCTCATCATGATCATTACGTACAACAATAATTCCACCTTTCTTCGGGACACAGTGCATAGGACTAACCCATCTACTATCAGCAATAAGATAAATAATACCAGCATCAAGAAGTTTTAATACCTCATTTCTTACCACTTCCTTCATCTTAGGTATTAAAAGGCGTTGATGTTCCACTACTGGCTTCGCATCAGGCTCCATATTAATAGAATGTTGACATATAGTAGGAGAAATCCCTTTCAAATCATCCAAAGTATAATCCATAGCTCCACGATGTTTCTTCAATATTTCCAACAATCTTTCTTCTTCTTTACCTGAAAGGAGCACTAATAATAACAGGATATATTTTCTTATCATCAAGATGAGCATACTTAAGATTATCAGGCGAATGTTTTAAATCAAAGACAGGATCCTCTTTTGGTGGAAACGCTTTACCCAAGTCTTCCACTTTTAAATTATGTTTAAGAATAGGTTGACGAAGGAATATGTCCTCAAGTTCATTCCTTTCTTCCATAAAAGTTTCACTCTCATGATCTTCCATAAATTGATGAATATAATTAGCAGGCGCGAGAGCAATAGAATCAAGTTGTTCTACTCTAAAATCCTCATTAGGCAATTCGGTTTCATAAGGGGTTTTAGCATATTTCGAAAAATTGAATTCATAAGAATCACCAGCAAATTTAGTAAGGATTTTCTCTTTCCTACAATCTATAACAGCACCACAAGTATTTAGAAAAGGTCTTCCAAAAATTATAGGACAAGTCTTACTAGCAGCAGAATCAAGTACAAGAAAATCAGCGGGATATTTAGTCTTACCACATAGAACCTCAACATCTCTAACAATACCAATGGGAGAGATAGTTTGTCTATTAGCAAGTTGAATAACCACATCAATATCTTCAAGTTCACTAGGACCAATTTCATGTATAATTTCTTTGTAAAGATCATAAGGAATAGTACTTGAACTTGCATCGATATCACATAAACCATAATGATCACCAATTTTAACAGATAACCCTGGAACACTAGCCTTTCTTGGCTTTGCAGGATGAGAGACAACATTAAAAGCATCATCACAAAATATAATATATACTCTTCTCCCACATTTTCAGAAACAAGTTCTTTAACTATAGCCTTGGAAGGTTCAACTTTAATTTGTTCATCAGGTTATTTAGCTTTCTTATCACTTTTACTAACCACACTACCCATAATAGAATATTCTTTCACTTTAACAGGAAAAGGAATTTTATCAATATAAGGCTCAGGAATGATATGATCAACAATATTAACTTCAATGCTTTTAGCTAAAGGAGCAATAGATTTATCTTTATAAGGTTCATGATCTTTTCAAACCCCTTCTTGGGCAAACCGAAATAGACAGCAAAGGTTTTATAATAATTTGCAACAACTTGAGAGTCAAGACCATAAGCATTATTAATATTTCAAAATGCATCAGTTTCCATGAAATTTTTAATGCATTCAAAGTCATATTTAATACCTGACTCCCTACCTTTGTCGTTCTCCCATGCTTCAATATTTTCTTCAATACGATCAAGAAGATCCCATTTAAACTCCTTCTTATTACGAGTGAATGATCCAGCACATTAAGTATACAATAATGTTTTATATTCAAAGGAGAGTCTTGCATAGAAGTTATCAACAATAATATTACCAGGAAGCTCATGAGTGGGACATTAGAGCATTAATGCCTTCAATCTCCCCCACGCTTTGGCAATACTTTCTCCATCATGAGGCCAGAAGTTATATATAGAATTATGATCTTGGTGAATTTCACTTGGAGGATAAAATTTAGAATAAAAGAGAGGTACAATTTCCTCCCATCCAAGAGAATCCATGTTCTTCAACAGTTTATACCAATGCGCATCTCTCCCACTAAGTGATTGATACGTCTTCAACGTATCCATAATTTCTTTTGTTTCATGCTATGTTATATCATGTTATTACATGTTTTATATGCATTTTATATAGTTTTATGCATTTTCTGGGACTAACCTATTAACAAGATGCCACAATGCCAGTTTCCTGTTTTTTGCTGTTTTGGTTTCAGAAAAGCTCTTAAGGAAATATCCGCAAAATTGGAAACGAGTCAACCAGGAATTATTTTTGGAATATATGCGTCCAGGAAAACCGAATATGAGACGAAGTGGGGCCACGAGGCCGCCACATCGCCTCGTGGCGCGGGCCCCATGTCTGTCGCACCGGGAGGTGGTGTGGCACCCTCGGGCGCCCACCAACCTAGGTCATTCGCCCATATAAACCCCCTGACCTAAAAACAGAGCACAGTTGAACAGTTTTTCCTCCACGGGTCCCGAGCCGCCGTCGTCAACATCAATTCGGGAGAGATCAGAACTGCTCCCCGGCACCCTGCCAGGAGGGGGAATCGTCCCCGGAGGCTTCTACGTCGCCGTGACCCCCTCCGGGCTGATGCATGAGTTGTCTACCTTGGACTACGGGTCCATAGCAGTAGCTAGATGGTTGTCTTCTCCTCTTGTGCTATCATGTTTAGATCTTGTGAGCTGCCTATCATGATGAAGATCATCTTATGTAGTTCTCCATGTTGTGTTTGCTGGGATCCGATGAATATTGAGTACTAAAGTTATTGCTTCATAATATATCATGTGTGTGCTATTTAATGATATTGCATGCTCTCCGTTACTTGTGTGTGCTTTGGCTAAGTAGATGCTTGTAACTCCAATAGGGGGTATTTATGCTCGATAGTGTGTTCATGTCTCTATTAAATCTGGGGCAGTGACAGAAAGCTCTAAGGTTGTAGATGTAATATTGCTACTAGGGATAAAACAGTAGTATTTTGTCTAAGGATGATGTTACTTACTTACTGACAAGGTTATACCAAACGGGTAGCCCTTCGTGTGGGTACCTGGTGTAAGTAATGACTAAATCCCAATTGTCAACCGGCTGAGTAAGCCCATCAAGCAAAGCCCAAGTTGAAGATCTCTTACTATAGATAGCATAGTTGGTCATACTTTCCATACATGTAGTCCTAGTCGGTTACGACCCGAGACCTGTACCCCTATATAAAGGACAGGAGGGTGGTCGACTAGGGACACGCCCAACCAGAACCTCAAAACCCTAGCAAGATCGACATCTTGCTAGATCATTGTACTCACCGCATATACACAATCAATAAATGACAAGTAGGAGTAAGGGTTTTATGTCACTCGAGTGCCCCGAACCTGGGTAATTCCCGCTTGTCAGCCGACGAATCTACCAACACCACGCGTTCTCTACCTCATAACTCTTACCCTAGACTAGTAACCATGGGTATTATGGGGACATCCCTCATCAATTGGCGCCGTCTGTGGGAATAGGTGGTGTTGGATCCACGGATTTTTTGGTCCAAAATTCAAATGACGATCCGCCGACTACTTCAAAAGGATGCACATCAGCAACAACAGCTCATATCCAGATCACAGGCGACCACTCGCCAAAGGCAACATCGCCAGCAAGGATCAGGCCATACTCACCCGAAGCTCAGGAGATCTACTCCAATCTCGATTCAGGTTTTAATCTAACTGTTGGAGAACATAATTTCTTTATTGATCAGCTTGGTGTGAAGGATTTAGTCGAACAGATCGCAACTCAGCCACCTCAGATGAGATCGACTGAGATCGCATCCGCAACAGACAAACAAGATACCTCGTCGCAGATCGATCTGATCCCGCCGCCACAATCTCCAACAGAGTCAATGACATCCGCAGAATTCAACAAATTCATGGCAGATGAGTTCCCTGAAGAGGAAGAACTGTCGACTGCCTCACTCGACGATGTGATCATATCGACAGCTTCGGCTGGGAGCACTGGAGCGCCAACATCGCAGATCGATCTGATCTCGTCCATAGAAGGGTCCATGTCCACAAAGGAATTCAACGAATTCATAAAGCAAAACTAGATGGAAGAAGAAGTGCAGTCGACCTTCCATATCAACCCAATCGAAGACCATATGCAGATCGATGCTCCAGAAGAAAACTTTCACCTACCAGAGTATGATGAGACTGTAGAAGACAGCGTACATCTAGCCGACTTCACCGGCGCAGAGATCCAATCGCCAAAGCATACTGCGGTCGACTATGATGAACATACGCAACAAGCAGAAGATGACGAAAGCAGCAAAAACATAGAGCAGAGCAGTAACGACGAAGCAGCGTATGAAGACCAGTCCGACTACACATACCGCATACCACGGCAAGTTTACGTAGCAACAGCAGCAGAAACATCAGAAAACGCGGCCAATCGACAGCCCGTCAGGTACCCACGCACAGTCACCCTGCCGGACGGCACAACCACTCTAGACATCTCAGCAGAGACAGCGGCGAAAATAACAAAATTCATCGAAGAGGGCATAATGATGTCGGCAGATGCATCTCCAAACGAGTTGGCAACATACAACTACTTCAACTGGCAGGAAGCACAACGCCTAAAGCAGTACAGGGCAACACTCGAAGAGCAAAAAGGCAAGCAAGCATATGAAGCGCTCGTAGACGACAATTATCGATGAGTTCTACAGGAGCAACTGAAGCACGACGCAAATCAAGATTCGACAGAATCCCCGAACACGAAAGAGAAGACATCACTCGAAACCTGAACAACTCGTTCCTAACCGTCGACTCTGATGGCATAATCCAACCGAAAACATCAGAAGGGCCCCTCATATCCATAGGAGCATACCTCCAAGCAGGAAAACCACCAGCAGGATACCCGGCTGAGGCAAGATACCTACAACAAATGAAGGCCCTGGAGATCGCAGCAAAAGAACTAGTCAATGGCGGAAGGAGAAGGCGTAGCAGAAGCCACTCGAGAGAGTGCTCCAGTCGCAGTCCTCGGCGAAACAGTGGAAGGAAAAGTTCAAGCCGCCGCAGATCAAAAAGCAGATCCAGAGGGTCAGGTGGTCGCGAATCGCCTGACAATCGCAATCCAGGACCATGTGGAGAACAGTGCTTCACTCGACGGATTCAGGAAACAAAACTCCCAAAGAAGTTCGGCCTACCAACCATGCCAAAATTCAACTCAAAACAAGAAACCTCAGGATGGCTAGAAGATTACAAATTGGTAGTCATATCCCAACGAGGAACAACAACGACAGCACTACAATATCTACAGTTAGTGCTTGAAGGCACAGCCCGCGATTGGCTCAAATCATTACCGGCAGGAACCTATGACTCCTGGGACCACTTCAAAGAGGACTTTATTGTAGTGTACATGCACTTAAAATATGGTAAGGTACCTGTGTATAGTGCAAATCACTGGATCGATTCGTTTGCACACACAGTTTACGATGTAATATCACAACAAAGTATCAATTTTATTACATCGATGATCTAGACATAGAAAATATTCTTTACAATTTGCAAAGCATAAAGCTAGCACTGAAAGAGTAAACAGCGGAAATACAATAGCAGTGAGTCTCCATCATCTTCATGTTGCCACATGCGAAAGCATGTTGGTAGCAGACTCGAAACCCTTAAAACGAAACCTCACTCGTCATCTGAACAATCTGCAATAAGAAAAAATATTGCAACATCGTGGGTCAGATTCCATTAAAAATGGAGTCTGGCAAGTGACACTATGGTGGACACTTAGTGGAATAACTCTAATAACCTATATGCATATTTGAATGGTGGAGTTCAAGGCTATTTTGCATAAAGCCAATTTTTTCTATCTCTTTGGAAAACACTTTTCTTCTATTCGAGACATCCATGGCATGAAATCCACTGTCTCATTCTACCCTTGTTCACCCATCAAGTTTAAAATTTTGAAATTGGAATGGCGGAATCCTCCATTGACATCCTTGATCAGCTGCTCAAATTGTCCGTATCGGGGACACGGCTAAGTACTTAGTTTTACACTCTGCAGATGTTGTGCACATTCACCATTGTACCCATTCAACCCAAACTATCCTTTACACACTTATAGTGATAAGGAAAAGGAGAAGAATGAGACGAGATCGTTCAGAAGCATTTTCCCTCCCACTCTGTCTTGACCCGTTCCACCTAACACCCTCTACATCTGCTTGTCAAGCCGGGGCGAGTCCACGCAACTTAGTTGATCAAGCCAGAGCCCATATGGCAATGGCTGCACTGGAAGCAATCTTCACTCGGAGTTCTTCAGATCCCTTTGTTCCTGGGTGGCCGTCCACAAGTGTAATTCCACAGGTAAATCCCCTGGGAACCCACTCAACATAAACCATACAACCACTTTTCACCCAGGTGTTTTATTCTTAACTTAGTAGAATTTAGATTTTCACAAAACAACATTTGCATAGCATCAAATAATTCTACTAAGTATTGCATAGGAACCTAGACACATGAGTAAGGATATTACACAGGTCTAGCATAGCATTTCCACTAAGTCCTACACATGCTTATATAAAAATACACTAAGTAATGCATATAGAAAATAGTAGGAAGTTTATGAATGTGCCACTTGCCTTTGGATGATGTCTTTGCTCACAAACCCTTTTCAACGTAACTCGGGGCTCTCCGTTCAATCTAAGCAATATAGACAAACCACAATACAACAATCAACATAAAACAAAACAACACAACACATACAAGCATATATAATGACAAACAAGTTTCATAAACTTCTAAGGAAAATATGATATGCATGATATGCAAATTATTTCTAAGGACTTGAGATGCATGTCATGCCATGAAAATCTCTAAGTTTACGTAAGGCAAGAATGTTAGTCAAAAATGACTAAGGACTAAGGTCATAAGTTGGATAAAATACTTTGCTATAAATCATCTTGAATAAGCACTCTAATGGCTTAGTCATGATGTGCATAAATGCTTAGAGAAAATAATAAGTCTATTCTTCAAGGTGATCAACAATTATTATCAACTCTTTGTAAATTGGATATTCACTATAGTGAGAGAGACAGACACCCGGCCAGCCACTTAAGTTGTGGAACAGGTCTCATGTACGTGGACATGTAAGATTAGTCTCCAGGCCGCTTCATCTCACTATGCCGCTAGGATCCAACAAACTTGTAGCACCCCAACTTTTATTAAAGTTGGAACACCTGTGTTATGTGCTAGTCCCTGGATCACTGCTAGCACCACAGTACAAAATATAGGATATCATTGTATAAGTATTAAATTGCTACAACGAGATCCAAAAATATTAGCCAAGTATAGCTTTATTACAAGTTTGCATAGCCATGAAGGCTAGCTAAAATTCAGAGTTCACAAAGAAAGCAAATAACAATTAGCCTCAGCTTCAAGCATGCGCCACAGGCAAATATGTTGGGTGTAGACTCGAGTCCAAATCTTATTCTTCATCAGAATTACCTGCACATTTGAATATGCAGCCCCCGAAGGAGGTCAATACAATGATGTATTGGCAAGTGACTATGGTAGATATAAAATGACAAGTCTAAAGTCTATATGCATATCTGGCTGGGTGGGGTTGGAGGCTATTTTGCAGAAAGCAAGTTTTCTCCTATCTTTTGTAAAACATTTTATTCCTCAAGACTTGGCACCAAGGGACAAAGCCCAAGTGCACCAACAATTCTTTCCTTAGTCAAATTTTACTTTATGAAAACAGTGTTGAGATTCTTCCGCCCATCCTTGTCCAGCTGCTCGAACTAGTCCATTTTCGGGGACACGGCTAAGTACTTAGTTTTAACTCTGCAGAGGTTGTGCACTTTCACCTTTAGACTCAATTTGTCCGAGAAATCCTATACACGCGGAGTGTATTATGGAAAGGAGAGAATTGAGACAAGAACTTTCAGAAGAAGAATGCAACCATACTAGCAAGACCCGTTCCACCTATCATCTCTACATCTGCTTGTCAAGCTGACAGGTTGCACCCCCACAACTTAATTATTCTAAACAGAGCCCATTGTCAAAAGGCTGCACGGGAAGCTTCTAAACTTGGAGGGACTTGGTAATCTCTTCGTTCCTGGGTGGCCGTCCACAAGTGTACTTCTGGGTAACAACCATCATACTCATGGCACTAAGTAGAATAGACATTCATCCTAGGCGATGACAACCACAAGCATAGTCCCAAAAGCCACTCAACATAAACCATAACAACCAATTCCACCCAGATGTGTATTTTAGATTTTAACACTTAGAAACATTTCCATAACATGGTAAACATTTTTATAGCATGGCTAAGCAACTAATAAAATCTTTTCATGGCTGCTTAGGAAAAGGGTGGCTACACACTACTAGGATATTTGTAAAATACAAACTAACTTAGCATTATAAAATAAATCAAAAATTCCTATCTTGCACAGTACTGAAAATATACTACAAATGCATATAGAAAATATTGGGTATGATATGAGTGTCACTTGCCTTGGTAACAGGAGGAGCAAGCACAACAAGAATAACAATCACAAGCAAGCCCTTCCTCTTCTTCACAATCTAGCACAAGCAATAAATAAAATAAATACCAACACAATATCATCTCAACACCAAACATAAATATGTATGCATGAATGATATGCTAGGAAAATAGGACACACTTATTACTAATTTTTATCCTCTGTTATTAAATGTATGAAATATAATTTCTAGGAATTTCTTATTTTGTTTATCAATTAAATAATTGAAAACAATATAGCAAAACTTGATTTCTATAATTATAATTTTTATTGTTTTATGAAAATTTTCATTTAAGACATTTATTAAAATTGCTGGATAGAGGGGATTAATAATACCCTAAAACAATTAAATTTATTTCCAAATCATTTTTATTATTTAAGTTATTATTTTAATAGCCGAAATACTCCTCTGAGGAATACACAATTTATAATTTGTCAAAAGGAAAAATAAATGATGTAGAAATAAATTACACTAGCAGGGCTATCCGTGGATTGAAAATTTACCGAATTTGGATTTACAGAACAAAAGTTATGAATTTTCTAAGTTTTGCACATTTTCTGTTTAATTTATAAAATTCTTGCAAAAAAAAGAAATAACAGCGGCTACGTGGCGTGTTCCTATTGGACGGTACCGTTTCTACGCGGATCGCAGCGCGAGCCGTCCGATCTAATTTAAAATGGACGCGCGAGATTAGATAGATCTAGATCCCTTGGATCTAGATCTAACGGCCCACAATTCGTTGACCAAAAACGGGCGGCGCGGTCGCCGGAGCTCACCCGACCGCGGCGGCGCCACGGCCGGCGTTGGGCTCTCGTGCGTTCTAGAGGGCTACGGGACAAGCGAATCTTACTGAGGCGTAGCGGGCGTCGAGGCGGAGTCGATGGCGCGGTGGTGGTCGTCGGCGTTGTCTTCTCCTCCTCGTATAGCTCACCGGAGTTGCTTGCGGCGGGGGTTCCTCTCGGGCATGGACGAAGACGACGACTCGCTGCGAAACGGGGCACGAGACCGTGTCAAAAAGATGCGCAAGGACGAAAGAAAACAAGGGGAGGGGATGAGAGGGTCCGGGATGACCGGGGTGCACCGTACGGTGATCTTTTCGCCGGCGGAATGGCGGCGGCGGAAAAACGATCCCGAGCTCTCTGGCGGTGGAGCGGCTAGG
Organism: Poa annua; assembly: GCA_026929855.1. Classification (NCBI taxonomy): domain Eukaryota; kingdom Viridiplantae; phylum Streptophyta; class Magnoliopsida; order Poales; family Poaceae; genus Poa; species Poa annua. The sequence goes on from CM049426.1 coordinate 182,803,628, forward strand.
GTTTTGGGCGCGCAGGGATGCGGCGGGGGTGGGGGTTTAAGTAGGGGGCACGGGGGAGCAAACCTCGCGCTGATTTCGCTCGGGAATCACGGCCGGCTCCGATTCGAATCAGGCGCGATCTCCGGCGGGAGGAAGACGAAGCTGACAGGTGGGTCCCACCTGTCAGTGAGAGGAGGAAGGAGATGGGCTGCATGGGCTGGCTTGGGCCATGTTCGTACGCGCGCGCGCGGTAAATTGCCACAGGCCGGCCCGATTCCTTTTCCTTTTTAATAAAATTAATATATGTTTTTAAATACTGATTTCAAAAATGATTTTTAAACCTATTCAAAATATATCAGAAAAATTCATAAAAATATGTTTTGGAAAGTTTATCAAAATTTGAACTTTTTAATATTATACTTGCCCATAAATAAATTGCTAAAATAATATTTTCTTAAAGGGGTTTAAATAAACATTTTCTGGAATTATAGATTATTAAATCTTATAATTTGATGTTTTATTTTTATATTTTTGGGCTGTAGTTTTATGTCTATGAATGAATGATGCAGGAATGCAAAGTTTTAATTTTTTGCAAAATTTGGGATGTTACAAAACTTCAAGATGGTAATAACATGATCAAGAATTGTCTATGTCTAAAGTGAAAGACAAGATTAGGAAAGAGGAAAAAGATAGAAAGAAGAATGTAGAATCTTCTCCTTGCTTCCTTTTCTTCTTGATGTGATGACTTCATTGCAATTTTTTAGACTTGATGGCTTTGAAGACTTGATGGTGTTGATAGCCTCCAGGTTGGTCTTGAATATAACTTAGTCATCATAAGGGCTAAGAGAAGAAGTGAGAAAAGAGAGAGAGGAAGCAAGACTTGGAAAATATTGCTGGTTGGTCTTCATGAACTTCTTCTTGATTTTCTTCTAAGTGCTTCTACTCCTTGAAGATACTTCTGAAGTCTTGTTTTGACTAAGTCCTTCATTGGCCTTCTAGCTCCATGTTGAAAATCCTAAGTGTCTAAGTGCATAGCACTTTACCAAAATACTAAGTTGAAAATACTCCTAACTTAGAGAAAATAAGTGAGAAGTTTACCTATGAGAAGTATAACTATATAATAAAATTTGTTATGCATGCAATGCACTTTTTAATCATAAGAAACATCATACTAATTTTTGTGATATTTATAAAATATGCATGAGGATATAATTGGAATTTAATTAATTTCTATTTTTGTAAAATATAATAAAAGGAATAAATATAAATTAAAGTTTTCTGTGATTAAATTTTTATAACAAAATTTATAAATAGTGTTAATAGACAGAGGGGATTCAAATAAATTTATAGCAATTGGATTTACTCAAAAATAATCTTTCTATCAAAAGTTATGCCAAATTACTCAAACTATTCAATTTAAACATATAACTATTAAATCATCAAAATAATTACTCCTAAATATTTTATAACAGAGGCATCATATTACAATTATTCTAAGATTTCTAAAACAATTTTATTTGCAAATTTTGGATTTATAGATATAAAGTTATGACAAATATACTCAAATCATCCATTTGAAATTTGAATATTTTAAACTAAGTCAAATTTTAATTATACAGGTCAAGGGCTTTCCAAATATATAAAAATATTTGAATTTGGATATGAGGTTAAAAAGTTATGACAATTTTAATAAGAAGGGGTGTTCTGTAAAACTGCCATTTTAATTTAATTCGAAAAAATTATTTCCACGCTGGCGCTGACGTGTCGACGACGTGGCTGTTGACTGGGTCGCCGACGTGGATTAAGTGATCAGATCTGATCCACACGATTTAGATCTAACGGATCACATCTAACCGTACCGTTTCGGCTAAAGAGATCTAATCCGGGCCGTTGAATTTAGATCAGACGATCCTGGAGCGTTGACCAAAAACTGGCGGCAGGACTCACCGGAGTTGGAGGCTAAGACGGCGTCGGCGGCTCGGGCGTGGATGCTCCGTCCGTTCTAGAGCTCCCCCGGACAAACGGAGGCGACGGCGGCGTGCAACTCGTCGCTACGCTGACGATGGGCTTCGTGGCGGAGTCTTCTTCTTCCCGGAGCGGTGAGGAGATGCGGCCGGAGGCACGGGCTATGGCGGCGAGCTTCGGTCGATCTTGCACTCGCCGATTTGGGCTGCGAGAAAAAGAACGGAGGGGTTGAGAGGGTGTGCGGCGTTGTGGTGAAGAATAAGAACGCAGTCTCGGGTCTTGGGGTGGTTTACCTCGCCGGGAAAGGAAGAAATACGGCGGCGGATGCGGATGAACTCCGGCAAGCTTTTCCGGCAGCCTAGGGGCACCTCGCGCTAGGGTTTGAGAGGGGAAAGATGCGGCAGGGGTTGGGGATTAAATAGGGCAGGAGAGGGAAACAAATTGCGCGAAGATTACGCCGAATTTTTGAGAGAGATCGAAGGCGTGATTTCCGGACAGAGGAGGAAGAAGGAGTGACGTCAGCGATGGCGCCATCCAGGTAATTTTCTTTTTCTTTTCATTTTCTGTTTTTCCATTTAATTCATATCTTTTGATTTAAGACTCCAAATCAAGGCAAATAAATTTGTAAAAAATTGTAAAAGCATTATCTTTGTGTTAAACCAGTTGTGGGCATGTTTTGACTAATTTTCAAAATTAATTATTTTGAAATATTGATTAAATACAAATTTGACACTTTATGTTAAATTTGAAAATATGGTTTAAATAATTTTAATTTTGGCTAAATAAATGTATAAAACTATCATACTATATAGGTTTTGAATTTAAGTTATTTAAACTCATATTCCAATATTAAATCATTTTTAGCTTTTAGTAGAATATTAAATAACATATTACAACTATTTGAAATGAAAAGAGAAATATGATGTATTCATTTTTAATTCAAAATAATTAGTGCACCATTAAGTTTTATATTATGATAAATCATTTGAAAACTCCATAAAATACCTTTGGAAAAGATTCTAGATTTATTCCATTTCTTGTATTGAATATATTCTTGAAAATTATTTTATGTTTTGTAAATTAATGAAAATAATTTAAGTCAATGAAATGCTTATTTGGATACTTAATTAATTATGAAATCTATGAAGTTTTAAAGTTATAAACTATAGAATTGTAATTTCCGAAACTATGTTTTGAACTCAGGTAAGAGAATGAAAATCATTTTATAAAGTTGTAATACTTTAGTTTACTTTTAGGTACTTTGCAAAAGTATTTTTAAGTTTAATAAATAGTCAAAGGTTAAATATTCAAAATCAATTAATGAAACATTTCATAAGATGAAGGTGTATTGGAATAATTTTAATTTATCTTACCAAATATAATGGTTTCTATTCTAATTTAGTATTTCATTTTAATAAAAACAAAAGTTTCAAATTTTAGTGATTTTCAAACATTCCAAAATATTGGGATGTTACATTCATAAAATATTTCGACCCCCTCTGCGAAAGGTCAAAAACATTTGAAGAACTAAGAGCATGTCGGCAAAGGACATGCGAGACGCTCAGATTTTACATCAGAAGGTGGACCTCCATTCGAAACTCGGTGGGCGCAATATCAGAGGACAATGCAATAGACACCTTCACAAACGGAGTCCTTTGGAAGGATTTTCGAGAGGCACTTGGACGACAAAAACCAAAAAACATGGCAGAACTTATGAAGCTAGAAACCGAGTGGGCAGATGGCGAAGACGCGGTCCAGGGCAAAACTCCACATTCACCACAGCGACATCGCGACAGACGGGACAGTCGCGACCACCGAAACAGTCGAGATCGCAGGGATAGGGAAGACAAACGACGACGACGCAATCATGACAGCAGAGACAAAGGCAATGTAAAATTTATGGTGGCAGGATTCTCAAATAATAATCATAGTCAAAACGACAGAAAACAAGACAACGGTCGAGAAGCCAGAAGCAGCTACAAGAGCGACACGCCAGTCGGTCGGCGTGACAACAGGGATCATGGACAACAAGGAAACTACAATAAACAAGATAGGCAACAACGCTTAGAGCCAAAGATAGAGAATCCATGCAGGTTGCACTTATTCAAGGAGCCAGAGACGGGAAGATTAATCTCTAGTCACACGATTGAAATATTGTCGAGAATTCGAGCAGTTGGCAATCGAGTACGCAAGAAAGCATAGGAGCAATACATTCGAGCACATGGTACCTGCACCACAAGGCGCAGCACTACCACCACCACCGCCATATGACCCTAACGGTCAAGTTGCAGGAGCTATATATCACACACACCAACAGTCGACAGGTCAACACTCGGGTCATCAGAGGCAAACATAAATGATCCAGAAAGGGCGACCGTCAAACAGGCAACAGAAATTGCATACCAGGCATGTTAATATGGCAGTCATGGCACCACCAGCTTTGTCGGAGTACCTCCGTGGATCTGAAACAGCAATTACATTCAGTAGGGAGGACCACCCGCCATCTGTATATAGGCCAGGTCATTCCGCTCTAGTGTTAGAAGACCAAATAGGAAGTTACAACATGACTAAGGTCTTCATGGATGGAGGGAGTGGCTTCAACATCATCTTCGCCGACACACTACGTCGAATGAACAGGTCAGTCGACAACTTACCTCCATCGTCAAATACTTTTCATGGCATAGTTCCAGGCAAAGCCATTGTGCCAAAAGGCACAATGCAGCAAGACGTCACATTTGGAGATGCAACACATTTCCGCACCGAAACAACGGAATTCGAAGTTGTCGACTAGAGGTCACAATACCATGCCATACTCGGACGACCGGCGTTTGCCCGATTTATGGCAGTACCACATTACACATATTTACAACTGAAGATGATAGGCCCAAAAGGAATAATTACGGTCAGTGGAAACTTTCAAAGGTCAGACTCTTGCGACCGAGACTTCAGATCTCTGAAACATTTGGAGCAGAGAAAACATTAGAAGAACTCTCGCTTCTCAGCGACACAACCTACATGCCAGAGCATAAAAAGCAGGCCACAGGCAAGACATTCAACACCGCAGACGACATACGAACACACCAGGTCCACCCGACGAACTCAGCAAAAACAGTCAAAGTATCAACAAACTTGCCTCCCGCATAGGAAGGCGCGCTCGCCGAATTCCTCCTTGAGAACTGGGATATGTTTGCATGGTCAGCTGATGACATGCCAGGCATACCCAGGGAATTCGCCGAGCACACTCTTCAACTCAGTCTAGAAACCAGACCCGTCAAACAAACGGTACGACGTGTATCAGGGCCTAAAAGAGAAGCTATCGAGAAGCATGTAGACAAACTGCTCAAAGCAAATTTATTCGAGAGATAAAGAAATCAGAATGGGTTGCCAACCCCGTGATAGTTGAGAAGAAGAAGACAACCGAGACAAGAATGTGTATCGACTTCACAGGGCTAAACAAATACTGCCCAAAGGACCATTTTCCAGTACCCCGTATTGACCAGATTGTCGACTTTACTGCGAGATGCGCCCGACCGTCATTTTTGGATGCATACTCTGGATATCATCAGATAAGAATGAAAAAGGAAGACCAAGAAAAGACAGCATTCACAACTCCACTCGGAGTATACTGCTACACTACAATGCCTTTCGGCCTAAAAAATGCAGGAGCTACCTACCAGCGCATGATGCAAAATTGTCTGAAAACACATATCGGCAAAATGTGGAAGTTTACGTCGACGACATAGTGATCAAGTCAAAAAGCAGTGCACACTACTAGCAGACGTAAAATAGACATTCGATAACCTCAGAAGTTATAGCATAAAACTGAACCCAGAGAAATGCACCTTTGGAGTCCTGACGGGAGAACTCTTGGGATACTTGGTGTCAGCAAGAGGAATCGAAGCAAATCCAGAGAAAATAGAGGCTATACTAACTATGCAAAGGCCTACAAAGCTATATGAAGTACAACAACTGACCGGAATAGTGGCAGCCCTCAGTCGGTTCATCAGCAAGCTAGGCGAAAAAGCACTACCACTTTATCGACTGATGAAGAAAGCAGATAAATTCGAGTGGACAGAGGAAGCAGAAGCGGCTTTCGTAGACCTCAAGCAAACACTCACTAAACCTCCCATTCTAGCAGCACCAAAGGAAAAGGAGCCACTATACCTTTATGTGGCAGCAACAAACAGAGTGGTCAGCACAGTACTGGTAGTCGAGCGCATGGAAGAAGGAAAAGCCCAGAGTATGCAAAGGCCAGTCTACTACATCAGCGAGATCCCTATCAAAACAAAGATATCCACACTTCCAAAAGCTAGCTTATGCAGTATTTATAACAACAAGGAAGCTACGGCACTACTTCACGGAACACCCAATAACGGTGATCAGCAAATCAGCAAGCGGAGACATACTCACCAATCCAGACGCAACAGGACGAGTCGCCAAATGGCTCATTGAGATAAGGCCACTAGGGATAACATACGATCACCCAAAAGCTATCAAAGCTCAAGTGCTGCCAGATTTCACCACAGAGTGGATCGAATCATATCCAATTCATGGACAATGTATTTCGATGGTTCCAAGAAAAACGAAGGGGCAGGAGCAGGGGTAGTACTGATATCCCCAAAAGGAGACAAACTAAAATACGTACTCCAAATGAATTTCCCGACGCCATCCAACAATGAGGCCGAATATGAAGGTCTAATACATGGCATACGAATGGCTAAAGCATTGGGATGCACTCGACTGATAATATATGGCTACTCAAACCTGGTGGTACAGCAGACAATGAAGGCTTGCGACGCCATAGCGGACAATATAATCGCATATCGCGATTTATACAACACATTGGAAGACGACTTCGACGGTTGCGATCTACGGCATATTGGACGAGAAAGCAACGAGTAAGCAGACATGCTAGCCAACATTGGGTCGACTAAGGCGCAAGTCCCACCAGGTGTGTTTCTGGAACGCATCACGCACAGATCGATCCACAAGAAGCGGTCAACGGCAAATTCAAAAGAAGCCACGGCAGGTAGCACACCTAGCACACTGGACCCAGCAGTCGAAGTCCTCTTATGCCAAGGCGATCATGTGACTCCAGCCTGGACCGAGCCAATTTTAGCATATATGCTCCGAGAGGAGCTACCAGACGACACGGCAGAAGCCAGAAGGATTACTCGAAGAGAACAAGCATACACCCTTATCAACGGTGAACTCTACAAGCGAAGCACGTCAGGTATCTTCCAAAGATGCGTAGATTTAGAGGACGGCAAAACTATACTCCGTGACATTCATGTAGGAACTTGCGGACATCATGCTGGCAGTCGATCGCTGGTAGCTAAAGCCTTCAGAGCGGGATTCTACTAGCCTACTACACTCAAAGGCGCAGAAGATATCGTCAGAAGATGCATCGGGTGCCAAGAATTTGCAACAAAGCCCCACGCGCCAGCATCAGCACTCAAAACCATACCATTAACATGGCTGTTCGCCCAATGGGGGCTCGATATGGTAGGACCAATCAAAAAATCATCACCTGGAGGACATACACACCTACTGGTGGCAGTCGACAAATTCACAAAATGGATCGAAGCAATCCCAATCACAAGTTCAACAGCATCCACAGCAATCAAGTTCATTAAATCCATAGTTTATCGTTTTGGTGTTCCAAACAGCATCATTGCAGAAACGGCACAAACTTCACAGCGGAAGAATTCCAAGCCTTTTGCAAAGAATGGGATATCACACTCAACTACGCATCAGTAGCGCATCCGCAGTCTAATGGACAGGTCGAGAAAGCAAACGGCCTCGTATGCGCAGGCATCAAGAAAAGACTACTAGTTCCACTCAAAAGAGTCGCGGGTGCTTGGGTTGAGGAGCTACCAGCGGTACTTTGGAGTATTCGCAGAACCCCAAACACGTCGACACAGTTCACTCCATTTTTATGGTCTACGGAGCAGAGGCAGTACTGCCACCAGAAATAAAATTTGGCGCACCAAGAATAGAAGCATACGAAGAGAAAGAGGCAAATGTGTCACAAGAGGACGCTTTGGATATACTAGACGAAGCACGCGACACGGCTTTGGCCCTCACAGCTGTTTACCAGCAGGACCTAAGAAACTATCACAGTCGACGTCTCCGACCAAGGACCTTCTAAGTAGGCGACTTGGTGTTGCGACTCCAACAGAAGAAAGTCCACAAACTCGCGTCACCATGGGAAGGACCATTCATAGTCACGGAAGTCATCGAAGGAGGAGCTTATCGACTGAAGCATGCACAGACAGGAGAACTATCACATAACCCATGGAATGTGGCACAATTACGTCATTTGTACGCATAGGTCTCTCGACAAATCATTGTAAAGTCACAGTAGATTCCAGACGCGCTCTTTTCCTTACCAGCGTACCCACGGGAACTGAAAGGTTTTTAATGAGGCGGTCTACTGGACATATATTATCAATAAATGATACTTTGCTACAACATCTTAGCGACACACAGACACCCGATGGGCTCGGGGGATTGGTCTTACTTAAAAGGTTCATAAACACATAAACCCACCCGACGGACTCGGGGTTTGGGTCTTACTCAAAGATCATACATGCACACTCACCCGATAGACTCGAGAAAGTGAGACTCATTTCATACTACATAATCACATACGACTCACTCGACGGGATCAAGAGTGGGACCTCAAGGAAGACAAGAAAGCTAGAGTAGTCCGAACAAGTCATAAAAACGGGAAACAAGCAATACGCAAAATATTCTGTGAGGCCTTACATTACAATAGGGAACTCAGTCTATTACACACGGAACAGTCACTCGGGAGCTACCAACTTGGCCTTGTGGCCACGCGATTGAAGCTCGGCGGCCACGGCGGCTTGACGACGTTGTCCAGTACAAATGCTAACCTGAGCAAGACGAGCTGCGGTACCCGAGATTCCCTGAAAAGACGAAGGTTTCCCGTTCGACTTCTTCGGGTAATCCGACAGAGAAGCTTCGTAATTAGCCTTGATGCCATTCGCCAACAGTAACTTCATAGTAATTTCCGAGCCACGAACTGATAAATCGTGCGCCCACTGAGTAAGAGTCGTCGTACCATGACCAAGCACTATGGAAACTCCTCCACAGACGAAGGAATGGCAGTCCCGGGCAAAACTGCTGCAAAAAATACACTTAGTGTCTGAACGGACACGTCCAGAGAAAGTCGAGTGTTGTCCAGTTCTTCACGAGAACGGACTTGCTGATCATGAAGTTCTCTCTCCAAGGCGGCCACTCGATCTTCAAGAGAAGTTTTTTCCTATACAAGATAACATAGTATGAGAAGACGGAACAAAAGACGGTTCAAATCACAAGAACAGGCAAAAAGGCAGAGCCTTACGACTAGTCTGTTCCAGGGAAGAACGCAGGCGGCTCTTTTCTTCTTCCATAAGCACAAAGGCTTGGCCAACGGCGACCAAACCACTTACAACAAGCTGCAAGGAGAACAAGAGATGGCCAATCGAGTCAGAAGAGAATGACGCACAAAACAAAGAAAGACGAGCACAATAAGAGGAACGAATTACATGGTCGACCCAAGAAGAGGAACTGAAGATAAAGGATCGCCGACCCTGGCAGGAGGGCAAAGACGATCTCGCCTGACAAAGGAGTTGTTCGTATAATTAAACGACGAGAAAGTAAAAGAGGAAACAAGAGGTAGTCGAAGGACAAGCTTACCTCTCCACATCAACATCAGCAGAAGAAGCCACAGCAACCAAAGACAGGTCCGCATCAACGTCGCCACCTCGGCGCAGTCGACGACGCTTAGTTGCGGGCACAATCACATAATCGGCCACTGCCAAAGGAACCCCCCCCCCCCCCCCGGCGGCAGTCGCCTCATAGGCAACCACGCCATCAGCAAGGCAAGAGGCTCCAAGTCCACCAACTTCAGCGGAAGAAGCCTTTTCTGCAGTTGAACCATGTTCAGGTAGCAGCGGCAGAGAGGTCACGACTGGTGATCCCTGAGCACAACACAATACAAACAAGTCTGTCAAGCACATAGGGAAGAACATGCTAGCGACCGAGAAGGACGATAAAAGTTGGGCAAGCAGAAAAATCAAAATACCTCGGGAATAGGAGTCCCAAGGCCATGAGGGAACACAGAGAAGTCGAAAGAAGCAATATCAACAGGCGAGATTCCAGTGATATGTTTTCACATAACCATGAAACCCATGGCTGGACAACTCAATTGGACTCATACGAGTAGCGTCAAGACATCCCTCATATCGCCACAAGGGGTGCACTCGTTGTCACAAGGGCCAAACTCGGCGGTGCACATACGTGCTGACTAGTTGGATCCCTGTAACGGTCTGACACAGCTCTTGAACTCTAAACATAAGAGAAGAAGCTTCTTCTTCTTCCGCAGTCGACAAGACATGGTCCCAGGACTCCAACATTTCGGGAGAAGCAGTCGAAAAGGCAGGAAGTAGGTTCTGGTCGAGTAGCACATAAAACCATTTCTTCCTCCATTTTTGAGAGGGCTCGGCGGACATCACATCAAAATATCGACAGCCGTCGCGCACGTCAATACAGAAACCCTCAGTCGACAAAGGGTGGCCATCACAATAGAGTAAACTAACCTCGAAGATATGTTTCCAGAGAGCCCAACTGGGATGCACTCCAAGAAAACACTCGCATAAAACCACAAAGCAGGCAATATGCAAAATGCCAGGAGGATTCAGATCGTGTATTTGAATCCCATAGGCAAAAAGAAGACCCCGGATGAAATCATGTAAAGGAAATCCAAATCCACGGGGGAGAAAATCCACAAAGCAAACCCGTTCCCCTGAAAGAGGCATGGGAAGTACCTCTTTGTGGATCGGAGCCCGCACAACAACAACTTCAGCGGAAGATAGTATCCCCGTCTAGCGGAAGTCTTCCAACTTCTCCTCGGTGATGATGGATTTAACCCAATAATCGGGTAGTTTCTTCGTTGCGGTAGCGGTGGTAGCAGCGGAATCAACAGAAATCTTGTCCTTTGAAGACAAGTTTGTGGAAGAAGTATCAGTGGTGGAGGAGATCTTGGTCAGGGAAGCCATGGTGAAAGGAAAGCACTGGGTGGGCAAAGGAATCTGAGACGGGCGAGAGGAAGAAGACGAAGAGCAAATGGCAAGATAAAAAGTAAAACATAACAGAAGGCTATATATTACCGACGCAGACAACTAATCATCACAGCCATTCGAGCTACGATGGCCAGGACACACTGCGTAATCGGAGGGCAATCATCACAGACCACGCCGCCCACGTCAAGTCAAATCAGAACTGAACCGGCGTCCACAACGGTCAAAGAATGGGACCCCCTATGGCGTGTCCCGTCAGAGTGCTACTCGCACGCCAAAGATGTCACGCATGACATCATTTCAGATGAGCAAACACAAAAGGCATCATACCGCGGTGGGCAAACAAGAAAAGCTCCTCGCAAAAAGCAGTGGCAAAAATAAAAAAAACATTCGAGGGGAAACTCCCATCGGGAGCAGGCAAAAATGTTCGACTGACAAAACAAAAATTTGAGATTATCCTCTACTACAAGCAATAAAGCACAATCTCGGGGGCTACACCCATCGGGAGCACTGTCGTGCACCCGATAGAATCAAAAGACATTTGAAGCATAAAAATTCCCGATTGGAAATCAGTCGACAGAGTACCTCGGATGTTGTATACAAGAAATACAAATGTAAGACCCATCGATTAGTCGAAAGGGCCGAGGACCACTCCAGCAGTGTTTAATCCTAGAACTTTCCGTGTCAACAGATACGATGAAAATCCTGGCGGACGCGCTGGGTAGCAAATTAAAACTGCAGAACAATATCTGTAAGACCATCGACTGGCCTGAGGTGTGTATGTCCAGTATGTTCCAGGATCGAGCCCAAGGTCTCGAAACCTGACTGAAGGCTACTAAGGTTTTGCCCAAGTGCAGTTAACTGGTTTCGACTCATCAAATAAATCCAGGCCTACTCAGTTGAATTCCTTTCCCAAAATCCATAACATCCAAAAGACAGAAATGTCATGTCAAAAAGTATAAAACATGAGACGTGCACTATGTAGTGAGTCCATGACTGATTCTCCGAATTAGCCAACCACTCGGGGGCTAATGACAAGGTTATACCAAACGGGAACCCCTTCGTGTGGGTACCTGGTGTAAGTAATGACTAAATCCCAATTGCCAACCGGCTGAGGAAGCCCATCAAGCGAAGCCCAAGTTGAAGATCTCTTACTATAGATAGCATAGTCGGTAATACTTTCTATTGTAACATCCCAATATTTTGGAATGTTGAAAAATTACTAAAAATTTCACTTTTGTTTTAGATTAAAATAAAACATTAAAAGCATAGGAAAACCAACCTTGAAAGACTTCATAGCATCTTTCAAATTGTTTATCATTTGAAATATCTCAAGTAATCACTATTTTCAAAACTTGTTTCAAGTTAAACATTTTACTATCCAATTGTTTTTCTTAAACCTCATTATATAATTTGACAATTGGTTCACAAACTTTCAAACCCTTTTCCATGTAATAAAAAGTTTCTATATAAGTATTTGATTTCAACCACTTAGCCATAGCAATTCATAAATTAAAATAATATTTACAAATGTTCTTTTAAACTATTTAAAACATGGTCTATTTGCCAAATGGTTTTCATTTTTTACCTGAGTTCAAAACATAGTTTTTGGAAATTTCAAGTCTATAGTTTATATCTTTAAAACCTCATGGATTTTATAATTAATGATTTATCAAAATAGGCATCTCAATAACTGAAATTATTTTCATCATTTTGGAAAACATAAAATGATTTTCAAGAATAATTTCAACATAGGAAATGAAATAAAGATATATTGTTTTCCTATTGTACTAAAGGGAGTTTTTAAAATGACTCATTATAAAATAAAACTTAATGGTGCACAAAATATTTTGAATTAAAAATACATTCATTATATTCCCATTTTTCATTTCAAATAGTGGTGTTATGATATATAAAGTTGTACTAAAGCCAAACATGATTTAATTTTGGAAAATGAGTTTAAATAACTTAATTTTAAACTTATATAAGTGTTGTATTTTTATAAATTTTATTTAGCCAAAAATAAATTTTATTAAGCCATATTTTCAAATTTGACATAATCTGGTAAATTTGTATTTAATCAATATTTCAAAATTTTGATTTTTGAAAAGTGTTCAAAACATACCCACAACTTGTTTAACACAAAGATATTGTTTTTACAAAATTTTAGAAATTTATTTAACTTCATTTGTATACATAAAACAAAAGATATGAAATAAATAAGGAAAAACAGAAAAAAGAAAAAATGGTAACGTCAGCAATGACATCAGCGTCGTCTTCAAAGCTCCAGAACCAGTAACGCGCACGAACAGCTCACACTCACATACTTTTCTTCCCGAATTGATTGCCGGCGTTTTACTACACCAATTGACGCACCGTTTCTTCCTACTTAAAGCTCATGACCTCCTCTTTCAATCCATCACAAAAGCCCTCTCCTAAACGCGCTAAATTGCTCTAATTTCGTCCGCCATTAGGCACGGCCGTTTTTGGTCAAAAATTAATCTCCGATTGATTGTGGGTGTTATACTACACCAAATCACGCTCCGTTTGTTCCTATAGATAGCACTCGGACTCCTCCATTATTTGCCCCCAAAACCGCTCTCCAATACGCCCCAAGGCCGACGAATTTCTTCGCCAGAGTTTCGCTCGACCGCCGCCATTTTTCCATCGATTCCGGCGAGATAGTCGAAACCCCAACCCGAGAACCTTCTCATTTTTCTCCCCATTCCCGTGCGCACTTCCTAAGCCTCTCTTTCGATTTTTTTTTGCGCAGCGAATCGAGCACTCCGTCCTCGAACGAAACTCGCCGGCGTGGAAGCATCTTCGTCCGCGTGCCCCCGCTGTTTACATGACGAGTTCAACGACGCCAACGTCACCTTCGTCACCGCCGCGTCGAGCTGCGTCTCGGGGATGTCTTCCTGAGCCAGGGGATCACCGGAACGTCACCGCCGTCCTCGCCCGAGCCACCGGCCATCGTCTCCTTCAACGCGGACCACACCATCTCCTTCGTCATATCAACCGTGTCAAGGTGTTTGCTTCGTCCGTGTGCACATCTACGACAACTTCATCAACTACTTCCCGGAGGCCGTGTTTGACCGTCAACATCGACCACCTTGTCTAACCGTGTCATGTTCTCTCTTCGACACCGGCGCTATTCGTTCTTGTCGGTGAGTCTCTCAAAATAATCTAATCGTACCCGTATACTACTTCTAGTGTATTAGATGAGACCACCATGTTATGTCCAAACAAATAATTTTGGCCTTACAAATTTTCCAAGTGTCAAAACCTTTTTATTTTCGTATTTGACTTAGGACAGATTTTAGTCAAACTTTAAAAATTCATATCAATTCAACCGTAACTTTTTTTTTCAATGTTTTTGTAGTCTATGGATTCGTACAAACGTGTAAAATATAGTGGTACAATAAAAACTTGATTTTTAATCGTTCACTAACTTGTTATTTACAGAAAAGTGTAAAACATTGTTTTAGTTATTGTTTTAAAGTTGTAAGTTTAAAAATTGTAACTAAAATTGTTTTAGAAACCTTAGAGTATTTGTAATATGTGTTCTCTGTAATAAAATACTTTTGATCATTGTTTTCATGTTTTAAAAATCGTAGGTTTAATTTTGAGTAGTTCGATTAATTTTGACATAACTTTTGATAATAAAATTATTTTTTTTAATAAATCCAATTGGTATAAATTTGTTTAAATCCCCTTGTCCATTAGCACCGTTTATAAAATTTTGTTATAAAAATTAAATCATAGAAAACTTTAATCTGGTATTTACCTCTTTTATCATATTTTTCTATAATGGAAATTAATTAAATTGCATTTATAGTTTCATGCATACTTTATAAAAATCACAAAAGTTGTTATGATTTTTTATTGTAATAAAAGATTGCATTTCATGCATAGCACATTTATTGCATAGTTATACTCCTCATGGTAAAACATCTTACTTAGGGTTTTGAAAAAGTTGTACTTAGATACGTTTGAGATTTTTTTAACATCAAGACTAGAAGGCCAATGAAGGACTTAGCCAAGAAAACAAACTCCGGAAGCATCTCGAAGAAGTCAAAACACTTAGAAGAAAATCAAAAGGAACTTCATGAAGACCAACTACATTTTCTAAGTCTTGATTCTTTTCTCTCTTTTCTCCCTTCTTCTCTTAGACCTCATGATGACTAAGCCATTAGAGTGCTTATTCAAGTTGATTTATAACAAAATTATTTTGACCAACCTATGACCTTAGTCCTTAGTCATTTTTTTACTAACATATTTGCCTTTCATTAACTTAGAATATTTTCATGGCATGACATGCATCTCTAGTCCTTAGAAATATTTTGTAAATCATGCATGACATATTTTCCTTAGAAAGTTTTGTGAAACTTGTTTGTTAGTTTGGTATTGTGTTGTGGTGTGATTGTTTATAATTGTTATGCATAGATTGAACGGAGAGCCACGAATAACGTTGAAAAGAGTTTGTGAGCAAAGACATCATCCAAAGGCAAGTGGCACACCTCATAAAAGTCCTAGTATTTTTCTATGCATGAGTAGATTATTTTTCTATAAGCATGTGTAGGATAGTATTGCTATGCAAGCCCTGTTTAGACTTCCTTATTCCTGTGTCTAGGTTCCTATGAAAATACTTAGTAGAATTGTGATGCTATGCAAAACTATTTTGATAAAATGTTAAATTCTACTAAGTTATAATCAAACACCTGGGTGGAATTGGTTGCTTGGTTGTATGAGTTGAGTGTTGTCCCCAGGGGTTTTACCTGTGGGATATTCACTTGTGGATGGCCACCCAGGAACAGAGGAATCTGAAGAACTCCGAGTGAAGATTGCTTCCCGTGCAGCCATTGCCAATATGGGCGCTGGCTTGATAAATTAAGTTGCGTGGACTCGCCCTAGCTTGACAGGTGGTGGTAGAGGAATGTAGGTGGAACGTGTCAGGCCGACAATGGGAGGGGAAATGCTTCTGAATGATCTCGTCTCATTCTTCTCCTTTTCTTTAACACTTCCAGAGTGTATATGATAGTTTGGTTGGAATGGGTACAATGGTGAACGTGCACAACCTTTGCAGAGTTAAAAATCTAAGTACTTAGCCGTGTCCCCGGTATGGACTATTGAGCAGCTGAACGAGGACGTCAATAGAGGATTCCACCATTCCAACTTCTAAGTTAAAACTTGATGGGTGAACACGGGTAGTTTGAGACTATGGCTTTCATACCATATTGGTCTCTACTTGGTAAAAATGTTTCAAAGAGTTAGGGAAAAACTTGCTTTTCTGCAAAATAGCCTTGAGCTCCACCAGCCAAATAAGCATATAGGTTATAGAGTTATTCGTTTAAGTGTCCACCATAGTGTCACTTGCCAATTCCATTATTAAATGGTTCTGACCCACGTTGTTGCAATATTTTTCTTATTGCAGACTGTTCTGATGACGAGTGAGATTTTTCGCTAAGGGTTTCGAGTCTTCAACCAACATGCTCGCCTGTGGCACATGCTGATGATGGGGTCTCCATGAAGAATAATTTTTCGCTGTTTACTCTGTTCACTACTAGCTTTACGCTATGCAAGTTGTAATGAATATTTTCTAAGTCTGGATCAGCGCTGTAATAAATTGATACTTTGTTTCTATATTACATCGTAAACTGTGTGTGCAAACGAGTCGATCCAGTGATTTGCACTATACACAGGTACCTGCCATATTTTAAGTGCAGGTACGCTACATCCATACATGTAGTCCTAGTCGGTTACGACCCGAGACCTGTACCCCTATATAAAGGACATGAGGGTGGTCGACTAGGGACACGCCCAACCAGAACCTCAAAACCCTAGCAAGATCGACATCTTGCTAGATCCCTGTACTCACCGCATATACACAATCAATAACAGACACGCAGGAGTAAGGGTTTTACCTCACTCGAGGGCCCTGAACCTGGGTAATTCCCGCTTGTCAGCCGACAAATCTACCAATACCACGCGTTCTCTACCTCATAACTCTTACCCTAGGCTAGTAACCATGGGTATTGATGGAGACATCCCTCGTCACTTACTTTACTCACTTTTCTTAAGGCAATAATATGTTGCATTCAACTTAATACTGAAAGGGGTGTGGATGCTAACCGGAAGGTGGATCATTAGTCATAGATGCGATTGAATGTAGCGCCCCATCTTTAAATAAAGATGGAACACCTGTGTTATGTGCTAGTCCCTGGATCACTGCTAGCACCACAGTACAAAATATATAGTATCATTGCATAAGTATCAAAATACTACATCGAGATCCAAAAATAGCCAAGTATAGCTTTATTACAAAGTGCATAGTCATGAAGACTAGCTAAAATATTCAGAGTTCACAACGAAAATAAAAGCAATGGGCCTTCTCTTCTAGCATACGCCACGAGCAGACATGTTGGGTGTAGAATCGAGTCCAAACTTACTCCTCATCAGAATTACCTGCACATTTGAATATGCAGCCCCCGAAGGAGGTCAATACAATGAAGTATTGGCAAGTGACTATGGTGGATAAAATTATGGCAAGGCTAATTCTATATGCATATTTGGCTTAGTGGAGTTTGTAGGCTATTTTGCAGAAAGCCAGTTTTCTCCTATCTTTTGTAAAACACTTTTGTATCTCAAAACTTGGCACCAAGGGATGAAGCCCAAGTGCACCAATAATTCATTCCTTAGTCAAATTTTACTTTACAAAAACCATGTTGAGATTCTTCTGTCCATCCTTGTCCAGTTGCTCGAAGTTGTCCATCACCGGGGACACGGCTGAGTACTCAGTTTGTCGACTCTGCAGAGGTTGTGCACTTTCACCTTAAGACTCAATTTGTCCGAGATATCCTATACACGCGGAGTGTATTATGGAAAGGAGAGAATTGAGACAAGAACTTTCAGAAGAAGAATGCAACCATACTAGCAAGACCCGTTCCACCTATCAACTCTACATCTGCTTGTCAAGCTGACAGGTTGCACTCTCACAACTTAGTCGTTCTAGACAGAGCCCATTGTCAAAAGGCTGCACGGGAAGCTTCTAAACTTGGAGGGACTTAGTAATCTCTTTGTTCCTGGGTGGCCGTCCACAAGTGTACTTCTGGGTGAAAACCACCATACTCATGGCCCTAAGTAGAATAGAAATTCATCCTAGGCGAAGACAACCACAAGCATAGTCCCAAAAGCCACTCAACATAAACCAAACAACCAATTCCACCCAGAAGTGTATTCAATGTTTTCAACACTTAGCAATAATTCCATAACAAGATAATAACTTCTTTATAGCATAGCTAAGCATCTAATAAAACTTTTGGTGGCTGCAAGGAAAGGGATGGCTACACACTAATAGGATATTCTCAAAGTGTAGACTATCTTAGCATTCTAAGATAGTATCCAATTTTCCCTATCATGCATACTACTCCAAAATCTACTAATAATGCATATAGAAAACCTAGGATAGATGATGAATGTCACTTGCCTTGGTAACAAAGGGAACAAGCACAACAGGAATAACAATCACAAGGACCTTCCTCCTCTTCACAATCTAAAGACAAAATAATAACACTCAATAAGCACACAAACATAACACTTAGAATATCAATACAAAAATATGTATGCATGCTTGATATGCAATGAATTTCACAAGACCAATTAATTACTATATTAAGTTCTCTGTTATTCATGCATAAAAATGAAATGATCAATATTTTAAATATTTTAATTAATCATTTATATAAATTAACATATTAGTAGTTTTTAAATTATAAAACCAATTTCTTTAAGTCTATTAGAAAAGTATCAAATAAATCTCATGTTGCACTCCCTGGACAGAGGGCATTAATATCTCTGCAAAACAATTGGATTTATTTGGAGAGAAAAATAATTAATTAAGTTATTGATTTAATATCCGAAAGTTAAACAATTTAATTTCACAATTTAATATGCTCTAACAGGATAAACTAATGATACCATATTAAACTACACGAGCAGAGCTACAAGTGGATATAAAATTCATCAAATTTGGATGAACAGATCAAAAGATATGATTTTTACAAGTTTGTGCTATTTTCTGTTTTTAAAACAATTCTCTGCCGAAAATAGAAAAAGAAATTGCCACGCGGCGGCCGCTGATTGGCTGGTACCGGTTCGCGCGGATCGCTCGCGAGGACCGTACGATCTAAGTCAGATCTAACGCACCAGATCTAATTGACGAAGCGGTAAGGGAAATCTAATCTCGATCGTCTGCTCTCGCACGGACGGCTCGGATCTCACGGGAGCAGCGCGGCCGGCCGGAGCACGCCGGAGTTCACGTGCCCGCGGCGGCGCCCTCGTCGGTAAACTTGATTTCGGCCATCTACGGGGTGCGAGCAAGAACGGGTCATACCGCAGCAAAGGGGAGGTCGCGGCGGAGCTGTTGGCGCGGCTAGGGTCCTCGACGTGCCTCCTTCCTCCTCCTAGAGCTCGCCGGAGATCGAATCGGCGGCGGCTTGCCTCGGTTGCGCACGTTCTCGATGATCTGGTGCAATAGGGTGTCAGGGACGTGCGCGGGAGATCTGTGAATCGAAAGGAGTCCACGGGAGGGTTTGAGGGGGTCGGTGCTCACCAGAGAACGAGAAAACTGGCGGCGGCAATGGCGGACGGCGGCGAGCTTTTCCCGAGCGGCCTGGGGGCTATTCCTTAGGGTTTTGGTGCTCGGGGAGGCGGTGGAAGGGGGGGGTTTATATGGGGGGCGGAGAGATCGATTCCTCGCGAATATCTCAACAAATTTGATCCGAAAATCGCTAGGGTTCGGTAAACTTTGAGTTCGTGTTCTACACGTCGTGGGGAGAGGGATGACAGGCGGGGCCCGGTCGTCAGCGTCTGCGGGGAAGGAGCTGGGCTGCTGTCGGGCTTCTGCACTGCGCGCGCGGCAGATAAGCAGTGGGCTTCGGCCCAAATAGCCTCTCTCTCCTTTTTTTTTTTTAAACAAAACCCTTTTCTGATTTAAATCCTTTAATTCAATTTTGATTTTTAAAACTTATCAAAACATTTCAGAAAAATTCATAAAAATACGTTTTGAAAAGCTAATTAAATTTGTAACTTTTTGATATCATTTTTCTGAATAAATAAAATAATAAAATACTGATTTGTATAGAGCTCAATTAAATCTCTTAAATGAAAAGCAATTCTATTTAATATTATAAATACAATTCTGTTTACTCCTTATGTGATTTCAATGTCATACTTTTATGATGCATGATGCATGAATGCAAAGTTTTAAATTTTTGAGAAATTTGGGATGTTACAGACTAACCCCCTTAAGAAGAAGCTCGCCCTCGAGCTTCGGAAAGGTCAGCAAATAGGTGTGGGTGGTCTTCTCGGAGGTCATCCTCTCGTTCCCAAGTAGCTTCGTCTTCGGTGTGATGATTCCACTGGACTTTGCAAGACTTAATGGTTTTGGTACGGGTGACTCTTTCTGCTGTCTGTAATATCTTGATGGGCTTCTCTTCGTATGTCAGATCACTCTCCAATTGCACCTCCTCGAGGGGTACTGTATCCTTTAAGGAAACTCCCATCATCTCGGGATGACATTTCTTTAACTGACTGACATGGAACACATTATGAACAGCAGACAGTACTTCAGGTAGTTCTAACTCATAGGCCACTTCACCTTTGCGAGAAAGAATTTTGAATGGTCCAATGAATCGAGGTGCTAACTTTCCTTTTATTCCAAATCTTTTCACACCCCGAAGTGGTGACACCCTTAGATAGGTTCTATCTCCCACTTCATAAGTGACTTCTCTACGCTTGGAATCTGCGTAGCTTTTTTGACGTGATTGTGCTATTTTCAATCTGTCCTTAATCAGCCTGACTTTCTCTTCAGCATCCTGTATTATATCAGGCCCAAAGAAACTCCGTTCTCCTACACCACTCCACAACAGTGGAGTTGTGCATTTCTTTCCATATAAGGCTTCAAACGGTGCCATCTCAATACTGGCTTGGTAACTATTGTTGTAGGAGAACTCAGCGTATGGCAAATTATCATCCCAACTAGATCCATAGTCGAGCGCACAAGCTCTTAACATATCTTCTAAAATCTGATTCACTCTTTCAGTCTGACCATCTGTTTGCGGGTGGAAAGCCGTACTGAATTCCAATCTGGTTCCCAAGGATTCGTGCAACTGCTTCCAAAAATGAGAAGTGAACTGGGTCCCTCTATCAGACACGATACTCTTAGGAACGCCGTGAAGGCACACAATTCTCTTCATGTAAATATCAGCTAGCTTAGCACTAGTATAAGTGGTCTTCACGGGTATGAAGTGAGCTATTTTGGTTAGGCGACAAACAATAACCCAAATAGAATCATAACCCGATCTGGTCCTGGGTAGTCCAGTGATGAAGTCCATCCCAATGGAGTCCCACTTCCAATCCGGTACTTTCAAAGGTTGTAAGAGTCCTGCTGGTTTCTGATGTTCTGCCTTTACTCGACTACATACATCACACTTAGCGATGTATTCTGCTATCTCCTTCTTCAGGTTATTCCACCAAAATCTCTCCTTCACATCCATATACATCTTGGTATTTCCCGGATGAATGGAATAAGGTGTTTCATGAGCTTCTTGCAGAATTAACTTCCTAATATCAGGGTCATTGGCCACACATACACGTTTTTCAAACCACAAAATTCCCTGCTCATCCTCATGAAATCCTTTAGCTTTTCCAGCTTCCAAATTGACTTTGATCTCTTCTATTTCCTTGTCTTCTTTTTGAGCTTCACGAATCTTGTCCATCAAAGTGGGTTGTACAACTAATGAGGTTACAAACCCTTCAGGTACTACTTCCAATCTGAGGTCCTTGAATGCCTTGCATAATTCCTCGGGTAATTCTCCCGCTGTAAGGCCATTCACATACACGTTACGACTCAGAGCATCTGCTACCACATTAGCTTTTCCCGGATGGTATTGAAGGCTCAGATCATAATCTTTAATAAGTTCCAGCCATCTTCTTTGTCTCATATTCAACTCCTTCTGTGTGAATATGTACTTCAAACTTTTGTGGTCCGTGAATACCTCGCATCTTTTTCCCATCAGGTAGGGTCTCCAAGTTTTCAGAGCATGCACTACTGATGCTAACTCGAGATCATGAGTTGGATAATTTGCTTCATGTTTCTTGAGTTGTCTAGAGGCATAAGATGCCACTCTGCCCTCCTGCATCAACACACTTCCCAAACCTTGGCGTGAAGCATCACAGTAAACTTGAAATTCCTTCTCCAAATCAGGTAAGCATAGAACTGGGGCTGAAACCAGACGTTTCTTCAACTCCTGAAAACTGGCTTCGCATGTCTCTGTCCACTCAAATTTCTTCTCCTTCTTTAATAATTCCGTCAAGGCCTTGGCAATCTTGGAGAAGTTCTCGATGAATCGTCGATAGTACCCGGCTAGACCCAGAAAACTTCGTAATTCACCAACATTCTTCGGCGGTTTCCAATTTGTTACAGCTGAAACCTTTTCAGGATCCACTGCTATACCTTCCTTGGACACCACATGGCCTAAAAATCCGACTTGTTCTAACCAAAACTCACACTTGTTGTACTTGGCATACAACTTATGTTCACGTAGTCTCTGTAATACCAGACTCAAGTGCTCTTCATGTTCTTTGTGACTCTTAGAGTAGATGAGAATATCATCTATGAACACTACCACAAACTTGTCCAGAAAATCCATGAACACTTTATTCATCATATTCATGAAATAGGCTGGTGCATTGGTTAATCCAAAGGGCATTACTGTGTACTCATAAGAGCCATATCTCGTAACAAATGCAGTTTTGGGTATGTCCATTTCTCTAACTTTCATTTGAAGGTACCCCGATCGAAGATCGATCTTTGAGAAAACACAAGCACCTTCCAGTTGATCAAATAGTTCATTTATCTTAGGTAACGGGTACTTGTTTTTGATAGTTTGCTCATTTATATCTCTGTAATCCGTGACTAGCCTCTGGGTTTGGTCCTTCTTCTTAACAAATAAGACTGGTGCTCCCCATGGCGATGAACTTGGACGAATGAATCCTTTCTGAATATGTTCTTCTAATTGCTTCTTGAGTTCTTTCAATTCATCGACAGCCATAGGATAAGGTCTTTTAGCTATTGGCCCTGTTCCCGGCTTCAATTCGATGAGAAACTCTACATCTCTATCAGGTGGCATTCCCGGTAGTTCCTCCGGAAAAACATCTGGGTATTCCTTGACAATAAGCACATCACCAAGGCTAACCCCCTTAAGAGAATTTAGCCTAACCTTCTTAAGTTCGAAAGTTGATCGGAACTTAATCTTCCTTTTCTCTGGGGTGGTGAGGGTGATCGCTCTATTTGCACAATCTATGATTCCTTCAAAACGAGTCATCCAATCCATTCCGATGATAACATCCAATCCTTGGGTCTCTAGGATGACTAAGTCTGTCGGGAAGGTGTGTTTTCCAATAAGCAAGTCTAACTGCCTACAACCGGAATTTACTAGCATCTCTCCTGCCGGTGAACTTACCCTAATAGGTTTTCCTAGACTTTCCTCAGCTAACCCATGTTTGTTAACAAAAGCTCTTGATATGAATGAATGAGATGCTCCAGTATCAAATAAAACTAATGCTGGAAAGGAGTTGAGCAAGAACGTACCAATCACAGCATCAGGTTCATCATGAACTTCTTCCACATTGATGTGATTTACTTGTCCCTTCTGAAAAGGATTGGGCTTGGAGTTTTCATCAGCCTTCCTCTCTGGGCATTCAGTTGCATAATGTCCTGTCTTCTTGCATTTGAAGCAAGTCACATTAGACAAGTTTTTCCTCCCTTCATGGTTAGGACGGTGATTACCATTCCCATGATTTTGGCCATGATGATGGTTTCCCCTGGATCCACCATTATTTCCATTGTATCCTCCATTATTTCCTTTGTATCCTCCATTGTGGTTATGACCATGATGTTTTTGGCCACTACCAGTGTTGGAGTGATTCCAGGGTTTATGGCTACTGACTTCAGAGGCGTGTTTCTTATATGTTCCTTCAGAATGAACTTTACTTGCACTGAACTTCCTCTTCCTGTTCTCTTCCTTTCTTATGTTGTTGTCCAAGGTGATAGCTTGATCCAGCAGAGCTTGATAGTTTGGAGTATAAGCCACAGACAACGGTATCTTCAGTTCTCCCTTAAGTCCATTGAGAAATTTTTCCTTCCTTTTTGCATCAGTATCAATGTCCTCTGGTGCATACCTTGATAGCATACAGAAGTCATCCATATACTCCTTCAGAGTTCTACCACCTTGTCTCAAACTGCGAAATTCATCTTTCTTCAGATTCATTATTCCTGAGGAGATGTGAGCATTCCGGAAGCCTTCCTTGAACGCATCCCAAGTCATGCCATCCAAAGGATGAGTCACTTGATAATTCTCCCACCACAATGCTGCGTGTCCTTCCAACAAGTGTGCAGTGAACCTCACTTTTTCTGCCTCAGAACATTCACAAGTTACTAAGTCCTTGTTGACTGAGCGGAGCCAATCATCCGCCACTATTGGTTCAGAAGCATAGGAGAACTTATTAGGCCTAAGCCTTAGGAATCTGGCAAGTCTGTCCACTGGGGGTGGTGGTGGAGGTGGCGGGTTGTTGTTGTTGTTGTTGTTGTTGTTGTTGTTGTTGTTGGTTGCTGCAATGAACTGAGTCATCATATTCATCAACTGAGCTTGAGCGGCCATCAGTTGTTGCATGGCGTCGTCGTTGTTGGTATCACGACGAGGAGGCATCTGTAGGGGTTTTTCAGCATAGATGAGTGAAAGATAGACAGAACTAAGAGAAGAAAAATCCTACCCATGCACAAAGCAATCAAGTCAACACAAACAACACTACTTAAAAGAAAAAGTCTACTAAGCAAAACCAAACAAGCATTCTAAGTTGATCAATTAAAAACACAAAGTCTGCAAACCAACATTCTAACATTGTCACACCACAAGTTGGAGATCAATGTTTTTTTTTAAAAGAACGACGAACTAAACGAGGGAGAATATGGTGGTCCGACTACTAAGTCTAAACTTCGTCCATGACGTCCCCTTCATCCTCTTCGACTTCCTCGATGACGATGCCTTCCTTCGTAAGGATCTCCTTGTAGTCATTCACCTCCTTCTCCAAGGCCTCGTTCTTCTCTTGTAACTTTGTCGTCTCCCGGTGCAGAGTCTCGATTGCTTCCTTCTCTAGGGCTTCAATCTTCTCTTGTAGCATTCTCTTCTCACGGCGTAGAGTCTCGATCAAATCTCGATCAGCCTCGAACTCGACGTCGTTGCTCTGAATTTCATCCTTCAGGGTCCTGATCTCCTTGTTCTTGTCTCTAATTCTCTTTTCTTGGCTTTGGAACTTCTTCTCTTGAGCTCGGAACTTCTCCTCTTGAGCGTTGGCCACCTCTTCTTGGGCTTCAATCTTCTTTTGAGTCTCCTTGACTTGTGCCATTATTTCATCATTCTTCAACAGCTCATTGCGTCTATCTTCTTCTAGTTGCCAGAGATGAAGTTCTAAGTCTTGGAGATATGGGTACAAGGGTTCTGGTTTGTTTTTGTCTTCCTCACTAATACGGTAAGGAATCCCATGTTCGTCACGTTGGCCAAGGTGAGCAAAGTAGTGGTCTTTTAACTCTTCTTGGTATTGCAAGCAAAGACGTCCTATTAGCTCTTGCGTGACGAGATTCAGCCCTTTCTCCAGGGAGTCACTAATTGACTTGAACTGGATGTCTTCAGTCTTGGGTTCAATCTGGCGCCCTTGTTGGTAAAGGCGAATTCCCCATAAGTCTTCTCTTTTGAAGTGCTTCAGCTGGCTTGCCTTGATGATGGGTGTTGGAAGTGTCAACAGTTCTACCAACTCTAGAAGATATCTTCCAAAGCACATGTCCTTGAAGTCCTCCGCGGTTTGATAAGTGAAGAATGACATCCTTAAGTGGTAAAGGTAGAGTTTATTAGACAAGACAAAGGTAAGATAAACTAATTGTGGTGTACTTAGATACTTAGGGAAAAGAAGTTCTTTTCTAACAGGTGATCAACACTATTATCAACTCTTTTGTAAGTCGGATATTCACTATAGTGAGAGAGACAGACACCCGGCCAGCCACTTATAATTGTGGAACAGGTCTCATGTACGCGGACATGTAAGGTTAGTCCCGGGCCGCTTCATCCCACTATGCCGTTAGGATCCAACATACTTCAAAGAAGGTAATATTATGATCAAAAAGCAGGCTTAACCAATCCTAAGGGCTCGAACCTACAGGCAACACTTTGCTCTGATACCATTTTGTAGCGCCCCATCTTTAAATAAAGATGGAACACCTGTGTTATGTGCTAGTCCCTGGATCACTGCTAGCACCACAGTACAAAATATATAGTATCATTGCATAAGTATCAAAATACTACATCGAGATCCAAAAATAGCCAAGTATAGCTTTATTACAAAGTGCATAGTCATGAAGACTAGCTAAAATATTCAGAGTTCACAACGAAAATAAAAGCAATGGGCCTTCTCTTCTAGCATACGCCACGAGCAGACATGTTGGGTGTAGAATCGAGTCCAAACTTACTCCTCATCAGAATTACCTGCACATTTGAATATGCAGCCCCCGAAGGAGGTCAATACAATGAAGTATTGGCAAGTGACTATGGTGGATAAAATTATGGCAAGGCTAATTCTATATGCATATTTGGCTTAGTGGAGTTTGTAGGCTATTTTGCAGAAAGCCAGTTTTCTCCTATCTTTTGTAAAACACTTTTGTATCTCAAAACTTGGCACCAAGGGATGAAGCCCAAGTGCACCAATAATTCATTCCTTAGTCAAATTTTACTTTACAAAAACCATGTTGAGATTCTTCTGTCCATCCTTGTCCAGTTGCTCGAAGTTGTCCATCACCGGGGACACGGCTGAGTACTCAGTTTGTCGACTCTGCAGAGGTTGTGCACTTTCACCTTAAGACTCAATTTGTCCGAGATATCCTATACACGCGGAGTGTATTATGGAAAGGAGAGAATTGAGACAAGAACTTTCAGAAGAAGAATGCAACCATACTAGCAAGACCCGTTCCACCTATCAACTCTACATCTGCTTGTCAAGCTGACAGGTTGCACTCTCACAACTTAGTCGTTCTAGACAGAGCCCATTGTCAAAAGGCTGCACGGGAAGCTTCTAAACTTGGAGGGACTTAGTAATCTCTTTGTTCCTGGGTGGCCGTCCACAAGTGTACTTCTGGGTGAAAACCACCATACTCATGGCCCTAAGTAGAATAGAAATTCATCCTAGGCGAAGACAACCACAAGCATAGTCCCAAAAGCCACTCAACATAAACCAAACAACCAATTCCACCCAGAAGTGTATTCAATGTTTTCAACACTTAGCAATAATTCCATAACAAGATAATAACTTCTTTATAGCATAGCTAAGCATCTAATAAAACTTTTGGTGGCTGCAAGGAAAGGGATGGCTACACACTAATAGGATATTCTCAAAGTGTAGACTATCTTAGCATTCTAAGATAGTATCCAATTTTCCCTATCATGCATACTACTCCAAAATCTACTAATAATGCATATAGAAAACCTAGGATAGATGATGAATGTCACTTGCCTTGGTAACAAAGGGAACAAGCACAACAGGAATAACAATCACAAGGACCTTCCTCCTCTTCACAATCTA
This sequence comes from Poa annua, assembly GCA_026929855.1. Classification (NCBI taxonomy): domain Eukaryota; kingdom Viridiplantae; phylum Streptophyta; class Magnoliopsida; order Poales; family Poaceae; genus Poa; species Poa annua. Next base: position 182,831,347 of record CM049426.1, read on the forward strand.
AAGACAAAATAATAACACTCAATAAGCACACAAACATAACACTTAGAATATCAATACAAAAATATGTATGCATGCTTGATATGCAATGAATTTCACAAGACCAATTAATTACTATATTAAGTTCTCTGTTATTCATGCATAAAAATGAAATGATCAATATTTTAAATATTTTAATTAATCATTTATATAAATTAACATATTAGTAGTTTTTAAATTATAAAACCAATTTCTTTAAGTCTATTAGAAAAGTATCAAATAAATCTCATGTTGCACTCCCTGGACAGAGGGCATTAATATCTCTGCAAAACAATTGGATTTATTTGGAGAGAAAAATAATTAATTAAGTTATTGATTTAATATCCGAAAGTTAAACAATTTAATTTCACAATTTAATATGCTCTAACAGGATAAACTAATGATACCATATTAAACTACACGAGCAGAGCTACAAGTGGATATAAAATTCATCAAATTTGGATGAACAGATCAAAAGATATGATTTTTACAAGTTTGTGCTATTTTCTGTTTTTAAAACAATTCTCTGCCGAAAATAGAAAAAGAAATTGCCACGCGGCGGCCGCTGATTGGCTGGTACCGGTTCGCGCGGATCGCTCGCGAGGACCGTACGATCTAAGTCAGATCTAACGCACCAGATCTAATTGACGAAGCGGTAAGGGAAATCTAATCTCGATCGTCTGCTCTCGCACGGACGGCTCGGATCTCACGGGAGCAGCGCGGCCGGCCGGAGCACGCCGGAGTTCACGTGCCCGCGGCGGCGCCCTCGTCGGTAAACTTGATTTCGGCCATCTACGGGGTGCGAGCAAGAACGGGTCATACCGCAGCAAAGGGGAGGTCGCGGCGGAGCTGTTGGCGCGGCTAGGGTCCTCGACGTGCCTCCTTCCTCCTCCTAGAGCTCGCCGGAGATCGAATCGGCGGCGGCTTGCCTCGGTTGCGCACGTTCTCGATGATCTGGTGCAATAGGGTGTCAGGGACGTGCGCGGGAGATCTGTGAATCGAAAGGAGTCCACGGGAGGGTTTGAGGGGGTCGGTGCTCACCAGAGAACGAGAAAACTGGCGGCGGCAATGGCGGACGGCGGCGAGCTTTTCCCGAGCGGCCTGGGGGCTATTCCTTAGGGTTTTGGTGCTCGGGGAGGCGGTGGAAGGGGGGGGTTTATATGGGGGGCGGAGAGATCGATTCCTCGCGAATATCTCAACGAATTTGATCCGAAAATCGCTAGGGTTCGGTAAACTTTGAGTTCGTGTTCTACACGTCGTGGGGAGAGGGATGACAGGCGGGGCCCGGTCGTCAGCGTCTGCGGGGAAGGAGCTGGGCTGCTGTCGGGCTTCTGCACTGCGCGCGCGGCAGATAAGCAGTGGGCTTCGGCCCAAATAGCCTCTCTCTCCTTTTTTTTTTTTTTAAACAAAACCCTTTTCTGATTTAAATCCTTTAATTCAATTTTGATTTTTAAAACTTATCAAAACATTTCAGAAAAATTCATAAAAATACGTTTTGAAAAGCTAATTAAATTTGTAACTTTTTGATATCATTTTTCTGAATAAATAAAATAATAAAATACTGATTTGTATAGAGCTCAATTAAATCTCTTAAATGAAAAGCAATTCTATTTAATATTATAAATACAATTCTGTTTACTCCTTATGTGATTTCAATGTCATACTTTTATGATGCATGATGCATGAATGCAAAGTTTTAAATTTTTGAGAAATTTGGGATGTTACATTGAAATGGTCTATGTATATTGCTGTAATGGCCGAATGAATCTCACACTAGACACCATATCATTAGTATATGCATTAAGTTGCTTATCATTATTCTGTCAATTGCCTAGCTGTAATTTGTTTACCACACATGGATGAATGTTATTATTATTTATGGAGATACACCACTAGTGAACTGTGGACCCCGGTCCATCTCATTAATCTGATAAAACCACAACTGCAAACCTGTTACTTTCTGCAAACATAAATCTTTCTTCCACACATACGTTTAATCCTTTGTTACAGTAAGCCGGTGAGATTGACAACCTCACTGTTAAGTTGGGGCAAAGTATCTTGATTGTTTGTGTGCAGGCTCCACGTTCGCTACTGACGCTGGTATTGCGCCATCTCAACGTTGCCGCCAACAACCTCAAGGGAATCCTCATCTCCTACTGGTTCGATAACCTTAAGGGAATCCTTCATCTCTTTCAAGCGAAAAATGATGATGGCGACTCTCCTCTCGTGCGACTCCCATGGCGACTCTAGGGAGATGTAGGGTTTCCACCACCCTCCTCGACTGATGCCACCCGCCACAGTCGACCACCCCCCAATCATGTCTCCTGCTTTCTTCGACGCTCCTCGGTGCTGGCGTTGGAGGGCTCTTTTCACCATCGACGTCGACTCCTCAGCCACCCGGTTTGAGGGTTTCATCTGGCTGGATCCCAAGGTTAGGACGATCTTCCTCCTCAATGCACATGGTTTTATCATTGATCAACGCCCTTTGATGGTGCGTGAGTGGATCCATTCTGGGTCCGAGATCTCTTTTGTTCGTCATAGAGCTATACTCCAAGATAAGATCCTCCTTGTCAAAGGATCATTGTGTGTGCATGGCAAACCATTTGTGATCGACAGTTCTGAAAGCCCATGTCGTGAACCTGATCCTCCTGTAATGGATCCAGCCACTATGCTTCTTCAAGCGGTCGGGGTTTTAGATCTGGACTTCTCCAGGGGGTCTGCGTTTGCAAAGGAGGTTAAAAGGTTATTTCATGCTGATGGTCATCCTTCAGTGAGATCTCGAGGTTTTAAATTGGTTATCTCTTTTCGAAGAGCCATTTTTCGTCTTGATGCAGATACAGTTAGTCTTGCTTTGGAATCTGCCATTGGAGGTTTCTGTGGAAGTTTAAATGTTATTCAACTGAGTGATAGGGTTTTCTCCTTTACGATTTCATCTCAGAAAGTTGGATTTCATGTATTAGATCTGCAAGAATTTCACTGTCCTTAGTTCCAATGTTATTTTCATCTGTGGGGGTATCGTGGCCCTAACTGGAAATATGAGTTTAAAATTTGGAACAGAACTTGTGAAGCTGAATGGACGAGGGTTGCTCCTCGAAAGGTGTTTCAGTCGATCAGGAATCGCGTCCAAAAAACACATTATCGTGTGAAGAAGATTGCCTCTGTGGTGATTAGTCCAGTAAATGTTGTTTCTACCTCTGTTATTTCTGAACCTGTTACTCATACGGTGACTGCCACACCCCAGATTCAGTTCGGGTCTTTTGCACCAGCAGTTTCGGAAGTTCAGCAGTCACTGCCGCTTTTGGCGGGGATATCTTGTTCAAATCTTTGCCATGATGGGCCTGTAACTGTTATTGAGGGAAGGGAATCAGATTCTCCCACTGAGCAGGATCCGGCCTTTTTAAAAATGATAGATCAGATGGTGGCCCGTGTTTGGAAGTGTGCTAATTGTTTAACCAATAGACATGAGACTAAAGATTGCGTAGGCAAGCCACGTTGTTGGGCCTGCTCGACTACTGGAAATATCCGTAGAAATTCCCAGGGTTAAATAAGTCATTTCAATGGAAGCCAAAACCATCATTACGTAAGGTCTTCTCGAACGCAGAGACTACGGAGACCGAGGCGACTTCCCTTGCGGACTCCCCTGTTTCTGCAAAACCCTCGTCTTCCCCAATCCCCTCTGTTCCGCCCTCCCCCGCCACCACATCTACAATGGCGAACTTTCTTGTTGACCCAGCGCGGTTCTTGCCACTCGGCATGGAGGTGGATGCGCCGTGGGGAGATGAAGAGAGGCCGATACGGATGTATGTGACGGCCACGGTTGCTCCGCTCAGGCGCAATGAGACCTGGGTTCTTGCTGTGATTGAGCCCCGGCCACCATCTGCGGAGATTGATGACCTGCTGGAGGACATCACCAATCACATCACGCATCAGAACCACTGGGAGGTAATCAGTTTTACTGAAAGTGCTGTTGGAGTTGGCATGTTTCGCCTTCCGGACCAGATTACTAGAGATCTGCTAGTTGCTCAGCCAGCAGTTCCTTTTGGCAATGGCCGCTTGTTATCTTTTACTCGCCATGATGAAGGACACAACTTTAGGATGGCTAATTATACTCTGATTGGTTGGATTATGCTTCTCAATCTGCCGATGGACTACCGCAATGATGATTTTCTGCGTGAGATGGTGGGAAAGTTTGGCAAGCTCCATGCCTGGCACAGGGATGATCCATCGCCTGTGCGCACTCTGATCAAAGTTGCGTACGAAGGAGCCAGAATGATCCCGCGGTCAATTGTTATTCGTCACCCGCAGTGGTTCGGCGGTTTAGTTGCTTCCTGGACTGCGCCAGTGTTTATTCTGAATAGTGAACAACATGATGTTCTGCCAGGAGATGAATCCCCTGAGCCTGATAATGGCATCCCACACCCTCCCCACGGTTTGGAAAATGTTCAGGCTCAGGATGCCGACAACTGGGTACCTCTGCCAGAACAAGATGAACCTGTTTGGGGGCAATGGCACCAGGAAGAGGAGGCAGACAATGCAGCTCAACAGTTTGGGGATAATGCCCCGCAGCACCCTGTTGTTGACCAAGCTCAGTCCTCAATCACTGTGCAATTCTCTGGCGGCTCTGTTGGTTCAGTCCAGCCTGCTCCTGCTGAGGGGCCACAAATCATTGATGTTCCATTGATGGTAGAACCTTCTATCCCCCAACAGGCTGTTCCTGAGCCAGAAATTGTTGAGGTGGAAGAAGATGCTGAATCTGATGGGGAAGATCCTATCATTGATCTTGCTGAAGATGATGCCCCAGAAGATAACCCTTTGGCAATTGTGCCTTTTGTGCAGCCAACAGTTGTTCTGGACCAGGAGAATGCATACCATGTTCTTTTACCTGACCCTGTATCTGCTTGGATGGGTTACTATGCTAGACAGCAGTTCACTTACATGTTCTCGCAGCTGAAGGACATCCCTGTCCCTCCTCTTCCTGTTGAACCTGGTGTTCTTTTCCCAGCAATTCAGTTTGAGCAAGTATCTGCATCTCCACCTAGGAAGAGGTCCCGACCACAGAAGGAGGTACTGACAGTTGACACTCATGTGCGACGTTCGACTCGCAGCTTTGTCAAGAACCAAGGTTTCAAGCTTGTTCCAATGAAGGATACTCCTGAGCCAAGGAAGAAGCCTCGCTCTTCTAGGCCTCGCTCTGAAGACTTGCCAGCAGAGGGAACACCTGTTGCTATGCTGCAGGAGGCGGGAAGGCTGCTTGAAATGGAAGAGGCTGATTTAACTCTGGAGAGGCTTACAGCACCTCCAAGCAAGCCCAATAGCCCAGTTGTTCCTAAGGACGAATAAGGCCGAAGATGCTATTGGGGTGGTGGGCCTTGCTCGGCCTACGTCTTGCTGCTCTTCTATCTTTGTCTTTTGTTTATGCAGCATCTTATGTCTTCTCATATATTATGCTTGTAATACTCTAAAGGAGTGGGTCCTTTCAGACTTCATGTTGGTCTTTTGTCAGCAGAGGTGCTCAATTATGTTGGGTACATTTCAGCCCTGCGTTTTATGGTTTCTTTATGGATAACACGCCTCATAATTTCATGAACTGGTTGGTGTTTGACTGGAATGTTAGAGGTTTAAAGGATAAGGACAAGAGGAATATTGTTTATCAGAAAATTGATGAGAGTACTGCTGCAGTTGTTTGTCTTCAGGAAACTAAGTGTGACTCTTTTGAACATTCTTTTATTAGAAGTTTCTGCCCTAAAGAGTTTGATCAATTTGTCTTTTCCCCTTCTGTGGGAGCTTCTGGTGGGCTTATTGTGATGTGGAACAGTGTTGTGTTTAAGGGGGAACTCCTGGAAATTCATAGATCTACAATTAGAGTTAAATTCACCTCTACACACAATGGTGAGTCCTGGGTTTTAACAAATGTTTATGGTCCTTGTGTGGGTTTGGAAAGGGATAATTTTGTCACCTGGTTATATAATTTGGACATCCCAACTCAAGAAAATTGGCTCATTCTTGGAGATTTTAATTTCATTCGTTCGGTAGAAAACAGAAATAGACCAGGGGCTAATATGAATGATATATTCCTCTTCAATGTTTTAATTAGCCATCTAGGCTTGCAAGAGATACCAGTAAAAGGAAGAGCATATACTTGGTCCAATATGCAGGAGCAACCTTTGCTGGAACAACTTGACTGGTTTTTCACCAGTAGTTCGTGGATCCTGCAGTATCCAAACACCACGGTGTCCCCCCTCTCCAGGCCTACGTCCGATCATGTGCCTCTGCTAGTCAGAATTTCTACCAAAATACCCAAAACTAAGATCTTCAGGTTTGAAAACCATTGGGTCAAACAGAAAGGGTTCATGGAAGTGGTTAACCAGGTTTGGAAACAGCAGGTCAGAGCCAGTAGCCCAGTAGGTGTTATATCTGCTAAGCTCAAGCTCCTGAGACATGCTCTGAAGAAATGGGGGAAAACGTTGTCACACATAAAAGAACTGATCAAGAAATGTAACATGGTAATCTTGTTTTTCGACCAGTTGGAGGACGACAGAGGCCTATTGACCCCAGAGTTTAATTTCCGGAATATTGTGAAATTACACCTCAAAAATCTATTGGAGACAGAGGTGCACTGTTCGGTGGGTTAAGCTAAGTGGGGAAAACACTAAATATTTCCATGCTAGGGCCACCGAGTGATATCGGCATAATTCTATTTCATCAGTGCATGATTTGGATGGTAATACACTCACAGAACATGAGGAAAAGGCTTTTGCATTCTGGCATTGCTATAAGAGCAGAATGGGAATATCCTGTCAGTTAGACAGCTCTTTACATCTGCCAGATTTTATTCAGCCAGTGGATAATCTGAATGAATTGGGGGAACCTTTTACGTAGGCCGAAATTGATGATGTTGTGAAGTTTCTCAAGCCCGACAAAGCTCCTGGCCCAGATGGTTTTACTGGGCTTTTTATTAAGCAATGTTAGCCCATCATAAAAGGAGATTTTATTAATATGTGTGAGGCGTTTTCGAAGGGGCAGTGCTCTTTGCAGAACATTAATGGTTCATATATAACACTTGTGCCAAAGAAACAATGTCCAGAGACGGTGAATGATTTTAGGCCTATTTCACTCACGAATACATGCCTCAAATTCTTAACCAAAATCCTGACCAATAGAGTACAGAAGGTGATAACCAGATGTATTCATGATAATCAGTATGGTTTCATCAAAAGCAGAACCATTCAGGACTGCTTGGCTTGGAGTTTTGAGTATCTTCATCAGCGTAAACAGTCTCGGAGGAAGGTAGTGGTCTTCAAGATTGATTTTGAAAAGGCTTTTGATACAATTGGACATGAGGCTATCCTCAAGATTCTTGAAAGGAAAGGGTTTCCACCCATGGTTATTAAATGGGTCAGAGAGATTTTATCTTCAGGAATCTCTTTTGTCCTGCTAAATGGAATCACTAGCAAGCAATTTCATTGTAGAAGGGGAGTTCGTCAAGGAGATCCCTTATCACCTTTGTTATATGTTCTTGGAGGTGATCTCTTGCAAAGTATAGTGAATCAAGCTCTAGCTGAGGGGTGGCTTAAATTGCCAATTCCAGTTGGGGAGAAATACCCTATCATTCAATATGCAGATGATACCCTTATTGTTTTGCCAGCTGACCGGCTCAACTTCTGGTTTTCAAGGAATTGCTTGATCAATTTGCTAGCTTTACTGGTCTGAAAGTTAACTATCACAAGTCTTCCATGATACCTATCAACTTGTATCACAATGAAGCCTCTGGCTTGGCTCAGGTGTTGGAATGTCAGCTGGCTAAGATGCCCTTTACCTATCTAGGTTTACCTATGGGCACTACTAGACCAACAATCAAGGATATGGCTCCCTTGGTTGACAGAATTGAGAGAAGATTATCGGCTACAGTAACTTTTCTCTCTTATGGTGACAGCTTAGTCCTGATTAACTCAGTTTTATCCTCTTTGCCAACTTACTTCATGTGTATTTTGGTCATTCCTAAAGGAATTATAGAGATAATTGACATGGCTAGAAGGAGATGCCTTTGGAGGAAAGATAAAAGCAAACATAGAGTAAACTCTCTCGCAGCTTGGGATATGATATGTAGACCAAAGGATAAAGGAGGACAGGGTATCATTAATCTGCACATTCAGAACAAAGCACTCCTCTATAAACATTTAGATAAGTTCTATAATAATGCTGATCTGCCTTGGGTGAAGCTAATAAGAGATTCTTATTATTATGAGGCAGTACCACACGCTCTGGTTCTAAGTGGTTCCTTCTGGTGGAAAGGAATTCTGCAGCTAGCTGACACATGGAGATCTATCTCTCACTGCAAAGTGAAGTCTGGATCGTCTGTGCTTTTTTGGGAGGACATCTAGCACAATAATGCATTGTCTATACAATTCCCTAGACTTTTTTCCTTTAACAAGGATAAGCTAGCTTCGGTGAAGGAATTCATGACCCTGCAGCATTTTTCTGATGGTTTTCCCCTGCCATTGTCTATGGAAGCTCTCCAGGAATTCACCTCTCTGGTTGACCTTCTGTCACGAGTCAATTTGGAGCAAGGGGATGATAATTGGATCTGCAATTTCAAAAAAGGGACATATACCCCGAAAGGGTTTTATCAGTTACAGTTCCAGACAGCCCCATCTCATCAACCTTCTACTTGGATCTAGAAATCCAAGTGCATGTCCAAACATAAGGTGTTTGCATGCCTTTTGTTGCATGACAGATTAAACACTAAGGATATGATGCTTAGAAGGAACTGGGAGGTCACTGATGACAATGATTGTGTGCTTTGTCATGCTAGCATTAGAGAAGATTGGTGTCACCTGTTTTTCCAGTGTCAATACAGTGCGATGATATGGAATTTTCTCCAAATTGAGTGGACCTCGGACACCTTGGCCAGGAGTCTCATGCATGCAAAGAAAACATTCTCGGGGCCTTGTTTTATGGAGATTGTTATTCTTACTTGTTGGAATATTTGGAAGCAGCGGAATGGTTGGATCTTCAAACACATTAGACCATGTTTCAAGTGATGGAAGGCCACCTTTGTTTATGATCTCTCTCTGCTTAAGCATAGAGTTAAGGCTTCGGTTGTGCCTAGCCTAGATATTTGGATTAGTAATTTTGTAAATAGGTAAGTAAAATAAGTAAGTCGGTTTGTTAATTTCTGGTTTTTAGCCAAGGCTGAAAGTTGTAAATAACTGTATATTCTTTCTATCCCTGCAATAAAAGGCTGTGGGGGTTTCCCCTGCAGTATTTCCCTTCAAAAAAAAATAACCTTGGTTTCATACTGAGGGAAACTTGTTGCTGCACTACTTCACACCTTCCTCTTGGGGTCTCCCAACAACACACCCACCGTGTGCATCAAGCAAATTTCTGGCACCGTTGCCGGGGATTTGAAGATTCACTACGAGTGGAGTTTTCACACTTCCAATCTTTTATTTTGTTATTGTCTTGCTTAGTTTATTTTCTTACTATCTTGTTTGCTTACTATAAAAATATAAAAAATTAGTTACTTGCATTACTTTTTATATTTCGGTTTAGTGATTTATTTTCAGTTTTATTGTTTTGTTTATTTCGGTTTGTCAATTATATCTTGAATTTTGTTATTTCGGTTTGTCAATTAAATTGCTGAAATGAGTCCGCTGAAAACACTAAGTTGTGTGACTTTACAAGCACCAACAACAATGATTTTATATGCACACCTATTGCTCCACCTGCATCTAAAGCTGAGTTCTTTGAAATTAAACCTGCTTTACTGAATCTTGTTATGAGAGAGCAATTCTCTGGTGTTAGTTCTGATGATGTTGCTGCCCATCTACATAACTTTGTTGAATTATGTGAAATGCAAAAATATAAGGATATAGATAGTGATATTATAAAACTGAAATTATTTCCTTTCTCTTTGAGAGGAAGAGCTAAAGAATGGTTGCTTTCATTGCCTAGGAATAGTATTGATTCATCGATTAAATGCAAAGATGCTTTCATTGGAAAATACTATCCTCCTGCTAAGATTATTTCTCTAAGAAGTAGCATCATGAATTTTAAACAACTTGATAATGAACATGTTGCTCAAGCTTGGGAAAGAATGAAATCTTTGATAAAGAATTTCCCAACCCATGGACTGACTGCTTGGATGATCATCCAAACCTTTTATGCTGGACTGAATTTTTCTTCAAGAAACTTATTGGATTCAGCTGCTGGAGGTACCTTTATGTCCATCACTTTGGGAGCTGCAACAAAACTCTTGGATGATATGATGGTGAATTATTCTGAATGGCATACGGAGAGGACACCTCAAGGTAAGGAGGTAAATTTTGTTGAAGAAACTGCCTCCTTGAGTGAAAAGATTGGTATTATTATGTCTATGCTTGCTAGTGGTAAATCCCATATTGATCCTAATAATGTTCCTTTAGCTTCTTTAGTTGCACAAGAAGAGCATGTTGATGTAAACTTTATTAAAAGCAACAATTTTAACAACAATGCCTATAGGAACAACTATGGTAACAACAACTATAAGCCCTATCGTCCCAATAATGGCAACTCTTATGGTAATTCTTATAACAACAATGGGACTAGCACCTCTGAACTTGAAACCATGCTAAATGATTTTATCACTACACAAACTTTGTTTAATAAAACTGTTGAGGAAAAGCTTGAGAAAATTGATATTCTTGCGTCTAAAGTTGATAATCTTGTCCTTGATGTTGATCTTTTAAAATCTAAAGTTATGCCTACTGAAACTAAAGAGGTTAATCCCTTAGCTAAAATCAGTTCCATCCAAATGCAAATTGATGAAAATGTTAGGATGATGGCTCAATTACGTGCTAGATGGGAAAGAGAGAGAGAATTAGAGAAAGAGGCTAATATTGTTAAATTTTTTACTATTACTACCTCTGAAAATAATGGTGTTTCACATGTCCGTAAGCCTCCTACTATCCATGGTAACATAGTTGGTGTTGGAAATGTCTCCTCTACTTCCTCCAAAAATTTAAAATTGCCTAAAACTACTGAAACTAGTGTTGACAAAAGTGCTAAAAATTTTAAGAACGTGAGAGAATGTGGTTCGGTTTGCTTTGATGATAATAATTTTGATTTTGGTAATTTTAATTTCTCTGAAGTTATTAATTTCTTGCAAAAATTGGCCACAAGTTCTAATGCTAGCTCTCTTAATTTGGCTTTTACTGCTCATATTACAAGTGCTCTCATTAAAGCTAGGGAAGATAAATTAAAACTTGAAGCTTCTATCCCTAAGAAGTTAGAATATGGTTGGGAGCCCATCATTAAATAAAATTAGATAAATTTTATTGCAATGCTTTGTGTGACCTTGGTGCAAGTATTTCTGTTATGCTATGATATGTTTGATTTGCCACCATTGGAACATTGTTATTTGGATGTTTTTCTTGCTGATAATGCTTTGAAGAAACCTTTGGGGAGGATCAATGATATTCCTATTATGGTTAATAATAACCTGGTCCCCGTTGATTTTATTGTCTTGGACATTGAATGCAATCCATCTTGTCCAATTGTGTTGGGAAGACCCTTTCTGAGAACTGTGGGTGTTATTATTGATCTGAAAGAAGGTACCATCAAGTATCAATTCCCACTCAAGAAAGGTATGGAACACTTCCCTAGGAAAAGAATGAATCTACCTTTTGATTCTATTGTTCGTTCAAATTATGGTGTTGATGCTTCATCTCTTGATAATACTTGAGTTTCACTTTGTGCCTAGCTCAAAGGCGTTAAACAAAGCGCTTATGGGAGACAACCCACTTTTATTTCCTGTTACTTTATTTTGTTTTGCTTGTGTCAAGGAACATGCCTACCTCTGTAGCAATTCCTTTGTATCTTAATTTTATTGCAATGTTGTGTCGAGTTAAGACTCTAGTTGAAAGTTGATGCTTAAATTCAATTCCTGTGCTGAAACAGATTTCTGTTGTCCACCGTAAAATTCATATCTCCCTACTGCAACGTCTGAAAAAGCTGCCCTTTTTTTTTGCGCAATCCTCATATGTATAATTCAAAAGCTTGGGGATGCCCCGGTGGTTGACCCCAATATAATTCAAGAAGATTCAAGCGTCAAAGCTTGGGGATGCCCAAGGCATCCCTTTCTTCATCGACAAACTATCAGGTCCTCTCTAGTGAAACTATATTTTATTTCTGTCACATCTTATGTGCTTATCTTGAAGCGTTTGTTTGTTTTTTATTTTTGTTTTTGTTATTTTCATTCTCTGAATAAATATGGATCCTAGCATTCTTTTGTGTGGGAGAGAGACACGCTCCGCTTTTTCATATGAATACTCGTATTCTTCACTTATATTCGTTGAGTATTCGTCTTTTGTTATTGTTTGCTCTCTATCTCTTGTTTTTCATGCATCTCTTGTAAGAGTTGTTACCTTTGTTATATTATACTCTCATATCTCATTGTTTAATTACTTGGAGAGTTTATCTTTTAAATAAGTTGATTGTTGTTTGGTTGAGAACAGAAAAAGCTAAATGTGGTGGATGGTTGTAGCGTACCTGCACTTAAAATAAGGCAGATACATGTGTATAGTCCAAATCCCTGGATCGATTCGTTTGCACACACAGTTTACGATGTAATATCACAACAAAGTATCATTTTTATTACATCGATGATCCAGACTTACAAAATATTCAATACAAGTTGGATAGCATAAAGCTAGCTTTGAAAGAGTAAAGAGCGGAAATACAATAGCAGTGAGTCTCCATCACATTCATGTTGCCACAGGCTAAAACATGTTGGTTGTAGACTCGAAACCTTTAAACTAAACCTCACTTGTCATCTGATCAATCTGCAATAAGAAAAATATTGCAACAACGTGGGTCAGATTCCATTAAAAATGGAGTCTGGCAAGTGACACTATAGTGGACTATTAGTGGAATAACTCTAATAACCTATATGCTTATTTGCCTGGTGGAGTTCAAGGATATTTTGCATAAAGCCAACTTTTTCCTAACTATTTGGAAAACACTTTTCTTCTATTCGAGACATTCATGGCATGAAATCCACTGTCTCATTCTACCCTTGTTCACCCATCAAGTTTTATATTTCAAAGTTGGAATGGTGGAATCCTCTGTTAACGTCCGTGATCAGCTGCTCAAATTGTCTGTACCGGGGACACGACTAAGTACTTAGTTTTACACTCTGTAGAGGTTGTGCACGTTCACCATTGTACCCATTCAACCCAAACTATTCTTTACACTTTGAAGTGATAAGGAAAAGGAGAAGAATGAGACGAGATCTTTCAGAAGCATTTTCCCTCCCATTCTGGCTTGACCCGTTCCACCTAACACCCTCAACATCTGCTTGTCAAGCCGGGGCGAGTCCATGCAACATAATTGATAATGGGCTCTAGGTGGCCATCCACAAGTGCACGTACTCCGGGAACCATAGACATGGGCCTGAGTAGCCACTCAATTCGACTCCATACAACCAATCCACCCAGGAGGTTCTTTATTAACATTAGTAGAATTTAGATTTTCACAAAACAACATTAGCATAGCATCAATAATTCTACTAAGTAATAAATAGGAACCTAGACACAGGACTAAGGAATTTCTACACAGGTTTAGCATAGCAATACTATCCTATACATGCTTATATAAAAAATACTCTAAGTAATGCATATAGAAAATAGTAGGAGGTTTATGAGGTGTGCCACTTGCCTTTGGATGATGTCTTTGCTCACAAACTCTTTTCAACGTTACTCGGCACTCTCCGTTCAGTCTAAACAATATAAACAAACAAAAATACAACAATCATAAAACAAAACAACGCAGCACATACAAGCATACATAATGAACAAACAAGTTTCATAAACTTCTAAGGAAAATATGTCATGCATGATATGCAAATTATTTCTAAGGACTAGAGATGCATGTCACGCCATGAAAATCTTTTAAGTTAATGCAAGGCAATTAGGTTGGTCAAAAATGACTAAGGACTGAGGTCATAAGTTGGATAAAATAACTTTGTTATAATCCATCTTGAATAAGCACTCTAATGACTTAGTCATGATTTGTGTAACTACTTAGAGAAAAATAATAAGTCAAATCTTCAAGGTGATCAACAATTATTAACAACTCTTTGTAAAGTGGATATTCACTATAGTGAGAGAGACAGACACCCGGCCATCCACTTAAGTTGTGGAACAGGTCTCATGTACGTGGACATGTAAGGTTAGTCTCCAGGCCGCTTCATCTCACTATGCCGCTAGGATCCAACAAACTTCAAATATGGTAATAACATGATCAAAAATTGTTTATGTCTAAAGTGAAAGACAAGATTAGGAAAGAGGGAACAGATAGAAAGAAGAATGTAGTTAGTCTTCCAGGCTTCATCTTCAGACTTGTAGCATTCTCCTTGGTGATGTCTTAATTGATGTTTTGATAGACTTGATAATTCTTGTATCCTCGAGGCTGGTCTTGGATTTAACTTAGTCATGATGAAGTCTAAGAGAAGAAGGGAGAAAAGAAAGAGAGAGGGAGCAAGACTTAGAAAATATTGCTGGTTGGTCTTCATGAACTTCTTTTTGATTTTCTTCTAAGTGCTTCTACTCCTTGAAGATACTTCTGAAGTCTTGTTTTGGCTAAGTCTTTCAATGGCCTTCTAGCTCCATATTGAAAAATCCTAAGTGTCTAAGTGCTATGCACTTTACCAAAATACTAAGTTGAAAAATAATCCTAACTTAGAGAAAATGAGGGAGGAGTTTTCCTATGAGGAGTATAACTATATGAGAAAAATATGTTATGCATGAAACGCGCTTTTTAATCATAAGAAACATCATACTAATTTTTATTATATTTATAAAGTATGCATGAAGCTATAAATGCAATTTTAATTAATTTCTATTTTAGGAAAATATAATAAAAGGAATAATATAAGATTAAATTTTTCTATGATTAAACTTTTATAACAAAATTTATAAATAGTGTTAATAGACAGAGGGGATTTAATTAAATTTATAGCAATTGGATTTACTCAAGAATGATTTTTCTATCAAGAGTTATGTCAAAATTATTCAAACTATTCAAGTTAAATATATAACTAATAAATCATTCAAATACTACTCAAAAATATTTTATAACAGAGGAATCATTTTACAAATATTCCAAAATTTCTAAAAGAATTTTATTTGCAATTTTTGAACTTATAGATTTAAAGTTATGACAAATATACTCAAATCATCCATTTGAAATTTGAATATTTTAAACTAAGTCAAATTTGAAATCTAAAAGATCTAAAATATTCTACATGTCAAGGGCTTTCCAAATATATAAAATTTGTTAAATTTGGATATGTGGTTAAAAAGTTATGACAAATCTAAGTGGCATGGGCTTTTTTGCAAAAGTGCCAGATCTGTTGACTGGGCGCTGACTGGATCTGACGTGGCGCTGACTGTGCATGCTGACCCTGCGCTGACGTGGTTAGGTGGATGGATCTGGGCTGTTGGATCTGGATCTGATGGTTCATATCTGTTTGTACCTATTCGCTACCAGGATATAATCTGGACCGAGGGATCAAGATCGGACGGCTGGGGACGGTTGCCATACCGTGGCGGCGCGGCTCGCCGGAGTTGGAGACGACGACGGCGTCGGCGGCTCGGGCGTGGATGCTCCGCCGTTCTAGAGCTCCCCCTGACACGCGGAGACCTCGGAGAGGCGCGTACTGTCGCGGTGGAGACAAAGGTCGCGTCGGTGCAGCGCGACGCTCCTTCCTGCGACGACCTCGGTGGACAGAACTGTGCGGGGCGTCGGTGTGCTTCTGCCGCGCTTGTCCTCCACAAATTTCTGCAGGAAAAGATCGCCCGAAGGCCTCAGGGGACGCGTACGAGAGCGGGGTAGAAGAGGGGAGGGTCTCGGTCGCATGAGGGGGGCTTACCTCGCCGGGAATTAAAGAAACGCGGCGGCGGCAATGGCGAACTCCGGCGATGCAATTGGACGGCCTGGAGGCGTTCCGAGTTAGGGTTTGAGAGGGGAAACACAGAGGAGGGGTCGGGGATTTATATAGGGCAGGAGGGCGTGGATTTGGGGCGTTAATCGCGGCGAATTGGAGGAAGGAGGCGCCGGAGGTTTCGGGCGGGATTTGAGGACAGAGGTTGAAGAAGAAGCTCCCCTGACAGGTGGGTCCCCCTGTCAGGTTTTCTCTTTTTCTTTTCTGATTTTTTTATTTCCTTTATAACTTTTGATTTAGGACTCCAAATGAAGTGAAACAAATTTCTATAAATTTGTAAAATTCATATCTATGTTTTAAAACATTTGTGGGAATGTTTTGAAAACCTTTTAAAATTAATTATTTTGAAATATTGATTTAATACAAATTTGACACTTAATGTCAATTTAAAAATATAGCTTAATTAAATTTTCTTTTGGCTAAATAAAATTTGTAAAATACCCACATTCAAATATGTTTGAAATTAAGTTATTTACATTCATTTTCAAATACTAAATTAATTTTTGGCTTTAGTATAATATTAAATAACATAACACATATATTTGAATTGAAAGGGAATTATAGAGTATTCATTTTAAATTCATATTATTTTATGCACCATTAAGTTTCATAATATGATAAATCATTTGAACAATCCATAACATACCTTTGGAAAGAATTTAGATTTATTTCATTTCTTATATTGATTATATTCATGAAGATCAATTTATGTTTGGGAATTAATGAAAATAATTTAAGTTAATGAAATGCTTATTTGGATAATCAATTAATTTAAATCTAGGAAGTTTTAAAGTTATAAACTGTAGACTTGTAATTTCCAAGACTATGTTTTGAACTTAGTTAAAAATATGAAAACAAATTGGCAATATAGATCATGTTTTAAATGGTTTAAAAGAACACTGGTAAAAGAATGAAAACCATTTTGCGATTATACCATTTTTAAATAGTTTTGAATTTATGAATAAATATGGCTAAGTGGTTGAAAAAAATACTTAAAAAGAAACTTTGTATTACATGAAAATGGTTTGAAAGTTTGTAAATCATTTTTCAAATAATACATTGAGCTTTAAGAAATATAATGGATAATAAAATGTTTAATTTGAAACAACTTTTGGAAATAATGATAACTGAGATATTTGAAATATTAAACTCTTTCAATATGTTTGAAGTCTTTCATAGTTGGTTTTCTTATGCATTTTAATATTTTCTTTTAATCAAAACATTTTTTTTAAATTTTAGTGATTTTCAAACATTATAAAATGTTGGGATGCTACAATGGTATAATTAAATGATACATTAATCTTGTAGATCATTAAATTGTGTCACTTGAATCATTGATGTTGTTTTGAGATACTAATTTTCTTAATGGTAAACATGATAGTCTAGTAAAGTGGAATGATTAAATGGTTGGTCTAGAGAACTTGAAAACTGTGCCACACTTAAATTTCCAGTTGATTGCATAATGGTCTATGACTTCTTTTTGCCTAAGGCAACGTAATGGCTTTATGTTATGCGCTACGGCCGGGTCCCCAACAGTGACTTGTTCATTTGCCACAACACCCCTAGGAGTAATATTCAGTATGCCTTGTATGATCATATCTCTATTTAGAATCTTTTTACTTGTGAGTTCTAAAACTGCGGTTTCCATGGCACTTCCACCACCATATTGCTAGCCTCTTCGGTACTTTGCTTTGCCCTTTCTCCCCTTGAGAGTTGGTGCATTTTTTGCGGGTACATCCAAACTCGTGGGAGATCTTTATCTTGTTCTCCTACACATAAGCCAAACATCTTCCTCAAAACATCCACGATACCTACCTACTACCGCATTTCCATAGTTGTTCCAACATATATTGCCATGCAACATCCATCTTACATTACATGACTTGTTGTCATTCATTACTTATTTATTGCTTTGCGTGTTTCTATTAAGATGATGCGTGATTTTACCCATGTTACGCTAGAGCACTTCATAACCTGCTACACTGGCAGAGGCACCGTTGTCATATGTATTCTTATGGCACATTCATATTAGTTACTTATATCATCAGTATGTTGTTTTATCATCATTAGTGTGTTGTCATACATCATGTATCATATTAGGATGTTTGCCCCTAAATGTGAAAAAACCCATGGAGGCCATCGAAAAGAGAAACAGAAAAAACAATAAAAAAGAGAAAAAAAGGGGGGGCAACATTACTATTCTTTATCACACACTTGTACTTATGTTACAGCACCATATCATCTATAGTCATCACTTGTGCTAATGTTATAGCACCATCTCATTTGTGATCATCATTTGTGCTCATGTTTATTACCTTTACTCCATATGAGAGAGTTTTCATGTCTTAGTTGCATAACTACGTGGGGAACTTTACACTATAGAATTTGGCTTGTATATTCAAATGATGAGGCTCCTCAAAAGTGCTCTAGGTCTTCGTGGGCAAGCAAGTTGGATGCACCCCCACTAGTTCCATTGGAGAGCTTCCATATACTTATAGCTCATTGTGCATCCGTTGTATGGCAATCACTACTCCTTGCATAGCTTCGATTGTATGACTTTCTCTTGTCTAATGATCATCTACAGCTTTGTGAGCCTTTCTTCCGTTGGCCTTCCAAAACTCCGTTAACATTCTCTTATCCATAACATCCTGGTGCCAGGAACCAACATTAAACGCTTGCTTGTTTCTTTTGAACAAATAATATATTGATCTTCTACGTGCATATTGCTATTACTTGACTTGATCCTTTCATAAAGTTGTCATGTTTGTTGGAAGCATTAGATGATTATATTGTTGTGCTTGAAGCTTAAATCATCTCTAATATCTACTTTGCACAGTTGATTGCTATCTAGTACTATATCATTGAAAGCTTTGCTTGCTTCACCTAATTATTTATTCATTACTCGTTTGATATCAATATAAACTACATCCCTTATTCATTTGATCTCAGTTTACATGCCTTACATTATTACATGATCAAGATTGTGTTTAAGCATGTCACTTCAGAAATTATTCTTTTTTTATCGTTCTTGCCTACTCGGGACGAGTAGAACTAAGCTTGGGGATGTTGATACGTCTTAACGTATCCATAATTTCTTGTGTTCCATGCTATGTTATATCATGTTATTACATGTTTTATATGAATTTTATATGGTTTTATGCATTTTTTGGGACTAACGTATTAACAAGATGCCACAATGTCAGTTCCCTGTTTTCTGCTGTTTTAGGTTTCAAAAAAGCTTTTAAGGAAATATCCGCCAAATTAGAAACGAGTCAACTTGGAATTATTTTTGGAATAGTCCAGGAAAACCGAAGACGAGACGAAGTGGTGCCACGAGGCCGCCACATCGCCTCGTGGCGCGGGCCCCATGCCTACCGCGCTGGGAGGTGGTGTGGCGCCCTCGGGGGCCCACCGTCAGCAAAGGGAGCCGCGCCAACAGGTGGTGTGGGCCCCCTGGGCCCCACCCCAGGCTCCCCTTTTAGCCTCCTTCATGATATATTTGGAAAATAATTCCCAGGTGTTCGTTTTGTTCTTCCGGTCTTCGCAAATATTGTATCTCGATGATGCTTTTTCCACCAGAATTCAGACTCCGGAGTTCCATCCCCCAATGATCATCAATAATGCAAAATAGATGAAATAACATAAGTATCATCTCCAAATACGAAATATATCAATGAATATCAGTAAATTATGATATAAAATAGTGATGCAAAATGGACGTATCATAGGCCCAACACTGTCTACGAGAATAGAAGCGTGCGTAGACATCAATGCGCTCATCTGTTTGGAATGCATATTACGCATTCGTTAGAACTCTCCTTAATGCTTGCCTTGCTATCATTACCGATAGTATTGACCCATGTATATGGGATGTATTCATGTGAAGTTAACAAGTTTGAATTCTGACGACGTTAGCTTGGGAATCCCTCCGGCTTGGGCTGGGCAGAGATATGGCGTCATCGGTTATCTTCAGGACTCTTAGTCCAATTTGAATCTTATCCGTAGTCGGATACTATTTTGCTTCCGCTCTGCTTTGTATCTTTGTATTGTATCATTGGTATCTTGACTCG
This sequence comes from Poa annua, assembly GCA_026929855.1. Lineage (NCBI taxonomy): Eukaryota > Viridiplantae > Streptophyta > Magnoliopsida > Poales > Poaceae > Poa > Poa annua. Next base: position 182,851,414 of record CM049426.1, read on the forward strand.
TTCGAGTCGTTGTTGTATATTTATATCTTTTGTTATTGTTGTGGATGTATAAGAACTGTTGTAATGTTTTCACAATTACACCCACATAATGCACATGTTTCGGCGTGCACATTATTTCTGGTGAGCGACCTAAAATCGTTATTATGCGGATTTCAGCGGGATCGCTAAAATCTACATAGTACCGATTTTGGGGCGTCACAGGGGGGTCGAGATCCAGAGCCATGGGAGCATGAGGATAGAGATCCGGAGCGATGTGAAGTTGAGAAAGAGAAGATGTGAGGTTGAGAAAGATATTGGTAACGCGACGTGTTACCAGATGGCTGTGACTGATATCAGATTATAACGGGGTGGAATTTGATTACGCGGTAACTGTTTACGGTTTAACTGAACCAAACAAATTTTAAAGGTATCTGTTACCACTACAATTGAGTTACGTTACGAAGTTGTCAACCAAACACGTCCATAATATTCAATGTTTATCGGATCATAACAAACACAACAAGTAGCATTACAGTAAGATGATATTGATCATGTTAGACATCTCACAAGATCTAAACATGATAACATAAGAGGAGAAGACAACCATCTAGCTACTGCTATGAACGCAGAGTTTAAGGTGGGCAAAAGGCAAAGCCAATAAGATAAGTTCTAACATGCTTCAGTCTGCCCTAAGAAATATTAAAACTATTTTTCACTACTGCTATTCTATCGGTAATCCAGCCCATTAACTCAAGCGTGCACACACACATGCCCACGACAAACACCAGCACAGGTCGTCTCGTCTCTCGTGCGACTGTGCGAGTAGAGAAAAATCCCCAATTCGATTCAATACAGATCGTGCGTCTCGTGCGAGCTCGCCGCACGCCGCCCGCGCGCCTCTCCCTCCGTCCGCCGCCATGCTACGCCACCGGCCGCGTGCGCCTCTACTCCCGACCGCTTGCGCCTCCACAGAACGCCCCGCCGGCCGCCTGCGCTGTCCACACCTCAGCCGCGCCAGCTTTTCCCTGGCCCCCGTGCACACTCAGAAATTGGTGAGGCCAGTCCGGCACACCATGCTCGTCAGCTCTGCCCTGGCCGCCACACCACTGTACGCCCTGTTCTGGTTCTCTGAATCAATCTGATGGACGCCGAGGAGGAGGCTGAGTGGATTTAGGGCGAGGAAGAAGAAGTTGTAGCGATTCCTCACGCGCAGGAAGAAGAACAACAGGTTGATTTCCCCATTTATGTCAGATTTCAGTTTGATTTTTTATGTGTATTTTGTTTACTAACTAGTGTGTAGAAGATTGATGAAAGATTGATTTCGGTTTTTATGTTGTTGGACAATGAATAACCAAATGCTCCTGAAATATATTTGATCTAACAAATGTCATTGCCTGGAGTTTGAAAACTAATTGATGAATATAGTACTCATTGTTAAATTTGGTTTGGCATGGTTTTCTGATAAATCGAGCAATTTTCAGTTAATATGACTATTTTTCTTCCGAAACAACAATTAGTTTACTCATTGTTAAATTTCGTTTGGCATGGTTTTCCGATAAATCGAGCCATTTTCAATAAATTGTAGCGCTACCCGTTTTTGTCAAAATTTTCAGCCCGTCCTCGAATAATTTCTGGACTCGTCGTTGGAGGCGGGCATGGTGATGTAGAGCCCTCCGGTGATGATTTCCCTCTCCACCAGGGTGTCGGGAAGAGCTTCTGAACCCTCGTGAACTAGGGTTGACGACTACGACGGCTACGACATGTTTCATGGAAAAGTATTTGGGTCCTTAGGGCTTTTTGTCGGGGTTATTTATATGCGAAAGGGCAACATCGGTGGGCGTCCGAGGGGCCCACACCATGTGGTGGCGCGACCATCGGTGGGCGTCTGAGGGGGCCACACCATGTGGCAGAGCGACCAAGGGTGGGGTCGCGCCACCAACATGTGTGGCCGCCTCGTGGCGTGTCTTCGACTCCTCTTCGGACTTCTGGATCCTTCCGGGAAAAATAGGAGTTTTGGATTTTGTTTCGTCCAATTCCGAGAATATTTCCAGAACAACTTTTCTGAAACAAAAAACTACATAAACATGAACTGGTTCTGTGGCATCTTGATAATAGGTTATTAGTTCTAGAAAATGCATAAAATGATATAAAGTATATATCATGGAACATAAAAAATATATATACGTTTGATACGTTGACCGACAAGTCCCAGGGTTGTGCACCCCGGGTTGATTGATGGGGAGAGAGATGAGTGCCGGTGGTCACGACGGCTGACAAGTTAGGTTTTACCCAGGTTCAAGCTCCCGGAGGATAACACCCTACTCCTGCTTGTCTGATTATTGATGCGAGTAGCGATTACAATGGCGAGATTGCGATCTCGCTAGGGTTTGTGGCGGTGGCTATGAACGTATCTCTTCGTTGGTTGTCTGGGGACGAGCCAACCTCCTGGCTTTATAGGTAGCCAGGTCTCGGGTGGTCGATGCCGATGGCAATTACAGATATGGCAGGTTATGCGACCTAACCGATTTGGACTAGGTTACATGGTACCCCGCGTGGGCCTTCTGTGGGCCTCCAAATCCTTGGCGCGGCCCAGGTAGCCTTATCGTGGGCTACCCGAAAGGTAGCTCCACGTCAGTAGCCCCCGAGTGCTTGGTCGAAGCGTAGAGTCGGGCAAAAGACTTCTTCCTCCTGGACGCGCCATTGGATTGCTTGATCTTGAGCTTGAACTCGATTTCTTCAGTCGAACCGGCCTCTCCCGATGGGAGTAACCTTTGCAGTCGAAATACTTTGCCTTGGTCTTCTTGTGAAGCTTGCGTCTATTCGGCCTGTTGGCTTACTTGTAGATGGATTCGGCTGCTCGAGCTTACTCGGTTTTTCTTTGCCACCCGAACGATTCCTTCGGGTTCTCGGATCAGCAGTCGATCCTACTTTGTTGGTTTCAGCTTATAAGCTTACTACTCAAATCACTATGTCGAGCTGTTTCAGTTGTTTTTGGAGCCGTTGACTTGATGATGTCATTGGTGACGATCCATTGCACGCCTCTGCGCCCGATGGGACGTGACGTGGCGGGCCCCACTGTCAGAGTTGGCCGCGGTCAGCGGTTGTCACGTCTCCGAACTGGGATCGAAATTTGTGCGGCATGATGATGATGCCTCGGTTTTTGGGCGTAGTGGACAAAGTGGGCGGTGTCGTTTGGTTTCTCCACGCAACACGTGGATGGTGGATGTGGCAGCTCGGAACAATTTCTCTTTGGACGGCTGAGATGAGATATTTCGAGGCATAAGTACCGCGTTTGGACGCGAGGGCATCGTCTTCTTCAATCGTCTGCGCCTCCTATTCCTCTGCTCTACCATTTTCGCCGCCATCCAGAGCTCCGTGCTTCTTGTCCGTGCACCTTGCGCTGCCTCGTGGCGCCATGGGCAAGCCGAAGAGCGCCGTTGGCACCTCCACCGCCGCCGACGAAGCCGGGCTGATGAAGAAACCCGACGGCGACCGGCAGAGGTCGTCGGTGAAGAAGGCAGAGGTCGAACTCCTCCGCGCTCATGGTCTTCTTCCACCTGCTGATCAAGTCCAGGTACGCGCTCCTGGCAAAGAGGTTTTCCCCACACCCCGGGACGGGGAACGCGTTTGCTTCGTGGATTTCCTTCCGCGGGGCTTCGGGTTCCCCTTGCACGATTTTGTGCGCGGTCTCCTGTATGCCTATGGGGTTCAGATCCATGATCTGACCCCCAATGGCATCTTGAGCATCGCGGGCTTCATTGTGCTCTGCGAGTGCTTTTTGGGTGTCGCGCCCCACTGGGCACTGTGGAAGTCGCTCTTCCTCGTTCGTAAGAACGTTGGAAAGAGCGGGTTGCCCTTCCCCGTGGGCGGCTTCGGATCCAAGTGCGCGGTGATACCGCGTACTTCCAGATGAAGAAATCGGACTCCGTCCAGGGGTGGCGCAAGAGGTGGTTCTACGTCCAGTCGAGCCAGGATGGCCTGGTGGCATTCGACAGCGGACGTGGGTTGCGGAAGACTCAAGCCTGGACGCACCCGCTGACTGCTGGGAGAAGGAAGCCGTGCGGCCCCTGCTGGGCCTGCTGCGCGATCTCACCAAAACCCTTGGGCGCGAGGCGGGTGTCGTCTTCTTGATGGCCACCTTCTTCCGTCTTCGGGTGCAGCCGCTCAGCGCTCGGCCCCACCCGATGTGGGCCGTCGAGGGCGTCAGCACCGGGCCGCTTGACGATGAGGAGGTGGAAGCCAAAGTGAGGTCCATCACCAACCTCCGAGCCGCGGATACATGCAACGTCAAGTGCCCGGTTGCTGCTTACGGGGCATCGAACCCCGTTCCTGAGGTGAGTTCTTGACTTGTTTTCCTTGCTTCTTGATCCGACTTGCATCTACTTGCTTCTTGATTCGACTTGCGCCTACTTGCTTCAGGGTCGGTCCCTGCTGATCAGCCTTCCTCCTCTCCCCGAGAACGGACCCGACGACGAGTCAAAATTCGTCGAGGAGGAGGACGACGACGAGGAGATTCCTTCCGCTCATTCTCCCCACGAAGAGGTGGAGGACGAAGACGAAGAGAAGGAACCTGTACGGAAGAAGCGGAAGCTCCCGAGTGGTGGCGATTCTGCTACCGCGTCGTCACCCGCTAGGGATGCCGACGTTGTTCTGGAGGAGGCCATCGCGACGTCGTCGGGTGTGCGGTCTTCGGGTGACTGGAATGAGCCCTTGGCTGTTCCTTCGGTCAGCTCCGCGGCTCCTCGTTCGTTTGCACGGATGGCGTCGCCCTCCCTAGGGAGTTACGACGACCTTGAAACCACCAGGCGAACTTGTTGGTGCTTTATTTTATTCGAGTTGTGTTTTGTAGCTGCAATATCTTAGCTGATCAATGTGCCTGTCTTTGCTGCAGCCGTCGTTCTGGCGATGTTAGCTCCCCTCTTCGGGACGTGGAGCACACATCCGCCCCTTCGACTGAATTGGTGACTCAAGCAGTGGTGGAGGAGGTGCGCGCACAGCCTGCTGGCATTGCGTCGTCGAGTCGCGCTCCTCCTTCGACTTCAGAGGACCCTGAGCTCCTGGACCACGTAAGTTTTTTACGCTTGTACTTGTATTCTTGAGTTTTCATCGGGTGCGCGATCAGCGCTCCCGATGGGAGTAGCCCCCGAAGGTGTGGGTGACTAGTATAGTCGCCCGCAACTTTATTAATATCTTGCTTTTGTTTCAGCCATACTACTGCCAGCAGCTTGACGCAACCGCGGCCTATGTTCGCCTGGAGAAGGAGAGGGACCAGCTGCGTGCTTCTCTGGACCAGGCTACTGGGCGAGTTGCTGAGCTTGAGAAGGCTCTGCATAAGTCTCAAGAGCGGGAGCTGGCGCGGATCGCCCAGGAGAAGACTCAAGTCGATCGTCTCCTCTCACTCGCCGGTGTTCTTGGGGGTAAGTTTCGGCTTAATGCCTACTGTGTCTTGATCTTTCCTTTGTTTTGACCTTGAATCCCTTGTACAGAGACTTGCGGTGGAGCTCTCCCGGAAGACGCGTCGAGTGACGCGGTTAACTTGGCGACTGCTGTTGGCTTCCTCGACCGGGTCTGCGCACATGCGTCCGACGCGCTGAAGAAGTCCACAGCCGCGCTGAAGAAGTCGACTGGAGCCCTCACTGTGGTGCACCGGTGCATCTTCACGCGCGACCAGCCGCCGGCAGCCGCGGACGCCCTTGCTGCGCCGTTTGAGGACGCGACCACCATCGCCGACTTCACGCGGTCGCAGACGGTACGCGTCTCCGAGCTCACCTTCCAGCTCCCCTTAGGACATCAGGTTCCGGGTGACTTTGAGAAGGTCGTCAGCGGCTTTCCTCGAAGACCCGATGGCCGAATCGCGTCGCTGGGTGGTGTGAAGGAGCGTGCTTCACAGCTGGCTGTGCAGCTTGTGGCACTCTTCGAGAGGGCCCTTGCTAAGGCGACTGAGGCGGCTGCTACTCGGAAGAGTCGCTCCCGGTCGCAGTCTACAGCCTTAGAGTAGATGTAGCATAGGAATTTGGCAGCCGCCGTGGTCTGTACCTTTAAACTTTTGGCCCTGTAATGAATATTGTCCTACCAGGTCTTTTGGCCTTCAACAATGCTTTTGCTAGAACTGAAATTCCTTCTATCAAGTGTATCTTTGCTGAACAGTCGTATGATTGTACTGACTCTGTATATTCGTGGCAGACTGTCGTTCGCGATGGTGCTTCTTTTTCTCCTGCGGCTAAACCGCGTGGCGAGGTTTCTTCTTCGGGTGCTCGCCGTCGTAGAGCGACGCTGGCTCCTCCACGTAGTGCAAATGATCAACGGATAATCACGTACTTGAAGAACAAGATGGTTAAGCTTGAGGCGACCGTGAAGAATACTGAGCTGCTGTTGCACCGCTCCAGGTCGCATCCTACTGCAGAATTCTCACGGCGTGAAGATTTTCTGCTTGGGGAGATCGATCTGATCAGTCGACAGATGCAAGGTTGGTATCCTTTTGGCGGCTGCTTTCTTTGTTGAAACTTGCTTGTTCTGACTTGTAATTTGCGCGTGCAGATGTGAACCCAGATTGGCAGGCTGAGCGGGATCGCGTTGAGGAGCGAGTCGCCCGAGAAGCGTCCGGCGACTCCTATGAAGCTCGCCAATTCTGGGTGAACAAGTCGAGAGGGCGCGCCCTTGCCACTATGCTTGATCGTACATGGTGTGCGGCTTTTCTTCTGGAGAATTGCCGGAAGACACTCTGGCATATCAATCGTGTGTACTTCCCGCATAACGCTCAGCCGAACGGGCTGTCCGCCTTGCTGGAGAGGTTTCGCGACGGTGAGGGGCTGAAGGAGGTCGTCCACGCCCAACTTGTGGTTGGGGCGAATGCGGCGTTGGCATACGTCTGGATGCATCGGCCACATCTTCCGCTCGATAAGGTGCTGGATGGCCTGCCTGGTGATGACGACTTCGCCGAGACCTTGGCGGCTGCACGCCAGATTATCGGGCAGGTTCAGAGGCTAAGTGAGCGCCTTGTAGGTCCATTTGATGCGCCGAAGGTCGAGCCTGCAGTTTAGAGTAGCTGTCGTCTGCTGTACAGGGTTAGCTATAGATGGCAAATGTGCCTGTGCAAATCGCAATGTACTAGATTAAAAATACTTACGAGTAACGAGAATTGAACTGCTTGCTCGGAAGTGTAAATGCCTGTTTTGATTTTCGACCTGTGTGGCGCAGTCCCCTAGTATGTTAGGTGACGGCCTAGGTTTTTCCAAGTGTGACCTGTATGTCGCAGTCTCTGGCTTTATCAGGTGGCGACTTAGGATTTTTGTAACTTGACCTGTATGGCGCAGCCCCCGAGTTGTTCGAGTGGCGGCCTAGGATTTTTGCTAAGGCCTGTATGGTGTAGCCCCCGAGTAGGTCGAGTGGCAGCCTAGGATTACAAGTGTTACCTGTTTGGCGCAGCCCCCGAGTATGTCGGGTGGCGACCTAGGGTTTTGAACTTGACCTGTACAGCGCAGCCCCCGAGTGAGTTCGAGTGGCGGCTGAGGATTTTCTGACAAGGCCTGTATGGCGTAGCCCCCGAGTGAGTCGAGTGGCAGCCTAGGATTACAAGTGTTACCTGTTTGGCGCAGCCCCCGAGTATGTTGGGTGGCGACCTAGGATTTGGACTTGACCTGTATGGCGTAGCCCCCGAGTAGGTCAGGTGGCGGCCTAGGATTTTTTGATTTATGCTTGTATGGCACAGCCCCGAGCAGTTCGGGTAGCGGCCTTAGCTTTTCTTTCAACCTGTGTGGCGCAGCCCCCGAGTGGTTCGAGTGGCGGCCTAGGATTTTAGCTTCCTCTGTGTGAAAGGTAAAGGAGACAGATTTTCTTCAAATCACTTTATTGATTCTTGCGAACAGGCCGCCTCATTAAAACCCTTCCAGTCCCCTTAGGTACCCTGGTGAGGGAAAGAGTGCGTCTGAAACCTGTCGCGCTGATTTTTCTTGTACAATGATTGGGTCGAACTAGGCGTAGAACCGGTGAAGTTGTGCCACGTTCCACGGGTTGCTGCAGTCTGCTCCCGTCTTCGAGTCCTTCAGGCGGTAAGCTCCGTTGCCGATTGCTTCTGTTACGATGTATGGGCCCTCCCATGGGGAAGCGAGCTTGTGCACCTTCTTCTGCTTGAGTCGAAGAACCAGGTCGCCTGCAACAAACGCTCTTGGTCGCAGCCTCCGAGTGTGATAGTTGCGCAGGTCTTGTTGATACACGGCTGATCGTGCCAGGGCGATGTCGCGTGCTTCATCCAGGGTATCCATGCTGTCTTCGAGTGCCTCTTCTGCATCCGACTCGTCGTAGGCGACTACTCTCGATGCGTCGAATTTGATGTCGCAGGGGAGAACCGCCTCTGCGCCATATACCATGAAGAACGGAGTGTATTGGGTGGATCTGTTTGGTGTTGTTCGTAGACTCCAGAGGACTGACGGTAACTCTTCCACCCATGCGCCCGCTGCGCGTTTTAGTGGCACGCGCAGTCGCTTCTTGATGCCGCTGCAGACGAGGCCATTGGCTTTCTCCACTTGCCCATTGGATTGCGGGTGCGAGACGGATGCATAGTTGAGTTTGATACCTTGTTCTGAGCAGAAGTCTTTGAATTTTTCGGCTGTGAAGTTCGAGCCGTTGTCGGTGATGATCCCGTTCGGCACTCCGAATCTGAATATTATTGACCTGATGAAGTTGACTGTTGTGGATGCAGTCGAACTTGTGATGGGCACGGCTTCGATCCACTTTGTGAACTTATCGACTGCAACCAGGAGGTGAGTGTGACCTCCGGGTGAGGATTTCTTCAGCGGGCCCACCATGTCCAGACCCCATTGGGCGAAGGGTCAGGCTAGTGGTATTGTCTTATGTTCTGACGCTGGCGTGTGTGGCTTGTTGGCAAACTCCTGGCACCCTGTGCATTTCCTTACTAGTTCCTCGGCGTCCTGCATGGCTGTCAACCAGTAGAACCCGGCTCGTAGTGCTTTGGCCACCAATGCTCGACTGCTGGCATGATGCCCGCAGATACCCGCATGAATGTCGAGTAAGATGGCTTGGCCGTCGACTGGATCTACGCACCTTTGCAGGATTCCTGAGATGCTTCGTTTGTAGAGTTCTCCGTTGATGATGGTGAAACTTTTGGAGCGCCTGATGATGCGCTTTGCTTCGACTGGGTCAGCTGGCAGCTTCTGATGCAGTATGTACGCCAGGTACGGTCCTGTCCATGTGGCTTCGACTAGCATGACCTCCATGGGGACCTTGTCTTGGCTTGGCGGGTTAGCATCGCCTTTTGTTGTTGCAGTGCTTGATGTGTTTTGAGTCTTGATGGATCTCTGCGTGATGCGCTCGAGGAAGATGCCGGGTGGAACTGGAACCCTGTCTGATCCCATGTTGGCGAGGACGTCGGCTTCTTCGTTGCTTTCGCGGCCGATGTGCCGCAACTCGCAGCCGTCGAAGTTGCCTTCCAACTGGTTGTAAAGGTCTCTGTAGGCAATCATGTTGTCGGCGATGACGTCGCAGGACTTCATGGTTTGCTGTACCACCAGGTAGGAGTCGCCGTATATCATTTGGTGCGTGGCGCCGCAGTTTTTGGCCATCTGCATGCCGTGGATCAGGGCCTCGTACTCGGCTTCGTTGTTAGACGGTGTCGGAAAGTCCATCTGTAGGACGTACTTGAGCTTGTCGCCCTTGGGGGAGATGAGCACAACTCCTGCCCCGGCTGACATGAATTTCTTGGAGCCATCGAAGTACATTGTCCATGCGTTGGACAAGTCCGGGACATTTGGTAGCTGGGCTTCTATCCACTCGGTGGTGAACTCTGGGAGGACTTGGGCCTTGATGGACTTCGGGTGAGCATATTTCAGCCCCCATGGTCCTAGTTCGACAACCCACTTGGCGACTCGTCCTGTCGCGCGTTGGTTTGTGAGAATGTCTGCTAGTTCAGAGGAGCTTACCACCGTGATCGGGTGCTCGGAGAAGTAGTGGACGACCTTCCTGGAGGTCATAAAGACTCCATACGCCAACTTCTGGTAATGCGGGTAGTTCTGCTTGTACAGGGTGAGGACTTCGCTGAGGTAGTAGACGGGCCTTTGCACCGGGTGACTGTGCCCTTCTTCTTCCCGTTCGACTACGAGTACCGTGCTCACCACCCTGTTTGTTGCTGAGACGTATAAGTATAACGGCTCGTTTTCCAGTGGTGCCACGAGGACTGGAGAGGTTGTCAGGGTCTTCTTGAGATGGTCGAAAGCATCATGCGCCTCCTGTGTCCACTCGAACTTGTCTGTCTTCTTCATCAGTTGGTAGAAAGGTAAGGCTTTCTCTCCCAACTTACTAATGAAGCTGCTGAGAGCTGCGACTCGGCCGGCTAATCGCTGTACCTCGCGGAGTTTGGTTGGTGCTGGCATGGTGAGAATGTTCTGCACCTTCTCGGGGTTTGCTTCGATTCCTCTTGCAGACACGAGGTACCCTAGTAGCTCTCCGGCTGGCACGCCGAACACGCACTTCTCTGGGTTGAGCTTGATCTGGTATACATCGAGTGCGGCGAAGACCTTGCGGAGGTCGTCGACTAAGGTATCCTCCTTTCGGGTCGTGACGACGATGTCATCGACGTAGACTTGGACGATCTGCCCGATGAGCCCTTTGAGGCACGCTTGCATTGTCCGCTGGTACGTGGCACCCGCGTTCTTTAACCCGAACGGCATCGTCTGGTAGCAAAAGACGCCGTCGGGTGTGATGAATGCAGTTTTCTCTTCATCTTCGACTTTCAGCCTGATCTGCTGGTAGCCTGAGTAGGCGTCCAGGAAGGACAAGCGCTCGCAGCCTGTTGTCGAGTCGATGATCTGGTCTATCCGCGGGAGCGGGAAATGATCCTTGGGGCAACACTTCTTGACTGCAGTGAAGTCAACGCACATGCGTAGTTTTTTCGTCTTCTTTTTCTCCACTATGACCGGGTTGGCGACCCAGTCCGAGTCCTTGATTTCTCGGATGAACTTGGCGTGCAGTAATCTGTCGACTTCCATGGTGATCGCGTCTCGTTTGGGTCCTGAGAAGGGTCGCATGGATTGTTTGACTGGTCTTGCGTCCTTATGGACTTTTAAAGAGTGCTCGGCGAGTTCCCTGGGTATCCCTGGCATGTCAGAAGGTTGCCATGCAAAGATTTTCCAGTTCTCACATAGGAACTCGACCAGCGCGCTTTCCTATGCGGGGGTTAGACTTGACGAGACCTTGACCGTCTTTCTGCTATCAGTCGGATGGACTTGGTGGGTGACGGTGTCGTCGTTCGTATTGAATGCTGCGTCCTTAGCTGGCTTCTTGCGAGATGGAAAGACGGTCTTGTCGTTGTCGGCTGATATGGCCTTGAAGTGCTCTGCGACCCCGAAGAACTCAGAAATCTTGGCGAACTCACAGTCGCAGCTGTTGGAGAGCCCGAAGTCGCCGCGTACGGTGATTACCCCTTTCGGCCCAGGCAGCTTGACCATCAGGTAGGCGTAGTGGGGTACTACCATGAACCTGGCAAAGGTTGGGCGCCCGAGGATGGCGTGGTATTGTGACTTCCAGTCGACGACCTCAAAGTCTATCGACTCCTTCCTGAAGTGCTCGGGTGTGCCGAGGATGACGTCGAGTGTGATTGTTCCCATGGGCGTGATTGCTTGCCCTGGTACTATGCCGTGGAAGGTGGTTTCCGATTCCGTCAATTTCTCTGTCGACCTGTTCATTCTTCTCAGGGTATCGGCGAATATGATGTTGATGCCGCTGCCTCCGTCCATGAACACCTTCTTCAAGATGTAGTCGCCGATCAGGGCCTCAATCACGAGTGCGGCGTGTCCGGGTCGGGCTACCTCGGATGGGTGATCTGCCCTGGAGAATGTGATGGGTGTCTCAGACCCGCGCAGGTAGTCTGGTACCGCGCGCGGGCTATTGATGGCCTGAAGTACTTGGCGGGTGATGAGCTTTTGGCGGCTGTTTGACGGAGGTCCCTTCTGGATCATGTTCAGATGTCCCCGTGCGGGTGGGTGCGTGTCGGTTGCTGCCGACTGACCTTGTTGCTGTTGCTGCTGCTGCGGCTGGGGGAATGCTCCTGCCGCCTGCACCTGGTTGTTGTTTGCGGGTGCCGCCTGGATGGCTAGCTGCGGGGCATGAAGGATTGGTGCATGAAGGCGTCCATCACCCGGTCTTCTGAGACGGGTTCCATGGTGTTGTGGAGGAGTGTCCATCGCTGGATGTAGGAGCAGAGCGACTCATCCTTTCCTTGCTTGCAGGCCTGCAACTCGATGTAGGTCGTTGGCCTTGCGAATGTTCCCGAGAAACTCTTGATGAAATTATCCTGGAATTCTTCCCATGTTCGGAAAGAGTCTTTGGGTTGGCTTGTAAGCCACCCGCGTGCCGAGTCAGTCAGCATAAGCTGGATGTACTGCATTGCCGTAGTCGACGTCCCGCCTTGGCAGGTGCAGGCGATGAGGTAGTCCTCGAGCCACAGTCGTGGATCTTGCTTCCCGTCGTACTTTGGTGTGCCTGCTGTCAGCATGAAGCCCTTAGGCATGCGGGTGTCGCGGATGTTGAAGCTGAAGCATGCCGCGCCGCACGGCTCGAAGTCGCGGTCAGCGTGGTCGTCTGTGTTTGCCGCGCCAGCCGAGCGCTCCTTGCGGTTGCGATCCACCGTCTTCTGCGTGAGGACGTCGCGAAGGTCCTTGACTGGTTGTCGCTGTGCCGCTGGGATGCCCGAGGTTGTTGGTTCGTGCGCCCGGTTGCTTGGCCCCTTGGCCGCCAGCGCTTTTTCGATTGCCCTTATGGAGGCAATTTACTGCTTGTGGAGAAGGGAACGTGCGTCCCCCTCCGGTGGCTGCGTGAGCCGGAGGTATGTCTCGACTGAGATCAGGGCGGCGTTCGCCGTCTTTGGGACGGGTATCCCGTTCTCATCTTCGGTGACGAAGGACGAGTCGAGGTTGCGGGTGAGCCTGGTTCGATCGGCTTCTGCCATGAGGGGAACGCGGGCTCTGTTTCGCCGTGCTCCTTGGTTAACCTCCGTTAGAGGATGTGAAGGAGAGGGCGGCTCGCCTGGCACTCGATGCGTCTGCGTCCCTCTTGCGCCGGAGTAAGTCAGCTTTTTCGGCGCGGATTCGCTCGCCTTCCTTGCGCAGCAAGTACTGGACCGCTAGGTGGTCGTCTCGAGGTGCGTTGGGTGGGGGGAACGTGCCCTCGTCCACATGCTTCATGGCTTGGATCGCCATGTCCCGCGTGATGACAAGTTTAGTCTGGTCCGGCATGTCCACTTCTAGCGGATATGCGGGTTCTTCGTCGTCGCCATGTGGTGCTGTGCCGGCCATGAAGACTTGCTTGGGGTAGACTTGAGTCGGGGAGTTGGTGCTGCCGCTGCTGCTTCTGTCGCCCGCGTCTTGCTCGGGATCGAAAATTGCTGCAACGTGGCGCGCGGCGCAGTCGCTGTCGCGTCTTCTCGTGATCGTCCCTGTGTTCGCGCTCGCCGGGGCGAGTGCGATTGGCTTGGGGTAGACTTGGGATTTCCACGAAGATGAGGGCGCGCGTGACGTGGCTGTCGGGCGCGAGCTCCTGGTTGCCCGTGCGGGTGCGACAGTCGAGGTAGATCTTGACTTAGTCGACCGCGCGACCGAGGTTGGGGTAGTAGACTCGATCCTTGCGGCCGTTGCCGAAATTGTCGATGTAGTCGACGCAGATGCAATCTTCGCGAGTGCGGCGGGCGCGCTCTCCGCGGGTGCGGCAGATGTGATCTTCGCGGGTTCGGCGGGCGCGGCCTCCGCGGGTGCGACAGATGTGATCTTCGCGGGTGGTGGTGAAGGCGCGAGGGTTGCCGATTCAAGTGACGTCGCCGCGCGTGGCGTGGTAGCCGTAGACCTGAGTATTCCACGACTATCTGAAAGGACAATGATGTCGCCTAGAGGGGGGGGGGGGTGATAGGCGGTTTAAAACTTTTCCGGTTTAGTCTTGATAATTGCGGAATAAAACTAGGTGTTTAAATTAACAAGCGGACAACCTAAATAAACTAGTCTTGGTTCACCTTCCACTATCGGAATTCTTCAAGGCGGAATCCGGAGCCTTTCAACAACAATCCGGGGCACAACCCACAATGGGATTGGGGGCTCCCGAACGGCCTCCAACAACAATCTGGGCACAACCCACAATGGGATTGGGGCTCCCGAACGGCTTCAAGTGACCACACAAGGGTCCAACCACCACAAAGGCGTCTAGGGTCCAAGGACCCAAGAGTAACAAGCTCACAAACTTTCAACTTCCACGAATCCTCGTGGAGAGCACACCGATGCACCAAATGCAAAAGGCAAGAGCACAAGTGCTCAAAATCCTTCACTCTCAAATCCCACCAAAAGCAACTAATGCTTATGGGGGGAGAAGAGAGGAAGAACAAGGAATCCACAAAGGAGTCAAATCCTTCACTCTCAAATCCCACCAAAAGCAACTAATGCTTATGAGGGGAGAGGAGAGGAAGAGCAAAGGAGAAAAACCACAAAGGAACTCTAAGATCTAGATCCACTAGGTTCCCCTCACTTAGAGGAGATATGGATTGGTGGGATTGTAGATCTAGATCTCCTCTCACTTTTCCCTCAAGAATATGGAAGATTCAATGGAGGGATTGAGAGATAGGCAAGATCAAGAAGGTCAACAATGGAGGAGAAAAACGTGCTCAAGAGATTAGGTTCAATGGGGAAGAAGACCCCCTTTAAATAGGGCCTCCAAAATCCAACCGTTATGCAGTTTCTTCTTCCGCAGGTGCGGTAGTACCGGCCTCAAGCCCGGTAGTACCGGCCCTGCGGTATCTTCGTCAACGCAACAGTCTGAAGGTGGGCAAAAGGCAAAGCCAATAAGGTGAGTTTTAACATGCTTCAGTCTGCCCTAAGAAATATTAAAACTATTTTTCACTACTGCTATTCTATCAGTAATCCAGCCCATTAACTCAAGCGTGCACACACACATGCCCACGACAAACACCAGCACAGGTCGTCTCGTCTCTCGTGCGACTGTGCGAGTAGAGAAAAATCCCCAATTCGATTCAATACAGATCGTGCGTCTCGTGCGAGCTCGCCGCACGCCGCCCGCGCGCCTCTCCCTCCGTCCGCCGCCATGCTACGCCACCGGCCGCGTGCGCCTCTACTCCCGACCGCTTGCGCCTCCACAGAACGCCCCGCCGGCCGCCTGCGCTGTCCACACCTCAGCCGCGCCAGCTTTTCCCTGGCCCCCGTGCACACTCAGAAATTGGTGAGGCCAGTCCGGCACACCATGCTCGTCAGCTCTGCCCTGGCCGCCACACCACTGTACGCCCTGTTCTGGTTCTCTGAATCAATCTGATGGACGCCGAGGAGGAGGCTGAGTGGATTTAGGGCGAGGAAGAAGAAGTTGTAGCGATTCCTCACGCGCAGGAAGAAGAACAACAGGTTGATTTCCCCATTTATGTCAGATTTCAGTTTGATTTTTTATGTGTATTTTGTTTACTAACTAGTGTGTAGAAGATTGATGAAAGATTGATTTCGGTTTTTATGTTGTTGGACAATGAATAACCAAATGCTCCTGAAATATATTTGACCTAACAAATGTCATTGCCTGGAGTTTGAAAACTAATTGATGAATATAGTACTCATTGTTAAATTTGGTTTGGCATGGTTTTCTGATAAATCGAGCAATTTTCAGTTAATATGACTATTTTTCTTCCGAAACAACAATTAGTTTACTCATTGTTAAATTTCGTTTGGCATGGTTTTCCGATAAATCGAGCCATTTTCAATAAATTGTAGCGCTACCCGTTTTTGTCAAAATTTTCAGCCCGTCCTCGAATAATTTCTGGACTCGTCGTTGGAGGCGGGCATGGTGATGTAGAGCCCTCCGGTGATGATTTCCCTCTCCACCAGGGTGTCGGGAAGAGCTTCTGAACCCTCGTGAACTAGGGTTGACGACTACGACGGCTACGACATGTTTCATGGAAAAGTATTTGGGTCCTTAGGGCATTTTGTCGGGGGTATTTATATGCGAAAGGGCAACATCGGTGGGCGTCCGAGGGGCCCACACCATGTGGCGGCGCGACCATCGGTGGGCGTCTGAGGGGGCCACACCATGTGGCAGAGCGACCAAGGGTGGGGTCGCGCCACCAACATGTGTGGCCGCCTCGTGGCGTGTCTTCGACTCCTCTTCGGACTTCTGGATCCTTCCGGGAAAAATAGGAGTTTTGGATTTTGTTTCGTCCAATTCCGAGAATATTTCCAGAACAACTTTTCTGAAACAAAAAACTACATAAACATGAACTGGTTCTGTGGCATCTTGATAATAGGTTATTAGTTCTAGAAAATGCATAAAATGATATAAAGTGTATATCATGGAACATAAAAAATATATATACGTTTGATACGTTGACCGACAAGTCCCAGGGTTGTGCACCCCGGGTTGATTGATGGGGAGAGAGATGAGTGCCGGTGGTCACGACGGCTGACAAGTAAGGTTTTACCCAGGTTCAAGCTCCCGGAGGATAACACCCTACTCCTGCTTGTCTGATTATTGATGCGAGTAGCGATTACAATGGCGAGATTGCGATCTCGCTAGGGTTTGTGGCGGTGGCTATGAGCGTATCTCTTCGTTGGTTGTCTGGGGACGAGCCACCCTCCTGGCTTTATAGGTAGCCAGGTCTCGGGTGGTCGATGCCGATGGCAATTACAGATATGGCAGGTTATGCGACCTAGCCGATTTGGACTAGGTTACATGGTACCCCGCGTGGGCCTTCTGTGGGCCTCCAAATCCTTGGCGCGGCCCAGGTAGCCTTATCGTGGGCTACCCGAAAGGTAGCTCCACGTCAGTAGCCCCCGAGTGCTTGGTCGAAGCGTAGAGTCGGGCAAAGGACTTCTTCCTCCTGGACGCGCCATTGGATTGCTTGATCTTGAGCTTGAACTCGATTTCTTCAGTCGAACCGGCCTCTCCCGATGGGAGTAACCTTTGCAGTCGAAATACTTTGCCTTGGTCTTCTTGTGAAGCTTGCGTCTATTCGGCCTGTTGGCTTACTTGTAGATGGATTCGGCTGCTCGAGCTTACTCGGTTTTTCTTTGCCACCCGAACGATTCCTTCGGGTTCTCGGATCAGCAGTCGATCCTACTTTGTTGGTTTCAGCTTAGAAGCTTACTACTCAAATCACTATGTCGAGCTGTTTCAGTTGTTTTTGGAGCCGTTGGCTTGATGATGTCATTGGTGACGATCCATTGCACGCCTCTGCGCCCGATGGGACGTGACGTGGCGGGCCCCACTGTCAGAGCTGACCGCGGTCAGCGGTTGTCACGTCTCCGAACTGGGATCGAAATTTGCGCGGCATGATGATGATGCCTCGGTTTTTGGGCGTAGTGGACAAAGTGGGCGGCGTCGTTTGGTTTCTCCACGCAACACGTGGATGGTGGATTTGGCAGCTCGGAACAATTTCTCTTTGGACGGCTGAGATGAGATATTTCGAGGCATAAGTACCGCGTTTGGACGCGAGGGCATCGTCTTCTTCAATCGTCTGCGCCTCCTATTCCTCTGCTCTACCATTTTCGCCGCCATCTAGAGCTCCGTGCTTCTTGTCCGTGCACCTTGCGCTGCCTCGTGGCGCCATGGGCAAGCCGTAGAGCGCCGTTGGCTCCTCCACCGCTGCCGACGAAGCCGGGCTGATGAAGAAACCCGACGGCGACCGGCAGAGGTCGTCGGTGAAGAAGGCAGAGGTCGAACTCCTCCGCGCTCATGGTCTTCTTCCACCTGCTGATCAAGTCCAGGTACGCGCTCCTGGCAAAGAGGTTTTCCCCACACCCCGGGACGGGGAACGCGTTTGCTTCGTGGATTTCCTTCCGCGGGGCTTCGGGTTCCCCTTGCACGATTTTGTGCGCGGTCTCCTGTATGCCTATGGGGTTCAGATCCATGATCTGACCCCCAATGGCATCTTGAGCATCGCGGGCTTCATTGTGCTCTGCGAGTGCTTTTTGGGTGTCGCGCCCCACTGGGCACTGTGGAAGTCGCTCTTCCTCGTTCGTAAGAACGTTGGAAAGAGCGGGTTGCCCTTCCCCGTGGGCGGCTTCGGATCCAAGTGCGCGGTGATACCGCGTACTTCCAGATGAAGAAATCGGACTCCGTCCAGGGGTGGCGCAAGAGGTGGTTCTACGTCCAGTCGAGCCAGGATGGCCTGGTGGCATTCGACAGCGGACGTGGGTTGCGGAAGACTCAAGCCTGGACGCACCCGCTGACTGCTGGGAGAAGGAAGCCGTGCGGCCCCTGCTGGGCCTGCTGCGCGATCTCACCAAAACCCTTGGGCGCGAGGCGGGTGTCGTCTTCTTGATGGCCACCTTCTTCCGTCTTCGGGTGCAGCCGCTCAGCGCTCGGCCCCACCCGATGTGGGCCGTCGAGGGCGTCAGCACCGGGCCGCTTGACGATGAGGAGGTGGAAGCCAAAGTGAGGTCCATCACCAACCTCCGAGCCGCGGATACATGCAACGTCAAGTGCCCGGTTGCTGCTTACGGGGCATCGAACCCCGTTCCTGAGGTGAGTTCTTGACTTGTTTTCCTTGCTTCTTGATCCGACTTGCATCTACTTGCTTCTTGATTCGACTTGCGCCTACTTGCTTCAGGGTCGGTCCCTGCTGATCAGCCTTCCTCCTCTCCCCGAGAACGGACCCGACGACGAGTCAAAATTCGTCGAGGAGGAGGACGACGACGAGGAGATTCCTTCCGCTCATTCTCCCCACGAAGAGGTGGAGGACGAAGACGAAGAGGAGGAACCTGTACGGAAGAAGCGGAAGCTCCCGAGTGGTGGCGATTCTGCTACCGCGTCGTCACCCGCTAGGGATGCCGACGTTGTTCTGGAGGTGGCCATCGCGACGTCGTCGGGTGTGCGGTCTTCGGGTGACTGGAATGAGCCCTTGGCTGTTCCTCCGGTCAGCTCCGCGGCTCCTCGTTCGTTTGCACGGATGGCGTCGCCCTCCCTAGGGAGTTACGACGACCTTGAAACCACCAGGCGAACTTGTTGGTGCTTTATTTTATTCGAGTTGTGTTTTGTAGCTGCAATATCTGAGCTGATCAATGTGCCTGTCTTTGCTGCAGCCGTCGTTCTGGCGATGTTAGCTCCCCTCTTCGGGACGTGGAGCACACATCCGCCCCTTCGACTGAATTGGTGACTCAAGCAGTGGTGGAGGAGGTGCGCGCACAGCCTGCTGGCATTGCGTCGTCGAGTCGCGCTCCTCCTTCGACTTCAGAGGACCCTGAGCTCCTGGACCACGTAAGTTTTTTACGCTTGTACTTGTATTCTTGAGTTTTCATCGGGTGCGCGATCAGCGCTCCCGATGGGAGTAGCCCCCGAAGGTGTGGGTGACTAGTATAGTCGCCCGCAACTTTATTAATATCTTGCTTTTGTTTCAGCCGTACTACTGCCAGCAGCTTGACGCAACCGCGGCCTATGTTCGCCTGGAGAAGGAGAGGGACCAGCTGCGTGCTTCTCTGGACCAGGCTACTGGGCGAGTTGCTGAGCTTGAGAAGGCTCTGCATAAGTCTACAGAGCGGGAGCTGGCGCGGATCGCCCAGGAGAAGACTCAAGTCGATCGTCTCCTCTCACTCGCCGGTGTTCTTGGGGGTAAGTTTCGGCTTAATGCCTACTGTGTCTTGATCTTTCCTTTGTTTTGACCTTGAATCCCTTGTACAGAGACTTGCGGTGGAGCTCTCCCGGAAGACGCGTCGAGTGACGCGGTTGACTTGGCGACTGCTGTTGGCTTCCTCGACCGGGTCTGCGCACATGCGTCCGACGCGCTGAAGAAGTCCACAGCCGCGCTGAAGAAGTCGACTGGAGCCCTCACTGTGGTGCACCGGTGCATCTTCACGCGCGACCAGCCGCCGGCAGCCGCGGACGCCCTTGCTGCGCCGTTTGAGGACGCGACCACCATCGCCGACTTCACGCGGTCGCAGACGGTACGCGTCTCCGAGCTCACCTTCCAGCTCCTCTTAGGACATCAGGTTCCGGGTGACTTTGAGAAGGTCGTCAGCGGCTTTCCTCGAAGACCCGATGGCCGAATCGCGTAGCTGGGTGGTGTGAAGGAGCGTGCTTCACAGCTGGCTGTGCAGCTTGTGGCACTCTTCGAGAGGGCCCTTGCTAAGGCGACTGAGGCGGCTGCTACTCGGAAGAGTCGCTCCCGGTCGCAGTCTACAGCCTTAGAGTAGATGTAGCATAGGAATTTGGCAGCCGCCGTGGTCTGTACCTTTAAACTTTTGGCCCTGTAATGAATATTGTCCTGCCAGGTCTTTTGGCCTTCAACAATGCTTTTGCTAGAACTGAATTTCCTTCTATCAAGTGTATCTTTGCTGAACAGTCGTATGATTGTACTGACTCTGTATATTCGTGGCAGACTGTCGTTCGCGATGGTGCTTCTTCTTCTCCTGCGGCTAAACCGCGTGGCGAGGTTTCTTCTTCGGGTGCTCGCCGTCGTAGAGCGACGCTGGCTCCTCCACGTAGTGCAAATGATCAACGGATAATCACGTACCTGAAGAACAAGATGGTTGAGCTTGAGGCGACCGTGAAGAATACTGAGCTGCTGTTGCACCGCTCCAGGTCGCATCCTACTGCAGAATTCTCACGGCGTGAAGATTTTCTGCTTGGGGAGATCGATCTGATCAGTCGACAGATGCAAGGTTGGTATCCTTTTGGCGGCTGCTTTCTTTGTTGAAACTTGCTTGTTCTGACTTGTAATTTGCGCGTGCAGATGTGAACCCAGATTGGCAGGCTGAGCGGGATCGCGTTGAGGAGCGAGTCGCCCGAGAAGCGTCCGGCGACTCCTATGAAGCTCGCCAATTCTGGGTGAACAAGTCGAGAGGGCGCGCCCTTGCCACTATGCTTGATCGTACATGGTGTGCGGCTTTTCTTCTGGAGAATTGCCGGAAGACACTCTGGCATATCAATCGTGTGTACTTCCCGCATAACGCTCAGCCGAACGGGCTGTCCGCCTTGCTGGAGAGGTTTCGCGACGGTGAGGGGCTGAAGGAGGTCGTCCACGCCCAACTTGTGGTCGGGGCGAATGCGGCGTTGGCATACGTCTGGATGCATCGGCCACATCTTCCGCTCGATAAGGTGCTGGATGGCCTGCCTGGTGATGACGACTTCGCCGAGACCTTGGCGGCTGCACGCCAGATTATCGGGCAGGTTCAGAGGCTAAGTGAGCGCCTTGTAGGTCCACTTGATGCGCCGAAGGTCGAGCCTGCAGTTTAGAGTAGCTGTCGTCTGCTGTACAGGGTTAGCTATAGATGGCAAATGTGCCTGTGCAAATCGCAATGTACTAGATTAAAAATACTTACGAGTAACGAGAATTGAACTGCTTGCTCGGAAGTGTAAATGCCTGTTTTGATTTTCGACCTGTGTGGCGCAGTCCCCTAGTATGTTAGGTGACGGCCTAGGTTTTTCCAAGTGTGACCTGTATGTCGCAGTCTCTGGCTTTATCAGGTGGCGACTTAGGATTTTTGTAACTTGACCTGTATGGCGCAGCCCCCGAGTTGTTCGAGTGGCGGCCTAGGATTTTTGCTAAGGCCTGTATGGCGTAGCCCCCGAGTAGGTCGAGTGGCAGCCTAGGATTACAAGTGTTACCTGTTTGGCGCAGCCCCCGAGTATGTCGGGTGGCGACCTAGGGTTTTGAACTTGACCTGTACAGCGCAGCCCCCGAGTGAGTTCGAGTGGCGGCTGAGGATTTTCTGACAAGGCCTGTATGGCGTAGCCCCCGAGTGAGTCGAGTGGCAGCCTAGGATTACAAGTGTTACCTGTTTGGCGCAGCCCCCGAGTATGTTGGGTGGCGACCTAGGATTTGGACTTGACCTGTATGGCGTAGCCCCCGAGTAGGTCAGGTGGCGGCCTAGGATTTTTTGATTTATGCTTGTATGGCACAGCCCCGAGCAGTTCGGGTAGCGGCCTTAGCTTTTCTTTCAACCTGTGTGGCGCAGCCCCCGAGTGGTTCGAGTGGCGGCCTAGGATTTTAGCTTCCTCTGTGTGAAAGGTAAAGGAGACAGATTTTCTTCAAATCACTTTATTGATTCTTGCGAACAGGCCGCCTCATTAAAACCCTTCCAGTCCCCTTAGGTACCCTGGTGAGGGAAAGAGTGCGTCTGAAACCTGTCGCGCTGATTTTTCTTGTACAATGATTGGGTCGAACTAGGCGTAGAACCGGTGAAGTTGTGCCACGTTCCACGGGTTGCTGCAGTCTGCTCCCGTCTTCGAGTCCTTCAGGCGGTAAGCTCCGTTGCCGATTGCTTCTGTTACGATGTATGGGCCCTCCCATGGGGAAGCGAGCTTGTGCACCTTCTTCTGCTTGAGTCGAAGAACCAGGTCGCCTGCAACAAACGCTCTTGGTCGCAGCCTCCGAGTGTGATAGTTGCGCAGGTCTTGTTGATACACGGCTGATCGTGCCAGGGCGATGTCGCGTGCTTCATCCAGGGTATCCATGCTGTCTTCGAGTGCCTCTTCTGCATCCGACTCGTCGTAGGCGACTACTCTCGATGCGTCGAATTTGATGTCGCAGGGGAGAACCGCCTCTGCGCCATATACCATGAAGAACGGAGTGTATTGGGTGGATCTGTTTGGTGTTGTTCGTAGACTCCAGAGGACTGACGGTAACTCTTCCACCCATGCGCCCGCTGCGCGTTTTAGTGGCACGCGCAGTCGCTTCTTGATGCCGCTGCAGACGAGGCCATTGGCTTTCTCCACTTGCCCATTGGATTGCGGGTGCGAGACGGATGCATAGTTGAGTTTGATACCTTGTTCTGAGCAGAAGTCTTTGAATTTTTCGGCTGTGAAGTTCGAGCCGTTGTCGGTGATGATCCCGTTCGGCACTCCGAATCTGAATATTATTGACCTGATGAAGTTGACTGTTGTGGATGCAGTCGAACTTGTGATGGGCACGGCTTCGATCCACTTTGTGAACTTATCGACTGCAACCAGGAGGTGAGTGTGACCTCCGGGTGAGGATTTCTTCAGCGGGCCCACCATGTCCAGACCCCATTGGGCGAAGGGTCAGGCTAGTGGTATTGTCTTATGTTCTGACGCTGGCGTGTGTGGCTTGTTGGCAAACTCCTGGCACCCTGTGCATTTCCTTACTAGTTCCTCGGCGTCCTGCATGGCTGTCAACCAGTAGAACCCGGCTCGTAGTGCTTTGGCCACCAATGCTCGACTGCTGGCATGATGCCCGCAGATACCTGCATGAATGTCGAGTAAGATGGCTTGGCCGTCGACTGGATCTACGCACCTTTGCAGGATTCCTGAGATGCTTCGTTTGTAGAGTTCTCCGTTGATGATGGTGAAACTTTTGGAGCGCCTGATGATGCGCTTTGCTTCGACTGGGTCAGCTGGCAGCTTCTGATGCAGTATGTACGCCAGGTACGGTCCTGTCCATGTGGCTTCGACTAGCATGACCTCCATGGGGACCTTGTCTTGGCTTGGCGGGTTAGCATCGCCTTTTGTTGTTGCAGTGCTTGATGTGTTTTGAGTCTTGATGGATCTCTGCGTGATGCGCTCGAGGAAGATGTCGGGTGGAACTGGAACCCTGTCTGATCCCATGTTGGCGAGGACGTCGGCTTCTTCGTTTCTTTCGCGGCCGATGTGCCGCAACTCGCAGCCGTCGAAGTTGCCTTCCAACTGGTTGTAAAGGTCTCTGTAGGCAATCATGTTGTCGGCGATGACGTCGCAGGACTTCATGGTTTGCTGTACCACCAGGTAGGAGTCGCCGTATATCATGAGGTGCGTGGCGCCGCAGTTTTTGGCCATCTGCATGCCGTGGATCAGGGCCTCGTACTCGGCTTCGTTGTTAGACGGTGTCGGAAAGTCCATCTGTAGGACGTACTTGAGCTTGTCGCCCTTGGGGGAGATGAGCACAACTCCTGCCCCGGCTGACATGAATTTCTTGGAGCCATCGAAGTACATTGTCCATGCGTTGGACAAGTCGGGGACATTTGGTAGCTGGGCTTCTATTCACTCGGTGGTGAACTCTGGGAGGACTTGGGCCTTGATGGACTTCGGGTGAGCATATTTCAGCCCCCATGGTCCTAGTTCGACAACCCACTTGGCGACTCGTCCTGTCGCGCGTTGGTTTGTGAGAATGTCTGCTAGTTCAGAGGAGCTTACCACCGTGATCGGGTGCTCGGAGAAGTAGTGGACGACCTTCCTGGAGGTCATAAAGACTCCATACGCCAACTTCTGGTAATGCGGGTAGTTCTGCTTGTACAGGGTGAGGACTTCGCTGAGGTAGTAGACGGGCCTTTGCACCGGGTGACTGTGCCCTTCTTCTTCCCGTTCGACTACGAGTACCGTGCTCACCACCCTGTTTGTTGCTGAGACGTATAAGTATAACGGCTCGTTTTCCAGTGGTGCCACGAGGACTGGAGAGGTTGTCAGGGTCTTCTTGAGATGGTCGAAAGCATCATGCGCCTCCTGTGTCCACTCGAACTTGTCTGTCTTCTTCATCAGTTGGTAGAAAGGTAAGGCTTTCTCTCCCAACTTACTAATGAAGCTGCTGAGAGCTGCGACTCGGCCGGCTAATCGCTGTACCTCGCGGAGTTTGGTTGGTGCTGGCATGGTGAGAATGTTCTGCACCTTCTCGGGGTTTGCTTCGATTCCTCTTGCAGACACGAGGTACCCTAGTAGCTCTCCGGCTGGCACGCCGAACACGCACTTCTCTGGGTTGAGCTTGATCTGGTATACATCGAGTGCGGCGAAGACCTTGCGGAGGTCGTCGACTAAGGTATCCTCCTTTCGGGTCGTGACGACGATGTCATCGACGTAGACTTGGACGATCTGCCCGATGAGCCCTTTGAGGCACGCTTGCATTGTCCGCTGGTACGTGGCACCCGCGTTCTTTAACCCGAACGGCATCGTCTGGTAGCAAAAGACGCCGTCGGGTGTGATGAATGCAGTTTTCTATTCATCTTCGACTTTCAGCCTGATCTGCTGGTAGCCTGAGTAGGCGTCCAGGAAGGACAAGCGCTCGCAGCCTGTTGTCGAGTCGATGATCTGGTCTATCCGCGGGAGCGGGAAATGATCCTTGGGGCAACACTTCTTGACTGCAGTGAAGTCAACGCACATGCGTAGTTTTTTCGTCTTCTTTTTCTCCACTATGACCGGGTTGGCGACCCAGTCCGAGTCCTTGATTTCTCGGATGAACTTGGCGTGCAGTAATCTGTCGACTTCCATGGTGATCGCGTCTCGTTTGGGTCCTGAGAAGCGTCGCATGGATTGTTTGACTGGTCTTGCGTCCTTATGGACTTTTAAAGAGTGCTCGGCGAGTTCCCTGGGTATCCCTGGCATGTCAGAAGGTTGCCATGCAAAGATTTTCCAGTTCTCACATAGGAACTCGACCAGCGCGCTTTCCTATGCGGGGGTTAGACTTGACGAGACCTTGACCGTCTTTCTGCTATCAGTCGGATGGACTTGGTGGGTGACGGTGTCGTCGTTCGTATTGAATGCTGCGTCCTTAGCTGGCTTCTTGCGAGATGGAAAGACGGTCTTGTCGTTGTCGGCTGATATGGCCTTGAAGTGCTCTGCGACCCCGAAGAACTTAGAAATCTTGGCGAACTCACGGTCGCAGCTGTTGGAGAGCCCGAAGTCGCCGCGTACGGTGATTACCCCTTTCGGCCCAGGCAGCTTGACCATCAGGTAGGCGTAGTGGGGTACTACCATGAACCTGGCAAAGGTTGGGCGCCCGAGGATGGCGTGGTATTGTGACTTCCAGTCGACGACCTCAAAGTCTATCGACTCCTTCCTGAAGTGCTCGGGTGTGCCGAGGATGACGTCGAGTGTGATTGTTCCCATGGGCGTGATTGCTTGCCCTGGTACTATGCCGTGGAAGGTGGTTTCCGATTCCGTCAATTTCTCTGTCGACCTGTTCATTCTTCTCAGGGTATCGGCGAATATGATGTTGATGCCGCTGCCTCCGTCCATGAACACCTTCTTCAAGATGTAGTCGCCGATCAGGGCCTCAATCACGAGTGCGGCGTGTCCGGGTCGGGCTACCTCGGATGGGTGATCTGCCCTGGAGAATGTGATGGGTGTCTCAGACCCGCGCAGGTAGTCTGGTACCGCGCGCGGGCTGTTGATGGCCTGAAGTACTTGGCGGGTGATGAGCTTTTGGCGGCTGTTTGACGGAGGTCCCTTCTGGATCATGTTCAGATGTCCCCGTGCGGGTGGGTGCGTGTCGGTTGCTGCCGACTGACCTTGTTGCTGTTGCTGCTGCTGCGGCTGGGGGAATGCTCCTGCCGCCTGCACCTGGTTGTTGTTTGCGGGTGCCGCCTGGATGGCTAGCTGCGGGGCATGAAGGATTGGTGCATGAAGGCGTCCATCACCCGGTCTTCTGAGACGGGTTCCATGGTGTTGCGGAGGAGTGTCCATCGCTGGATGTAGGAGCAGAGCGACTCATCCTTTCCTTGCTTGCAGGCCTGCAACTCGATGTAGGTCGTTGGCCTTGCGAATGTTCCCGAGAAACTCTTGATGAAATTATCCTGGAATTCTTCCCATGTTCGGAAAGAGTCTTTGGGTTGGCTTGTAAGCCACCCGCGTGCCGAGTCAGTCAGCATAAGCTGGATGTACTGCATTGCCGTAGTCGACGTCCCGCCTTGGCAGGTGCAGGCGATGAGGTAGTCCTCGAGCCACAGTCGTGGATCTTGCTTCCCGTCGTACTTTGGTGTGCCTGCTGTCAGCATGAAGCCCTTAGGCATGCGGGTGTCGCGGATGTTGAAGCTGAAGCATGCCGCGCCGCACGGCTCGAAGTCGCGGTCAGCGTGGTCGTCTGTGTTTGCCGCGCCAGCCGAGCGCTCCTTGCGGTTGCGATCCACCGTCTTCTGCGTGAGGACGTCGCGAAGGTCCTTGACTGGTTGTCGTTGTGCCGCTGGGATGCCCGAGGTTGTTGGTTCGTGCGCCCGGTTGCTTGGCCCCTTGGCCGCCAGCGCTTTTTCGATTGCCCTTATGGAGGCAATTTACTGCTTGTGGAGAAGGGAACGTGCGTCCCCCTCCGGTGGCTGCGTGAGCCGGAGGTATGTCTCGACTGAGATCAGGGCGGCGTTCGCCGTCTTTGGGACGGGTATCCCGTTCTCATCTTCGGTGACGAAGGACGAGTCGAGGTTGCGGGTGAGCCTGGTTCGATCGGCTTCTGCCATGAGGGGAACGCGGGCTCTGTTTCGCCGTGCTCCTTGGTTAACCTCCGTAGAGGATGTGAAGGAGAGGGCGGCTCGCCTGGCACTCGATGCGTCTGCGTCCCTCTTGCGCCGGAGTAAGTCAGCTTTTTCGGCGCGGATTCGCTCGCCTTCCTTGCGCAGCAAGTACTGGACCTCTAGGTGGTCGTCTCGAGGTGCGTTGGGTGGGGGGAACGTGCCCTCGTCCACATGCTTCATGGCTTGGATCGCCATGTCCCGCGTGATGACAAGTTTAGTCTGGTCCGGCATGTCCACTTCTAGCGGATATGCGGGTTCTTCGTCGTCGCCATGTGGTGCTGTGCCGGCCATGAAGACTTGCTTGGGGTAGACTTGAGTCGGGGAGTTGGTGCTGCCGCTGCTGCTTCTGTCGCCCGCGTCTTGCTCGGGATCGAAAATTGCTGCAACGTGGCACGCGGCGCAGTCGCTGTCGCGTCTTCTCGTGATCGTCCCTGTGTTCGCGCTCGCCGGGGCGAGTGCGATTGGCTTGGGGTAGACTTGGGATTTCCACGAAGATGAGGGCGCGCGTGACGTGGCTGTCGGGCGCGAGCTCCTGGTTGCCCGTGCGGGTGCGACAGTCGAGGTAGATCTTGACTTAGTCGACCGCGTGACCGAGGTTGGGGTAGTAGACTCGATCCTCGCGGCCGTTGCCGAAATTGTCGATGTAGTCGACGCAGATGCAATCTTCGCGAGTGCGGCGGGCGCGCTCTCCGCGGGTGCGGCAGATGTGATCTTCGCGGGTTCGGCGGGCGCGGCCTCCGCGGGTGCGACAGATGTGATCTTCGCGGGTGGTGGTGAAGGCGCGAGGGTTGCCGATTCAAGTGACGTCGCCGCGCGTGGCGTGGTAGCCGTAGACCTGATTATTCCACGACTATCTGAAAGGACAATGATGTCGCCTAGAGGGGGGGGGGGTGATAGGCGGTTTAAAACTTTTCCGGTTTAGTCTTGATAATTGCGGAATAAAACTAGGTGTTTAAATTAACAAGCGGACAACCTAAATAAACTAGTCTCACCTATGTGCACCAACAACTTATGCTAAGCAAGATAAACAACAAGGTGATAGCAATAGCATACTTCAAGCACGAAGGCTATCACAATGTAAAGTGCATAAGTAAAAGCTCGGGTATAGAAATAACCGAGGCACGCGGAGACGAGGATGTATTCCCGAGTTCCTCCTTGTTAAGGGAGTACGTCTCGTTGGAGAGGTCTGAACCGACACAACGGTTCAACAACCACAAAGGTTTCACCTTCTTCTCCGATGAACCGCACCACAAAGGCTTGGTTCACCTTCCACTATCGGAATTCTTCAAGGCGGAATCCGGAGCCTTTCAACAACAATCCGGGGCACAACCCACAATGGGATTGGGGGCTCCCGAACGGCCTCCAACAACAATCTGGGCACAACCCACAATGGGATTGGGGCTCCCGAACGGCTTCAAGTGACCACACAAGGGTCCAACCACCACAAAGGCGTCTAGGGTCCAAGGACCCAAGAGTAACAAGCTCACAAACTTTCAACTTCCACGAATCCTCGTGGAGAGCACACCGATGCACCAAATGCAAAAGGCAAGAGCACAAGTGCTCAAAATCCTTCACTCTCAAATCCCACCAAAAGCAACTAATGCTTATGGGGGGAGAAGAGAGGAAGAACAAGGAATCCACAAAGGAGTCAAATCCTTCACTCTCAAATCCCACCAAAAGCAACTAATGCTTATGAGGGGAGAGGAGAGGAAGAGCAAAGGAGAAGAACCACAAAGGAACTCTAAGATCTAGATCCACTAGGTTCCCCTCACTTAGAGGAGATATGGATTGGTGGGATTGTAGATCTAGATCTCCTCTCACTTTTCCCTCAAGAATATGGAAGATTCAATGGAGGGATTGAGAGATAGGCAAGATCAAGAAGGTCAACAATGGAGGAGAAAAACGTGCTCAAGAGCTTAGGTTCAATGGGGAAGAAGACCCCCTTTAAATAGGGCCTCCAAAATCCAACCGTTATGCAGTTTCTTCTTCCGCAGGTGCGGTAGTACCGGCCTCAAGCCCGGTAGTACCGGCCCTGCGGTATCTTCGTCAACGCAGAAACCCGAGCGCGCGGTACTACCGGGGAAAAATACCCCGGTACTACCGGGCCCAAGTGCCGAGCTCCAACCCCGGCACTACCGGGGCCATCCGTGCCAAAAACGTCCCAAAAACCATCTTCAGAGAGTAGTACCGCAGAGAGCCCGGTACTACCGAAGCAAGCCCGGTACTACCGCAGTGTCTAGAAACTGCAGAAACTGGTAAACGAAAACGTCAATATCCTTTTCATCCGGACTCCGTTTTCGATGATTTTTGGCTCGTTGGAATCGTTACAACGAGCTCTACTTGAATGTGCATAGAAACATCACAGTCCATCATGTGAGGATAAAACCAAATGGGGAAAGGTTGAACTTTCCTAAACAATGCAAACCGGTAAAACCTCCTTCATCAAAAACGCAACAAGATATTCATACGAAATCTGTTTTTGATGAACTAGAGCTTAGTATGGAGATAAACCAAGCTCTAAATCCTCACATTGATAAAAGGCAATAAGCTTTTCAAAGTAAAACCATTTTCGAAGGACTTGGTCTTGTCATGAAGATCACGACAAGCACCAAAACCCAACACGGAGAAAAACCAAATAAGAACCAAGAAAGATGATATGCCAAGCATGCAAAGGTTTGAGCTCTCCACAAAGATGCGATCAAGTTACTCACTTGAGAGCCCCTCTTGATAGTACGCCATCTATCCTAAAACCTGGTCTCCTACTAACACCATGAGACCGGTAAGATAGAAAACCTATCAAGATCATACCTTTGCCTTGCACATTCCACTTGAGCTCGATGATGAAGATCTTGACTCTCTCAAGTTGAAACACCTTTCTTGTTTGTGCTTGCTAGCATGAAGACTTCTCCAAATACTCCCCCATACTCCATTATGGGAGGGCCTCGCTAAGCTTCGTCTTCATGTCTCCTTTGCAAGCTTCAATCAAAAGATATCTTCCGAGATGCATCATATTGAGCTTGCACTTCATCTTCTTCTCTTGATATGTATGATGGCTTGGGGGTAAACATGATTGTTCACTCAATCTTCTATTCCAAGCCATACTTGCAATGACCTCAACTCTACACATGACCATTCTTCATATAAACCCTTGAATAGAGCATTGGTCATTAAGTCATCTTGAAGAGTCCAACACATGAACTCTTATAATTTCCCATGGACAAGATCTATAAGAATATCTCAATGTAAACATTAGTCCATAAGGATTGTCATTAATTACCAAAACCACGCATGGGGGCAACCATACACTTTCACTATCGATGCATCAGTATATGGAGCCGAAGGTGATGTGTATACCTTTGTCCAGATCGGCATACACCGAGCGGTGGGCCGGCGGGTGGAGGACGTACTCGAAGGAGCCGAAGCGGATCGACTCCCTAGTGGCGCAGACGCCGATCTTCGTTGCGGATGGAGCCGGAGCGACCATGATTCCAACACTTGTTTGACATTCCCACATACGGCGCCAATTGACGAGGTGTTAACTCGACAAGTCCCAGGGTTGTGCACCCCGGGTTGATTGATGGGGAGAGAGATGAGTGCTGGTGGTCACGACGGCTGACAAGCAAGGTTTTGCCCAGGTTCAGGCTCCCGGAGGATAACACCCTACTCCTGCTTGTCTGATTATTGATGCGAGTAGCGATTACAATGGCGAGATTGCGATCTCGCTAGGGTTTGTGGCGGTGGCTATGAGCGTATCTCTTCGTTGGTTGTCTGGGGACGAGCCACCCTCCTGGCTTTATAGGTAGCCAGGTCTCGTGTGGTCGATGCCGATGGCAATTACAGATATGGCAGGTTATGCGACCTAACCGACTTGGACTAGGTTACATGGTACCCCGCGTGGGCCTTCTATGGGCCTCCAAATCCTTGGCGCGGCCCAGGTAGCCTTATCGTGGGCTACCCGAAAGGTAGCCCCACGTCAGACGTATCAAGGGACGTTGTTTAGGGACGTGCTAGCCGGGAATTCCTCCTCCGGCTCGGCCAGCACGGCTCCCGTGCGCATGTACGCGCGCTCCGGCGC
This sequence comes from Poa annua, assembly GCA_026929855.1. Taxonomy (NCBI): domain Eukaryota; kingdom Viridiplantae; phylum Streptophyta; class Magnoliopsida; order Poales; family Poaceae; genus Poa; species Poa annua. Next base: position 182,882,653 of record CM049426.1, read on the forward strand.
CCACTCCGACGCCTTCTCCTTCTTGCGAAAAGACCTGATTTGGGGTGGATGGGGGCGAGAGACACAGAGAGAGAGCGACAAGGGTGTGGAGATCAACCACAACAAGGGTTTGCCTTAAGTAGAACTCGGGGACGGTGTCGCAGTGGCGTCACCATTAACTCCGGCGCGTGACATTGAGGCGTCTGCTCGGCGGGAGTGCGCCATAAACTCGCCTCTGTTTCACTGATGAGCGGTGTCTGTTTGATGCGGGCGATGACCAGTGCTTTCATGCGCTTTTCCACAAGCCGATCCCGCTATTTTTCCCAAAAAATTCATCCGGCGCTCCCAGGCAACCCCGATGCGATGCGTTTGGCCTGGATTTGCCGGATTAGAACTGTATTTACCGGATTAGAACCCAATCCAACGTTTTATAAGCTCTTGAGGCGCGACTGGGGCGGAAAACGATAAAAGCCCAAAAAACGGCCTGAGGAGTCTCTGGGGCACGATTGAAAATGTCGAAAGATTTTTGCCATTTCGTGGACGGCGGTCTTCTGGAATGAAAACTGGAAATCCTTAGAAAAAGGTCTCCCTTCATGAAGGTTCATGCGCGAGCGTTACGCTGTTGACACGTGTCAAAATTTACTTCGCTCTCGCTCCCACCTCCTCTCCTTGCGTGACAAGTGGCGGCGTTTGCGTATTTATTTTGAGATTCGTTTTTTCAAAATGAAATATCTTGAGAACCGTTTATCCGAATTACGATCCGTTTTCACTTTTGAACTCCTCGCGTCGAGATCTTTCAAACTAGATCCATTGTTGATAGGTTTCAACAAACGTTTTTTTGTACTTCAGATTGTGTATAGTTTGTACAACCTGATATGTGTACTTGTACATCCAACAGAATCTTAGTGTAGTTGTACTACAGCCTGATCTGTACAACATGCTGTATTTAGTTATACGTTTCAGTCTGATCTAATTATGTGTAGTTATACGACCTGTTCTGAACAACTTGTTGTCTATAGTTATACGTTTGACTGATCTGTACTAGCTGATCTGCAGTTGTACAACCTGATCTGTATAACATGCTCTGTATAGTTGTACGTTCTAACCAGATCTGTATAAGTTGTACATTGGATATGTACAACCAGATCTAGAATTTTGAATCTGGACCGGGCATGCGGGTAGGAATTCGTCGGTTTGGATTTGCGTGTCCACGTGACGAGTCCACGTTGTGCGCTGCTAGACCTTCGCAAAAGTCGACCTTTTCTAGTCTAACCCATGAAAACTCTGCCGCCACACGGCGGCGTCTTTTTATTTGAAAATATTGTGTAAGATAAATGGGCGCTATAAGTAATAATTTTTTCATGAAATCAAAGTGGAAAACTTGTTGTAACAATTCAGATGTTGTGGAGCAAAGTATCATGCATACACCATATTGTAGTAATAAAAATATATAAGTACAATGAATGGTAAATGGGAGAAATTATCTTAGATCAAGGTGTAAACAGCCAAACTCCTTGAAACCAAAGTACCAATCCCATATCGTGGCTGGCTTGTGTCAAGTAAGCCAAAGAAGTGTCTTGCGATTAATGAATGAAAAATAGTAGGTCTTATATCATGTATAAATATATATAATTAAGTTGCTGAGGCGTGCTCGTGTGGGGCAAAAGCTTATCAATAAACCAACGGTGACAAAACTTCAATAATCACGCCTATTCTCTCAAATAATGCAGAAAACAACTGTTTGTATAGCTTTTATTCATGAGCAGAAAAATAAGTATCAATATATTGGTGGCATCAATGATTAATTGTTGCACGAATTTTGCTACCTACCAAGAACCACGCCCTCATGTTTGTACCTGTAGGCGAGAAATGAAATGGATGAGGAGTACTATAATTCAATGCAAACCCTCATAATAATGCATATAACTGAACATTTTTTTTCAGAAGAAGCATGTGTTAGAATCATAATTAATGTATAACTGATAAGAAGCATGTTATGGCACATACATAATCTTCAGAGATACATTATATGTGAAATGATAAATACCTGAGATCCTTGGTAAATGCAGAACATAGCTGAGATAAATTACTCACATAAGAATTGAGCTAAGAGATAAATGGTAAAATACAACCCGGGATCATTGCTATATGCGGAACATAGCTGAGATAAATTACTTACATAAGAACTGAGCAAAGAGATACCAAAATTTCAGTAGCCGGTGAATTTTGATTTAGTTACATACTACCAATCACATCCATGTATAGTTCAACCTAGGAGATCTCTAATTTAGCCTACATAGCCAACCAAAGAAGCAAATCAATAGACATTAGAATGATATTGTTAATACCAAAAAGCACTTCTAAATATATTGCCATGATAAGACAACTCTTTAGTATAACAAATGGAGATGGAACCAATTGTGCTTTGATAGACTTGCAAAGAAATAAAAGAAATGTTGAGATGCTGCCATTTGAAAATAAAAGACCTGGTATTTCATTTCTGTCTCAAGATATCGAAATTGTGCCCCTGCAAAATTGATGTTGAGATGCTGCCATTTGAAAATAAGCATCCAGATCTAGTGATTTGTCAATTTAACAGAGACATGGCAGCGGTCCAAAGAATAGGAAAGAGAAACTCAGTACTGGAAGTATTTACGAAAGCTGCAAAAACTAAAACGTCGAATTGCTTGAGTTGAACCTGGGACAAAACAAAGGAAGCAACCGGCGATGTTGTATGAGCATCAAAGAGATCTGATGGCTAGGTCAGCACGTGATGCTATTTCCAAGCATAATCACAAAGGAACAGGAGTTTGTAGATCCTAAGAACCTACGTATGGGAAACTAATGGTGAGATCGTGAAGTAAAGGGACTCAGATCGGGGATCTAGAGAGAAAATATAGATCATCTGACCTTGCGTACTTGCGTGCGGTCAATGCTGCTGATGCCGTCGCAGTGTCAACTTCCGATCCCTCCTATGGTCGACGACAACTCTCTTGCGATGGATTAAAAGAACATATGAACTACTAGCGGGGACACTGGGGAGATGAGGAGACGGTGGTGGTGGTGAGGAAGGCGGATCGATAGGATACCATCATATGCTTGATTGCTTGATGGGTTAAAAGAAATAGATGAACTGCTAGGGAGATGAGGAGACAATGGTGGTGAGGAAGGCGGATCGGTTGGACTTGTCTAAAACCGGCGCGAATTTTGCTTCGACAAAATCTAGACCAACACCCGGGTGACGTGGCTGAAATATGGAGACCTAATGACATGGTTGTCGAGATCATGAGGTGGACCAATTAGAGGGCTGTTGATGTGGACGCCCTACATGTTTAGAGAAATAGTTTTAGTGGGTTGGTCCATAGAAGCGTTCAAAATTTGGTGAAAAGTTATGGTGCCATGTTTGGAATGACGTATCAGCCCAGAAGGCCCGTGTATACCGACGGGTCTGGCCCACTGGTCGTCATCCCTACCGGGTCATTACGGTCAACTCCCAAGAGGCTCTACCGCCCTAAACCCTAGGAGTCTTGGACGATTCTAGAAGCTACGGAAATCGCCTCCATCCTCGCCCGCGCGCGTAGCTTCGGCCGGCGCCATGGACCTGGATCCCGATGGCATATTCCGCGACGACAGTGACGAGGATGACGATAACCTTCATGTCTGCTTCCCCTTTTCCATTTTGGGTTCGATTGCTGCAGCGCGATGTGATTTGATCCCGTGGGCTGATGCTACCGTCCTATGGATTCGTATGCAGGAAAGGGAGGCCAACAAGGAGATGGTCGTCTACCTCATTGACTCCTCGCCCAAGATGTTCACGCCTGCGACAGCCGCCCAGGTGAGCAATTAGCTTATACGGGCCTAAGTTGACAGACTAGGAGCGTTTTTTTTCTGTAGTTAAGGCGTTGCATGTGTTTTGATCACAAGTTTCTCCCAAGTATTACAACTTTCATGTAGTGTTTCTGGGTTTTGGGAGGTGCAAAGTAGATAGCTAATCTCAGTATGTTTTGAAGAGTGTGTTCTAGGACTAGTTGTGGTTTGGTGGGGAATACAATGATAAGAGTAGGACCATGGTCATATTCATTTACTAGGTAATGGAACATTCTGTTCTTGTTGTTTCTTGCAGTTAGATGAAAAGCAGGAGACACATTTTCGTACCATAGTGAACTGCATCACACAGTCTCTGAAGACGCAGATTATCGGGAGATCCCGTGATGAAGTTGCAATATGTTTCTTTAACACCGTAAGTGTTGCAATTGATTGGTTAGCTAACTAATAGGTGGCGGTACCTGAGTAGATTATTGATTCTGTTCCTTATGAAGTGAAATTTTCTTGAACATTTATGAAGTGGAACTGATACACTAATATTAGATGGTACACTCTTTTGACATGGCTATCGCGTAACTCTTGCAGAAAGAAAAGAAAAATTTACAGGAACTTGCTGGTGTATATGTTTACAATGTCACAGAAAGAGAACCACTTGATAGGCCTGATGCAAGACTGATTAAAGAATTTTCTGGTATAGAAGGTAATGCAACTATAGGAATTGCTCCTTTTGCAACAACTGCTCAGAGTTAGAGGGATACACGTTCTAGGCTACCTCAATGTTGGATTTGTATATAACTCTTGCTGATAATTAAAACTGTACAGTTGGATGGTTTACTTATGGCACTTTGAACATGCATAAAAATCATGCTACAAGACTGAAGCTCAGACATTGTATTATCTCATTTGATTATATCATTCTGCATCTCATGTTGGTTTCATCTTCTGTATTCTCTTAGGCACAAGTAGCTTTAAGGCTCATATATTCATGTTCCTAGGTTATTTATAAGTTATCATAGTAATATTACATCAGCATGCTAAGCATGATATTTATTTTCGTTTTGCATGTGGCAAGACTGAAGTGGGATATCTGTTTATGAAAAACTCAGCAATTCTGTTTTTACTATATGGTTCTGAATATTCTTTTGACTCATGCTAGATTCTTTTATGAGTAATATTGGAAGTCGATATGGAATAACCTCTGGATCTCGAGAGAATACCCTATACAATGCCCTTTGGGTTGCACAGGCACTGCTGCGCAAAGGGTAAGTCCACTTTTCTCCTTTGTCTCTTAGATGTTGTAGTTCCCATTGATTAACACATTACAGTAGCCTTAAACAATTTGTAACCGTGTAGCCTGCATACTGTCTGTACCTTTTGTGTGGGATACAGTAGGCAGTGAAGCTAAAGTTTCTGTATACTATGCACAATGATCTAATTTGCGTTAGCTAGATCATCATGCATATCGTACTTGTAAGTGAATGCAACGCACTTTAGGTGATTTAACAGTATTGTGCTGAATGTTGATGCATATATGTACATGTAAATGAACGCATCATACTTTAGGTGCTTTAATTATCATTTAACATAATGGTTAACACCCATACGGTTCAAGTTCAGTGATTCCACTTTCTTCATTTGAAATGTGTCAGATCTGCGAAGACTGTGAGTAAGAGAATCCTCATATTCACCAATGAGGATGATCCTTTTGGTTGTATTACAGGAGCAGTAAAGACTGATATGATCAGGACGACAATTCAACGTGCAAAAGTCTGTCTGGCACATGCATATATTCTCTTCAACGCACATATGCAATGTAGTATGGTGTGTTCCTGATGATCTTTTTTGTGCTGTATGATTGTGTACATCAGGATGCACAAGATGTTGGCCTATGTATTGAACTTCTTCCGTTGAGTAGGCCTGATGAGGACTTCAACATGTCCCTGTTTTATGCAGTAAGTCTTCGCACCCCCACCCCCCCCCAGCCCTTCATCATTGTTAACTGCTAAGCAACTTCCATCTGCCAGGATTTGATTGGTCTGGAGGGAGATGAGATAGTGTTGTATGTGCCATCTGCTGGTGAAAGGTATTGTTCTTTCATGAAGCATAAATTTTACTTATTGATTGTCATAAAAATGTGATACTCCATATCATCGTTTCTTCTTATTACTCTACACAAAAAAAGTAGAAAACAAATGTTGATGCTTGAGTGCAAGCTTGCAACTGTGGTGAATGGAGGTAATCTGTGCTATTGAACCAGAGTGCACGGACAGTTATACAATCTGCGTGTCTTGACTGTCTTGTGACTATATAGACTTGTTATTGTCCGTACATGAAAATTGTCTTCTGTGGGTGTCAATTCTGTGCGCCTGTGCGGATTCCTCCACATGATTTAGGTATATAACCATATAGGGCTAAAACATCCAAAGTTGAATGGTCCACTTGCTATCTTTGTTTGATCTATAAGTAAGAAATACTTGCATAAAGTTCTTTGGTATTCTATATGTGATTTAGGTTAACTAACCTAAAAGGCACTTCTTGTGTGAACTAATCCAGCTGTACTGTAATGTGTTTTGGTGTAGGGAAGATGTGATGTAGGTGTAGGCGAGAATTATGGTTTGAGAACGAGGGATAGTAAGGTTTGCCCTTCTGTGCACGGCGTGGCTTCTCCCCTACCGTGGAGCAAGGCTCTGAACTATTCGTGACTAGGCTTGTTACTTCATTTGAATAGAGTTGCACGCTGCACTTGTATGGTAGACCCTAGAAAAATAATATCATACAGACTAGGAGTATATCTACACTAGGACATGCATTGGGACCTGAATAAGAATTCATATTCTGTATGAAATATGGAGCCAAGATAGTAACTCTTCTGGACAGACTACAATCAGGCGCCTCTCCTTATTGGGTCATTGCCACAAGGAGTAGGAGTGCCAGTCGATTACCACTTGACCATCCAAAGGGGGCCCAGACACTGTTGCTGCCTTTGATCTGTGCCTGTAGACTGTAGTGCTGGTTCCAGGAGGTGCCCCTAAAAAAACTTGAATGTATTTTCTGCTTTGTACATCAGCAAGGATGATCACCATGCACTGTTGAAGTTTTGGAGTCTCCAGCAACATTTTAGCATCTCTTTGTAGCCGTGATAATTGTTGTGCTACTGGTCTGTTACTCTATCATTATGAAAAGGTTATGTACTTATGCTTTACTGTGAATAGATGTTTTAGTTTAGACCCTTCTGCTCTTAACCTATTCTGGTATTGTCTTCTTTGAAGACTGGAGGATATGACTGATCAGCTGAGAAAACGAATGATGAAGAAGCGCAAAGTCAAAACTCTTTCATTTGCAATTACAAATGATGTTTGCATAGAGGTTAATACATATGCGCTAATCCGTCCAACTGTTCCAGGCATGCTCCCCATCTGTTTGTTTATGCTTCTTTACAAATTGTCATTGTAACTTAAGTATTAGTTTGTTGGTTCTACTTGTAGGTACGGTTACGTGGCTTGACTCAATCAGCAATCTTCCATTAAAGGTGAAGTTATGCTCATGAAAAAAATCTATTCTTAGTTGCTTTTATTTTTGGGTTTTACGCATGCACCATCAAAGTTTGTTATGCTATCATGAAAAAAGTTGTGACTGTTAAGGAGTATTAGTATTGGTCTAGGAGTTCGTATTAGACTAGATTTACTTTCGTGTCCCCCAAGTCATGTGTACTATATATTTTCCCATTGGGCTATCAATACAGACAAGTTGCATATTCCTAACATGGTATTAGAGACTAGGTTTAGGTTTTGTTTCCTGCACACGCAACTCGTGCTCTTGACCTCAGCTCTCCTCAATCTAATCTCCCTTCTTCCCGATGATTTCTAGTGCGTGCTGCTGCGGAGCTGCTCTCCGGCTGGCCGGCTGCAGGCTCTCCGCCGGTGCTTCTTCCGGCCTGTGTGGCTCCCTTGCTTTCTCCTCTTCCGATCAATCTGGATCCTTTTTTGTTTCCCTCTGATTTTTTTTTGTCTCAGGTTGATTGCCACACCAATTTTTGCCTGATGCTGCTCTCGTCTTCGTGTTCCCGATCAAAACTACGGGTTTTTTCAACTCTTATTTTATTTTATTTTATTTTATTTTATTTTATGGAATTGAAGAAATAGCTAACTAAGTCCGTGGAGGAGAACTTGTTTTCATCTGCTGCCAACAGATCATCTGGATCGATCAACTAATTTCTAAAGTGAATTAAGAGGTGGATGAGCATTTGCAACATAGTTTGGGTCAGCTGAGGCTGGTGGATGAGATGACTCGACTCCCCTGTGACTAATTGAAAATAGGATTTACCATAACTTAATGCTCCCGCTTCGATCACCAAGTCAAGATTGAGATGCTTCAGGATAGATCTCTTAGAATGGTTGCCTACTTCACCGTACCAGCTTATGTTGCTCGCACGCAGCCGCCTCTGTTCGTGCTTCCGCCGTCACCGTTTCGGGCAGCCGCCATCGCGGCCTTGGGCCTCCACCGTCTGACGTCGTCTCTCCTTCCCCGATCAGATCTGGCATTCTGCTGGTAGCTGCCGGCTCTTCCTCATCTTTCCGATCGATCGGGCGTTCTCAATCTGGAGAGTTTAGATCGATTTGGTCGTCTATTTTGACCAGAGTAGTTAATTCTCTGTCAAAAGAAAAATCGTGTGCTAGTTGCTGTGTGGTCTGCTGTATATCTTGGCTTTGTTCAGATGTCATGTCATCGTCTGGCTTTGGCGCTATCCGGTGAGTTCGACGCACCGTCTCTCTTCCTCACTCTGGCGATTTTTGATGGTGTCATCCATCTTCCCCTATGTGTTTTCCGCTACGTCCACCAAAACCGTTACTCTTTTGTGTCTCATGTCATGTTGAGTCCACTATACCTTTTTCTTGTCGGCCTTGTTTTCTTTTCTGCTCTTGGTCCTCCTATAGGATTTCGGTGGCCTGTCTTTGCATTGCGGATATATGCCTATTCTCTTGCCGCCGTGCTTGTTTAGCCGCTGGTTTTCTTGGGCTATAATTTTGTGCGCAATGTTTGATTCTCTTGGTGTGCCATCTTTTGACAACCCATCTTTCTCTTGATGTGGTGTGTGTCTACTCTGATCTGCCATCTGCTCGCATTGTCATTGATCTACGCATATTCTTTTGCCGTTGGGCTTCTTGTGCTATGATCTTTTGTGACATGCTATTCTTCTGACCATCTCTCGGTCTGTGCCGGTCTCCTCCTTTGATCAATTGTGGTTGACTCAACAGGTTATTGAAGACTCTTCATGCTGTGACGACACTCTCATGACGTGGATTTGGATTATCATTTTATTTTTTTAGTTTCACACTTATCTTTTTGGGTGTTAAGGAGTATTAGTATTGGTCTAGGAGTTCGTATTAGGCTAGATTTACTTTCGTGTGCCCCAGGTCATGTGTACTATATATTTGCTCATTGGGCTATCAATACAGACAAGTTGCATATTCCTAACAGTGACGACCTTGCCATATTCATAACTCATAGCTTACAATCGTACATAGCATTCTGGTATGCAGTTCCATCTCTTGGATAATTTTGAATAACCTCTAAGCATTTTATTTTCTTGTTCTAATATCTAAGGATAGTTTCTGTTTTCCAACTCTATTCTTAATGAAAAGGCAGAGCTCCTGCCGGTTGACCCCCAAAAAATAAATGCTAAGGATATTTTGAGAATGTTTTCATAGTTGGTGATGCAACATTCTTTATAATGTCAGGGTGGTAAGTGATTTGTTGTAGGCCATGAGAGCAACAAAGATTGATGCAACTGTTTGGTTGGTGTTTACCTAAGAACCTAGAGATAGAAACACATAGTTTTGTTTTGGGATGTGACCATAGTCCACAATCAAATATATGGGGTAGGATAACAGTCCGAAGACCAGGGATTGGGCACTCGCCCTCTTCAGTCTGGCAGCAGGGCTCGCCCAGTCTCCGTTGACGTGGAAGAGAGGCTCTAAGGCTTGTTGAAACTTTATTTTCCGATTGATTGCCTTAAAGGTTACAAGCTAGTCCTTTTGTGTACGGAAATTAACTTGATCCACACGACGGATCTCAGTTCAAACTTGAGACATAGCAAGTGCCAAGTATATACTTGTGACCTAAGACCTTTCCTATTGCATGTTTCCTTGTACATGTTCATCCCAAGCACCTATCCTGTTGTAACTACTGGAGTAGTAGGTCATATCCTTGAGAGATATTAGCCACATCCAAGTAGTTAGCAAACTAACTCATGTCTGTCCCGTTCCTTCCTTATTGTGGAGCCATGTTGCTGCCTTGGGAAAGCGACGCTGTTGGGATCTGGGATTTTTTTTAATGTAATGGATGGAAGGAGCAGTGAATTGGTCAGATGCATTATTGAATTATTGAAGGAGCTGAGGGCTACATGATATCATTTAATTTGATATAGTACTACAACCTTCATGGTCACACAGATCTTGAGTTCATGACCTATAAGGGAAATAATGGCAAATGAGCTATTTTTTGTAAAAAAATCAGTACCTCTAAATAGAAGGGTGAACGGAGGTGTGCATGATAATCAGTACATAAATGCAAATGAAAATGTTGCTAGAGTTTTATTCACGGCTTGTTATGTTGCAAAATAATAATTACACACATAATCTTGACAGCTAAATAAAAAAACATAAAGACGACCCCAAGTATTTTATAAGGGTTAAGACAGTGGACATTTGCATGTTAGATGGCTTGTTACCTCTTCCTTACTATTTGGGTTTCTACTAATCGCGTAAGAGCGTGTACATAATATCTGGGCCCTTTTTTTTTCTGGATCTGCCTTGAATGTACGAGCATAACTGAATGATGTGTATCTTGTGAAAAGTGATAGTTCACATTGTTAATACCTTTCTTTTATTCGGAAAGATTTACAATGCAGATCTTGTACTGGAGTTGCTTTATCCTTTTCATTTTTTGACACATAAGAAATTATTTATACAGGCTGAAAGGTCTTTCATATGCAATGACACTGGGGCCCTTCTGCAGGATCCTGAAAAGCGCTTCCAGCTATATAATGAGTAAGTACACATATGACACTGCCAAAAACACACATGACACTGGGAGTACCCATTTTTTTTAATTTCTAGATTTATGGACTTACTTCCAGTATCTGCTTCCTGATTTCTTCATCAATCACCACAGATTCCAACCCCTTCTGTTGTTTCAGTTTCATGATTGTCTTGTGATCTTAAAACACTATATATTCCTGTTTGTGGCTTTGTGCAGCAAAGTTGTTAAATTTTCTGTTCGTGAATTGTCTGATGTGAAGAGGGTTTCAAGTCATCATCTCCGCCTTTTAGGGTTCAAGCCATTAGATTGCTTGAAAAATTATCATAACTTAAGACCATCGACATTTATTTATCCCAGTGATGAGGTAACAATACATTCTATACTCTCATTCCAGACCATTTACTTCTGTACCTCGAGACTGATAATCTTAGTTGTAAACTTCCAATGATTTCCTTGATGAGAAGTTTTTCATTTTATCTGCTTCTCTAGCATGAGGTAGATAACCGGAGTCCTGAATTTCAATATTTCCTTGATGAGAATGTTTTTGTTATATGTGAAGACAATTTTAGTGGTTTGACTTGGTGCTTCTAGTGCACACTGCTTCTTGTTCAGGTTCGTGGACTTGTTCTCATCGTAAAAATATAATGCTTCCTTCTATAATGGTGACTTTGTCTGTATTATCGGGATTAGTAATAACATAAGTTCTATACGCATATTTATGGCTACTAAAAAAATGGATATGTCCTAGATTAACTTCTTTGCTTTGATGCAGCGAAAATTGGGAAGGACCTATGTTTTCGTTGCTTTACATAGCTCGAGGCTGAACTTATTTAGGGATGTTAAATAATGGGTGCATGCTAGATTTACCTCTTTGCTTTGATGCAGCAAATATTTGGGAGCACCCGCGTTTTCGTTGCTTTACATAGCTCGATGCTGCGTCTTGGACGGTTAGTCACTCGCTTACTCGGTTACTCCTGATCGTGCGACAACTTCATGACCACTGAAGAAATAAAATTTATCTGGGAACTGAAAACTGTGAATGAGCATAAAGCTACCCTGAATCATAAGAGTGCGATGCAAAGTAATTATGTTGGATCATTGGTTCTCACATGACATTTTCTTGTTATTTGGGATAATTTCTGGGGACAGCCACTTTGGTGTGATGTTGAGATACTATTCACAACAAGTGATGAATTCAAATGAACGTGTTTGAAACATTTTTTCTGAAGCATCACTTCATGCAGAAGTGATCTTAAAATTGACAACTCTGGTATACAAAGTGGAAAGGAACACATTATAGTCATGCCAGATCCATTTTGTTGGTTTGTCGTGGCTTCTGTTGAAACAATGTTTATGGATAATCTGGCCTCTAGTCTGAACTGTTGGGAAAATGAGAGGACAAAGAAGTTGTGACTTATGATGTGCAAGCATGGTAATGGTAATACGGTACACAACCGGAGAATTATTTGTTTTAGGTCATATATCGTCACTCTTCTGAACTGGAAGTGCCCAGTCAATGCCATTTACCTTTTTCCTCGCGTTATGCCTAATCAAGCAAGCTCGTTGTAGCTTTTGTCTGCTGGTATATTGATAGAATGATTAATCTGGAGACTAGTTTGTGCATCTGAGTCTGACGTACTTTATGCTTCATATAATCAAATATCGATATAAAACATTGCAAACACTGGTGGTTGTCGTTTTGGCATCTGTATGTTCAACCACGTCTCCTTTTACGGTTATATGATCAGTGTTACGAACTTACAGTTATGATATGTACGATTTCAGGTTTGCACTTTCATTTTATGGGAACCAAACTCGACCGCAGCTTGTAGCCCTTGTTGCACAGGTAAGATGTTCTTTCCATGTTTAGTCTATTTTGCAAAGATTGCTATAGTGAAGTCTTTAGTCTGGGCTATATGATTTCAGCTGGTGTCAGTGTAATAACTTCAAACAGTGTCAATTGTATTTAAAACTCCCTTTGTTCCGTAAAATAAGATTCTTGCAATTATGTTTTTTATACGTAACCTTCTGTATCACGCAGTACCTTATATCTTGGCAGTTGGCACCAGAACACTATCAATATTTGGGTTTGATTATGTCCGAGAAATGACAAGTTTTCTTGCTTCGTTCAACTAATTACTTGGATATTTCTCAGTATCTTAATGAGGTAATCTGTAATAGACCCAAAATGACATAGCTCTAGACACCTCTTAGTGATAGAAGTTACTCTAACTTTCCCATCTTCCATGTTCCAACTTCTCACTTGTAGGATAATGATAAAACTTAGAGAGTGGACGGCACAAAAATTTATTGACACATGCATCCCGTTCACTTTTTCTCTCGAACACACACCGGACAGCATGCCATTTGTATTAGATTGGTTGTCATAAGGCCCAGAAAGTACAAGAAACAGAAAATAAATGAATACGAAAAAGGTAAGAACTAAAAGAAGAAGCAGATTGAAAAACTGTACAGACTACTTTATCATCTAGGCAAGAGGGGCGGAACGCTACCCGTGCAACTTGCGCAGTGCCTTGGCACCTGCTTGCATTCATAGGTTGGCTTGAGTGCAGATTCCCTCCACCAGAGACGCAGCATCAGGCGATGTGTTGTTGAAGACACGGGGAGCAGGATTAGCGAGCACGTCCCCTTGACCTTGTTGCCGCCAGCTTTTTTTCGACACGGATTTGAACCAGCCATTGAATTCATCTCCAACTTGAGGGCAGATCCCCTGTAGCGAAGAATTTGATGGCAAACCCGCTACCCGTGCAACTTTCGCAGTGCCTTGGCACCTGCTTGCATTCATAGGTTGTCTTGAGTGCAGATTCCCTCCACCAGCGACGCAGCATCAGGCGATGCGTTGTTGAAGACACGGGGAGCAGGATTAGCGAGCACGTCCCCTTGACCTTGTTGCCGCCAGCTTTTTTTCGACACGGATTTGAACCAGCCATTGAATTCATCTCCAACTTGAGGGCAGATCCCCTGTAGCGAAGAATTTGATGGCAAACCTGATGCGCTAAGGCGCATTCAGTTGGTAGATGGTGTATGGTTTCGTCTTCTTGGTCACAGAGAGGACAGGCCGTGGGGTGTTGCAGACCGCGTCGAGCTAGACGATTGTCTGTCCAGCAGTGATTGGCGGTGGCCATCCTTGTAAAGATCTTGCATTTGAGTAGCACCTATCCATCACAGATTGCCCGCGAGTGAGGGGATTCAGTTCAGCTAGCGAGGAGGGAGTAGGCTGATTTGGTGGAGTGCTGCCTTGAATTTGATAAATTCCGTATAAACCGGTCTTTGACGAGGGGTGAAATGACCTGGGCGTCGATGATCTCTACCAGATTGACAAACTTCACACTGTCCTGGCTATTCAAGGCGCCGGCAATGTCATGGGATCCAAACTTTGGTCGATGATGGCGTTGCAAACTGTTGACTTTGCTGTGCGCTTGATGACGGCAGCAAAAGTGCTATGGCCAGTCAGAGATAGATTGGCTGTCGATCCAGGGTGGTCATTCCAGAAGAACGCCTTTGTACCGTCTCCGATTGTCACCTTGAAAGCCGCGTGCAGGAGGCCGGAGATATGTTAGACTGATTTTGATTGGCGAAGTCGGCGCCGTGAGCTGGAACTTAGGCCATCTGATATGAAGTGCCCAACCCATCTCGTGCATCTCCTTGACCGCGCAACAGCCTCCATCGGCCTCCCGCTGGCCCCACCAGAAGAAGCTCCTTGCTTCTTACCGATGGTATGGCGTGCCTATTTGGGGATGTCGGTCACTAGCAGAGTGTGGATTGGAGCCGTAGAAAGAATAGAGTGAAGCAGGGTGAGATGCTCACCTTTGTACATTATCCTTTGCCATCCCGCAAAGTTGTCGAGGCCGTCCGGGAGGATGTCCTCTCTCACCGCAATATCCGTATTGATAAGGGAACACTCAAGTATGGGATTGGGAATTTCCTAACCTGGCATGCAATGTGGTTCTGGACGGTGAGTATATGTTGCTTGTTGCAGTGGATCAGGGTGATTGAGCTTTTGTGTATGTTTGTCCGCAGGCCGGAAGCATCGTCCAAGATCTTTAGCAAGTGCAGGATCTTGGTGCAATCATCTTGGCGTGGCCAGAGAAAACGACTACGTCATCAGGATAAAATGATGTGCATAACCCACGGCAATCAGGGAGCAGGGCAAGGAAGCCTTGCTGCTCAGCTTTCTGGATTAGATGATGGAGCACATCCATAACTAGGACGAAGAACATCAAAGGGAGGCTGGGAGGGGCTCGGTCCGAGGACCTCCTATAGAGTGCCCGATATCGTCAGCTTGGCGGAGGAGGATCAAACATTTGAGCTTTCGCTAGCGAGGTCCGAACCCCAAATATTCGAGCAGCTCCAACAAGAACAACCACAACACACTGTCGAATGGCTGGACTATGCAGACGTATGTTTGTTGCGCGTGTCGCTTTGGAAAATTGCTCGACCAGCAAATGATTGTCGTGGATCGCTCACCCTTTTATTGGCGCGCTCTGGTTGGGCGATATGATCGAGAGGAGGATCGCAACAAGGCAGAGCAACAGAGTTCTCGCCGCAAGCTTTGCAATCGTGAACCTTCAAGGTGTTTGCTTTCTTTCGTATCAGAGTGAGCAGAGAGCGATTCAGCTTGTGGAAGCTGTGTGAATTGCCCTCCTGAATCCAAGCAGCACAGCGTATAGTCGTATACGTCACCCGTTATGATCGACCAACACATCTTGAAGAAAAGGCCCCTGAGGCCAGTTTAGCTGTCGGATGACAATATTTTGACCGCATTTAGTGCTTCCTCTTAGGGGAAGGTTTGTCCAGGGCACTGAGGTCGTGCCTTGCGATGCCGAGCTCTCTGAAATTAATGGTGCAGCCGGTCGCCAATCATGGTGGAAAGCTAGACGAAGTGGTTGGTGAATGCTTCCGCCCTTCATGGTGGAGCTTGACGATGCAATTTTTGCCTCATCAACGGGCAGCGTGGTCGCTGTCTCTGAGACAAGCAATTCTAGACCGGTGCCGCCAACGGGGAGGCTGAAAGTTGACGACAACTAACTAAACGACTACTAAACGAGTACTTCCGTAGAAATAAGTCAATATATAAGACATAAAATTATTTAAGACAAAATACCTCCTTCACAACATGCAGCAAGGTCCTTTTGGATGTCCAAACAAATCATCTGTGCATTTCCTTGCCCCTTATCAAATGCCTCTTTCACATCATCCTTCTTGTTCTTGTACCAGTCCAATAACTCCAAGAAATTACCCTTGTTGATGAAAGTGGAGGATTCATCATGCCCACGAAAAGCTTCCCCTTGTGCTATGAGATACCTTGCACAATTTAATGATGCAGTTAGACGGATTTAAAATAGCTATGAGATTCAACATGATCAGGTTCAGGTTGAGTGCTACCAACAGAATTAGGTGTAAAATAGCTAAGGATGCTCACATGTTTTCTCTTCATTTTAACAAATCTGAAAATATATTACACATAGATAATTGCAGATTTGCAAGAGAGAGCAAAATAATTATTTTGAAAGCTTGTGTGTATTCATTCACCATAAGAACACAGAACAAGATTGTACACACGCACGCTACAGATTTGAAGCAGAACAAAGAACCTACATCCACACACTGAAGAACGCTGCAACAACGCCGCCACACCACAAACCTAGGCTAGAGAACACCTCCAAACATTGTTGATGGCTGCGGGAACCACCTGCCGCAAGCACCAGGATCATCGACGATGAACGAGCACAGCCAGGCCACCCTCTCCTGTCTCCACCACCAGCTCCGGACACCCTCCAGCAAGAGACGCATAACAGAGCTCCACCTCCAACCTTCCCTCCTACACACCAGCACCTCACACACCCTGCAGCACCGCTGAATGAGATGACACCACGACGAGGACAGGGCCAGAGGACGGGATCTCCAAACCACGCAGACGACGCCGCCGACTCGTCGGCCGCCCGTGAAGAACATGAGCCAACAAGATCCACATATCTTGGAGCACAAAAAAGCCCACCGAATCGACCGATCCGGAGGCTGCCAACGCCGGAAGCTTGCCGCCACTGCCATGCATGGCCTCGCCAAGGTGGGGAAGAAGCTCCAGCACCTTTATTCGATGCCGCCGCCGCCCAAGCCGCGCCGCCGGGAAACCTAGCCCTACTATCTACATGCCTCGGGCACAGATCGGAGGTCCCTCCACTCACCCACCGCTGCAAGGACGGCCGGAGAGGGAGGGAACCGGTGATCCGGCCGTCGGTGGAGCAGAGGACCTTGGAACCCTCCCTTTCGCCTTTTCCGCCTCTCTCAGCACTTTTCCGCCTCTGACAGCACTGCTAGCTGGATTGCCTGTTCGATAGATGCATTGCTGTGTGCGAGTTGGGCTGAAACCTGGCATACTCAGCTAGTAATGGGCCTTCTTTGGAAGATTAGTAGTAGTCGTAAAAAGAATTACATTTTCGCAGGGCACGCTTCAGCCTATTGAAGCCTGCCTGCTGCCCTCGCCTTTGGGTGCCGCACCATGGTTCATTGCAGGGAACATAGTCGCGCAGCAAGATTTCCTGTGGGTAAAGCAACCGTGATTCTTATGCTACGTCGAACAACATAATCAGGTCCTTGGCCCAGACGATATGGTGCTTGATGTTTCCTACCTTTTTGTTGCTCCAAGATTTAAGCCTGCGGCCTAGGAGGCACAACTTGCAGTCCGTCACAGATATTGGTTTGCCCTGGAACTGATGTGACCAGCCCCCCTGCACGACGTCCATGAAGGTCTCCAAATTCACTCAATATGGCTCGAAGTGGATGCTCCAGCTGGCCACACTTATTGGGAGTATTGACATGGGTACACTGTAGAGTGACCAAGCAGATAGACCATAGTCTACTGCGACTTGACCGCCACCATGCTGGTGGCAAAGGGAGGAGCTCTCGCCATGGATTCAAAGTCCTCACCCGTGCGAAGACATGTGGAACAGATCTGCAGGTGCTTCGATCTAGCAGTGGCTGAGGGTGTGCTTGAAGGCCTAGACGCAGCGCTGCAGTGTGATCTCCGGCAGCACTGAGTCAAAATCATTCGATGCTGCTACGGTGATGCGGAGGCTGTGGCAAGGTGTTGGATTCTGGACCGCAATCTGCCCGGGGTTCTTCTTTACAATAGGATGTTGTAGCAGGTGATAGGCCGGAGAGGTGAGAGATTGTACGGAAGCATCGCGCGGCGTGGATGGCCACGGTGGCGCCAGTATAGGTCGGCGTCTTTGCTGACAGACAACCTGGTTGACTGCGTTGAGTTCAGGCCCATGGGCTGAGGGTTGGCCTGGTCCAGCATCAGAGGCCAGACGGGGTGGGATGTGGACATGTCTAGATACATCCACAAGTAATCTAATTTGAAACGGAGGGAGGACATGATTTTCTTGTCTAAGCTTCTTGGATTTACAAGCTATAACTAATTTGCTTTCTGAATAAACTCTGGAAATGAAAAACAGGAAGAGGTAACTTCTTCTGGTGGTCAAGATGACCCGCCTGGAATGCATATGATCTATCTTCCATACTCGGACGATGTTAGATATCCTGAAGAGGTAACAATTGGCACTGCATTTTGATTTCCCCTATTAAGAAAACCAACACTTTTGCATTAATGCGCAGGTTCACCTGACTTCTGGGGATGCACCACGAGCTACAGATGAACAAATTAAGAAAGCTTCAAATCTTTTGAGACGTATTGATCTGAAGAATTTCTCAGTAAGCCAATTTGCTAACCCAGGTAAATCACTACCTTTGTAGATTGGATTCTACTTTTGGTTATGTATATAAAACTGCTCTTAAAGCTTTGCGTGAGTCTCACTCAGAGAATACCCCTATTTTACGAACTAGATAGCCCAACGAGCATTGAACAGTTGCTGCAAACACTCTGAATTCAGTGACTTTATTATTCTGATCGTTGCTTCTATTCTTTGTCATGGAACAGGATTGCAAAAACACTATGGCATTTTGGAGGCCTTAGCCTTAGGTGAGGATGAGATGCCGGATATAAAGGATGAGACCCTACCTGATGAAGAAGGCTTGGCTAGGTACTTGTTTTTATCTGTTTACTTGTGTATGCTACACCCTAATTCCACCATTTGTTTCTTGCAAATGCAAATTATTGATTATACTCAGCCATCTTGGTGTTGTTGTTGTTGTTGCTGTTGCTGCTGCTTCTGTAGCACCCAAACAGGGCTGCGATAGTGTAATGTACTTCATGTTCAAATAAGCTTGAGATATTCTTGCTGTTTATATACCTAGGGCATGCTTAAATAAGCTTAAGATCAACTTGTCTACATATTGCTTGTATAAAAAACATATAATACTCATCTCTTCTTTTACTGTGGAATGTTACCTATTCTCTTATCTCAGGCCAGGAGTAGTCAAAGCTATAGAAGAATTTAAGGCTTCAGTCTTTGGCGAAAATTATGACCAAGAGGAAGCTGAGGCAGCAGCAGCAAAAACTGGGACCTCAAAGAAGAGGAAAGCAATTAGTGATGCAGCTTCCCAGAAAATCGCAGCTTATGATTGGGCAGACCTTGCAGATAATGGAAAGGTGAGTAGTTAGGTTATATTACCAATCTCATATTGCATGACAAACAGCTTAATACACAACTATTCTTGGACAAATTGATCTTTGAATAGTTGCCCACTCTACTTACCTGCTCTGTAATTCCAAGACTAGTTTGCAGCGAGATACTCCCTCCGTTTCACAATATAAGATCTTATTAGCCATTTTCCACATTCATATGTGCACACATGTATCTAGACATATTTTAGTATACACGTGCACTCATTTTAGTGTGAATCTAGACAACATGTGTTATAGCTAAAACATCTTATATTGTGGAACAGAGGGAGTATGTCACAACTTTGCATTTCATGCACTATAGTTCCACCTGGCACACAGAGCAGGAAGATAATACATAATTATTACATATTAAATCTGAAACTATGCACCTTTTAAAACATGGATTACATTTGTGTACTCCCTCCGTCCAAAAATAAGTGTCACAAAAGTTGAGACACTTATTTGTGGACGGAGGTAGTATGTTGATTTCCGTTGATCTCTCCTCTGAATCACGCAATTTATCCATTTCCAAGTAAGCCACACTGATGTTTGTAAATTCTTAATTTGTAAATTGCAGCTGAAGGATATGACGGTAACAGATTTAAAATCATACCTGACAGCATATGGCCTCCCAGTTTCTGGTAAGAAAGACGCCCTTATCAGCAGGATATTGACTCATCTAGGCAAGTGAAACAACAATACTGTAAGACACCTGATGGGCAGCGGTAATTTTGTATAGCACTACATAACATGACGTGCCGATGTACTTCAATGCCATGCTAATTGAAATCATGTGCTGCCGTGGTATGCACCGTGGGAGTTCTCTTAGATGGCAGTGGTACCACTAAGATCTGTGGTAGTGTCAGTTTACTACTCTGGTAACTCATGAGTGATCTGTGCCTGTCCTTCCTAAAATCCTTCGCTTTGTCCACATCTTTATCATCGACAAAAATATTTTCCAACCTATATTTTTTATGCCTTCGCTTTGTCCACAGTTTGCTACGCTGAAGGCAAAGTTACAGCTGCCGTTGATGAACATTAACTGTAAAGACAAATATCTACGGGAATATGAAAAAGGTCGGTTAGGAATCCAACAATTAAGATCATAGATGGATGAGGGCCCCGGATCTAGGCCATGGTATCAAGCATTGGCGACGCGTGATTGACCCGAGGTTGAAGCGCAAGTGGTGTGCATGTGGTTTAAACCGTGCAGCAGGATAGCGAAATCCTGTTTGGCTCGCCGAACGGATAGGCTGTGCCCATCCCGATCTGCCATGTGAACGGATAGGCTGTGCCCATTCGTTTTTTCAAACATGTCATATGAGCCGTTTTTCATTATGTATGGGGTGGGCCACGAATGTCCATTTTACAGAACAATAAAAAGAGAAAAAAAGTAACACAATTAAAATTATGCATTTCGCGGGGCATTTTGCACTCGGAAGAGGAGATGATGCGGTATGGCGGCGCCGGTCACAGGCACGCCGGTGGAGCGCGTCGGTGTTGGAGGTTGCTCCTGCTCCTCCGGCGACGTCTGCGGCAGTGGCTGTCAGCGACACCTCGTCCTAGTTTCTGTGTTAGGATTGGTCGACTAGACCATCAGGGAGTGGAGGGAGCGGAGGCGCCGGAGGCTGCTCGTCCACGTCCATGTATTTTGTGCTAGGACCATGTATTCTGTGCTAGGATTGGTCGACTAGACCATCAGGGAGTGGAGGGAGCGGAGGCACGGGAGGCTGCTCGTCCACGTCCATGGTTTCTGTGCTAGGATTGGTCGACTAGACCATCAGGGAGTGGAGGGAGCGGAGGCGTCGGAGGCTGCTCGTCCACGTATTCTGTGCTAGGACCATGTATTCTGTGCTAGGATTGGTCGACTAGACCATCAGGGAGTGGAGGGAGCGGAGGTGCGGGAGGCTGCTCGTCCACGCCCATGTATTCATACCATGGACGTTGCGCGAGCTGTGCCTCCATGGCCTCCTCGAGTTAACACGCTGCCTACCCATGCTGACGCGCGACTTGGTCTGCCGTGCGACCTCGGTGAGGAGGCGCTCCCAGCGCCTGGCCTCGTCCTTGACCAACATCTTCTTCGAGAGCTTAGGGCCATCCGGAACGTCTCGTCCATCTCCTCGTCCGTGGGCTCCGACTTGACCTCCGACAGGTGCGGTGGAGAGGGCGGTAGAATGCCACACCTCCGTAGATGCGGTGGCGGTGAGCACGGCCTGCTCGGCGACGTGGGGGGCCTCGTGTAGAGGCTCTGATGGCATACGTCGTGCTCGTCCTTGAACCAACTTTGCCAGTTCCGGGGGCTGGCGGCGAATGCCGGGTCACGACGGTGCTCTGGATCGAGCCGCGTGCGCCTCAGCGCGATCCCCAAGTTTTGCGCACGTCGGCTTTGCGGGATCTGTGGCACCAGAATCATCTAGGGATTCAGGTGTCAGTGCTCCGACAACTTGACGTCCGATCACATCATGGGGGCGACATGGTTCCAGTGCCACCAGCAGTTCTCGATCCGGATGTACTGGTGGTCCCGAACCCTTTCTCCGCGCCCGGAGGCTCAGTGGAGAAGAGCATGGGTGCCTTGGACACGGTGGAGGAAGAAGGTGGAAGGGCCCGACACGGTGGAGACGACATCAGCGAAGGTGTCCGCATGCGGCGGTGACTCGAGGACGACCCCGCCTCACGGTCGTTCTTCGCCGGTTTGCCGAACCAGTGGCACATTGCGGTGAGGTGGACGGCAAGGCGGCTAGGGTTCGGGAGGAGAGGGGTGGCGCGACTTTGCGAGTTGGGAACTGTGCGGTCGGTGGGAGAGGGACCGGTGGCATTAAAAAGGACTGCCATGGGGATGGGCAGGGGAGGACACCACGCGGACACGCAGGGTCCGCTGTGCGTCCCCGCGGACGCAAACTCGGCCAAAATAAGGGCCAAAAATGGGTCAAGTCAGACGCGCGGCTGACCAAAATTAGACGTGTTTCGATTTTGCGTCTACGTGTTGGGCCATGGTTTCGACGTGAATCGACCGACGTGGACCGGTCGGACTCGATAGGTCGCCCTGTTGGAAGTCATCCATACTGCTAAGAGCATCTTCATCAGTAGCTCCCAAACCGGGCTCTAACCAGGTTGGGGACGGGGCGTCAAAAATCGGCCTGCATCAGCGAGCTCCAATCGGTGTCGGTAGACTAGGTCGCCCTCTAATATGTCCGGCACCCCCTGTCAAGCCTCGGTAACTAGGGGACGATATGGTGCTGCCGGCAACACTTGACAACGCACGTAATGCTGGAAAGACCGAGTCGGGCCCTCTTGGCAGCGAAACAATCCTTCCCCCCCACCCTGCCCCGCCTCCGTTCTTTGGATCCCACCCTCTATACCACGAATCGATGTCACGGCCGGCCATCTCTAAGCCACACCCGACCCAATTTACTCCCCATATCGTGGTGCCAATCTCTTGGAAGCTGTCGCAGTGTGGTGACCCAGCATACCACTGCATGGTGTAGTATGCTATAGTCGTTGACATAACACCAATGGATAGCCGTCCACCAATGTTACATCATCAGAGTGGTACAACAGAAACATCGCAGGTCCAAGGCATGACTATAGATTACAAACAGAAGATCCAAAACAACAGATCTTTAGAAACTCCTCGAAACAATGAGGCAAGGTCCTAATAAAGGAAGATCAAATGAAAAATCTCGGAGGAACTAACCTATACTAACCCTACTGCTAATACTGTTAGGCTTGCGGTTGCGCTGTAGCAACGCCTACAGAGATAGGTTCTATGACTAGGAATTTTTCCTCTTCTACACTACGCCTTCATTTGTTCCCCGTCTTCCTTCAATTCCACCAACTCAATGTAGTTGCCTTCTTTGGTATCTTGAGTTTATCCGCCTTCGGAGTCTTCATAGCCTAAAGTGTTGCCTTCTTGTGGTTCTTCATGTCTAAGAAGGGGTTTAAGAGGCAAGGGTGAGTAACAGCGTTACCCAGCAAGTTCAATATATATAAGGTGGGAAGTTTGATGCATAAACAATGCCACAGACAATGGATTGTCGTAGGCTAATGCAAGTTTTCAAAATCATTTCTTCAAAATGTTGTTTTTATTCTGAAGACTATGCTCGTCAGGAGTCACAAGGCTAGGGCTTTGAGGAGCCTCCTTTCCTGCTGCGTTCGTCGTTCCGTCCTGGAACGTGGAGTAACATGTCACATTCATACACTCTGCAGAGGTGCGCTGCTTTACCCATAAGAGATCAAGACCTTGTTGCACAACCGGGCGTACTTTCCCGTCCACACTTCCTTGGTGTGGGGCCCAGTCAGTAATCCAAGCCAATCACTGCGCCTTTCCACCATCCCCGGACACCCCCCATTACTTCAGTTGCAGGCTAGAGGAAACCAGTCATCTCATGCCTGCTGACTATTTGGAAACCGCATCAAATCAGTCCTGAAGCCAACCTTCATAGATGCTAGAAGCCACAACCCGAAGGTGAGATTATTATCCGAGCCATCTCAAGCTCATGAGCGGATTTACCACTGCCTGGCTTGTACTATGCATCCGTTGGTGTACGAGAGGAAAAGGGTACAACTGACTTCTCCGTCCCATTCCAAATCTTATGGTTGCGCGTAATATTCGGCGCAAGAATCACTCGCGACATTTGTTGTTAAGTCCTAGGTGATACTTTCCCGTGCAAATGGAACCTCCACCACAACATTCTTACCGTTGTTCCAACTGCCAACCATATGAGATTACCACCTCACTGGTGGATAACCATAGTCATGTTATTATAAAATAAGTTTTTTTGTCCTTTTTGTGTGATATGCAATATTAGCATTTGGAAAATAGTTTCTTAACAAATACTTCAAGAGGACATGAATAAAAGGGATAACCTTGCCTTTTTGACTGCAAGATTATGCAGCCAAGGTCTTCGATATAATATAACTCCGAGAAAGCTGAAAACAACATCATTGGTCCGGTAAGGACTAATGTTTAAAGGAACAACATGATTAATGCATAAATATGAGATGCATCGCTCAGTACCCCGTATCTCACTCTCGGAGATTGTGTGTTGTTTGAGTTGGGT
The DNA here is from genome assembly GCA_026929855.1 of Poa annua. NCBI lineage: Eukaryota > Viridiplantae > Streptophyta > Magnoliopsida > Poales > Poaceae > Poa > Poa annua. Next base: position 182,907,145 of record CM049426.1, read on the forward strand.
GTTTTTATTTAGAGTTGTTTTGTCTTCAAGTTTACTTCACAAGCAAGATGAGTTGTTTAACATTAATGTTCATGTATCATGTTAAGCATAAGAGTAAAGTAAAACCACATATAAACACTCAATGGTTGTTTTAGGTTGTGTTCATCTTATGTTGGTAGAAAACATGTATTAACTTTAATTAAGTAGAGAGCTAGTGTTATATTTCATGATGGCAAAAAGAATAACTTTTGAAGAACATAAATAATGTCTAACATTATTGATATCATATGACATGGTTAAGAGAGAGCCTATAACATTATTCTTCTTTGTGTGTTTTACCCAAGACTTTGCTTTATGAAATTATACTAGTTTTAATCAGACACTTACTAACTTTAAACTAAGCATGTTTCATATGAATGAGTGTTCTGTTTTCGGAGTACAACAAGTTACATCCTAGTGTTATGAACTTTTTAATTTGTTTCCTCCTTAATTTTACTTAACCAATTATAAGTAAACATAAGTTGAGTAACACATGGAGTAGATGCATATTTATACCTAATGGAACTAAGTAGTTAAAATGTTATTTACTTTAAATGGTTGCCAAATAGTAGTAGAACCACTTTTGTAAGATCATAACTTCATTTTCAAAATTAGGAGAAATAATTCTTATTAATTATTATTTTAAAATAGAATATCATTTTGAAATAGATTTATTGAAATAAAATAATTCATATTGTAACAAAAACACATTACGAAAGTTAAAGTTATGCATGTGAGACAATTTCAATGAAGTTTGAAATGCTTCCAAAATAGCATTTCAAATAACTTTATATTTAAAAGATTATGTGGTTTGTATTTCAAATTTTAGTATGTTTCAGTTTTATTCAAACCCACATAATAATGATACAACAATATATATTTTATTTTTCTGATCATTTTGGTATAAAGAGTATATTTTTCTGATTTAAAATGAATTAGTTATGAATTTACAAAGTTTAATCAATTTCTAGAATTATTAAATTAAGTTGGGCCCACATGTCAGGGTTTTAATATTTACATAATTTTCCTAAAAGAATAAAAGTCTGACAGATGGGTTCCACATGTTAAAGACTTATCTATTTCGAAATTAATTTCTAAAAAAATAAAAATAGGTGGCTGACGTCATGGTGACGTCAGCGGTGAACTCCATCCTCCGTTGAGGATGAATTCGACGTATTCGTCCGAATTCGGACGAATTGGTGCCACCAACGGATGGAGCAGACCAAGGCGAGTCAAGAGGCGACGGCGCTGCCATTTATTGACCACCGGAGGATCGCCAGCGATGAGCTAAGCGACGGCGGGAGTTCGGCTAACGGTGAACTGGGAATCCCGGATGAATTGGATTGAACGGATGATATGAAATGAAAGATAAGCTCACCTAGAACGCGATGGGAGGCTCGGTGAAGCAAGGCGCTGTCCGACAGCGAAGAAATCGTCCAAGATCTCCGGCGGCCGGAGTTGGAGAAGACGACACGATTCTCCACCTCCCGAGCTCCCCTACATGAACAGATCGACGAGGATGAAGAAGGATTCATTTCACAGCTTCCTAAATGCCCGACAAGGCGAGAGATGGCCGGAACCGACAGCTATTGCCGGCGCACGGCGGCGACCCGTGACGAGCTAGGGTTTCGGTATTGGGAGAGGAACTGAGAGAGGAATAAGAGAGGATGAGAGCGAGTGAGTTAGTGAGGAGGATGTGGCCGGCATCCCGGTCCTTATCCGTGCGGGGAAGGCGAGATGAGGCCGCACGCGAGGTAGGAGGCGCGGACACGGCTTCGGCGTCCTTCTGGCCGGAGGAAGAAGAAAGAGGATTTAAACATTATTGCAGAAAACCCACTGGGTTTCCAAGAAACTACATACACAGTGTACTGAGGCCCTTCTCTACTGTTTTGGACTTGTTTTTTATTATGGAACTTACAGATAAGTCCTGGGAGGTTTGTATTAGCTTTAGGATGTTTATTTAAACTTTGTATTTTGAATACTTTGTATATTTGGAATACTTTTAACATGTAAAGTGGATTTGAGCTTATTTGGATGTATTTCTTATTTAAAGTATGTGGCTTGCACTACTTCTTCTTTATTGTGCATTAAAGAACTATAACATTATATATTTTTTATGCCACCAAATATTTGTGATCATTTATTATTTTCAACTTCTAAATATGATTTGGGTTTGCCCCAAAGGTATAGATGGATTTAATTATTCCACTATGTAAATTGAATATATTGTATAATTTGATTTCAATTAACATATAAAATGACTTTGGTGTTTTTGATTAGTTTCTTTTGAAGAAATGTGGTATTCACCCCTTGAGTTTAGTGATGTATTTTAGACATGAAAGCATGTTCCTATTTGTTTATTTGTTCATATTTGGATTGCTATTATTTGCTGATGGAGATACGATATGTTTAAATGATAATTGTGTTTTGATGGCTTACTCCAAGGTAATGATAGATATAATTATTCACTCTTATGATTTTGTGCTTTAAAATTCCTTGGTCAACACCAAGTTGTTGTCCAGTTATAATTGTAATGTTCATTGTGATACCTATAAGGAGGTTACACATAGGAATAATTCACTTTCATGTTTAAGTTTAAGACATGGCCATATAGGATTGCTTTCATAGACCTGACAACTAAATTATGAGAGTTCATGATCAGATGTATCTGAAAGTACAGGATATAGATAACCTGCCTTTGGTTAGGTCTTATGGCTAGATAAACAAATAGAATGATGTGAATGTAGGGTTATTTATGACATCAAATGGCCTTATGCATAACCAAATGTCTAAGGTATTTGATGTACTGAATTGCTTAGTATTTAATTACTTTGCATATGGTACTCAATTGTTTTGAGCATACAAAAGTGGTTTGTTAGCAAGGTTATAAGGCTTGTTAGGAAACTACTTCTATATAACTCAAACCTTTGAATATCACACCCTTACTAGAGACATTAATATAGATGGTTGTTGATATATGAGTTTCCAATTCTTCATGTTAGATTGACATAACCCTTCTATGTCCATCTTGGGAATACTCCTATGATCCTTCTTGTTGTATTTCTTCCTTGCTTGTTATCTTCTCTTGCTGATGCCCTCGAGAGGATTGGGAGATAAGAGATTATGATGTCTAGATAAAGTAAGAAGATTTGGATTAAGGTTTAGGTAATTCAGTTTGGTCTCCAAGAATGTCATGGTTTCCATGTACTAGAAATATGTCTAGCACAATTGATCAGAATAGATGATCAGAGAATAACTAAGAATATTTGTTTTGGTCATTCATTCCGAAATATTGTTTTGTTGTAACAGGTTTTTTTTCTTTAGTGTAACCTCTCATCGTGTATCTCTTTACCCCAAAATAAGGTGTAAACTAAGATCATCTCAGAGTCTATAACGCTCAAGTTGATGATCTTGAATTCCACCAACTCAAGTGAAACTTCAATCACTTAGTGTTTTAAAATTAAATGCACGGAAATTATTCGGATTTTCTGATGCATGCATGCAATGCACACTCATGTGTCCACTCTATTTCTGGACCCTAAGTTCTGGGATGTTACAGTCTCCCCTCCTTAAACTAAACTTCGTCCCCGAAGTTCGTACTCTCTTACGTTTCAGATTGTGGATACGTCCTGTATATGAGATGGTATTTCTCGAACTTCGTATTGATCCTTAGTGGAGATAATTGGTGTATCCCTAATTCCATGTTTTTCCTTAAGGAATCCTCTTTTGACTTAGCCATAGCTAATTGTCAATTCCATTGATTTTGTGATTCCCTTTTGGAATTTTCCACCCCTGAGCGTATCTTCTTGGAATCTCCGTGGATAAGGCTTTATCTAATCCTTAGCAGTCCTATTAGAAGCTCCAAATAAACTCCTTCATATAAGGTTTGGCCTACCATTTGGAAGGTACTAGGTTTTAGGAAGTCTTACTAAGGTACAATTTTACTTCTTCTTCAACCAACCTTAGTCTTACTTAATAGGGTTTTCCTTTTTCTTAGGTCATCTGGAATCTTCATAATACACTCGTCCTAGCGATGCAAAGTGATCTCTACTACTAGATGATTTTTCCATCACCCTTCGTCTGTCACACTCTTGATTAGAACCAAGGAATGACCCTTTTATTGACAAAAGTAGTTAGACAACTTGGTTTTGTCAATCTCCCTTTCAAGTCTTCTCCTTATTTCATTCCAGTAGGAATCTCAACCTGAATCGAGATTACCTCAAGGGTTCTATCTTGGTTTGGATTACAGCAAACCTTATGAGAATAAGGCCCAACTGCACCAAATCTTGAGTTTCTTCTCATCTTTTACTCTAATTGATCAGGTTTCAATACTTCTCTTCATTATTTTTCAGTTCTTCTACTCCATTAATCACTCCCCTCCTTAGAGTGTTCTAATGGTTTCTACACTTGTGTTCACCACTATTGGTCTGATGGTTGGGATATTGGTCTGCATATGCCTTACATTTACCTTTTTCTGATCTCCACAAAGGAAATATGCGGTGTACCCACACAATTGTGGATATCTGAGGTAAATTCTCCAAACCAATCTTCACGCTAGAAGGTCCTTCGTCTCTTCTGATGCCAATACTTCTGGCAAATCCTGGAATCCAAAGTTATACACAACTGTTATGTGCTCTTAGACATGTTAGCCGAGAGTTACTGGGGTACCACTCCCAGGAAGAATTGCAATGCAGGCGAGCCGGGAACACCGGTCACACAAACCCCTCGGAAGACTACCATGCTAATCATAACCAAGAATGCATAACAAAGAATCCTACAATCGTGTTACTGTCGGACTCGACCTCTGAATTATACGGCAATGCTATGTGTCACTGATCATGCTACGTAACCAAGGGTCCATGGGTTTACCAATCCCAGACCGATGCTCATCGGTAGGCGTGCTCGGAATGGATCATCGGCACACAACCCCTCAGTTGCACCATAACACGGGCATAGCCAAAACTGCATAACAAAGAGCCCAAGAACCATAACCATTCATCTTCATGCAAGTCTTGATCTTCATGCAGGTCTTCATCCTTGGCCTTTGGAACTCGTCTCTTCCTTACACGAATTCCTATTCTATCTAGATCTCTAACATTAAGCTATAACTTGGTGATGCAACATGCATTTGCACATCAAGCGAAGCTTCATGAATAGACCTAGTCACACAAAGAACCAATAAAATCCAAGAAATCCAAATGATATCCATACATGCATATGTAGAGCCTATAACATAGCACTTTGAGTATAACATCTCTCGTATTAAGGCTTATATAGATTATAATATGATGCACACATATAGTAGTATATAGGTTTCTACCGTTGTATATTAAGGTATAGGGTTCATACTACTCTTCATCTTATTGATTACCCCAGTTGACCACTTGCAACAGGATAAACAACGTCAAAGTGGTCCAATTAATGCTTGTGTAACACGAGATGTGATCCAACTTTCTCCTTCTGCATGCTACCAATTGTGTTGCACTAGAGACTAATCTCACATGATCTGTCACAGTTGCTACACAAGTTATTATTAGCCTATAATACCTCCTCATTATCCTACCTAAGTTATCTCTATATCGCATATGTTGATCCTACACACTTTTATTCAAAGTTATTTCCTTAGTAAATTGTCACAATTAACGTTCCCATCAGGGTTTAGGAGCTAGACTCACCATGAGACTTTATTTTATTAAGATACTATCATCGTACTCCTTACCTTATGGCATACTAGTATTGGCTCAAGGATGCTACACCATCACTTAAAGAAGCACAAGTGAATCTCACGTGATTAGTAGTTGTGGTTACACTACCTCAGATGGCTTCTCTTTAAAAGATACCACCATGAACACATATAGGTGCTACTAACTTGGTCCTAGTTCAGTTCATTAAACATCGGTGGTTATAGGATAAGCTTTACTAGGTCATACATACTAAGGATGAGATATGTACTTATTCATTAGAAGAATAGATACATAACTTTATCTAAGAAGAGATAGGAAATACTTCTTCCAATAAGATGTGAAAGAAGATTTTACTCTATTGTGTTGAGGTTATTCTCAAGTAATAAGAATATTGGTTTGGTTGAGATAGCTACCTATAGTCACTACCCAACCTACATGTCTCCTTTAGAGGGTTTTAATCCTAGGGTCAAAGCGTTTGCTCTGATACCAGCTGTGGTGACCCAACATACCACTGCATGGTGTAGTATGCTATAGTCGTTGACATAGCACCAATGGATCACCGTCCACCAGTGTTACATCATCAGAGTGGTACAACAGAAACATCGCAGGTCCAAGGCATGACTATAGATTACAAACAGAAGATCCAAAACAACAGATCTTTAGAACCTCCTCGAAACAATGAGGCAAGGTCCTAATAAAGGAAGATCAAATGAAAAATCTCGGAGGAACTAACCTATACTAACCCTACTGCTAATACTGTTAGGCTTGCGGCCGCGCTGTATCAACGCCTACAAAGATAGGTTCTATGACTAGGAATTTGTCCTCTTCTACACTACGCCTTCATTTGTTCCCCGTCTTCCTTCAATTGCACCAACTCAATGTGTTGCCTTCTTTGGTATCTTGAGTTTATCCGCCTTCGGAGTCTTCATAGCCTAAAGTGTTGCCTTCTTGTGGTTCTTCATGTCTAAGAAGGGGTTTAAGAGGCAAGGGTGAGTAACAGCGTTACCCAACAAGTTCAATATATATAAGGTGGGAAGTTTGATGCATAAACACAGCCACAGACAATGGATTGTCGTAGGCTAATGAAAGTTTTCAAAATCATTTCTTCAAAAGGTTGTTTTTATTCTGAAGACTATGCTCGTCAGGAGTCACATGGCTAGGACTTTGAGGAGCCTCCTTTCCTGTTGCGTTCGCCGTTCCTTCCTGGAACGTGGAGTAACATGTCACATTCATACACTCTGCAGAGGTGCGCTGCTTTATCCATAAGAGATCAAGACCTTGTTGCACAACCAGGCGTACTTTCCCGTCCACACTTCCTTGGTGTGGGGCCCAGTCAGTAATCCAAGCCAATCACTGCGCCTTTCCACCATCCCCGCACACCCCCCATTACTTCAGTTGCAGGCTAGAGGAAACCAGTCATCTCATGCCCGCTGACTATTTGGAAACCGCATCAAATCAGTCCTGAAGCCAACCTTCATAGATGCTAGAAGCCACAACCCGAAGGTGAGATTATTATCCGAGCCATCTCAAGCTCATGAGCGGATTTACCACTGCCTGGCTTGTACTATGCATCCGTTGGTGTACGAGAGGAAAAGGGTACAACTGACTTCTCCGTCCCATTCCAAATCTTATGGTTGCGCGTAATATTCGGCACAAGAATCACTGGCGACATTTGTTGTTAAGTCCTAGGTGATACTTTCCCGTGCAAATGGAACCTCCACCACAACATTCTTACCGTTGTTCCAACTGCCAACCATATGAGATTACCACCTCACTGGTGGATAACCATAGTCATGTTATTATAAAATAAGTTTTTTTTGTCCTTTTTGTGTGATATGCAATATTAGCATTTGGAAAATAGTTTCTTAACAAATACTTCAAGAGGACATGAATAAAAGGGATAACCTTGCCTTTTTGACTGCAAGATTATGCAGCCAAGGTCTTCGATATAATATAACTCCGAGAAAGCTGAAAACAACATCATTGGTCCGGTAAGGACTAATGTTTAAAGGAACAACATGATTAATGCATAAATATGAGATGCATCGCTCAGTACCCCGTATCTCACTCTCGGAGATTGTGTGTTGTTTGAGTTGGGTGTTTTTATTTAGAGTTGTTTTGTCTTCAAGTTTACTTCACAAGCAAGATGAGTTGTTTAACATTAATGTTCATGTATCATGTTAAGCATAAGAGTAAAGTAAAACCACATATAAACACTCAATGGTTGCTTTAGGTTGTGTTCATCTTATGTTGGTAGAAAACATGTATTAACTTTAATTAAGTAGAGAGCTAGTGTTATATTTCATGATGGCAAAAAGAATAACTTTTGAAGAACATAAATAATGTCTAACATTATTGATATCATATGACATGGTTAAGAGAGAGCCTATAACATTATTCTTCTTTGTGTGTTTTACCCCAGATTTTGCGTTATGACATTATACTAGTTTTAATCAGACACTTACTAACTTTAAACTTAGCATGTTTCATATGAATGAGTGTTCTGTTTTCGGAGTACAACAAGTTACATCCTAGTGTTATGAACTTTTTAATTTGTTTCCTCCTTAATTTTACTTAACCAATTATAAGTAAACATAAGTTGAGTAACACATGGAGTAGATGCATATTTATATATAATGGAACTAAGTAGTTAAAATGTTATTTACTTTAAATGGTTGCCAAATAGTAGTAGAACCACTTTTGTAAGATCATAACTTCATTTTCAAAATTAGGAGAAATAATTCTTATTAATTATTATTTTAAAATAGAATACCATTTTGAAATAGATTTATTGAAATAAAATAATTCATATTGTAACAAAAACACATTACGAAAGTTAAAGTTATGCATGTGAGACAATTTCAATGAAGTTTGAAATGCTTCCAAAATAGCATTTCAAACAACTTTATATTTAAAAGATTATGTGGTTTGTATTTCAAATTTTATTATGTTTCAGTTTTATTCAAACACACATAATAATGATACAACAATATAGATTTTATTTTTCTGTTCATTTTGGTATAAAGATTATATTTTTCTAATTTTAAAATGAATTAGTTATGAATTTACAAAGTTTAATCAATTTCTAGAATTATTAAATTAAGTTGGGCCCACATGTCAGGGTTTTAATATTTACATAATTTTCCTAAAAGAATAAAAGTCTGACAGATGGGTTCCACATGTCATAGACTTATCTATTTCGAAATTAATTTCTAAAAAAATAAAAATAGGTGACTGACGTCATGGTGACGTCAGTGGTGAACTCCATCCTCCGTTGAGGACGAATTCGACGGATTCGTCCGAATTCAGACGAATTGGTGCCACCAACGGATGGAGCAGACCAAGGCGAGTCAAGAGGCGACGGTGCCGCCATTTATTGACCACCGGAGGATCACCGACGATGACCTAAGCGGCGGCCGGAGTTCGGCTAACGGCGAACTTGGAATCCCGGATGAATTGGATTGAACGGATGATATGGGATGAAAGATAAGCTCACCTAGAACGCGATGGGAGGCTCGGTGAAGCAAGGCGCTGTCGGACGGCGAAGAACTCGTCCAAGATCTCCGGCGGCTGGAGTTGGAGAAGACGGCACGATTCTCCACCTCCCGAGCTCCCCTGCATGAACGGATCGACGAGGATGAAGAAGGATTCATTTCGCAGCTTCCTAAATGCTCGGCAAGGCGAGAGATGGCCGGAACCGACAGCTATTGCCGGCGCAAAACGGCGACCCGCGACGAGCTAGGGTTTCGGTACTGGGAGAGGAACTGAGAGAGGAATAAGAGAGGATGAGAGCGAGTGAGTTAGTGAGGAGGATGGGGCCGACATCCCGGTCCTTATCCGTACGGGGAAGGCGAGCTGAGGCCGCACGCGAGGTAGGAGGCGCGGACACGGCTTCGGCGTCCTTCTGGCCGGAGGAAGAAGAAAGAGGATTTAAACATTTTTGCAGAAAACCCCATGGGTTTCCAAGAAACTACATACACAGTGTACTGAGGCCCTTCTCTACAGTTTTGGACTTGTTTTTTATTCTGGAACTTACAGATAAGTCCTGGGAGGTTTGTATTTGCTTTAGGATGTTTATTTAAACTTTGTATATTTGGAATACTTTTAAAATGAAAAGTGGATTTGAGCTTATTTGGATGTATTTCTTATTTAAAGTATGTGGCTTGCACTACTTCTTCTTTATTGTGCATTAAAGAACTATTACATTATATATTTTTTATGCCACCAAATATTTGTGATCATTTATTATTTTCAACTTCTAAATATGATTTGGGTTTGCCCCAAAGGTATAGATGGATTTAATTATTCCACTATGTAAACTGAATATCTTGTATAACTTTGATTTCAATTAACATATAAAATGACTTTGGTGTTTTTGATTAGTTTCTTTTGAAGAAATGTGGTAATCACCCCTTGAGTTTAGTGATGTATTTTAGACATGAAAGCATGTTCCTATTTGTTTATTTGTTCATATTTGGATTGCTATTATTTGTTGATGGAGATACGATATGTTTAAATGATAATTGTATTTTGATGGCTTACTCCAAGGTAATGATAGATATAATTATTCACTCTTATGATTTTGTGCTTTAAAATTCCTTGGTCAACACCAAGTTGTTGTCCAGTGATAATTTTAATGTTCATTGTGATACCTATAAGGAGTATACACATAGGAATAATTCACTTTCATGTTTAAGTTTAAGACATGGCCATATAGGATTGCTTTCATAGACCTGACAACTAAATTATGAGAGTTCATGATCAGATGTATCCGAAAGTACATGATATAGATAACCTGCCTTTGGTTAGGTATTATGGCTAGATAAACAAATAGAATGATGTGAATGTAGGGTTATTTATGACATCAAATGGCCTTATGCATAACCAAATGTCTAAGGTATTTGATGTACTGAATTGCTTAGTATTTAATTACTTTGCATATAGTACTGAATTGTTTTGAGCATACAAAAGTGGTTTGTTAGCAAGGTTATAAGGCTTGTTAGCAAACTACTTCTATATAACTCAAACCTTTGAATATCACACCCTTACTAGAGACATTAATATAGATGGCTGTTGATATATGAGTTTCCAATTCTTCATGTTAGATTGACATAACCCTTCTATGTCCATCTTGGGAATACTCCTATGATCCTTCTTGTTGTATTTCTTCCTTGCTTGTTATCTTCTCTTGCTGATGCCTTCGAGAGGATTGGGAGATAAGAGATTATGATGTATAGTTAAAGTAAGAAGATCTGGATTAAGGTTTAGGTAATTCAGTTTGGTCTGCAAGAATGTCATGGTTTCCATGTACTAGAAATATGTCTAGCACAATTGATCAGAATAGATGATCAGAGAATAACTAAGAATATTTGTTTTGGTCATTCATTCCTAAATATTGTTTTGTTGTAACAGGTTTTGTTTTCTTTAGTGTAACCTCTCATCGTGTATCTCTTTACCCCAAAATAAGGTGTAAACTAAGATCATCTCAGAGTCTATGACGCTCAAGTTGATGATCTTCAATTCCACCAACTCAAGTGAAACTTCAATCACTTAGTGTTTTAAAATTAAATGCGTGAAAATTATTCGGATTTTCTGATGCATGCATGCATTGCACACTCATGTGTCCACTCTATTTCTGGACCCTAAATTCTGGGATGTTACACGCAGCAGGGGAACGTGGCGTTCCCTTAGAGCTGCCCAAGTGGGTCCACCGCATGTGGGCCCAACCCCAGGACAAGCAAGGCCAAGGCTCAGCGCGAGGCTTGGCGGGTGCACCCTCGCCACAAGCACCTCGACAGGTTCGCAGGGCCCCCGGGTCCCCTACACCTCGGAACGGAGAGAAGACCCCGAGAGGTGCAAGCCCCGGCATGACGGGGCTCTCTCCCGGGTACAAGACCGTACAAGGAAAGATTAGTCTTCGACCTCATTCCAGAAAACAGTAGAAGGCGCCAGAAGGCTTGGGAAGCAAGGCGCAGCCAGGGGACACCATCTACCCACTGTCAATCCTGCCCGTGGCTTTCCCCAAAGGTGGCAGAGATCCCACCTGCCCGACAATGGATACTTGGAGGAGAAGAGGCCACGTCGACGTCTCTACCACGGTGAGGGTTTTCCTCCCGCCAAAACCCCTCACGCTCCTCGCATGACCTCTATGGGATCCCCTTTCCCTATAAAAGAAGGATCAAGGCCGTGGCGAGGAGGAGGACCGATTCTAGGAACGTCGGAGGAACAAGCTTGGACGGACTCTAGAGAGAAGATAGCTTAGTAGGCAAGGAAGGTCCGGCCTTCCTAAGGAGGAAGACGACCTCCAAGCTAGGCTAGACAGAGAGAGAGAAAGGAAGGTGATGTCCTCCGGGCAAGGATCTGTCCTTCTCCTTCCTCCTAGTCAGGCTACCCTGCCGGGCACCCAGACGAGCATCAACATTGTAGCCACACCATGGTACGATCATCTATCCAGACATACAGGAGTAGGCTTTTAGCCTCAGGGCGGCCTGAACCTGGGTAGTTCGTTGTGTGTTTTCCTTGTTCATCCACCACGTCGAGATCGGAGTGCGAGTGAGGAACTTGTCTGGCGATCGTCCTCCGGGCGACGTTTCTAGCCTCCTTCGCGCCCCTACCGAATCAACAAAGGGGGTGCCTCGCATCCCCAGTGTCCGTCCTTCAAGACACGACTCTGGTGCGCCAGGTAGTAGGCGCAAGCGCAGGATTCGTTTGGATCTCAAGCTACGCCGAGTTCTTCGTCATCAAGTTCTTCTTCATCAAGATCTACAACGAGTTCGTCGTCGACAAGTTCTTCTTCGTCAAGAACCTCACTGACAACAGGAGCGGAATCAGAACTCGCGTCTTGGAGCGACTTCTCCTCTCCTCACGAACAGGAAAAGAGTCGTCCCCGGCTACCGACTGACACCATGTCAGAAGCCGGAGAGGCTTCTGGAGAGCAACCTCGACAGACGACCCAACATGCCCGGGGTCTGAAGGAGGCCTTGGGAGCCGTGCGAGCGCTCCTCTCCTACCCTACGAACCTCTACAAGACCGACTCTTGCGCAAAGGCATGGATCGCCAGCTTACCGGGCGTGTTGAACTTCACTCTACAGTGCTGCGATCCTCCCGACACCACCTCCTACAACAACGTGGGCGTCACCAGCAACGCCAGGACCACCGAAGCAGACGTCGTCATCCTCGAACCTGAAGTTTGTGCCGTTGAAGCCGAGCCGCTGCGCCGGGAGAAAGGCAAACCAAACACCCTCGCGACAAACAACCCATGGAGCAGTCTGAGGATGACGCGGGCCAGAGCTCCAACCCTCGACGCCGCTATCGAGAAGATATGGAAGGGCAGGCCAACCAACACCTCATGACCCGCTGCACCCCTTTCCCAGCGTCGGTCTATGATCTTCATCGCCAGGTGCAGATGGATGGCGAGGGGCTGCGTCGTTTCGTTTGGAGGTTTCAGGCGGTCACGGATAGGATTCCTGCCGTGGACTTCCTGGAGCACCAAGTCATCCTCCTCTTCCACCTAAATGTATGCAACATGAGAATGCACACGAAGATGGGCACTCGGTTGGTTGCTACCCTGGCGGACCTATGGGCGATCGCTGACCGGTGCGCTCGGGATGAGGAAGCCGCCACCGCCCCACCGCGGGTGATACTGTGAGATCTACGACTTCTTGTACCCATAAATCGCGGCAAGATGTGCCAAGAAGCACCCGACTATTTCTCAAGAACTTCTATCATGAATAAAATATAAGTTATCCCGAAAGCCTACTGATCTCTCGCAAATCATGTCGTTCCGCGGATAAAATCAGTGCAAAACCGATACGAAGTACGCTAGCAGCTAGCGTAGGCAAAGGCTCGACTGTCGAATCGAGCGCTCAAGGAAACGGCTCCCAGGGGTAGCATGCGGTGCGCAACACCAAAATACCACTCGGGGACGTGCTTACCACCAGAGTGAGCGACCCTCTTTTCAGGTATCTGTGGGGCTTGTGAGAGCATGCCTGACCCGTCGGGGCCTCACTTGCATGCCTGTTCTCCTCCTTCATCTTTGCCGCCGAAAGACAAGTTAAAAGCAGACAGAAGCCGGTTCTCCTCCTTCATCTTCGCCACCTCCTGCTCCAGCCTTCTCTGGGCGTCCTCCAGGGCAGAGATCTTTTGACCGTCTTCCTCGGCTTTTTCCCGGAGAGGCTGCAAGCTGGCTTTCTCCCTGGCCAGCGCGTGCTCGAGTTCGTCCTTGGCCTGGCCCGCCTCGCTCAGCTGGACCTCGCGAAAGTGGAGGTTCTGACCCGCCAGCTCGAGCTCCTTCCGAAGGTCGGCAACAATCCCTTTCTAGGACTCAACCTCCTGCTCCAAGTCACGTCTTTGGGCGCCGAGGCTAGCCGGTATCTAGACTAGGGCCCGGAGCCGTGAACTCAGCCGCATCTCCTTGGAGGCCAGTTCGTCCGCCTTCAGCTTTTCCATGGCGACTATGTCGGCTTCCGCCTTAAGGAGCCGCCAGATCATGACGCGTAGCTGCTGGGGCTGGCGGTCCAGTTTGGCTTTTCCCTTCGCCATTTTGGCTACTGCCTCGCCAACCTTCTTCTCGATGGAGTCTTCGCGGGTGCGGACCTCCGTCCCCAGCATGGCCAACCCGCTCAGGACGACTTCCATGGTGCTCTTCTCACGGATGACAACCTCTGAGGAGGACCCGAAAGCAGCATCCCTGGCCCGACCTCCCGGGATCAGGCTTTCCCGGATCTTCTCCAGCTCCGCCAACTCCTCGCTGGCTCCTGAGTCCAGCGAGTACTCCGTGAACATTGTCACGTCGGAGCTAAAGAGGGACCCCATGGATCGCGTGAACGACACGAACTCCCCGTCGATCACCATCCCTCCTACTCCGACGCTCGGGGGCTGGTGAGAAGGCGGCGTCCCGAGAACGCCCTTCGGCGCGCTCTGCGCCACCTCTTGGTCATCGGACAGGGTTCTGACCCCTCCGATGGTGCCGAGGCCTTGGGGTCGAGCCGCATCCACCACCGAAGCTTCTAAAGACAAGACGGCTGCGGTGTGAAGACAACATGAACTCGAAGAACATACACGATTAACCCGGAGGGATCAGCACTCACCCGTAGGCTCTGGAGCTGGAGCCGCCCGTGCTCCTGCGTCATTGGAGAGGGTCGTAGCGGTAACGCTCCCCACTCCGCTCCCTCGGCGGTCGTCACCCTCAGCCATGATGGGTGGAAGCGTCGCTTCTCGGCGCCTCGGGGTGCTCGAGGCGGTGTTGTCTTCCGCGCTGTTGTGGGGTCTCTTACTCCTCCCCGACGACCTGCTTCCCCCGCACATCACCAATAACAAGTCCTTCCGGGTCAGGCCACAGAGGTGTGAGTCTTCAGGAGCTCAATCGAAGAAAATTACCTCATGGAGCGTTTGCTACTCAATGGCGCGGGTAGCTCTAGGGACCCACGGAATGAGCCCAACGCTGCTCCCTGGGTATTGGCGACGGATGGGGAATTTGAGGAGTTCGTCGCGAAGTTTTTTGCAACTGTCCCATTCGGATCCACCTCCATGACCGCCTCCTCTGCGCCGATCCTCGACTGGGCTAGAGCGGAGGATACCGCACCTTCCAGGTCGGGAACGTCGGGGGCTTTGTCGTCAACGGCCGGAATCAGGGAGGACTCGTCCTCTGACTCTTCATCATCCTCCTCCCCGTCTCCTCGGTGTCTTCTTCATCGCCCCCTCGACGGGCGCCGCGCTCTCTGTCTTCATCATCACCGTCACCCGAGCCCGCGGCGCCACCGGAGGCGTCACCGACGGAATCCTCGTCGTCCGCTGCTGACTCCTCTTGACGTGGGGCTACCTTTCGGGTAGCCCACGATAAGGCTACCTGGGCCGCGCCAAGGATTTGGAGGCCCACAGAAGGCCCACGCGGGGTACCATGTAACCTAGTCCAAGTCGGTTAGGTCGCATAACCTGCCATATCTGTAATTGCCATCGGCATCGACCACTCGAGACCTGGCTACCTATAAAGCCAGGAGGGTGGCTCGTCCCCAAGACAACCAACGAAGAGACACGCTCATAGCCACCGCCACAAACCCTAGCGAGATCGCAATCTCGCCATTGTAACCACAACTCGCATCAATAATCAGACAAGCAGGAGTAGGGTGTTATCCTCCGGGAGCTTGAACCTGGGTAAATCCTTGCTTGTCAGCCGTCGTGACCACCTGCACTTATCTCTCTCCCCATCAATCAACCCGGGGTGCATAACCCTGGGACTTGTCGAGTTAACACCTCGTCAATTGGCGTCGTCTGTGGGAACAACAGCGTGCTGGATTCACGGTTGCGGCGGCCCAATCTTCGTCGACAGCGACGGCGACTCGCCGTATCAGATCAGTGCACGGGGGCTCGACGAGTTCTCGTATGCGTCTGATCCAATCCAATCTACATCGACAACTATCGCAACCAGTCGACACCAGCGGCGACTCGCCATCACAGAGATCGGCACCCTGAGCTCTACACCAACATTGCTCTCGCGAGTGACGGGCCGATCGTAGTCGTATCTACAAGATCAGAAATTTTCCGGCGACGTTACGTCGGATGACGGTGCGATCCAGTCCAGTCGTGACGTTCGAAGTCGGGCCGGGCAGGGCTGCATACCACGCGCAACTCGCCAAGAACTGGTCCACGTCTCACATCATTGACCAGCCGCGTTCTGGTCCGACGCGTGTTGGAGTCCAACTCCAGTACGTGTGCAGACAGCGATCAAGGATCAAGGAAAGGAAATCAGAAAAAAAAGGAAAGTTATTCTGGACGCAGAGTATGCAGGAAAGCTAGCTCGTACTAGTTTGATTCGTTCACGTGAAGATCAAAGAAGAGGAGAAAGATTAGATGGAATAACGCGCCGACTCCGGTCCGCCGCGTCGACTGCCTCTACGGCACCACTTCGCCGCGTCAACTACTTCTGCCGCGTCGACTCCAGTCCGCCGCGTCGACTGCCCCCACGGCACCACTCCGCTGCGTCGACTCCGGTCCACCGCGTCGACTGCCTCTACGGCACCACTTCGCCGCGTCGACTCCGGTCCGCCGCGTCGACTGCCTCTACGGCACCACTCCGCTGCGTCCACTCCAGTCCGCCGCGTCGACTGCCTCTACGGCACCACTTCGCCGCGTCGACTCCGGTCCGCCGCGGTCCGCCGCGTCGACTCCGGTCCGCCGCGTCGACTGCCTCTACGGCACCACTCCGCTGCGTCGACTCCGGTCCGTCGCGTCGACTGCCTCTACGGCACCATTTCGCCGCGTCGACTCCGGTCCGCCGCGTCGACTGCCTCTACGGCACCACTCCGCTGCGTCGACTCCGGTCCGCCACGTCGACTGCCTCTACGGCACCACTTCGCCGCGTCGACTCCGGTCCGCCGCGTCGACTGCCTCTACGGCACCACTCCGCTGCGTCGACTCCGGTCCGCCGCGTAGACTGCCTCTACGGCACCACTTCGCCGCGTCGACTCCGGTCCGCCGCGTCGACTGCCTCTACGGCACCACTCCGCTGCGTCGACTCCGGTCCGCCGCGTCGACTCCAGTCCGCCGCGCACAAACAAATTCGCCTCAGCCACACCTGATGCTCTCCCGGGTGTTGCGCCGCACAGGTCACAAACAAAATCCTTGGCCGCCACTCGAAGCACTCGGGGGCTGCGCCGCGCAGGTCTAAGTCAAACCTAGGCCGTCACCCGACGCACTCGGGGGCTGCGCCATACAGGTATAACTCGAAAAATCCTTGGCCGCCACCCGAAGAACTCGGGGGCTGCGCCGCACAGGTCTAAGTCAAACCTAGGCCGTCACTCGAACACTCGGGGGCTGCGCCATACAGGTCCAACAAGAAAACCTAGGCCGTCACCCGACGCACTCGGGGGCTGCGCCATACAGGTATAACTCGAAAATCCTTGGCCGCCACCCGAAGCACTCGGGGGCTGCGCCGCACAGGTCTAAGTCAAACCTAGGCCGTCACTCGAACACTCGGGGGCTGCGCCATACAGGTCCAACAAGAAAACCTAGGCCGTACTCGAACACTCGGGGGCTGCGCCATACAGGTCCAACAATGCAGTAGGCCGTTCAGCTGAGCAAATACTCGATATGTTTGTCGAATCCACCAAGTAGGCCGTCGGGCGGAATGAACACTCAAATAAAAAAGGACAGTGGTTCCATCAGCGAGTTCCTGAACGTCACTCCCATCGGGAGGGTATCAGAGATCTCTTTTCGACTGAGAAGTTTTTGAGATTAACCTCAATTACTAGAAATTCAGCTTAATCTTGGGGGCTACTCCCATCGGGAGCACTGTTCGCGCTCCCAATAGACTCGGTCGAAGCATTAACGACTAAAGCATCCTCTGTAAGCCCTCAACGGCCGAAGTCGAATTTTTTTAACTATCGTTTTCAGGAACAAGACGGCGTGCAACAGAGCGATTCGAGTAGTAAGCTTCTCAGCTGAAACCAATAAAGTAGGACAGACTGCTGATCCGAGAACCCGAAGAAATCATTCGGGTGGTAAAGAAAATCGAGTAAGCTCAATCAGCTGAATCCATCTGCAAGTAAGCCAGGAGGCTGAACAGAAGCACGCTACACAAGAAGAAGACAAAGTAATTCGACTGCAAAGGTTACTCCCATCGGGAGAGGCCTGTTCGACTGAAGAAATCGAGTTCAAGCTCAAGATCAAGCAATCCAATGGCGCGTCCAGGAGGAAGAAGTCCTTTGCCCGACTCTACGCTTCGACCAAGCACTCGGTGGCTACTGACGTGGGGCTACCTTTCGGGTAGCCCACGATAAGGCTACCTGGGCCGCGCCAAGGATTTGGAGGCCCACAGAAGGCCCACGCGGTACCATGTAACCTAGTCCAAGTCGGTTAGGTCGCATAACCTGCCATATCTGTAATTGCCATCGGCATCGACCACCCGAGACCTGGCTACCTATAAAGCCAGGAGGGTGGCTCGTCCCCAAGACAACCAACGAAGAGACACGCTCATAGCCACCGCCACAAACCCTAGCGAGATCGCAATCTCGCCATTGTAACCACAACTCGCATCAATAATCAGACAAGCAGGAGTAGGGTGTTATTCTCCGGGAGCCTGAACCTGGGTAAATCCTTGCTTGTCAGCCGTCGTGACCACCTGCACTCATCTCTCTCCCCATCAATCAACCCGGGGTGCACAACCCTGGGACTTGTCGAGTTAACACCTCGTCACCTCTTCAGCGTCCTCTGCAAAGTGCACCTTGGACCTGCGTTATCTATCCATGGGAACCGGTCCGTGCTCTCCCCGGCCCCCGAGGCCCACGACATTGAAGATGGGCATCTCGCCCAGAATGTCGGCCTTTCACGGTTCTTCACACAATGGAAGGACCCTGGTGGGCAGATCGAGCGAAGGATTGGAAGAAAACAACCTCGAGACGTTCTTCCGGACCTTGTCCTCTGACATATGCGACGTCCTCAGACAAGCGGGGTCTTTGAGACCCCGGAACTACCACGCCGGGTGCGGTCTCTTCTTCAAGGGAGCGATCCTGTTGCGCAGGAAGTGGGCAGCGACAGCGGCACCCGTCACCCCTTGGTCGCTGAGGAGCTTGAAGCGGGTCAACACATTCGACAAGCTGCCATACTGACCGCTGAGGTGACCCCAGGACTCCAGTTTCTCTGGGAGCTCCTTCGGCTCCTCCCGCTGTGTCTCATCCTTGGCGATCCCCACCAAGAACCACTGGTCCCGCCATTCGTCCCATTTGGACTTGATGCTCATCTTGGGGTATGCCCCCTTGAGTGTCAAGCGTAAGCAGAACGTGACGCCACCAGATATCCACTTGTTCACCCCCATGCGAGGGTAGACGAAGTGGCGGAGTAGGGCGACAAAGGACATCACCCCCACAAATGCCTCTTAGAAGTGGGCGAAGACCGCCAGGTCCAAGACGGCGGCCGGCGACACATGCAGGAGCTTCATGCTGTAGGATTTCAGGACCTCCGAGAGAAAATCAGAGAAGGGCGGCACGACCCCCATCAACATAAAGATGTTAAAGATGGCGATCCGGCAAGGATCGTGCGCTGTGAAAGGGGAAATGACAACCGTTGCCGCTCGGGCAGGGACGTCCCACGCGGCCTCGGACGCCACGACAGCCATGTGCTCAGCGTCCCGCATCTTGTCCGCGTCGCCGACATACTTGCTTTCGAGCAAGGCTTGCTTCCGGAGAAGATACGCTTTGGCGGCGGTCTCTTTTGATCGACGAGCTTGCCTCGCGTATCTGGGGGTGGACAGCCGGACTATTGCGCCTGCGCCCTCCGGCTTCTTCTGCCCGGTTTTCATGGTGCACACCATCGGATTCGCAGCAACGGTGCAGGGAAAGGGGGCAGAGCAAATTTGGGAAAGCGTAGAGGCTGTGAGAGGAATGGACAGGTAGCGGTGCACGACAACCCAAGCATCTAGCTCGAAAAGGAACCCCGCGCATCACTTCGCGGCCCCATTACTCCGACAGGCGCGGGGATCGAGGGGGCATGCCGACTTCGGCGCGACCCAACCGTTGGTGCACGAACCCGTCCAAAGCCCGCACGAATCACAACGTGCATCATGGCGTGGCTACGTCCCAGGCCTGCGCAAGCCGCAACGGGCGGCACGACGCGGTCGCACAAGACTCGGGGGCTCGCATCTACGTCGACACGACGAGCCCCACAGACAACCAAGCGCCAGATCCACTTTGACCTTTTTGGTCATGGCCCCGGCAGCCTCAGAAGACCGAAGCCGCCCGGACCATGCCCGGGGGCTACTATCGCAGTAGAGGAACATGGGGTTCCCCTAGAGCTGCCCAAGTGGGTCCACCGCCTGTGGGCCCAACCCCAAGACAAGTAAGGCCAAGGCTCAGCGCGAGGCTTGGCGGGTGCACCCTCGCCACAAGCACCTCGCCAGGTTTGTAGGGCCCTCGAGTCCCCTGCACCTCGTAATGGAGAGAAGACCCTGAGAGGTGCGAGCCCCGGCATGACCGAGATCTCTCCTAGGTACAAGACCGTACAAGGAGAAGATAAGGCTTCCACCTCATTCCAGAAGGCAGTAGAAGGCGCCAGAAGGCTTGGGAAGCAAGGTGCGACCAAGGGACACCACCTACCCACTGTCAGTCCCTGCCCGCGGCTTTCCCGAAAGGTGGCAGAGATCCCACCTGCCCGGCGACGGATACTTGGAGGAGAAGAGGGCACGTCGACGTCTCCACCACGGAGAGGGGTTGCCTCCCGCCAAAACCCCTCACGCTTCTCGCATGATCTCTGTGGGATCCCCTTTTCCTATAAAAGGAGGACAGAGGCCATGGCGACGAGGAGGACCAATTCTAGGAACGCCGGAGGAACATGCTTGGATGAACTCTAGAGAGAAGATAGCTTATTAGGCAAGGAAGCTCCAGCCTTCCCAAGGAGGAAGACGACCTCCAAGCTAGGCTAGACAGAGAGAGAGAAGGGAAGGAAGGTGATCTCCTCCGGGCAAGGATCTGTCCTTCTCCTTCCTCCTAGTCGGGCTACCCTGCCGGGCACCCCGACGAGCATCAACATTGTAGCCACACGATGGTCCGATCATCTATCCAGACATTCAGGAGTAAGCTTTTAGCCTCAGGGCGGCCTGAACCTGGGTAGATCGTTGTGTGCTTTCCTTGTTCATCCACCACATTGAGAACGGAGTGCGAGTGAAGAACTTGTCCGGCGATCGTCCTCTGGGAGACACTTCCAGCCTCCTTCGTGGCCCTACCGAATCAACAAAGGGGGTGCCTCGCATCCCCGGTGTCCGTCTTTCGAGATACGATTGAAGCCTCCCCACATGTTGTCCCCATTGTATTTCTATCGATTGGGCGCCACCGTGGACAGTTTTATAACGTCCTACGACTGCACCGGCCGAAAGGCCCCTCGTGAGCACCCTCGCGAGTGCCATTGGCGGCAGGGTTGTCCTCGTGAGTACTCGAGAGCTAGGCGACGCGGCCAACTCGCCGTAAACTGTCCATCCATGCCGTGCACGACGCAACATGTTCGGCGTTTTGCCAAGGTAAACAATTTTGGCTGCCGCCGGTAAATATCTTCGTTTGTTTTGATTCAGATGTTTGAAAACATTTGTGTGTAAGCGCAGATAGATAGCGATGATGAGCTTATGATGACACAACTCCTTGAAGAGACCGATGCGCGAGTTCAAGAGAGTGAGCACATTATGATCATCGGCGGGCTGATCCGGCTACATGCCGCTCTTTGGCCTCCTCGTCATGGAGGGTCACGAAAGGGGAAGAAGCCGAACGAGACCGTCAATGGGTGGATGATATCCCATAAGTATAGGGGATCGTGTGTAGCCTTTTCGGTAAGTAAGAGTGTCGAACCAAGGAGGAGCTAAAGGTAGGATGACTATTCTCTCAAGTTCTATTAACCACTGATACTCTACGCACACCAAACGTTTACATTATCTAGCAAATAAAACTAGATAAATAATACGGGTATGAGAGATAGCTTTGCAGGATAATAAATACAAGAAAGTAAATGTTAGTGTTGTAGCAATAAGATATACTAAATAAGCATATACTAACAGTACCATGAGTGTGGAAAAGTGGTGGTGGCTGTGTCCAAGATTAGTTAGTGAAGATATCGGTTTCATTGTCTTCGATGAAGTTTTCTATGTGACAGAGGCTAAATACACATGCACTTCACTACTTGGAATACAAGTACTATATGATTGCATTGTTAGCAAACATCCGTAAATACTAACAATGCATTAAGGTTTCCCCAACGATAGCCTTAAGTTCAATGGTCCTCTTACTCCCATACGTGCAACTAACCGGTTCGAGTCCTTTGGTTTCTATCACTCCGGCAGAACTACCCTCTTCCTTTGCACATACTACTAACCCTAGGGTGTTGATCCATGCGCGCACAAATATAATGGACACCAAAGGACACTACCATATCAACATACAACTCTAATGAACCTCGTGCATTCAACAAAGCAATCAAAAGACAAATAACTACACAAACATGTCATAAATCATAGGATAAATATTATAGCATCAAAACACCATGTTTACATAGGACTGTACAGGGGTTTGTGGGAGTATGAACCACTGAATATAAGGAGGAGTTGGTGATGGAGATGCCGGTGAAGACGGTGAAGGGGGGCAACGAGGAGCACAGGGCGACGACGGGCGCGGGGAGGTGCTTCCCCGCCGCCGCCATCATGGGGGAGCGCCACCCGTTAGCTCCATTCCTTCATGGCTTCTTGGGAGCCCTCCCTCATGAAGTTGGGATCCATGGGGAGGCAAAAATGTGGCTTTGGTGGCTGGAAATTCGTGGGTGGAGGAGTCCCTCACGACTTAGAGTTTCCTTCTTTATATAGCCTCTCGGATTTCCGTCAACCCCTCTTGGATCTCACGAAAACGGGCATATCTGGAGCATCCGTACTCGGATTGGGCCAAATTTTTAGTCCAGGATTATCAGCAGAAAATTTTCTACAACTTTGTATAAGATTTGATAACAAAATATGCCCGTGCGTTGCTACGGGAGTGCAAAACATACATCATTTAGTCAAAAAGCGTTGGCACAATAGAAATATTATTATTATCCCATAAGTTATTGAGTCCCCTAAAACATCATTAGCTTACCCATTTGTTAACAGTAAAATAACTACATCTATTAACCTCCTCTCCTGATTCAATATATGCAGGGTTCATCATTGCAATTGATTCTTTGCATGGTGTGTTACGCACGATTAGCTATAATTTGCTCTATTCTATTTCTTTATGTTCTGGCTCCACATTTGCATATTACTGCTTTTCTCGTCCGCATTTTTTTTGCCTTTAATATGCATATTTTTTCCTGCCTTATCTATATCTTTTTTGCAACTTGGTTGAATCCTTAATTGTTTTATTTTGCTGGTAGGCTTCACGACACATTTTAAATTTTTCTTGCTTTTCTGCATTGGTCATCCGTGCATACCGTTCTCTATCTTTTCTTCTTCGTTCCTCCTTAACATCTATGACCGGAGATTGGGTCGCAAATTGCTGGCCCACATGAGAGTTTTCCATATTATATAAATCTGTCATCGGTTAAAAATAATAATTAGATTTTCCATCAAGTATAAGCTTCAGTTCGCATATAAGAAAGTATTGCCAATCTAGCCTAGTTGAGCCACGATCAGAAGTTGAGAACACGGCACATGACATTTGTGGTTTTGGATTGTTGCTTGCTTCTGCGGCGATCGGGTCGGAGCGGATAGTATCGCCATATCGGCACTACGCCGCCGCAGTTTGTTGCTGTCAGCCAGTTTCTGGCGCGCACACGTTACCAAACCGAGTTGAGTTGTAATTTAGACACCTCTGGTCTCGTCGAGTTCGTCATAGATGAATTCTAGGTGACAAGCATCCATCTAATGGCTACATGCACGTACGTAATTAGTAGGCCTGGCTTGGATGCTTGGCTCAACCTTTTGCATGTGCCACATCACTGCACCTCTAGACGACGCGCCAACTTGGTCGAACAAGCCCTGGGCCGTTAGCGCCATTCGCCGTCTCCGTCCAGACAGCCTCGTCCACACACTCCAGCGAGCAGCTTGGGCGCCAGGTCGCAGGAGTTCAACGTCCCTGATACGTCGAGTACTTTCGATTCGGCGAGTAACGCACACACACTTGAGTCCGTCGAGTGCTTGCACCCAGGAAAAGTGATTTGATTCCGGCGACGCGACACACGCGTGTTGTGATTTGTACTGTAAGTACATACTTGTAATATATACCCGGCAAGTCGATCGCCAATACGACTACGTGATGGAACCTGGCATGGGCTCTCCGTGTTGCTCACGAATCATGATTGTGGATTATTGTCGGCCCAGTAAGGACTTGGGTGTACACAGCCCACTCTCCATAGGCCTCGCACACGGGCAGATCAGACAAAACAATTAAGGACCAAGTCACCGCTTGGAGAGACCCTCGATAGCCAACTCCTCTTGAGGGATTGAAGAGGAAGCAAATGTCTGAAGAGGACCTGGGCTTCAAGGGACTCTCCCGAGGCTCCTCCCGCCTGGAGAGAAGTCAACAGGAATCCCTCCGCAGGCCGCCACGGCCCTGTGGAGAAGCTTCGCGGCCAAGTAAGTGCTGCAGGGCGCACATGGATTCTGCATCGGCCGCAGAGTGACGCGAGCACTCTAATTGCCATTCTGGTGATAAAAGAGTCAATAAAGTTGCGTCGCCTGCGAGGATAGTTGGGACTTTCCTTTCTGGTGATAAAGCGGCTGACGGCGCAACGCTCCAAGAAGATCGTCATCGTGGGCTCCATCACGATCACTGCCGCCCCTGCGAGCCGTTCTGCGCGGTATGCAACCTGTCGGCCACCGCGCCCAACTTTATCGCTGATGGACCGCGTCCATGGAGGATTCAGGAACGGTGGACTCCAACTCCTCCTCGCCACTGACGTCTAGGAGCCTACCTTTGGCGCCCTGTGCAAGAAAGACGCCCGTGGAGCCTATAAAAGGAGGGAGAGCTCCACCGCAGCGAGAGGTCGGCCAATTGCTTTCTAAACACTTGTAAAGCCTAGCCTAGCTAGTAGGATAGTCTTCGGCTTGAGGAGGAAGACGACCATTGCGTCCCTCTCCAAGCACGAACTGCCTCAAGAGAGCCCTCGGCAAGCTCAGTTGTACTGTAACCTCTGCAGTGCAATACAGACAAGCAGGAGTAGCGGTGTTACCTCCTCCTAAGGGCCGTGAACCTGGGTACGGGCCGGTGTCTATCTCTATCGTGGGTGTTCCTCTCGAGGCCCGGCGAGCACCGTCGTCGTGCCTCTCGGGGGTCGCTTGACCTCCGTGTTCAATCCCTCACCCGAACTTCTCTTCAGGGTGTGACCACCCCTGTTCCGTGGGAGTCACGCTCCGACATTTGGCGCGCCAGGTAGGGGATTGAGGCGCGTCAACGACCTTCGAGCCGCCTCCACGCTATGGCGAACACCCGCGCTACTCGCGCCGCCCGCGCCAACAGACGCGCGCCAGAAGGAGCTCGCGCCGCGCCCAGCACCACGGCCGCGCGCAGACGGCGGGGGCGTCCTCGTCGTGAGGAGCGCGCCAACTCCGGCCCTCATGTGGAGGAGCCCGAGCACAACTCCGAGCATCAGGAAGACGCGCAGTCGTCGCACCCGACACAGCGCCCAAGCGGCTCCGGCCCAGGGAGGACGGACCCCGCGCCGCACATCGCCCTGCTCATGGCGCAAGAGCTTCTTCGCTATCAGCCTACCGCTGAGGCTCACGAGCAGTTGCTGGAGCGCCTCAACCACCTCGTCGGCATCGCCACGACTCGCCCCGCTCCGTCGCAGTCCGTTGTGCACCCCTCCCTCGCGGGCACGGCAGCTCCTGACGCGCCTCCGCCTCCACCAGGGCCTGCTCCGGTTGCGACGCAGAGGGCTGCCTCCCACGCGTCTTCGCCTCACGACTGTCTGATCGTGTAGCGCACCGAGCCAGGCGCACGCGTGGGGATGGAGCTCCAGCGCAGCCGCCAGAACCGCCTCGTGGAAGAAATTGGCTAGGCGGGCCAGCAGAACCGTAGCGTGCTGCAGCACGGGGTCGCCACGTACGCCACAGGCTGCATGGTGTTCACCCGCTCCCTACGCCGCGTGGTCTGGCCCCCAAAGTTCAGGCCGGCTCTCCCCAAGGGCTACGACGGCTCTAGCAACCCCATCGAGTTCCTGCAGCTCTACACCACCTCCATCCAAGCTGCAGGCGGAGACGACAAGGTCATGGCCAACTGGTTCTCCCACGCGCTTCGCGACTCTGCGCTGTCGTGGCTCCTGAACCTCCCTGAGGACTCTGTGAACTCTTGGGAGGAGCTCTGCAAGCAGTTCGTCTCCAACTTCAAGGGGACGTACGAGCGCGCGCTCACCCACAACGACCTGCGCACTGTGGTGTAGAAGAAGGATGAAACCCTCCGCAAGTACATCCAGCGCTTCAGCCAAGTGCGCAACAAGATCCCGAACATCCCTGACACCCAAGTCATCGCCGCCTTCCGCGAGGGCGTCACGAACAGCAGGATGCTCGAGAAGCTGGGTATCCACGACAAGCTCACCTCTGTGGTGAAGTTGTCCGACTTGGCTGACAAGTGCGCCAAGGCTGAAGAGGGACTCCTCTTCGTCAAAATGTCCTCGCGAGGGGAAGAACACGCTGAGGGGTCCAGGACCCAGAAGAAGGAGGAGCCCAAGCGCGAGGCCACCGCGGTCCTCGCAGCAGAGCCTGACGCCAAAGGCACCCGCAGGGACTCTCCCGAGCCTGGGGAAAGAAAGGACGACCATCGCCCATTCTGCATCTACCACAACAGGCGCGGTCACTCTACAGAGACCTGCTTCGACCTTAAGAGGTTGAGTTAGGAGCAAGAACAAGCAAAGGGCAGCGGCGGCCGCGGTCGAGGCCGTGGCTACCGCGGAAGCGGGGGCAAGAGAGGCTACCAGAAGCCATCAGGCAATCAGGCCAACGCTGCGGAGAAGAACGGCAACCTCCTTGACGAGGAAGATGGGGGCTACCAAGCCTCGAGAGGCGCCATTGCCTACATCCTCGGTGGGGCACAGGCGCCTAAATCGAACAATCAGTTCAAGCAGTTCGCTCGCGAGCTCAACGCCGCCCTCCCCAGCCTCGAGACCTCCAGGCCCCTCAAATGGTCGCAGTACACCATCGCCTTCGACGCTCAGGACCACCCCAAGTCCACCAAGACTGTTGGAACCCTCCCGCTGGTCTGTAGCCCCACCATCGACAACATCACCATCTCCAAGACGCTCATCGATGGCGGAGCATGCCTGAATGTCATCTCAATAGAGACGTTCAAAGGTAGAGACGTTCAAAGCACTTCAAGTGCCCTACGAGCGGCTCATGCCCTCTAGGACCTTCACGGGAGTCACCAGCGGCTCGATCAAGCCTCTGGGGCAGGTCAAGCTTGCCGTCACCTTCGGCAGCGAGGAAAACTACCGCACTGAGCACATCGACTTTGACGTTCGCACATCGGCTTGCCGTACAACGCCATCCTCGGCTACCCCGCCCTCGCGAAGTTCATGGCCGTCACGCATCATGCCTCCAACATGGTCAAAATTCCCGGCAGCGTTGGCACCATCACCATCCGTGGACATGTCCTGGATGCTACGCACGCTGTCGAGACAGCCTACAAGGCAGCCGCCATGGAGTTCCCTGCTGATGAGGACATGGAGCCTCTCGAGAGACCCAGAAGAAAATACAGCTGTTCTCTCAGGAGCCAGCCGCCACAAAGAAAGTCTCTGTAAGCTCCAGCAGCTCGGCGGCTAGCGTCACCATTGGCGCTGCCCTGCCTCCCAAATAGGAAAGCGCGCTCGTCGCCTTCCTCCGGGCAAACTCTGACATGTTCGCATGGACTCCGTCAGATATGTCCGGGGTAGCGAGGGAGGTGATCGAGCACCACCTAGCCATGTGTCCAAACGCACGTTCGGTCAAGCAAAAAGCAAGCCTCCGAGAAGCAAGCGTTCATCATAAAAGAGGCCGAGAAGCTCAAAGCAACAAATGTCATTCGCGAAGTCACGCACCCTACTTGGCTCTCAACTGCGTGGTCGTCCCAAAACCTGCCGGAGGAGGCCGCCTCTGCATCGACTACACTGATGTCAACAAGGCCTGCCCCAAGGACCCTTATCCCATGCCCAGAATCGACCAGATCGTGGACTCCACGGCATGCTGTGACCTCCTCTGCTTCCTCGATGCCTTCTCTGGCTATCACCAGATCAAAATGGCTAAGGAAGAAGAGGAGAAGACAACATTCCTCACCCCTTGTGGTGTATATTGCTATGTCTGCATGCCCTTCGGCCTGAAAAACGCTGGTGCCACCTTCCAGAGGCTCATGAGGATAGCACTTGGCGAGCAAGTGGGCAGAAATGCCGAAGCTAACGTCGATGACATCGTCGTCAAGTCTCGAGAGGGAGATACTCTCCTCAGGGACCTTGAAGAGACTTTGCCAGCCTGCGCAAGGTGAACATCAAGCTCAACCCCGCCAAGTGCGTCTTCGGAGTGCCTTCATGCAAATTGCTTTGTTTCCTCGTGTCCCACCGAGGCATAGAGGCAAACCCTGACAAGATCAAGGCTATAGAGGAAATGCAACCTCCACGCCGCCTCAAGGATATGCAACGTCTAGCAGGCTGCATGGCCAGCTTGGGTCGATTCATCTCCAAGTTTGGCGAAAGAGCTCTGCCATTCTTCAAGATCATGAAGAGAACTGGCACCTTCAAGTGGACGCCTGAAGCGGAAAAAGCCTTTGAGGACTTGAAGAAGTACCTGGCCAGCCCACCAGTCATGGTTGCCCCCAGGACAGGCGAGCACCTGAAGCTGTATCTACCAGCCACTCCACAGACAGCTAGCACCGTCCTGGTGGTGGAAAGAGAAGAGCCAGTACTCCACAAGAAGAGTGCAACCACTCCAAAGCCAAAACCGCCCGACGAAGAGGTCGGCAAAGGGGCAGACCCCACTGACCCACCGCCAGGCCTAGAGCCACAAGTGGAGCCTGCCTCAAAGCAAACTCCACAAGCTGATCTCGCCAAGGAACCTGAAGAGCCTCCACAAGCCAGCCCCCTCGAGGTCCCTGTAGAGTCTCTCCAGGCAGACGGCGCTGCGCCTAAACTGACAACCCTTGTCGAGCATCCTGTCTACTTCGTCAGTACAGTATTGCGCGATACTCGTGAGCGGTACGCAATGCAGCATAAGCTCCTCATCGCCTCAAGAAAGCTACGACACTACTTCCAGGGGCACCCCATCATAGTGGTTACCTCATTCCCTCTGGAGCAAATCCTGCGCAACCCTAACGCCACAGATCATGTCGCGGGATGGAACATAGAGCTACAACCATTCAACTTGCGCTTCGATACCACATGGGTAATCAAAGGGAGAGCGCTGGCAGACTTCGTCGCCGAATGGACTGATCCAACCCCTGAAGAGCCTCTAGGAGAAGAACAAGAGCCCTCTGGAGACAAAATGCCTAGCCACTGGACCATGAATTTCGACGGAGCTTTCGCTTGCCGCCATGGCGGGGCCGGCGTTGTCCTGATCTCGCCCAAGGGCGACAAGCTCTATTATGCAGTCCAGTTGTGCTTCGGAATCGATAAGATCTCCAATAACATTGCTGAGTACGAGGGCCTGCTCGCCGGCCTTTGTGCCGCCATCGCCTTGGGCCTCAAGCACCTACTCATCAAGGGCGACTCCCAACTGCTAGTCAACTTCTCCAACAAGAGCTACAAGTCTAAGGACGACCACATGGCCGCATACCTTGAAGAGGTCCACAGGCTTGAGAAGCACTTCAGGGGCATGGAGCTCATGCACATCCCGAGGAAGGAAAATCAATAGGCCGATGATATCGCCAAGCACGCGTCGAGGAGGCAAGCTCAGCTGCCAGGCGTCTTTGAAGAAAGACTCGTCAAGACATCCATTAAACAGCCTCAAGAGGCCATGCCCGCAAGCACAGGTGAAGCGCTACAGCCACCACCTACAAGGGGGTCTCCCGATTGCGGCCCCCGTACAGGGGAGCGTCTGTTGCTCATAGCGGCGCATCAAGAAACAAGCTGGATAGACGAGATCAAAGATTACCTTGCCAAAGGGATCCTTCCCGAGTAAGATGTTGAAGCGGAGCGAATCGCCCGCCAGGCAAAATCCTACCACATACTCAAAGGAAGTCTCTACTGCAAGCGCCCAAATGGCATCGCGCTCAAGTGCGTTCCTCTTGAAGAAGGAAAAATGCTGATCAAGGACATCCATAGCGGGTAGTGCGGCCACCACTCGTGCGCCCGCACCCTCACAGGCAAAGTCTTCAGGAGTGGCTTCTACTGGCCTAAATTACTTCAGGATGCAGTTGACATCGTCATAGCATGCGAAGCTTGCCAGTTCCACGCCAAGCAAATCCATCAGCCCGCGCTGGGACTTCAGACCATTCCGCTCTCCTGGCCGTTCACGGTCTAGGGGCTGGACATCTTGGGACCATTCCCAACAGAGCAAGGGGGCTATCGCTACCTCTTCGTGGCAATAGATGTCAGACCCTGAATTCAAGCTACACAAATGAAACGTATCGGTTGGGCCACACAACCAAGAACATACTGGGGTTACCAATCCCAGGAAACGAGCAGGCCAGGCTCGGGGATCATCGGTCGACAGCTCTTGGCGACCCCAACGTCACATACGTTTCCACATTGTGCACGCAAGAACCCAAAAAGTCTTCCAACTCGTATACTTCAAACATACACACATGGTATACGAGTCGGATTTTTAACAAGTTGAAACCACATAATAAACCTATGACACAAAGAAAGGAAATAATATCCAAAAGCTCTCACTGAGCAAAATATAGCGAGTGGCACCAATCAGAGGACACATGTCCCAACATTACATCATGCAGCGGAAACAAACCGGTCTGAGTACAGACAAGAAGCAAAGGGCTCAAAGACGAAACGAAAAAGAAGGCCCATCCACGCAGTCCACCAGGAAGTAGCCCAGGGGAACTCTAACTACTCGTCGTAGATCTCGTCGTCGAACTCCACGTAGTATCCACCCACCTGGTCGAGCGAAGTATCCTCAACCGCAGAAAAACCACAGCCCGCGAACGGGTCAATATACCGAAGCGTATCGAACAAGCTTAAGCTAACAGGTTACAAAACTGTAAGATTCCCAAAGTATGGGGAAAAGTGTACTTAGCGGCAGCAACACTAGCAACCTAAGAGACGCGCTAAAAACTTCTGTCAAATTAGAGAGAGATAAGAGAGCGTTTAAGTAGCCATCTACAACTAACACCAGTCATAACCCATTCTCGAATTAACCCCCTCAACCAAGTATGAGGAAGCAATCCGGGAAAACTCACACGTTAACAATGTTAGTTGCCATTTATGGTGTAAGTAATTCTATGTTACTAGTCACATTAATTAACAGTGATTAGGTGTAAGTTGTCTAGATCTTGTTAGCCAGCATCATCACCAAAGTCGTCCATAACCGTGGACACGGCTCATCGATAAGATTATACCCTGCAGGGGTGCACTACAGTACCCATACTCGCATGATCAACCCAGTCAAAAACATTAGGGCCTCTCAACACGACTCATTCCTTCACTACAGCAAGTCCAAGTGCCACCCATATGAGTTGTTACCCGCGTCAGGAGTCCGGCCGAATCTCAATTGCGGACTCATTAGTTTGTGTCCACGCGCCATGGGGCTCAAACCACAGTAGGAACTGTCCGCTTCGCGCGCACCACCCCTATATGACCCCCCGTATCAAGTAACCTCTCATCGATCATCATCATCATGCACATGCATATGAGCGAATGGAAAACCCGAACTACTTGTGGCACATGGACGAGCTGAGGATCCGTTCAAAGTCGAGGGAGGCTCCATTGGGCCACCCACAAGTGGTTAGTGCGCTCAAAATTGGATCCGAGGACAAAATCTCTGTTCCAAGGTCGACACTGATCAGAACAAAGCACCTCGCAAGGCCTTCCGCCTGGTGCCTTATCTTTTAATTATAGAACCCAATATAAGACAACAGTTTATTATAATAGAACAATACATCATACTAAGCATATGAGATAAAGACAAAGGAACGACTCGCTCAACCAATCCTAAGCATGCACTACGACTCGCAAAGGCCAACAGATAAACATGCATGGGATTATGGGTTGTGGGGATATAGCTGTATAGGCTGCAGGATAAACATTTGATGGGATCGCAATTCAAGAATCGATAACTAGGATAGCATAGATCAAAAGGCAGGAATGGAAACCAAACAATCGTGTAACCGGTTAGCAGAAGCTTGCCTGGCAATTCGTGGCCTGGCACGAAAGCTGGATTCTCAGTATCGTAGGTACTCGCAGCAGGCACGTCATCGTCTACCCAGAGAAAATCCAAACACAGACAATAGGAAGCAATAATCAATACAAAGAATGAGCAAACATTGATGGTGCAATATGGTATGAGATGATTAGGTCATATTTAAAGCGGGGATGAAATCCCAACAAAAGATTAGGGTGCAAGTTATTTGTGTAGCCAACAATTTAAATGTTACTTAATATATAGCCGCAAGGGGTGATCTAATTAATTTAAATGGAACAGACATTAATTGATTAATTGCTCAACACATTCCATATTTAATATTTGATTGCAAATTATTTATCTTCAACTCAAATTAACTATTTATTATCATGGCAAGACATGGTATAAAAGATATGAGCATATTAACTGGAATTAGGGCATTATATATTTATTACCCCACACATTCCATATTTAATTAATTAATTGCATTTGTTAAATTAAACTAAGAGTTTAAAATAAATGATGCAAAATGACATAAGAATGTTATAATAATGTTCATTGCACTTTTATGATATAAAAACATATAAAGTTTATTTAATTTGTATATATAAATTAAAAGTTATTCCATTTTTTAAGTGTAGGGGTGTTTTCTGAAATTCCAGGGACTTATCCGTGATAGAGTTTTAGCAGAGAAGGTCCTCTGTGCAAAAACCAAGAGGCAGGGGCTTCGGTGCAAAATTTTATGTCCCTGGGATTTTTCTCACCGCTGCGGGGGCGCACCCAGCGGCTGCCCGGTGGGTCCTGGTGCCACGCTGGCGTGCGCGGTGCTGTCTCTCTCCCGCGGTCACTGACCCGCGGGGGCCACCTGTCAGTGAGCGACGCAAAAAATGCGCATTTTCCACTGCGCCCGGAGGGGATCGAACCCGCGTCGCGCGAGACTAAGCGTGGCTGCGTTAGCCACTGGTTTAGGTAGGTGCTGGTGTTAGAGAAGGCACGGGTTTGTTTTTAAACAGTACAACGAGAGGCAAAACCTGACGAAACTGAACCTAATTCTGCGTCCGTGCGCAGCGGCGGAGAAACCTCGCCGGCGGTGACCACAAAAGGGCGGCGCCGCTCACGTACGTGTGTGTGTTGGGTGCAGGAAGCCGTGGCGGTTGCGTGCGTGTGCTCGAAGGTGAAGAAGGAGGTTCGGAGCCTCGAAGGCGTGCACCACTTCGTGCGGGTGCGCCGGGCCGTGGCGTTGCCGGCGGCGGCGCTGTCAAATTCCGGCGCTTGAGACACGAATCGAAAGGGGAGAGAGGACGGAGAGATGCGTCTCACCCCTGGGAGGTTGCTGGCGAGGTGGAAGAACTTGGGGAGTCCGGGAGCGAGGGAACGGAGTGGAGGAAGGAGGGTCGGGGCTCGGGTCCGCGCGGCTGCCGGCGTCGGGGTAGTAGGGGACGGAGCGGTGGAAAAGGCCTCGCGCTTGACGTCGAGGAAGCAGAGGGAGAGGCGGATGCGCTGCTGGCGCGACGGCGACGGAGGAGGCGGCCGGGAATCACCGGGAGTCCGAGCTCATCACCTCGGCGGACATGGCGACGGAGGAGCGTGTAGGAGCGAGCGGCGGCGGGGGAAGGAGAAGAAAATTAGGGTTAGGGTTGGCTCCGGGGTCGATTAAGTAGGGGAGATTTGGGGAGGTGGCAGTGGGGCTCCAGCGTGGGGGCGAGCTGCAGAGACCCACGCCATGGCCGAGCTGGAAAGCTCCGTACGGAGACGATGACGGGGAGATGGCCTGGTCTAGGCCGTGGGCTGAGATGGGCCAGGAGTTGGCCCATCTCGGCCGGCTGTTAGTTTTTTTTTGTACTGAGTTTATTTTTCTTTTCTTTAGTGTCTTCTGGTTTTGTAATTTAAACATAAATAGAAAAGACATATAATAAAAACCTTTAAACAAATTTTAATAGTTTCAAAATAGTTATAATACTATCTGGGTTGAAAATTTATACATAATTTGAAACTTCATTTGAAATATTTTGAAACCATTTGAATTTAAATAAGAATTTAAATTCGGAAAAAGCATTTGGAACACATATTTAATTAAATGCAACCATAATTGTGAAATGAAGACATGGATATCCATTTTATTGCACACAATTTTGGAAAGCTACAAACGGGCTGTTACAATAGACAAGTTCACCAAGTGGTCCGAGGTGGAGGCGAGGCGCACAATTCCAGCAGGCGCGGCGGTGAAATTTATCAGAGGCCTGGTCTGCCGCTTCGGAGTGCCTAACCGCATCATCACCGACAATGGCTCGCAATTCACCAGTGGCATCTTCAGGGCTTACTGCGAAAAATGGGCATCAAACTCTGCTTCGCCTCGGTCGCTCATCCACAGAGCAAAGGCCAGGCTGAGCGAGCAAATGCAGAAGTCCTCAAGGGCCTAAAGACCAGGACCTTCGACGTCCTCAAAGGCCACGGCAAGGGCTGGATCAGCGAGCTCCCTTCGGTGCTCTTGTCCATCCGCACAACGCCACCCAAGCCTACGGGAGATACACCGTTCGCCCTCGTCTATGGAGCCGAAGCAGTCCTCCCCACAGAGATAAAGCATGGATCCCCACGGGTCCTTCCCTTTAACTAGGACGAGCAAGAAGACCTCCACAGCGACGACCTGCTGCTTCTCGAGGGACTACGCCGCCGCGCCGCCCTCCTGGCGGCAAAATACCAGCAGAACCTGCGACGCTACCACAGCCGCAACGTGCGCTCACGCACGCTGGAGACAGGCGATCTCGTCCTCAGGCGAATCCTCTCTAGGGAAGGCCTCCACAAGCTGTTACCTATGTGGGAAGGCCCCTACAGGGTCACCCACATCGCCAGGCCTGGCGCGGCTTGCCTCGAAACTCAAGACGACATCCCCGTCAAGAACGCATGGAACATCATGCACCTGCGCAAGTTCTACCCGTGATCATTGTCACGCCCGTGATCATTGTCACGTCAAGACATCTGGCGGAAGAGGCAGCTTACGGCTCAACCTCCAAGAATTTTTTGTCTCCAGAAGGATAAAAAGCAAACGTGATCATTGTCACGCCCGTGATCATTGTCACGTCAAGACATCTGGCGAAAAAGGCAGCTTGCGGCTCAACCTCCAAGCATTTTTTTATCTCTAGAGGTTAAAAGCTCACGGCGTAAACCTTCAAGCTCCAAAGGCTTCTCTCGAGGGTCAACCCTCCGAGCTCTCCTTGTAACGAGCCACCTCAGGCTGTAGAGAGTCTCCGCCAATAATGGGTGGTCCCCATGCCTCGACATGGTGAAAACATTAACTTGGCAACTCCAAGCATAATGAGACAATTTTGTTCCTAAGTGAACTTTGCGCTAAGGCGCCGCTATGTAATTTTTGGTGGTGAGTTTAATTTCCGCATTACTTTATTGAAATGTGCGCTTATATCTCTCCACATGCGCACCTCGCGAGCTGGGGCTGAGTACGGTGCCAATGCCTCGAATGAATCATCACTGCAAAACCCAAGGATCCGAGCTCTGGCTGGAGGGAAAGCTCCCACAAACACGCCATCTCTACAAAGTACCTTGGTACTTACTCTCCTCGCGAGGAACGCTTGAGGGGACCTATAAGTGCGCACGAGTCCCCAACACCGTGTACAAGCGTTTGGGTTCGCCCCTCTAACATTCACATGGAAGAAACGACCCTACAAGCCTAAGGAGGCAGCAGGGAAAAACCCTAGAGAAGACCTCCTCGCCAGGCGAAAACCTCTACAGGGCGAAAGCCTCGAGAAGCTAAGTCTCGCACCCATGCCTCGAGAGCCTTTTTGCTCTGCAAGCGCACGTTTGTCCCTCGAGCGATTTCGTTTTCCCTTGAACTTCATGGACTACTCGTACATCTAAGGGGGGCACCTGAGCATCGCGACTCAGGGCTCTTACCTCTCCTAGGCCTAAACTCCCCCCGGCCTTGCTGAGTCATTGCTCTAGCTACCGAAGTGGCAGAGTCATGGCACAAAGAGACGGGTCCTAACGACGCAGAGAACAAATAGACATGAAAATCTGACAAAAAGGACCTCTCGAGGGGCACACAAGCTAAAAGAAACTTGCAAACAAGAATATATTAAATGCCCAAAGTGGATAGTGTCTAAGCATGAAATTGTTGCAGATACAAGCGCACCCAGGCGCAACAATCAGAGCTCAGGTGGGGTCCGCACCATCGTGCACCTCCTCTACGACACCCTCCTCCGTCTCGACGGACGCGTCCTACTCCTTGTCGTCCTCTGCAGCGACCTCCGCGCGCTTGAAGAGGTTGCAGAAGGCATACACTTGCTCAAGGAGGGAGTTGGAGACCCGCAACATGTCTTCGCCCTGACGAGCCTCGGCCACGGTCGCGAGGTCGAAGCCCGGTGTGAGGAGCCGGAGGTTGGTGAAGAGGCGATCCACGACCACGCCCAAGAGCTGGCGGCTCTCGACCTCGATCACCTCGGGGAGATCAGCGACGGGGCGCTCGAGCGCCGTGAAGAGCTGGTCAAAGTAGACCAGGTACATGGCTGCGTCACCGCGGCCCCAAACCTCGGCGTGCGGCACCTCCGCGCCCAGCTGGGCCGCAAGCTCATTGCCCCTTGCCACCAGCGCCTGGAACATGCGCTCTCGCTGCTTCGTGAGCATGCAAGCCGTCTGCGTTGTATGAGCAGCCTCCGCCGCCTGCTCCACCGCGGGAGCCACCTGCTCCTCCACGTCCGTGACGAGGGCGTTGAGGTCCT
Organism: Poa annua; assembly: GCA_026929855.1. NCBI lineage: Eukaryota > Viridiplantae > Streptophyta > Magnoliopsida > Poales > Poaceae > Poa > Poa annua. The sequence goes on from CM049426.1 coordinate 182,944,326, forward strand.
GGCGGCTGCCCTGCGGCCGTCCTCCGCCTGGCATCGAGCATCCTTGGCGCGTTGGAGGCGGGCCTCGAGTTTGGAGTTGGCCTTCTCGAGCTCCGCGATCCGCCGGGCGTCAGCAGCGTGCTTGGCCTTGAAGCGGTCCTCCTGCTTCTTGGCCGAGTCGCGGAACTTCTGGGATTTGGCCAGCCTGTATTGCTTCTCGCGCTCCAGGAGGGCTTCATCCGCCTCTTTCTTGTCGCCGTACCGCTGCTCGAAGCGCTCCAGGGCGCGCTTCTGGGCAGCGATCTCGTCATATTTTTGGAGCGCCTGGGCCAAGTCCCCTTCGCGCGCCTCGAGCTCTTCGCGCTGAATGGTGAGCTCGCTCTCCGCCTAAAGCCGCTGCTCGTCGCGCAACCGTACTTCCTTCTTCTTGAGGGCCAGCTGCCGCTCGCGCTCGGCAAGGCCCTTGCGGTCGTCCTCCAGATGTTCCTACGCAGCTTGGTGGGCAGAGAGCAGCTGGGTCTCCAGCTGGTCCAGCTCGTGGCGTTTTTGCACCAGCGAGCCGTCCATGGCTTCGCGCTCGGCCGTCGCCGCGGCCAGGAGCTCGGCAGCGGCATCACGCTCCTCCTGTAGGGGCGCAAGGAGTTCAGAGGCGTCGCGGATGGCCCCCTCGCGGACCTCCTTGGCGAAACGGGTGGCCTCCTCGCATGCGGCCTGCAGCGCCAGGTCCTCCTGGCGACGAGCCTCGACCGCCGCGTGGAAGGACGCCCACGTCCCTGCAAGCTCTTCACGCAGCTGGACGATCTGCACCTCCTCGAGGGCGAGGTGCGCCTCGAAGCCCTCTAGGGAGTCCCTCACTAGGCAAAAGGCGACCTTGCTTTGCCCAGCGCTCCAGTCCCAGCCGCTGAGGACGAGGTCTCGGCTTATGGAGGGCCCAGCCCCGGCGTCGAGGCCTGAGAACCTGGCCCCGGAGCGCACTTGGGGGCTACGCTGCACTCCGTCCCCGGCTGCGCCAGAAACATCCTCGTCGTCCGCACCAGCCTGGCGCTCACCCCCTGCAGCGGGACGGGGCAGAGACGAAGGGGGTCCCCCGGCAGTTTCGCCAGCACCTTGTGGCTGCTGGCCCGTCTCCGCCTCTGGCTGCGCGGGAGGCGTGGGCGCACGCGGCAGCATAACCGCGCGGGCTGGAGTTGGCTCGCGCGGTGGACTTGACTCGCGCTGTGGCGTAGTCGCGCGAGGCGGTGTAGGAGCGCGAGGAGGGGAAGCGACCCTCTCCTCCGGGGCCTCCACCACCATTGGCTCGGGAGGCGGCGCAGAAGCCTCAAGGCGATGCGCGGCCTCCTCCGCCTGAGGCGCTACAGCCTCCGCCCGAGGTGCATGCGCCTCCCCTTGAGGCACCCCCTCAGTTTGGCCTATGGAGGCCGTCTCCACAGGCCTCGTGGCCTCTTGAGGCATGGCCTCAGCTGTGGCTCTCTTCACGTCTGCTGCCTTGCGAAGTTTACGGTGCTTCGCAGACACAAGATCACTGACAAGAGCCAAGAAAACATCTTCAGGAGAGGATAAAGAGGAAGAGAGCAAGAATCTAGCAACCAAATGTTAGAACACATACCCGGACGGCTGGGCGCCGGTGTCAACCCACACCAAGCCTGGCGAGCGCCAGGAGGGTTTGGCCTTGGCGCCAGACCCCTCCGGAGGCGCCTCGGCTTTCCTATTGGAGGGGACATCGGAAGGCCTCGCCCCGGGCCGGTCCACGGCCCACTTGGTGCGGGGCTCGCGCCGCCCCGGTGTGGCCTCCTCATCGGAGGCCTCCTCCTCCTCGTCTTCCTCCTCCACGTGATGCGAGGGCGCCACCACGAAGGCGTCTTCATCACCTGACGAGGTGTCGCAAATCTTGTCAGTGAAGAGCCTTGGCCTCGAAGATGACACCTACCCTGCCGTGGCCTCCTCCTCGCCTCGCCCAACTCCCAAGGCCGAGGGAGAATCTGCTCCCTCCGCTTCCTGCACCACCGTCAAAGGCACCTCCTTCCCCGCCTGGTCTGCCGGGGTAAACATGGGCATCCCCTCCAGGATGGTCATGCGCTCGGTCATGTTGTACTGGTGGAGCGGCTGGAGCGTGATGGGGAGCCGGTCCATGGCAGGCACCACCGGGTTGATGAAGTGCGCAGACAGGACATTGTCGATGACGTCCTTGTCGTTGTCCTCATGGTGGAGACGCATCTTTGTCGTGAGGGCACGAGTACATCCACATGAGCACCGAGTGTGCCTGGAGGGGAGCGATGCGGCGCGTCACGAAGTCCTCTACAATGATTTGCCCCGTGAGGCCTTCCTCGCGAAGGAAGCTCAGGCGGCCCATCAAACTTGCGTTCCACGTGCCGTCGAAGGGCGCCTTGCCCCAGTGAGAGTTCTTCACGGACGGCGCGTCGGGGACCTCGAGTAAGGCGCAGGGCAGCTCCACCCCGACAAAGAACCACCGCTGGCGGAAGCCGTCGTTCCATGACATGGGGATGTATACGCTCCCCATGCCGTCCACGATGCGGAACGAGACACACCCCGAGCGCTCGTTCTTCGCCGTGTTCCGGAGCGCGTAGAAGCACCGGAAGAGCCCCACCGTAGGCTCCAGGCCCAAGTACACATCACAGAGGTAGGCGAACACGGCGAGGATGAGGACGGAGTTGGGTGTAGATGCAGCAGCTGAATCTGGTAGAAGGCCAACACCGCCTCCAGGAATGGAGAGAACGGCGGCACCAGCCCGGCGGAGACGCAGTGCTGGAAGACCCGGAAAAACCCTCTCAGGAGTTTCCCGTGCGCCACCGGCTTGAGCGCTATAGCGCCATGCTCATTGGTTCGGTCCGCCACCAGGCAGCGGACCTTGGAGAGCGCCTTGTCATTTACGCGCACCCCGAGCAGCGCAACGCTGTGCGCGATCTCGGCAGGTGTCGCCTGGGAAGAGGATCCCGCGGCAGCCTTGCCCTTGTTCTTGGCGGGACTCATCGCCGGAGTTCGGTGGGTCGCTAGAGGCGAAAGGAGAAAAGAGCGCAAGCGAGCGGGAGCGGAGAGCTCGAGAATGGCGGAGGCTTCTGCGAGAAGGAATTGAAACATTTACGGCTCCCTGCTCCGGCGCCCGGGCTTTATGTCTCTTTAAGGAGGAGTTACTAGGGCGTGGTGGGACCCCCACTTAGCGCCCCCCAGATCGTGCACGACCGTTACTCGTCTGAGCGACGCGTGGCTCGGGCCGGCCGGACATTTTGGGCACACGACGCTCCACCTGCGCCCATGGGCTCAGCCGCGCCCATCGCGGGCCCAGGGGCTACTGTCGGCCCAGTAAGGACTGGGGTGTGCAGAGCCCAGTCTCCCAGGCCTTGCACACGGGAAGATCAGACGAAACGACTAAGGACCAAGCCACCGCTTGGAAAGACCCTCGAGAGGCAATCCTCTTGAGGGCCTGAAGAGGAAGCGAAGACCTAAAGAGGACCTGCGCTTCAAGGGACTCTCCCGAGGCTCCTCCCTCCTGGAGAGAAGTCAACATGAATCCCTCCATAGGCCACCACGGCTCTGTGGAGAAGCTTCACGGCCAAGGAAGTGCTGCAGGGCGCACATGGCCTCTGCATCGGACGCAGAGTGACGCGAGCACTCCAATTGCCATTCTGGTGATAAAGGAGTCAATAAAGTTGCGCCTGAACGACACTTGACCACCTAGGGGGGGGGGGGTGAATAGGTGGTGACCAATTTTTATGTCTTTTTCAGTTTCGGCTAGCGGAAAGTAAGTTGTCTATATGTGCAACTAGGTGATACAAGTGATAGACAACAAAGAAACTAAGCAAGTACATGAATTGAAGATGCGGTAAAGGAGAGTGGAACAAGAGAACCTAGGAACTCGAAGACAGAAATTTTATCCCGAGTTCCACCACATTGGTGTACGTCTCGTTGGAGGGGTGTGAGCTACCACAAAGGTTTGCTCAACGCCACAAAGGCCTCACCCTATTCTCCTGTGAATTCAACCACAAAGGTGCGAATCCACGCTTCCACTAAGGACTCCTTTAAGGGCGGAGAAGGTACCATACAAATTCGTGAGGCACACACCCACAACTGAATTGGGGGCTCTCACAATGACCACAACAGGTCATTTCTACAAAGGAATCCACAAAGGATCAAAACACACAAGATTGAACCTAGCTATCCACAAAGGAATCCTAGATTCGTTTCCCCTCAAGATTTAGAGGGGGGGAATTCAAAACGCTTCGGTGGAGTTGTAGATCGGTGGCTTCTACCTCAGATCCTCAAGTATAAAAGGATGTGAGTGGCTATACTGGGAGATCCGAAAGAAACGAGCTTCAGCACCAACGGAGGAGAGAGAAAACTTGAAGCTTAAACTGCTGGAGGTAGGTGGAGGGGTATTTATACCCCTCTCCAAATTCTACCCGTTGTACAGCCGTCCGCTCAGAAATCTCCGGGTTGAGATCCGGAGATCTCCGGACTCCGGATATCTCCGGCAGGAAATCCGGTTGAGCGGGGCTCGGAGTCAGTGTTGAATGATCTTCTAGACTTGGTGAAATTCTTCTGTCGCCCGGAGATCTCCGGACTGGGTCCCGGAAATCTCCGAGCGCCGGAAATCTCCTAGAGCATTTCCGGCTAAACTTGAGTTGGAGTCAGTACGCAACTGAGTTCTGGACTTGGTGAAATTCTTCTGCTACTCGGAGATCTCCGTACTGGGGCTCGGAAATCCCCGAGTGCCGGAAATCTCCTAGAGCATTTCCGGCTAAGCCTGAGTTGGAGTCAGTACGCATCTGAGTTTGTGATTAGAGGAAATCTTGATTAGCCCGGAGATCTCCGGTCAGGGGACCGGAGATATCCGAACCCCGGAAATCTCCTGACTGATTAACAACTGACCTAATAGAACCTGCATGCTTCATCACAAACATTAGACTACCTTTTGTGTTGTCATTAGTCACCAAAATATGGGAGTGCACAGAATGCACTTTCAATCTCCCCTTTTTGGTGAATGATGACAACACGAAAGGAGAACGGATTTGCAAAATATAGACAGAGCTCCCCCTAAGTAAGTGCATTATTTTAGGATGTTTTTGGAATACAAAGTGCACATTCCTTAGGATCAACACTCCCCCTAGGTTTTAAAAAACACGCAGACAAACAAATAACAATACACGATAGTAGCAACAACCTTAGAATAATAAAGTTATTACAATATAGGAATTAAAGGTACTCATGTCTCACACACATGACGAAGTAAAACAACACGATAAGAGGGAGCACTTAAGATCAAACGAAAGGAAAACAACAAGAAGTGCTCCCAACCCATGCAAATCTCGAGAGTCCTAAGAGATACTTCTCCCCTTTGGCATCAAGATACCAAAAAGGGAGGAGGTTCCACTTACGGCCCATGACTCAAGAGTCGGAACCCTGCTCGGCATCATCATCGTCCTACTCATCATCATCATCATACTCAAGATCGCTGTCCTCTGGCACTGCATCATCCCAATCAAAGGTGAGACCATCGGCATTCCAATCCTTGAAAGGAATCACGGGCTTCAAAGGATGCTTTGGAGTAGGCATCTTCATATGAGCCATAATTTCTTCTTGACGCTTCATAATGCGATGGTTCTGAGAGTAGATGGAGTAGTTCTCACTGTGAATGCAACAATTCATATTCATGATCTTCTCAATTGCTCGAACAACCCATGGGCGACTCTTCTTGGCAGCTTTATTGATGTTGGGATTGGTAGGAACCCGAGATGGACCACGAAAAATCCCATCCTCGTTGATATCACGCATGGTGGCTTGTTGTTGAACAACATGAGCAGATTTCTGGATAAGCAAGGCTGCCTTGTGGGGCTGACAACCAAGAGCTGCATCAAAGTCATCACTGTCTTGCTCAGAGAGCTTGTATAGCCTCTTGATGAGTAACATCACATAGGGAGCATATGGAGGAACTTTCCTCTCAAAAACTGCTAGTGACATCTCCTGGAAAATAAAGTCCATGACATCCACCTTGTAGGCCTCCTGCTCAACCTCATACTCCACAAGATAGGCCGCATGAGCCTTGGCCATCAAGTTGACTAGAGCCCCGATAAAATTGTCCGCATTGCCGGCAATGGGAGCAATGGTCCAATGGAACATGCGAAGCAGGATATCATAAGTAGGGAGGAGACCATTCTGAGAGCCAATCCTTCCTCCAGGCTGGTAAACATCAGTCATAACATGTTTGTTGTAAGACACGCCATGGACGTGCATGTGGGCAGCAGCTGGAACAGACAAACCACTGAAGGGACAACCAAGAATCCGAGCAAACTCTCGGAAAGTGGAGGTCAAGCGGTGCCTGCCAGACATCCAAGTCATCCCAATATCCACTGAGGAGTCAAACTGATGGATAAGAGATACGTTGTAGCTGCACTCTGTCCTCATCAATTGCTCCAAACCCAGAAGACGGCATACCTTGACTGCTCCACCAAAATAATCAGCCTTCTTCATTAACTTGTCGAAGTCAATCCACTTCATGGGGCAGATGGGCTTGTCAATTGAGAACTTCTGATAAACTTCCTTGTAGAGCCATGTCATCTCGGTGCAGAAGAACTTGGGATCATCAGATTCCACGTTGTACGATAGCTCACTTCACCACTTGCGAAAACTGCCTTTGTTGAAGTCCTCAAGGTGGAGCTCGGGCCTCTTCTTCTTGCTGGGCCCAGTGGCTCTCTTGAGCAGAGCAACAGACTCAGGTGGGGTGCTATCTTCACTCGAGGACCCGCTGGGAGGGCGAGAATGAACTGGTTTGGCCCTCCCCCGCTGAGCTATTTGCTTGACACGGCCACGAGGGTTGGAACCTGCAAACACACAACATAGAGAAGATAGAAAGCATATGGGGTAAGCACTCATGTCCGAGAAGGCAAAAATGAACGTACTAGAGAAGTTAAGCAATCAAAGTTTCTGTCCTTAGCTGATTCATTCTGAGTAGGCCGGAGATTTCCAGGTCTGACTCGGAGATCTCCGGGGTGCCGGAGATTTCCGGGGCTATTTCCGGATCAGGTTCGCTGAGGTCAGTGCCGAATCTGATTTGTACTTAGCCCTGGAAAAATTTGGCACGCTCGGAGATGTCCGGACAACGGACCGGAGATTTCCGGACCCCGGAGATTTCCGACTCTATTTCCGATTCAGCTTCGCCTGAGGTCAGTGCCGAAATTGAAAAGGACTTAGGTGCCGAAAAACCGCAGGGGCCGGAGATTTCTGAGTCGCATCCGGAAATATCCGAGCTCCGGAAATTTACGGGACTATTTCCGGTCAATAATCATCACAGGTCATTGCTGATTTTTGAATAGACTTAGTCTCGAAATTCTCTGGTGGACCGGAGATTTCCGAGTATGGCTCGGAGATTTCCGTTCAAACCCAAAAACTCCAGGAACAAGAAATCAATAGGAGGACATGAGTGGGGAAAACATATTTAAAGATAGTGAAAGGCTTAGGATAGAAACTCAAACTGAATAAAGAAGACACACTCAAGTTGCAAGAACCATAAATCACAAGAGAAGACCAACCAAGAGTGTGTTTTCCCAAAAGAAGCAAAGACAATGCAAGTGAGGATAAAAAATAAAACCATATAGTATCCAAAAACTTCAAGAAGAGTGTTGGTGGCCGAAACCACCGTGTATGAGTTATAGCATGGCACCGCGAAGATATATCTTGGGTCCATAACTACATCTCAACATTTAAGCTCACAAATTAGATTTAATTTGAAGTTTTAGCAATGATATGTCACTATATGCATAATAGGGGGAGGAAGAGTCCAATGTATTAGGAAAACACTCCCCTAAGTCCATGCGTACCTCTAGTTCTAATAAATCCTTAAAGGTTGGAAGGTGTGCACGGAATTCAAGCCAAGGCCCGAGAATCTACGATATTGAGCTCATTCCTCAAGTAGTAGAAGCGGGCTTCATCAAGGGGCTTAGTGAAGATATCCGCCAATTGATCCCTTGTACCAACATATGATATTTCAATATCTCCTCGAGCCACGTGATCGCGGATGAAATGATGACGAATCTCAATGTGCTTGGTCTTTGAATGTTGCAACGGATTGTATGCAATTTTGATGGCACTCTCATTATCAAATAAAAGCGGCACTTTGTCCAAGAGGACACCGTCGTCCTTTAAAGTTTGCCGCATCCAAAGAAGTTGAGTACACCCGCTTACGGCGGCGACGTACTCGGCTTCCGCCGTGGATAATGAGATGCAATTTTGTTTCTTCGATGACCAACTCACCAAAGATCTTCCAAGAAATTGACATGTCCCGGATGTGGACTTCCTATCATCAATGTCGCCCGCCCAATCGGAGTCGGTGTATCCACAAAGAAACATGGTGCCATCTTTGGGATACCACAACCCAAAGCAAGGGGTATGAACCAAATATCTGAAGATTCTCTTCATGGCCATCAAATGACTTTCCTTAGGCGCGACTTGATAATGAGCACACACTCCAACGCTTAAGACGATATCGGGCCTAGACGCACATAAATAAAGGAGTGACCCAATCATAGAACGATACTCTTTTTGGTCTACCTCTTTACCATCGGGATTGAGTTGGAGGTGGCACTAGGTTTGCATAGGGGTAGGCACACTGTAACATCCCAACATTTTATAATGTTCAAAAATCACTAAAATTTAAAACTTTTGTTTTAATTTGAATAAAACATTAAATGCATAAGAAAACCAACTATAAAAGACTTCAAACATATTGAAAGCGGTTTAATATTTCACATGTCTAAGTTTATCATTATTTTCAAAAGTTGTTTCAAGTTAAACAATTTATTATTCCATTGTATTTCTTAAAAACCTCAATATATAATTTGATAAATGTCTTACAAACTTTCAAGCCAATTTTATATAATAAAAAGTTTTCTTTTAAGTATTTGATTTCAATCACTTAGCCATATCTTTTCTTAAACTCATAAATTCAAAATTATTTAAAAATGGTATACTTGCAAAATTGGTTTCAATCTTTCACCTGAGTTCAAAACAATGTTTTATAAATTACAGGCCTATAGTTCATAACCTTAAAACTTCATAGATTTTATAATTAAGGAATTATCCAAATAAATATTTCATTAGCTTAAAGGATTTTCATATATTTTCAAAACATAAAATGACTTTCATGAATATATTTTCTATATAAGAAATGAATTAAAATCTAAAATCTTTTCGAAAGTTGTTATAAGGTTTTCAAATGAATTATCATAATATAAAATATAATGGTGCACAAATTATTTTCAATTAAAAATGAATACCTTATATTTCCCATTTCCTTAATTTTTTTATATTTAGTTCTTTAATATTATGCCAAAATAAAGATGAATGATTTCAGCAAAATAAGTTTATATAACTTAAATTCAAACATATTGGAATGTGGGTATTTCACAGAATTTATTTTAGCCAAAAATAAAATTAATTAAACCCTAGTTCAAATTTAACAATAAAGTGTCAAGTTTGTATTCAATCAATATTTCAAAATATTATTTTTCAAAATGTTCAAAACATGCCCACAACTGGTTTAACACAAAGATATGAATTTTACAAATTTTTAGAAATTTGTTTGACCTCATTTGGACAATTAAATCAAAAGATATGAATTAAATAAATAAAACAGAAAAGGAAATTACCTGCTGACGTCAGCGATGACGTCATCTTCTTCCTCCTCCGGCGCAAATCGCGCCCGAGATCGCCGGAGCTCCAATCCGCGCCGTGATGATCGCGTGATGTTCCCCTCAGTCCCCATATAAAGCTCCAGCACCTCCGCCTCCTTTCCCTTCTCCTCTCCCTCTGTTTGCGCCTCCAGGCTGCCCACAACCGCTCGCCGGAGTTCGCGTTTGCCGCCGGCATTTTTCTTCCGATTCCGGCGAGGTGAGCCACCCCTCGCGCCCGAGACCCCTCCTCCTCTCTCCCTCGCCGACGCGCACCTCCTGACGCGTTGCCCGCTCTCCCATTGTAGTACATCGCACGGGACACGTCCGACCGGAGCTCGCCGGCGCCCGAACCACCTCGGCCGCTCCTCCTTGCCGCACCGAGACGCACCGCTCGAGGCCGACGCCACCATCGTCTCCAGCACGCCGCGCCGCACCTCTCCGTGCCCTCGGCGATCCCGGAGGCCCCCCCGGAGCACCGTCCCCGTCCACGCCCGAGCGCCGCCGCCGCTGTCATCTTCGACTCCGGCGAGAAGCGCCGCCACCCCCTCTCCATCGCACGGTGAGCGTCCGATCTATTTTAAACGGTCACGATTAGAAGTTTTGGTCAACCGGTAAGATCAGATCTGGACCGTCAGATCTAGATCCAATCACTTATCCACGTCAGCGCTGACTCAGCGTTCTTAGTCAGCAGCCACGTCAGATCCAGTCAGCGCCCAGTCAACAGATCTGGCACTTTTACAGAAAAGCCCCTACATATTCAGACCTTCATAACTTTTTAACCACAACTCCAAATTTGACAAAGTTTATATATTTGGAAAGCCCTTGACATGTATATTATTTTAGATCTGTTAGATTTCAGATTTGACTTAGTTTAAAATATTCAAATTTCAAATGGTGAATTTGAGTATTTTTGTCATAACTTTAAATCTGTAAATTCAAAAATTGCAAATAAAATTGTTTTAGAGACTTTGGAATATTAGTAAATTGATGCCACTGCTATAAAATATTTTTGAGTAATATTTGAATGAATACATAGTTATATATTTAATTTGAATAGTTTGAGTATTTTCAACATAACTATTAATAAAAATATTATTTTTGATTAAATCAAATTGCTATAAATTTAATTAAATGCCCCCTGTCTATTAACACTATTTATAAAATTATGTTATAAAAATTTAATCATAGAAAACTTTAATTTTATAATTATTCCTTTTATTATATTTTCCAAAAACAGAAATTAATTAAATTGCATTTATAAATTCATGCATATTTATAAAGAAATCACAAAAGTTATTTTGATACTTTCTTGTGATTAAAAATTGCATTTCATGCATAACATATTTTATTATATAATTATATCCGTCATAGGAAAACCTCTTCATTATTTTTCACTAAGTTAGAAGTATTTTCAACTTAACATTTTGATAAAGTGCTACACTTAGACACTTAGTAATTTTCAACATGGAGCTAGAAGACCAATGAAGGACTTAGCCAAAACAAGACTTCAGAAGTATCTCCAAGGAGTAGAAGCACTTAGAAGAAAGATGAAGAAGAAGTTCATGAAGACCAACCAGAAATATTTTCTAAGTCTTGCTCCCTCTTTCTTTCTTTTCTCCCTCCTTCTCTGAGACTTCATGAAGACTAAGTAAATCCAAGACCAGCCTAGGTGATACAAAAATCATCAAGTCTGAAGATTATTCAAGTCTACGAGGAATTCAATCAAGACATCACCAAGGAGAATATTACAAGTCTGGAGTTGTAGCCTGGAAGACCAACTACATGTTCTTTCTATCTTTTCCCTCTTTCCTAATCTTGTCTTTCACTTTAGACTTAAACAATTTTTGATCATGATATTATCATCTTGAAGTTTGTTGGATCCTAGTATCCAATTTACGAAGAGTTGTTAATAAGTGTTGATCACCTTGAAGAATAGACTTAGTATTTTCTCTAAGTAGATATGCACATCATGACTAAGTCATTAGAGTACTTATTCAAGATAAATTATAACAAAGGTATTTTATCCAACTTCTAACTTTAGTGCTTAGTCTTTTTGACCAACACATTTTCTTGCATTAACTTAGAAGATTTTTTATGGCATGACATGCATTTCTAGACCTTAAAAATAATTTGCATATCATGCATGACATGTTTTCCTTAGAAGTTTATGAAACTTGTTTGTTCATTATGTATGCTTGTATGTGTTGTGTTGTTTTGTTTTATGATTGTTGTATTGTTGTTTGTTTTTATTGTTTAGACTGAACGGAGAGACCCGATTTCGTTGAAAAGAGTTTGTGAGTAAAGACTTCATTCAAAGGCAAGTGGCACACCTCATAATCTTCCTATTATTTTATATATGCATTACTTAGTGTATTTTTATATAAGCATGTGTAGGATAGTATTGCTATGCTAAACCTGTGTAGAAATTCCGTATTCCTGAGTCTAGGCTCCTATGCAATACTTCGAAGAATTATTGATGCCATGCAATGGATGAAAAGTTTTACAAAATATTAAGTGACTACTCAGGGCTGTGCTCATGGTTGTCGTCGCCTAGGATGAATGTGTATTCTACTTAGGGCCGTGAGCATGGTGATTTTCACCTGAGAGTGTACATCCACTAAGTTAATGAACCACCTGGGTGGTAAGTGGTTGTATGGTTTATGTTGAGTGGCTACTCAGGTCCATGTCTATGGTTCCTGGAGTATGTACACTTGAGAATGGCCACCCAGGAACAGAGGAATCTGAAGAACTCCGAGTGACGATTGCTTCCAGTGCAGCCATTGCCAATGGGCTCTGGCTTGATCAATTATGTTGTGTGGACTCTCTCCGGCTTGACAAGAAGATGTAGGGGGTGTTAGGTGGAACGGGTCAAGTCAGGGTGGGAGGGAAAATGCTTCTGAAAGATCTCGTCTCATTCTTCTCCTTTTCCTTATCACTATAAGTGTGTAAAGGATAGTTTGGGTTGAATGGGTACAATGGTGAACGTGCACAACCTCTGCAGAGTGTAAAACTAAGTACTTAGCGGTGTCCCCGGTACGGACAATTTGAGCAGCTGATCACGGACGTCAACGGAGGATTCCACCATTCCAACTTCAGAAATAAATCTTGATGGGTGAACAAGGGTAGAATGAGACAATGGTGTCATGCCACAAATGTCTCGAATAGAAGAAAAGTGTTTTCCAAAGAGTTAGGAAAAATTGGCTTTATGCAAAATAGCCTTGAACTCCACCGGCCAAATATGCATATAGGCTATGAGTTATTCCATTAAGTGTCCACCATAGTGTCACTTGCCAGACTCTATTTTTAATGGAATCTGACCCACGTTGTTGCAATATTTTCTTATTGCAGATTGATCAGATGACGAGTGAAGTTTCGATTAAAGGTTTTGAGTCTACAACCAACATGTTTTCGCCTGTGGCAACATGAAGTTGTTGGAGACCCACTGCTATTGTATTTCCGCTGTGTACTATTTCAAAGCTAGCTTTATGCTATGCAACTTGTAAAGAATATTTTGTAAGTCTGGATCATCGATGTAATAAAATTGATACTTTGTTGTGATATTACATCGTAAACTGTGTGTACAAACGAATCGATCCAGGGATTTGCACTATACACATGTATCTGCCTTATTTAAAGTGCAGGTACGCGACACACACCATTTACCCCAAGCAACTTAAACTTCTTGATCATATCTTGAATGTACTTGGCTTGACAAATAAAAGTTCCTTCTCTCATTTGCTTGATCTCAAAACCGAGAAAGAAGTTGAGTTCACCCATCATGGACATCTCGAACTTGTCGGTCATTAGCTTGGAAAACTCATCATTGAACACACGGTTAGTAGAACCGAAGATAATGTCATCGACATATAATTGACAAATGAAGAGTTGACCATTAACCTTTTTATTAAAAAGAGTGGGATCAATTACCCCAACCTCAAATCCACGATCTACCAAGAACTCTCTCAAGTGCTCGTACCATGCACGGGGGGCTTGTTTAAGGCCATAGAGAGCTTTGTCGAAGACATAGACGTGGTGAGGATGGTTGGGGTTCTCAAAACCCGGGGGTTGTTTAACGTACACAAGTTCTTGCAAAGGACCATTAAGAAAAGCACTTTTTACGTCCATTTGTTGCAATTTGAAACCATGATGAGATGCATAGGCGATGAGAATACGTATCGATTCGAGTCTTGCGACCGGCGCGAAAGTTTCTCCAAAGTCGATGCCTTCAACTTGAGAAAAACCTTGAGCCACCAATCGCGCCTTGTTCCTTACAACAATACCATGTTCATCTTGCTCGTTCTTGAAGATCCACTTAGTGCCAATAACGTTGCCGCAATCTTTGGGCTTCTAAACTAGGCGCCACACTTTGTTGCGCTCGAAGTTGTTAAGTTCTTCATGCATAGCCCCTAGCCAATCGGGATCTTCAAGAGCATCGAATACTTTCTTGGGCTCGGCAATGGAAATGTGTGCTTGATGCTCACTAAAGTGAGCTAATTGACTTCGTGTGGAGACCCTTGCTCGTATATCACCAATGACCTTGTCGAGAGATAATGCCCTTAGTTCCAATGACTTTGCAAAGCGAGCTTGACGACGAGTTTCAATTGCCGCCCTTGTTGTGGGGACAATCGCTTGACCATCTTGGTCCTTTGGATCCTCGTCTTGATCTTCTTGAGGGCCTTGATCATCATGAGGATTCTCTTCATGTGGTGGGGAAGGATGATCTTGCCCTTGAGTAGAACTTGGAGAAGTGGAGTTATCTTCGATAATCTTGGTGGGGGAGGTATGACCTTTTTGTTGATGAAGATCTTGTTGAGGCTCATCATGAGCTTCATCTTGGGAAGAAGTAGCATGCTCTTGTTGAGGAAGATCTTGAGATTGTTCTTGAGGGGATTCATCATTTGCTATGGGTGAGCCACCTTGTGGTTCTTGTGATGGTGAGGTCTCCTTGATAGGAGAACTTGAGTTTTCTTGAACAACTTCTTGATGAACTTCAATGGGGCGAAGAAAGCCTACTCCCATCTTCTTAATGGCATCAAAAGGTTGTTCATCACCTATATCACAAACACCAACTTGCTCCACTTGGGAGCCATCATTTTCATCGAATTCCACACTACAAGATTTTATGATAATCCAGGAGGATTTATCAAAGACTCTATAAGTGTGGGACTCGCTACCATAGCCGACAGATATTCCCTCAATTGATTTAGAGTGGAACTTACCCAACCGGACACCCTTGACGAGATAATAGCACTTACATCCAAACACTCGGAAGTAGCCAATGTTGGGTTTGTTGCCGGTAAGGATCTCATATGGAGTCTTCTTCAAGCCCTTGCGTAAGTAGAGGCGATTTGATGAGTGACAAGCGGTGGAAATAGCCTCCGCCCAAAAATTGATGGGAGACTTGAACTCCGCCAACATAGATCTTGCCATATCGATAAGAGTCTGGTTCTTTCGTTCGGCAACGCCATTTTGTTGAGGAGTGTAAGAAGCGGAATATTGGTGACGAATGCCTTCTTCATTAAGAAAGTCGTTAAGGGTGTAGTTCTTGAATTCCGACCCATTGTCACTTCGAACAACCAATATGTGGAGGTCATGTTGGCGTTGAACCTCCTTTGAGAAGTCGATGAAGACTTGTTGAGTTCATCCTTGGTTTTAAAGAAATAGACTCATGTATACCTTGAATAGTTATCAACATTCACGAGGCAATATTTCTTGCCCCCAAGACTTATCTCCGGAATTGGTCCAAATAGATCAACATGAAGGAGCTCCAAAATCCGGGACGAAGATATGATGGTCTTGCTTGGATGAGGAATATCATGCATCTTGCCTTCCACACAAGATCTACAAATTCGATCCCTTGAAAAGAAAACATGATCTTTTAGTCCAAGGATGTGACCACCCTTGTGGAGGCTTTGCAAAGTGCGCATGTTTACGTGGGCTAGTCGGTGATGCCAAAGCCAACCCACGTCGGCTTTTCCGAAGAGACAGATGGCTTGAGTAGTGGTGACTCCGGAGAAGTCCACCACATAAAGCTCATGCTCCATGTATCCCACGAAAGCCACTCTTAGCGACTTGCTCCACAAGAGGACCACAATGTCCTTATCAAAGAAGGGAGAGATCCCCAACTTTATTAAGGCACGAACCGATAACAAATTATAGCCAAGAGATTCAACAAGCATAACATTGACAAGAGTAATGTCGGGGGCAACTACCACTTTGCCAAGCCCGGTTACCTTAGACCTTGATAAGTCACCAAACGTCACTGTTACTTGATCTTCATTAGGTTTCAACTCCGTGACGAGTTGTTTGCTCCCGGTCATGTGACTTGTGCATCCACTATCAATTATCCATTTCGAACCACCGTGAGCAAGGTCCTACAAGAGATCAATTCTTGCATTTAGTAACCCATTGCTTCACAATGGGTGCTTTATGGTTAGCGACAAGAGACTTAGGGACCCAAATAGCATATGAAATAAAGCCATAGTAGCGTCCAATGTAACGAGCACAAACATTCCCATAATAATCGACATATAAAGCATAGTTAGGATTGTTGTCCCTGGCGTGATCTTTACGAGTAGGCTTGCCCCTTGAGGTATTCCTACTTGCAAGACCGTCCTTGGATTGAATGGAGTCGGCCTTCTTGGCTTGGATGGGGTTGACGCTCTTGGGAATACCCTTCTTGGCATTCATCTTCATGGGAGGCACATATCCAAGTCCTTCCTTCCCTTGTCGAGTGTGAGGCTCCACGATGGGAGTCTCAACAACTTGCTTACCCTTGAGAAGGATGAGTTTGGATGTGGAGGCCTTAGCAATCTCAAATCAAATAACACATGCATTCACTTAATCCCTAATCCTAATGAGGTAACAAAGAAAGGTAAAAACCATACTGGATCTCAAATAGAAAAATTATTTTCCAAGCGGGCGCTGACTGAGCTGCTTGCATGGATGTTGACTAGACACTGACTGGATTAAGCGATTTGATCTAGGCCGTTGATTTAAGATCAGATAGATCTGGGGTTGTGGACTATATTTATTACCCCTAACATTCCATATTTAATTATTTAGTTGCAATTAATAAATTATACTAAGAAATTAAAATAACAGATGCAAAATGACATACAAATGGCATATTAATATTTGTTGCATTTTTCTGATAAATAAACATATAAAGATTATTTTAATTGGAGTTATAGATTTAAAGTTATTGCATTTATAAGTGCAGGGGTGTTTTTGCAAATTCTAGGGACTTGTTCGTGATAAAAAAGTGTTTCTGGGGGGGGGTCCTGTGCAAAAACCAGAGATTCAACGTGATAGGCGCAAAGATCCAGATCCAGATCTGGATCTGGCCTTTTCTCACCGTGGCCAGGCCAACCCGAGTGGCTGCCGTGCGGGCCAGGCGCCACGCTGGCGCGAGTGTGTGTGGTGCGGGCTCCCGCGGTCACTGGCCCATGGGGCTCGCCTGTCAGTGGATGAAACAAATGGAGGAAAAAGGGGCCTTTTTATCCTCTGCCCTAGATTCGAACTCGCGCGGGGGGGGGGGGGGGGGGAGCAGATCACGCAGCTGCGCTAGCCACTAGGGCTGGTAGGTGTTAGTGTTAGGAAAGGGGTTTGTCTGGTTAAGTCTTGGATCGAGTGCTTTGTTTTACTGACGAAAACTGTAACCGGCCGGAGCAAGGCACAACAGCGGCGGGGAATCGCCTGATGGCGACACGGCCGGGCCGCGCTGGGACGGGTGGGTGTGCGGATTTGGGTGACGTTCTCGTTTTTCTACTCGGATGCGAAGGAGGAGGGTCGGATGTTTCAGATTCGTCCTCGAGTTCTCGTGCGGGTGCCATGGCCATGGCGGCCCGAACCCAGTCGTGCTCGCCAGCGACTCCTATGGACAGAAACGAACGGAAAAAGGGCGGGGACGGATTGAGAGCTCACCGGGAGGGCGCCGGAGGAGTTATTTGGGGTCGGGGAAGCTGCTGTCGCCGGAAATCGGAGGTAGACGTCCGCCGGCCGCGGGGGTGACGAGGACGAGGCCGACGCCCACTGCGGCCCTCGGTCAAATTACTTCGGAGCAGAGATCGAGGACGGAGAGGCGCCGCTCCAGGGGCGCTCTACGGGTCTTCGACGACGTCGACACGACTGCGCAACGTGGAGGCACTCCGGTGAGGTTTATCGGGGAAGGAAAACAGAGGGGCTTGGAGGGAAGAAGAAGAGGGACGGCGGCGGCGCAGCAGGAAGGAGGGAGGAGAGGCTAGGGTTTGGAGGGCAGGGGGCTGGCTAAGTAGGAGGGGGAGTAGGTGGAGGGAGAGCACATGGTGGGGTGCCATGGCCAGCTCTCTGTGCCTCGCTGGAAAGGGAGGAAGAGGACAGGGAGGATGGGTTGGGCTAGGAAGGGAGATGGGCCAAGGGTGGGCTTCGGCCAGAAAAAAATGTTTTTCTCCCTCTGTTTATTTCTTTTATTTATTTATTTTTTGTTTTTGTGTTTTTAAGAAAAATAGAAAAAGAAGAGAGATAGAAACATTTAGCAAAATTAAATAGTTTCAAAAATATACAATTTAATATATTAGTTTGAATATTTGAAAAGAATTTAAATACCACATTTAAATTAATTTGATTTGCATTTAGATTTAAAAGTGGAAAAGAATTTAAATGGAGTTGAATTTAAATGCAATAATTTAAATTAAGATTGACAATGCAAATGATTCATGATGATGTCATGTTGATGCAAAAGAAAAACAAACAATTTTCTAATTGGGGAAAATCCCGGGGCATTACAATCGACACCACTAACAAGGGATCGCGTCCCGCGGTCCACGCCGAGACCACAAGAAGAGAGGGGTAACTACCGAGTCTTCCGGCTCCGTGAAGAACTTCTCGACACCACTAACAAGGGATTGTTGCTCCACCTTGAAAATCTCGACACCACTAACAAGGGATTGTTGCTCCAACTCGAAATTATCGACACCCCTAACAAAAGAGTTGCTCCGTCGATGCTGATTTCCGAAGATCGAACCTAATAGGATAATAGGTAAGAAATCGTCCACCGACGTAGAATCCTAAACTTTGAAAGTTGGATAAGAGGAGAGACTCCAAAACAAATAAGATAAGAGGAGAAATAGAATAGAGGTAAGGAATAAAAAGAAATCTATTGAGATATTTTTCAAAAATAATTTAAGTCAAATAGTTTCGACACTCTAGAAACAACGACCGTTAGCGAGGTTATCCTACAGCCTTTTGCGGACCCGCTGCTTCGATAACCATTCGTATCGAAACAACAAGGAGATCGAAACCAAGGCTCTGATACCACTTTGTGACGCCGAAAAATCGGTACTATGTAGATTTAAGCGATCCCGCCGAAATCCGCATAATAATGATTTTTGGTCGCCCACCAGACATAATGTGCACGCCGAAACATGCACATTATGTGGGTGGAATTGTGATAACATTACAACAGTTCCGATACATCCACAAATACAACAGAAGATATAATTACAACAACGACTCGAACGAGTCAAGATACAAATATTATAATACAAAGATTCAAATGACAGCGGAAGCAAAATACTATCCGACTACGGATAAGATGCAAATTGGACTAAGAGTCCTGAAGATAAGCGATGGCGCCATATCCCTGCCCAGCCAAGCCGGAGGGATTCCCAAGCTAACGTCGTCAGACTTCAAACCTGTTGACTGCACATAAAGCACAACCCCAAAAGAGGGTCAGGGCACTCCCTGGCAAGCAAAACCGACTTGCCTACTTTCTATACCATCTCCCAAAATATAGGGGAGGTGGACTTAGAGGCAGCAGCACTAGCAACCTAAAGGGACACGCTACAACTTCCGTCTAATCAGAGAGGGATAAGAGAGCGCATAAGTAAACAACTACTACTAACACCAATCATAACCCATTCTGGGATTAACCCCTTCAACCAAATATGAGGAAGAAATTTGGGAAACTCACACATTGAACAATTTTAGTAACCATTCATTGTGAAAGTAATTCTATATTACTAGTCAAATTAATTAACATTATTTAGCTGTAAGTTGTCTATATCTCATTAGTCGGCAACGCACCAAGTTGTCCATAACCGCGGACGCGGCTCATCGATAAGATTATACCCTGCAGGGGTGCACTACTGGACCCATACTCGCATGATTTCATTTCTCAAAACCTCTCGAGTTATCAGAATCATTCAAACATTTGCTTTGTCTTTCTAGCTTCTCTGAAGCTCGAGGACGAGATTCCTTTTAAGGGTGGTAGTATGTAACATCCCTACATTTTATAATGTTCAAAAATCACTAAAATTTAAAACTTTTGTTTTGACTTCAAACATATTGAAAGGGTTTAATATTTCAAATGTCTCAGTTTAATATTATTTTCAAAAGTTGTTTCAAGTTAAACATTTTATTATCCATTGTATTTCTTAAAACCTCAATATCTAATTTGACAAATGTGTTACAAACTTTCAAACCATTTTATTGAAATAAAAATAATTTCCTTATAAGAAATTGATTTCAACCACTTAGCCATATCTAGTCATAAGTTCAAGATTATTTAAAATGGTATAATCGCCAAATGGTTTTCATTCTCTACCTGAATTAAAAACATAGTTTTCGAAATTACAAGTCTATTGGTTATAACTTTAAAACTTCATAGATTATATAATTAATGAATTATCCAAATAAACATTTCGTTAGCTTAAATGATTTTCTTTATTTTCAAAACATGAAATGAATATATATTCTATATAAGAAATGAATGAAATCTAAAATATTTTCCAAAGTTGTTTTATGAAGTTTTCAAATGATTTATCTTAATATAAAATATAATGGTGCACCAAAATAAAGTTTAATTAAGATCGAATCCATTATATTTCTTAATACTTTAAAAATATTTATATTCTATTATTCTACTATTAAACCAAAATAAAGATGAATGGTTAAGAAAATGAGTTTAAATAACTTAAATTCAAACATATTTGAATATGGGTATTTTACAAATTTTATTTAGCCAAAAGAAAATTTAATTAAGATATGATTTCAAATATGACATTAAGTGTCAAATTTGTATTAAACCAATATTACAAAATTATTAATTTTAAAAAGTTTTCAAAACATGCCCACTAATGTTTTAAAGCATGGATATGAATTTGAAATATTTATAGAAATTAATTTGACATCATTTGGACATTTAAATCAAAAGATATGAATTAAATTAGAAAATCAGAAAAAGAAAAACCGCTGACGTCAACGATGACGTCAGCATCGTCTTCCTCCTGCGGCGAAAATCACGGCCAAAAATCCTCTCCCAATCCCGGATCAATTCGAGGGCGAAATCAGCGGAAGTGGTTTCCTTCAAGCGTTCCAATAAAACCCCCACCCCCTGTCGCTTCCTTCCCCTCTCTTTCCCCTCAAAAACACGCCCCCCAGGCTGCAGCGAGAGCTCACCGGAGTTCGTCGAATCCGCCGCCGTATTTCTTCCTTTCCCGGCGAGGTAAGCCACCCCTGAGCCCGAGACCTTCTCCATCCTCCTCCCCTTGTCCTTGCGCACCTATTGACCTCGTCCTCACCCTTTTACCGCAGCCAAGACGTGTAATTCGAGCTTGACAGGAACCGCCCGAGGTTTTCTTTCCTCCGCTCCGGCCACGCCTCCTCATCGCTCCGGGACGAGCTGCTTGACGGTGACGGCATCATCGCCTCCGCCTCGTCGTGACGCACCCCGTCGTAATCCCCTCGAGCTGGCGGAACAACCGGAGCGCTCTATCCGTCGACCGCCATGCCGCCGTACTCTGTCGGAAGCGCGACACCACACCAGGACGAACCCGAGGACGTCGCCAAGCCCATCGTCTCCGCCACCTCGCTCCGAGTCCCGTCGTCGTCATCTCGTGTCCAGGGGAGCAGCGCACCGACGAGTTCGTCCACGCCGGAGCACGCGCCGTCGCCATCCCCATCATCTCCGGCGAGACAGCGCCGCCACGGTATGACAATCGCCCCAGATCTGTCCGATTCCAAATCAACGATCATGATTAGAATTTGTGATCGAACCGGTATGATTAGATCTGGAGCGTCCGATCTGGATCTTGCGGCCCAGATCTAGTCACTTAACCACGTCAGCGCCCACGTCAGTGCCATGTCGTTGCCTCGTCAGCGTCCAGTCAGCGCTGACCTGGAAATGAATTTCTCGATTTAATCTAATTTGGCATTTTTACAGAAACACCCCTGCTTATTAAAAGTGTTATAACTTTTTACTGACGTACCCAAATTAAAATATTTTTATATATTTGGAAAGCCCTTGACATGTAGAATATTTTCGATCTGATAGATTTCAAATTTGACTTAGCTTAAAATATTCAAATTTTAAATGGTGAAGTTGAGTATTTTTGTCATAACTTTAAATCTATAAATCCAAAAATTGCAAATAAAATTGTTTTAGAAACTTTTGAATATTTTTAATATGATGCCTCTGTTATAAAATATTTTTGGGTATTATTTTCATTATTTAATAGTTGTATGTTTAATTTGAATAGTTGACTATTTTTGACATAACTATATTAATAGAAACATTAATTTTGATTAAATCCAATTGCTATAAATTTGATTAAATGCCCTCTGTCTATTAACACCATTTGTAAAATTTTATTATAAAAATTTAATCACAGAAAACTTTAATCCTATATT
The DNA here is from genome assembly GCA_026929855.1 of Poa annua. Lineage (NCBI taxonomy): Eukaryota > Viridiplantae > Streptophyta > Magnoliopsida > Poales > Poaceae > Poa > Poa annua. The sequence goes on from CM049426.1 coordinate 182,966,654, forward strand.
TATTCATTTTATAATAATTTGCAAAAATAGAAACTAATTAAATTGCATTTATAACCTCATGCATATTTTATAAATATCACAAAAATTAGTTTAATGTTTCTTATGATTAAAAAATGCATTTCATGCATAACTTATTTTATTATATAGTTATACCCCTCATAGGAAAACCTCTTCATTATTTTCTCTAAGTTAGGATTATTTTCAAACTTAGTATTTTGGTAAAGTGCTCTGCACTTAGACACTTTGGATTTTCAACATGGAGCTAGAAGACCAATGAAGGACTTAGCCAAGAAAACAAGACTACAGAAGTATCTTCAAGGAGTAGAAGCGCTTAGAAAAAAAGCGAGAAGGAGTTCATGAAGACCAACCAGAAATATTTTCTAAGTCTTGCTTCTTCTCTCTCTCTTTTCTCCGTTCTTCTCTTAGACCTCGGGATGACTAAGTTATATTGAAGACCAACCTGGAGGCTATCAACACCATCAAGTCTACAAAATTGCAATGAAGTCATCACATCAAGAAGAAAAGGAAGCAAGGAGACGATTCTACATTCTTCTTTCTATTTGTTCCCTCTTTCCTAATCTTGTTTTCACTTTAGACTTAAACAATTTTTGATCATGATATTATCATCTTGAAGTTTGTTGGATCCTAGCGGCATAGTGAGATGAAGCGGCCTGGAGACTAACCTTACATGTCCACGTACATGAGACCTGTTCCACAACTTAAGTGGCTCGCCGGGTGTCTGTCTCTCTCACTATAGTGAATATCCAATTTACAAAGAGTTGTTAATAATTGTTGATCAACTTGAAGAATAGACTTAGTATTTTCTCTAAATATTTCTACACATCAAGACTAAGCCATTAGAGTGCTTATTCAATGTGAATTATAATAAAGTTATTTTATCCAACTATGACCTTAGTCCTTTGTCATTTTTGACCAACCTAATTGCCTTGCATTAACTTAAAAGATTTTCATGGCATGACATGCATCTCTAGTCCTTAGAAATAATTTGCATATCATGCATGACATGTTTTCCTTAGAAGTTTGTGAAACTTGTTTGTTCATTATGTATGCTTGTATGTGTTGTGTTGTTTTGTTTTATGATTGTTGTATTGTTGTTTGTTTATATTGTTTAGACTGAACGGAGAGTTCCGAGTATCGTTGAAAAGAGTTTGTGAACAACGACAACATTCAAAGGCAAGTGGCACACCTCATGAACCTCCTATTATTTTCTATATGCATTACTTAGTGTATTTTCAACAAGCATGTGTAGGATAGTATTGCTATGCTAAACCTGTGTAGAAATTCCTTATTCCTGTGTCTAGGTTCCTATGCAATACTTAGTAGAATTATTGATGCTATGCAAATGTTGTTTTGTGAAAATCTAAATTCTACTAAGTTCAGAAAGAACCTCCTGGGTGGAATGGTTGTATACGGAGGCGAATTTGAGTGGCTACTCAGGACCATTTCTATGGTGTATACCTGAGTATGTGCACTTGTGGATGGCCACCCAGGGAACAGAGGAATCTGAAGAACTCCGAGTGACGATTGCTTCCAGTGCAGCCATTGCCATATGGGCTCTGGCTTGATCAATTATGTTGCGTGGACTCTCCCCGACTTGACAAGCAGATGTAGAGGGTGTTAGGTGGAACAGGTCAAGCCAGAGTGGGAGGGAAAATGCTTCTGAAAGATCTCGTCTCATTCTTCTCCTTTTCCTTATCACTATAAGTGTGTAAAGGATAATTTGGGTTGAATGGGTACAATGGTGAACGTGCACAACCTCTGCAGAGTGTAAAACTAAGTACTTAGCCGTGTCCCCGGTACGGACAATTTGAGCAGCTGATCACGGACGTCAACGGAGGATTCCACCATTCCAACTTCAAAATTAAAACTTGATGGGTGAACCAGGGTAGAATGAGACAGTGGTTTTCATGCCACGAATGTCTCGAATAGAAGAAAAGTGTTTTCCAAAGAGTTAGGAAAAATTGGCTTTATGCAAAATAGCCTTGAACTCCACCAGCCAAATATGCATATAGGTTATTAGAGTTATTCCACTAAGTGTCCACCATAGTGTCACTTGCCAGACTCCATTCTTAATGGAATCTGACCCACGTTGTTGCAATATTTTTCTTATTGCAGATTGTTCAGATGATGAGTGAGGTTTCGTTTAAAGGTTTCGAGTCTACAACCAACATGTTATCGCTTGTGGCAACATGAAAGTGATGGAGACTCACTGCAATTGTATTTCCGCTGTTTACTCTTTCAAAGCTAGCTTTATGCTATGCAACTTGTATTGAATATTTTGTAAGTCTGGATCATCGATGTAATAAAATTGATACTTTGTTGTGATATTACATCGTAAACTGTGTGTGCAAACGATTCGATCCAGGGATTTGCACTATACACAAGTATACACCTCCACCACCACCTCGCTACTCCAACTCAGGCGATGGTTCGTGCACCTGCTCCAGCTAGGCATGTCTTCCCCAACAATAGGCCTGGAGCAAGGAGTGGATGGGTGAACCACCTCAACGCCCATGAAGCAGAAGAAGCTTCAGAAGTTGTGATGGGTACACTCCTAGTTAACTCTTTTCCTACTAAGGTGCTATTTGATACTGGAGCATCTCATTCATGTGTGTCAAGAACCTTTGCTGAAACAACAAAGCTGCCTCTAGATCCTTTATCTATTCCACTCGTGATCCATTCTTCGGGAACTCAGATGCAGACTTCCAGGGTGAGCCATGGAAACCAAATCAAAATTGGAGGTCACTTGTTCCCTGCTTCTCTAATCCTACTGGGTAACTCGGACATTGATGTCATTCTAGGTATGGATTTGTTGAAAGTCAATCAAGCTAAGATAGACTGGACAGATAGTCTATTCTCCAAACCAAACCTCTTCACCTCAGCTTTTCGCTCTCAATGTTCATCCTCTTCCTGCTATGGAAGATATACCGGTGGTCCGAGACTTTCCTGACGTCTTTCCTGAAGAATTGCCAGGTATGCCACCTGACAGAGCCGTGGAGTTCGTTATTGAACTGGATCCAGTCACTGCTCCTATCGCCAAAGGTCCTTACAAGATGGGCCCCAAAGAACTGGCTGAACTTAAGAGACAGCTAGAAGAGTTGGAAAGTAAAGGTCACATCCAACCTAGTACTTCTCCTTGGGGTTGTCCTACTCTGTTTGTCAAAAAGAGGGACACGACTGAGCGACTGGTTGTTGACTACCGTCCTCTGAACAAGAAAACCATCAAGAACAAGTATCCTCTTCCTCACATCAATGACCTGTTTGATCAACTTGCTGGTGCTAAAGTTTTCTCCAACTTGGACTTGAGGCCAGGTTATCACGAGATCAAGATCCGCAAAGAAGACATTCCAAAGACAGCTTTCACAACTCGTTATGGTCTCTATGAATACACTGTCATGTCCTTCGGTATCACAAATGCTCCGACGACTTTCTCACGTCTCATGAACTTTGTCTTCATGGAATATCTCGACAAGTTCGTGGTAGTCTGTCTCGATGACATGCTTATCTATTCCAAAACCGAGGAAGAACACGGAGAACATCTACGCCTTATCTTGTTGAAACTCCGAGAACATCGTCTCTACGCCAAGTTCTCCAAGTGTGAATTCTAGCTTCCTAAAGTATTCTACCTTGGTCATGTCATCTCTTCTGAAGGCATTTATGTTGATCCAGAAAAAGTGAAGGCCATTGTTGAATGGTTGCCTCCTACAACGGTGAAACAAGTCAAGAGCTTCCTTGGCATGGCTAGCTATTGCCGTCGGTTTGTTGTGAACTTCTCCAAAATCGCTAAGCCTCTCACCGATCTTAGGAAGGATAGAAAGTTTCTTTGGACTCCAAAGTGTGATGAGAGTTTCAATCTATTGAAAACTAAACTCACTTCCACTCCTGTTCTAGTTTGCTCAGAAACTTTCAAACCTTTCCAAATCTTCTGTGATGCATCCCTTCAAGGACTAGGCGCAGTCCTCATGCAAGAACGCAAAGTTGTGGCTTATGCATCTCGTCAGTTGCATCCTCATGAGCTCAACTATCCTACACATGATCTTGAACTTGTAGCAATCATGTATGCCCTCAAGGTTTGCAGACCTTATTTGTTGGGACACAGCTGTGAGATCTTCACCGACCACAAGAGTCTCAAATATCTCTTCACTCAACCAGATTTGAACCTCAGGCAAACTAGGTGGCTTGAGAAACTGATTTAGCTTTCAAAAGCGTAAACAGATAGAGATTTATGCCTCTCACCCTCCTCCTACGGGTCGAATTGCTCTCCTCGCCTTTCTCAAAAAGAGTTAGATTCATAGCGTCATGAACACCTAGAATTAGGGTACCAGTACTCATTTTCACCTGTTAAGGCATGTATCACCACATTGATCTTTGTTTAAGGAAATCCCGCAAAAGCATTTAGAAAAGCACGACTAACATTAAGAAGTGGGATTTCCATACCCATCACCGGATTCTCGTTCTACGTAGTCTCCTGACTTGTGCCCCGCATCGGCTAATGAATCCACATCTGCATACTCTACTTCTAGAAAGCGCCTACACCTCTACTGAAGAAAGCAAGTCACAAGATGGGGGTCAGGTGAATAACATTTAAGAATACACTTGCGCGCGCCATATCTTCCCTGTCTCTACCACTTTGGTAGGCCGCGGTACCCGGGTCAATATCCATAGAATCCGGATCTTGGAATGATCCTAGCGAGCTAAGTTAATAAAATGGCATAATAGCTCAGTCTCTTCGCCTTCCAGCGATAGAAAATCCATGAGTTCATAACCCCGAGTCTTGCTCGTTGGTTTTTACCCAGGCGCATAGCCCCTTTATCCTTGACCATCACACCATCTCTTACACTCCAGGCAAAGCTAATGTGATGGCTGATGGTCTTAGTCACAAATCCTATTGCAACAACCTCTTGGTTGAGGACATCCAACCTCCTCTTCCTGAAGAATTCAAGAAGCTCAATCTTCAAGTGGTTCCTTCTGGTTATCTTACAAACTTGATTGCCACTCCTACACTTGATGATAAAATCCGTGCCGCACAGTTGCTTGATTCTGTTGTCAAGAATATTAAAGTCAACATCGGCAAAGATAAGTACAAGAGTTTCTCTCCCGATGACAAGGGTACCTTGCTCTTTGAAGGACACATTGTAGTGCCCAAGCTTGACAGCTTATGAGAGCTGATTCTCAAGGAGGCTCATGATACTCCGCTTTCTATCCACCCTGGCAGCACAAAGATGTACCAGGATCTCAAGCAAATCTATTGGTGGACCAGGATGAAGCGTGAAATTGCTCTCTATGTGTCTCAGTGCGATGTTTGATGTTGTGTCAAGGCAGTACATCAGAGGCCACCTGGACTTCTTCAACCACTGCAAATTCCTGAGTGGAAATGGGAAAAGATCGAAATGGACTTCGTTACTGGGTTTCCAAAGTCCAAGAAGGGCAACGATGCAATCTATGTTGTCATTGATCGTCTCTCCAAAGTGGCTCACTTCTTCCCAGTCAAAGAGACAATCTCAGCTCGTTAGTTGGAAGAACTCTATATGACAAGACTGGTTCCTTTACATGGTGTTCCTCTGGCAATAAGCTCAGATCGTGGAAGTATCTTCACTTCTCGATTTTGGGATAGCTTTCAAAAAGCCTTGGGTACCAAACTTCTGTTCAGCACCGCTAACTATCCGTAGACAGGTGGACAGGTTGAAAGGGTGAATCAAATTCTGGAGGATATGCTCAGAGCTTGTGTTATCTCCTTTGGCATGAAATGGGAGGATTGCCTTCCGTATGCTGAGTTCTCCTACAACAACAACTTCCAAGCAAGTCTAGGCATGGCTCCATTCGAAGCTCTCTATGGGCGCAAATGCAGAACTCCTCTGAATTGCTCTCAAGCTGGTGAACGTCAATTCTTTGGCCCTGACATTATCCAGGAGGCTGAAGAAAATGTTCGCATCATTCGCGACAATCTGAAGATTGCCTAGTCTCGGCAGAAAAGCTATTATGATAGCAAGCACATGGACATGGTCTATGCACCTGGTGATCAAGCTTGCCGTCTGGAAGCTCCTCTGAGATGCACATAATGTTTTGGCATCAAAGTCAAGCTCGCTCTGCGTTATGTTGGGCATTTGAATGTTCTTTCAAGGTGTGGTGAATTGGCCTACCGTCTGGAACTTCCTCCAAACCTCTCCAAAGTGCACGATGTCTTCCACGTGTCACAACTCAAGAAGTGCTTCCAAGATCCAGGACGTGCAGTCGATCATGGATCAATTGAACTTCGAGAAGATCTCTCTTATGTGGAACAACCTATTCTCATTCTTGATGAAGCTGAACGTCGCACCCATAACAACAGTGTCAAATTATACAAGGTCCAATGGTCTCATCACTCTGACAAGGAAGCTACATGGGAACGCGAAGACCACCTCCGTGCCGAGTATCCCGACCTCTTCGTTGCTCCATGAAGAATCTCGGGGCGTGATTCCTTTGAGGGGGGGGGGGGGAGTGTTGTAACATCCCCAATGTAAACCTTCCATGAATGTTGTGCTTGTTGGGTAATAAAGATTATCATCATGGCATCATTCCATTTGGTTTGCATTTAATTAAATAAGTTGCTTTCAAATTCAATTCCACATTTAAATTTAAATGCAATTTCAAATAAATTAAAAAGTGAAGTTTCAAAATCTTTACAAATAATCAAACCAATAAATTAAATTGTCTATTTTGAAACTACAATAATGTGCCAAAAGATTTTTATCTCATTTCCTTTCGTATTTTGTTTTAAAATAAAAAACCAGAAAAGAAATAAAAGAAAAATAAAACAGAGAAGCAAAAAAAAACTAGAACCTGGCTGAGCTGGGCCAGCTCGGCCCACCTCAGCCCAACTAGAGCCCAAAGCCATCCTTCCCCTGTCGTCTTCCTCCGTACGGGGAGAGACCATTCCACGTCGCCATTCTCAAAAAAATGCAATAAACATTAATATGACATTCTTATGCCATTTTGCATCATTTATTTTAAATGCTTAGTGTAATTTAATAATTGCACCTAAATAATTAATATGGAATGTGTTGGGAATATTTAATTATTTCCTATTCCATTTAAATTGATTAGATCACCCATGCCATGCTATATATGTTAAGAAACATTTAAATTATTGGTTACAAAAATAACTTGCAACATAATCTTTTGTCGGATTTCATCCCTACTTTAATGTGACCTAATCATCGCATACCATATTGTCACATCAATTGTTTGCGCATATCCATGTACTGATTATGTTTCCAATTGTCTGTGTTTTGCTCTTCTCTGGGTAGACGACGACGTGCCTGCTGACGGTATCTACGATACTGAGGTTCCAGTTTTCGTTCCAGGCCACGAGCTGTCAGGCAAGCTTCTGCTGACATGTTACATGTTGTTTGGTTTTCATCCTTGCCTTTTGATATATGCTAGCTAGTTTACGATTCTTGAATTGCGATCCCATCACATGTTATCCTGCAGCCATATACAGCTTTATCCCCACATCCCATAACCTGTTGTACGTTTATCTGTTAGCCTTGCGAGTCGTAGTGCATGCTTAAGGTTGGTTCTACGAGTCTGTTTGTCCTATGTCACTTATACTTAGCATGATAGAATGTACACTTTAATAAAATGTTATCTTCTGTTGGGAATTATAATTAAAAGATAAGGCACCGACAAAAGGCCTTGCGAGGTGCTTTGTTCTACTAAGTGTCGACCTAGGAACTCAGTTTTGTTCTCGGATCCAATTTTGAGTGCACTAACAGCTTGTGGGAGGCCCTATGGAGCCCCCCGCGGGTTCGATCTAATCCGCTTCTTATCCAAGACGCCGCAAGTAGTTCGAGTTTTCCATTTGATGCATGCATATGGTTACATTACAATCTCATGATGACGGAGTAGTCGATTCTCATATAGGGTGGCACGCTCTCAGAGTGTTGCAAAGTTCCGGGTATGGGGCTGAGCAACCGTGCGCACAATCATGCAGTTCCCTGGATGGGTTGTAGAGAAGAGATTTGCCGTGTTGAGATACCCAACCTTCTGGCTTGCTTTTTGGGGTTGATTGAACGAGTATGGGTACAGTAGTGCACCCCTGTAGGGTTAAATCTTATCGATGAGCCGTGTCCACGGTTATGGACGACTTGGTGATGATGCTCGCTAATAAGATCATAGACATCTTACACCTAATCATTGTTAATTAACTAGACTAGTAATATTGAATTACTTTCACAATAAATGGTAACTAAAAATGTTCAATGTGTGAGTTTTCCCGAATTGCTTCCTCATACTTGGTTGAGGGGGTTGATCCGAGAATGGGTTATGATTGGTGTTAGTTGTAGTTGTTTACTTATGCGCTCTCTCATCCCTCTTTTTTTTTTAGATGGAAGTTGTAGCGTGTCTCTATTAGGTTGCTAGTGCTGCTGCCGCTAAGTCCACCTAACCCCATACTTTGGGAGTATTTCAGTTTCTGTAACTTGTTAGCTCTAGCTTGTTCGATACGCTCCGGTGTATTGACCCGTTCGCGGGCTGTGGTTTTCTCTGCAGTTGAGGATTCTCTGTACGACCAGGTGGGTGGCTACTACGTGGAGTTTGATGACGAGATCTACGACGAGTAGTTAGAGTTCCCCTAGGCTTCTTCCTGGTGGACCGCGTGGATGGGCCTTCTCTTTTCGTTTCGGCCTTGTGCCTATTTGCTTCTTGTCTGTACTCATACCGGCATGTTTTCCGCTGAATGATGTAAAGTTTGGACATGTGTCCTCTGCTTGGTGATATTCGCTATATTTGCTCAGTGAGAGCTTTGGATACTTATTTCCATTCTTTGTGTCTTAGGTTTATTCTGTGATTTCCATTATGTTTCCAAACCGATTCGTATATAGTGTATGTATGTTTGAAGTATACGAGTTGGTAGGATTTTGGATTTCTTGCGTGCGCAATCGTGAGATGTACGTGACGTTGGGATCGCTAGGAGCTGTCGGCCGATGATCCATTCCGAGCCAGGCTTGCTTTTTCCTGGGATTGGTAACCCCAGTATGCTCCTAGTTGTGTGGCCCAACCGGTACGTCTACTTTGTGACGTCTGAATCTAGGGACTGACATACATGATCCAAAAAGGGCGTCGTTCGAATAGGCAGAAAAAACAACACACCCGATGCGTCAATATGGCAGTTCTAGCGCCACCCGCTATACGTGCGTTCTTGCAGGGATAAAAAACAACAATCGCCTTCAACCAAGAGGATCATCCTCCATCCAACTATCGGCCAGGACCCGCATCTTTAGTCCTTGACGTGGGGCTACCTTGCGGGTAGCCCACGATGAGGCTACCTGGGCCGCGCCAAGGATGGAAAGGCCCGCAGAAGGCCCACTCGGGGTATCTCATATCCTAGTCCAACTCGGTTAGGACTTGTAACCTACCGTATTTGTACCAACCACCCGAGACCTGGCTGCCTATAAAGCCAGGAGGGTTGCCCGTCCTGAAGGACACGCTCAGAACCACAAACCCTAGCGAGATCGCAATCTCGCCATTGTAATCGCTACTCGCATCAATAACCAGACAAGCAGGAGTAGGGTGTTATCCTCCGGGAGCCTGAACCTGGGTAAACCTCGCTTGTCAGCCGTCGTGATCACCTTGCACTCTCCTCTCTCCCCATCAATCAACCCGGGGTGCACAACCCTGGGACTTGCCGAGTTAGCGCCTCGTCAATTGGCGCCGTCTGTGGGAAGATCAAACAAGTGCTAGGATCATGGTCACGCCGGCTCCATCCGCAATGAAGATCGGCGCACCCGCCATCAGGGAGTCGATCCGATTCGGCTCCTTCGAGTACGTCATCCACTCGCCAGCTCATCAATCGGTGTACGCCGATCTGGACGAAGGTATACACATCACCTTCGGCTCCATATTCTGTTGCATCGATAGTCGTGGCATGCTCAGGTCTACGACTACTGCGTTACGCGCGGCGGAGCCATCAAAATCGCCGACCACCGCGCCCGCTGGACCCGCGAAGATCGCATCTGCCGCACCCGCGGAGATCGTAACCGCTGGACCCGCGAAGATCGCATCTGCCGCACTCGCGGAGATCGCGACCGCCGGACCCGCGAAGATCGCATCTGCTGCACCCGCAAGGTTTGCGCCAGCCGTACACGCGAAGAGGACATCTACGTCGACAATCTCGGCAACGACCACGCGAATCGAGTCTACTACCCCAACCTCGATCGCGCGGTCAATCAAGTCAAGCCCCACCTCCACCGTCGCGCCTGCACGTGCGACCGGGAGCCCGCGTCCGACATCAACGTCGCGCGCGCCCTCATCTTCCTGGAAGTCCCAGGTCTACCCCAAGCCACTCGCACTCGTCCCGTCGAGTGCGGGCACATGGACAATCGCGAAGAGACGCGACAGCGGGTGCGCCGCGCGCCACGTTGCGGCAATTTTCGACCCCGAGCAAGAAGCGGGTGACATAAGTAGCAGCGGCAGCACCAACTCTCCAATCCATGCCTACCCCAGGCAGGTCTTCATGGCCGGCACAGCGCCGCATGACGACGAAGACGAACCCGCATACCCACTGGAGGTGGACATGCCGGACCAGACGAAACTTGTCATCACGCGTGATATGGCGATCCAAGCCATGAAGCATGTGGACGAGGGCACGTTCCCGTCACCCAACGCACCTCGAGACGATCACCTGGCGGTCCAGTACTTGCTACGCAAGGAAGGCGAACGAATTCGCGCCGAAAAGGCCGAACTTCTCAGGCGCAAAAGGGACGCGGATGCGTCGAGTGCCAGGCGAGCTGCTCTCTCCTTCACATCCTCCACAGAGGTGAATCAGGGAGCACGGCGAACCAGAGCCCGTATCCCCCACATGGCAGAAGCTGATCGAACAAGGCTCACCCGCAACCTCGACTCGTCCTTCGTCACCGAAGACGAGAATGGGATACCCGTCCCGAAGACGGCGAATGCCGCCCTGATATCAGTCGAGACATACCTCCGGCTCACGCAGCCACCGGAGGGTGACGCGCGCTCCCTCCTCCATAAGCAACAAATTGCCTCCATAAGGGCAATCGAAGAAGCTTTGGCGGCCAAGGGGCCAAGCAACAGAGCGACTGAGCCAACGATGTCGGGCGCCCCAGCGGCGCAGCGACAAGCGATCAAGGACCTCCGTGATGTCCTGATACAGAAGACGGTGGACCGCAACCGCAAGGAACGTTCGGCTAGCGTGGCACACGCAAACGACCACGCCGACCGCGACTTCGAGCCGTGTGGCGCAGCATGTTTCTCCTTCAACATCCGCGACACCCGCATGCCTAAAGGCTTCAAGTTGACGGCGGGCACACCAAAATACGACGGGAAGCAAGACCCAAAGCTATGGCTCGAGGACTACCTCATCGCTTGCACCTGTCAAGGCGGAACGTCGACTACAGCCATGCAGTACATCCAGCTCATGCTGACAGACTCGGCACACGGGTGGCTCACAAGACAACCCAAAGACTCTTTCCGAACATGGGAGGAATTCCAAGATAACTTCATCAAGAGTTTCTCAGGAACATTTGCCAGGCCAACGACCTACATCGAGCTGCAGGCCTGCAAGCAAGGGAAGGACGAGTCGCTCCGATCTTACATCCAGAGGTGGACGCTCCTCCGCAATACCATGGAACCCGTATCAGAGGACAGGGTGATGGACGCCTTCATGCATGGCGTTGCTCACCGCGACCTCCGGGAAGAGTTTGGTAGGCTCCAGCCGAAGACCACAATAGAGTTAATGAAGACAGCCAACCAATGGGCTGAAGGAGAGGACTACGTCCGCGAAACTTCTCCCAAAAAGGAAGGCGAAACAAGCAACTGGCGCGAGTCACGTCAGAAGAGGAAGGCACGTTACACGCACGACTCAATCGAGTTAGTAGCGGCGGGTTATGAAACCCCCCGCGAGGTCAAGCGTGAGGGCAACAGACAGCACGAGCAAAGTCGACAGCCCAGCTCGAGTCAATACAACCGTGGCAGCAGCAGCATCGACCACAACGATGGAAGTCAGAAGCGCGAGTGGAAGCGCCCGTTAACCCCGGCAGAGGAACTGATGCAACCATGTAAGCATCACTCGTTCCGCAACCCGGCAACAGGAAAGTGGGGTTCAAACCACCTGTTGAAAGATTGCCGCAAAGCAAGGAAGATCTACCATGCCATGCAGCAAATCATCGCCCCTGTGCAGGCCATTCAAGCGGCACCGCAGCTAGCCATCCAGGCAGCACCCGCAAACAACAATCAAGTGCAGGCGGCAGTAGCGTTCCCCCAGCCACAGCAGCAGCAACAAGGTCCGTCGGGAGCAGCCGACGCGTACCCAGCCGCACGAGGACAGTTGAACATGATCCAGAAGGGACCCCCGTCGAACAAGAGGCAGAAAATCATCACACGCCAAGTACTTCAAACCATCAACAGCCCGCGCGCGGTACCAGACTACCTGCGCGGGTCGGAGACACCAATCACATTTTCCAGGGCAGATCACCCAGCGGAGGTAGTCCGACCAGGGCACGCCGCACTCGTGATTGAGGCTTTGATCGGCGACTACAGCCTGAAGAAGGTGTTCCTGGACGGGGGCAGCGGCATCAACATCATATTCGCCGACACCCTCAGGCGAATGAACAGGTCGACAGAGAAATTGCCGGAATCGGAGACCACCTTCCACGGCATAGTACCAGGGCAAGCAATCACGCCCATGGGAACAATCACACTCGACGTCATCCTCGGTACACCCGAACACTTCAGAAAGGAGTCGATAGACTTTGAGGTCGTCGACTGGAAGTCACAATACCATTCCATCCTAGGACGCCCAAGCTTTGCCAGGTTCATGGCGGTACCCCACTACGCCTACCTGATGATAAAACTACCTGGGCCAAAAGGAGTAATCACCGTCCGCGGCGACTTTGGGCTCTCCAACAGCTGTGACCGCGAGTTTGCCAAGATCTCCGAGTCCTTCGGCGTCGAAGAGCGGTTCAAAGCCATATCAGCCGACAACGACAAGACCATCTTCCCGGCTCGCAAGAAGCCTTCCAAAGACGCAGCGTTCAACACGAACGACGACACCGTCACCCACCAAGTCCATCCGACTGACAGCGGAAAGACAGTCAAGGTCTCATCAAGCCTGACACCCGCATAGGAAAGCGCGCTCGTCGAGTTCCTACGTGAGAACTGGAAAATCTTCGCATGGCAACCTTCTGACATGCCGGGGATACCCAGGGAACTCGCCGAGCACTCTCTGAAAGTACACAAGGACGCAAGGCCTGTCAAGCAATCCATGCGACGCTTTTCGGGGCCCAAACGAGATGCTATCACCATGGAAGTCGACAGATTATTGCACGCCAAGTTCATCCGAGAAATCAAGGACTCGGACTGGGTCGCTAACCCGGTTCTAGTTGAGAAAAAGAAGACGAAGAAACTACGCATGTGCGTGGACTTCACCGCAGTCAATAAATGCTGCCCCAAAGACCACTTCCCGCTCCCGCGGATAGACCAGATCATCGACTCGACTGCAGGTTGCGAACGCCTATCTTTTCTGGATGCCTACTCAGGTTACCAGCAGATCAGGCTGAAGGTCGAGGACGAAGAGAAGACAACTTTCATCACACCCGACGACGTTTTCTGCTACCAGACGATGCCGTTCGGGTTAAAGAACGCAGGTGCCACGTACCAGCGGACAATGCAAGCATGCCTCAAGGGGCTAATCGGGCAGATCGTCCAAGTCTACGTGGACGATATTGTCGTCACTACCCGAAAGGAGGATACCCTAGTCGACGATCTACGCAAGGTCTTCGCCGCACTGGACGTATACCAGATCAAACTCAATCCAGAGAAGTGCGTGTTCGGCGTGCCAGCCGGAGAGCTACTAGGGTACCTTGTATCCGCAAGAGGAATCGAAGCAAATCCCGAGAAGGTGCAGAACATACTCACAATGCCAGCACCAACGAAGCTCAGGGAGGTGCAACGATTAGCCGGCCGAGTCGCAGCTCTTAGCCGGTTCGTTAGTAAGTTGGGAGAAAAGGCCTTACCCTTCTACCAACTGATGAAGAAGTCAGACAAGTTCGAGTGGACGCAAGAGGCGCAGGACGCATTCGACCATCTCAAGAAGACACTGACAACCTCTCCGGTCCTCGTGGCACCACTGGAAAACGAGCCGCTCTACCTGTACGTCTCAGAAACAAACAGGGTGGTGAGCACGATGCTCGTAGTCGAACGCGAAGAGGAAGGGCACAGCCACCCGGTGCAGAGGCCCGTCTACTACCTTAGCGAGGTGCTCACCTTGTCCAAGCAGAATTACCCGCATTACCAGAAGCTGGCATACGGAGTCTTCATGACCTCCAGAAAGGTCGTCCACTACTTCTCCGAGCACCCGATCACGGTGGTAAGCTCCTCCGGACTAGCAGACATCCTCACAAATCAGCGCGCGACAGGACGAGTCGCCAAGTGGGTTGTCGAACTAGGACCATGGGGGCTGAAGTATGCTCACCCGAAGTCCATCAAGGCCCAAGTCCTCCCAGAATTCACCACTGAGTGGATAGAAGCCCAGCTACCGAACATCCCCGACTTGTCCAACGCATGGACAATGTACTTTGATGGCTCCAAGAAATTCAAGTCAGCCGGGGCAGGAGTCGTGCTCATTTCCCCCAAAGGCGACAAGCTCAAGTATGTCTTGCAGATGGACTTCCCGAAGCCGTCCAACAACGAAGCCGAATACGAGGCCCTGATCCACGGCATGCGGATGGCCAAGAACTGCGGCGCCACGCACCTCATGATCTACGGCTACTCCTACCTGGTGGTACAGCAAACCATGAAGTCCTGCGACGCCATCGCTGACAACATGATAGCCTACAGAGACCTCTACAATCAGATGGAAGGAAACTTCGACGGCTGCGAGCTACGCCACGTCGGCCGTGAAAGCAACGAGGAAGCCGACGCCCTAGCTAACATGGGCTCGGACAGGGTGCCAGTCCCACCAGGCGTCTTCCTCGAGTGCATCACACAAAGATCCATCAAGACTCAGAGTACAGCAAGCACTGCAACCACAAAAGGCGATGTCAACCCGCCAAGCCAGGACAAGTTCCCCATGGAAGTCATGCTAGTCGAAGCCACATGGACAGGACCATACCTGGCATACATACTGCATCAGAAGCTGCCAGCTGACCCAGTCGAAGCAAAGTGCATCATCAGACGCTCCAAAAGTTTCACCGTCATCAACGGGGAATTCTACAAAAGAAGCATATCAGGAATCCTGCAAAGGTGCATACATCCAGTCGACGGCCAAGCCATCCTACTCGACATTCACGCGGGTACATGCGGACATCACGCAAGCAGCCGGGCACTGGTGGCCAAGGCGCTACGAGCCGGATTCTATTGGCTCACAGCCATGCAGGACGCCGAGGAGCTGGTGAAGAAGTGCACAGGGTGCCAGGAATTTGCTAACAAGCCGCACGCCCCAGCATCGGAGCTCAAAACAATACCACTAGCCTGGCCCTTTGCCCAATGGGGTCTGGACATGGTGGGCCCGTTGAAGAAATCCTCACCCAGAGGTCATACCCACCTCCTGGTCGCGGTCGATAAATTCACAAAGTGGATCGAAGCCGTGCCCATCACAAGTTCGACTGCGTCCACAGCGGTTAACTTCATCAGGTCAATCATCTTCAGGTTTGGAGTACCTAACGGGATCATCACCGACAACGGCTCGAACTTCACAGCCGAGGAATTCAAAGACTTCTGCTCAGAGCAGGGGATCAAGCTCAACTACGCGTCGGTCTCACACCCGCAGTCCAACGGACAAGTAGAGAAGGCCAATGGCCTAGTCTGCAACGGCATCAAGAAGCGACTGCGCGTACCCCTAAAACGCGCAGCGGGCGCATGGGTGGAAGAACTGCCATCAGTCCTCTGGAGTCTGCGAACAACGCCCAATAGATCTACCCAGTACACGCCATTCTTCATGGTGTATGGTGCAGAAGCGGTCCTCCCCTGCGACATCAAGTTCGACGCACCAAGAGTAGTTGCCTACGACGAGTCAGAAGCAGAGGAAGCACTCGAAGACAGCAGAGACGCCCTGGACGAAGCACGCGACATCGCCCTGGCACGATCAGCCGTGTATCAGCAGGACCTGCGTAATTATCATACTCGGAGGCTGCGACCAAGAGCGTTCGCGGCAGGCGACCTGGTTCTTCGACTCAAGCAAAAGAAGGTGCACAAGCTAACCTCCCCATGGGAGGGCCCGTACATCGTAACAGAAGCAATAGGCAATGGAGCATACCGCCTAAAGGACTCGAAGACAGGAGCGGACTGCAGCAACCCGTGGAACGTAGAACAACTCCGCCGGTTCTACACCTAGCTCAAAGCAAGCATTGTACAAGGAAGTCAACGCGGCAGGTTTCAGACGCACTCTTTTCCTTACCAGGGTACCTGAGGGGACTGGAAGGTTTTTAATGAGGCGGCCTGTTCGCAAGAATCAATAAAGTGATTTGAAGAAAATCTGTCTCCTCTTTCCCGTCACTCAAGAAGCTCAAAAATCCTAGGCCGCCACTCGATCCACTCGGGGGCTGGCCACACAGGTTGAAATAATAGCTTAGGCCGCTACCCGAACCACTCGGGGGCTGCGCCATACAAGCACGCCAAAAATCCTAGGCCGCCACCCGAACTACTCGGGGGCTGCGCCATACAGGTTGAAATAAAAGCTTAGGCCGCCACCCAACTTGCTCGGGGGCTGCGCCACACAAGCACAGAATCAAAAATCCTAGGCCGCCACTCGATCGACTCGGGGGCTGCGCCATACAGGTCAAGTCCAAAATCCTAAGGCGCCACCCGCAACCCACGGGGCTGCGCCACACAGGTCACACTTGCAAACCTAGGCTACCACTCGACTTACTCGGGGGCTACGCCAAACAGGCTTCAGAAAAATCCTAGGCCACCACTCGACAGACTCGGGGGCTGCGCCATACAGGTCAAGTCCAAAATCCTAGGGCGCCGCCCACCACACACGGGGGCTGCGCCACACAGGTCACACTTGCAACCCTAGGCTACCACTCGACTTACTCAGGGGCTACGCCAAACAGGACTCAGAAAAATCCTCGGCCGCCACTCGAACCTACTCGGGGGCTACGCTGCACAGGTCAAGTTCCAAATCCTAGGTCACCACCCGACATACTCGGGGGTTGCGCCAAACAGGTAACACTTGCAATCCTAGGCCATCACTCGACCTACTCGGGGACTGCGCCAGACAGGAAGTATTCAAAACCCTAGGCCACCTCTTGAACGACTCGGGGGCTGCGCCGTACAGGTCAAGTTACAAATCCTAAGTCGCCACCTAATAAAATCAGAGGCTGCGGCATACAGGTAACACTTGAAGAACCTAGGCCACTGCTTAGCACACTCGGCAGATGCGCCACACAGGTCGCAAATCAAATCAGGCACCCTTACTTTCGAATAAACAGATCAATTCTCATTACTCGAAAAATTATTGTAGTCTGTTACATTATATTTACACAAGCATACTTGCCCTCTATGGCTAACCCTGTGCATCAGACGACAGCTACTCTAAACTGCAGGTTCAGCCTTTGGCGCATCGAGAGGACCTATGAGCCGCTCGCTCAAGTCCTGGACTTGCCGGATAATCCGGCGCGCAGCCGGCAAGGTCTCGTCGAAGTCGTCGTCACCTGGCAGGCCTTCAAGCACCCGCTCAAGCGGAAGATGTGGCCGGTGCATCCGAACGTACGCCAGCGCCGCGTTTGCACCAGCCACAAGCTGAGCGTCGACAACTTCCTTCAGCCCTTCGCCATCGCGGAACCTCTCCAGCAAGGCAGGCAACCCGTTCCGCTGCGCATTATGTGGGAAGTACACGCGGTTGACGTGCCAAAGTGTCTTCCGGCAGCTCTCCAGAAGAAAGGCAGCGCGCCACGTACGATCAAGCATGGTGGCAAGGACGCGCCCCCTCGACTTGTTCACCCAGAACTGGCTAGCTTCATAGGAGTCGCCAGACGCCTCTCGAGTGACTCGCTCTTCAACGCGAGTCCGCTCGGCCTCCCAATCGGGATTAACATCTGCGCACACGAACTGCAATTCAGAACGAGAAGGGCAAACAAGGGTGAAAGCAGCCGCCAACATGATACATACCCTGCAACTGCCGACTGATCAGGTCCATCTCTCCAAGTAAAAAATCTTCACGACGTGAGAACTCCGCCGTGGGATGCGACTGGGAGCGCTGCAACAGCCGCTCCGTATTCTTCAGGGTCGCCTCAAGCTCCACCACCTTGTTCTTCAAATAGGTGATTACCCGCTGATCATTTGCGCTGCGCGGAGGAGCCGGCGCCGCCCGGCGACGGCGAGCACCCGAAGAGGAAGCCACGCCACTCGGCTCGGCCAAGGGAGAAGGTGGAGCATCATCGCGCATGGCACTCTGTCAGGAATACGCAGAGTCAATACAGAAATGCGACTGCCAAACACAGCTCAACTCAGAAGGCAGAAAAGTCAGCAAAATCAATACCGAAGAGCAAAAGACCCGACAGGGCAATATTCATTACAAACATGAAGTTCAAAATACAGGTCACAGCGACTGCCGCATCCCTACAACTATGCCTACTCTAGGGCCGCGGACTGCGACCGGGAACGGCCCTTCCGAGCAGCCGCCTCAGTCGCCTTAGCAAGGGCCCTCTCGAAGAGTGCCACAAGCTGCGCAGCCAGCTGCGAGGCGCGCTCCTTCACGCCACTCAGCGACGCGGTCCGGCCATCGGGTTTGCGAGGAAAACCGCTGACGACCTTCTCGAAGTCACCTGGAACTTGGTGGCCTAATAGGAGCTGGAAGGTGAGCTCGGAGCCGCGTACCGTCTGCGACCGCGTGAAGTCGGCGATGGTGGTCGCGTCCCCAAACGGTGCAGCCAGAGCGTCCACGGTCGCTGGCGGCTGGTTGCCCGGGAAAATGCTCTGATGCACCACGGCCAGAGCTCCGGTCGACTTCTCCAACGCGGCGGAAGACTTCTTCAGGGCATCCGAGGCGTAGGCGCAAACCCGGTCGAAGAAGCCAACCGCGGTCGCCAAGTCGACCGTGTCACTCGACGTGTCTTCTGGAGGATCTCCACCACAAGTCTCTGCGCCGAAACTCAAAGTCAGGACAAGAAAAGGAACGAAGACTCAGTAAGCGTCAAGCCGACACTCACCCCCAAGAACAACGGCGAGTGAAAGGAGACGACCGATTTGAGTTTTCTCCTGGGCGACCCGCGCCAGCTCCCGCTCTCGGGACTCACGAAGAGCCTTCTCAAGCTCATCCACCCGGCCAGTAGCCTGGTCCAGCGAGGAACGCAGTCGGTCCCTCTCCTTCTCCAGGCGAACATAAGCCGCGGCTGCGTCGAGCTGCTGGCGATAGTATGGCTGAAAATAAAAACAAGGTGTCAATAAAGTTGCGGGCGACTATACTAGTCACCCACACCTTCGGGGGCTACTCCCATCGGGAGCGCTGATCGCGCACCCGATGAGAAATCAGAAATACAAGGAAAACACGAGAAGACTTACGTGGTCCAGGAGCTCAAGGTCCTCGGCAGCCGAAGGAGGAGCCCGGCTAGACGAGGCCAGGCCGGCGGCCTCAACATGCACCTTCTCCACCACCACAGGCGTCTCCAGCCCAGTCGAAGGGCCAGAAGTAAGCTCCGTGTCCCGAAGGGGGGAGCTGACGTTGTCAGAGCGGTGGCTGCAGCAAAATCAAGAACACAAGTCAACTAAGCGGCGAACCTGCAAAGTACTACTCGAAGAACATGTTGCAAAGAAACTAACCTGGGGGTGCTGGCGTCGTCGAAGCTCGACAGAGAAGGCGAGGGCATCCGCGCGAATGACAGTGGCGCTGCAGAGCTGACTGGAGGAACGTTGAGAGGTTCCTCCCAGCCACCCAAAGATTGCGCACCCGGGGACGTCGCCACGGTCTCCTCCTCAGCAACATCCACACCCCTGGCAGGCGACGACGCGGTGGCAGACTCGCCGCGACTCGGAAGCTTCCGCTTCTTCTTCGCGGGTTCCGCCACTTCGTCTTTCTCCTCCACCTCATCGCGGGGAGAATGTGCGGAAGGGATTTCTTCGTCCTCACCCTCTTCCTCGACGAACTTCGATTCATCGTCGGGTCCGTTCTCAGGGAGAGGAGGATAGCTGATGAACTGAGCCCGACCCTAAAGCAAAGTAGACGCAAGTCGAATCAAAATGCAAAGTAGACTCAAGTCGAAGAAGTACAAAAAGAGAGCAAGATCAGACTCACCTCAGGAACGGGTTTCGCGGCCCCGTAAGGAGAAATCGGGCACTTGACGTTGCAGGCGTCCGCGGCTCGGAGGTTGGTGATGGACCTGACGTTGGCCTCCACCTCCTCGTCATCCATCGGCGTGGCGCTCACGCCTTCGGCGGCCCACATCGGGTGAGGCCGGGCGCGGAGTGGCTGCACCCGAAGACGGAAGAAGGTGGCCATCAGAAAGACGCCACCCGCATCACGCCCAAGGGACTGAGTCAGCTCGTGCAGCAGGGACAGCAGGGGCCGCACAGCCTCCTTCTCCACGGCAGACAGCGGGTGCGCCCAGGCGCCGGTCTTCCGCAGTCCGCGCTGGCCGTCGAACGCGTCCAGTCCGTCGTCGTTCGACTGGACGTAGAACCATCTCCGGCGCCACCCTTGGACGGAGTCGGACTTCTTCATCTGGAAGTACGCGATATCACCGCGCACCTGGATTCCGAAGCCGCCCACTGGGAAGGTCAGCCCACTCTTCCCCACGTTCTTGCGAACGAGGAAGAGCGACTTCCACAGTGCCCAGTGGGGCGCGACGCCCAGGAAGCACTCGCATAGCACGATAAAGCCCGCGATGCTCAAGACGCCATTGGGGGTCAGATCATGGATCTGCACCCCATAGGCATACAGGAGTCCGCGCACGAAATCGTGCATGGGGAACCCGAAGCCACGCGGAATGAAGTCCGCGAAGCAAACGCGCTCCCCATCGCGGGGAAGTGGGAAACACTTCTTTGCCAGGGACTCGTACCTGGACTTCATCCGCGGGTGGCAGCAGGCCTTGCGCGCGGAGCAGCTCCACGTCGGGCCTCTTCATTGACGACCTCTGCCAGTCGCCCTCGGGCTTCTTCATCACCCCGGCGTCGTCGGCGGCGGCGGAGGAGGGGCCAACAGCGCCCTTCGGCTTGCCCATTGCCTAAGTCGCAGGGTGCGTGGACAGATTGCTTTGAGCTTGGGGCGGCGGCGGCAATGGCAGAGCGCAAGAGGAGAGGGAAGGCAAGAATCGTTTGGAGAAGATGACATACCAAAGGCCGAGGCGCAGTACTTATTCCTCGCGGATCGGCATCTCAACCGTCCATCAGGCAAGGGTCCCGAGCGAGAGCATCCAGCCGTCCACGTGTCGCACGGAGAAACCAATCGTCGCCGCCAACTTCCTCCACTACGCACGAGAACCGAGGCGTCGTCATCGTGCCGCGCAAATTTCGCGCCCACTTCGGAAACGTGACAACTGTGGACGTGGTCAGCTCTGACAGCGGGGCCCACCACGTCACGTCCCATCGGGCGCAGAGGCGTGCAGCACAACCATCATCAATGACGTCACCAAGCCAACGGCTCCGAAATTAACCGAAGAAACTCGAAAGATTTATTCGAGTGGTAAGCTTCACAGCTGAAATCAACAAGGTAAGATCAGACAGTGATCCGAGCACCCAAAGTAACCTTTCGGGTGGCAACACAGTAAGCTCAAGCAGCCGAATCCATCCAACAAGTAAGCCAAAGCAGGCTGAATAGAAGCAAGCTTCGCAAAAAGAAGTCAAAGTAATTCGACTGCACAGATTACACCCATCGGGAGCGGCTGGTTCGACTGAAGAAATTCGGGTTTAGGCTCAAGATCAAGCATTCCAATGGCGCGTCCAGGAAGAAGGAGTCCTTTGTCCGACTCCGAGATTCGATCAAGCACTCGGGGGCTACTGACGTGGGGCTACCTTGCGGGTAGCCCACGATGAGGCTACCTGGGCCGCGCCAAGGATGGAAAGGCCCGCAGAAGGCCCACTCGGGGTATCTCATATCCTAGTCCAACTCGGTTAGGACTTGTAACCTACCGTATTTGTACCAACCACCCGAGACCTGGCTGCCTATAAAGCCAGGAGGGTTGCCCGTCCTGAAGGACACGCTCAGAACCACAAACCCTAGCGAGATCGCAATCTCGCCATTGTAATCGCTACTCGCATCAATAACCAGACAAGCAGGAGTAGGGTGTTATCCTCCGGGAGCCTGAACCTGGGTAAACCTCGCTTGTCAGCCGTCGTGATCACCTTGCACTCTCCTCTCTCCCCATCAATCAACCCGGGGTGCACAACCCTGGGACTTGCCGAGTTAGCGCCTCGTCAGTCCTCGAAGCTCAAATTGGCGGGTACGCCATGACAAAAATATTCATGGATGGAGGCAGCGACGTCAATATAATAATCGACGACACACTCTGTAGGATGAACAGGTCAGTAAAAAACCTATCACAATCTACAAATACTTTCCACGGTATTGTGTCAGGTAAAGCCATAAGACCAGATGGAACAATCCAACTCGACGTCACGTTCGGCGATACAACAAACTTCAAGAGCGAGTTGATCAACTTTGAAGTCGTCAACTGGATGTCACAATACCACGCCATACTTGGGCGACCGGCATTCGCAAGATTCATGGCCGTACCACATTACACATAACTTAGACTCAAAATGCGAGGGCCAAAAGGAGTAATCACAGTCAACGGAAACTTTCAGAAATCAGATGACTGCGACAGAGACTTCTGCAAAATCTCGGAGGCGTTCGGAATAGAACAACTATCATGCGGCCACAGGTCGAGAGAGAAACCATAACAGAGCCAGAGAGTAAGAAACGGGCAGTCGTAGCCACGGTGCATGAAGTAAATTCCATATGGACAGTCGAACCTACATAATACGAAATAACACACACCAACTCCTGGACAATACACTTTGATGGGTCAAAAGGGGGCAGAGGTGCAGGCACAGGTATGATACTCATAACACCCAACAGGGAACGAGTAAGCCATGTGCTACAGATAGAGTTCCCATCTCCATCAAAAGTTGAAGTCGATTACGAAGGCCTATTCCAAGGCATGCGACTAGCCAAATCATTAGGAGCACAAGACATCATCATTCGGGGAAGCTCATGCGTAATCACGCAAAATGCGGCAGGAGCAAGTAGGATGAATATGGACAAGTTGGCCAGATATCAAGACTACTTCGACACATTGCAAAGAAGGTTCTGCAGTTGCGAACTACATCATATAGCACGCACTCGCAACAAATAGGCGAACAGGTTGGCTAACATCAGCACAGCAAAGGCGCAAGTACCGCCAGGTGTTTTCTTCAGGCGAGTGAACTACAGGTCAATAATAAGATGGCACCCGCAGACCACTCGAGCAATAACGCTCCTCAGCAAAGAACTAGACAAAGATGATCCTCCGCTCAAACCAGTTACAACCACAACCAACAGGGCGATGTCAAGCAAAAACAAGACGATAAGCGCAAAACATATCACTACTATCTTCAGTCAAGGAATACCAAACTGCATCATCATAAACAGTTCGAGCAGCAAGCACAAGCCAGAGGAGCATGACATAAAGCCTTCACTCGAAGCTTCTTCTGCAAGACATATCGTACTATCACGAATAGAATCCTCCCACGGAGAGTCCCTGGTACTTCGACTGCCAAAGAAACCCTCGGCGGGGACGTACAAGTCAAAGATGCTGCAGCACCAAGAAGAAATGTAAACTCGAAGAGTGTGACCATCTAAGGTCACCAATATTTAGCAAACACATCCAGTTGATGTAGCAAAAGCTGATGTATCAAAAAGACCAGCTTGTTTCAGACGCGCACTTTTCTTACCAAGGCACCTAAGGGGACTGGAAAGTTTTTAATGAGGCGGCTTACTGGTCAACATTTCTAAAGAGAGAGTTTTATCCATACTTTTCTTGCATAATTTATCGTTACAACGAGACACAAAAGCCCCATTCGATACACTCGGGGGTTGCACATCGCCCAAAACACAAACAAATAGCCCGAATGCTATGGAAACTGCAAAGACTAAAACTCATACACATAAAGAACAACAAAACGCCCACTCGATACATTCAGGGGCTGCGGCTCAATTGCGGAACACATAGGAAGCCTCCAACAAATGAGGAGGATGGATTTCTATCATAAAATCAGAAGCATGCATACAGGCAAAACCCCACTCAATACACTCGGGGGCTGGATCCATATACTATACATCATTTACACCCGTGCCAGATGAAGACCTATAAAAATGAAAAGCTAAGCATGCTCATCCTTCAATGGAAGGATGGAGTCGATCAGTTGCTTATGCACTCGACCTATCAATCTCTCAGCAGGAGCAGGAGTTCGCTCCATATCTATGCTTTTTAGTCGAAGCTCTGATCGAGAGAAAGAAGCAGAGGCATGTAGGAGTATCGACATAATTGATAGGAGACGGGGGTCCTCTAGCCTACGTAGGGATTGTGGGGAAGAAGTCTAGAGTCGTCGAGGACGGGATTGAACACGGCGAGTATACCCAGCTTCGGACCCCGCTGCAGTGGCGAGATACTACGTGCTCCTATAATTCAACATGAGGCAATAGCCGTGAACAGGTTACAATGTGTACGATGCGTATTGAAGCATGCCTTAAAGGCTTCCTGGTGGCCGGCTTATATAGGCGGCCAAACCCCAGGATACAAGGTAAGTACTCGTCCGGCAAGTAAACAGAGTCCTAGATCTAACTGGCTTAGATGTCGCCTTCTGTCTTGGGCTCGGTGGCCTGATGGGCTTCGGCCTTCCTCCTTCCTTGAACTGTCCGCCTACTTCCTTGTACGTCAGCTATCTGGGCCGCCCGGCAGGCTTCAGCCTTACCACCCTTGGCCACACTGGACTAGCCGGATTGATCCATGTTGAAGATACCCCTAGTTAGTATATCCCCAACATTAGCCCCCAAAAAGGTTGAAGTTCTCCAGGTGCCAGCTTCTTCTTGACTCTTCAGTCCTCAATGTTGGCGGTTGCAAGGCTTGAACCATTCTGAAAATAATGGGGAACGTGTACCTCAGCGTTGGCACACGGCCGCCTTTATCCGACATGGGAAAGACGGCTTAGTGAAACTTGTCGGATAGCTTCACGAGAAATCTTGATCCTTGGCGGCAAGTCAAACCTATCTTTGACGGATGACGTCAGTTGGTTCACGATAGTTTGAAACCAAACGGAGCAAAAATCACGACATGATTGCAAATTGTGGGAAAAGAGGAGTCGTGGTGATCGTGTGAGTGCGCATCGTTCTACGGCAACGGATGATCGACACATGTCCGACTAATTGAGCCGTTGCACAGAGAGCAACGCCCGAGCTTATAAATAGGGAGCCAAACGGTTCATTATTCTCCTTTGTGCTTCATCTCCTCCGTCCTTTGCTCTTTCCGCGCTTTCTCTCCCGAGCTATCTTGCGACCTCCGAGAGAACTCCGGCGAGCACCTCCTCTTCGACGACCTCCACGCACGGCGATGGCCATCGGACCGCCAGCCTCCACCTCGGCGGCGTCTAGCGAGCTTGGGACGGAGACCACCGCGCCCACGACGATGGGCGGCGCGGCGTCGCGCTCCACGGCAGCGCACGCGGGCATTTCCATCGCCGCGCCATCTTCTACCTCCACCGCGCACGCCCGTGCGGCGGCGACCTCGGTGCCCTCGTCTTCCACCGCGCCGGCGGCGCACCCATCGACGAGGAGGAGGAGCCCGCCGACCTCGGGTCGCGCTACTAACTCCCGTCCATTGTAGATGAGGAGGCGCTCAAGGACCTGGAGGCGGCCGGCCACCTGCCGACCCGGGAGGACTGCAGCTGGCGGCCCGCCTTCGGGGATGTTGTCACGGCCACCGATCCGCCCCGCTCTCGCATCGCCCCAGCCCGAGCCGCCCTCTGATCGCCTCCGGCCGCGCCGCCGCGCCCGCCGCCGCCTGCGCCGCCCGCTGCCGCACGCGCGCGCCACCGCGCCGCCCGCTCCCCGCCTCAGCGCCTCGCCGCCCCTGCTCCTACACGCCGCCCCGGGCTCGGCCTCCCTCCGGCCGCCCCACGGCGCCGCCGCCAGCCGCGCCGCCGTGCTCCACTGCCGCCGGCCCGCACGTCCGCATCCGAACTCGACGCCCCGCACCCCGGCCTCCTCCGCCTCCTGCGCCGCGCAGCCGCGCCGCCGCTCGCCGCATCGCCGCCGCCCCTCACGCCTCCGCGCCGTGCCACGATTCCGCCCCGCGTGCGCATGCGCCCGCGCCGCGCCGTCCGCTGCTCCGCCTCGCGTGCGTCTACGCCCGCGCCGCACCGCCGTCCCCGCTGCCTCCTTTTCCGGCCGCGTGCACGCTGTTTCTTTCCGGTGTCCTCCCCGCGTCCGCCGCACGCCGGTTATTTGACGCAATGCCCGCAAGACCCCGACGTCTTTTGTTGTCTGCGTTTGTCCACCCTTCGAGGTGCTGCCCGCCCGTGCGTGTTTCCTTCCGGTGACCGTTGCCGTGCTCCTACGTGCTCGCGCTCGTCAACGGTGAGGACCGAGTACGACTATTTCCCCGCCCACTTCCACGACACCGACAAACGACGATGCCCCGGTTCCGCGACGACTACTTCCACGACGACGACTACTTCCTCTACGGACCGAAGACGTCGGTTTCGAACCCTACTTCACCCGATCCGACGTACGGACCCAAACCATAACCCTATACCTATTTTATTAAATGTCATCTATCTTGTGCATTTCGCAACATAACTTCAGGTGTTGCATCTATTTGGTTTGTGGGTGTAGAAATTCACCTAAATAATAATTATGGAATGTGTGGGCATTTAATTACTATTGATGCCATTCCATTTAATTTGACTAGATCATCTTTGCCATGTCTTGCCATGTTAATGAACATTTAATTTGAGGTGTAGATAAATAACTTTAACATTAATATTAATTGTCGGAATCCCGGTTCCGCTTAATTTGGATTAATTGCATTTATATTGCGTCTTGCCATGCCATGCATCATTCTCATATGATCATGCTGGATATTTTGCCGTAGTTGTAAAATGCATCTTTTACGCTTTCCAGTGTTTGTTGCTTCTTCGCGGATACGACGTTGAGATGTGTGAGCCACGACAAGATCTGCTTCCATGCGGGATTCCAGGCAAGCAAAATTTTCTTGTTTACCTATACATTGTCTTTCATTCCTGTCGTTGAGCTCTGCTACCCTAGTATTCGATTCTTATCGCGATCCCATCACATGTTTATCCTGCAGCCCATACAGCTTTATCCCCACATCCCATCACCTGTTGTTTGTTTATCTGTTGGCCTTGCGAGTCGTAGCGCATGCTTAGAGTTCATTGTGCGAGTCGTCTGTTGGTCTTATGTTTCATCTGCTTAGTAGGATAGATTGTTCTACTTTAATAAAATGTTGTCGTATATTGGGGTATTATAATTAAATGATAAGGCACCAGGCGGAAGGCCTTGCGAGGTGTTTTGCTCTCCTCGGTGTCGACCTAGGAACTGAGATTTTTTCCTCGGATCCAATTTTTGAGCGCACTAACCACTTGCGGTTGGCCCTATGGAGCCCCCCTCGATTTTGAACGGATCTACAGCTTGTCCATGTGCCGCAACTAGTTCGGGTTTTCCATTGCTCATATCCATGTGCATGATGATGATGATCGATGAGAGGTTACTTGATACGGGGGGTCATATAGGGGTGGTGCGCGCGTAGCGGACAGTTCCTACTGTGGTTTGAGCCGCATGGCGCGCAGACACAAACTAATGAGTCCGCAACTGAGATTCGGTCGGACTCGTGACGCGGGTAACAACTCATATGGGTGGCACTTGGACTTGCTGTAGTGACGGAATGAGTCGTGTTGAGAGGCCCTAATATTTTTGACTAGGTAGATCATGCGAGTATGGGTACAGTAGTGCACCCCTGCAGGGTATAATCTTATCGATGAACCGTGTCCACGATTATGGACGACTTTGGTGATGATGCTGGCTAACAAGATCTAGACAACTTACACCAAATCATTGTTAATTAATGTGACCATTAATATAGAATTACTTACACCATAAATGGTAACTAAAATTGTTAACGTGTGAGTTTTCCCGGATTGCTTCCTCATACTTGGTTAAGGGGGTTAATTCGAGAATGGGTTATGACTGGTGTTAGTTGTAGATGGCTATTCAACGCTCTCTCATCCCTCTCTAATTATACGGAAGTTTTAGCGTGTCTCTTTATGTTGCTAGTGCTGCTGCCGCTAAGTCCACCTCCCCCATATTTTGGGAGATGGTGTAGAAAGTAGGCAAGTCGGTTTTGCTTGCCAGGGAGTGCCCTGACCCTCTTTTGGGTTATGCTTTATGTGCAGTTAACAGGTTTGAAGTCTCACGACTTTAGCTTGGAAATCCCTCTGTCTTGACTGGGCAGGGATATGGCGCCATTGCTTATCTTCAGGACTCTTAGTCCAGTTTGCTTCTTATCCGTAGTCGGATACTATTTCGCTTCCGCTGTCATTTGAATCTTTGAATTATATCATTTGTATCTTGACTCGTTCGAGTCGTTGTTGTAATTATATCTTCTTTGTATTTGTGGATGTATCGGAACTGTTGTAATGTTATCACAATTCCACCCACATAATGCGCTTGTTTCGGCGTGCACATTATGTCTGGTGGGCGACCTAAAATCATTATTATGCGGATTTCGGCGGGAACGCTTAAATCTACATAGTACCGATTTTAGGGCGTCACAAAGTGGTATCAGAGCCTTGGTTTCGATCTCCTTGTTGTTTCGATACGAATGGTTATCGAAGCAGCGGGTCCGCAAAACCCCGTAGGATAACCTCGCTAACGGTCGTTGTTTCTAGAGTGTCGAAAACTATTTGACTTAAATTATGTTTTGAAAAATATCTCAATAGGTTTCTTTTTACTCCTTACATCTATTCTATTTCTCCTCTTATCTTATTTGTTTTGGAGTCTCTTCTCTTATACAAACTTTCAAAGTTTTAGGATCCTACGTGTGGGTGGACGATTTCCTTCCTTTTACCCTATTAGGTTCGATCTTTCGGAGTCGTCTTCGTCGTGAGCAACAATCTCTTGTTAGTGGTGTCGAGAATTTCCAGGTGGAGCAACAATCCCTTGATAGTGGTGTCGAGAAGTTCATCACGGAGCCTGAAGACTCGATAGTTACCCCTCTCTTCTTGTGGTCTGGGCGTGGATCGCAGGACGCAATCCCTTGTTAGTGGTGTCGATTGTGACGCCCCGGGATTTATCCCCTTTTAATTTTGTGAGTTTTCTTTTTTGCATCGACATGGCATCGCATTGCATCTCATTAATTTAATTTGTTGCATTTAAATTTAAATTCCACAATGAAATTCGAATGCATTTCAAATTATGTAAAAATGTCTTATTTTCAAATCTTTTAAAAATGTTAAAAACTAGTTTATTAAATTCCCTAGTTAAAACTAAAAATATTTTGTATAGTTTTCGTATTTAAATTCCCTGTGTATTTTGTTTTAAAAATATAAAACAGAAAAGTTTAAAAGGGAGAGAAATAAAAGCCCAAACCCATCTAACCAAACCCTAGGGTTCCCCTGGAAAAATTATTTCCCACCCCCCTGCAACTTTGCAGCCGCCCCCTCCACTTTTTCCTTTTTCCTTTTTCTCTTTTTCCCCCTCCTTCTCTTCTTCCTTTCTTCCTTTTCTTTTCCTTCCTTTTTTCCCTTCCCTTCCTTCTCTTTCTCTTCTTCCTCCCGAGCCCGCACGGGAGAAAAATCCACCCCGACGCCATGCCCTCCCACCCCGCCTCCGGTCGCCCTTCCCGTCGCCGGCCGCCGCTCTCTCCTCCCGCGCTCCCCGCGTCCGGCCTCCTCCCCCGACTCCGCCTCCGGCCCTCCGCCGCCCCACGCTGGCTGCTCCCGACCGCCGCCCGCCGCCGCGGCCCGTGCGCCCGTCGCCGCCCGCCGCACCGCCTCCCCCCGCGCGCCCCGGCCGCCCAGCGCCGCGCTGCCGCTCCGCCCCACTCTCGCATCGCCCTAGCCCGAGCCGCCCTCTGCTCGCCTCCGGCCGCGCCGCCGCGCCCGCCGCCGCCTGCGCCTCCCGCTGCCGCACGCGCGCGCCACCGCGCCGCCCGCTCCCCGCCTCCGCGCCTCGCCACCCCTTCTCTTACACGCCGCCTCGTGCTCGGCCTCCCTCCGGCCGCCCATGTCGCCGCCGCCGGCCGCGCCGCCATGCTCCACCGCCGCCGGCCCGCACGTTCGCATCCGAGCTCGACGCCCCGCGCCCCGGCTTCCTCCGCCTCTCGCGCCGCCGCTCGCCACGTCGCCGCCGCCCCTCACGCCTCCGCGCCGTGCCGTGCTGCGCGCCTCCACCGTCTGCTGCTCCGCCCCGCGTGCGCGTGCGCCCGCGCCGCGCCGTCCGCTGCTCCGCCTCGCGTGCGTCTACGCCCGCGCCGCACCGCCGTCCCCGCTGCCTCCTTTTCAGGCCGCGTGCACGCCGTTTCTTTCCGGTGTCCTCCCCGCGTCCGCCGCACGCCGGTTGTTTGACTCAATGCCCGCAAGACCCCGACGTCTTTTGTTGTCTGCGTTTGTCCACCCTTCGAGGTGCTGCCCGCCCGTGCGTGTTTCCTTCCGGTGACCGTTGCCGTGCTCCTACGTGCTCGCGCTCGTCAACGGTGAGGACCAAGTACGACTATTTCCCCGCCCACTTCCACGACACCGACAAACGACGATGCCCCGGTTCCGCGACGACTACTTCCACGACGACGACTACTTCCTCTACGGACCGAAGACGTTGGTTTCGAACCCTACTTCACCCGATCCGACGTACGGACCCAAACCCTAACCCTATACCTATTTTATTAAATGTCATCTATCTTGTGCATTTCGCAACATAACTTCAGGTGTTGCATCTATTTGGTTTGCGGGTGTAGCAATTCACCTAAATAATAATTATGGAATGTATGGGCATTTAATTACTATTGATGCCATTCCATTTAATTTGACTAGATCATCTTTGCCATGTCTTGCCATGTTAATGAACATTTAATTTGAGGTGTAGATAAATAACTTTAACATTAATATTAATTGTCGGAATCCCGATTCCGCTTAATTTGGATTAATTGCATTTATATTGCGTCTTGCCATGCCATGCATCATTCTCATATGATCATGCTGGATCTTTTGCCGTAGTTGTAAAATGCATCTTTTACGCTTTCTAGTGTTTGTTGCTTCTTCGCGGATACGACGTTGAGATGTGTGAGCAACGACAAGATCTGCTTCCATGCGGGATTCCAGGCAAGCAAAGTTTTCTTGTTTACCTATACATTGTCTTTCATTCCTGTCGTTGATCTCTGCTACCCTAGTATTCGATTCTTATCGCGATCCCATCACATGTTTATCCTGCAGCCCATACAGCTTTATCCCCACATCCCATCACATTTTGTTTGTTTATCTATTGGCCTTGCGAGTCGTAACGCGTGCTTAGAGTTGATTGTGCGAGTCGTCTGTTGGTCTTATGTTTCATATGCTTAGTAGGATAGATTGTTCTACTTTAATAAAATGTTGTCGTATATTGGGGTATTATAATTAAATGATAAGGCACCAGGCGGAAGGCCTTGCGAGGTGTTTTGTTCTGCTCAGTGTCGACCTAGGAACTGAGATTTTGTCCTTGGATCCAATTTTTGAGCGCACTAAACACTTGTGGGAGGCCCTATGGAGCCCCCCTCGATTTTGAACGGATCTACAGCTTGTCCATGTGCCGCAACTAGTTCGGGTTTTCCATTTGCTCATATCCATGTGCATGATGATGATGATCGATGAGAGGTTACTTGATACGGGGGATCATATAGGGGTGGTGCGCGCGTAGCGGACAATTCCTACTATGGTTTGAGCCGCATGGTGCGCAGACACAAACTAATGAGTCCGCAATTGAGATTTGGCCGGACTCCTGACGCGGGTTACAACTCATATGGGTGGCACTTGGACTTGCTGTAGTGAAGGAATGAGTCGTGTTGAGAGGCCCTAATGTTTTTGACTAGGTTGATCATGCGAGTATGGGTACAGTAGGGCACCCCTGCAGGGTATAATCTTATCGATGAGCCGTGTCCACGGTTATGGACGACTTTGGTGATGATGATGGCTAACAAGATCTAGACAACTTACACCTAATCATTGTTAATTAATGTGACTAGTAATATAGAATTATGTACACCATAAATGGTAACTAAAATTGTTAACGTGTGAGTTTTCCCGGATTGCTTCCTCATACTTGGTTGAGGGGGTTAATTCGAGAATAGGTTATGACTGGTGTTAGTTGTAGATGGCTACTCAACGCTCTCTCATCCCTCTCTAATTAGACGGAAGTTTTAGCGTGTCTCTTTACGTTTCTAGTGCTGCTGCCGCTAAGTCCACCTCCCCCATATTTTGGGAGATGGTGTAGAAAGTAGGCAAATCGGTTTTGCTTGCCAATGAGTGCCCTGACCCTCTTTTGGGTTATGCTTTATGTGCAGTTAACAGGTTTGAAGTCTGACGACGTTAGCTTGGGAATCCCTCTGGCTTGGCTGGGCAGGGATATGGCGCCATCGCTTATCCTCAGGACTCTTAGTCCAATTTGCTTCTTATCCGTAGTCGGATACTATTTCGCTTCCGCTGTCATTTGAATCTTTGTAGTGTATCATTTGTATCTTGACTCGTTCGAGTCGTTGTTGTAATTATATCTTCTTTGTATTTGTGGATGTATCGGAACTGTTGTAATGTTATCACAATTCCACCCACATAATGTGCATGTTTCGGCGTGCACATTATGTCTGGTGGGCGACCTAAAATCGTTATTATGTGGATTTCGGCGAGAACGCTTAAATCTACATAGTACCGATTTTAGGGCGTCACATTGAGTCTCTCGAGAGTTTGCTTTACCACCTATCAGAGTGCATCCCACTCAGCCGGCGCTCCAGGTTTCTCACGCCCAAAGTCGTACTAGGAAAGATACACTCACGCGATGGTCCACTTGCCGAGACACTCTCACTTCCTCCCCTATACGCATGGAACAACGGCCAAGTGAGTCTAGCACATCCCTCGGTGCGACCGAGTATGCCTAGCTTTGGACTTCTTATTGCAAGTCCCCTAGACTGCGCCTAACGGGTGGTTTGTCTAAAAGAAGCTCGTCAACCTACTAGGTCACGGTTTTCCATGGGATGACGATGGTACGCATGTAAGGGTTCAGATTAGTGACACCATGAATAGACCTTATCGACATTTGGAAGAGTGTTGCATTTAATAAAATTTATTATTTTCCAAACCAAAGCACAAGCTAGTCCAACATGATAACAATAATAACCATAGTAACCAGAGTTAAATATCCATAACAATAACTTTCTACACCATCCAACCAACAAACAAACACCACAACAAAAGAAAACACAACAACATGATGATCATACATGATTTCCCAGGTTCGGGAGGATGAATTACACTATAGAGACCCAGCCTAATCTACCTGGGTGTGCGGATCGATTTAAGCCTTTGCCCCAATTTTGGGACTATAACGTTCTACAAGAGGGTGATTCCCCCGCAGGAGTATAGATCATACGTGATTTCCTAGACTCGGGAGGATGGATCACACTACAGTAGCCACCTAGGAATAAAGAGATTTGATGATACTGCAAGTAAAGATTGCTTCAAGTGCACCTGAACAAGCATGACGATGAAGGATCTCACCATGCCAACTTTAAAATAAAACTTGTTAGTAAACAACAATAGGGACTCACCGGAGTCTACCAGAGGTAGTCACCAGCCGAAGTTTACCAGAGGTAGTCACCTGACACACTGGACTTTACCGTGTGTTGTCACGGTTTCTTGGAGTTTGCCAACGTTACCAATTCAATAGATGCAAAATGTTTTACAAAGTGATAAGACAAAATTGGCTTCATCAAATCAACTTTGAACTCCACCAGCCAAATATGCATATTGCTTATTAGAGTTATTCCACTAAGTGTCCACCCAGTGTCACTTGCCAGTTCCATTTTACATGGTTCTGACTCACCTTGTTGCAACATTTTTCCTGTTGCAGGTTGTTCTGACGATGAGTGAGGTTTTGTTTAAGTGTTTCGAGTCTGCAACCAACATGTTTAGCCTGCGGCACATGAAGATGATGGAGACGCACTGCTACTTTATTTCTGCTGCTTTACTCTTTCAAAGGTAGCTTCGAGCTATACAATTTGTAATGGGTATTTTCCTAAGTACTGGATCCACATGTAGAAATTGGATACTTTGTTGTGATATTTCATCTTAGACTCTATGTGCAAATGAATCGATCTAGGGGTTTGCACTATACAAAAGGAACTTGCCAATTTTTAAGTGCAGGTTCACTATGGATGGTATCAGAGCACTGTTTTGCATGTAGGTTTGAAACCCTAAGTTTGGATAGATATAGGTTTGACCATATGATTGAAATTCTATTTTCATTCATTTATCTATAAACACAACTTATCATTTTATCTTCCTCATACTCTCATCTTCTATCAAACCTTCTAAACATATCTTCTTACCCCTCTGTATCCATATGGTGATGACCATATTCTTAAAGAGTAAGTCTGATAATTCATATGGAAATGCTACGATTCAACATGAAGAACTTCATGCATGGAAGAGCATTGAAGAATCCAGATTCATAGCTCAAACACACAAAAGATTTTTGAAGAAAGTTGAAGAAGAACTTGAAGCACTCACGAAGGAAATAAACTAGAGACATGCACTTAATTAGAATAGCAATATCGTGATAGTGTATTTGGCCATACCAACTTAGGTTGTATGACAATACTAGATTGTTTGTTTGTGTGTACCAAGTTGTTTGATGTTTGTTAGGAGTTGTTCGTAATGAATTGCCTTGATGTTCTTGTATGGGTTAGAATGTTTGACTACCCACACAAAAAATTAAGGGTGGTAGTCCACCAAGATAATCTTGACAAACAGTTGTCCAAGCCTATCTTTCTTACTAGCCTCCCCAATCAGCGGAATCATTTTCTGCTGGTTTTTTAATGTCGTGTCAGCAGTTGTATTACTTCACCATTCCCAATTATCATAAACATTCTCAGCACTTGCATTTTGTTCCCAGCTTGTCTGAATCTCGGGACGAGATTCTTTTTAAGGGTGGTAGTTTGTAACATCCCAATACTTTGGAATGTTTAAAAGTGACTAAAAACTTAAAATTTTTGTGGCCGGTGGGACCTGCCAGGCGACGTCACCGATGACATCACCCCGTCTTCAACGTTTGGCTGGAGACCACGCTCGAAAACGGTCGATTAATTCACCTTCAATTTGTACAATGAAGACCGTGATCGCCGCTCCCGTCTACGCCTACTTAACCCCCACGATCGAAAGCTCCTTTCCCCTCTCCGCCCTCTCCGTTTCGTGTCGTCGGGCTGCCGATATCGCTCGCTGGAGTTCGTTGTTACCGCCACCGTTTTCTTCTCGATTACGACGCGGTGAGAAATAACCGAGCCAGAGACCCATTCCATACTCTTCCAAGTATCTGTAACACCCCGGCCCACCCCCGGGTCGGGCCTGTCATCCCTGGACAGCTCTCTAGAATCTCTAGACTGGCCTCACAGATCAACACTAGTCTTTTCTGCGCACTTTGTCCTCACTCATGTGCACCCGGGAACGAGTTCCCGGTCGGTCACGCATCCTTGGATTACTCCGGGCCAAGCACGCTTAACCTCGGAGTTCTTTCCAGATGAGCTTCCGGAAAAGAAGTTGCAACTTGTTGATATGAGTATTCTATCAATCCTATTAAGCCCTGAGCCAGGATCTCACATCCTTCCCCCCTTAGAAAACCGACGCCCTCGTCGGTCAGCCCCCAGTACAGGAACTCCCCCCCTTGGCACCCGTCCATGCGTCCAGTGCCGGCAGATATCACATGTCCGCCCACTGACCCGCACACGCCCGAGTAACCGCGAGGGTCGGCTCTGATACCAATTGTAACACCCCGGCCCACCCCCGGGTCGGGCCTGTCATCCCTGGACAGCTCTCTAGAATCTCTAGACTGGCCTCACAGATCAACACTAGTCTTTTCTGCGCACTTTGTCCTCACTCGTGTGCACCCGGGAACCAGTTCCCGGTCGGTCACCCATCCTTGGATTACTCCGGGCCAAGCACGCTTAACCTCGGAGTTCTTTCCAGATGAGCTTCCGGAAAAGAAGTTGCAACTTGTTGATATGAGTATTCTATCAATCCTATTACGTCCTGAGCCAGGATCTCACAGTATCATTACACACCTCCGCGACTCCTTCCTCGAATTTTAGGCGCAGTGGATGGTGCGGATCGAGGTCACCCGAAGCTCGTTGTGCGTCGCACGACTCCGGCCACATCTCCTCGCTGCCTTAACACGTACTTGAGAACACCGCCGGCCCCATCGCCTCCACCATCCTGCAACAAACGTCTCCTCTTGTCCGGAGATGCAGCGGAGCGACCAGCCGGTCCGCGTCCGAGCGTTGGCGCCAATGTCTTCCACATCTCTAGCAGGTCTACACACGGTAAGACCTAGCTTCTCGTCCGTCCAATGTGTTTTGAATGTTCCATATTAGATCTAGGACGAACCGGTATATCATGCCCTATTCCATTTAATTTAATTAGATCACCCATTCCATGTGTTGCCATGTTAACTAACATTTAATATTGCTGGTAAATAAATAACTTGCACCTAAATATTAATTTCCAAGGTTGCTTTCCCGCTTAATTTGGATTACTTGCATTGTATTGTATATTGCCATGCCATGCATCATCCCCATATGATCATGCTGAATCTTTTGCCGTAGTTGTAAATGCATCTTTTACGCTTTCCAGTGTTTGTTGCTTCTTTGCGGATAAGACATTGAGACGTGTGAGCAACGACAAGATCTGCGTCCATGCGGGATTCCAGGCAAGCAAAGTTTGCTTGTTTACCTATTCATTGTCTTTCATTCCTGCCGTTGATCTCTGCTACCCTAGTATTCGATTCTTATCGCGATCCCATCACATGTTTATCCTGCAGCCCATACAGCTTTATCCCCACATCCCATCACCTGTTGTTTGTTTATCTGTTGGCCTTGCGAGTCGTAGCGCATGCTTAGAGTTGATTGTGCGAGTCGTCTGTTGGTCTTATGTTTCATCTGCTTAGTATGATAGATTATTCTACCTTAATAAAATGTTGTCTTATATTGGGGTATTATAATTAAAAGATAAGGCACCGGCGGAAGGCCTTGCGAGGTGTTTTGTTCTGCTAAGTGTCGACCTAGGAACTGAGATCTTGCTCCCCTAATCCAAGACTGAGCGCACTAACCACTTGTGGGAGGCCCAATGGAGCCCCCCTCGACTTTGACTGGAACTTTGACTTGTCTGGGAGCTGCATCTAGTTCGGGTTTTCCATTTGTCTCATATGCATCGATACTAGTGTAGTATTTTACTCTGGCGGTCTGCCTTGTTACATGCATATAGGGCGCGGCCTGTTGGTGCGGAGGGGTGTGTCCTGCGGGAGTCCGCACCCTTTTGGCCGGGACCAGCATAGCTCCCGTGGCTCCTGGACGTGTTGCGGTGAAGGAAAAGAGTTGGGTTGAAAGTCCATAATGTTTTTGACTGGGTTGATCATGCGAGTATGGGTCCAGTAGTGCACCCCTGCAGGGTATAATCTTATCGATGAGCCGCGTCCGTGGTTATGGACAACTTGGTGCGTTGCCGACTAATGAGATATAGACAACTTACACCTAAATAATGTTAATTAATTTGACTATTAATATAGAATTACTTTCACAATGAATGGTAACTAAAATTGTTCAATGAGTGAGTTTCCCGAATTGCTTCCTCATATTTGGTTGAGGGGGTTAATCCGAGAATGGGTTATGATTGGTGTTAGTAGTAGCTGTTTACTTATGTGCTCTCTTATCCCTCTCTAATTAGACGGAAGTTGTAGCGTGTCCCTTTAGGTTGCTAGTGCTGCTGCCGCTAAGTCCACCTCCCCTATATTTTGGAAGATGGTGTAGAAAGTAGGCAAGTCGGTTTTGCTTGCCAGCTAGTGCCCTGACCCTCTTTTGGGGTTGTGCTTTATGTGCAGTCAACAGGTTTGAAGTCTGACAACGTTAGCTTGGGAATCCCTCCAGCTTGGCAGGGCAGGGATATGGGGCCATCGCTTATCTTCAGAACTCTTAGTCCAATTTGCTTCTTATCCGTAGTCGGATACTATTTCGCTTCCGCTGTCATTTGAATCTTTGTATTGTATCATTTGTATCTTGACTCGTTCGAGTCGTTGTTGTAATTATATCTTCTTTGTATTTGTGGATGTATCGGAACTGTTGTAATGTTAGCACAATTCCACCCACATAATGTGCATGTTTCGGCGTGCACATTATGTCTGGTGGGCAACCAAAAATCGTTATTATGCGGATTTCGGCGGGATCGCTTAAATCTACATAGTACCGATTTTTGGGCGTCACATTTGCCCAACACATTCCATATTTAATATTAGGTGCAAATTATTTATCTACACATCAAATTAAATGTTATTAGCATGGCAAGACATAGTGTAGATGATAAGATCAAATTAAATGGAATTAGGGCATTATATATTTATTACCCCATACATTCCATATTTAATCATTTAATTGCATTTATTAAATTAAACTAAGCATTTAAAATAAATGATGCAAAATGACATAATAATGTTATATTCATGTTCATTGCATTTTTCTGATATTAAAACATGTAAAGATTATTTTATTTGAAGTTGTAGAAACAAAGTTATTGCATTTTTAGTTCTAGGGTTGTTTTCCGAAATTGCAGGGACCTATTTGTGATGGGAGAAGGTTCTGTGAGGCCAAAACGTTAAGCAAGAATTGCAGGGGGGCTCTGTGTAAGAAACCAGATCCGATCTGTCTCTTGAGTGTATGAATGGGGGACCCACATGCCAGGGACCCAAAAGCAATTAAGAGGTTGGCTTTTAATCACCGTGGTCAGGGTTCGAACCCACGCGTGCGCGGGGGAGATCTGCTATGCTAGCCACTGGGATGATCGAGGATTTGTAATAGACTACGCAACTAAAACTTTTTAACACGAGGTGGAGGATAACTACTGACGAAACTGAATTCCTCTGAAACTTGACAGAGAGCAGCGCGCGGCGGAGAAAAAGGCGGGCGCCGGCGTCGACCATCCGGGAGCGGCGCCGCTGTGTTGGTGGTTGTCCGAGGTGCGGGAGCGTGTTGGGATCCGTTCCCGGGCTCGACTGCGTAGGAGAGGCATTGGGGGGGCTCGGGACCGTTGTAACAGCCCAAGGTTGAGAACCTGAAAACCTGTGTAATTTTTCCACTTTTGTGTTCATTGCATCATGGCATCCATATCTAATTGCTACTATTATGTTCATTGCAACCCACAATTTAAATCTTGCATATTTGTCAAGGAAGTTCCAAGAGTTCAACATGAGAGGGTTGCACTTGCTAAAAACAAAATTACTTTGGATCTTGCATATTTGTCAAGGAAGTTCCAAGAGTTCAAAGAATATGTTTGCACTTGATAAAAACCAAATTACTTTGGATCTTGCATATTTTTATAGGAAGTTCTAAGAATTCAAAATATCATGTTTGCATTGCTCCAATTTAATAAAAGTAGCAACACACGGAAATTTGAGCAAAATGCCCTACTTAACCCCTCTGAATAAATGTGGTTCAAAACATTTTATTTTGAGATGCCAATTTTTGGGGTGCTTCTACACAGTATGGGGAAGCTACAAGAATTTTCTCATTTTTTCTAAAGTGTTTAACTGCCCCAATTAAATCAGAGAAGTATTACTGGTTTTAAAAAAGAAATAGAAAAGGACCTCTCTGTAATGGACAAGGACCTGTTTGTGAGGGAGAAATAAAATTGGCAGGCGGGGTTTTCAGAAAATCTCCTTCTTCTTCTCTATAGCGACCGGGGAGCACGTCCCCGTCGCACCCCATCGCCGTGCCGCGCCCTCCTTCACCGCGCCCGGACCCCCCCTCCTCTGCTGCCCTGCGTGAAGGATAAGGACGCCACCGACGCCGCTCTGCTCTCTCTCCCCCCGATATTTTCCCCTGTTTCTTCCCCGAACCCTAGCGCCATGGCCACCGAGCTCCGCCGTCGCATCACCGTCGATTGAGGCCTCCCCGAGCCCAGCCACGACCCCCACGAGCTCCGCCGCGACGCCTGCTCCCTCTCGACTCACGGGATCCAACCAGGGCGCCCGAAATCACCGCCGCCGTCCTCGTCTTCTTCCGCTCCGGCCGCCGGACTCCGAACACGCTCGCCACCGCAACAGCTCTCCTCCCTCCGCTCCGAGCATGCACACGCGACGAGGGTGAGCTAGTGCGCGTCCTGGACCTCCCCTCGCTCTCCCTCTCTCTCTAGCTCGCCGTGCACGCGACGCTCCGCCGTAGCCGTAGCTCGCTGCCGCTGCAACGGGTCGCCGGATAATTTCCCGGCGACCTCTTGGTCCGTAGCTCCGCCCCGGGGATCCCCGCTCTAGTGCGCGTCGAACGCGCCCATTTGCGTGCCCCCTGGCGCCGTAGAATCCCGTGTCCGTGCGCCTCGCCGCCGGCGACCACCACGGCCACGCGCTCCGGCGTGGTGCTGACCGCCCGGTCCCACTCGCCAGTGGCCCAGCGCCCGCCCACGCCGCGTCAGCGCCACCCTGGCCATTGGCCCCGCGCGTCAGTGGCTCGGGCTAGCCCTGCCCTCGGTGAAAAACGCCCGGACGATTTTCTGCGAATTAGATAAATAAACAGAAATTGAATAAAACTTGTGAAATTCATATCTTTTAAAATATTGGTCCAAACTTTGCAAATAATATACCAAAATGCTCAGAAAAATAAATGCAATCTATTAGGATGATTCACATCTCCAATACTGTTAGTATATTTTGCTGTTTTTCTAATTTAAAAGAAAGGGGTACAAATAAAATGTGTAGCTCTAATTCATTATAATTTTCCCGAATTGCTAAAATTGTGCCCTTTAAGTCAAAATGCTCATAAGCACAAGTGCTACACATTCAAAATAATTTTAAGCATGTTACCTAAAAGTGCTATATTTCCTCTCTCGTAGAATAATTATTCCTGGCACCCCAACTAAAAGTGCTATACTTGTTATAGTAATTCAGTGCATTAAAATGTCATGCCATCATGTGCTTGCGCATTGCATATGATCTGCTTATATTGATTGTGTTCTTTCCGGTGTTTTGATGCATCGATAGATCCAGGACTCGGGGTCTCACCACATTACCCCGACGACCAGTGTTACCCGCCTGCTGAGCAAGGCAAACGTGATCCCCACCCTTTGAGCATATCTTATCCTACTTTCCGCAAATTATTTTCTCCACCATAATATTGCATGCGGTTCCAAATGTCAATTTTATTGGATTAGAGTATCCTATAGTTGCATTAAGTTTCCGATGCCATTACCTGTTTTCCCTCCTATTATCCATAGGTTTGTATTGATAGCCTGAAATACTTAACTATGCTATGTTGTTGCTTAGCC
The DNA here is from genome assembly GCA_026929855.1 of Poa annua. Taxonomy (NCBI): domain Eukaryota; kingdom Viridiplantae; phylum Streptophyta; class Magnoliopsida; order Poales; family Poaceae; genus Poa; species Poa annua. The sequence goes on from CM049426.1 coordinate 183,008,195, forward strand.
ATGCTTAGTTAAATGTTTATTGCTCCGATGGATATTCATGTTGGGATCAGTTGTGGAGTTCTCGGATGGTGGTGGAGAAATGGTGGGAACAAATAATAAAATGCTAAAAGGTGGGGATGAGAGGCCACATGGGATGTGGTGGGCTGTCTCGTTCTCGCCGCCTCAGTGCGAGTTCTCCCCTTCGAGCCAGGTTGAGCGTGCAACCATGCGTGGGAATATGGAACCTCATCGACCGACTAACTTGTGGCGGGCTAGCCGAGGGTCCTCTAGTTTGGCTTTTCATTTTCGCGTGTGTTGAGATGGTGGCCAAGACTGAGATGAGGATGGTGGTGTTTAGGAAAATGAGTGGCCGCGGGGCAGGGTGTTGGAGGCACTGAACCTGTCCTACCGCCACTGATGATCCTGGGTTAGTCCTAAGCGAGGTAAAGGTCGTAGCCGCTCCCACCCAGCCGGCTTTCCCCGGAAGAGAGCTAAATGTACAGGCAATGGGTCGGACGGTACGCATGGATAAGTAGCTGGGAGGTCCCTCGGGAACCTGGCGACTTTCACATTGTACACCCCCTGCAGGGATAAATCTTTTCGAAAAGCCGTGTCCACGGTTAAGGACGACTTGGTGACGGATTCAGAGATCATATAATAACTTTAACGGAATGACTAAAAACTAGGTACTAGAGGTACCACTCACTAGTGTAAGGTTGACTTCCTCGAGGGTGATTCGGGGAGGTGCCTTAGAAGAACAGGAACAGTGGATGAGGATGAGAAAGTGTATCAAAAGAGAAAGAGTTACTTCTTACCCCTCTTTTAAAATATTCTGATAGTCGATGCCTTGGAGACGTGTTTTAATGAACAAAATCAGCTTTACGCAAAACAGCCATAAAACCTTGAAAGCCAATCATTGAGCATATATAGCTCCTAATCTTGCTGAGTTCGTCGAACTCAACCTTGTTTATTTTTGTTTCAGAGGAGGACTTTACCGATCTCGAAGGTGGGTACTTTATTGACATCGACGAGTAGTCTGGGGTTCCCGGGTGGCAGCCTGGGGCAACTCGGAACCAGCTGGCACGGAACTGTTTATCTGTAGGCCTCTTAGGCCATATTTGGATCTTTATGTTTAGAACAACTTAATTTGCTTCCGCTTGTTGTAATGTTGGGTCAGTGACCTCTGATTGTAATATTTGCTATCTTTCTCTACTAAGAGTTGAACTATATTATCTTGAGTCGTAGGGTTTATCATGTGCCAGGTGTTCCGGTGTCTTAATCTCTTTATTATACTTTGAGGGCTATGCTTTGGATATGGCATGATCGAAGGGTTGTGTGGCCGATGATCCATGCCGAGCACGCCTGCCGATGTTTACTCGGCCTGGGAGTGGTCACCCCAGTAACCTTTGATTATGTAGCATGACCACCGACACATATCATCACTGTATAATTTATGGATTGGGGCATTACAACTTAGTATCAGAGCAGTACCGCCTGTAGGAAACCCTACTACTGGTCGACGTTGAGTCTAGTGTTTGGAAAAATATTTTTAACCTAAAAATGAGTTGTGAAAACCATCTTAGGATTCTTTTTACTCCTTATCTGGTTACCCTCTAATATCGTAGCAATCTTACCTCTATTTGTTTTGAGACTTATCACGTGTCGCTTCCGCCGCGCATGACTTGTCATACAAGTGGAGTACGCTAATTCGCTTTGGGTTTTAGGGTGCGGGGCGACCAGCTTTTGGGGCTCCCGTCCCTATGTTTGCTTTCAGGATCATTCTCCTTGCTGTGCCTAGTCTCTACCCGAGTTCTACTTTCATTCCTGACTCTAGAGTCTCCGTACCTGACATGTGAATTATTCTTGCTACAGATGACTGGTTCGGGCTTGGTTGTTCGCCTCACTCGATGTGAGGGCGTCCGAGGGTTCCCCGCCTTGTTTGCCGCAGCTTTGGCCAGCCAGGGTTGTAGGTGGTACCCGGAGTACACGGTGTATGAGGAGTATGCACCGTACAGCGAAGCGCAGTTCTTCTGTAAGGTGCGCGTGCTCAACGACGAGGGCAATCGCGTTGAGAACGTAGCTGGAGGCGTGGGTATGACCGTGGAACAGGCGGTTCAGGAGGCCGCGCATAACGGCCTCTCTATTTACCGCAGCTATTGTCCGTACCTCGCTAACCAGGCGTCGGATTTCTGCCACTTCCCAGCTGCCGACGACAGTACGCCAGGTGTCTACCGAGCTGTATACAGCAGCGGCGAGATTGAGTCGGACAGCAGGCACCGGGCACCGATTGAGCTAGTCTGAGCGTTGGACCGTCGAGCCCGGCAGTGGTACCTCTACGCAGTTTCGGAGCGCGCAAGCCACTGTCCTTCTCCGATGCTAAGGAGCCCTTGGACGCAGATGACTGGCTGCGTGCACTGGAGCGCAAGTTCGCTGCTCTGCATGTTCCAGCGATGGAGCAAGTCAACTTCGCCACTTACCTATTGGCGGGTGCAGCAGGCGCGTGGTGGGAAAGCCACCAGGCGATGTTCGCGGCTGGGCATGTTTTCACTTGGGAGGAGTTTCGCACTGCCTTCCGCGCTGCCTACATACCCAAGCCCATCATGGACTTGAAGAGGAGGGAGTTCCTGAACCTGCATCAGGGTCAGATGGACTTTCCTGTCTATGTTCATGAATTCAGCCGTCTCTCCCGTTACGCCCCTCGGGATGTGACCAATGATGCGGATAAGCAGGAGTTATTCCGCAAGGGGCTAAATCCAAGGCTTTGTTATGAGCTTCTGCCATTCAAGTTCCCGAGCTACCAGGAACTGTACAACCAGGCTCTCACCCTGAAACAGGGAAGGAAGGAACTGGAGTCCACTAAGAGGCCACTTCAAGGGGATCATCAGAGCTCCTCGGCTTCCGACGGCAAGAAGCGTAGGGTATTTGTTCCCTATAGCTCCGTGCCCCGTCCTCCGTTTGTGCCAAGGACCTCGGGATGCAGGCCACCTCTGCCGCGCCCTCCTACTCCAAAAATGGGCCCGGGCGGAAGTGGTTATCGTCCTCAACTCCCTGCACCACCGGCAAGCACGTGCTACAACTGTGGCCAGCCCGGCCACTACTCCAGAGAATGCCCTCGGAAGGTGCCACCACCAGCCTCTGCCACGCCCGTAGCCAAGACGGGAACGGCTAGCCGTGGTCGCCTGAACCACGTCACTGTTGAAGACGTTGAGGAGGACCCCAGTGTCCTCATGGGTATGCTTCGAATTAATACAGCTCTAGCTACAGTACTGTTTGATTCTGGAGCATCACATTCATTCATTTTGGTAGCGTTTGCACAACAAAACAATATACCGTTTGAAGAGTTGGAAACACCGTTACTGGTCACCAGCCCGGGAACTCGTTGGCAAACCAAAAGGGTGACCCCCGAAGTCCAAATTAAGATAGGCTCATTCCCCTTCCCATTTCCTCTGATAGCCTTCAAGTCAACCGGCTTTGATGCCATATTGGGCATGAATTGGCTAGGGAAATACAAGGCTAACCTCGACTGTGCTGCCAGAACCATCACCATGACCACATCTTCCGGCGACATTGTGGAGTATTGGTCTGCACAGTCAAGACCTCCATCTTCATCCATGCCCAACTCACCAGAGCTCCTCCTTTGCTTTATGGAAGGCTTATCCCCTCCTGAAATCCAAGACATCCATGTTGTGTGCGACTTCCCGGATGTGTTCCCGGAGGAATTGCCTGGCATGCCACCTGATCGAAGTGTGGAGTTTGTCATAGAGTTGCTTCCCGGTACTGCGCCGATTGCCAAGAAGCCCTAACGAATGCCGGTGGAGGAGTTGGCGCTGTTAAAGGAGAAAATTGATGAACTGTTAGCGAAGGAGTTCATTCAGCCGAGCAGTTCACCTTGGGGTTGTCCCGTACTCTTTGTCAAGAAGAGGGATTCTACCGTGCCTCGTCTAGTCTCTGACTATAGGCCGTTAAATGCGGTGAAGATTAAAAACAAGTACCCTATTCCTCGCATCAATGATCTATTGGATCAACTAGCTGGTGCAACGGTATTCTCCAAAATGGACCTGAGGTCAGGGTACCATCAGATCAAGATCCGAAAGCAGGATATCCCAAAGACGGCATTTGTTACTCGCTATGGCTCCTATGAGTATACAGTTATGTCCTTTGGTCTCACCAATGCTCCTGCGACGTTCATGAGGCTCATGAACTCAGTCTTCATGGATTATCTCGACAAGTTCGTCGTCATTTACATCGATGACATTCTCGTCTATTCCAAAACCGACGAAAAGCATGCCGAGCATCTTCGCTTGGTCCTGACACGCATTCGATAACACCGCCTATATGCCAAGTTCTCCAAGTGTGAGTTTTGGTTGGATAATCTTGTCTTCCTTGGACATGTGATATTCGCAAGTGGAGTGGCTGTCGTTCCCGACAAGATTCAATCTATTATGGATTGGGTAACTCCCATGTCTGTCAAGGACATCCGGAGCTTTCTCGGATTGGCAGGTTACTACCGCCGATTCATCGAAGGGTTCTCCAAGATAGCCAAGCCTCTGACTGACCTTCTCAAGAAGGATACAAAGTTCGTATGGACGGACAAGGCTGAAGAGAGCTTCAAAACCCTGAAAGCCAAACTCACTTCTGCTCCTGTGCTTGCCCTGCCGGACGCAAGCAAGGATTTCGTAGTCTTCTGTGACGCCTCTCTGCAAGGCTTGGGCTGTGTGCTAATCCAAGATGGCCATGTAGTGGCATATGCCTCTCGCCAATTGAAGCCACATGAGCAAAATTACCCAACTCATGATTTAGAGCTTGCCGCTGTGGTGTATGCTCTGAAGCGATGGAGACCATACCTGTTTGGTAACCGTTGCGAGATTTACTCAGATCACAAGAGCATGAAATACCTTTTCACTCAGCCGGATCTAAATCTCAGGCAAAGACGTTGGTTGGAGTTAATCAAAGACTATGATGTGAGTCTGAACTACCAACCCGGCAAGGCGAACGTCGTGGCTGACGCGCTAAGCCGAAAAGCTTATAGCAACAACCTGATGATTGAGAAGGCTCAACCTGCTCTCCATGAAGAGTTCGCCCGTTTGAACATGGAAATTGTCCCTTCTGGCTACCTCGCAAATCTGGAAATCAAATCTACTCTGGTAGACCAGATAAAGGAGGCGCAGAAACTAGATAATGGCATTCTTAATATCAAGAAGAACATTGCTAGTGGAAAGGCCAAATGCTTCTCGGAAAATGAAGCGGGAATCGTGTACTTTGGTGACCATCTGGTGGTGCCAAAGGAACAGAATCTGAAGGAGTTGATCCTCAAAGAAGCGCATGATTCCCCTCTCTCTATTCATCCCGGTAGTACCAAAATGTACCTAGACCTTCGACCACTATTCTGCTGGACTCGGATGAAAAGAGAAATCGCCAAGCATGTTGCTGAATGCGACACCTGTCGTTGTGTAAAGGCTGAACATCAAAGGCCTGCTGGCACTCTTCGCCCTATTGCGATTCCAGAATGGAAATGGGATGAGATTGGTATGGACTTTATTACGGGTCTGCCGAAGTCTCCCAAGGGCAACGATGCCATCTGGGTAATCATTGACCGACTATCCAAAGTGGCTCACTTCCTCCCGGTGCGAGTCGACATCACAGCTGCTAAGCTGGCTGACCTTTATGCTTCCCGGATCGTTGTACTTCACGGTGTTCCCAAGAAGATAATATCTGACCGTGGCAGCTTGTTCACCTCCAAGTTCTGGACGAGTTTCCAACAAGCCATGGGAACCCGCCTCAACTTCAGCACCGCTTTCCATCCCCAGACTGATGGTCAGACCGAAAGGGTGAACCAAGTTCTAGAGGACATGCTTCGAGCTTGTGTAATCTCTTTTGGAAAGGGGTGGGAAAAATACCTTCCCTTCGCCGAGTTCTCCTACAACAATAGCTATCAAGCGAGTCTGGGTATGGCCCCGTTCGAGGTTCTGTATGGAAGAAAATGTCGAACTCCGCTAAATTGGTCCGAGACCGGAGAGAGGCAACTCTTGGGTCCAGAGGTGATCAATGAAGCAGAGGAAAAGGTGAAAATCATACGAGAGAATCTGAAGATTGCCCAGTCTAGGCAGAAGAGCTACTATGACAAGCATCATCAGGAGGTCCATTATGAAATTGGTGACAAGGCCTATCTCCGCGTCTCTCCACTTCGTGGTGTTCGTCGCTTTGGGATCAAGGGAAAGTTGGCCCCTCGTTATGTTGCCCCTTTCACCATTCTGGCCAAACGAGGAGATCTATCCTACCAGCTAGAACTCCCAACCAACTTCCCGGATGTGCATGATGTGTTCCATGTATCCCAACTCCCCCGTTGTTTCAAGGATCCCATCCGTGGAGTCAATCATGAGGAGCTGGATATCCAGGCGGATCTCACCTATCGCGAGCATCCCATACGTATCCTAGATGAAGCGGAAAGGAAGACTCGGAATAAGACTACCAAGTTCTTCAAAGTTCAGTGGTCTCACCATTCCGAAGAAGAAGCTACCTGGGAAAGAGAGTCTAGTCTTCGTGAGGAGTATCCCGACTTTCTTCCGCAACCTTAGAATCTCGGGACGAGATTCCTGTAAGGGGGGTAGAATTGAAACAACCCAAGGTTGAGAACCTGAAAACCTGTGTAATTTTTCCACTTTTGTGTTCATTGCATCATGGCATCCATATCAAATTGCTACTATTATGTTCATTGCAACCCACAATTTAAATCTTGCATATTTGTCAAGGAAGTTCCAAGAGTTCAACATGAGAGGGTTGCACTTGCTAAAAACAAAATTACTTTGGATCTTGCATATTTGTCAAGGAAGTTCCAAGAGTTCAAAGAATATGTTTGCACTTGATAAAAACCAAATTACTTTGGATCTTGCATATTTGTCAAGGAAGTTCTAAGAATTCAAAATATCATGTTTGCACTGCTCCAATTTAATAAAAGTAGCAACACATGGAAATTTGAGCAAAATGCCCTACTTAACCCCTCTAAATAAATGTGGTTCAAAACATTTTATTTTGAGATGCCAATTTTTGGGGTGCTTCTACACAGTATGGGGAAGCTACAAGAATTTTCTCAAATTTTTCTAAAGTGTTTAACTGCCCCAGTTAAATCAGAGAAGTATTACTGGTTTTAAAAAAGAAATAGAAAAGGACCTCTCTGTAATGGACAAGGACCTGTTTGTGAGGGAGAAATAAAATTGGCAGGCGGGGTTTTCAAAAAATCTCCTTCTTCTTCTCTGTAGCGACCGGGGAGCTCGTCCCCGTCGCACCCCATCGCCGTGCCGCGCCCTCCTTCACCGCGCCCGGACCCCCCTCCTCTGCTGCCCTGTGTGAAGGATAAGGACGCCACCGACGCTGCTCTGCTCTCTCTCCCCCCGATATTTTCCCCTGTTTCTTCCCCGAACCCTAGCGCCATGGACACCGAGCTCCGCCGCCGCATCGCCGTCGATTGAGGCCACCCCGAGCCCAGCCACGACCCCCACAAGCTCCGCCGCGACGCCTACTCCCTCTCCACCCACGGGATCGAACCGTGGCGCCCGAAATCACCGCCGCCGTCCTCGTCTTATTCCGCTCCGGCCGCCGGACTCCGAGCATGCTCGCCACTGCCACAGCCCTCCTCCCTCCGCTCCGAGGACACACACGCAACGAGGGTGAGCTAGCGCGCGTCCTGGACCTCCCCTCGCTCTCCCTCTCTCTCTAGCTCGCCGTGCACGCGACGCTCCGCCGTAGCCGTAGCTCGCCGCAGCCGCAGCGGGTCGCCGGAGCATTTCCCGGTGACCTCTTGGTCCGTAGCTCCGCCCAGGGGATCCCCGCTCTAGTGCGTGTCGAACGCGCCCATTTGCGTGCCCCCTGGTACCGTAGAATCCCGTGTCTGTGCGCCTCGCCGCCGGCGACCACCACAGCCACGCGCTCCAGCGTGGTGCTGACCGCCCGGTCCCACGCGTCAGTGGCCCAGCGCCCGCCCGCGCCGCGTCAGCGCCACCCTGGCCACTGGCCCCGCGCGTCAGTGGCTCGGGCTAGCCCTGCCCTCGGTGAAAAACGCCCAGACGATTTTCTGCGAATTAGATAAATAAACATAAATTGAATAAAACTTGTGAAATTCATATCTTTCAAAATATTTGTCCAAACTTTGCAAATAATATACCAAAATGCTCAGAAAAATAAATGCAATCTATTAGGATGATTCACATCTCCAATAATGTTAGTGTATTTTGCTGTTTTGCTAAATTAAAAGAAAGGGGTATAATTAAAATGTGTAGCTCAAATTCATTATAATTTTCCCGAATTGCTAAAATTGTGCCCTTTAAGTCAAAATGCTCATAAGCACAAGTGCTACACATTCAAAATCATTTTAAGCATGTTACCTAAATTAAAAGCATAGGAGAACATAAAAACAAATATGAAGCTATATTTCCTCTCTCGTAGAATAATTATTCCTGGCACCCCAACTAAAAGTGCTATACTTGTTATAGTAATTCAGTGCATTAAAATGTCATGCCATCATGTGCTTGCGCATTGCATATGATCTGCTTATATTGATTGTGTTCTTTCCGGTGTTTTGATGCATCGTTAGATCCAGGACTCGGGGTCTCACCACATTACCCCGACGACCAGTGTTACCCGCCTGCTGAGCAAGGCAAGCGTGATCCCCACCCTCTGAGCATATCTTATCCTACTTTCCGCAAATTATTTTCTCCACCATAATATTGCATGCGGTTCCAAATGTAAATTTTATTGGATTAGAGTATCCTATAGTTGCATGAAGTTTCTGATGCCATTACCTGTTTTCCCTCCTATTATCCATAGGTTTGAATTGATAGCCTGGAATACTTAACTATGCTATGTTGTTGCTTAGCCATGCTTAGTTAAATGTTTATTGGTCCGATGGATATTCATGTTGGGATCAGTTGTGGAGTTCTCGTCTCAGTTGGGAGAAGAGTATATTATATTTTGTGATGATGCTTCTAATGTTGTCTCTCATCCTGCAAAGCCAAGAAAGGCTAGTGTTCATGTGTTATCTGTTAAAATTGGCGATCATTGCTATAATGGTTTATGTGATATTGGTGCAAGTTCAAGTGCTATTCCTTATGAGCTTTACAAAGAGATTATGCATGAAATTGGCCCCAACCAACTTGAAGATATTGATGTGGTTATTCAACTTGCTAGTAGAGAAACTATCTCTCCCATTGGTATTGTTAGAGATGTTGAAGTTCTATGTGGTAAGACTAAATATCCCGCTGATTTTCTTCTACTTGGTTTTGCTGCTAGTAAGACTTCTCCTATTATTTTTGGTAGATCTTTTCTGAATACTTGTGGTGCTTTTATAGATTGTAGGAGAGAGAAAATCCTTACTAAATTTGCTGGTGATTCATATGAATTTAATTTGCTAAAACCCCTTATGAAACCGAATTGCCTAATGAAGATCTTAGAGTAGAACAACTTGCTTCTGTCTCTCTTGCTCCTACTTATTATATTCAGAAATTTATGGAAGATCATGAAGATGAAACTTTTATGGAACAAAGAAATGAACTTGAGGACATATTCCTTCGTCAACCGATTCTTAAACATAATTTAAAAGTGCAAGACTTGGGTAAAACACTTCCACCTAAAGAGGATAATGTCTTGATTTAAAACCTTTGCCTGATAATCTTAAGTATGCTCATCTTGATGATAAGAAAATATATCCTGTTATTATTAGTGCTAACCTTTTAGGTAAAGAAGAAGAACGATTATTGGAAATACTGAAGAAACACCGTGGAGCTATGGGTTATACTTTGGATGATTTGAAGGGGATTTCTCCTACTATATGTCAACATTCTATCAATATGGAGCCCGACGCGAAGCCAGTTGTTGAACATCAACGCCGTTTAATACCTAAGATGAAGGAAGTGGTAAGAAATGAGGTATTAAAACTTCTTGATGCTGGTATAATATATCTTATTCTTGATAGTAGATAGGGTAGTCATGTGCATTGTGTCCCTAAAAAGGGTGGAATTACTGTCGTACCTAATGATCATGATGAACTTATTCCTCAAAGAGTAGTTGCTGGTTATAGAATGTGCATTGATTTTAGAACGGTTAATGAAGTTACTAAGAAAGATCATTATCCATTGCCCTTTTGTTGATCAAATCTTGGAGAGATTAGCCAATAAAACTCATTTATCTTTCTTGATGGTTATTCTGGTTTCTCTTAAATTGCTGTTAAAACTTAAGATCAAGAGAAAACCACATTTACTTGTCCCTATGGTACTTATGCTTATAGGCGTATGCCTTTTGGTTTATGTAATGCTCCTGCTACTTTTTAAAGATATATGTCTGCTATCTTTCATGGTTTTTGTGGGGAAATCGTGGAGGTGTTCATGGACGATTTCTCCGTCTGTGGCACTTCTTTTGATAATTGCTTGCACAATCTTGATAAAGTTTTCCAGAGATGTGAAGAAACTAATCTTGTTCTTAATTAGGAGAAATGCCACTTTATGGTTAATGAAGGGATTCTACTTGGACATAAAATTTCTGAAAGAGGTATTTAAGTTGACTGAGCTAAAGTGGAGGCAATTGAGAAAATGCCTTGCCCCCGAGATGTTACAGGTATTCGTAGTATTCCTGGTCAAGCTGGTTTCTATAGAAGGGTTATCAAAGATTTTGCCAAGGTATCAAAGCCTCTTACTAATCTCTTCCAAAAAAATATACCATTTGATTTTGATGATGATTGTAAGGAAGCTTTTGAAACTCTTAAGAAAGCTTTAATAACTGCTCCTCTTGTTCAACCACCTGAATAGAATTTACCATTTGAAATTATATGTGATGCTAGAGATTTTGCTGTTGGTGCTATTCTTTGACAAAGAATAGATAAGAAGTTAAATGTTATTCATTATGCTAGTAAGACTCTTGATTCTTCTCAAAAGAATTATGCTACAACTTAAAAAGAATTTCTAGCTGTTGTATTTGCTTGTGATAAATTTAGACAATACATTGTCGATTCTAAAGTTATTATTCATATTGATCGTGCTGCAATTAGATACCTTATGGAAAAGAAAGATGCAAAGCCTAGGCTTATTAGATGGGTATTATTGTTGCAAGAATTCGACTTACACATTGTAGATAGAAAAGGTGCTGATAATCCGGTTGCTGATAATTTGTCTAGATTGGAAAACATTGCTTATGATCCTATACCTGTTAATGATAGTTTTCCAAATGAACAATTGGCTGCAATAAGGGTGAGTTCGCGAGATAGTCTTTGATATGCAAATTATGCTAACTTTATTGTTCGAAGTATTTGCCTCCAACCTTTTCAGCTCAACAAAGAAGAAAATTCTTTTATGACTTGAGGCATTATTTATGGGATGACCCACACTTATATAAAGGAGTTAATGGTATTATGCGAAGATGTGTTCTGGAGTATGAACAAAAAGAGATATTGAGAAAGTGCCATAGTAGTGCTTATGGAGGACATCACGCATGAGATAGAACCGCACAAAAGGTTTTACAATCAGGTTTTCATTGGCCTACTCTATTTAAAGATGCAAGGAAGTTTATTTTATCATGTGATGAATGTCAAAGAGTTTGTAATATCTCTAGACGTAATGAAATGCCTATGAATTATTCTCTTGTTATTGAACCGTTTGATTGTTGGGGATTTGACTTTATGGGTCCTTTCCCTTCTTCAGAAGGTAATACACATATACTTGTTGATGTTGATTATGTTACTAAATGGGTAGAAGCTATTCCTACTAAAAGTGCTGATGGTGAAACATCATTAAAAATGCTTCTAGAAATTATTTTTCCTAGGTTTGGTGTTCCTAGATATCTTATGACTGATGGAGGTTCTCATTTTATTCATGGTGGTTATAGAAAAGTCCTTGCTAAATATGGTGTTAATCATAGAATTGCTTCAGCTTATCATCCTCAAACTAGTGGGCAAGTAGAATTATCAAATAGAGAAATTAGATATATCTTGCAAAAGACTATACAATAGAACAAGGAAGAATTGGGCTAGTAAATTAAATGATGCATTGTGGGCTTATAGAACTGCTTATAAAAATCCCATGGGTATGTCTCCTTATAAAATGGTTTATGGAAAAGCATGTCACTTGCCTTAGAATTAGAACACAAAGCTTATTGGAAAGTGACAAAACTAAATAGAGATGTTAAACTTGCTGGTGAGAAAATATTGCTTAATTTGAGTTCTTTAGATGAATGGAGAAGTGAAGCTTATGAAAATGCTAAACTATTTAAAGATAAAGTTAAAAGATGGCATGATAAGAGAATCCACAAGAGAATTTCATGTTGGGGAGAAAGTTCTATTGTATAGTTCTCGTCTTGGATTCTTTGCAGGAAAATTACTCTCCAAGTGGGAAGGACCATATGTTATTGTGGAGGTGTTTCGTTCGGGTGCGATAAAAATTGCTTTGCTCAAGGATAATTCTATACAAGTGGTAAATGGACAAAGGCTCAAGCATTATATTTCTGGAGATTCTTATAATGAAGATGTTGATGTTATTCAAGCAATTTCTCCTGAGAATTACATTCAAGAAAATATTTGTGAGTTCGCAGAACCTGATTTGGAAAAGGTACTGTTTCGGTAAGAAAAAGTCTGTGATTTAATTTTTGGTTAACTGTGATTTATTTTTGGAAAATATGGAAAAATATGAGACGAAAACGAATAGGACACGAGATCTGAGGTGACGTCACCACCTCGTGGCGCGGGCCCCTTCCTGGTCGCGCCACCAGGTGATGAGGAGGCCTCGGAGCCCCTCTCCTACTCGGTTTCGTGTTGTTGCCTTCCTTTTATTTCGTAAAATTTTGCTATATAATCACCCGAGGCCCCCGAGGTCCATATATTGTGTTTTTGACGCGTTTTTGTTCCGAGTTGTTGTTGTCCAGATGTCTTCTCAAGGATCTTGCTCCAAAGACTGCGCACTTCGTCGCCAACGTGAACTCCTTCAAGATCTTGATCAAGGCTCTTTTGTTGGATGAGCGTGAAGGGAATATGCCCCAGAGGCACTTAATAAACATAGTTTATTGGTTATATTCCAATTGTTCATATATGTTTTATACCATGCTATAACTGTATTAAGCGGAAACATTAATACAGGTGTGGTAGATTAACAAGCAGGTCCCTCGTAACATCTACTTAGACTAGTTTCGTTGCGCGATTGATGATCGAGGTTTTTTTATCATAGGGCATGGCGCCGGTCGGCAATGGAGGTCATGTCATTGGTTGAACGATGTGATGGACATACCCGTATTTATAGGACGTAGTCATTACGCCTTAAGACCGTGAGACCAACTCTTATTGTTATCCTTGGAAGATACTTTGATTGCACCAAACGTCATATCTTACATAGTGTGACAATGATAGGTGATACTTTTGGGTATCGGAAAGGGGTAGTTGAGACGAGGGGTCAACAACGGGTTTTGTCTTTCCGTATAGCCGGATAGATACTCTAGGGCCCACTCGGTGAGATTATGTCAAATGAGTTTGCAAACATGTGACTAGGTCACCAGCTAACATAATATCATAGACGAGTAGAAGATAGCGATGTCGGTAACGAGGTCAGCTAGATATGGAGATATCTAAGAACGATGCTTGGACACGCTAAGTATCGCTATGGTAAAAGGTTTAAGACTCAACGTCCAGGTTTGATAGATGAAAGTCATTCGTTATATCATAGGGATTAATTCATGGGGTCCAGGCCTACGAGTTAGTCATTGATCAGAGGAGTCTCGATCATGCCTGTTATTATATCGAACCACTAGGGTAACACACTTAAGGGGTTTCGACAAGACAACCGGAAAGGAAAGAGATCACCGGGAACGTCCCGGGAATGGTCCGATGGAGATCGGGCAGCGACGAAATAGTTTTCTGTCGGGTTATGACTCTCTCGGAACAGGGGTAGTCACTTCCTGAAGAGTAGTTTGTGAAGGGGATTGAACGCGGAGGTCAGGACCCTCGAGAGGCACGACGACGGTGCTCGCCGGACCTGGAGATGAAACACCCACGACAGAGAAAGACACCAGCCCATACCCAGGTTCACGGCCCTCAGGATGTGGTAAGAGCGCTACTCCTGCTTGTCTGTATTGAATTGTGGGGGTTACAGTACAGATGAGCTTGCCGAGGGCTCTCTTGAGGCAGTTCGTGTCTGGGGAGGGAAGCAATGGTCTTCTTCCTCCTCCTGCCGAAGTCTCTTCTCCTCAGTCGAGCTTGGGTTTACATGGGTTTAACAAGCAATTGGCCGACCTCCTCTACGGTGGAGATCTTGCTCCTTTTATAGGCGCCGCAGGCACCCTTCTTCCACTTGGCGTCCAAACTGGCTCTCACACGGCAGTGGCATGGAGGAGTAGGAGTCCACCGTCGCGGGATCGTCCAAATATGCGGTCCATCATCGATAAAGTTGGGCGCGGTGGCCGACAAGCAGCCGACCGAGTAGTACCGCTCGCAGAGACGGCAGTCTCTGAGGTGGAGCCGGCGATGACGTTCTCCTTGGAGGGTTGCGCCGTCCAGCTGCTTTATCATCAGAGAGGAAGGTCCTGGCTGCCCTGGAGCAGGCGGCGCAACTTTATTGACTCCTTTATCACCAAAACGGCAAAGGGAGTGCCTGCGTCACCATGTGGGTGTGGCAGAGGCCATATGCGCCCTTCCGTACTTCCTTGGCCGCGACGTTTCCCCACAGGCCTGGGGAGGCCTGTAGAGGGGTACCTGTTGACTTCCCTCCAGCCGCGCTGCACTTCGGGAGGGTCTCCTGAAACGCGGGTCCTCTTCAGGCCCTTGCTTTCTCTTCAGGCCCTCAAGGGGACTTGCCTCTCGGGGGTCTCTCCAAGCGATGGCTTGGTCCATAGTCGTTTCGTCTGAGTAGCCCGCATGCGAGGCCTTGGGAGAGTGGGCTAATCATACCCCAGTCTCCACTGGGCCGACAGTAGCCCCCGGGCCCGCGATGGGCGCGAGTGAGCACATGGGCGCAGGCGGAGCGTCGTGGGCCCAAAGTGCCCGGCCAGCCCGAGCCACACGGCACTTAGACGAGTAACGGTCGCGCACGATCTGGGGCGTGCGTCGTGGGGGTCCCACCATGCCCCGTAACTGCTCCTTGAGGGGACATAAATCCCGAGCGCCAGAGCAGGGAGCCGTTACTGTTTCCACTTCTTCTCGCAGAAGCCTCCGCCATCTCGAGCTCTCGCTCTCTTCTGCGATCTCTACTCCTTCCGCTTTCTGCGGCACCCCAACCTCCGGCGATGAGTCCCCTCAAGAGCAAGGGCAAGGCTGCTGCGGGGTCTTTTTCCCAGGCGGAGGCCACTGAGGTCGTGCAGGGCGCGGTGCTGTTGGGCGTGCGCGTCAACGAGAAAACCCTCGCCAAGGTCCGCTACCTGGTTGCGGACCGGACGAACGAGCACGGCGCCTCCGCGCCGAAGCCCGCGGCGCACGGAAACTGACCGCGAGGATACTTCCCGATATTCCAGCACTGCCCCGTCGCCGGGCTGGTGCCGCCTTTCTCGCCGTTCCTGGAGGCGGTACTGGCGTTCTACCAGGTGCAGTTGCTGCATCTGCACCCCAACTCCATCCTCACCCTCGCCGTCTTCGCATACCTCTGTGAGGCATACCTGGGCTTGGAGGCCACGGTGGGGCTGTTCTGGTGCTTCTACGTGCTCCGGAGCACGGCGAAGAATGAGCGCTCTGGGTGCGTCTCATTCCGCATCGTCGATTGCATTGGGAGTGTTTACATCCCTATGTCATGGAGTGAAGACAAGGCCATCACCTCGGTGACGAAGAAGGTGGATGACTTCCGTCTAAAGTGGCTCTTCGTCGGGGTTGAGAAGCCCTGTGCTTTTCTCGAGGTCCCCGACACACCACCCGTGAAGAACTCCCACTAGGGCAAGGCTCCTTTTTACGGTACGAAGAACGCGAGCCTGATGGGGCGCCTGAGTTTCCTTCACGAGGAGGGTCTCACGGGGCAGATCATTGTGGCGGACTTCGTGACGCGCCGCATTGCCCCCCTCCAGGCACACTTGGTGCCCATGTGGATGTACTCTGGGCCGAACGACAAGATGCGGCTTCACGGTGAGGACAACGACAAGGACACCGTCGACAACGTCCTGTCCGCGCTCTTCAACAACCCAACGGTACCTGCCGTGGATCAGCTCCCCATCACACTCCGGCCATCTTGGAGGGGATGCCTCCGTTCACCCCGACAGGCTTGGCGGGGATGGAGGTGCCATTGCCGCTGACGCGAGGAGCGGAGGGAGCAGATTCCCCCTCGGCCTCGGGAGCTGGGCTAGGTGAGGAGGAGGCCACGGCAGGGGAGGTGTCTTCTTCGAGGGCCAGGCCATTCACTGACGAGGTTTGTGACATCTTGTCAGGCGATGACGATGCCTTCGTGGTGGCTCCCTCACGCCCTATGGAGGAGGAGGCTGATGAGGGGGAGGCCTCTGACGCGGAGGCCACTTCGTGGAGGCGTGGGCCTCGCACCAAGGCTGTCGTGGACCGCTCCAGGGCGAGGCCATTCGACGTCCCCTCCAAGAGGAAAGCGATGACGCCTCCGGAGGGGTCAGGCGCTCGGACCATGCCCTCCTGGCGTGGGTCGATGCCGGCGTTCCTCCGTCCGGGTGAGTGTTCATGACGCTTGGTCGTTTGATTCTTGTTTTCTCTTCGCTTTACCCTCTCTTGAAGATCTTTTCTTGGGTTTTTGCAAGTGATCTCGTGCCTGCGAAGCGCCGCAGGATTCGCAAGGCTGCAGATGTGCAGAGAGCCACGGCCGAGGCTGTGGCTGACGAGGCCACGAGGCGTGTGGAGACGGCCTCCACAGGCCCTACTGAGGAGGTGCCTCAAGGGGAGGCGGCTGTACCTCAGGCCGAGGCTGCAAAATCTCGGGCGGAGGAGGACGCGCCTCGCTAGGAGGCCTCGAGGCCGCCCCCCTGAGCCAATGGTTGTGGAGGCTTCGGAGGAGAGGATCACCACTGCACCTCACGCACCTACTCCCCCTCGCGCGATCACGCCTCCGCGCGAGGCGATTCCGCCGCGTGCGCCAACGCTGCCACGCGCGCTCATGGCTCCCGCGCTGCCTATGGTGGAGGCGAGCAAGGCGCCAGCGGGCGCGGTTGTGTCCGTAGGGGGAGATTCTTCTTCGTCTCCTCGTCCGGCTGAAGGGGGTGAGCACCCTACTGACGCGGGTGCCGAAGAGGATGCTGGCGCGGGTGAGGGCGGAGCCCGGCCTAGCCCCCGAGCGCACCCTGGGGCCAGGCTCTCGGGACTCAACGACGGGGCTGGGACCTCGACAAGCCAGGAGCTGGTCCTCCGTGGCTGGGACTGGATCACGGGGTGCCGAGAGGTCGCCTTTGGCCTCGTGAGTGAGTCCATTGAGGGCCTGGAGGCGCACCTCGCCCTTGGGGACATACAGCTCGCCCAGCAACGGGAGGAGCTCACGAGGTCGTGGGCGTCCATCAATGCGGCTGTTGAGGCCCGCCGGAAGGTGGACTTGGCACTGCAGGCCTCGCGAGTGGAGGCCGCCCGCATTGCCAAGGAGATCCGCTAGGGGGCCATTTGCGACGCCGCAGAACTTCTTGCGCCCCTCCAAGAGGAATGTGACGCTCCTGCTGAGCTCCTGCACGCAGCGACGGCCGAGCGTGAGGCTATGGAGGGCTCGTTGGCGCAGAAACGCCACGAGCTGAGCCAACTGGAGACCCAGCTGCTCTCCGCCCACCAGGCTGCGCGGGCCGCTCTGGAGGAGGACCGTAAGGGCTTTGCCGAGCGTGAGCGACAGCTGGCCCTCAAGGAGCGGCTTCAGGTGGAGAGGGAACTCTCCACCCAGCACGAGCAGCTTGAGGCGCGCGAAGGAGACCTGGCCCAGGCGCTCCAGCGGTACGACGAGAACGTCGCTGCCCAGAAGCTTGCTTATGAACGCTTCGAGCAGCGGTTTACCGAGAAGAAAAAGGAGGCGGAGGACGCCCTTGCGGAGCGCGAGAAGCAGTTCTGGCTGGCCAAGACTCTGGAGTACCGTGGCTTGGCCCAGAAGCAGGAGGACCGCTTCAAGGCCAGGCATGCCGTCGATGCTCAGTGGATCGCTGGGCTCGAGAAGGCCAACTACAAGCTGGAGGCCCGCCTCAAGCGCGCCAAGGATGGTCGTCGCCGAGCGGAGGAGGCCCGCAACGAGGCAGTTCATGACCTCAACTCCTTGGCCAAGGATGTGGAGGAGCAGGTGGCTCCCGCGATGGAGCGGGCGACGGAGGCGACCGATTCTGCCCAGGCGCAGCGTGAGCGCATGTTCGAGGCGCTGGTCGCCCGGGGCAACGAGCTCGCTGCGCAGCTTGGCGCGGACGCGCCCCACACCAAGGTCCGAGGCCGGGGCGATGCTGCCATGTACCTGGTCTACTTCGACCAGCTCTTCATGGTGCTCGAGGGCCCCATCGCCGATCTTCGCAAGGTGATAGAGGACGAGATATTACACAGCGGCACCATAGCGCTAAGTTCACTTGGGAACGAAATTGTCTCATCATGCTTGGAGTTGCCAAGTTAATGTTTTGACCATGTCGAGGCATGGGGACCACCCATTAGTGGCAGAGACTCTGAGCGGCCTGAGGTGGCTCGTTACAAGGAGAGCTCGGAGGGTTGACCCTCGAGAGAAGCCTTTGGAGCTCGGAGGTTTAAGTCGTGAGCTTTTAACCTCTAGAGAAAAAAAATGCTTGGAGGTTGAGCCGTAAGCTACCTCTTTCGCCAGATGTGTTTACGTGACAATGATCACGGGCGTGACAATGATCACGGTTGCGTTTGTTCCTTTAGGAGAAAAAATGCTTGGGAGGTTTAAGCCGTGATCTTTTAACCTCTAGAGACAAAAAAATGCTTGGAGGTTGAGCCGTAAGTTGCCTCTTCCGCTAGATGCCTTGATGTGACAATGATCACGGGCGTGACGATGATCACGAGTAGAACTTGCGCAGGTGCATGATGTTCCACGGGTTTTTGACGGGGATGCCATCTTGGGTCTCGAGACGACCCGCGCCAGACCTGGCGATGTGGGTGACCCTGTAAGGGCCTTCCCACATCGGTGACAGCTTGTGGAGGCCTTCCCTGGAGAGGATTCGCCTGAAGACGAGATCGCCTGCCTCAAGGGTGCGCGAGCGCACATTGCGACTATGGTAGCGTCGCATGTCCTGCTGGTATTTGGCTGCCCGTAGGGCAGCGCGGCGTCGTAGTCCCTCGAGAAGCAGCAGGTCATCGTTGTGGAGGTCCTCTTGCTGGTCCTCGTTAAAGGCAAGGACCCGTGTGGATCTGTGCTTTATCTCTGTGGGCGCTTCAGCTCCATAGACGAGGGTGAACGGTGTTTCCCCCGTAGGCTTGGGTGGCGTTGTGCGGATGGACCAGAGCACCGAAGGGAGCTCGCTGATCCAGCCCTAGCCGTGGCCTTTGAGGATGTCGAAGGTCCTGGTCTTTAGGCCCTTGAGGACTTCTGCGTTTGCTCGCTCAGCCTTTCCGTTGCTCTGCGAACGAGCGACTAAGGCGAAGTAGAGCTTGATGCCCATTCTGTCGCAGTAAGCTCTGAAGATGCCACTGGTGAATTGCGAGCCATTGTCGGTGATGATGCGGTTAGGCACTCCGAAGCGGCAGACCAGGCCTCTGATGAATTTCACCGCCGCGTCTGCTCTAATTGTGCGCATCGCCTCCACTTCGGGCCACTTGGTGAACTTGTCGATGGCCACGAAGAGGTAGAGATATCCCCCTTGCGCTGTTGGGTAATGTCCCAGGATGTCCAGCCCCCAGACCGCGAATGGCCAGGAGAGCGGAATGGTCTGTAGCCCCAGCGCAGGTTGGTGGATTTGCTTGGCGTGGAATTGGCAAGCTTCACATGCTTCAATGATGTCCACTGCATCCTGAAGTGCTTGAGGCCAGTAGAAGCCGCTCCTAAAGACTTTGCCTGCGAGGGTGCGTGCGCACGAATGGTGGCCGCATTCCCCGCTGTGGACATCCTTGATCAGCATTTTGCCTTCTTCAGGAGGGACACACTTGAGTGCGATGCCATTTGGGCGCTTGCGGTAGAGATTCCCTTCGAGGATTTGGTAAGATTTTGCTTTGCGGGCGATTCGCTCGGCTTCAGCATCTTCCTCGGGAAGGGTCCCTTTGTCGAGGTAGCCTTTGATCTCGTCAATCCATCCTGCTTCTTGATGCACCGCTGTGAGCAACAGACGCTCCCCTATAGGGGGTCCACAATCTGGAGCTCCGCTTGCAGGTGGTGGCGGGAGCGCTTCGTCTGTGCTTGCGGGCATGGCCTCTTGAGGCTGTTTTATGGATGCCTTGACGAGTCTTTCTTCAAAGACGCCTGGCAGCTGAGCTTGCCTCTTTGATGCGCGTTTGGCAATATCATCAGCCTCTTGGTTCTCCTTTCTTGGGATGTGCATGAGCTCCATTCACCTGAAGTGCTTCTCAAGCCTACGGACCTCTTCAAGGTATGCGGCCATGTGGTCATCCTTAGGCTTATAGCTTTTGTTGGAGAAGTTGACGAGCAGCTGGGAGTCGCCCTTGATGAGCAGGTGCTTGATTCCTAGACCGATTGCAGCGCGTAGGCCGGCAAGCAGTCCTTCATACTCAGCAATATTGTTGGACATCTTGTCGATTCTGAAGCACAGCTGGACCGCGTAATATAGCTTGTCGCCTTTTGGTGAGATCAAGACCACGCCAGCCCCACCGTGGCGACAAGGGAAAGCTCCGTCAAACTTCATGGTCCAGTGGCTGTGCATTTTGTCTACAGAGGGCTCTTGTTCTTCTCCCAAAGGCTCTTAAGGGGTTGGGTCAGTCCATTCGGCGACGAAGTCTGGCAGCGCTCTTCCTTTGGTTACCCTTGTGGTATCGAAGCGCAAGTTGAATGGCTGTAGCTCTATATTCCATCTTGCGACACGATCTGTGGCGTTAGGGTTGCGCAGGATCTGCTCCAGGGGAAAAGAGGTGACCACCGTGATGGGGTGCCCCTGGAAGTAGTGTCTCAGCTTCCTTGAGGCGATGAGGAGCGTGACGAGGAGCTTTTGCTGCATTGTGCACCGCTCCCGAGCATCACGCAATACCGTGCTGACGTAGTAGACTGGATGCTCGACAAGGGTTGTTAGTTTAGCCTTGGTGCACTCCGCCTGAGGGGGCTCTGCTGGGCCCTCGAGGGGGTTGTCCTATGGAGGCTTTTTGGGATCCTCGAGGGGGTTGTCCTTTGGAGGCTCTACAGGGCCTTCGAGGGGGTTGTCCTGTGGAGGCTCTCCAGGCTCCCTAGCGGGGTTATCTTGCAGTGGTTGACTTGGGGCAGGCATCTCTTGTGGCTTTGGTCCTGGCGGTGGTTTTGTGAGGCATGTTCCTTTGTCGAGCTCTTCATCAGGGGGTTTTGGCTTTGGAGTGGTTGCACTCTTCTTGTGGAGTACAGGCTCTTCCCTTTCTACCACAAGGACGGCACTGGCGGTCTGTGGAGTGGCTGATAGATACAGCTTCAGGTGCTCGCATGTCCTTGGGGCGACCATTACAGGTGGGGTGGCTAGGTACTTCTTCAAGTCCTCAAACGCTTTTTCAGCTTCAGGGGTCCACTTGAAAGTGCATGTTCTTTTCATGATCTTGAAAAACGGCAGGCTCTTTCACCGAACTTTGAGATGAATCTACCCAAGCTGGCCATGCAGCCTGCTAGGCACTGCATGTCCTTGAGCCGGCGTGGAGGTTGCATGTCCTCTATGGTCTTGATATTGTCAGGTTTTGCCTCTATGCCCCGGTGGGACACGAGGAAACCAAGCAATTTTCCTGAAGGCACTCTGAAGACGCACTTGGCGGGGTTGAGCTTGATGTTCACCTTGCGCAAGCAGGCGAAAGTCTCTTCAAGGTCCCTGAGGAGAGTGTTTCCCTCTCGAGATTTTACGACAATGTCATCGACATAAGCCTCGGCATTTCTGCCCATTTGCTCGCCAAGGGCTATCCTCATTAGCCTCTGGAAAGTGGCTCCGACTATTTTTAGGCCAAAGGGCATGCAGACATAGCAATACACACCGCAAGGGGTGAGGAAAGCCGTCTTATCCTCATATTCCTTAGCCATTTTTATATGATGATAACAAGAGAAGGCATGGAGGAAGCAGAGGAGGTCACAGCTTGCGGTGGAGTCCACAGTCTGGTCGATTCTTGGCATGGGATAAGGGTCCTTGGGGCAGGCCTTGTTCACATCAGTGTAGTCAATGCAGAGGCGGCCTCCTCCGGCGGGTTTGGGGACGACCACGCCGTTGGAGAGCCAAGTGGGGTGCGCGACTTCACGGACGACCTTTGCCGCTTTGAGCTTCTCGACCTCTTTGACGATGAATGCTTGCTTCTCGGGGGCTTGTTTTCTTGCCTTTTGCTTGACGGGGCGCGCGTTTGGACACACTGCTAAGTGGTGCTCGATCACCTCCCTCGGTACACCGGACATATCTGACGGTGTCCATGCGAACATGTCAGAGTTTGCCCAGAGGAAGGCGACGAGCGCGCCTTCCTATTTGGGAGGCAGCACGGCGCCAATGGTGACGCTAGCCCCCGAGCCCTCAGCCCACGAGATGCTGGAGGTTAGAGAGACTTTATTTGTGGCGGCCGGCTCTTGGGAGAACAGCTGCTTCTTCTTGGGTGTCTCGAGGGGCTCCATGTCCTCGTCTGCGGGGAACGCCATGGCGGCTGCCTTGTAGGTCGTCTCGATAGCGCGCGTAGCATCCAGGACATGTCCACGGATGTGATTGTGCCAGCGCTGCCGGTGATCTTGACCATATTGTAGGCATGATGCTTGACGGCCATGAATTTCGCGAGCACGGGGTAGCCGAGGATGGCGTTGTCCGGCAGGCCGATGTGCGCAACATCGAAGTCGATGTGCTCGGTGCGGTAATTTTCCTCGCTGGTGACTCCCGTGAAGGGCCTAGAGGGCATGAGCCGCTCGTAGGGCACTTGAAGCGCTTCGAACGTCTCTGTGGAGATGACATTCAGGCCTGTTCCACCATCAATGAGTGTCTTGGAGACAGCGACGTTGTCGATGGTGGGGCTGCATACCAGCGGTTCCAACAGTCTTGGTGGACTTGGGGTGGTCCTGAGCGTCGAAGGCGATGGTGTACTGCGACCACTTGAGTGGCCTAGAGGTCTCAGGGCTGGGGAGGGCGGCGTTGAGCTCGCGCGCGAACTGCTTGAACTGGTTGTTCGATTTTGGCGCCTGTGCTCCGCCGAGGATGCAGGCAATGGCGCCCCTTGGAGTTTGATAGCCACCATCTTCCTCGTCAGGGAGGTTGTTGTTCCTCTCCGCAGCGTTGGCCTGGTTGCCAGATGGTTTCTGGTAGCCACTCTTGCACCCACTTTCGCGGTAGCCACGGCCTCGACCGCGGCTGCCACTGAATTCCGCTTGCTCGTGCTCTTTGCTCAACCTCTTGAGGTCAAACAAGTCTCGGTAGAGTGACCGCGCCGGTTGTGGTAGATGCAGAATGGGCGATGGTCGTCTCTCCTCTCCCCAGGCTCGGGAGAGTTCCCGCGGGTGCCCTTCGCGTCAGGCTCTGCCGCGAGGACCGCGGTGGCCTTACGCTTGTGCTCCTCCTTCTTCTTCTGGCTCCTGGACCCCTCAGCGTGCTCGTCCTCTCTCGAGGACATCTTTACCAAGAGGAGTCCCTCTTCAGCCTTGGCGCATTTGTCCGCCAGGTCAAACAGCTTCACCACAGAGGTGAGCTTGTCGTGGATGCCCAGCATCTCGAGCATCCTGATGTTGTTGACGCCCTCGCGGAAGGCGGCGATGATTTGGGTGTCACGGATGTTCGGGATCTTGTTGCGCACTTGGCTGAAGCGCTGGATGTACTTGCAGAGGGTCTCATCTTTCTTCTTCACCACGGCGCGCAGTTCGTTTTGCGTGAGAGCACGCTCGTACGTCCCATTGAAGTTGGAGACGAACTGCTTGCAGAGCTCCTCCCATGAGTTCACAGCGTCCTCGATGAGGTTCAGGAGCCACGACAGCGCAGAGTCGCAAAGCGCGTCGGAGAACCAGTTGGCCATGACCTTGTCGTCTCCGCCTACCGCTTGGATGGAGGTGGTGTAGAGCTGCAGGAACTCGATGGGGTTGCTGGAGCCGTCGTAGCCATTGGGGAGAACCGGCCTGAACTTTGGGGGCCAGACCACGTGGCGCAGGGAGCGGGTGAACGCCATGCAGTCGGTGGCGTACGTGGCGACTCTGTGCTACAGCGCACTGCGGTTCTGCTGGCCCGCTTGGCCGATTTCTTCCACGAGCCTTTTCTGGCGGTTGCGCTGGAGCTCCATCCCCATGCAAGCGTCGGGCACGGCGCGCTGCACGATCAAACAATCGTGTGGCGAGGACGCATGCGAGGCAGCCCTCTACGTCGCAGCCGGTGCAGGTCCTGGCGGAGGCGGAGGCGCATCTGGCGCGGCCGTGTCTGCGAGGAAGGTGTGCACGATGGACTGCGGCGGAGCGGGGCGCGTCGCGGCGAGGCCGACGAGGTGGTTGAGGCGCTCCAGCCACTGCTCGTGGGCCTCAGCGGTAGGCTGGTAGCGGAGAAGTTCCTGCGCCATGAGCAGCGCGGTGTGCGGCGCGGGGTCCGTCCTGCCAGGACTGGAGCCGCTCGGGCGTCGCGTCGAGTGTGACGACTGCGCGTCCTCCTGGTGCTCAGAGTTGTTCTCGGGCGCTCCCCCTGAGGGCCCGAGCTGGCGCGCTCTTCACAGCGGGGTCGCCCCCGTTGCGCGCGTGCCGCCGTGGCGCCGGGCGTGATGCGCACGCCTTTAGGCGCGCGTCTGCCGGCGCGGGTAGCGCGGGTGTTCGCCATGGCGCGAAGTGTTGGGGATATATCAACTAGGGGTATCACCAACATGGATCAATCCGGCTAGTCCAGGGTGGCCCAATGGTGGTAAGGCCGAAGCCTGCCGGGTGGCCCAGATAGCTGACGTACAAGGAAGTAGGCGGACGGTCCAAGGAAGGCGGAAGGCCGAAGCCCATCAAGCCACCGAGCCCAAGACGGAAGGCGGCAACTAAGCCGGCTAGGTCTAGGACTCTGATTACTTGCCGGACAAGTACTTGCCTTGTACCCTGGGGTCCGGCCGCCTATATAAGCCGGCCACCAGGGAGCCTTTAGGGCACGCTCCAATACGCATCATACACATTGTAACCTGTTCACGGCTATTGCCTCATAGTGAATTATAGCAGCACGTAGGATCTCGCCACCGTTGTGGGATCCGAAGCTGGGTAAACTCACCGTGTTCAATCCCGTCCTCGACGACACCAACCTTCTTCCCCACAAACCATACGTAGGCTAGAGGACCCCCGTCTCCTATCAATTATGCCGATACTACGACAGTTGGCGCCCACCGTGGAGCCTAGGGTTCCTGGCGTCACGTTCCAGGCGGGAACACTTGGCGGCGTGGGCAAGCAGATCGCCGTCGGCCGCGTCACAAGGTATGGCGGCCACAGCTACGTTAACTCGGATGAGTCCTGGCTCCGGGCAGACGACTACCTTATCGGATGCGCAATCGTACCGATCGGAGGGATCGACGTCTTCATCGGATATACGCCAGAGGCGTACGGCCTACCGCGTTTCTACAACCCCACCCACCAACCCTTCGACCAAGCTGTCGACCGACAAGATGGATTTGAATCCGCCTTCTCCCAGGAGTCGGCCGAATCTGATTTCCACTTCGTCGGAGTTGTCGGACTGGGATCAGACTCCCAGCCGGAAACAACGATCCTGAGTCAATCCTCCCTTCTCTCCAAGAGGATGCGATGTCAGATGCCGGATCCAGATCTACCGTTCAAGCCAACGTAGACTCTGACTATGATGAAGATGTTAGTCTCTTCGAAGAGAAGATCAAAACCCGCTTTTCCAGTGGTAATCCGGACCCTTCAGAGGGCACAGCGGATACTTACATGCCTGACAAGCTGGCTATGATGGTTGTCGTCGGTCACGAGACAGCCCCGGTTGCTTCAGAAACGCAAAACAAGCCGGTAGAAGATGCCGACGACACGACTGCCGGTCAACTCATTGAAAGTTCCGACAAGGTGCGAGCAAAGAAGAAAACTGGCCTCGAGAAAGGCGGCAGCAGCAAACCCATGGATTTGCTCTCCGTCATCAAAGAAGTAGACAAAATCATGAATACTCCGGTGAATAAAGACACCCCACTCGACGAAGTGGAAGAGCTTAGGATTAACATGCTTAAGCACTCTGACTTCCTGCGAAAAAGAGAGGAGCACGTTGAGAGCCTTGTGAAGAAGATCGAGAAATAAGAGGAGAAGATGTCGGCTAAAACAAGCCGGCAGCTCTTCGAGGAAAAAAGGTCATCAAAAATCCGCCGTGACAAGGAGCCGCCGACGCGTGCGACAACAGCGGCTCAAGATCTCGGGTTCGACTGGCGCACGGCACCGCAGCGCGTGGACAGAAGGGGGGATGTCGTCTTCTGCACCCCCATCCTTAACGCCGCCGCCACGCTAGACACCTTAGACGACAAAACTTGCACGACGGAGGAAAAGCTGGCCAATGCAGGACACTTCGTGAGCAAGGCCCAAGAACAACAAGCTCGCGCTGATTCCTACGGCCACATGGCGGATGCTCGCGGGGGAGACCTAGAATCTAAGTCAGGAAAGTGCAAAGCGGCACCTGGCGACGACCCCGAAGGCCCGTCCGGCTCCTGTAGCCATGGCGACAAAAGGAAGGCCACGCCACCTCCAAAGAAGACGCCACCGCTAAAACCAAGGCGGGACGAGAATTCAAGGACAGGAAGCAGAGGAGACCTGTCACCTCCAGCCCAGCCAAGACGCGACAATTCAAGGAAGGATGCCGGCAACGACCCCCCCAGGAGAGGTCGAAGTCGGTCTCCGCAGCGTAGCACCGACATCAAGAGGAAGGAGGCGGCAGAAGGGCCCAGGCGCAGCATAAGCAGGGCAGCGCAGGAGGAGCCAAACGCAAACAGAGGCGTACAGTAGCTCGATCCAAAAGACGCACGGCACCGCCTACAAGACATAGCAATAGGAAAGCAGCCGCTATATTCTGGTCCAAAGTGCTTTGGCGACGCCATCCGCAGAGAGCCGTTCCCTAAGCGCATGACGCCAGTGTCATAAAATTGTCATAGGTACAACGGCCTCGTTAAGCCGGGTTCATGGCTAGCCGACTATGCCATGGCCATAGAAATTGCCGCCGGAAGCAGTTATATTGTTGTCCGCTACCTACCTCTCATGCTAGAAGGCACGACAAGGGCTTGGATCGACAATCTTCCAGAAAAGTCTATCCATAGCTGGTACGACATGGAAAAGGTTTTCTCCCAGCACTTCCAAGGAACATACAAGCGTCCAAATACCTACACGGATTTGCAGCGCTGTATTCAGAAGCCGGACGAAACCATGACAGACTTTGTCAGCCGTTGGATCTTCGAAAAGGCCAACTGCCATGGTGTTTCGGACGCACAGGCTATACATGCCTTCTACACGGGCCTACAGAAGAAGTCCTTGCTCCGCCATCGGCTCGTCCGCGAGCAAATCACGGACCTTGGCGAGATGCTCAACCTAGCCGCCCAATATGCGGCAGAGGATGACGACGCCCGCGACGACGATCCAGACGTCAGCATTATCCCAAAACGAAGCAACAAACGCAAGCAGGCGGCGGATGACAAAGCCGGACCTTCCAACGAGGTAGCTGTCGCGTTCCAAGGGAATGCCGGCAAAAAGAAGTGGAAGAATAAGAAGGATAATTGCGACGTCGGCTCAGGGCCTAAGGCGGCACGTATCACTTACGAGCAGGCAAAACTTCTGCCATGCCCTATCCAAGCCTCACTTGTCAAGGTCAACCATATGCTTAGAGAGTGTCGTTTCATGGGCGACTTCAAAAAGGACCCCACAGTTGGCTGGAAGTCAAAGATGTCAAAGAAGTACGACAAGAAAGACAGCAAGGACGACGAGCATGACGACGGCATGTCTATCTCAAGCGAAGATGACGCGGCCGCCAAGAAAAAGAAACCATATCCGAAGGTCAAAGAATCTCTCGTATGCTTTGTCGGCACACCTTCGGCTAAGGCGGAAAAGGCGGAGATGCGCGAACTCAACGCGACAATGCCGGGCGTCCCTCAGTATTTGAACTGGTCCGAGGCGGCGATCACCTGGGACCGGTCCGACCACCCTGATCACGTTCCTCACCCAGGCAAGTACGCCCTTGTCATCGATCCCATTGTCGACAACTTCAGGCTCACAAAGGTACTCATGGATGGCGGCAGCAGCCTCAACATCCTGTACTACGATACAATAAGCCGTATGAACCTGTCAGAGGATCAGCTTGACCATAGCAACCTCACTTTTCATGGCATAGTTCCCGGCAGGCAAGCAAAGTCAATGGGGAGCATTAGGCTGAGGGTAACTTTTGGACCAAAGGAGAACTACCGCTCAGAGTTCCTCCGGTTCGAAGTTGTCCCCTTCAAGAGCGCGTATCATGCAATCTTCGGACGACCGGCTTTCGCCAAATTCATGGCAAGGCCATGCTACATATACAGCAAGCTCAAGATGCCGGGGGAAAACGGAACCATCACAATTTCCGGCAACTTCAAGAGAGCCAAGGAGTGTGAGTGTGGTATGGCCGCCTTCGCAGAAGCCGTCATCCACAAGGAAGAACTCGCACTACTTGAGGCGGAGCCAGACAACTCCATGCCCAAACCAAAGTTTGATGTCAAGAAGACCTTTGAAGCTTTTGAAGACACCAAAAAGGCGGACCTCATCCCAGGCGACAAGTCCAAGCAAGTCGTCATCGGCTCCAACCTTGACAGCAAATAGGAAGGCGCGCTCGTCGAGTTCCTCCTTGAGAATCGTGACATCTTTGCATGGTCGCCTTCCGACATGCCTGGTGTACCGAGGGAACTCGCCGAGCACTCACTCAACGTCATAAAGGGATCCAAGCCGATGAAGCAAGCAACAAGACGCTTTGGAGATGAGAGACGCAAGGCTATAGGAAAGGAGATAAATAGGCTGAAGGCCGCCAATTTCATAAAAGAAGTTGTGCACACTGATTGGGTGGCAAATCCTGTACTTGTTCCAAAGAAGAATAAAGAGCTGAGGATGTGTATTGACTATACCGGTGTTAACAAGTGCTGCCCAAAGGACCCCTTTGCGCTGCCTAGAATTGACCAAGTCGTAGACTCCACAGCAGGCTCCAAGCTGCTTTGTTTTTTGGACGCCTACTCGGGATACCATCAAATCAAGATGAGAGAGTCAGATCAGCTGAAAACATCTTTCACCACTCCATACGGGACTTTCTGCTACATCACGATGCCTTTTGGCTTGAAAAATGCAGGGGCAACATACCAGCGCTGTATGCAGAATTGCCTGCACGAACATATCGGCCGCAATGTTCACGTCTACGTAGACGACATCGCGGTAATGTCGAAAAAGAAGGCAGATCTCCTAGAGGATTTGGAAGAAACTTTTCAGAATCTCCGGAGGTACCAGATGAAACTCAATCCCGGAGAAGCCGGCAAACTGCTCGGGTTTATCGTCTCAGAACGAGGGATCGAGGTTAACCAGGAGAAGATCAAGGCCATCCAAAACATATCCAGACCTTGAAGGACGTGCAACGCCTAGCCGGATCGGCAGCGGCCGTCAGTCGTTTCATAAGCCGCCTAGGGGAAAAGGCAATGCCTCTCTACCGGCTATTGAAGAAATCCGACAACTTTGAGTGGACAGCAGAGGCAGATGCCGCCTTACACCAACTTAAGGAGGCCCTCATATCCGCTCCAATATTGGCAGCACCTCGATGGTAGGAACCAATGCTGCTCTACATCGCGGCAACGGGAGCAGTTGTCAGCGTTGTCTTTGCTGTGGAAAGAAAAGAGAACGAAGCCGCGAAGTCTGAGCAACGACCGGTTTACTTCATCAGTGAAGTCTTCTCTGCCTCCAAGCAGAGGTATCCACATTACCAAAAGCTGGCTTATGGTGTATTCTTCGCCGCCAGAAAGCTTAGGCATTATTTTGAGGAGCACACAGTGACAGTAGTCAGCAAGGCACCGTTGGGAGACATAATCAACAATGCAGAGGCAACAGGTAGAGTTGCCAAATGGGGCATCGAACTTGCCGCCTTTGATATAGTCTACAAACCACGGACCTCCATTAAGTCTCAAGCATTGGCAGACTTTGTTGCCGACTGGACAGAAGCCATGGAGGACACAATACTCCCCGAGTCAGAATATTGGGTGATGCACTTTGACGGATCAAAGATGCTCAAAGGCTCGGGGGCTGGAGTCGTTCTGCGCACACCCAAAGGCGACAAGCTCAGCTACGTGTTGCAAATTCATTTTACAGCAACAAATAACGTCACAGAGTATGAAGCTTTGCTTCACGGGTTGCACGTAGCAAACGACCTAGGCGTCAAGAGAATCCTCTGTTATGGTGACTCTGATTTGGTCGCACAACAAGAAACGGAACATGGGACGCGAAAAGCGCAACAATGGCGGCATACAGGGCCAAAGTTAACGAATTCGCTAAAAACTTCGGTGGCTATGAAGTCCGGCATGTTCCAAGAGCCGAGAACGAGGCGGCAGACACACTTGCCAGGCTAGGGTCAGAGCGCAAAAAAGTACCAAAGGATATTGTCCTGGAACATTTGCACAAGCCGTCCATTAAGGGCGCTGACTTGTTGGACCCCAATGCAGAAGAACCAGTAGAAGCGGCAAGTCTCGTTGTCTACTCGATACAGCCGGATTGGACTGTCCCATACCTCGATTTTCTGATCGACAGCAAGTTGCCAGAGGACGACGAGGTGCTAAAAAGGCAGATCATAAGGCGAGCCAAGGCATTCACAATAATAAAAGGCGAGCTATATAAGCGAAGCACGTGTGGTATCTATCAACGGTGCATACAACCAGAAGAAGGCCAGGAAATTCTGAAAGACATACATGTTGGTGCCTGCGGGCATCATTCTTCCGCAAGGGCAATCGTGTCCAAAGCTTTCCGCCAAGGTTTCTACTGGCTTACCGCCAAAGAAGACGCCGAGAACATCATCAAAACATGCAAAGGCTGCCAATTGTACGCCCGCCAACCTCACATGCCGGCACAAGAGCTTAGGACAATTCCAGTCACCTGGCCGTTCGTGGTCTGGGGCTTAGACATGGTTGGTCCCTTCAAGAAGACACGTGGTGGTTATACCCACCTATTGGTCGCTGTCGACAAGTTCACCAAATGGGTCGAAGCCAAGCCGATCAGCAAACTTGACGCGCGCACAACCACCAATTTTCTCTGGGGAATTATCTCTCGGTTCGGAGTTCCACACAGCATTATCACTGATAATGGCGGCAACCTGTCTCAAGGCGACATAGAAGAATACTGCAACGATCTAGGTATCCGGCTTGATTTGGCATCCGTGTCACACCCACAATCTAATGGACAAGTAGAGCGTACAAACGGCCTAGTCCTCTCAGGACTTAAGCCTCGTCTCGAAGCTCTGTTACATAGAGCAGCCGACGCTTGGGCAGAAGAGCTACAGTCCGTACTCTGGAGTTTGCGCACAACGCCAAACAGATCCACCGGCTACACTCCTTTCTTCTTAGTATATGGCGCGGAGGCGGTGCTACCTACCGACATGAAATACGATTCCCCAAGAGTTCAAGCCTACATCGCGCAAGACGTAGAAGGTGCAAGACAGGATAGCCTAGACCTGCTAGACGAAGAAAGAGACGTTGCTCTACATCGCTCCGCCTTGTACCAGCAACAACTCCGTCGCTATCATAGCTGGACAGTGCGGAAGCGAAGCTTCAGAACAGGTGACCTGGTTCTCCACCTAATTCAAGACAGAAAAGGCTTGCACAAGTTATCCCCGCCATGTGAAGGACCGTTTATAGTCACAAAGACGTTGCTCAATGGTTACTACTACCTAGACGACATCCGTGACGTAGAGGAAAAGAAAAGGCGCAAGAAGGCGGCAGGAAGAAGGGGAACCAAGCGCAAACGAGGCATCGACGATCCGTTCGAACAAACAAGACGGCCTTGGAATATTGAGCAGCTACGTCCCTTTTACACTTAGCAATTTATAATTGGAATAAGTCATATATGATTATGAAATAAAAGTCTATGGTTCCTCATCTGTGTTGAGAAGCATGCCATCTTTTGTCTTTTCTTACAGTCATATACAACCTATGTATCTAAGTTACCTTTTTTCTAGCTCCGTGCAAAGGTTCAAACTGGTAGATACTTGCAGCTTTCGAGCCAACCCACAACAAAAAATCAACTTTTTGCGCCGCCTAATTCCTTTACCATTGTTTACTTATATGTGGTTCGCCTAGTAGTATGTCCTTGGCACCAACATGTTGGCTTTGGTTTTTGATCCTAAACAAATGGTTTAGCCCTGGTTGTTTCAGCTAAAGTTTCCGGCTGAGGTTCGCCAACATACAAAAAGTCAAGCATATAAGTCAGGGTAAAATTAAGGCGGGCCATATAAAATAAGGCAAAATAAAACTTGTCGGCTAGCTTCCCGCCTAGCAGAACATCTCCCAAAATATAAACAAATATTACAAGTTAAGTTTGTACTGTTTCAGGGGCAGGAAAGGGCTGACAATCATGCCCGAATAGAGACAAGAAAAGGAAGCTACAGCTCGGGGGGGGGGGGGGGGGCTACATCAGACTTGGGGGCTGACAACTTCAGCCCCAGAACTTCCACTCCCCTCCTCCTCGGCCGTACCGGCAGCTCCAACTTCTCCAGCAGCAGGCACAGGATGGCGCCGGTAGAATATCGAAGTGTCAACCATGTCGGCAACACGCGTGGCGTAGCCGGCAACGCTGTTCAGCACAGCGGCCGAATCGACCTCGCTGCCGTCTTCATAAGAAGACGGCATGCCTTTGGTGAAAGCCTCTATCTCCGCCTCAGGGTAGCGCGCCATGAAGAGTCCCAGCGCAGTCTTGGCACCACCCCGCGCCGCCGACTTCAGCGAGCTCTAGTGAAGCTTCGTAGCCTGCTCCAACATATTGGGCACATCGCTCAATTCAGACGGCTCCTGGCTACCGGAAGAGATGAAGAACTTGGCGGCAAACCGCTTGGACGCCGCCAATGTCTCGGTGATCAGCTCACCCAGACGCGCAAGGCTGTAACGCCCCGGGATTTCCCAATTAGAAAATTGTTTGTTTTTCTTTTTGCATCAACATGACATCATCATGCATCATTTGCATTTGTCAATCTTAATTTAAATTATTGCATTTAAATTTAAATCCCATTTAAATTCATTTCCCACAAGTAATTTCAAATCCTTTTCAAATTATTTAAAATGGGTAATTCAATTATTCTGCAAGTATTATAAAAACTAATTTATTAGTTGGCCTATCTAAAACAAAAACTATTTTATAAAGCTTCTTTATATAAATTCTTTTTCTATCTTGTTTTAGAATACAAAAACAGAAAAAGAATTAAAAGAGAAAGAACAATTTCAGAGAAGAAAAACCTCACTGGGCCATTTTTCCACTCCTCCAACCCAACTCCTTGGCCCAGTACAGCCTGACCGAAGCCCACCACCAGCCCACGACCTCTTCTCCCTCCTCCGTACCGAGTTCACCTTTCCAGCTCGACAGGAGGACGCCATGGCCATGTGCCGCTGCCCCCACTGCCTCCACTTTCCCCCTCTCTCCTTAAGACGTGCCGCAGCGCACGAAAACCCTAGCTTCCCTCCCTCTTCTTTCCTCGCCGCCGTCACCTCCCCTCGGTCCCTCTCCCCTCTGTTCTTCTTCCACAAAATTACCACCGGAGACCACCACGCCGTCCCCCACCGCTCTGAAGCCGACGAAGCACCGAGAAGGAGCACCGGAGCAGCGCGACCCCCTCGTCGAGCTCCTCCACCGAACGAATTCGACGCGGAGACACGGAGCCCGTCGGCCTCGTCCTCGTCTCCACCGCGGCCGGCGAGCCTCCGCCTCCGTAGTTCCGGCGCCCCCAACTTCCCCGAGCACGGACGACCTCTACAGCACCACCCCCGTGAGCCTCCGCACCTCCTCCATCCTCTTCCCCTCCCATCTCGCCTCTGGTTCGTCGGTTGGACGGTGCCGGCGTGAGTCCGCCGCGGGCGTGACGCCACCGGGATGTCGAGCACGCACCCGAGCACCCGTGCCTCCCCTCCTCTGTCTGGGCACAAAAACGAGTCCGCCGTATACTCCTGCACCCACCTGCATACACGCACGAGCCGCGCCACCCTGATGTGGTCGTCGGCGTCCGTTTATCGCCGCCGTCGTGCACTGTCTCGTTGTGGTTTTTTCAGTTTCGTCAGTTTCAGCACTTGTCTCACCTTAAAAGAAACCAGTCTCCTATACTATCAACAACACAGCTCCGGACTAGTGGCTAGCACCACCGCAACGATCGCTGCGCGCGCGCCCGAGTTCGACTCCCCTGGGTGCGTGGACAAAGAAGCCCACTTTTTCCATTTTGCGCGCTCACTGACGGGCTGGCCCCGCTGGTCAGTGACCGCGGGAGCCCGCACAGCTCCCACACACGCCAGCGTGGCGCACGGGCCCGCCAGGCAGTCTCTCCGGCTAGCCCTGGCTCGGTGAGAAAAGTCTAGGAACGGATCTGTACTGGTGTTTTTGCCCCGAGTGTCGTGGTGGCGTCACGGCATATGCCATAGGATGGCTAATGTATACCGGGATCCTCCCCGTGTGGGCTCTTCAGCTCGCTATCCCTCCCCGGATCCACCAACGTCCATCGGCCCCACACATTAGCCATCCTATGGCATCTGTCGTGACACCACCACGACAGTTGGCGCCCACCGTGGGGCTGACAGAGGCGTTGGCTGGTGTACACATCCGGACGGGGCTCCCCCGTTAATTCGACATTCGGGTTCTCTCTGGCCTTGTCGTAAGGCTGGGTGAGATGGACTTCGTCAGCGACAACGCAGGATGCTTCCGGAACAGACCCTTTCCTGTAAACGGATGCCTCACTGACTTTGGTGGTTTCACCACCTACGTCGCCATCGAAGTTATCTGTAGCTACCCGGACGTGGTCTTGGAAGCTGAGGATCCCCCCATGCTCTGCGCTACTCGGGGTCTGTGCGCCCTTCACTCCCCGAGTTCCGTCGCGGTGATGATGGTCGGGGCAACCGAGGAGGAGTACCAAGACGCTGACGGCGATACCGGGAGCGGCCACATCCGTTTGGCCAAACCTCCTCAGGAAAGAGGTACGGCCCGAGATGGCGATCCACAACCGTCCCAGCCACAACGCCGTCCGGATCCCCTCTCGGGTCTGGTGGCCAAGTTGGTTGTACCTGTAACTGCTGAAGCAGATACCCAGGCCACTTCGGCTGATTTGGAGGAGCAGCGGAGGTTGCTACTCGCTGAAGCACAGGAGATCGCCGAGATCCGTCGCGAGCTCAATGCTAGCCTCCGGGAGTACAATGCAGCTCACGGATTCCTTAAGATAGACTCCCGGGACAAGCGCATCAACTGCGCAAGAAAGGAAGAATGGTGAATGATGAGTTGGCGGGTGGAGCCGCAACCAGTCGCACGGGAAGCCTGATCTCGGCGGGGAAGCCAGTGTACAGCTCGCCGGCAAAAACTCTTAGGGCTGCCGAGGCCGCCATGGCCGAGTTGGTAGGGTTATCCGGTGAGGCTCTACGCAAGCAACAGGAGCGGGTGAACGAGTTGGTGATCGAGGCCAACCGTCAGAATCAGGCCTTCAAGAAGAAGAACCCCGGGGCAGGATCCCAAGTGCACTCAGCTAGACCCAATAGCCAGAAATCGGACGGAGAGGCCTCTTCCCCGCATCCGAGCAGAAGCAAGAGCAAGAGAAAGAGCTGGAGCCGGAGTCGGGGTTCCGGGAAGAACAAGCAGTTGCAGGCCTATGATCCGGCCTTTGCCGGCATCCAGCAAGCCGGGCAGCGTAACGCGGTGCAGGCGGGAAGTACCCGAGAGGGTGGCAACCTGGGTGCAGGAAACAATAACCCGGCTGGCCGTGGTAATCCACCCCGGGACCCTCTTCATGTTCAGGGAAACCCGCGAAGGGAGGCCGCCTCTGTCCCGCAGCAGGCTGTGATCCCGGCACGAGACCGGCTCAACGATGGCAACTCAGGACTGCAGCAGCTCGGATACCAGCCCGACGAGAATCCTTTGGGATCTCGGATAGGAATCAGACAGCTGAATCCGGCAGATGCCAGATTCCGGCTCGACCGAATTCACCAATCCGAGCTAGTGGAAGAGCAAGGGACTCCGGGACCTGCCTGCTTTGGACCCCGGATCATGCGGGAACCACCTGTCTGGAATTTTCAGCTCAACCGGGGTGCTAAGACCTATGACGGCAGCAAGAAGCCGGAGGACTGGCTGACCGACTATGTAACTGCAGTAAGCATAGCCGGTGGAAACAGACGATGGGCGGTACGATACATACCGCAGATGTTGGAAGGACCTGCCCGGATCTGGTTGAACAACTTGAGAACTGGCAGCATAGACTGCTGGTTAGATTTTGAGGAGGCATTTATCAGCAACTTTACCAGCACGTACAAAAGGCCAAACAAGCCTCAACAGCTCGCCATCTGTAGGCAAAGGAGTAACGAGACTGACCGGAAGTATCTTACCCGGTGGAGCAATATTCGCAATTCTTGCGATGGAGTGGTAGAGGCACAGGCCATCTCCTGGTTTGCACAAGGATGCCGGCATGGCTCAATGCTGTGGCAGAAGTTGCAAAGAAAGATGCCGGCGACCTTGGCAGAGACCATGCGCATCGCCGATACCTACACGCTTGGAGATCCCATGCAACCCCTGGTGGATGTCGGTGACTCTAACAGGAGGAATGCGGGACCTCAGTGTCCGGGATCGAGCAGGAGCCATGATCGCCAGGATTTTGGCCATAAGAGGAATTAGCCCGAGTACCACCATGCCGCGCAACACGTCGTAGTAGTGACCCGGGAGCAAGAGGATGCCGGCAACAGTCAGCGCCAAAAGACAAGTGGCCCGGCTTGGGGTCAGAGTCAAGAAGTGCAAAAGACTTGGGTGGAACAAAAGAAGCCCCTGACGTATGAGGAGATGTTGAACAAGCCATGCTGCTACCATACCCTGGAGGCCAACAAGCCAGCAAACCACTCTACTCGGCAGTGTAGCTGGTATCAGCGCACGCTGCAGGAGGGCAGTTCGGGAGCTGTTCGGCCGAGTGCTTCGGCGTCTCGGCCCAACATTCCGAGACCCCCTCCTCCAACATCAGGGGCCAACGCGATCCGGATCAATCAGCCTCAGCGAGGACCCCCACCTCGGCCGGTGAATGTGGTGCACACCCAGGACGACAACGGTGCAGGCCACAGTAACCAAGCCGGACAGCAGCAGGGCAACTACCGGGAGGCACATCAAAGCTATGTGGTCTTCGTTACCGAGCCCACTGACCGGAGGAGTGTGCGACAGCATGCCCTGGAGGTGAACGCGGCGATCCCGGCGGTGCCCAAATTCTTGCACTGGTCCGAGATGGAGATCACATGGAGCCGGAAGGATCATCCCAGGGTTATGCCTAAGCCGGGGGCGTAAGCCTTGGTGGTGGACCCAACCTTTGTCGGACCAAACCTAAATGTCCGCTTCAGCCGGGTTCTGATCGACAATGGCAGTGCCATTACCATCATGTACAAGGATACGATGCTGAAGCTGGGGGTGTCCATGAACACCTTGTTGCCTACCGAGACGACCTTCCACGGCATTGTGCCCGGAGTCTCTTGCTCACCCATGGGAAAAATCTGGGTTGAAGTGTTGTTCGGAACCCGGGAGAACTGCCGAACCGAGAGCTTGGAGTTCGAGGTCGTGGACCTCGAAAGCCCGTATCACGCACTGATCGGCAGGCCAGCCCTGGCCAAGTTCATGATCTCAACTCACATGGGCTACCTGAAGATGAAGATGCCGGGACCTAACGGCGTAATCACTATCTCGGGAGACCACAAGCGCTCCATGGAGTGTGCCTCGGCGGGGTCATGCTTAGCTGAGTCCCTGGTGATCGTGGAAGAAAAGAAGAGGATCCAGCAGGTAGTGGCGATGGCCAAGACCTCCCAACCCGGAATGCCCGGGATGGTGAACCCGGAACAGGGTGCATCATTCCAGCCCCCCAAGGAGACCAAGAAGGTGGGTGTGGACCCCAGCAACCCGGAGCGCCAAGTTATCATTGGCAGCAACCTGGACAGCAAATAGGAAGGCGAGCTCGTCGACTTCCTCCGTGAGAATCGAGATGCTTTTGCGTGGTCGAATGACGATCTGCAAGGTGTCCCGAGGGAGTCGGCTGAGCACTCATTGTTTGTTAGACCGGACGCGAAGCCGGTGAAGCAACCAACTAGGCGCCTCTCGGATGAAAGAAGAGCTGTCGTCATGGAGCATTTGGCTATACTGCTGGCCGCCGGATTCATAATGGAAGTGCTGCACCCGGATTGGATATCGAATCCGGTCCTAGTAGAGAAGAAGAAGGATGATCCCCTCCTGCTTAAGGTGTGGCGCATGTGCATCGACTTCACCAACCTCAACAAAGCATGCCCGAAAGACCCCTTTCCACTACCCCGGATAGATCATGTGATAGATTCCACTGCCGGGAGTGAGCTTTTGACTTTTTTAGATGCTTATTCTGATTTTCACCAGATACCTTTGAATCCGGATGATCAATTGAAAACTGCTTTTATTACCCCTTATGGGGCTTATTGCTATCGTGTCATGACTTTCGGTTTGAGAAATGCTGGTGCTACATACCAGAGGTGCATGCAAAAGTGTTTGCACGACCAGATAGGCCAAAATGCCGAAGTCTATGTCGATGACATAGTCATCAAAACGAAAGAAAAGGCTTCACTGATAGATGATCTGAGGGAGACGTTTAAGAACTTAAGAAGATTCCGGATGAAATTGAACCCGGATAAGTGCATATTTGGTGTTCCGGCGGGGAAGTTACTCGGTTTCCTCATCTCAAGCCGGGGAATTGAGGTCAACCCGGGTAAAATTCGTGCTATCGAGAGCATGAAATTGCCCGTACGTCTCAAAGATGTGCAGAAGTTCACTGGTTGTCTTGCATCCCTAAGTCGGTTTGTGAGTCGACTTGGAGAGAAGGCCTTGCCCCTATACCAGTTGATGAAGAAAAGCAAAACATTTGTTTGGACCCCGCAGGCCGACGCGACGTTCAACGATTTGAAGAGAATGCTTTCAACAGCACCCGTGTTGGCATCCCCGTTACCCAAGGAACCTATGCTGCTGTATATTGCTGCCACCAACCGGGTAGTCAGTGTGGCAATGGTGGTAGAAAGGGAAGAAGGGGGCAAGCTGATACAAAGGCCGGTGTATTACCTCAGTGAGGTAATCTCGGAATCCTAGTAGAACTACCCGCACTACCAGAAGATGGCGTATGGAGTATACATGGCAGTGACCAAGCTCAAACACTACTTTCAAGAGCACCCGATCACAGTGGTGTGCGAGGCTCCTCTGGCCGAGATCATCGGTTGCAAGGACGCTAGCGGCCGGGTAGCCAAATGGGCCATCCAGTTGTCTCCGTACGCTCCGGCGTATGAGAGACGAGATGCCATCAAGTCGCAGGCGCTGCCGGACTTTTTGGTAGACTGGGCCGAGATGCAATATGAACCTCCGATGCCGGATTATAATTTCTGGAGGATGCATTTCGATGGCTCTAAGGCTAAGATCGGGTTGGGTGCCGGAGTGGTCCTCACTTCACCAAAACAAGATGTGCTGAAGTACGTTCTACAAATTCATTTCCGGGCATCAAACAACGTCGCGGAATATGAGGCCTTGGTTCATGGACTGAATGTCGCCAGGGAGATCGGCATCCGCCGGATAGAGTGTTTCGGTGCCTCCGACCTCGTAGTGCAACAGGTGTCGGGGAATTGGGATGCGCTTGATGCAAACATGGCCTTGTACAAATTTCATGTGCATAAAATATCCGGATTTTTCGAAGGATGCGAGTTCAAGCACATACCCAGAGGAGAAAACGAGGCAGCGGATGTCTTGTCCAAGCTAGGGTCATCTCGGGATGCCATCCCACCCGGGATCGCTCTTGAGCATTTGAGGAAGCCATCTATTCAACCCTCACCCGAGTCCGATTCTATCTTCATCCCCAAGGAGCCTAGTTCAGAGGCCGTACCCATGGAAGTAGATGTCGGGAGCATCGCATCGAACCCGGGGACTGCATCGCTATGCTCAGAGAGGCAAAGAAAGATGATGATGGAGGTGATGTCGGCAGAGCCAATGGACATAGACATTCCCGTTTTCCCGGTTCGACCTGTCCCGGGATGGGCACAGCCCATTATGGCTTACATCTTGGAAGGAACCCTCCCGGAAAATGAAGTGGAAGCCAGGCAGATAATGCGAAGGTCAAAAGCATACAACGTCATCAATCAAGCGCTATACAAGAGGAGTGTCACTGAGGTACTCCAGAGATGTGTGGAACCAGCAGAAGGACAAGAGATGCTCCTGGAAATACATCAGGGGGAGTGTGGACATCATGCATCATCCCGGGCCCTGGTGGCGAAAGTGTTCCGACATGGGTTCTACTGGCCCACTGCGTTGAAAGAGGCAGAAGACATTGTCCGGAAGTGTGGAGGATGCCAGAGGTTTGCTCACCGGATACATATGCCGGCGTCAGTACTGAAGACAATCCCTATCACTTGGCCATTCGTAGTATGGTGTTTGGATATGGTCGGGCAGTTCAAACCGGCACGAGGCAATATGACACACATACTAGTCATGGTAGATAAATTCACCAAGTGGATATAGGTCAAGACGATCCGGAAGTGTGATGGACACACCGCTGTGCAATTCCTGAAGGACATCATCTTGAGATACGCATACCCGCACAGCATTATCACGGATAATGGCACTAATTTTTCTGTGGGGGAATTCGCTCGATTTTGTGCTGAGAAGGGAATCCGGCTGGATGTAGCATTAGTTGCACACCCGGAAGCAAACGGGCAAGTCGAAAGAGCAAATGCTTTGGTCTTGGACGGCATCAAAGCTTGCTTGATCGAGCCACTGTTGAGAACTCCGGGATGCTGGATAGAGGAGTTACCGGCGGTTTTGTGGGGTCTCCGGACTACACCGAATAGGTCTACCGGGTATACGCCATTCTTCATGGTGTACGGTGCCGAGGCAGTACTCCCAACCGACATAC
Source organism: Poa annua (assembly GCA_026929855.1). Lineage (NCBI taxonomy): Eukaryota > Viridiplantae > Streptophyta > Magnoliopsida > Poales > Poaceae > Poa > Poa annua. The sequence goes on from CM049426.1 coordinate 183,049,238, forward strand.
AGTATGATTCACCGAGAGTGACAATGTTCACCGAGACCGAAGCAAGGGAGGCCCGGGAAAATGATGTTGATTTACTTGAGGAGGCAAGAGAATTGGCACTTTCTCGGTCTGCAATTTACCAGCAAAACCTCCGCCACTATCATAGCCGGAAGGTGCACCCGAGAGTGTTCCAAGAAGGAGATCTTGTGCTAAGGCTCATCCAACGCACGGCCGGAATGCATAAGTTGTCACCTCCATGGGAGGGACCTTTTGTGATAAGCAGGGCATTGCACAATGATTCTTATTACCTTGTAGATGCACAGGAGGCTAGGAAAGGTGTAATGGACAAATCCGGAGAGGAAACCAAACGCCCATGGAATGTAGCTCTGCTTCGCCCCTTTTACACATAAAGGGCTCAATGTATGGTAAATTTCAGTTTTTGTGTATTAATGAAAGTAAGGCACCCCGGGAGGAACCCGGGGACTGCCTTGTTGTGTGCCCATATACTTTGTCCAGTGTATTTGTTATTTCATACCGACATCTCGGGAAGGAACCCGGGGACTGCCTAGTACCTATTTTTTATGTTATTTGTATGCCGGGAAAGTTCCGAATTCGGTTCTCAAAGTCAGAGTAATGTATGTCATGTGAAATCATCTCGTGACTCGACTGACGCACGCCGAAATGGTAGTCAAGAGCAAAGAGAATCAAATGTGGGGAACACGAAAATGGTCTCGGAGACTCAGAGCAGGAACTTGTCCGGCATACCTCTTTTTTGCTAACCCAGTTATTTTTTATGTCGGGAATTCGGTTAGCCAGAACTCGGATTGTCTTAAGTAATGTATGTCGTATATGGAGTTTTGTGACTCGACTGTCGAACGACGAAATGGTAGACAAGAGCAGAAATTGCCTAAGTACGATAAACATGAAAAAAAACTCGGGGACTCGTAATAGAATTAACCGACATAGCTTGTTCGAATAGATAATTCAGTACGGAACATAAATGTTAAAATAGTATATATTACACTTGCACCCGGCATCCCGGGGATTTAACAATTCTACTCTTAAGTTTTTATAAGTAGTAGGGGAAGCCGGCTTCTCGGCGGTGGCAGCAGCAGGAGCAGAAATGGCGGTGTCCTCAGAACCGGCAGCAGTACTCGGGGCATCTGGGCGCACCTCGGCCTGGGAGGCCTCGGGCGGCGGAGAAGTTGCAGCATCCCGGGCAACCACGGTCTCGGTCGCAGCACCAGAGGCAGCATCATCCTCTTCCGGGATCTCACCATCCACCTCGCCGGTCGCGCCGGTCTCATCGTCATCCTCGTAATCAGATTCGGAGTCGGAAGCAACGGCGCTGGCGGTGAAGGCGCGAATATTGGACCAAGAGTTGATGCGATGCGCCACTTCTTGTCGCCGCTGGACCTTCGCCGGATCGCTGCACCACGGCGAGATGGTGCGCAGGCGCTGGATCACGTCCAAGTCAAGACCTTCGTACCAACTAAGTACTTGGGTCATGACCTGGTCGGCACCAGCCCGCGCACCGGAGCGTTTCCAAGCATGGACACGCCTCCCGGCACATCGAAGTGCGCTCGCGAGTTCGCCGACCGAGAGCGTCGCGCTGATACCCGGCCACAGCGCGCCATGAACGTGGATCGCGGCGCTGAGCAACTCCGTCCCGATCGACCGGAGAGGCACTATCCGGGCCTTCAGGGCAGTGAGGTGATCCTCAATGTCCCAAGCATCCAAAACAGGGCCCTTCCCGGCACGCTTCTCCCGGTCGGCAGCAACCGCAAGGGCGGCAGCCTCGCGGGAGTGCTCGAATTCCCCTTTAAAAAGAAGAGCTGTCAAGCGACTAGATCATAAGGAGGGCAACAATAAAGAAAGAGAGCAAGGAAAGGAGGGGGGTGTCGGTCCACTTACTGTTAAGATCCCGGTTCAATACAGTTAGCTCGGAGAGCCATGTATCGGACCGTGACCGGAGAAGTGCCAGCTCGGTCTCGGCGAGATGCGCGCGCTCCTAGGACTGGTCCAAGGTCTCTTTTTGCTTCTTCGTCGCCTCCACGAAGCGATTCTTCATCTCGGTCGCAACAGATCTGGCCTTTTCAAGCTCGCCGTTGAGCCGCGCGATCTCGGCCTGCACGGTAGCAAGTGCGGCCTTCTGATCCACCGAGATCTTGCGCGCGGCATCTCGCTCCTCCCGGAGGCGCCCCTCGCACTTCTTGGACTGACCGAGGTCAGCAAGAACCCGGTTGAAGATGCTGCCGCGTTTCTTGCTGCACTCCTGAAATCAAGACACAGAAGGATGAGTCAATCTTGAAAAAGATTTAAGGGACTCGGGAGATTCCGAGATCGGTAACAATTAAAGACTACCCGGTTGGGAGGATCTCGGGGACTCGGTTTCCGAGTCCTGAAATTTTCTCTAAGATTGGAGCCTAGTGGTCTGCTATTCGGTGGAATCTAGAGCACTAAGCACCAATCTCGGGGACTAGTGGAGATGGACCAATTTTTGAATCAAGCTACCCGGTTGGGAGGATATCGGGGACTCGGTTTCCGAGTCCTGGAATTTTCTCTAAGATTGGAGCATAGTGGTATGCTATTCGGTGGAATCTAGAGCACTAAGCACCAATCTCGGGGACTAGTGGGGAAGGAACAAATATTTATTGGAGAAGGAAAGGGAATAAACTTACCTCGGTCACCTGAGTAACTTCCAGCGCGGCCACCTGGAGAGCGTGCAGAGCTTGAGCGTTGCGGCTAGGGCCGGCAGCGTGCAAGTCCCCCACGGTCTCGGAGGCGTCAGCGGCAATCTAGGCCTGGTTGTATTCGTCAACAACGTGTATGCCGGAGCCGCCGGGCGCGCGAGAAGCAACAACTTCCCGGGATCCTGAAGGCACAAAGGAGCTTACGGTTGCTCGCAGCGTCCGCAGGGCGGCAGTAGGGATCTCGGCGGGAGGTGGTGGTAACGGTGAAAACTTACCCGTGCGTAGGGCCAAGTCTTGGGCCGAGGATGTCGGAGCAGCTGTAGGTTTGGCAGAAGTTGTTTTCTGCCCGACAACCTTGGCGCGCGCTTTCGCGGCAGGTTGATCAGATTGCCGGGAAGAAGCTGCGGGCTGCTTCTCCGGGGCGGTCTTGTTCGCAGCTTGCCGGGAGGGACCGCTTGGCACGAGCTGCCGGGGAGGGCTCAGGATCTCTGCCTCAAGCCCGGGCACCCTGCGCGGACTCTCCGGAAGAACGATGTCTTTCGAGGTAGTCGGGGCCTGCACTGGGGCCTCATCGACCACCGGACGAGTATCCGGAGTCGCCACAGCAGCCGGTGCGGCACCGGGAGCAGGAGGCTCGCTTCTTCGGGTGGAAGGACGAGGTGGAGAAGACGCAGCCCGAGGCGGACTAGGAGTCCGGGATCCAGGAGGAGGGGAGACGAAGGATGACGGCAGGTCGAGTGCGTCCCTGAAAGAAATATCTCAGTAAAAACTTCATGAAAAGGCAAGATCATGTAGCTTGAAGCAAAGAAAACGTACCCGGAGTCCACGGTGGGAGGACCCTTTCTCCGGCGTCGAGGCTTCTCAGCCGTTTGTTTGTTCGGCTTGCTCCTCTTGGGGGGGTTGCCGGAATCATCGGCAGCATTGGTGTCGGAAGCCGCACGTTTCCGACTCTCGGCACGTTTGGTCACGGCCGTCGGTTTCGGAACCACTGCTGAAGCCCAATTGAGGGGGAGAGCGTCAATCACATCGAGTATTTGGCAATCAATCTCATCCTCGCCATCCGAAGAAATGGAAATAGCCTCTGAGGTTGAAGGGTTACCCGGGGCGGCAGCTTTCACTAGGGGAACGGCAAGGTGCTCCTCGCCATCGGGATCCACTCTCGGCATCTTGGCCGGTACCGGGATGTTCGGCCCGAAATTCCCGTTGGCGTGGATCGCGTCCTCCTCGGCTTGCCGCTCGAATAACTGCGCAAATAAATCACCACATGATAACCATGTCGGTTTCCAGCAGAACCCGGGTGCGAATGCAAGTGTACGAAAGACAGACAGGAGCACCTGTTTCAATGGTTTTTTCCGGGATCCCCCAATGACACCCCAAACATACTCGTCTGACATCTTCGTCCGAGCAATGGCTCGAACGCGTCGGACGACCGCGGGACGATCCAACCTGAAAATACTGGTTCTGGTGGGATCATAGCTCCCGTCCATATGGCACATCTTGTGCACTCGGGTTTGTAGACGGCAGACGCGGCGAATAATGAAACAGCGCAAGAGATCGTCGCCGGTCATCTTGTTGGTCAACACTGCGAGGACGTCGTGCATACACCTGACCTCCTCGGTGTCGGGGAACCGTTTCCAGAGGTTGAACTTGCGGGGAGGGCCAATGGAGAATTCCGGCAAGTTTATGAAATCCGGATTCGAGGATCCCGGAGCATCTCCCGAGCTCTCCCGATTCTTCACATAGAAGAAGCTGCGCTGCCACTTACGGCAGGATTCTAGTCCTTTGACTATAGGAAATCCGGAGTCAGCACGGGGGATGATGGTGGCCGCTCCGCAGTCGACCAAGTCTTTTACTTTTTGATCCGGGTTGGGGATGACTTGGCGACGAAGGATGAAATACCTGGCCCAGAGGTCCAGGAATGGCCATACGCCGAGATATGCTTCCGTGTAGGTGGTGAAGACCGAAAGCATCATGATGGCGTTAGCTGGGAGGTGATGGGGTTGGAGGCTTTAGGTGTCGAGGAAGTCGCGAAAGAAGGGGCTAGCCGGAAGCCCGAACCCGCGCTCGAAGTGCGTGAGGAATACAATGTATTCCCCGGGTTGGGATTCCGGTTGAACCTCGTCCTCCGGAAGACGGCTCTCAACTTCTGGCGGTATCCGGTGAGTCCGGTACAGCCAGTCCAGGTCCGCCTGTTTGGTCTCGGATCCATCCCAGCATCCCCGGATACTTTCTTCACCCATGCCGGAGAAGTCCGCAGATGTATCCGGGCTACTCTGCAGGCGCAGCGGCAGTTAGTCGGAATTAGTCTACCGGGAGCTAAGATGCCGGATCGCAAAGTCCTAAACACAACCGAGTTCCTGGCAAATAAGATCTACCGCGTGCTGGTAAATCGAAACTAAAGTGAGGAAAATAAGCTCTGACTAAACTCAAACAAGGCATAGTGCGGGCAAAAGGGCTAGGTCCTACAGCGACTATGCATCCCCGCCGCGCGCCCCGTGCGCGCCGCTCAGATCGTGCTCGCCGGCAGCGGCGCAGCCGCGCGTGTGTTAGGGCACGGCCGAGCACGAAACATTGTCCCCGTGGAAGAAAGCTTCGTCGGGGTGGAGAGAAGAGCTTACCGGAGAAAGTGAGGCCGGTGATGCGCAAGAAGAACGACGATGTTCGGGCTCCGGCGACCAGCGAGAGCGGCGGCGTTCGGGCTACGGACACAACTACGGCGGCGCGCTCGAGACGACGGTGACGGAGGAGTGAAGGAGAGGAAGAAGAAGAGGTGACCGTTCCGGTCCCCTATTTATGGGGGATTCCGGAGCGGTTTCCAATTTTCCCGCCCACGATCTCTCCGATCGTGGGTGGGATCCGTTCTGTGCAGCTCGGCACGTGGCGCTCGCCTGAGCGCCCGATCCGGCCACACCGAGGGCCACACGGCCCCAACGGTTAGGCTTCGGATCGGTTGTGGCTCCCGGCGCGCGAACCCGAGCGACGGCGTGCTCGGTCAGAAGCACTCGAGTGCGTTTCTGATCAGACAGGACGTCGGGTGGGACCCAGCTCGCGATCTCGAATTCAATGCAGAGCTAACGATCAAGATTCACTAAGGCTGCAGTATCCGGTTACAGGCATCGCCTTCCGGTTGAAACAATCTCGGTATGAAGATCTCGGGAAAAACCGATCTCGGCATCTAGTCGAAGGATAGTATCGTATGTTCTCAGAAGATAGTTGTTATTAAATCTGATCCTGCACATCATCCGAGGTCGCTGTGCAGCACCAGCTTCGGGGACTAGTGTCGGGGGGCTGCCCCCCAGGTAGGGGCAGATCCCGGGATAATTCAATAAGGTGCCAACAGTACTTGACCTTTGGCGAGAGCAAGGGACACCTCCTGGTGTGCTGAAGGGGCAACTTGACCCTTGAGCGCTGGTAGAGTGCAAAGAGCCTCCTGGCAGGCGCGAGGGTCAGCTCTAGCAACTATAAATAGACACCCCCAGCCTTCACAATGGCAGCGCAAGCATCAGCGGGTGGTTGCTCTAAGAACTAGCTTCTCGAAGATGTCTTTGCGGATAGGCTAAGACATCTTCGGGAGGCTAGGCCTAGAGATACTCATCCAGGGACGAACTCGGATGACTCTGGAAGGGATCTCAGATCTTGGGCTTCGAGGAGACTCCGGAAAGGATCTCGGATCTTGGGCTCCAAGGAGAATCCAGGAAGGTGGTGTGTTCGGTTTTTCCGGATAGACAATCCGGGTAAGTACTACCCGGAACGTTTATCTCGGTCCTGAACTTGTGCAGGAAGGACTCACGAGGTCGAGCAAGAAGATAACCGGCACAAGGGATCCCGGTAGGCCGTCAACGGTCTATGGCAGGCTTTCCCGCCTGATGCGGGGGGAAGTACCATTCCGGCTGACACGGAAGCATGGTCACCTCCCGCCTGACACGGGAGCGCGTCAGCCGGTACGACAACGGTACGACAAGACAGGACGTGCCTAGCCCGGCAATCCGGAAAAGGCTATCCGGGATGGGCAAAGACATGTCCTGTCTCTGACAGGGGGACAATGCTGTTCCAGGACGGCGCCTGCTGTCCTTACCAAGATGATGACGAGGGGGCTACGCCGGATAGCGCGGCGACTAGGTCGCACTAGCCGGTGACGACATGCCGGTTAGGCCTGTCCGTTGGGGCCAAGCCGGTTTAGGGTTTCCGGCCCCTCCCTGGCTGGAACTCTATAAAAGGCGCCATAACTGCTTCTGTGGGCGAAGGACCAACTTGGGAGCCAAAGCTATAGTGGCATTTACTCCTAGAGCATTCACTTCTTGATACCTTGAGTTCATCTAGTTCCTTTGTGTTCTTCACTTTGAGAGATCTAAGAGCAAGTTGTAGTCCTTATACCACAGTTATATAGAGAGGAAAGGCAGGAGTAGGGGTGTTACCTCCTCACGAGGGACCTGAACCTGGGTATATCGTCTGTGTGTTGAGTGCCTTCGTGCATTTGTTCTTGTTTGTTTGATCTTACCTTCAGCGTGCTGCTCTTATTTCTTGTTCTTGGGAGATCTCGGTTATACCGGGATCCTCCCCGTGTGGGCTCTTCAGCTCGCTATCCCTCCCCGGATCCACCAACGTCCATCGGCCCCACACATTAGCCATCCTATGGCATCTGCCGTGACACAACCACGACACCGAGACCCCTGGTTCACTGTTTTCACACAGAGCCCCTCACTGGGTCTTTTTCCATCACGAACTAGTCCCTGACATTTACAGAAAACACTCTAAACTTAAATTGTTAATAACTTTAATTCTAGAACTCCAAATAAAATAATCTTTATATGTTTTATTATCAGAAAAATACAATAAACATTAATATGACATTCATATGCCATTTTGCATCTTTTATTTTAATTGCTTAGTGTAATTTGTTAATTGCAACTAAATAATTAAATCTGGAATATGTGGGGTAATAAATATATAATGCCGTATTCCATTTAATTTAATTAGATCACCCATGCCATGTGTTGCCATGTTAACCAAGATTTAATATTGCTGGTAAATAAATAACTTGCACCTAAATATTAATTGACGGGGTTGTTTTCCCGCTTAATTTGGATTACCTGCATTGTATTGCATCTTGCCATGCCATGCATCATTCTCGTATGATCATGCTGAATCTTTTGCCGTAGTTGTAAAATGCATCTTTTGCGCTTTACAGTGTTTGTTGCTTCTTCGCGGATAAGACGTTGAGATGTGTGAGCAATGACAAGATCTACTTCCATGCGGGATTCCAGGCAAGCAAAGTTTGCTTGATTACCTATACATTGTCTTTCATTCCTGCCGTTGATCTCTGCTACCCTAGTTTACGATTCTTTATTGCGATCCCATCACATGTTTATCCTGCAGCCTATACCGCTTTATCCCCACATCCCATCACCTGTTATATGTTTATCTGTTAGCCTTGCGAGTCGTAGTGCATGCTTAGAGTTGGTTGTGCGAGTCGTCAGTTGGTCTTTTATTTCATATGCTTAGCTTGATAGTTTATTCTACCTTAATAAAATGTTGTATTATATTGGGGTATTATAATTAAAAGATAAGGCACCGGCGGAAGGCCTTGCGAGGTGCTTTGTTCTACTAAGTGTCGACCTAGGAACTGAGATTTTGTCCTCGGATCCAATTTTGAGCGCACTAACCACTTGTGGGAGGCCCAATGGAGCCCCCCTCGACTTTGACTGGAACTTCGACTTGTCCGGGAGCCGCACCTAGTTCGGGTTTTCCATTTGTCTCATATGCATCGATACTAGTGTAGTATTTTACTTTTGGCGGTGTGCCTTGTTACATGCATATAGGGCGCGGTCTGTTGGTGCGGAGGGGTGTGTCCTGCGTGAGTCCGCACCCTTTTGGCCGGGACCAGCATAGCTCCCGTGGCTCCTGGACTTGTTGCGGTGAAGGAAAAGAGTTGGGTTGAAAGGCCCTAAAGTTTTTGACTGGGTTGATCATGAGAGTATGGGTCCAGTAGTGCACCCCTTCAGGGTATAATCTTATCGATGAGCCGTGTCCACGGTTATGGACGACTTGGTGATGATGCTGGCTAACAAGATCTAGACAACTTACACCTAATCATTGTGAACTAATTTGACTAGTAATATAGAATTACTTACACCCTAAATGGTAACTAAAACTGTTCAACGTGTGAGTTTCCCGAATTGCTTCCTCATACTTGGTTGAGGGGGTTAATCCGAGAATGGGTTATGTTTGGTGTTAGTAGTAGTTGGTTATCTTATGCGCTCTCTTATCCCTCTCTGATTAGACGGAAGTTATAGCGTGTCTCTCTAGGTTGCTAGTGCTGCTGCCGCTAAATCCACCTCCCCTATATTTTGGGAGATGGTGTAGAAAGTAGGCAAGTCGGTTTTGCTTGCCAGGGAGTGCCCTGACCCTCTTTTGGGATGTGCTTTATGTGCAGTCAGCAGGTTTGAAGTCTGACGACGTTAGCTTGGGAGTCCCTCCAGCTTGGCTGGGCAGGGATATGGCGCCATCGCTTATCTTCAGGACTCTTAGTCCAATTTGCTTCTTATCCGTAGTCGGATACTTTTTTTGCTTCCACTGTCATTTGTATCTTTGTATTGTAACATTTGTATCTTGACTTGTTCGAGTCGTTGTTGTATTTATATATTCTGTTGTATTTGTGGATGTATCGGAACTGTTGTAATGTTATCACAATTCCACCCACATAATGCGCATGTTTCGGCATGCACATTATGTCTGGTGGGCGACCAAAAATCGTTATTATGCGGATTTTGGCGGGATCGCTTAAATCTACATAGTACCGATTTTCTGGCGTCACAAAGTGGTATCAGAGCCTTGGTTTCGATCTCCTTTTTGTTTCGATACGATTGGTTATCGAAGCAGCGGGTCCGCAAAAGCCTGTAGGATAACCTCGCTAACGGTCGTTGTTTCAAGAGTGTCGAAAACTATTTGACTTAAATTATTTTTGAAAAAATCTCAATAGGTTTCTATTTACTCCTTACCTCAATTCTATTTCTCCTCTTACCTTACTTGTTTTGAGTCTCTTCTCTTATCCAACTGTCAAAGTTTTAGGATCCTACGTGTGGGTGGATGATCTCTTGCCTTTTATCCTATTAGGGTTCGATCTTCGCGAATCTTCATCGATTTGAGCAACTCTTCTTGTTAGTGGTGTCGAGATTTTCGAGGTGGAGCAACAACCCCTTGTTAGTGGTGTCGAGAAGTTCTTCACGGAGCCGTAAGACTCGGTAGTTACCCCTCTCTTCTTGTGGTCTCAGCGTGGATCGCGGGACGCGATCCCTTGTTAGTGGTGTCGATTGTAACGCCCCGGGATTTTTCCCAATTAGAAAATTGTTTGTTTTTCTTTTTGCATCAACATGACATCATCATGCATCATTTGCATTTGTCAATCTTAATTTAAATTATTGCATTTAAATTTAAATCCCCTTTAAATTCATTTCCCACAAGTAATTTCAAATGCTTTTCAAATTATTTAAAATGGGTAATTCAATTATTCTGCAAGTATTATAAAAACTAATTTATTAATTGGCCTATCTAAAACAAAAACTATTTTATAAAGCTTCTTTATATAAATTCTTTTTCTATCTTGTTTTAGAATACAAAAACAGAAAAAGAATTAAAAGAGAAAGAACAATTTCAGAGAAGAAAAACCTCGCTGGGCTGGTTTTCCACTCCTCCAACCCAACTCCTTGGCGCAGTACAGCCTGACCGAAGCCCACCACCAGCCCACGGCCTCTTCTCCCTCCTCCGTACCGAGTTCACCTTTCCAGCTCGACAGGAGGACGCCATGGCCATGTGCCGCTGCCCCCACTGCCTCCACTTTCCCCCTCTCTCCTTAAGATGTGCCGCAGCGCCCGAAAATCCTAGCTTCCCTCCCTCTTATTTCCTCGCCACCGCCACCTCCCCTCGGTCCCTCTCCCCTCTGTTCTTCTTCCACAAAATTACCACCGGAGACCACCACGCCGTCCCCTAGCTCCGAAGCTGACAAAGCACCGAGAAGGAGCACCGGAGCAGCGCGACCCCCTCGTCGAGCTCCTCCACCGAACGAATTCGACGCCGAGACGCGGAGCCCGTCGGCCTCGTCCTCGTCTCCACCGCAGCCTGCGAGCCTCCGCCGCCGTAATTCCGGCGCCCCCAACTTCCCCGAGCACGGACGACCTCCACAGCACCACCCCCGTGAGCCTCCGCACCTCCTCCATCCTCTTCCCCTCCCATCTCGCCTCTGGTTCGTCGGTTGGCCGGTGCCGGCGTGAGTCCGCCGCGGGCGTGACGCCACCGGGATGTCGAGCACGCACCCGAGCACCCATGCCTCCCCTCCTCTGCCTGGGCACAAAAACGAGTCCGTTGTATACTCCTGCACCCACCTGCATACACGCACGAGCCGCGCCGCCCTGATGTGGTCGTCGGCGTCCGTTTATCGCCGCCGCCGTGCATTGTCTTGTTGTGGTTTTTTCAGTTTCGTCAGTTTGAGCACTTGTCTCACCTTAAAAGAAATCAGTCTCCTATACTATCAACAACACAACTCCGGACTAGTGGCTAGCACCACCGCAACGATCGCTGCGCGTGCGCCCGAGTTCGACTCCCCTGGGCGCGTGGACAAAGAAGTCCACTTTTTCCATTTTGCGCGCTCACTGATGGGCGGGCCCCGCTGGTCAGTGACCGCGGGAGCCCGCACAACTCCCACACACGCCAGCGTGGCGCACGGGCCCGCCGGGCAGTCTCTCCGGCTAGCCCTGGCTCGGTGAGAAAAGTCCAGGAACGGATCTGAACTGGTGTTTTTGCCCTGAGCCCCCTGGTTCACTGTTTTTCGCACATAGCCCCTCACTGGGTCTTTTTGCATCACGAACTAGTCCCTGACATTTACAGAAAACACCCTAAACTTAAATTGTTAATAACTTTAATTCTAGAACTCCAAATAAAATAATCTTTATATGTTTTATTATCATAAAAATACAATAAACATTAATATGACATTCATATGCCATTTTGCATCTTTTATTTTAATTGCTTAGTGTAATTTGTTAATTGCAACTAAATAATTAAATCTGGAATGTGTGGGGTAATAAATATATAATGCCGTATTCCATTTAATTTAATTAGATCACCCATGCCATGTGTTGCCATGTTAACCAACATTTAATATTGCTGGTAAATAAATAACTTGCACCTAAATATTAATTGCCGGGGTTGTTTTCCAGCTTAATTTGGATTACCTGCATTATATTGCATCTTGCCATGCCATGCATCATTCTCGTATGATCATGCTGAATCTTTTGTCGTAGTTGTAAAATGCATCTTTTGCGCTTAACAGTGTTTGTTGCTTCTTCGCGGATAAGACGTTGAGATGTGTGAGCAACGACAAGATCTGCTTCCATGCGGGATTCCAGGCAAGCAAAGTTTGCTTGTTTACCTATACATTGTCTTTCATTCCTGCCGTTGATCTCTGCAACCCTGGTTTACGATTCTTTATTGCGATCCCATCACATGTTTATCCTGCAGCCTATACAGCTTTATCCCAACATCCCATCACCTGTTGTATGTTTATCTGTTAGCCTTGCGAGTCGTAGTGCATGCTTAAAGTTGGTTGTGCGAGTCGTCAGTTGGTCTTTTATTTCATATGCTTAGCTTGATAGTTTATTCTACCTTAATAAAATGTTGTATTATATTGGGGTATTATAATTAAAAGATAAGGCACCGGCGGAAGGCCTTGCGAGGTGCTTTGTTCTGCTAAGTGTCGACCTAGGAACTGAGATTTTGTCCTCGGATCCAATTTTAAGCGCACTAACCACTTGTGGGAGGCCCAATGGAGCCCCCCTCGACTTTGACTGGAACTTCGACTTGTCCGGGAGCCGCACCTAGTTCGGGTTTTCCATTTGTCTCATATGCATCGATACTAGTGTAGTATTTTACTTTTTGCGGTGTGCCTTGTTACATGCATATAGGGCGCGGCCTGTTGGTGCGGAGGGGTGTGTCCTGCGGGAGTCCGCACCCTTTTGGCCGGGACCAGCATAGCTCCCGTGGCTCCTGGACTTGTTGCGGTGAAGGAAAAGAGTTGGGTTGAAAGGCCCTAATGTTTTTGACTGGGTTGATCATGCGAGTATGGGTCCAGTAGTGCACCCCTGCAGAGTATAATCTTATCGATGAGCCGTGTCCACGGTTATGGACGACTTGGTGATGATGCTGGCTAACAAGATCTAGACAACTTACACCTAATCATTGTGAACTAATTTGACTAGTAATATAGAATTACTTACACCCTAAATGGTGACTAAAACTGTTCAACGTGTGAGTTTCCCGAATTGCTTCCTCATACTTGGTTGAGGGGGTTAATCCGAGAATGGGTTATGTTTGGTGTTAGTAGTAGTTGGTTATCTTATGTGCTCTCTTATCCCTCTCTGATTATACGGAAGTTATAACGTGTCTCTCTAGGTTTCTAGTGCTGCTGCCGCTAAGTCCACCTCCCCTATATTTTGGGAGATGGTGTAGAAAGTAGGCAAGTCGGTTTTGCTTGCCAGGGAGTGCCCTGACCCTCTTTTGGGATGTGCTTTATGTGCATTCAACAGGTTTGAAGTCTGACGACGTTAGCTTGGGAGTCCCTCCGGCTTGGCTGGGTAGGGATATGGCGCCATCGCTTATCTTCAGGACTCTTAGTCCAATTTGCTTCTTATCCGTAGTCGGATACTTTTTTTTGCTTCCACTGTCATTTGTATCTTTGTATTGTAACATTTGTACCTTGACTCGTTCGAGTCGTTGTTGTATTTATATATTCTGTTGTATTTGTGGATGTATCGGAACTGTTGTAATGTTATCACAATTCCACCCACATAATGCGCATGTTTCGGCATGCACATTATGTCTGGTGGGCGACAAAAAGTCGTTATTATGCGGATTTCGGCGTGATCGCTTAAATCTACATAGTACCGATTTTCGGGCGTCACAAAGGCGACCTAGGCGGGGGCTGACATCCTTGTCGTCGCCTAAACCGACAGGATTTGTATCAAAAAATAAAAGCGTCAGTTTGGTCTAGGCTAAGCAAACTGACGAAAGCAAAATGAGGAGTGAGAAATTACCAAGGGCCGAGTTATGGATGGCGGACAGCTCAATCATATGAGCTGCCATCGCGTCGTCAGCAGTTTGGGCGCGAGAAGTCTGCTTGGATATTTCCTCGGCAGCCGCCTTCTCCGCCTCCGCCAGCTTCTTGCGCAGGCTATCCAGCTCTCCGGTCAGCTGGCTAGATTCCTGCGCAAATTTGAGCTGTAGGCCTCCATCTCCTTCCGGTGCTCCTCCTTCATCAACAAGTTGGCGGCCGCCAAATCGGAAGCTTCATTCATAACAGCTTGCATATCAGTGGACGCCTTCAGTATATCCTGGGCATGATCTAGCAGTTCCACAATATGGATTCACTAGCTAAACATTTGGCGGCAGCGCAAATTGGAAGATAACGAAAAGGCAGAAGGTATAATTCTACCTTCATCTTTTTTGCGGGTCGACTCCAGTTCGGTAATCCGCCGGTACTTGGCTTCGCAGTCCTTCTTCAGATCGTGGCACCGTTGGTTTATCTCGAATCGAGAGGAGATAAGCTCAACGTTGGCAGACAGGAGGCCCTGCAGGCAAAGGCAAAGGCATATAGCATACCGTCAAAAAACCACTAAGCCGGCAGTCAATATACTTGACTTGCCATCTAAGTGCTCGGGGGGGAAGACTAAGTATATGCCGCAAAGTGGAAAAAACTTACAGACATGTCGCCCTCCAAGTCGGCAAATGCCTGGGAGGCGAAGTTGGCAAAAGCCAGGGTAGACTCCTTGGCCGCCTTAAAAGTGGACCAAGGGTCCCTGACTCGGCCGCCTCCCGCAGCCGGGGCTGCCCTCTGCATCCCGCCGGAAACCACCTCTAGCATCTCCTCCTTGGCGGCACCAGATTGGACGGCTTCATTGGTCGTAGCCTCAGCCGATGGTAGGGGAGTACTGGTGGCGCGGCCCGCGGAGGAAGTCGCTGGCGGTGGACCGGAAGCCGGAGCCTGGGGCTGGCGGGGAGCATCGCTCATAAAGCCGCCGGCCTGGGGCTGGGGAGTTGGCGGCATGGTACCAGGCGAGCTGCCTTGGGGCCGCTTTCCCTTGGAAAGGAGTCTGGTCCGTAACCTGGAAGTTGCCACCCGCTCCCTGTCAATAAAGCAAGCACAGTCAGATGAAACGCCGGCAATAGAGGAATTCGTCAACCTTATAAGGCGGAAATGAGAGCCTTCAGGGGATGTTAATCCCCGCGTTCTCGTCGAGATCGACGAGCACCGGCATTGTAGCCGATGCGGTCCGTTTCTTCCTCTCGGCGTTAACCGTAGAGGAAGCCGCGCCGGACGCCTTGCGCTTCTTGGTCTTCCCTGCTTCCGGCTCGTAGAAGTCGGGAGCCAGGTCATCCTCCCCCATGGAAGAGAGCTGAGAAAAAAGAAGGCAAGTGTTAATAGGGCTCTAGTTAGCCGGCAAAAGCTGTCAAAGAAGGGCAACGAGCAGGACATTTTACCCCAAGGGGAGGGTTGTCGTGGGTGTGCATGGGCACGCCTTCCGCCGCCTTCACCAAACCCGCTTTGACAAGGCTGCGAAGTCGGAACGCTAGGTCGGCGGCCGGTAACCCCTCTTCGCTTACGCGAAGAGAGGCTGTGGAAGTAGGCGAATACTGACACATTTTGTGCGGGCTGTACCGCAAGGGCAGTATCTGCCGGCTAAGCCAGCATATGACGGTGTCCACCCCATCCAGCAAGGAAGGGGACATCGTGCGGGTGAGGAACTCGATCCGCCTTTGAATAAGGCGGAGCTCCTCCGTCAGCTTGGACACTGCCTCGTCCCAGCATGGTCTGGGCATAGGCGGCGCATTGACAAAGTCCGGGACGCCAAATTGGCGCCCCGGTGCTGCCATGTCTTGGCAGTAGAAGAAGGTGGATGTCCAGCCCTTGACGGACTCGAGGTATGGTATCTTGGGATACCATTGGCGTCCTTTGCGGCAGTTGAAAGTGACACTGCCGTAGGTCGCCAGTCCGCCGTCCGGCACAGTCTGGTGCCAGCAACGAAAGCAGTATCTGAAGAAGTCTAAACTAGGCCTAATACCTAGATAGCCCTCGAACAGAGCGGTGAAGCCGGCTAAGACTAGAATGTTGTTGGGCGCTATGTTATGGGGCTGGAGCCCATAGTGATCTAAGACCTCGCTAAAGAAGGCGGAAGGCGGTACCGCTATTCCCCTAACTAGGTGGGAGGTGAGGATTACCCGTTCCCCGGCTTTTGGAGCTGGGATGACGTCTCCTAAGGCGGATCTCCATTGGCAGTCCTCCCGAGTGGGGAGATAGCCGACGGCCTCCAGGTCTTGGAGGGCGTCTTCATCGACTATTGAGGGGAGCCAGTAGCGGGACCCGAGGTCAGCCGCTTCCTCCTCCTCGTCGAAGGGAGCGCCTCTCACCGCCGTCGCCGCGGTGGAAGAGGGAGGAGCCGAGGAGACCGCCGCCGGCGCGCGCGCGGTAGGATTCTGAGAGGCGACGGTGGCGACATTGCCCGTGACCGCCGTCGTGGGGCGAGATATCACGACGCCCATTGCTGTCGCGGGGACGGTTTCGGTCGGCGGACCACCGGACGCCGCGGAAGGGATGTCTGGCCGGTGGACATCGCCGCGTGCGAAGGTCGCCGGAGGAGAACGCTCGCCGGAGTTCGCTCGGAGCAAGAAGCGGGAAAGTGGAAGAGCAAGGGGTCGAGGAGAGCAAAGGCAGGGGGTGCAAAAATGAACCGTTCGGTTCCCTATTTATAGGTCCAGGCGTTGCTCCCTGTGCAAACGACGTTTTTAGTCGGACACGTGTCCAGCATCCGCTGCGGCGCATGATCGCACGATCTCCACGCCTCCTCTTTTCCCGCGATTTGTGATCATGGCGAGATTCCCGCCTAGGCCGTTTTCAAAACTGTCGTGAGCCGACTAAGTGGAATCCGTCAAGAAGAATGCTCGATGAAATTGCGAAGTAGCCGTCTTTTCCCATGTTGGATAAAGGCGGCCGCGTGTCAATATCAATACACACATGCCTCGTTGATTTTCAAAATGGTTCAAGTCCTGCAGCCGCCAACATTAGCAAATAAAGAATCAAGAAGAAGTCGGCGCCTGGAGAACTCCAACCTTTCTGGGGGCTAATGTTGGGGATATATCAACTAGGGGTATCACCAACATGGATCAATCCGGCTAGTCCAGGGTGGCCCAAGGGTGGTAAGGCCGCAGCCTGCCGGGCGGGCCAGATAGCTGACGTACAAGGAAGTAGGCGGACGGTCCAAGGAAGGCGGAAGGCCGAAGCCCATCAAGCCATCGAGCCCAAGACGGAAGGCAGCAACTAAGCCGGCTAGGTCTAGGACTCTGATATTGCCTTGTACCCTGGGGTTCGGCCGCCTATATAAGCCGACCACCAGGGAGCCTTTAGGGCACGCTCCAAAACGCATCATACACATTGTAACCTGTTCACGGCTATTGCCTCATAGTGAATTATAGCAGTACGTAGGATCTCGCCACCGTTGTGGGATCCGAAGCTGGGTAAACTCGCCGTGTTCAATCCCGTCCTCGACGACACCAACCTTCTTCCCCACAAACCATACGTAGGATAGAGGACCCCTGTCTCCTATCAATTATGCCGATACTACAACACGGAGGCGGCTCGAAGGTCGTTGACGCGCCTCAACCCCCTACATGGCGCACCAAATGTCGGGTTATGACTCCCTCGGAACAGGGGTAGTCACTTCCTGAAGAGTAGTTCGTGAAGGGGATTGAACGCGGAGGTCAGGACCCTCGAGAGGGACGACGACGGTGCTCGCCGGACATGGAGACGAAACACCCACGACAGAGAAAGACACCAACCCGTACCCAGGTTCACGTCCCTTAGGAGGAGGTAAGACCGCTACTCCTGCTTGTCTGTATTAAATTGTGGGGGTTACAGTACAGATGAGCTTGCCGAGGGCTCTCTCGAGGCAGTTCGTCTCTGGGAAGGGAAGCAATGGTCTTCTTCCTCCTCCTGCTGAAGGCTCTTCTCCTCAGTCGAGCTTGGGTTTACAAGGGTTTAGCAAGCAATCGGCCGACCTCCTCTACGGTGGAGGTCTTGCTCCTTTTATAGGCGTCGCAGGTGCCCTTCTTCCGCTTGGCGTCCAAAGTGGCTGCCACACGGCAGTGGCGTGGAGGAGTAGGAGTCCACCGCTGCGGGATCGTCCATGGACGCGGTCCATCATCGATAAAGTTGGGCGCGGTGGCCGACAAGCGGCCGACCGAGCAGTACCGCTCACAGGGACGGCAATCTCTGAGGTGGAGCCCACGATGAAGTTCTCCTTGGATGGTTGCGCCGTCCAACAGCTTTATCATCAGAGAGGAAGGTCCTGTCTGTCCTGGAGCAGGCGGCGCAACTTTATTGACTCCTTTATCACCCAAACGGCAAAGGGATTGCCTGCGTCACCATGTGGGTGTGGCAGAGGCCATGTGCGCCCTACCGTACTTCCTTGGCCGCGACGTTCCCTCACAGGCCTGGGGAGGCCTGTGGAGGGGTTCCTGTTGACTACCCTCTAGGCGCGCTGCGCCTCGGGCGGGTCTCCTGAAGCGCGGGTCCTCTTCAGGCCCTTGCTTTCTCTTCAGACCCTCGAGGGGACTTGCCTCTCGGGGGTCTCTCCAAGCAATGTGTTGGTCCTTAGTCGTTTCGTCTGACTAGCCCGCGTGCGAGGCCTAGGGAGAGTGGGCTCTTCATACCCCAGTCTCCACTGGGACGACATTTTCAGAGCTAGAATAAATTATATATAATATGTTTGAAATTAATTAGTGTAATTAATGATGAAATATGATTTTATATATTTAATTTTGAATTTATTTAGGCTGATTTTCCTAAATGGGCCTTCTGGTGGAAAGAAGGACCGTGAGGGAATTTGGTGGGGGGGCTTGGCCGGCCTAGGTGGGCCAAATGGGGCCCACCTAGGGCCGGCGCATCATCCCTAGACGCACCAGGCATGTGGGATTGTCCCACATTGCCTGGCTGGCAAGGTTGGCTCCCCCCGGGATCCTATATAACAAGGGGCACCCCTGGCCTTTTCATTAACCAATTAATTCACTTATTTCTCCTTGATTTCGTGATTCCCTTTGTCGGAGTTGCGCCGAGGAGGATGAGGGGATCTCTCCAACATAGCCCGCTGCCGCGCTACTTGTGTTCCGGTCCAAGTCTTCCGCTTCTCGTCCTGGACTGGAGCTTCGGAGGTCGTCATCACCACCGTATGTGTGTAGTGCTCTGTGAGGTGCTGCGCTAGCGGTGCTCGGAGGCCTACTGCCCCCGAGGTCATCTTCGTCATCTTCGTCGCGCCAAGTTCTCCGTGACCTAGAGGTCGTCTACGTCGTCTTCCTCGTCAACGCTTGTGCGGGAGCGTAGCTATTCAGTCTACGAGGGTATGCATTCCGATATCTGCCGTACTTCTATATCTGCATAGTGTAGATCTTGGCTAGTTTAAGGTTATCGCCGATAGGAATTTTTTTATTTTCTGCCTGCAATCCCCTTCAGGGCTGATGATGAGAAGGTGAAGGCTAGGCGCAAGGACATGGAAGAGAGCGTCAAGAAGGAGGTGAAGAAGATGCAAGCGACAAAGAAGGATCGCGCAAGGACGGAAACCAGCAAGCCCATCTTCGTGGGACAATTAACCCTAAGCGTGCTTTTTCTCACAACATGCAGGGAACGATACCACCTATTCCAGATCTTAGTTCTTTTCCATAAGAAACTGAAGCTCTTCGAGTCACGGATAAGTTTTGCGAGCAGTACTGCGTCCTTAGGAGGGAGGTGGATATACTTCAAGAGGAGAATAACAAGCTCTGCAAGATGTTGGAGCATTACCTTACTCCACTTCGAGTTGTTCCACCATCGCCACCGAGGGAGTAATTCATCATCGGTATTGGCATCTCCCTTAGCTTGTTCCATGCTTGGGGGGAGTGCCGCGATATCACCATTATCTTTCATCTTTTACTTTTTAGTAGTGTCATATCATGAGTAGGGAAGTTATCTTATATTATGGTTTGCAATGTGGAAGTATCTCTCTTTTAGTTGGTTATCTATGTATCCCTTGGTGTGAGTTGCCGTTATGGAATATTAATGAGAAGTGTTATCATTTACTTTATGCACACTTTATTTTAGGTTGCAACTTTTATCGTGTATGATTGATCCTGTCATTTAGTATTGGTGGTCACTTTGGGAACATATAGTAAATCTTTTGGCTTTCGGAAACTTAGCACTGGTCCGTAGCTACAATACTTTGAGACTTAAGAGGAAAAAGAATTACATGTAGAATATAGCATTCATTGATCTTTCTCACTTGTCTATGACAAGCTTAGTATTCACAACTTAAAATTGTGTGTGCTTTCAAGTAAGAATTGCATGATTGTCTTTTACTACATGTATGTTTGTTTGCATCCTTCAACCCTTATGCTTGCTACCAAACCTTGCTAGCCAAAGACCTGTATCGAGAGGGAATGCTTCTCATACATCCAAACCTTGAACCAAAACCCCTGCCATCTGTGTCCAGAATATCTACCTATTATGTGGTATTTTGCGCCACTCCAAGTAAATACTTCTTGTGCTATCTTTATTCAAAATTATTATCCCTTATTTGTGTCAATGTTCACTAGCTCATGAGGAAATAATAGGTTGGGTTTGTCATCTTCCGTACTAATTAAGTAACCCATGACTTGCATGCTACATCTTCTTGTCATTAATATTGCAACGGGGTGGTCACACCACTGTAATATCAAAGGAGTTTTTTTCAAAAATATAGGCACTCCTCCATGGTTATGTTAGAAAGGTGGGGAGGAGTGTCATGGCTGTGAAAGTAAAGAGAAAAACAAGATGAATAGATAAAGGCTTGTTTTATTAAATAATCGGAACCACCCTTAACTTGCTTAGTATGGAAGATGACAAAAACTCTGTTACAAATCGTTGACAACAACAAACACCGCTCAAAAACTTACTTTTATGCTCTCTATATGATTTCAAAAAGCTATAAAACAAAAAGCTCTAGCACATGTGTAGCGTACCTGCACATAAAATATGGCAAGTTTCCTTTGTATAGTGCAAATCCCCGGATCGATTCGTTTGCACACACAGTTTATGATGTAATATCACAACAAAGTATCAATTTTATTACATCGATGATCCAGACTTAGAAAATATTGGTTACAACTTGCATAGCATAAAGCTAGCACCGAAAGAGTAAACAGCGGAAATAAAATAGAAGTGAGTCTCCATCATCTTCATGTTGCCACAGGCGAAAACATGTTGGTTGCAGACTCGAAACCTTTAAACGAAACCTCTCTCTTCATCTGAACAATCTGTAATAAGGAAAATATTGCAACAACGTGGGTCAGATTCCATTAAAAATGGAGTCTGGCAAGTGACACTATGGTGGACACTTAGTGGAAAAACTCTAATAACCTATATGCATATTTTGCTGGTGGAGTTCAAGGCTATTTTGCATAAAGCAAATTTTTCCTAACTCTTTGGAAAGTTTTATTCTATTAGAGACATCCGTGGCATGAAATCCACTATCTCATTCTACCCTTGCTCACCCATCAAGTTATAATTTTGAAGTTGGAATGGTGGAATCCTCCGTTGACGTCCTTGATCAGCTGCTCAAATTGTCTGTACCGGGGACACGGCTAAGTACTTAGATTTACTCTCTGCAGAGGTTGTGCATGTTCACCATTGTACCCATTCAACCCAAACTATCCTTTACACTCTGGTAGTGATAAGGAAAAGGAGAAGAATGAGACGAGATCTTTCAGAAGCATTTTCCCTCCCACTCTGGCTTGACCCGTTCGACCTAACACCATCTACATCTGCTTGTCAAGACAGGGCGAGTCCACGCAACTTAAATGATCAAGCCAGAGCCCATATGGCAATGGCTACACTGGAAGTAATCTTCACTCGGAGTTTTTCAAATCCCTTTGTTCCTGGGTGGCCGTCCACAAGTGTAATTCCACATGTATATCCCCTGGGAACCCACTCAACATAAACTATACAAAACCACTTTCCACCCAGGTGTTTCATTCTTAACTTAGTAGAATTTAGATTTTCACAAAACAACATTTGCACAACATCAAATAATTCTACTAAGTATTGCATAGGAACCTAGACATAAGAGTAAGGAATTTCTACACAGGTGTAGCATAGCAATACTATCCTACACATGCTTATATAAAAATGCACTAAGTAATGCATATAGAAAATAGTAGGAGGTTTATGAATGTGCCACTTGCCTTTGGATGATGTCTTTGCTCACAAACTCTTTTCAACGTAACTCGGGGTCTCCGTTCAATCTAAACAATATAGACAAACCACAATACAACAATCAACATAAAACACAACACAACGCATACAAACACATACAAAATGAACAAACAAGTTCCATAAGCTTCTAAGGAAAATATGTTAGGCATGAGGTGCAAAATATTTCTAAGGACTAGAGATGCATGGCATGCCATGAAAATCTTCTAAGTTAATGAAAGGCAAATATGTTGGTCAAAATGACTAAGGACTAAGGTCATAAGTTGGACAAAATACTTTGCTATAAATCAACTTGAATAAGCACTCTAATGGCTAAGTCATGATGTGCATAAATACTTGGAGAAAATACTAAGTCTATTCTTCAAGGTGATCAACAATTATTAACAACTCTTTTTAAATTGGATATTTCCAACTTAGTTGGCTGGCTTTTGAACGAAAAGAAAATGATTGGTTTTTACGCAGGCGAACCACCGAAGTGAGCCGAGGAGCCGAGTGACTTGCCAGCGATAGTGAGAGAGACGGACACCCGGCCAGCAACTTATGTTGTGGAACAGGTCTCATGTACGTGGACATGTAAGGTTAGTCTCCAGGCCGCTTCATCTCACTATGCCGCTAGGATCCAACATACTTCAAAGATGGTAATAACATGATCAAAAATTGTTTATGTCTAAAGTGAAAGACAAGATTAGGAAAGAGGGAAATCATAGAAGTAAGGATGTAGTTGGTCTTCCAGGAATCTTCTCCTTGATGTGATGACTTCATTGCAATTTGTAGAGTTGATGGTTCTGAGGACTTGAAGGTGTTGACAACATCCAAGTTGGTCTTGAATATACTTAGTCATTTTGAGTTCTAAGAGAAGAAGGGGGAAAAGAGAGAAGGGAAGCAAGACTTAGAAAATATAGCTGGTTGGTCTTCATGAACTTCTTCTTGATTTTTCTTCTAAGTGCTTCTACTCCTTGAAGATACTTCTGAAGTCTTGTTTTTTTGGCTTAGTCCTTTATTGGCCTTCTAGCTTCATATTGAAAATCCCAAGTGCATAACACTTTACCAAAACAACTATGTTGAGAATAAACCTAACTTAGAAAAGAATAAGAGATAAGTTTTCCTATGAGGAGTATACCAATAAATAAAATAAAATAAAATATGCTATGCACGAAATGCAATTTTTAATTTCACAAGAAGCATCATAACATCTTTTGTGATTTTTATAAAAATGCATGAAGTTATAATTGCAATTTAATTAATTTATATTATAGGAAAATATATGAAAAAAGGTAAATATAAGATTAATGTTTTTTGTGATTAAATTTTTATAACAAATTTTTATAAACAGTGCTAATAGACAGAGGGAATTTAAATAAATTGATAGCAATTGGATTTATTTAAAAATAATGTTTCTATCAAAAGTTATGTCAAAATTACTCAAACTATTCAAATTAAAGGTATGATTATTAAATCGTCAAAATTATTCTCAAAATTATTTTCTAACAGAAGCATAATATAACACATATTTTAAGTTTTCTAAAACAATTTTATTTTCAATTTTTTAACTCATAGATTTAAAGTTATGATAAATATACTCAAATCATACATTTGAAATTTGAATAGTTTAAACTAAGTCAAATTTTAATTCTAACAGTACTAAAATATTCTACGGGTCAAGGGCTTTCCAAAAATATAAAGTTTGTTTAATTTGGATCTATGGTTAAAAAGTTATGATAAATCTAAGTGGTAGTGACTTTTCTGCGAAAGGACCAATTAATTTTATTTTGAGCTAAAGTAAGAAAATCAGATGGGCCACCTGGCGGGCTGTGATTGGATGGGCTCAGGCTTGGCTCGGCTTAAGCCGCGGCTTGGCTCTGCTCGGCTGTTTTAAATCTGGATCGTCAGATCCCAATCGGAAGGATCTAAGCGGATCGTACCGATTCGTCGACTAGATCAAATCCTGGCCGCATAAAGCAAATCGAACGGCTCACCTTGCTTTGGTCAAAAGCTGGCGGCGGAATTGGCCTTAGTTGGAGATGGTGGCAGCGCTGCGCCCTGGCGATGACGGGGACGGTGCTCCGGCGGTTCCCTGGACGCGAGAACGACGGCTCCGGATGCGGCGTGTCGCGGGGAAGGCGATGGAGGCGACGACCTCTTCTCGTTAGTCCTGGAGCGGCGTGGAGGCGCGAGCGGAGCCGCGATTACTCCGGCGACCTCGGTCAAGCTCGTGCTGCTCAATTGGCTGCATCAAAAAATAAATTCGGGGGCTCATCGGGTGTGCGAGTTCAAGGGAAAGGAGCTAGAAAAGGGTCTCGGGGTGAGGCAGTGTCTCGCCTCACCGGGGAAGGAGAAAAACGGCGGCGGCTTCTGACGAACTCCGACGAGCAAATACGGTGCCCTGGCGGCACCTTAGATGCTAGGGTTTGGGGCAGGAGGGGGCGTTGATTTGGGTCTTCACTGCGTGAATAGGGGGAAGGAAATCGCCGGCGGTTTCGGGCGTGATTTTCGCCTGGATGTTGAAGACGACATGACGTCAGCAGTGACGTCAGCAAATTTTCTTTTTGTATTTTTCCATTTAATTCATATCTTTTGGTTTAAGCATTCAAATGGAGTCAAATATAATTCAAAAATTTGTAAAAACAATATCTTTGTGTTAAACCAGTTGTAGGAATGTTTTGAACACTTTTCAAAAATCAAAATTTTGAAATATTGGTTAAATAAAAATTTGACACTTTAGGTTAAATTTGAAATTACGGATTTAATAAATTCATTTGGGGTTAAATAAAATTCACGAAATTACCACAGTCATATATGTTTGATATTAAGTTATCTTAAACTCATTTCAATATTAAATCATTTTTTTGTCTTTAGTATAATATTACATAACATAACACATCTATTTGAAATGAAAAGGGAAATATGATGTATTCATTTTTAATTCAAAATATTTTGTGGACCATTAAGTTTTATATTATGATATATCATAAAATACCTTTGGAAAAGATTCTATATTTATTCCATTTCTTATATTGAATATATTCATGAAAATCATTTTTTGTTTTGAAAATTAATGAAATGCCTATTTGGATAAATCATTAATCATAAAATCTATGAAGCTTTAAAGTTATAAACTATATACTTGTAATTTCCAAAAACTATGTTTTGAATTCAGGTAAAAGAATGAAAACCATTTGGCAAAAAGACCATGTGTTTAAATAGTTTAAAAGAACACTTCTAAATATTATTTTAATTGATGAATAGCTATGGCTAAGTGGTTGAAATCAAATACTTACAAAGAAACTTTTTATTACAAGAAAATGGTTTGAAGGTTAGTAAATAATTTGTCAAATTATATATTGAGATTTAAGAAAAACAATGGATATTATAATGTTTAACTTGAAACAACTTTGGAAAATAATTATTATTTGAGATATTTGAAATATTAAACTTTTTCAAGATGGTTGAAGTATTTTATAGTTGGTTTTCTTATGCATTTTAATATTTTATTATAATCTAAAACAAAAGTTTAATTTTTTAGTGATTTCTAAACATTCCAAAATATTCGTATGTTACAACATGCTTGTAACTCTGCTTCCCTCTACGAAGGGCCTATCATTTAATTTATGTTGAGTAAGTAAAACTATCTCCTTCTATCGTAAGCAAGCATTTGAGTTGATTGTGATCCAATAATTGATACATTAGTATTTTTAATCATGTCTTTCATTTTTTCTTACTTAGCACATTGTTGGTATCTAATGAATTTGAGTTTTGGAGCTATCAACCTATAAAGGGGGCTGTTTTATAAACTAAGCTCAATTGCTTATTATTCTCTGACCAAGGACTAAGTTTGCCAACACCAACTATGGTTTTCTTTATGTACTTTATTGTGGTTTACCTCTACTTGTTACAAGTTGATTTATACATGAACGAAGTTAATATCTAAGATGACTTATGCATTTATATATGTGATGCTTCTTGTCCGTATATTTTATACCGACACTTCACTCCATAAAACTGTGGTTATGTTTACTGAGTTCAGCTTTCGCTTGGGGACAAGCGAGGTCTAAGCTTGGGGGGAGGGGGGGGGGGGTTGATACGTCCATTTTGCATCACTATTTTATATTATAATTTACTGCTATTTATTGATATATATCATATTTGTAGATGATACTTAAGTTATTTTATCTATTTTACACGATTGATGATCATTGGGGGATGAAACTCCGCAGGCTGAATTCTGCTGGAAAAAGCACCGTCAAGATACAATATTTGCAAAGACCAGAAGAACAAAGTGGCTAACTGGGAATTATTTCTGATTTATTTCACAAAGGAGGCCAAAAGAGGAGCCTGGGGTGGGCCCCAGGGGGCCTCATCGCCTCATGGCATGGCAGCCCTTCTGGCCGCGCGAGCAGGTGATGAGGCCGCCCTGGCCCACCACCTTGCGCACCCCTTCACGTACTTCTTCCCCCTGAAGACCTAAAATTACTACGTTGGACAGAAACCATCTCCACCGCCACCACGAGGCGGAGAAGACTGAAAGTGCATTCTATGCACTCCCAGATTTTGGTGACTAATGACAACATAAAAAGTATTCTAATGTTTGTGATGAAGCTTGCAGGGTCTTTTACATGTAGACTGATAAAGAGGAACACTTATTTTGCCTAAGTTTCATTTCAACTACACTTGGTATTCGTTCAGGAATTCAGTCAGGAGATTTCCGGGGTTCGGAAATTTCCGGTCCCCAGACCGGAGATTTCCGAGCCATCCAAGATTTTCACCAAGTCTGTTTTGAAATGCGTACTGACTCCAACTCCAGCTGAGCCGGAAATACTCTCGGAGATTTCTGGCGGTCGGAGATTTCCGAGCCCCATTTCGGAGATCTCCGAGTGACAGAAGAATTTCGACCAAGTCCAGAACTCAAAATGCGTACTGACTCCAAAACAGTTTTAGCCGGAAATGCTCCCCGAGATTTCCGGCGCTCGGAGATTTCCGGGCCCCAATCCGGAGATCTTCGGGTGACAGAGGATTTTCGACTAAGTCAAGAAGCCCAACCAGTACTGATCCAGATTCAATCACAGCCGGAAATTGCTCCGGAAATTTCCGGGGTCCGGAGATCTCCGGTCCTCAACCCGGAGATTTCCAGGCTGGCGGCTGTACAACGGACAGATTTTGGAGAGGGGTATAAATACCCCTCCACCTACCTCCAGAAGATTAAGCTTCCAGATTTTCTCTCTTCTCCATTGGTGCTGAATCTCGTTTCTTCCGGATCTCCCAATCTAGCCACTCAAATCCGTTGATACTTGGGGATCTGAGGGAGAAGCCACCGATCTACATCTCCACCGAAGCGATTTGATTTCCCCCCTCTATTTCTTGAGGGGCAACGAATCTAGGGTTCCTTTGTGGATAGCTAGGTTCAACCTTGTGTGTTTTGATCCTTTGTGGATTCCTTTGTGGAAGTGACCTGTTGTGGTCTTTGTGGGAGCCCCCAATTCAGTTGTGGGTGTGTGCCTCACGAATTTGTACGGGATCTTCTCCGCCGTTAAAGGAGTCCTTAGTGGAAGCGTGGATTCGCACCTTTGTGGTCGAATTCACAGGAGAATAGGGTGAGGCCTTTGTGGCGTTGAGCAAACCTTTGTGGTAGCTCACACCTCTCCAACGAGACGTACACCCATGTGGTGGAACTCGAGATAAAATCTTGGTCTTCGAGTTCCTACGGTTGTTTCGTTCCACTCTCCTTTACCGCATCTTTAATTCATTTACTTGCTTAGTTTCCTTGGTGTTTATCACTTGTATCACCTAGTTGGACTTTTAGACAACTTACTTTCTGCTAGCCTAAAACTGATAAATGAAGGAGATATGCCCTAGAGGCAATTAATAAAGTGTATTCTTTATCATATCTCGTTTGTTCATAATAGGTTTTTGTGTCATGCTAGAACCGTATTAAGCGGAAACATTAATGCGGGTGTGATACGCAAACAACCAGGTCCCTAGTAGCCTCTACTAAGACTAGTTTCGTTGCGCGATTGATGATCGAGGTTTCCCGGTCATGGGGCATGGTGCCGGTCGGCAATGAGAGTCATATCGCTGGAGAGTGATGTGATGGACATACCCAGATTTGGAGAACGTAGTCGTTACGCCTTTGACCGTGAGATCAACTCTTATTGATATTCCCGGAAGATACTTTGATTGCACCAAACGTCGTATCTTATTTA
Organism: Poa annua; assembly: GCA_026929855.1. Lineage (NCBI taxonomy): Eukaryota > Viridiplantae > Streptophyta > Magnoliopsida > Poales > Poaceae > Poa > Poa annua. Next base: position 183,077,425 of record CM049426.1, read on the forward strand.
GTATGACAATAACGGTGATACTTTTGGGTATTGGAAAGGAGTATTGAGACGAGGGGTCAAGAGCGGGATTTGCCAGTCCGCGAAGCAGGATAGATACTCTCGGGCCCACTCAGTGATATCTTGTCTAATGAGCTTGCAAGCATGTGACTAGGTCACGGAGACATGAGATCATGAACGAGTAGAAGATAGCGTCGTCCGTAACGAGGTCGGGATTAGGTATGGAGATATCTATGGAACGACACTCGGACGTGCTAAGTATCGCTATGGCAAAAGGTCTAAGACTTCACGTTCAGGTTTGATAGATGAAAGTCATTCGTTATATCTCAGGGATTAATTCATGGGGTCCAGACCTACGGATTAGTCGTTGATCATTGAGGAGTCTTGATCATACCTGATATTATATCGAACCGCTAGGGTAACACACTTAAGGGGTTTCGACAAGACAACCGAAAAGGAAGGAGATCACCGGGAGCGTCCCGAGAGAGGTCCGATGGAGATCGGGCAGCGCCGAAAGAGTTTTCGGAGCTAGGAAATATTATATATATTATGTTTGATATTAATTAATGTTATTAATATGCAAATATGATTTTATATATTTATTTTCGAATTTATTAAGGCAGATTTCCCTAAAAGGGCCTTCCGGACGAAAGAAGGCCCAAGAGGGGAAAATTCCCTAGGGGAATTCGGTGGGGGCCAGGAGGGCCGGCCTAGGTGGGCCACAAGGGGCCCACCAGGGGGCCGGCGCACTCCCTAGCCGAACCAGGCTATGTGGGGATAGTCCCACATTGCCTGGCTGGCAAGGTTGGCTCCCCTTGGGAGCCTATATAAGAAGGGGCACCCCCAGCCTTTTAATTCACCAATTAATTCCCGATTTCTCTCTCGATCTCGTGGTTCCCAAGTCGGAGCCGCGCCGAGCAAGAGGATCCGGGGATCTCCTCCACCATAGCCCGCTGCCGCGCTGCTGGTGTTCCGGTCCAAGTCTTCCGCTGCTCGTCCTGGACTGGAGCTTCGGAGGCGTCGTCTCCACCGTACGTGTGCGACTCCCTGCGAGGTGCTACGCTAGCAGTACTCGGAGGCCTGCTTCCTCTACACGACCTTGAGGTCGGCTTCGTCGGTCTGCATCGACAACGTTTGTGCGGGAACGTAATCCCCGCTTTCGGTCTACAAGGGTACGTATTCCGATCTCCGTTCGTACTACTATATCTGCATAGAATAGATCTTGGCTAGTTTAAGGATATCGTCGGTAGGAAAATTATTGTTTTCTGCACACGATCCCCTTCAGTGGTATCAGAGCCGATCTATCGTAAGATATAGCTGTACGCTGTTAGAACCCGTGCTCTGCACGGGGGCACCGTTCCTGTTATTTGCTACCCTCTAGCGTGCACTTGTGTATTCCAGCGGCATTGAGTTGATGAAGCGGCCCGGATCGACTTTACGCGTACGCTTACGCGAGACTGGTTCCACTACTGACATACGGCTTGTCCCGTATCTGTGGCTGGCGGGTGACAGTTTCTCTCTCTTTAGTTGGTCTTCGCATTTTCAATGGAGGGCCCGAAAGGGATGCTTAAACATGCAATTATTGGATCGTTGTTGTGGTCATAAGATTCGTAGGTATGAAGCGGTTCTATTTACGAAAGCCCCAAGCCACGTAAAATATGCAAAAGATAAAGTAGAAGCATCTAACTTTATTTTGCAGGGGCTATGTGATATGGTCAAGGTAGGTTTTATAAAAAAATTATAAACTGCGGGTGCCAAGAAGACCATGGCGCGATGGACTATATCACATTGCATTACATTTGATGTTTTGTGTGCATCTTATTTTGTGTGATTGTGTGTTGCACGGCGGTAGCTGAATAAGATGATCCCTTCAAAATACCACTAGTGTTCTACCTCCAACGCGCACCACCAATAAAGTTCTACGTTATGAGGCAGGCCGTGATGATCGGGTGTCAGACATATCTTCGTTCGCATACGGTGGGTGTAAGCCATGTTGCACAAGCGTCAGCGTGGAGGTCTTTGGTGGCGAGCCTAGCATACTCAGAGGTATGGCCTCGGAACAGGAAGACCGAAAGGTCGAGCACGAGTCACAAAATTGATGTGGCAGACGATTTTGTCTACTCTTGAAGTTGTGCCGCCGGCTTTGATGATGAGGGGTGGTGCAATGGATGGGGGTCGTGTAATCGCTTAAACGACCAGGAGGGATGTTCGTTTGAGTGGGAGTTATGTTAGTTATTTTCTAAAATACTATAACTCAAAATTATTATGAACAAAGTCTTATGTTGTTGCAAATTCCATTGTAGATGTCTCGCCCCTCGTTTAACCTAGGTCTGTTCCTTGAGAAAGAAAAGCTTAAGACCAATGGGTCAAACTTCATGGCCTGGTTCCGCAACCTGAGGATCCTCCTCACTCCCATTAGGGTGGCCTACGTCATTGAGGCCACCATAGGTGACCCTCCTGCAGATGATGCCTCTGAGGATGAGAAGAAGGTCTTCCAGACCCGATCGGAGGATTCTGGCTTTGTCCAGAGTGGCATGCTCTACGCCATGGAAGCCGACCTGCAGAAGCGCTTTGAGAAGATGAGCGCCTTTGAGATCATCTCGGATCTTAAGGCTGTCTTTGCGCCGCAGGCTAAGGCTGAGAGATATGAGGCTTCTGAGCTTTTCTTCTCAGCCAAGATGGAAGAGCATAGCAGTGTAAGCGAGCATGTAGTCAAGATGTCTGGCTACGTTCAACGCCTGAATGCTCTGGAGTGCAAGATTCCCGATGAGCTGGCGATTGACAGGGTGTTGCAATCGTTGCCACCAAGCTACAAAGGCTTCGTCATGAACTACAACATGCAGGGCATGGCTAAGTCCCTGGGTGAAGTGTTCGTGATGCTCAAGACTGCTGAGGTAGAGATTAAAAAGGAGCACACGCTGTTGATGGTCAACAAGACCGTTGATTTCAAGAAGTCCGGTGGCAAGGGAAAGCAGAGCTGGAAGTCCCGGAGGGAGGCAAAGTTGGCTGCCAAGCCCAGGACTAACAGGTCTGGTCCCAGAGCTAGCGTGGAGTGTTTCTACTGCAAGGGGAAGGGTCACTGGAAGCGCACCTGCCCCAAGTATCTGGAGGATAGGAAGTCTGGCAAGACGGTCGACAAAGAGAAAGGTATATTTGATATACATGTTATAGATGTGTACCTTGCATCCGCCCGGAGCAATACGTGGGTATTTGATACTGGTTCTGTTGCTCATATATGTAACTCTCAGGAGGAGTTACGGAATAGAAGGCGGCTGGCGAAGGATGAGGTGACGATGCGCGTCGGCAACGGATCGAGAGTCGACGTGGTGGCTGTCGGCACGCTCCCTCTGCATCTACCATCGGGATTAGTTTTGGTTTTAAATAAATGTTATTTTGTGCCATCCTTGAGTGTAAACATTATAAGTGGGTCTTGCCTGTTACAAGACGGTTATTCATTTAAATCAGTGTCAAGCAATTGTGCTATTTATATGAATGATATCTTTTATGTTGATGCTCCCGAGAGTAATGATTTATTCTTGTTGAATCTCGATCTAGTACTCACATCCATAACATAGAAGCCAAACGAATTAAGTGTAGTGACGATACCTCCATGTTTTTGTGGCATTGCCGTCTTGGTCATATTGGTATAAAGCGCATGAAGCGACTCCACTCCGATGGACTCTTGGACTCGTTGGATTTCGGATCCCTCGATACATGCGAACCATGCCTCATGGGCAAAATGACCAGAACAACGTTCAAAGGTTTCGTTGAACGGGCGTCGAATTTGTTGGGGATCATACATACAGACGTATGTGGACCAATGAGCGTTTCGACACGCAATGGTTATCGTTACTTCATCACCTTCACTGATGACTTGAGTAGATACGGTTATATCTATTTGATGAAACACAAGTCTGAAACGTTTGAAAAGTTCAAAGAATTCCAGAGTGAAGTTGAGAATCAGCTTAATAGGAAAATCAAGCATCTCCGGTCCGATCGCGGTGGAGAGTACTTGAGTTTTGAGTTTGGCACACATCTGAAGAGTTGTGGCATAGTGCCCCAACTTACGCCCGCCGGAACGCCGCAGCGAAACGGTGTGTCCGAGCGACGTAATCGTACTCTACTGGATAGTGTCCGATCTATGATGTCTCTTACCGATCTGCCAGTGTCCTTCTGGGGTTATGCGTTAGAAACAGCCGCATTCATTTTAAATAGGGCTCCGTCCAAGTCCGTTGAAACGACGCCGTATGAATTATGGTATGGCCAAAAGCCTAAGTTATCGTTTCTGAAGGTTTGGGGTTGTGAGGCGTACGTTAAGAAACTACAGCCCGACAAACTCGAACCGAAGTCGGAGAAAGTCGTCTTTGTAGGATATCCGCGGGAAACCGTTGGGTACACCTTCTACAACCAAGCTGAGGGCAAAACTTTTGTCGCGAAGACCGGTGCCTTTCTAGAGAAGGAGTTTCTCGCGAAAGGAGTAAGTGGGAGGAAGGTAGACCTCGATGAAATCGTTGATCCTGAACTCGAGATTCCGAGTGGCGCAACGGAAGCAATTCTGGAAACGTCCTCCATGGAAGGAGTGGGAGAAACTGTCGAGGAAGATGTTCTACCTCGTAGGTCTGGTAGATCTCGGATCCCACCAGAATGGTATGGCAACATGGTTTGCACCGTCATGCTAGTCGAGCAAGACGAACCTACGAACTACAAGGAGGCGATGGAGAGTCTAGAGTCCGAGAAATGGCTTGAAGCCATGAAATCCGAAATAGGATCCATGTACGATAACAAAGTGTGGACTTTGGTGGATATTCCCGAAGGGCGCAAGGCCGTCGAGAATAAGTGGATCTTTAAGAAGAAGACTGATGCTGATGGTAATGTGACCGTCTATAAAGCTCGGCTTGTCGCAAAGGGTTTCCGACAAGTGCATGGAATTGACTACGATGAAACTTTTTCACCGGTAGCGATGCTTAAGTCTATTCGGATTTTGTTAGCGGTAGATGCCTACTATGATTATGAAATCTGGCAGATGGACGTCAAAACGGCCTTCCTGAATGGAAACATTGAGGAAGAGTTGTACATGGTACAACCGGAAGGTTTTGTCGATCCAGGAAGTGCTAACAAGGTGTGCAAGCTTCAGCGATCCATCTATGGATTGAAGCAGGCATCTCGGAGCTGGAATCTTCGCTTTGATGAGGTAATCAAAGGTTTTGGATTTATCCAGAATGTGGAAGAGACCTGTATTTACAAGAAAATGAGTGGGAGCTCGGTTGTGTTCTTAGCACTGTATGTTGACGACATATTGCTAATAGGGAATGATGTGGAACTTCTGAATAGCGTGAAGGAATATTTAAACAGTAAGTTTTCCATGAAGGACTTAGGAGAAGCTGCGTATGTTTTAGGCATAAAAATCTATCGTGATAGATCAAGGCGCCTATTAGCACCAAGTCAGAGTACTTATCTTGATAAAATATTGAAGCGTTTTCATATGGAGAAGGCAAAGAAGGGTTCTCTGCCAGTTATCAAGAATAAGATATTGCGTAAGGCGCAGTGTCCGGTGACGGAACTGGGTAAGGCCGAAATGACTAAACATCCTTATGCTTCAGCCATAGGATCGATCATGTATGCAATGTTGAGTACTAGACCAAATGTGGCATTAGCTCTAAGTTTGACCAGCCGGTTCCAGAGTAATCCTGGAATGCCGCATTGGGTAGCTGTTAAGAGCATTCTTAAGTATCTCAATAAGACAAAGGAAATGTTCCTTGTGTATGGTGGCTGCGATGAGGAACTTGGCGTAACGGGTTACGTAGATGCAAGTTTCTGCTCAGACCCCGATGACTGTAAGTCACAGACAGGTTACGTATTCAAGGTGAATGGAGGCGCCGTGTGCTGGAGAAGTGGGAAGCAACCCATAGTCGCACAATCTACAATGGAGTCGGAGTACATTGCTGCCTGCGAGACCGCGAATGATGTTGTGTGGCTGAGGAAGTTCGTCATCGAACTTGGAGTGTTCCCGAGCGTGCAAGACCCCGTGGTCCTCTTCTGCGACAATACGGGTGCCATTGCGAACGCCAAGGAGCCAAGGTCTCACTCCACCGCCAAACACATTCTCCGACGCTTCCACGTGATACGTTAGTACGTACAAGGAGGCGATGTGAAGATTTGCAAAGTGCATACGGATCTGAATGTGGCAGATCCGCTGACGAAGCCTCTCCCGCTTGATAAGCATGAACAGCACCAATTAGCTATGGGTGTTAGGCTTTTACCAAGTTGTAATCTAGATTAAGTTGTACTCTAGTGCAAGTGGGAGACTGAAAGAGATATGCCCTAGAGGCAATTAATAAAGTGTATTCTTTATCATATCTCGTTTGTTCATAATAGGTTTTTGTGTCATGCTAGAACCGTATTAAGCGGAAACATTAATGCGGGTGTGATACGCAAACAACCAGGTCCCTAGTAGCCTCTACTAAGACTAGTTTCGTTGCGCGATTGATGATCGAGGTTTCCCGGTCATGGGGCATGGTGCCGGTCGGCAATGAGAGTCATATCGCTGGAGAGTGATGTGATGGACATACCCAGATTTGGAGAACGTAGTCGTTACGCCTTTGACCGTGAGATCAACTCTTATTGATATTCCCGGAAGATACTTTGATTGCACCAAACGTCGTATCTTATTTAGTATGACAATAACGGTGATACTATTGGGTATTGGAAAGTAGTATTGAGACGAGGGGTCAAGAGCGGGATTTGCCAGTCCGCGTAGCAGGATAGATACTCTCGGGCCCACTCGGTGAGATCTTGTCTAATGAGCTTGCAAGCATGTGACTAGGTCACGGAGACATGAGATCATGAACGAGTAGAAGATAGCGTCGTCGGTAACGAGGTCGGGATTAGGTATGGAGATATCTATGGAACGACACTCGGACGTGCTAAGTATCGCTATGGCAAAAGGTCTAAGACTTCACGTTCAGGTTTGATAGATGAAAGTCATTCGTTATATCTCAGGGATTAATTCATGGGGTCTAGGCCTACGGATTAGTCGTTGATTATTGAGGAGTCTTGATCATACCTGATATTATATCGAACCGCTAGGGTAACAAACTTAAGGGGTTTCGACAAGACAACCGGAAAGGAAGGAGATCACCGGGAGCGTCCCGGGAGAGGTCCGATGGAGATCGGGCAGCGCCGAAAGAGTTTTCGGAGCTAGGAAATATTATATATATTATGTTTGATATTAATTAATGTTATTAATATGCAAATATGATTTTATATATTTATTTTCGAATTTATTAAGGCAGATTTCCCTAAATGGGCCTTCCGGACGAAAGAAGGCCCAAGAGGGGAAAATTCCCTAGGGGAATTCGGTGGGGGCCAGGAGGGCCGGCCTAGGTGGGCCACAAGGGGCCCACCAGGGGGCCGGCGCACTCCCTAGCCGAACCAGGCTATGTGGGGATAGTCCCACATTGCCTGGCTGGCAAGGTTGGCTCCCCTTGGGAGCCTATATAAGAAGGGGCACCCCCAGCCTTTTAATTCACCAATTAATTCCCGATTTCTCTCTCGATCTCGTGGTTCCTAAGTCGGAGCCGCGCCGAGCAAGTGGATCCGGGGATCTCCTCCACCATAGCCCGCTGCCGCGCTGCTGGTGTTCCGGTCCAAGTCTTCCGCTGCTCGTCCTGGACTGGAGCTTCGGAGGCGTCGTCTCCATCGTACGTGTGCGACTCCCTGCGAGGTGTTGCGCTAGCAGTACTCGGAGGCCTGCTTCCTCTACACGACCTTGAGGTCGGCTTCGTCGGTCTGTATCGACAACGTTTGTGCGGGAACGTAATCCCCGCTTTCGGTCTACAAGGGTACGTATTCCGATCTCCGTTCGTACTACTATATCTGCATAGAATAGATCTTGGCTAGTTTAAGGATATCGTCGGTAGGAAAATTATTGTTTTCTGCACACGATCCCTTTCAATAAATACATAAAAATTGGTCACCACCTATTCACCCCCCCCCTCTAGGTGGTCAACTGCCGTTCAATTGGTATCAGAGCCAGGTTGTCTCTTAAAAGCTTCACCGCTTGAGACCAACCTTGGACAATGCAAGTTGACCCAAAAGAGGGTTCCGAAACGGACGCCGCGACATTGGCATGAATGCAAGAGAAAGGTGCCACTATGGCCGATATCAACTCTTTGGAAACAAAGTTGACATCGTCCATACAAACCGAGTTCAAGAAGTTTCATGATATGTTTGAGTCTCTCATGACATCTAAGGAAACCTCTCTTGCATTGCCCTCAAAGCCTCCGGTGCTTCTGGGCATTACTCTTGATGTGGACCCCGAATTGATAAAGGGAAAGCAATTGCCTTTGGATGGGAAGGGTGATGCTAGTAGTTCCTCAACCCATCAAAACACTCCATCATCCAATGATGAAGTGCCTAAAGGCTACAACGCCACTCCTCCCCCATCCCAATACCATACCCTCGATCCCATTATTCCTCACCGGCAAGTTTCTCATAGGGGTGATCCCCCGTTGCTTAAAGACTCCACATGGTATCCACACGAAGTCAATTAGCTCACTATAGTGAGCATCAAGCACACATTTCCATGGTCGAGCCCAAGAAAGTCTTTGATGCTCTTGAAGATCCCGATTGGCTAGGGGCTATGCATGAAGAACTTAACAACTTCGAGCGCAACAAAGTGTGGCGTCTAGTTGAGAAGCCTAAAGATTGCCGCAACGTTATTGGCACTAAGTGGATCTTCAAGAACAAGCAAGATGAACATGGTATCGTTGTGAGGAACAAGGCGTGGTTGGTGCCTCAAGGTTTTTCTCAAGTCGAAGGCATCGATTTTGGAGAAACTTTCGCGCCGGTTGCAAGACTCGAATCGATACGTATTCTCATCGCTTTTGCTTCTCACCATGGTTTCAAATTGCAACAAATTGATGTAAAATCTGCTTTTCTTAATGGTCCATTGCAAGAACTTGTTTATGTTAAACAACCCCCGGGTTTTGAAAACCCCAACCATCCTCACCACGTCCATGTGTTGGACAAAGCTCTCTATGGCCTTAAACAAGCCCCCCGTGCATGGTACGAGCACTTGAGAGAGTTCTTGGTAGACCGTGGATTTGAGGTTGGGGTAATCGATCCCACTCTTTTCACTAAAAAGGTTAATGGTGAACTCTTCATTTGTCAATTATATGTCGATGACATTATCTTCGGTTCTACTAACCGTGTGTTCAATGATGAGTTCTCCAAGCTAATGACCGACAAGTTCGAGATGTCCATGATGGGTGAACTCAAGTTCTTTCTTGGCTTTGAGATAAAGCAATTGAGGGAAGGGACTTTCATTTGTCAAGCCAAGTATATTCAAGATATGATCAAGAAATTCAAATTGCTTGGACTTAACGGTGTGATGACTCTTATGCAAACCAAGTGCCACCTCCAACTCAACCCCGACGGTAAAGAGGTAGACCAAAAGGAGTATTGTTCTATGATTGGGTCTCTTCTTTATTTGTGTGCTTCTAGGCCCGATATCGTTTTAAGCGTTGGAGTGTGTGCCCGTTATCAAGCCGCGTCTAAGGAAAGTCATTTGATGGCCGTGAAGAGAATCTTCAGATATTTGGTTCATACCCCTTGCTTTGGGTTGTGGTATCCCAAAGATGGCACCTTGTCTCTTTGTGGATACACCGACTCCGATTGGGCGGGCGACATTGATGATAGGAAGTCCACATCTGGTACTTGTCAATTTCTTGGAAGATCTTTGGTGAGTTGGTCCTCGAAGAAACAAAATTTCATCTCATTATCCACGGCGGAGGACGAGTACGTCGCCGCAGCAAGCGGGTGTACTCAACTTCTTTGGATGCGGCAAACTTTAAAGGATTTTGGTGTCCTCTTGGACAAAGTGCCGCTTTTATGTGATAATGAGAGTGCCATCAAAATTGCTTACAATCCGTTACAACATTCAAGGACCAAGCACATTGAGATTCGTCATCACTTCATCCGCGATCACATGGCACGAGGAGATATTGATCTATCATATGTTGGTACAAGGGATCAATTGGCGGATATCTTCACGAAGCCCCTTGATGAAGCCCGCTTTTGCTACTTGAGGAATGAGCTCAATATCATAGATTCTCGGGCCTTAGCTTGAACTCCGTACACACACTCCAACGTTTAAGGCTTTATAAGACCTAGAGGTACGCATGGACTTAGGGGGAGTGTTTTCCTAATACATTGGACTCCTCCTCCCCCTATTATGCATATAGTGACATATCATTGCTAAAACTTCAAATTAAATCTAATTTGTGAGCTTCAATGTTGAGATGTAGTTATGGACCCAAGGTATATCTTCGCGGTACCATGCTACAACTCATACACGGTGGCCTCGGCCACCAACACTCTTTTTCTTTGGATTCTATTTGGTTTTATTTTTTGATTCTCACTTGCATTGTCTTTGGTTCTTTTGGGAAAACACACTCTTGCTGGTCTTCTCTTGTGTTGTATGGTTCTTGCAACTTGAGTATGTCTTCTTTTTTCAGTTTGAGTGTCTATCCTAAGCCTTTCACTATCCTTTAACATGCTTTTCCCCACTCATGTCCCCTTTAGGTTTCTTGTTCCTGGAGTTTTTGGGTTTGAACGGAAATCTCCGAGCCTTACTCAGAAATCTCCGGGCCACCAGAGAATTTTGAGACTAAGTCCATTCAAAAACCAGCACTGACCTGTGATGATTATTGTCCGGAAATAGTCCCGGAAATTTCCGGTGCCCGGGCATTTCCGGGCCTAGACTCGGAAATCTCCGACCCCTGCGATTTTCAGCACCTAAGTCCTTTTTCAATTTCGGCACTGACCTCAGGCGAAGCTGAATCGGAATTAGAGCCGGAAATCTCCGGGGTCCGGAAATCTCCGGTCCGATGTCCGGAAATCTCCGAGCGTGCCAAAAAATTTTCCAGGGCTAAGTCCTATCCGGAAATAGCGCCGGAAATCTCCGGCACCCGGAGATCTCCGAGCCTCAGTCCGGAAATTTCCGGTTCAAATTTTTCCTGCCTATATAAGGGTTGGGTGGACCGGCCGGTTCGGCCAGTTCTTCCACCCCGTGCCCTAATCCTCTCTCTCCTCCGAAAATCTCCATATCTTCCATTCCTTGCTGCGGGTGGATCGTTCGAGGGTTTCTTGCGTGCTTCGGGGATCTGCTTCTCCTCGTCAAGGTCTTCGTTTCCATCCGCACGCTTTTCGCAATGTCTTCCGGTAACTCCTCTTATTTCAAATCTAGGACGAAACTTGTTTTCGTTTAACCTAGCCGATTTAGGAGGTTGTTGTTTGTTTCCTTTGGTAGAATTGCTCCCCTAGGCATGTTCTACCTTCCACATGCACAGATCTGTTTTTCATCCATAGATTTTGTTCAAATCTGTTAAAATTTCGCGCAGACCGGAAATCTCCGAGTCAGACCTGGAAATCTCCGAACCCCGGAGATCTCCGAGTCATACCCGGAAATCTCCGGCCTGCTCAGAATCAAAACAGCTAAGTCCAGAAACTGTGTTTGTCAAAACTTTTCTAGTATGTTCCATTTTCAATCTCGGACATGAGTGCTTACCTCATATGCTTTCCATCCTCTCTATGCTGTGTATTTGCAGGTTCCAACCCTCATGGCCGCTTCAAGCAAATTTCTACTCGCGGAAGAGCCAAACCAGTTCACTCACGCCCTCCCAGTGGGTCCTCAAGTGAAGACAACTCACAAACTGAGACCTCAGCCATCCTCAGGAAACCTATTGGTGCTAACAAGAAGAAGAGGACCGAGCTCCGTCTTGAAGACTTCAACAAAGGCAGTTTTCGCAAGTGGCGAAGTGACCTCTCCTATAATGTGGAGTCTGATGATCCCATATACTTTTGCACTGAGATGGCATGGATCTACAGGGAAGTCTATCAGAAGTTCTCTATTGACAAGCCAATCTGCCCCATGAAGTGGATTGACTTTGACAAATTAATGAAGAAGGCCGATTATTTTGGTGGTGCTGTGAAGGTTTGTGGACTTCTGGGTTTGGAGCAATTGATGAGAACTGAGTGCAACTACAGCGTCTCTCTTATCCATCAGTTCTATGCCACTATGGTGTTTGACTCCTCAGAGGATATTGGGATGACCTGGATGTCTGGCAGGTAGCGCTTGACTTCTTCTTTCAGAGAGTTTGCTCAAATTCTTGGTTGTCCTTTCCATGGTCTTTCTACTGCAGCTGGCGCCCGCATGCATGTCCATGGCGTGTCTTACAACAAACACGTCATGACTGATCTTTACCAGCCTGGAGGGAAGATTGGCTCTCAGAATGGCCTCCTCCCCACTTATGATATTCTGCTTCGCATGTTCCGTTGGACCATTGCTCCCATTGCCGGCAATGCAGATAATATTGCCGGGGCTGTAGTAAACTTGATGGCCAAGGCTCATGATGCCTATCTTGGGGAGTATGTGGTTGAGCAGGAGGCCTATAAGGTGGATGCCATTGACTTTATTTTCCAGGAGATGTCACTAGCAGTTTTTGAGAGGAAAGTTCCTCCATATGCTCCTTATATAATGTTGCTCATCAAGAGGCTCTACAAGCTTTCTGAGCAAGACGGTGATGACTTTGATGTAGCCTTTGCTACTCAGCCTCACAAGCCAGCTCTACTTGTCCAGAAATCTGCTCACTTGGTCCAACAACAAGCCACCATGCATGAGATCAACGAGGATGACATTTTTGGTGGTCCATCTCGGGTTCCCTCCAATCCCAACATCAAGAAAGCTGCCAAGAAGAGTCGCCCCTGGGTAGTGCGAGCAATTGAGAAAATCATGAACATGAACTGTTGCATTCACAGTGAGAACTACTCCATCTACTCTCAGAACCATCGCATTATGCAGCGCCAAGAAGCGATGATGGCTCACATGAAGATGCCTGCTCCGAAGCACCCTTTGAAGCCTCGGGTTCCTTTCAAGGATTGGAATGCAGATGGTCTCACATTTGATTGGGATGATGCTGTGCCAGAGGACAGCGATCTTGAGAATGCTGATACTGAGGAGGAGGAGGATGATGATCAGGACGAGGGTTCCGACTCTTGAGTCATGGGACGTTAGTGGAACCTCCTCCGTTTTTGGTATCTTGATGCCAAAGGGGGATAAGTATCTCTAGGACTCTCAGGATTTGCATGGGCTAGGAGCACTTATTTCTTTTCGTTTTGTTTCTTTCAGTGCTTCCTTTTTCTTGACTATTTTTGTTCGTCATGTGTGTGAGACATGAGTACTGTTAAATTCTCTATTGTAATAACTCTTTATCTAAGTTTGTTGCTTCTATTGTATATGGTATATTTGTGTGTTTTGTAAAATCTAGGGGGAGTGTTGATCCTAAGGAATGTGCACTTTGTATTCCAAAGACATTCTTAAATAGTGCACTCACTTAGGGGGAGCTCCGTCTATATTTTGCAAATCCGTTCTCTTTTTGTGTTGTCATCATTCGCCAAAAAGGGGGAGATTGAAAGTGCATTCTATGCACTCCCAGATTTTGGTGACTAATGACAACATAAAAAGTATTCTAATGTTTGTGATGAAGCTTGCAGTGTCTTTTACACGTAGACTGATAAAGAGGAACACTTATTTTGCCTAAGTTTCATTTGAACTACACTTGGTATTTGTTCAGGAATTCAGTCAGGAGATTTCCGGGGTTCGGAGATTTCCGGTCCCCAGACCGGAGATTTCCGAGCCATCCAAGATTTTCACCAAGTCTGTTTTGAAATGCGTACTGACTCCAACTCCAGTTGAGCCGGAAATACTCTCGGAGATTTCCGGCGCTCGGAGATTTCCGAGCCCCAGTCCGGAGATCTCCGAGTGACAGAAGAATTTTGACCAAGTCCAGAACTCAAAATGCGTACTGACTCCAAAACAGTTTTAGCCGGAAATGCTCCTGGAGATTTCCGGGCCCCAATCCGGAGATCTCCGGGTGACAGAGGATTTTCGACTAAGTCAAGAAGCCCAACCAGTACTGATCTAGATTCAAGCACAGCCGGAAATTGCTCCGGAAATTTCCGTGGTCCGGAGATCTCCAGTCCTCAACCCGGAGATTTCCGGGCTGGCGGCTGTACAACAGACAGATTTTGGAGACGGGTATAAATACCCCTCCACCTACCTCCAGAAGATTAAGCTTCCAGATTTTCTCTCTCCTCCATTGGTGCTGAAGCTCGTTTCTTCCGGATCTCCCAATCTAGCCACTCAAATCCGTTGATACTTGGGGATCTGAGGGAGAAGCCACCGATCTACATCTCCACCGAAGCGATTTGATTTCCCCCCTCTATTTCCTGAGGGGCAACGAATCTAGGATTCCTTTGTGGATAGCTAGGTTCAACCTTGTGTGTTTTGATCCTTTGTGGATTCCTTTGTGGAAGTGACCTGCTGTGGTCTTTGTGGGAGCCCCCAATTCAGTTGTGGGTGTGTGCCTCACGAATTTGTACGGGACCTTCTCCGCCCTTAAAGGAGTCCTTAGTGGAAGCGTGGATTCGCACCTTTGTGGTCGAATTCACAGGTGAATAGGGTGAGGCCTTTGTGGCGTTGAGCAAACCTTTGTGGTAGCTCACACCTCTCCAACGAGACGTACACCTATGTGGTGGAACTCAGGATAAAATCTTGGTCTTCGAGTTCCTACGGTTGTTTCGTTCCACTCTCCTTTACCGCATCTTTAATTCCTGTACTTGCTTAGTTTCCTTGGTGTTTATCACTTGTATCACCTAGTTGCACTTTTAGACAACTTACTTTCCGCTAGTCTAAAACTGAAATAGACATAAAAATTGGTCACCACCTATTCACCCCCCCCCCCTCTAGGTAAGACAGAGAGAGAAAAGCTCTCCGGCAGGCTGCGTTGCCGCCGGGGAAATTCCCTCCCGGTGGGGGAAATTGTCGGCATCGACACCGTCATCGAGCTGCACTCCATCACCATCGCCAACACCACCATCTTCACCGCCGACGCCGTCATCTTCATCCATCCACTCCATTCCCGTTGTAACATCTAGGGCTAAACTCTGTGTATTTGACAGGGGAAACTCTCCCGGTATTGATTGCTATTGTTATTGATGCTATTGACTGAAACCGTTGAACTAGGGTTTATGTTCAGATTATTATTCATCATTATATCACCTCTGATCATGTTTCATTATGGTGTGTTGTGAGAAGTTCGTTGTGTTCTTGAGGACATGGGAGAAGTCTAGATGTTAGTAGTGAACTATGGTTATTAATATATGATGTTTGTGGTGCCATCCTTCTAGTGGTGTCATGTGAACGTCGACTACATGACACTTCACCTTTATGGGCCTAGGGGAATGCATCGTGTATTCGGTTATGATTTGTTGGGTTGCCGGCGTGACAGAAACTCTAAACCCCCTTTGTTCCTACGATGCGCGAGGGATCGTAGGATCTCAGAAATTAAGACTATGGTTAGATTTATCTTAATTACTTTCTTGTATTTGCGGGTACTTGCAAGGGGTATAATCATAAGTATGTATTAGTCCTAAGAAGGGCGGTGCATTAGCATAGGTTCACCCACACGACACTTATCTAAACACTAAAGATTATTCATC
Source organism: Poa annua (assembly GCA_026929855.1). Lineage (NCBI taxonomy): Eukaryota > Viridiplantae > Streptophyta > Magnoliopsida > Poales > Poaceae > Poa > Poa annua. Next base: position 183,092,983 of record CM049426.1, read on the forward strand.
AATATGAAACGAAAGCACTAGACAGAAATCCCGTGTGTCCTCAAGAACGTTTGGTCATCATAAGTAAACAAACCGGCTTGTACTTTCCTCTAAAAAGGATTGGGCCACTCGATGCAATTATAATTGCCGCGCTCTATTTACTCGCACTTTATTTCTCTATTATATCAAGGTCTGTTAAAAACTTGTATGTTAGTGTTTATAGTGATATCCTCATCAAAACCACTTGTGGACACCTTCTGCTCCTCGTTGGGTTCGACAATATTATTTATCGAATGTACTACGATACACCCCCTATATGTGTGGGTCATCAGTGCTATTTAATGATCATGCAAGATCTCCGTTACTTGTGTATGCTCTGGCCAAGTAGATGCTCGTAACTCCAAGAGGGGGTATTTATGCTCGATAGTGGGTTCATGTCTCTATTAAATCTGGGGCAGTTACAGAAAGCTCTAAGGTTGTATATGTACTGTTGCTACTAGGGATAAAACGGTAGTACTTTGTCTAAGGATGATGTTACTTACTTACTTTCCACACAGTGCTTAAGGCGATAATCTGTTGCATGCAACTTAATACTGAAAGGGGTGCAGACGCTAACCGGAAGGTGGATTAGTAGTCATAGATACGGTTGGAACGGTCTATGTATATTGTTGTAATGCCCGAATGAATCTCACACTAGACACCATATCATTAGTATATGCATTGGGTTGCTCATCATTATTCTGTCAATTGCCTAGCTGTAATTTGTTTACCACGCATGGATGAATGTTATTATTATTTATGGAGAGACACCACTAGTGAACTGTGGACCCCGGTCCTTCTCATTAATCTGATAAAACCACAACTGCAAACATGTTACTTTCTGCAAACATAAATCTTTCTTCCACACATACGTTTAATCCTTTGTTACAGCAAGCCGATGAGATTGACAACCTCACTTTAAGTTGGGATAAAGTATCTTAATTGTTTGTGTGCAGGCTTCACGTTCGCAGCTGACGCTGGTATTACGCCGTGTCAACGTTGCCGCCAACAACCTTGAGTGAACATTCATCTCCTACTGGTTCGATAACCTTGGTTTCATACTAAGGGAAACTTGCTGTTGCACTACTTCACACCTTCCACTTGGGGTCTCCCAACAACACACCCACCGTGTGCATCAGCGCGTCCAGCGGCAGGTGGGGTGACGCCGGTGGCAGGGTAGCGGCTGTGGCGAGACGATGTCGCCCAGACACTTCAAATGTGACGCCTCCGAGTACTCACAAGCATACGGAGCTGAATAACAACTCCCGGTCACTCAGATCCAGCTGAGATCGCAGGAGTATAACTTTTCTGGAATCCGGTAGGGCAACAGTGCACTGCGGTACAGCTTTGTTGGAGAGAGAGAGAAGCGGCCAGAGAATTAACTCAGGCCAGCATATAGAACATTTATTTTATTTTATATGTATTTAATCCAATTAATATGCCTCTCTTTATAAAGGGGGGAGGGGGTGTGCAAACACCTTGCCTCCCCCATGTGGGACTAAAGAAAAGCAAGGAAAGGGAGGGGGGAGGAGGGTCTCTCTTTCAATCTCCTTCATCTATTATTCCAAAACGATCTCCAAGTGTTGGTAAAACCTTAAGTCTTGTTAGCTACGGTTCGAGAATACTCCAGACATGGTCGAGACCCCTCGCTCGCCAATGACCGCCAGGGAGACCTGGATGCCTGTGATGGTCTCTGCATTCTACGAATATCGTCGTTGAACCATAAATATGATATTCATTCCTTTTGTTTATTCGATACTACCTTGTCCGTGATATGATGGTAGACATCCGATGTCTTGTTTTATCTCGTTACAGACAAGGGTTAATAAACTCGACTGTGATGTTACATCTCCATGTCCTAGTCATATGTTGTGCAACATTATAGACGTAATCTCACCGAGTGGGCCCAGAGTATCTTTCCATTACGCGAATGAAAAAATCCCGCTCTTGATCCATATGTCTCAACATACTCTTTCGAGATACACAAGATATACCTTTATAGTCACCCATTTATGTATTGACGGTTGATGCACTTAGAGTATCCTACGGAGCAGAAATTAATATGATCTCACGGTCTGAGGAATAATCTATCATATTACTTTCCTATTGCAAATGATAAAGTTCGTAATACGATCCTTTTGCAATACTTAGTTGTGTATGTCCATCACCTTATTATACTAATAAGATGACCTCATTGTCAACCGACATGACTGTCCACGATCGGGAAATCTCGATCAACAGTTGCCCAATGAACTAGTTTATATAGAGGCTTACTAGGAACTCTGGTTTGTCTATGTATCACACGCGTATTAACAATTCCGATTAATACAGTTATAGCACGATACAAAAACATATTATAAACTTATGAGATAATGTGATAATACTATATATTTATTTGCCTCTAGGCCATATCTCCTTCAGTCTCCCACTTGCACTAGAGTACAAATAAACCTGCTGCATTTTACTTTCAATCATATTCCCTTATCTAATAGGCGTTATATGATAATGCTTGCGCGTGGAAGAGTGTTACTCCAACAATCTGTACTATACATAGTTGTATGTTCTTTGCGATTCATTGATATCACCTTGTTTGATATCATCATGTTATCTGATAACACATATACATATACTGTAACTAAGTGAGACTTTTGTTTCCCAGCGCTTACTCTGATTCTGTTAACCAGGCAATTGCATTGTAAACACACTCAGTTATAGAGAACTCTTCGTAACTTTTACTATCTCGTGATATCTATATACCTTTGATATCTATGTAGAGTTTTAAAATTCCAGTGTCAATCTAGTGCCTAATACTTTTCTATTTCTAGTATATTCTAAATGTACTTTCTTAATTTTTACTCCTCTAAGAATATGTGTTACACTTTATCGAGCATATAATATGGTTCCTATATGGTGTCTAATATCACAATATAAAACACCAACATATTTTATAACCATGATTATCGTGTAGCAATACACTTAATGTTTAACTAGATTTCCAAGGACCTTTCCATTGGTTTTAATCTATTCTAATCTGTCAGAATCAATCCAAATAAAACATCTCGACTTTCTATTTAAAATTCATGTTCAATTCTAAATAGACACTATCTTTCAAATAGTTTCACAACTTTATCTTTCTAATTAATTCTACTGGTAGTATCTAGAATATGTCATTTACATACGAGGATTTTAGCTCCCACTCAAAATATGTCATCTACATATTTCAGGATATGAGCTCCCACTCAAAAATATGTCATCTACATATATGAGGGTTTAAGCTCCCCTCAAAAAATATTTCTCTTACACATTAAACTTGAGTAAACTAATTCGACTCCCACTTAAATTAGTAAATTCATAATTTCCTTCGATATTTTGGTCAAACCAAAATTATTGATCATTTATCAATTCGAGTTTTTAATACGATCTGTCAGTATTCTATTAATACATATCCCACATACTTTAAGCATGTCTACACATATGTAGTCAACAATTTTGGTTTTGTCCAAGACACTTTTCTTGACAAAATATGCTTCCATGTCATTCTTATAGTTGCATTTCATTCATATAACACTTTATATGATGATTAAGCAATATTATTCTCTTAATAAGATTTAGAGTAACATTTACTGTTTTACGACTTTTAAAATTAACTTGGATTTTAAGACAAAAAAGTCTTTGTTCGTATTCTGTTATTTTCTCAACTTTCTTTGTATTCATAAGGTGTATCTTGTTATGTCAATAAGATCCAAAATAATTAATATTAAATTGTGACCCGACAGCTAATATCCTTAAAATAACACCCTATTTTAAAAAGCTTCTTGTATAAAAAAACTATGATCTCTTATCATCAAATTTTCATTTCCATTTGAGAGATATATTAATTTCGGAACATTTTTGATATTCTACTTTTATGGAAAATAGTTCTGATACCTTATTTTAAGATTGTACTTTTATTCCACTAACCATAATTCAAAAAATCATAATTTTCCATTGAATTACATAGACACCAATACAAGTTTTGCTTCTGTAGGTGTCTGGAATACACTCTCATCTTAATGTGACTATTCTATTAAGAACTATTCGTGTATAATCTGTATTATCGTATAATCATCTATACCACGACACTTACTGTCGATCACACGAATCATCGTTGAAAAATATCCCTTTTCTAAAGTGGATGTCGACTAGAATGTTTTGAACATATTTAAGATATTCTATAAGAGATTCTAGAAGGCCACACTTTATCTAAAATAGAGTATGATTATAATATTTCACATATCACTATATCTGATATTATAATTTTGTGAAACGAATTTCCACAAGTCCTTTTGTGTTGAAACCATTATTCAAAAATATTTTCATGTCAGATCAAATCCTGTGGATACAATATCCATTCATCTTTCTTCTGAAAAATTCCTTTGATCTTTTATCAAATTATTTTCAGACTCATGATTCCTTAAGAAAATACACTTATTTATTTAGAATCATAGAAAGATTCGAAACAATGATATTCACCACTTATTTAATTTAATAATCATCTAGCATGACTTTCAATCAATTTCCTTGTATATTGACTTTTCAATATCTAATGTAATTTAATCAATTCAGCACATGTAACTTTGATAGATCGAAGTATCTATATTTCTTACATTGCTTTTATTATCAAATTCGGTGGTGTTTGTTCATGAAACAAATCATTTAATCTTTGGACATATAATTTTATCATTCCTGGTTTTATAAATGCATATCATGTTATCATTCGAGTAATGTAATCGAGATGTGATTTCATAAAAACTTTACTCATAATATTAAACAACTGACTTGTTCCATAACATAAAACAACCAGTTTGTTCGAGGACATGCATATATGAATAACTTTGTCTTGTAACATTCTAGACACTAAACAAAATCACACTCTCACTATTACAAAAGGTATTATCAAAAACTATTAATTATAAATATAATGATAACTTGAGGACGTGAGCATCACTGGCCATCAACTCCTTTGCTTGCCATCACTTACGCACTATCGCATCATATACCTTCGCATACTTGTGATAATCAGGACCTGTTTCATAAACAGAATAAGTATCAAATACTTTTCATCAAGTATCATGAGAAGAATACATTTATAACTTTGTATATCAAATATACCTGTAGCGTCGAAGATCTCGCCTTCGATGGGTTCAACCTTTACGGTTTTGAACTGGCTTATGAACACGAAGAAATTCATCATATCTCTTTTTATAGCATAGCCACGGACATGTTTCACATAGCTGGGAGGTAAAGACATCAACACAGTCTCTATCGCCCATGAGTCCTCCATCCGGTAGTCGTAGACATTCGTAAGTTTCAAGTAAATGTCATACATTCTCTTCAAATGAGTTTCCAAACATGCATGATCTTCCATCTCGAGTGAATGGAACTTTCTCAGCTGTCTGTATTGCTCATACCTAATTTCATCTATGAAGCGATCCTTGATCGAATCAATCATATCATAAGGTTCCATTTGTTGAAACTGATCTTTCAACTATGGTACCACATTTATGACCATGATGGTTTGCACTTCTATGAAAATGTCACGACGCTGACGAAATTCCTCATCTTCCTCTTTGCTAGAAGAATTTTCTGGTTTCTCTCCTAATCCTTGTTCTATGACATATAGTATATCGTTGTGTTTGAGAGTTTCTCTAAGTTTCTTGTACCAATAGATGAAGTTGGACCCATCAGCCAACAAGGGCTGAATTCTAAGGAAGTGATCGAAGTAGAGCACCATCTACAGATATGATCGCAAAGAAGGTAATGCTAAGTTTATAATAATATGAGTTTAGTTAATAATCAAACTATTTAAACATACTCCACTAAGATTATTATCCCTACAATAATTTTAGCGATTACACGACCCCAATTCACTGTACCGCCCTCGACCGTCACGGCCGGCGATACAATTTCAAAGGTGGACATTTAAATGTCGATCACAACAATTATGTGACTCATGCTCGATCTTTCGATCTTCCTGTGTTCCGAGACTATGTCTATACATACAAGGCTCGCCAATTAAATCTTGGTGGTTTTTGCGCGTGCAACATGGCTTACACCCACTGTATGCGAACGACAAAATGTATGACACTCTATCGTCACAGCTTGCCTCATAACGTAGAACTTTCTTGGTGGTGCACAACGAGGGAGAACACAATTTTGGTATTTGCTAGGGATCATCCTATTATAGCCACTGTTGTATACCTAATATATAAGCAATCAATAGGATGCACACACAACAACACAATATCAAATAATGTAATGAAGTGCGATAAGACATGGTCGTGCACCTGGACCTCCATGGCGCCATGTGCCTGGACCGGGCGCCCCGGCATTGCTCCGAGTCTACGGTGCCTCCATTGTCTCCGACAGTACGAGTAATACAAAACTTACCGTAACCATGTCATATAAAAACGCCTCTTCAAAAAAAAGTTAGACGCTTCTACCTTTATCTAGTTTTGTAACTTTTACGTGGCTTCCAGGTTTCAGTACCAAAACTTACCTACAAACTTTTGTACCACAACGTCGATCATACAATTGCATGTTTAAGTATCCCTTTCGGGCCGTCCATTGAAAATGCAAAAGCCAACTAAAGAGAGAGAGAGACAAACACCCGCCAGCCAGAAAAAGGGTGCAAGCCGTACGTCAGGTGTGGTACCAGTCTCGCGTAAGCGTACGCGTAAAGTCGGTTCGGGCTGCTTTATCAACTCAATACTGAAGGCAAAGCAAGTGCACGCTAGAGGGTAGCAAACATAAGAGAGACGTCCTCATATTCAACACGAGTTCTAACCCTACCAGCAATACTATGCATAGATAGACTATGATACCACTGAAGGGGTTCTGTAGCAGAAAACAATAAAACGAACACCAAAATTAGACAGGATCTATCTAGTAATGCGGTAACGGTGGCAGAACTGGTCACATACCTCCTGTAGACCGAATAGCGGGGATTACGCCCCCGCACAAGTGTTGCCGACGAAGACGACGTAGCCAACCTCTAGGTCATGAAGAACTTGGCGCTACGAAGTAGACGATGATGCGGCGATGTTGGCGAAGACACGGCGTCAACGGGGAGGGGCGAGTCCAGCGGCTGGGGGGCGATGCCGGTGGCAGGGCGGCGGTGGCGAGACGATGTCGCCAAGGCACCTAAAATGTGGTGCCTCCGAGTACTGACAAGCATACAAAGCTTAACAACAACTCCCGGTCACTCAGATCCAGCTGAGATCGCAGGAGTAGAACTTTTCTGGAATCCTGCAGTGCAACGGCGCACTGAGAGAGAGAAGCACGCGGAGAATTAACAGCCGGCATATACAACATTAATTGTATTTTAGATGTATTTAATATAATTAATATGCCTCTCTTTATAAAGGGGGGAGGGGGTGTGCAAACACCTTGCCTCCCCTATGTGGGACTAAAGAAAAGCAAGGAAAGGGAGGGGGGAGGGGGCTTCGGCCGGCCATCAAATGGCCGAACCATGTGGGCTCCCCACATGGTTGCCTCCCCCCACATGGGCCTCTCTTGGCCCATTAAGTGGGCTGCCTCCTTTGTCTTTTCTTTTAATTAATATTAAATTAATATAATTAATAGATAATTAATATATTTGCTTACTATTTAATCTCCCGTGACTCGGAAACAATTTCCGGACCACCTGAACTTCTTTCGGACATTCCCGGAACCCTTTCGGAACCACCGGAACCCTTTTCGGATTATTTCTCCCTTTCTTTCTCCTTCATCTATTATTCCAAAATGATCTCCAAGTGTTGATAAGACCTTAAGTCTTGTTACGCTACGGTTCGAGAAAATTCTAGACATGGTCGAGACCCCTCGCTCGTCAATGACCGCTAGGGAGATCTGGATGCCAGTGACGGTCCCTATGCAATCTACGAATATCATCGTTGAACCATAAACATGATATTCATTCCTTTTGTTTCTTCGATACTACCTTGTCCGAGATATGATCATAGACATCCGATGTCCTGTTTTATCTCGTTACCGACAAGGGTTAATAAACTCGACTTTGATGTTACATTTCCATGACCTAGTCATATGCTGCGCTACATTATAGACGTAATCTCACCGTGTGGGCTAGAGTATCTTTCTATTACGCGAATGAACAATTCCGCTCTTGATCCATATGTCTCAATATACTCTTTCGAGATACACAAGATACACCTTTAGAGTCATCCATTTATGAACTGACGGTTGATGCACTTAGAGTATCCTACGGAGAACCAATTAATATGATCTCACGGTCTGAGTAATAAGCTATCATATTACTTTCCTATTGCAAATAATAAAAATCGTAATATGATCCTTTTGCAATACTTAGTTGCATATGTCCATCACCTTATTCTACTAATAAGATGACCTCATTGTCAACCGACATGATTGTCAAAGATCGGGAAATCTCGATCAACAGTTGCCCAATGAACTAGTTTATATAGAGGCTTACTAGGGACTCTGGCTATTTATCGCACGTGTATTAACAATTCCGATTAATAATGTTATAGCACGATACAAAAACTTATTATAAACTTATGAGATAATGAGATAAATACTATATATGTATTTGCCTCTAGGGCATATCTCCTTCAGAGGAGGCCTCTCCATCATCACCATCACCAAGACCAGCACCATCGCCAACATCATCTCTGTGATCCACTACGTCCCCCTCATAGTTTGAGAGTTGTTATACCCTAGATACTTGTTTTGAGCTCCTATTCATGTTTGTGATTGAGTACTTGTCATTATTTGGAGTTGAAGTTATATTTTCAGATTGTGTTGTACCACCTATGTCACTGAATATGATCATGTTTGCAAGTTGTGAGTACTTCCCGTATGTTTCTAGTATTTATCTTTTTATGTGATTCTATGATGGTGTTGTGCGAACGTCTACTGCACAACACTTCACCTATATGGGCTCATAGGAGAACACCGTAGTATAATGAAGTGTGGAAGACTTGGGAGGACAAGTAAACCCGAGACCGAGTCATGACGTTATTATTATGGGGTATTAATATCGGGGACCTTACAGTGTAATGCTATGGTGGGACTTCATGTGTGTAGTCATTTACTTGGCCACAAGATCCATCATATAAGGTTTAGTTTATTTAGTTTTACCTAAACTGTGGCTTCATCCAAAAGAATATTAAAACTTGACAAGATATTCAACATGTTGTTTTATAAATCTATATTCCTAGCAATATCCATGCCGCCCTCGAGAATGTTTTCCACATATAAGACTTACATCACTTGAGCTTGTCCTGTTACCACATAGAGGATTGGGCTTTTTTCTCGTTGAGAGCTTTCAACTGTTACTATTTACTTTCTGCACTTTTACTCTTTTTGCAACTATACAACAAAAAATCCCAAAAACACTTGTACCACCACCAATTTCCCTAAGCATATAATTGTGGTGTTAAACTAGATTTTTCTGTCTCGGCTAAAACTTTTGTGTGTGATTAATTATGTGGCATAGATTCATTTTTTATTGTTCTTATTAGTCTTGCTTATTTATTCCTCTAGTCATCTAGTGGATAGAAACACTAAAATAAAAATAACTAGAGAAAAGGGTTCTAATCTTGTGATCTTCATGTGAATTAAAACATAGCAAAACCAGAGCTTATTATTAAGCAAACCTTACACCATTTTGTACATGCAAAAGAACCAACTTGGTCTAGGCAAGATATATTTTGGTTTGTTGTCTTTAGAAATAACTTTTGGGTTTGTTTTATTATAAAACCAATGAGCTTAAGTGTGCATCAAAAATCAATGACCATTGGCCCCTATTTCCTTTTCTGATTCGATTTTTCATCATCTTTTTATTCTGTTATTTAAAGTAAGAATAAGGTGAACTCAAGTTTGATCAAAACCATCCATTAGCTAGTGATTGTTTTGTTATCTCATGTTTGATATTCAAATTTAAATTTTTGCTTGAGCATTTAAAGTAAGGAGAAAAAGGAAAATAAAAGAGGGAGAGAAAAATCTAACCTACCCGAACCGTATCTACCCTCCTCTCTCTCTCTCTCTCTCTCTCTCTCTCTCTCTCGAGCCTCTCTGCTGGTGACAAGGAGGGGGACAGCACCCCAGGCCCTGCCCCACCTGCCAGCCTCCCTCTCCCCTCCCTCCTCCACTCATTCTTCTTGCTTTTTCTCCCCGGCCAACCATGCTCTCCTCCTCCTCTTCTACTGGACCGAACGTGTCACACCCGACCAGCCTCCCTTCTGCCTCTCTCCTGCCGCCCAAGCCAGCCAGTAGCAGCAGAGAATGACCCCTCCCCTCTCCCACGTGTCCGAAGAAACCCTAACTCGGGTGGCAGCTGCAAAGCCACCCCGATCTCTCCCCTGCCTCATTTATCCACCTCTTGTGACTCTCACCCACCTCCACTCCCCTCCCTCAGAAACTCGTTCGAGCTCTCATCCACTGCTGGCCACACCGAGAAGATTTGCATTTTCTCACCTACGGCAAGAGACGGCCGTAGCCGGCGCCCCTCTGCTCCTTTCTTCGCCATTTTTGTCTATCTGAGATCCCCTTTGCATAACCTAACCCTCCCCCTCTCTCTTTTGCTCAGAGGTTGCCCATGGACGCCGCACTCATCCACGACCCGAGGAGCTCGTCGCCGGTGGAGCCATGGACTCCGGCGATGCATGCGCGTTTTGAGGGTACCCCCGGGCTCGCCATCGACTCCTCTCTATTCTCCACCCCTCGCCGTGCCCGCTTGACGCTCGAGGTGAGTGCACCGTCCTCGCCCTCCCTCTTCCCTCTCTGGTTCGTCTTGGCGCTGGTGCGACGAAGAAGAAGACTCCTGCGCCGTCGATCTAGAGATTGACGGCTGCATTTGAATCCCGCCCGGGCGCGCGCGGCCTCGCCCAGTTGGCCCGGCCCAGCTCCCTCTCCCGCGCAGATCCATGCTGCTCCTGGGCCGATCTGGCCCAGATCTGGCCCGCCTCGCCGTTTTTCTTTTAATCTTTTCTCTGTTTAAAATTTCAGAGAATTATTAGACTAGCTTTTATTCTTTTGTGGTAAATCTGTGCATGCTAAATTAGAGAGGTTAATTTTTTAGCATAGCTACACGTTTTCTTAATCATGTGGCATTGGATTTTATCCAATTTATATTCTCAATTCTGTGCTATAATAGATCTAGTAAAAAGTATGTTTTTCACCAATTTATTAATAACTTGAGATTTATAAATCCAAATCATGCAAACCAGGACTCTCTAGAAAGCCTATCAAAATGCCTACATGGATCTATAAGTCATGCATGCAGGAGATTATTCTACAAAAACGATATGTTAAGTTTAAAAATGACACCAGTAGTTATTTGGTGATTTTTAATTCCTTAATTAAATTACTTTATGGTGTATATCCAATTGGATGTGGTAGATATAAGTGGTAGGTGTTATATGATATAAGAGTAGATTTTTCCAGTATATATTTTATGCATGATAAATCAATTCCTAAAAACAGGAGAGTATTTCTCATAAAATGTATATTTAGATTCTCTGAAAATATTGTTTTTCTAGTTTTGGTTGTTTGAGCTACCTCTGTCTAAGCAAAAACATTTGGTGTATTTTTGTGCAGTAGCCACAAGTTTTATCTAACAAACCACACTGGTTTGGCACCAAAATAATTTATATTGTTTCCTGTACATGAATAATGGTTAAAAGTTTACTTTATTTAAAAACTGGGATAACTTGAGCTAGGATAACCCAAATTAGGTGAATCAAATTTGTACTGAAAGATAAAATTCATCTCTTTCCAAGGAAATTAACTTTTCATTCAGGAGATCTATAAAACAGAAACTACAACATTTTTGGTTTTGACATCAGTAGCTCTTAGCTGATTTTTAGTTTCTGTTTGGAACTAGCTTTTTGTGCACAATCAATATTCAGAGTTTCCCTTAGTACCCAGGAGTACTGTGGTTGAAGGGTTTCTCTTTTGGGACAGTACTCCAAACGTTATGCCTTTTTCATTGAAACAGCACCATAATGGCTATTTAAATGTAATACTTGTATTCCTGTTTTTAGATAAAAGCAAGCTTGAGTCTAAATCTTGTCAACCTGGTAATCCAAGAACTAAACTCAAACCTTACACTTGCCTCTTAAAACATTAATAGTTTTGTGAGGTTCCTTGTGTGTTGTTAGCATACTTCTTTTCATGCCATAGCGTAACACTATATGATGGGTGTGTTCCGTTTGTGATTGTGTTGTTGATTAGGTGAATCCCTCCTATGGATGATTATGTTTTATGATGCTTTTTGTCTGTTCCCTTACTTTAGATTGTTGTCAACTCACATTTTAGGATTCACACTAGTCCCGTTTATTTTCATGTTATGGTAGATCCGCAAGTAGAGGAAGAGCTGATCGTGGTAGCTGAGCACACCTACGAGGAAGAGCAAGACCAGAGGCAATACTTTGAGCAAGGCAAGCCCACCCACCACTATAATGAATCCTACTATTTTTTATCAAGCATTGTTTTGTCTTCAAAATAAAATGATGCATGTTTCACTTCTTTTGTGGCACCCTGCCACCCGAAAACTATTTTACCAAGTATTGTTTGGCCAAAGTTATCCACTAGAATACTATAGGTGTTACAAAATAAGTTTTCACTTGATGGGCCTTGCTGTTCAAGGCTCCATCAAGAAGATTAAGTTATCTAGTAGTATATTCTTACTTCCTTACCTCAAAACTATAGGATGGGAACCTATTTGATAAAACTGATTTACGGAGGAAAACCTGAGTTGCTGGGAGCAATCAGCGAGAAAGAAATGCTTTATGAAAACCCGAGATGCTAAGAGCATTCGGAGATGTTGTGAAAACCCGAGCTGCTGGGAGCGACTGGAGTTGGAGGTTTATTTTCAAAGTCCCGGCTACCGCCCAAACAATTAACCCGTGCAACCACACTACCTGACATGGGTAGGGCTTAACCGGAAACTTGTCTGTTTTAGTATTGGGGCTCTCATACTTTCTATGGGGGATGGGCCCTCGAAGACGGGTTGCCGTCTAGATGAGGAAATACACATGTGATGATCATGCCTGACGATTACGGTGGGTCTCCTGACATGGCGGTGTGGCGTCCTGAGGAAAGACCAAGAGGTCTAGTGGAGCACACGGTGCCGGGGAGAACAAACCCACCAGGAGGCCCCGATACTAGGGTGGACATAGTGGAAAGTTTTGATCGTGTTCTCCATACCCCCGCATGCCGTCATATGACGCGCCGTGGCAGACACGGAGGAATGACCGATAGGTGTGTCTAAAGTGTGCAACCTCTGCAGAGTGTAAATCTATTCGAATAGCCGCATCCACGGTCATGGACGGTTGGAAAGGCCACACTGGGCGCCTTGGAGAAAGAAGTTGTTTTCAAGATAAGTGTTTTCGGTGAAACAAGGATGTACATCCCAAAACCTTGGAATGTTTAAAAATAACTAAAATTTATAACTTTTGTTAATGATTAAAATAAAACATTTAAATAAAAAGAAAATCTACAATAAAAGACTTCATAGTACCTTCCAAATACTTACCATTTAAAATATCTAATTTCTGAAATCTAGATTAGTTTAAAAACCTTTTATTTTTAAAATATTTATGAAGACTCAATATATCAAATTGACAAATGATTTACAAACTTAAAAAATACTTTCTTGTAATAAAGAGGTTTCATTTTAAGTATGTGTTTATAAACATTGAGGCTTGACTTGATAAACCCAAAACCATAATTGCAAAGTGCTTGAAATAATCTAAAGTTTACCACATTAAAATAATGCTGTAACATTTTTAAAGCAAGGTCTATTTACTAAAATAGTTGTCATGCATTTATCTTAGTTTAAAACAAAGTTTATTAACTCACCACCTTGGAATTCATATACTAAAACTGTATATATTTATAATTATTTTGATGTTCCAAATATGCATTTCATCGATTTTAATTATTTCATTAACCATGAAAACATGAAAGATTGCCATAGTAATTTCAACATAAGAAATGAAATGAAGATAAATACTTCCTAAATGTATATTATAGAGTTTCAAATGATTTAAAAAATTTAACACTAGTTTTGGCACAAATTATCTTGGTTTGAAAATGAGTACAATATAATTTCCATTTCATTTTCAAACACCACTGTGAGATGAATTACTATTTTACTAAAGCCAAAAATGATTTAGTTTGAAAAAGGATTTTAAAATAACTTATTTCATATACAAGTATTTGTGTTGTTATCCAAAAAATTATTTAACCACAAATGATCTTATTAAAGCCATAATGTCAAATTTGACAAAAATTGCCAAATTTGTATTTAACCTATATTTTAAATTTGAATTTATGAAAAATGTTAAAAACATGCCCACAATTAGTTTAACACAAATATTTGATTTTTAGAAATTTTTAGAAATTAATTTGACTTGATTTGGACCTCTAAATCAAAAGATATAGATAAAATGAAATAAAACAAAAAAAGGAAATATAGGGATGACGTCAGCGATGACGTCATCATCTTCAACCTCCTTCCCAGAAATCCGGCCAGAAATCACATGCCGATTCTTCGCCCTCGCGCGACCCCGGCTGCCCTAGACCCTCCCCTTTTAAAACTCTCGAGCCCCGCTCTCTTTCCCCTCTCACTCCACTCAAAATAGCGCCGCCAGGCCGTCGCTGTCGCTCGCCGGAGTCGCCCGGCCGCCACCGCGCGTTTCATTGTTTCCCGGAGAGGTGAGCTCCCCCTCCTGTTCGAGGTCACATCCCACCAGTCCCCCGCGTCGTCGCTCACCTCCTGTTGCCCTCCCCTTTCTATTTCCGCAGCCGTTCGTCGAGAACGAATCCGACAGGAGCTTCGCCGGCGTGAGGAACACTCTGTCCGAGCGCCGCCAGCGTTCAGAGAGGCAATCTACGCCGCCACCGCGCCCATCGCCTCCGCCATCGCACGCTACATCTCGCCGTCACCTCCGCGCGTCCGGGGCATCACCGGAGCGTGGGATTCGTCCACGCCCGAGCCACCGCGCCGCCATCGTCTTGAACTCCGGTCACCGGCGCCGCCAGGTATTTGTCCATGCTCCCAGATCCGTCCGATCTAAAACGTGCGGCCCAAATTAGATCTTATTTCCGAATCGCTACGGTTAGATCTGGACCATCCGATCGGGATCTGACGATCCAGATCAAACAGAGCCGAGCCGAGTCGCGGCTCAGACTAAGCCGAGCCTGGCCGAGCCCAGCCAATCACAGTCCGCCACATGGTCAGCCTTTTTCTGTTTTATTCCGGAATTGAATTTAATTGTCTGTTTTGCAGAAAAGTCCCTGCCACTTAGATTTATCATAACTTTTTAACCCTTGATCCAAAGTAGACAAATTTTATATAAAATTAAAGCCCTTGACAAGTAGAATCTGCTGGAACTTTTAAATTTCAAATTTGACTACTCTTAATAGATTCAATTTTCAAATTAGGAGTTTGAGAATTTTTTACTTAATTTTAAATTCTGAAGTCCAAAATTTGGAAATAAAATAATTTTGGAAAGCTTATGATATGGAGAATAATGATCCACTATTATAAGTAAAGTTTGAATAATTTCAAATGAATTTAAAAATCAGAAACTTATTTTGGTTAACTTTGGCGTAGTGTAAATATTTATCTATATATTTAAATTATTTACTTTGCACAAACATCATAAATATTTTTCCTTATGCAGAGAAACTCAAATCCATGTTTATTAAATTATTTCATAACATTAATATGTAAGTGGTGTTAAAAAACCTTTTAAATGATATTAGTACATTTATAGGTGTTTATAAATTTTAATATTTATTTAGATGCTAATAAAAATCTTATTTAAAACTTTATGCTAGTGCAAATAACTAGGTTATTTAGTTCATACTATGAACATTTATCTTGGGAAATGAAAATGTTTACATATGATAAAAATTAAAAAATCCTTGAATGTAAACTGTGTTGCAACCATCATGACCTTTCTTTTATGTAAACTTTTAAAGACCAATTCATTAGGACCCTTTGTTCACCCTTTCAATCCTTTTGTCGGCCCAGTGAAGACTGGGGTATGAAGAGCCTACTCTCCCCAGGCCCCGCACATGGGCTGATTAGACGAAACAACTAAGGACCAAGCCATCGCTTGAAGAGACCCCCGAGAGGAAATCCCCTTGAGGGCCTGAAGAGAATGCAGGGGGCTGAAGAGGACCCGCGCTTCAAGATACCCTCCCGAGGTGCAACGCGCCTAGAGGAAGATCAACAGAAACCCCTCCACAGACCTCCCCAGGCCTGTGGGGAACTTCACGGCCAAGGAAGTATGGCAGGACGCACAAGGCCTCTGCCGTACCCGCAGGGTGACGCAGGCGCTCCCCTTGCCGTTTTGGTGATAAAGGAGTCAATAAAGTTGCGCCAGCTGCGCCAGGACAGCTGGTACCTTCCTCTCTGACTATAAAGCGGCTGGACGGTGCATGTAACGCCCCGGGATTTATCCCCTTTTTTTGGTGTGTTTTTCTTTTTGCATCGACATGGCATCGCATTGCATCGCATTAATTTAATTTGTTGCATGTAAATTCATTTTTCACAATTAGATTCAAATGCTTTTCAAATTAATTAAAATTGGGTTATTTTTAAATCTTTTAAAAATGTTAAAAACTAGTTTATTAAATTATCTATTTAAAACTAAAAATATTTTGTATAGTTTTCATATTCAAATTCCTTTTAGATTTTGTTTTAAAAATATAAAACAGAAAACATTAAAAGGAGACAAATAAGAGCCCAAAAGCCCATCTAACCCCAAACCCTAGGGTTTCCCCCTGGAAACTTCTTTCCCACCCCCCTGGAATTTTGCAGCCGCCCCCCTCCACTCTCTTCTTTTTCCTTTTTCCATTTTCCCCCCTCCTTTTCTTTTTCTTTCTTTTTTCTTTTCCCTTCTGCTTTCTTCCTCCCGAGCCGCCCCGCACCAGCCTTCTCCTCCCAGCCCCGATGCGCCTCCTCCACCCGAGCGCTCCCCTGCACCGCGCGCTCCGGCCCGCCGCCGCGCCGGCCACCGGCCGCCCTCGCCGCGCTCACCCTGCGCCACCGCCTCCCCGGTCTCCCGCCCTGCACGCCGCGCCCGGAGCGCCTCCCGTGCTGCACGCCGCGCCCGGAGCTCCTCCCGCGCCGCCGTCGCCCGGCCGCCTCCGCCGCGTGCCCTGCGCCGCCGCCGCCGCGCTCCACCACGGCCGCCGCCACCGCCGCCCGCTCCGGCCGCCTCCTCCCGCATCCTTCTTCCTCCCGAGCCGCAACCCATCGCCGTGCGCCCGAGCTCCCGCACGCCCAGGGACCGAGCGCCCCTGGCCGCGCGCCGCCGCCAGCGCCCGCCGCCGTTCCCCTGCTGCCGCCGCCGTCGCGCTTCTCTGCTCCGGCCTCCACGCCACGCCTCCGAGCCGCTCCCTCGCGCGCCAAGCTCCTCCCCGGCCGGCCGCCTCCACGCCATGGCCGCCACGCCCCTCGCCCCGCACGCAGCGCCGCCGCCTTCCGCAGCGCGTCGCCGTCGCCCGCGTCGCGCCGCTCGCGCTCGCCGCCTCCCCGCCGCGCTCCTCGCGCCGCTGCTCCACCGCACGCTCCACGCCGCCCGTGTGCGCGCCCACCGCCGTGCGCGTGCTCGCAATCCGCTATGTGGCTCCGCTCCGCGCCGGCCTCTTTTCTCCGTCCGGTGGTGTCCTCGCGTCCGCCGCCCGCAAGGTGCTCGGTGGAATTCCCGCACGACCCCGGCGTCGCCTTTTGGTGTCCGAGTTGTCCGCCCTTCGTGGTGTTGCCCGTGCGTGTGCGCGTCCTCTTCCGGTGTCGCGTGCCGTGACTGCCCATGTTCGTGTCGCGGTGCCCGCTCATGCGAGCTTTCTTTCCGGTGTCCGTTGCCGTGCTCCTACGTGCCCGCGCCCGTCAACGATGATGACTGAGTACGACTACTTCCCGACCACTTCCACGACACCGACAAACGACGATGCCTCGGTTCCGCGACGACTACTTCCACGACGACGACTACTTCCTCTACGGACCGAAAACGTCGGTTTCGAACCCTATCTCTCCCGATCCAACGTGCGAACCCAAACCCTAACCCTATACCTATTTTATTAAATGTCATCTATCTTGTGCATATCGCATCATAATTACATGTGTTGCATCTCTTGGGTTTGCGGATGTAGCAAATCACCTAAATAATAAATATGGAATGTGTGGGGCAAATCAATATATGTATTGCCCAATTCCATTTAAATTGACTAGATCATCCGTGCCATGTTTTGCTACGTTAACCAACATTTAATTTGTTGGGTAGATAAATAACTTGCACCTAAACATTAATTGTCGGAATCCCGGTTCCGCTTAATTTGGATTAAGGGCATATCGCATTGCATCTTGCCATGTCATTCATCTGTCCCATGATCATGCTGGATCTTTTGCCGTAGTTGAAAAATGCATCTTTTGCGTTTCCAGTGTTTGTTGCTTCTTCGCGGATAAGACTTTGAGATGTGTGAGCAACGACAAGATCTGCTTCCATGCGGGATTCCAGGCAAGCAAAGTTTGCTTGTTTACCTATATATTATCTTTCATTCCTGCTGTTGATCTCTGCTACCCTAGTTACGATTCTTTATTGCGATCCCATCACATGTTTATCCTGCAGCCTATACAGCTTTATCCCCACATCCCATCACCTGTTGTATGTTTATCTGTTAGCCTTGCGAGTCGTAGTGCATGCTTAGAGTTGGTTGTGCGAGTCCTCTGTTGGTCGTTTATTTCATATTCCTAGCTTGATAGATTATTCTACCTTAATAAAATGTTGTATTATATTGGGGTATTATAATTAAAAGAGAAGGCACCGGCAGAAGGCCTTGCGAGGTGCTTTGTTCTGCTAAGTGTCGACCTAGGAACTGAGATTTTGTCCTCGAATCCAATTTGAGCGCACTAACCACTTTTGGGATGCCCAATGGAGCCCCCCTCGACTTTGACTGGAACTTCGACTTGTCCGGGAGCTGCACCTAGTTCGGGTTTTCCATTTGCCTCATATGCATCGATACTAGTGTAGTATTTTACTTTGGCGGTGTGCCTTGTTACATGCATATAGGGCGCGGCCTGTTGGTGCGGAGGGGTGTGTCCTACGGGAGTCCGCACCCTTTTGGCCGGGACCAGCATAGCTCCCGTGGCTCCTGGACTTGTTGCGGTGAAGGAAAAGAGTTGGGTTGAAAGGCCCTAATGTTTTTGACTGGGTTGATCATGCGAGTATGGGTCCAGTAGTGCACCCGTGCAGAGTATCGATGAGCCGTGTCCACGGTTATGGACGTTTTGGTGATGATGCTGGCTAACAAGATCTAGACAACTTACACCTAATCATTGTTAATTAACCTGATTAGTAATATAGAATTATTTTCACAATAAATGGTAACTAAAATTGTTCAACGTGTGAGTTTCCCGAATTGCTTCCTCATATTTGGTTGAGGGGGTTAATTCGAGAATGGGTTATGTTTGGTGTTAGTAGTTGTTGGTTATCTTATGCGCTCTCTTATCCCTCTCTAATTAGACGGAAGTTGTAGCGTGTCTCTTTAGGCTGCTAGTGCTGCTGCCGCTAAGTCCACCTCCCCTATATTTTGGGAGATGGTGTAGAAAGTAGGCAAGTCGGTTTTGCTTGCCAGGGAGTGCCCTGACCCTCTTTTGGGTTGTGCTTTATGTGCAGTCAACAGGTTGAAGTGAGAGGACGTTAGCTTGGGAATCCCTCCGGCTTGGCTGGGCAGGGATTTGGCGCCATCGCTTATCTTCAGAACTCTTAGTCCAATTTGCATCTTATCCTTAGACGGATACTATTTTGCTTCCGCTGTCATTTGTATCTTTGTATTGTATCATTTGTATCTTGACTCATTCGAGTCGTTGTTGTAATTATATCTTTGTTGTATTTGTGGATGTATCGGAACTGTTGTAATGTTATCACAATTCCACCCACATAATGCGCATGTTTCGGCATGCACATTATGTCTGGTGGGCGACCAAAAATCGTTATTATGCGGATTTCGGCGGGAGCGCTTAAATCTACATAGTACCGATTTTCGGGCGTCACAAAGTGGTATCAGAGCCTTGGTTTCGATCTCCTTGTTATTTCGATACGAATGGTTATCGAAGCAGCGGGTCCGCAAAAGCCTGTAGGATAACCTCGCTAACGGTCGTTGTTTCTAGAGTGTCGAAAACTATTTGACAAAAATTATTTTTGAATGGTCTCAATAGGTTTCTATTTATTCCTTACCTCTATTCTATTTCTCATCTTATCTTATTTGTTTTGGAGTCTCTTCTCTTATCCAACTTTCAAAGTTTTAGGATCCTACGTGTGGGTGGACGTTTTCTTGCCTTTTACCCTATTAGGTTCGATCTATCGGAGTCGTCTTCGTCGTGAGCAACAATCCCTTGTTAGTGGTGTCGAGAATTTCCAGTTCGAGCAACAATCCCTTGTTAGTGGTGTCGAGAAGTTCATCACGGACTGAAGACTCGATAGTTACCCCTCTCTTCTTGTGGTCTCGGCGTGGATCGCGGGACGCGATCCCTTGTTAGTGGTGTCGATTGTAACGCCTCGGGATTTATCCCCTTTTTTTGGTGTGTTTTTCTTATTGCATCGACATGGCATCGCATTAATTTAATTTGTTGCATTTAAATTCATTTTTCACAATTAGATTCAAATGCTTTTCAAATTAATTAAAATTGGGTTATTTTTAAATCTTTAAAAAATGTTAAAACTAGTTTATTAAATTATCTATTTAAAACTAAAAATATTTTGTATAGTTTTCGTATTCAAATTCCTTTTAGATTTTGTTTTAAAAGTATATAACAGAAAACATTAAAAGGAGACAAATAAAAGCCCAAAAGCCCATCTAGCCCCAAACCCTAGGGTTTCCCGCTGGAAACTTCTTTCCCACCCCCCTGGAATTTTGCAGCCGCCCCCCTCCACTCTCTTCTTTTTCCTTTTTCCATTTTCCCCCCTCCTTTTCTTTTTCTTTCTTTTTTCTTTTCCCTTCTGCTTTCTTCCTCCCGAGCCGCCCCGCACCAGCCTTCTCCTCCCAGCCCCGATGCGCCTCCTCCACCCGAGCGCTCCCCTGCATCGCGCGCTCCGGCCCGCCGCCGCGCCGGACACCGTCCGCCCTCGCCGCGCTCACCCCGCGCCACCGCCTCCCCGGTCTCCCGCCCTGCACGCCGCGCCCGGAGCGCCTCCTGCGCCGCCGTCGCCCGGCCGGCTCCGCCGCGTGCCCTGCGCCGCCGCCGCCGCGCTCCACCACGGCCGCCGCCACCGCCGCCCGCTCCGGCCGCCTCCTCCCGCATCCTTCTTCCTCCCGAGCCGCAACCCATCGCCGTGCGCCCGAGCTCCCGCACGCCCCGCGACCGAGCGCCCCCGGTCGCGCGTCGCCGCCAGCGCCCATGCGCCCGCCGCCGTTCCCCTGCTGCCGCCGCCGTCGCGCTTCTCTGCTCCGGCCTCCACGCCACGCCTCCGAGCCGCTCCCCCGCGCGCCAAGCTCCTCCCCGACCGGCCGCCTCCACGCCATGGCCGCCACGCCCCTTTCCCCGCACGCAGCGCCGCCGCCTTCCGCAGCGCGCTGCCGTCGCCCGCGCCGCCGTCGCCCGCGACGCGCCGCTCGCGCTCGCCGCCTCCCCGCCGCGCTCCTCGCGCCGCTGCTCCACCGCACGCTCCACGCCGCCCGTGTGCGCGCCCAACGCCGTGCGGGTGCTCGCAATCCGCTCCGTGGCTCCGCTCCGCGCCGGCCTCTTTTCTCCGTCCAGTGGTTTCCTCGCGTCCGCCGCCCGCAAGGTGCTCGGTGGAATTCCCGCACGACCCCGGCGTCGCCTTTTTGTGTCCGAGTTGTCCGCCCTTCGTGGTGTTGCCCGTGCGCGTGCGCGTCCTCTTCCGGTGTCGCGTGCCGTGACTGCCCATGTTCGTGTCGCGGTGCCCACTCGTGAGCGCTTTCTTTCCGGTGTCTGTTGCCGTGCTCCTACGTGCCCGCGCCCGTCAACGATGATGACTGAGTACGACTACTTCCCGACCACTTCCACGACACTGACAAACGACGATGCCCCGGTTCTGCGACGACTACTTCCACGACGACGACTACTTCCTCTACGGAGCGAAAACGTCGGTTTCGAACCCTATCTCTCCCGATCCAACGTGCGAACCCAAACCCTAACCCTATACCTATTTTATTAAATGTCATCTATCTTGTGCATATCGCATCATAATTACATGTGTTGCATCTCTTGGGTTTGCGGGTGTAGCAAATCACCTAAATAATAAATATAGAATGTGTGGGGCAAATCAATATATGTATTGCCCAATTCCATTTAAATTGACTAGATCATCCATGCCATGTTTTGCTATGTTAACCAACATTTAATTTGTTGGGTAGATAAATAACTTGCACCTAAACATTAATTGTCGGAATCCCGGTTCCGCTTAATTTGGATTAAGGGCATCTCGCATTGCATCTTGCCATGTCATTCATCTGTCCCATGATCATGCTGGATCTTTTGCCGTAGTTGTAAAATGCATCTTTTGCGTTTCAAGTGTTTGTTGCTTTTTTGCGGATAAGACGTTGAGATGTGTGAGCAACGACAAGATCTGCTTCCATGCGGGATTACAGGCAAGCAAAGTTTGCTTGTTTACCTATACATTATCTTTCATTCCTGCCGTTGATCTCTGCTACCCTAGTTACGATTCTTTATTGCGATCCCATCACATGTTTATCCTGCAGCCTATACAGCTTTATCCCCACATCCCATCACCCGTTGTATGTTTATCTGTTAGCCTTGCGAGTCGTAGTGCATGCTTAGAGTTGGTTGTGCGAGTCCTCTGTTGGTCGTTTATTTCATATGCTTAGCTTGATAGATTATTCTACCTTAATAAAATGTTGTATTATATTGGGGTATTATAATTAAATGATAAGGCACCGGCAGAACGCCTTGCGAGGTGCTTTGTTCTGCTAAGTGTCGACCTAGGAACTGAGATTTTGTCCTCGAATCCAATTTGAGCGCACTAACCACTTTTGGGAGGCCCAATGGAGCCCCCCTCGACTTTGACTGGAACTTCGACTTGTCCGGGAGCTGCACCTAGTTCGGGTTTTCCATTTGCCTCATATGCATCGATACTAGTGTAGTATTTTACTTTGGCGGTGTGCCTTGTTACATGCATATAGGGCACGGCCTGTAGACAACAAGATCTAGACAACTTCCACCTAATCATTGTTAATTAACCTGATTAGTAATATAGAATTATTTTCACAATAAATGGTAACTAAAATTGTTCAACGTGTGAGTTTCCCGAATTTCTTCCTCATATTTGGTTGATGGGGTTAATTCGAGAATGGGTTATGTTTGGTGTTAGTAGTAGTTGGTTATCTTATGCGCTCTCTTATCCCTCTCTAATTAGACGGAAGTTGTAGCGTGTCTCTTTAGGTTGCTAGTGCTGCTGCCACTAAGTCCACCTCCCCTATATTTTGGGAGATGGTGTAGAAAGTAGGCAAGTCGGTTTTTCTTGCCAGGGAGGGCCCTGACCCTCTTTTGGGTTGTGCTTTATGTGCAGTCAACATGTCGAAGTGAGACGACGTTAGCTTGGGAATCCCTCCGGCTTGGCTGGGCAGGGATTTGGCGCCATTGCTTATCTTCAGAACTCTTAGTCCAATTTGCATCTTATCCTTAGACGGATACTATTTTGCTTCCGCTGTCATTTGTATCTTTGTATTGTATCATTTGTATCTTGACTCGTTCGAGTCGTTGTTGTAATTATATCTTTGTTGTATTTGTGGATGTATCGGAACGTTTGTAATGTTATCACAATTCCACCCACATAATGCGCATGTTTCGGCGTGCACATTATGTCTGGTGGGCGACCAAAAATCGTTATTATGCGGATTTCGGTGGGAGCGCTTAAATCTACATAGTACCGATTTTCGGGCGTCACAGTGCAACACTCCAAGTAGATCGTCATCATGGGCTCCACTCCGGAGACTGCGGACCCTGCAAGCTGTTCTGCGCGGTCTGCAGCTTGTCGGCCACCGCGCCCAACTTTATCGACGATGGACCGCATCCATGAACGATCCCGCAGCGGTGGACTCCAACTCCTTCACGCCACTGCCGTGTGGGAGCCTACCTTGAACGCCAACGGAAGAAGGACGCTTGCGGCGCCTATAAAAGGAGCAAGACCTCCACCGTAGAGAGGGTCGGCCAATTGCGAGGAGAACACTTGTAAACCCTAGCTGTGCTGAGTATAATTGCCTTTGGATGGAGAAGGAAGAAGACCATTGCTTCCCTCCCAAGGCACGAACTGCCTCAAGAGAGCCCTTGGCAAGCTCAGTTGTACTGTAACCTCCGCAGTGCAATACAGACAAGCAGGAGTAGCGGTCTTACCTCCTCCTGAGGGTCGTGAACCTGGGTACGGGCTGGTGTCTTTCTTGGTCGTGCGTGTTTCCTCTCCAGGCCCAGCGAGCACCGTCGTCGTGCCTCTCGAGGGTCTTGACCTCCACGTTCAATCCCCTTCACAAAATACTCTTCAGGAAGTGGCCACCCGTGTTCCGTGGGAGTCATAACCCAACATTTGGCGCGGCAGGTAGGGGACTGAGGCGCGTCAATGACCTTCGAGCCGCCTCCTTGCTATGGTGTTCACCCGCGCTAACCGCGCCAACAGACGCGTTCCTGAAGGAGCGCGCGCCACGCCAGGCGCCACGTCCACACGCGCACGATGTGGGCGACCCCGCCGTGAAGTGCGCGCCAACTCGGGCCCTCATGCGGAAGAGCCCGAGCACAACTTCGAGCACCAGCAGGACGCGCAGTCGTCACACCCGACGCGGCGTCCGAGCGGCTCCGGTCCTGGCAGGACGGACCCCGCGATGCACACCACACTGCTCATGGCGCAGGAACTTCTCCGCTATTAGCCTGCCGCCGAGGCCCACGAGCAGTGGCTAGAGCGCCTCAACCACCTCGTCGGCACGCCACGACGCGCCCCGCTCCGTCGCAGTCCATCGTTCACCCCTCCCTCGTGGGCACGGTCGCGCAAGACACGCCTCCGCCCCCGCCAGGTCCTGCACCGGCTGCGACGCAGATGGCTGCCTCGCACACGTCCTCGCCACATGATTGCTTGATCGTGCAGCGCACCGCTTCCGACGCTCGCGTGGGGATGGAGCTCCAGGGCAACCGCCAGAACAGGCTCCTGGAAGAAATCGGCCAGGCGAGCCAGCAGAACCACAGCGCGCTGCAGCACGTAGTCGCGACCTATGCCACCGGCTGCATGGCGTTCACCCGCTCCCTGCGCCGCGTGGTTTTGCCCCCGAAGTTCAGGCCGGCCCTCCCAAGGGCTACGACGGCTCCAACAACCCCATCGAGTTCCTGTAGCTCTACACCACCTCCATCCAAGCGGCAGGCGGAGACGACAAGGTCATGGCTAACTGGTTCTCCCACGCACTTCGCGACTCTCCGCTGTCGTGGCTCATGAACCTCCCCGAGGACTCTGTGAACTCTTGGGAGGAGCTCTGCAAGCAGTTCGTCTCCAACTTCAAGGGGACGAACGAGCGCGCTCTCACCCACAATGACTTGCACGCTGTGGTGCAGAAGAAGGATGAGACCCTCCGCAAGTACATCCAGCGCTTCAGCCAAGTGCGCAACAAGATCCCGAACATCCCTGACACCCAAGTCATCGACGCCTTCCGCGAGGGCGTCACCAACAGAAGGATGCTCGAGAAGCTGGGTATCCACGACAAGCTCTCCTCTGTGGTGAAGTTGTTCGACCTGGCGGACAAATGCGCCAAGGCTGAAGAGGGACTCCTCTTCGTCAAGATGTCCTCGATAGGGGACGAGCTCGCTGAGGGGTCCAGGAGCCAGAAGAAGAAGGAGGAGCCCAAGCGCAAGGCCACTGCGGTCCTCGCGGCAGAGCCTGACACGAAGGGCACCCGCAGGGACTCTCCCGAGCCGGGGGAGAGGAAAGACGACCACCGCCCATTCTGAATCTACCACAACAGGCGCGGTCACTCTACCGAGACTTGCTTCGACCTCAAAAGGCTGAGCAAGGAGCGCGAACAAGCAGAGGGCAGCGGCAGCCGCGGTCAAGGCTGTGGCTACCGCGGAAGTGGGCGCAAGAGCGGAACCAGGCCAACACTGCGAAGAGGAATGGCAACCTCCCTGACGAGGAAGATGGTGGCTATCAAGCTCCAAGGGGTGCCATTGCCAGCATCCTCGGTGGGGCACATGCGCCAAAATCGAACAATCAGTTCAAGTAGTTCCCTCGCGAACTCAATGTCGCCCTCCCCAGCCTCGAGACCTCCAGGCCCCTCAAGTGGTCGCAGTACACCATCGCCTTCGACGCTCCGGACCACCACAAGTCCACCAAGACTGTTGAAACCCTCCCGCTGGTCTGCAGCCCCACCATCGACAACATCACCGTCTCCAAGACGCTCATTGATGGTGGAGCAGGCCTGAATGTCATCTCCATTGAGACGTTCGAGGCGCTTCAAGTGCCCTCCGAGCGGCTCATGCCCTATAGGCCCTTCACGGGAGTCACCAGCGGCTCGATCGAGCCTCTGGGGCAGGTCAGGCTCACCATCACCTTCGAAAGCGAGGAAAACTACCGCACCGAGCACATCGACTTTGATGTTGCGCACATCGGCCTGCCGTACAACGCCATCCTCGGCTACCCCGCACTCGCAAAATTCAAGGCCGTCACGCATCATGCCTACAACATGGTCAAGATCCCCGGCAGCGCTGGCACAACCACCATCCGTGGACATGTCCTGGATGCCACGCGCGCTGTCGAGACGGCCTACAAGGCAGCCGCCATGGAGTTCCCCGCAGACGAGGACATGGAGCCTCTCGAGAGACCCAAGAATAAGAAGCAGCTGTTCTGCCAAGTGCCAGCCGCTACAAAGAAAGTCTCTCTAAGCTCCAGCAGCTCGGGGGCTGACGGCTCGGGGGCTAGCGTCACCATTAGCGCTGCGCTGCCTCCCAAATAGGAAAGCGTGCTCGTCGCTTTCCTCCAGGCAAACTCTGACATGTTCGCGTGGACACCGTCAGATATGCCCGGTGTGCCGAGGGAGGTGATCGACCACCACTTAGCCGTGTGTCCAAACACGCACCCCGTCAAGGATAAAGCATGAAAACAAGCCCCCGAGAAGCAAGCATTCATCGTCAAAGAGGTCGAGAAGCTAAAAGCTGCAAAGGTCGTCCGTGAAGTCGCACACCCCACTTGGCTCTCCAACGGCGTGGTCGTCCCAAAACCCGTCGGAGGAGGCCGCCTCTGCATCGACTACACTGTCGGGTTATGACTCCCACGGAACAGGGGTGGTCACTTCCTGAAGAGTAGTTCGTGAAGGGGATTGAACGCGGAGGTCAAGACCCTCGAGAGTCACGATGACGGTGCTCGCCGGGCCTGGAGAGGAAACACCCACGACAGAGAAAGACACCAGCCTGTACCCAGGTTCATGGCCCTTAGGAGGAGGTAAGACCGCTACTCCTGCTTGTCTATATTTCACTGTGGGGGTTACAGTACAACCGAGCTTGCCGAGGGCTCTCTTGAGGCAGTTCGTGCCTGGGAAGGAAAGCAATGGTCTTCTTCCTCCTCCAGCCGAAGGAAATTCTACTCAGCCCAGCTAGGGTTTACAAGTGTTCTCCTTGCAATTGGCCGACCATCTCTACGGTGGAGGTCTTGCCCTTTTATAGGCGCCGCAAGCGTCTTGCTTCCGCTTGGCGTCCAAGGTGGGCTCCCACACGGTAGCGGCGTGAAGGAGTTGGAGTCCACCGCTGCGGGATCGTTCCTGGACGAGGTCCATCGTCAATAAAGTTGGGCACGGTGGCCGACAAGATGCAGGCCACGCAAAATAGCTCCCAGGGTCCGCAGTCTCCGGAGTAGAGCTGACGATGATGATCTTCTTGGAGTGTTGCACCGTCCAGCTGCTTTATCATCAGAGAGGAAGGTACGAGCTGTCCTGGCGCAGTCGGCGCAACTTTATTGACTATTTTATCACCAAAACGGCAAGGGGGCGCCTGCGTCACCCTGCAGGTACGGCAGAGGCCATGTGCGTCCTGCCGTACTTCCTTGGCCGCGAAGTTTCCCCACAGGCCTAGGGAGGCCAGTGGAGGTGTTTATGTTGACTTCCATCCAGGCGCGTTGCGCCTCGGGAGGGTCTCTTGAAGCGCGGGTCCTCTTCAGGCCCTTGCTTTCTCTTCAGGCCCTCGAGGGGCTCTCGGGGTTCTCTTCAAGCGATGGCTTGGTCCTTAGTCCTTTCGTCTGATCAGCCCGCGTGCGGGGCCTGGGGAGAGTGGGCTCTTCATACCCCAGTCTCCACTGGGCCAACAGTAGCCCCCGGGCCCGCAATGGGCGCGAGTGAGCCCATGGGCGCAGGCGGAGCGTCGTGGGCCCAAAGTGCCCGGCCGGCCCGATCCACGCGGCACTCAGACGAGTAACGTTCGCGCATAATCCGGGCCGTGCGTCCTGGGGGGGTCCCACCACGCCCAGGTAACTGCTCCTCGAGGGGACATAAAGCCTGAGCGCCGGAGCAGGGAGCCGTTACTATTTTCCATTCTTCTCGCAGAATCCTCCGCCATCTCGAGCTCTCCGCCTCCGCTCTCTTCTCCTTTCGCCTCCAGCGACACACTGGACCCCAGCGATGAGTCCCGCCAAGAGCAAGGGCAAGCCTGCCACGGGCTGCTCTTCACAGGCGGAGGCTGCTGAGGTCGCGTATGGCGCGGCTCTAGTGGGGGCGCGGCTCTAGTACGGAGCTTGGCGTGGCGAAGAGGGGGCCGCGATGGGAGAGGTGTCCTCCTCGAGGCCCGGGCCGTTTACTGACGAGGTCTGTGACATCTCGTCAGGCGATGATGACGCCTTCGTGGTTCCGCCCTCGCCCCCCGTGGAGGAGCAGACCGAGGAGGGGGAGGGCCCCGACACGGAGGCCACGCTGGGGCAGCGCAAGCCACGCACCAAGGCGGCCGTGGACCGCTCTGGGGCAAGGTCGTCCGACGTCCCCTCCAAGAGGAAAGTGGTGGCGCCTCCGGAGGGGTCAAGCGCCCGGACCATGCCTTCCTGGCGCTCGCTAGGCCTGGCGTGGGTCGACACCGGCGCTCCATCATCCGGGTAAGTGTTCATGGAACTTGGTCGTTTGCCTCCCGTGTATTTTTTTTCTTTATCCTCTCTTGAAGATCTTTCCTTGGTTTTTGCCAGTGATCTTGTGCTTGTGAAGTTTCGTAGGCTTCGCAAGGCAGCTGATGTGAAGAGAGCCACGGCTGAGCCCGTGGCTGAAGGGGCCACGAGGCCTATGGAGACGGCCTCCACCGGCCCCACTGAGGAGGTGCCTCAAGGGGAGGCAGCTGCGCCTCGGGCGGAGGCTACAGAGCATCAGGCAGAGGAGGACGCGCCTCGTCCAGAGGCCTCTAGGCCGCCCTCTGAACCAATGGTGGTGGAGGCTTCGGAGGAGAGGATCGCCACTCCTCCTCGTGCTCCTACTCCCCCTCGTGCGGTCACGCCTCCGAGCGAGGCGAATCCGCCGCGCGAGCCAACGCCGCCGCGCGTGCCTACGTTGCCGCGTGCGCTAACTCCGCCGCGCGCGCCCATGGCTCTTGTGCAGCCAGGAGCTGAGCCGAGCGAGGCGCCACAGGGCACGGGCGAGTCCGCAGGGGGAGATTCTTCTTCTTCGCCCCGTCCGGCTGCAGGGGATGAGCGCCCGGCTGACGCGGGCGCCGAGGAGGACGCTGGCGCGGGCGGGGACGGAGCGTAGCCTAGCCACGGAGCGCACTCCTGGGCCTGGCTCTTGGGACTTGACGCCGGGGCTGGACCTTACACAAGCCAAGAACTGGTCCTCCGAGGCTGGGACTGGAGCGCGAGGTCGCCTTTGGCCTCGTGAGGGAGTCCCTAGAGGGCCTGGAGGCGCATCTCTCCCTTGGGGACATACAGCTCGCCCAGCAGCGGGACGAGCTCGCGAGGTCGTGGGCGTCTTTCAATGCGACTGTCGAGACCCGCCGGCAGGAGGACTTGGAGATGCAGGCCGCGCGTGAGGAGGCCACCCGCTTCGCCAAGGAGGTCCGCGAGGGGGCCATCCGCGACGCCGCAGAACTTCTCGCGCCCCTCCAAGAGGAACGTGACGCTGCTGCTGAGCTCCTGTGCGCAGCAACGGCCGAGCGCGAGGCCATGGAGGGCTCGTTGGCGCAGAAGCGCCGCGATCTGGGCCAACAGGAGACCCAGCTGCTCTCCGCCCACCAGGCTGCACAGGCAACTCTGGAGGAGGACCGCCAGGGCCTTGCCAAGCGCGAGCAGTAGCTGGCCCTCAAGGAGAGGTAACTGCGGCAGCGCGACGAGCAACGGCTTCAGGTGGAGAAGGACCTAGCCACCCAGCGCAAGGAGCTTGAGGCGCGCGAAGGAGACCTGGCCCAGGTGCTCCTGCGGTACGACGAGAAGGTCGCTGCCCAGAAGTGTCAGACCCTGAGTTCAGGCTACACAAACAAAGCGTATCGGTTGGGCCACACAACCAAGAGCATACTGGGGAATACCAATCCCAGGAAACATGCAGGCCAGGCTTGGAATGGATCATCGGCCGACAGCTCTTGGCGATCCCAACGTCACATACGCTTCCAGATTGTGCACGCAAGAACCCAAAAAGTCTTCCAACTCTTATACTTCAACCATACACACATGGTATACGAGTCAGATTTTTAACAAGTTGAAACCACAGAATAAACCTAAGACACAAAGAAAGGAAATAATTATCCAAAAGCTCTCACTGAGCAAAATATAGCGAATGGCACCAATCAGAGGACACATGTCCCAACATTACATCATGCAGCGGAAAACAAACCGGTCTGAGTACAGACAAGAAGCAAAGGGCTCAAGGCCGAAACGGAAAAAGAAGGCCCATCCATGCGGTCCACCAGGAAGAAGCCCAGGGAACTCTAACTACTCGTCGTAGATCTCGTCGTCGAACTCTACGTAGTATCCACCCACCTGGTCGTACGGAGAATCCTCAACTGTAGAAAAACCACAGCCCGCGAACGGGTCAATACACCGAAGCGTATCGAACAAGCTTAAGCTAACAGGTTACAAAATAGTAAGATTCCCAAAGTATGGGGGTAGGTGTACTTGGCGGCAGCAGCACTAGCTACCTAAAGAGACGCTCTAAAACTTCCGTCTAATTAGAGGGGGATAAGAGAGCGTTTAAGTAGCCATCTACAACTAACACCAGTCATAACCCGTTCTCGAATTAACCCCCTCAACCAAGTATGAGGAAGCAATTCGGGAAAACTCACACGTTAACAATTTTAGTTACCATATATGGTGTAAGTAATTCCATATTACTAGTAAATTGATTAACCATGCTTAGGTGTAAGTTGTCTAGATCTTGTTAGCCAGCATCATCACCAAAGTCGTCCATAACCGTGGACACGGCTCATTGATAAGATTATACCCTGCAGGGGTGCACTACTGTACCCATACTTGCATGATCAACCCAGTCAAAAACATTAGGGCCTCTCAACACGACTCATTTCTTCATTACAGCAAGTCCAAGTGCCACCCATATGAGTTGTTACCCACGTGAGGAGTCCGACCGAATCTCAATTGCGGACTCATTAGTTTGTGCCTGCGCGCCAAGCGGCTCAAACCACAGTAGGAACTGTCCGCTTCGCGCGCACCACCCCTATATGACCCCCGTATCAAGTAACCTCTCATCAAACATCATTATCATGCACATGCATATGAGCGAATGGAAAACCCGAACTACTTGCGGCACATGGACGAGCTGAGGATCCGTTCAAAGTCGAGGGGGACTCCATTGGGCCACCCACAAGTGGTCAGTGCGCTCAAAATTGGATTTGAGGACAAAATCTGAGTTCCTAGGTTGACACTGAGCAGAACAAAGCGCCTGGCAAGGCCTTTTGCCTGGTGCCTTATCTTTTAATTATAGAACCCCAAAATAAGACAACAGTTAATTATAGTAGAACAATCTATCATACTAAGCATATGAGATAAAAGACAAAGGAACGACTCGCTCAACCAATTCTAAGCATGCACTACGACACGCAAATGCCAACAGATAAACATGCAAGGGGTTCTGGGTTGTGGGGATATAGCTGTATTGGCTGCAAGATAAGCATGTGATGGGATCGCAGTTCAATAATCGATAACTAGGATAGCATAGATCAAAAGGCAAGAATGAAAACCAAACAATCGTGTAACCGGTTAGCAGAAGCTTGCCTGGCAGCTCGTGGCCTGGCACGAAAGATGGAATGCGCAGTTCAAAATACTCGCAGCAGGCACGTCTTCTACCCAAAGAAGGCCAAACACAGACAATAGGAAACAATGATATATATAAAGAAAATGCGCAATCAAATGATGGTGCATGATGGTATGAGATGATTAGGTCATATTTAAAGCGGGGATGAAATCCCGACAAAAGATTATGTTGCAAGTTATTTGTGTAACAAACAATTTAAATGTTGCTTAACATATATAGCAGGTATGGTGATCTAATCAATTTAAATGGAATATACATTTATTAAATATTTGCCCAACACATTCCATATTTAGTATTTAATTGCAAATTATTTATCTTTAACTCATATTAAGCATTTATTAGCATGGCAAGACATGGTATAAAAGATATGAGCAAATTAAATGGAATTAGGGTATTATATATTTATTACCCCACACATTCCATATTTAATTATTTAGTTGCATTTGTTTAATTAAACTAAGAATTTAAAATAAATTATGCAAAATGACATAAGAATGTTACATTAATGTTTATTGCATTAATCTGATATGAAAACATATAAAGTTTATTTTATGTGGATTTATAGATTTCAAGTTATTGCATTTATGAACCTAGGGGTGTTTCTGAAATTTCCCAAGACTTATCCATGAGGAAAACAGTGTTGGGAAGGGCTTCTTCGCAAGAAGCAACGAGCCAGGGGTCTCGGTGCAAAAATCCAGATCCTGATCTGGATCTGGTCGTGTTGCACTGCGGTTGGCCTTAGCCAGTGGGGCTGACCAGCGGGACCCGCGCCACGCTGGCGGGCGCGCGCCGGTGTGGCACCCACGGTCACTGACCGGTGGGCCCCCTTGTCAGCGAGCAGAGAGAAAAAGTTGGCCTTTTATTCCACTGGCCGGGGAGGGGATTCGATCCCGCGAGCGCTCGGGCGCATATGGATCCGAGCGACGGCGATAGCCACTGGGGCTCGGCAAGGGTTATTGTTAATTATGAACGGGATTTGATTTAAGCAGTAACTAGCGCAGGTTAATACTAACTGACGAAACTGACGAACAAGGGCACAGCACGCCGCGGCGGAGCAAAACGGTGCCGGCGGTGGAAAACGACTTTGGCGAGCACGAATCGGGCGGCGCTGGGATGTGTTTTGAAGCGGGTTCAGCTGCACGGGTGCGGTCGGTCTTGTTTTGGTGTTCGAACGCGAGGAACGGGGGCCGGAGCGCCGTGCTCACGCTCGTGCTCGTCACAGTGTGCATGTCCATGGCCGGCGGCTCCGGCGCCGGCGATTCGAGCCAACCGAGGTCGAATTCGAGGAGGGACGGAGAGGGGGACGCCGAGGCTCACCGGGGGGAGCTCGTGGCGAGGTGTGACGGCGCGGGGGCGCCGGACGGCGATGAAACGGTGGCGGCTACTCCGGTGGTTTTCGGGTGGAGCACCGAGAGGAAAGGAGGTGGCCGGTGGCGCTCCATGGGAGGGGTCTAGGGTTAGGGTTCTCTGGAGGCGTCGCAATTTAAAGAGAAAGGGGGGAGGAGAGGAGGTGGCCGTGGGCGCGACATGGCAGTGGGGGAAAAGCTCCACAACGTCGAGCTGGAAAAGGGTTCGTGCCGCGTCCGTACGAGAACGACGACGGGGGTGGGCCGGTCGGGCTGGCTTAGGTTTAGGTGGGCCAGAAGAAAGCCCAGCTCGGCCAGGCTCCCTCTCCTTTTCTTCTTTTGTTTTATTTTTCTTTTTAAGAAAACCTTTCTGATTTTTGTAGTTTAACACAAACAGAACAGAAATATGACAAAAACTTTTACACCATTTTAAATAGTTTAAAAAATTAGTCATATTAATATCTGGTTTGTTTATTTATAAATAATTTGAAAACTTCATTTGAAAATATTTGAAAGCATTTGAATTTAAATATGAGATTTGAATTTGGAAAAAGATGTTGATGCAATCATATTTAATTAAATGCAACCACATATGTAAATGATGACATGATTCAACATTTTATTGAACAACCAAACACATATTTTTGGAAACTTACAAACGGGTTGTTACAACACTCCCCCCTCAAAGGAATCACGCCCCGAGATTCTTCATGGAGCAACGAAGAGGTCGGGATACTCGGCACAGAGGTGGTCTTCACGTTCCCATGTAGCTTTCTTGTCAGAATTATGAGACCAATGAACCTTGTAGAACTTGACACTGTTGTTACGGGTGCGACGTTCAACTTCGTCAAGAATGCGAATCGGTTGTTCCACATTAGAGAGATCCTCTCGAAGTTCAATTCATCCATGATCAACTTCACGTCCTGGATCTTGGAAGCACTTCTTCAGTTGTGACACGTGGAAGACATCGTGCACTTTGGAGAGGTTTGGAGGAAGTTCCATACGGTAAGCCAATTCACCACGCCTTGAAAGAACGTTGAAAGGCCCAACATAACGCAGAGCGAGCTTGCCTTTGATGCCAAAGCGTTGCGTGCCTCTCAGAGGGGTGACACGAAGGTAAGCTTGATCACCAGGTGCATAGACCATGTCCCTGTGTTTGCTATCATAATAGCTTTTCAACCGAGACTGGGCAATCTTTAGATTTTCACGAATGATGCAAACTTTTTCTTCAGCCTCCTGGATAATATCAGGGCCAAAGAATTGACGTTCACCAGCTTGAGACCAATGGAGAGGAGTTCTGCATTTGCGGCCGTAGAGAGCTTCAAAGGGAGCCATGCCTAGACTTGCTTGGAAGCTGTTGTTGTAGGAAAACTCAGCATACGGAAGGCAATCCTCCCATTTCAAGCCAAAGGAGATAACACAAGCTCTGAGCATATCCTCCAGAACTTGGTTCACTCTTTCAACCAGTCCACTTCTCTGCGGATGGTAAGCTGTGCTGAACAGAAGTTTCGTACCCAAGGCTTTATGAAAGCTATCCCAAAATCGAGAAGTGAAGATACTTCCACGATCTGAGCTTATTGCCAAAGGAACACCATGTAAAGGAACCAGTCTTGTCATATAGAGTTCTGCCAACTGACTAGCTGATATTGTCTCTTTGACTTGGAAGAAGTGAGCCACTTTGGAGAGACGATCAATGACTATAAAGATTGTATCGTTGCCTTTCTTGGACTTTGGAAACCCAGTAACGAAGTCCATCTCGATCTTGTCCCATTTCCACTCAGGAATTAGCAGTGGTTGAAGAAGTCCAGGTGGTCTCTGATGAACTGCCTTGACACGACAGCAAACCTCACAATGAGACACATTGCGATCAATTTCATGCTTCATCCTGGTCCACCAATAGATTGACTTGAGATCCTGGTACATCTTTGTGCTGCCAGGGTGGATAGAAAGCGGAGTATCATGAGCCTCCTTGAGAATGAGCTCTCTTAAGCTGTCAAGCTTGGGCACTACAATGCATTCTTCAAATAGCAAGGTACCCTTGTCATCGAGAGAGAAACTCTTGTACTTATCCTTGCCGATGTTTGCTTTGATATTCTTGACACCAGAATCACGCAACTATGTGACACAGATCTTATCCTCAAGTGTAGGAGTGGCAATTAAGTTTGCAAGATAACCAGAAGGAACCACTTGAAGATTGAGCTTCTTGAATTCTTCGTGAAGAGGAGGTTGGATGTCCTCAACCATGAGGTTGTTGCAATAGGACTTGCGACTGAGAGCATCAGCCATTACATTAGCTTTGCCTGCAGTGTAAGAGATGGTAAGATCGTTATCTGAGAGCTTCTCAAGCCACCTTGTTTGCCTGAGGTTCAAATCTGGTTGAGTGAAGAGATATTTGAGACTCTTGTGGTTGGTGAAGATCTCACAACTGTGCCCCAACAAATAAGGTCTCGAAGCCTTTAGGGCATACATGATTGCTGCAAGTTCAAAATCATGTGTAGGATAGTTGAGCTCACCAGGCTGCAACTGACGAGATGCATAAGCCACAACTTTGCGTTCTTGCATGAGGATTGCGCCTAGTCCTTGAAGAGATGCATCGCAGAAGATTTGGAAAGGTTTGGAAGTATCTGGGCCAACTAGAATAGGAGTAGAAGTGAGTTTAGCTTTCAAGAGATTGAAGCTCTCATCACACTTTGGAGTCCAAAGAAACTTTCTATCCTTCCTAGTAAGATCGGTGAGAGGCTTAGCGATATTGGCGAAGTTCTCAACAAATCGACGGCAATAGCTAGCCATGCCAAGGAAACTCCTGACTTGTTTCACCGATGTAGGAGGCAACCATTCAACAATGGCCTTCACCTTTTCTAGATCAATAGAAATGCCTT
The DNA here is from genome assembly GCA_026929855.1 of Poa annua. Classification (NCBI taxonomy): domain Eukaryota; kingdom Viridiplantae; phylum Streptophyta; class Magnoliopsida; order Poales; family Poaceae; genus Poa; species Poa annua. Next base: position 183,129,491 of record CM049426.1, read on the forward strand.
CAGAAGAGATGACATGACCAAGGTAGGATACTTTAGGAAGGCAGAATTCACACTTGGAGAACTTGGCGTAGAGACGGTGTTCTCGGAGCTTCAACAAGATAAGTCGTAGATGTTCTCCCTGTTCTTCCTCGGTTTTGGAATAGATAAGAATGTCATCAAGATAGACTACCACGAACTTATCGAGGTATTCCATGAAAACGAAGTTCATCAGACGTGAGAAAGTCGCCGGAGCATTTGTGAGACCGAAAGACATGACAGTGTATTCATAGAGACCATAACGAGTGGTGAAAGCTGTCTTTGGAATGTCTTCTTTGCGGATCTTGATCTGGTGATACCCTGACCTCAAGTCCAACTTGGAGAAAACCTTAGCACCAGCGAGTTGATCAAACAGGTCATTGATGCGAGGAAGGGGATACTTGTTCTTGATGGTTTTCTTGTTCAGAGGACGGTAGTCAACAACCAGTCCCTCAGTCGTGTCCCTCTTTTTCACAAACAGAGTAGGACAACCCCAAGGAGAAGTACTAGGTTGAATATGACCTTTACTTTCCAACTCCTCTAGCTGTCTCTTAAGCTCAGCCAGTTCTTTTGGGCCCATATTGTAAGGACGTTTGGAGATAGGAGCAGTGCCTGATTCTAGTTCAATCACGAACTCCACGGCTCTGTGAGGTGGCATACCTGGTAATTCTTCAGGAAAGACGTCAGGAAAGTCTCGGACCACCGGAATAGCTTCTATGGAAGGAAGAGGATCAACATTGAGAGCGAAAAGCTGAGCTAAAGAGGTTTGGTTTGGAGAATAGACTATCTATCCAGAAGGATGAGAAAGAGTTACAGTCTTTGTGGAACAGTCTATCTTAGCTTGATTAGCCTTCAACCAATCCATGCCCAGAATGACATAAATATTTGAATTGCCGAGAATTATTAGAGATGCCAAGAAGATATGGCCTCCAATTTGGATTTCATTGTCGTGGCTTATCTTGGAAGAAGTCATTTTCATGCCGGGAGAAGTAACCGCGATGTTTTTGGGGAGAGGATCGATAATTAGCCCATGTAAATCCGCAAAGCTAACTGATATGAAAGAATGAGATGCTCCTGTATCAAACAACACCCTAGAAGAGATAGAGTTGACGGGTAGTGTACCAAGAACAACTTCTGGAGCTTCTTCTGCTTCCTCGGCCCTGATGTGGTTTACCCGCGCAACACGTGCCGGAGGCCTGATGTTGGGGATGAAGGGCCTAGTCGGGGCAGGTGCGCGGACCATCGCCTGAGTTGGAGCAGGGCGTGGTGGTGGTGGAGGTGTACGGTTCTCCGGCAGTTGTTGAAGTAGTGGCCCGATTTCCCCACTGGTAGCAGGTCATGTTGGGGCGAGCGCCCGTTGGCCTTGGCGGTCCTCTGAAACCCCTCATAGCAAGAGCCGGGTTCGGTGGGCGAGGCGCGAGTCCTGGAGGTCCTGGCACGTAGGTAGCTCGTGCGAAGGCGCTGTTAGGCACCCAGATCCGACGCTTCTGAGTAGGAGCGGCGGTGATTGACAATGAAGAAGAGTTGCTCTCACGAGAGTGCTTGCGCGACTTCTCAAAGATCTTGCGCCCATGCTCCTCATTGAGCGCGATGTTGTCGAGGTCCTCGAAGTTATCAGCCTTGACGAGGTTCAGCTTGTACTTGAGAGTGGGGTTGAAACCCTTGCGGAACTTGGCCATTTTCTTGACCTCATTGTTCACCTCATCTCCAGCGTAACGAGCAAGGCGAGTTCTTTCTAAAGAGATTCAATTCGGAACTCTTATATGTCCAAGGTCAATATGGAAATTCTTTCAGAGGTTTTCCCTTTCTTTGCCTATGCTTGCGCCCCAAAACGATTGCTGACTTTGTACAACTCCGTAGGGCGCGCTATGGCAACACAGCCTACGCTTGCTGCTTGACTTATGAGAACTGAAAAGAAAAAAACTAGGCAAAGGAATTAGCATAGTTCATTGAATTAAGGGAGGACCATTCCAAGCAGTGGGAGGGGAAAGTCATCTCTGACCGCGTGCCTGTTGAAGAATGAGCCGGCGACTCATAGGCAAGGACTCCGGTCTAAGGGCGGACTGAATCTGAACTGAAATAGGGGGATAGGCTCTCGGGCGTCCTGCCTTAAGGAAGATGCTCGTGGTTGTTCTGCTAGGCTTGTTGCTCAGCCATTTGAGCCAGAACATGGGTCATCTTGCCAGGCAACGCAGTGATCGGTGGCGGCTCATAGCCTTCCGCATTGCGGTTGTTCCTGGTGTTCGGCATCCTGGAGACATTGGATATTAGAACATCAACAAGATACATAAAGCCAGGGAAAACTTGGAAAGTCGAATTCTTGCTCAGAAAATAGTTGCGAACTGTAGGATAACAAGGATAAGTTTCTCATAGCAAAGGTTCCCAACCATACACTTAGTTAGCCATCAGTACAACCACCAAGGTTTCAGTACTACAAGGACAACTACTAGTACAAAGTTAACCATCCGTACAACCAACACGGTTTCAGTACAAAGGATAGCTACTACAACAAAGAAAGAGATACAACTCGAAGACTAGCTCGCGCTTCCCTCGGAAGACGAAACTGTGCACCCCTCTCCGGTGATGCGATGGGTGTAGCGATGATCGTAGTACACGTGGTACTCTGGCACAATGCGGCGAAACTCAGGGGAGTAGGCATTTGGCGTCTGTTTCCCATACAGCAGTGGTCCAACGTGGTCTAGAGAAGTAGTGATGAGAGGACCACGCTCTGGAGTGTATCCACCCACAGCAGACAGGCGACTCAGAAAAGCGAGCTGGAACCTCGGGAAAGCGTCTGGTGTGACGTTCCCCCTGTCGTACTGACCCAGGTGAGAGAGTGCCCGCTGCAGCTGCTGACGGACTGCTGCTAGCTCCAAGCGTGGAGTCCCAGCAACTGAGTCTGAAGACTGGCCAAACTGAGCGGTCCTGTCAAGAACCTCGGTCTCGTACTGAGAGTCTGTGTAGGGGTGGTATGGAACGTAGCAGAACGGAGGGTAGTTGAAACAGTAGTAGTCCCTGCGCAGAGCCAAAGCTGCATCATAAGCTGCCAAGTGTACTTCCATGTCCACAGTGGAAGCTTCCGCCACGTGCTTGTGCACAGTATCACCATCATCTCCCCTGATCCAAACAACAGCTCTGTAGAAGGTCTGTCTGAAATCTCTGGGGATCTTGGACACCTGGTACTCCGGAAGAAAGCTGAAACCGACATAGTCAACCATGCCTCTGAGAAGGTTCGGGTAACCGGTAGTCTGCTCGCAGTGGGTCTTACGCACAACCTGATAGTGCGCCATCTACATAGCAGTTTGAAGTAGAAGTTAGTGTAACAGCCCGTTTGTAACTTTCCAAATTTGTGTGCAATAAAAATGTTTAATCATGTCATCATTTACATATGGGGTTGCATTTAATTAAATATGTCGTTTCAAATTCAAATTCCAAATTTAAGTCTCTTATTTAAATCCAAATGCTTTTCAAATCAATTCAAATGAAGTTTCAAATTATTCAGAAATAATCAAACCAGATATTAAAATGACTATTTTGAAACTACTAAAAATTGTGTAAAAGTGTTGTCATGTTTCTTTCTCTGATTTTGTTAAAAAACAAAAAACCAGAAAAGAGATAAAAAGAAAAACTCTGTAGAAAGAAAAATAAAACAGAGGAGATGGGCTCCTGTCCGAAATGGGCCCAGGGTACCTCCTGACTTTCCCCTCCTGGGCCGGCCCACTCCCCATCTCCTCCTTCTTTGTACGGGCAGAGCACGAGCGACTCCCCTTTCCAGCTCGGCCAAGGCAGAGCCACTGCCAAGCTCGCCCCACAGGCGCCCCCACTGCCACCTCCTCTCCTCTCCTATTTAGCTGCCCCGAAAACCTAACCCTAGCCCCTATTCTTCTCCTCCCCCCACCGCCGCTGCTCTCGTCTTCGCGCATGCCGTCGCCATGGCCGGGAGGCCCGAGCTCGCCTCCGGCTGACCGCCGCCATCTCCTGCTTCCTCGACGCGCCAGGGGCTGCGCCGCCGTCCCCTCCTTCCTCTCGACACGAGCAGAGGACCCGGGGGACGACTCCGTCGAGCCGTCCGTCCCCGACACTGCCGGACAGAGCTTCTTCCCTGGCGACCAACCGCTCGATTCCAGCCTCCTCGACCTCCCTCCGCTCGCCATACGCTTCCTCCCGGTGAGCCGCGCCGTCTCCCACTCCTCCCCTTCTGATTTCCCTCCCGGGCGCCTCAATTTTCGACGGCGCTGGAGCATGCGCCGTCGGGCCGACGACCACCGCCCGTTCCATGCACAAGCATGAAGGCTACGCCGTTTTCCTTCCGCCGTTTTCCTTCGCAACTGAGATCCAAAAAAAAACGAGTCCGTGAGCGATCCCCGCACCCAACGCTCGCATGCACGCGTCCAGCGCCGCCCTGTGGAGGTCGCCGCCGGCGAATCTTCCTCCGCCGCATGCTGTGTCGCGTGTTCTTCAGTTTCGTCAGTGCTGTGTCGTCTTCAGTTTCTGCAGAGTTTCTGGTTTTCTCTAAGTGGTTAAAAGAATTTCGACGCAAGGTTTATCACCAACACACACCGATCCCCAGTGGCCAGCAGCACCGTGCGCTCGCATCCGCGTGCACCCGAGTTCGAATCCTACCCCTGCTATGGAAAAAGCCACCTTTTTGTTTGCTCGCTGACAAAGGGCCCCACCGGTCAGTGACCGTAGGTGCCGCACAGGGGCGCGCCCGCCAGTGTGGCGCGGGTCCTGCTGGTCAGCCGCACTGGCTAAGGTCAGCCGCGGTGCAACACGGCCAGATCCAGATCTGGATCTGGATTTTGCGCCTGACCCCCTGCGGTTTCTGCTTTCACACTTAAGCCCTCACCAGCGCTGTTTTTCTCACAGACAAGTCCCTGTATTTTTTTGCGGTTTAATCCAGAACATTAAAATGCTAATAACTTTCATTCCATAACTCCAAATTAAATAATCTTTATATGTTTTAATATCAGAAAAATGCAATGAACATTATTATAACATTCTTATGTCTATTTGCATCATTTATTTTAAATGGGTAGTTTAATTTTAAAATTGCAACTAATTAATTAAATATGGGATGTGTAGGGTAATAAATATATAATGCCCTAATTCCATTTAATTTGCTCATATCTTTTACACCATGTCTTGCCATGCTAATAAACAATTAATTTGAGTTGTAGCTAAATAATTTGCAATTAATTGCTAAATATGTAAGGTGTTGGGCAAATAATTAATTAATGTCTTTTCCATTTAAATTAATTAGATCACCATACCTGCTATAGATGTTAAGCAACATTTAATTAAAAGATAAGACACCAGGCGGAAGGCCTTGCGAGGTGCTTTGTTCTGCATAGTGTCGACCTAGGAACTGAGATTTTGTCCTCGGATCCAATTTTGAGCGCACTAACCACTTGCGGGTGGCCCAATGGAGCCCCCCTCGACTTTGAACGGATCCTCAGCTCGTCTATGTGCCGCAAGTAGTTCAGGTTTTCCATTCGCTCATATGCATGTGCATGATGATGATGTTCGATGAGAGGTTACTTGATACGGGGGTCATATGGGGGTGGTGCGCGCGAAGCGGATAGTTCCTACTGTGGTTTGAGCCGCATTGCGCATGGACACAAACTAATGAGTCCGCAATTGAGATTCGGTCGGACTCCTGCCGCGGGTAACAACTCATATGGGTGGCACTTGGACTTGCTGTAGTGAAGGAATGAGTCGTGTTGAGAGGCCCTAATGTCTTTGACTGGGTTGATCATGCGAGTATGGGTACTGTAGTGCACCCCTGCTGGGTATAATCTTATCGATGAGCCGTGTCCACAGTTATGGACGACTTTGGTGATTATGCTGGCTAACAAGATCTAGACAACTTACACCTAATCATTGTTAATTAACTTGACTAGTAATACAGGATTACTTACACCATAAATGGTAACTAAAATTGTTAACGTGTGAGTATTCCCGGATTGCTTCCTCGTACTTGGTTGAGGGGGTTAATTCGGGAACGGTTTATGTCTGGTGTTAGTTGTAGATGGCTACTTATACGCTCTCTTATCCCTCTCTAATTAGACGGAAGTTTTAGCGCGTCTCTTTAGGTTGCTAGTGCTGCTGCCGCTAAGTACACCTACCCCCATACTTTGGGAATCTTACTGTTTTGTAACCTGTTAGCTTAAGCTTGTTCGATACGCTTCGGTGTATTGACCCGTTCGCGGGTTGTGGTTTTTCTGCAGTTGAGGATTCTCCGTACGACCAGGTGGGTGGATACTACGTGGAGTTCGATGATGAGATCTACGACGAGTAGTTAGAGTTCCCCTGGGCTACTTCCTGGTGGAATGCGTGGATGGGCCTTCTTTTTCCGTTTCGGCCTTGAGCCTTTTGCTTCTTGTCTGTACTCAGACCGGCTTGTTTTCCGTTGCATGATTTAATGTTGGGACATGTGTCCTCTGATTGGTGCCATTCACTATATTTTGCTCAGTGAGAGCTTTTGTATATTATTTCCTTTCTTTGTGTCTTAGGTTTATTCTGTGGTTTCAACTTGTTAAAAATCCGGCTCGTATACCATGTGTGCATGGTTGAAGTATACGAGTTGGAAGACTTTTTGGGTTCTTGCGTGCACAATCTGGAACGTATGTGATGTTGGGATCGCCCAGAGTTGTCGGCCGATGATCCATTCCGAGCGAGGACTGCATGTTCCTGGGATTGGTATTCCTTAGTATGCTCTTGGTTGTGTAGCCCAACCGATACGCTTTGTTTGTGTAGCCTGAATTCAGGGTCTGACAGTTAGCCTCCGAAAACAAAAGGATTGATTGCACAGAAGAATTGTACAACGACAAAGAGAGTGAAAGTTAGAACAACTGATTGATTCAAGATTAAAACTGAACATAGCCGAAGAGGTTGATAACTACCAAAACGAAAAAAACAACCTTCAAACACCTTCAACTATGGTACTACGGAAAACCCAGAACACGTGATGTCCTAAATTTAAATTAGAGATGAGAAGGGAAAAACATCGTTACACTTTCTTACCCGAAGAACAGGGAGGGTGGGTGGGGAAACAAGTAAAAGAACAGAATACCTACTCTCACGTTTAAGATTTTCCTGATAACTACAAAATATTTTTCTAGACTCAAACAACGACGAGTAGAAGGGAACCTGAGGGCGTTTAGGCTCTGATACCAACTGTCAGACCTTGATTTCAGGGTACACAAACAAAGCGTATCGGTTGGGCCACACAACCAAGAGCATTCTGGGGAATACCAATCCCAGGAAACATGCAGGCTAGGCTCGGAATGGATCATTAACCGACAGCTCTTGGTGATCCCAACGTCACATACGTTTCCAGATTATGCACGCAAGAACCCAAAATTCTTCCAACTCGTATACTTCAACCATACACACATGGTATACGAGTCGGATTTTTAACAAGTTGAAACCACAGAATAAACCTAAGACACAAAGAAAGGAAATTATTATCCAAAAGTTCTCACTGAGCAAAATATAACCAATGGCACCAATCAGAGGACACATGTCCCAACATTACATCATGCAGCGGAAAACATACCGGTCTGAGTACAGACAAGAAGCAAAGGGCTCAAGGCCGCAACGGAAAAAGAAGGCCCATCGCGGTCCACCAGGAAGAAGCCCAGGGGAACTCTAACTACTCGTCGTAGATCTCGTCGTCGAACTCCACGTAGTATCCACCCACCTGGTCGTACGGAGAATCCTCAACTGCAGAAAGCCACAACCCGCGAACGGGTCAATACACCGAAGCGTATCGAACAAGTTTAAGCTAACAGGTTACAAAACAGTAAGATTCCCAAAGTATGGGGGTAGGTGTACTTAGCGGCAACATCACTAGCAACCTAAAGAGACGCGCTAAACTTCCGTCTAATTAGAGGGGGATAAGAGAGCGTTTAAGTAGCCATCTACAACTAACACCAGTCATAACCCGTTCTCGAATTAACCCCCTCAACCAAGTATAAGGAAGCAATTCGGGAAAACTCACACGTTAACAATTTTAGTTACCATTTATGGTGTAAGTAATTATATATTACTTGTCAAATTGATTAACCATGATTAGGTGTAAGTTGTCTAGATCTTTTTAGCCAGCATCATCACCAAAGTCATCCATAACAGTGGACACGGCTCATCGATAAGATTATACCCTGCAAGGGTGCACTTCTGTATCCATACTCGCATGATCAACCCAGTCAAAAACATTAGGTCCTCTCAACACGACTCATTCCTTCACTACAGCCAGTCCAAGTGCCACCCATATGAGTTGTCACACGCGTCAGGAGTCCGGCCGAATCTCAATTGCGGACTCATTAGTTTGTGCCTGCGCGCCATGCGGCTCAAACCACAGTAGGAATTTTCCGCTTCGCGCGCACCACCCCTTTATGACCCCCCGTATCAAGTAACCTCCAATCGAACATCATCATCATGCACATGCATATGAGCGAATGGAAAACCCGAACTACTTGCGGCACATGGACGAGCTGAGGATCCGTTCAAAGTCGAGGGGGACTCCATTGGGCCACCCACAAGTGGTTAGTGCGCTGAAAATTGGATCCGAGGACAAAATCTTAGTTCCTAGGTCGACACTGAGCAGAACAAAGCACCTCGCAAGGCCTTCCGCCCGGTGCCTTATCTTTTAATTATAGAACCCCAAAATAAGATAGCAGTTTATTATAGTAGAACAATCTATCATACTAAGCATATGAGATAAAAGACAAAGGAACGACTCGCTCAACCAATTCTAAGCATGCACTACGACTCGCAAAGGCCAACAGATAAACATGCAAGGGGTTATGGATTGTGGGGATATAGCTGTATAGGCTGCAGGATAAACATGTGATGGGATCGCAGTTCAAGAATCGATAACTAGGATAGCATAGATCAAAAGGTAAGAATGAAAACCAAACAATCGTGTAACCGGTTAGCAGAAGCATGCCTGGCAGCTCGTGGCCTGGCACGAAACGCAGCTCGTGGCCTGGCACGAAAGCTGGAACCTCAGTATCGTAGGTACTCGCAGTAGTCACGTCGTCGTCTACCCAAAGAAGGCCAAACACGGACAATAGGAAACAATAATCAATACAAAGAAAATGCGCAATCAAATGATGGTGCATGATGGTATAAGATGATTAGGTAAAATTTAAAGCGGGCATGAAATCCCAACAAAAGATTATGTTGCAAGTTATTTGTGTAACCAACAATTTAAATGTTGCTTAACATATATAGTAGGTATGGTGATCTAATCAATTTAAATGGAATAGACATTAATTAAATATTTGCCCAACACATTCCTTATTTAGTATTTAATTGCAAATTATTTATCTTCAACTCAAATTAAGCATTTATTAGCATGGCAAGACATGGTATAAAAGATATGAGCAAATTAAATGGAATTAGGGTATTATATATTTATTACCCCACACATTCCATATTTAATTATTTAGTTGCATTTGTTAAATTAAACTAAGCATTTAAAATAAATGATGCAAAATGACATAAGAATGTTATATTTATGTTTATTGCATTTTTCTGATATGAAAACATATAAAGTTTATTTTATTTGGATTTATAGATTTCAAGTTATTGCATTTATGAACGTAGGGGTGTTTCTGAAATTTCCCAGGACTTATCCGTGAGGAAAACAGTGCTGGGAAGGGCTTCTTCGCAAGTATCAACGAGCCAGGGGTCTCGGTGCAAAAATCCAGATCCTGATCTGGATCTGGTCGTGTTGCACCGCGGTTGGCCTTAGCTAGTGCGGCTGACCAGTGGGACCTGCGCCACGCTGGCGGGCGCGCGCCGGTGTGGCACCCACGGTCACTGACCGGTGGGCCCCCTTGTCAGCGAGCAGAGAGAAAAAGTTGGCCTTTTATTCCACAGGCCGGGGAGGGGATTCGATCCCGCGAGCGCTCGAGCGGGCGCGGATGGATCCGAGCGACGGTGATAGCCACTGGGGCTCGGCAAGGGTTATTGCTAATTATTAACGGGATTTGATTTAAGCAGTAACTAGCGCGGGTTAACAATAAATGACGAAACTGACGAACAAAGGCACAGCGCGCCGCGGCGGAGCAAAACGGTGCCGGCGGTGGAAAACGACTCCGGCGAGCAAGAATCGGGTGGCGCTGGGATGTTTTTTGAAGCGGGTTCGGCTGCAGGGGTGCAGTCGGTCTCGTTTTTGTGTTCGGACGAGAGGAACAGGGGCTGGAGCGCCGTGCTCGCGCTCGTGCTCGTCAAAGTGTGCGTGTCCATGGCCGGCGGCTCCGGCGCCGCTGATTCGAGCCAACCGAGGTCGAATTACAGGAGGGAAGGAGAGGGGGATGCCGAGGCTCACCGGGGGGGAGCTCGTGGCGAGGTGGGACGGCGCGGGGGCGACGAAACGGTGGCGGCTACTCTGGTGGTTTTCGGGTGGAGCACCGAGAGGAAAGGAGGTGGCCGGCGGCGCTCCGTGCGAGGGGGCTAGGGTTAGGGTTCTCCGAAGGCGTCACAATTAAAAGAGACAGGAGAGAGGAGAGGAGGTGGTCGTGGGGGAGACATGGCAGTGGGGGAAAAGCTCCACAGCGTCGAGCTGGAAAAGGGTTCGTGCCGCGTCCGTACGACGACGACGACGGGGGTGGGCCGGTCGGGCTGGCTTAGGTTTAGGTGGGCCAGAAGAAAGCCCAGCTCGGCCAGGCTCCCTCTCCTTTTCTTCTTTTGTTTTATTTTTCTTTAAAAAAAACCTTTCTGATTTTTGTAATTTAACACAAACAGAACAGAAATATGACAAAAAAAATTACACCATTTTTAATAGTTTAAAAAAATAGTCATATTAATATCTGGTTTGATTATTTATAAATAATTTGAAAACTTCTTTTGAAAATATTTGAATTTAAATATGAGACTTGAATTTGGAAAAAGATGTTGATGCAATCATATTTAATTAAATGCAACCACATATGTAAATGATGACATGATTCAACATTTTATTGCACAACCAAACACATATTTTTGGAAAGTTACAAACGGGTTGTTACAAGAAGCGTGCTTATGAACCCTTCGAGCAGCGGTTCACCGAGAAGAAGAAGGAGGCGGAGGACGCCCTTGCGGAGCGCGAGAAGCAGTTCCGGCTGACCAAGTCTCAGGAGTACCGCGACTTATCCCAGAAGCACGAGGACCGCTTCAAGGCCAGGCACGCCGCCGATGCTTAGCGGATCGCTGGGCTTGAGAAGGCCAACTCCCAGCTAGAGGCCCGCCTCAAACGTGCCAAGGATGGTCGAGGCCGGGCGGAGGAGGCCCGCAACGAGGCAGTTCATGACCTCATCTCCCTGGCTAAGGACGTGGAGGAGCAGGTGGCTCCCGCGATGGAGCGGGCGACGGAGGCGACCGACTCTGCCCAGGCGGCTAGCACGCTTACGAAGCAGCGTGAGCGCATGTTCGAGACGCTGGTCGCCATGGGCAAGGAGCTCGCCGCGCAGCTTGGCGCGGACGCGACGCACATCGAGGCCCGAGGCCGTGGCGATGCTGCCATGTACCTGGTCTACTTCGACCAGCTCTTCACGGCGCTCGAGGGCCCTGTCGCTGATCTCCGCGAAGTGGTAGAGGACGAGAGCTGGCAGCTCCTGGGGGTGGTCGTCGACCGCATCTTAACCAACCTCAGGATCCTCACGCCAGGCTTCGACCTCTCTACCGTGACGGAGGCTCCCCAAGGCGAGGACACGCGGCGGGTCTCCAACTCTCTCCGCGAGCAAGTCGATGCTTTCTGCAACCGCTTCAAGCGTGCGGAGGCCGTTGCTGAGGACAGCGAGGAGGAGGCCGCCTCTACCGAGACCGAGGAGGGCGCAGTGGAGGAGGTCCAAGATGATGATGGCTCTTGTATCTTAAACATTTTTATGCTTAGACATTGGCGACTTTTGGGCATGTAATATACTCTTGTCTGCAATTAGCTTCTAGCTTGCTTGCCCCTCGAGAGGTCTCTTTGGACTCATCTCCATGTCTATTTGTTCTCTGCGTCGATAGGACCCATCTCTTCGTGCCATGACTACGGCACATCGGTATGCTAGAGCAATGACTCTACAAGGCCGGGGGGAGTTTAGGCCTAGGAGAGGTAAGAGCCCTGAGTCGCGATGCTCAAGTGCCCCCCTTAGACGTACGAGTAGTCCATGAATCGTAAGGGAAAGCGAAGTCGCTTGAGGGGAAAACATGTGCTAGTGGGGAAAAAGCTCTTAAGGCGCGGGTGCGAGACTTAGCTTCTCGAGGTTTTCGCCCTGTAGATGCTTTTTAACTGGCGAGGAGGTCCTCTTGAGGGATTGTTCCCAGACGCCTCCTCGGGCTTGCGGGAGCATTTCTTCCCTGTAAACGTTAGAGGGGCGAACCCAAACGCTTCTGCACGGTACAGGGGACTCGTGCACGGTTATAGGTCCCATCAGGCGTTCCTCGCGAGGAGAGTAAGTACCAAGGTCCTCTGTAGAGATGACGTGTTTGTGGGATCTTGCCCTCCAGCCAGAGCTCGGATCCTTGGATTTTTAGTGCTGCTGGTGTGTCGTTTGAGGCACTGGCACCGTACTCAGCCACCGCTCGTGAGGTACGCATGTGGAGAGATATAAGCGAACATTTCAATGAAGTAATGCGTAAAAAACAGTCACCACCAAATATTACATAGCGGTACCGTAGCGCTAAGTTCACTTGGGAACAATATTGTCTCATTATGCTTGGCGTTGCCAAGTTAATGTTTTGACCATGTCGAGGCATGGGGACCACCCATTAGTGGCAGAGACTCTCAGCGGCCTGAGGTGGCTCGTTACATGGAGAGCTCGGAGGGTTGACCCTCGAGAGAAGCCTTTGGAGCTTGGAGGTTTAAGCCGTGAGCTTGTAACCTCTGGAGACAAACAAGCTTGGAGGTTGAGCCGTAAGCTGTCTCTTCCGCCAGATGTCTCGACGTGACAATGATCACGGGCGTGACGATGATAACGTTTGCGTTTGTTCCTTCTGGAGACAAGAATGTTTGGGAGGTTTAAGCCGTGAGCTTTTAACCTCTAGAGACAAAAAATGCTTGGAGGTTGAGTCGTAAGCTGCCTCTTCCGCTAGATGCTTTGACGTGACAATGATCACTGGCGTGACAATGATCACGGGTAGAACTTGCGCATGTGCATGATGTTCCACGGATTTTTGACGGGGATGCCATCTTGAGTCTCGAGACGACCCGCGCCAGGCCTGGCGATGCGGGTGACCCTGTAGGGACCTTCCCACATCGGTGACAGCTTGTGGAGGCCTTCCCTGGAGAGGATTCGCCTGAGGACGAGATCGCCTGACTCCAGGGTGCGGGAGCGCACATTGCGGCTGTGGTAGCATCGCAGGTCCTGCTGGTATTTGGTCGCCCGGAGGGCGGCGCGGCGTCGTAGTCCCTCGAGGAGTAGCAGGTCGTCATTGTGGAGGTCCTCTTGCTGGTCCTCGTTAAAGGCAAGGACCCGTGGGGATCCATGCTTGGGGAGGACTGCTTCGGCTCCATAGACGAGGGCGAACGGTGTTTCCCCCATAGGCTTGGGTGGCGTTGGGCGGATGGACCGGAGCACTGAAGGGAGCTCGCTGATCCAGCCCTTGCCGTGGCCTTTGAGGATGTCGAAGGTCCTGGTCATTAGGCCCTTGAGGACTTGTGCGTTTGCTCGCTCAGCCTGTCTGTTGCTCTGCGGATGAGTGACTGAGGCGAAGCAGAGCTTGATGCCCATCCTTTCGCAGTAAGCTCTGAAGATGCCACTGGTGAATTGCGAGCCATTGTCGGTGATTATGCGGTTAGGCACTCCGAAGCGGCAGACCAGGCCTCTGATGAATTTTACCGCCGCGCCTGCTGTAATTGTGCGCGTCGCCTCCACTTCGGGCCACTTAGTGAACTTGTCGATGGCCACGAAGAGGTAGTGATATCCCCCTTGCGCTGTTGGGAAATGTCCCAGGATGTCCAGCCCCCAGACCGCGAACGGCTAGGAGAGCGGAATGATCTGTAGCCGTAGCGCAGGTTGGTGGATTTGCATGGCATGGAATTGGCAAGCTTCACATGCTTGAACGATGTCAACTGCATCCTTAAGTGCTTGAGGCCAGTAGAAGCCTCTCCTGAGGACTTTGCCTGCGAGGGTGCGAGCGCACGAATGGTGGCCTCATTCCCCGCTGTGGACGTCCTTGATCAGCATTTTGCCTTCTTCAGGAGGGACGCACTCGAGCGCGATGCCGTTTAGGCGCTTGCGGTAGAGATTTCGTTCCAGGATTTGGTAAGATTTTGCCTTGCGGGCAATTCGCTATGCTTCAACATCTTCCTCGGGAAGGGTCCCTTTGTCGAGGTAGCCTTTGATCTCGTCAATCCATCCTGCTTCTTGATGCACCGCTGTGAGCAACAGACGCTCCCCTGTAGGGGGCCCACAATCTGGAGCCCCGTTTGTAGGTGGTGGCGGGAGCACTTCGTCTGTGCTTGCGGGCATGGCCTCTTGAGGCTGTTTTATGGATGCCTTGACGAGTCTTTCTTCAAAAACGCCTGGCAGCTGAGCTTGCCTCTTTGATGCTAGTTTGGCGATGTCATCAGCCTCTTGGTTCTCCTTTCTTGGGATGTGCATGAGCTCCATTCCCCTGAAGTGCTTTTCAAGCCTACAGACTTCATCGAGGTATGCGGCCATGTGGTCGTCCTTAGGCTTATAGTTTTTGTTGGAGAAGTTGACGAGCAGCTGGGAGTCGCCCTTGATGAGCAGGTGCTTGATGCCTAGAGCGATTGCGGCGCGTAGGCCAGCAATCAGGCCTTCGTACTCAGCGATATTGTTGGAGATCTTGTCGATTCCAAAGCACAGCTGGACCGCATAATATAGCTTGTCGCCTTTTGATGAGATCAAGACCACGCCAGCCCCACTGTAGCGACAAGCGAAAGCTCCGTCGAATTTCATGGTCCAGTGGCTGGGTATTTTGTCTCTAGAGGTCTCTTGTTCTTCTCCCCAACGCTCTTCAGGGGTATCGAAGCGCAAATTGAATGGCTGTAGCTCTATATTCCATCCTGCGACACGATCCGTGGCGTTAGGGTTGCACGGGATCTGCTCCAGGGGAAAAGAGGTGACCACCGTGATGGGGTGCCCCTGGAAGTAGTGTCGCAGCTTTCTTGAGGCGATGAGGAGCGCAACGAGGAGCTTCTGCTACATTGTGTACAGCTCGCGAGCATCGCGCAGTACTATGCTGACGAAATAGACTGGAGGGGCCCTCTGCCTGAAGGGGCTCTGCTGGGCCCTTAAGGGGGTTGGCCTGTGGAGGCTCTTTGGGGCCCTGAGGGGATTGGCCTGTGGAGGTTCTCCAGGGCCCTCGAGGGGGTTTGGCCTGTGGAGGCTCTACTGGCTCCCTGGCGGGATCATCCTTTAGCGGTTGACTTGGAGCAGGCCCCGCTTGTGACTTTGGGCCTGGCGGAGGGTTTGCGAGGCCTGTTCCATTGTCGAGCTCTTTGTCAGAGTGTTTTGGCTTTGGAGTGGTTGCACTCTTCTTGTGGAGTACTGGTTCTTCCCTTTCTACCACAAGGGCGGCACTGGCGGTCTGTGGAGTGGCTGATAGATACAGCTTCAAGTGCTCGCCTGTCCTTGGGGCGACCATGACTGGTGGGCTGGCTAGGTACCTCTTCAAGTCCTCAAATGCTTTTTCCGCTTCAGTGGTCAACTTGAAAGTGCCGGTTCTTTTCATGATCTTGAAGAACGGCAGGTGTCGGGGGGCTGCCCCCCGGGTAGGGCAGATCCCGGAGTAGTTCAGCGGTGTGCCAACAGTGCTTGACCTTTGGCGAGAGCAAGGGCCACCCCTTAGTATGCTGAAGGGGCAACTTGACCCTTGAGTGCTTGTAGAGTGCAAGGTGCCTCCTGGCAGGCGCAAAGGTCAGCTCTGGCGGCTATAAATAGACACCCGAGCCCTCACAATAGCAGCACAGGCATCAGCGGGTGGTTCCTCTAAGAACTAGCTTCTCGAAGATGTCTTTGCCGGTAGGCTAAGACATCTTCGGGAGGCTAGACCTAGAGATACTCATCCTGAGACGAACTCGGGTGTATCCGGAAAGGATCTCAGATCTTGGGCTCCGAGGAGACTCCCGGAAGGAGAAGTACTCGATCTTACCTGATAGGCAATCCGGGTAAATGCTAACCGGAACATTTATCTCGGTCCTGGACTTGTGCAGGAAGGACTCGCAAGGTCGAGCAAGAAGATAACCGGCATGAGGGATCCCGGTAGGCCGTCAACGGTCTATAGCAGGCTTTCCCGCCTGGTGCGGGGGGAAGTACCATTCCGTCTGACACGGAAGCATGGTCACCTCCCGCCTGACACGGAAGCATGGTCACCTCCCGCATGACACGGGAGCGCGTCAGGCGGTACGACAACGGTACGACAAGACACGACGTGCCTTGCCCGGCAATCCGGAAAAGGCTATCCGGGATGGGCAAAGACATGTCTTGTCTCTGACAGGGGGACAATGATGTTCCAGGACGGCGCCTGCTGTCCTTGCCGGGATGATGACGAAGGGGCTACGCCGGATAGCGCGGCGAGTAGGTCGCGCTAGCCGGTGATGACATACCGGTTAGGCCTGTTCGGTGGGGCCAAGCCGGTTTAGGGTTTCTGGCCCTCCTGGATGGAACTCTATAAAAGGCGCCATAACTGCTTCTGTAGAGGAGAGACCAGCTTGGGAGCCAAATCTATAGTCGCATTTACTCCTAGAGCATTTACTTCTTCTTACCTTGAGTTCATCTAGTTCCTTGTGTTCTTCACTTCGAGAGATCTAAGAGCAAGTTGTAGTCCTTGTATCACACTTATATAGAGAGGGAAGGCAGGAGTAGGGGTGTTACCTCCTCACGAGGGCCCTGAACCTGGGTATAGCGTGTGTGTGTTGTGTGCCTTCGTGCATTTGTTCTTGTTTGTTAGATCTTCGCCCTCGCGCTTTGATCTTGTTTCTCGTTCTTGGGAGATCCCGGTTATACCGGGATCCTCCCCGTGTGAGCTCTTCAGCTCGCTATCCCTCCCCATATCCACCAACGTCCATCGGCCCCACACATTAGCCATCCTATGGCATCTGCCGTGACACCACCACGACAGTTGGCGCCCACCGTGGGGCAGACAGAGGCGTTGGCTGGTGTACACATCCGGACGGGATCCCCCGTTCACTTCGACATTCGGGTTCTCTCTGGCCTTGTCGTAAGGCTGGGTGAGATGGACTTCGTCAGCGACAACGCAGGGTGCTTCCGGAACAGACCCTTTCCGGTGAACGGATGCCTCATTGACTTTGGTGGCTTCACCACCTACGTCGCCACCGAAGTTATCTGCAGCTATCCGGACGTGGTCCTGGAAGCTGAGGATCCTCCCATGCTCTACGCTACTCGGGGTCTGCGTGTCGGTCGCGCCCCGAGTTCCGTCGCGGTAATGATGGTCGGGGCAACCAAGGAAGAGTACCAGGACGCTGACGGCGATTCCGGAAGCGGCCACGTTCGTTTGGCCAAACCTCCTCAGGAAAGGGATGCGGCCCGAGACGGCGATCCACAGCCGTCCCAGCCACGTCGTCGCCCGGATCCCCTCTCGGGTCTGGTGGCCAAGTTGGTTGTCCCTGTGACTGCTGAAGCGGACACTCAAGCCACTTTGGCTGACTTGGAGGAACAAAGTAGGTTGCTACTCACCGAAGCGCAGGAGATCGCCGAGATCCGGCGTGAGCTCAATGCTAGCCTCCGGGAGTACAATGCGGCTCACGGGTTCCTTAAGATAGACTCCCGGGACAAGCGTATTGCGGAGCTGCGCAAAAAGGGAAGAATGGTGAGTGATGAGTTGGCGGGTGGAGCCGCGACCAGTCACACGGGTAGCCTGATCTCGGCGGGGAGACCGGTGTACAGCTCGCCGGCGAAAACTCTTAGGGTTGCCGAAGCCGCCATGGCAGAACTAGCAGGGCTATCCGGTGAGGCTCTACGCAAGCAGCAGGAGCGGGTGAATGAGCTGGTTGTCGAGGCCAACCGGCAGAACCAGGCCTTCAATAAGAAGAACCCCGGAGCGGGATCCCAAGTGCATTAAGCAAGGCCCAATAGCCAGAGATCGGACGGAGAGGCCTCCTCCCCGCATCCGAGCAGAAGCAAGAGCAAGAGCAAGAGCCGGAGCCGAAGTCGGGGCTTCGGAAAAAACAAGCAGTTGCAGGCTTATGACCCGGCCTTTGCCGGCATCCAGCAAGCCGGGCAGAATAACTCGGGGCAGGCAGGAAGTACCCGTGATGGTGGCAACCTGGGTGTAGGAAACAATAACCCGGCTAGCCGTGGTAATCCACCCCGGAACCCCCCTCATGTTCAGGGAAACCCGCGAAGGGAGGCCGCCTCTGTCCTGCAGCAGGCTGTGATCCCGGTACAATACAGGCTCAACGATGGCAACTCAAGATTGCAGCAGCTCGGGTACCAGCCCAATGAGAATCCTTTGGGATCTCGGGTAGGGACCAGACAGCTGGATCCGGCAGATGCCAGATTCCGGCTCGACCGGATCCACCAGTCCGAGCTAGTGGAAGAGCAAGGACCTCCGGGACCTGCCTGCTTTGGACCCCGAATCATGCGGGAGCCGCCTGTCCGAAATTTTCAGGTCAACCGAGGTGCTAAGACCTATGACGGCAGCAAGAAGCCGGAGGACTGGTTAACCGACCATGTAACTGCAGTAAGCATAGCCGGTGGAAACAGACGTTGGGCGGTACGTTACGTACCGTAGATGTTGGAAGGACCTGCCAGAATCTGGTTGAACAACTTGAGAACTGGCAGCATAGACTGTTGGTTGGATTTCGAGGAAACATTTATCAGCAACTTCACCAGCACGTACAAAAGGCCAAACAGGCCTCAACATCTCGCCATCTGTAGGCAGAGGAGCAACGAAACTGACCGGGAGTACCTTACACGGTGGAGCAATATTCGCAATTCTTGCGAAGGGGTGGTAGAGGCACAGGCCATCTCCTGGTTTGCACAAGGATGCCGGCATGGCTCAGTGATGTGGCAGAAATTGCAAAGGAAGATGTCGGCGACCTTGGCAGAGACCATGCGCATCGCCGATACCTACACGCTTGGAGATCCCATGCAACCCCTGGTGGATGTCAGTGACTCCAACAGGAGGAATGCGGGACCTCAGCGTTCGGGATCGAGCAGGAGCCATGATCGCCAGGATTTTGGCCAGAAGAGGAATCAGCCCGAGTACCACCATGCCGCACAGCATGTCGCAGCGGTGACCCGAGATCAAGAGGATGCCGGCAACAGTCAGCGTCAGAAGACAAGTGGCCCGGCTTGGGGTCAGAGCCAGGAAGTGCAAAAAACTTGGGTGGAACAGAAGAAGCCCCTGACGTATGAAGAGATGCTGAACAAGCCATGCTGCTACCATACCCTGGAGGCCAAAAAGCCGGCGAACCACTCTACTCGGCAGTGCAGCTGGTATCAGCGCACATTGCAGGAGGGCAGCTCGGGAGCTGTTCGGCCGAGTGCTCCGGCATCTCGATCCAACATTCCGAGACCTCCTCCTCCGACATCGGGAGCCAACGCGGTCCGGATCAGTCAACCTCAGCGAGGACCCCCACCTCGGCCGGTGAACGTGGTGCACACCCGGAACGACAATGGTGCAGGCACCAGTAATAAAGCCGGACAGCAGCAGGGTAACTACCGGGAGGCACATCAAAGCTATGTGGTCTTCGTGACCGAGCCCACTGACCGGAAGAGTGTGCGACAGCGTGCCCTGGAGGTGAACGCTGTGATCCCAGCGGTGCCCAAGTTCTTGCACTGGTCCGAGATGGAGATCACGTGGAGCCGGAAGGATCATCCCAGAGTTATGCCTAAGCCGGGGGCGTACGCCTTGGTGGTGGACCCAACCTTTGTCGGACCAAGACTCAATGTCCGCTTCAGTCGGGTTCTGATTTACAATGGCAGCGCCATTAACATCATGTACAAGGATATGATGCTGAAGCTGGGGGTGTCCATGAACACCTTGTTACCTACCGAGACGACCTTCCACGGCATTGTGCCCGGAGTCTCTTGCTCACCCATGGGTAAAGTCTGGGTTGAGGTGTTATTCGGAACCCGGGAGAACTGCCGAACTGAGAGCTTGGAATTCGAGGTCGTGGACCTCGAAAGCCCATATCACGCACTAATCGGCAGGCCGGCCCTGGCCAAGTTCATGATCTCAACTCACATGGGCTACCTGAAGATGAAGATGCCGGGACCTAACGGCGTAATCACCATCTCGGGAGACCACAAGCGCTCCATAGAGTGTGCCTCGGCCGGCTCATGCTTAGCTGAGTCCCTGGTGATCGCGGAAGAAAAGAAGAGGATCCAGCAGGTGGTGGCGATGGACAAGACCTCACAACTCGGAATGCCCGGGATGGTGAACCCGGAGCAGGGTGCATCATTCCAGCCCCCTAAGGAGACGAAGAAGGTGGGTGTGGACCCCAGCAACCCGGAGCGTCAAGTTATCATTGGCAGCAACCTGGACAGCAAATAGGAAGGCGAGCTCGTCGACTTCCTCCGTGAGAATCGGGATGCTTTTGCGTGGTCGAGTGACGATCTGCAAGGTGTTCCGAGGGAGTTGGCTGAGCACTCTCTGTTTGTTAGACCGGATGCGAAGCCGGTGAAGCAACCGACTAGGCGCCTCTCGGATGAAAGAAGAGCTGCCGTCATGGAGCATCTTGCTATACTGTTGGCCGCCGGATTCATAATGGAAGTGTTGCACCCGGATTGGATGTCAAATCCGGTCCTAGTAGAGAAGAAGAAGGATGATCCCCTCCTGCTTAAGGTGTGGCGCATGTGCATCGACTTCACCAACCTCAACAAAGCATGCCCGAAGGACCCCTTTCCACTGCCCCGGATAGATCAAGTAATAGATTCCACTGCCGGGAGTGAGCTTTTGACTTTTTTAGATCCCTATTCTGGTTTTCACCAGATACCTTTGAATCCGGATGATCAATTGAAAACTTCTTTTATTACCCCTTATGGGGCTTATTGCTATCGTGTCATGACTTTCGGTTTGAGAAATGCTGGTGCTTCATACCAAAGGTGCATGCAAAAGTGTTTGCACGACCAGATAGGCCGGAATGCCGAAGTCTATGTCGATGACATAGTCATAAAAACGAAAGAAAAAGCCTCGTTGATCGATGATCTGAGGGAAACATTTAAGAACTTAAGAAGATTCCGGATGAAGTTGAACCCGGATAAATGCACATTCGGTGTTCCGGCAGGAAAGTTACTCGGTTTCCTCATCTCAAGCCGGGGGATTGAAGTCAACCCGGGTAAGATACGTGCTATCGAGAGCAAGAAATTGCCCGTGCGTCTCAAAGATGTGCAGAAGTTCACTGGTTGTCTTGCATCCCTAAGTCGGTTTGTGAGCCGACTTGGAGAGAAGGCCTTGCCCCTATACCAGTTGATGAAGAAGAGCAAAACATTTGTTTGGACCCCGCAGGCCGACGCGGCGTTCAACGATTTGAAGAGAATGCTTTCAACAGCACCCGTGTTGGCATCCCCGTTACCCAAGGAGCCTATGCTGCTGTATATTGCTGCCACCAACCGAGTAGTCAGCGTAGCAATTGTGGTAGAGAGGGAAGAAGGGGGCAAACTGATACAAAGACCGGTGTATTACCTCAGTGAGGTGATCTCGGAATCCAAGCAGAACTACCCGCACTACCAGAAGATGGCGTATGGAGTATACATGGCAGTGACCAAGCTCAAGCACTACTTTCAAGAGCACCCAATCACAGTGGTGTGCGAAGCTCCTCTGGCCAAGATCATCGGTTGCAAGGACGCTAGCGGCCGGGTCGCCAAATGGGCCATCCAGTTGTCTCCGTACGCTCCGGCATACGAGAGACGAGATGGCATCAAGTCGCAGGCGCTGCAGGACTTTTTGGTAGACTGGGCCGAGATGCAATATGAACCTCCGATGCCGGATTACAATTTCTGGAGGATGCATTTCGATGGCTCTAAGGCTAAGATCGGGTTGGGTGCCGGAGTGGTCCTCACTTCACCAAAACAAGATGTGCTGAAGTATGTCCTGCAAATTCATTTCCGGGCATCTAACAATGTCGCGGAGTACGAGGCCTTGGTTCATGGACTGAATGTCGCCAAGGAGATCGGCATCCGCCGGATAGAGTGTTTCGGCGATTCCGACCTCGTGGTGCAGCAGGTGTCGGGGAACTGGGATGTGCTGGATGCCAACATGGCCTTGTATGGATTTCATGTGCAGAAAATATCCGGATTTTTCGAAGGATGCGAGTTCGAGCACATACCCATAGGAGAAAACGAGGCGGCAGATGTATTGTCCAAGCTAGGATCATCTCGGGATGCCATCCCACCCGGGATCGCTCTTGAGCATTTGAGGAAGCCATCTATTCAGCCCTCACCCGAGTCGGATTCTATCTTCATCCCCAAGGAGCCTAGTTCGGATGCCGTACCCATGGAAGTAGATGTCGGGAGGATCACATCGAACCCGGGGACTGCACCACTGTGCTCAGAGAGGCAAAGAAAGATGATGATGGAGGTGATGTCGGCAGAGCCATTGGACATAGATGCTCCCGTGTTCCCAGTTCGACCTATCCCGGGATGGGCACAGCCCATTATGGCTTACATCTTGGAAGGAACCCTCCTGGAGAGTGAAGTGGAAGCCCGACAGATAGTGCGGAGGTCAAAAGCATACACCGTCATCAATCAAGAGCTATATAAGAGGAGTGTCACCGAGGTACTCCAGAGGTGTGTGGAACCGGAAGAAGGACAAGAGATGTTGTTGGAAATACATCAGGGGGAATGTGGACATCATGCATCATCCCGGGCTCTGGTGGCGAAAGTGTTCCGGCATGGGTTCTACTGGCCCACTGCGTTACAGCAAGCAGAAGACATTGTCCGTAAATGTGGAGGATGCCAGAGTTTTGCTCACCGAATACATATGTCGGCATCAGCACTGAAGACAATCCCTATCACTTGGCCATTCGCGGTATGGTGTTTGGACATGGTCGAGCAATTCAAACCGGCATGGGGCAATATGACACACATACTGGTCATGGTAGATAAATTCACCAAGTGGATAGAGTTCAAGCCAATCTGGAAGTGTGACGTACACACCGCAGTGCAATTCCTGAAAGACATCATCTTGAGATACGGGTACCCGCACAACATCATCACGGATAATGGCACCAATTTTGCTGTGGGGGAATTCGCTCGATTTTGTGCTGAGAAGGGAATCCGGTTGGATGTAGCATCAGTTGCACACCCGGAAGCAAACGAACAAGTTAAAAGAGCAAATTCTTTGGTCTTGGCCGGCATCAAAGCTCGTTTGATCGAACCACTGTTGAGAACTCTGGGATGCTGGATAGAGGAGTTACCGGCAGTATTATGGGGTCTCCGGACTACACCGAATAGATCTACCGGGTATACGCCATTCTTCATGGTGTACGGTGCCGAGGCAGTACTTCCGACCGACATACAGTATGATTCCCCGAGAGTGACAATGTTCACCGAGACCAAGGCAAAGGAGGCCCGAGAAAATGATGTTGATTTACTTGAAGAGGCAAGAGAATTGGCACTGTCTCGGTCTGCAATTTACCAGCAAAACCTCCGTCGCTATCATAGCCGGAAGGTGCACCCGAGAGTGTTCCGAGAAGGTGATATTGTGCTTAGGCTCATCCAACGCACGGCCGGAATGCATAAGTTGTCACCTCCATGGGAGGGACCTTTTGTGATAAGC
Organism: Poa annua; assembly: GCA_026929855.1. Lineage (NCBI taxonomy): Eukaryota > Viridiplantae > Streptophyta > Magnoliopsida > Poales > Poaceae > Poa > Poa annua. The sequence continues at coordinate 183,153,197 of CM049426.1, forward strand.
AGGGCATTGCACAATGATTCTTATTACCTTGTAGATGCACAGGAGGCTAGGAAAGGTGTAATGGACAAATCCAGAGAGGAAACCAAGCGTCCATGGAATGTAGCCCTGCTTCGACCCTTTTACACGTAAAGGGCTCAGTGTATGATGTATTTCAGTTTTTATGTATTAATGAAAGTAAGGCACCCCGGGAGGAACCCGGGGACTACCTCGTTGTGTGCCCATTTACTTTGTCCAGTTTGTTTGTTATTTCATACCGGCATCCCGGGAAGGAACCCGGGGACTGCCTAGTACCTATTTTTTATATTATCTGTATGCCGGGAAAGATCCGAATTCGATTCTCAAAGTCAGAGTAATGTATGTCATGTGAAATCATCTTGTGACTCGACTGACGAATGCTGAAATGGTAGTCAAGAGCAAAGAGAATCAAATATGGGGAACACGAAAATGGTCTCGGGGACTCGGAGCAGGAACTTATCCGGCATACCTGTTTTTACTAACCCAATTATTTTTTATGTCGGGAATTCGGTTAACTAGAACTCGAATATTATTAAGTAATGTATACCGTGTATGGAGTTTTGTGACTCGACTGTCGAACGCCGAAATGGTAGACAAGAGCAGAAATTGCCTAAGTACGGTAAACATGAATAGGAACTCGGGGACTCGTGACAGAGTAAACCGACATAGCTTGTTCTGATAAATAACTTGGTACGAAACATAAATCTTAAAAGTATATATTACATCTTGCACCCGGCATCCCGGGGATTTAACAGTTCTACTCTTAAGTATTTCAAACGAGTAGGGGAAGCAGGCTTCTCGGCGGTGGCAGCAGCGGGAGCGGCGGTGACGGTATCCTCAGCACCGGCAGCGGTACTCGGGGCATCTGGGCGCGCCTCGGCCTGAGAGGCCTCGGGTGGCGGAGGAGTTGAAGCATCCCGGGGAACCACGGTCTCGGTGGCGGCACCAGAAGCAGCGTCGTCCTCCTCCGGGATCTCAGCGTCGACGTCATCGGTTGCACCGGTTTCGTCGTCATCCTCGTAATCTGACTCGGAGTCAGAAGCGATGAGGCTGGCGGTGAAGACGCGAATGTTGGACCAGGAGGCGATGCGATGCGCCACCTCTTGTCGCCGCTGGACCTTAGCCGGATCGCTGCACCACGGCGAGATGGTGCGCAGGCGTTGGACCACGTCAAGGTCGAGACCCTCGTACCAACTCAGCACGTGGCTCAAGACCTGATCGGCACCAGCTCGCGTACCGGAGCGCTTCCAAGCGTGGACACGCCTCCCGGCACCTCGGAGTGCACTCGCCAGTTCGCCGACCGAGAGCGTCGCGCTGACGCCCGGCCATAGCGCACCGTGAACGTGAATCGCGGCGCTGAGCAACTCCGTCCCGATCGACCGGAGAGGCACTATCCGGGCCTTCAGGGCAGTGAGGTGATCCTCAATGTCCCAAGTGTCCGAGACAGGGCCCTTCCCGGCGCGCTTCTCCCGGGCGGCAGCAACCACAAGAGCGGCAGCGTCGCGGGAGTGCTCGAATTCCCCTTTAAAAAGAAGAGCTGTTGAGCGGCTAGGTCATAAGGAGGGTAACAATAAAGAAAGAGAGCAAGGAAAAAAGGGGGATGTCGGTCAACTTACTGTTAAGATCCCGGTTCAATACGGTTAGCTCAGAGAGCCAAGTATCGGCATGTGACAGGAGAAGCGCCAGCCCGGTCTCGGCGAGATGCGCGCGCGCCTCGGATTGGTCCAAGGTCTCCCTCTACTTCTTCGTCGCCTCCACGAAGCGCGTCTTCATGCCGGTCGCGGCAGATTTGGCCTTTTCAAGCTCCGCATTGAGCCGCGCAATCACGGCCTGCGTGGTAGCAAGTGCAGCCTTCTGCTCCACCGGGATTTTGCGCGCGGCATCTCGCTACTCCCGGAGGCGCCCCTCACACTTCTTGGACTGACCGAGATCAACAAGAACCCGGTTGAAGATGCTACCACGTTTCTTGCCGCAATCCTTAATTCAAGACAAAGAAAGATAGGTCAATCTTGGGAAAGATCCCGGGGACTCGGGAAGTTCTGAGATCAATAACAATTAAAGGTTACTCGGTGGAAAGGAACTCGGGGACTCGGCTTCCGAGTCCTGAGATTTTATCCAAGATTGGAGCCTAGTGGTCTGCTATTCGGTGGAATCTAGAGCACTAAGCACCAATCTCGGGGACTAGTGGAGATGGACCAATTTTTTAAAAAAAATACTCGGTGGAAAGGAACTCGGGGACTCGGCTTCCGAGTCCTGAGATTTTCTCTAAGATTGGAGCCTAGTGGTCTGCTATTCGGTGGAATCTAGAGCACTAAGCACCAATCTCGGGGACTAGTGGAGATGGACCAATTTTTGAAAAAAGTTACTCGGTGGAAAGGAACTCGGGGACTCGGCTTCCGAGACCTGAAATTTTCTCTAAGATTGGAGCCTAGTGGTGTGCTATTCGGTGGAATCTAGAGCACTAAGCACCAATCTCGGGGACTAGTGGGGAAGGAACAAGTATGTATTGGAGAAGGTAAAGGGAACAAACTTACCTCGGTCACCCGAGTAACGTCCAGCGCGGCCACCTGGAGAGCGTGCAGAGCTTGGGCGCTGCGGCTAGGGCCTGCAGCGTGCAAGTCCTCCACGATCTCGGAGGCGTCAGCGGCAATCCAGGCTTGGTTGTATTCTTCAACAACACGTATGCCAGAGCCGCCAGGCGCGCGAGCCGCAACAGCCTCCCGGGATCCAGAAGGCACAAAGGAGCTTACGGTTGCTCGCAGCGTCCGCAGGGCAGCAGTGGGGATCTCGGCAGGAGGTGGCGGTAACGGTGAAAACTTACCCGTACTTAGGGCCAAGTCTTGGGCCGAGGACGTCGGGGCAGCAGTAGGTTTGGCAGACGTTGTTTTCAGCCCGGCGACCTTGGTGCGCGCTTTACCGGCAGGGTGATCAGGTTGCCGGGAAGAGGCCGCGGGCTGTTTTACCCTGGCTGCCTTGCTCACGGCTTGCCAGGAGGGACCACTTGGCACGACCTGCCGAAGAGGACTTATGATCTCCGCCTCAAGCCCAGACACCCTGCGCGGGCTCTCCGGAAGAAGGATATCTTCTGATGCGGTCGTGGCCTGGACTGGAATCTCGTCGACCACGGGACGAGTGTCCGGAGTCGCAGCGGCAGTCAGTGCGGCACCAGAAGCAGGAGGCTCGCTTCCTCGGGCGGAAGGACGAGGTGGAGAAGAAGCAGCCCGAGGCGGACTGGGAGTCCGGGATCCAGGAGGTCGGTGAAGGAGATATGCCCTAGAGGCAATTAATAAAGTGTATTCTTTATCATATCTCGTTTGTTCATAATAGGTTTTTGTGTCATGCTAGAACCGTATTAAGCGGAAACATTAATGCGGGTGTGATACGTAAACAACCAGGTCCCTAGTAGCCTCTACTAAGACTAGTTTCGTTGCGCGATTGATGATCGAGGTTTCCCGGTCATGGGGCATGGCGCCGGTCGGCAATGAGAGTCATATCGCTAGAGAGCGATGTGATGGACATACCCAGATTTGGAGAACGTAGTCGTTACACCTTTGACCGTGAGATCAACTCTTATTGATATTCCCGGAAGATACTTTGATTGCACCAAACGTCGTATCTTATTTAGTATGACAATAACGGTGATACTTTTGGGTATCGGAAAGGAGTAGTTGAGACGAGGGGTCAAGAGCGGGATTTGCCAGTCCGCATAGCAGGATAGATACTCTCGGGCCCACTCGGTGAGATCTTGTCTAATGAGCTTGCAAGCATGTGACTAGGTCACGGAGACATGAGATCATGAACGAGTAGAAGATAGCGTCGTCGGTAACGAGGTCGGGATTAGGTATGGAGATATCTATGGAACGACACTCGGACGTGCTAAGTATCGCTATGGCAAAAGGTCTAAGACTTCACGTTCAGGTTTGATAGATGAAAGTCATTCGTTATATCTCAGTGATTAATTCATAGGGTCCAGGCCTACGGATTAGTCGTTGATCATTGAGGAGTCTTGATCATACCTGATATTATATCGAACCGCTAGGGTAACACACTTAAGGGGTTTCGACAAGACAACCGGAAAGGAAGGAGATCACCGGGAGCGTCCCGGGAGAGGTCCGAAGGAGATCGGGCAGCGCCGAAAGAGTTTTCGGAGCTAGAAAAATTATATATATTATGTTTGATATTAATTAGTATTATTAATATGCAAATATGATTTTATATATTTATTTTCGAATTTATTAAGGCAGATTTCCCTAAATGGGCCTTCCGGACGAAAGAAGGCCCAAGAGGGGGGGGGGGGACCCCCTTGGGAATTCGGTGGGGGCTTGGAGGCCGGCCTAGGTGGGCCACAAGGGGCCCACCAGGGGGCCGGCGCACCCCCTTGGCCGAACCAGGCTATGTGGGGATAGTCCCACATTGCCTGGCTGGCAAGGTGGCTCCCCTTGGGAGCCTATATAAGAAGAGGCACCCCCAGCCTTTTAATTCACCAATTAATTCCTGATTTCTCTCTCGATCTCGTGGTTCCCAAGTCATAGCCGCGCCGAGCAAGAGAAAGAGGGGATCTCCTCCACCATAGCCCGCTGCCGCGCTGCTGGTGTTCCGGTCCAAGTCTTCCGCTGCTCGTCCTGGACTGGAGCTTCGGAGGCGTCGTCTCCACCGTACGTGTGCGACTCCCTGCGAGGTGCTGCGCTAGCGGTACTAGGAGGCCTGCTTCCTCTACACGACCTTGAGGTCGGCTTTGTCGGTCTGCATCGACAACGTTTGTGCGGGAACGTAATCCCCGTTTTCGGTCTACAAGGGTACGTATTCCGATCTCCGTTCGTACTACTATATCTGCATAGAATAGATCTTGGCTAGTTTAAGGATATCGTTGCTAGGAAATTTTTTGTTTTCTGCACACGATCCCCTTCAGTGGTATCAGAGCCGATCATTCGTAAGATATAGCTGTACGCTGTTAGAACCCGTGGTCTGCACGGGGGCACCGTTCCTGTTATTTTCTACCCTCTAGCGTGCACTTGTGTATTCCAGTGGCATTGAGTTGATGAAGCGGCCCGGACCGACTTTACGCGTACGCTTACGCGAGACTGGTTCCACTACTGACATACGGATTGTACCGTATCTGTGGCTGGCGGGTGACAGTTTCTATCTGTTTAGTTGGTCTTCGCATTTTCAATGGAGGGCCCGAAAGGGATGCTTAAACATGCAATTATTGGATCGTTGTTGTGGCCATAAGATTCGTAGGTATGAAGCGGTTCTATTTACGAAAGCCCCAAGCCACGTAAAATATGCAAAAGATAAAGTAGAAGCGTCTAACTTTATTTTGCAGGGGCTATGTGATATGGTCAAGGTTGGTTTATTAAATTGTTTGTAAACTGCAGGCGCCAAGAAGACCATGGCGCGATGGACTATATCACATTGCATTACATTTGATGTTTTGTGTGACTAGTAGAAAATAGGCTAAAGGACCAAACTCCAAAACCCCATTTGTCCCGGTCGTACTGCAAACCGGGACAGATGGGGCATAAAACGCGCCGAGCAGTTCAGGCGACACTCATTTGTCCCGGTTCCAGCCACGAACCGGGACAAATGAGGTAGCACCCGCCGAGCAGTTCAGGCGACACTCATTTTTCCCGGTTCCAGTCACGAACCGGGACAAATGTCATGGTTTCAGTTACACGCCCGAGCCATCGCCACATTTTTTCGACGCGCACGGAAGACGAGCGGAAATACGGCGCGGCCGGCAATTCCTCTGCCCTCCGGCGATTAATTCCTCTGCTCTCCGCCGGCGATTCATCTTCCTCTCCGGTGCTATAAAATGCACTGCACAGTACGACTCCTCCACACACCATTTCTCCGGCCATCTCTCCTCTCTTTTCTCCGTCCCTATGGAGCCACTCGTGCCTCGGTCCGATGAGTTTTACGACTACGAGAAGGAAGGCATGCGGTTCAAGGTGTGGGTCACCCTTCGTGCATGGCGCGTGGAGAAGTGGATCCGCGACGTGAAGAACAACTTCCTCGACGCCGCTCCAATCAAAGCCGTTGGACTCGATTGCGAGTTCACCGACCCTCGACGGAAGGATACTCCACAGTGCGCCGCCGTCCTTCAACTCTCGGTGGCGACCGAGACTCTTGTCTTCCAAATTTGCAAAGCTGATCGGGTGCCACAGGTCCTCGTGGATTTCTTAGGTGACGAGACAATCAAATTCTACGCCGTGGCAATCCATAATTACATGAAGATGCTAGCCTACTACGGAATTATTATTCGGTCCGCGGTCGACCTGCAGAGGGATCGCCGAAACCCTACCGGCAATTTTACTCCTAGTCTATATGCTCTCTCTAATGCGGTCATTGGGACAAATCTTGAGAAGAAGAAATACAAGAAGAGGAAGTACACGGACGACGACAAGGAAGACACGTTACAAAAAGACCTAATTTTCGGATGGGGCAACGTTCCATTGAGCTACGATCAAGTCGTATATGCTGCTTTAGACGCTCGCCTTGGCTTCGAGATTGCACGGAAGTGGGATAGTCTACGCGGCTATAATACGGACAATGATCATCTTAATGTCGTTGATGAGTAGACTATCTATGTATTCCGTTACGCAAATATTCTGTGTGCGCGTGTTCTATTGTATTGACCGAAATATATCTAAAGTTTGCAAAAGTGTTTTCAAATTCCAAAGTTTGCAAAAGTTATTTAAAACAGAGAACAGAAAATGGTTTTGTATTAGTTAGTCAAATTCAAACATTTTTCATATTCATAGTTTTTCCAAAATCCAAAGTTTGCAAAAGTTATTTAAAACAGAAAACAGAAAAAAAAATGAAAAAACCTCCATCTGTCCCGGTTTCAGTCACAAACCGGGACAAATGACCTCCTTATTGTCCCGGTTTGTGACTGAAACCGGGACAAATGGGGGGTGCTTATATATACTGATCAGCAGCCCCCTCCCAAAACCATTGGAGGCATTTTTTTTTTGAAATGGAAGGAGGGGGTGTGTGCTAGTCTGTTTTTTTTGTATGCATGCAAGGTGTTTGATGAAATGCCCGAGAGAGTTCACGAATTGATTTGATGTACACTTAAAGAAGTTTATTCTTCTTTTCGATCAAGGTTAATTTTTTTCTCATTTCATTTGTAATTAATTGATACCGTGCATGTTCAGTGTTTATTTGTCGATGTTATGTAATGGTTATTGATGTAGTTCATTATATAATGCAGATGGACCGACAATGGATGTATGGTGACCGACGCACTGCCGAGTACATGACAGGTTTAAGGAAATTTCTAGAGAAAGCCCAGGCCCATAGTACCAATGGTTTCATGTGGTGTCCATGTGTCAACTGTCAGAATAAGACAGATCACCCAAACGTGAGAACCCTTCAAAGTCATCTTATTCGGCATGGTTTCATGCCCAGCTATAATTGTTGGACGAAGCACGGAGAAAAAGGTGTTATGATGGAAGACAATGAAGAAGAGGAAGATGATGACAACTATCCTATGTTCCCGGAGTACGGAGATTCTGCAACGGGGGAAGCTGAAGAGGCACCAGATGAGCCCACTGACGATCTTGGTAGGGCCATTGCTGATGCAAAGAGAAAGTGCGGAACTGAAAAGGAGAGGTTGAAGTTCGACCAGATGTTAGAGGATCACAAGAAATTGTTGTATCCAAGTTGCGAAGATGGTCAGAAAAAGCTGGGTACCACACTGGAATTACTGCAGTGGAAGGCAGAGTGTGGTGTGACTGACAAGGGATTTGGAAAGTTGCTGCAGATAATTAGGAAGATGCTTCCAAAGGTCAACGAGTTGCCCGACAACACGTACGAAGCAAAGAAGGTTGTGTGCCCTCTAGGATTAGACGTGCATAAGATACATGCCTGCCCTAATGACTGCATCCTCTACCGCGGTGAGTATGAGAATTTGGATGCATGTCCAGTATGCACTGCATTGCGGTATAAGATCAGACGAGATGACCCTGGTGAAGTTGAGGGTGAGCGTCCTCGGAAGAGGGTTCCTGCCAAGGTGATGTGGTATGCTCCTATAATACCACGGTTGAAACGCCTGTTCGCGAATAAAGAGCATGCCAAGTTGTTGCGATGGCACAAAGAGGACCGTAAGAAAGACGCGATGTGTAGACACCCCGCTGATGGGTCGCAGTGGAGAAAAATTGAGAGAGAGTTCCCGGAATTTTAAGATGACGCAAGGAACTTAAGGTTTGGTCTAAGTACAGACGGTTTCAATCCGTTTGGGGAGCAGAGCAGCAGTCATAGCACATGGCCTGTGACTCTATGTATTTATAACCTTCCTCCTTGGTTGTGCATGAAGCGAAAGTTCATTATGATGCCATTGCTCATCCAAGGCCCGAAGCAACCCGGCGACGACCTTGATGTGTACCTCAGGCCATTATTTGAAGAACTTTTACAGTTGTGGCGGAAAGAAGGTGTACGGGTGTGGGATGAGCACAAACATGAGGAATTTGACCTACGAGCTCTGCTTTTTGTAACAATTAACGATTGGCCTGCTCTTACTAACCTCTCAGGGCAGTCGACCAAGGGGTACAATGCATGCACACACTGTTTAGGTGAGACTGAATGTTTATATTTGGATAAATGTAAGAAGTGTGTGTATCTCGGGCATCGTCGATTTCTTCCGATCAGGCATACCGCAAGGAAGAAAGGCAAGCATTTTAAAGGTGAGGCTGATCACAGTAGGAGGCCTGTCAACCGTACTGGTGAAGAATTATTTGATATGGTCAAGGATCTAAAAGTAATCTTTGGAAAGGGTCCTGGAGGACAACAGGTTCCGAAAGACGCTAACGGGCACGCACCCATGTGGAAGAAAAAATCTATATTTTGGGAGCTACCATATTGGAAGGTCCTAGAGGTTAGATCTGCTATCGACGTGATGCACGTGACGAAGAATGTTTGCGTGAACCTACTAGGCTACTTGGGCGTGTACGGGAAGAAAAAAGATACAGAGGAAGCACGGGAGGACCAGAAACGTGTGAAAGAACGAGACGGCCTAAGTCCCGAACACTACGAAGGTCCTGCCAGCTACGCTCTTACCAAACAAGAGAAAGTAATATTCTTTGAATGCCTGAGCAGTTCAAGGTCACGGCTGGGTTCTCGTCGAATATAAAGAGGATAGTAAATGTGAGACTCCAAAAATTTCAGAACCTAAAGTCTCATGATTGCCACGTGATTATGACGCAATTGCTTCCGATTGCACCGAGGGGGCTACTACCGGAAAATGTTCGAGTACCCATTGTGAAGCTTTGTGCATTCCTCAATGCAATATCTCAAAAGGTAATCGATCCGACGATTCTACCAGGGTTGCAAAATGATGTGGTCCAGTGTCTTGTCAGTTTTGAGTTGGTGTTCTCTCCATCCTTCTTCGATGTTATGACGCATCTCCTGGTTCACCTAGTCGAAGAGATTCAAGTTCTCGGTCCTGTATTTCTGCACAATATGTTCCCATTTGAGAGGTTCATGGCAGTCTTAAAGAAATATGTGCATAACCGTGCTAGGCCAGAAGGAAGCATCTCCAACGGCTACGGTAACGAGGAGGTCATTGAGTTCTGTGTTGAATTTATTCATGACCTTAAGCCGATAGGTGTTCCACAATCACGACATGAGGGTAGACTTAGTGGAAAAGGCACTCTAGGAAAGAAAAAAAAATTGTATGGATGGACATTCTTTCACTGAAGCACACTATACAGTTCTACAAAGTTCTACCTTGGTGGCCCCGTATATCGATGAACACAAGAATTTTGTACGCTCTCTACAAGCGGGGAAGTCTGACAACTGGATTGTACGTACACACATGGCCACGTTCGGCGGTTGGTTGCGAGCACATCTTGAAAATAAAGACAAGGTTGATGAAGAGTTACACTTGTTGGCCAGGGCACCATCTACAACTATATGTACTTTCCAAGGGTACGAGATAAATGGAAATACATTTTACACGAGTGTCCAAGATAAAAAGAGCACGAACCAAAACAGTGGTGTTCGCATTGATGCAACAAACAACAATGGGCAGAAGAACACATATTATGGTTGCATAGAGGAGATATGGGAACTTGACTATGGACCTTCTTTTAAGATCCCTTTGTTTCGGTGCAAATGGGTCAATCTGAAAGGCGGGGTTGAGGTAGACAAGATGTACGGAATGACAACAGTGGATCTAAACAATCTTGCGTACAGAGACGAACCATTCGTGCTAGCCAATGATGTGGCTCAGGTTTTATATGTGAAAGACATGTCTAGCAGACCCAAAAAAAGAAACATCATGGGAGTGGAGGAGCCGAGGCGTCACATAATTCTTTCAGGAAAAAGAAACATCGTGGGAGTGAAGGACAAGACAGACATGTCAGATGATTATAATAATTTTGATGAAATTCCGCCTTTCGTAGTGAACATTGACCCAATCATCAAGTTGATTGAAGAAGATGCTCCATGGTTCCGACGCAGAAGAACTGGCGGTGTTGTGTGATGGAGATGTTGGTGCGATATGTAATAATTAATATATTAAACTTTTGATATGAAGAAGATGCTCCATTTTTTACTGCATATCAAATGGATCCGTCGGCGTTGATAGAACAAAACACACGATTTCACCTGCATACAGCCCCACGGTGGCTCTTGATGAGTGCCTGCATATCAAATGCACCGTGGGGCGTATGCAGGGAATCCGAGTAATTTGTATATATTCCTCAGTAGATGAATTGAACTATTCTTTTGATAGAACAAAACACACGATTTCACCTACATACAGCCCCACGGTGGCTCCTGAGTGCCTGCATATCAAATGCACCGTGGGGCGTATGCAGGGAATCCGAGTGATTTGTATACCACACACCACCCGGCTAGGCACTAGAAGGAGGAAACACTGAGTGCTCGCCTCGTCCGAGAGGGGGCTATATATGAAGGAGATATGCCCTAGAGGCAATTAATAAAGTGTATTCTTTATCATATCTCGTTTGTTCATAATAGGTTTTTGTGTCATGCTAGAACCGTATTAAGCGGAAACATTAATGCGGGTGTGATACGTAAACAACCAGGTCCCTAGTAGCCTCTACTAAGACTAGTTTCGTTGCGCGATTGATGATCGAGGTTTCCCGGTCATGGGGCATGGCGCCGGTCGGCAATGAGAGTCATATCGCTGGAGAGTGATGTGATGGACATACCCAGATTTGGAGAACATAGTCGTTACACCTTTGACCGTGAGATCAACTCTTATTGATATTCCCGGAAGATACTTTGATTGCACCAAACGTCGTATCTTATTTAGTATGACAATAACGGTGATACTTTTGGGTATTGGAAAGGAGTATTGAGACGAGGGGTCAAGAGCGGGATTTGCCAGTCCGCATAGCAGGATAGATACTCTCGGGCCCACTCGGTGAGATCATGTCTAATGAGCTTGGAAGCATGTGACTAGGTCACGGAGACATGAGATCATGAACGAGTAGAAGATAGCATCGTCGGTAACGAGGTCGGGATTAGGTATGGAGATATCTATGGAGCGACGCTCGGACGTGCTAAGTATCGCTATGGCAAAAGGTCTAAGACTTCACGTTCAGGTTTGATAGATGAAAGTCATTCGTTATATCTCAGGGATTAATTCATGGGGTCCAGGCCTACGGATTAGTCGTTGATCATTGAGGAGTCTTGATCATACCTGATATTATATCGAACCGCTAGGGTAACACACTTAAGGGGTTTCGACAAGACAACCGGAAAGGAAGGAGATCACCGGGAACGTCCCGAGAGAGGTCCGATGGAGATCGGGCAGCGCCGAAAGAGTTTTCGGAGCTAGGAAATATTATATATATTATGTTTGATATTAATTAGTGTTAGTAATATGCAAATATGATTTTATATATTTATTTTCGAATTTATTAAGGCAGATTTCCCTAAATGGGCCTTCCGGACGAAAAAAGGCCCAAGAGGGGAAAATTCCCTAGGGGAATTCGGTGGGGGCCAGGAGGGCCGGCCTAGGTGGGCCACAAGGGTCCCACCAGGGGGCCGGCGCACTCCCTTGGCCGAACCAGGCTGTGGGGGGTTAGTCCCACATTGCCTGGCTGGCAAGGTTGGCTCCCCTTGGGAGCCTATATAAGAAGGGGCACCCCCAGCCTTTTAATTCACCAATTAATTCCTGATTTCTCTCTCGATCTCGTGGTTCCCAAGTCGGAGCCGCGCCGAGCAAGAGGAGTCGGAGATCTCCTCCACCATAGCCCGCTGCCGCGCTGCTGGTGTACCGGTCCAAGTCTTCCGCTGCTCGTCCTGGACTGGAGCTTCGGAGGTGTCGTCTCCACCGTACGTGTGCGACTCCCTGCGAGGTGCTGCGCTAGCGGTACTCGGAGGCCTGCTTCCTCTACACCACCTTGAGGTCGGCTACGTCGGTCTTCATCGACAACGTTTGTGCGGGAACGTAATCCCCGCTTTCGGTCTACAAGGGTACGTATTCCGATCTCCGTTCGTACTACTATATCTGCATAGAATAGATCTTGGCTAGTTTAAGGATATCGTTGCTAGGAATTTTTTTGTTTTCTGCACACGATCCCCTTCAATGTATAGGGTCACGGGCTCAACCAGTGGTACTGATAGTGTTGATCCAACAGCTCTCAAGTGCTCAAAAGAAGCACACCCCTGATCCAGCGGCTAACAAGTGTTTCAAAGAAACACACGATATGTGTGCTTCTTTAGTCCCGGTTTGAAACTGAAAGCGTTAATCGAACAGCTCAGAAGCAATCAAAAGAAACACACACCTGATCAAACGGCTTACAAGTGCTTGAAAGAAACACACGATCCGTGTGCTTCTTTATTCCCGGTTTGGAAGTTAAAGTGTTGATCGAACAGCTCAGAATTCCAAAGTTTGCAAAAGTTATACAAATTCACATTCAAAATAGTTTTAAACTAATTAAAATAATGGTTATAGAAAAGAGAAAATGTTTTTGTATTAGTTAGTCAAATTCAAACACTTTTCATATTGAAAGTTTTTTCAAATTCCAAAGTTTGCAAAAGTTATACAAATTCACATTCAAAATAGTTTTAAACTAATTAAAATAATGGTTAGAGAAAAGAGAAAATGTTTTTGTATTATTTAGTAAATTCAAACACTTTTCATATTGAAAGTTTTTTCAAATTCCAAAGTTTGCAAAAGTTATACAAATTCACATTCAAAATAGTTTTAAACTAATTAAAATAATGGTTATAGAAAAGAGAAAATGTTTTTGTATTAGTTAGTAAAATTCAAACACTTTTCATATTGAAAGTTTTTTCAAATTCCAAAGTTATTTAAAACAGAAAATAGAAAACAGAAAAAGAAAAGAAAAAGAAAAAGAAAAAGAAAAAGGAAAAACCCCATCTATCCCGGGTGGTGGCACAGCCCGGGACAGATGGGGTGCTATCTATCCCGGTTGGAGGCTCAGCCCGGGACAGATGACCACTATTTGTCCCGGGCTGAGCCACCACCCGGGACAGATAGCCTCTCCTCTATATAACCAACACTTAGCCACGGTTCGAGCCACAACCCGGAGCAATTTCACATCGACGCCGTCAGGCTGCCGAATTTTTCCGTCGCGCCGCCGGCCATCCCTCGCCGTCCCCGCGCCTCCGACCATCCCTGTGCGCGCCTCCGGTCATCCCGACGCCGCTGCGCACTGCTGCCGCCCTAGCCGTCCCAGCGCATTCGTCCTTCCCCGTGCGCGCCTCCGGCCATCTTTCCCGTCTTCTTCCTCGCCGAGACCGGAGCTCCGCCGAGCCATTGCCGAGGGCGACGAGGGTGAGTCCTCTTATCCTCCTCCCTCTCTCTCGATGCAACCGTGCCGCACTCCGCCGCCACCGCGTGCGTCACCTAGAAATCAAACCCTAGCTTCGGTTCACCATTGATGACGTCAGCACGACGTCATCATTTTCAGAAACTATGTTAAACTATAGAAAATCATAATTAAATTATTTTAAATCAGAAAAATACAAACTTTTTATCAAAATGTTCATAAAAAGAAAATACTTGTCGTTGTGTCATTATTTTGTGTGTTTGAATAAGTTTGAATAAACAAAAAAAATTGTTCGAATATCGTTGCAAATACAAACTTTTTATCAAAATGTTCATAAAAGTTTTATATTATCATAAATTATTTGAAAACTTCATAACATATCTTTAGAATAGATTTTACATTTAATTCTTTTCTTATATAGAATATATATTCATGAAAATCATTTTGTGTTTTGAAAATAAATGAAGATCATTTTAAGCTAATGAAATGTTCATTTGGATAATCCATTTATTATAAAATATATGAAGTTATTAAAGTTATTTAGTTGTATGACATATCGGTAAAGTTATTTAGATGTTGAGTTATTAAAATTATTTAAATGGATTGAAATCTCTTGCAGAAACTATGGACACCCATAGAAATCTTCAACAAGAAGAGGACATGTTCGGCATCATTCGCGAAGGTGATGAATTGGACCCCGGCAGAAACCATGAACAAGAAGAGGAACACGTAGACGATTTCACCGCGCAATTTCTGAACGAGTCCGGTGATGGACTGGAGGGGCATTCAGACGGAATAGACGTCACTGACAGTTCAGCTCACCGACAGTTCACCGACTCTACTGTTGGAAAGTCGGCCGCCGAGGTAGATATATGCCCTCAGGTTTTTGTCTCCGTTGAAAAGATTTGTGTGTATACATATATTAACTATCACTTTTTCTTGTTTTTAGCCGTCAGCGGGCAATGAGCCGGGACCAAGCAAAAAAGCAGCGGTGAAACGAGGCGGGCCACGAACCGGGACCAAAAAGCTCCAAGGGAAACAGAAGTACCACATCGAGGAGATCAATGAAAAAGGAAAACCGATTGCTCCCGCTAACCACGCAAGGAAATTTGTAGCTCAGTGCGGAGTCATCGTTCGGGACAGACTGTCCATCAGGGCTCAAGAATGGTATAAGCCAAAGGTGCCAAAAGAGGGGGTTATTTATGTCTCGAATGCAGAAAAACAACTCCTTTGGGACGAGCTCATGCAGAATTTCACTTTACCGGAAGAGGAGGATGTAGAGGAGCCGGTTATAGAGAATCGATGCAAGGCCTGGACTTATATTGAGATGGGTGAATTGTTCCGCAGCTAGAAGAAAAGGCTAAACAAGTTCATAAAAGAAGGTAAAACTCCAGAATTTGTCGGAGTCTATGAAAAGATAAAAGATGAGTGGCCCGAATTTAAGGCGTACAAGCAATCGGAAGACGCTAAGGCCATGTCAGAGAGAAATAAGAAAAATGCAGACAAAAAGATATATCACCATAACATGGGGTCAGGTGGCTACCTGACGGCCCTGCCTAAGTTTCTGAAAATGGTGGAAGAGTTTTTGGCTAAAGGTATACAGATCGAGACATTTGACTCGCCAGACCGGCTGAAGGCTTGGTTCTATGGGCATGGTGGAAAGTTAGACCCTGAAACAGGTGACTGTCTTTTTACCAAGGAGCACGGACATGACCCTATTGAAGCTCTCAGAGAGGTATGGAAGGAGGTCACGGAAGGCAGGTTCCACCCTAACACAGAGAAGGACGAGCTATCGCGAGCCTTTAAGAATCCTGAACACAGTGGACGAACAAGAGGAACCGTCGGCTCTGTACCGTGGATACTTGGGTTTCCCAAAGATGTTGGCACTTACAGAAACCGATCGAGAAAGAAGAAAGAGATTGCCGACCGGGCCCAGTGGATGGAAAATAAATTACTACAGCATGAGAAGGAGATAGCAGAGCTGAAGGCAGCGCAGACTCGACGGATGCCCTGCGAATCTGAGATGCCCGAAGATCCTTCTCCTGATCCAAAATCAATGCGGAGAATTATGCAGGCTGAAAATTATACAATCTCGAAAGCTGGGACTCAATCACAACATTGGATTCATTGACCCTAATCGAGTTCATCATCATGGTTTGTTACATTACCCAGATGAAACGGAGGAGCTTTTGCTTACTTATTTGATGGCGCAACATTACAAAAGCACCATAATTTTCCCGTTCAACTTCGAGTGAGTTGTTTACTTTCTTATACATACTCGATGTTAATTAAGTATATGTAATTGATGATTTAGTTATTAACAAATATAAACATATGGCAGATTTCACTGGGTATTATTTGAGATTGATGTTGAAAAGGCAATCGTTGATGTCTTGGACCCATTATCGAAACCTGAAGAAAAGTTTGACGACACGAAACATATGCTCCAGAGGTAATTTCGTTCATTATCACAATCGACCTCGTCTTTTCTAATAATATATAGTAATTAGTTAACTTCTTTACTAATTTTTCATACCGTAAACTTCAGGGTTTGGGACAAGTTCACCGGTTTCCACAAGGATGTCGGTATAGCTAAGAACCTCACTTTTAAATGGCGAGAGGTAAGACGTACTAGCTAGGTTCCACATACGCATATTCTTAATTTCAGTCTCACAATACCATTTTTTCAATATTTTTGATTATTTTTTATTAATTTCTTATCTTACTCTATCATAAAGTGCGCGAAGCAGCAACAAGGCACCAATTTGTGTGGATTCTATGTCTGCGAGTTCATCCAAATTCACTTCAATGAGAGTGTAGACTGGAATAGGGTACGTTAACAATTCATTCAAACTTGTTCACTTTTCAAATTGAATTATTTTCATAATGGTTGATATATTGGTGTTGATCTCTCCTTTTTAGTTTGAGACGATCCGGAACAGGCTTGATGCAAAAGACCGCCTACTACCAATCGCGGAGGAAATTGCGGGCTTTCTGCTTGACTATGTCATACAGCCAGGCGCAGAATGCAGTATAATCCGGCCGCCAAAAAAGACCATCCCGAGGAAAAAATAGGGTCTAATGCTTCTCTGTCATGTAATGATCTCTGTTTGTAAATATTTATACATGATCTTCCGGTTGTAAATATTTGTTTGGGAGAACACGTGTACTAGTAGTATTCATGACTATATCCCAAGGAAAAAATCGTGTATTCATGATATATATTACATAGTAGCGTATAATATGCAACTAGATCTTGTTTGAAATGAAACATAAATGAAAAAACACAAACACAAAAGAATCAGTAACATAAATAGAAAACAGAAACACAAATAGAAAACAGGAAACAAAACAAAAGAAACAAAAAAAGAAAACAAAAAATCATATATACTGTCCCGGTTTGTATTACGAACCGGGACAAATGAGTGGGAGCCAGAGGCTGTCTGGTTTGGCCACGTGACCCCCCTACTGGTCCCGGGCCATGGCGTGCCCAGGACAAATAGGGGAGGCTATTTGTCCCGAACACGCTGTCCCGGGCGCGTGACCGGGACAAAAAGCCCTCCCGGCCCGGGACCAGTGGCCTGTTTTGCTCTAGTGTGTGCATCTTATTTTGTGTGATTGTGTGTGTTACACGGCGGTAGCTGAATAAGATGATCCCTTCAAAATACCACTAGTGTTCTCCCTCCAACGCGCACCACCAATAAAGTTCTACGTTGTGAGGCAGGCCGTGATGATCGGGTGTCATACATATCTTCGTTCGCATACGGTGGGTGTAAGCCATGTTGCACAAGCGTCAGCGTGGAGGTCTTTGGTGGCGAGCCTAGCATACTCAGAGGTATGGCCTCGGAACAGGAAGACCGAAAGGTCGAGCACAAGTCACAAAATTGGTGTGGCGGACGATTTTGTCTACTCCTGAAGTTGTGCCGCCGGCTTTGATGATGAGGGGTGGTGCAATGGACGGGGGTCGTGTAATCGCTTAAACGACCAGGAGGGATGTTCGTTTGAGTGGGAGTTATGTCAGTTATTTTCTAAAATACTATAACTCAAAGTTATTATGAACAAAGTCTTATGTTGTTGCAAATTCCATTGTAGATGTCTCGCCCCTCGTTTAACCTAGGTCTGTTCCTTGAGAAATAAAAGCTTAAGACCAATGGGTCAAACTTCATGGCCTGGTTCCGCAACCTGAGGATCCTCCTCACTCCCCATAGGGTGGCCTACGTCATTGAGGCCGCCATAGGTGACCCTCCTGCAGATGATGCCTCTGAGGATGAGAAGAAGGTCTTCCAGACCCGATCGGAGGATTCTTCCTTTGTCCAGAGTGGCATGCTCTACGCCATGGAAGCCGACCTGTAGAAGCGCTTTGAGAAGATGAGCGCCTTTGAGATCATCTCGGATCTTAAGGCTGTCTTTGCGCCGCAGGCTAAGGCTGAGAGATATGAGGCTTCTGAGCTTTTCTTCTCAGCCAAGATGGAAGAGCATAGCAGTGTGAGCGAGCATGTAGTCAAGATGTCTGGCTACGTTCAACGCCTGAATGCTCTGGAGTGCAAGATTCCCGATGAGCTGGCGATTGACAGGGTGTTGCAATCGTTGCCACCAAGCTACAAAGGCTTCGTCATGAACTACAACATGCAGGGCATGGCTAAATCGCTGGGTGAAGTGTTCGTGATGCTCAAGACTGCTGAGGTAGAGATTAAGAAGGAGCACAAACTGTTGATGGTCAACAAGACCGTTGATTTCAAGAAGTCCGGTGGCAAGGGAAAGCAGAGCTGGAAGTCCCGGAGGGAGGCAAAGTTGGCTGCCAAGCCCAGGACTAACAGGTCTGGTCCCAGAGCTAGCGTGGAGTGTTTCTACTGCAAGGGGAAGGGTCACTGGAAGCGCAACTGCCCCAAGTATCTTGAGGATAGGAAGTCTGGCAAGACGGTCGACAAAGAGCAAGGTATATTTGATATACATGTTATAGATGTGTACCTTACATCCGCCCGGAGCAATACGTGGGTATTTGATACTGGTTCTGTTGCTCATATATGTAACTCTCAGGAGGAGTTACGGAATAGAAGGCGGCTCGCGAAGGATGAGGTGACGATGCGCGTCGGCAACGGATCGAGAGTCGACGTGGTGGCTGTCGGCACGCTCCCTCTACATCTACCATCGGGATTAGTTTTGGTTTTAAATAAATGTTATTTTGTGCCATCCTTGAGTGTAAACATTATAAGTGGGTCTTGCCTGTTACAAGACGGTTATTCATTTAAATCAGTGTCAAGCAATTGTGCTATTTATATGAATGATATCTTTTATGTTGATGCTCCCGAGAATAACGGTTTATTCTTGTTGAATCTCGATCGTAGTACTCACATCCATAACATAGAAGCCAAACGAATTAAGTGTAGTGACGATACCGCCATGTTTTTGTGGCATTGCCGTCTTGGTCATATTGGTATAAAGCGCATGAAGCGACTCCACTCCGATGGACTCTTAGACTCGTTGGATTTCGGATCCCTCGATACATGTGAACCATGCATCATGGGCAAAATGACCAGGACACCGTTCAAAGGTTTCGTTGAACGGGCGTCGGATTTGTTGGGGATCATACATACAAATGTGTGTGGACCGATGAGCGTTTCGACACGCAGTGGTTATCGTTACTTCGTCACCTTCACTGATGACTTGAGTAGATACGGTTATATCTATTTGATGAAACACAAGTCTGAAACGTTTGAAAAGTTCAAAGAATTCCAGAGTGAAGTTGAGAATCAGCTTAATAGGAAAATCAAGCATCTCCGATCCGATCGTGGTGGAGAGTACTTGAGTTTTGAGTTTGGCACACATCTGAAGAGTTGTGGCATAGTGCCCCAACTTACGCCCGCCGGAACGCCGCAGCGTAACGGTGTGTCCGAGCGACGTAATCGTACTCTAATGGATAGTGTCCAATCTATGATGTCTCTTACCGATCTGCCAGTGTCCTTCTGGGGTTATGCGTTAGAGACAGTCGCATTCATTTTAAATAGGGCTCCGTCCAAGTCCGTTGAAACGACGCCGTATGAATTATGGTATGGCCAAAAGCCTAAGTTATCGTTTCTGAAGGTTTGGGGTTGTGAGGCGTACGTTAAGAAACTACAGCCCGACAAACTCGAACCGAAGTCGGAGAAAGTCGTCTTTGTAGGATATCCGCGGGAAACCGTTGGCTACACCTTCTACAACCAAGCTGAGGGCAAAACTTTTGTCGCGAAAACCGGTGCCTTTCTAGAGAAGGAGTTTCTCGCGAAAGGAGTAAGTGGGAGGAAGGTAGACCTCGATGAAATCGTTGATCCTGAACTCGAGATTCCGAGTGGCGCAACGGAGGCAATTCCAGAAACGTCCTCCGTGGAAGGAGTGGGAGAAACTGTCGAGGAAGATGTTCTACCTCGTAGGTCTGGTAGATCTCGGATCCCACCAGAATGGTATGGCAACATGGTTTGCACCGTCATGCTAGTCGAGCAAGACGAACCTACGAACTACAAGGAGGCGATGGAGAGTCTAGAGTCCGAGAAATGGCTTGAAGCCATGAAATCCGAAATAGGATCCATGTATGATAACAAAGTGTGGACTTTGGTGGATGGATATTCCCGAAGGGCGCAAGGCCGTCGAGAATAAGTGGATCTTTAAGAAGAAGACTGATGCTGATGGTAATGTGACCGTCTATAAAGCTCGGCTTGTCGCAAAGGGTTTCCGACAAGTTCATGGAATTGACTACGATGAAACTTTTTCACCGGTAGCGATGCTTAAGTCTATTCGGATTTTGTTAGCGGTAGCTGCCTACTATGATTATGAAATCTGGCAGATGGACGTCAAAACGGCCTTCCTGAATGGAAACATTGAGGAAGAGTTGTACATGGTACAGCCGGAAGGTTTTGTCGATCCAGGAAATGCTAACAAGGTGTGCAAGCTTCAGCGATCCATCTATGGATTGAAGCAGGCATCTCGGAGCTGGAATCTTCGCTTTGATGAGGTAATCAAAGGTTTTGGATTTATTCAGAATGTGGAAGAGACCTGTATTTACAAGAAAATGAGTGGGAGCTCGGTTGTGTTCTTAGCACTGTATGTTGACGACATATTGCTAATAGGAAATGATGTGGAACTTCTGAATAGCGTGAAGGAATATTTAAACAGTAAGTTTTCCATGAAGGACTTAGGAGAAGTTGCGTATGTTTTAGGCATAAAAATCTATCGTGATAGATCAAGGCGCCTATTAGCACTAAGTCAGAGTACTTATCTTGATAAAATACTGAAGCGTTTTCATATGGAGAAGGCAAAGAAGGGTTCTCTGCCGGTTATCAAGAATAAGATATTGCGTAAGGCGCAGTGTCCGAAATGACGAAACATCCTTATGCTTCAGCCATAGGATCGATCATGTATGCAATGTTCAGTACTAGACCGGATGTGGCATTAGCTCTAAGTTTGACAAGCCGGTTCCAGAGTAATCCTGGAATGCCGCATTGGGTAGCTGTTAAAAGCATTCTTAAGTATCTCAATAAGACAAAGGAAATGTTCCTTGTGTATGGTGGCTGCGATGAAGAACTTGGCGTAACGGGTTAAGTAGATGCAAGTTTCTGCTTAGACCCCGATGACTGTAAGTCACAGACAGGTTACGTGTTCAAGGTGAATGGAGGCGCCGTGTGCTGGAGAAGTGGGAAGCAGCCCATAGTCGCACAATCTACAATGGAGTCGGAGTACATTGCTGCCTGCGAGGCCGCAAATGAAGCTGTGTGGCTGAGGAAGTTCGTCATCGAACTTGGAGTGTTCCCGAGCGTGCAAGACCCCGTGATCCTCTTTTGCGGCAATACGGGTGCCATTGCGAACGCCAAGGAGCCAAGGTCTCACTCCACCGCCAAACACATTCTCCGACGCTTCCACGTGATACGTCAGTACGTACAAGGAGGCGATGTGAAGATTTGCAAAGTGCATACGGATCTGAATGTGGCAGATCCGCTGACGAAGCCTCTCCCGCTTGATAAGCATGAACAGCACCAGTTAGCTATGGGTGTTAGGCTTTTACCAAGTTGTAATCTAGATTAAGTTGTACTCTAGTGCAAGTGGGAGACTGAAGGAGATATGCCCTAGAGGCAATTAATAAAGTGTATTCTTTATCATATCTCGTTTGTTCATAATAGGTTTTTGTGTCATGCTAGAACCGTATTAAGCGGAAACATTAATGCGGGTGTGATACGTAAACAACCAGGTCCCTAGTAGCCTCTACTAAGACTAGTTTCGTTGCGCGATTGATGATCGAGGTTTCCCGGTCATGGGGCATGGCGCCGGTCGGCAATGAGAGTCATATCGCTGGAGAGTGATGTGATGGACATACCCAGATTTGGAGAACATAGTCGTTACACCTTTGACCGTGAGATCAACTCTTATTGATATTCCCGGAAGATACTTTGATTGCACCAAACGTCGTATCTTATTTAGTATGACAATAACGGTGATACTTTTGGGTATCGGAAAGGAGTAGTTGAGACGAGGGGTCAAGAGCGGGATTTGCCAGTCCGCATAGCAGGATAGATACTCTCGGGCCCACTCGGTGAGATCTTGTCTAGGTCACGGAGACATGAGATCATGAACGAGTAGAAGATAGCGTCGTCGGTAACGATGTCGGGATTAGGTATGGAGATATCTATGGAACGACACTCGGACGTGCTAAGTATCGCTATGGCAAAAGGTCTAAGACTTCACGTTCAGGTTTGATAGATGAAAGTCATTCGTTATATCTCAGGGATTAATTCATGGGGTCCATGCCTACGGATTAGTCGTTGATCATTGAGGAGTCTTGATCATACCTGATATTATATCGAACCGCTAGGGTAACACACTTAAGGGGTTTCGACAAGACAACCGGAAAGGAAGGAGATCACCGGGAGCGTCCCGGGAGAGGTCCGATGGAGATCGGGCAGCGCCGAAAGAGTTTTCGGAGCTAGGAAAAATTATATATATTGTGTTTGATATTAATTAGTGTTATTAATATGCAAATATGATTTTATATATTTATTTTCGAATTTATTAAGGCAGATTTCCCTAAATGGGCCTTCCGGACGAAAGAAGGCCCAAGAGGAGGGGAACCCCCTTGGGAATTCGGTGGGGGCTTGGAGGCCGGCCGAGGTGGGCCACAAGGGGCCCACCAGGGGGCCGGCGCACCCCCTTGGCCGAACCAGGCTATATGGGGATAGTCCCACATTGCCTGGCTGGCAAGGTTGGCTCCCCTTGGGAGCCTATATAAGAAGGGGCACCCCCAGCCTTTTAATTCACCAATTAATTCCTGATTTCTCTCTCGATCTCGTGGTTCCCAAGTCGGAGCCGCGCCGAGCAAGAGAAAGAGGGGATCTCCTCCACCATAGCCCGCTGCCGCGCTGCTGGTGTTCCGGTCCAAATCTTCCGCTGCTCGTCCTGGACTGGAGCTTCGGAGGCGTCGTCTCCACCGTACGTGTGCGACTCCCTGCGCGGTGCTGCGCTAGCGGTACTCGGAGGCCTGCTTCCTCTACACGACCTTGAGGTTGGCTTCGTCGGTCTGCATCGACAACGTTTGTGCGGGAACGTAATCCCCGTTTTCGGTCTACAAGGGTTCGTATTCCGATCTCCGTTCGTACTACTATATCTGCATAGAATAGATCTTGGCTAGTTTAAGGATATCGTTGCTAGGAAAAATTTTGTTTTCTGCACACGATCCCCTTCAGTCGGGAGGCAAAGGATGCCGGGAGGTCGAGTGCATCGCTGAAAAGAAATATATCAGTAAAGACTTCAGGAGAAGACAAGGTCATGTAACATGAAACAAAGAAAATTTACCCGGAATCAACGGTGGGAGGAACCCTCCTTTGGCGTGGAGGCTTCTCGGTCGTTTGTTTGTTCGGCTTGCTCTTCTTGGGGGGGTTGCCAGAAACATCGGCAGCGTTGGTATCGGAAGCCGCACGCTTCCGGGTCTCGGCGCGTTTGGTCACGGCCGTGGGTTTCGGAACCACAGCTGAAGCCCAGTTGAGGGGAAGAGCGTCAATCACATCGAGTATTTGACAGTCAATCTCATCCTCGTCATATGAAGAAACGGAAATAGCCTCTGAGGTTGAAGGATTACCCGGGGCGGCAGCACGGACTAGAGGAACGGCAAGATGGTCCTCGCCGTCGGTATCCTCTCTCGGCATCTTAGCCGGTGCCGGGATGTTCGGCACGAAATTCCCGTTGGCGTGGATCGCGTCCTCCTCAGTTTGCCGCTCGAATAACTGCACGAATAAATCATTGCATGACAACCATGTCGGTCTCCAGCAGAACCCGGGTGCAAATGCAAGTTTCCGAAAGACAGACAGGAGCACCTGTTTCAGTGGTTTTTTCCGGGATCCCTCGATGACACCCCAAACATAGTCATCCGGCATCTTCATCCGAGCAATAGCTCGAACGCGCCGGACGACCGCGGGACGGTCCAACCCGAAAATGCTGGTCCTGGTGGGATCAAAGTTCCCGTCCATATGGCACATCTTGTGCACTCGGGTTTGTAGGGGGCAGACGCGGCGAATAATGAAGCAGCGCAGGAGATCGTCGCCAGTCATCTTGTCAGTCAACACGCCGAGGACGTCGTGCATACATCTGACCTCCTCGGTATCTGGAAGCCGTTTCCAGAGGTTGAATTTGCGGGGAGGTCCAATGGCGAACTCCGGCAAATTTATAAAATCCGGGTTCGAGGATCCCGGACCATCTCCCGAAGTTTCCCGATTCTTCACATAGAAGAAACTGCGCTGCCACTTCCGGCAGGATTCTAGTCCCTTGACTATAGGAAATCCGGAGTCAGCGGGGAATGATGGTGGCCGCTCCGCAGTCGACCAAGACTTTTTCTTTCTGATCCGGATTGGGGATGACTTGGCGGCGGAGGATGAAGTACTTGGCCCAGAGGTCCAAGAATGGCCACACGCCGAGGTATGCTTCCGAGTAGGTGGTGAAGACCGAAAGCATCATGATGGCGTTAGCTGGGAGATGATGGGGTTGGAGGCTGTAGGTGTCGAGGAAGTTGCGGAAGAAGGGGCTAGCCGGAAGCCCAAACCCGCGCTCGAAATGCGTGAGGAATACAACGTATTCCCCGGGTTGGTGTTCCGGTTGAACCTCGCCCTCCGGGAGACGACTCTCAATTTCTGGCGGAATCCGGTGAGTCCGGTACAGCCAGTCGAGATCCTCCTGCATGGTCTCGGACCCATCCCAGCACCCCCGAACACTTTCTTCAGCCATGTCGGAGAAATCCGCAGATGTATCCGGGCTACTCTGCAGGCGCAGCGGCAGTTAGTCGGAATTAGTCTACCGGGAGCTAAGATACCGGATCGCAAACTCCTAAAGACAACCGGGTTCCTGGCGAGTAAGATCTACCGCGTGCTAGTAAATCGAAACTTAATCGATGGAAATACGCTCGGGCTAAACACAAACATGGCCTAGTGCGGGCAAGAGGCTAAGATCTATGGCGCGTCTTCATCCCCGCCGCGCACCTCGTGCGCGCCGCGTGAATCGTGCTCGCCGGCGGCGGCTCAGCCGCGCATGCGTTAGTGCACGACCGAGAGCGAGGTATTGTTCCCATAAAAAAGTTCATCGGGGCGAAGAGAAGAACTCACCGGAGAAAGCGAGGCCGGTGATGGGCAACAAGGGCGCGAACCGATGGTGGAAGCGAAGGGCTCCGGCGACCAACGAGAGCGGCGGCGTTCGAGCTCCGGGCACGGCTACGGCGGCGTGCTCGAGACGACGGTGGCGGAAGTGTGAAGTCGAGGAAGAAGAAGATATGACCGTATTGGTCCCCTATTTATGGGGGGGGGGGGGGGTTCCAGAGCGGTTTCCGAATTTCCCGCCCACGATCTCTCCGATCGTGGGTGGGATCCATTTTGTGCAGCGCGGCACGTGGCGTCCACCGGAGCGCCCCATCCGGCCACACCGGGGGCCACACAGCCCCAACGGTTGGACTTCGGATCGGCTGCGGCTCCCGGCGCGTGAACCCGAGCGACGGCGTGCTCGGTCAGAGGCACTCGAGTGCACTTCTGATTAGACAGGACCTCGGGTGGGACCCAGCTCACGATCTGGAATTCAATGCGGAGCCAACGGTCAAGATTCACTCTGGTGGCACTATCCGGTTACGAGCTTCGCCTTCCGGTCGAAACGATCTCGGTATGAGGATCTCGGCAAAAACTGGTCGCGGCGTCTAGTCGGAGGATAGTCTCATATTTTCTAGGAAGATGGTTGTTATTAAAGCTGATCCCGCACATCATCCGGGGTCGCTGCGCAGCACCAGCTTCGGGGACTAGTGTCGGGGGGCTGCCCCCCGGGTAGGGCAGATCCCGGAGTAGTTCAGCGGTGTGCCAACAGTGCTTGACCTTTGGCGAGAGCAAGGGCCACCCCTTAGTATGCTGAAGGGGCAACTTGACCCTTGAGTGCTGGTAGAGTACAAGGTGCCTCCTGGCAGGCGCAAAGGTCAGCTCTGGCGGCTATAAATAGACACCCCGAGCCCTCACAATAGCAGCACAGGCATCAGCGGGTGGTTCATCTAAGAACTAGCTTCTCGAAGATGTCTTTGCCGGTAGGCTAAGACATCTTTGGGAGGCTAGGCCTAGAGATACTCATCCTGAGACGAACTCGGGTGTATCCGGAAAGGATCTCGGATCTTGGTCTCCGAGGAGACTCCCGGAAGGAGAAGTACTCGGTCTTACCTGATAGGCAATCCGGGTAAATGCTAACCGGAACATTTATCTCGGTCCTGGACTTGTGCAGGAAGGACTCACAAGTTCGAGCAAGAAGATAACCGGCATGAGGGATCCCGGTAGGCCGTCAACGGTCTATAGCAGGCTTTCCCGCCTGGTGCGGGGGGAAGTACCGTTCCGTCTGACACGGAAGCATGGTCACCTCCCGCCTGACACGGAAGCATGGTCACCTCCCGCCTGACACGGGAGCGCGTCAGGCGGTACGACAACGGTACGACAAGACACGACGTGCCTAGCCCGGCAATCCGTAAAAGGCTATCCGGGATGGGCAAAGACATGTCTTGTCTCTGACAGGGGGACAATGATGTTCCAGGACGGCGCCTGCTGTCCTTGCCGGGATGATGACGAAGGGGCTACGCCGGATAGCGCGGCGAGTAGGTCGCGCTAGCCGGTGACGACATACCGGTTAGGCCTGTTCGGTGGGGCCAAACCGGTTTAGGGTTTCCGGCCCTCCTGGCTGGAACTCTATAAAAGGCGCCATAACTGCTTCTGTAGAGGAGAGACCAGCTTGGGAGCCAAAGCTATAGTCGCATTTACTCCTAGAGCATTTACTTCTTCTTACCTTGAGTTCATCTAGTTCCTTGTGTTCTTCACTTCGAGAAATCTAAGAGCAAGTTGTAGTCCTTGTATCACACTTATATAGAGAGGGAAGGCAGGAGTAGGGGTGTTACCTCCTCACGAGGGCCCTGAACCTGGGTATATCGTGTGTGTGTGTTGTGTACCTTCGTGCATTTGTTCTTGTTTGTTAGATCTTCCCCCTCGCGCTTTGATCTTGTTTCTCGTTCTTGGGAGATCTCGGTTATACCGGGATCCTCCCCGTGTGAGCTCTTCAGCTCGCTATCCCTCCCTGGATCCACCAACGTCCATCGGCCCCACACATTAGCCATCCTATGGCATCTGCCGTGACACCACCACGACAGCAGGGCTCTTTCGCCGAACTTGGAGATGAATCTACCCAAGCTGGCCATGCAGCCTGCTAGGCGTTGCATGTCCTTGAGCCGGCGCGGAGGTTGCATTTCCTTTATGGCCTTGATTTTGTCAGGGTTTGCCTCTATGCACCGGTGGGGTTGAGCTTGATGTTCACCTTGCGCAAGCTGGCAAAAGTCTCTTCAAGGTCCCTGAGGAGAGTATTTCCCTCTCGAGATTTTACGACAATGTCATCGACATAAGCCTCGGCATTTCTGCCCATTTGCTCGCCAAGCGCTATCCTCATTAGCCTCTGGAAAGTGGCTCTGGCGTTTTTTAGGCCGAAGGGCATGCAGACATAGCAATACACACCGCAGGGGGTGAGGAAAGCCGTCTTCTCCTCATCTTCCTTAGCCATTTTTATCTGATGATAACAAGAGAAGGCATCGAGGAAGCAGAGGAGATTGTAGCGCGCCGTGGAGTCCACAATCTGGTCGCTTCTTGGCATGGGATAAGGGTCCTTGGGGCAGGCCTTGTTCACATCAGTGTAGTCGATGCAGAGGCGGCCTCCTCCGGTGGGTTTTGGGACGACCACGCCGTTGGAGAGCCAAGTGGGGTGTGCGACTTCGCGGACGACCTTTGCCGATTTTAGCTTCTCGACCTCTTTGACGATGAATGATTGCTTCTCGGGGGCTTGTTTTCTTGATTTTTGCTTGACGGGGCGTGCGTTTGGACACACGGCGAAGTGGTGCTCGATCACTTCCCTCGTTACACCGGCACATATCTGACGGTGTCCACGCGAACATGTCAGAGTTTGCCCGGAGGAAGGCGATGAGCGTGCTTTCCTATTTGGGAGGCAGCGCAGCGCCAATGGTGATGCTAGCCCCCGAGCCCTCAGCCCCCGAGCTGCTGGAGCTTAGAGAAACTTTCTTTGTAGCGGCTTGCTCCTGGGAGAACAACTGCTTCTTCTTCTTAGGTCTCTCGATAGGCTCCATGTCCTCGTCTGTGGGGAACTCCATGGCGGCTTCCTTGTAGGCCGTCTCGACAGCGCGCGTGGCATCCAGGACATGTCCACGGATGGTGATTGTGCCAGCGCTGCCGGGGATCTTGACCATGTTATAGGCATGATGTGTGACGGCCATGAATTTTGCGAGTGTGGGGTAGCCGAGGATGGGGTTGTACGGTAGGCCGATGTGCGCGACATCAAAGTCGATGTGCTCGGTGCGGTAGTTTTCCTCGCTTCCGAAGGTGACGGCAAGCCTGACCTGCCCCAGAGGCTCGATCCAGCCGCTGGTGACTCCCGTGAAGGGCCTAGAGGGCATGAGCCGCTCGTAGGGCACTTGAAGCGCTTCGAACGTCTCAATGGAGATGACATTCAGGCCTGCTCCACGATCAATGAGCGTCTTGGAGACGGCGATGTTGTCGATGGTGGGGCTGCATACCAGCGGGAGGGTTCCAACAGTCTTGGAGGACTTGGGGTGGTCCTGAGCGTCGAAGGCGATGGTGTACTGCGACCACTTGAGGGGTCTGGAGGTCTCGAGGCTGGGGAGGGCGGCATTGAGTTCGCGAGCAAACTACTTGAACTGATTGTTCGATTTTGGCGTCTGTGCCCCACCGAGGATTCAGGCAATGGCGCCCCTTGGAGCTTGATAGCCACCATCTTCCTCGTCAGGGAGGTCGCCGTTCCTCTCCGCAGCGTTGGCCTGGTTGCCAGATGGTTTCTGGTAGCCGCTCTTGCGCCCACTTACGAGGTAGCCACGGCCTCGACCGCGGCTGCCGCTGCCTTCTGCTTGCTCGCGCTCTTTGCTCAGCCTCTTGAGGTCGCAGCAAGTCTCAGTAGAGTGACCGCTCCTGTTGTGGTAGATGTAGAATGGGCGGTGGTCGTCTTTCCTCTCTCCAGGCTCGGGAGAGTCCCTGCGGGTGCCCTTCGCGTCAGGCTCTGCCGCGAGGACCGCGGTGGCCTTGCGCTTGGGCTCCTCCTTCTTCTTCTGGCTCCTGGACCCCTCAGCGAGCTCGTCCCCTCTCGAGGACATCTTGACGAAGACGAGTCGCTCTTCAGCCTTGGCGCACTTGTCCGCTAGGTCGAACAGCTTCACCACAGAGGTGAGCTTGTCGTGGATACCCAGCTTCTCGAGCATCCTGCTCTTGGTGACGCCCTCGTGGAAGGCGGCGATGACTTGGGTGTCCGGGATGTTCGGGATCTTGTTGCGCACTTGGCTGAAGCACTGGATGTACTTGCGGAGGGTCTCATCCTTCTTCTGCACCACAGCGTGCAGGTCGTTGTGGGTGAGAGCACGCTCGTACGTCCCCTTGAAGTTGCAGACGAACTGCTTGCAGAGCTCCTCCCAAGAGTTCACAGAGTCCTCGGGGAGGTTCGGGAGCCACGCCAGCGCAGAGTCGCGAAGCGCGTGGGAGAACCAGTTGGCCATGACCTTGTCGTCTCCGCGTGCCGCTTGGATGGAGGTGGTGTAAAGCTGCAGGAACTCGATGGGGTTGCCGGCGCGGTCGTAACCCTTGGGGAGAGCCGGCCTGAACTTCGGGGGCCAAACCACGCGGCGCAGAGAGCGGGTGAACGCCATGCAGCCGGTGGCGTACGTGGCGACTCCGTGCTGCAGCGCGCTGCGGTTCTGCTGGCCCGCCTGGCCGATTTCTTCCACGAGCCTGTTCTGGCGGTTGTGCTGGAGATCCATCTCCACGCGAGTGTCGGGCGCGGTGCGCTGCACGATCAGGCAATCGTGCGGCGAGGACGCGTGCGAGGCAGCCCTCTGCGTCGCAGCCGGTGCAATCCCTGGCGGGGGCGGAGGCGCGTCTGGTGCGGTCGTGCCTGCGAGGGAGGGGTGCACGATGGACTACGACGGAGCGGGGCGCGTCGTGGCGATGCCGACGAGGTGGTTGAGGCGCTCCATCCACTGCTCGTGGGCCTCAGTGGTTGGCTGATAGCGGAGAAGTTCCTGCGTCATGAGCAGTGCGGTGTGTGGCGTGAGGTCCGTCCTGCCAGGACCGGAGCCGCTCGGACGCTGCGTCGGGTGTGACGACTGCGCGTCCTCCCGGTGCTCGGGGTTATGCTCGGGCTCTTCCGCATGAGAGCCCGAGTTGGCGCGCTCTTCACGGCGGGGTCGCCCCCGTCGTGCGCGTCGGGCTGTGGCGCCTGGTGTGGCGCGCGCTCCTTCAGGCACGCGTCTGTTGGCGCGGGTGGCGCGGGTAGCACGGGTGTTCACCATGGCGCGGAGGCGGCTCGAAGGTCGTTGACGCGCCTCAATCCCCTACGTGGCGCGCCAAATGTCGGGTTATGACTCCCACAGAACAGGGGTGGTCACTTCCTGAAGAGTAGTTCGTGAAGGGGATTGAACGCGGAGGTCAAGACCCTCGAGAAGTACAACGGCGGTGCTCGCCGGGACTAGATAGGAAACACCCACAACAGAGAAAGAGACCAGCCCGTACCTAGGGTCACGACCCTCAGGAGGAGGTAAGACCGCTACTCCTGCTTGTCTGTATTGCACTGTGGGGGTTACAGTACAACCGAGCTTGCCGAGGGCTCTCTTGAGTCAGCTCGTGCCTGGGGAGGGAAGCAATGGTCTTCTTCCTCCTCCAGCCGAAGGCAATTCTACTCAGCCCAGCTAGGGTTTACAAGTGTTCTTCTCGCAATTGACCGACCATCTCTACGGTGGAGGTCTTGCTCCTTTTATAGGCGCCGCAAGCGTCTTCCTTCCGCTTGGCGTTCAAGGTGGGCTCCCACACGGCAGCAGTGTGAAGGAGTTGGAGTCCACCGCTGCGGGCTCGTTCCTGGACGCGGTCCATCATCAATAAAGTTGGGCACGGTGGCCGACAAGATGCAGACCATGCAGAACAGCTCGCAGGGTCCGCAGTCTCGGAGTGGAGCCCACGATGACGATCTTCTTGGAGTGTTGCGTTGTCCAGCTGCTTTATCATCAGAGAGGAAGGTACCAGCTGTCCTGGCGCAGCCGGCAAAACTTTATTGACTCCTTTATCACCAAAACTGCGGGTACGACAGAGGCCATGTGCGTTCTGCCGTACTTCCTTGGCCGTGAAGTTTCTCCACAGGCCTGGGGAGGCCTGTGGAGGGGTTTCTGTTGACTTCCCTCCAGGCGCGTTGCGCCTCAGGAGGGTCTCTTGAAGCGCGGGTACTCTTCAGGCCCTTGCTTTCTCTTCAGGCCCTCGAGGGGATTTTCCTCTCGGGGGTCTCTTCAAGTGATGGCTTGGTCCTTAGTCGTTTCGTCTGATCAGCCCGCGTGCGGGGCCTGGGGAGAGTGGGCTCTTCATACCCCAGTCTCTACTGGGCCGACAGACACTGATGTGAACAAGGAATGCCCCAAGGACCCTTATCCCATGCCAAGAATCGACCAGATTGTGGACTCCACGGCAGGCTGCAACCTCCTCTGCTTCCTCGATGCCTTCTCTGGTTATCATCAGATAAAAATGGCTAAGGAAGATGAGGCGAAGACGACTTTCCTCACCCCCTGCGGTGTGTATTGCTATGTCTGCATGCCCTTCGGCCTAAAAAACGCCGGAGCCACTTTCCATAGGCTAATGAGGATAGCGCTTGGCGAGCAAATGGGCAGAAATGCCGAGGCTTATGTCGATGACATTGTCGTAAAATCTCGAGAAGGAATTACTCTCCTCAGGGACCTTCAAGAGACTTTTGCCAGCTTGCGCAATGTGAACATCAAGCTCAACCCCGCCAAGTGCGTCTTCGGAGTGCCTTCAGGCAAATTGCTTGGTTTCCTCGTGTCCCACCGGGGCATAGAGGCAAACCCTGACAAAATCAAGGCCATAGAGGAAATGCAACCTCCACGCCGGCTCAAGGACATGCAACGCCTAGCAGGCTACATGGCCAGCTTGGGTAGATTCATCTCCAAGTTCGGCAAAAGAGCCCTGCCGTTCTTCAAGATCATGAAAAGAACCTGCACTTTCAAGTGGACCCCTGAAGCGGAAAAAGCATTTGAGGACTTGAAGAGGTACCTAGCCAGCCCACCAGTCATGGTCACCCCAGAGACAGGCGAGCACTTGAAGCTGTCTCTATCAGCCACTCCACAGACCGCCAGTGTCGTCCTTGTGGTAGAAAGGGAAGAGCTAGTACTCCACAGGAAGAGTGCAACCACTCCAAAGCCAAAACCCGCTGATGAAGAGCTCGACAAAGGAGCAGGCCTCGCAAACCCACCGCCAGGCCCAAAGCCACAAGCGGGGCCTGCCCCAAGTTAACCGCTACAGGATGATCCCGCCAGGGATCCTGAAGAGCCTCCACAGGCCAACCCCCTCGAGGGCCCTGGCGAGCCTCCACAGGCCAACCCCCTCGAGGGCCCCAAAGAGCCTCCACAGGCCAACCCCCTTGAGGGCCCAACAGAGCCCCCTCAGTCAGAGTGCACCAAGACTAAGCTGACAACCCTTGTCGAGCATCCAGTTTACTTCGTCAGCACAGTACTGCGTGATGCTCGCGAGCGGTACACAATGCAGCAGAAGCTCCTCGTCGCTCTCCTCATCGCCTGAAGAAAGCTGCTACACTACTTTCAGGGGCACCACATCACGGTGGTCACCTCTTTTCCCCTGGAGCAGATCCTGCGCAACCCTAACGCCACCGATCGTGTCGCAGGATGGAATATAGAGCTACAGCCATTCAATTTGCGCTTCGATACCACAAGGGTAATCAAAGGAAGAGCGCTGGCAGACTTCGTCGCCGAATGGACTAACCCAACCCCTGAAGAACCTTGGGGAGAAGTGCAAGAGCCCTCTGGAGACAAAATGCCCAGCCACTGGACCATGAAGTTCGACGGAGCTTTCGCTTGTCGCCACGGTGGGGCTGGCGTGGTCTTGATCTCACCAAAGGAGACAAGCTATATTACACGGTCCAACTGTGCTTCGGAATCGACAAGATCTCCAACAATATCGCTGAGGACGAACGCCTGCTTGCTGGCCTACACGCCGCAATCGCTCTAGGCATCAAGCACCTGCTCATCAAGGGCGACTTCCAGCTGCTCGTCAACTTCTCCAACAAAAGCTATAAGCCTAAGGACGACCACATGGCGCATACCTCTAAGAGGTCCGTAGGCTTGAAAAGCACTTCAGGAGAATGGAGCTCATGCACATCCCAAGAAAGGAGAACCAAGAGGCTGATGACATCGCCAAACGCACATCAAAGAGGCTAGCTTAGCTGCCAGGTGTGTTTGAAGAAAGAGTCGTCAAGGCATCCATAAAACAGCCTCAAGAGGCCATGCCCGCAAACACAGACGAAGCGCTCCCGCCACCACCTGCAAACGGGGCTCCAGATTGTGGGCCCCCTATAGGGGAGCGTCTGTTGCTCACAGCGGTGCATCAAGAAGCAGGATGGATTGACGAGATCAAAGACTACTTCGCCAAATGGATCCTTCCCGAGGAAGATGTTGAAGCGGAGCGAATTGCCCGGCAGGCAAAATCGTACCAGATCCTCGAAGGAAATCTCTACCGCAAGCGCCCAAACGGCATCGCGCTCAAGTGCGTCCCTCCTGAAGAAGGCAAAATGCTGATCAAGGACGTCCACAGCGGGGAATGCGGCCACCATTCGTACGCCCGCACCCTCGCAGGCAAAGTCTTTAGGAGTGGCTTCTACTGGCCTCAAGCACTTCAGGATGCAGTGGACATCGTTCAAGCATGTGAAGCTTGCCAATTCCACGCCAAGAAAATCCACCAACCTGCGTTGGGGCTACAGACCATTCCGCTCTCCTGTCCGTTCGTGGTCTGGGGGCTGGACATCCTGGGACATTTCCCAACAGCGCAAGGGGGGTATCGCTATCTCTTCGTGGCAATCGAAAAGTTCACTAAGTGGCCCGAAGTGGAGGCGACGCGCAAAATTACAGCAGGCGCGGCGGTAAAATTCACCAGAGGCCTGGTCTACCGCTTCAGAGTGCCTAACCGCATCATCACCGACAATGGCTCGCAATTCACAAGTGGCATCTTCAGAGCTTACTGCGAAAGGATGGGCATCAAGCTCTGCTTCGCCTCAGTCGCTCATCCGTACAGCAACGGACAGGCTGAGCGAGCAAACGCAGAAGTCCTCAAGGGCCTAAAGACCAGGACCTTCGACATCCTCAAAGGCCACGGCAAGGGCTGGATCAGCGAGCTCCCTTCGATGCTCTGGTCCATCCGCACAACGCCACCTAAGCCTACGGGGGAAACACCGTTCGCCCTCGTCTATGGAGCCGAAGCAGTCCTCCCCATAGAGATAAAGCATGGATCCCCACGGGTTCTTGCCTTTAACAAGGACCAGCAAGAGGACCTCCACAATGACGACCTGCTACTCCTCGAGGGACTACAACGCCGCGCCGCCCTCCGGGCGGCCAAATACCAGTAGGACCTGCGACGCTACCTCAGGCGAATCCTCTCCAGGGAAGGACTCCACAAGCTGTCACCAATGTAGGAAGGTCCCTACAGGGTCACCCGCATCGCCAGGCCTGGCGCGGCTCGTCTCGAGACTCAAGATGGCATCCCCGTCAAAAACCCGTGGAGCATCATGCACCTGCGCAAGTTCTACCCGTGATCATTGTCAGGCCCGTGATCATTGTCACGTCAAGGCATCTAGCGGAAGAGGCAACTTACGGCCCAACCTCCAAGCATTTTTTGTCTCTAGAGGTTAAAAGCTCACGGCTTAAACCTCCCAAAAAAACTCGTCTCCAGAAGGAACCAACGCAAACGTGATCATCGTCACGCCTGTGATCATTGTCACGTCGAGACATCTGGCGGAAGAGGCAGCTTACGGCTCAACCTCCAAGAACTTTTTGTCTCTAGAGGTTAAAAGCTCACGGTTTAAACCTCCAAGCTCCAAAGGCTTCTCTTGAGGGTCAACCCTCCGAGCTCTCCATGTAACGAGCCTCCTCAGGCCGTTGAGAGTCTCTGCCACTAATGGGTGGTCCCCATGCCTCGACATGGTCAAAACATTAACTTGGCAACCCCAAGCATAATGAGACAATTTTGTTCCCAAGTGAACTTAGCGCTACGGCGCCGCTATGTAATATTTGGTGGTGAGTTTTACTTACGCATTACTTCATTGAAATGTGCGCTTATATCTCTCCACATGCGTACCTCACGAGCGGGGACTGAGTATGGTGCCAGTGCCTCAAACGACACACCAGCAGCACTGCAAAATCCAAGGATCCGAGGTCTGGCTGGAGGGCAAGATCCCACAAACACGCCATCTCTACAGAGAAGCTTGGTACTTACTCTCCTCGCGAGGAACGCCTGAGGGGACCTATAAGCGCGCATGAGTCCTCTGTACCGTGCACAAGCGTTTGGGTTCGCCCCTCTAACGTTTACAGGGAAGAAATGCCCCTACAAGCTTGGGGAGGCAACCGGGAAAGGCCCCTAGAGAGGACCTCCTCGCAAGGCAAAAAGCCTCTACAAGGCAAAAACCTCGAGAAGCTAAGTCTCGCACCCACGCATTAAGAGTTTTTTCCCCCACAAGCACATGTTTGCCCCTCAAGCGACTTCGCTTTCCCTTACGCTTCATGGACTACTCGTACGTCTAAGGGGGGCACTTGAGCATCGCGACTCAGGGCTCTTACCTCTCCTAGGCCTGAACTCCCCCCGGCCTTGCAGAGTCATTGCTCTAGCATACCAAAGTGGCGGAGTCATGGCACGAAGAGATGGGTCCTACCGACGCAGAGAATAAATAGACATGAAGATGAGTCCAAAGAGACCTCTTGAGGGGCAAGCAAGCTAGAAGCAAATTGCAAACAAGAGTATATTACATGCCCAAAAGTCGCACATTGTCTAAGCATAAAATTATTTCAAAAACAAGCGCACGCAGGCGCAATGGCAAATAGCTCAGGTGGAGCCATCATAATCCTGGACCTCCTCCACCGCGCCCTCCTCGGTCTCAGTAGAGGCAGCCTCCTCCTCGTTGTCCTCAGCAGCGGCCTCTGCACGCTTTGTGACGCCCTATAATCGTTACTATGTAGATTTAAGCTCTCCCGCCGAAATCCTCATAATAACGATTTTAGGTCGCCCACCAGACATAATGTGCACGCCGAAACATGCGCATTATGTGGGTAGAATTGTGATAACATTACAACAGTTCCGATATATCCACAAATACAACAAAAGATAATTAATATACAACACGACTCGAACGAGTCAAGATACAAATGATACAATACAAAGATTCAAATGACAGCGGAAGCAAAATAGTATCCGACTACGGATAAGATGCAAATTGGACTAAGAGTCCTGAAAATAAGCGATGAAGACATATCTCGGCCCAGCCAAGCTGGAGGGATTCCCAAGCTAACGTCGTCAGACTTCAAACCTGTTAACTGCACATAAAGCACAGCCCAAAAGAGGGTCAGGGCACTCCCTGGCAAGCAAAACCGACTTGCCTACTTTCTACACCATCTCCCAAAATATGGGGGAGGTGGACTTAGCGGCAGCAGCACTAGCAACCTAAAGAGACACGCTACAACTTCTGTCTAATTAGAAAGGATAAGAGAGCGCATAAGATAAACATGTACAACTAACACCAATCATAACCCATTCTCGGATTAACCCCCTCAACCAAGTATGAGGAAGCAATTCGGGAAACTCACACGTTGAACAATTTTAGTTACCATTTATTGTGAAAGTAATTCTATATTACTAGTCAATTTAATTAAAAATGATTAGGTGTAACTTGTCTAGATCTTGTTAGCCAGCATCATCACCAAGTCGTCCATAACCGTGAACACGGCTCATCGATAAGATTATACCCTGCAGGGGTGCACTACTGGACCCATACTCGCATGATCAACCCAGTCAAAAACATTAGGGCCTTTCAACCCAACTCTTTTCCTTCACCGCAACAAGTCCAAGAGCACGGGAGCTATGCTGGTCCCGGCCAAAAGGGTGCACTACTGGACCCATACTCGCATGATCAACCCAGTCAAAAACATTAGGGCCTTTCAACCCAACTCTTTTCCTTCACCCAGGAGCCACGGGAGCTATGCTGGTACCGGCCAAAAGGGTGCGGACTCCCGCAGGACACACCCCTCCGCACCAACAGGCCGCGCCCTATATGCATGTAACAAGGCACACCGCCAAAGTAAAATACTTCACTAGTACTGATGCATATGAGAGAAATGGAAAAACCCGAACGAGGTGCAGCTCCCGGACAAGTTGAAGTTCCAGTCAAAGTCGAGGGGGGCTCCGTAGGGCCTCCCACAAGTGGTTAGTGCGCTCAAAATTGGATCCGAGGACAAAATCTCAGTTCCTAGGTCGACACTGAGCAGAACAAAACACCTCGCAAGGCCTTCCGCCATGTGCCTTATCTTTTAATTATAATACTCCAACATAAGACAACAATTTATTAAGGTAGAATAATCTATCAGCTAAGACAAGAAGAAGACTCGCACAACCAATTCTAAGCATGCACTACGACTCGCAAGGCTAACAGATAAACATACAACAGGTGATGGGATGTGGGGATAAAGCTGTATAAGCTGCAGGATAAACATGTGATGGGATCGCAATAAAGAATCGTAAACTAGGGTAGCAGAGATCAACAGCAGGAATGAAAGACAATGTATAGCTAAACAAGCAAACTTTGCTTGCCTGGAATCCCGCATGGAAGCAGATCTTGTCGTTGCTCACACATCTCAACGTTGTATCCGCGAAGAAGCAACAAACACTGGAAAACGTACAAGATGCATTTTACAACTACGGCAAAAGATTCAGCATGATCATACGACAATGATGCATGGCATGGTAAGATGCAATACGAGATGCATAATACAAATTAAGCGGGAAAGCAATCCTGACAATTAATATATAGGTGCAAGTTATTTATCTACTCAGCAATATTAAATGTTGGTTAACATGGCAAGACATGGCAGGGGTGATCTAATTAATTTGAATGGAATAGGGCATTATATATTTATTACCCCACACATTCCATATTTAATTATTTAGTTGCAATTAACAAATTACACTAAGAAATTAAAATAACATATGCAAAATGGCAAACAAATGGCATATTAATGTTTATTGCATTTTTCTGATATAAAAACATATAAAGATTATTTAATTTGGAATTATAAATTAAAAGTTATTAGCAAATTAAGTTTAGGGGTTGTCGTGGTATCGGCATAATTGATAGGAGACGGGGGTCCTCTAGCCTACGTATGGATCATGGGGAAGAAGGTTGGTGTCGTCGAGGACGGGATTGAACACGGCGAGTTTACCCAGCTTCGGATCCCACAACGGTGGCGAGATCCTACGTGCTGCTATAATTCACTATGAGGCAATAGCGGTGAACAGGTTACAATGTGTATGATGCGTATTGAAGCGTGCCCTATAGGCTCCCTGGTGGCCGGCTTATATAGGCGGCCAGACCCCAGGGTACAAGGCAAGTACTTGTCCGGCAAGTAAACAAAGTCCTAGACCTAGCCGGCTTAGTTACCGCCTTCCGTCTTGTGCTTGGTGGCTTGATGGGCTTCGGCTTTCCACCTTCCTTGGACCGTCCACCTACTTCCTTGTACGTCAGCTATCTGGGCCGCCCGGCAGGCTTCAGCCTTACCACCCTTGGGCCACCCTGGACTAGCCGGATTAATCCATGTTGGTTACACCCCTAGTTGATATATCCCCAACATTAGCCCCCAGAAAGGTTGAAGTTCTCCAGGCGCCGGCTTCTTCTTGATTCTTCATCTGCCAATGTTGGCGGCTGCAGGACTTGAACCATTCTGGAAATCAACGAGGCACGCGCGTCTTGATACTGACGCACGGACGCCTTTATCCAACACGGGAAAAGACGGCTACTCTGCAATTTCGCCGAGCATTCTTCTTGACGGATTACACTTAGCCGGCTCACGACAGTTTGAAAACGGCCTAGGCGGGAATCTCGCCATGATCACAAATCGCGGGAAAAGAGGAGGCGTGGAGATCGTGTGATCATGCGTTGCAGCGGTTGCTGGACACGTGTCCGACTAAAAGCGCCGTTGCACAGGGAGCAACACCTGGCCCTATAAATAGGGAACCGAACGGTTCATTTTCGCCGCCCTGCCTTTGCTCTCCTCGACCTTCTGCTCTTCCACTTTCCCGCTTCTCGCTCCGAGCGTACTCCGGCGAGCACTCTCCCCCGACGACCTCCACGCACGACGATGTCCACCGGCCAAGACATCCCCTCCACGGCGTCCAGCGGTCCGGCGACCGAATCCGCAACCGTGGTAGCGATGGGCGGCGCGGTATCCCGCCCCGCGGCGGCAGCGACGGGCAATGTCGCCACCGTCGCCTCTATGGTTGCTACCGCGCGCGCGTCGGCGGCGGTCTCCTCGGCTCCTCCATCGTCCACCGTGGCGACGACGGCGAGAGGCGCTCCCGTCGACGAGGAAGAGGAAGCGGCGGACCTCGGGTCCCGCTACTGGCTTCCCTCCATAGTCGACGAAGACGCCCTCCAAGACTTGGAGGCGGTCGGCTATCTCCCCACTCGGGAAGACTGCCAATGGAGGGCCGCCTTCGGAGATGTCATCCCGGCTCCGAAAGCCGGGGAGCGGGTAATCCTCACCTCCCACTTAGTTAGGGGAATGGCGCTGCCGCCTTCCGCCTTTTTAGCGAGGTATTAGATCACTATGGGCTCCAGCCCAACAACATAGCACCCAATAGCATCTTAGTCTTAGCCGGCTTCACAGCTCTGTTCGAAGGCTACCTAGGTATTAGGCCTAGTCTAGACTTCTTCAGATACTGTTTCCGTTGCCGGCGTCAGACTGTGCCGGACGGCGGGCTGCAACCTGCGGCAGTGTCACTTTCAACTGCCGCCAGGGCCGCCAATGGTATCCTTAGATACCATACCTTGAATCCGTCAAGGGTTGGACCTCCACATTCTTTTACTGCCAAGATATGGCAGCTCCGGGCCGCCAATTTGGCATCCCGGAATTCGTCAACGCGCCGCCTATGCCCCGGCCATGCTGGGACGAGACGGTGCCCAAGCTGACGGAGGAACTCCGCCTTTTTCAAAAGCGGATTGAATTCCTCACACGGACGATGGCTCCCCCTCTGCTGGATGGGGTCGACACCGTCATCTGCTGGCTCGGCCGGCAGATTCTCCCCCTGCGGTACAGCCCGCACAAAATGTGTCAGTATTCGCCTACTGCCACGACCTCCCTCCGCGTAAGCGAGGAGAGGTTGCCGGTTGCCGACCTGGCGTTCCGGCTCCGTAGCCTCGTCAAGGCGGGGCTGGTGAAGGCGGTGGAGGGCGTGCCCATGCACACCCACGACAACCCTCCCCTCGAGGTAGATATCTTGCTCCTTGCCCCTTTTTGACAGCTTCGCCGGCAAATCTTGAGTTCCATTAACACTTGTCTTCTTTTTCAGCTCTCCGACTTGGGGGAGGATGACCTGGCTCCCGGCTTTTACGAGTCGGAAGCCGGGAAGACTAGGAAGCGCAAAGCATCCGGCGCCGCTTCCTCCACGGCGATCGCCGAGAGGAAGAAACGGATCGCAACGGCTACCGAGCCGACTCTCGTCAATATTGACGAGAACGCGGGGATTAACATCCCCCGAAGGTACTCAATCCTGCCTTTAATAGACGACAAACTTCTTCAATACTGGCACCCAATTGACTGTGCTTGCTTTTTATTGACAGGGAAAGGGTCGCAACTTCCCGGTTGCCGACCAGGCTTCTTAGCAAGGGTAAGCGGCCTCAAGGCAGCTCGCCTGCTACTGTGCCGCCAACTCCCCAGCCCCGGGCTGGCAACTTTATGGGCGACGCTCGTCGCCAGCCCCCGGCTCCGGCTTCTGGCGTGCCGCCAAGTATTTCCTCCGCTGACCGCGCACCCACGACTCCCCTCTTTTTGGCTGAGGCTACGGCGGATGAAGCCGCTCAATCGCGCGCCGCCAAGGAAGGGTTGCTGGAGGCGCCTGCCGGCGGGTTCCAGAGGGCAGCCCCGACGGCAGGAAGCGGCAAAGTCAAAAAAAGGATTGACTGCCGGCTTAGTGGTTATTCGACAATATGTTTTATGCCTTTGCTTTTTCTTGCAGGGCCTTGTGTCCGCCAACGTTGAGCTTGTCTCCTCCCGAGTCGAGATAAACCAGCGGTGCCGCGACCTGAAGAAGGATTGCGAGGCCAAGGACCTGCGGATTGCCGAGTTGGAGGCGGCCCTCCAAAAAGATGAAGGTAGGGTTGATCATTTTTGCCTTCAGCTATATTTTCGACTTATGTTGCCGTCAATCATTTAGTTAGCGAATCCATATTTGTAGAACTTCTAGACCATGCCCAGGATATACTGAAGGCGTCCACTGATATGCAAGCTCTTATGAATGAAGCTTCCGATTTGGCAGCCGCCAACTTGGCGATGAAGGAGGATCACCGGAAGGAGATGGAGGCCCAGCAGCTCAAATTTGCGCAGGAATCTAGCCAGCTCACTGGTGAGCTAGAAAGCCTGCGCAAGAAGTTGGTGGAGGCGGAGAAGACGGATGTCGAGGAAATCTCCAAGCAGACTTCTCGCGCCCAAACTGTTGAGGATGCGTTGGCGGCTCATATGGTGGAGCTGTCCGCTTTCCATAACTCGGCCCTTGGTAATTTTTCACTCCTTACTTTGATTTTGCCATTTTGCTTAGCCTGAGCCAAACTGATGGTTTTATTTTTTATGTAGTTCCCGCCGGTTTGGGCGACGACAAGGTTGTCAGCCCCCTCCTGGATCGCCTTGCGCGTCTATGCGAGCTGATCACCGAGACTTTGGCGGCGTCCAAGCGGTTTGCCGCCAAGTTCTTCATCTCCTCTGGCAGCGAGGAACCGACCGAATTCAGCGACATGCCCACTATGTTGGATCAGGCTACCAAGCTGCACAAGAGCTCGCTGAAGTCGGCGGCGCGGGGTGGTGCCAAGACTGCACTTGGACTATTCACGGCGCACTACCCCGAGGCGGAGATAGAAGCCGTCACCGAAGGCATGCCGTCTACATATGAAGACGGCAGTGAGGTCGAGCCGGCCGCTGTTCTGGACAGCGTTGCCGGCTACGCCACACGTGTTGCCGATATGGTGGATACTTCAATCTTCTACCGGCGCCATCCTGTGCCTGCCGGAGGGGAAGCTGGAGCTGCCGGCACGGCCGAGGCGGAGGGGAGTGACAGTTCCGGGGCTGAAGTTGTCAGCCCCCAAGCCTGATGTAGACGCTCCCCCGAGCCATAGCTTTCTTTCCTTGCCTCCTTCAAGCATGGTTTGTCAGCCCCTGAAACAACGCAACTTTGACTTGTAATATTTGTATATACTTTTGTTGTTGCTCTGCTAGGCGGAAACTAGCTGACAAGTTTTATTTTGCCTTATTTATATGGCCCGCCTTAATTTTACCCTGAGCTATATGTTTGACTTTTTGTATGTTGACGAACCTCAGCCGGTAACTTTACCTGAAACAACCAGGGCTAAACCATGCGTTTAGGATCAGAGACCAAATCCAACATGTTGGTGTCAAAGACATACTACTAGGCGAACCACATATAAGTAATCAGAGGTAAAGGAATTAGGCGGCGCAAAAAGTTTATTTTTGCTTTAGGTTGGCTCGAAAGCTGCAAGTATCTCCCAGTTTGAACCTTTGCACGGAGCTAGAAAAATAGGTAACTTAGATACATAGGGGAAATATGATTGCAAGAAAAGACAAAAGATGGCATGCTTCTCAACACAGATGAGGAACCATAGACTTTTATTTCATAATCATGTTTAACTTATTACAATTATAAATTGCTAAGTGTAGAAAGGATGTAGCT
Source organism: Poa annua (assembly GCA_026929855.1). NCBI lineage: Eukaryota > Viridiplantae > Streptophyta > Magnoliopsida > Poales > Poaceae > Poa > Poa annua. The sequence continues at coordinate 183,196,344 of CM049426.1, forward strand.
GCTCAATATTCCAAGCCGTCTTGTTTGTTCGAACGGATCGTCAATGCCTCTTTTGCGCTTGGTTCCCCTTTTTCCTGCCGCCTTCTTGCACCTCTTCTTTTCGTCTACGTCGCGGATGTCGGCCAGGTAGTAGGAACCATTGAGCAGCGCCTTTGTGACTATAAACGGTCCTTCCCATGACGGGGATAACTTGTGCAAGCCTTTTCTGTCTTGAACTAGGCGGAGAACCAGGTCACCTGTTCTGAAGCTTCGCTTCCGCACTCTCCGGCTATGATAGCGGCGAAGTTGTTGCTGGTACAAGGCGGAGCGATGTAGAGCGACGTCTCTTTCTTCGTCTAGCAGGTCTAGGCTATCCTCTCTTGCACCTTCTACGTCTTGCTCGATGTAGGCTTGAACTCTTGGGGAATCGTATTTCATGTCGGTAGGTAGCACCGCCTCAACGCCATATACTAAGAAGAAAGGAGTGTAGCCGGTAGATCTGTTTGGCGTTGTGCGCAAACTCCATAGTACCGACTGTAACTCATCTGCCCAAGCGCCGGCTGCCCTGTGTAATGGAGCTTCGAGACGAGGCTTAAGTCCTGATAAGACTAGGCCATTTGTACGCTCCACTTGTCCATTGGATTGAGGGTGTGACACGGATGCCAAATCAAGCCGGATACCCATATCGCTGCAGTATTCTTCTATGTCGCCTTGAGATAGGTTGCTGCCATTATCAGTGATAATGCTGTGTGGAACTCCAAACCTAGAGATAATTCCCCAGAGGTAATTGGTGGCTGTTCGTGCGTCAAGTTTGCTGATCGATTTAGCCTCGACCCATTTGGTGAACTTGTAGACAGCGACCAATAGGTGGGTATACCCACCACGCGCCTTCTTGAAGGGACCCACCATATCTAATCCCCAGACCGCGAACGGCCAGGTGATTGGAATCGTCCTTAGTTCTTGTGCCGGCAAGTGAGGTTGACGAGCGTACAACTGGCAGCCTTTGCATGTCTTTACGATGTTCTCGGCGTCTTCTTTGGCGGTAAGCCAGTAGAAACCTTGGCGGAAAGCTTTGGATACAATGGACCTGGCGGAAGCATGATGCCCGCAGGTGCCAATATGTATGTCCTTCAGAATTTCCTGGCCTTCTTCCGGCTGTATACACCGCTGATAGATGCCGCACGTGCTTCGCTTATATAGCTCGCCTTTTATTATCGTGAATGCCTTGGCTCGCCTTATGATCTGCCTTTTTAGCACCTCATCATCCTCCGGCAACTTTCTGTCGATTAGAAAATCGAGATATGGGACTGTCCAATCCGGCTGTGTCAAGTAGACAGCGAGACTTGCCGCTTCTACCGGTTCTTCTGCATCGGGGTCCATCAAATCGGCGCCTTTAATGGATGGATTGTGCAAATGTTCCAGGAAAATATCTTTTGGTACCTTTTTGCGTTCCGACCCTAGTCTTGCAAGTGTGTCTGCCGCCTCGTTCTCAGCTCTTGGAACATGCTGGACCTCGTAGCCCGCGAAGTTTTTTGCAAATTCGTCAACTTTGGCTCTGTACGCCGCCATTGTTGCGCTTTTCGCATCACATGTTCCGCTTACTTGCTGCGCGACCAAGTCTGAGTCGCCATAGCAGAGGATTCTTTTGACGCCTAGGTCGTTTGCCACGTGTAACCCATGAAGCAAAGCTTCGTACTCGGCAATGTTGTTGGTTGCTGTGAAGTGGATTTGCAACACATAGCTAAGCTTGTCGCCTTTAGGCGTGCGTAGAACAACTCCAGTCCCCGAGCCTTTGAGCATCTTTGATCCGTCAAAGTGCATGACCCAATATTCTGATTCGAGGAGTGTCGTTTCCTCCATGGCTTCTGTCCAGTCGGCGACAAAATCTGCAAGCGCTTGAGACTTAATGGCGGTCTGTGGTTTGTAGACTATATTAAAGGCGGCAAGTTCGATGCCCTATTTGGCAACTCGACCTGTTGCCTCTGCATTGTTGATTATGTCTCCCAACGGTGCCTTGCTGACTACTGTCACTGTGTGTTCCTGAAAGTAATGCCTAAGCTTTCTGGCGGCGAAGAATACACCATAAGCCAGCTTTTGGTAATGCGGATACCTCTGCTTGGAGGCGGAGAATACTTCACTGATGAAGTAGACCGGTCGTTGCTCAAACGTCGCGGCTTCGTTCTCCTTTCTTTCCACGGCCAAGACAACGCTGACAACAGCTCCTGTTGTCGCGATGTACAGCAGCATTGGTTCCTGTGATCGAGGTGCTGCCAATATCGAAGCGGATATGAGGGCCTCCTTAAGCTGTTGTAAGGCGGCGTCTGCCTCTGCTGTCCACTCAAAGTTGTCGGATTTCTTTAATAGCCGGTAGAGAGGCATTGCCTTTTCCCCTAGGCGGCTTATGAAACGACTGACTGCTGCCGCCGATCCGGCTAGACGTTGCACGTCCTTCAGACAAGTAGGTCTGGATATGTTTTGGATGGCCTTGATCTTCTCCGGATTAACCTCGATCCCTCGTTCTGAGACGATAAACCCGAGCAGTTTGCCGGCTGGAACGCCGAAAACGCACTTCGTGGGATTGAGTTTCATCTGATACCTCCGGGGATTCTGAAACGTTTCTTCCAAATCCTCTAGGAGATCTGCCTTCTTTTTTGACATCACCGCGATGTCATCTACGTAGACGTAAACATTGCGGCCGATCTGTTCGTGCAGGCAATTTTGCATACATCGCTGGTATGTTGCCCCTGCATTCTTCAGGCCAAAAGGCATCGTGATGTAGCACAAAGTCCCGTATGGAGTGGTGAAGGATGTTTTCAGCTGATCCGACTCTCTCATCTTCATTTGGTGGTATCCTGAGTAGGCGTCCAAAAAACAAAGCAGCTCGGAGCCTGCTGTGGAGTCTACGACTTGGTCGATTCTAGGCAGCGCAAAGGGATCCTTTGGGCAGAACTTGTTAACACCGGTATAGTCAATACACATCCTCAGCTCTTTATTCTTCTTTGGAACAAGTACAGGGTTTGCCACCCAATCAGTGTGTACAACTTCTTTTATGAAATTGGCGGCCTTCAGCCTATTTATCTCTTTTCCTATAGCCTTGCGTCTCTCATCTCCAAAGCGTCTTGTTGCTTGCTTCACCTGCCTGGATCCTTTTATGACGTTGAGTGAGTGCTCGACAAGTTCCCTCGGTACACCAGGCATGTCGGAAGGCGACCATGCAAAGATGTCACGATTCTCACGGAGGAACTCGACGAGCGCGCCTTCCTATTTGCTGTCAAGGTTGGAGCCGATGATAACTTGCTTAGACTTGTCATCTGGGATGAGGTCCGCCTTTTTGGTGTCTTCTGAAGCTTCGAAGGTCTTCTTGACATCAATCTTTGGCTTTGGCATGGAGTTGTCTGAATCCGCCCCGAGCAGCGCGAGTTCTTCCTTGTGGATGACGGCTTCTGCGAAGGCGGCCATGCCACGCTCGCACTCCTTGGCTTTCTTGAAGTTGCCGGAAATCGTGATGGTTCCGTTCTCCCCCGGCATTTTAAGCTTGCTGTATATGTAGCACAGCCTTGCGATGAACTTGGCGAAAGCCGGTCGTCCGAAGATTGCATGATAGGCGCTTTTGAAGGGGACAACTTCGAACCGGAGGAACTCTGAGCGGTAGTTCTCTTTTGGTCCGAAAGTTACCTTCAGCCTAATGCTCCCCATTGACTTTGCTTGCCTGCCGGGCACTATGCCGTGAAAAGTGAGGTTGCTTTGGTCCAGCTGATCCTCTGATAGGTTCATGCGGCTTAGTGTGTCATAGTACAGGATGTTGAGGCTGCTGCCGCCATCCATGAGTACCTTTGTGAGTCTGAAGTTGTCGACAATGGGATCGACGACAAGGGCGTACTTGCCTGGGTGAGGAACGTGATCAGGGTGGTCGGACCGGTCCCAAGTGATCGTTGCTTCCGACCAGTTCAAATACTGAGGGACGTCCGGCATTGTCGCGTTGAGTTCGCGCATTTCCGCCTTATCCGCCTTAGCCGAAGGCGTGCCGACAAAGCACACAAGAGATTCTTTGACCTTCAGATATGGTTTCTTTTCCTTGGCGGCCGCGTCATCCTCGCTTGAGATAGACATGTCGTCGTCATCCTCATCCTCCTTGTTGTCTTTCTTGTCGTTCTTCTTTGACTTCTTTGACTTCCAGCCGACTGTGGGGTCCTTTTTGAAGTCGTCCATGAAACGACACTCGCCAAGCATATGGTTGTCCTTGCCCAGTTAGGCGTGGATGGGACATGGCAAAAGTTTTGCCTGTTCATAAGTGATTTGCGCCGCCTTAGGCCCTGAGCCGGCGTCGCGACCATCTTTATTATTCTTCCACTTCTTTTTGCCGGCATTCCCTTGGAATGCTACGGCTACCTCGTTGGAAGGTCCGGCTTTGTCATCTGCCGCCTGCTTGCGCTTGTTGTTCCGCTTTGGTATGATGTTGACGTCTGGGTCATCGTCCCGGGCGTCGTCATCGGCCGCCGCGTATTGGGCGGCTAGGTTGAGCATCTCACCAAGGTCCGTGATTTCCTCGCGGACGAGCCGATGACGGAGCAAGGACTTCTTCTGCAGGCCCGTGTAGAAGGCGTGGATAGCCTGTGCGTCCGAAACACCATGACAGTTGGCTTTTTCGGATATCCAACGGCTGACAAAATCTGTCATGGTTTCGTCCGGCTTTTGGATACAGCGTTGCAAATCCGTGTAGGTATTTGGACGCTTGTATGTTCCTTGGAAGTGCTGGGAGAAAACCTTTTCCATGTCGTACAAGCTATGGATAGACTTTTCAGGAAGGTTGTCGATCCAAGCCCTTGTCGTGCCCTCCAACATGAGAGGTAGGTAACGGACGGCAATGAAGCTGCTCCCGCCGGCAATTTCTATGGCCATGGCATAGTCGGCTAGCCATGAATCCGGCTTAACGAGGCCGTTGTACCTAGAACAGTTTTTTGACACTGATGTCATGTCCTTAGGGAAAGGCTCTCTGCGGATGGCGTCACCGAAGCACTTTGGTCCAGAGTATAGCGGCTCCTTTCCTCTTGCTATGTCTTGTAGGCGGTGTCGTGTGTCTTTTGGATCGAGCTGCCGTGCGCCTCTATTTGCGTCTGGCTTGTCCTGCGCTGCCCGGCTTATGCTGCGCCTGGGTCCTTCTGCCTCCTCTTTCCTCTTGCTGCCGGTGCTACGCTGCGGAGACCGGCTTTGACCTCTCCTGGGAGGGTCGTTGCCGACATCTTTCCTAGGCGGCGGCCTATTGTTCCGCCTACCGCCGTTGTCACGTCTTGTCTGGGATGGAGGTGGCAGGTCTCCTCTGCTTCTTGTCCTTGAATTCTCGTCCCGCCTTGGCTTTGGCGGTGGCGTCTTCTTTGGAGGTGGCGTTGCCTTCCTTTTGTCGCCATGGCTACTGGAGCCAGACGGGCCTTCGGGTCGCCGCCAGGTGCAGCTTTGCACTTTCCTGACTTAGACTCTAGGTCTCCCCCGCGAGCATCCGCCATGTGGCCGTAGGAATCAGCGCGAGCTTGTTGTTCTAGGGCCTTGCTTACGAAGTGTCTTGCATTGGCCAGCTTTTCTTCCGCCGTGTAAGTGTTGTCGTCCAGGGTATCTAGCGCGGCGGCCGCGTTGAGGACGGGGGTGCAGAAGACAACATCTCCCCTTCTGTCCACGCGTTGTGGTGCCGTATGCCAGTCGAACCCGAGATCTTGAGCCGCTGTCGTTGCTTGTGTTGGCGGCTCCTTGCCACGGCGGTTTTGTGATGACCTTTTCTCCTCAAAGAGTTGCCGGCTTGTTTTGGCCGACATCTTCTCCTGTTCTTTCTCTATCTTCTTCGCAAGGCTCTCAACGTGCTCCTCTCTTTTTCGCAGGAAGTCAGAGTGCTTAAGCATGTTAAGTCTAAGCTCTTCCACTTCGTCAAGTGGGGTGTCTTTATTCACCGGAGTATTCATGATCTCGTCTACTTCTTTGATGACGGAGAGCAAATCCGTGGGTTTGCTGCTGCCACCTTTCTCGACGCCAGTTTTCTTCTTTGCGCGCACCTTGTCGGAACTTTCAATGAGTTGACCGGCAGTGGTGTCGCCGGCATCTTCCGCCGGCTTGTTTTGCGCGTCTCGTGACCAACAACAACCATCATAGCCAGCTTGTCAGGCATGTCAGTATCCGATGTGCCCTCTTGTAACGCCCCGGGATTTATCCCCTTTTTGTTTTGTGAGTTTTCTTTTTGCATCGACATGGCATCGCATTGCATCTCATTAATTTAATTTGTTGCATTTAAATTAAATTTCCACAATTAAATTCGAATGTTTTTCAAATTAATTAAAAATGTGTTATTTAAAATCTTTTGCAAATGTTAAAAATTAGTTTATTAAATTGTCTATTGAAAACTAAAAATATTTTGTAAAGGTTTGGTGTTGAAATTCTTTTTCTATTTTGTTTTAAAAATATAAAACAGAAAATAATAAGGGGAGAGAAATAAAGCCCAAGCCCATCTAACTCAAACCTAGGGTTTCCCCCTGGAAACTTGTTTCCCACCCCCCCCTGCATTTTTGCAGCCGCCCCCCTCCACTTCCCCCTTTTTCCTTTTCTCTTTTTCCCCCTCCTTCTCTTTTCTTTTATTCCTTTTCTTTTCTTTTCTTTTTCTTTCCCGAGCCCGCCCGTACGCTTCTTCCCGAGCTCGCCCCGCACGCCGGCCGGCCCGCCCGCGACCTCCTCCCGCCGCCAGCCGGCCGCAGCCACCGCCGTGCCCTGCTCCGGCCTCCTCCCGAGCCCTGTTTCACCCCCCCTACACCTTCCCCGTCGACCCCACACGCCCGCGCCGGCCCTGCGCCTCCGGCCGCCGCCCGCGCCGCCTCTCCTGGTCGGGCCGCCTCCGTCCCCGCCGCGCCCCGGCCTCCCCCTGACCCGAGCCGCGCCGCCGCGCCTGCGTCGGCCCCGCGCGCCGCAGCGCCCACGGTCTCGCCGGCCGCACGCTCCGCCCCAGCCTGCTCCGCCCCTGCCTCCGGCCGAGCGCCGCGCCGTCGCCCCCTGCTCCTCCCGGCGCCGCCGCTGCCCTGCTTCTTCCCCCGCCGCACGCCCGTGCGCGCCGCCCCCCGCGCGCTCCCGCGTGCTCGCCGCCGCGTGCCTCCGCGTGCTCGCGCCCGCACGCCTCCGCCTCCCCCCGCCGCCGTGTGCTCGCTGCCGCGCTGCGCCCACCGCCGGCTACCTCCACCCGACGCCCTACGTCCCCGGCCGCCGTCGCCGCCGCCATGCGTTTCGCCCGCGCCGCGTCGCTGTCCCCGCTGCTTCTTCCGGCGTTGTGCACGTCATCTCCGTCCGGTGTCCCCCGCGTCCGTCGCACGCCAGGTGTTCGACGCAATGTCCGCAAGACCCCCCACGTCGCAATTTTGTCCGAGTTGTCCACCCTTCGAGGTGTTGCTACATGCGCGTGCGAGTGCCTCTTCCGGTGCCGCGTTGTCGTGACCACCGTGTCCGTGTTGCGGTGCACTCGCCCGTGCGCGCTTTCTTTCCGGTGTCCGATTGCCGTGCTCCTACGTGCCCCAACTTCCCGCCCACTTCCACGACACCGACAAACGACGATGCCCCGGTTCAGCGACGACTACTTCCCCGACGACGACAACTTCCTCTACGGACCGAAGACGTCGGTTTCGAACCCTAGTTCACCCGATTCGACGTACGGACCCAAACCCTAACCCTATACCTATTTTATTAAATGCCATCTATCTTGTGCATTTCGCATCATAATTACATGTGTTGCATCTCTTGGGTTTGTCGGTGTAGCAATTCACCTAAATAATAATTATGGAATGTTAGGGGTAATAAATATATAATGCCCTATTCCATTTAATTTAATTAGATCACCCATGCCATGTGTTGCCATGCTAACCAACATTTAATATTGCTGGTAAATAAATAATTTGCACCTAAATATTAATTGCCGGGGTTGCTTTCCCGCTTAATTTGGATACCTGCATTGTAGTGCATCTTGCCATGCCATGCATCATTCTCGCATGATCATGCTGGGTCTTTTGCCGTAGTTGTAAAATGCATCTTTTACGTTTTCCAGTGTTTGTTGCTTCTTCGCGGATACGACGTTGAGAGGTGTGAGCAACGACAAGATCTTCTTCCATGCGGGATTCCAGGGAAGCAAAGTTTGCTTGTTTACCTATACATTGTCTTTCATTCCTGCCGTTGATCTCTGCTACCCTAGTTTACGATTCTTTATCGCGATCCCATCACATGTTATCCCGCAGCCTATACAGCTTTATCCCCACAACCTAATACTTGTTGCATGTTTATCTGTTAGCCTTGCGAGTCGTAGCGCATGCTTAGAGTTGTTTGTGCGAGTTGTCTGTTGGTCTTATGTTTAATCTGCTTAGTATGATAGATTTTTCTACCTTAATAAAATGGTGTATTATATTGGGGTATTATAATTAAAAGATAAGCCACCGGCGGAAGGCCTTGCGAGGTGCTTTGTTCTGCTAAGTGTCGACCTAGGAACTGAGATCTTGCTCCCCTAATCCAAGACTGAGCGCACTAACCACTTGTGGGAGGCCCTATGGAGCCCCCCTCGACTTTGACTGGAACTTCAACTTGTCCGGGAGCCACACCTAGTTCGGGTTTTCCATTTGTCTCATATGCATTGATGATACTAGTGTAGTATTTTACTTTGGCGGTGTGCCTTGTTACATGCATATAGGGCGCGGCCTGTTGGTGCGGAGGGGTGTGTCCTGCGGGAGTCCGCACCCTTTTGGACGGGACCAGCATAGCTCCCGTGGCTCCTGGACTTGTTGCGGTGAAGGAAAATAGTTGGGTTGAAAGGCCCTAATGTTTTTGACTGGGTTGATCATGCGAGTATGGGTCCAGTAGTGCACCCATGCAGGGTATAATCTTATCGATGAGCCGCGTCCGCGGTTATGGACAACTTGGTGCGTTGCCGACTAATGAGATCTAGACAACTTACACCTAAATAATGTTAATTAATTTGACTAGTAATATACAATTACTTTCACAATGAATGGTAACTAAAATTATTCAATGTGTGAGTTTCCCGAATTGTTTCCTCATATTTGGTTGAGGGGGTTAATCCGAGAAAGGGTTTTGATTGGTGTTAGTAGTAGTTGGTTATCTTATGCGCTCTCTTATCCCTCTCTGATTAGACAGAAGTTATAGGGTGTCTCTCTAGGTTGCTAGTGCTGCTGCCGCTAAGTCCACCTCCCCTATATTTTGGGAGATGGTGTAGAAAGTAGGCAAGTCGGTTTTGCTTGCCAGGGAGTGCCCTGACCCTCTTTTGGGCTGTGCTTTATGTGCAGTTAACAGGTTTGAAGTCTGGCGGCGTTAGCTTGGGAATCCCTCCGGCTTGGCTGGGCAGGGATATGGCGCCATCGCTTATCTTCAGGACTCTTAGTCCAATTTGCTTCTTATCCGTAGTCGGATACTATTTTGCTTCCGCTGTCATTTGAATCTTTGTATTGTATCATTTGTATCTTGACTCGTTCGAGTCGTTGTTGTAATATATCTTCTGTTGTATTTGTGGATGTATCGGAACTGTTGTAATGTTATCACAATTCCACCCACATAATGCGCATGTTTCGGCGTGCACATTATTTCTGGTGGGCGACCTAAAATCGTTATTATGCGGATTTCGGCGGGAGCGCTTAAATCTACATAGTACCGATTTTCGGGCGTCACAAAGTGGTATCAGAGCCTTGGTTTCGATCTCCTTGTTGTTTCTATACGAATGGTTATCGAAGCAGCGGGTCCGCAAAGCCTGTAGGATAACCTAGCTAACGGTCGTTGTTTCTAGAGTGTCAAAAACTATTTGAAAAAAAAAATATATTTTTGAAATGATCTCAATAGGTTTCTTTTTACTCCTTACCTCAATTCTATGTCGCCTCGTATCTTATTTGTTTTGAGTCTCTTCTCTTATCCAACTTTCAAAGTTTAGGAATCTACGGGGGTGGACGATTTCTTACCTTTTACCCTATTAGGTTCGATCTTTCGGAGTCGTCTTCGTCGTGAGCAACAATCACTTGTTAGTGGTGTCGAAAAATTCATCACGGAGCCTGAAGACTCGATAGTTACCCCTCTCTTCGTCTCGGCGTGGATCGCGGGACGCGATCCCTTGTTAGTGGTGTCGATTGTAACGCCCCGGGATTTATCCCCTTTTTGTTTTGTGAGTTTTCTTTTTGCATCGACATGGCATCGCATTGCATCTCATTAATTTAATTTGTTGCATTTAAATTAAATTTCCACAATTAAATTCGAATGTTTTTCAAATTAATTAAAAATGTGTTATTTAAAATCTTTTGCAAATGTTAAAAATTAGTTTATTAAATTGTCTATTGAAAACTAAAAATATTTTGTAAAGGTTTGGTGTTGAAATTCTTTTTCTATTTTGTTTTAAAAATATAAAACAGAAAATAATAAGGGGAGAGGAATAAAGCCCAAGCCCATCTAACTCAAACCCTAGGGTTTCCCCCTGGAAACTTGTTTCCCACCCCCCCTGCATTTTTGCAGCTGCCCCCCTCCACTTCCCCACTTTTTCCTTTTCTCTTTTTCCCCCTCCTTCTCTTTTCTTTCATTCCTTTTCTTTTCTTTTCTTTTTCTTTCCTTCTTCCTCCAGCCCGCATCGCTCCCGAGCCCGCCCGTACGCTTCTTACCGAGCTCTCCCCGCACGCCGGCCGGCCCGCCCATGACCTCCTCCCGCCGCCAGCCGGCCGCAGCCACCGCCGTGCCCTGCTCCGGCCTCCTCCCGAGCCCTTTTTCACCCCCCTGCACCTTCCCCGTCGACCCCACACGCCCGCGCCGGCCCTGCGCCTCCGGCCGCCGCCCGCGCCGCCTCTCCTGGTCGCGCCGCCTCCGTCCCCGCCGCGCCCCGGCCTCCCCCTGATCCGAGCCGCGCCACCGCGCCTGCGTCGGCCCCGCGCGCCGCAGCGCCCACGGTCGCGACGGTCGCACGCTCCGCCCCAGCCTGCTCCGCCCCTGCCTCCGACCGAGCGCCGCGCCGTCGCCCCCTGCACCTCCCGGCGCCGCCGCTGCCCTGCTTCTTCCCCCGCCGCACGCCCGTGCGCGCCGCCCCCCGCGCGCTCCCGCGTGCTCGCCGCCGCGCGCCTCCGCGTGCTCGCGCCCGCGGGCCTCCGCCTCCTCCCGCCGCCGTGCGCTCGCTGCCGCGCTGCGCCCACCGCCGGCTACCTCGACCCGACGCCCTGCGTCCCCGGCCGCCGTCGCCGCTGCCATGCGTTTCGCCCGTGCCGCGTCGCTGTCCCCGCTGCTTCTTCCGGCGTTGTGCACGTCATCTCCGTCCGGTGTCCCCCGCGTCCGTCGCACGCCAGGTGTTCGACGCAATGTCCGCAAGACCCCCCACGTCGCAATTTTGTCCGAGTTGTCCACCCTTCGAGGTGTTGCTACATGCGCGTGCGAGTGCCTCTTCCGGTGCCACGTTGTCGTGACCACCGTGTCCGTGTTGCGGTGCACTCGCCCGTGCGCGCTTTCTTTCCGGTGTCCGATTGCCGTGCTCCTACGTGCCCCAACTTCCCGCCCACTTCCACGACACCGACAAACGACGATGCCCCGGTTCAGCGACGACTACTTCCCCGACGACGACAACTTCCTCTACGGACCGAAGACGTCGGTTTCGAACCCTAGTTCACCCGATTCGACGTACAGACCCAAACCCTAACCCTATACCTATTTTATTAAATGCCATCTATCTTGTGCATTTCGCATCATAATTACATGTGTTGCATCTCTTGGGTTTGTCGGTGTAGCAATTCACCTAAATAATAATTATGGAATGTTAGGGGTAATAAATATATAATGCCCTATTCCATTTAATTTAATTAGATCACCCATGCCATGTGTTGCCATGCTAACCAACATTTAATATTGCTGATAAATAAATAATTTGCACCTAAATATTAATTGCCGGGGTTGCTTTCCCGCTTAATTTGGATACCTGCATTGTAGTGCATCTTGCCATGCCATGCATCATTCTCGCATGATCATGCTGGGTCTTTTGCCGTAGTTGTAAAATGCATCTTTTACGTTTTCCAGTGTTTGTTGCTTCTTCGCGGATACGACGTTGAGAGGTGTGAGCAACGACAAGATCTGCTTCTATGCGGGATTCCAGGCAAGCAAAGTTTGCTTGTTTACCTATACATTGTCTTTCATTCCTGTCGTTGATCTCTGCTACCCTAGTTTACGATTCTTTATCGCGATCCCATCACATGTTATCCTGCAGCCTAATGAGATCTAGACAACTTACACCTATATAATGTTAATTAATTTGACTAGTAATATCCAATTACTTTCACAATGAATGGTAACTAAAATTATTTAATGTGTGAGTTTCCCGAATTGCTTCCTCATATTTGGTTGAGGGGGTTAATCCAAGAAAGGGTTTTGATTGGTGTTAGTAGTAGTTGGTTATCTTATGCGCTCTCTTATCCCTCTCTGATTAGACGGAAGTTATAGCATGTCTCTCTAGGTTGCTAGTGCTGCTGCCGCTAAGTCCACCTCCCCTATATTTTGGGAGATGGTGTAGAAAGTAGGCAAGTCGGTTTTGCTTGCAAGGGAGTGCCCTGGCCCTCTTTTGGGTTGTGCTTTATGTGCAGTTAACAGGTTTGAAGTCTGACGACGTTAGATTGGGAATCCCTCCGGCTTGGCTGGGCAGGGATATGGCGCCATCGCTTATCTTCAGGACTCTTAGTCCAATTTGCTTCTTATCCGTAGTCGGATACTATTTTGCTTCCGTTGTCATTAGAATCTTTGTATTGTATCATTTGTATCTTGACTCGTTCGAGTAGTTGTTGTAATATATCTTCTGTTGTATTTGTGGATGTATCGGAACTGTTGTAATGTTATCACAATTCCACCCACATAAGGTGCATGTTTCGGCGTGCACATTATGTCTGGTGGGCGACGTAAAATCGTTATTATGCGGATTTCGGCGGGAGCGCTTAAATCTACATAGTATCGATTTTCGGGCGTCACACCTCTGAAGGAGCCGGATTACCACTGGAAAAGCGGGTTTTGATCTTCTCTTCGAAGAGACTAGCATCATCATCAGAGTCAGAGTCTACGTTGACTTGAACGGTAGATCTGGATCCGGCATCTGACATCGCATCCTCCTGGAGAGCAGAGAGGATTGACTCAGGATCGTTGTTTTCCGGCTGGGAGTCTGATCCCAGTCCGACAACTCCGACGAAGTGGAAATCAGATTCAGCCGACTCCTGGGAGAAGGCGGATTCAGATCCATCTTGTCGGTCGACTGCTTGGTCGAAGGGTTGGTGGGTGGGGTTGTAGAAACGCGGTAGGCCGTACGCCTCTGGCGTATACCCGATGAAGACGTCGATCCCTCCGATCGGTACGATTGCGCATCCGATAAGGTAGTCGTCCGCCGGGAGCCAGGACTCATCCGAGTTGACGTAGTTGTGGCCGCCATACCTTGTGACGCGACCGACGGCGATCTGCTTGCCCACGCCGCCAAGTGTTCCCGCCTGGAACGTGACACCAGGAACCTTAGGCCCCACGGTGGGTGCCAACTGTCGTGGTATCGGCATAATTGATAGGAGACGGGGGTCCTCTAGCCTACGTATGGATCGTGGGGAAGAAGGTTGGTGTCGTCGACGACGGGATTGAACACGGCGAGTTTACCCAGCTTCGGATCCCACAGCGGTGGCGAGATCCTACGTGCTGCTATAATTCACTATGAGGCAATAGCCGTGAACAGGTTACAATGTGTATGATGCGTATTGAAGCGTACCCTAAAGGCTCCCTGGTGGCCGGCTTATATAGGCGGCCAGACCCCAGGGTACAAGGCAAGTACTTGTCCAGCAAGTAAACAGAGTCCTAGACCTAGCCGGCTTAGTTACCGCCATCCGTCTTGGGCTTGGTGGCTTGATGGGCTTAGGCTTTCCGCCTTCCTTGGACCGTCCACCTACTTCCTTGTACGTCAGCTATCTGGGCCGCCCGGCAGGCTTCAGCCTTACCACCCTTGGGCCACACTGGACTAGCCGGATTAATCCATGTTGGTTACACCCCTAGTTGATATATCCCCAACAGGGGTGTTTCTGCAATTTTACAGGACCAGTTCGTGATGGAAAACTTGTCAGTGGGGGGTCCTGTGGCAAAAACAGGGAAGACAGGGGGCTCTGTGAAAACCCCAGCGTTTTCTGTTTTCCTGGAACTTTTGTCACCGAACGAGAATACCCCCAGGGAGGATGACAGGCGGGCCCGTGCGCCTCGCTGGCGTGTGGGTGTGTTTACTGGGCGCTGCGCTGGCCGCTGCGGGCTCCCACTATCGCTGACAGGTGGGGCCGCACTGTTAGTGAAGCAAACCAATCAAAAACGGTGGCTTTTATTCATCTTAGCCAGGATTCGATCCCCGGTGCGCGCGTACGGAGAGATTCGGCACTGATCACCCGGAGCCCAATGGAGCGAGGGCGTGTTGTTGACTGCTATCGCAACGAGTAGTTTCTAAGGAAAATCGCGAGTACTGGGCTTAACTGAAAACTAGTCTGACGAAACTGAATTTTTATCAGTGCCCGAGCGCCGCGGCGGATGAAGAACGGCTCCGGCGAATCCAATCGGGCAGTGCAGACCCGGCAAGTGCGTGCGGCGGGTGCGGTATTGGGTGGCGTTTTCCTCTCCGTCCTCGGAAGCCAGGAAGGGAGAGAGGGGCGCTGTGTCCGTGCGTGTTTGCGAACGAGTGCCACGGTCGTGACACGGCTGTCTCCGGCGCCGGCGGCTGGCGACGAAACGGAGGCGAAACAGGAGGGGAAAAGAGGGGAAGAAGACGAGGCTCATCGTAGGGATGCCGATGGCGAACGGAGAAGGCCCGGGGACGGCGGGGACGTCGAATTGGTGTTGGGGAAGCCGAGGGCGTCCCGCGGCCGGCGTCGGGGAAGATCCGCTCGGGCGGCTGCGTCGGAGGCTCCCAGGTCCGGCTGCTCGTCGACGAAGGATGGGGAGGTAGGGGCGAGGTTGCTGGCACGGGGAAGGTGGAGGAGATGGCCGGAAATCGGCGGGGTCCGAGCTCCGCATCTCGGACGAAAAACGGCGACGGCGGGAGCTAGGGAGCGAGCGGCGGCGGGGGAGGAGAAGGATAGGCGCTAGGGTTATGGTTTTCGGGGGGGGGGGGCTAAATAGGAGAGGAGCGGAGGTGGCCGTGGGGGCAGCCGGGCAGTGGCTCTGCCATTGCTCCTCCACGCTGTAAAGGAGGAGATCGTACGGAGGTAGGGGATGAGGGAGTGGGCTTGGGCCAGGAGCAGAGGGGAGATGGGCCAGAAGAGAGAGAAAATGGCCCAGGTGAGTATTTTTCTTCTCTGAAATTTTTATTTATTTTATTTAATTCATTTCTGTTTTAAAATAAAATAGAAGAAGAAAAGATATATAACTTTTGGTAAATAATTATTGTTTCAAAATACACAATTTAATATATTAGTTTGAATATTTGAAAAAGAATTTAAATATCACATTTAAATTAATTTGGTTTGCATTTGAATTTAAAAGTGGAAATTGAATTTGAAGGGTGTGATTTAATTTTAAGTGCAAAAAAAATTAAATGAAGTGACAATTGCATGATGATATGATGTCATGATTATGCAAAAGAAAAACAATTAAAAAAACTAAATTGGGATAAATCCCGGGATGTTACAATCGACACCACTAACAAGGGATCGCGTCCCGTGATCCAGGCCGAGACCAGAAAGAGGGAGGGGTAACTACCGAGTCTTCCGGCTTCGTGATGAACTTCTCGACACCACTAACAAGGGATTGTTGCTCCACCTTGAAAGTCTCGACACCACTAACAAGAAGAGTTGATCACGTCGATGAAGATTCGCGAAGATCGAACTTAATAGGATAAAGGGCAAGAAATCGTCCACGCACACGTAGGATTCTAAAACTTTGAAAGTTGGATAAGAAAAGAGACTCCAAATCAAATAAGGTAAGAGGAGAAATAGAATAGAGGTAAGGAATAAAAAGAAACCTATTGAGATATTTTTCAAAAAATTAATTTAAGTCAAATAGTTTTCGACACTCTAGAAACAACGACAGTTAGCAAGGTTATCCTACATTCTTTTGCGGACCCGCTGCTTCGATAACCATTCGTATCGAAACAACAAGGAGATCGAAACCAAGGCTCTGATACCACTTTGTGACGCCCTATTATCGGTACTATGTAGATTTAAGCGCTCCCGCCGAAATCCGCATAATAACGATTTTAGGTCGCCCACCAGACATAATGTGCACGCCGAAACATGCGCATTATATGGGTGGAATTGTGATAACATTACAACAGTTCCGATACATCCACAAATACAACAAAAGATAAATAATATACAACACGAGTCGAACGAGTCAAGATACAAATGATACAATACAAAGATTCAAATGACAGCGGAAGAAAAATAGTATCCGACTACGGATAAGATGCAAATTGGACGAAGAGTCCTAAAGATAAGCGGAAGCAGCACTAGCAACCTAAAGAGACACGCTACAACCTCCGTCTAATTAGAGAGAGATAAGAGAGCACATAAGATAAACATGTACAACTAACACCCATCATAACCCATTCTCGGATTAACCCCCTCAACCAAGTATGAGGAAGCAATTCGGAAAACTCACACGTTGAACAATTTTAGTTACCATTTATTGTGAAAGTAATTCTATATTACTAGTCAATTTAATTAACAATGATTAGGTGTAAGTTGTCTAGATCTTGTTAGCCAGCATCATCACCAAGTCGTCCATAACCGTGGACACGGCTCTCCGATAAGATTATACCCTGCAGGGGTGCACTACTGGACCCATACTCGCATGATCAACCCAGTCAAAAACATTAGGGCCTTTCAACCCAACTCTTTTCCTTCACCGCAACAAGTCCAGGAGCCATGGGAGCTATGCTGGTCCCGGACAAAAGGGTGCGGACTCCCGCAGGACACACCCCTCCGCACCAACATGCCGCCCCCTATATGCATGTAACAAGGCACACCGCCAAAGTAAAATACTACACTAGTATTGATGCATATGAGACAAATGGCAAAACCCGAACTAGGTGCAGCTCCCGGACAAGTTGAAGTCCCAGTCAAAGTCGAGGGGGGCTCCATAGGGCCTCCCACAAGTGGTTAGTGCGCTCAAAATTGGATCCGAGGACAAAAACTCAGTTCCTAGGTCGACACTGAGCAGAACAAAACACCTCGCAAGGCCTTCCGCCTGGCGCCTTATCTTTCAATTATAATACCCCAACATAAGACAACAATTTATTAAGGTAGAATAAGCTATCAGCTAAGCATATGAAATAAAGGCCAACAGACGACTCGGCCAAACAAATCTAAGCATGCACTACGACTCGCAAGGCTAACAGATAAACATACAACAGGTGATGGGATGTGGGGATAAAGCTGTATAGGCTGCAGGATAAACATATGATGGGATCGCAATAAAGAATCGTAAACTAGGGTAGCAGAGATCAACGGCAGGAATGAAAGACAATGTATAGGTAAACAAGCAAACTTTGCTTGCCTGGAATCCCGCATGGAAGCAGATCTTGCCGTTGCTCACACATCTCAACGTTGTATCCGCGAAGAAGCAACAAACACTGGAAAGCATACAAGATGCATTTTACAACTACGGCAAAAGATTCAGCATGATCATACGAGAATGATGCATGGCAAGGTAAGATGCAATACGAGATGCATAATACAAATTAAGCGGGAAAGCAATCCCGACAATTAATATTTAGGTGCAAGTTATTTATCTACTCAGCAATATTAAATGTTGGTTAACATGGCAACACATGGCAGGGGTGATCTAATTAATTTAAATGAAATAGGGCATTATATATTTATTACCCCACACATTCCATATTTAATTATTTAGTTGAAATTAACAAAAACACTAAGCAATTAAAATAACATATGCAAAATAGCATACAAATGGCATATTAATGTTTATTGCATTTTTCTGATATAAAAACATATAAACATTATTTAATTTGGAATCATAAATTAAAAATTATTAGCAAATTAAGTTTACGGGTGTTTCTGCAATTTTACAGGACCTGTTCGTGATGGAAAACTTGTCAGTGGGGGGGTCCTGTGGCAAAAACAGGGAAGACAGGGGGCTCTGTGAAAACCCAAGTGTTTTCTATTTTCCTGGAACTTTTGTCACCGAACGAGAATACCCCCAGGGAGGATGACAGGCGGGCCCGTACGCCTCGCTGGCGTGTGGGTGTGTTGACTGGGCGCTGCGCTGGCCGCTGCGGGCTCCCACTGTCGCTGACAGGTGGGACCGCACTGTCAGTGAAGCAAACCAATCAAAAACGGTGGCTTTTATTCAGCTTAGCCAGGATTTGAACCGCGGTGCGCGCGTATGGAGAGATTCGGCGCTGATGACCAAAGGAGCTAAATAGGAGCTAAATCAGCGGGGTCCGAGCTCCGCATCTCGGACGAAAAACGGCGACGGCGGGAGCTAGGGAACGAGCGGCGGTGGGGGAGGAGAAGGATAGGCGCTTTGGTTAGGGTTTTCGGGGGGGGCTAAATAGGAGAGGAGCGGAGGTGGCAGTGGGGGCGCCGTGCGGGCAGCAGGGCAGTGCCTCTGCCATTGCTCCTCCATGCTGTAAAGGAGGAGATTGTACGGAGGTAGGGGATGAGGGAGTGGGCTTGGGCCAGGAGGAGAGGGTAGATGGGCCAGAAGAGAGAGAAAATGGCCCAGGTGAGTATTTTTCTTCTCTGAAATTTTTATTTCTTTTATTTAATTCATCTCTGTTTTATGTTTTAAAATAAAATAGAAGAAGAAAAGATATATAACTTTTGGTAAATAATTATTGTTTCAAAATACACAATTTAATATATTAGTTTGAATATTTGAAAAAGAATTTAAATATCACATTTAAATTAATTTGGTTTGCATTTGAATTTAAAAGTGGAAATTGAATTTGAAGGGTGTGATTTAATTTTAAATGCAAAAAAAAATGAAGTGACAATTGCATGATGATATGATGTCATGATGATGCACAAGAAAAACAATTAAAAAACTAAATTGGGATAAATCCCGGGATGTTACACGCTTGAAGCGGTTGCAGAAAGCATCGACTTGCTCGTGGAGGGAGTTAGAGACCCTGCGTGCGTCCTCGCCTTGGGGAGCCTCCGTCACGGTGGAGAGGTCGAAGCCCGGCATGAGGATCCTGAGGTTGGTGAAGTTCCGGTCGACTACCACCCCCAGGAGCTGCCAGCTCTCGTCCTCTATCACTTCACGGAGATCAGCGATAGGGCCCTCGAGCGCCGTGAAGATGTGGTCGAAGTAGACCAGGTACATGGCAGCATCGCCATGGCCTCGGGCCTCGGTGTGCGGTGCGTCCGTGCCAAGCTGCGCGGCGAGCTCGTTGCCCCGGGCGACCAGCGCCTGGAACATGCGCTCACGCTGCTTCGTAAGCGCGTGAGCAGCCTGGGCAGAGTCGGTCGCCTCCGTCGCCCGCTCCATCGCGGGAGCCACCTGCTCCTCCACGTCCTTGGCCAGGAGTTGAGGTCATGAACAGCCTCGTTCCGGGCCTCCTCCGCCCGGCGTCGACCATCCTTGGCGCGTCTGAGGCGGGCCTCTAGCTGGGAGTTGGCCTTCTCAAGCCCAGCGATCCGCTGAGCACCGGCGGCGTGCCTGGCCTTGAAGCGGTCCTCCTGCTTCTGGGCCAAGTCGCGGTACTCCTGAGACTTGGTCAGCCCGAACTGCTTCTCGCGCTCCACATTTGCGTCTTTCGCCTCCTTCTTCTACTCGGGGAACCGCTGCTCGAAGCATTTATAAGAACGCTTCTGGGCAGCGACGTTCTCGTTGGACCGCAGGAGCGCCTGGGCCAGGCCTCAAGCTCCTCGCGCTGGGTGGCTAGGTCCTTCTCCACCTGAAGCCGCTGCCCATCGCGCTGCCGCAGTTCCCTCTCCTTGTGGGCCAGCTGCCGCCCGCGCTCAGTGAGGCTCTCGCGGTCCTCCTCCAGGGTTCCCTGCGCGACCTGGTGGGCGGAGAGAAGCTGAGCCTCCAGCTGGCTCAGCTCGCGGTGTTTTTGCGCCAACGAGCCCTCCAGCCTCGCGCTCAGCCATTGCTGCACGCAGGAGATCAGCAGCAGCGTCGCGTTCCTCTTGGAGGGGCGCAAGGAGCTCTGCGGCGTCACGGATGCCCCCCTCGCGGACCTCCTTGGCAAAGCGGGTGGCCTTCTCGCGCGCGGCCTGCAGCGCCAAGTCCTCCTGCCGGCGGGCCTCGACAGCCGCATTGAAGGACGCCCACGACCTCGCGAGCTCCTCCCGTTGCTGGGCGAGCTGTATGTCCCCAAGGGCGAGATGCGCCTCCAGGCCCTCTACGGACTCCCTCACGGGGCCAAAGGCGACCTCGCGGCGCCCCGCGCTCCAGTCCCAGCCACGGAGAACCAGGTCTTGGCTTGTCGAGGGTCCAGCCCCGGCGTCCAGTCCCGAGTGCTTGGCCCCGGAGTGCACTCGGGGGCTAGGCTGTGCTCTGTCCCCGCCCGCGCCAGCGTCCTCCTCAGCGCCCGCGTCAGCCGGGCGCTCATCCCCTGCAGCCGGACGGGGCGAAGAAGAAGAATCTCCCCCTGTGGACTCGCCCGCGCCTTGTGGTGCCTCGCTCACCTCAGCACCTGGCTCCGCAGGAGCCATGGGCGCGCGCGGCGGCGTTGGCTAGCGCGGCGGAGTCATCTCGCACGGAGGCGTGACCGCGCGAGGGGGAGTAGGAGCGCGAGAAGGAGTGGAGATCCTCTCCTCCGAAGCCTCCACCACCGTTGGCTCGGGGGGGCGGCCTAGAGGCACCTGGGCGAGGCGCGTCCTCCTCCACCTTAGGCTCTGCAGCCTCGGCCCGAGGCGTAGCCGCCTCCCCTTGAGGCACCTCCTCAGTGGGGCCTGTGGAGGCCGTCTCCACATGCCTCGTGGCCTCTTCAACCACGGCCTCAGACGTGGCTCTCTTCACATCTGCAGCCTTGCGAAGCCTACGGCGCTTCGCAGGCACAAGATCACTGGCAAAAACCAAGGAAAGATCTTCAAAAGACGGTAAAGCGAAAAGAAACAAGAATCAAACGACCAAGTGCCATGAACACTTACCCGGACGGTGCAGTGCCGGTGTCGATCCACGCCAGGCCTGGCGAGCGCCAGGAGGGCATGGTCTGGGCGCCTGGCCCCTCCGGAGGCGTCACCGCTTTTCTCTTAGAAGGGACGTCAGATGGCCTCGCCCCACAGCGGTCCACGGCCGCCTTCGTGCGTGGCTCGCGCCGCCCCGGCGTGGCCTCCGCATCGGAGCCCTCCCCCTCCTCGTTCTTCTCCTCCACGGGGCGCGAGGGCACCACCACGAATGCATCGTCATCGCCTGACGAGATGTCACACAACCTCGTCAGTAAATGGCCCGGCCCTCGAAGAAGACACCTCCCCTGCCGCGGCCACCTCCTCACCTAGCCCAGCTCACGAGGCCGAGGGAGAATCCGCTCCCTCCGCTCCTCGCGTCGCCGGCAACGACACCTCCATCCCGGCCAAGCCTGTCGGGGTGAACGAAGGCATCCCCTCCAAGATGGCCATGCGCTCCGTCATGTTGTATGGATGGAGAGGCCGGAGCGTGATGCGGAGCTGATCCGCGGCAGGTACCATCGGGTTGATGAAGAGCGCGGACAGGACGTTGTCGACGGTATCCTTGTCGGTGTCCTCACGGTGGAGCCGCATCTTGTCGTTTGGCCCCGAGTACATCCACATGGGCACCGAGTGTGCCTGGAGGGGAGCAATGCGGCGTGTCACAAAATCGGCCACAATGGTCTGGCCCGTGAGGCCCTCCTGGCGGAGAAAACTCGGGCGTCCCATCAGGCTCATGTTCTTCGCGTCGTTGCAAGACGCCTTGCCCCAGTGGGAGTTCTTCATCGGCGGCTCATTGGGGACCTCGAGGAAGGCGCAGGGATGCTCCACCCCGACGAAGAACCATTTCTGGCAGAAGTCGTCCACTTTCTTCGTCACCGAGATGACGGCCTTGCTGTCACACCACGACATGGGTATGTAGACTCCGTCCACGAAACGGAACGAGACGCACCCGGAGCGCTCGTTCTTTGCCGTGTTGCGGAGCGCGTAGAAGCACCGGAAGAGCCCCATATGGGCTCCAAGCCCAGGTATGCCTCGCAGAGGTATGCGAAGACGGCGATGATGAGGATGGAGTTGGGGTGTAGATTAGCAACTGCACCTGGTAGAACACCGGTACCGCCTCCAGGAACGGCGAGAATGGCGGCACCAGCCCGGCGGCGAGGCAGTGCTGGAATATCAGGAAATACACTCGCAGGCGTTTCCCGTGCGCCGCGGGATTCAGCGCGGTGGCGCCATGCTCGTTCGTCCGGTCCGCTACCAGGAAGCGGACCTTGGCGAGTGCCTTGTCGTTAACGCGCACGCCCAGCAGAGCCACGCCGAGCGCGACCTCAGCGGCCTCCGCCTGGGAAGAGGAGCCCGCGGCAGGCTTGCCCTTGCTCTTGGCGGGACTCATCGCTGGGGTCCGGTGTGTCGCTCGAGGTGAAAGGAGAAGAGAGCGGAGGCGGAGAGCTCGACATGGCGGAGGCTTCTGCGAGAAGAATTGGAAACAGTAACGGCTCCCTGCTCCGGCACTCGGGCTTTATGTCCCCTCAAGGAGCAGTTACCGGGGCATGGTGGGACCCCCACGATGCACGCCCCAGATCGTGCGTGACCGTCACTCGTCTGAGTGACGCGTGACTCGGGCCGGCCGGGCACTTTTGGCCCACGACGCTCCGCCTGCGTCCATGGGCTCACTCGCGCCCATCGTGGGCCCGGCGGCTACTGTCGGCACAGTGGAGACTGGGGTATGAAGAGCCCACTCTCCCTAGGCCCCGCACGCGGGCTGATCAGACAAAACAACTAAGGACCAAGCCATCGCTTGAAGAGACCCCCGAGAGGCAAATCCCCTCGAGGGCCTGAAGAGAAAGCAGGGGCCTGAAGAGGACCCGCGCTTCAAGAGACCCTCCCGAGGCGCAACGCGCTTGGAGGGAAGTCAACAGAAACCCCTCCACAGGCCTCCCCGGGCCTGTGGGGAAACTTCGCGGCCAAGGAAGTACGGTAGGACGCACATGGCCTCTGCCGTACCCGCAGGGTGACGCAGGCGCTCCCCTTGCCGTTTTGGTGATAAAGGAGTCAATAAAGTTGCGCCGGTTGCGCCAGGACAGCTGGTACCTTCCTCTCTGATGATAAATCGGCTGGACGACGCAACACTCCAAGAAGATCGTCATCGTGGGCTCCACTCCAGGGACTGCGGACCCTGCAAGTTGTTCTGCGCGGTCTGCAGCTTGTCGGCCACCGCGCCCAACTTTATCGACGATGGACCGCGTCCATGAAATATCCCGCAGCGGTGGACTCCAACTCCTTCAGGCCACTGCCGTGTGGGAGCCCACCTTGAACGCTAAGCGGAAGAAGGACGCATGCGGCGCCTATACAAGGAGCAAGACCTCCACCGTAGAGATGGTCGGCCAATTGCGAGGAGAACACTTGTAAACCCTAGCTGGGCTGAGTAGAGTTGCCTTCGGCTGGAGGAGGAAGAAGACCATTGCTTCCCTCCCCAGGCACGAACTGCCTCAAGAGAGCCCTCGGCAAGCTCAGTTGTACTGTAACCTCCGCAGTACAATACACACAAGCATGAGTAGCGGTCTTACCTAAACTTGAGGGCCGTGAACCTGGGTACGGGCTGGTGTCTTTCTCTGTCGTGGGTGTTTCCTCTCCAGGCCCACCGAGCACCATCGTCGTGCCTCTCGAGGGTCTTGACCTCCGCGTTCAATCCCCTTCACAAACTACTCTTCAGGAAGTGACCACCCCTTTTCCGTGGGAGTCATAACCCGACACTCTGATACTACTGCAGCCATTGTATCTTCTGCTATTGAGCCAGTGTTATTGTGCAATTGCAGGACTATATGTTGTTCATACAATTGCTGTGCTCTCGACACCTTTCAAATTGAAGATGTCCAATTTGACTTCAGACCATACCCGGGACCAAAATGACAATACCCTAAACGCAATCACATTAATTCTTTTTGCATATTGAATTATGTGACACCCTTGACCAAATCCACTTCTAAGCCTCAATTACGCTTGTTTGATTATTTGAATGTTATATGCTTGTTGGATTGCTTGTTTATTGGATGCACTTTACTGTATAGTTTGAAACGGGGAGCAACGTTTGACTTGGACAAGAGTGTGTGAGAAACGACAAATTTCCAAAGGCAAGTGATTTCATAAAATACCCACTATTTTATTCCATTGCATTACTAGTATTTTTAAGTATTATGCATGATAGGTTTTTGTGAGAATTGTAGTATGCTACGCAAACCTGTTAGTTTACCCTTTAGAAATTCTTGTTAGACACCTATTATAATTTAGTAGAAGTAAATGCTACAAAAATGATTGTTTTATGGTAGATCTGATAATTGAAAATTCCACTAATTAATTTACCGGCTGGGTGGATTGGTTCGATACAGGAGGTTTCAAGTTGAGTGGCTTCTCAGGGGGCCAGTTTTGCGGCGGCCTAAGTTTTCTCGCTTGTGGAAGGCCACCTAGGGCTATGAGATTTTAGTTTACACTGAGTATAGTTGCTTATCGTGCAACCATTGGTCAATATGGGCTATGTGTTGATGGAGTAAGTTGATGTGGACATGGGTCAAGAGATCGATGGTGGTAGGCGTGATAGGATGGTGGTAATATCTTAGTATGATCATGGGAAAGCAACTTCTGAAAAGTCTCGTCTTGATCTTCTCCTTTTCCTTCTCACTAAATGAGTGGAGAGGATAGTTTGGGTTGATTGAGTATAATGGTGAAAGTGCACACAATCTCGAGAGTTAAAATCTAAGATCTAAGCCGTGTCCCCGGCATCGGACAATTTGAGTGACTTCACAAGGTTGTCTTCTGAAAATCTCTTCATTCCAATTTCTTAATAAAACTTTGATGGGTGAACATGGGTATAAGACACGGATTCGTCCGAGATGTCTCATAAAGGGAAGTTATTGTTTCAAAAGGTGTTTATCAAAAGTAGGAGAAAACTTGCTTTGGGCAATAGCCTTGAGCTCCACCAGCCAAATAAGCATATAGATATAGCTTAGTAGAATATTAGTAATTAAAGTCTCTTGCCACCACAATTCAATTGTGCTGACCCTTTATTGCTGGGCTGCAACTAAACCTTGCAGATTGTTCGGATGAGGAGTAAGGGGTTGTCTTCGAGCTGCAACCAAGATGATTGCCAATGGCTTCATGGAAATGTTGTAGCTCCATGTTATCCTTAGTTTTGCGTATGAACTCTGAAATAATTTGTGAACTATTTATTTATTTACCTAGCGTTACAGCTATGCAAAGTTGTAAGGAATATTGTTTTTGGATCATTCGTTCTCGGTTGTAATAATTTTGACATTGTACTGTGATATTACATCTTATTGGAGAATGCGAGACTTATTTGATCAAGTGTTCCGCATTATTCATTTGCACTATTGCTTTCCTAAGCAAGGGTGCTAGAGATGGTATCAGAGCATAATGTTGCTTGTAGCCTCGAAACCCCTAGGATTGGACAGAAACCCAAAATTTAGACATTTTAAATATATTAGATTTCAAATTTGAGAATTTTTTAAAAGTTTTTTTTTCTATTTTTCTTTATTTTTCTTGCTCTGTATCTTTTTACCTTTTCACTTTAATTCTAATATTCTTACCCTTTCAAAATTTTAGATGGGAGAGTACACAGAGACCGCGTATGCTGGTGTTTTGTCGGAGTTCATCTTTGGGAGGCAGTTATCCATGTTGACAAGTCAATTGAAGCTACCACCGCCCTATTTCCGAGGAAGGAAAGAGGAGATTCACATACCTGATGTGATGCGTTGGGAAATTTGCACAATCATGACCCCAGATTCCACGATGCCCGGCTTTGAGCCCGTTGACTATGTCACCTACTACCCAGAGTGAATTCAATGAGTGAACGTAGCTATGGTGGACTTAATGGCCCGTCTGTGTTACAAGTATCGCAACAATCTACCACCGGAATCGCCCTTCCATGCCTTTGGGAAGAGAGATGCACATGGCCACTCGTTGGCTTAGACGGGAAATCGTTTGGACCTGCCCATCATCAACAAAATGTTTGAAGACTTAGATTTTCTCATCAACTGCCTGACCAGGAAGGTTCAATAAGCTTATGACATCGCGGATCATGCCCGAGCCGTCATACATGCACAAACCCAAGAACTCCAGACTTCTGAAACCCTTATTGGCCATATGGAGGAACACATCCATGACCTACAGTTGCAGAACCTTGACAAAGATGAGCAGAACGCTGAACTTCAGGAACAACTCAACCCACCTCCACCACCACCGCCGGTAGCTGAAGAAGGAGGTGACAATGGCACTAGAGATGAGGTTGTACCCGCAGCTGTAAAGGAGGAAGAACAGGAGGAGGAAGACCCTGAAGAGGTGCTTTTTGAAGAGTCAAGTGAGGAAGAAGTCACGCCTGTTGTGAATAACCGGGCTATGAAGCGCAAGCGTCAGAACAAAGAAGAATAGGTGAAGCAACTCAAGCAACGTTAGAGGGACCACCATTTATCTTATTTGGATTATCGTATCAATTTAGTGTATTGACCTATCAAAATGTGATATGGCAGTACCAGCGTGTTCATTTTGGAACCTAAATCGTTTTCAGATTTCAGAATTAAAACTTCGAGTTTCAGGATTATTAAAATTGAGTGGTTTTGAACCTTGAGCTGTGAATGCGTTTGATTGCTTGATGTGTTCTTTGTATGACTTGAAATTATCTTAAGGGTGGTAGCCACCCAGATGCTATAAACCTATTTCTCCAAACCCAATTATCTTTCTAGCCTTCTCGATTCTCGCGGATGAGATTTCTTTTAAGGGTGGTAGTCTGTAACATCCCAAAACCTTGGAATGTTTGAAAATCACTAAAATTTAAAACTTTTGTTAATGATTAAAATAAAACATATAAATAAAAAGAAAATTAACAATAAAAGACTTCATAGTACCTTCCAAATACTTACCATTTAAAATATCTAATTTCTGAAATCTTGATTAGTTTAAAAACCTTTTATTTTCAAAATATTTATGAAGCCTCAATATATCAAATAATACAAATGATTTACAAACTTAAAAAAAATACTTTCTTGTAATAAAGAGGTTTCATTTTAAGTATGTGTTTATAAACATTTAGTCTTGACTTGATAAACCCAAAACCATAATTGCAAAGTGCTTGAAATAATCTAAAGTTCACCACATCAAAATAGTGTTGTAACATTTTTAAAGCAAGGTCTATTTGCTAAAATAGTTTTCATGCATTTATCTTAGTTTAAAACAAAGTTTATTAACTCACCACCTTGGAATTCATATACTAAAACTGTATATATTTATAATTATTTTGATGTTCCAAATATGCATTTAATCGATTTTAATTATTTCATTAACCATGAAAACATGAAAGATTGCCGTATTAATTTAAACATAAAAAATGAAATGAAGATAAATACTTCCTAAATGTATATTAGAGAGTTTCAGATGATTTAACACATTTAAGACTAATTTTGACACAAAGTATCTTGGTTTGAAAATGAATACAATATAATTTCCATTTCATTTTCAAACACCACTGTGAGATGAATTACTATTTTACTAAAGCCAAAAATGATTTAGTTTGAAAAAGGAGTTTAAAATAACTTATTTCATATACAAGTGTTTGTGTTGTTATGTAACGCCCCGGGATTTTTTCCCCAATTAGAAATTGGTTTCTTTTCTTTTTGCATCAACATGACATCATCATGCATCATTTGCATTTGTCAATCTTAATTTAAATTATTGCAGTTAAATTTAACTCAATTTAAATTCTTTTCCACTTTAAATCTAAATGCAAATCAAATTAATTTTGATGTGGTATTTAAATTCTTTTCAAATATTCAAACTAATATATTAAATTTTGTATTTTGAAAATAATAATTATTTGACAAAAGTTATATATATTTTCTTCTTCTATTTTATTTTTAAAAAAAACATAAAACAGTAATGAATTAAATAAAGAAATAAAAAAAACTTCAGGGAAGAAAAAAAAATACCTTACCTGGGCCGGAACCATTTTCTCTGAAGCCCATCTCTCCCCCAGCCCGGCCCACTCCCTCATCCCCTTCCTCCGTACGCCTCGCTTTACAGCGAGGACGCAACGCCATGGCCACTGCCCGCTGCCCCCACTACCCTCACCTTTCCCCTCCTACTTAGCCCTCTCCTCCCGAAACCCTAACTCCTTCCCTCCACTCTCCCATCGCGCCGCCGCCTCCTCCCCTCTTCTCCTCCCTTCTATTTCATCTCTGCTTTCCCTCCACCGTAGGAAAAAAATCACCGGAGCCTCCGCCGCCGCAGCGCCACTCCTCCGGCCATCCCCTTTCGTCCTCCTCACGCCATCAACTCCGCCCCGACGTGCTCCGTCCTCGACGCCAGGAGACGAGCCACGCGCGCCTCCGACGGACCACTCTTCCCGATGCCGGACGCCACGGACCGAGCGTCTTCTCCGGCACCGATCAGCCGATTATGTCGCCCTCGAGTCTCCCCGCCTCGCCATCGGCACCCCTCGGTGAGCTGCTTCACCTCCGGCTCCTTCCCTCTCTTTTACTTTCCCCTGGAGGTCCAATTTGCCGGCGCCGGAGTTCTCCCCGCCACGGCAATGGCGTGCCCGCACGAACTCGAGGTCCAACACGAAAACCCCGCACTCCCCCGTCCCTTCCTGGAATAAAAACAGAACCCCACGCAGCTCCGCAACCCACGCAGCACATCGCACGCGAACCGCGCAGCCCGTGGTCGCCGCCGGCGTCCGGTTTCAGTCCGCCGAGCGCACTGTCCCCGTTTTGGGGTTCAGTTTCGTCAGGTTGCGAGAACTCAGGCTCTGTACAAAAAGGTTTCGAAGCCTAGTTTATCAACATCCCGCACACCCCATCGCCTGGCTAGCAGCGCGTCGCTCTTCCATGCGCTCTGCGTCGCGAGTTCCATTCCTGTGGCGCGTTGATAAAAAAAAGGCCACCTTTTTTTCTTTTTTTCGTCCCACTGACAGCAATGACCCACCTGTCAGCGGCCGCGCACCGCGCCCACGCCAGCGTGGCGCTGGGTCCCGCTGGGCAGCCTCTCGGGCTCGTTTCGGCTCGGTGAGAAAAACTCACTGGCGCCAGGAATCTTACACAAAGCCCCTTGTTGTCTGGTTTTCCACCTAAGCCCCCAGAATTTCTCTTTCCATCACGAACAGGTACTGTAAAATTGCAGAAACACCCCTAATCTTAATTTGCTAATAACTTTAATTCTATAACTCCAAATAAAGTAATCTTTATATGTTTATTTATCAGAAAAATGCAAGGAATATTAATATCCCATTTGTATGCCATTTTGCATCTGTTATTTTAATTTCTTAGTGTAATATGTTAATTGCAATTAAATAATTAAATCTGGAATGTGTGGGGTAATAAATATATAATGCCCTATTCCATTTAATTTAATTAGATCAGCCATGCCATGTGTTGCCATGTTAACCAACATTTAATATTGCTGGTAAATAAATAACTTGCACCTAAATATTAATTGCCGGGGTTGTTTTCCCGCTTAATTTGGATTACCTGCATTGTATTGCATCTTGCCATGCCATGCATCATTCTCGTATGATCATGCTGAATCTTTTGCCGTAGTTGTAAAATGCGTCTTTTACGCTTTCCAGTGTTTGTTGCTTCTTCGCGGATACGACGTTGAGATGTGTGAGCAACGACAAGATCTGCTTCCATGCGGGATTCCAGGCAAGCAAAATTTGCTTGTTTACCTATACATTGTCTTTCATTCCTGCCGTTGATCTCTGCTACCCTAGTATTCGATTCTTTATCGTGATCCCATCACACGTTTATCCTGCAGCCCATACAGCTTTATCCCCACAACCTAATACCTGTTGCATGTTTATCTGTTGGCCTTGCGAGTCGTAGCGCATGCTTAGAGTTGGTTTTGCGAGTCGTCTGTTGGTCTTTTATTTCATATGCTTAGCTTGATAGATTATTCTACCTTAATAAAATGTTGTCTTATATTGGGGTATTATAATTAAATGATAAGGCACCAGGCGGAAGGCCTTGCGAGGTGCTTTGTTCAGCTCAGTGTCGACCTAGGAACTGAGATTTTGTCCTCGAATCCAATTTTGAGCGCACTAACCACTTGTGGGAGGCCCTATGGAGCCCCCCTCGACTTTAACTGGAACTTCGACTTGTCCGGGAGCTGCACCTAGTTCGGGTTTTCCATTTGTCTCATATGCATCGATACTAGTGTAGTATTTTACTTTGGCGGTGTGCCTTGTTACATGCATATAGGGCGCAGCCTGTTGGTGCGGAGGGGTGTGTCATGCGGGAGTCCGCATCCTTTTGGCCGGGACCAGTATAGCTCCCGTGGCTCCTGGACTTGTTGCGGTGAAGGAAAAGAGTTGGGTTAAAAGGCACTAATGTTTTTGACTGGGTTGATCATGCGAGTATGGGTCCAGTAGTGCACCCCTGCAGGGTATAATCTTATCGATGAGCCGTGTCCACGGTTATGGACGTTTTGGTGATGATGCTGGCTAACAAGATCTAGACAACTTACACCTAATCATTGTTAATTAACCTAACTAGTAATATAGAATTACTCTCACAATAAATGGTAATTAAAATTGTTCAACGTGTGAGTTTCCCGAATTGCTTCCTCATACTTGGTTGAGGGGGTTAATCCGAGAAAGGGTTATGTTTGGTGTTAGTAGTAGTTGGTTATCTTATGCGCTCTCTTATCCCTCTCTGATTAGACGGAAGTTATAGCGTGTCTCTTTAGGTTGCTAGTGCTGCTGCCGCTAATTCCACCTCTCCTATATTTTGGGAGATGGTGTAGAAAGTAGGCAAGTCGATTTTGCTTGCCAGGGAGTGCCCTAACCCTCTTTTGGGCTGTGCTTTATGTGCAGTTAACAGGTTTGAAGTCTGATGACGTTAGCTTGGGAATCCCTCCGGCTTGGCTGGGCAGGGATATGGCGCCATCGCTTATCTTCAGGACTCTTAGTCCAATTTGCATCTTATCCGTAGTCGGATACTATTTTGCTTCCGATGTCATTTGAATCTTTGTATTGTAACATTTGTATCTTGACTCGTTCGAGTCGTTGTTGTATTATATCTTCTGTTGTATTTATGGATGTATTGGAACTGTTGTAATGTTATCACAATTCCACCCACATAATGCGCATGTTTCGGCGTGCACATTATGTCGGGTGGGCGACCTAAAATCGTTATTATGCGGATTTCGGCGGGAGCGCTTAAATCTACATAGTACCGATTTTCGGGCGTCACAAAGTGGTATCAGAAACTTGGTTTCGATCTCCTTGTTGTTTCGAAACGAATGGTTATCGAAGCAGCGGGTCCGCAAAAGCCTGTAGGATAACCTCGCTAACGGTCGTTGTTTTTAGAGTGTCAAAACTATTTGAATAAAAATTATTTTGGAAATATCTCAGTAGGTTTCTTTTTACTCCGTACCTCAATTCTATTTCTCCTCTTACCTTACTTGTTTTGAGTCTCTTCTCTTATCCAACTTTCAAAGTTTTAGGATCCTACGTGTGGGTGGACGATTTCTTGCCTTTTACCCTTTTAGGTTCGATCTTTCGGAGTCGTCTTCGTCGTGAGCAACAATCCCTTTTTAGTGGTGTCGAGAATTTCCTGGTGGAGCAACAATCCCTTATTAGTGGTGTCGAGAAGTTCATCACGGAGCCTGAAGACTCGATAGTTACCCCTCTCTTATTGTGGTCTCTGCGTGGATCGCGGGACGCGATCCCTTGTTAGTGGTGTCGGTTGTAACGCCCCGGGCAAGCGTCAGAACAAAGAAGAATAGGGGAAGCAACTCAAGCAACGTTAGAGGGACCACCATTTATCTTATTTATATTATCGTATCAATTTAGTGTATTGACCTATCAAAATGTGATATGGCAGTACCAGCGTGTTTATTTTGGAACCTAAATCGTTTTCAGATTTCAGAATTAAAACTTCAAGTTTCAGGATTATTAAAATTGAGTGCTTTTGAACCTTGAGATGTGAATGCGTTTGATTGTTTGATGTGTTGTTTGTATGACTTGAAATTATTTTAAGGGTGGTAGCCACCCGGATGCTATAAACCTATTTCTCCAAACCCAATTATCTTTCTAGCCTTCTCGAATCTCGCGGACGAGATTTCTTTTAAGGGTGGTAGTCTGTAACATCCCAAAACCTTGGAATGTTTGAAAATCACTAAAATTTAAAAAAATTGTTAATGATTAAAATAAAACATATAAATAAAAAGAAAATCAACAATAAAAGACTTCATAGTACCTTCCAAATACTTACCATTTAAAATATCTAATTTCTCAAATCTTGATTAGTTTAAAAACCTTTTATTTTCAAATTTTATGTAGCCTCAATATATCAAATAATACAAATGATTTACAAACTTAAAAAAAATACTTTCTTGTAATAAAGAGGTTTCACTTTAAGTATATGTTTATAAACATTTAGGCTTGACTTGATAAACCCAAAACCATAATTGCAAAGTGCTTGAAATAATCTAAAGTTTACCACATCAAAATAGTGTTGTAACATTTTTAAAGCAAGGTCTATTTACTAAAATAGTTGTCATGCATTTATCTTAGTTTAAAACAAAGTTTATTAACTCACCACCTTGGAATTCATATACTAAAACTGTATATATTTATAATTATTTTGATGTTCCAAATACGCATTTCATCGATTTTAATTATTTCATTAACCATGAAAACATGAAAGATTGCCGTATTAATTTAAACATAAGAAATGAAATGAACAAAATACTTCCTAAATGTATATTATAGAGTTTCAAATGATTTAACACATTTAAGACTAATTTTGACACAAAGTATCTTGGTTTGAAAATGAGTACAATATAATTTCCATTTCATTTTCAAACACCACTGTGAGATGAATTACTATTTTACTAAAGCCAAAAATGATTTAGTTTGAAAAAGGAGTTTAAAATAACTTATTTCATATAAAAGTATTTGTGTTGTTATCCAAAAATTTATTTAACCTCAAATGACCTTATTAAACCCATAATGTCAAATTTGACAAAAATTGCAAAATTTGTATTTAACCAATATTTTAAATTTGATTTTTTTAAAAAATGTTAAAAACATGCCCATAATTGGTTTAACACAAAGATGTGATTTTTAGAAATTAATTTGACTTAATTTGGACCTCTAAATCAAAAGATATAAATAAAATGAAATAAAACAAAAAAAAAGAAATATAGGGATGACGTCAGCGATGACGTCATCATCTTCAACCTCCATCCGAGAAATCTGGCCGGAAATCACGTGCCGATTCTTCGCCCTCGCGTGACCCTGGCTGCCCTAGACCCTCCCCATTTAAAGCTCTCGAGCCCCGCTCTCTTTCCCCTCTCCCTCCACTCAAAATAGCGCTGCCAGGCCGTCGCTGTCGCTCGCCGGAGTCGTCCGGCCGCCGCCGCGCGTTTCTTCATTTCCCGGCGAGGTGAGCTCCCCCTCCTATTCGAGGTCGTCCCCCACCAGTCCCCCGCGTCGTCGCTCACCTCCTGTTGCCCTCCCCTTTCTATTTCCGCAGCCGTTCGTTGAGAACGAACCCGACAGGAGCTTCGCCGGCTTGAGGAACACTCCGGCCGTGCGCTGCCGGTGTTCGAAGAGGCAATCTACGCCGCCACCGCGCCCATCGCCTCCGCCGTTGCACGCCGCATCTCGCCGTCGCCTCCGCGCGTCCGGGGCATCACCGGAGCGTGGGATTCGTCCACGCCCGAGCCGCCGCGCCGCCATCGTCTTGAACTCCGATCACCGGCGCCGCCAAGTATTTGTCCACGCTCCTAGATCCATCCGATCTAAAATGTGTGGCCCTGATTAGATCTTATTTCCGAATCGGTACGGTTAGATCTGGACCATCCGATCTGGATCTGATGATCCAGATCAAACGGAGCCGAGCCGAGCCGAGTCGCGGCTCAGACTAAGCCGAGCCTAGCCGAGCCCAGCCAATCACAGTCCGCCATGTGGCCAGCCTTTTTTTGTTTTATTCCGGAATTGAATTTAATTGTCTGTTTTGCAGAAAAGTCCCTTCCACTTAGATTTATCATAACTTTTTAACCCTTGATCCAAACTAGACAAATTGTATTAAATTAAAGCCCTTGACAAGTAGAATCTGCTGGAACTTTTAAATTTCAAATTTTACTACTATAAATAGATTCAATTTTCAAATTAGGAGTTTGAGCATTTTTTACTTAATTTTAAATTCATAAGTCCAAAATTTGGAAATAAAATATTTTTGGAAAGCTTAAGATATGAAGAATAATGATCCACTATTATAAGTAAAGTTTTAATAATTTAAAATGAATTTAAAAATCAGAAACTTATTTTGGTTAACTTTGGCATAGTGTAAATATTTATCTATATATTTAAATTATTTCCTTTGCACAAACATCATAAATATATTTCCTTGTTCAGAGAAACTCAAATCCATGTTTATTAAATTATTTCATAACATTAATATGTAAGTGGTGTTTAAAAACCTTTAAAATGATATTAGTACATTTATAGGTGTTTATAAATGTTCATGTTTATTTAGATGCTAATAAAAATCTAATTTAAAACTTTATGCTAGTGCAAATAACTAGGTTATTTATTTCATACTATGAACATTTAACTTGGGAAATTAAAATGTTTACATATGATAAAAATTAAGAAATCGTTGAATGTAAACTGTGTTGAAACCATCATGACCTTTCTTTTATGTAAACTTTTAAAGACCAATTCATTAGGACCCTTTGATAACCCTTTCAATCCTTTCAAATTGAAAATGTCCAATTTTACTTCAGACCATACCCGGGACCAAAATGACAATACCCTAAACGCAATCAAATTAATTATTTTTTGCATATTGAATTATGTGACCCCCTTGACCAAATCCACTTTTAAGCCTTAATTACGCTTGTTTGATTATTTGAATGTTATATGCTTGTTAGATTGCTTGTTTATTGGATGCACTTTACTGTATAGTTTGAAACGGGGAGCAACGTTTGACTTGGAAAAGAGTGTGTGAGAAACGATAAATTTCCAAAGGCAAGTGATTTCATAAAATACCCACTATTTTATTCCATTGCGTTACTAGTATTTTTAAGTAGTATGCATGATAGGTTTTTGTGAGAATTGTTGTATGCTACGCAAACCTGTTAGTTTACCCTTTAGAAATTCTTGTTAGACACCTATTATAATTTAGTAGAAGTAAATGCTACAAAAATGATTGTTTTATGGTAGATCTGATAAGTGAAAATTCCACTAATTAATTTACCGGCTGGGTGGATTGGTTCGATACAGGAGGTTTCAAGTTGAGTGGCTACTCAGGGGGCAGTTTTGCGGCGGCCTAAGTTTTCTCGCTTGTGGAAGGCCACCTAGGGCTATGAGATTTTAGTTTACACTGAGTATAGTTGCTTATCGTGCAACCATTGGTCAATATGGGCTATGTGTTGATGGAGTAAGTTGATGTGGACATGGGTCAAGAGATCGATGGTGGTAGGCATGATAGGATGGTGGTAATATCTTAGTATGATCATGGGAAAGCAACTTCTGAAAAGTCGCGTCTTGATCTTCTCCTTTTCCTTCTCACTAAATGAGTGTAGAGGATAGTTTGGGTTGATTGAGTCTAATGGTGAAAGTGCACACACTCTTGAGAGTTAAAACCTAAGATCTTAGCCGTGTCCTCGGCATCGGACAATTTGAGTGACTTCACAAGGCTGTCTTCTGAAAATCTCATCATTCCAATTTCTTAATAAAACTTTGATGGGTGAACATGGGTAGCAGACACAGATTCGTCCGAGATGTCTCATAAAGGGAAGTTATTGTTCCAAAAGGTGTTTATCAAAAGTAGGAGAAAACTTGCTTTGCGCAATAGCCTTGGGCTCCACTAGCCAAATAAGCATATAAATATAGCTTAGTAGAATATTAGTAATTAAAGTCACTTGCCACCACAATTCAATTGTGATGACCCTTTATAGCTGGGCAGCAACTAAACCTTGCAGATTGTTCGGATGAGGAGTAAGGGGGTTGTCTTTGAGCTGCAATCAACATGATTGCCAGTGGCTTCATGGAGATGAAGTAGCTCCATGTTATCCTTAGTTTTGCGTATGAATTCTGAAATAATTTGTGAACTATTTATTTACCTAGCGTTACAGCTATGCAAAGTTGTAAGGAATATTGTTTTTGGATCATTCATTCTCGGTTGTAATAATTTTGACATTGTACTGTGATATTACATCTTATTGGAGAATGCGAGACTTATTTGATCGAAGTCTTCCGCACTATTGATATGCACCATTGCTTTCCTAAGCAAGGGTGCTACAAAGGAGGTACCTGGGAGGTACGGAATTTGGGTGAGGATGGTTGATCTCGGGGAGACAACCAGTCCGATCTCAAGACAAGAAAAAGGGGTATCCTCATCCTAGTGCTTTTAAAGGTTTCACTAAAGAAAGTTTTTTGTTCTAAGATATGTCCTTGCTATATCTAAGAGAAGACAATGCTATCTCTAAAAGTTTTTCTTCAACAAAGATATAGAGATGTCATAATCTCTATGTCTGAAATCATGGTGTTCGAAAATTAAGCACTATAGTTGTATATAGGAGCTACCCTAGTTTTTGAAAATGCTCTACTTGCATCTCCATAAAAAAACTGAA
This sequence comes from Poa annua, assembly GCA_026929855.1. Classification (NCBI taxonomy): domain Eukaryota; kingdom Viridiplantae; phylum Streptophyta; class Magnoliopsida; order Poales; family Poaceae; genus Poa; species Poa annua. The sequence goes on from CM049426.1 coordinate 183,233,078, forward strand.
ACCTAGAGGTGGACTTGCGAGTACGTAATTGTACTCATGTGTCTTTTTCCCTGGATATTCAAATGTCCGGATTGCAATGAAGAGGCTTACGTCGAGGAGGAGGTGTTTGACGACGACTTTGCCGCTTAGTTGTCACCGGTCAACTGCACTTGTTGGATCAGCGTTCGGGGATGTCAAGGGCCGACACTAGCCACGAGCTTCCTCTATATTAGTTTAATTCGTCCTGCGTGACGACGTTTGCAGACTTGGTCATATGACCATTCATGTGTTGTAAGACTATTTATTCGTACGACTTGAATGATGTAACTCTTTGATACCAATGTTGGTTGCGATGCACTGATCATTGGGATCGTGATCTTTTACATAACATGGACGTCTCGGACTTGCTTCGAGGGGTCCTTACAGACTTGGTATCAGCCACAAGTTTTATCTAACAAACCACACAGGTTTGGCACCAAAATAATTTATATTTTTCCTTGTACATGAATAATGGTTAAAATTTTACTTTATTTTAAAACAGATATAACTTTAGGTGGGATTATCCAAATTAGGTGAATCAAATTTGTACTGAAAGATAAAATTCATATCTTCCAAGGAAATTAACTTTGCATTCTGGAGATCTATAAAACAGAAACTACAACCTTTTTGGTTTTGACATCAGTAGCTCTTAGCTGATTTTTAGTTTCTGTTTGGAAGTAGCTTTTGGTGCACAACCAATATTCAGAGTTTCCTTTAGTACCCAGGAGTACTGTGGTAGAAGGCTTTCTCTTTTGGGACAATACTCCAAAAGTTATGCCTTTTTCATTGAAACAGCACCATAATGGCTATTTAAATGTAATACTTGTATTTCCTGTTTTCAGATAAAAGCAAGCTTGAGACTAAATCTTGTCAACCTGGTAATCCAAGAACTAAACTAAACCCTTACACTTGCCTCTTAAAACATTAATTGTTTTGTGAGGTTCCTTGTGTTTTGTTAGCATACTCCATTTCATGCCATAGCGTAACACTATATGATGGGTGTGTGTTGTTGATTAGGTGAATCCCTCCTATGGATGATTCTATTTTATGATGCTTGTTGTTTGTTTCTTTACTTTAGATTGTTGTCAACTCGTATTTTAGGATTCACACTAGTCTCATTTATTTTCATGTTACGGTAGATCCGCAAGGAGAGGAAGAGCTGATCGTGGTAGCTGAGCACACCTACGAGGAAGAGCAAGACCAGGGGCAATACTTTGAGAAAGTAAAGCCCACCTCACCACTATAATGAATCCAACTATTTTTTATCAAGCATTATTTTGTCTTCAAAATAAAATGATGCATGTTTCACTTCTTTTGTGGCACCATGTCACCCAAAAACTATTTTACCAAGTATTGTTTGGCCAAAGTTATCCACTAGAATACTCTAGGTGTTACAAAATAAGTTTTCACTTGATGAACCTTGTTGTTGAAGGATCCATCAATAAGATTAAGTTATCTAGTAGTATATTCTTACTCCTTTACATCAACACTATAGGATGGGAACCTATTTGATAAAATTGTTTTACGGAGGAAAACCTGAGTTGCTGGGAGCAATCAGCGAGAAAGAAATGCTTTATAAAAACCCGAGATGCTGAGAGCATTCGGAGATGTTATGAAAACCCTAGCTGCTGGGAGCAGTCGGAGTTTGAGATTTATTTTTGAAGTCCCTGCTGCCGCCCGAACAATTAACCCATGCAACCACACTACCTGACATGGGTAGGGCTTAGCCGGAAACTTGTCTGTTTTAGTATTGGGGCTCTCATACTTTCTATGGGGGTTGGGCCCTCGAAGCCGGGTTGCCGTCTGGATGAGGCAATACACATGTGATGATCGCGCCGGACGATTACGGCGGGTCTCCTGACGTGGAGGTGTTGCGTCCAGAGGAAAGATCAAGAGGTCTAGTGGAGCACACGGTGCCGGGGAGAACAAACCCACCGGGAGGCCCCAATACTAGGGTGGATATAGTGGAAAGTTTTGATCGTGTTCTCCGGACCCCCACATGCAGTCGTATGACGGGCCGTGGCAGACACGGCGGAATGAGCGATAGGTGTGGGTAAAGTGTGCAACCTCTGCAGAGTGTAAATCTATTCGAATAGCCGCGTCCGCGGTCATGGACGGGTGGAAAGGCCACACTGGGCGCCTTGGAGAAAGAACTTGTTTTCAAGAAAAGTGTTTTCGGTGAAACAAGGAGGTACCTGGGATGTACGGAATTTGGGTGAGGATGGTTGATCTCGGGGAGACAACCAGTCCGATCTCAAGCCAGGAAAAAGGGTATCCCCATCCTAGTGCTTTTAAAGGTTTTACTAAAGAAAGTTTTTTGCACTTAGATATGTCCTTGCTATATCTAAGAGAACAGAATTCTATCTCTAAATGTTTTTCTTCAACAAAGATATAGAGATGTCTATTGTTTATATCTGAAATCATGGTGTTCGAAAATTAAGCCCTATAGTTGTATATAGGAGCTACCCTAGTTTTTGAAAATGCTTTACTTCCATCTCCATGAAAAAAAACTGAAAACCTAGAGGTGGACTTGCGAGTACGTAATTGTACTCATGTGGCTTTTTCCCTGGATATTCAAATGTCCAGATTTCGATGAAGAGGCTTACGTCGAAGATGAGGTGTTTGACGACGACTTCGCCGCTTAGTTGTCACCGGTCAACTGCACTTGTGGGATCAGCGTTCGGGGATGTCAAGGGCCGACGCTAGCCACGAGCTTCCTCTATCTTAGTTTAATTCGTCCTACGTGACGAGGTTTGCAGACTTGGTCATATGACCATTCGTGTGTTGTAAGACTATTTATTCGTACGACTTGAATGATGTAAATCTTTGATACCAATGTTGGTTATTTTATTGCGATGCACTGATCATTGGGATCGTGATCTTTTACATAACATGGACATCTCAGACATGCTTCGAGAGGTCCTTACAGACTTGGTATCAGACACAAGTTTTATCTAACAAACCACACTGGTTTGGCACCAAAATAATTTATATTTTTCCATGTACATGAATAATGGTTAAAAGTGTACTTTATTTTAAAACAGAGATAACTTAAGTTAGGATAATCCAAATTAGGTGAATCAAATTTGTACTGAAAGATAAAATTAATATCTTTCCAAGGAAATTAACTTTGCATTCGGGAGATCTATAAAACAAAAACTACAACCTTTTTGGTTTTGACATCAGTAGTTCTTAGCTGATTTTTAGTTTCTGTTTGGAAGTAGCTTTTTGTGCACAACCAATCTTCAGAGTTTCCTTTAGTACCCAGGAGTACTCTGGTAGAAGGGTTTCTCTTTTGGGACAGTACTCCAAAAGTTATGCCTTTTTCATTGAAACAACACCATAATGGCTATTTAAATGTAATACTTGTATTTCCTGTTTTCAGATAAAAGCAAGCTTGAGACTAAATCTTGTCAACCTGGTAATCCAAGAACTAAACTAAACCCTTACACTTGCCTCTTAAAACATTAATTGTTTTGTGAGGTTCCTTGTGTTTTGTTAGCATACTCCATTTCATGCCATAGCGTAACACTATATGATGGGTGTGTTCCGTTTGTAATTGTGTTGTTGATTAGGTGAATCCCTCCTATGGATGATTATATTTTATGATGCTTGTTGTTTGTTTCTTTACTTTAGATTGTTGTCAACTCGTATTTTAGGATTCACACTAGTCTCATTTATTTTCATGTTACGGTAGATCTGCAAGGAGAGGAAGAGCTGATCGTGGTAGCTGAGCACACCTACGAGGAAGAGCAAGACCAGGGGCAATACTTTGAGCAAGGAAAGCCCACCTCACCACTATAATGAATCCTACTATTTTTTATCAAGCATTATTTTGTCTTCAAAATAAAATGATGCATGTTTCACTTCTTTTGTGGCACCATGTCACCCAAAAACTATTTTATCAAGTATTGTTTGGCCAAAGTTATCCACTAGAATACTCTAGGTGTTACAAAATAAGTTTTGACTTGATGAACCTTGTTGTTGAAGGATCCATCAATAAGATTAAGTTATCTAGTAGTATATTCTTACTCCTTTACATCAACACTATAGGATGGGAACCTATTTGATAAAATTGTTTTACGGAGGAAAACCTGAGTTGCTGGGAGCAATCAGCGAGAAAGAAATGCTTTATAAAAACCCGAGATGCTGAGAGCATTCGGAGATGTTATGAAAACCCTAGCTGCTGGGAGCAGTCGGAGTTTGAGATTTATTTTTGAAGTCCCTGCTGCCGCCCGAACAATTAACCCAAGCAACCACACTACCTGACATGGGTAGGGCTTAGCCGGAAACTTGTCTGTTTTAGTATTGGGGCTCTCATACTTTCTATGGGGGTTGGGCCCTCGAAGCCGGGTTGCCGTCTGGATGAGGCAATACACATGTGATGATCGCGCCGGACGATTACGGCGGGTCTCTTGACGTGGAGGTGTTGCGTCCAGAGGAAAGACCAAGAGGTCTTGTGGAGCACACGGTGCCGGGGAGAACAAACCCACCGGGAGGCCCCAATACTAGGGTGGATATAGTGGAAAGTTTTGATCGTGTTCTCCGGACCCCCACATGCAGTCGTATGACGGGCCGTGGCAGACACGGCGGAATGAGCGATAGGTGTGGGTAAAGTGTGCAACCTCTGCAGAGTGTAAATCTATTCGAATAGCCGCGTCCGCGGTCATGGACGGTTGGAAAGGCCACACTGGGCGCCTTGGAGAAAGAACTTGTTTTCAAGAAAAGTGTTTTCGGTGAAACAAGGAGGTACCTGGGATGTACGGAATTTGGGTGAGGATGGTTGATCTCGGGGAGACAACCAGTCCGATCTCAAGCCAGGAAAAAGGGTATCCCCATCCTAGTGCTTTTAAAGGTTTTACTAAAGAAAGTTTTTTGCACTTAGATATGTCCTTGCTATATCTAAGAGAAGAGAATTCTATCTCTAAATGTTTTTCTTCAACAAAGATATAGAGATGTCTATTGTTTATGTCTGAAATCATGGTGTTCGAAAATTAAGCCCTATAGTTGTATATAGGAGCTACCCTAGTTTTCGAAAATGCTTTACTTGCATCTCCATGAAAAAAAAACTAAATACCTAAAGGTGGTCTTGCGAGTACGTAATTGTACTCATGTGGCTTTGTCCCTGGATATTCAAATGTCCAGATTTCAATGAAGAGGCTTATGTCGAGGAGGAGGTGTTTGACGACGACTTCGCCGCTTAGTTGTCACCGGTCAACTGCACTTGTGGGATCAGCGTTCGGGGATGTCAAGGGCCGACGCTAGCCACGAGCTTCCGCTATCTTAGTTCAATTCCGTCCTGCGTGACGAGGTTTGCAGACTTGGTCATATGACCATTCGTGTGTTGTAAGATTATTAATTCGTACGACTTGAATGATGTAACTCTTTGATACCAATGTTGATTATGTGATTGCGATGCCCTGATCTTTGGGATCGTGACCTTTTACATAACGTGGACATCTCGGACTTGCTTCGAGGGGTCCTTACAACACTTGCATCTTTCATTGTTTTATCACTCGTGCTAACCAATACCTTCAGTCCTCGTGGGTTCGACAACCTTTTCTATTCGGAAGGTGCTACAATTGATCTCCTGCACTTGGCACTAGTGGAAAATAGGCTATTAGTGGCCCACCTTTTTATAATTCAGTGGCGCACCCACAACACATGGTGGGTGCGCCACAGAAATGTCGCCACTAAATTTAAAATCTGTGGCGCACCAACCATATGTGCCAAAAGATCCATACATTCTATGGCGCATCCAATGCATGCGCCACAGAAATCTTTATTCGTTTTTTTTAAAAGCTGGGCGTTGGGGCTGATGCAGCTCCTCCACTCTCTCATCCCCGCACCGCCGGCGTGGTCCAGATGGTGCCCGGTCCAGATGGTGTGCAGGGGGTATACAGAAGTGGGTACTCCGGTGCCGCCACATCCTAGGACCGGCGCCGCCAAATCCGGCCTCCAGTGCCGTGAGAGGGCCTCAAGGGCGAGCTCGATGGGGATCCTGGCGCCGACAGGATGAGGTAAGGCCATGGCGCACCTCGGAGCGTGGGGGTGGCATCCTTGCCGAGAGGTGCGCGGGGTTGGAGATTGCCGGACGCCGTCGGGGAAGAGCGGGACGAAGGGGGCCGCGACATGTGGCTCGGGCCCGACGGAGGCAGCGGGGAGGAGGTGGAATTCGGCGAAGAGGCGGGCGGCCTAGCGACTGTCGGCACGACAGGCAAAGGTGTAGGGTTGTGGCGGCGGCCTACGGCGGAGGCGACGGGGAACGGAGAGATGAGCGGCGGCGGCTTGCGGAGAGGAAGAGAGAGAGAAGAAGAGGAGAGGAGAAGAGACGCGGGGAGAGGCCGAGAGGCACGCGAGGCCATGAGGAGAGAAAGAAAGAGAGGGGATGAGAGGAGAGAGAATTTGAATCTTGATCAGTGATATTCTGTGCCACATCTACCCACATGCGCAGCAGGTGCGTGAAAGAATTATTTTTTCCATTTTTTTCGATTTTGCAGAAAAAAATCATCTTTAAAAAATATGTTTTTCCTTTTTTAACTCTTAGGATCTCATCCAATCCTAACCGGGCAAGCCTTGGTTTGAGCATTTTTCTAATTTTATCTAGTTTTTTAAGGTATTAACGCATTTTTTCAACGTCGTACACAAAAGTTTTTTTTGAAAGGAATGCGATAGGGGAAGCCCTACAGCTGTTTTTTTAAAAAAATAATAAGAACCCAAATATGCATCCATGAGGACTTGAATCTGGATGGTTGGGTTATACATCCACTTCCCTAACCATATGAGCTAGACTCGAGGACTTGAACCTGGGTCGTACGCAAAAGTTATGGCCGCTTAGAGTTTTTTTAAAGTGATTTTGCAAAAGTAATCAAAATTCATATTTCAAAATTTCTACACCAACTAGGCATTAATACCTAACTATATTTTAAAGGATGGATTTTTTTGAACATTAAATCTTTTTCTTCTATTTTATTCAAAACTTAAAAGGCGATCCACGGGGGTGGGATCTGAAAGCTGAAACTTCTGTGGCGCACCCCACCTGATGCGCTACAGAAAAATTAATTTATGTGGCGCACCCCAAGTGATGCGTCACATAAAGGCCAATTCTTATGGCGCACCCCAACTGATGCATCAGAGAAAGTCCAATTTCCGTGGCGCATGTGACCTGGAGCGCCATATAAAGTCATATTTCTTGGACGCACCCGACCCCATGCGTCACAGAAAGTGACATTTTGTGGCGCATGCAAAACAAGGCGGCACAAAAATGCTTTTCCATGGCGCATGCAATTAGGTGTGCCCAAAAAAGGCTCCACCTATAAGCCTTTTCCTACTAGTGTGGGAGTCATAAGCCGGCATGGCGAAGCGCTCCTATCCTCCCTTCGGCAAGCCCATGGCTAGGCGAGAGATGGTGGAGGTCATGTTACCGATGGTGGATTGACGACTGAGCTCTAGAGAACAAGAGGCGGCAACGGGAGACGAAGGAGGAAGACGAAGTGAGCGAACAGAGCGCGAGTGAGTTGTGTACCTTGCCATCACTCCGTCTTTATAGCAACGCGAAGAGGCAACCGCTCTGTCTCCACGCCTCCCACTGTGCATGTTCCCAGTAATCGTGGGTCGCGTCGTTTTGCCTTCGATATGGAGGCGCCACGTGCCAGGAAGGTTATCCCGAATATCACTCGTGAAGCCGCATATCTCGGATACCAGTTAATGTCGTGTAGGTTAGCCCGTCATATCTTTGTAAACCCTAGTCGTCCCCCTATATAAGGCGACTAGGTTCCATCTCATTCATAGCCGTCGAAGCTATCTTCAAGCTCTGGTGCGCACGCTTTGTACACCCAACAAATCCACCAGGAGTAGGTCTTTACTCCCAAGTGAGGGGCCGAACCTGGGTAAACTCTGCGTGTGTGAACCCCTCTGTGAATCCTTATGACGCCTTGCTCGGCACATAGGGTAAGCCACCCATGGCATCTGTCGTGACTTCCCCACGACAGGCATCCTCGAGTACGCGATGGGACGGCAAGGAGACATGGTCGGAGTCGTGCGACGCACAGCGAGCTTCGGGTGACCTTGGTCTGCACCATCCACTACGCCAAAAATTCGAGGAAGGAGTCACGTAGGTGCGCAATGATATGGGGAAGAGTATGGACAGGGTCTCGGGCTCGATTGTTTCTCGCCTTGTTGGAATCTAGAAGAAAACGGTGGCGGTAACAACGAACTCCGGCGACTTGGTACATCTTGTAGGTTTGTGTGTTGATCAATATCTTGATCCAACTCGTATCATCCCATTTTTCTTCATATAGGTGATGTCTAGACATCTTTAAGACATATTTGCAATATGCTCAACACAAGCATTAGTCCATAGGGATTGTCATTAATTACCAAAATCGTACACCTCATGCATCGCGGTAACTCCTACACCTCATGCATCGCGGTAACTCCTCCACATCGTGTAGTTTTGATGTCCGTTTCGTCCCTGAGTCCCTACTGACAGGGCCCGCGTAGTACTCCCTCCCGGGGCAAGTTGACCCCAGGAACAAACCTTCTTGTCACCGCGGCCGATGCTCCTCGATGACGTTCGGCTTGCATCCTACACTCCTTCGTGTACACCGCGGTTGGCATGGTGTCGACAGTTGGGTCATCACGTACGAACAGGAATAAGAGCATCTCCGCCGGTAACCTCCAAACGACCCTCTGTAGCCTATACCTACCTGAATCTATATTTATTCTATAAGGGTTTTTTTTGTTCGTGCGTAGTAAGAGCCACATACCCTACCATATGATATTAATTACACTAAAAAGAGTGGACAATCTTATTTTTCTTCGTATACAAAAAATAAGGAAGCCATTCCAATTGCCGGAAATATTAAGCCTACTAAAGTTTAAATCCGTAATATAATAGGTGTCTCAATTCAAAATTGACTATTTTTATCTATTCAAAAAATATCTTAAGATTCATATCGACTATTGTATTTTTTAGTTTGCCAGCATTCTAAAAATAAATATGTTGTTAAAAGGTGAAAGGAATAGATAATAAAATTGCAAAAAGAGAGAACTAATTAAAAATATTTATTTTTATTTTCCCACCCTCATGGCCTTTTAGGATTCAAAAGAAAGCTGCTCGAACTTACTTCTAGCATACATCTTTCCTAAACCTAACCCGACGTTAAATGCTGCGCTCCCAGCCATCCAGCTACTGTAGCGCATTGGTCCACCTATCTGTGTCAGCTCCGTGAACGTCGGTAACTCCTGCTATGTGCCCCGCCTGTCAGATCGGTTCATTCCCCTTTCCCCTGTTTCTCTCAAACTCCTCTTTCCCCTTGGCAAGTCCAGCAGTTGGGTGGAGGCGTCCCCGATCCGTCGCCTCGAGCAACTCCTGCCACCACGCGCGTCGACTAGGTTCATCCCATGTCCTTTTTCTCTTTGATTTCGCTCAAATCTCAAATCGAGCTCCAGAGTTAACACCGGTCGGGATCTAGGTAGAGGAAGAAGAGGAGAGGAGACGGGAAGGTTGGGAGGCTGCCATGGTGGGACGGGGAGAGGAAGATGCACAAGAAGAGGCGGCCAGGAGGGGAGGGGCACCTCGCGGCGGCAGCATGGCCATGGACGCGGCCCGTCCATGGCGCACGACCAGAGAGTGGGGGCGAGATAGAGAGGAAGGTCTTGGTGACGGCTCGGCGGCAATGCAGTCTGGGCTGACGCGGTGTGTGGACACGTGCGGGGCTATCTACTTGAACGATCCATCCATCCATTTGACTAATGATGAACCAGATAAGCAAATGACCCACACGCAAGGACATAAATAATCTGGTCTTCTCCACTATACGTCAGAACTGCAAATTTTCAAGACACTAGCTTGTATGCACGGTGAAGCGATGGAATATATGCAATGCTTGTTCTTTTGCTTGCATTTTTGGTACGCTTGATGTATTGGTACTGCTATATGCCTATATTTATTAAATTGTTGTTTAATTTCTGTTAAATTGTACCTTGCTTATGTTAAATAAATTTCAGTGAGGTATATATCCATGCTCAACTAGATATGCTTGGTGCTGAGAGTGAATTTGTTTGTCGTATTGGACATTTAGACCATGTATTGTATGAATTATTCATTTATTTGTGGTTCGTACTACTTTTTATTTTGTCATATTTATAAACTATTTCTTCTGTGTTGTAAGAAATCGTTATTTTGTTGTGTGAACTATTCTTCTATTCTCGATATCCTTTCATGACAGCGAAAAATACATTCATAAACAATGAAGATCATGAAGTAGAAAGAAATACATTTATGGACAATAAAATTATTCACATGTATGAAGTAATATAGACATGTTAAACTCTAATATCATGTGGGCGCGACCACGCGCCGTATCCTTCTAGTACTCCTCTAGAAGCGCATTACTCTATATATTAAAGCGGGAGGGATTGCTGCGCTGAGAGCGCTCCGGTTACTGTTCATTATGAACAGTAACCTCGCAATGCGCCTGCCGTTTGGATCGCTGCCCTCCCGCGTCCTGTATCCTGCCGTGCGCCCGCGCGATCGACCGCTCCACCTCTTTCCTTTTTCCTCCTGACGCTCTCGATCCAACCGACCCAATCGCTGCCTCCCGCGCTCTCGGTCTCTCCGCTCTGCTTCCATGCCGCGCCGCCGGCGTCCTCCGCTCTGCGCCCCTTCTCCTTCGCCGCCTTCTCCTCTCCACGTGCTCGCCGAGTCCCCGGGTCCTCTCCATGCCTTTGCCGAGTTCGCGTCTTCTCCTCCCCACGCGCTCGCCGACTCCGTGCCGCGCCGCCGCCGCCCTCCTCCGCTCTGCGCTCTTTCTCCTCCGCCGTCTCCTCCTCTCCACGTGCTCGCCGAGTCCCCGCCTCCTCTGCACGACGTCGGCGAGTCCCCGTCTTCTTCTTCCCACGCGTCCGCCGTTTCCGTGCCGCGCCGCCGCCGTCCTCTGGTTTGCGATTCTTCTTCTCGGCTGTCTTCTCCTCCGCCGTCTTCTCCTCCTCATGCGTCGCCTCGCGGTGTCGTTCTTCCCCGGCCTCGCGATCGGTTGTTCTCTGCATGGTTTCCTCTATCGGGTTCCCGTCCGGCCTCTGTTTCGTCGCCGTCCCCGTCGCTTTCTCGCCGCCACCGCGTTGAGGATCCGTTCTTGCTTTCTGCTTCCGAGCCGCAGCCTTGCGTCCAGGTATTTGGTTTGAGGATTAGCACGCCTACTATGTACAGTTAGTCCATACGAATCATCGCCTTCTTAAAATAGGAGTGCACGCCTACTTTGTAAACTAGACTAAAGAAGGGACTCTATAAGTTCATGAGTTCAGATTGAGCCTACTCTCTAAACTCTACAGGAGAATTCTCTAGAAGTTTGTACTGGGGTTTATAATCTAAATTCTGAAGATGAATTTTGGCTCCTTGGACATGATGGACAAGCACAGTGCATATGACATGATTTTTTCTTAGTTCTCCTTTTGTTAGTAATGGCACTCTTGATCAGTGTGTGCATGTTAGACTCCTTGGACATGATGAATATATATATACAATCAAACTTAAATGGCAACCTAATACGGATCACTACCTCTTAGACTTTTTAATCCTGTCGATATACCATCCAATAAGGGTATAAGGTACAAAATTCCAGCCGGGTTGGAGCGAGTATTTTGAGGGACTGTTGTTGGGCTAGAGGTTTGGTCCGGAAAAATTCGAAGGACTAATGAAGGTTCGAACGTAAAAACGCCCACAATAATACCATTCAAAGCTCTGTTTGCGTCTAGCACCGAGAATGAGTTCGACATGACCTCTGACAATAGTGGCTGCCCCGTCATACACACAGTACACACAGACTTAATTAATTAGGTCACATACATGACAACACCCTCTATTTGACTCGACACATATCTCGCACCTTTCAATAATTTTAGAAGGTGCCGGAGGAACGGGAACCAAATATGCCTCTAGAGAACCACATGGCATGAATGCGTCGGTACAAACTCAGTCGAAGTCTCGAACGACCATCGGCAGATAAGAGTAAAATCCATCAATGGTCACGATGAAGCTGGAAAAGTGCAGAGACAAGTCGATTCGACTACCGTACCCTGCCATATCTTCCTGTGGGATCAACCTCCGCGTACTCTCCTATGTCAGCGGCGACGCTGCTGCCGTGACCAGCGTTAGGAGCTCCACCCACCACTCCATGGCCATGCCTCCTCTGCCTTCTGGGTCGTGCCGCCATATCACGGCCCGCTTGATCGGACATGGCTCCTACGTGCTACTCATGTGTCTCGTTCAACTTAAAGCGGTGGCCAGTGGATGTCGGCTGTAGCACGTCGAGGAGTGGGTGTGGGAACTCGAGGGCGGCAGAGCAGAGGGAGGTAAGGGAACATCTGGCTCTGCTGCTCGGTTTGAATATAATAGAACTGAAGCAGAGGCGCCTCGTGCGGTGATTCCTAAGCATGAGATTGTAATAGCTGGATGCGTAGAATCGAGAAAGTATACAAAATGCAGTAGAATCGAGAAAGTATACAAAATGCATACAGAAAATCTCGTGAGGTAGCTCAGCTACCGCTGGCTCAAAGAAGTTTTCCTTTTCTCTTTTCAAATTGCCAATTATCAGTCGAGTAAAATCCGTAAATGGTTCTCGGACTTGTGTCGAAAACTCACTTTGGTCACTATACTAAAATTTTGCTCAGTTCAATCACTATATTCACATGTACGTGATCGTCACTGGGAAATCGTAGAGCTCTGACTAAGTCAACCGGTCAACAGCTGGAACTGACATGTGGAGCCGACCTGGCCGTGGCACTACTTTTACTCTCTGCGCCTCCACGCCTCCACGCCTGCATCCACGCCGGCCTCCTGCTCCGCTGCCCGCATCGACGCCGGCCTCGTCGTCCTCGTCCACGCCACGCCTCCACGCCCAGAGCTTCTATTCTCTTTGGATCTGTTCTGAACATGCGTCTTGTTCCCATCAGATCCTCCAGGGGCTCCGCTGGGTGGTGCGGTCGCCGGTGGCCGGCAGCAGGAAGGACGTCCCTCGGCATCGACAAGCTCTACTTCTAGGACGTCTTTGGCAGCAGACGGGATAGCTCCAAGAAGAACAGCCTCGAGATCTGCAAGCACCTATTCCAGGGTGAGTCCCTCTCCCCTTTCCTCCTCCCCTTCACATATCGGCGCCTCCTTCCCATGTCTAGCATTTATCAGCGGGATAGTATCCATGCTAGGTGACTCCTTCACAAAGATCATCAGCCCAAGGCACGTATGATGTGTATCCAGATTTAGTTAGCCTATATAGTTTCATCATTCTATACCAGATTGTGTATGTGAGGTGTTAAACGTTTCACCAGACTGATCACATATTGTAGTAGTGCAGGATTGAAGTACTCCTCGACATTAGTACTACAACTAATCAAACTGAAGCTATTGTTTCCTTGTTATGGTATATGTTAGATTATATTGTTGGAGTCCAATACGGTTTCTAAACCTAGTTAGACTTGTACTCCAATTAGCCCTAGCCTAAGTCGGTTTGCCTTTCTCCTATATATACACGATGTACTACGGCTCAAATCAATCAATTAATATATGAGTTTATCTCAAGTTTACATGGTATCAGATATCCGATCCTAGGGCACGGCTCCGCCGCCCGTCCCACCACCACTGCCGCCGCCGGGTTACTTCGCCTGCCGCGCTGCCAACATCGCCAAGGCCGCTGCTGCCGCCGCGTCCTCTTCTTCTAACCAAAACCCCTCTACCTCCGCGTCCTCTTCTTCTAACCAAAACCCCTCTACCTCTCTTGTTCCGGTGCCCTCTATCCCCATGGCCGCTCCTCCGGTTGCCTCTCTCTCCTACAAAGACACCATTGCCGACGTTACCCCCTTCATCCCAATTACCCTAGACCTAGCGCAACACAACTACCACTGGCGCCATCTATTCGAGGTTCACCTCGGGCGATGCGGCCTTCGAGATCATGTCGCCGACGACTCCGTTCCACGCCCTGCAGATCCTCGCTGGGTTAGAGACAACCTCGCCATCATCCAGTGGATTTACACCCGCGTCTCCACTGAAATCTTTAACCTCGTCTTCCGCGAAGCCGCCACCGCCTCCGCTCTCTGGGCGGCTCTGCGCCAGCTCTTCCAAGACAATGTCGACGCGCGGGTCAACAACCTCAACGCTGAAATCCGCGCCACCGCCCAGGGCGCCTCCTCCCTCAGCGTCTACTGCCAGCGCATCCAGACGCTGGCCGACGAGCTCCGTGAGCTCGGTGACCCCGTGCCTGACCGTCAACTCATCAACATCCTCCTTCAAGGGCTCAGCGACCGGTTCAGGAACGAGGCATCCTTCATCCCCATGATGCGGCCGCGCCCCACCTTTGCGGAGGTCCGCTCCTTGCTCCAGTGCGCTGACGATGCGCAAACGCGTAGAGAGACGTGTTGGGGATATATCAACTAGGGGTATAACCAGCATGGATCAATCCGGCTAGTCCAGGGTGGCCCAAGGGTGGTAAGGCCAAGGCCTGCCGGGCGGCCCAGATAGCTGACGTGCAAGGAAGTAGGCGGACGGTCCAAGAAAGGCGGAAGGCCTAAGCCCATCAAGCCACCGAGCCCAAGACGGAAGGCGGCAACTAAGCCGGCTAGGTCTAGGACTCTGATTACTTGCCGGACAAGTACTTACCTTGTACCATGGGGTCTGGCCGCCTATATAAGCCGGCCACCAGGGAGCCTTTAGGGCAGAGACACTTCGATACGCATCAAGCACATTGTAACCTGTTCACGGCTATTGCCTCATAGTTAATTATAGCAGCACGTAGGATCCCGCCACCGTTGTGGGATCCGAAGCTGGGTAAACTCGCCGTGCTCAATCCCGACCTCGACGACACCAACCTTCTTCCCCACAATCCATACGTAGGCTAGAGGACCCCCGTCTCCTATCAATTATGCCGATACCACGACAGTTGGCGCCCACCGTGGGGCATAAGTTTCCTGGCGTCACGTTCCAGGCGGGAACACTTGGCGGCGTGGGCAAGCAGATCGCCGTCGGTCGCGTCACAAGGTATGACGGCCACAGCTACGTCAACTCGGATGAGTCCTGGCTCCCGGCGGACGACTACCTTATCGGATGCGCAATCGTGCCGATCGGAGGGATCGACGTCTTCATCGGGTACACGCCAGAGGCGTACGGCCTACCGCGTTTCTACAACCCCACCCACCAACCCTTCGACCAAGCAGTCGACCGGCAAGATGGATCTGAATCCGCCTCCTCCCAGGAGTCGGCCGAATCTGATTTCCACTTCGTCGGAGTTGTCGGACTGGGATCCGACTCCCAGCCAGAAAACAACGATCCTGAATCAATCCTCCCTGCTCTGCAGGAGGATGCGATGTCAGATGCCGGATCCAGATCTACTGTTCAAGTCAACATAGACTCTGACTCCGATGATGATGCTAGTCTCTTTGAAGAGAAGATCAAAACCCGCTTTTCCAGTGGAAATCCGGCTCCCTCAGAGGGTACAGCGGATACAGACATGCCTGACAAGCTGGCTATGATGGTTGTTGTCGGTCACGAGACAACCCTAGTTACTTCGGAAGCGCAAATCAAGCCGGCGGAAGAAGCCGGAGACACCACTGCCGGCCAACTCATTGAAAGTTCCGACAAGGTGTGCGCAAAGAAGAAAACTGGCCTCGAGAAAGGCGGCAGCAGCAAACCCACGGATTTGCTCTCCGTCATCAAAGAAGTAGACGAGATCATGAATACTCCGGTAAACAAAAACACCCCACTCGACGAAGTAGAAGAGCTTAGGCTTAACATGCTTAAGCACTCTGACTTCCTGCGAAAAAGAGAGGAGCACGTTGAGAGCCTTGCGAAGAAGATCAAGAAAGAGCAGGAGAAGATGTCGGCCAATACAAACCGGCAACTCTTCGAGGAGAAAAGGTCATCAAAAAACCGCCGTGGAAAAGAGCCGCCTACGCAAGCAACGACAGCAGCTCAAGACCTAGGGTTCGATTGGCGTACGGCACCACAGCGAGTGGATAGAAGGGGGGATGTTGTCTTCTGCCCCCCTATCCTCAACGCGGCTGCCGCGCTAGATACCCTGGATGACAACACTTACACGGCGGAAGAAAAGTTGGCCAACGCAAGACACTTCGTAAGCAAGGCCCTAGAACAACAAGCTCGCGCTGATTCCTACGGCCACATGGCGGATGCCCGCGGGGGAGACTTAGAGTCTAAGTCAGGAAAGTGCAAAGCTGCACCAGGTGCCGACCCCGAAGGCCCGTCTGGCTCCAGTAGCCATGGCGACGAAAGGAAGGCAACGCCACCTCCAAAGAAGGCACCGCCGCCAAAACAAAGGCGGGACGAGAATTCAAGGACAGGAAGCAGAGGAGACCTACCACCTCCACCTCAGCCAAGACGCGACAATGGCGGTAGCCGGAACAACAGGCAGCCGCCTAGAAAAGATGCCGGCAACGACCCTCCAAGGAGAGGCCGCAGCCGGTCTCCGCAGCATAGCACTGGCAGCAAGAGGAGAGAGGAGGTAGAAGGGCCCAGGCGCAGCATAAGCCGGGCGGCGCAGGACGAGCCGGACGCAAACAGAGGCGCACGGCAGCTCGATCCAAAAGACGCACGACACCGCCTACAAGACATAGCAAGAGGAAAGGAGGCGCAATACTCTGGACCAAAGTGCTTCGGCGACGCCATCCGCAAAGAGCCGTTCCCCAAGGACATGACATCAGTGTCAAAAAACTGTTCTAGGTACAACGGCCTTGTTAAGCCGGACTCACGGCTTTCCGACTACGCCATGGCCATAGAGATTGCCGGCGGGAGCAGCCATATTGCTGTCCGCTACCTACCTCTCATGTTGGAAGGCACGGCAAGAGATTGGATCGACAACCTCCCTGAAAAGTCCATCCATAGCTGGTACGACATGGAAAAGGTTTTCTCCCAGCACTTCCAAGGAACATACAAGCGTCCGAATACCTACACGGATTTGCAGCGCTGTATCCAAAAGCCGGACGAAACCATGACAGATTTTGTCAGCCGCTGGATATCCGAAAAGGCCAACTGTCATGCTGTTTCGGACGCACAGGCTATCCATGCCTTCTACACGGGCCTACAGAAGAAGTCCTTACTCCGTCATAGGCTCGTCCGCGAGCAAATCACGGACCTTGGTGAGATGCTCAACCTAGCCGCCCAATACGCGGCGGCGGACGACGACGCCCGGGACGACGACCCAGACGTCAACATCATACCAAAGCGGAACAACAAGCGCAAGCAGGCGGCGGATGACAAAGCCGGTCCTTCCAATGAGGTAGCCGTAGCGTTCCAAGGAAACGCCGACAAAAAATAAGTGGAAAAATAAGAAAGATAATCGCGAAGCCGGCTCAGGGCCTAAGGCGGCGCGAATCACTTACGAACAGGCAAAGCTCTTGCCGTGTCCCATCCACGCCTCATTGGGCAAGGTCAACCACATGCTTGGAGAGTGCCGTTTCATGGACGACTTCAAAAAGGATCCCACAGTCGGCTGGAAGTCAAAAAAGTCAAAGAAGAACGACAAGAAAGACAGCAAGGAGGATGAGGATGACGACGACATGTCTATCTCAAGCGAAGAGGACGCAACCGCCAAGAAAAAGAAGCCGTATCCGAAGGTCAAAGAATCTCTTGTGTGCTTTGTCGGCACGCCTTCGGCTAAAAGCGGACAAGGCGGAGATGCGCGAACTCAACGCGACAATGCCGGACGTCCCTCAGTACTTGAACTGGTCGGAGGCAACAATCACTTGGGACCGGTCCGACCACCCTGATCACGTCCCTCACCCAGGCAAGTACGCCCTTGTCGTCGACCCCATTGTCGACAACTTCAGACTCACAAAAGTACTCATGGATGGCGGCAGCAGCCTCAACATCCTGTACTACGACACGCTAAGCCGCATGAACCTGTCAGAGGATCAGCTGGATCACAGCAACCTCACATTTCATGGCATAGTGCCCGGCAGGCAAGCAAAGTCAATGGGAAGCATCAGGCTGAAGGTAACTTTCCAACCAAAAGAGAACTACCGCTCAGAGTTCCTCCGGTTCGAAGTTGTCCCCTTCAAAAGCGCCTATCATGCAATCTTCGGACTACCGGCTTTCGCCAAGTTCATGGCAAGGCCGTGCTACATATACAACAAGCTTAAAATGCCGGGGAAAAACGGAACCATCACGGTTTCCGGCAACTTCAAGAAAGCCAAGGAGTGCGAGCGTGGCATGGCCGCCTTCGCAGAAGCCGTCATCCACAAGGAAGAACTCGCGCTGCTCGGGGCAGATTCAGACAACTCCATGCCAAAGCCAAAGATGGATGTCAAGAAAACTTTCGAAGCTTCAGAAGACACCAAAAAGGCGGACCTCATCCCAGGTGACAAGTCTAAGCAAGTTGTCATCGGCTCCAACCTTGACAGCAAATAGGAAGGCGCGCTCGTCGAGTTCCTCCGTGAGAATCGTGACATCTTTGCATGGTCGCCTTCCGACATGCCTGGTGTACCGAGGGAACTTGCCGAGCACTCGCTCAACGTCATAAAAGGATCCAAGCCGGTGAAGCAAGCAACAAGACGCTTTGGAGATGAGAGACGCAAGGCCATAGGAAAGGAGATAAATAGGCTGAAGGCCGCATATTTCATAAAAGAAGTTGTACACACCGATTGGGTGGCAAATCCTGTACTTGTCCCAAAGAAGAATAAAGAGCTGAGGATGTGTATCGACTATACTGGTGTTAACAAGTGCAGCCCAAAGGATCCCTTTGCGCTACCTAGGATTGACCAAGTCGTAGACTCCACAGCAGGCTCCGAGCTGCTTTGTTTTCTGGACGCCTACTCAGGATACCACCAAATCAAGATGAGAGAGTCAGATCAACTGAAAACATCTTTCACAACTCCATATGGGACTTTCTGCTACATTACCATGCCTTTTGGCCTGAAGAATGCAGGGGCAACATACCAGCGCTGTATGCAAAATTGCCTGCACGAACAGATCGGACGCAATGTTCATGTCTATGTAGACGACATCGCGGTAATGTCAAAAAAGAAGGCAGATCTCCTAGAGGACTTGGAAGAAACTTTTCAGAACCTCCGGAGATATCAGATGAAGCTCAATCCCGCCAAGTGCGTTTTCGGCGTCTCAGCCGGCAAACTCCTCGGTTTCATCGTCTCAGAACGAGGGATTGAGGTTAACCCGGAGAAGATCAAGGCCATACAAAACATATCCAGACCTACTTGTCTGAAGGACGTGCAGCGCCTAGCCGGATCGGCGGCAGCAGTCAGTCGTTTCATAAGCCGCCTAGGGGAAAAGGCAATGCCTC
The DNA here is from genome assembly GCA_026929855.1 of Poa annua. Classification (NCBI taxonomy): domain Eukaryota; kingdom Viridiplantae; phylum Streptophyta; class Magnoliopsida; order Poales; family Poaceae; genus Poa; species Poa annua. The sequence goes on from CM049426.1 coordinate 183,252,394, forward strand.
TCTACCGGCTACTGAAGAAATCCGACAACTTCGAGTGGACAGCAGAGGCAGACGACGCCTTGCAACAACTTAAGGAGGCCCTCATATCCGCTCCGATATTGGCAGCACCTCGATCACAGGAACCAATGCTGCTGTACATCGCGGCAACAGGAGCTGTTGTCAGCGTTGTCTTGGCTGTGGAAAGAAAGGAGAGCGAAGCCGCGGCGTGTGAGCAGCGACCGGTCTACTTCATCAGTGAAGTGTTCTCCGCCTCCAAGCAGAGGTATCCGCATTACCAAAAGCTGGCTTATGGTGTATTCTTCGCCGCCAGAAAGCTTATGCATTACTTCCAGGAACACACAGTGACAGTGGTCAGCAAGGCACCGTTGGGAGACATAATCAACAATGCAGAGGCAACAGGTCGAGTCGCCAAATGGGGCATCGAACTTGCCGCTTTTGATATAGTCTATAAACCACGGACCGCCATCAAATCTCAAGCACTTGCAGACTTTGTCGCCGACTGGACAGAGGCTATGGAGGAAACAGCACTCCCCGAGTCAGAATATTGGGTCATGCACTTTGACGGATCAAAGATGCTCAAAGGCTCGGGGGCTGGAGTCGTTCTACGTACGCCTAAAGGTGACAAGCTTAGCTACGTGTTACAAATCCACTTCACAGCAACCAACAATGTTGCCGAATACGAAGCTTTGCTTCATGGGTTACACGTGGCAAACGACCTAGGCGTCAAAAGAATCCTCTGTTACGGCGACTCAGATTTGGTTGCACAGCAAGTAAGCGGAACATGGGATGCGAAAAGCGCAACAATGGCGGCTTACAGAACCAAAGTTGACGAATTTGCAAAAAACTTCGTAGGCTACGAAGTCCGACATGTTCCAAGAGCTGAGAATGAGGCGGCAGACACACTCGCAAGACTGGGATCGGAACGCAAAAAGGTACCAAAAGATATCTTCCTGGAGCAATTGAACAAGCCATCCATTAAAGACGCCGATTTGATGGACCCCGACTCAGAAGAACCGGTAGAAGCGGCAAGTCTCGCTGTCTACTTAACACAGCCGGATTGGACAGTCCCATATCTCGATTTTCTAATCGACCAAAAGTTGCCGGAGGACGATGAGGTGCTAAAAAGGCAGATCATAAGGCGAGTCAAAGCATTCACGATAATAAAAGGCGAACTCTACAAGCGAAGCACATGCGGCATCTATCAGCGGTGCATACAGCCGGAGGAAGGCCGGGAAATTCTGAAGGACATACATATTGGCGCCTGCGGGCATCATGCTTTCGCTAGTTCCATTGTATCCAAAGCTTTCCGCCAAGGTTTCTACTGGCTCACCGCCAAAGAAGATGCCGAGAACATCGTCAAGACATGCAAAGGTTGCCAGTTGTACGCCTGTCAACCTCACTTGCCGGCACAGGAGCTAAGGACGATCCCAATCTCCTGGCCGTTCGCGGTCTGGGGCTTAGACATGGTGGGTCCCTTCAAAAAGGCGCGCGGTGGGTACACTCACCTATTGGTCGCTGTCGACAAGTTCACCAAATGGGTCGAGGCCAAACCGATCAACAAACTTGACGCACGAACAGCCACCAACTTTCTCTGGGGAATTATCTCTCGGTTTGGAGTTCCACACAGCATTATCACCGATAATGGCAGCAATTTGTCTCAAGGCGACATAGAAGAATACTGCAATGATCTAGGCATCCGGCTTGATTTGGCATCCGTGTCACACCCTAAATCCAATGGGCAAGTAGAGCGTACAAACGGCCTAGTCCTATCAGGACTTAAGCCTCGTCTCGAAGCTCCATTACATAGGGCAGCCGGCGCTTGGGCAGATGAGTTACAGTCGGTATTATGGAGTTTGCGCACAACGCCAAACCGCCTACACTCCTTTCTTCTTAGTATATGGCGCAGAGGCAGTGCTACCTACCGACATGAAGTACGATTCCCCAAGAGTTCAAGCCTACATCGAGCAAGACGTAGAAGGTGCAAGACAGGATAGCCTAGACCTGCTAGACGAAGAAAGAGACGTCGCTCTCCATCGCTCCGCCTTGTACCAGCAACAACTCCGCCGCTATCATAGCCGGAGAGTGCGGAAGCGAAGCTTCAGAACAGGTGACCTGGTTCTTCGCCTAATTCAAGATAGAAAAGGCTTGCACAAGTTATCCCCGCCATGGGAAGGACCGTTTATAGTCACAAAGGCACTGCTCAATGGTTCCTACTACCTAGCCGACATCCGCGACGAAGAAGAAAAGAAAATGCGAAAGAAGGCGGCAGGAAAAAGGGGAACCAAGCGCAAGAAAGGCATTGACGATCCGTTCGAGCAAACACGACGGCCTTGGAATATTGAGCAGCTACGTCCTTTCTACACTTAGCAATTTATAATTGTAATAAGTTAAATATGATTATGAAATAAAAGTCTATGGTTCCTCATCTGTGTTGAGATGCATGCCATCTTTTGTCTTTTCTTGCAATCATATTTCCCCTATGTATCTAAGTTACCTATTTTCTAGCTCCGTGCAAAGGTTCAAACTGGTAGATACTTGCAGCTTTCGAGCCAACCCAAAGCAAAAACAAATTTTTTACGCCGCCTAATTCCTTTGCCTCTGATTACTTATATGTGGTTCGCCTAGTAGTATGTCTTTGACACCAACATGTTGGCTTTGGTCTCTGATTCTAAACAAATGGTCTAGCCCTGGTTGTTTCAGCTAAAGTTACCGGCTGAGGTTTCATCAACATACAAAAAGTCAAGCATATAAGTCAGGGTAAAATTAAGGCGGGCCATATAAATAAAGACAAAGTAAAACTTGTCAGCTAGTTTCCGCCTAACAAGGCAACAGCAAAAGTATATACAAATATTACAAATGTTGCATTGTTTCAGGGGCCGACAAAATAAGGCTGGTGGAAGGCAAGGACAGAAAAAAGATATGGCTCGGGGGAGCGTCTACATCAGGCTTGGGGGCTGACAACTTCAGCCCCGGAACTATCACTCCCCTCCGCCTCGGCCGCGCCGGCAGCTTCAGCTCCCTCTCCGCCAGGCACATGATGGCGCCGGTAGAAGATTGAAGTATCCACCATGTCGGCGACTCGCGTGGCGTAGCCGGCAACGCTGTCCAGCACAGCGACCGGCTCAACCTCGCTGCCATCTTCGTAAGTCGACGGCATGCCTTCGGTGACGACTTCTATCTCCGCCTCGGGGTAGTGCGCCATGAACAACCCAAGGGCAGTCTTGGCTCCTCCCCGCGCCGCCGACTTCAGCGAGCTTTTGTGCAATTTGGTCACCTGCTCCAAGATGGCGGGCACGTCGCTGAACTCAGTCGGCTCCTGGCTGCCAGACGAAGTGAAGAATTTGGCGGAAAACCGCTTGGACGCCGCCAAAGTCTCGGCGATCAGCTCGCCCAGACGCGCAAGGCGATCCAGGCGGGGGCTGACAACCTTGTCATCGCCTAAACCGGCGGGAACTGCATCAAAAATAAAGCCATAAGTTTGGCTCAGGCTAAAGCAACATGGCAGTATCAAAAAAAAAAAAGGAGCGAGAAATTACCAAGGACCGAGTTATGGAAAGCCGACAACTCAATCATATGAGTTGCCAGCGCGTCCTCTGCAGTTTGGGCGCGAGAAGTCTGCTTGGATATCTCTTCCGCAGCCATCTTCTCCGCCTCCGCCAACTTGTTGCGCAGGCTTTCCAGCTCACCAGTGAGCTGGCTGGATTCCTGCGCAAACTTGAGTTGCTGGGCCTCCATCTCTTTTTGATGAGCCGCCTTCAACTCCAAGTTGGCGGCCGCCAAGTCTGAAGCTTCATTCATAAGAGCTTGCATATCAGTGGACGCCTTCAGGATATCCTGGGCGTGGTCTAGCAGTTCTACAAATATGGATTCGCCAAGCTAAAATGATTGACGGAAACATAGCTCAAAAGTATAGTTGGAGAAAGGGATCCACCCTACCTTCATCTTTTTTGCGGGCCGCCTCCAGCTCGGCGATCCGCCTGTCCTTGGCCTCGCACTCCTTCTTCAGGTCGCGGTGGCGCCGGTTTATCTCGACTCGGGAGGAGACGAGCTCGACGTTGGCGGACACAAGGCCCTGCAAGAAAAAACAAAGGCATATAACATATTGTCGAATAACCACTAAGCCGGCAGTCAAAGTTTCTTTTGACTAGCCATCTAAGTGCTCGGGGGAAAGACTATGTATATGCCGGAGGGGTAGAAACTTACAGATAGGTCGCCCTCCAAGTCGTCGAAGGCCTGCGAGGCAAAGGCGGCAAAAGCCAAAGTTGACTCCTTGGCCTCCTTAAAGGTAGACCAAGGGTCTCTGACTTTGCCGCCTCCCGCAGTCGGGGCTGCCCTCCGGGACCCGCCGGCAGTCGACTCTAGCAACCCTTCGTTGGCGGCGCGCGATTGCGCGGCATCATCGGCCGTAGCCTCAGCCAGCAGAAGGGGAGTTTTGGGCGCGCGGTCGGCGGAAGGGGCCCTTGGCGGAGCACCTGAGGCCGGAGCTGGAGGTTGGCGCCGAGCGTCAGCCATGAAGCTGCCGGCGTGGAGCGGGGGAGTTGGTGGCACGGTGGCCGGCGAGCCGCCTTGCGGCCGCTTTCCCTTGCCAAGGAGCCTGGTCGTCAACCGGGAGGTTGCGACCCTTTCCCTGTTAACAAAAAGCAAGCACAATAAGTCAGCCAATGTTCAAAAGGTTCGCCATCTGGAAAAGGCAAAGTTGAAGTACCTTCGGGGGATGTTAATCCCCGCGTTCTCGCCAATGTTGGCGAGAGTCGGCTCGGTAGCCGACGCGATCCGTTTCTTCCTCTCAGCATTCGCCGTAGAGGAAGCAGCGCCGGACGCCTTGCGCTTCTTCGTCTTCCCGGCTTCCGACTCGTAGAAGTCGGGAGCCAGGTCATCCTCCCTCAACTCGGAGAGCTGAAAAAGAAGACATGTTAAAGGAACTCAATCCTAGCCGGCAAAGCTGTCAAGTGAGGGGCAAAGGAAGAAAATATTCACCTCGAGGGGAGGATTGTCGTGGGTGTGCATGGGCACGCCCTCGACCGCCTTCACCGACCCCGCCTTGACGAGGCTGCGGAGCCGGAATGCCAGGTCGGCGACCGGCAATATCTCTTCGCTCACGCGAAGAGAGGCTGTGTCAGTAGGCGAATACTGACACATCTTGTGCGGGCTGTACCGCAGGGGGAGGATTTGCCGGCCGAGCCAGCAAATGACGGTGTCGACCCCATCCAGCTGGGGGGGAGCCATCGTCCTCGTAAGGAACTCGATCCGCCTTTGAATAAGGCGGAGTTCCTCCGTCAACTTGGGCACCGCCTCGTCCCAGCATGGGCGAGGCATGGGCGGCGCGTTGACGAATGCCGGAATGCCGATTTGACGGCCCGGCGCTGCCATGTCTTGGCAGTAGAAGAAGGTGGAGGTCCAGCCCTTGACGGACTCGAGGTATGGTATCTTAGGATACCATTGGCGGCCCTGGCGGCAGTTGAAGGTGACGCTGCCGCAGGTCGCCAGCCCGCCGTCCGGCACCGTCTGTCGCCGGCAACGGAAACAGTATCTAAAGAAGTCTAAACTAGGCCTAATACCTAGATAGCCTTCGAAAAGAGCTGTGAAGCCGGCTAAGACTAATATGCTATTGGGTGCGATATTATGGGGCTGGAGCCCGTAGTGATCTAAGACCTCACTAAAGAAGGCGGAAGGCGGAAGCGCCATTCCCCTGACCAGGTGGGAGGTGAGGATTACCCGTTCTCCGGCTTCCGGAGCAGGGATGATGTCTCCCAAGGCGGCCCTCCACCGGCAATCCTCCCGAGTGGGGAGGTAGCCGACAGCCTCCAAATCTTGGAGGGCGTCTTCGTCGATGATAGAAGGCAGCCAGTAGCGGGACCCGAGGTCCGCCGCTTCTTCTTCCTCGTCACCGGGGGCGTTCGCCGTCGCCGTTGCCGTGGTGGTCGGTGGAGGAGCTGAGGAGCCCGCCGCGGGAGCGCGCGCGGAGGAAGTCCGAGGGACGACGGCGGTGACGTTGCCCGCCGTCGTCGCCGCCGCGGGACGAGTAATGGCGCCGCCCATCGGCGTCGCAAGCGCGGTCTCGGTCGCCGGGCCGCTCGACGCCGTCGAGTGAGCGGGACCGGTGGACATCGCCGCTCGGGAAGGTCGCCGGAGAAGAAGAGCTCGCCGGAGGTCGTTCGGAGGCGAGGAGCGAGGAAGTGTAAGAGACAAGGGCGCACGGAGAGCAAAGGCAGGGTAAAGAAAATGGACCGTTTGGGCTACCTATTTATAGGGCCAGGCGTTGCTCCCTGTGCAACGGCATTTTAGTCGGACACGTGTCCCACGTCCGTTGCGGCCCACGATTGCACGATCTCCACGCCCCCTCTTTTCCCGCAATTTATGATCATGGCGAGATTCCCGCCTAGGTAGTTTTCAAACTGTCGTGAAGCCGGCTAGGCGGAAACCGGCAAGAAGAATGCTCGGCAAAGATTGCCGAGTAGCCGTCTTTTCCCATGGTGGACAAAGGCGGCCGCCTGTCAACATCAAGACACGCATGCCTCTTTGATTTTCAGAATGGTTCAAGTCCTGCAGCCGCCAACCTTGGCAGATGGAGAATCAAGGAGAAGCCGGCGCCTGGAGAACTTCAACCTTTCTGGGGGCTAATGTTGGGGATATATCAACTAGGGGTATAACCAGCATGGATCAATCCGGCTAGTCCAGCGTGGCCCAAGGGTGGTAAGGCCAAGGCCTGCCGGGCGGCCCAGATAGCTGACGTGCAAGGAAGTAGGCGGACGGTCCAAGGAAGGCGGAAGGCCTAAGCCCATCAAGCCACCGAGCCCAAGACGGAAGGCGACAACTAAGCCGGCTAGGTCTAGGACTCTGATTACTTGCCGGACAAGTACTTGCCTTGTACCCTGGGGTCTGGCCGCCTATATAAGCCGGCCACCAGGGAGCCTTTAGGACAGGGACACTTCGATACGCATCAAGCACATTGTAACCTGTTCACGGCTATTGCCTCATAGTGAATTATAGCAGCACGTAGGATCCCGCCACCGCTGTGGGATCCGAAGCTGGGTAAACTCGCCGTGCTCAATCCCGACCTCGACGACACCAACCTTCTTCCCCACAATCCATACGTAGGCTAGAGGACCCCCGTCTCCTATCAATTATGCCGATACCACGACAAGACGCGCCCCCAAGCCTTCGTCGCCTCGCCACGGCCGGCGCCCCCTCCTGCCACGACCGGACATCAAGCGTCCTTCCCTGCCACGGTCGCGCCTCAGCCTCAGCCCCCTCCAGGATGGCGCCCCAGCCCCAACTACCGCGGGAAAAATCCGATGTACTGGCCGCCCCGCTCCGCTCCATCATCATCGACGACGCCTGTGCCCCGTCCCGCTCCATCACCTCCGACGGCGCCTGCACCAGCACCTCCTGCGGCTCCTACTTGGCGCCCGCCTCATGATCCATGGACCGGCATGGTCCAAGCTTGGTCCATGCCCTGGGCGGCCCCCTCTCCGATCGGTGCCCCACGGCCTACTCCGGCACATGGGCGCCCGGCATGCGGCCCCACACCGGCTCCCCTGGACTCCTCGGCTCGCGCCCTCCGCCGAACGCCTACCATGCCGCTCCCGTCTACTACCCCTACGCCACCGACGGAGGGGGCCCCTGCATGCATTATCAGCCCCCTCCCCTGCTCATGGCGCCTCCACCGACTGCACTGCCTCCACCATCGGCCTCGACTTCTGCACCATCACCTAGCTGGGACCAGTCTGCGTTTTTGCAGGCCATGAACAACTTTGCTGCCCAAGGGAACTCAGGTATGGACTGGATCTTTGATTCTGGTGCTTCTAGTCACATGTCTTCTTCGCATACTATGCTGTCAAATTTTACCTCCACACCTTTTTCTTCGATAATTCTTGGAAACGGTTCTTCCATCCCAATTTACTGTACTGGCCAAACCTCTATTCCCACACCCACAAAACCTCTTCTTCTTCGTGATGTTCTTATTGCCCCAGCACTCATTAAAAATTTAATCTCCGTTCGCCAATTCACACGTGATAATCTTGTTTCCGTTGAATTTGATCCTTTTGGTTTATCTGTGAAGGACTACCTGACCAAAGCGGAGATCGCTCGGTTCAATAGCTCCGGTGACCTCTACACTCTCCATGGAGTTCCAGCCGCCGACCCACCCACCTCCATGACCGCATCCGTCGACCTCTGGCATCATCGTCTCGGCCATCCACACACTGCCACTTTATCATCCATGCTTAGTGAATTTTCAATAGATTGTACTCGAGATAGCCATAATTCTTCAGTATGTCCTTCATGTCAGCAAGGCAAACATGTTAGACTTCCGTTTAGTTCATCGAATTCTGTTAGTACGTTTCCTTTCGAATTATTACACTGTGATCTCTGGACATCACCACACTCTAGTCTATCTGGTTTTAAGTATTATCTCGTTGTTCTCGATGACTTTACACACTTTTTATGGACCTTTCCCTTACGCAACAAATCCGACGTCCACACTATTTTTCTTAATTTCCAACGATATGTAGCTACCCACTTCTTTCTACCTATCCGCTTCATCCAATGCGACAACGGTAGAGAATTCGATAATTTTCAAAACCGCAACTTCTTCCTTCAACAAGGCATACTCCCTCGTTTCTCTTGCCCATATACTTCCCCTCAAAACGGAAAAGCAGAACGCTATCTTCGCTCTCTCAACGATGTTGTTCGTACCCTTATTCACTCTTCCATGCCACCCAAATTTTGGGCTGAAGCCCTACGCACTGCCACATATTTACTCAACATTCGTCCCTCCAAAGCCAATCCCAACTCCACTCCCTACTACTCCCTCTTTTTATGCCACCCAAACTATCCCGAGCTTCGCGTCTTTGGTTGTTTATGTTTCCCAAACACTTACTCTACCTCCCACGATAAACTATCTCCTCGATCTATTCCATGTGTCTTCTTAGGCTATTCTGACAAGCACAAGGGCTATCGCGGTCTTGATCTTGTTTCTGGTCGTGTCCACATCTCTAGGCACGTCACATTTTCTGAGCATATATTTCCTTTCTCCTCCTGCGTGTCACCCCCAGTCTCCGACACCTGCACGACACCTCGCCAACATACCAAAACAAACCAATTCCCACACCAATATGTCGTGCAAACAACCTCTAACCAACCAGCTCCCCCTCCCCCTGCCACAACAACCGATGCACCCTCTCTTCCAGCCGTGGCAGCTACCCCACCTCTTTCTCCTGCCACGCACGTGCGAGCCGCTGTCGTGGTAGCCGAGCCGCCGTTGTCTCCTGCCCCAGCCTCTCCTGCCGTCTCCACCTCTCCGGCGTCTGTCTCTTCCGCTGCGCCCGACGCCTCTACACCATCTCCTCTACCACCACCAGCCCGTGTTGTTCTCATTCCAGGTCCTAAAAACGATCACACTATGCGTACTCGCGCTAAATCCGGTTTCTGTCTTCCTACCCCACGCTTAAATCTCCTAGCAACACCCTCTCTCTCGATCTCTCCCCTTCCAAAAACTTACAAAACCGCACTTCTTGACCCCAATTGGGCTGCCGCTATGCGCGATGAGTTCTCCGCTCTCCTTCAGAACAACACATGGCAGCTTGTTCCTCATCCTCCCACTGCCAACGTTGTTTCTAGTAAATGGGTTTTTCGTCAAAAATTTCACTCTGATGGTAGCCTTTCTCGTTATAAAGCTCGTTGTGTCTGTCGTGGTTTTTCCCAGCAACATGGCATTGACTACGAAGAAACCTTCTCCCCCGTTGTTAAACCTAGCACTATTCGCACAGTCCTCGGTATAGCAGTGTCCTCATCATGGCCCATTCACATCCTTGATGTTAAAAATGCATTTCTCCATGGTTCCCTTAAAGAAACAGTCTATTGTCAGCAGCCTCTCGGCTTTGAGGATTCCTCTGCTCCTGATCATGTTTGTCTCCTTAAAAAATCTCTCTACGGTCTTAAACAGGCCCCTCGGGCTTGGTTTCAACGCTTCTCCACCTATATTCAAACCATTGGTTTCAACCCATCTCTCACCGACACTGTGCCACACCCCCTCTCACACTGCATACTTACTTCTCTATGTCGATGACATTATACTCACTGCTTCCACACAAACCTTTCTTGACCACATCATCACTCTCCTTCGTTCTGAATTTTCTATGACAGACCTTGGCCTTCTCCATCACTTTCTCGGAATAGCCGTTTCTCGTGACTCTCATGGGATTTTTCTCTCTCAGCGACATTTTATTTTAGATATTCTTTCCCGCGCCGGTATGCTTGATTGCCAGCCATCTCGTACTCCTGTAGACACTAGTTCCGAACTTTCCTCCGACGGTGAACCTTATTCCGATGCTTCTCTCTATCGTAGTCTCACCGGTGCCCTCCAATATCTTACTCTTACCCGCCCTGAACTCTCTTACTCTGTTCAACAAGCTTGTCTCTACATGCATGATCCTCGTCTTCCCCACTATAATCACATTAAACAAGTTCTTCGCTATCTCAAAGGTACTCTTGATCATGGCCTCCACACAAATTCCTCTTCACCAAATAGTTTGACAGCATATTCCGATGCAGACTGGGCTGGTTGTCCAGACACTCGTCGGTCCACGTCTGGATACTGTGTTTTTCTAGGTGACAATTTGATTTCATGGTCTTCTAAACGACAGATTACAGTTTCACGCTCGTCTGCAGAAGCTGAGTACCGTGCCGTGGCCCATGCGGTCGCCGAGACAGTTTGGCTACGCCAACTCCTGACCGAGCTCCATCGCCCCATTCAGCAGGCCACTATTGTTTACTGTGATAACATTTCAGCTGTTTACATGTCCAGCAACCCAGTACAGCATCGACGGACCAAGCACATTGAGATCGACATTCATTTTGTTCGGGAGAAGGTTGCATTAGGCCAAGTTCAAGTTCTCCATGTGCCCACTACTGCGTAGTTTGCCGACATTTTCACCAAGGGACTGGCCACACAACCTTTCTCCGATATTCAATTCAGTCTCAACGTTATGGAACCCCACGTTGAGACTGCGGGGGGATGTTAGATTATATTGTTGCAGTCCAATACGGTTTGTAAACTTAGTTAGACTTGTACTCCAATTAGCTCTAGCCTAAGTCGGTTTTCCTTTCTCCTATATATACACGATGTACTACGGCTCAAATCAATCAATCAATATATGAGTTTATCTCAAGTTTACAGTATAATCAAACTGAAGGTACTACAACTTGTTTGTTTGTGTTGTACCAATTTTAGTTGCAAAGATGATTTCCCCCTGCAGTATATAGGTTTATGTAGCAGCTATAACTGCATTAGCATACTAGTAGTACTAAACATACTGCCTATGTATTCCTGTGTGTAAATGACCCAGTGTTGTATGATTAGTGTGCTTCATTTTTCTTCTGAAAAATATTGCAAGTATTTACTGTCTATGTATTCCTGTGTAAATGTTGATGTACAAATTCTGTTTCACTAGGAATTTGCAAGAAAATGCTGATTACTATACAAATATCAACTATATGATGATTTGCTAGTCCTCGGGAGTAAAACTTTCTTGATCTGCAACAGAAACATGCTGCTTTCATGCATGAATACAATTTTCTTCCGCGAGACACTTGCAGGAGTGAAGTTTGATTGCTGGACTACCTTCTTCCACTTGTGTTTCAGGTACATTTTGCTCCTCCTCTTCTTCAAGTGGTGTACAGTTCAGGTCTAGGATTGGCGAAGACAAAATTGCTCTTACTCTGTGTCGGCCCAGTGGAGACTGGGGTATGAAGAGCCCAGTCTCCCCAGGCCCCACACGCGGGCCAATCATACGAAACGGCTATGGACCAAGCTATCGCTTGGAGAGACCCTCGAGAGGCAAATCCCCTCGAGTGCCTGAAGAGGAAAGCAAGGGACTGAAGAGGACCCGCGCTTCAGGAGACCCTCCCGAGGCGCAACGCGCCTGGAGGGAAGTCAACATAAACCCCTCCACAGGCCGCCCCAGACCCGCGGGGAAACTTCGCGGCCAAGGAAGTACGGCAGGACGCACATGGGCTCTGCCGTACCCGCATGGTGACGCAGGCGCTCCCCTTGCCGTTTTGATGATAAAGGAGTCAATAAAGTTGCGCTGGCTGCGCCAGGACAGCTGGTACCTTCCTCTCTGATGATAAAGCGGCTGGACGGCGCAACACGCCAAGAGGATCGTCATCGTGGGCTCCACTCCGGAGACTGCGGACCCTGCAAGCTGTTCTGCGCGGTCTGCAGCTTGTCGGCCATCGCGCCCAACTTTATCGATGATGGACCGCGTCCATGAACGATCCCGCAGCGGTGGGCTCCAACTCCTTCATGCCACTGCCGTGTGGGAGCCCAGCTTGGACGCCAAGCGGAAGAAAGCCGCCTGCGGCGCCTATAAAAGGAGCAAGACCTCCACCGTAGAGATCGTCGGCCAATTGTGAGGAGAACACTTTTAAACCCTAACTCGACTGAGTAGAATAGCTTTTGGCTGGATGAGGAAGAAGACCATTGCTTCCCTCCTCAGGCACGAACTGCCTCAAGAGAGCCCTCGGCAAGCTCAGTTGTACTGTAACCTCCACAGTGCAATACAGACAAGCAGGAGTAGCGGTCTTACCTCGCCCGAGGGCCGTGAACCTGGGTACGGGCTGGTGTCTTTCTCTGTCGTGGGTGTTCCTCTCTTGGCCCGGCGAGCACCGTCGTCGTGCCTCTCGAGGGTCTTGACCTCCGTGTTCAATCCCCTTCACGAACTACTCTTCAGGAAGTGACCACCCCTGTTCCGTGGGAGTCATAACCATACATTTGGCGCGCCAGGTAGGGGATTGAGGCGCGTCAACGACCTTCGAGCCGCCTCCGTGCCATGGCGAACACCCGCGCTCCCCGCGCCGCCCGCGCCCACCGGCGCGCACCTGAAGGCGCGCGCGTCACGCCTGGCGCCACGGCCACACGCGCACGACGGGGACGACCCAACCGCGAAGAGCGCGCCAACTCGGGCCCTCATGCAGAAGAGCCCGAGCACAACTCCAAGCACTAGGAGGACGCGCAATTGTGACACTCGACGCGGCGTCCGAGCCGCTCCGGTCCAGGCAGGACAGACCCCGCGCCGCACACCGCACTGCTCATGGCGTAGGAATTTCTCCGCTATCAGCCTACTGCTGAGCCCCACGAGCAGTGGCAGGAGCGCCTCAACCACCTCGTCGACATTGCCACGATGCGGCCCGCTCTGTCGCAGTCCATCGTGCAACCCTCCCTCGCGGACACAGTCGTGCCAGACGCGCCTCCGCCCCCGCCAGGGCCTGCACCGGCTGCGACGCAGAGGGCTGCCTCGCACGCGTCCTTGCCGCACGACTGCTTGATCATGCAGTGCACTGGGCCAGACGCTCGCGTGGGGATGGAGCTTTATCACAACCGCCAGAACAGGCTCGTGGAAGAAATCGGCCAGGCGGGCCAGTAGAACCGCAGCATGCTGCAGCATGGGGTCGCCACGTACGCCACCGGCTGTATGACGTTCACCCGCCCCCTACGCCGCGTGGTTTGGCCCCCGAAGTTCAGTCCGGCTCTACCCAAGGGCTACGACGGCTCCAACAACCCCATCGAGTTCCTGCAGCTCTACACCACCTCCATCCAAGCGGCAGGCGGAGACGACAAGGTCATGGCCAACTGGTTATCCCACGCGCTTCACGACTCTGCGCTGTCGTGGCTCCTGAACCTCCCAGAGGACTCAGTGAACTCTTAGGAGGAGCTCTGCAAGCAATTCGTCTCCAACTTCAAGGGGACGTACGAGCGCGCTTTCACCCACAACGACCTGCGCGCCGTGGTGCAGAAGAAGGATGAGACACTCCGCAAGTACATCCAGCGCTTCAGCCAAGTGCGCAATAAGATCCCGAACATTCCCGACACTCAAGTCATCGCCGCCTTCCGCGAGGGTGTCACCAACAGCAGGATGCTCGAGAAGTTGGGTATCCACGACAAGCTCACCTCTGTGGTGAAGTTGTTCGACCTAGCGGACAAACGCGCCAAGGCTGAAGAGGGACTCCTCTTCGTCAAGATGTTCTCGAGAGGGGACGAGCACGCTGAGGGGTCCAGGAGCCAGAAGAAGAAGGAGGAGCACAAGCGCAAGGCCACCGCGGTCCTCGCGGCAGAGCCTGACGCGAAGGGCACCCGCAGGGACTCTCCCGAGCCTGGGGAGAGGAAAGACGACCATCGCCCATTCTGCATCTACCACAACAGGCGCGGTCACTCTACCGAGACTTGCTTCGACCTCAAGAGGTTGAACAAAGAGCGCGAGAAAGCAGAAGGCAGTGGCAGCCGCGGTCGAGGCCGTGGCTACCGCGGAAGTGGGCGCAAGAGCAGCAACCAGAAACCATCTAGCAACCAGACCAACGCTGCGGAAAGGAATGGCAACCTCCCTGACGAGGAAGATGGTTGCTATCAAGCTCCAAGAGGCGCCATGGCCTGTATCCTCGGGGAGCACAGGCGCCCTGTCAAACAATCAGTTCAAGCAGTTCGCCCGCGAGCTCAATGCCGCCCTCCCCAGCCTCGAGACCTCCAGGCCCCTCAAGTGGTCGCAGTACACCATCACTTTCGATGCTCAAGACCACCCCAAGTCCACCAAGATTGTTGGAACCCTCCCGCTGGTCTGCAGCCCCACCATCGACAACATCGCCGTCTCCAAAACGCTCATTGATGGTGGAGCAGGCCTGAATGTCATCTCCATTGAGACGTTCGAAGCGCTTCAAGTGCCCTACGAGCGGCTCATGCCCTCTAGGCCCTTCACGGGAGTCACCAGCGGCTCGATCGAGCCTCTGGGGCAGGTCAGGCTCGCCGCCACCTTCGGAAGCGAGGAAAACTACCGCACCGAGCACATCGATTTCGACGTTGCGCACATCGGCATGTCGTACAACGCCATCCTTGGCTACCCCGCACTCGCGAAATTCATGGGCGTCACGCATCATGCCTACAACATGGTCAAGATCCCCGGCAGCGCTGGCACAATAACCATCCGTGGATATGTCCTGGATGCCACGCGCGCTGTCGAGACGGCCTACAAGGCAGCCGCCATGGAGTTCCCCGCATACGAGGACATGGAGCCTCTCGAGAGACCCAAGAAGAAGAAGCAGTTGTTCTCCCAAGAGCCAGCCGCTACAAAGAAAGTCTCTCTAAACTCCAGCAGCTCGGGGGCTAGCGTCACCATTGGCGCTGCGCTGCCTCCCAAATAGGAAAGCGCTCTCGTCGCCTTCCTCCGGGAAAACTCTGACATGTTCGCGTGGACACCGTCAGATATGTCCGGTGTACCGAGGGAGGTGATCGAGCACCACTTAGCCGTGTGTCCAAATGCGCGCCCCGTCAAGCAAAAAGCAAGAAAACAAGCCCCCGAGAAGCAAGCATTCATCGTCAAAGAGGTCGAGAAGATAAAAGCAGCAAAGGTCATCCGCGAAGTGGCACACCCCACTTGGCTCTCCAACGGCGTGGTCGTCCCAAAACCCGCCGGAGAAGGCCGCCTCTGCATCGACTACACTGATGTGAACAAGGCTTGCCCCAAGGACCCTTATCCCATGCCAAGAATCGACCAGATTGTGGACTCCACGGCAGGCTGCGACCTCCTCTGTTTCCTCGATGTCTTCTCTTGTTATCATCAGATAAAAATGGCTAAGGAAGATGAGGAGAAGACGACTTTCCTCACACCTTGCGGTGTGTATTGCTATGTCTGCATGCCCTTCGGCCTAAAAAACACCGAAGCCACTTTCCAGGTGCTAATGAGGATAGCGCTTGGCGAGCAAATAGGCAGAAATTGTAACGCCCCGGTTTTTTTCTCCAATTATATTGTTTGTTTTCTTTTTTTTGCAACATCATGTCATCATGCATATACATTAATTTTGTTCACCTTGCATGAATTACTAAATAATTACAAAATAATATTTGGGAAACAATTGTAAAAGTATTTAAATTAAAGCTTTGTAAATTAATTTTGTAAAACATTATCTCCATTTATTTTTCTCTCTTCCTAAATGTTTTTCTTTCTTTCTTATCTCTCTCTTTTATTGTTTTTCCTTCTCTTCTCCCTGGCCCATCTTCTCTTCTAACCCAGCCCAACTCCCCTCTGTCGTTGTCCTCTCCGTACAGAGAACACCATCCATGTGCTTCCCCACCTGCTCCCTCCTCCTTAAATCCGCCCCCTCCTGAACCCGAACCCTAGCCGCCTCCTTCTCCTCTCCTCTTTTCCCAGCTCCGCCGCCACCATCTTCTCCCTCTCCCTGTTCTCTCTCCCCCGAAGAACCACCATGGCCGGAGCTTGAAGCACACCGAGCCGCCGCCATGGCCGCCCCCTTGTCTTCGTGAGTGCGGGAACGGAACGGCGCACCTTCCGCTGCGTACCCACTGAAGGACGTGTGCCAGGGTCGCCAGTGGCGTCCACGACGGCCTCAACTCCACCGGCCCCGAGCCCGTCGCCCCCTCCTCCCCGGACATTTTTGACTTGCATCCGAGCCCTCTGAGACCGCCCCGACCTTCCCCAAGGTGAGCCGCACCTCCGGGACCCCTGTCCCTCCTTCCCCCCTTGCTCCGGGTGCCCGCCTTCATGCGGCACCGCCGTGGATCGCCGTTCCGCGCTGCAGTTCGTCACCGTCCCGGAGTTCCTCTGAAAGACTGAATTTTTTCGC
This sequence comes from Poa annua, assembly GCA_026929855.1. Lineage (NCBI taxonomy): Eukaryota > Viridiplantae > Streptophyta > Magnoliopsida > Poales > Poaceae > Poa > Poa annua. Next base: position 183,269,026 of record CM049426.1, read on the forward strand.
CGATGTTCAGTTAAGGTCGATGCGACCATTCATTTACCGTACGCTTCAGTTTGTGTCACCCATCGATCGGTAGCCCAGTGGCTTGGCGCCCTCTCTCTCAGCGTGCAGATCGCGAGATCAAACCCCCCAAATCGCTTTCCTTTTTCTTATTTTTCCCCGGCTCCGACGTCTGTCGTTGTTGCTGTCCCCAAAATTCAGTTTACCGTGGAGACAGAGATCTTATTCCGTCAGGCTCCTGTACAATAACTAACCAAGCTGCACTCTAGTGGCTGCACACCTGATCCGAACATCACAGGTCCTGAGTTCAAATATCCCACCCTGCGCATTCCTGTGCTTTTCTTTTTCTTTTTACAAAAAATATGAAACTTATATATTTCATATCTACTGTTTTATTACTCCAAATAATACAAACTTTATATCTTTTTTTATCATAAAAATGCAAGGAACAACATTATGCCATTCTTATGCCATGTTGCATCTTTTATTTTAATCACGAAGTGTAATGCACCTAAGTAATTAAATATGCAATGTGTTGGGTATTTACTTAATTCTTATTGCCCTATTCCATTTAAATTAATTAGATCACCTATGCTATTCCTTGCCATGATTAATCAACATTTAATTTGTTGGCTAGATAAATAACTTGCACATAAATATTAATTGTCGGGTTATTTCCCGCTTAATTAGGATTAATTACATTTGTTTTGCATCTTGCCATGTCATGCATCATTCTCGTATAATCATGCTGGCTCTTTTTTCGTAGTTCTAAAATGTATCTTTTACGCTTTCTAGTGTTTGTCGCTTCTTCACGGATAAGACGTTGAGATGTGTGAGCAACGACAAGATCTGCTTCCATGCGGGATTCCAGGCAAGCAAAATTTTCTTTTTTACCTATACATTGTCTTTCATTGCTGCCGTTGATCTTTGCTACCCTAGTATTCGATTCTTATCGTGATCCCATCACATGTTTATCCTACAGCCCATACAACTTTATCCCCACATCCTAATACTTGTTGCATGTTTATCTGTTGGCCTTGCGAGTCGTAGCGCATGCTTAGAGTTGTGTGTGCGAGTCGTCTGTATGTCTTATTTAATTTCACTTGCTTAGCATGATAGGTTATTCTACCTTAATAAATTTTTGTCTTATATCGGAGTATTATAATTAAAAGATAAGGCACCGGCGGAAGGCCTTGCGAGGTGCTTTGTTCTGCTAAGTGTCCACATAGGAACTGAGATTTTGTCCTCGGATCCAATTTTGAGCGCACTAACCGCTTGTGGGAGGCCCTATGGAGCCCCCCGCGGTTTCGATCTAATCCGCTTCTTATCCAGGGCGCCGCAAGTAGTTCGGGCTTTCCATTTGATGCATGCATATGGTTACCTAACGATCTCATGATGATGGAGTAGTCGATTCTCATATAGGGTGGCATGTTCTTAGAGTGCTATGAAGGTCGATCTCGTGGGCACTGGACCTGATTAGCCGTGCACACAATCATGCGGTTCCCTTGATGGGTTGTAAAGAAGAGATTTGCCGTGTTGAGATGCCCTACCTTCTGGTTTGCATTTTTAGAGTTGATCATGCGAGTATGGGTACAGTAGTGCACCCCTGCAGGGTATAATCTTATCGATGAGCCGTGTCCACGTTATGGACGACTTGGTGATGATGCTGGCTAACAAGATCTAGACAACTTACACCTAATTATTGTTAATTAATTTGACTAGTAATATAGAATTACTTTCACAATAAATGGTAATTAAAACTGTTCAACGTGTGAGTTTCCCGAATTGCTTCCTCATACTTGGTTGAGGGGGTTAATCCGAGAATGGGTTATGATTTGTGTTAGTTGTAGATGTTTATCTTATGGGCTCTCTTATCCCTCTCTGAATAGATGGAAGTTGTAGCATGTCTCTTTAGGTTGCTAGTGCTACTGCCGCTAAGTCCACATCCCCTATATTTTGGGAGATGGTGTAGAAAGTAGGCAAGTCGGTTTTGCTTCCCAAGGAGTGCCCTGACCCTCTTTTGGGATGTGCTTTATCTACAGTTAATAGGTTTGAAGTCTGACGACGTTAGCTTGGGAATCCCTCCGGCTTGGCTGGGCAGGGTATGGCGCCATCGCTTACCTTCTGGACTCTTAGTCCAATTTGTATCTTATCCGTAGCCGGATACTATTTTGCTTCCGCTGTCATTTGTATCTTTGTATTTTATCTTTTGTATCTTGACTCGTTCGAGTCGTTGTTGTAATTATATCTTTGTTGTATTTGTGGATGTATCGTTACTGTTGTAATGTTATCACAATTCCACCCACATAATGCACATGTTTCGGCGTGCACATTATGTCTGGTGGGCGACCTAAAATCGTTATTATGCGGATTTCGACGGGATCGCTTAAATCTACGTAGTATCGATTTTCAGGCGTCATAAAGTGGTATCAGAGACTTGGTTTCGATCTCCTTGTTTATTCGATACGATTGGTTATCGAAGCAGCGGGTCCGCAAAAGCCTGTAGGATAACCTCACTAACGTTCGTTGTTTCTAGAGTGTCGAAACTATTTGACTAAAAAATATTTTATAAATATCTCATTAGGTTTCTTTTTACTCCTTACATCAATTCTATTTCTCCTCTTATCTTATTTGTTTTGGAGTGTCTTCTCTTATCCAAACTTTCAAAGTTATAGGATCGTACGTGTGGGTGGACGTTCTCTTGCCTTTTATCCTATTAGGTATGATCTAGGGAAATCTTCATCGATCTGAGCAACTCTTTTGTTAGTGGTGTCGAGAAGTTTAATGTGGAGTTAGAATTTCTTGTTAGTGGTGTCGAGATTTTCAAGTTGGAGCAACAGTCCCTTGTTAGTGGTGCTGAGAAGTTCTCCACGGAGCCGAAAGATTCGGTAGTTACCCCTCTCTTCTTGTGGTCTCGGCAAGGATCGCGGGACGCGATCCCTTGTTAGTGGTGTCGATTGTAACGCCCCGGTTTTTTTTCTCCAATTATATTGTTTGTTTTCCTCTTTTTTTTGCATCATCATGTCATCATGCATATATATTTTTTTTTCACCTTGCATGAATTACTAAATAATTACAAAATAATATTTGGGAAACAATTGTAAAAGTATTTAAATTAAGCTTTGTAAATTAATTTTGTGAAACATTATCTCCATTTATTTTTCTCTCTTCCTAAATGTTTTTCTTTCTTTCTGATCTCTCTCTTTTATTGTTTTTCCTTCTCTTCTCCCTAGCCCATTTTCTCTTCTAACCCAGCCCAACTCCCCTCTTTTGTTGTCCTCTCCGTACAGAAAGCACACACTGTGCGTGAGGACCATGGCCACCACCATGTGCTTCCCCACCTGCTCCCTCCTCCTTAAATCCGCCCCCTCCTGAACCCGAACCCTAGCCGCCTCCTTCTCCTCTCCTCTTTTCCCAGCTCCACCGCCACCATATTCTCCCTCTCCCTGTTCTCTCTCTCCCCCGAAGAACCACCACGGCCGTAGCTTGAAGCACACCGAGCCGCCGCCATGGTCGCCCCCTTGTTTTCGTGAGTGCGGGAACGGAACCGCGGCACCTTCCGCTGCGTATCCACTGAAGGACGTGTACCGGGGTTGCCGGAGGTGTCCACGACGGCCTCAACTCCACCGGCCCCGAGCCCGTCGCTCCCTCCTCCCCGGACGTTTTTGTCTTGCATCCGAGCCCTCCGAGACCGCCCCGACCTTCCCCAAGGTGAGCCGTACCTCCGGGACCCTTGTCCTTCCTTCCCCCCTTGCTCTGGGTGCCCGCCTTCGTGCGGCACCGCCGTGGATCGCCGTTCCGTGCTGCAGTTCGTCACCGTCCCGGAGTTCCTCTGAAAGACTGAATTTTTTCGTCCATGTTCAGTTAAGGTCGATGCGACCATTCATTTACCGTGCGCTTCAGTTTGTGTCACCCATCGATCAGTAGCCCAGTGGCTTGGCGCCCTCTCTCTCAGCGTGCACATCGCGAGATCAAACCCCCCAAATCGCTTTCCTTTTTCTTATTTTTTCCCGGCTCCGGCGTCTGTCGTTGTTGCTGTCCCCAAAATTCAGTTTACACCGGAGACAGAGATCTTATTCTGTCAGGCTCCTATACAATCACTAACCAAGCTGCACCCTAGTGGATGCACACCTGATCCGAACATCACAGGTCCTGAGTTCAAATATCCCACCCGGCGCATTCCTGTGCTTTTCTTTTTCTTTTTACAAAAAATATGTAACTTATATATTTCATATCTACTGTTTTATTACTCCAAATAATACAAACTTTATATCTTTTTTGATCATAAAAATGCAATGAACAACATTATGCAATTCTTATGCCATGTTGCATCTTTTATTTTAATCACCAAGTGTAATGCACCTAAGTAATTAAATATGGAATGTGTTGGGTATTTACTTAATTATTATTGCCCTATTCCATTTAAGTTAATTAGATCACCTATGCCATTCCTTGCCATGATTAATCAACATTTAATTTGTTGGCTAGATAAATAACTTGCACATAAATATTAATTGTCGGGGTTACTTTCCCGCTTGTTTTGGATTAATTGCATTTGTTTTGCATCTTGCCATGTCATGCATCATTCTCGTATGATCATGCTGGCTCTTTTGTCGTAGTTCTAAAATGCATATTTTACGCTTTCCAGTGTTTTTTGATTCTTCGCGGATAAGACGTTGAGATGTGTGAGCAACGGCAAGATCTGCTTCCATGCGAGATTCCAGGCAAGCAAAGTTTGCTTTTTACCTATACATTGTCTTTGATTCCTGCCGTTGATCTCTGCTACCCTAGTACTCGATTCTTATCGCGGTCCCATCACATGTTTATCCTGCAGCCCATACAGCTTTATCCCCACATCCTATTACCTGTTGCATGTTTATCTGTTGACCTTGCGAGTCGTAGCGCATGCTTAGAGTTGTTTGTGCGAGTCGTATGTATGTCTTATTTCATTTCACCTGCTTAGCATGATAGGTTATTCTACCTTAATAAATTGTTTTCTTATATCAGGGTATTATAATTAAAAGATAAGGCACCGGCAGAATGCCTTGCGAGGTGCTTTATTCTGCTAAGTGTCGACCTAGGAACTGAAATTTTGTCCTCGAATCCAATTTTGAGCGCACTAACCGCTTGTGGGAGGCCCTATGGAGCCCCCCGCGGTTTCGATCTAATCCGCTTCTTATCCAGGGCGCCGCAAGTAGTTCGGGCTTTCCATTTGATGCATGCATATGGTTACCTAACGATCTCATGATGATGGAGTAGTCGATTCTCATATAGGGTGGCATGTTCTTAGAGTGCTATGAAGGTCGATCTCGCGGGCACTGGACCTGATTAGCCGTGCACACAATCATGCGGTTCCCTTGATGGGTTGTAGAGAAGAGATTTGCCGTGTTGAGATGCCCTACCTTCTGGTTTGCATTTTTAGAGTTGATCATGCGAGTATGGGTACAGTAGTGCACCCCTGCAGGGTATAATCTTATCGATGAGCCGTGTCCACGTTATGGACGACTTGGTGATGATGCTGGCTAACAAGATCTAGACAACTTACACCTAATTATTGTTAATTAATTTGACTAGTAATATAGAATTACTTTCACAATAAATGGTAATTAAAACTGTTCAACGTGTGAGTTTCCCGAATTGCTTCCTCATACTTGGTTGAGGGGGTTAATCCGAGAATGGGTTATGATTTGTGTTAGTTGTAGATGTTTATCTTATGGGCTCTCTTATCCCTCTCTGAATAGATGGAAGTTGTAGCGTGTCTCTTTAGGTTGCTAGTGCTACTGCCGCTAAGTCCACATCCCCTATATTTTGGGAGATGGTGTAGAAAGTAGGCAAGTCGGTTTTGCTTCCCAAGGAGTGCCCTGACCCTCTTTTGGGATGTGCTTTATCTACAGTTAATAGGTTTGTAGTCTGACGACGTTAGCTTGGGAATCACTCCGGCTTGGCTGGACAGGGTATGGCGCCATCGCTTACCTTCTGGACTCTTAGTCCAATTTGTATCTTATCCGTAGCCGGATACTATTTTGCTTCCGCTGTCATTTGTATCTTTGTATTTTATCTTTTGTATCTTGACTCGTTCGAGTCGTTGTTGTAATTATATCTTTGTTGTATTTGTGGATGTATCGTTACTGTTGTAATGTTATCACAATTCCACCCACATAATGCACATGTTTCGGCGTGCACATTATGTCTGGTGGGCGACCTAAAATCGTTATTATGCGGATTTCGACGGGATCGCTTAAATCTACGTATTATCGATTTTCAGGCGTCATAAAGTGGTATCAGAGACTTGGTTTCGATCTCCTTGTTTATTCGATACGATTGGTTATCGAAGCAGCGGGTCCGCAAAAGCCTGTAGGATAACCTCACTAACGTTCGTTGTTTCTAGAGTGTCGAAACTATTTGACTAAAAAATATTTTATAAATATCTCATTAGGTTTCTTTTTACTCCTTACATCAATTCTATTTCTCCTCTTATCTTATTTGTTTTGGAGTGTCTTCTCTTATCCAAACTTTCAAAGTTATAGGATCGTACGTGTGGGTGGACGTTCTCTTGCCTTTTATCCTATTAGGTATGATCTGCGGAAATCTTCATCGATCTGAGCAACTCTTTTGTTAGTGGTGTCGAGAAGTTTAAGGTGGAGTTAGAATTTCTTGTTAGTGGTGTCGAGATTTTCAAGTTGGAGCAACAGTCCCTTGTTAGTGGTGCTGAGAAGTTCTCCACGGAGCCGAAAGATTCGGTAGTTACCCCTCTCTTCTTGTGGTCTCGGCAAGGATCGCGGGACGCGATCCCTTGTTAGTGGTGTCGATTGTAACGCCCCGGTTTTTTTTCTCCAATTATATTGTTTGTTTTCCTCTTTTTTTTGCATCATCATGTCATCATGCATATATATTTTTTTTTCACCTTGCATGAATTACTAAATAATTACAAAATAATATTTGGGAAACAATTGTAAAAGTATTTAAATTAAGCTTTGTAAATTAATTTTGTGAAACATTATCTCCATTTATTTTTCTCTCTTCCTAAATGTTTTTCTTTCTTTCTGATCTCTCTCTTTTATTGTTTTTCCTTCTCTTCTCCCTAGCCCATCTTCTCTTCTAACCCAGCCCAACTCCCCTCTTTTGTTGTCCTCTCCGTACAGAAAGCACACACTGTGTGTGAGGACCATGGCCACCACCATGTGCTTCCCCACCTGCTCCCTCCTCCTTAAATCCGCCCCCTCCTGAACCCGAACCCTAGCCGCCTCCTTCTCCTCTCCTCTTTTCCCAGCTCCACCGCCACCATCTTCTCCCTCTCCCTGTTCTCTCTCTCCCCCGAAGAACCACCACGGCCGTAGCTTGAAGCACACCGAGCCGCCGCCATGGTCGCCCCCTTGTCTTCGTGAGTGCGGGAACGGAACCGCGGCACCTTCCGCTGCGTATCCACTGAAGGACGTGTACCGGGGTTGCCGGAGGTGTCCACGACGGCCTCAACTCCACCGGCCCCGAGCCCGTCGCTCCCTCCTCTCCGGACGTTTTTGTCTTGCATCCGAGCCCTCCGAGACCGCCCCGACCTTCCCCAAAGTGAGCCGCACCTCCGGGACCCCTGTCATTCCTTCCCCCCTAGCTCTGGGTGCCCGCCTTCGTGCGGCACCGCCGTGGATCGCCGTTCCGTGCTGCAGTTCGTCAGTCCCGGAGTTCCTCTGAAAGACTGAATTTTTTCGTCCATGTTCAGTTAAGGTCGATGCGACCATTCATTTACCGTGCGCTTCAGTTTGTGTCACCCATCGATCAGTAGCCCAGTGGCTTGGCGCCCTCTCTCTCAGCGTGCACATCGCGAGATCAAACCCCCCAAATCGCTTTCCTTTTTCTTATTTTTTCCCGGCTCCGGTGTCTGTCGTTATTGCTGTCCCCAAAATTCAGTTTACACCGGAGACAGAGATCTTATTCTGTCAGGATCCTATACAATCACTAACCAAGCTGCACCCTAGTGGATGCACACCTGATCCGAACATCACAGGTCCTGAGTTCAAATATCCCACCCGGCGCATTCCTGCGCTTTTCTTTTTCTTTTTACAAAAAATATGAAACTTATATATTTCATATCTACTGTTTTATTACTCCAAATAATACAAACTTTATATCTTTTTTGATCATAAAAATGCAATGAACAACATTATGCAATTCTTATGCCATGTTGCATCTTTTATTTTAATCACCAAGTGTAATGCACCTAAGTAATTAAATATGGAATGTGTTGGGTATTTACTTAGTTATTATTGCCCTATTCCATTTAAGTTAATTAGATCACCTATGCCATTCCTTGCCATGATTAATCAACATTTAATTTGTTGGCTAGATAAATAACTTGCACATAAATATTAATTGTCGGGGTTACTTTCCCGCTTGTTTTGGATTAATTGCATTTGTTTTGCATCTTGCCATGTCATGCATCATTCTCGTATGATCATGCTGGCTCTTTTGTCGTAGTTCTAAAATGCATATTTTACGCTTTCCAGTGTTTTTCGCTTCTTCGCGGATAAGACGTTGAGATGTGTGAGCAACGGCAAGATCTGCTTCCATGCGAGATTCCAGGCAAGCAAAATTTGCTTTTTACCTATACATTGTCTTTGATTCCTGCCGTTGATCTCTGCTACCCTAGTACTCGATTCTTATCGCGGTCCCATCACATGTTTATCCTGCAGCCCATACAGCTTTATCCCCACATCCTATTACCTGTTGCATGTTTATCTGTTGACCTTGCGAGTCGTAGCGCATGCTTAGAGTTGTTTGTGCGAGTCGTCTGTATGTCTTATTTAATTTCACCTGCTTAGCATGATAGGTTATTCTACCTTAATAAATTGTTTTCTTATATCCGGGTATTATAATTAAAAGATAAGGCACCGGCGGAATGCCTTGCGAGGTGCTTTATTCTGCTAAGTGTCGACCTAGGAACTGAAATTTTGTCCTCGAATCCAATTTTGAGCGCACTAACCGCTTGTGGGAGGCCCTATGGAGCCCCCCGCGGCTTCGATCTAATCCGCTTCTTATCCAGGGCGCCGCAAGTAGTTCGGGCTTTCCATTTGATGCATGCATATGGTTACCTAACGATCTCATGATGATGGAGTAGTCGATTCTCATATAGGGTGGCACGTTCTAAGAGTGCTATGAAGGTCGATCCCGCGGGCACTGGACCTGATTAGCCGTGCACACAATCATGCGGTTCCCTGGATGGGTTGTAGAGAAGAGATTTGCCGTGTTGAGATACCCTAACTTCTGGTTTGCATTTTTAGGGTTGATCGAACGAGTACGGGTCCAGTAGTGCACCCCTGCAGGGTATAATCTTATCGATGAGCCGTGTCCACGGTTATGGATGACTTGGTGATGATGCTGGCTAACAAGATCTAGACAACTTACACCTAATCATTGTTAATTAATTTGACTAGTAATATAGAATTACTTTCACAATAATTGGTAACTAAAACTGTTCAACGTGTGAGTTTCCCGAATTGCTTCCTCATACTTGGTTGAGGGGGTTAATCCGAGAATGGGTTATGATTGGTGTTAGTTGTAGATGTTTATCTTATGGGCTCTCGTATCCCTCTCTGATTAGACGGAAGTTGTAGCGTGTCTCTCTAGGTTGCTAGTGCTGCTGCCGCTAAGTCCACCTCCCCTATATTTTGGGAGATGGTGTAGAAAGTAGGCAAGTCGGTTTTGCTTGCGAGGGAGTGCCCTGACCCTCTTTTGGGATGTGCTTTATGTGCAGTTAACAGGTTTTAAGTCTGACGACGTTAGCTTGGGAATCCCTCCGGCTTGGCTGGGCAGGGATATGGCGCCATCGCTTACCTTCCGGATTCTTAGTCCAATTTGTATCTTATCCGTAGCCGTATACTGTTTTGCTTCCGCTGTCATTTGTATATTTGTATTGTATATTTTGTATCTTGACTCGTTCGAGTCGTTGTTGTAATTATATCTTTGTTGTATTTGTGGATGTATCGGAACTGTTGTAATGTTATCACAATTCCACCCACATAATGCGCATGTTTCGGCATGCATATTATGTCTGGTGGGTGACCTAAAATCGTTATTATGCGGATTTCGGTGGGAAAGCTTAAATCTACATAGTCCCGATTTTCGGGCGTCACAGAAATGCCGAGGCTTATGTCGATGACATTGTCGTAAAATCTCGAGAGGGAAATACTCTCCTCAGGGACATTGAAGAGACTTTCGCCAGCTTGCGCAAGGTGAACATCAAGCTCAACCCCGCAAAGTGCGTCTTCGGAGTGCCTTCAGGCAAATTGCTTGGTTTCCTCGTGTCCCACCGGGGCATAGAGGCAAACCCTGACAAAATCAAGGCCATAGAGGAAATGCAACCTCCACGCCGGCTCAAGGACATGCAACGCCTAGCAGGCTGCATGGCCAGCTTGGGTAGATTCATCTCCAAGTTCGGCAAAAGAGCCTTGCCGTTCTTCAAGATCATGAAAAGAACCAGCACTTTCAAGTGGACCCCTGAAGCGGAAAAAGCATTTGAGGACTTGAAGAGGTACCTAGCCAGCCACCAGTCATGGTCACCCCAGAGACAGGCGAGCACTTGAAGATGTCTCTATCAGCCACTCCACAGACCGCAAGTGTCGTCCTTGTGGTAGAAAGGGAAGAGCTAGTACTCCACAGGAAGAGTGCAACCACTCCAAAGACAAAACCCCCTGATGAAGAGCTCGACAAAGGAGCAGGCCTTGCAAACCCACCGCCAGGCCCAAAGCCACAAGCGGGGCCTGCCCCAGGTCAACCGCTACAGGATGATCCCGCCAGGGATCCTGAAGAGCCTCCACAGGCCAACCCCCTCGAGGGCCCTGGCGAGCCTCCACATGCCAACCCCCTCGAGGGCCCCAAAGAGCCTCCACAGGCCAACCCCCTTGAGGGCCCAACAGAGCCCCCTCAGTCAGAGTGCACCAAGACTAAGCTGACAACCCTTATCGAGCATCCAGTTTACTTCGTCAGCACAGTACTGCATGATGCTCGCGAGCGGTACACAATGCAGCAGAAGATCCTCGTCGCTCTCCTCATCGCCTCAAGAAAGCTGCTACACTACTTTCAGGGGCACCCCATCACGGTGGTCACCTCTTCTCCCCTGGAGCAGATCCCGCGCAACCCTAACGCCACCGATCGTGTCGCAGGATGGAATATAGAGCTACAGCCATTCAATTTGCGCTTCGATACCACAAGGGTAATCCAAGGAAGAGCGCTGGCAGACTTCGTCGCCGCATGGACTGACCCAACCCCTAAAGAGCCTTTGGGAGAAGAACAAGAGCCCTCTAGAGACAAAATGCCCAACCACTTGATCATGAAGTTCGACGGAGCTTTCGCTTGTCGCCACGGTGGGGCTGGCGTGGTCTTGATCTCACCAAAAGGCGACAAGCTATATTACGCGGTCCAGCTGTGCTTCGGAGACGACAAGATCTCCAACAATATCGCTGAGTACGAAGGCATGCTTGCTGGCCTACACGCTGCAATCACTTTAGGCATCAAGCACCGACTCATCAAGGGAGACTCCCAGTTGCTCGTCAACTTCTCCAACAAAAGCTATAATCCTAAGGACGACCACATGGCCGCATACCTCGAAGTGGTCCGTAGGCTTGAGAAGCACTTCAGGGGAATGGAGCTCATGCACATCCCAAGAAAGGAGAACCAAGAGGCTGATGACATCGCCAAACGCGCATCAAAGAGGCAAGCTCAGCTGCCAGGCATCTTTGAAGAAAGACTCGTCAAGGCATCCATAAAACAGCTTCAAGAGGCCATGCCCGCAAGCACAGACGAAGCGCTCCCGCCACCACCCACAAACGGGGCTCCCGATTGCGGGCCCCCTACAGGGGAGCGTCTGTTGCTCACAGCTGCGCATCAAGAAGAAGGATGGATTGACGAGATCAAAGGCTACCTCGACAAAGGGATCCTTCCCGAGGAAGATGTTGAAGCGGAGCGAATCGCCCGCCAGGCAAAATCTTACCACATCCTCGAAGGAAATCTCTACCGCAAGCGCCAAACGGCATTGCGCTCAAGTGCGTTCCTCCTGAAGAAGGCAAAATGCTGATCAAGGACATCCACGGCGGGGAATGCGGCCACCATTCGTGCGCCCGCACCCTAGCAGGCAAAGTCTTCAGGAGCGGCTTCTACTGGCCTCAAGCACTTCAGGATGTAGTTGACATCGTTCAAGCATGTGAAGCTTGCCAATTCCACGCCGAGCAAATCCACCAACCTGCGCTGGGGCTACAGACCATTCCGCTCTTCTGGCCGTTTGCGGTCTGGGGGCTGGACATCCTGGGACATTTCCCAACAGCGCAAGGGGGATATCGCTACCTCTTCGTGGCCATCGACAAGTTCACTAAGTGGCCAGAAGTGGAGGCGACGCGCACAATTACAGCAGACGTGACGGTGAAATTCATTAGAGGCCTGGTCTGCCGCTTCGGAGTGCCTAACCGCATCATCACCGACAATGGCTCGCAATTCACCAGTGGCATCTTCAGAGCCTACTGCGAAAGGATGGGCATCAAGCTCTGCACAGCCTCAGTCGCTCATCCGCAGAGCAACGGATAGGCTGAGCGAGCAAACGCATAAGTCCTCAAGGGCCTAAAGACCAGGACCTTCGATATCCTCAAAGGCCACGACAAGGGCTGGATCAACGAGCTCCCTTTGGTGCTCTGGTCCATCCGCACAACGCCACCCAAGCCTATGGGGGAAACACCGTTCGCCCTCGTCTATGGAGCCGAAGCAGTCCTCCCCACAGAGATAAAGCATGGATGCCCACGGGTCCTTGCCTTTAACGAGAATCAGCAAGAGGACCTCCACAATGACGACTTGCTACTCCTCGAGGGACTACGACGCCACGCCGCCCTCCGGGCGGCCAAATACCAGCAGGACCTGAGACGCTACCACAGCCACAACGTGCGCTCGCATACCCTGTAGGCAGGCGATCTCATTCTCAGGCGAATCCTCTCCAGGGAAGGCCTCCACAAGCTGTCACCGACATGGGAAGGTCCCTACAGGGTCACCCACATCGCCAGGCCTGGGCGCGGCTCGTCTCGAGACTCAAGATGGCATCCCCGTCAAAAACCCGTGGAACATCATGCACCTGCGCAAGTTCTACCCGTGATCATTGTCACGCCTGTGATCATTGTCACGTCAAGCCATCTAGCGGAAGAGGCAGCTTACGGCTCAACCTCCAAGCATTTTTTTGTCTCTAGAGATTAAAAGCTCACGACTTAAACCTCCCAATTTTTTTTGTGTCTCCAGAAGGAACAAACGCAAACATGATCATCGTCACGCCCGTGATCATTGTCACGTCAAGACATTTGGCGGAAGAGGCAGCTTACGGCTCAACCTCCAAGCATTTTTGTCTCCAGAGGTTAAAAGCTCACGGCTTAAACCTCCAAGCTCCAAAGGCTTCTCTCGAGGGTCAACCCTCCGAGCTCTGCATGTAACGAGCCACCTCAGGCCGTTGAGTGTCTCTGCCACTAATGAGTGGTCCCCATGCCTCGACATGGTCAAAACATTAACTTGGCAACTCCAAGCATAATGAGACAATTTCGTTCCCAAGTCAAAACATTAACTTGGCAACCTATAAGCGCGCACGAGTCCCCTATACCATGCACCAGCGTTTGGGTTCGCCTCTCTAACATCTACAGGGAAGAAATGCTCCCGCAAGCCTGAGGAGGCGTCCGGGAACGATCCCTCAAGAGGACCTCCTCGACAGGCAAAAAGCCTCTACAGGGCAAAAACCTCGAGAAGCTAAGTCTCGCACCCGTGCCTTAAGAGCTTTTCCCCCCACTAGCACACGTTTGCCCCTCAGGCGACTTCACTTTCCCTTACGCTTCATGGACTACTCGTACGCCTAAGGGGGGCACTTGAGCATCACGACTCAGGGCTCTTACCTCTCCTAGGACTAAACTCCCCCCGGCCTTGCAGAGTCTTTTACTCTAGCATACCAAAGTGGCGGAGTCATGGCACGAAGAGATGGGTCCTATCGACGCAGAGAACAAATAGACATTAAGATGAGTCCAAAGAGACCTCTCGAGGGGCAAACAAGCTAGAATAAAATTGCAAACAAGATTATATTACATGCCCAAAGGTCGCAAATGTCTAAACATAAAATTGTTTCAGATACAAGCGTACACAGGCGCAATGACAAACAGCTCAGGCGGAACCCTCATCATCCTGGACCTCCTCCACTGCGCCCTCCTCGGTCTCGACAGAGGCGGCCTCTTCCTCGTTGTCCTCCGCAGCGGCCTCCGCACGCCTGAAGCGGTTGCAGAAAGCATCAACTTGCTCGCGGAGGGAGTTGGAGACCCGCCGCGCGTCCTCGCCTTGACGAGCCTCCGTCACGGTGGAGAAGTCGAAGCCTGGCGTGAGGATCCTGAGGTTGGTGAACATGCGGTCGACGACCACCCCCAGAAGCTGCCGGCTCTCGTCCTCTATCACCTCACGGAGGTCAGCGACAGGGCCCTCGAGCGCCGTGAAGAGCTGGTCGAAGTAGACCAGGTACATGGCAGCATCGCCACGGCCTCGAACATCAGCGTGCGGCGCGTCCGCGCCAAGCATGGCGGCAAGCTCGTTACCCCGGGCGACCAGCGCTTCGAACATGCGCTCCCGCTGCCACGTGAGCGCACGAGCCGCCACGGCCGAGTTAGCCGCCTCCGTCGCTCGCTCCATCGCGGGACCCACCTGCTCCTCCACGTCCTTGGCCAGGGTGTTGAGGTCATGAACGGCCTCGCTGCGAGCCTCCTCCGCCCGGCGTCGGCCATCCTTGGCGCGCTTGAGGCGGGCCTCTAGCTTGGAGTTGGCCTTCTCAAGCTCAGCGATCTGCTGAGCATCGGCGGCGTGCCTGGCCTTGAAGCGGTCCTCCTGCTTCTGGGCCAAGTTGCGGTACTCCTGGGCTTTGGTCAGCCTGTACTGCTTCTCGCGCTCCTCGAGAGCCTCCTCCGCCTCATTCTTTTTCTCAGAAAACCGCAGCTCGAAGCGCTCATAAGCACGCTTCTGGGCATCGACGTTCTCGTCGTACTGGCGGAGCACCTGGGCCAGGTCCGCCTCGCGCGCCTCAAGTTCCTCGCGCTGGGTGGCAAGCGCGCCTTCCGCCTGAAGCCGTTGCTCGTCACGCAGCCGCACCTCCCTTTCCTTGAGGGCCAGCTGCCGCTCGCGCTCGGCGAGGCTCTTGTGGTCCTCCTCCAGGGTCCCCTGCGCGGCCTGATGGGCGGAGAGAAGCTGGGCCTCCAGCAGGCTCAGCTCGTGGCGTTTTTGCGCCAACGAGCCCTCCATAGCCTCGCGCTCGGCCGTTGCTGCGCGCAGGAGATCAGCAGCGGCGTCGCGTTCCTCTTGGAGGGATGCGAGGAGTTCTGCAGCGTCACGGATGGCCCTCTCGCAGACCTCATTGGCGAAGTGGGTGGCCTCTTCGCGCGTGGCCTGCAGCGCCAAGTCCTCCTGCCGGCGGGCCTCGATAGCCGCATTGAAGGATGCCCACGACCTCACGAGGTCCTCCCGCTGTTGGGCGAGCTGTATGTTCCCAAGGGCGAGATGCGCCTCGAGGCCCTCTAGGGACTCCCTCACGAGGCCAAAGGCGACCTCGCGGCGCCCCGCGCTCCAGTCCCAGCCACGGAGGACCAGGTCTTGGCTTGTCGAGGGTCCACCGCCCTGTGGGCTAGGCTGTGATCCGTCCCCGGCCGCGCCAGCGTCCTCCTGGACGCCCGCGTCAGCCGGGCGCTCATCCCCTGCAGCCGTACCGGGCGAAGAAGAAGAATCTCCTCCCGCGGACTCGCCCGCGCCCTGTGGTGCCTCGCTCGCCTCAGCTCCTGGCTGCGCAGGAGTCATGGGCGCGCGCGGTGGAGTTGGCGCACACGGCGGCGTTGGCACGCGCGACGGCGTTGGCTCGCGCGGAGGCGTGACCGCGCGAGGGGGAGAAGAAGCGCGAGGAGGAGTGGATATCCTCTCCTCCGAAGCCTCCACCACCGTTGGCTCGGGGGGCGGCCTAGAGGCCTCTGGGCGAGGCACGTCCTCCTCCGCCTGAGGCTCTACAGCCTCTGCCGGAGGCGCAACCGCCTCCCCTTGAGGCACCTCCTCAGTGCGGCCTGTGGAGCCGTCTCCACAGGCCTCGTGGCCTCTTCAGCCACGGCCTCAGCCGTGGCTCTCTTCACATCTGCAGCCTTACGAATCCTACGGCGCTTCGAAGGCACAAGAGCACTGGCAAAAACTAAGGAAAGACCTTCAAGAGAGGACAAAGAAAAAAATACACGGGAGGCAAACGACCAAGTGCCATGAACACTTACTCGGATGATGGAACGCCGGTGTCGACCCACGCCAGGCCTGGCGAGCGCCAGGAAGGCGTGGTCCGGGCGCTTGACCCCTCCGGAGGTGCCACCGCTTTCCTCTTGGAGGGGGCGTCAGACGGCCTCGCCCCAGAGCGGTCCACGGCCGCTTTGGTGTGTGGCTCGCGCTGCCCCGGCGTGGCCCCCGCATCGGGGCCCTCCCCCTCCTCGGTCTCCTCCTCCACGGGGTGCGAGGCCGCCACCACGAAGGCGTCATCATCGCCTGACGAGATGTCACAGACCTCGTCAGCGAATGGCCCGGGCCTCGAGGAGGGCACCTCTCCCGTCACGGCCCCCTCCTCGCCACACCAGGCTCCAGAGGCTGAGGGAGAGTCTGCTCCTACCACTACCCGCGCCATCGGAGCGACCCCCTCATCCACCTCCCACGCCAGGCCAGGCGGGGTGAAGACCGACATCCCTTCCAAGATATCCAAACGATCGCCCAAGGGGAGCTGGTGCAGAGGTTGCATAGAGCCAGCAATCTTCCCGGGCACCTCCGGGTTGACAAAGAGGATACTCAAAATTGTGTCGACGACGTCCGGGCTGTGGTCACCAGGATGAAGCCGCATCGGGTCCGAGGGGCCCGAATACATCCACATCGGCTTGTTGTGGGCCTGAAGATGGGCAATGCGGCGCTTCACGAAGTCCGCCACGACCATCTGCCCCGTGAGACCCTCCTCTCGGAGGTATTCCAAACGCCCCACCAGGTTCGCGTTGTCCGCTCCGCGAAGGACAAACTTGCCCCAGTTGGATCTCTTCACAGGCGGTGCCTCCGGGACGCCCAATAACGCGCAGGGCGATTCAAGGAGCCACTTCAGGCAAAAGTAATCCACGTTCTTGACCACGGCCGTGACAGGCTTGTCCCTGCACCACGACATAGGGATGTATACACTCCCCATGCCGTCTGCAATGCGGAAGGAGACACACCCGGTCCGCTCACCGGCTGCCGTGGACCACAGCGAATAGAAATTCCTGAAGAGCGCCACTGAGGGGCGCATGCCCAGATAAGCCTCTCAGAGGTAGGCAAAAATGGAGAGGATGAGGATAGAGTTTGGATGAAGATGAATGAGCTGGATTTTGTAGAACTCCAGTACCGTCTCCAGGAACGGTGAGTATGGGGGCACCAGCCCGGCGGTGATGGTGTGGAGAAAAATGGGATAGAACCCTTGTGGAAACCCCCCGAATCTCGAAGAACGAAGCGCCCTGGCGAAATGCTCATTGGTCCGTCCCGCGACCAGTTGGCGAATTCTCTCCAAGGCCTTGAGGTCCGTGCGCGCCCCCACGAGAGCCGCGCCGTACGCGACCTAGGAGGCCTCCGCCTGGGAAGAGGACCCCGCGGCAGCCTTGCCCTTGCTCTTCGCGGGACTCAGAGCCGGGGTTCGGTGTGTCGCTGGAGGCGAAAGGAGCAGAGAGCGGAGGCGGAGAGCTCGAGATGGCGGAGGCTTCTGCGAGAAGAATTGGAAACAGTAACGGCTCCCTGCTCCGGCGCTCGGGCTTTATGTCCCCTCAAGGAACAGTTACCGGGGCATGGTGGGACCCCCCACGACGCACGCGCCAGATCGTGCACGACCGTTACTCGTCTGAGGGACGCGTGGCTCGGGCCGGCCGGGCACTTTGGGCCCACGATGCTCCGCCTGCGCCCATGGACTCACTCGCGCCCTTCGTGGTCCCGGGGGCTACTGTCGGCCCAGTGGAGACTGGGGTATGAAGAGCCCACTCTCCCCAGGCCCCGCACGCGGGCCGATCCGACAAAACGGCTAAGGTCCAAGCTATCGCTTGGAGAGACTCTCGAGAGGCAAATTCCCTCGAGGGCCTGAAGAGAAAGCAAGGGCCTGAAGAGGACCCGCGCTTCAGGAGACCCTCCCGAGGCGCAACGCGCCTGGAGGGAAGTCAACAGAAACCCCTCCACAGGCCGCCCCAGGGTGACGCAGGCGCTCCCCTTGCCGTTTTGGTGATTAAGGAGTCAATAAAGTTGCGCCGGCTGCGCCAGGACAGCTGGTACCTTCCTCTATGATGATAAAGCGGCTGGACGACGCAACACTCCAAGAGGATCGTCATCGTGGGCTCCACTCCAGAGACTGCGGACCCTGCGAGCTGTTCTACGAGGTCTGCAGCTTGTCGGCCACCGCGCCAAACGTTATCGACGATGGACCGTGCCCATGAACGATCCCGCAGCGGTGGACTCCAACTCCTTCAAAGCCACTGCCGTGTGGGAGCCCACCTTGGATGCCAAGCGGAAGAAAGACGCCTGCGGCGCCTATAAAAGGAGCAATACCTCCACCGTAGAGATCGTCGACCAATTGCGAGGAGAACACTTGTAAACCCTAGCTCGGCTGAGTACAATTGCTTTCGGCTAGAGGAGGAACAAGACAATTGCTTCCCTCCCCAGGCACGAACTGCCTCAAGAGAGCCCTCGGCAAGCTCAGTTGTACTGTAACCTCCACAGTGCAATACAGACAAGCAGGAGTAGTGGTCTTACCTCCTCCTGAGGGCCATGAACCTGGGTACGGGCTGGTGTCTTTCTCTGTCGTGGGTGTTCCTCTACAGGCCCGGCGAGCACCGTTGTCGTGCCTCTCGAGGGTCTTGACCTCCGCGTTCAATCCCCTTCACGAACTACTCTTCAGGAAGTGACCACCCCTTTTCCGTGGGAGTCATAACCCGACACTCTGATACTACTGCAGCTATTGTATCTTCTGCTATTGAGCCAGTGTTATTGTGCAATTGCAGGACTATATGTTGTTGATACAATTGATGTGCTCTCCCTCTGGTGCTGGCGACCTTACCTGGTGCTCTAATGACTCATGACTCATAATTTAGTCCTGCATAATTTAGCTTCCCATATCATTGCCACTTTAGTTGAACTTGCCAAAATTTAGCTAGTTGAACTTGTCAAATTTAGTTAGTTGAACTCATCAAATTTTAGTTACCTTTCTTTTAATGCCATGACTTTCCCATTTCCACCTAGTTGTCGAACTCATCATTTTTTCCAAACGTGTAGGAGAATGCTCCGCATCAATGATGTCCATCTTCGCCGTCGTGGCCTACATGTGGAGATTGAGCAAGCTCCATCCCTTTGTGACCTACATGTGGAGTGCATGTCCTATTTGTAGAATAGATGACATGTTTGTGGAATTTGAGTTCGTTTTATATTATTGAGCTGTTTGAGATTGTATATATATGTTATGGAGGAGTTTAAGTTATTTCTATATGTGTGTGTGAATTGTGATCTGCGATGTCATATTTCTATGAATTGTGATTTGTTATTTCCATATTTGCACAAATTTATGAAATGCAGGGAATTTTGTTGAAAATGAACAATTATGGATCTTATGGCAAAGACCTTTGCCGTGCAGGTTGTAACATCCCAGAACTTAGGGTCCATAAATAGAGTGGACACAGGAGTGTGCATTGCATTCATGCATCAGAAAATCCGGATAATTTTTGCGCATTTAATTTTCAAAACACTAAGTGATTGAAGTTTCACTTGAGTTGGTGGAGTTGAAGTAGATCATCAACTTGAGCGTTATAAACTTCGAGATGATCTTGGCTTAAACCTTATTTTGGGGTAAAGAGATATACGATGAGAGTTTACACTAAAGAAAACAAAACTTTGTACATCAAAACAATATTTAGGAGTTAATGACCAAAACAACTATTTTTAGTTATTCTCTGATCATCTATTCTGATCAATTGTGCTAGACATATTTCTAGTACATGGAAACCATGACATTCCTGGAGACCAATTGAATTACCTAAAGCTTAACCTAGATCTTCCACTTTTATCTTGACATCATATTTCCTTATCTCCTAATCTTCTCGAAGGCATCAACAAGAGAAGATATCGAGAAGGGAAGAAATACAACAAGAAGACATAGAGAAGCATTCATTTGTTGGACATAGAAGTGTTATGCCAATCTATCATGAAGACCTGGAACTCTTACATCCTAATCCATCCATGTTAATACCTCTGGAAATGATATGACATTACAATGTTAGTGTTATATAGAAATAGGTTGATAACAGGCTTTGCAACCTTGTTGACAACTCATTTTGGTATGCACAAACAATGGAGTGCCATATACACATGAATAGTAGGATAGATCATCTAGTACATCAAGATCTTGGATGTCATAAAATACACATACATTCACATACCACCAACCAAGAAAGTTGGTTTGGTTAAATTGAATTGTCCTCACCACAAGGGTGAGACAAGTGATGTTGGAAATTCAATACATGACAAGAAGAACTTGTCTTGAATATCTACTTCTTGATCAAAAGGATCAATGCCAAAGTAAAGTCACATATGGATTTATGGTGTTTCCCCAAGGGGATCATAACCAAAGAGAAAGTAATGCCAAGTCATAAGTGTATATAATCAATATACATATCTCAGAGTCACATGTATCATCTCTCATGACCATGTGAATGAAGAATCATATAAGAGAGGAACCACTATATCACTAATGGATAATCATCCACTGGTTGAACCAAGAATTCATTTTCAACAAAAGATAATCTTGGACATATGGCAAATTAATCATCTAGAAGCATTAGTTGATATATGATCAAGGATACCCATTTCACAAACTCAAATATATCTACTATTTGATATATTCCTAATACACTAACTCTATCAAGAAAGTATGTATCCTTCTTACTCCATCTTAACTGGAGGATGGAATGAGAAGAGGTCTAAACTCATCATCTTATCACCATTAGACCTGACCTTAGGCAGGAATTTCTATCTTGTGCTTTCATAAAGAATTGATCATGTTCTCACATGATTATTTGTTAAGGACCACAAATAAAAGCCATTTGGCAATCTATCATGCTTAGCATGGATTTGACATAAAGCACTGTGTATACTCTTCTTTGGAATCACAATGACCCATTTTGTTATTTCCATCGAACCATAATTTGGTGTGGTATGAAATACTTAAATCACCATACCACCAATTGGTGTACTCCAATATTTCGATATTTTAAAATCCATAACCTAGATCATTTTAGAAGTTGATGGAGACAAATTAGAAATAAATAAATAATGCCATAGAAATAATTTTCACTATGGTTATAATGCACCATAAAAATGATTTAGTGGAAGCAACAAAATAAAACAAAATGGAATACTCTTGTTCACATATACTCTTTGAAACAAAATCTCATATCAATTGAAAATTTGGAAATAACAAATTACAAATTAAATGATAGCATAGGAAATATTCTCATATTCCTAAATGCATCCTAGAAATTTAATCAAGTGCAAGATATAAATTTCAATGAAAGGAAAATATTTAAATATGTCCAAACTCAATTAAAAGGAAAATTATTCAAACTAATAGTTGAAATAAATATCTTAAAGCAAATATAAACCTTCCAGGACTTATCTGTAAATTTCTATTTAAAAACAACTCCAAAAACAGTGAGTAAGGGCCTGTTTCAACTGTTTCTGCAGTTCCTAAGGAACCCAGGGGGTTTTCCGCAAAGTTGCATTTCATAAACGCTTTCTTCTTCCTCTCGCCAGAAGGCAATCGAGCCGTGTCGATGCATCCGAGCTCGCGTGCTGCCTCCTCCCGCCTCCTCCGCGAGGATAAGAACCAGGGAGACGTCCTCATCTGCCTCAGCTTCTCACCCGCACCCCATCTCCTCTTCCCCTCTCTCTAATCCTCCCTAACCCTAACCCTATCTCTCCCGGCCGCCGCCGTGTGCCGGCGTTTTCCGATGATTCCGGCCACCCCTTCCCGTGCCGTGCATCTAGGAAGCTTCGCCTCGTCTTCCTCTACCTCCTCCTCGAGCCGTTCGTGCAGAGAGGACCGGAGCTCGAAGAATTCGTCTGATTTCCTCCGTTCGGTCCGCCGCTGTCAGCCTCAAACTCCGGCCGTCTCCGACCTCGCCTCGCCTATCCGACCCCTCCAAGAGCTTCAGGGTGAGCGTACGGTCCTCGGGGACCTCTCCTTTCTCTTCCTCTTGCTCTGGACGCTCCGGCCGCCGTGAGCAACTTCCGGCCGCCGCGGCATGTGCTCGTCGGAGCATCTCCGGCGACCCAAAGTGAACGGCGCCGCCACCAAATAGTCCGCCGCGTCGCCTAGTAGCATATGGTGGCTTGAATTCGTCCCAAGTCGCTCGTGATCGAGCAATCGGTGCTCGGCCAGGAGGAACCCTCCATTGATGACGTCATGATGACGTCATCGGCCGAAATAAAATTCATCTCTGATATTTTTCTGTAAAAGTAAGTCTATGACATGTGGGACCCCCTGTCAGACTTTCATTCTTTTAGGAAATTCTGTAAATATTAAAACCCTGACACGTGGGCCCAACTTAATTTACTAATTCCAGAAATTGATTTAAATTGAATAAACTTTGTAAATTCCTAACTAATTCATTTTAAATCAGAAAAATATGATCTTTATACCAAAATGATTAGAAAAATAAAATCTAAATAACTGTATCATATAATTTGTATTTGAATAAAATTTAAATAGAATTAAATTTAAAAACACAAATCACTTAATCTTTTATATATAGAGTTAAAATTGAAATGCTAATATGGATGCATTTCAAACTTCATTTAAAATGTTTCACATGCATTACTCTAAATTTTGAATTGTGTTTTTCATCATAACATGTAATATTATTACTTCAATAACTGTTATTTTAATATGATATTTTATTTAAGAAAATAATTAAAAAGTATTATTTCCATTAATTTTGAAAATGAAGTTATAAGCTTATGATCCTTGTTCTTTTACCAATTCATATTGATTTCAAATAAAGATAAATGTGATACTACTTCCATTTGGTATAAATGTTGCACCTATCTCACTACTACGTAATTCCTTCAACTTATTAGTAGGTTACATGATAATCACTAAAACCAACTACAAAGTTAATAACCTTTGGTAGTTAAGTAATTTGTTTTCTTCTGAAATCAACAAATCATTCGTTCATAAGAAATGAAACTAAGTTTAAATTGAAAGTGCTTAACTAAATTCAAATAATGTTCATAAGGTAAGGTCTTGGGTAAAACACACAAAGAAAAATAATGTTATAAGTTTTCTATTAAACATGTGTTCTGGTATCAACAATGTTAGCCATTATTTATGTTCTTCAAAAGTTATTCTTTTTGCCATCATAAAATATAATACTACCCTATCTCTAGATTAATTAAAGTTCATATATGTCTTCCACCAACATAAGATGAACACAACTTCAAGCAACCATTGAGTGTTTATATGTGGTTTGACTTTACTCTTATGCTTAATATGATACATGAACATTAAAATTAAACAACTCATCTTGCTTGTGAAGTGAACTTGAAGACAAAACAACTCTAAATGAAAACACCCAACTCAAACAACACACAATCTCCGAGAGTGAGATACGGGGTACTCTGCGATGCATCTCATACTTATGCATTAATCATGCTGCTTCTTTAAACATTAGTCCTTACCGGACCAATGATGTTGTTTCCAGATTTCTCGGAGATTATATTATATCGAAGACCCTGGCTGCATAATCTTGCAGTCACAAAGGCAAGTTCATCCCTTTTATTCATGTCCTCTTGATGTATTTGTTAAGAAACTATTTTCAAAATGTTAGTATTGCATATCACACAAAAAGGGCAAAACTTATTTTATAATAATATGACTATGGTTATCCACCAGTGAGGTGGTAATCTCATATGGTTGGCAGATGCGACCACGGTAAGAATGTTGTGGTGGAGGTCCCATTTGCACGGGAAAGTATCACCTAAGACTTAACAACCAATGTCGCCAGTGATTCTTGCGCCGAATATTACGCGCAACCATAAGATCTGAAATGGGAAGGAGAAGTCAGCTGTACCCTTTTCCTCTCGTACACCAACGGGTACTATTCTGGGCCAGGTAGTGCGTACAAGCCACCGGTAAAGCCGTATTACCGGGAGATGTCTATCGGTGGGCTTGTTTGACGTTGCGAGTTCGCAGTTCCAGGATAAAGCCGTATTACCGGGAGATGTCTATCCTGTGAATCACAACGGCCGGATGTCTAGTATCTATTGAAGGTTGGCTTCGGGACTAGCTTGGGACGGTGCCCACTGGTCAGCAAGTTTTAGCATGGGACGGTGCCCACTAGCTTGCAACCGGAGTAATGGGGGGTGTGCGAGGATGGTGGAAAGGCGCAGTGATTGGCTTGGATTACTGACTGGGCCCCACACCAAGGAAGTGTGGACGGGAAAGTACGCCCGGTTGCGCAACAAGGTCTTGATCTCTTATGGGTAAAGCAGCGCACCTCTGCAGAGTGTATGAATGTGACATGTTACTCCACGTTCCAGGATGGAACGACGAACGCAGCAGGAAAGGAGGCTCCTCAAAGCCCTAGCCCTGTGACTCCTGACGAGCATAGTCTTCAGAATAATAGCAACCTTTTATAGAAATGTTTTCGAAAACTTGTATTAGCCTACGACAATCCATTATCTGTGGCTGTATTTATGCATCAAACTTCCCACCTTGCATAATGAACTTGCTGGGTAACGCTGTTACTCACCTTTGCCTCCTAAACCCCTGCTAGACATGAAGAACCACAAGAAGGCAACACTTTAGGCTATGAAGACTCTCAGGACGGATAAACTCAAGATACCAAAGAAGACAACTACAACGAGTTGAAGCAATTGAAGGAAGACGGAGGACAAATGAAGGTGTAGTGTAGAAGAGGACAGATTCCTAGTCATAGAACCTATCTCTGTAGGCGTTGCTATAGCGCAACCGCAAGCCTAGCCGTATTAGAAGTAGGCTTAGTATAGGCTAGTTCCTCCGAGATTTTCCATTTGATGTTCTTTTATTAGGGCCTTGCCTCATTGTTTCGAGGAGGTTCTAAAGATCTGTTGTCTTTGGATCTTCTGTTTGTAATCTATAGTCATGCCTTGGACCCGCGATGTTTCTGTTGTACCACTCTGATGACGTAACACAGGTGGACGGTGATCCATTGGTGCTATGTCAACGACTATAGCATACTACACCATGCAGTGGTATGCTGGGTCACCACACAGGGGCACACGAAAAAGACCTTTGCCGTGTAGGGGCGCACGGCAAAGAAGGCACGTGGCGGCGATCTGTGCACCTTGGCAACTTGCTGGCGAGCATATGGTTCATATGCCGTGAGGTTTGACCGACAACAACGGCAAATGGCGGAGGCCTGGGTCTGAGCAAAGGAGATGTGTCGTGCGTGTTCTCTGCAGGTGCACGGCAAAGCGAGGAGATGTGTCGTGAGTGTCCATCGGAGGCTCACGAAAAAGGTGAACGATGTGCCGTGCATTTTTCCCACACGGCAAATTTCATTTTTCCGGTAGTGGATGGACAATCGTCCGCACGTACACCCGCCTTCTCGGTAGGACAAACATGCTTACAGCAATGGCGGATCCGTGGCGAGCAATGGGTTATCAACCGTCGACGATGACGAGAACACGGCGCCGTCGATAGAAAGATAATCTAGCGAATAGGATGTCGGCGACAGTAGGTACGGTGGCATTGACCTGTTGTTCAATGAGCACAAAGACGATAATGTTGCTGGCGTGGACATCCAGATCAGAGGGAGGAGAATGGCGGCATCTTCCTCCGGCTCCGCATCGCCGACAAAGACGGCAAAGGTGCAGAAACAAAGTTGAGTTCAAACTGAATTTGATCCATGTTTGACCAAATTTAGTCGAAATTTGCTGAACTATGTCTCAGTAGTTAGTACTGATCTGTTCGTGTCACCCAGGTCTTGTTCGGAACATGTACTTCCCTTTCGACATCGACGGTGACACCGCGCTGAGCGTGGCGACGGAGATGGTGGTGGAGCTGGCACTAGAGCAGAACTAGCTAATGATCCCCGTCCGGGAGGGCTTTTTGTCCGGGGCCCGCGCTCGGGACAATGTGTTCTGGACAAATAGGCTACCCTATTTGTCTCGGGCACGCCACGGCCCGGGATCATTAGGTGAGGCACGTGGCCAATTGAGCCAGCCAGAGTCTCGCTCTCATTTGTCCCGATTCGTAATACGAACCGGGACAGTATGTATGATTTTTTTTGTTTTTTGTTTTTGTTTTTTGTTTCTATTTTACTGATTCTTTCGTGTTTCTGTTTTTTATATTTATGTTTCATTTCAAAAAAGATCGAGTTGCATATTATACGCTACTATATAATATATATCATGAATACACGATTTTTTCCTCGGGATGGTCATGAATACTAGTAATACACGAGTTCTCCGAAAAAAATATTTACAACCGTAAGAATATCATGTCTAAATATTTACAACTAGAGATAATTACATGAAAAATAAGGCATTAGACCCTATTTTTTCCTCGGGGTGGTCTTTTTTGGCTGGATCATACTGCATTCTGCGCCTGGCTCAGAAAGCCCGCAATTTCCTCCGCAATTGGTAGTAGGCGGTCTTTTGCATCAAGCCTGTTCCGGATCGTCTCAAACTAAAAAGGAGAGATCAACACCAATATATAAATCATCATGAAAAATAATTTAATTTGAAAAGTGAACAAGTTTGAGTATAGTGTTAACGTACGCCATTCCAGTTTGTCTCCTCATTGAAGTGAATTCGGATAACCTCGCAGACATAGAATCCACACAAATTGGGGCCTTGTTGCTGCTTCGTGCACTTTATGAGAGAATTAGATAAGAAATCAATCAAATAATAATCAAAAATATTGAAAAAATGGTAGACTAAAATTAAAGATATATGCATACGTGGAACCTAGCTAGTACGTCTTAGCTCTCGCCATTTAAAAGTGAGCTTCCGGGCTATACCGACGTCCTTGTGGAAAGAGGTGAACTTGTCCCAAACCCTAAAATTACGGTATAGAAAATTAGTAAAGAAGTATACTAATTACAATATATTATTAGAAAAGACGAGGTCGATTGTGATAATGAACGAAATTACCTTTGGAGCATCTCTTTCGTGCCGTCAAAATTTTCTTCAGGTTTCGATAATGGGTCCAAGACATCAACGATTGCCTTTTCAACATCAATCTCAAATAATACCCAGTGAAATCTGTCATATGTTTATATTTGTTAATAACTAAATCATCAATTGCATATACTTAACATCGAGTATGTATAAGAAAGTAAACAACTCACTCGAAGTTGAACGGGAAAATTATGGTGTTTTTGTAATGTGTGCCATCAAGTAAGTTAGCAAAAGCTCCTCCGAATTCTCTGGGTAATGTAACAAACTATGATGATGAACTCGATTAGGGTCAATGAATCCAATCTTGTGATTGAGTCCCAACTTTCGAGATTGTATAATTTCTAGGCTGCATAATAGAGTACAAAAAAGGAATATAGTGATGAGGATAATTACAAGCAATGAAAAATAAGTTGAGCTAAAAAAGTAATGACATATATACATAATTTAATTACTTACATGCAAAAGGCACTCATGATAGATTTGTCGAGCGCGTCCAAATTGAATAACTGTCATAATTCGCAATACTCAATTTGAACCTCATCATCACCTGGGCCAAAAAAATCCTTTGGAATTTTCCCATAGAGCCAGTCTCCGTCTTGACTTTTCGTGGTACGCATGTACCATGCATTTAGTTGGTGCAACCTAGATGGTAGAGTGCGCGCCATAGCAGGCTCGACAAGATCTTCTCCTCTAACATATTTCCGCACCACCTCATGTATGGTGACACTCTCGCCATATTGTAATGTCTTAAGCTCTGCTAGAGATAGACCCATATCTCTCGCTTGCTGCGAAAGTACATCGTCGACCGGGTTCCGGTTGTAAGGCGCCAATATGAGTGGGGGGGCCGATTGTCCCGCCTGCATTCCGAGCTGTGCAACATCTTTCTTGTGGGTGGCAGCAAGTTTTTGTTCTCCCCGCACTCTCCTAGTTGTACGCACCAGAGCGCGTGTGTAGTCATCGTCCATATTTAGTTCATATTGCGACGGATGCGTAAGAAATTCTATGTCCCACCGTATCTCCTCCGAAGAATATACCGGAAAAGGCAAAGTCATTTTTTTTGCCTTCTTTCTCTGGGCAGCATGGATCTCGTTGACCCATATATCGACATCTTCGCGAGAGTTCACAAAGCGAGACTTCCCCGTTTTGCTTTTCTGAGTACTAGTCGATGTAGTTGTGGACTTCCGCTTCTTTTGCGGAGGCGACGGAGTCCGTTGACGCGGCGGCGGAGTAC
Organism: Poa annua; assembly: GCA_026929855.1. NCBI lineage: Eukaryota > Viridiplantae > Streptophyta > Magnoliopsida > Poales > Poaceae > Poa > Poa annua. The sequence continues at coordinate 183,297,518 of CM049426.1, forward strand.
GCTCACGCGACAGCGGAGATGGACTAGCGCCTTGGTTGTCGTTGTGGGGGGGGGGGGGGGTGTCTGGACTACGCATTGGTTGTCGTTGTTGTAGTTCTGTGGACTGGCTTGTGGACTGGGAGGGCGATTTTGCTGCATGTGTGGGACACGATGTATTTCTTTTTCCATAAGAAGGTACTCTTGAGGGCAAATCTCAACTCAACCTCGTCTTCACCCGTAGGGAAGTCCAGCTTAATTCCCTCATATGTCTTCATAACCACATCAACCCCGACAACAGAATAGCCATCTGGAATAGGGTGGCAATGGTAAGTTCCATTTGGTGTAGGCGGCAGTGCACAGCCGTGCGCCACGTTTAGGGTTATGTTCAAGCATGGCACATGTAGGTCGCAAAGTTCCCGCTGCACGATATTATCCACGGGGTGACGAGGACCTGTCATATCATTGTGGCGATCGAGCTCCGTCGAAGCGACGCTGCTTCTCCGCATTGATTTTGGATCAGGAGAAGGATCTTCGGGCGTCTCAGATTCGTAGGGCATCCGTCGAGTCTGCTTCTCTTCCTTCAGCTCTGCTATCTCCTTCTCATGCTCTAGTAGTTTATTTTCCATCCTCTGGACCCGGTCGGCATGCTCTTTCTTCTTTCTCGATCGGCTTCTGTAAGTGCCAACATATTTGGGAAACCAAATTATCCACGGTACGGAGCCGACTATTCCTCGTGTTCACGATTCCCAAGTGCTCGCGATAGCTCGTCCTTCTCTCTGTTAGGGTGGAACTTGCCTTCCGTGACCTCCTTCCATACCTCTCTGAGTGCTTCAATAGGATCTGCTCCGTGCTCCTTGGTAAAAAGACTGTCACCTGTTACAGGGTCTAACTTTCCACCATGCCCATAGAACCAAGCCTTAAGGCGGTCTGGCCAGTCAAATGACTCAATCTCTATACCTTTAGCCAATAACACATCCTCCATTTTTGTCCACTTAGGCATGGCCGTCAGGTAGCCACCTGACCCCATGTTATGGTGATATATCTTTTTTTCAGCATTTTTCTTATTTCTCGCTGAGATTTTTTTAGCGGCTTCCGATTGCTTGTACGCCTTAAATTCTGGCCACTCATCTTTTATCTTTTCATAGATTCCGTCAAATTCTGGAGTCGTACCTTCAGTTACGAACTTGTTTAGCCTTTTCTTCCAGCTCCGGAACAGTTCCGCCATCTCCATATAAGTCCAGGCCTTGCATCGATTCTGTATAACTGGGTTCTGTTCATCCTCCTCTTCCGGTAAAGTGAAATTCTGCATGAGCTCGTCCCAAAGGAGTTGTCTGTCTTCATCCGAGACATAAATAACCCCCTCTTTTGGCACCTTTGGCTTATTCCATTCTTGAGCCCTGATGGAGAGTTTGTCCCGAACGATGACTCCGCACTGAGCTACAAATTTCTTTGCGTGGTTAGCGGGAGCAATCGGTTTGCCTTTTTCATTGATTACGTCAATGTGGTACTTTTGTTTCCCTTGCAGCTTTTTGGTCCCGGTTCGTGGCCCGCCTCGTTTCACGGATGCTTTTTTGCTTGGTCCCGGTTCGTGGCCCGCCGACGGCTAAACACAAGAAAAAGTGATAGTTTATATATGTATACAAACAAATCTATTCAACAGAGACAAACACCAGAGGACATATATCTACCTCGGCGGACGACTTTCCAACAGTAGACTCGGTAAACTGTCGGTGAGCTGAATTGTCGGTGACGTCTATTCCGTCCGGTCCATCACCGGACTCGTTCAGGAATTGTCCGGTGAAATCATCTAAGTGTTCCTCTTCTTGTTGAAGGATTGTATCGGGGTCCAATCCATCACTTTTGCGGATGATGCCGAACATGTCCTCTTCTTGTTCAAGGTTTCTACCGATGTCCATAGTTTCTGCAAGGGATTTCAATTGTACAAACACATTTCAGTTTCAACCCGGAGCAAAGTTATTTGAATTAAGACATTTAAATTGTACAAACACATTTCAATCGTCTCGAGTATTTCAATTTCATTTACATTTCTCTTTGTAGTATCTCGAACTTTGCTAGGGCTCCGAGAGGGTGGGGGCGGTCATACTATAAGTCATTTATTTGCATACACAAGTAACTTCAACTAACTACACGCGTTGCGGCCCCCACCTTTTGTCCTGGTTCCAACCACAAACCGGGACAACAAGGCGGCCCATTTGTCCCGGTTTGTGACTGAAACCGGGATTGACAAGGTTTTTTCCATTTTCTTTTTCTTTTTCTTTTTCTGCTTTTATTTTCTTTTTCTGTTTTAAATAACTTTTGCAAACTATCGATTTTGGAAAAACTATGAATATGAAAAGTGTTTGAATTTGACTAACTAATACAAAACCATTTGACTAACTAGATATATTTTGTTCAATACATGAGAACACGCGCACATAAAATTTTTGCTTGACCGAATAAATAGATAGCTAGTCTACTTATCAACGACATTAAGATGATTGTACCCAGTATTATAGCCGCGTAGACTATCCCACTTCCATGCAATCTCAAAGCCAAGGCGAGCGTCTAAAGCAGCATATACGACTTGATCATAGCTCAATGGAATTTTGCCCCATCAAAAAATTAGGTCTTCTTCTAACGTGTCGTCCTTGCCGTCGTCCATGTCCTTCTTCTTCTTCTATTTCTTCTTCTTCTCAAGATTTGTCCCAATAATAGCATTAGAGAGAGCATAGAGACTCGGAGTAAAATTGCCGGTAGGGTTTCGGCGATCCCTCTGCAGGTCGACCGCGGACCGAATAATAATTGCATAGTAGGCTAGCATCCTCATGTCATTATGGATTGCCACGCCTTAGAAATCGATTGTCTCATCAGCTAAGAAAATCAACGAGGACCTGTGGCACCCGATCAGCTTCGCAAATTTGGAAGACAAGAGTCTCGGTCGCCACCGAGAGTTGAAGGACGGCGGCGCGCTACGGAGTATCCTTCCGTCAAGTGTCGGTGAACTCGCAATCGAGTCCAACGGCTTTGATCGGAGCGGCGTCGAGGAAAATGTCCTTCACGTCGCGGATCAACTTCTCCACGCGCCATGCCCGAAGGGTGACCCACACCTTGAACCGCATGCCTTCCTTCTTATAGTCGCAAAACTCATCGGACAGAGTAGCGAGTGGCTCCATAGGGACGGAGAAATGAGAGGAGAGATGGCCGGAGAGATGGTGTGTGTGGAGGAGCTAGCCGGAGAGATGGTGTGTGGAGGGCCGTACTGTAGCACTTTATAGCGCCGGAGAGGGCAGAGGAATCGCCGGCCGGAGCGCCGGAGGGCAGAGGAATCGCCGGCGCCGTCTTCCATGTGCGTCGAAAAAAATCCGCGGCGATGGCTCGGCTTCCGTAATTGAAACCAGGACTTTTGTCCCGGTTCCAATCGCGAACCAGGACAAATGGTTGACGTCTCGTGCGCTGGGCGGGTGCTAACTTATTTGTCCCGGTTCGTGGCTGAAACTGGGACAAATGGGTGATGCCTGGAGCGCTCGACAGGTTTCAGACCCCATCTGTCCCGGTTTGCAGTACGACCGGGACAAATGGGGACTTTCCGTTTGGTCATTTAGCCTGTTTTCTACTAGTGTGGACATCACCGACCACGAGGTGACCCACATCGCCGACATGATCGACGGCGAGGTCAGCGATCTGTTGCCGGACTGGGCGGCCGGTCCATGAAAGACAACGACGACAGTTGTGCCCCGGACGCACCGAGAACCGCCGCTTGCTGACAGAACTGCCGGTCGTCGTCGTCGGGCGGCTCGCTCCTCGACTTCATGTCGTCGACGGTGTACCGCGGCTGCCGGTGCGCGGAGCTGCACGGCCGGTTCGAGGAGATCACGTTCCAACAAGCTGACGAAGAGCTGGTGCATTACGAGGATTCACGGTGCAGCTCGATCATCCTTGACAACGGCGACGGAATAATCGGGCACTAAGGAGGCAACCAGCTGCTGCTCACTTACATACCTTTCTCTAGTGGACGTCTTGCAAGAACAGAGTCTGACCATGCCATTGGTGTTTGAAAGCGCCTTTCTGAGTTTCTGACCATGTAAATCTACATGTCTATATATCGGATTGATTCTTCTGTTTCAAAGTTCAGCTAACTCTCCTCGGCGAGAAACTAAAATATATCTCCTTTACTTTCATTCTTATGAAAAAATATTGAATTTCCGGTTACCAGCCCCGTTTAGACCGTAGCCTACTCTAACATCTACGGGATTACAAGGGAAATAATTTCAACAGGGCCATAATGGTGAGCGATGTGATCTGTTGTTTTATGGTGATCCAAATTCATATAATAATATGGAGTGAGCTGCTAAATTCGGAGCGAAGCGGAGGGCCATCGTCGGAGGATCAATATAGTTTTTGAAATAGTCTCCTCGACAATGGTATAGAAGGTTTGACTCGTTTATGCTGTAACATGGCTTTAAGATGTCTGAATTTAATAGTTGTGTGTACATTAAGATTGTTGATGGATCGCATATATACTTGTTGTTATATGTTGATGATATGTTGATTGCTGCCAAGAGCATGAAAGATGTCGTTGCTATCAAGTCACAGTTGAGTAGCGAATTTGAAATTAAGGATCTTGGTGCTATTAAGAAAATCGGTATGAAAATTACACGTCATAGAAAGTCTGAATTCTTATTTCTTAGTCAACAGAGTTACATTAAAAAAGTGTCATCGTTTTAACATGCATGATACAAAGTCTTTGAGTACTCATATTGCTTCTCATTTTAAGTTGTCATCTACTCAATGTCCTACTACTGATGATTTGGAGTACATGTCTCAAGTTCCATATTATAGCGTTGTTGGTTCCTTGATTGTATGTATGGTATGTTCCCGTTCAGATTTGTCATATGCTATGTGCTTGGTGAGTAGATACATGGCTAATCCTGGTAAAGAACATTGGAAAGTTGTTCAGTGGATTTTCAGGTACCTCCATGGCACGTCTGATGCTTGCTTAAAATTTGGCAGAGCTGATGAGGGACTCGTAGGCTATATGGATTCAGATTTTGCTGCCGATTTGGATAAGAGGAGGTCCTCACAGGTTATGTGTTCACCATTGGTGGTTGTGCTGTTAGTTGGAAGAGAACACTTCAGCCGGTTGTTACCCAATCCACCACGGAGGCTAAATACATGGCCATTGCAAAAACAGTTAAAGAAACTGTTTGGTTAAAAGATTTGTTTGTTGAGCTTTGCGGAGTTGAGATACGTCTCCAACGTACCTATAATTTCTTATGTTCCATGTTTAAATTATACCAATTATTACATGTTTTATATGCGTTTTATATGGTTTTATGCATTTTCTGGGACTAACCTATTAACAAGATGCCATAGTGCAAGTTTCCTGTTTTCTGTTGTTTTTTGTTTCAGAAAAGCACTTAAGGAATATTCTCGGAATTGGACTATTTCTTTACCGAATCCCCTATTTTCCTGGGTACTATCCATAACACCAAAGAGGAGACGGAGATGGGCCACGAGGCCCACAGATGAGGTCCTGGCGCGGTCCACCTCTTGCCGCGTGGGGACCCGAGGAGGGAGCCTTGGACCTCGACCGCCTTCGCCCTTTCGCCTACTAAAAGCCCCTGAAAACCTAAGACCTACAGGAAAAAATATTTTCCTCCACGGAGTCCTGAGCTGCCGCCTTCGTCAACCCGACTCCGGGAGAGATCAGAAGCTGCCTTTCATGATCAAGATCATCATTATGTAATACTTCATGTTGTGTTTGCCGGCATCCGATGAATATTGAGTACTACGTCATTTGCTTCATAACATATTATGTGTGTGTTATTTATGATCTTGCATGCTCTCTGTTACTAGTAGATGCTCTGGCCAAGTAGATGCTTGTGACTCCAAGAGGGGATGTTTATGCTAGTTCACTAGTGGTGTCTCTCCATAAAGTAAGTAGGTCCATGTCTTTATTTAATCTGGGGTAGTGACAGAAATCTCTAAGGTTGTAGATGTAATGTTTCTACTAGGGATAAAACAGAAGTACTAGTATCTAAGGATGATGTTACTTACTTACTTTACACACTTTGCTTAATGCAATAATCTGTTGTTTGCAACTTAATACTGAAAGGGGTGCAGGCGCTAAACGGAAGATGGATTATTAGTCATAGATACGGTTGGAATGGTCAATATATATTGTTGTAATGCCCAAATGAATCTCATACTAGACATCGTGACATTAGTATATGTATCATTATGCACTTCTTTATTCTATCAATTGTCCAGCTGTAATCTGTTTCCCCGCATGAATGTTATTACTATTTATGGAGAGACACCACTAGTGAACTGTGGACCCCGGTCCTTTTCTTTAATCTGATAATACAACCTACTGCAATCCTGTTATTTTCATTCTATGCAAACAAACATCCTTTTTCCACACATACGTTTAATCCTTTGTTACAGCAAGCCGGTGAGATTGACGACCTCACTGTTAAGTTGGGGCAAAGTATTTTGATTGTGTTGTGTGCAGGTTCCACGTTAACTATGTCACAACATTTTCTGGTGCCGTTGACACATCGAAGGAATTCTCGTCTCCTACGGTTCGATAACCTTGGTTTCATAACTGAGGGAAATTTGCTGCTGCACTCATCATACATTCCTCTTGGGGTTTCCCAATAACACACCACACATAGTGATCAAGCATTTTTCTGGCGCCGGCAACCGGGGAGTTGAGATTCTTTTGTTCAGAAGACCTTGCTATTCCCCCATCAACTTAGCACCAGATTTTTCTGGCGCAGTTGCCGGGGAGGTAGGAGTTCCTCCATGAGGGGAGTTTCACACTTCCAATCTTTTTATTTTGTTATTGTCTTGTTTAGTTTATTTTTATTATTGTCTTGTTTGCTTAATATCAAAAATACAAAAAAATTAATTATTTGCATTACTATATTTATTTGGTTTAGTAAGTTTTATATTTCGGTTTTGTTTATTTTTGTTATTTCGGTTTGTCATTTAAATTGCTAAAATCAATAATGCTGAGAATACTAAGTTGTATGACTTCACTAGCACCAACAATAATGATTTTATATGCACACCTATTGCTCCACCTGCATCTAAAGCAGAATTCTTTGAAATAAACCTGCTTTGTTAAACCTTGTTATTAGAGAGCAATTTTCTGATGTTAGTATTGATGATGCTTCTGCCCATCTAAACAATTTTGTTGAACTTTGTGATATGGAAAAATATAAGGATATAGATGGTGATATTATAAAACTGAAATTATTTCCTTTCTCTTTGAGAGGAAGAGCTAAAGAATTGTTGCTTTCATTGCATAGGAATAATATTGATTCATGGATTAAATGTAAATATGCTTTTATTGAAAAATACTATCTTCTTGCTAAGATTATTTCTCTAAGAAGTTGCATCATGAATTTTAAACAACTTGATAATCAACATGTTGCTCAAGCTTGGGAAAGAATGAAATCTTTGATTAAAAATTGTCCCAAGCATGGACTGACCGCTTGGATGATCATCCAAACCTTTTATCCAGGACTAAATTTTTCATCATGAAACTTATTGTATTCGGCTGCTGGAGGTACCTTTATGTTTATCACTTTGGGGTCTGCAACAAAACTTCTAGATGACATGATGGTGAATTATTCTAAGTGGCATACTGAAAGGACACCTCAAGGTAAGAAGGTAAATTCTTTTGAAGAAACTCCTCTTTGAGTGAAAAGAATAATATTATTATGTCTATGCTTGTGAATGGTAAATCTCATGTTGATCTAAATAATGTTCCCTTAGCTTCTTTAGTTGCACAAGAAGAGCATGTTGATGTGAACTTTATTAAAAATAACAATTTCAACAACAATGCCTGTAGGAACAATTATGGTAATAACAACTATAAGCCCTACCTTGTAATAATAGTGGTGGTTATGTTAATTCTTATGGTAATTCTTATAGCCATAATAGGAGTACCTCCTCTGAACTTAAACCTATGTTAAAAGATGTTATCACTACCTAAACTTCATTTAATAAAACTATTGAGGAAAAGCTTGGGAAAATTGATATACTTGCCTCTAAAGTTGATAGTTTTGTACTTGATGTTGATCTTTTAAAATCTAAAGTCATGCCTAATGAACTAAAGAGAGTAAGGCCTTTGCTATAATTAATTCCATCCAAATTCGAATTGATGAAAATGTTAGGATGATGGCCCAATTGCATGCTAGATGGGAAAGAGAGAAAGAACTTGAACATTTTCACATGATAGTAAGCCTCCTACTGTTAATTTTAACATAGTTGGTGTTGGAAATGTCTCCTCTACTTCTTTCAAGAAGTTAAAATTGCCTAAAACTGATGAAACTAGTATCGGTAAAAGTGTTGAAATTTTTAATAACATGGGAGAAAGTAGTTCGGTTTGCTTTGATGATAATAATTTTTATTTTGATAATTATAATATCTCTGAAGTTATTAAATTCTTGCAAAAGTTATCCACAAGTCCTAAAGCTAGCTCTCTAAATATGACTTTTACTACTCACATTACAAATGCTCTCTTTAAAGTGAGGGAAGAGAAATAAAAACTTGAACCTTCTATCCCTAAGAAGTTAGATGATGGTTGGGAGCCCATCATTGAAATTAAACTAGATAAATTTGATTGCAATGCTTTGTGTGACCTTGGTGCAATTATTTCTGTTATGCCTAAAAAGCTCTATGATATGTTTGATTTGCCACCATTGGAACATTGTTATTTGGATGTTTTTCTTGCTGATAATGTTTTGAAGAAACCTTTGGGGAGAGTCAATGATGTTCTTATTATGGTTAACAATAACCTGGTCCCCATTGATTTTATTGTCTTGGATATTGAATGCAATCCATCTTGTCCAATTGTGTTGGGAAGACCTTTTCTTAGAATTCTGTGGGTGCTATTATTGATATGAAAGAAGGAACTATTAGATAGCGATTCCCACTCAAGAAAGGTATGGAACACTTCGCTAGAAAAAGAATGAATCTACCTTTTGATTCTATCATTCGTTGAAATTATGGTGTTAATGCTTCATCTCTTGAAAATACTTGACTTTTGCTTTCTGCCAAGTTGAAAGGCATTAAAGAAAAGCGCTTATGGGAGACAACCCACTTTTTATTTCTGTTGTTTTATTTTGTTTTGTCAAGGAGCTTGCTTACCTATGTAGCAATTCTTTTGTATCTTTACTTTATTGCATTGTTGTGTCAAGTTAAGCCTCTAATTGAAAGTTGATGCAATATTTGGATTCCTGCTTTGGATAAGTTTTGTGCTGTCCACTGTTTAATTCGTAAGAATTCACAGAAAAAATAAAATTACCTGGATTTTTTGTGCATAATACTCAGATATATATATATATATATATATATATATATATATATATATATATATATATATATGCAACTTTCATTAGTTTTGAGTTTTATGATCTGAGCAAGTTAAGTGCCTCGACAAAATTCGTCTTCACGGAGTGTTCAATTTTTGACAGATTCTGCCATTTGTTTTGCAATGCCTCTTTTGCTATTTTGATTAGATCCTTCTGTTCCATAAAGTATCAGTAACTGTAGCTTATATCCAGTAGCATTGGTAGCAATTGTGTTCATACAGAATATGATAAATTTTTATTGTGCACTAATTTTTTATCAAGAGAGAAGGATGATATGATGTGATCAAAAATATAGAAGAGCCAAAGCTTGGGGATGCCCCGGTGGGACACCCCCAACATATTTCAAGAAGGCTCAAGCGTCAAATCTTGGGGATGCCCAAGGCATCCCCTTCTTCATCAACAATCTATCTGGTCCTTTCTAGTGAAACTATATTTTAATTCCGCCACATCTAATGTGCTTTGCTTGAAGCGTCTGTTTGTTTTTGTTTTGTTATTTTCATTCTCTGAATAAAATGGATCCTAGCATTCCTTTGTGGGAGAGAGACATGCTCCGCTTTTTCTTATGAATACTCGTATTCTTCACTTATATTTGTTGAGTATTCTTCTATGTTACTTCAATACTTTGTAGCTCTTGCTTTTCATGCATCTCTTGCTAGAGCTGTTAGTTTTCTTTTGTTATACTCTCATATCTCATTGTTTAATTACTTGGAGAGTTTTACTTTTAAATAAGCTGATTGGTGTTGGTTAAGAACATAAAATGCTAAATGTGGTAGATGGTATAACTAAATGATACATAATATTGTAGATCATTAAATTGTGTCACTTGAATCATTGATGTTGTTTTGAGATATTAATTTTCTTAATGGTAAACATGATGGTTTAGTAAAGTGGAATGATTAATGGTTGGTCTAGAAAACTTGAAGTTGTGCCACACTTAAATATCCAGTTGATAGCATAATAATATATGACTTCTAAATGCTAAAAGCGACTGTAATGACTTTGTGTTATGCGCTATGGTGGGGTCCCCAACAGTGACTTTTTCATCTGCCACAGTTCCTCATGGATTGATTTTCATTATGCCTTGTAAGATCATATTTTTATTTGGAATCTTTTTACTTGTGAGTTCTAAAGCTGCGGTTTTCATGGCACTTCCACCACCATATTTGCTAGTCTCTTCGGTACTTTGCATTGCCCTTTCTCACATTGAGAGTTGGTGCACACTTCGCGGGTACATCCAAAACTCGTGGGAGATCTTCATCATGTTCTCCTACACATTAGCCAAATATCTTTCTTAAAACATCCACCATACCTACCTACTACAACATTTTCATAGCTGTTCCGAGATATATTGCCATGCAAATTCCATCTTACAATATATGACTTGTTGTCATTTATCATTTATATATTGCTTTGCATGATTCTATATAGTTGATGTGTGGATTTACCCATGTTACTCTAGATCATTGCATAACATGTCACACTGGCAGAGGCACCGTTTCATATACATTATGTCTTATTCATACTACTTATTTGTATCAATAATGTATTTTCATACCATCATATTAGAATGTTTGTCCCTAAAAGTAAAAAGAGTCATGGAGGCCATCGAAAAGAGAAACAGAAAAAAGAGAAAAAAATAAAAATAAATAAAAAGGGGGCAACATTACTATTCTTTATCCATACTTGTGCTTATGTTATTGCACCAGTAAAATTCATAGTCATCATTTGTGCTCATGTTTAGCACATTTACTCCATATGAGAGAGTTTTCATGTCTTACTTGCATAACTATGTGGGGAAGTTTACATTATAGAACTTGGCTTATATATTCCAATGATGAGCCTCCTCAAAACTGATCTTGCTCTTCGTGAACAAGCAAGTTGGATGCGCCCCCACTAGTTCCATTGGAGAGCTTTCATACACTTATAGCTCTATGTGCATCCGTTGTGTTGCAACCACTACTCTTTGCATAGCTTCGCTTATAAGGCTTCCTCTTGTCTAATGATCACTTTCAGCTTTGTGAGACTTTCTTCCGTTGGCCTTTCAAACCCCCCTTAACATTCTCATAGCCACAACATCCTGGTGCCATGAACCAATGCTAAACGCTTGCTTGTTTCTAGTGAGCAAATAGAGAGTTGATTTTCTACGTGCATATTGTTATTGCTTGACTTGATCGTTTGATAAAGTTGTCATGTTTGTTGGATGCATTAGATGATTATATTGTTGTTCTTGAAGCTTAAATCATCTTTAATATCTGCTTTGCACGGTTGATTGCTCTCTAGTACTATATCACTGAAAGCTTTACTTTGCTTTACCTACTTGTTTATTTATTACTCATTTGATTTCAATATAAACTACATCCCTTATTCATTTGATCTCAGGTTACATGCATTACATTATTATATGATCAAGGTTATGTGAAAGCATGTCATTTCAAAAATTATTCTTTTATCGTTCTTGCCTACTCGAGATGAGAAGAACTAAGCTTGGGTATGTTGATACGTGCAACATATCTATAGTTTCTTATGTTCCATGCTTATATTATACCAATTATTACATGCTTTATATGCATTTTATATTGTTTTATGCATTTTCTGGGACTCACTTATTAACAAGATGCCACAGTGTCAGTTCCCTGTTTTCTTTTGTTTTTGGTTTTAGAAAACCACTTAAGGAAATATTCTCGGAATTGGACGATTTCTTAACCGAAGCCCCTATTTTCCTGGGAATAATCCAGAACAACGAAAAGGAGATGGAGAGGGGCCACGAGGCCCCCAGATGAGGTCCTGGCGCGGCCCCACCTCCTACCGCGCGGGGACCGAGGAGGGAGCCTCGGCCCTCGACCGCCTTCGCCCTTTCTCCTGCTTAAAACCCCCAAAAACCTAAGACCTACAGAAAGAAAAAAAATCCTCCACGCAGTCCCGAGCTGCCGCCTTCGTCAACCCGACTTCGGGAGAGATCAGAAGCTCTCCCCGGCACCCTGCCGGGAGGGGGAATCATCACCAGAGGGCTCTACATCACCATGTCCGCCTCCGGAATGATGCGTCAGTAGTGCACCCTTGGACTACGGGTCCATAGCAGTAACTAGATGGTTGTATTCTCCTCTTGTGCTATCATGTTTAGATCTTGTGAGCTGTCTATCATGATCAAGATCATCGTTATGAAATACTTCATGTTGTGTTTGCTGGGATCCGATGAATATTGAGGTCTATGTCATTTGCTTCATAATATATTATGTGTGTGTTATTTATGATCTTGTATGCTCTCCGTTACTAGTAGATGCTCTGGCCAAGTATATGCTTGTGACTTCAAGAGAGACTATTTATGCTCGATGGTAGGTTCATGTCTCTATTAAATCTGGGGTAGTGACAGAAAACTCTAAGCTTGTAGATGTACTGTTGCTACTAGGGATAAAAGAGTAGTACTTTATCTAAAGATGATGTTACTTACTTACTTTACACACTTTGATTAATGCAATAATCTGTTGCTTTCAACTTAATACTAAAGGGGTGAGGACGCTAACCGGAAGGTGGACTATTAATAATACATGCGGTTGGAACGGTCTATGTATATTGTTGTAATGCCCAAACGAATCTCATTCTATACATCATGACATTAGTATATGCATCATGATGCACTTCTTTATTCTATAAATTGTCCAGCTGTAATTTGTTTACCCGCATGAATGTTATTACTATTTATGGAGAGACACCACTACTGAACTGTGGACTCCGATCCTTTTCTTTATTCTGATAATTGAACCTACTGCAATCCTGTTACTTTATTCTCTGCAAACAAACATCCTTTTTGCACACATACGTTTAATCCTTTGTTACAGCAAGCCGGTGAGATTGACAACCTCACTGTTATGTTGGGTCAAAGTATCATGATTGTATTATGTGCACGTTCCATGTCAACTACGATTTTCTGGCGCTGTTGACACCTCGAATGAATTCTTGTCTCCTACTTATTCGATAATCTTGGTTTCGTAACTGAGTGAAACTTGTTGCTGCACTCATCATACCTTCCTCTTTAAGTTTCGCAACAACACAACACACAGAGTGATCAAGTTGATACTTGCTTAACCTGTTTTGTGATAGTCATAGTGTCATTTACCTTACTAAGGATCTTCAGATGTTCGATGAGAGAACAAGACACATTGACATTAAATACCATTATGTGCGTGATGTTGTTGCACAATGTAAGATGAAGGTGTATAAGATTAGTACTCATGACAATCCAGCTGATACGATGACAAAGCATGTTCCTGTTTCTAAGTTTGAGCTATGCTCATGCTTAGTTGGTATCACTGTCTAGTGTAAGAGGCTATTTTACACCGAAAGTGTTATCTTTGTTGTTTCAGGGGTAAAGGTTCTCGTTCATGCTATAAGATGAAATTTGTCTCAAGTTGGAGTGTTGTTTTATGGTGATCCAAATTATACGATGATATGGAGTGAGCGGCTAAACTCAGAGCGAAGCGGAGACCCGTCGCTGAGACTTGGGTCTTAGCGCAGCGAGGAAGTTAGCCCACCAGCCTAACCTGCACTCGCAGGGTGCCAGGGGGCGGCAGCCCCCGCTGTACGGTACGGATCGTGTTTGAGTAGGACTGTAGGTCGACTTAGGATTTTACCTACTATAAATATGTCTTGTAAGCCGTCAGCTGGGTAAGCCATATATTGTAAACCTATGACTTTGTAATCTCACCATCTATCTTTCGTAACATGATCAGGGCATGTTCAGCTGAGTCTAAAAAAGGCGCTTCTCTTTGCCCATGCGACGAAGAGGGGTACAGCCGTACAGTTTTGACGGGCGATTTGAATCCTTTTCTTCACTGGCCTGTATCTCCCGTTCGCACTCTGTAATTCTGTCTGCATAGAGTAAAGAGAGATATTTTCATTGTAAAGTTGTATATTTTGACATCCATCTTTTAGAACATGGAGAATGACACGCTAGCTGAGACGCAAAAACTCACGGCAAACTTTTCTGAGCTAACATATGATGAAAGATGACAAGTTGGTAACCCGTGTTCTTTGTACCTACCTTTATGTTACCAATAGTTAGGTAGGAAAAAGGCACTGCAGCAAAGGTGATGTCCAGAGCTGCATCACAAGTCTAAATTAGGAACTCAAATATGTCCTAAACAGCTTACTTTGATTGGAACCTCTGATAAGGACATACATGACAAGCTGATGCATGCAATTTATCAAATATATCAACATACACAATTGCAGATCGCCAGCTATTGCTGGGAGGCATCCACTGATGCTTTTTCTTACGCCATTCCAAACTTTAAGTTAGGAGCTCCATTATGCACATATAGATATGCTAGTTTTATTTTTCCACTGTCCCCAAATTGTGTTTTTTTGCTGATAAACACAGTACACGCAAGCGTTCATATACACGCGCACACACTCACCCCCTATGAACGCGCACACACACCCTATCTATGAGCAACTCCGATAGACTGAGCCGGCGGGTCAGGTTTTGAGATTATAAGTAAATGACAGGTTCTTTTTAAGGGACCAAGAGAGAAGCTACGTGTACTCTTTGCAGTTTGTTTGGACACCAATTAATAGTCCTTCCTAGTTCATGTTCATAGTTTCTTCAAAATATTCCATTTACTACTATTAAAGAAGCCATTTAAGTGGATTAAAGAGAATGAGGAGAACCCAAGTCATGAGATTTGCAGGATTGCCATGGTGTGTAATAGGTCACCCAGAATAGTCAAATGCATTAACGAGAACACATGCAATGTTTGTGGAAAGTACAGGGAGTATTGCGTTTCTTTACTTATTTGAATAAATACTACTTGAATGATTGGTTATGTCATATACAATCTGACTTTTTTTTATTAAGAGCATGGGAGCACGCTGAGGGTGGTACCCCCGGATACTTTCTCACCCACTTGCCCATTTAGTTTATCTGTTTCGTTATATGGAGTACATCTTTGTGTTCCATAATCCCACTAATCAGAGACCAATAATGTTGAGTTAAATAATGATTTAAATTTGATAATGCTCGATATAATAAAGGGTTGAAATGTCCTTGGTGAAAGTGAAGAATGTCCGTTGGTTTCAATGATTAGGCAATTGATACCAACTTTGTGTTATCAGATAGGCATCGAGGGTAGCACCGATCATGGTAGGATTGGCTGGCAGGAGATGAAAGGCATATGTATGCACGCCATATATACATAAATAGCAGATAATATACAACACATCTATTTCATTTTGGAGGAGATGAAAAGCATATGTATGCACGCCTACATAAATAGCAGATAATATACAAGACATCTCTTTCATTTAGAGGGCCCATTATCCTTGAAAAACTAATAGAGTAGAAAACTTGTAAATTCTCCCACTAAATGAGAGGAAGTTAAAAAATGATTAATCCCGTTTTAGATTGATCACATAAAAAACTCTGGCAGTGTGTTTGGTTGGGGGTTATTTTAACTAGGGAATGGGAGTTTTGGGGGTATGGGACTAAAACTCCAACGTATGGGTGGGGGCAGGGGGAGTTGTACTGCGAAAGGGAAGGGGAATTACGGTGGCCAACTCCCCTCCATTTTCTTCCGTGTGGGGGGGGGGGGGGGCTGGTAATTCATTTGAGATTTAATTTTTTGACATAAAAGGTAGAGATCTCTCTACCTTATTTATATTACATGTGGGTTTGTTTTACAAGCGGTGTACTGCTAGGTTATCCCAGCAGTATGAAAGATCGGGGAGCACCGAGTGCTAGGTTATCCTAGAAGTACGAAAGATCGGGGAGCACCGAGTGGTGATAAGGAAAAGAAAACCCTGCAACGTAGGGAAGACAAAGGAAATAAACTCCCAAATGGGGGTCAAGTTCAGACAAATGTAGAGAACGAGCTCAGCAAAGTCCGAGTTCGAAAGAGAAAGAAGCAGAAAGTGCAGCTAATGATCATTACTCAGCAATCTGAGTGCCCAAGCCCGAAGCATATGTCGCGACTTCGGTCTCTTTTCTACCCAGATCAGCATGTCCTCGTAAGCAGTGTGTAGAATGGAGGTTGCAGTGGTCACTTGCTTGTTGAAGATCGCATTGTTCCTTGCCTTCCAAAGAGACCAGGCGCAGGCGGCGAAGCAGATTATCCACGCTTCATTTTTGTAGATCAGATTGGTGGTGTGGACAAACTCCTCGACTGAGTTTGTTTTCTGCATGGCAGTTACATCCTTATTTCTGCCAGACAGTTTGTGCAAGTTGGCAATGAAGTAGTAGATGAGATACTGATTCCACAGCAGGCAACTTGTGGCAGCCGTTATCATCTGCCCATTTCTTTTTCAGCATGTTATCCTTAGTGTTCAATCTTCCTCTAAATGCCAGCCACAAGAAAAAGCACTGTCTGTGCGGTATAGCTTTGTGCCACCCAATGCGCCGGCTTCCATATGGTACCTCACTTATTCAGCATTCTGTAATAGTTTTTACTTTTCGGAGTTTTACCAGTGGTGATCAGGTACCTGTTGTCGTCTGCTGCATTCTCCTGCAATTGTACAGAGCTGATTAAGCTCATCAGCTCCAGCATTTGTAGCTCAGCAGTTTCAGATAAAGGAAGCATAAGCTTGATGTTCCAGCCACCGTGTTCCACTGCGACCTTGTTGTGCATTGTTTGTCGTAGGCAAAAGAGTATAAGATAGAATATGTGTGCTTCAGTCTTGCAATTGGCAGCCAATCATCTGTCCAGAAGCCGCATAATTTTCCTGACTTAATTGAGCATTTGGTGGTGTGTTGAACAATTTCGATCATCGATGTAAGAGCCTTCCAGAATGGTGTATCTCTCGAGCCATGTGCCGTTGGTATATTGTTTTGCAGGTAACAGGTTGCTAGCCAGGAGAAGCATGGACCTGCGGCTCCTGAGAGTAATTTAGAGACAAGGTTGCACATCAAAGCTGTGTTGTGGTCAGCAAGATTTCTAACTCCCAATCCTCCTTGCTCTTTGGATAATGTGACGATGTCATAGGCGACAAGGCAATGTCCTCCCGTTTGAGTCTCCCAATTGGCCCATAGGAAATCTCTCCGGATTCTGTCCATGGCTTCTATGATGGCTTTGTCCCATTGGATGCAGGCCATGAAGAAGTTAGGTATGGCCAAGAGCACTGAGTTTATTAGTGTCAGCCTGGCAGTGATGGATAGCATTTGGGACATCCATCCTGGCAACCTTTTCTGTATTCTGTGCAGCACAAGTTGAAGCATCTTGTTGTTAATTTTGTTCATGGATAGAGGAAGGCCAAGATATGTGCAAGGTAGGTTATTTAGCGGGCACCCCAGGATGCTAGCAATCTGGTTAGCAGTATCTTCCTAGAGATTTATTGTTAGCAGCGTGCTCTTTTGGTAGTTGATGTGAAGCCCACTGAATTTTGCAAAAGCATCAAGAAGGCATTTTAAGTACGTTGCTTGCTGGCTGGTCCCATGTATTATTAGCAGAGTATCATCAACATATTGTAGAACTGGCAAAGGAGCCCCTTGCTGGATTGGGTGGTTTAGGAAATCATTTAGATATGCAATTCTGACCATTTGCTGTAGCACGTCTCCTACCACATTGAAGAGGTAAGGCGATAGAGGGTCACCCTCACAAACTCCTTTCTGAATCCTGAACTTCTCCCCTAGAATTCTATTAATTAGAATGTGTGCATGAGAGGAATGCAGCAATTCTTTCACCCACAGTATCCACTTCTGAGGGAATCCTCTTTTCTCCATGATGTGCAGTAATGCCTCCCAGTTAACTGTGTCAAAAGCTTTTCTGAAGTCTAACTTTAATATGAAAACTGGTTTGTTGTATCTTCTGGCACATTGTACCATTTCAATTACGATGGAGAAATTTTCAATGATGGATCTTCCTTTAATAAAACCAGACTGCATTTGGTCCACAAGATGTGTCATTTTTGTTTGTAGCATGTTAGCTAAAACCTTTGCTATAAGCTTTAGGATGTTGTGTTGCAGAGCAATTGGCCTGTAATCTGTGATTAGCAGAGGTGTTTCCTTTTTGGGTATAAGAGCAATGTATGCTGTGTTCATGCCTGCTAGGCTGACGTTGTTGTTGTGGAAAGCCAAGAACAGGTCCAGCAGATCTTGCTTCATATCCAGTGCATAAACTCTGTA
Organism: Poa annua; assembly: GCA_026929855.1. NCBI lineage: Eukaryota > Viridiplantae > Streptophyta > Magnoliopsida > Poales > Poaceae > Poa > Poa annua. The sequence goes on from CM049426.1 coordinate 183,315,995, forward strand.
GAGCTCATTTGTGAAGCCATCAGGTCCCGGGCTTCTGTTAGGCGGCGCCTTCTGGATTGCATGTAGTATTTCTTTCCATGTAAAGGCTGCCCCAAGGTCTTGCAGAACTTCTGTCAAAGGTTGGTACATGTGAGATAGCTCTAGGTTATTGTTCCACGTTTCAGTCTCTGTGAATAGCTGTTTGTAATATGCAGTGGCAATAGTTAATTTTTTTTGTCATCATAAACTTCCTGTGTTCCGTCTGTGCATGTAAGTGGCCATGGAGTGAAAAAATCTAGGATTTTCATCACCCAAGGTACACCATTTTATTTTTGCTCTCCTTCTCCAGTAATCTGCGTTACACTTTGTGAGGAAACCGATTTTGTCTCTGCATTTTTCCCTAAAGCAGAATTCAGCATCTGTGAGTATCCTCCATTCCTCAATAGCGTCCATAAATACAGTTGCATGTTGGCAATTTTGAGCGTGGTGTTGTGATTGACTTTCGAGTTCCTCCATTGTCTAGTTAAAGCCCAAACCCCTCTCAGCTTGTGATTCATTTTAGTCTCAATCTTCATCGTTTTAGTTGGCGCGGCTAACTTGCTCTTGGTCAGGGCAACTAGGTCAGTATGTGTGCACCATTGGTTCTCGTATCTAAAAAGCTTGACAATGGGTGGCGTCTCTTCAACATTAATCTGGATTGGCGTGTGATCAGAGGTCTGCATGGTCATTGCGGAGGCTTCAGTCTTGATAAATTCCTTACTCCAGTGTAAGTTCACTAGAATTTTGTCTAGCCTGACCATAGTTGGATGTCTTCTTTTGTTTGTCCAAGTGTATAGTCTGTTGGAGATATCTATGTCAATAAGCTCCATTTGGTCGATCAAACCTGCCCATTTCTACCCAGTTTATATTGTCGTTGTTTTTTTCGTAGCTGTATTGTAGATGTTGAAGTCACCTACCAGCATCCATTTTCCTTGCATGGATTGTTTGATATCTCCGAGCTTAGTGTAAAACCGTTGTCTTGGCAATGCCTCGCACGGTGCATAGATGTTCGTCAGTGCGAACTGCTTGTCAGAGGACGTTGAGCAACATTGGATGGTAAGCTGGCACTTGCTGTTGTGTAGGACAGTGCAGTCAAAGTTCTTTTTGTTCCATGCAGTAAGCAGTCCTGCGGATGCCCTTTCTGAAGGTTGCATTGCGACTCTGTTGTATTGTGATGGCAGGAATTGCGCTAGCTTGAATCTGTTTAACTCTCAAATATTTGTTTCCTGGATACAGATGAAATCAGCTTTGGCATTAGAGATTGTGTTATAAACAATATGGTTTTTAGATTCATCGCCTAAACCTCTACAATTCCAAGACAAAATCCATGCTTCCCCGAGAAACTAAATGGAATGCAAGTTGACGAATGATGTTGCGGAAGTGTCGTGCAGTGCAAAAAAGGGGACGAGCAGGAAAACAGCAAGCTTGCATTACAGGGTGCATTACAGGTATAACAAGAAAAGCAAAGGCGATGCTGGGCTCGAGTCGATCCCCTAATGGGATGAACCAGCTTTGAAGCATGTGGAATATGCAAGCGAAAGAAAACTACGAGCACCCTGGGAAAGTAATGCAAGACGGTGTTGCAACTGGTAGCAAGGCGTTCAACCATTGCGCGGACTGTTCCCCGATCGAGAGCTGCCTTGTTCTTCTGCGAGCTGAGAGACTTGCATACCTTCAGTGCTGATACCACAACAGGCGGCCAGCTGCTTGAGCTTGTCCAGTGATGTGTCAGGGGGTACTGGGTGATCGGCAAGGGCGCGATGTCGTTGATGTCTGGCAGGGCCCTCGTCTTGCGGCGTATGAACGTCGTGGTAGAGATGGAGCTCTGCGAGTCACCGCTTGAGCTTGCCTTGCGCTGCGCGGTGCGCTGGATAGAGTCCAGTCTAGGTCCATCATGCATCCTCCTGATGCGGTCGCTACGCCTTGGCGGCGATGGCTGAGCAACGACCTCCTCCATTGTTGTGGCCGCGCTTCTGAGAGGCGAGGGCTGAGCAGGCGCCTCCATCATTGTGGCATCAGTTCCTCCTGGCAACGAGGCTTCATTGGTGGCCTCACCCATGAGCCTTGCAGCACTCCTGGTCATGCGCTGTTCCAGAGTGCGGCGGTGCCATGTTTGGTTCAGGCAGCTGGTGCTCCGGGCGCTGCTCGTCGGAAGTCTCCGTCAGATCAACCAGATGGACAGTTGGCGGGAGCTGATCAATTTGGTCGTCGGCAAACAGAGCAAGGCCGGGCTTGGATCCTGGGCCGGCCGTCGTGGGCTGCACATCTCGGCCCACCTTGTTCCTGTTAACTTTTTTCGTGTCCACACGGAACTGATATGGGCCGGACTCACCTGTGAAGTGTAGAGATCCCGTGGCCATTGGGTTCCCGCCTTTTCCCGGCTTGTACTGGCCGAGTCCGGCGAGGGATAGAGCACTGTCCAGCTCCTCCTCACTGTCACGCGCTGCGCTGACCGAGTTCGCAGGGAGCACCTGATCGGATCCGCCCAACATTGGCACATAAGCTCCCGCGGCAAAGCATAAGATGAGCAACGCAGCCTCGGAGGCACATCCCTTATAAGACACAGTAGGTGTGGCAATCGGTGCGAATGGGATTCTTGGGATGTTTGCAAAGTTGCGGCTGGCGACGTGGTTTGGCAGAGGGTTGGGGCAAGCAGGTGGAGCAGGTAGGTGGAAGCAAGTGGCTGGTAAGCTCTGTACATAGAGCTGGAGTGGCTGGAGCGCCGGGCCGGGCGCGAGAGACAGAGGCGCGATGGGAGGGCCCATGATGAGAGCTGGGCGAAGCAGCTTCCGAGGGTGGGTGCAATCGATGGCCGACAGCAGCGGCATGGGGACATGGCCACTTACCGGCTCCGGGAACATGTTGAACATTAGTGAACGGACGCTCTCCTTCGTGAGGTCGTCCCAGGGTCCGCCGCTTCCTCCAAGCGTGCAATAGTTGAAGTTGAAGACGGGGAAGCGATCGTCCTCGTCGCCATACCCCAGGTTTTCGACCGGGATGCGGACGTGGAACTTGCGGCTGTTGCTAAGAGTGATGTGCACCTCAAACGCCGCGCCAAGCACGGGGTCGAAGGAGGCCATGGCGTTAGGCGCACGGCTCTGGACGGTTGGCGGACGAAGCCGGGCCGAGTCCGAGATGAGCGCGAGGAAGTACTTGATGCTGGGAGTGAACATGGCGCGGCTCGCCCGAGCAGAAAGAGGCCCGGCGAGAGGCTCAAAGACGGCGGTCGTGCGAGACATGGTCGTGTAACCTTGGGTAAGTACCGTCTGAGCAGAGGAGGAAGCATCTGAGTTTGCCTGGACCCAAGTGTAGGAAGAGCGAGGGCGGATGGTTCTGGACTGGTGAGAGGTGCGAGAGGCGGAGCTGTTTCGGCGTCGGTAAGTGTTGGGTGGGTTAGGAAATCTTTGGCGACTGGGCATAGGAGGTGGTGGAGATGGAGGCTGCATGCTCCGGCGCATGCCATCAGAGTTTGAGTGGGTATCCCAAACCTCATTGATGAACACGTCGGCGTAGTTCCCCTTCTCGCCGATCTTGTGGAAGGAGATGTGGTGGGGGATGTGCCTTGGCGACTCCACCTTCACCATGGCGAACAGAGCCGAGAAGTCGTGGCCACGGGCAGCCGCGTGCTCGATGCTGAGAAGGCTCGCAAAGCCCGTGATAGCGGCCGCCACCCCCCGGCGGCCCCAGAAATCGTGGGGGAACTTCTCGAAGGTGAGGCAGGCGATATAGCGGTAGGAGAAGGTGAAGGAGTCGTCGCCAGCATCGTGGGGGCAGGATGTAGACTGACATCAGCGAATCGTTGATGTCGCGGATGCGCAACGAACTCTCCCACGTGGCGTGGTGTTGGTGGCGGCGGTGGAGGAACATGGCGACGCATGCGCCAGAGGAGCTGGTGGCGAAGCGCACATGGGCATTATGTAGGCGTTGGTGGAACACCCTCCGGAGCCAGGGGATGGGATTGGCGGGCGGCGGCGAGACGTTGAAGAGACAGGTGAGGGCGTGGGGGTCATGGACAGGAGGGCAGTGGACGTCGAGCAAGGTAGGCCTGCCATGGAAGACTGGCTTCATTGTTGTGGGATGGGTGGCGTGGTCGTAGTGGGAGTGAAGGCGAAGACGGAGGCGGAGAAGAAGGGGGCAGCAGTTGCGCTTGTGACCAGTTTTTTGACTGAACCAGCACATGACCAAGTTGCGACATGAGTAGGCTTGGTGCTCGAACTCAAGACAGCGCTAGCATCGCCGGTGCAAATTTTTGGGAAGCTGTGGGAAGAAATGACTAGGCGATGGAGACGGGGCAGGCGTAGGGTGGCGTAGGAGTCTGTCTTTATAGGGGTGGGGGCGCTCTCTGGTGGCATGGAGTCAAGCGGAGAGGACGAAAGAGCGGAGGGGTCGGCGCGTCGTGGCGACTGCATGGACCGCAAGGTCACTTGTCCGTGCAGAGGCAGAGAAGGTGACAGGGAAGGCGACTGCGGTGGAGACAGCGGTGGAAAGTCACCGTCTGATAGTAAAGTGTAATGATGAAGATCCTTGTCAGTGGATTTCGCAACGTTGGAGAAAACGAGACAAGGATTAGCATGCACCCCTGGGGGCTATGCAGATTCTCAACCTGGTGATCAGATACGCGTGCCTCCGGTGCCTGGTAAATTGCACCACGATCACTACCAAGATTACTTCGATGGCAAGGCGGCTTAGCGCGTGTGAGCAGCTCCGTTTTGTCACATCGTACTGACAGAGAACTCATTGCCTCGCAGACTGGGCGCAGGAGCCGCGCAGGCACCATGGCGAGCATGCAGCTCGCCAATTAAAGCGGCGGTAGGCAGCGGCAGGCAATTTGCACCAACCTGATTTGAAACTGAAGCAGGCCAGCAGTCCACGTTTCTTTGCGCTCCATTTCCCTGCCCACTTGCCAAGGAGCCACTTTGAAGTAAAAGCTTCCCGCGTCGCCCTTCGTGACAGCAAACTGTGACATTTCTCCACCAAAACAGTGATGTAAAAGCTTGGAGACGAAGGTTGCGGACATCTCAATACCCGCAGTAATAACGCGAAGGCTCGTGCAAGGTCTGTACGTGGCCGAGGGTCCAACGGTCCAGGTTGTACGAGTGCCGTAGAGCCTTAGCATGATGTTTGAAAATTCTACGCCGGGAGCAGCGGGCAAGGTTGAACGCCTGCTACTATCCGAGCTCAATCGTGTGGCGGGTCTAGCCCTAGGGATACAAGAGATGGATGCAGAAATGGATGCAGTGGGGAAGCGATGAGGGAACTTAGTTGAGGAAGTGGCCTGGATGGAGGAGGAAGGCGGACTGCGTCGTGACCCGTACCAGACCTTCTTGTTGCGTCGATGAGCAACCCGCCTCACAGCAGCTAGGGCAGCGAGAGCGGCGGCCTCGTCAGAAAGGACTCCGAAGGATCCATGTTTGGCCAATGGCCTCATGGACGACGAGGGAGTCAGCACTGCACTCGGCGCTTGGCGAAGATGTTGTTGCCAACGCCACCGTCGGAGAAGGCGGAGGGACGGAGTAGGCGACAGACGCGCCAGCTATAGCTTCCGCCATGGCGGCCCGAGCCGCCGCCGGGATGGCGTCTGCAGCTAGGGGACGCTTTGGAGAAGCGTTGTCCAGTCAGGTCCTGCCTGATAGCGCGGCAGGCGCATAGATAGGACTGAAGCTGAAGGGGACGGTGGCCGCCGCGGCCAAAGTGACGCACGACACGAAGAGGTGAAGAGGTGGCCGCCGCGGCCGAAGCGGAACGTGGCGCGTAAGGTGGCCGCCACGGCCGGAGTGATGCGCGGCGTGGTTAGATGTCCGCCGCGGCCGGAGGGGCCAGGGTTCATTTGAGATTGAGACTTCACCCAAAAAAAAAGAGCGACTAGTTTCACCGGCCCGTAATCAAAGGCAGCAGAAACCCACGAAAATCTTTCTCCTTTCAAGGCAAAATCGTCGTTGTTGTGCCTCCTCTTCTCCCGTGAACTCAGCCACTGGTGAACTGCTCCTCATCTATACAGAGCCGGCGACAGGAACCAACTGGGTCAGGTGCGCTTCTTCCTTCCTCTTGCAATCTCAGTTTTTGTGTGGAAAATTGATACAAATCGTACCATCTAGTTTGCATCTACCAGTACTCAAACCTACGTCATAAGCAGTAAAAACAACCACTCCCTATGCAAATTCCAGCTGATATTCCCATGGCACACCAAATGAGGGAATGGAATTAATACTAATCTCCCATGCCCAATCCCCACGCTAAACTCCCATTCCCCATCCCTCATCTAACCAAACACGCTGTGGATTCTTATAGATTGAACCATGTTTTTTTTATCATAACAGTTGTACCATAATATTTAACTGTGTGGGACTGGATATAGAAAACCGGCTAGGTCCCGTTGAAAATAAACCATGGACCTCATATATTCTCTTGTCGTGATCGGGCACTGTAGGTCACTGCTTGAGAATTGAAAGAAACATCAGGAATCACTTTTCAGCTTGGCAAAGTTGGCATCTTGGAGGCATTATATCGCACAAATGCAGATGGCGTGATGCCTAACTTAACCCTTTTACTGGAGTGTTTTGATTAAGTCTAGTCGCCAAAATGCTACAGCAAATGCACGTTTTGCAAAACGATGTGATAATTTATAATTTTGAGATGGGTTTGTGGTGTGAAGTTTCTAGATATTGTCAAGCTGATCTGTGTGCAGGGACGGAGACAAGGGGGGTGAGGGGGGCTTAGCCACCCATGGTTATTATTTTTATGAAGAAACTAGTTATAAAAAATCTAATTTCTTTATTCATTTTAGTCAAATCTGTCTCCCTCATCAAGTTTGTAACACCATTTTATCTCCTTAAGGTGAGAAGCTGGCTCCGTGTCCGTGTCTCATAAATTGCATATCCATCGTAGGCAATATTTAAGGTACCCCGGTATTCCATAACCAGGCGGTGGAGTACCCCTTGATTTGATGGCACGTGATGAATGGGCATATATTAAACTTTTTACCTGCCGTCCCGATAGATGTCAGGCAACTGACTGTCTGGTCAAAGGAAAAGAAAAACAGCGATTGAGAATCCTCTTGCTAGCTGCCCCTACCGTTGATCGTGGCTGTGTTCGTTCTGCTTGCCGCCGTTGAAGCCGCAATTAATCTGGATGCGCTGCGATCGTTCTGCTTGCCCCCGGTGCCATCGATCATGGCCGCCATTCATCTGCTCACCTCATTCTAACCCTAATTAACTCTTATCATATCAATTCAGCAATATCAATTCAGCACATGATGACTAAATCCCAATTATCAATAGACTGAAGAATCTCAATAAGTAAATCTCAAGTCAAACACTGTTACCATAAATAGGCGATGCACACGGTAGATGTGTTGTTGGGACACGTTAAGAGAAAGGTATGAATTAGTGCAGTAACAAATTTCACTCAGTATGAAACCAAGATTATCGAACCAGTTCAAAATGAGAATTCCACCGAGATATCAACGGCGCCAGAAAAGTGCTTGACGTAGTTGACGTGAAGCCTGCACACAACAATCATGATACTTTGCCCAACTTACCAGTTAGATTGTCAATCTCGCCTGCTTGCTGTAACAAAGAATTAAACGTATGTGTGAAATAAAAATATTTGTTTACAAAAAATAACAGATTTAAAGTTGTGGTTTTATTAGATTAAAGAGAAGGACCGGGTCCACAGTTTACTAGTGGTGTCTCTTTATAAACAATAATAATAACATTCATGCGGCTAAACAAATTACAGCTGGGCAATTGATAGTAATGATGAGCAAACCAATGCATATACTAATGTTATGATGTCTAGTGTAAGATTCATTCAGGCATTACAACAAGAGTTAATTGGTTATGTGCCATACCTAGCTGAGTTTTATTGGTCTATGTCATATCAGTGCTGGTTCTCTGGTCTGTGCCCTGTTTTGCTCGTATATTGCTCAAACGCTCGTTTCCCTCTGATCAACCTATTTTGACCCACACTTGGCCTGACTGGTGGGGTCTACCTGGCGTGCCTCGGCTCGTTTGTCGGCTCGGTTGGGATTTCCTAGGGGCGGCGCGTGGGGCCGGGCACTAGTCTGACTGTGGGGTTGTGGCACTAGTCTGACTGGTGGGGTTGTGGCACTAGTCTGATTGGTGGGGTTGTGACACTAGTCTGACTGGTGGGGACGGCACGTGGTGTGAGCGTGGGGTCAGCGTGGCACTGCACCTCCGTTTAGAAGACGCATCCATGGCGGCAGATCCAGGCCTCGCCGTTCCGCCCGTTCCACTGGTCAATTGTGGACAGTTTCATCCTACTGCAGGATTGAGGTGGTTCGGAAACGAATTTAACATGTCGAACACATTGTGTGACACACGAACCGCCTCCGATGAAAAAGATTGAGGTGGTTCGGAAACGAATTCAACATGAATACATACTATCGAACACCTTGCGGGCACACGAACCGCCGCCGATGAACAACATAAACGGTGAACACAAATTGAATCAAACATTTAAACGAGATTTAATAAACTTACAATTATAAATCTAAACGAGATTTAACAAACTTAAACCTAAACAAAATAAGCTTTTGCTCCGCTTTATAAATAAAGCAAATCTAAACAAATGGTTTAGGGTTTTAGGGATGAGAGAGATGCTGCTTCATCCCGGTGAGGGGGAGAAGATGTGAACCAAGTAAGCCTTCAGCTGGTCCGTAGCCACCGCCGAGGCGGCTGAGGCTTCTGGCTTCGCCGGCGCAGTTTTCGATTCACCGCCATGACATGCGGGGGGGGGGGGGGCAATTTAAGGTAAGCCTCTTCATCTTGCGCCGCCGCTTTCTTCGGTGAAAGCGACGCTGCTGACCAAGATGCAGACGCTTGTAGGGGCAGATCGGGCAGCTCGGGGTCGTCGTCGTCGCTAGCATCGCCGTCCTGGCCGTCACAGTCGTCGTCCGTTGAGGACAACTTCGGCGTCGGCTTTCGTCGACCGCCAAGATGCGCCTCGTACTCCTTGTCCACCACGGCGTGTCAATAGGGCGCCGAGATGGAGTACTTGGGGTCGAGCCTTTGTTTGCATGGCATCTCCACCCACTTTCCCTTGATGAACTCAACGCTGGCCTGCCGGCTGAGCCGTGGCGCCACCAGAATATACACGGCGCTCCTCACCCACACCTCCGGAAGGATGGCGCCGTCGTCCACCGGCAGCTGGTGGTGGCTACTCAGCCGCGCGGTCTCCAGCGAGAGCACATAGGGACGAGAGGTCTTGGCCTCCTCGCCCCACATGACTCGCTCGAACGCCTTGGCCATCTCCACGTCCTCGTTGCGACGCCGGAGTTCCTCCAGCTGCAATTGGCGTTGCTGCCCTCCAGGGATTCCCGCCATGGTGGCATATGTTTTTGTTTCCTTTGGGATAAGAAGAGAGAGGAGGAAGTGTTGGTGTGAGGAGAGGAGGGCTGCGCTGCGTCAGGTTTTAAAGGCGGACGGAGGAGCGGGGTTGGGTGGCCTGCATTAACGCGGCCACCGCTTCGCCTGGCCGTGCATTGATGCCGACGCGACCAGACGCTATGATTGCCAGCACGTGTCGCTTCCGTCCGCACCATTGGAAGCGGCACGGCGTTATTGCGACTCCAGCCGCTGCGACTCGAGCACGCTTGCTTCCGTCTGCAGGGCGCCGACTGCAGCACCCGTCGCTTCGGTCTCCGCCTGCCAGGGGAACGAGACGCGTGATGCCACGGAAAAGACAAGTAAGAAAGGTAAAACTAAAGACCACTTGCACAGACGAAAGCGAGGCGTGCTGGAGTCGTTTTTCAACATGAGCATCACCAGCAATTTTTGTTATTGTAGTTTGTCAAACACCTTAAGTGCGCACTCTGGACGCGCTCAGAGCGTGCCCGGCGTGCTCTGGGCGCGCACAGGCACACATTTGTGTAAAATTTGGGCGCCAACTAAGGCTAGACCATTCTTAGTCACTCCTAAATGATACTTTTGTGAGAATTTTGAAATTATCATGTTGCAATTCTCATTTGCACATTTGAGTTATGCGATATCACTTGAGATCCATGCCCTCCTCATTTGAATGTATGGAGACCAATTTTTTTTAACTTGAGTCGTTAGTATATGACATATGAAGACTATGTGCGTCGGTTTTTCAATTTTTTGGTAAGTTTTGAATTTATTATGGTTATTTCAAAATCGGTCAAACCTAAGTTTGATCAACATTTAAACAAGTTTAAAACATGAAAATGAAAAACTAATCATGGATCCTCTTAGTTACTCCAAAATGAAACTTTTGTCAGGTTTTTGAAAATTTCATGTTGCAATTCCAAAACCACTTCTCTCCAACCTGAGAACTCATAGTTTGAGTTATGCGATATCGCATGAGATCCATGCCCTTCTCATTTTGAATGTATGTAGACCATGTTTTTCAATTTGAGTCGTTAGTATATTACATATGAAGACTATGTGCGTCGGTTTTTCAATTTTACGATAAGTTTTGAATTTATTATGGTAATTTCAAAATCGGTCAAACCTAAGTTTGACCAACATTTAAACCAGTTTAAAACATGAAAATGAAAAACTAAGCATGGATCCTTCTTAGTTACTCCAAAATGAATCTTTTGTGAGGTTTTGAAAATTTCATGTTGCAATTTCAAAACCACTTCTCTCCAACCTTAGAACTCATAGTTTGAGTTATGCGATATCACATAAGATACATGCCCTTCTTATTTTGAATGTATGTAGACCATGTTTTTCAACTTGAGTCGTTAGTATATGACATATGAAGACTATGTGCGTCGGTTTTTCAATTTTTTGATAAGTTTTGAATTTATTATGGTAATTTAAAAATCGGTCAAACCTAAGTTTGACCAACATTTAAACCAGTTTAAAACATGTAAATGAAAAACTAAGCATGGATCCTTCTTAGTTACTCCAAAATGAATCTTTTAAAATTTCATTTTGCAATTCTAAAACCACTTTACTCAAACCTTAGACCTCATAGTTTGAGTTATGCGATATCACATGAGATCCATGACCTTCTCATTTTGAATGTATGTAGACCATGTTTTTCAACTTGAGTCGTTAGTATATGACATAAGACGACTATGTGCGCTGGATTTTTCATTTTTTCGATAATTTTTGAATATTTCAAGCTAATTTCCTGTACAAGGAATCTGCAGCCGTCCGATTTCCTCTACAAGAAATCTCCGGCCGTCCGATTTCCTCTAGAAGGAATCTGCAGGCAGACTCGGTACAATCCGCGAGAAGCTCATCTGCGATCTGATTGGACGCGTGCGTAGGACAAGGTCTATACACCCGCTGACGAGTGGACCACGGCGGACCCAACGGGGATTTTGGCTCGCCCACCCCCATTTGCCTTAGTGACACAAAATGGGTATTTTGGCACACCAAATGCGGATAGCCATGACCTTGCTCAAATCTAGCTTGGACTTTCTAAAAAATGTGTTTCAAATGACGTCGAAAGGTAGGGTAAACGACCTCCTTTCTTAGCAAAAATGGTGGACTCGCCGAAAAATGTGTTTCAAATGAGATCCAAAGGTAGGGTGGTGGACCCGCTGAAAAATGTGTTTCAAATGAATTCGAAAGGTAGGGTAAACGGCCTAATTTGTAAGCAAAATGGCCGAATCGCCGAAAAATGTGTTTCTAATGAGTTTGAAAGGTAAGTGGTGGACTCGCTTAAAAATGTGTTTCAAATAAGCTCGAAAGGTAGGGTAAACGACCTCAATTCTAAGCAAAAATGGTGGACTCGCCGAAAAATGTGTTTCAAATGAGCTCCAAATGTAGGATGGTGGACTCGCTAAAAAATGTGTTTCAAATGAGATCGAAAGGTAGGGTAAACAACCTCATTTTTCTAAGCAAAAATGGTGGACTCACCGAAAAATATGTTTCAAATGAGCTCCAAAGGTAGGATGGTGGACTCTCTAAAAAATGTGTTTCAAATGAGCTCGAAAGGTAGGGTAAACGCCCTCATTTCTAAGCAAAAATGGTGGACTCGCCAAAAAATGTGTTTCAAATGAGCTCGAAAGGTAGGGTGGTGGACTCGCTAAAAAATGTGTTTCAAATGAGCTCTAAAGGTAGGTTAAATGGCCTCATTTCTAAGCAAAAAATGATGGACTCACTGAAAAATGTGTTTCATATGAGCTCGAAAGGTAGGGTGGTAGACTCTCTTAAAATGTTTTTCAAATGAGCTCGAAAGGTAGGGTAAAAGGCCTCATTTCTAAGCAAAAATGGTGGACTCCCCGAAAAATGTGTTTCAAATGAGCTCCACAGGTAGGGTGGTGGACTCGCAAAAAAATGTGTTTCAAATGAGCTCGAAAGGTAGGGTAAACGGCTCATTTCTGAGCAAAAATGGTGGACTCACCGAAAAATGTGTTTCAAATGAGTTTCAAAGGTAGGGTGGTGGTCTAGCTGAAAAATGTGTTTCAAATGAGCTCCAAAGATAGAGTAAACGGCCCCATTTCTGAGCAAAAATGGTGGACTCGCTTCAAAGGTGACTTATAAACCGGGATGGAGGGAGTACTAGCTAGAGCAGAACGAGCGGCACATATACGTTCATGTAAGAGTTACCTTCATGTTTATCCGGTCTTACAAGAAAGCAAGAATCCGGAGCAAATCAATTTTTACGAGTCGTACGATGAGAGTATGAGACACATCTGTCTGAAAGCCTTCCAGTTCATGCGCATTGAAAACGTGCACATTGAATACGTGCGCATTGAATACGTGCGTGGCATGCCGTAGTCCACCATGTCGTCTATGTAGCGTGCACGGATAGGCATGGCCATTGAAATGAAATCTTTTGTTATTAGAAGGTTCTGCTGAAGGGGTTACGGTGCAGAAAATAATAATTTTCTAGCGTATGAAACCCTAACTTAGCCAGGATCTATCTATCTAGTACATGCGATAACGGTGGCGGAACGGGTTACATTACCTCCATGTAGACCGATAGCGGGGATTACGCTCCCGCACAAGCGTTGCCGATGAAGTCGTGCGTAGCCGACCTCGAGGTCGCGGAGAACTTGCCGCGATGACGAAGACGATGACGCCGGGGTGTCGACGATGACCTGCGTCGACGGGCGTCGGGCGGATGATGGCGGGGCGCCGGCACTAGGGGGGTGGTGCGCCGGCGGCAGAGGGGGGTGGCGCGGCGGCTGTAGGGGCGAGACGACGTCGCCCAGGCTCCTCAAAAAGAGTTACCTCCGAGCACTCGCAAACATACGGAGCTTAGCGACAACCCCCGGTCATTCAGATCCAGCTGAAATCACAGGGGTAGATCTTATCTGGAATCCCGCAGGGCAACGGCGCCCGGCGGTATAGCTTAGGTGGAGAGAGGGGGCAAAACGGGCGGAGAAATAGCTCGGCCGGCCTGCTATACAATTAATTGTATTTCCCAATGAATTAATCCAATTAATATGCCTTGCTATATAAAGGGGGAGGGGTGTGCAAACTTGCTAGCTCCCCCATGTGGGACTAAACAAAGGAGAAGGGGGGGGGGTGCACCCCACCATGGGCTGGCCGCACCAGCCATGGGGCCCATCCCCCTTTGGTGGTGCGGTTCCCCCTCTTGGGCCCTCTTAGGGCCCATGTAGGTGGGAGCCCCCGTTTTCCTTTATTTAATTAATATTAAATCCTATTATATCATAATTAATATATTTATATATAATTCAATCTCCCGTGACTCCGAAACATTTTCCGAACCACCCGAACAACTTTTGGACATCCCTAGAACCATTCCAGACCTTCCCGGAACTCCTTCCGGATCATTTCTCTCTCTCCAACAAAATCCTATATTATTCCAGAACCTATCTCCTGGTGTCGCTAAGACCTTAAGTTTGTTACGCTACGGTTCGAGAACACTCTAGACATGGTCGAGACACTCCACTCACCAATGACCGTCAGGGATACCTGGATGTATATGACGGCCCCTGTGCATTCTACGAATATCGTCGTTGAAACATAAACATGATATTCATTCCCTTTGTTTCTGCGATACTACCTTGTCCGAGATATGATCGTAGACACACCGATGTCTTTGTTGTATCTCGTTACCGACAAAGGTTATTAACTCGTCTGCGATATTACATCTCCATGACCTAGTCATAAGCTGCGCAGCTATATAGATGCAATCTCACCGAGTGGGCCCAGAGTATCTTTCCATTACAAGAATGAACAAATCCCGCTCTTGATCCTTACGTCTCGATGCTCTTTCGGAATACCCAAGATGGACACCATTATTGTCATGCTATACAAGACACAACGTTTGATGCTCTCAAAGCACCCCTACGAAGCATCAATAAGTACGGTCTCACGGTCTAAGGAATAAGCTATCATATTCTTATCTATTGCAAATGACAAACATCCTAATACGATCTTATTGCAATACTTTGCGTATGTCCATCATCTTATTCATCTAACAAGATGACCCCATTGTCAACCGACGTCATTGTCCTTGATCGGGAATCTCGATCAACTGTTGCCCAATGGACTAGCTCATATAGAGGCTTGCTAGGGACCTGGTTGTCTATGTATCACACGTGTATCAATAATTCCAATTAATACAGTTATAGCATAATACACATACCTATTATAAACTTATGAGATAACGCAATAAATACTACTTATTTATTTGCCTCTAGGGCATATCTCCTTCAGTCTCCCACTTGCACTAGAGTACAAATAAAATAGCTGCATTTTACTTTATCAAAATCCCTTATCAAATAAGAATCATTTGATAATGCTTGCTAGTGGAAGAGTGTTAATCTGACAATCTGCACAATCCATGATTGTACATACTTTTGCGATTCATTGATATCAACTTGCTTGATATCACCATGTTATCCAATAACATATATGCAAATACCGTAACTAAGTGAGACTTCTGTTTCCCAGCGCTTACTCTGATTATACCAACCAGATAACTGCCTAGAAAACACACTCAGTCACTATGAGCCTCTTGTAACAATTACAAACTCGCGATATCTACATACTTTCACACCAATGCAGAAAACTTGACATTCCAATGTCAATCCATTAACTAACGCACTTCTACTTCCAGTAAATTCTAAATTTACTTTTACAACTATTCTTTTCCTAAGAACACGGTTATATTTCATCGAGCAGATAATATGGTTTCTGTATAATGTCTGATATTACATAATAGACCAACATTTCATACAACCATCACCACCTTGTATCATTACTCTTAATGATCAATTGGATTTCAAAGGACCATCCTTTTGACTCGATTCTGACTCCTCAAATATAATCCAAAATAACTCGACTAACTATTTAAAATTCCCGTTCTATTCCAAATAGACACTAACTTTCAAATAGTTTCACAACTTCATCCTTCTCATCTATTCTAGTGGTACAATTTCACAATGTGTCATTTACACAAGATGAATTCGGCTCCCACTCAAATTATTTCTCCACATATTTGAGAACACGAGCTCCCACTCAAAAACGTGTCATCCACATATTTGAGTTCCTAAGCTCTCACTCAAAAATATGTTCTTCACATATTTCACCTGAGTGAAATAACTTTGACTCCCACTTAAATCGACATTTTGGTTAAACCAAAATCATTGATATATTATCAATTCGAATTTAATACAAACTACAGTATTACATTAATGCAAATCCTTCAGACTTCAAGCATGTCTACATAAATGTAGTCAACAAATTTGATCTTGTCCAAGACACATTTCTTGACAAGACATGCTTCCACGTCTTTCTTATGGTCACATTTCTCAGATAACACTTTATATGATGATTAAACAATCTTATTTCTCTAATAAGAATTGTAGCAACAATTACTCTTTTAATCCTTTCAAATGTAACTTGGATTTCCAGGCTGAAAAAGCCTTTGTTCATATTCCGATATTTTCTCAACTTTCTTTGTATTCATAAAGTGCACCTTGATCTGTCAACAAGATCTGAAACATTTAATATTGTGCTGTGACCTGACAACAATATTAAATATAACTACACTTTATTTAGAAGCTTCTTTCATGAAAACATTATGATCTTTATGAAGAGGATTGCAAGCAGAAAACAATTTTCTAGTCTCCCTCACTCTTAATCACAAAATTTTCATTTGTAGACATATACTCTTTGGAACACCTTCCAACATAGGTCTGACATCTTCTTTCAAGCTTCTAATTCCAATCCATAAACCATAATTCGAAAAATCGTATTTTCCTCGGCATTACATAGACAACAAAATAAGTTTTGTTTCTATTTGGCTTTCGAATACACTCCCATCCAATGCGAGCGATATACAAAGAACTATTCATGTATATTCCGAGTTATCGCATAATCATATACATGTCGACACTACTGTCGATCCTACGAATTCTCATTGAGAAATATCTATTTTCAAAAGTGGACATCGACTATAATGTTTCAAACATATTAGGAGTTTCTAAGACTGATTCTGCCAGACCACACTTTATTTAAAATAGGGTATGATTATAATACCCCATATATCACCATATATGACATTATAATATTGTGAAACATATTTCCACAAGTATTTTATGTTGAAACCACAATTTAAAATATTGTCCTTTCATCGAGTCTTGTGAATATAATATTCACCATTCTTTCTTCTGAAAAATCCCATTTGATCTCTTATCAAATTAATTTCACACTTATGATTTATCAGGCAAATACTCCTATTTACCAAAATCATAGAAGAATTCGGATCAAGAAAAAAAACCATTAATTAATCATAAAAAATGACTCTCAACTAATTTCCTCTTGTATTGTAACTTCAATACTTGATTTCAAACTTTAATCAACTCGGCACTCGAAATACTTAAATGGACCAAAATTATCCATTACTTCTTTCATTGCCTTTATGACTAAATTTGATGGTGTTTGTTCTTTGGCCATATAATTTTATCATTCCTGCTATTATAAATGTATATCATACGCATAATGTAATTGAGATGTGATGCAAATTACTCATAATATGAAACAACTGCTTTGCTTCATAACATAAAACAACTGATGTGTTCTATATGAATAATTATGTCTTGTAACATTCAAGACATCAAACTAGATCACACTCTCACTATTACAAAATGTCTTATCAAAAACTATTGATGATAACTAATATGATATCTCGAGGGCGTGAGCACTACTGGCCATGAACTTGCCATCACTTGTGCACTGTCACGTCACCCTTCGCCGCATACTTGTGATAATCAGGGACTGTTTCATAAACAGAACAAGTATCCAATACTTTTCATCAAGTATGAGAAGAATACATTTATATCTTCGTATATCAGATATACCCGTAGCGTCGAAGAACTCTTCGATGGAATCAACTTTTAGAGATTTGAACTTGTTCACGAACGTGAAGAAGCTCATCGTGTCTCTATAGCATATTCACGCACATGCTATTAATAGCTAGGAGGCAAAGCACAATCTCTATTGCACTGGAGTTCGCTATCAAGAAATCGTAGATATTCGTAAGCCTGAAGTAGATGTCATACAACTTTTTCAATTGAGTCTCCAGACAGGTATGTGTCGTGGTATCGACATAATTGATAGGAGACGGGGGTCCTCTAGCCTACGTATGGATTGTGGGGAAGAAGGTTGGTGTCGTCGAGGACGGGATTGAATACGGCGAGTTTACCCAGCTTCGGATCCCGCAGCGGTGGCGAGATCCTATGTGCTGCTATAATTCACTATGAGGCAATAGCCGTGAACAGGTTACAATGTGTATGATGCGTATTGAAGCGTGCCCTAAAGGCTCCCTGGTGGCCGGCTTATATAGGCGGCCAGACCCCAGGATACAAGGCAAGTACTTGTCCGGCAAGTAATCAGAGTCCTAGACCTAGCCGGCTTAGTTGCCGCCTTCCGTCTTGGGCTTGGTGGCTTGATGGGCTTCGGCCTTCCGCCTTCCTTGGACCGTCCGCCTACTTCCTAGTACGTCAGCTATCTGGGCCGACCGGCAGGCTTCAGCCTTACCACCCTTGGGCCACCCTGGACTAGCCGAATTGATCCATGTTGGTGATACCCCTAGTTGATATATCCCCAACATTAGCCCCCAGAAAGGTTGGAGTTCTCCAGGCGCCGGCTTCTTCTTGATTCTTCATTTGTCAATGTTGGCGGCTGCAGGACTTGAACCATTCTGAAAATCAACGAGGCATGCGTGTCTTGATATTAACACGCGGCCGCCTTTATCCAACATGGGAAAAGATGGCTACTTCGCAATTTCACCGAGCATTCTTTTTGACGGATTCCACTTAGCCGGCTCACGACAGTTTGAAAACTGCCTAGGCGGGAATCTCGCCATGATCACAAATCGCGGGAAAAGAGGAGGCATGGAGATCTTGCGATCATGCGCCGCAGCGGATGCTGGACACGTGTCCGACTAAAAACGCCGTTTGCACAGGGAGCAACGCCTGGACCTATAAATAGGGAACCGAACGGTTCATTTTCGCCGCCCTGCCTTTGCTCTCCTCGACCTCTTGCTCTTCCACTTCCCCGCTTCTTGCTCCGAGCGAACTCCAGCGAGCACTCTCCTCCGACGACCTTCGTGCACGGCGATGTCCACCGGCCAGGACATCCCTTCCACGGCTTCTGGTGCTCCGGCAAACGAAACCATCCCCGCGGCAGTGATGGCGGCGCAACCTCACGCCCTGCGGCGGCGGCGACGGGCAATGTCGCCACCGTCGCTTCTCAGATTCCAACCGCGCGCGCGCCGGCGGCGGTCTCCTCGGCTCCTTCATCTTCCGTCGCGGCGACGGCGGCGGGAGGCGCTCCCGTCGACGAGGAGGAGGAAGCGGCTGACCTCGGGTCGCGCTACTGGCTCCCCTCCATAATCGACGAAGATCACCTCCAGGACCTGGAGGCCGTCAGCTACCTCCCCACCCGGGAGGACTGCCAATGGAGATCCGCCTTAGGAGACGTCATCCCGGCTCCGAAAGCCGGGGAACGGGTAATCCTTACCTCCCACCTAGTTAGGGGAATGGCGCTACCGCCTTCCGCCTTCTTTAGCGAGGTCTTAGATCACTATGGGCTCCAGCCCCATAATATAGCGCCCAATTGCATTCTAGTCTTAGCCGGCTTCACCGCTCTGTTCGAGGGCTATCTAGGTATTAGGCCTAGTTTAGATTTCTTCAGATACTGCTTTCGTTGCCGGCGCCAGACTGTGCCGGATGGCGGACTGGCGACCTGCGGCAGTGTTACCTTCAACTGCCGCCAAGGACGCCAATGGTATCCCAAGATACCATACCTCGAGTCCGTCAAGGGCTGGACGTCGACCTTCTTCTACTGCCAAGACATGGCAGCGCCGGGGCGCCAATTTGGCGTCCCAGACTTTGTCAACGCGCCGCCTATGCCCAGGCCATGCTGGGACGAGGCGGTGCCCAAGCTGACGGAGGAACTCCGCCTTGTTCAAAGGCGGATCGAGTTCCTCACCCGCACGATGTCCCCTCCCTTGCTGGATGGGGTGGACACCGTCATCTGCTGGCTTAGCCGGCAGATACTGCCCCTGCGGTACAGCCCGCACAAAATGTGTCAGTATTCGCCTACTGGCACAGCCTCTCTTCGCGTAAGCGAAGAAGGGTTACCGACCGCTGACCTGGCGTTCCGACTTCGCAGCCTCGTCAAAGCGGGGCTGGTGAAGGCGGCGGAAGGCGTGCCCATGCACACCCACGACAACCCTCCCCTCGAGGTTAAATGTCTTGCTCGTTGCCCTTTTTTGACTACTTTTGCCGGCTAACTAGAGACCTATTTAACGCTTGCCCTTTTTCTCAGCTCTCTGCCCTGGGGGAGGATGACCTGGCTCCCGACTTCTACGAGCCGGAAGTCGGGAAGACCAAGAAGCACAAGGCGTCCGGCGCTGCTTCCTCTACGGTCAATGCCGAGAGGAAGAAACGGACCGCATCGGCTGCAATGCCGGTGCTCGTCGATCTCGACGAGAACGCGGGGATTAACATCCCCCGAAGGTACTCATTTCCGCCTTATATGGTTGTCGAATTCCTCTATTGCCGGCGTTCATCTGACTGTGCTTGCTTTATTGACAGGGAGCGGGTGGCAACTTCCAGGTTGCCGACCAGACTCCTTTCCAAGGGAAAGCGACCCCAAGGCAGCTCACCTGCTACCATGCCGCCAACTCCCCAGCCCCAGGCCGGCGACTTTATGAGTGATGCTCGCCCCCAGCCCCAGGCTCCGGCTTTCGGTCCGGCGCCGGCGACTTCCTTCGTGGGCCGCACCGCCGGTGCTCCCCTTCCCACGGCTGAGGCTACAGCCAATGAAGCCGTCCAATCTCATGACGCCAAGGAGGAGCTGCTGAAGGTGATTGCCGGTGGGACGCAGAGGGCAGCCCCGGCTGCGGGAGGCGGTCGAGTCAGGGACCCTTGGTCCACCTTTAAGGCGGCCAAGGAGTCTACACTGGCTTTTGCCAACTTCGCCTCCCAGGCATTTGCCGACTTGGAGGGCGATATGTCTGTAAGTTTTTTCCACTTTGCGGCATATACATAGTCTCCCCCCCCCCCCCCCCCCCCGAGCACTTAGATGGCAAGTCGAGTACATTGACTGCCGGCTTAGTGGTTTTTTGACGATATGGTATATGCCTTTGCCTTTGCCTGCAGGGCCTCCTGTCTGCCAACGTTGAGCTTATCTCCTCTCGATTTGAGATAAACCAACGGTGCGGCGACCTGAAGAAGGATTGCGAGGCCAAGGACCGGCGGATTGCCGAAATGGAGGCGGCCCGCAAAAAAGATGAAGGTAGATTTATTCCTTCTGCCTTTTCGCCGTCTTCCAACTTTTGCTGCCGCCAATCTTTTAGCTAGTGAATCCATATTGTAGATCTGCTAGATCACACGCAGGATATACTGAAGGCGTCCACTGACATGCAAGCTTCCGATTTGGCAGCCGCCAACTTGGCGATGAAGGAGGATCACCAGAAGGAGATGGAGGCCCAGCAGCTGAAATTTGCGCAGGAATCTAGCCAGCTCACCGGTGAGCTGAAAAGCCTGCGCAAGAAGTTGGCGGAGGCGGACAAGACGGCTGCCGAGGAAATCTCCAAGCAGACTTCTCGCGCCCAAACTGCTGAGGACGCGTTGGCGGCTCATATGATTGAGGATTCCGCTTTCATAACTCGGCCCTTGGTAATTTCTTACTCCTTATTTTGATTTTGCCATTTTGCTTAGCCCGAGCCAAACTGATGGTTTCATTTTTGATACAGTTCCCGCCGGTTTGGGCGACGACAAGGTTGTCAGCCCCCGCCTGGATCGCCTTGCACGTCTATGCGAGCTGATCACCGAGACTTTGGCAGCGTCCAAGCGGTTTGCCGCCAAGTTCTTCATCTCCTATGGCAGCCAGGAACCGACCGAATTCAGCGATGTGCCCAATATGCTGGAGCAGGCTACCAAGCTACACAAGAGCTCGCTGAAGTCGGCGGCGCGGGGTGGTGCCAAGACTGCGCTTGGACTATTCATGGCGCACTACCCCGAGGCGGAGATAGAAGCCGTCACCGAAGGCATGCCGTCTACATATGAAGACGGCAGCGAGGTCGAGCCGGCCACTGTTCTGGACAGCGTTGCCGGCTACGCCACGTGTGTTGCCGACATGGTGGATACTTCGATCTTCTACCGGCGCCATCCTGTGCCTGCCGCAGGGGAAGCTGGAGCTGCCGGCATGGCCGAGGAGGAGGGGAGTGACAGTTCTGGGGCTGAAGTTGTCAGCCCCCAAGCCTGATGTAGACGCCCCCCCCGAGCTGTAGTTTCCTTTCCTTGCCTCCTTCTGACATGATTTGCCAGCCCCTGAAACAATGCAACTTTGACTTGTAATATTTGTATATACTTTTGTTGTTGCTCTGCTAGGCGGGAAACTAGCTGCCAAGTTTTATTTTGCCTTATTTATATGGCCCGCCTTAATTTTATCCTGACCTATATGTTTGACTTTTTGTATGTTGACGAACCTCAGCCGGTAACTTTGGCTGAAACAACCAGGGCTAAGCCATGCGTTTAGGATCAGAGACCAGAGCCAACATGTTGGTGTCAAAGACATACTACTAGGCGAACCACATATAAGTAATCAGAGGTAAAGGAATTAGGCGGCGCAAAAAGATTATTTTTGCTTTAGGTTGGCTCGAAAGCTGCAAGTATCTACCAGTTTGAACCTTTGCACGGAGCTAGAAAAATAGGTAACTTAGATACATAGGGGACATATGATTGCAAGAAAAGACAAAAGATGGCATGCTTCTCAACACAGATGAGGAACCATAGACTTTTATTTCATAATCATATATAACTTATTACAATTATAAATTGCTAAGTGTAGAAAGGACGTAGCTGCTCCATATTCCAAGGCCGTCTTGTTTGTTCGAACGGATCGTCAATGCCTCTTTTGCGCTTGGTTCCCCTTTTTCCTGCCGCCTTCTTGCGCCTCTTCTTTTCTTCTTCGTCGCGGATGTCGGCCAGGTAGTAGGAACCATTGAGAAGCGCCTTTGTGACTATAAACGGTCCTTCCCATGGCGGGGATAACTTGTGCAAGCCTTTTCTGTCTTGTATTAGGCGGAGAACCAGGTCACCTGTTCTGAAGCTTCGCTTCCGCACTCTCCGGCTATGATAGCGGCGAAGTTGTTGATGATACGAGGCAGAGCGATGTAGAGCGACGTCTCTTTCTTCGTCTAGCAGGTCTAGGCTATCCTGTCTTGCACCTTCTACGTCTTGCTCGATGTAGGCTTGAACTCTTGGGGAATCGTATTTCATGTCGGTAGGTAGCACCGCCTCAGCGCCATATACTAAGAAGAAAGGAGTGTAGCCGTTAGACCTGTTTGGCGTTGTGCCCAAACTCCATAGTACCGACTGTAACTCATCTGCCCAAGCGACGGCTGCCCTGTGTAATGGAGCTTCGAGACGAGGCTTAAGTCCTGATAAGACTAGGACGTTTGTACGCTCTACTTGTCCATTGGATTGAGGGTGTGACACGGATGCCAAATCAAGCCGGATACCCAGATCACTGCAGTATTCTTCTATGTCTCCTTGAGATAGGTTGCTGCCATTATCAGTGATAATGCTGTGTGGAACTCCAAACCGAGAGATAATTCCCCAGAGGAATTGGTGGTTGTTCGTGCGTCAAGTTTGCTGATCGGCTTAGCCTCGACCCATTTGGTGAACTTGTCGACAGCGACCAATAGGTGGGTATACCCACCACTCGCCTTCTTGAAGGGACCCACCATGTCTAAGCCACAGACCGCGAACGGCCAGGTGATTGGGATTGTCCTGAGTTCTTGTGCCGGTAAGTAAGGTTGACGAGCATACAACTGGCAGCATTTGCATGTTTTTACGATGTTCTCGGCGTCTTCTTTGGCGGTAAGCCAGTAGAAACCTTGGCGGAAAGCTTTGGACACGATGGACCTGGCGGAAGCGTGATGCCCGCAGGTGCCAATATGTATGTCTTTCAGAATTTCCTGGCCTTCTTCTGGCTGTATGCACCGCTGATAGATGCCGCACGTGCTTCGTTTATATAGCTCGCCTTTTATTACCGTGAATGCCTTGGCTCGCCTTATGATCTGCCTTTTTAGCACCTCATCGTCCTCCGACAACTTGCTGTCGATTAGAAAATCGAGATATGGGACAGTCCAATCCGGCTGTATCGAGTAGACAGCGAGACTTGCCGCTTCCACCGGTTCTTCTGCATCGGGGTCCATCAAATCGGCGCCTTTAATGGATGGCTTGTGCAAATGTTCCAGAAAAATATCTTTTGGTACCTTTTTGCGCTCTGACCCTAGTATGGAAAGTGTGTCTTCCGCCTCGTTCTCAGCTCTTGGAACATGCCGGACTTCGTAGCCCGCAAAGTTTTTTGCGAATTCGTCAACTTTGGCTCTGTATGCCGCCATTGTTGCGCTTTTCGCATCCCATGTTCCGCTTACTTGCTACGCGACCAAATCCGAGTCGCCATAACAGAGGATTCTTTTGACGCCGAGGTCGTTTGCCATGTGTAACCCATGAAGCAAAGCTTCGTATTCGGCAATGTTGTTGGTTGCTGTGAAGTGGATTTGCAACACGTAGCTAAGCTTGTCACCTTTAGGCGTGCGTAGAACGACTCCAGCCCCCGAGCCTTTGAGCATTTTTGATCCGTCAAAGTGCATGACCCAATATTCTGATTTGGGGAGTGTCGTTTCCTCCATGGCTTCTGTCCAGTCGGCGACAAAATCTGCAAGTGCTTGAGACTTAATGGTGGTCCGTGGCTTATAGACTATATCAAAGGCGGCAAGTTCGATGCCCCATTTGGCAACTCGACCTGTTGCCTCTGCATTGTTGATTATGTCTCCCAACGGTGCCTTGCTGACTACTGTCACTGTGTGCTCCTGGAAATAATGCCTAAGCTTTCTGGCGGCGAAGAATACACCATAAGCCAGCTTTTGGTAATACGGATACCTCTGCTTGGAGGCGGAGAATACTTCACTGATGAAGTAGACCGGTCGTTGCTCATACGTCGCGGCTTCGTTCTCCTTCCTTTCCACAGCCAAGACAACGCTGACAACAACTCTTGTTGCCGCGATGTATAGCAGCATTGGTTCCTGTGATCGAGGTGCTGCCAATATCGGAGCGGATATGAGGGCCTCCGTAAGTTGTTGTAAGGCTGCGTCTGCCTCTGCTGTCCACTCAAAGTTGTCGGATTTCTTCAATATCCGGTAGAGAGGCATTGCCTTTTCCCCTAGGCGGCTTATGAAACGACTGACGGCCGCTGCCGATCCGGCTAGACGTTGCACGTCCTTCAGACAAGTAGGTCTGGATATGTTTTGGATGGCCTTGATCTTCTCCGGATTAACCTCGATCCCTCGTTCTGAGACGATAAACCCGAGCAGTTTGTCGGCTGGAACGCCGACAACACACTTGGCGGGATTGAGTTTCATCTGATACCTCCGGAGATTCTGAAAATTTTCTTCCAAATCCTCTAGGAGATCTGCCTTCTTTTTCGACATCACCGCGATGTCGTCTACGTAGACGTGAACATTGCGGACGATCTGTTCGTGCAGGCAATTCTGCATACAGCGCTGGTATGTTGCCCCTGCATTCTTCAGGCCAAAAGGCATCGTGATGTAGCAGAAAGTCCCGTATGGAGTGGTGAAAGATGTTTACAGCTGATCCGACACTCTCATCTTGATTTGGTGGTATCCTGAGTAGGCGTCCAAAAAACAAAGCAGCTCGGACCTTGCTGTGGAGTCTACACTTGGTCAATTCTAGGCAGCGCAAAGGGATCCTTTGGGCAGCACTTGTTAACACCGGTATAGTCAATACACATCCTCAGCTCTTTATTCTTCTTTGGAACAAGTACAGGATTTGCCACCCAATCGGAGTGCACAACTTCTTTTATGAAATTGGCGGCCTTCAGCCTATTTATCTCCTTTCCTATAGCCTTGCGTCTCTCATCCCCAAAGCGTCTTGTTGCTTGCTTCACCGGCTTGGATCCTTTTATGACGTTGAGTGAGTGCTCGGCAAGTTCCCTCGGTACACCAGGCATGTTGGAAGGCGACCATGCAAAGATGTCACGATTCTCACGGAGGAACTCGACGAGCGCGCCTTCCTATTTGCTGTCAAGGTTGGAGCCGATGACGACTTGCTTAGACTTGTCGCCTGGGATGAGGTCCGCCTTTTTGGTGTCTTCTGAAGCTTCAAAGGTCGTCTTGACATCAATCTTTGGCTTGGGCATGGAGTTGTCTGAATCCGCCCCAAGTAGTGCGAGTTCTTCCTTGTGGATGACGGCTTCTGCGAAGGCAGCCATACCACGTTCACACTCCTTGGCTTTCTTGAAGTTGCCGGAAATCGTGATGGTTCCGTTTTCCCCCGGCATTTTAAACTTGCTGTATATGTAGCACGGCCTTGCCATAAATTTGGCGAAAGCCGGTCGTCCGAAGATTGCATGATAGGCGCTTTTGAAGGGGAAAACTTCGAACCGGAGGAACTCTGAGCGGTAGTTCTCTTTTGGTCCGAAAGTTACCTTCAGCCTAATGCTCCCCATTGACTTTGCTTGCTTGCCGGGCACTATGCCGTGAAAAGTGAGGTTGTTGTGGTCCAGCTGATCCTCTGACAGGTTCATGCGGCTTAGTGTGTCATAGTACAGGATGTTGAGGCTGCTGCCGCCATCCACGAGTACCTTTATGAGTCTGAAGTTGTCGACAATGGGATCGACGACGAGGGCGTACTTGCCTGGGTGAGGAACGTGATCAGGGTGGTCGGACCGGTCCCAAGTGATCGTTGCTTCCGACCAGTTCAAATACTGAGGGACGTCCGGCATTGTCACGTTGAGTTCGCGCATTTCCGCCTTATCCGCCATAGCCGAAGCCGTGCCGACAAAGCATACAAGCGATTCTTTGACCTTCGGATATGGTTTCTTTTTCTTGGCGGCCGCGTCATCCTCGCTTGAGACAGACATGTCGTCATCCTCATCCTCCTTGTTGTCTTTCTTGTCGTTCTTCTTTGACTTCTTTGACTTCCAGCCGACTGTAGGGTCCTTTTTGAAGTCGTCCATGAAACGACATTCGCCAAGCATATGGTTGACCTTGCCGAGTGAGGCGTGGATAGGGCACGGCAAAAGTTTTGCCTGCTCATAAGTGATTCGCGCCGCCTTAGGCCCTGAGCCGGCGTCGCGTCTATCTTTCTTATTCTTCCACTTCCTTTTGCCGGCATTCCCTTGGAATGCGACAGCTACCTCGTTGGAAGGTCCGGCTTTGTCATCCGCCGCCTGCTTGCGCTTGTTGTTCCGTTTTGGTATGATATTGACGTCTGGATCATCGTCCCGGGCGTCGTCATCCGCCGCCGCGTATTGGGCGGCTAGGTTGAGCATCTCGCCAAGGTCCGTGATTTGCTCGCGGACAAGCCGATGACGGAGCAAGGACTTCTTCTGCAGGCCCCTGTAGAAGGCGTGGATACCCTGTGCGTCTGAAACACCATGACAGTTGGCTTTTTCGGATATCCAACGGCTGACAAAGTCTGTCATGGTTTCGTCCGGCTTTTGGATACAGCGTTGCAAATCCGTGTAGGTATTTGGGCGCTTGTATGTTCCTTGGAAGTGCTGGGAGAAAACCTTTTCCGTGTCGTACCAGCTATGGATAGACTTTTCAGGAAGGTTGTCGATCCAAGCCATTGTCGTGCCTTCCAACATGAGAGGTAGGTAACGGACGACAATATAGCTGCTCCCGCCGGCAATTTCTTTGGCCATGGCATAGTCGGCTAGCCATGAATCCGGCTTAACGAGGCCGTTGTACCTAGAACAGTTTTTTGACACTGATGTTATGTCCTTAGGGAACGGCTCTCTGCGGATGGCGTCACCGAAGCACTTTGGTCCAGAATATAGCGGCTCCATTCCTCTTGCTATGTCTTGTAGGCGGTGTCGTGCGTCTTTTGGATCGAGCTGCCGTGCGCCTCTGTTTGCGTCTGGCTCGTCCTGCGCTGCCCGGCTTATGCTGCGCCTGGGCCCTTCTGCCTCCTCTTTCCTCTTGCTGCCGGTGCTACGCTGCGGAGACCGTCTTCGACCTCTCCTGGGAGGGTCGTTACCGGCATCTTTCCTAGGCGGCAGTCTATTGTTCCGGCTACCGCCATTATCGCGTCTTGGCTGGGCTGGAGGTGGCAGGTCTCCCCTGCTTCCTGTCCTTGAATTCTCGTCCCGCCTTGGTTTTGGCGGTGGCGTCTTCTTTGGAGGTGGCGTTGCCTTCCTTTTGTCGCCATGGCTACTGGAGCCAGACGGGCCTTCGGGGTCGTCGCCAGGTGCAGCTTTGCACTTTCCTGACTTAGACTCTAGGTCTCCCCCGCGAGCATCCGCCATGTGGCCGCAGGAATCAGCGCGAGCTTGTTGTTCTAGGGCCTTGCTCACGAAGTGTCTTGCATTAGCCAGCTTTTCCTCCGCCGTGTAAGTTTTGTCGTCTAGGGTATCTAGCGCGGCAGCCGTGTTGAGGACGGGGGTGCAGAAAACAACATCTCCCCTTCTGTCCACGCGCTGTGGTGCCGTACGCCAGTCGAACCCGAGATCTTGAGCCGCTGTCGTTGCGCGTGTTGGCGGCTCCTTGCCACGGCGGTTTTTTGATGACCTTTTTTCCTCAAAGAGTTGCCGACTTGTTTTGGCCGACATCTTCTCCTGTTCTTTCTCGATCTTCTTCGCAAGGCTCTCAACGTACTCCTCTCTTTTTCGCAGGAAGTCAGAGTGCTTAAGCATGTTAATCCTAAGCTCTTCCACTTCGTCGATTGGGGTGTCTTTATTCACCGGAGTATTCATGATCTCGTCTACTTCTTTGATGATGGAGAGCAAATCCGTGGGTTTGCTGCTGCCGCCTTTCTCGAGGCCAGTTTTCTTCTTTGCGCGCACCTTGTCGGAACTTTCAATGAGTTGACCGGCAGTGGTGTCGCCGGCGTCTTCCACGGGCTTGTTTTGCGGTTCTGAAGCAACTGGGGTTGTCTCGTGACCGACGAAAACCATCATAGCCAGCTTGTCAGGCATGTCAGTATCCGCTGTGCCCTCTGAAGGAGCCGGATTACCACTGGAAAAGCGGGTTTTGATCTTCTCTTTGAAGAGACTAGCATCATCATCAGAGTCAGAGTCTACGTTGACTTGAACGGTAGATCTGGATCCGGCATCTGACATCGCATCCTCCTGGAGGGCAGGGAGGATTTACTCAGGATCGTTGTTTTCCGGCTGGGAGTCTGATCCCAGTCCGACAACTGCGACGAAGTGGAAATCAGATTCGGCCGACTCCTGGGAGAAGGCGGATTCAGATCCATCTTGTCGGTCGACTGCTTGGTCGAAGGGTTGGTGGGTGGGGTTGTAGAAATGCGGTAGGCCGTACGTCTCTGGCGTATACCCGATGAAGACGTCGATCCCTCCGATCGGTACGATTGCGCATCCGATAAGGTAGTCGTCCGCTGGGAGCCAGGACTCATCCGAGTTGACGTAGTTGTGGCCGCCATACCTTGTGACGCGACCGACGGCGATCTGCTTGCCCACGCCGCCAAGTGTTCCCGCCTGGAACGTGACACCAGGAACCTTATGCCCCATGGTGGGCGCCAACTGTCGTGGTATCGGCATAATTGATAGGAGCCGGGGGTCCTCTAGCCTACGTATGGATTGTGGGGAAGAAGGTTGGTGTCGTCGAAGACGGGATTGAACACGGCGAGTTTACCCAGCTTCGGATCCCGCAGCGGTGGCGAGATCCTACGTGCTGCTATAATTCACTATGAGGCAATAGCCGTGAACAGGTTACAATGTGTATGATGCGTATTGAAGCGTTCCCTAAAGGCTCCCTGCTGGCCGGCTTATATAGGCGGCCAGACCACAGGATACAAGGCAAGTACTTGTCCGGCAAGTAATCAGAGTCCTAGACCTAGCCGGCTTAGTTGCCGCCTTCCGTCTTGGGCTTGGTGGCTTGATGGGCTTCGGCCTTCCGCCTTCCTTGGACCGTCCGCCTACTTCCTTGTACGTCAGCTATCTGGGCCGCCCGGCAGGCTTCAGCCTTACCACCCTTGGGCCACCCTGGACTAGCCAGATTGATCCATGTTGGTGATACCCCTAGTTGATATATCCCCAACAGTATGCTCCCCATGTGAATGGTCCGAAACTTTCTAAGCTGTCTGCACTGTTCAAGACTCAATTCGTCTTTGAAGTGACCTTTGATCGCATCAATCACGACATATGGCTCCATGTGTTGAAACAACTTTCAACTCTGTTGCTAGGCATACGCTCATGACGACCTTCACGTCCATGAAAATATCATGATGCTTACGGAACTCATCATCTTCCTCCTAGCTAGCAGAATCATCTGGTCTAACTCCTAACTAATGTTCTAAGACATATAGGATGTTTGTTGTGTTTGGAGAATGTTTCTAAAACCAATGTACCAGCTGATGAAGTTGGACCCGTCGGCTTCTAAGGTAGAATCCAGGCTCTTGAGGAAGTAACCGAAGTGTAGTTCCGTAATCTCCAGATGTGATCGCAAAAGAGGTAAGGATAAGTTTATAATATATAGGTGAGTTTCAGTTTTCTAATCACATTATCAAAAACACACCACACCAAGATTATTATCCCTAAAAATAATAATGGTGATTACACGGCCCTCATCCAACATACCACCCCCGATCATCACGGCCGGCAGCACAGCTTCAAAGGTGGACATAAAAGTTCGATCACAACAACTCTCTGACTCGTGCTCGATCTTTCGATCTTCCCGTGTTCCGAGGCCATATTTCTGAATATGCTAGGCTCGCCAATCAAACCTCGAAGACCCTGCGCGTGCAACATGGCTTACACCCACTGTATGCGAATGACGAGATGTGTGAGACCTTATCATCATAGCCTGCCTCATAACGTAGAACTTTCTTGGTGGTGCGCAACGAGGAAGAACACAATTTTGGTATTTGTTAGGGATCATCCTATTCAAGATGCTACCGTTGTATATCTAGCATATAAGCAATCAATAGGATGCACACACAACAGCACACAATAATGATGCAATGAAGTGCGATGTGACATGGTCGATGCGCCTGGACCTTCATGGCGCCATGTGCCTGGCCCCCGGCGCCCCGGCATGGCTCCGAGTCTACGGAGCCCTCCATTGCCTTCGACAATACGAGTAATATATAAAACTTACCGTAACCATGTCACATAAAATAACGCCTCTGCAAAAAAAAGTTAGACGCCTCTAGGTTTATTTAGTTTTGCAAGTTTTACGTGGCATATAGGCTTATTCGTACCTACGATACTACAACTTCGATCGTATAATTGCATGTTTAAGCATCCCTTTCGGGCCCTCCATTGAAAATGCTTTGCCGACTAGAGAGAGAGAAACAGACACCCGCCAGCCACAGATACGGTGCAAGCCGTATGTCAGTAGTGGAACAAGTCTCGCGTAAGCGTACGCGTAAAGTCGGTCCGAGCCGCTTCATCAACTCAATACCGAAGGCATCGCAAGTGCACGCTAGAGGGTAGCAAATATAAGAAAGACGTCCTCATTCAACATGAGTTCTAACCGTACCAGCAGTACTACGCATAGATCGGCTCTGATACCACTGAAGGGGTTACGGTGCAGAAAACAATAATTTTCTAGCTTATGAAACCCTAACTTAGCCAGGATCTATCTATCTAGTACATGTGATAACGGTGGAGGAACGGGTTACATTACCTCCATGTAGACCGATAGCGGGGATTACGCTCCCGCACAAGCGTTGCCGATGAAGTCGTGCGTAGCCGACCTCGAGGTCGGGGAGAACTTGCCGCGATGACGAAGACGATGACGCCGGGGTGTCGACGATGACCTGCGTCGACGGGCGTCGGGCGGATGATGGCGGGGCGTCGACGGGCGTCTGGAATCCCGCAGGGCAACGGCGCCCGGCGGTATAGCTTAGGTGGAGAGAGGGGGCAAAACGGGCGGAGAAACAGCTCGGCCGGCCTGCTATACAATTAATTGTATTTCCCAATGAATTAATCAAATTAATATGCCTTTCTATATAAAGGGGGAGGGGTGTGCAAACTCCCTAGCTCCCCCATGTGGGACTAAACAAAGGAGAAGGGGGGGGTGCGCCCCACCATGGGCTGGCCGCACCAGCCATGGGGCCCATCCCCCTTTGGTGGTGCGGTTCCCCCTCTTGGGCCCTCTTAGGGCCCATGTAGGTGGGAGCCCCCCTTTTTCCTTTATCTAATTAATATTAAATCATATTAATTCATAATTAATATATTTATATATAATTCAATCTCCCGTGACTCCGAAACATTTTCCGAACCACCCGAACAACTTTCGGACATCCCTAGAACCATTCCAGACCTTCCCGGAACTCCATCCGGACCACCGGAACTCCTTCCGGATCATTTATCTCTCTCCAACAAAATCCTATATTATTCAAGAACCTATCTCCTGGTGTCGCTAAGACCTTAAGTTTGTTACGCTACGGTTCGAGAACACTCTAGACATGGTCGAGACACTCCGCTCACCAATGACCGTCAGGGATACCTGGATGTATATGACGGCCCCTGTGCATTCTACGAATATCGTCGTTGAACCATAAACATGATATTCATTCCCTTTGTTTCTGCGATACTACCTTGTCCGAGATATGATCGTAGACACACCGATGTCTTTGTTGTATCTCGTTACCGACAAAGGTTATTAACTCGTCTGCGATATTACATCTCCATGACCTAGTCATAAGCTACGCAGCTATATAGATGCAATCTCACCGAGTGGGCCCAGAGTATCTTTCCATTACAAGAATGAACAAATCCCGCTCTTGATCCTTACGTCACGATGCTCTTTCGGAATACCCAAGATGGACACCGTTATTGTCATGCTATATAAGGCACAACGTTTGATGCTCTCAAAGCACCCCTACGAAGCATCAATAAGTACAGTCTCACGGTCTAAGGAATAAGCTATCATATTCTTATCTATTGCAAATGACAAACATCGTTATACGATCTTATTGCAATACTTTGCGTGTGTCCATCATCTTATTCAACTAACAAGATGACCCCATTGTAAACTGACGTAATTGTCCTCGATCGGGAATCTCGATCAACTGTTGCCCAATGGACTAGCTCATATAGAGGCTTGCTAGGGACCTGGTTGTCTATGTATCACACGTGTATCAATAATTCCGATTAATACAGTTATAGCATAATACACAGACCTATTATAAACTTATGAGATAACGCAATAAATACTACTTATTTATTTGCCTCTAGGGCATATATCCTTCATCTGCTTCGCTAGCCACTCCTCCCGCTCCTCTGGCTTCATCTCCTGCATGTCGTGCATATTTCCTCAGGCGAGTAAAGCATCGACGATGGCGTAGAGAAAATGGTGTGCTCCACCACATTTTCGAGGGAGGGAGGGGAGAGAGATAGAGAAAATGGAGTTTCTAGGGCGAGGGCGGCCCCCTTTTATTAGTCGTGGCAGGGAGGGCGGGCAAACCCTAACCGACCCACGCTGACCCCACGTGCCAACCACACGCCGACCCCACGCGCACCCCACGTGCCGTCCCCACCAGTCAGACTAGTGCCACAGCCCCACAAGTCAGACTAGTGCCACAGCCCCACCAGTCAGACTAGTGCCCGGCCCCACGCGCCGCCCCCAGGAAATCCCAACCGAGCGGACAAACGAGCCGAGCCGTGCTAGGCCGACCCCACCAGTCAGGCCATGTGCGGGTCAAAGGAGGTTGACCAGAGGGAGACGAGCGTTTGGTCGATATGCGAGCAAACCAGGGCACAGACTAGAGAAACAGCGCGGGTATGGCACAGACCAATAAAACTCAGCGAATCATGACACAGAACAAATTGTCCCTTACAACAATATACATAGACCGTTCCAACCGCATCTATGACTAATAATCCACCTTCCGGTTAGCGTCCGCACCCATTTCCGTATTATGTTGCATGCAACATATTATCGCCTTACGCACTGTGTGTAAAGTAAGTAAGTAACATCATCATTTTAAAAACAAAGTAGTATTGTTTTATCCCTAGTAGCAACGGTACATCTACAATTTTAGATCTTTCTGTCACTGCCCCAGATTAAATAGAGACATGACCTACTATTGAGCATAAATACTCCCTCTTGAAGTTACAAGCATATACTTGGCCAAAGCATACACAACTAACGGAGAGCATGCAAGATCATTAAATAGCACACACATGATATATTATGAAGCAATAACTTTAGTACTCAATATTCATCGGATCCCAGCAAACACAACAAGAAGAATTACATAACAGTGATCTTGATCATGATAGGCAGCTCACAAGATCTAAACATGATAGCACAAGAGGAGAAGATAACCATCTAGCTACTGCTATGAACCCGTAGTCCAAGGGTAGACTACTCATGCATCAGTCCGGAGGCGGTCATGGCGACGTAGAGACCTCCGGGGACGATTCCCCCTCATGGCAAGGTGCCGGGGAGCAGTTCTGATCTCTCCCGAATTGGTGTTGACGACGGCGGCGGCTCGGGACCCGTGGAGGAAATAATGAACACCGTGCGATTTTTTAGATTTTTGGGGGGTACTTGTAGGCGGAAGGGCAAGGTCGGTGGAGGCCCGAGAGATCCCCACCATGTTCCTTGCCGCGCGAGCACCAGGTGGGAGCGCCTCAGTGCCCCACTTCGTGTCCTCTTCGGTCTTCTGGAACATTCCCGATGCAAAAATAATTCGAGGATGTTTTTCATCCAATTCCGAGAATATTTCCCTAAGTACTTTTCTGAAACCAAAAACAACATAAAACAGGGAACTGGCACTGTGGCATCTTGTTAATAGGTTAGTCCCAGAAAAGGCATAAAACTATATAAAATGTATATAAAACATGTAATAACATGGTATAATATTGCATGGAACATACGAAATTATAGATACGTTGGAGAGGTATCAACATCCCCAAGCTTAATTCTACTCGTCCCGAGTAAGCAAGAACGATAAAAGAAGAACAATTTTGGAAGTGACATGCTTCAACACAATCTTGATCATGTAATAATGTAAGACATGTAAACTGGGATCAAATGAATAAGTGCTGTAGTTTATATTGATATCAAACGAGAAATAAAGAAACAAGTAGGTAAAGCAAGCAAAGCTTTAAATGATATAGTACTAGATATCAATCAACTGTGCAAAGTAGATATTAGAGATGATTTCAGCTTCAAGCACAACAATATAATCATCTAATGCTTCCAACAAACATGACAACTTTGTGAAAGGATCAAGTCAAGCTATATTAATATGCACGTAGAAGATCAATATATTATTTGTTCAAAAGAAACAAGCAAGCGTTCAACGTTGGTTCCTGGCACCAGGATGTTATGGCTAACAGAATGTTAACGGAGGTTTGGAAGGCCAACAGAAGAAAGACTCGAAAAGCTATAGATGATCATTAGACAAGAGAAAGTCATACAATCGAAGCTATGCAAGGAGTAGTGATTGCTATACAACGGATGCACAATAGAGCTATAAGTATATGAAAGCTCTCCAATGGAACTAGTGGGGGTGCATCCAACTTGCTTGCTCACGAAGACCTAGAGCACTTTTGAGGAGGCTCATTATTGGAATATACAAGCCAAGTTCGATAGTGTAAAGTTCCCCACATAGTTATGCAACTAAGACATGAAAACTCTCTCATATGGAGTAAAGGTGCTAAACATGAGCACAAAAGATGATCACAAATGATATGGTGCTATAACATTAGCACAAGTGATAAAATATAAATGATATTGGTGCTATAACATGAGCACAAGTGTGTGATAAAGAATAGTAATGCTGCCCCCTTTTTTCTTTTTTTTCTTCTTTTTTTTCTATTTTTTCCTTTTTTTATTTCTCTTTTCGATGGCCTCCATGGCTCTTTTCACTTTTAGGGGCAAACATCCTTATATGGTATATTACAACACACTAATGATGATATGACAACATACTGATGATACAAGTAACTTATATGAATGAGACATAATATGTATATGATAACAGTGCCTCTGCCAGTGTAGTAGGTTATGCAATGATCTAGCGTAACATGGGTAAAACCACACATCAGCTTTATAGAAACATAGAAAGCAATATATAAGTAATGAATGACGACAAGTCATGTAATGTAAGATGGATGTTGCATGGCAATATATCTCGGAACAGCTATGGAAATGTTGTAGTAGCTAGGTATGGTGGATGTTTTGAGTAAGATATTTGGCTTATGTCTAGGAGAAGAAGATGAAGATCTCCCACGAGTTTGGATGTACCCGCGAAAATGCACCAACTCTCAATGTGAGAAAGGGCAATGCAAAGTACCGAACAGGCTAGCAATATGGTGGTGAAAGTGCCATGAAAACCACAGTTTTACAACACACAAGTAAAAAGATTTCAAATAAAAATATGATATTACAAGGCATAATGAAAATCACTCCAAGAGGGATCATGGTGAATGACAAAGTCACTGTTGGCTTCCCCGACCGTAGCGCATAACATAAAGTCATTACGGTTGCCTTAGACATATAGAAGTCATATACCATTATGCAATCAACTGGAAGAACAAGATATTGGGTATTTCTAGCTTTTCTTTCTTCAAACATTTGTATATGTTAGCAGAAAAACCTTAACCATTAATATATGGATCTTTCAAGAACAACTAAGTCTAGAGGAAGTGTGGCACAACTTTCAAGTTTTTCTATTCCAACCATTAATCATTCCAATTTACTAAACCATCATGTTTACCATAAAGAAAATTAATATCTCAAAACAACATCAATGATTCAAGTGAGACAATTTAATGATCTACAAGATTATGGATCATTTAGTTATACCATCTCCCACATTTAGCATTTTCTGTTCTCAACCAAACACCAATCAACTTATTTAAAAGATAAACTCTCCAGGTAATTAAACAATGAGATATGAGAGTATGATAAAACAAAGCTAACATCTCTAGCAAGAGATGCATGAAAAACAAGAGCTAGGAAGCAAACAATAGCATGAAAAGAATACTCAACGAATATAAGTGAAGAATATGAGTATTCATATGAAAAAGCGGAGCGTGTCTCTCTCCCACACAAAGGAATGCTAGGATCCATTTTATTCAGGTAATGAAAAAAACAAAAAACAAAAAACATACGCTTCAAGCAAGCACATAAGATGTGACGGAATTAAAATATAGTTTTACTAGAAAGGACCTTATAGTTTGTAGATGAAGAAGGGGATGCCTTGGGCATCCCCAAACTTTGACGCTTGAGTCTTCTTGAAATATATTGGGGGTGGACCACCGGGGTATCTCCAAGCTTTGCCTTTACTATCCTCTTGATCACATCATATCATCCTTCTCTCTGAATCCTTGAAAACTTCCTCCACACCAAACTTAGAGTAAACCTCATTAGAGCATTAGTGCACAAAAAATTATGATATTCTGTAGGAACACAATTGATACCAATGCTACTGGTCATTAGCTACAGCCACTGATACTTAATAGGATAAAAAGATCCAATAAAAATAGCAAAAGAGGCATTGGAAAATAAAATGGCAGAATCTGTCAAAAACAGAACAATCCGTAAAGACGAATTTTGTCGAGTCACTTAATTTGCTCAGATCATAAAACTCAAAACTAATTAAAGGTGTGTATATATCTGAGGATCACGCACAAAAAAAGGCAGATTTGTTTGAGTTTTCCGTGAAGATTTACGAATTAAACGGTGGACAACAGAAAACTGTTTCTGCGCAGGAATCCAAATTTAGCATCAACATTCAACTAGAGGATTAACTTGACACAACAATGCAATAAAATAAAGATAGAAATGAATTGCTACAGAGTTAGGACAAGTCCTTGACGCAGACAAAATAAAATAATAGGAAATAAAAGAGGGTTGTCTCTCATAATCGCTTTTGTTTAACGCCTTTGAGCTAGGCACAAAGTAAAAACTCAAGTATTATCAAGAGATGAAGCATCAACACCATAATTTGAACGAACAATAGAATCAAAAGGTAGCTTCATTATTTTCCTAGGGAAGTGTTCCATACCTTTCTTGAGTGGGAATTGGTACTTCATGGTACCTTCTTTCATATCAATAATAGCACCCACAGTTCTAAGAAAAGGTCTTCCCAACACAATTGTACAAGATGGATTGCACTCAATATCCAAGACAATAAAAACAACAGGGACCATGTTATTATTAACCATAATAGGAATATCATTGATCCTCCCCAAAGGTTTCTTCAAAGCTTTATCAGCAAGAAAAACATCCAAATAGCAATATTCCAATGGTGGCAAATCAAACATATCATAGAACTTTTTAGGCATAACAGAAATACTTGCACCACGGTCACACAAAGCATTGTAATAAAATGTATCTACTTTCATTTTAATTATGGGCTCCCAACCATATTCTAACTTCTTAGGGATAGAAGCTTCAAGTTTTAATTTATCTTCCCTAGCTTTAATGAGAGCATTTGTAATATGAGTAGTAAAAGCCAAATTAAGAGAGCTAGAATTAGGACTTGTGGCCAACTTTTGCAAGAACTTAATAACTTCAGAGATATTACAATTATCATAATCAAAATTATTATCATCAAAGCAAACCGAACCACATTCTCCCACGTTCTTAAAAATTTCAGCACTTTTATCAACACTAGTTTCAGCAGTTTTGGGTAATTTTAAATTTTTGGAGGAAGTAGGGGAGACATTTCCTACACCAACTATGTTACCATTGATAATAGGAGGCTTACTAACATGTGAATTACCATTATTTTTAGAGGTAGTAATAGTAAAAACTTTAGCAATATTAGCCTCTTTATCTAGTTCTTTCTCTCTTTCCCATCTGGCACATAAGAGGGCCATCATCCTAACATTTTCATAAATTTGAATTTGGATGGCATTAATTTTAGCAAAGGGATTACTATGTTTAGTTTCAGTAGGCATAACTTTAGATTTTAAAAGATCAATATCAAGGACAAGACTATCAACTTTAGAGGCAAGTATATCAATTTTTGCAAGCTTTTCCTCAACAGTTTTATTAAACAGAGTTTGTGTAGTGATAAAATCTTTTAACATGGTTTCAAGTTCAGAGGTGGTAGTCCAATTATTGTTATAAGAACTACCATAAGAATTACCATAAGAGTTACCAGTATTATTAGAAGGAAATGGCTTATAGTTGTTATTACCATAGTTGTTCCTATAGGCATTGTTGTTCAAATTATTACTTTTAATGAAGTTCACATCAACATGCTCTTCTTGTGCAACTAAAGAAGCCAAGGGAACATTATTTGGATCAACATGTGACTTACCGCTTGCAAGCATAGACATAATAATATCAATCTTTTCACTCAAGGAGGAGATTTCTCTAACAGAATTTACCTTCTTGCCATTAGGTGTCCTCTCTGTATGCCATTCAGAATAATTCACCATCATATCATCCAAGAGTTTTGTTGCAGACCCCAAAGTGATGGACATAAAGGTACCTCCAGCAGCTGAATCCAATAAGTTTCTTGAAGAAAAATTCAGTCCTGCCTAAAAGGTATGGATGATCATCCAAGCAGCCAGTCCATGGGTAGGGAAATTCTTTATCAAAGATTTCATTCTTTCCCAAGCTTGAGCAACATGTTCATTATCAAGTTGTTTAAAATTCATGATGCTACTTCTTAGAGAAATAATCTTAGAAGGAGGATAGTATTTTCCAATAGAAGCATCTTTGCATTTAATCCATGAAACAATACTATTCCTAGGCAACGAAAGTAACCATTATTTAGATCTTCCTCTCAAGGAGAACGGAAATAATTTCAGTTTTATGATATCAACATCTATATGTTTATATTTTTGCATTTCACATAGTTCAAAAATGTTATTTAGATGGGCAGCAGCATCATCAGAACTAACACCATAGAATTGCTCTCTCCTAACAAGGTTCAATAAAGCAGGTTAAATTTCAAAGGATTTAGCTTTTGATATAGGTGGAGCAATAGGTGTGCATATAAAATCATTATTGTTGGTGCTAGTAAAGTCACACAACTTAGTATTCTCAGCAGAACTCGCTATAGCAAATTACTTAACAAACCGAATTAACAATATTAAAGAAATAATGCTAAACCAAAATAAATAAAGCAACAAAAATGAAAATTAATAAACAAAACCAAAATATAAAAAGTAATGCAAGTAACTAATTTTTGATGTATTTTTGATATTAACAAAACAAGGCGGTAATAAAAATAAAGTAAGAAAGACAATAACCAAATAAAAAGATTGGAAGTGCGAAAACTCCCCTCGTAGTGGAATGCTCAAATTCCCGGCAACGGCGCTAGAAAATGCTTTCTGCGACGTAGGGGAGATGAGCGAGTCCATGTGAAGAATTCGTGTTTCTCAGCAACGGCGCCAGAAAAATGCTTGATACACACGATGGGTGTGTTGTTGGGAGACACCAAGAGGAAAGTGTGAAATAGTGCAGCAGCAAGTTTCCCTCAGTGTGAAACCAAGGTTATCGAACCAGTAGGAAATGAGAATTCCCCCGAGATATCAACAGCGCAAGAAAAGTGCTTGATGTAGTTGACATGGAGCCTGCACACAACAATCAAGATACTTTGCCCCAACTTAACAGTGAGGTTGTCAATCTCACCGGCTTGCTGTAACAAAGGATTGAACGTATGTGTGGAAGAAAGTTATTTGTTTGCAGAAAGTAACAGGTTTGAAGTTGTGGTTTTATCAGATCAAAGAGAAGACCGGGGTCCACAGTTCACTAGTGGTGTCTCTCCATAAATAATAATAACATTCATGCGGGTAAACAAATTACAGGTGGGTGATGCACACGGTGGGTGTGTTGTTGGGAGACCCCCATAGGAAGGTGTGAAGTAGTGCAGCATCATGTTTCCTTCAGTATGAAACCAAGGTTACCGAACCAGCAGGAGATGAAGGATTCCCTTGAGGTGTCAAGGCGCCAGAAAAATGATGGTGCTAAGTTGACGTGGAGCCTGCACACAAACATTCAAGATACTTTGCCCCAACTTAACAGTGAGGTTGTCAATCTCACCGGCTTGTTGTAACAAAGGATTAAACGTATGTGTGCAAGAAAGAGTGATGTTTGCAGAAAGTAACAGGTTTGCAGTTGTGGTTTTATCAGATTAATGAGAAGAACCGGGGTCCACAGTTCACTAGTGGTGTCTCTCCATAAATAATAATAACATTCATCCATGCGTGGTAAACAAATTACAGCTAGGCAATTGACAGAATAATCATGAGCAACCCAATGCATATACAAATGATATGGTGTCTAGTGTGAAATTCATTCGGGCATTACAACAATATACATAGACCGTTCCAACAACATCTATGACTAATAATCCACCTTCCGGTTAGCGTCCGCACCCTTTTCAGTATTAAGTTGCATGCAACAGATTATCGCCTTAAGAACTGTGTGTAAAGTAAGTAAGTAACATCATCCTTAGACAAAGTACTACTATTTTATCCCTAGTGGCAACAACACATCTACAACCTTAGAGCTTTCTGTCACTGCCCCAGATTAAATAGAGACATGAACCTACCATCGAGCATAAATATCCCCTCTTGGAGTTACAAGCATCTACTTGGTCAGAGCATACGCAAGTAACGGAGAGCATGCAAGATCATTAAATACCACACACATGATATATTATGAATCAATAACTTTAGTACTCAATATTCATCGGATCCCAGCTAACACAACATGGAGAATTACATAAAGATAATCTTGATCATGATAGGCAGCTCACAAGATCTAAGCATGATAGCACAAGAGGAGAAGACAACCATCTAGCTACTGCTATGGACCCATAGTACAAGGTAGACTACTCATGCATCAGTCCGGAGGCGGTCATGGCAACATAGAAGCCTCCGGGGACGATTCACCCTCCCGGCAGGGTGCGGGAGCAGTTCTGATCTCTCCCGAAGTGGTGGCGGCGACGGCCGCGGCTCAGGACCCGTGGAGGAAAAAATGA
Organism: Poa annua; assembly: GCA_026929855.1. Lineage (NCBI taxonomy): Eukaryota > Viridiplantae > Streptophyta > Magnoliopsida > Poales > Poaceae > Poa > Poa annua. The sequence goes on from CM049426.1 coordinate 183,357,408, forward strand.
TTAATCGTTTGGAGTTTTTAGGTCAGGGGGGTTTATATGGACGAAAGACCTAGGTCGGTGGGCGCCCGAGGGCGCCACACCCCCTCCCGGTGCGGCAGGCTTCTGAGCCGAGCCAGCAAGCGATGTAGGCCCCTCGGGGCCAATCTTCGTCTCGTCTTCGGTTCTCTGGTCGCAAATATTCCAAAAATAAATACTAGTTGACTCGTTTCCAATTTGGCGGGTATTTCCTTAAGAGCTTTTCTGAAACCAAAAACAGAAGAAAACAGGGAACTGACACTGTGGCATCTTGTTAATAGGTTAGTCCCAGAAAATGCATAAAACTAAATAAAATGCATATAAAACATGTAATAACATGATATAACATAGCATGGAACACAAGAAATCTTGGATACGTTGGATACGTATCAACATCCCCAAGCTTAGTTCTACTCATCCCGAGTAAGCAAGAACGATAAAAGAAGAAGAATTCTGAAGTGACATGCTTAAACACATTCTTGATCATGTAATTCATTGTAAGGCATGTAAACTGAAATCAAATGAATTAGGACTGTAGTTTATCTTGATATCAAATGAGTAATGAATAAACAAGTAGGTGAAGCAAGAAAAGCTTTCAATGATATAGTACTAGATAGCAATCAACTGTGCAAAGTAGATATAAAAGATGATTTAAGGTTCAAGCACAACAATATAATCATCTAATGCTCCCAACAAACATGACAACTTTATGAAAGGATCAAGTCAAGTAATAGCAATATGCACGTAGAAGATCAATATATTATTTGTTCAAAAGAAACAAACAAGCGTTCAACGTTGGTTCCTGGCACCAGGATGTTATGGCTAACAGAATGTTAACGGAGGTTTGGAAGGCCAACAGAAGAAAGACTCACAAACCTATAGATGATCATTAGACAAGAGAAAGTCATACAATCGAAGCTATGCAAGGAGTAGTGATTTCTATACAACGGATGCACAATAGAGCTATAAGTATATGAAAGCTCTCCAATGGAACTAGTGGGGGTGCATCCAACTTGCTTGCTCACGAAGACCTAGAGCACTTTTGAGGAGGCTCATTATTGGAATATACAAGCCAAGTTCTATAGTGTAAAGTTCCCCACATAGTTATGCAACTAAGACATGAAAACTCTCTCATATGGAGTAAAGGTGCTAAACATGAGCACTGTCGGCCCAGTGACGACTAGGTGGTGCAGAGCCCACTCTCCACAGGCCTCGCACGCGACAGATTCGACAAAACGACTAAGGACCAAGTCACCGCTTGGACAGACCCTCGAGAGGCGACTCCTCTCGAGGGCCTGAAGAGGAAGCCCGAGCCTGAAGAGGACCCCGCGCTTCAAGAGACTCCCCAAGGCTGAACAAGCCTGGAGAGAAGACAACAAGAACCCCTCCACAGGCCGCCACGGCCCTATGGATACACTTCGCGGCTAAGCAACCGCTACAGGGCGCACATGGCCTATGTAGCATCCGCAGAGTTACGCGAGCACCACAGTTGCCATTCTGGTGATAAAGGAGTCAACAAAGCTGCGCAGCCCACACCCGGACAGCCAGAACTTTCCTCTTTGGTGATAAAGCGGCTGGACGGTGCAACGCTCCAAGAAGACCGTCATCGTAGGCTCCGCCATGACCCCTGCAACGCCTGTGAGCCATTCTACGCAGCCTGCAGCCGGTCGGCCACCGCGCCCAACTTTAGCACGGATGGACCGTGTCCATGGACATTTCTGCGACGGTGCACTCCTACTCCCTCACGCCACTGCCCTGTGGGAGCCCACCCTCTACGTACAGCGCAAGGAAGACGCCCGAGGCGCCTATAAAAAGAGTAGGAGCTCCATCGTAGCAAAGGATGGGCTAATCGCATTCTGAACCCTGGGAACCATAGCCAAGCGAGTAGGATAGCCAACTGCTGGTGGAGGAAGAAGACCATAGCTTCCCTCTCCAAGCACCAAACTGCCTCGAGAGAGCGCTTGGCAAGATCATTGTACTGTAATCTCCGCAGTGCAATACAGACAAGCAGGAGTAGCGGTGTTACCTCCTCCTGAGGGTCGTGAACCTGGGTACGGGCCGGTGTTCATCTCTGTCGTGTTGTCCCTCTCCAGGCCCGGCGAGCACCGTCGTCATGCCTCTCGAGGGTTGTTTGACCTCCGTGTTCAATCCACCTTTGAACTACTCTTCAGGGTGTGACTATCCCTGTTCCATGGAAGTCACTCTCTGACATATGGCGCGCCAGGTAGGGTACTGAGGCGCGTCAACGACCTTCGAGCCGCCGCCGCACCATGACGGACACTCGCGCCACCCGCGCCTACAGGCGTGCACCCGAAGGAACCAACTCCATGCATGGCGCCACCACCACTCGTGGACGGCGGGGTCACCCCCGCCGTGAGAAGCGCGCCAACACCGAGCCGCACTTGGAACACCCCGAGAACGAGCCCGAGCACAACGGGGAGGAGCACGCCGAGCAGCAAGCCGACGCGGAGTCCTCGCGGAGGACGCAGCACCAGAGCGCCTCCTCTCAAGGACGCGCGGAGCCCGGCCCGCACACGGCTCTGCTCATGGCGCAAGAACTTCTCCGCTACCGGCCTACTGCAGAGGCTCATGAGCAGTGGCTGGAACGCCTCAACCACCTCGTCGGCATTGCCACCACTTGCCTTGCTCCGTCGCGGTCGATTGTGCACCACTCCCTCGCGGGCACGGCTGCGCCTGACGTGCCTCCACCACCTCCAGGACCTGCTCTGACCGCGACACAGAGAGCCGCCTCGCACGCCTCCTCGCCGCGCGACTACCAAATCGTGCAGCGCACCGGCGCCAGACGCGCACGTGGGGATGGAATGCCAGCGGGACTGCCAGAACCGCCTCGTGGAGGAGATTGTCCAGGCGGGCCAGCAGAACCACGCGGCTCCGCAGAACGGGGTCGCCACGTACTCCTCGGTCTGCATGGCGTTCACCCGCTCCCTATGTCGCGTGGTCTGGCCCGAGAAGTTCAGGCCAGACCTCCCCAAGGGCTACAACGGCTCCAGCAACCCCGTTGAGTTTCTGCAGCTCTACACCACCTCCATCCAAGCTGCGGGAGGAGATGACAAGGTCGTAGCCAACTGGTTCTCCCACGTGCTTCGCGACTCCGCGCTGTCGTGGCTCCTGAACCTCCCTGAGGACTCTGTGGGCACGTGGGAAGAGCTCGGCAAGCAGTTTGTCGCCAACTTCAAGGGCACGTACGAGCATGCGCTCACCCACAACGACCTGCGCGATGTGGTGTAGAAGAAGGATGAGACCCTCCGCAAGTACATCCAGCGCTTCAGCCAGAAGCGGACGCAAGGGCGGCTACCATAAGTCACCTGGCACTCAGGCCAAAGTCACCGAGAAAAACGGCAATCTCCCTGACAAGGAAGATGGAGGCTACCATGCCCCGAGAGGGGCCATGGCCTGCATCCTTGGCGGGGCTCAGGCGCCCAAGTTGAACAACCAGTTCAAGCAGTTCGCTCGCGAGCTCAACGTCGTGCTCCCAAGTGTCGAGACCTCCAGGCCCCTCAAGTGGTCGCAGTACTTTCGATGTGCAAGACCACCCCAAGTCTACCGAGACTGTTGGAACCCTCCCGCTGGTATGCTCCCCCACCATCAACAACATCCCCGTCTCCAAGACGCTCATTGATGGAGGTGCAGGCCTGAACGTCATATCCATCGAGACTTTCGAGACGCTTCAAGTGCCCTACGAGTGGCTCATGCCCTCTAGGCCCTTCACGGGAGTCACCAGCGGCTCCATCGAGCCTCTGGGATAGGTCCGCCTGGCTGTTACCTTTGGCACACAGAAGAACTACCGCACCGAGCTCATCAATTTCGACGTCGCGCACATCGGCTTGCCGTACAACGCCATCCTCGGCTACCCCGCCCTCGAGAAGTTCATGGCCATCACGCATCATGCCTACAACATGGTCAAGATCCCCAGCAGTGCTGGCACCATCTCCATCCATGACCACGTCCTGGACGCCACGCCCGCCGTCGAGACAGCCTACAAGGCAGCTTCCATGCCATTTCCGGCTTCGGAGGACATGGAGCCTATCGAGAGGCCCAAGAAAAAGAAGCAGATGTTCTCTCAGGAGCCAGTTTCAACGAAGAAGGTCTCCCTGAGCACCAGCAGCTCGGGGGCTGAGGGCTCCGGGACTAGCATCACCATTGGCGCCGCTCTGCCTCCCAAATAGGAAGGCGCGCTCATCACCTTCCTCCGGGCAAACTCTGACATGTTCGCGTGGACTCCGTCAGACATGTCCAGTGTACCTAGGGAGGTTATCGGGCACCACTTAGCCATGTGTCCAAACGCACGCCTCGTCAAGCAAAAGGCAAGAAAGCAAGCCCTCGAGAAACAAGCATTCATCGTCAAAGAGGTCGAGAAGCTCAAAACGGCAAATGTTGTCCGCGAAGTCGCGCACCCCACTTGGCTCTCCAACGGCGTGGTTGTCCCAAAGCCCGCCGGAGGAGGCCACCTCTGCATCGACTACATTGATGTCAACAAGGCTTGCCGCTAGGACCCATACCCCATGCCGAGAATCGACCAAATCGTGGACTCCACGGCAGGTTGCAACCTCCTCTGCTTTCTCGATGCCTTCTCTGGTTATCACCAGATTAATATGGCTAAGGAAGACGAGAAAAAGACGGCATTCCTCACCCCTTGTGGTGTGTATAGCTATGTTTGCATGCCCTTCGGTCTGAAAAACACGGGCGCACCTTCCAGAGCCTCATGAGGATATCCCTTGGTGAGCAAATGGGCAGATATGCAGAGGCTTACGTCGATGACATCTTTGTCAAGTCTCGAGAGGGAGATACTCTCCTCAGGGACCTTGAAGAGACCTTGAAAGTGCATTCTGTGCACTCCCATATTTTGGTGACTAATGACAACACAAAAGGTATTCTAATGTTTGTGATTAAACCTGGGCATTCCTTGTTTAAGCTGGTTTGTACGGGTTCCTCAAACCAGCCCAGCGTGACTGGTTTTGAGCAGTTTGGTCTGGTTTAAACCGTGAAGAGATTACATGGTACGCTGGTTTGGTCTGGTCTGGTTACACGGTTTCGATGGTTTCAAAGCAGTTAAAAAGAGATAGCACATGGACAGGACGCCGCCGTGGTAAGCCGGAACGCCGCCGGGGTCAGTCGAAACCTCGCAAACGTCGAGCATCTAGTGCAGGAGCCAGGTGGCTGGCGCTGTCTTTTGGGACAGGTCCGAGGAGGACAAGACCGCGGTGCCGGACATGAAGTCCATGGTGGTGCGCAGCGCCGCTCCCGGCCGCCGTCCCCCCACAAGACAAGGAGGAGCGCCGCGGTGCCGGAGGAGGAGTCCATGGTGGTGCGCACCGTCACGCCCACCAGCGCTGCGATATCGCGCTCCGCGCACGACCGAGGCACCGGGCGCGCTCCGCGTCGACTCATCCGCAGGATGTTCGCTTGGCTTCGTTCGCCGTCCCCCGCGCCCTTGTCCTCGCCACGCGCGCCCACGCCCACCGAGCTGCAGTGGAAGGTGACCATGACGGCGTGCGAGCATCACCGCATCTAGGCGCGGGTCAACCGGTCGAGCGCCGGCGGTTGCATCACCGACTTCTCGCTGGCGGCGCTCAGCAACGGGCTCCTGGTGGGCGCGCCGCGGCTGGACGCCATGTACGGCAAGTGGGCGCGCGACATCGTGGTGAAGCTAGCGGTGGTGCATGCCGGTGGTAGCTCATGGTGTTGCTGCGGGTGTTCGAGGCGAGGCAGGCTGGATGGAGGTGATGGCGCCAGCGCCGGCGCTCGAGAAAGACCTTCGGGGCGACGCCAACCGGGCAGCAGCAGCGGCCGGAAGACGGTCTCTGTGGTTTACGCAACATTGTTGCCTTCCGCTTCCATGTCGCCCATGCAGCTTCGAGCAACCTGTAGCGTACGAGACGGTCGCTGTGGTTTTACCCGGTTTCAGATGGTCTCAAACCGGCGTGAGCGTTTCCTTCCCGGTTTGAACCTCTAAACCGTCTTAACCCGATCGAAACCATAAACACGGTGCGGTGCGGTGTGGTTTCACGGTTTGATCAGTTTCGCACCGGACAGTGCCCAGGGTTATTTGTGATGAAGTATGCAGGTTATATTACAGGTCGATTGATAAGAGTGAATACTTATATTGCCTGATTTTCAGTACTGCTTCACTTGGTCTTTCATCAGGAATTCAGTCAGGAGATTTCCGTGGTTCGGAGATCTCCGGTCCCCAGACCAGAGATCTACGAGCTAATCGAGATTTCCTCTAAGTCAAACTCAAATGCGAATTGACTCCAACTCAGGCTTAGCCAGAAATACTCTAGGAGATTTCCGGCGCTCGGAGATTTTCGAGCCCCAGTCCGGAGATCTCCGAGTGGCAGAAGAATTTCACCAAGTCCAGAACTCAGTTGCATACTGACTCCAACTCCAGTTTAGCCGGATATGCTCTAGGAGATTTCCGGCGCTCGGAGATTTCCGGGACCCAGTCCGGAGATCTCCGAGTGATAGAGGATTTTCTGCCAAGTCTAGAAGATCAATCAGCACTGACTCCGAGCCCCGCTCAACCGGATTTCCTACCGGAGTTATCCGGGGTCCGGGGATTTCCAGATCTCAACCCGGAGATTTCCGGGCAGGCGGCTGTACAACGGGCAGAATTTGGAGAGGGGTATATATACCCCTCCACCTACCTCCAGCAGTTTAAGCTTCAAGTTTTCTCTCTCCTCCATTGGTGCTGAAGCTCGTTTCTTCCGGATCTCCCAATCTAGCCACTCAAATCTTTTGATACTTGGGGATCTGAGGGAGAAGCCACCAATCTACAACTCCACCGAAGCGTTTTGAATTCCCCCCTCTAAATCTTGAGGGGAAACGAATCTAGGGTTCCTTTGTGGATAGCTAGGTTCAATCTTGTGTGTTTTGATCCTTTGAAGATTCCTTTGTGGAAGTGACCTATTGTGGTCATTGTGAGAGCCCCCAATTCAGTTGTGGGTGTGTGCCTCACAAATTTGTACGGGACCTTCTCCGCCCTTAAAGGAGTCCTAAGTGGAAACGTGGATTCGCACCTTTGTGGTCGAATTCACAGGAGAATAATAAACTCCTGTACTTGCTTAGTTTCATTGTTGTCTATCACTTGTATCACCTAGTTGCACATATAGACAACTTACTTTCTGAAAGTGCATTCTTTGCACTCCCATATTTTGGTGACTAATGACAACACAAAAGGTATTCTAATGTTTGTGATGAAGCATGAAGGTTCTCTTACAGGTTGGTTGATAAGAATGAATGCTTATATTGCCTGATCTTCAATACTGCTTCACGTGGTTTTTCAGCAGGAATTCAGTCAGGAGATTTCTGGAGACTGGAGATCTCCGGACCTCAACCCGGAGATCTCCGAGCTGGCGGCTGTACAACGGGCAGAATTTGGGGAGGGGTATAAATACCCCTCCACCTACCTCCAGCAGCTAAAGCTTCAAGTTTTCTCTCTCCTCCATTGGTGCTGAAGCTCGTTTCTTCCAGATCTCCCAATCTAGCCACTCAAATCTTTTGATACTTGGGGATCTGAGGGAGAAGCCACCGATCTACAACTCCACCGAAGCGTTTTGAATTCCCCCCTCTAAATCTTGAGGGGAAACGAATCTAGGGTTCCTTTGTGGATAGCTAGGTTCAATCTTGTGTGTTTTGATCCTTTGAAGATTCCTTTGTGGAAGTGACATGTTGTGGTCATTGTGAGAGCCCCCAATTCAATTGTGGGTGTGTGTCTCACAAATTTGTACGGGACCTTCTCCGCCCTTAAAGGAGTCCTAAGTGGAAACGTGGATTCGCACCTTTGTGGTCGAATTCACAGGAGAATAGGGTGAGGCCTTTGTGGCGTTGAGCAAACCTTTGTGGTAGCTCACACCCCTCCAACGAGACGTTCACCTATGTGGTGGAACTCGGGATAAAATCGCTGTCTTCGAGTTCCTACGGTTGTCTTGTTCCACTCTCCTTTACCGCATCTTCATTTCCTGTACTTGTTTAGTTTCGTTGTTGTCTATCACTTGTATCACCTAGTTGCACATATAGACAACTTACTTTCTGTTAGCCTAAAACTGGAAAAGACATAAAAATTGGTCACCACCTTTTCACCCCCCCCCCCCCCCCCGCCCCCGCCCCCTATAGGTGGTCAACTGTCGTTCAATTGGTATCAGAGCCAGGTTGTCTCTTAAAAGCTTCACCGCTTGAGACCAACTTTGGACAATGCAAGTTGATCCGAAAGAGGGTACCGAAGCGGACGTCGTGACCTAGGCGGCAATGCAAGAGAAAGGTTCCACTATGGCCGATATCAACTCTTTGGAAACAAAGTTGACATCGTCCATACAAACCGAGTTCAAGAAGTTTCATGATATGCTTGAGACTCTCAAGACATCCAAGGAAACCTATCTTGCTTGCCCTCAAAGTCTCCGGTGCTTCCGGGCATTACTCAAGATGTGGACCCCAAATTGTTAAAGGGAAAGCAATAGCCTTTGGATGGGAAGGGTGATGCTACTAGTTCCTCAAACCATCAAAACACTTCATCTTCCCAAGATGAAGTGCCTAAAGGCTACAACGCCACTCCTCCCCCATCCCAATACCATACCCCCGATCCCATCATTCCTCATCCGCAAGTTTCTCATAGGGGTGATCCCCCATTGCTTTAAGATTAGACATTCTCTCAATGGCAATATGTGATGAAGTCTCATGTGTGCAGCTCTTCAATCGAGTTGTGGCGCATCATTCAAGTTGGATACAAGCCGCATGATACGACCAACTTAACAAGAAGATAAGTGGTGGAGGCTCAACTTGATGCCACCACACTCTACATGATCCAAAAAGCGGTTGGGAACAAGGACATGTCTCTTATCCACACCTCACCACCGCCAAGGATACATGGGATGCTCTATCTGAATTGTTCGTTGGAAATGATAGCATGAGGAGGAACCTCTATGACTCTTTGAGCAATGAAGCCGAGGGCTTCTTCAAGCTTGATGGTGAAGACCATGAGATGATGTATAGAAGATTGGTGACAATAGCCACAAGCTTTCGAGAAGTTGGTGCCTCTCATATTGATGATGCATGGATCAAGAGGAAGTATGTGAGATCCATGATGCCATGTGAGCCAACCGACGTAAAGAGCCTTCAAGGAAGACATAACTACCATCTCATGTCATCTAATGAGGTTATGCAAGAGATGACCGCGTACAAGGTGGCCACAAAGAATGCTCAAGATGCTAGAGCAAGGGCTCTTGGAATGCAAAGAGGCACAACCAACCTTGCCTTGAAGGCTACCGTTGAGGAAGACAACGATGATGATCTTGGAATCTTTGCCGCAATGTCCAAGGAAGCACTCAAGATTGCTTACAATGATCATCTCGCTCTTGCGGCTCGCACATTTTGGAACAATCCTTCATGAGGCAAGATGCGAGTTGATAAGAGTCCATCTCAAGCCGATAGGGTCTCACCCTCCAAGTCAAGGACATGTTACAATTGTGAAGACAAGTTTCATTTCGTCGCCGATTGTCCTTATGAGAAAAGAGAAGAGCATGGTGGACGTCTAGTGCTCAAGGACAAAACCAAGATGCCTCCCAAGAAGGCCTATGGAAAGAAGAGGCCTCTTCACAAGAAACCTCCCATCGTGTTGTTGACTCAAGAGGAGTACCCCACCGATGATGAAGAGTCGGAGGAAGAAACGCCAAATGAAGTGGTGGCTCTTGCCATCACATCAACACCTACCGTTCCTTCATCAACAACAAGAACTCCCTCATCAACGACAAGAACTCCTTCAACTACGACAAGATCTTCATCATCTCTATTCATGTCGCCAAATGAGAACTCTATCACCAAGAGCTCAAGATGTCTTATGGCCAAGGCATCGGAGGTACCTTCATCCTCTTTATCTCTCATGAATGAAATGAATGAGCTTGATGATGCCTCTAGCCTTCAAATCAAGCAAGAGCTTGTGGCCTTCGAATCTTTTATCACTAACTTGCAAGGTGATAGTAAGAAACATGTTGGTGCCCTCATGGCTCGTATTGGTGAGCTAGAGCATCTCAATGAAGAGAAGGGTAAGATAGAAAGAGAAGACGCTATTTCTCTATCTTATTTGAAGTCCTCTCTTGAGGAGATTGAAGAGTCTCATGCACGTCTTAAGGAGCAACTTGAAACTATTGAGGAAACTCATAATTACTCACATGCTAACCTCATTAAGGATCGTGATATGTACTTTGCTAAATTCAAGGTGACTCAACAAGATAAAGCCGAATTTGCGGTTGGGCATGTTAGACTCATTGAGGACATGGAGAAGCTCGTCATAGCTCACAAGGCTTTGAAGAGTGAACATGCTCTTCTAAAGGAGTCTTATGCTCAACTCCAAACTCGGTTAACTAACCTTGACTCACCTAGCATCTATACCTATAATTGTTCTTGTGATAATGCTAATCTTGTGAAAGAGAATGCTAGGTTGAAGAATGAGATTGCTAAGGCCTCCATATCCAAACTCATCCTTCTCAAGGGTAAGCAAGTTGTTGAGACTCCCATCGTGGAGCCTCACACTCGACAAGGGAAGGAAGGACTTGGATATGTGCCTCCCATGAAGATGAATGCCAAGAAGGGTATTCCCAAGAGCGTCAACCCCATCCAAGACAAGAAGGCCGACTCCATTCAATCAAAGGACGGTCTTGCAAGTAGGAATGCCTCAAGGGGCAAGCCTACTCGTAAAGATCACGCCGGGGACAACAATCCTAACTATGCTTTATATGTCGATTATTATGGGAATGTCTGTGCTCGTTACATTGGACCCTACTATGGCTTTATTTCATATGCTATTTGGGTCCCTAAGTCTCTTGTCGCTAACCATAAAGCACCCATTATGAAGCAATGGGTTTCTAAGTTCAAGAATTGATCTCTTGTAGGACCTTGCTCCCGGTAGTTCAAAATGGATAATTGATAGTGGATGCACAAGTCACATGACCGGGAGCAAAGAACTCGTCACGGAGTTTAAACCTAATGTAGATCAAGTAACCGTGACGTTTGGTGACTTATCAAGGTCTAAGGTAACCGGGCTTGGAAAAGTGGTAGTTGCCCCCAACATTACTCTTGTCAATGTTATTCTTGTTTAATCTCTTGGCTATAATTTGTTATCGGTTCGTGCCTTAACAAAGTTGGGGATCTCTCCCTTCTTTGATAAGGACATTGTGGTCCTCTTGTGGAGCAAGTCGCTAAGAGTGGCTTTCGTGGGATACGTGGAGCATGAGCTTTATGTGGTGGACTTCTCCGGAGCCACCACTACTCAAGCCATGTGTCTCTTCGGAAAAGCCGACGTGGGTTGGCTTTGGCATCGCCGACTAGCCCACGTAAACATGCGCACTTTGCAAAGCCTCCACAAGGGTGGTCACATCCTTGGACTAAAAGATCGAATATGTAGAGCTTGTGTGTAAGGCAAGATGCATGATATTCCTCATCCAAGCAAGACCATCATATCTTCGTCCCGGATTTTGGAGCTCCTTCATGTTGATCTATTTGGACCAATTCCGGAGATAAGTCTTGGGGGCAAGAAATATTGCCTCGTGATTGTTGATGACTATTCAAGGTATACATGGGTCTACTTCTTTAAAACCAAGGATGAAACTCAACAAGTCTTCATCGAATTCTCAAAGGAGGTTCAATGCCAACATGACCTCCCCATATTGGTTGTTCGAAGTGACAATGGGTCGGAATTCAAGAACTACACCCGTAACGACTTTCTTAGTGAAGAAGGCATTCGTCACCAATATTCCGCTGCTTACACTCCTCAACAAAATGGCGTTGCCGAAAGGAAGAACTGGACTCTTATCGATATGGCAAGATTTATGTTGGCGGAGTTCAAGTCTCTCATCAATTTTTGGGCGGAGGCTATTTCCACCGCTTGTTACTCATCAAATCACCTCTACTTCCGCAAGGGCTTGAAGAAGACTCCATATGAGATCCTTACCAGCAACAAACCCAGCATTGGCTACTTCCGAGTGTTTGGATGTAAGTGCTATTATCTCGTCAAGGGTGTCCGGTTGGGTAAGTTCCACTGTAAATCAATTGAGGGGATATTTTTCGGCTATGGTAGCGAGTTCCACACTTACAGAGTCTTTGATAAATCCTCCCGGATTATCATAGAATCTTGTAGTGTGGAATTCGATGAAAATGATGGCTCCCAAGTGGAGCAAGTTGGTGTTTGTCATATAGGTGATGAACAACCTTTTGATGCCATTAAGAAGATGGGAGTAGGCTTTCTTCGCCCCATTGAAGTTCATCAAGAAGTTGTTCAAGAAAACTCAAGTTCTCCTATCAAGGAGACCTCACCGTCACAAGAACCACAAGGTGGCTCACCCATAGCAAATGATGAATCCCCTCAAGAACAATCTCAAGATCTTCCACAACAAGAGCATGCTACTTCTTCCCAAGATGAAGCTCATGATGAGCCTCCACAAGATCTTCATCAACAAAAAGATCATACCTCCCCCACCAAGATTATCGAAGATAACTCCACTTCTCCAAGTTCTACTCAAGGGCAAGATCATCCTCCCCCACCACATGAAGAGAATCCTCATGATGATCAAGGCCCTCAAGAAGATCAAGACGAGGATCCAAAGGACCAAGATGGACAAGAGATTGTCCCCACAACAAGGGCGGCAACTGAAACTCGTCGTCAAGCTCGCTTTGCAAAGTCATTGGAACTAAGGGCATTATCTCTCGACAAGGTCATTGGTGATATACGAGCAAGGGTCTCCACACGAAGTCAATTAGCTCAATTCAGTGAGCATCAAGCACACATTTCCATGGTCGAGCCCAAGAAAGTATTCGATGCTCTTGAAGATCCCAATTGGCTAGGGGCTATGCATGAAGAACTAACAACTTCGAGCGCAACAAAGTGTGGCGCCTAGTTGAGAAGCCCAAAGATTGCCGCAACGTTATTGGCACTAAGTGGATCTTCAAGAACAAGCAAGATGAACATGGTATAGTTGTAAGGAACAAGGCGCGATTGGTGGCTCAAGGTTTTTCTCAAGTAGAAGGCATCGACTTTGGAGAAACTTTTGCGCCGGTCGCAAGACTCGAATCGATACGTATTCTCATCGCTTATGCATCTCATCATGGTTTGAAATTGCAACAAATGGACGTAAAAGGCTCTTTTCTTAATGGTCCTTTGCAAGAACTTGTGTACATTAAACAACCCCCGGGCTTTGAGAACCCCAACCATCCTCACCACGGCTATGTCTTGGACAAAGCTCTCTATGGCCTTAAATAAGCCCCCCGTGCATGGTACGAGCACTTGAGAGAGTTCTTGGTAGTCCGTGGATTTGAGGTTTAGGTAATTGATCCCACTCTTTTTACTAAAAAAGTTTATGATGAACTCTTCATTTTTCAAATATATGTCGATGACATTATCTTCGGTTCTTCTAACCGTTTGTTCAATGATGAGTTTTCCAAGCTAATGACCGACAAGTTCGAGATGTCCATGATGGGTGAACTCATGTTCTTTCTCGGTTTTGAGATCAAGCAAATGAGAGAAAGGACTTTTATTTGTCAAGCCAAGTACACTCAAGATATGATCAAGAAGTTTAAGTTGCTTGGGCTAAATGGTGTGCCTACCCCTATGCAAACCAAGTGCCACCTCCAACTCAACCCCGATGGTAAAGAGGTAGACCAAAAAGAGTATCGTTCTATGATTGGGTCTCTCCTTTATTTATGTGCGTCTAGGCCCGATATCGTCTTAAGCGTTGGAGTGTGTGCTCGTTATCAAGCCGCGCCTAAGGAAAGTCATTTGATGGCCGTGAAGAGAATCTTCAGATATTTGGTTCATACCCCTTGCTTTGGGTTATGGTATCCCAAAGATGGCACCATGTCTCTTTGTGGATACACTGACTCCGATTGGGCGGGCGACATTGATGATATGAAGTCCACATCCAAGACGTGTTAATTTCTTGGAAGATCTTTGGTGAGTTGGTCCTCGAAGAAACAAAATTGATCTCATTATCCACGGCGGAAGCCGAGTACGTCGCCGCCGCAAGCGGGTGTACTCAACTTCTTTGGATGCGGCAAACTTTAAAGGACTACGGTGTCCTCTTGGACAAAGTGCCGCTTTTATGTGATAATGAGAGTGCCATCAAAATTGCATACAATCCGGTGCAACATTCAAGGACCAAGCACACTGAGATTCGTCATCATTTCATTCATGATCACGTGGCACGAGGAGATATTGATCTTTCATATGTTGGTACAAGGGATCAATTGGCGGATATCTTCACGAAGCCCCTTGATGAAGCCCGCTTTTGCTACTTGAGGAATGAGCTCAGTATCGTAGATTCTCGGGCTTTGGCTTGAATTCCGTGCACTCCTTCGAACGTTTAAGGCTTTATTAGAACTAGAGGTACGCATGGACTTAGGGGGAGTGTTTTCCTAATACATTGGACTCTTCCTCCCCCTATTATGCATATAGTGACAAATCATTGCTAAAACTTCAAATTAAATCTAATTTGTGAGCTTAAATGTTGAGATTTAGTTATGGACCCGAGATATATCTTCGCGGTGCCATGCTATAACTCATACACGGTGGATTCGGCCACCAACACTCTTCTTGAAGTTTTTGGATACTATTTGGTTTTATTTTTTATCCTCACTTGCATTGTCTTTGGTTCTTTTGGGAAAACACACTCTTGGTTGGTCTTCTCTAGTGATTTATGGTTCTTGCAACTCGAGTGTGTCTTCTTTATTTAGTTTGAGTTTCTATCCTAAGACTTTCACTATCTTTAAACATGCTTTTCCCCAATCATGTCCTCTTATTGATTTCTTGTTCCTGGAGTTTTTGGAGTTGAACCGAAATCTCCGAGCTATACTCGTAAATCTCCGGTCCACCAGAGAATTTCGAGACTAAGTCTATCCAAAAATCAGCACTGACCTATGATGATTTTTGACCGGAAATAGTCCTGGAAATTTCCAGAGCCCGGATATTTCCGGATGCGACTCGGAAATCTCTGGCCCCTGCGATTTTTCGGCACCTAAGTATTTTTCAATTTCAGCACTGACCTCAGGCGAAGCTGAATCGGAAATAGAGCCGGAAATCTCCGGGGTCCGGAAATCTCCAGTCCGGTGTCTGGACATCCCCGAGCGTGCCAAAGTTTTCCAGGGCTAAGTCCAAATCAGATTCGGCACTGACCTCAGATGAACCTGATCCGGAAATAGTCCCGAAAATCTCCGGCACCCGCAGATCTCCGAGCCTCAGTCCAGAGATTTCCGGTTCAAATGGTCCAGCCTATATAAGGGCACGGGTGGACTGGCCGGTTCGGCCATTTCATCCACCCCGTGCTCTAATGCTCTCTCTCCTCCGAAAAACTCCTAATATTTCGATCCTTGCTACAGGTGGATCGTTCAAGGGATTCTTGCGTGCTTCTCGGATCTACTTCTCCTCGTCGAGGGCTTCGATTTCATCTTCACGCTTTCCGCAATGTCTTCCGGTAACTCCTCGTTTTTCAAATCTAGGATGAAACTTGTTTTCGTTTAACCTAGCCAATTTAGGAGGTTGTTGCTTGTTTCCTTTGGTAGAACTGCTCCCCAAGTCATGCTCTACCCTCCACGTGCATAGATTTGTTTTTCATTCATATATTTTGTTCAAATCTGTCAAAATTTCATGCAGACCGGATATCTCCGAGTCAGACCCGGAAATCTCCGAACCCCGGAGATCTCCGAGTCAGACCCGGAAACCTCCGGACTACTCAGAATAAAATTAGCTAAGGACAGAAACTTTGATTGCTTAAACTTCTCTAGTACGTTCCATTTTCCTTCTCGGACATGAGTGCTTACCCCATATGCTTTATATCCTCTCTATGTTGTGTGTTTGCAGGTTCCAACCCTCATGGCCATGTCAAGCAAATAGCTCAACGAGGGAGGGCCAAACCAGTTCATTCTCGCCCTCCCAGCGGGTCCTCGAGTGAAGATAGCACGCCAGCTGAGTCTGCAGCTCTGCTCAAGAGAGCCACAGGGCCAAGCAAGATAAAGAGGCCCGAGCTCCACCTTGAGGACTTCAACAAAGGTAGTTTTCGCAAGTGGCGAAGTGAGCTATCGTAGGAAACAAGTTCTTCTACACCGAGATGGCATGGATCTACAGGGAAGTTTATCAGAAGTTCTGAATTGACAAGCCCATCTGCCCCATGAAGTGGATTGACTTCGACAAGTTAATGAAAAAGGTTGATTATTTTGGTGGAGCAGTCAAGGTCTGCCGTCTTCTGGGTTTGGAGCATTTGATGAGGACCGAGTGCAGCTTAAACGTATCTCTTATCCATCAGTTTTATGCTACTGTGGTGTTTGACTCCTCAGAGGATATTGGGATGACTTGGATGTCTACCAGGCAGCGCTTGACCTCCACTTTCCGTGAGTTTGCTCGGATTCTTGGCTGTCCTTTCAGTGGTTTGTCTGTTCCAGCTGGTGCCCGCATGCACGTACATGGCGTGTCTTACAACAAACATGTCATGACTGATCTATACCAGCCTGGAGGAAGGATTGGCTCTCAGAATGGTCTCCTCCCTACTTATTATATCCTGCTTTGCATGTTCCGTTGGACCATTGCTCCCATTGTCGGCAATGCGGACAATATTGCCGGGGCTCTAGTCAACTTGATGGCCAAGGCTCATGCGGCCTATCTTGGGGAGTATGAGGTTGAACAGGATGCCTACAAGGTGGATGTCATGGACTTCATTTTTCAGGAGATGTCACTAGCAGATTTTGAGAGGAAAGTTCCTCCATATGCTCCCTATGTGATGTTACTCATCAAGAGGCTCTACAAGCAGCTCTTGGTTGTCAGCCCCACAAGGCAGCCTTGCTTATCCAGAAATCTGCTCGTGTTGTTCAACAACAAGCCACCATGCAAGATATCAACGAGGATGAGATTTTTGGTGGTCCATATCGGGTTCCTACCAATCCCAACATCAAGAAAGCTGACAAGAAGAGTCGCCCATGGGTTGTTCGAGCAATTGAGAAGATCATGAATATGAACTGTTGCATTCACAGTGAGAACTACTCCATCTACTCTCAGAACCATCGCATTATGAAGCGTCAATAATAAATTATGGCTCATATGAAGATGCCTGCTCCAAAGCACCCTTTGAAGCCCGTGATTCCATTCAAGGATTGGAAAGCTGATGGTCTCACATTTGATTGGGATGATGCAGTGCCAGAGGACAGCGATCTTGAGTATGATGATGATGGTGAGGAGGAGGATGATTATGCCGAGCATAGTTCTGACTCTTGAGTCATGGGCCGTTAGTGGAACCTCCTCCCTTTTTGGTATCTTGTTGCCAAAGGGGGAGAAGTATCTCTTTAGGACTCTCGGGTTTTGCATGGGTTGGGAGCACTTCTTGTTGTTTTCCTTTCGTTTGATCTTAAGTGCTCCCTCTTATCGTGTTGTTTTATTTCGTCATGTGTGTGAGACATGAGTACCTTTAAATCCTCTATTGTAATAACTTTATTATTCTAAGTTTGTTGCTACTATTGTGTATTGTTATTTGTTTGCTTGTGTGTTCTGTAAAATCTAGGGGGAGTGTTGATCCTAAGGAATATGCACTTTGTATTCCAAAAACATCCTAAAATAGTGCACTTACTTAGGGGGAGCTCCGTCTATATTTTGCAAATTCGTTCTCCTTTCGTGTTGTCATCATTCACCAAAAAGGGGGAGATTGAAAGTGCATTCTGTGCACTCCCATATTTTGGTGACTAATGACAACACAAAAGGTATTCTAATGTTTGTGATGAAGTATGCAGGTTATATTACAGGTCGGTTGATAAGAGTGAATACTTATATTGCCTGATTTTCAGTACTGCTTCACTTGGTATTTCATCAGGAATTCAATCAGGAGATTTCCGGGGTTCGGAGATCTCCGGTCCCCAGACCGGAGATCTCCGGGCTAATCAAGATTTACTCTAAGTCAAACTCAGATACGTACTGACTCCAACTCAGGCTTAGCCGGAAATAATCTAGGAGATTTCCGGCGCTTGGAGATTTCTGAGCCCCAATCCAGAGATCTCCGAGTGGCCGAAGAATTTCACCAAGTCCAGAACTCAGTTGCATACTGACTCCAACTCCAGTTTAGCCGGAAATGCTCTAGGAGATTTCCGGCGCTTGGAGATTTCCGGGACCCAGTCCAGAGACCTCCGAGCCCCGCTCAACCGGGACCTAGTGACAGAGGATTTTCAGCGAAGTCTAGAAGATCAATCAGCACTGACTCCGAGCCCCACTCAACCGGATTTCCTACCAGAGATATCCGGGGTCCGGAGATCTCCGGATCTCAACCCGGAGATTTTCGGGCAGGCGGCTATACAACGGGCAGAATTTGGAGAGGGGTATAAATACCCCTCCACCTACCTCCAGCAGTTTAAGCTTCAAATTTTCTCTCTCCTCCATTGGTGCTGAAGCTCGTTTTTTCCGGATCTCCCAATCTAGCCACTCAAATCTTTTGATACTTGGGGATCTGAGGGAGAAGCCACCGATCTACAACTCCACTGAAGCGTTTTGAATTCCCCCCTCTAAATCTTGAGGGTCAATGAATCTAGGGTTCCTTTGTGGATAGCTAGGTTCAATCTTGTGTGTTTTGAGTCTTTATGGATTCCTTTATGGAAGTGACCTGTTGTGGTCATTGTGAGAGCCCCCAATTCAGTTGTGGGTTTGTGCCTCACGAATTTGTACATGACCTTCTCCGCCCTTAAAGGAGTCCTTAGTGGAAACGTGGATCCGCACCTTTGTGGTCGAATTCACAGGAGAATAGGGTGAGGCTTTTGTGGCGTTGAGCAAACCTTTGTGGTAGCTCACACCCCTCCAACGAGGCGTACACCTATGTGGTGGAACTCGGGATAAAATTGCCGTCTTCGAGTTCCTACGGTTGTCTTGTTCCACTCTCCTTTACCGCAACTTAAACTCTTGTACTTGCTTAGTTTCTTTGTTGTCTATCACTTGTACCACCTAGTTGCACATATAGACAACTTACTTTCTGCTAGCCTAAAACTGAAAAAGACATAAAAATTGGTCACCACCTATTCACCCCCCCTCTAGGTGGTCAACTGCCGTTCAGATCTTCGCCAGCCTACGCAAGCTGAACATCAAGCTCAACCCCGCCAAGTGCGTCTTCGGAGTGCCCTCACGCAAATTGCTTGGTTTCCTCGTGTCCCATCGTGGCATAGAGGCAAATCCTGACAAGATCAAGGCCATAGAGGAAATGCAGGCTCTCCAACGGCTCAAGGACATGCAACGCCTGGTAGCCTGCATGGACAGTTTGGGCAGCTTCATCTCCAAGTTCGGCGAGAGAGCCCTGCCTTTCTTCAAAATCATGAAAAAATCTGGCACCTTCAAGTGGACGCCTAAAGAGGAAAAAGCCTTTGAGGACTTGAAGAGGTACTTGGCCAGCCCACCAGTCATGGTTGCCCCAAGGATACGAGCCGCCTGCACAGTGTCAACAGCCTCCGCCACCTGCTCCTCCACGTCCCTGACGAGGGCATTCAGGTCCAGGATGGCTATCCTGCGAGCATCCTCCGCCTGGCGATAGGCCTTCTTGGCGCGTTGGAGGCGGACCCCAAGCTTGGAGTTGGCCTTCTCAAGCTCTGCGATCCGCTTGGCGTCAGTAGCATGCTTGGCCTTGAAGCGGTCCTCCTGCTTCTTGTCCTTGTCGCGGTACGCCTGGGCAGTGGCCTGCCTGAACTCCTTCTCGCGCTCCGCAAGGTCCGTCTCTGCCTCTTTCTTCTTCTCGGTGAACCCCTGTTGGAAGTGCTCCAGGGCTTGCTTCTAGGCTGCGACGTTCTTGTCGTACTTCTAGAGCGCCTGAGCCAGGTTCCCCTCGCGCGCCTCGATCTCTTCGCGCTTGGTGGCGAGCTCGCCCTCCGCCTGGAGCCGCTGCTTGTCGCGTAGCAGCACGTCTTTCTCCTTGGAGGCCAGTTGCCGCTCGCGGGCGGCCATGCTCTTGCGGTCCTCCTCCAGGATTTCCTGCGCGGCCTGGTGTGCGTAGAGGAGCTGGGACTCCAGCTGGGCCAGGTCGCAGCGCTTCTGCGCCAGCGAGCCCTCCAGGGCTTCGCGCTCGGCCTTCACGTCGGCGAGGAGTTCAGCGGCGGCGTTGCGCTCGTCCTGCAGGGGAGCAAGGAGCTCGTCTGCGTCGCAGATGGCCCCCTCGTGGATCTCGTTGGCAAAGCGCAAGGCCTCCACGCGAGCGGCCTGAAGCGCCAGATCCTCCCGGCGGCGGGCCTCAACCGCGGCGTGGAAGGACGCCCACGCCCCCGCTAGCTCGTCGCGCTGCTGGGCGAGTTGCACGTCCTCAAGGGCGAGATGCGCCTCCAGGACCACCAGAGACTCCCTCACGAGGCGGAAAGCGACCTCGTGGTGCCCAGTGCTCCCGTCCCAGCCGCTAAGGATCAGGTCACGGCGAGAGGAAGGCCCTGCCCAGCGTCGAGCCTGGAGAAGTGGGCCTCAGGGCGAGCCTGAGGGCTAGGACGCGCTCCGTCCTTCGTGGCGCCCAAGCTGGCCTCGCCGCCCTTGCCATCCTGGTGCGTCATCTCCTGCGGCTCGCCCCCTACAGCGAGGCGTGTCGGAGACGAAGGAGCTCCCCCCGCAGACTCGCCAGCGCCTGGAGGCGTGGCCGCGCGGGGTAGAGTAGCCACGCGGGCTGGTGTTGCCTTGCGCGCTGGGGTTGCCTCGCGCGCTGCAGTTGGCTTGCGCGGTGGCGTGGCCGCGCGAGGCAGAGTAGGAGCGCGAGGAGGGGTAGCAACCCGCTCCTCCTACGTCTCCACCACCGTCTGTTCGGGAGGCGGCGTTGTTGCCTCCTCCTGAGGCACAACCGCCTCCGCTTGAGGCATTTCTTAAGTTGGGCCTGTGGAGCCCGTCTCCACAGGCCTCGCGGCCTCCTCAGCCACGGCCTCAGCCGTGGCTCTCTTCACTTCTGCGGCCTTGCGAAGCTTGCGGCGCTTCGCAGGCACAATGTCACTGGCAAGCACCAAGGAAAGATCTTCAGGCCTGAGTGGAAAGAGAAAGAACAAGAATCAAGCGACTAAAAGCTAGAAGCACTTACCTAGACTGCTTGGCGCCGGTGTCGACCCACACCAAGCCTGGCGAGCGCCAGAAGGGCTTGGCCTTGGCGCCAGACCCCTCCGAGCATGCCTTGGCTTTCCTCTTTGAGGGGACATCTGACGGCCTCGCCCCAGACCGGTCCACGGCTGCCTTGGAGCGGGGCTCGCGCCGCCCTGGCACAACCTCCTCGTCAGTCTCCTCCTCCTCCTCCACGGGGCGCAAATGCACCACCGCGAAGGCGTCATCGTCATCACCTGACGAGATATCGCAAATCTGGTCAGTAAAGGGCCCGACCCTTGAAGAGGACACCTCCCCTGCGGAGGGATTTGCCGCGGCCTCCTCCGCGCCTCGCCCATCTCTTGAGTCAGAGGGCGATTCTGCTTCCTCCGCCTCCTGCACCACCGGCACGGGCACCTCCTTTCCCGCCAGACCTGATGGGGTGAACGAGGGCATCCCCTCCAGGATAGCCAGACGCTCGGTCATGTTGAGGTGGTGCAGGGGCTGGAGCATGAGCGGGAGTGTCTCCATGGCAGGCACCACCGGGTTGATGAAGAGCGTAGACAGGACGCATATGACTGCATCCTTGTCGTTGTCTTCACGGTGGAGCCGCATCTTGTCCTGGGGGCCGGAGTACATCCACATCGGCGTCGTGTGCGCCTGGCGAGGAGCAATGCGGCGCGTCACGAAATCCACCACGATGATCTGCCTCGTGAGGCCCTCCTCCCGGACGTAGCTCAGACGGCCCGACCAAATTGCGTTGTTTGCGCCGCTGAAGGGGGCCTTGCCCCAGTGCGAGTTCTTCACGGGCGGCGCTTCAGGGACCTCGAGGAAGACGCTGGCCTTCTCCACCCCATCCTAGAACCACCGCTGGTGGAAGTCGTCGACCTTCTTCGTTACCGCAGTGACGGCCTTGTCCTCGTTCCACGACATGGGAATGTAGACACTCCTCATGTCGTCCATGATGCGAAAGGAGACGCACCCGGAGCGCTTATTCTTCGCGTTGTTCCGGAGCGCGTAGAAGCATCGGAAGAGGCCCATGGTGGGTTGCACGCCCAGGTACGCCTCGAAGTGGTAGGCGAAGATGGCGAGGATGATGATGGAGTTTGGGTGGAGGTGCAGCAGCTGGATCTGGTAGAATGCCAGCACCGACTCCAGGAATGGAGAGAACGGCGGCACCAGCCATGCGGCGACGCAGTGCTGGAAGATGGGGAAAACCCTCGCGGGCGTTTCCCGTGCACCGCGGCCTGGAGCATGGTAGGGTCGTGCTCGTTGGTCCGGTCCGCCACCATGACGCGGACCTTGTCGAGGGCCACGTTCTGGACGCGCACCCCCATCAATGCTGCGCCGTGCACGACTGCGGCAGGCGCCGCCTGCAAAGACGACGCCGCGGCCGCCTTGCCCTTGTTCTTGGCGGGACTCATCGCCGGAGAAGGGTTGAGCGCGACGGCGAGGGAAGCTGGAGGAAGAAGGAGACGGGCGCGCCGGTGAACGGAAGCGGAGAGCTTGAGATGAACGAGGCTTTTGCGAGAAGAATGGGAAGCAGTAACGGCTCCTCGCCTCGGCGCGCAGGCTTTATGTCCCGTCGAGGAGCAGTTACAGGGGCGTGGTGGGACCCCCCACGACGCACGCCCCAGATCGTGCGCAACCGTTACTCATCTGAGTGACGCGTGGCTCGGGCCGGCCCGACACTTTGGCCCCACGATGCTCCAGCTGCGCCCATGGGCTCAACCGCGCCCATCGCGGGCCCAGGGGCCACTATCGGCCCAGTGAGGACCAGGGTGTGCAGAGCCCACTCTCCACAGGCCTCGCACGCGATAAATTCGACAAAACGACTAAGGACCAAGTTACCGCTTGGAGAGACCCTCGAGAGGCGACTCCTCTTGAGGGCCTGAAGAGGAAGCCCGGCCTGAAGAGGACCCCGCGCTTCAAGTGTAGCACCCCAACTTATATTAAAGTTGGAACACCTATGTTATGTGCTAGTCCCTGGATCACTGCCAGCACCACAGTACAAAATATAAAGTACCATTGCATAAGTATTAAAATTACTGCAACGAGATCCAAAAATAATAGCCAAGTATGGCTTTATTACAAGTTGCATAGCCATGAAGGCTAGCTAAAGTTCATAGTTCACAACGAAAGCAAAAATAACATTGAGCCTCATCTTCAAGCATGCGCCACAGGCAGTCATGTTGAGTGTAGACTCGAGCCAAACTCATTCAGCATCAGAATTTCCTGCACATTTGAATATGCAGCCCCCGAAGGAGGTCAATACAATGATGTATTGGCAAGTGACTATGGTGGACGTATAATGACAAGTCTAAAATCTATATGCATATTTGGCTTGGTGGGGTTGAAGGCTATTTGCAGAAAGCAAGTTTTCTCCTATCATTTTGTAAAACACTTTTATTTCTCAAGACTTGGCACCAAGGGATAAAACCCAAGTGCACCATCAATACTTTCCTTAGTCAAAATTTTACTTTACGAAAACAGTGTTGAGATTCTTCTGCCCATCCTTGTCCAGTTGCTTGAAGTAGTCCATTTCCAGGGACACGGCTGAGTACTCAGTTTGTCGACTCTGCAGAGGTTTTGCACTTTCACCTTTAGACTCAATTAGCCCGAAAATCCTATACACACGGAGTGTATTGAGGAAAGGAGAGAATTGAGACAAGAACTTTCAGAAGAAGGATGCAACCATACTAGCAAGACCGGTTCCACCTACCAACTCTACATCTGCTTGTCAAGCTGACAGGTTGCACCCTCACAACTTAGTTATTCTAGACAGAGCCCATTGTCAAAAGGCTGCACGGGAAGCTTCTAAACTTGGAGGGACTTGGTAATCTATTCGTTCCTGGGATGCCGTCCACAAGTGCACTTCTGGGTAACAAACACCATACTCATGGCCCTAAGTAGAATAGTCATTCATCCTAGGCGACGACAACCACAAGCATAGTCCCAAAAGCCACTCAAAATAAACCAAACAACCAATTCCACCCAGATGTGTATTTAAATTTGTAACACTTAGAAACATTTCCAAAACAGGGTAACAATTTTTACAGCATAGCTAAGCAACTAATAAAACTTTTCATGGCTGCATAGGAGAAGGGGTGGCTACACACTACTAGGATATTTGTAAAATACAAACTAACTTAGCATTATAGAATAAATCCAAAAACCTATCATGCACACTACTCAAAATATACTACTTATGCATATAGAAAATATGGGATATAGTATGAATGTCACTTGCCTTGGTAACAGGAGGAACCATCAAATATGGGATATAGTTGACCTTGATTTCTTCAATATCTTTGTCTCCCTTCTGAGCTTCACGTATCTTATCCATCAAATTTGGTTGTACTACTAACGAGGCTACAAAACCATCTGGTACCACTTCCAATCGGAGGTCCTTGAATGCCTTGCATAAATCCTCGGGTATTTCTCCTGCCGTGAGGCCGTTCACATAAACCTTACGACTCAGGGCATCAGCTACTACATTAGCCTTTCCAGGATGGTATTGAAGACTTAGGTCATAATCCTTGATAAGTTCTAACCATCTTCTCTGCCTCATGTTCAATTCTTTCTGAGTGAAAATATACTTCAAACTTTTGTGGTCAGTGAACACTTCACATCTTTTTCCCATTAGGTAGGGTCTCCAAGTTTTCAGGGCATGTACTATTGAGGCTAACTCGAGATCATGGGTGGGATAATTTATTTCATGTTTCTTGAGCTGTCTAGAGGCATATGATGTCACTCTGCCTTCTTGCATCAGCACACTTCCCAGGCCTTGGCGTGAAGCATCACAATATACTTGGAATTCTTTCTCTAAATCAGGTAAGCATAGAACTAGGGCTGAAACTAGACGTTTCTTCAACTCCTGAAAACTGGCTTCGCATGCGTCAGTCCACTCAAATTTCATCTCCTTTAATAATTTCGTCAGTGCCTTGGCGTTTTTGGAAAAGTTTTCTATAAATCTTTGGTAGTATCCTGCTAGACCAAGAAAACTCCGTAATTCTCCCACATTCTTTTGGTGGCTCCCAATTGGTTACAGCTGAAACCTTTTCAGGATCCACTGCTATACCCTCCTTGGATGCTATGTGTCCTAGGAATGCCACTTGTTCCAACCAAAATTCACACATGCTGAATTTGGCATATAACTTATGTTCACGTAGTCTTTGCAATACTAGGCACAACTGCTCTTCATGTTCTTTGTGACTCTCGGAGTAGATCAGAATGTCATCTATAAACACCACCACAAACTTGTCCAGAAAATCCATGAACACTTTATTCATCATTTCATGAAATAAACTGGAGCATTGGTTAATCCAAATGGCATTACTGTATACTCATAAGTATCATATTTTGCAACAAACGCTGTCTTTGGTATATCCATTTCTCTAACCTTCATTTGGAGATAACCTGATCGAAGATCAATCTTGGAGAAGACACATGCACCTTTCAATTGATCCAATAATTCATTTATCTTGGGTAACGGATACTTGTTCTTGATGGTGTGTTCATTTAT
Source organism: Poa annua (assembly GCA_026929855.1). Taxonomy (NCBI): domain Eukaryota; kingdom Viridiplantae; phylum Streptophyta; class Magnoliopsida; order Poales; family Poaceae; genus Poa; species Poa annua. The sequence continues at coordinate 183,382,997 of CM049426.1, forward strand.
ATCCCTGTAGTCCGTGACTAGTCTCTGGGTTTGATCTTTCTTTTTGACAAATAGAACTGGCGCTCCCCAGGGCGAAGAACTTGGACGGATAAATCCTTTCAGAAGGTGTTCTTCCAGTTGCTTCTTGAGTTCTTTCAGTTCATCGACAGCCATAGGGTAAGGTCATTTAGCTATTGGTCCGGTACCCGGTTTTAGTTCAATGAGAAATTCCACATCTCTATCGGGTGGCATTCCCGGTAATTCTTCTGGGAATACATCTGGGTACTCTTGGACAATCAACACATCACCAAGGCTAACCCCCTTAAGAGAATTTAGCCTAACTTTCTTAAGTTCGAAAGTTGATCTGAATTTAATCTTTTGTTTTTCTAGGGTGGTGAGGGTGATAGCTCTATCTGCACAGTCTATGATCCCTTCAAAACGGGTCATCCAATCCATTCCGATGATAACATCCAAACCTTGGGTTTCTAGGATGACTAAGTCTGCTGGGAAAAGATATTTTCCAATCCTTAAATCTAACTGCCTACAGCCCGAATTTACTATCATCTCACCCCCAGGTGAACTCACTCTGATAGGTTTTCCTAAGCTTTCCTCGGCTAGCCTATGTTTGTTTACAAAAGCTCTTAATATGAATGAATGTGATGCTCCAGTATCAAATAAGACTAATGCTGGAAAGGAATTGAGCAGGAACTTACCAATCACAGCATCAGGTTCATCATGAACTTCTTCCACATTGATGTGATTTACTTGCCCCTTCTGGAAAAGATTGGGCTTGGAATTTTCATCAGCCTTCCTCTCTGGGCATTCAGTTGCATAGTGTCATGTCTTCTTGCACTTGAAGCAAGTCACATTAGACAAGTCTTTCTTCCCTTCATAGTTAGGACGTGGATTACCATTCCCGTGAACCCGCCATTATTTCCTTTGTACCCTCCATTGTTTCCTTTGTATCCTCCATTGTGGTTATAACCATGATGCTTTTGGCCACTACCACTTTTGGAGTAGTTCCAGGGTTTATGGCCACTGACTTCAGAGGTGTGTAGTTTCTTGTGAGTCCCTTCAGAGTTACCCTTACTTGCACCAAACTTCCTCTTCCTATTCTCTTCCTTTCTTATGTTATTGTCCAGAGTGATTGCTTGATCCAGCAGAATTTGATAGTTAGGAGCATATGCCACAGACAAGGGTATCTTTAGTTCTCCCCTAAGTCCATTAAGGAATTGTCCTTCCTTTTAGCATCAGTGTCGATGTCCTCTGGTGCATACCTTGATAGCATACAGAAGTCATCCATATACTCCTTCAGAGTTCTACCTCCCTGCCTCAAGCTACGAAATTCCTCTTTCTTCAGGTTCATTATGCCAGAGGAAATGTGAGCATTGCGGAAACCATCCTTGAATGCATCCCAAGTCATGCCATCCAAGGGATGGGTCACTTGATAGGTCTCCCACCACATGGCAGCAGGTCCTTCCAATAGGTGTGCAGTGAATCTCACCTTTTCTGCCTCAGAACACTCACAGGTTACTAAGTCCTTGTTGACCGAACGGAGCCAGTCATCCGCTACTATTGGTTCAGTAGCAGAGGAGAACTTATTAGGTCTAAGACTGAGAAATCTTGCAAGTCTGTCCATTGGAGGTGGTGGTGGTGGGTGGTTGTTATTGTTGTTATTGTTGTTGTTGTTGGTTGCTGCAATGAACTGGGTCATCATAGTCATCAGTTGGGCTTGAGCTGCCATCAGCTGTTGCATAGCTTCGTTGTTGTCGGTATCACGACGTGGAGGCATCTGTGGGGTTTTAGCATGGATGAGTAAAAGATAGATAGAACTATAAGGAGGAATCCTACCCATGCACAAAACAATCAAGTCAAGCACACATCAACAACACACCACTTATAAAACAATCAACAAACCAACCAAAACCTTTGGCTTAAGGAAAGCGATATAAAAGTTTGGGAAATAAACTCACGAGGTTCCGAGGGTACAAGGGAAAGTACTGCCTTACCACAAGTTGGTAGGTCAATACGAAGCTAATATAACGACGAGGTGTATGATAAATGGTGGTCTCACTAACTAACTACTCGACCATGACATCTTCTTCCTCTTCAATTTCCTGAATCTCGATCCCTTCATTGGCGAGTACATCCTTGAGTTCCTTTACTTCTTTCTCCAGGGCAGAGTTATGTTCTTGCAGTTCCCTCTTCTCAGTACGAGGCCTTTTGATCAAATCACTATCAGCCTCGAACTCGACTACATTGCTCTCGAGTTCTGCCTTTTGTTCCCTGATTGTCTTGTTCTTCTCTTGAACTCTTTTCTCCTGCCTCCTGTACTTCTCCTCTTGTGCAGCGAACTTCTCTTCTTGTGCCTTAGTCACTTCCTCTTGAGCCTTCACCTTCTCTTCGTTCTCCTTAAGTAAGGCACATAGCTCATCGTTCTTCAGGAGCTCGGTGCGTCGATCTTCATACAGTTCAGTGACAAAGATTTCCAGCTCCTGGAAATAAAGACTAAGGGGTTTTGCCTTGCCTCTTTCTCCGACATCATACAGGTAAGGTTCCCCATCCTCGTTTCTCCTTCCAAAGAAAATGGAGTAGTGGCCCCTCAACTCTGTGATGTAGCGTCCGCAGAGGCGCCCAATCAAATCTTGCATGACTTGATTGAGTCCTTTATCTTTGGAGTCGCTAACCATTTTGACCTCCAGTGGGGGCTCTTCTCCACGTCCTGGCTGAGTTGCTTTTATTCCCCAGCAACCCTCTTTGTTAAACTTCTTCAGGATGAAGCCCTTGACTTGGGGTAGTGGTAACCCTATCTTCTCGCCGATGTCTAGAAGGTAACAGCCAAAACGGGTGTTCTCGAAGTCCTCCGCGGTGGGGAAGTGGAAGCTCGTCGTGCTTTAGGTAGAAAGAAAGGAATTAAAACAAGAATTGCATAAGATAAGGGAGTACTAGTCATGGTGTGTATTATTAATTTAGAAGGATACTAAGTCAAAATCTTAAGATGATCAACAGATATTAACAACTCTTCGTAAATTGGATTTTTCACTATAGTGAGAGAGACAGACACCCGGCCAGCCACTTATATCGTGGAACAGGTCTCATGTACGCGGACATGTAAGGTTTGTCCCGGGCCGCTTCATCCCACTATGCCGCTAGAATCCAATATACTTCAATGTGAAGCCCTAAAATCGGTACTATGTAGATTTAAGCGCTCTCGCCGAAATCCGCATAATAACGATTTTAGGTCGCCCACCAGACATAATGTGCACGCCGAAACATGCACATTATGTGGGTGGAATTGTGGTAACATTACAACAGTTCCGATGCATCCACAAATACAACAGAATATATAATTACAACAACGACTCGAACGAGTCATGATACAAATGATACAATACAAAGATTCAAATGACAGCGGAAGCGAAATAGTATCCGACTACGAATAAGATACAAATTGGACTAAGATTCCTGAAGATAAGCAATGGCGCCATATCCCTGCCCAGCCAAGCCGGAGGGATTCCCAAGCTAACGTCGTCAGACTTCAAACCTGTTGACTGCACATAAAGCACATCCCAAAAGAGGGTCAGGGCACTCCCTGGCAAGCAAAGCCGACTTGCCTACTTTCCACACCATGTCCCAAAATATAGGGGAGGTGGACTTAGCGGCAGCAGCACTAGCAACCTAAAGAGGCACGCTACAACTTCCTTCTAATCAGAGAGGGATAAGAGAGCGCATAAGATAAACATCTACCACTAACACCAAACATAACCCATTCTCGAATTAATCCCCTCAACCAAATATGAGGAAGCAATTCGGGAAACTCACACGTTGAACAGTTTTTATTTATAATTTATTGTGAAAGTAATTCTATATTACTAATCAAATTAATTAACATTAATTAGGTGCAAGTTGTCTAGATCTTGTTAGCCAGCATCATCACCAAAGTCGTCCATAACCGTGGACACGGCTCATCGATAAGATTATACCCTGTAGGGGTGCACTACTGTACTCATACTCGCATGATCAACCCAAGCAAGCATCAGGGCTTCTCAACACGACTTATTCCTTCACTACAGCAAGTCCAAGTGCCACCCATATGAGTTGTTAGCCGCGTCAGGAGTCCGGCCGAATCTCAATTGCGGACTCATTAGTTTGCGACTACGCCACCATGCGGCTCAAACCACAGTAGGAACTGTCCGCTTCGTGTCGTACCGCACCTATATGAACCCCCGTATCATATACCCTCTCATCATCATCATCATCATCATGCACATGCATATGAGCAAATGGAAAACCCGAACTACTTGCGGCACATGGACAAGCTGTAGATCCGTTTAAAGTCGAGGGGGGCTCCATAGGGCCTCCCACAAGTGGTTAGTGCGCTCAAAATTGGATCCGAGGACAAAATCTCAGTTCCTAGGTCGACACTGAGCAGAACAAAGCACCTCGCAAGGCCTTCCGCCTGGTGCCTTATCTTTTAATTATAATACCCCAATATAATACAACATTTATTAAGGTAGAAAAATATATCATACTAAGCAGATGAAACATAAGACCAACAGACGACTCGCACAAACAACTCTAAGCATGCGCTACGACTCGCAAGGCCAACAGATAAACAAACAACAAGTGATGGGATGTGGGGATAAAGCTTTATGGGCTGCAGGATAAACATGTGATGGGATCGCGATAAAGAATCGAATACTAGGGTAGCAGAGATCAACGGCAGGAATGAAAGACAATGTATAGGTAAACAAGCAAACTTTGTTTGCCTGGAATCCCGCATGGAAGCAGATCTTGTCGTTGCTCACACATCTCAACGTCGTATCCGTGAAGAAGCAACAAACACTGGAAAGCGTAAAAGATGCATTTTACAACTACGGCAAAAGATCCAGCATGATCATATGAGAATGATGTATGGCATGGCAAGATGCATTGCGAGATGCACTTAATCCGAATTAAGCGGAACCGGGATTCCGACAATTAATAATAATGTTCAAGTTATTTATCTACCCACAAATTAAATGTTCATTAACAAGGCAAGACATGAGAAAGGTGTTCTAGTCAAGTTAAATGGAATTGGGCAATACAGATATTGATTTGCCCCACACATTCCATATTTATTATTTAGGTGATTTGCTACACCACCAAACCCCAGAGATGCAACACATGTAATTATGATGCGATATGCACAAGATAGATGACATTTAATAAAAATAGGTATAGGGTTAGGGTTTGGGTCCGTACGTCGGATCGGGTGAGATAGGGTTCGAAACCGACGTCTTTGGTCCGTAGAGGAAGTAGTCGTTGTCGTGGAAGTAGTCGTCGCGGGACCGGGGCGTCGTCGTTTGTCGGTGTCGTGGAAGTGGTCGGGTAGTCGTACTCGGTCATCCCCGTTGACGGGCGCGGGCACGGAGGAGCACGGCAAACGGACACCGGAAGGAAAGCGCGCACGGGCGGCACCGCAACATGGACACGGTGGTCACGACAACGCGGCGCCGGAAGAGGACATGCACGCGCATGTAGCAAGACCTCGAAGGGTGGACAACTCGGACACAAAAAAGGGACGCCGGGGTCTTGCGGGCATTTTGTCGAACACCCGGCGTGCGATGGACGGAAGGAGGAGCTCGGGGTGGCGCAGCTGCGGGCTCTGCTGCGGATGCGGAGGAGCTGGCCGTGGCGACGCCGGTGGCCGGGAAGGAGGAAGCGCAGGGCCGGCGAGGTCGAGGACGGGCGACGAGGCGGAGCGTGTCGCGGCGGCGAGCGGACGGAGTCGGGCGGCGAGCGGAGCAAGGGCCGACGGGGGGAGCTCGGGCCGGCCGGTGCGGCGGGGACGGCAGGCCGGCGAACGGCGCGCGGAGCAGAGCGGCGCGCGGCGGCCGGGGGAGACTGGGGCGACAACAGGCGGTCGGGGAGGTGGCTCGGTGCGGAGCACTGCTCCGGCGGTGCAGGGGCGGCGCGCTGGAGGGAGCAGCGGGCGGCGAAGGAGCACGGCGCGCGGCGGGCGCGCGGGGCGCGCGTCTTGCGCAGGCGCTGGCGTGGGGAGCGGCGGCGGGGAGCGGCGACCCGGGGGCGCGGCGGCGCGGGCGTGGAGGATGGCGGCGGCGCCGCGGCGAGGGGAGGCGCGCCCGGAGGCGGCCGGGAGCGCGGCGGCGCGGCCGAAGGCAGGGCCGGGCGCGGGGAGCAGGGAAGGAGGCGCGAGGGGTCGCTCGGCTCGTGTAACATCCCAAGTTTGCTAAGTGGAATATAAGGTGTGTTTTGAGCATTGCATGCATCTCATTTAATTTGGATAAGAATTTGCATTTAAAATTCACATGTTGCTTTTGAAAGAAAGGGTTAAACTCTTGCTATTCTTGGTGAACTCAAAATATTCCAAATTTTCAAAATCCAGGACTGCCAATGGCTTCCTTGTGAAATTTTGAATCTCCTAGTATTTTTCTGCAAATTTTTCTCTTCACAGAAAAGCCCAAACCTTTTAAATAAGTAACCAGGGGCCTGTTTGTGAAAGAATCTGGCAAAAAGTAAGATCTTCAGGGGGGTTTTCACAAGAAAACCATCGTCTTCGAGCTTCCGACGGCGCCGCCGTGCGCTGTCGAGCGCCTCGCCGTCCCCTGCCTCTTCTGCGCCAAGATACGTGCCGCCGCCCCTCCTTGGACTACAAGAAGGTCGCCTGCCGCCGGAGAAAAACCCTAAGCCATTCCCATCTCGTCTCTTCTTCCTCAGCTCGCCCGAAACCCTAGCTACGTCCGGCGAGAAACTCCGGCGAATTCCGGCCACCTCCTGCTCCGGCGAGAAGACCAGAAGAACCGCCTCGCTCTCCTCTTCCTCCTCCTCGAGCGGTTTGTGCTGGGAAGCCGCGAAGCCGCGGGAAACATCGATTCCCTTCGTCGGGTCCGCCGCCGTCGACCATGATTTCCGGCCAACCCCGAGCTCCCCTCGCCTCCTCGACACTTCTACGAGCTTCAGGTTGATCCTGCGGTCCTCCCCGTGCCCTCCTCTCACTCCCTTTCTCTCTGGTTAGCCCGATCGTCAAGCGCCGCCGTCGTGCTCCGCTCCGGCGAGGCACCGGAGTAACTCCGGTGACCATTTGGTCACAGCGCCGCCACTTCCTGGTCCGCCTCGGCCTCCTCTTCCTTCTGCTGCATCTGAATCGCCCCAATTCCCTCTGGTCCGAGAGAATCGTGATCAGCAGTGGGGATTTGGCCATGGATGACGTCAGCTGACGTCATCAGCCCTTTTCTTTTTCTTTTCTGGAATTTAAAAATTATTTCTGTATTTATTTATTCCCTGACAGGTGGGTCCCCTTGTCAGAATTCTATTCATTTCCAAATAATGTTTTATGTAATTATTAAAGTTATGACATGTGGGTCCAATAATATTTATTTAAATTATAATTATTTAAAATGGAATTAACAAATGATTTAATTTGAATTAAATTGTTTAAACTTTGAAAAATTCATAACTAATTCATTTTAAATCAGAAAAATATGATTTTTATATCAAAATACTCAGAAAAATAAAATCTATTCAACTATAATCATACATATTCCATACAAGAAAAATAATGTTATTAGTCTCACCTTAATAAACCCTAATTTAAATTATGGGTATGTTATATTCATCCATTTAATTTGGTGCTTGCATCTAGGAAATTCTAAAATGACATATCATTCATGTGATTGCGCATCGCATCAATATTGTATTGATTGTGTCATTCCTTTCCGGTATTTGGTTCTTCGCGATAGGATCTGAGCCCGAGAGTGTCTGCAACGCCTCCGAAGACCAATACCCAGCTACTGAAGAGCAAGGCAAGCATAACCTTATATCTGCACATATAAGATTTCCAAAGTATCTGATTCTTGTGTTATGCATACGGTTCAAAGATGTTTTGGTCAAGGTATAGAGGGTTCCTTGCGTTGCATCGCCGCTTAGGCTTGCTTAGTTGTTCCTTTCTCCATCCAGTTGAGAGGATTGGGATGGAATAAGTACACATGATTTATTTATTGTTAAAGACTTGGACGAGAGGCCACATTGGGATTGTGGTGGATTGTCTCGTTCTCGTCGACAGTAGGAACTGAGTTCCTGGGTTCGGAACCAAGACTATTCGTGCATCCACACGGGGTATTCATTTCCCCCTCGACTCCAACTTGCCTAGCCTACTACGTGAAGCCACTAGTTCGAGTATTCCATTTGCGGGTGCGGTAAAATGATTTGAGGAGAAAATTTAGGGCTGGGCAACAGGGCTGCGGTCCACATGTTGACCCTGGCAACCCGCACTAGAGACCGCTGCGCGTGGTCAGATCTACTGCTGTGGCTCATGAACATAAGCGAAGCTTGGGAAAGGTCGTGGCCAACTCTCCAGCCGGCACTCCCAGGTAGAGTGCTAAAGTCTGGCGTATCGGTTGGTTGGCGCGTGTGGGTAGTTACACCCCCTGCAGGGTAAATCTTTTCGGAAAGCCGTGTCCACGGTTACGGACGACTTGGTACCTTATTTCGGTGATCATAGACAACTTAAAATTTATCATAAAACTGTCAACTAAGGATGGTTAGGGTTACTTCCTCGGGTTGAGCGAGGGGGTGATTCTTGAGGGTGGTGCAAGCGATGGCATCTCGGTGGCTACAGAAGATGGAGGATGAGGTCAGAGGTGTTGTTCCCTTATCCCATTTTAAAAGTCTACAGATGCGAGACTCTCTCTCCTCCCTCGATTTGAAAAACAAAGATGGCTTTATGCAAAGACATTCATGATTACTCCCTGAACGGGCAGATATATAATAGGTTAATTAAGTCTTGTTGAGTACCTCCTGTACTCAGCCTTGCGCACTTTTTGGACAGGTGAAGGTTCCAACTCCACTGCCGGTTTCTACCTGGACATCGACGAGTAGATCGGGGTTCCCGGGCAGCAGCCTGGAATCGATGGGCGGGACGTCGCTTATGTTATGGCCTCTTAGGCCTTTTGGTTCTTGTTATGTAGCATAACATAATTTGCTTTCGCTGTTTGATGAGTTGTTTGGGTCAGTGACCTCTGCTTGTAATATTTGCTATCTTCACTCTGCTAAGAGTTTGTATAATAGTGCTTTGAGTCGTAGAGTCACTGTTGTGTTACCGATTGTTCAGCTGTTGGCTCTCGAGATCAAGGTTAGGCTTATATCAGAAGAATATCTGGAATTTGTCTAGCCTGGCTCTCGGGGGTGCTACAGCTCGGGAGGTTGGGGTTGCGGGATGAGGTTCTCTCGTGCGCAAGGAGGAAGAAAGAGAAAAAAAAGAGGAAAAAGAAAAAGGAAAAGAAAGAAAAAGGAGGGGGAAAGTGGAAAAAGGAAAAAGAAAAGAGTGAAGGGGGGCGGCTGCAAAATTTCCAGGGGGTGGGAAGAAATTTCTGGGGGGGAAAACCTAGGGTTTGGCTTAGGTGGGCTTTGGGCCTTATTTCTCTCCCTTTTTATTCCTTTCAGTTTTATATTTTTAAAACAAAATAGAAAAGGAAAAAGAATACAAAACCTATACAAAATATTTTTAGTTTTAAATAGACAATTTCATAAACTAGTTTTTAACATTTTTAAAAGATTTGAAAATAACACATTTTTAATTAATTTGAAATGCATTTGACTTTAATTGTGGAAAATTAATTTAAATGCAAAAAATTAAATTAATGAGATGCAATGCGATGCCATGTTGATGCAAGAAGAAAACCACACCAAATTAAAAGGGGATAAATCCCGGGGCGTTACATTCAAAGATGGTAACATTATGACCAAAAAGGGGCTTAACCAATCCTAGGGGCTCGAACCTACAGGCAAACTTTGCTCTGATACCATTTTGTAGCACCCCAACTTATATTAAAGTTGGAACACCTATGTTATGTGCTAGTCCCTGGATCACTGCCAACACCACAGTACAAAATATAAAATACCATTGCATAAGTATTAAAATTACTACAACGAGATCCAAAAATAATAGCCAAGTATGGCTTTATTACAAGTTGCATAGCCATGAAGGCTAGCTAAAGTTCAGAGTTCACAACGAAAGCGAAAATAACATTGACCCTCATTTTCAAGCATGCGCCACATGCAGTCATGTTGAGTGTAGACTCGAGCCAAACTCATTCAGCATCAGAATTTCCTGCACATTTGAATATGCAGCCACCGAAGGAGGTCAATACAATGATGTATTGGCAAGTGACTATGCTGGACGTATAATGACAAGTCTATAATCTATATGCATATTTGGCTTGGTGGGGTTGGAGGCTATTTGCATAAAGCAAGTTTTCTCCTATCATTTTATAAAACACTTTTATTTCTCAAGACTTGGCACCAAGGGATAAAACCCAAGTGCACCATCAATACTTTCCTTAGTCAAAATTTTACTTTACGAAAACAGTGTTGAGATTCTTCTGCCCATCCTTGTCCAGTTGCTCGAAGTAGTCCATTTCCGGGGACACGGCTGAGTACTCAGTTTGTCGACTCTGCAGAGGTTGTGCACTTTCACCTTTAGACTCAATTAGCCCGAAAATCCTATACACACGGAGTGTATTGAGGAAAGGAGAGAATTGAGGCAAGAACTTTCAGAAGAAGGATGCAACCATACTAGCAAGACCCGTTCCACCTACCAACTCTACATCTGCTTGTCAAGCTGACAGGTTGCACCCTCACAACTTAGTTATTCTAGACAGAGCCCATTGTCAAAAGGCTGCACGGGAAGCTTCTAAACTTGGAGGGACTTGGTAATCTATTCGTTCCTGGGTGGCCGTCCACAAGTGCACTTCTGGGTAACAAACACCATACTCATGGCCCTAAGTAGAATAGACATATATCCTAGGCGACGACAACCACAAGCATAGTCCCAAAAGCCACTCAACATAAACCAAACAACTAATTTTACCCAGATGTGTATTTAAATTTTTAACACTTAGAAACATTTTCAAAACAGGGTAACAATTTTTACAGCATAGCTAAGCAACTAATAAAACTTTTCATGGCTGCATAGGAGAAGGGGTGGCTACACACTACTAGGATATTTGTAAAATACAAACTAACTTAGCATTATAGAATAAATCCAAAAACCTATCATGCACACTACTCAAAATATACTACTTATGCATATAGAAAATATGGGATATAGTATGAATGTCACTTGCCTTGGTAACAGGAGGAACAAGCACAGCAAGAATAACAATCACAAGCAAGTCCTTCCTCTTCTTCACAATCTAGCACAACAATGAATAAAATAAATACCAACACAACACCAAACACAAACATGTATGCATGAATGATATGCTATGATAATAGGACACACTTATTAATAATTTTTATTTTCTGTCATTAAATGAATGAAATATAATTTCTAGGTATTTCTTATTTTATTTATCAATTAAATAAATTTAAAATAATATAGTAAAACTTTGATTTCTATAATTACAACTTTTATTGTTTTATGAAATCTTCAATTAAGCCATTTATTAATATTGCTGGACAGAGGGAGATAATACAATCCTAAAACAATTAAATTTATTTCTAAAACATTTTTATTATTTAAGTTATTATTTTAATGGCCGAAATACTCCTCTGATAAGTATACAATTTATAATTTGTCAAAGGGAAAAACAAATGATGTAGAAATAAACTACATGAGCAGGGCTTTCCAATGACATAAAGTTTATCAATTTTGGACTTACAGATTAAAAGTTATGAATTTTGCAAGTTTTAATAGTTTTCTGTTTTAATTTCTAAATTTTATTCGAGATAGAAAAAGAATCGGCCACGCGGCGCGATCTGATTCGCCCGTACCGGTTCGACGCGGATCTCCATCTAGAGCCGTTAGATCTAAATGAAAACGGACGCGCCAGATTAATCGCAGAGACGAAAATAAAAATTAAAACGGATCCATTGGATCTAGATCCAACGGTCCAGTACGCGTTGACCTAACGCGGGCGTCGCGAGTCGCCGGAGACGCGCGGGGCGCGACGGAGCCATGGCCGGCGTTTGCGCCCGAGGCGTTCTACGGTGCTATGAGGGAACAGAGCTCACCAGGGGATGCGCGACGTCGAGGGGAGGGCGATGGCGCGGTGGCGATGACCGGAGCGTCCTCGTCTCCCCGGAAAAGCTCGCCGGAGTTGCGCGCGGCGACGGTTCCTCTCGGTTCTGGACGGAGGCGGGGTTTCGCTGCAAAAACACACGCCCTACCGTGTCAAATCGATGCGCACGGTTCAAAAGGAGCGAAGGGAGGTGGAGAGGAGGTCCGAGGTGGCCGGAGTTGCTCGGGCGGCAGAGTTCTTACCGACGGCGACGACGGGATTGCGTGAGCTCGAGCGGGCAGCCTAGGGGCTCTCGGGAGGTGTGGTTTGGGGCAATCGGACGAGAGCGAGGAGGGTTATTAGTAGGGAGAGGATGCGAGATAAATGGAGCAGTAAATCGTCCATAATCGTGCGAATCAAATCGGCGTTTTCGGTCGAGGTCGGGGGCGTGATTTGGGGACGAACGTTTCCGCGGGGGTGATGACAGGTGGGTCCCACCTGTCAGCGACTGTGAGCGAGAGCGCGGGGCGTTGGGCCGCTGGCAGGCCGTTGCGCTACGCGTGCGCGGCAGATAGCCAACGGGTCGGCCCATTTTCCTTTTCTTTTTAAATAAAAAAATATATGTTTTCAAAAACTGATTTCAAATATGATTTTTAAACCTATTCAAAACTTTTCAGAAAAATTCATAAAAATATGTTTTGGAAAGGTTATTAAAAATGGGACTTTTTGACATATACTTGCCCATAAATAAATTGATAATATTTTATTTATTTAAGGAGTTTCAAGTAAACACTTTATGGAATTATAGATTATTAAAATATTTAAATATATAATTTGAAGTTTTTATTTAATATTTTTGTGAAGTAGTTTTATGCCTAATGATGAATGATGCATGAATGCAAAGTTTTAAATTTTTGCAAAATTTGGGATGTTACATCAAGAGACTCTCCAAGGCTCAACACGCCTGAATAGAAGTCAACAAGAACCCCTCCACAGGCCGCCACTTCGCGGCTAAGCAACCGCTGCAGGGCGCACATGGCCTCTGCAGCAGCCGCAGTGTGACGCGAGCAGCACAATTTCTATTCTGGTGATAAAGGAGTTAACAAAGCTGCGCCGCCCGCAACAAGACAGCCAGGACTTTCCTCTTTGGTGATAAAGCGGCTGGACGGTGCAACGCTCCAAGAAGACCGTCATCATGGGCTCCGCCACGACCCCTGCAATGCCTGCAAGCCGTTCTGTGCAGCCTGCAGCTGGTCGGCCACCGCGCCCAACTTTACCACGGATGGACCGTGTCCATGGACATTTCTGCGGCGGTGAACTCCTTCTCTCTCACGCCACTGCCCTGTGGGAGCCCCGACCCTCTGCGTACAGCGCAAGGAAGAGGCACGAGGCGCCTACAAAAGGAGCAGGAGCTGCATCAGATGAAAGGATGGGCTAATCGCATTCTGAACCCTGGGAACCCTAGCCAAGCTAGTAGGATAGCCAACTGTTGGAGGAGGAAGAAGACCATACATTCCCTCTCCAAGCACCGAACTGCCTCGGGAGAGCCCTCGGCAAGCTCATTGTACTGTAATCTCCGCAGTGCAATACAGACAAGCAGGAGTAGCGGTGTTACCTCCTCCTTAGGGCCGTGAACCTAGGTACGGGCCGGTGTTCATCTCTGTCGTGTTGTCAATACTATTCCTAGGCAATGAAAGCAACCATTCTTTAGCTCTTCCTCTCAAAGAGAAAGAAAATAATTTCAGTTTTATAATATCACCATCTATATCTTTATATTTTTGCATTTCACAAAATTCAACAAATTTATTTAGATGGGCAGCACCATCATCAGAACTAACACCAGACAATTGCTCTTTCATAACAAGATTTGAAAAAGCAGGTTTAATTTCAAAGAACTCATCTTTAGATGCAGGTGGAGCAATAGGTGTGCATATAAAATCATTATTATTGGTGCTTGTAAAGTCACACAACTTAGTGTTTTCAGCGGAACTCATTTCAGCAATTTAATAGACAAACCAAAATAACAAAATTAAAGGAAATAATGCTAAACCGAATTAAACAAAGCAACAAAACTGAAAATAAATAACAAACCGAAATAAGAAAAGTAATGCAAGTAACTAATTTTTTTATATTTTTGATATTAAGCAAACAAAACAGTAATAACAATAAACTAAGGAAAAAAAATAACATAATAAAAACATTGGAAGTGCGAAAACTCCCCTCGTGAAGGAATGATTGTCTCCCCGACAACGGCACCAAAAAATGCTTGATGCACATGGTGGGTGTCTTGTTAGGAGACCCTAAGAGGAAGGTGTGAAGTAGTGCAGCAGCAAGTTACGCTCAGTATGAAACCAAGGTTATCGAACGAGTAGGAGATGAAAGATTCCCTTGAGGTGTCAAGGCGCCAAAAAATTGCTGGTGTTAAGTTGACGTGGAGACTACACACAAACAATCAAGATACTTTGCCCCAACTTAATAGTGAGGTTGTCAATCTCACCGGCTTGTTGTAACAAATGATTAAACGTATGTGTGGAAGAAAGAGTTATGTTTGCAGAAAGTAACAGGTTTGCAGTTCTGGTTTTATCAGATTAATGAGAAGGACCAGGGTCAACAGTTCACTAGTGGTATCTCCCCATAAATAATAATAACATTCATCCATGCGTGGTAAACAAATTACAGCTAGGCAATAGACAGAATAATGGTAATCAACCCAATGCATATACTAATGATATGGTGTCTAGTGTGAGATTCATTCGGGCATTACAACAATATACATAGACTGTTCCAACCGCATATATGACTAATAATCCACCTTCCGGTTAGCGTCCGCACCCCTTTCAGTATTAAGTTGCATGCAACCGATTATCGCCTTAAGCACTGTGTAAAGTAAGTAAGTAACATCATCCCTAGACAAATTACTATTGTTTTATCCCTAGTAGCAACAACACATCTACAACCTTCGAGCTTTCTGTAACTGCCCCAGATTAAATAGACACATGAACCTACTATCGAGCATAAATACCCCCTCTTGGAGTTACAAGCATCTACTTGGACAGTAACGGAGAGGATGCAAGATCATTAAATAGTACACACATGATATATTATGAAGCAATAAGTTTAGTACTCAATATTCATCGGATTTCAGCAAACACAACATGGAGAATTACATAAAGATGATCTTGATCATGATAGGCAGCTCACAAGATCTAAACATGATAGCAGAAAAGGAGAAGACAACCATCTAGCTACTGCTATGGACCCGTAGTCCAAGGTAGACTACTCACGCATCAGTCCGGAGGCGGTCATGGCGACGTAGAAGCCTCCGGGGACGATTCACCCTCTCAGCTGGGTGCCGGGGAGCAGTTCTGATCTCTCCCGAAGTGGTGGCGGCGACGGCGGCGGCTCGGGACCCGTGGAGGAAAAAGTGATTAAACATCTGGAGTTTTTAGGTCAGGGGGGTTTATATGGGCGAAAGACCTAGGTCGGTGGGCGCCCGAGGGCGCCACACCTCCTCCCGGCACGGCAGGCTTCTGAGCCGCGCCAACAGGCAATGTGGGCCCCTCGGGGCCCGTCTTCGTCTCGTCTTCGGTTCTTCTGGTCGCAAATATTCCAAAAATAAATACTGGTTGGCTTGTTTCCAATTTGGCGGATATTTCCTTAAGAGCTTTTCTGAAACCAAAAACAGCAGAAAACAGGGAACGGGCACTGTGGTATCTTGTTAATAGGTTAGTCACAGAAAATGCATAAAACTATATAAAATGCATATAAAACGTGTGACGTATCACTTGGCAATTGAAAGAATAATGAGAGCAAACCAATGGATATACTAATGTTATGATGTATAGTGTTAGATTCATTCGGGCATTACAACAATATTCATAAACCGTTCCAACCGCATCTATGACTAATAATCCACCTTCCGGTTAGAGTCCGCACCCCTTTCAGTGTTAAGTTGCACGCAACAGATTATCGCCTTAAGCACTATGTGTAAAGTAAGTAAGTAACATCATACTTAGACAAAGTACTACTGTTTTATCTCTTATAGAAACGGTACATCTACAACCTTAGAGCTTTTTGTTACTGCCCCAGATTAAATAGAGACATGAACCTACTATCGAGCATAAATACCCCCTCTTGGAGTTACAAGCATCTACTTGGCCAAATCATACACAAGTAACGGAGAGCATGCAAGATCATTAAATAGCACACAAATGATATATTATGATGCAATAACTTTAGTACTCAATATTCATCGGATCCAGCAAACACAACATGAAGAATTACATAACGGTGATCTTGATCATGATAGCCAGCTCACAAGATCTAAACATGATAGCACAAGAGGAGAAGATAACCATCTAGCTACTGCTATGGACCCATAGTCCAAGGGTAGATTACTCACTCATTAGTCCGGAGGCGATCATGGCGACGTAGAGGCCTCCGGGGACGATTCCCGCTTCCCTCAGGGTTTCGGGGAGCAGTTATGGTCTCTCCCGAATTGGAGTTGACGACGGCGGCGGCTCGGGACCTGTGGAGGAAATAATAAACACCGTGCAATTTTAAGGTTTTTGGGGGGGTACTTGTAGGCGGAAGGGCAAGGTAGGTGGAGGCTCGATGGCTCCCCACCATGTGCTGGCGCGGGCCCACACGTGGCCACACGAGCACCAGGTGGGAGCGCCTCGGTGCCCCCACTTCGTGTCCTCTTCGGTCTTCTAGAACGTTCCGGATACATAAATAATTCCAGGATGTTTTTCGTCCAATTCCGAGAGTATGTCCTTAAGTACTTTTCTGAAACAAAAAACAGCAGAAAACAGGGAACGGGCACTATGGCATCTTGTTAATAGATTAGTCCCAGAAAATGCATAAAACTATATAAAATGTATATAAAACATGTAATAACATGGTATAATATAGCATGGAACATAAGAAATTATAGATACGTTGGAGACGTATCAACATCCCCAAGCTTAGTTCTACTCGTCCCGAGTAGGCAAGAACGATAGAAGAAGAATAATTTCTAAAGTGACATGCTTCAAGACAATCTTGATCACGTAATAATGTAAGGCATGTAAACTGAGATCAAATGAATAAGGCTTGTAGTTTATATTGATATCAAAAGAGTAATAAATAAACAAATAGGTAAAGCAAGCAAACCTTTCAATGATATAGTACTAGATAGCAATCAACTGTGCAAAGTAGATATTAGAGATAATTTAAGCTTCAAGCACAACAATATAATCATCTAATGCTTCCAACAAACATGACAACTTTGTGAAAGGATCAAGTCAAGCGATATTAATATGCACGTAGAAGATCAACTCCTTATTTGTTCAAAAGAAACAAGCAAGCGTTCAACGTTGGTTCCTGGCACCCGGATGTTTTGGCTAAGAGAACGTTAACGGAGGTTTGGAAGGTCAACGGAAGAAAGCCTGACAAAGCTGCAAGTGATCATTAGACAAGAGAAAGTCTTACAATAACAGCTATGCAAGGAGTAGTGATTGCCACACAACGGATGCACATAGAGCTATAAGTATATGAAAGCTCTCCAATGGAACTAGTGGGGGTGCATCCAACTTGCTTGCTCACGAAGACCTAGAGCACTTTCTAGGAGGGTCATCATTGGAATATACTAGCCAAGTTCTATAGTGTAAAGTTCCCCACATTGTTATGCAAGTAAGACATGAAAACTCTCTCATATGGAGTAAAGGGGCTAAACATGAGCACAAAAGATGATCACAAATGATATGGTGCTATAACATGAGCACAAATGATGACTATAAATAATATGGTGCTATAACATGAGAACAAGTGTGTGATAAAGTATAGTAATGCTGCCCCCTTTTTTATTTTATTTTTTTCTCTTTTTTTCTTTTTTTCTATTTTTTCCTTTTTCTGTTTCTCTTTTCGATGTGCTCCATGGCTATTTTCAATTTTAGGGGAAGCATCCTAATATGATATATGATATATGACAACACACTAATGATGATATGACAACATACTGATGATACAAGTAACTTATATGAATGAGACATAATATGTATATGATAACGGTGCCTCTGCCAGTGTAGCATGTTATGCAATGATCTAGCATAACATGGGTAAAACCACACATCAGTTTTATAGAAACATGTAAAGCAATATATAAGTAATGAATGACAACAAGTCATGTAATGTAAGATGGATGTTACATGGCAATATATCTCGGAACAGCTATGGAAATGTTGTAGTAGGTAGGTATGGTGGATATTTTGAGGAAGATATTTGGCTTATGTGTACGAGAACAAGATGAAGATCTCCCACGAGTTTGGATGAACCCGCGAAAAATGCACCAACTCTCAATGTGAGAAAGGGCAATGCAAAGTACCGAAGAGGCTAGCAATATGGTGGTGGAAGTGCCATCAAAGCCGCAGTTTTAAGAATCCAAATAAAAATATGATCTTACAAGGCATACCGAGAGGGATCGTGGCAAATGACAAAGTCACTGTTGGCTTCCCCGACCGTAGCGCATAACATAGAGTCATTACAATTGCCTTAGACATATAGAAGTCATATACCATTATGCAATCAATTGGACATTTAAGTGTGGCACAACTTTCAAGTTTTTCTAGACCAACCATTAATCATTCCACTTTACTAAACCATCATGTTTACTTTTAACCAATTTAATATCTCAAAACAACATCAATGATTCAAGTGACACAATTTAATGATCTACAAGATTATGTATCATCTAGTTATACCATCGCATTTAGCATTTTCTGTTCTCAACCAAACACCAATCAACTTATTTAAAAGATAAACTCTCCAAGTAATTAAACAATGAGATATGAGAGTATGATAAAACAAAGCTAACAACTCTAGCAAGAGATGCATGAAAAATAAGAGCTAGGAAGCAAATAATAGCATGAAAAGAATACTCAACGAATATAAGTGAAGAATACGAGTATTCATAAGAAAAAGCGGAGCGTGTCTCACTCCCACACAAAGGAATGCTAGGATCCATTTTATTCAGAGAATGAAAATAACAAAAACAAACATACGCTTCAAGCAAGCACATAAGATGTGATGGAATTAAAATATAGTTTCACTAGAAAAGACATGATAGTTTGTTGATGACTAAGGGGATGCCTAGGGCATCCCCAAGCTTTGAAGATTGAGTCTTCTTCAAATATATTGGGGGTGAACCACTGGGGCATCTCCAAGATTTGGCTTTACTATCCTCTTGCTCACATCATATCATCCTTCTCTCTTGATCCTTGAAAACTTCCTCCACACCAAACTTAGAATAAACTTCATTAGAGGGTTAGTGCACAAAAAATTATGATATCCGGTAGGAATAGAGGCTTCTCAATCCTTCCCAATACTAAGCTCCCTAAGAATAGAGGCTTCTCCTTCTCTAACATGTCCACATCATAGTGCACCCCACTCATATTTCACTTTGTATTTAATTGTAGTTCACAATTTTAAATTTTTTTTATTAAATATTCTATTAGATATATTATATATACATATGTTTGTACTTATCTATTTTTTTTGTGAAATAAGAAGTGATTCCTATATTAAAAAACAAAAAAAACAACTTCATTTTCCTGAAAATTACTCTTTTTGTGTAGACAAAAGTACTAATTAAATTATAGAGCTTGTAGAATATGTGCCCGTAGTGGTATGTTTTATTTCCAAAATTGAAAGCTAACCATGTCATTTTGATTTTTTTTAAAACAACATGTCGTGAGTTCGGAGCTAACAGAGAGATATCTGATAACCCTCTCTCTTATCTATGTCTAGCGTCCAACATAGCGCCTTGCCGCTTTTTCCGCATGACACTATTTCTCTCCCTCCGCCTCCTTCGAGTCGTATTGTACCGAAAACAACTGTCCCTACACAAAGTTTGCCTTCTCTCCACACACACCTCTACGCAAAGTTTGCCCTTCTCTCCAAACACACCTCTGGCATCGTCAAGCACTTGGGACTACATGGCACCTCATCCCTGATGCCACGTGACACCATTTCTCTCCCCCGCCTCTCTCGAGTCGTATTGTATCGAAAACACACCATTGATTTGACTTCTATGATCCTCATAGTAGTTGCATGAAAACACCCATATAGCCTCCCACACCGGCCACCACTATAACCGTTGCTATTAGTAGTGGTCAACTCTCCAATCCTAATGTCGCCCCTCAAATCCATTGGTAACTTGCATGCTATGTGCGCTCATACTATATGTCGAAAGAAGTGTATTTCTACAATTCAATATATAATGGTTGGTGGTATACATACCATTTAATTTTTATAATTTATTTTATACAATCTAGATCTAATGCACAAATTAATATTGCATGTAGACAGTTTAATCTTATACTTTGCTCTATATTTTTGTGAATTGTTTAGTATTCATTTGTGAAATATTCCTCTGTTTTTATATAGTATCGGCTGTATTCGATGCAATTTATTTAAACATGTTAGGACATAATTATGCCAACTATTATTGATTTTGGGAAAATTTATATCGGTAAATATACTTAATTTCATTATATTAAAATCAATGACCATCACTGTATGACCTCGATGCCTAATCCGGCTCTTTGAGTTTGCAATGTTCATCATACAATGTCTCTAAATTGTCAGAAATTTGATCAAACCATTATAGAACCATGTACACAGTTTAAATTTCATGGCATTATAACTAAATAATTATGTCCCTTCTCTACTTTCATGTAGTGATCGAGTTGTACTATTTTTTCATCATTAATATTGTTTTATAAGTATGTTTTTCTTAAAATATATTTCTTATCTATCGTCGTTCATATTAGTACGGACGCGGCAACGCGCGTCTTTTTCTTCTGGTTGCTACCAATACTACTGGAATTAGCTACAGCCACTGATACTTAATAGGATAAAAAGATCCAATCAAAATAGTAAAAGAGGCATTGCAAAATAAAATGGCAGAATCTGTCAAAAACAGAACAGTCCGTAAAGACGAATTTGCTCAGATCAGAAAACTCACAACTAATTAAAGTTGCATATATATCTGAGTATTACGCACAAAAAAGGGCAGATTTGTTTGATTTTTCTGTGAAGAGTTACGAATTAAATGGTGGACAGCAGAAAACTGTTTCTGAGCAGGAATCTAAATTTAGCATCAACTTTCAACTAGAGGCTTAACTTGACACAACAATGTAATAAAATAAAGATAAAAAGGAATTTCTACAGAGGTAGGACAATTCCTTGACGCAAATAAAATAAAATAACAGGACACAAAATAGGGTTGTCTCCCATAAGCGCTTTTCTTTAACGCCTTTGAGCTAGGCACAAAGTAAAAACTCAAGTATTATCAAGAGATGAATCATAAACACCATAATTTTAAAGAACAATAGAATCAAAAGGTAGCTTCATTCTTTTCCTAGGGAAGTGTTCCATACCTTTCTTGAGTGGGAATTGGTACTTGATGGTACCTTCTTTCATATCAATAATAGTGCCCACAGTTCTAAGAAAAGGTCTTCCCAACACAATTGGACAAGATGGATTGCACTCAATATCCAAGACAATAAAATCAACAGGGACCAAGTTATTATTAACCATAATAGGAATATCATTGATCCTCCCCCAAAGGTTTCTTCAAAGCATTATCAGCAAGAAAAACATCCAAATAGCAATGTTCCAATGGTGGCAAATCAAAAATATCATAGGGCTTTTTAGGCATAACAGAAATACTTGCACCAAGGTCACACAAAGCATTGCAATCAAATTTATCTACTTTCATTTTAATTATAGGCTCCCAACCATCTTCTAACTTCTTTGGGATAGAAGCTTCAAGTTTTAATTTATCTTCCCTAGATTTAATGAGAGCATTTGTAATATGAGTAGTAAAAGCCAAATTAAGAGAGCTAGCATTAGGACTTGTGGCCAACTTTTGCAAGAACTTAATAATTTCAGAGATTTTAAAATTATCAAAATCAAAATTATTATTATCAAAGCAAAACGAACCACATTCTCCCACGTTCTTAAAAATTTCAGCACTTTTATCAACACTAGTTTCAGCAGTTTTGAGCAATTTTAAATTTTTGGAGGAATTAGGGGAGACATTTCCTACACTAACTATGTTACCATTGATAATAGGAGGCTTACTAACATGCGAAACACGATTATTTTCAGAGATAGTAATAGTAAAAACTTTAGCAATATTAGCCTCTTTATCTAGTTTTTTCTCTCTTTCCCATCTAGCACATAAGAGGGTCATCCTCCTAACATTTTCATCAATTTGAATTTGGATGGCATTAATTTTAGCAAAGGGATTACTCTGTTTAGTTTCAGTAGGCATAACTTTAGATTTTAAAAGATCAACATCAAGGACAATACTATCAACTTTACAGGCAAGTATATCAATTTTTCCAAGCTTTTCCTCAACAGTTTTATTAAACAGAGTTTGTGTAGTGATAAAATCTTTTAACATGGTTTCAAGTTCAGAGGTGGTAATACTATTATTTTTATAAGAATTACCATTATTATTAGAAGGATATGGCTTATAGTTGTTATTACCATAGTTGTTCCTATAGGCATTGTTGTTGAAATTATTACTTTTAATGAAGTTCACATCAACATGCTCTTCTTGTGCAACTAAAGAAGCCAAGGGGACTGACAAGGTTATACCAAAAAGGTACCCCTCCGTGTGGGTACCTGGTGCACGTAATGACTAAAGCCCCATTGTCAATAGGTTGAAGAAGACCAAAAAGTGAAGCCCAAGTCAAAGACTAGATAGCATAGTCGGTAGTACTTTCCATATATGTAGTCCTGGTCGGTTACGACCCGAGATCTGTACCCCTATATAAAGGATAGGAGGGAGACCGACCAGGGACACGCCCAACCAAAACCACAAAACCCTAGCAAGATCGACATCTTGCTAGACCCTTGTACTCGCCGCATATACACGATCAATAACAGACAAGCTAGAGTAAGGGTTTTACCTCACTCGAGTGCCCCAAACCTGGGCAATTCCCGCTTGTCAGCCGACGAATCTACCAACACCACGCGTTCTCTACCTCATAACTCTTACCCTAGGCTAGTAACCATGGGTATTGACGGGGACATCCCTCGTCAGGGACATTATTTGGATCAACGTGTGACTTACCACTTGCAAGTATAGACATAATAATATCAATCTTTTCAATCAAGGAGAAGATTTCTCCAACAGAATTTAACTTCTTACCTTGAGGTGTCCTCTCTGTATGCCATTCAGAATAATTCACCATCATATCATCCCAGAGTTTTGTTGCAGCCCCAAAGTGATGGACATAAAGGTACCTCCATCAGCTGAATCCAATAAGTTTCTTGAAGAAAATTCAGTTCTGCATAAAAGGTTTGGATGATCATCCAAGCAGTCAATCCATGGGTAGGGAAATTCTTTATCAAAGATTTCATTCTTTCCCAATCTTGAGCAACATGTTCATCATCAAGTTGTTTAAAATTCATGATGCTACTTCTTAGAGAAATAATCTTAGCAGGAGGATAGTATTTTCCAATAAAAGCATATTTGCATTTAATTAATCCATGAATCAATACTATTCCTAGGCAACGAAAGTAACCATTATTTAGCTCTTCCTCTCAAGGAGAACAGAAATAATACCAGTTTTATGATATCACCATCTATATCTTTATATTTTTGCATTTCACATAGTTCAACAAAGTTATTTAGATGGGCAGCAACATCATCAGAACTAACACTAGAGAATTGCTCTCTCATAACAAGGTTCAATAAAGCAGGTTAAATTTCAAAGAATTCAACTTTAAATGCAGGTGGAGCAATAGGTGTGCATATAAAATCATTATTGTGGGTGCTAGTAAAGTCACACAACTTAGTATTCTCAGCAGAACTCGTTATAGCAAATTACTTAACAAATTGAATTAACAATATTAAAGAAATAATGTTAAACCATAATAAATAAAAGCAACAAAATTGAAAACAAATAAATAAACCAAAATATAAAAGTAATGCAAGTAACTAAATTTTTTTGTATTTTTTATATTAAGCAAACAAGAGAGTAATACAAATAAACTAAGCAAGACAATAACCAAATAAAAAGATTGGAAGTGTGAAAACTCCCCTCGCAGTAGAATGCTCAAATCCCCGGCAACGGCGCCAGAAAAATGCTTTCTGCCACGTAGGGGAGATGAGAGAGTCCACGTGAACAATTCTTGTTTCCCGGCAACGGCGCCAAAAAAATGCTTGATGCACACGGTGGGTGTGTTGTTGGGAGACCCCAAGAGGAAGGTGTGAAGTAGTGCAGCAGCAAGTTTCCCTCCGAATGAAACCAAGGTTATCGAACCAGTAGGAAATGAGAATTCCCCCGAGGTATCAACGGCGCCAGAAAAGTGCTTGGCGTAGTTGACGTGGAGCCTGCACACAACAATCAAGATACTTTGCCCCAACTTAACAGTGAGGTTGTCAATCTCACCGGCTTGCTGTAACAAAGAATTAAACGTATATGTGGAAGAAAGTTGTTTGTTTGCAGAAAGTAACAGGTTTACAGTTGTGGTTTTATCAGATTAAAGAGAAGGACCAGGGTCCACAATTCACTAGGGGTGTCTCTGCATAAATAATAATAACATTCATGCGGGTAAACAAATTACAGCTGGGCATTTGATAGAATAATGATGAGCAAACCAATGCATATATGAATGTTATGATGTCTAGTGTGAGATTCATTCGGGCATTACAACAATATACATAGACCAATCCAACCGCATCTATGACTAATAATCCACCTTCCGGTTAGCGTCTGCACCCCTTTCAGTATTAAGTTGCATGCAACAGATTATCGCCTTAAGCAATGTGTGTAAAGTAAGTAAGTAACATCATCCTTAGACAAAGTGTAGCGTACCTGCACTTTAAATAAGGCAGATACCTGTGTATAGTGCAAATCCCTGGATCGATTCGTTTGCACGCACAGTTTATGATGTAATATCACAACAAAGTATCAATTTGATTACATCGATGATCTAGACTTACAAGATATTCAATACAAGTTGCATAGCATAAAACTGGCTTTGAAAGAGTAAACAGTGGAAATACAATAGCAGTGAGCCTCCATCACATTCATCTTGCCACAGGCGAAAACATGTTGGTTGTAGACTCAAAACGTTTAAACGAAACCTCACTCCTCAACTGATCAATCTGCAATAAGAAAAATATTGCAACAACGTGGGTCAGATTCCATTAAAAATGGAGTCTGGCAAGTGACGCTATGGTGGACACTTAGTGGAATAACTCTAATAACCTATATGCATATTTGGCTGGTGGAGTTCAAGGCTATTTTGCATAAAGCCAAATTTTCCTAACTTTTTGGAAAACAATGTTCTTCTATTCGAGACATTCGTGGCATGAAAACCACTATCTCCTTCTACCCTTGTTCACCCATCAAGTTTTATTTCTGAAGTTCGAATGGTGGAATCCTCCGTTGACGTCCGTGATCAGCTGCTCAAATTGTCCGTACCGGGGACACGGCTAAGTACTTAGTTTTACACTCTGCAGAGGTTGTGCACGTTCACCATTGTACCCATTCAACCCAAACTATCCTTTACACACTTATAGTGATAAGGAAAAGGAGACGAATGAGACGAGATCGTTCAGAAGCATTTTCCCTCCCACCTGGCTTGACCCGTTCCACCTAATACCCTCTACATCTGCTTGTCAAGCCGGAGAGAGTCCACGCAACATAGTTGATCAAGCCAGAGCCCATTGGCAATGGCTGCACTGGAAACAATCGTCACTCGGAGTTCTTCAGATTCCTCTGTTCCTGGGTGGCCATTCTCAAGTGTACGTACTCCAGGAACCATAGACATGGCCTGAGTAGCCACTCAACATAAACCATACAACCTCTTACCACTCAGGTGTTTCATTCTTAACTAATTAGAATTTAGGTTTTCACAAAAAAACTTTTGCTTAGCATCAATAGTTCTACTAAGTATTGCATAGGAGTCTAGACACAGGAATAAGGAATTTCTACACAGGTTTAGCATAGCAATACTATCCTACACATGCTTATATAAAAATATACTAAGTAATGCATATAGAAAATAGTAGGAAGTTTATTAGGTGTGCCACTTGCCTTTGAATGAAGTCTTTACTCACAAACTCTTTTCAACTTTATTCGGAGCTCTCCGTTCAATCTAACAATATAGGCAAACAACAATACGACAATCATAAAACAAAACAACACAACACATACAAGCATACATAATGAACAAACAAGTTTCATAAAATTCTAAGGAAAACATGTCATGCATGATATGCAAATTATTTCTAAGGACTAGATATGCATGTCATGCCATGAAAATCTTTTAAGTTAATGCAAGGAAATGTGTTGGTCAAAATGACTAAGGACTAAGGTCAGAAGTTGGACAAAATAACTTTTTTATAAATTATCTAGAATAAGCACTCAAATGGCTTAGCCATGATGTGCAAAAATACTTAGAGAAAATACTAACTCTATTCTTCGAGGTGATCAACAACTATTATCAACTCTTTGTAAATTGGATATTCACTATAGTGACAGAGACAGACACCCAGCCAGCCACTTAAGTTGTGGAACAGGTCTCATGTACGTGGACATACAAGGTTAGTCTCCAGGCCGCTTCATCTCACTATGCCGCAAGGATCCAACAAACTTCAAAGATGGTAATAACATGATCAAATATCGTTTATGTCTAAAGTGAAAGATAAGATTAGGAAAGAGGGAAAAGATAGAAAGTAGAATGTAGAATCTTCTCCTTGCTTCATTTTCTTCTTGATGTGATGACTTCATTGCAATTTTGTAGACTTGATGGTTTTGAAGACTTTATGGTGTTGATAGTCTCCAGGTTGGCCTTCAATATTACTTAGTCATCCAGGGGTCTAAGAGAAGAAAGGAGAAAAGAAAGAGAGAAAGCAAGACTTAGAAAATATTGTTGGTTGGTCTTCATGCACTCCTTCTTGATTTTCTTCTAAGTGCTTCTACTCCTTGAAGATACTTCTGAAGTCTTGTTTTGGCTAAGTCGTTCAATGGACTTCTAGCTCCATCTTGAAAATCCTAAGTGTCTAAGTGTATAACACTTTTACCAAATACTAAGTTTGAAAATAATCCTAACTTAGAGAAAACAATGAAGAGGTTTTCCTATGAGGAGTATAACTACAAAATACAGTATGCTATGCATGAAATGCAATTTTAATTCACAAGAAACATAATACTAATTTTTGTGATATTTACAAAGTATGCATAAGGTCATAATTGCAATTTAATTAGTTTCTAATTTCGCAAAATATAATAAAAGGATTAAATAAAATATTAGAGTTTTATGTGATTAAATTTTTATAACAAAATTTTGTAATTAGTATTAATAGACAGAGGGGATTTAAATCAATTTATAGCAATTGGATTTAACTAAAATAATGTTTCTATTAATAGTTATGCCAAAACTAGTCAAACTATTCAAATTAAACATACAACTTTTAAATCATGAAAATAATACTCAAAAATATTTTATAACAGAGGCATCATTTTACAAATATTTCAAAGTTTCTAAAACAATTTTATTTGCAATTTTTGGATTTATAGATTTAAAGTTATGACAAAAATACTCAAATTCACCATTTAAATTTGAATATTTTAAACTAAGTCAAATTTGAATTTTGGCAGATCTAAAATATTCTACATGTAAAGGGCTTTCCAAAAATATAAAAATATTTGAATTTGGAGATGTGAGTAAAAAGTTATAACAATTTTAATGAGCAGGGGTGTTTCTGCAAAACTGCCTATTTTAATTTAAATAGAAAACAATTACTGACGTGGCTGCTGACTGGGATCTGACGGGGCGCTGACTGGACGCCACGTCGACGCTGACGTGGTTAAGTCAATGGATCTAGGTTGTATGATTTAGATCTAACGGATCTAATTGAAAGGTACCGGTTCGATTAAAAATCTAATCCTAACCGTTGATTTCAGATCGGACGGATCTGGGGTGGCGTTGACTATACCTGGCGGCGACCTCGCCGGAGAAGAAAGGCTGGCGGCGGCGCGACCTCGGGCTTGGACGGCGCCGGCGTTGGGGAGGCTCCCCGGATGCGCGGATGGTCCCCCGAGTGCGGCGCGGTTCGGCGAAGAGAATGGAGGCGGTGGTTGGTGGCGGGGCGCTCCGGTGCTCGTTCTACTCCTCGCCGGAGTTCGTGGGGCGGCGTCGGCTTCGGTCGAGCACGGGCAGCTCGATATACTGCACGAAACCATCGAATGCGAGCCTTAGGAGATGCGCAAAGACTTGTAGAAGTGCAAGGAAACGGTCTCGGGCTCAGGGGTTGCTCACCTCGCCGGCGAACGGAGAAAAATGGCGGCGGTTCTAAGAATTCCGGCGAGCTCTCGCGGCAGCCTGGGGCGTCTCAGAGGCTAGGGTTTGGGGAAAATGAGAGAGGAGAGGCAGGGGTTTAAATAGAGGAAGAGGAGATAAACAAATCGCGACGATCTCGCCCGGATTTTGGAAAGGAATCGCGGCGGGATTCTCGGCCGGAGGTTGAAGATGGAGCTGACGTAATCGCTGACGTCAGCGATTTTTCTTTTTCTGATTTTCCATTCTATTCATATCTTTTGATTTAAATGTCCAAATGAAATCAAATAAATTTCTAAAAATTTGTAATATTCATATCCATGTTTTAAAACATTAGTGGGTATGTTTTGAACAATTTTCAAAATTAATAATTTTGAAATATTGATTAAATACAAATCTGACACTTAATGTTAAATTTAAAACTAGGGTTTAATTAATTTTATTTTTGGCTAAAATAAATTTTATGAAATACCCACATTGAAATATTTTTAAATTTAAGTTATTTAAACTCATATCCCAATACTAAATTCATTTTTGGATTTAGTATAATATTAAATAGTATAACACAACTATATGAAAGTGAAAAGGGAAATATAATGTATTCATGTTTTATTTAAAATATTTTGTGCACCATTATATTTTATATTAAGATAAATCATATGAAAACTTCAAACAACTTTGGAAAAGATTTTAGATTCAATGTATTCCTTAAATAGAGTATATTGATCATTTCATGTTTTGAAAATAAATGAAATTCATTTAAGCTAATGAAATGTTTATTTGGATAATTCCTTAATTATAAAATCTATGAAGTTTTAAGGTGATGAACTATAGGCCTGTAATTTATAAAACTATGTTTTGAACTCAGGTGAAATATTGAAACCAATTTGCAAGTATACCATTTTTAAATAATTTTGAATTTATGAGTTCAAGAATAGATATGGCTAAGTGGTTGAAATCAAATACTTAAAGAAAACTTTTTATTATATGGAATTGGCTTGAAAGTTTGTAAGACATTTATCAAATTATATATTGAGGTTTTTAAGAAAATACAATGGAATAATAAATTGTTTAACTTGAAACAAGTTTTGAAAATAATAATAACTGAGATATTAGAAATATTAAACTCTTTCAATATGTTTGAAGTCTTTCATAGTTGGTTTCTTATGCATTGAAATATTTTATTTTAATCAAAACAAAAGTTTTAGATTTTAGTGATTTTTTGAACATTATAAAATGTTGGGATATTACACAAAGTACTATTGTTTTATCCCTAGTAGCAACGGTACATCTACAACCTTAGAGCTTTCTGTTACTGCCCCAGATTAAATAGAGACATGAACCTACTATCGAGCATAAATACCCCCTCTTGGAGTTACAAGCATCTACTTGGCCAAAGCATACACAAGTAACGGAGAGCATGCAAGATTATTAAATAGCACACACATGATATATTATGAAGCAATAACTTTACTACTCAATATTCATCGGATCCCAGCAAACACAACATGAAGAATTACATAACGGTGAGCCTTATCATGATTGGCAGCTCACAAGATCTAAACATGATAGCATAAGAGGAGAAAACAACCATCTAGCTACTGCTATGGACCCATAGTCCAAGGGTAGACTTCTCACGCATCAGTTCGGAGGCGGTCATGGCAACGTAGAGGCCTCCGGGGACGATTCCCCCTCCCGGTAGGGTGCCGGGGAGCAGTTCTGATCTCTGCCGAATTGGTGTTGACGACGGCGGCGGCTCGGGACCCATGGAGGAAATAATGAACACCGTACGATTTTTAGGTTTTTGGGGGGTACTTGATGCGGAAGGGCAAGGTCGGTGGAGTCCCGAGGGCTCCCGACCATGTGTTGGCGCGGGCCCACTCCTGGTCACGCGAGCACCAGGTGGGAGCGCCTCGGTGCCCCCACTTCGTGTCCTCTTCAGTCTTCTGGAACGTTCCCGATACAAAAATAATTCCAGGATGTTTTTTGTCCAATTCCAAGAATATTTCCTTAAGTACTTTTCTGAAACCAAAAATAGCAGAAAACAGGGAACTGGCACTGTTGCATCTTGTTAATAGGTTAGTCCCAGAAAATGCATAAAACTATATAAAATGTATATAAAACATGTAATAACATGGTATAATATAACATGAAACATAAGAAATTATTGATACGTTGGAGACGTATCAACATCCCAAGCTTTGTTCTTCTCGTCCCGAGTAGGCAATAACGATAAAAGAAGAATAATTTCTGAAGTGACATGCTTCAACACAATCTTGATCACGTAATAATGTAAGGCCTGTAAACTGAGATCAAATGAATAAGGGTTGTAGATTATATTGATATCAAACGAGTAATAAATAAACAAGTAGGTAAATCAAGAAAATCTTTCAATGATATAGTACTATATAGCATTCAACTTTGCAAAGTAGATATTAGAGATGATTTAAGCTTCAAGCACAAAAATATAATCATCTAATGCTTCCAACAAACATGAAAACTTTGTGAAAGGATCAAGTCAAGCGATATTAATATGCACGTAGAAGATCAACTCCTTATTTGTTCAAAAGAAACAAGCAAGCGTTCAACGTTGGTTCCTGGCACCAGGATTGTTTGGCTAAGAGAATGTTAACAGATGTTTGGAAGACCAACGGAAGAAAGGCTCACAAAGATCCAAGTGATCATTAGACAAGAGAAAGTCTTACAATCGAAGCTATGCAAGGAGTAGTGATTGCCACACAACTCTCCAATGGAACTAGTGGGGGTGCATCCAACTTGCTTGCTCACGAAGACCTAGAGCACTTTTGAGGAGGGTCATCATTGGAACATACAATCTAAGTTCTATAGTGTAAAGTTCCCCACATAGTTATGCAAGTAACTATGAAAAATCTCTCATATGGAGTAAAGGTGTTAAACATGAGCACAAAAGATGATCACAAATGATATGGTACTATAACATGAGCACAAGTGATGACTATAAATGATATGGTGCTATAACATGAGCACAAGTGTGTGATAAAGAATATTAATGCCGCCCCCTTTTCTATTTTATCCTTTTTCTGTTTCTCTTTTCGATGGCCTCCATGGCTCTTTTCACTTTTAGGGGCAAGCATCCTAATATGATATATGATATATGACAAAACACTAATGATGATATGACAACATACTGATGATACAAGTAACTTATATGAATAAGACATAATATGTATATGATAACGGTGCATCTGCTAGTGTAGCAGGTTATGCAATGATCTAGCGTAACATGGGTAAAACCACACATCAGCTTTATAGAAACACGCAAAGCAATATATATAAGTAATGAATGACAACAAGTCATGTAATGTAAGATGGATGTTGCATGGCAATATATCTCGGAACAGCTATGAAAATGCTGTAGTAGGTAGGTATAGTGGATGTTTTGAGGAAGATATTTGGCTTATGTGTAGGAGAACAAGATGAAGATCTCCCACGAGTTTGGATGTACCCGCGAAAAATGCACCAATTCTCAATGTGAGAAAGGGCAATGCAAAGTACCGAAGAGACTAGCAATATGGTGGTGGAAGTGCCATGAAAACCGCAGTTTTGGAACTTGTCGGTCCAGTGGAGACTTGGGTATGAAGAGACCACTCCCCCCAGGCCTCGCACGCGGGCTAATCAGACAAAACGACTAAGGACCAAGCCTCGCCGCCTGTCGGGACCCTCGAGAGGCAGTTCCCTCAAGGGCCTGAAGAGGAAGCGAGGGCCTCACGGGGACCCTCGCTTCAGGAGACCCTCCCGAGGCGCCAGCGCGCCTGGAGGGAAGTTAACAGGAATCCCTCCACAGGCCTCCCCAGGCCTGTGGGGAAACGTCGCGGCCAAGGAAGTACGGCGGGGCGCACATGGCCTCTGACACGCCCACATGGTGACGCAGGCACTCCCGTTGCCGTTTTGATGATAAAGGAGTCAATAAAATTGTGCCGCCTGCTCCAGGACTGCCAAGACCTTCTACTCTGATGATAAAGCAGATGGATGGCGCAACCCTCCAAAGAGAACGTCATCGCGGGCTCCACCACAGAGACTGCCGTCCCTGCGGGCAGTACTGCGCGGTCGGCCGCCTGTCGTCCACGGCGCCCAACTTTATCGATGATGGACCGCGTCCATGGACGATCCGGTGGTGGTGGACTCCTGCTCCTCCATGCCACTGCCATGTGGGAGCCGTCTCGGACGCCGAGCAGAAGAAGAGCGCCTGAGGCGCCTATAAAAGGGGAAAAACCTCCATCGTAGCAAGGGTCGGCCAGTTGCTTGCTACAACACTTGTAAACCCTAGCACTGCTGAGTAGGGTAGCCTCTGGTTGGAGGAGGAGGAAGATCATCGCTTCCCTCCCTGGGCAAGAAATACCTCAAGGGGGCACTCGGCAAGCTCTGTGGTACTGTAACCACCATAGTTCAATACAGACAAGCAGGAGTAGCGGTCTTACCTCCTCTCGAGGGTCGTGAACCTGGGTACGGGCTGGTGTCCAACTCTGTCGTGGGTGTTTCGTCTCCAAGTCCGGCGAGCAACGTCGCCGTGCCCCTCGAGGGTCTTGACCTATGCGTTCAATCCCCTTCACAGACTACACTTCAGGGAGAGACTATCCCCGATTCTAGGGAGTCATAACCCGACATTTGGCGCGCCAGGTAGGGGATTGAGGCGCGTCAACGACCTTCGAGCCGCCCGCGTCAACCGACGCGGGCCTGAAGGAGCGCGCGCCCCGCCAGGCGCCACGGCCACTCACGCACGATGGGGCAGACCCCGCCGTGAAGAGCGCGCCCACTCGGGCCCTCGTGCGGAGGAGCCCGAGCACAAATCCGAGCACCAGGAGGACGCGCAGTCGTCACACCCGACGCGGTCCCGAGCGGCTCCGGCCCTGGCAGAACGGACCCCGCGCCTCACACCGCGCTGCTCATGGCGCAGGAACTTCTCCGCTACCAGCCCACTGCTGAGGCCCACGAGCAGTGGCTGGAGCGCCTCAACCACCTCGTCGGCATCGCCACGACGAGCCCCGCTCCGTCGCAGTCCATCATGCACCCCTCTCTCGCGGGCACGGTCGCAACAGACGCGCCTCCGCCTCCGCCAGGACCTGCACCGGCTGCGACACAGAGGGCTTCCTCACACGCGTCCTCGCCGCACGATTGCTTGATCGTGCAGCGCACCGCGCCCGACGCTCGCGTGGGGATGGAGCTCCAGCGCAACAGCCAGAACAGGCTCGTGGAAGAGATCGGCCAGGCGGGCCAGCAGAACCGTAGCGCGCTGCAGCATGGAGTCGCCACGTACGCCACCGGCTGCATGGCGTTCACCCGCTCCATGCGTCGCGTGGTCTGGCCCCCGAAGTTCAGGCCGGCTCTCCCCAAGGGCTATGACGGCTCCAGTAACCCTATCGAGTTCCTGCAGCTCTACACTACCTCCATCCAAGCTGCAGGTGGAGACGACAAGGTCATGGCCAACTAGTTCTCCCACGCGCTTCGCGACTCTGCGCTGTCGTGGCTCCTGAACCTCCCCGAGGACTCTGTGAACTCTTGGGAGGAGCTCTGCAAGCAGTTCGTCTCCAACTTCAAAGAGACGTACGAGCGCGCCCTCACCCACAACGACATGCGCGCTGTGGTCCAGAAGAAGGATGAGACTCTCCGCAAGTACATCCAGCGC
The DNA here is from genome assembly GCA_026929855.1 of Poa annua. Lineage (NCBI taxonomy): Eukaryota > Viridiplantae > Streptophyta > Magnoliopsida > Poales > Poaceae > Poa > Poa annua. The sequence goes on from CM049426.1 coordinate 183,416,987, forward strand.
TTCAGCCAAGTGCGCAACAAGATCCTGAATATCCCTGACACCCAAGTCATTGCCGCCTTTCGCGAGGGCGTCACAAATAGCAGGATGCTCGAGAAGCTGGGTATCCACGACAAGCTCACCTCTGTGGTGAAGCTGTTCGACCTGGCGGACAAGTGTGCCAAGGCTGAAGAGGGACTCCTTTTCGTCAAAATGTCCTCGAGAGGGGACGAGCACGCTGAGGGGTCCAGGAGCCAGAAGAAGGAGGAGCCCAAGCGCAAGGCCACTGCGGTTCTGGTGGGGCGCAGGCGCCAAAGTCGAACAATCAGTTCAAGCAGTTCGCCCGCGAACTCAATGCTGCCCTCCCTAGCACCGAGACCTCCAGGCCCCTCAAGTGGTCGCTGTACACCATCGCCTTCAATGCTCAGGACCACCCCAAGTCCACCAAGGCTGTTGGAACCATCCCGCTGGTCTGCAGCCCCACCATCGACAACGTCGTTGTCTCCAAGACACTCATTGATGGTGGAGCAGGCTTGAATGTTATCTCCACAGATACGTTCGAAGCGCTTCAAGTGCCCTACGAGTGGCTCATGCCCTCTAGGCCCTTCACGGGAGTCACCAGCGGCTTGATCGAGCCTCTGGGCCAGGTCAGGCTCGCCGTCACCTTTGGAAGCGAGGAAAATTACCGCACCGAGCACATCGACTTCGACGTTGCGCACATCGGCCTGCCGTACAATGCCATCTTTGGACATGTCCGTCACGCATCATGCCTACAACATGGTCAAGATCCCCTGCAACGCTGGCACAATCACCATGCGTGGACATGTCCTGGATGCTACGCGCTGTCGAGACGGCCTACAAGGCCGCCGCCATGGCATTCCCCGCAGACGAGGACATGGAGCCTCTCGAGAGACCCAAGAAGAAGAAGCAGTTGTTCTCCCAGGAGCCAGCCGCAACAAAGAAAGTCTCTCTAAGCTCCAGCAGCTCGGGGGCTGAGGGCTCGGGGGCTAGTGTCACCATTGGCGCCGCGCTGCCTCCCAAATAGGAAAGCGCGCTTGTCGGCTTCCTCCAGGCAAACTCTGACATGTTCGTGTGGACACCGTCAGATATGTCTAGTGTACCGAGGGAGGTGATCGGGCACCACTTAGCCGTGTGTCCAAACGCGCGCCCCGTCAACCAATAAGCAAGAAAACAAGCCCCCGAGAAGCAAGCATTCATCGTCAAAGAGGTCGAGAAGCTCAAAGCGGCAAAGGTCGTCCGCGAAGTCCCGCACCCTACTTGGCTCTCCAATGGCGTGGTATTCCCAAAACCCGCCGGAGGAGGCCGCCTCTGCATCGACTACACTGATGTAAACAAGGCCTGCCCCAAGGACCCTTATCCCATGCCAAGAATCGACCAGATCGTGGACTCCACGGCAGGCTGCGACCTCCTCTGCTTCCTCGATGCTTTCTCTGGTTATCATCAGATAAAAATGGCTAAGGAAGATGAGGAGAAGACGGCTTTCCTCACCCCTTGCGGTGTGTATTGCTATGTCTGCATGCCTTTCGGCCTAAAAAACGCAAGAGACACCTTCCAGAGGCTAATGAGGATAGCTCTTGGCGAGCAAATGGGGAGAAACGCCGAGGCATATGTCGATGACATTGTCGAAAAATCCCGAGAGGGAAACACTCTCCTCAGGGACCTCGAAGAGACTTTCGTCAGCCTGCGCAAGGTGAACATCAAGCTCAACCCCGCCAAGTGCGTCTTTGGAGTGCCTCGTGTCCCATCGGGGCATAGAGGCAAACCCTGACAAAATCAAGGCCATAGAGGACATGCAACCTCCACGCACGCTCAAGGACATGCAACACCTAGCAGGCTGCATGGCCAACTTGGGTAGATTCATCTCCAAATTCGGCCAAAGAGCCCTGCCGTTCTTCAAGATCATGAAAAGAACATGCACTTTCAAGTGGACACCTGAAGAGGAAAAAGCGTTTGAGGACTTGAAGAGGTACCTAGCCAGCCCACCAGTAATGGTCACCCCAAGGACAGGCGAGCACCTGAAGTTGTATCTATCAGCAACTCCACAGACCGCCAGTGCCATCCTTGTGGTAGAAAGGGAAGAGCCAGTACCCCACAAGAAGAGTGCAACCACTCCAAAGCGAAAACCTCCTGAGGAAGAGCTCGACGAAAGGGCAGGCCTCTCAAACCCACCGCCAGGCCCAAAGCCACAGGAGAGGCCCGCCCCAAGTCAACCGCTGCAAAATGATCCCGCCAGGGAGCCTGAAGAGCCCCCACTGGCCAACCCCCTCGAGGACCCCAAAAATCCTCCACGGGCCAAATCCCTCGAGGGCCAGGACAAGCCTCCAGAGGCCAACCCCCTTGAGGGCCTAGCGGAGCCCCTTCAGGCAGAAGACACCAAGGCTACACAGACTACCCTTGTCGAGCATCCAGTCTACTTCGTCAGCACAGTACTGCGCGATGCTCGCGAGCGGTATATGATGCAGCAGAAGCTCCTCCTCGCACTCCTCATCGCCTCAAGAAAGCTGCGACACTACTTCCAGGGACACCCCATCACGGTGGTTACCTCTTTTCCCCTGGAGCAAATCCTGCGCAACCCAAATGCCACAGATCGTGTCGCAGGATGGAATATAGAGCTACAGCCATTCAATTTGCGCTTCGGTTCCACAAGGGTAATCAAAGGAAGAGCGCTGGCATACTTCATCGCCGAATGGACTGACCCAACCCCTGAAGAGCCTTTGGGAGAAGAACAAGAGCCCTTTGGAGATAAAAGGCCCAGCCACTGGACCATGAAGTTCGACGGAGCTTTCGCTTGTCGCCACGGTGGGGCTGGCGTGGTCCTTATCTCACCAAAAGGTGACAAGCTATATTACGCGGTCCAGCTGTGCTTCGGAATCGACAAGATCTCCAACAATATCGCTGAGTACTAAGGCCTACTTGCTGGCCTACGCGCCACAATCGCCCTAGGCATCAAGCACTTACTCATCAAGGGCGACTCCTAGCTACTTGTCAACTTATCCAACAAAAGCTACAAGTCTAAGGATGACCACATGGCCGCATACCTTGAAGAGGTCCGCAGGCTTGAGAAGCACTTCAGGGGAATGGACCTCATGCACATCCCAAGAAGGAGAACAAAGAGGCTGATGACATCGCCAAGCGCGCATCAAAGAGGCAAGCTCAGCTGCCAGGCGTCTTTGAAGAAAGACTCGTCAAGGAATCCATAAAACATACTCAAGAGGCCATGCCCGCAAGCACAGACGAAGCACTCCCGCCACCGCCTCCAAACGGGGCTCCAGATTGTGGGCCCCCTACAGGGGAGCGTTTGTTGCTCACAGCGGTGCATCAAGAAGCAGGATGGATTGATGAGATACAAGGCTACCTCGACAAAGGGATTCTTCCCGAGGAAGATGTTGAAGCGGAGCGAATCGCCCGCCAAGCAAAATCTTACAAAATCCTCGAAGGGAATCTCTACCGCAAGCGCCCAAACGGCACCGCACTCAAATGCGTTCCTCCTGAAGAAGGCAAAATGCTGATCAAGGACATCCACATCGGGGAATGCGGCCACCATTCGTGCGCCCGCACCCTTGCAGGCAAAGTCTTCATGAGCGGCTTCTACTGGCCTCAAGCACTTCAGGATGCAGCGGACATCGTCCAAGCATGTGAAGCCTGCCAATTCCACGCCAAGCAAATCCACCAACCTGCGCTGAGGCTACAGACCATTCCGCGGTCTGGGGGCTGGACATCCTGGGACATTTCCCAATAGCGCAAGGAGGATATCGCTACCTCTTCGTGGCCATCGACAAGTTCACTAAGTGGCCCGAAGTGGAAGCGACGCGCACAATCACAGCAGGTGTGGCGGTGAAATTCATCAGAGGCTTGGTCTGCCGCTTTGGAGTGCCTAACCGCATCATCACCGACAATGGCTGACAATTCACCAGTGGCATCTTCAGAGCTTACTGCGAAAGAATGGGCATCAAGATATGCTTCGCCTCAGTCGCGCATCCGTAGAGCAACGGACAAGCTGAGCGAGCAAACGCAGAAGTCCTTAAGGGCCTAAAGACAAGGACCTTCGACATCCTCTAAGGCCACGGCAAGGGCTGGATCAACGAGCTCCCTTCGGTGCTCTGGTCCATCCGCACAACGCCACCCAAGCCTACGGGGGAAACACCGTTCGCCCTCGTCTATGGAGCCGAAGCAGTCCTCCCCACAGAGATAAAGCATGGATCCCCGCGGGTCCTTGCCTTTAACGTGGATCAGCAAGAGGACCTCCACAACGACGACATTCTTCTCCTTGAAGGACTACGACGCCGCGCCGCCCTCCGGGCAGCCAAATACCAGTAGGACCTGAGACGCTACCACAGACGCAACGTGCGCTCGCGTACCCTGGAGGCAGGTGATCTCGTCCTCAGGCGTATCCTCTCCAGGGAAGGCCTCCACAAGTTGTCCCTGATGTGGGAAGGTCCCTACAGGGTCACCCACATTGCCAGGCCTGGCGCGGCTCGCCTCGAAACTCAAGACGGCATCCTCGTCAAGAATCCATGGAACATCATGCACCTACGCAAGTTCTACCCGTGATCATCGTCACGCCCGTGATCATTGTCACGTCAAGACATCTGGCGGAAGAGGCAGCTTACGGCTCAACCTCCAAGCCTTTTTTGTCTCCAGAGGTTAAAAGCTCACGGCTTAAACCTCACAGAATTTTTTGTCTCCAGAAGGAACAAACGCGGAACGTGATCATCGTCACGCCCGTGATCATTGTCACGTCAAGACATCTGGCGGAAGAGGTGAAGGGAATATGCCCTAGAGGCACTTAATAAACATAGTATATTGGGAATATCCCAATTGTTCATTATATGTTTTATACCATGCTATAACTGTATTAAGCGAAAACATTAATACAGGTGTGGTAGATAAACAACCAGGTCCCTAGTAGCCTCTACTAAGACTAGTTTCATTGCGCGATTGATGATTGAGGTTTTCCGATCATAGGGCATGGCGCCAGTCGGCAATGGAAGTCATATTGTTAGGTGTAACGATGTGATGGACATACCCAATATTTATAGGACATAGTCATTACGCCTTAAGACCGTGAGATCAACTCTTATTGGTATCCCTGAAAGATACTTTGATCGCACCAAACGTCATATCTTATATAGTGTGACAATAACGGTGATACTTTTGGGTATCGGAAGGAGGTATTTGAGACGAGGGGTCAACAGCGGGATTTGTCAGTCCGCATAGCCGGATAGATACTCTAGGGCCCACTCGGTGAGATTATGTCAAATGATTTTGCAAACATGTGACTAGGTCACCAGCTGACATAATATCATAGACGAGTAGAAGATAGCGATGTCGGTAACGAGATCATGCTAGGTATGGAGATATCTGATAATGATGCTCGGACACGCTAAGTATCGCCATGACAAAGGGTTTAAGACTATACGTCCAGGTTTGATAGATGAAAGTCATTCGTTATATCACAGGGATTAATTCATGGGGTCCAGGCCTACGAGTTAGTCGTTGATCATAGAGGAGTCTTGATCGTACCTGTTATTATATCGAACCGCTAGGGTAACACACTTAAGGGGTTTCGACAAGACAACCGGAAAGGAAAGAGATCACCGGGAACGTCCCGGGAATGGTCTGATGGAGATCGGGCAGCGACGAAAGAGTTTTTGGAGTTAGAATAAATTATATAAAATATGTTTGATATTAATTAGTGTAATTAATGTTTAAATATGATTTTATATATTTATTTTCGAATTTTTAAAGGCAGATTTCCCTAAATGGGCCTTCTAGTGGAAAGAAGGTCCATGAGGGGGGGGGAAGCTTCCCCCCAAGGGAGGAGGGCTGGTTCGGCCAGCCCCTAGTGGGCCACAAGGGGACCACTAGGCCCGGCGCACTTCCCTTGGCCGCACCAGGCATGTGGGATAGTCCCACATTGCCTAGCTGGCAAGGTTGGCTCCCCGTGGAGCCTATAAAAAAGGGGCACCCCTGGCCTTTTAATTCACCAATTAATTCCCTAATTCTCTCTCGATCTCGTGATTCCCTTTGTCAGAGTTGCGCCGAGTAGAGAAGGGGGATCTCTTCCACCATAGCCCTCTGCCGCGCTGCTGGTGTTCCGGTCCAAGTCTTCCGCTGCTCGTCCTGGATTGGAGCTTCGGAGGCCGTCGTCTCCACCGTATGTGTGTAACGCCCTGCGAGGTGCTGCGCTAGCGGTGCTCGGAGGCCTACTTCCTCCACCCGACCCCGAGGTCATCTTCGTCGTCTTCGTCGCGCCGAGTTCTTCGCGACCTAGAGGTCGGCTACGTCGTCTTCGTCGTCAACGCTTGTGCGGGAGCGTAATCCCCGCTATTCGGTCTACGAGGGTATGTATTCCGATCTCCGCCGTACTTCTGTATCTGCATAGTGTAGATCTTGGCTGGTTTAAGGATATCGTTGCTAGGAAATTTTTTGTTTTCTGCACACGATCCCCTTTAGTGGTATCAAAGCCGATCCATCGTAGATATAGTTGTACGATGTTAGAACCTGTGTTCTACACGGGGGCACCGTTCCTGTTATTTGCTACCCTCTAGCGTGCACTTGTGATTCCAGCGGCATCGAGTTGATGAAGCGGCGCGGACCGACTTTACGCGTACGCTTACGCGAGACTGGTTCCACTACTGACATACGGCTTGTTTCGTATTGATGGCTGGCGGGTGCCTGTTTCTCTCTCTTTAGTTGGCTTTGCATTTTCAATGGAGGGCCCGAAAGGGATGCTTAAACATGCAATTATTGGATCATTGTTGTGGTCATAAGATTCGTAGTTATGAAGCGGTTCTATTTACGACAGCCCCAAGCCACGTAAAATATGCAAAAGATAAAGTATAAGCGTCTAACTTTATTTTGCAGGGGCTATGTTATATGGTCAAGGTAGGTTTATTAAATTGTTTATGAACTGCGGGCGCCAAGAAGACCATGGCGCATGGACCATATCACGTCGCATTACATTTGATATTTTGTGTGCATCTTATATTGTGTGATTATATATATTAGTATATATTAGTTACGCGGCGGTAGTTATATATAAGATGATCCCTTCAAAATACCACTAGTGTTCTCCCTCCAACGCGCACCACCAAGAAAGTTCTACGTTATGAGGCAGGTCGTGATGATCGGGTGTCAGACATATCATCGTTCGCATACAGTGGGTGTAAGCCATGTTGCACAAGCGTCAGCGTGGAGGTTATAGTGGCGAGCCTAGCATATGCAGATATGGCCTCGGGACACGGAGGCCGAAAGGTCGAGCATGAGTCACAGAGTTGTTGTGATTGACAATTGTCTACCCTTGAAGTTGTGTTGCCGGCTCTGATGATGAGGGGTTGTGCAGTGGATGGGGGTCGTGTAATCGCTTAAACGACCAGGAGGGATGTTCACTTGAGTGGGAGTTCGGATAGTTATTTTCTAAAATACCAGAACTCAAAATATAATGAACAAAGTCTGTTTTGCAAAACCTTTGTAGATATTAACCATTGTGATAGCATCTTTTCAAATTAGGCGCATTCCTGCGATTGAGAAACTTAAAAGGTTGGGTCCAAACTTCATAGTTTTATACTTTAGCTTGAGGATACTCCTTGTTTAAACCGTTAGCTCTTTCTGTTACAATACCCGCTAGGAGATAAACCCGGAGATTCCGCTAGCAAAAGATAATTTGGATTATCAGATTTTGTGGGGATGATATCATCATAGTGCAGTGTATGTTGTGATCTCTACCATAGAGAACCTGTAACATCCCAATATTTTGGAATGTTTAGAAATCACAAAAATTTAAAACTTTTGTTTTGATTAAAATAAAATATTAAAATGCATAAGAGAACCAATTATAAAAGACTTCAAGCATCTTGAAGAGATTTAATAATTCAAATATCTTGGAAAGATCATTACTTCCAAAAGTTGATCCAAGTTAAACAGTTTATTATCCATTGTAGTTATTAAACCTCAATATGTAATTTGACAAATGTTTTACAAAATTTCAAACCTTTGCCTAGTAATAAAAAGTTATGTACAAGTATTTAATTCCTTTAAACTATGTAAGCATAATATATTTTGCCAAATGGATTTTCATTCTTCAACTAAGTTCAAACCTAGTGTGGAAGTTACAACCCAATAGTTTATAAATTTAATAACATCATATATTTCATAATTTATGAATTATCCAAATAAACATTTCATTATCTTAGATGATTTTCATTTATTTTCAAAACATAAAATGACCTCATGAATATATGTTCTAAATAAGAAAGAAATCAAAGCTAAAATCTTTTCCAAAGTTGTTATGAAGTTTCAATTGAAATTACCTTAAAAATAAAATATAATGATGCACAAATTATTTTGAATTAAAATGAATACATTATTTTTCCTTTTTATTTTCATATAGTAAGTGTATGTTATTTAGTATTATACTAAAGCCTAAAATGAGTTTAGTATTTAGAAATGGGTTTTTAAATAACTTAATTTCAAACATATTTGAAATAGGGTATTTTACAAATTATAATTAGCCAAAAGAAAATTTAATTAAGTTATAATTTCAAAATTGATATTAAGTATCAAATTGGTATAAAATGAATATTTCAAAATTTTATTTTCCAAAAATGTTCAAAACATGCCCACAACTGGTTTAACACAAAAATAATAATTTTACAAATTTTTAGAACTTTGTTTGACTTCATTTGGACATTTAAATCAAAAGATATGAATAAAATGGAAAAATCAGAAAAAGAATTTCACTACTGACGTCAGCGGTGACGTCACTGCGTCTTCAACCTTCGTCCGAAAAATCCGGCCGAAATCCTCTCCCAAATTTGTTCAAAATCAGTGCGTTTCTTATGGGATTTTCTCCCACTTTCTGGCCCATATAAAGCCCCCGACACCGCGGCTCGTTTGCCCCCAAAAAACTCAACCGGAGCGCCGCTAGGCCGCCGTTTCCGCTCGCCGGAGTGCTCGGCCGCCGCCGCGCGTTTCTTCCTTTTCCCGGCGAGGTGAGCCACCTCCCTGCCCGAGACCGTGTCCAGCTTCTTCGCCGTAGCCGCGCGCACCTTCCTAACCATTTTCCCTGCCTCTCTCCGCAGCCAAATCGTGCGGGCCGTGCTCGACGAGGTCGCCGGTGCAGCCACGGCTCCGCCCGAGCAACACCTGCCGCTCCCGGACGCGTGCGTGGTCGACTGCGCGGCCATCTTCTTCGCCGCGACTCTACGCAGCTCTTCGTCGTCTCCACGAAGCTGGGGATGCACCGCAGCGCCGTCTCCGTCCGTGCCGAGCTGTCGCGCCGCCACCACCATCAACTCCGGCCACCGGCGCCGCAAGTTTTAGCCTCGCTCCCAGATCCGTCCGATCTAAAACGTGCGGTCCTGATTAAATCTTAGCCGAAACGGTATCAGCGAACCAGAGTGTGCCACGTCAGCGTCCAGTCAGCGCCGCGTGGATTTTAATTTTGTTAATTCTATTTAATTGGCATTTTTGCAGAAAAGCCCCTGACACTTAGATCTATCATAACTTTTAACCACTTATCCAAATTCAAATATTTTTACATATTTGGAAAGCCCTTGACATGTAGAATGTTTTGGATCTGCCAAAATTCAATTTTGGCCTAGTTTAAAATATTCAAATTTGAAATGGTAAATTTGAGTATTTTTGTCATAACTTTAAATCTGTAAATTCAAAAATTGCAAATAAAATTGTTTTAGAAACTTTATAAAATGTGTAATATGTTGCATCTGTTAGAAAATAATTTTGAGAATTATTTTGATGATTAAATGGTGGTGTGTTTAATTTGAATAGTTTGACTATTTTTGACATAACTTTTAATACAAACATTATTTTTGATTTAATCCAATTGCTATACATTAATTAAAGCCCTCTATCTATTAACCCCATTTATAAAATTTTGTTATAAATAATGCTTGAATAATTTAAAATGAATTTAAAAATCATGAGACTTGATTTGATTTATTCTAGCACATTATAAAGTTTATTAATTTAAAAAATTATTACTTTGCACCAAAGACATAAATGATTGTCCTAGTCTAGAGAAAGCTCAAATTCCTGTTTACTAATATAATACTTAACTTTAATAAGTAAGTTTTATTTAAAACCTTTTTAAATGATTTTAATTCATTTACAAGTGTATATAAATGATTTTGGTTAATTAGGTGTTACTAAAAATGTGAATTAAAACATTATGCCAATTCAAATAACTAGGTTGTATTTTAATACTATGAACTTTTCAGTTGGGATTTAAAAATGTTAGATATGATAAATTAAGAAATTCTTGAATATGAATTTGCTTAAATTTAAGATTCTGAAAACATAACCTTAGGTAAAAGTAATTAAATATGGATGGTTGTTGTAAAATCTTGAACCTTGCTTTTAAATTATGATTAAATCATCTTAGGATCTCTTCATTTAAATACCATTTCATTTGGATCCTGTGATCTTTCAATCTTTTCAAATTAAAAATGTCCAATTTGACTTTTGACTATACCCTAAACGCAATCACATAAATTCTTTTTGCATATTGAATTATGTGACACCCTTGCCCAAATCCACTTCTAAGCCTTATTACGCTTGTATGTTTCAATTTTTTCTGTGTTTGTTGAATTGCTTGTTTATTGGATGCCCTTTTACTATATAGTTTGAAACGGGGAGCAACTTTTGACTTGGACAAGAGTGTGTGAGAAACGACAACTTTCTTCAGGCAAGTGACTTCATAAAACACCTACTATTTTATTTTATTGCATACCTAGTGTTTTAAGCAGTATTTTTCAAAAGAAGTATGCATGATAGGTTTTTGGAAGATTGTAGTATGCTATGCAAACCTGTTAGGTTACCCCTTAGAAATTCTAGTTAGACCCCTATTATAATTTAGTGGAAGTACCTGCTGCAAAAATGATTGTTTTATGGTTGATGTGATAAATGAAAATTTCCACTAAATTAATTTAACGCCTGGGTGGATTGGGTCGATCGAGGAGGTTTCAAGTTGAGTGGCTTCTCAGGGCCAAGTCTCATGGTTGTCTTCGCCCAAGATAGTTTTCACTTACTTGGGGCCATGATATGCGGTGTTAACCTGAGTTGCTCACTTGTGGTAGGCCACCCAGGGCTATGAGATTTAAGTTTACACTGAGTTTAGTTGCTTATCGTGCAACCATTGGTCAATATGGGCTCTGTCTTGATGGAGTAAGTTGATGTGGTCCTGGGTCAAGAGATTGATGGTGGTAGAGTTGATAGGATGGTGGTAATCTCCTAGTATGATCATGGGAAAGCAACTTCTGAAAAGTCTCGTATTGATCTTCCCCTTTTCCTTCTCACTAAAGGAGTGTAGAGGATAGTTTGGGTTGATTAAGTATAATGGTGAAAGTGCACACCCTCTCGAGAGTTAAAACCTAAGATCTTAGCCGTGTCCCCGGCATCGGACAAACTGAGTGACTACACAAGGCTGTCTTCTGAAAATATCTTCATCCCAATTTCTTAATAAAACTTTGATGGGTGAACATGGGTAGGGGACATGGACTTGTCCCGAGATGTCTCTTAAAGAGAAGATATTGATTCAAAAAGTTGTTTACCAAAAGTAGGAGAAAACTTGCTTTGCGCAATAGCCTTGAGCTCCACCAGCCAAAAAAGCATATAGATATAGCTTAGTAGAAATATTAGAAATTAAAGTCACTTGCCACCACAATTCAATTGTGCTGCCCTTTATAGCTGGGCTGCAACTAAAACTTGCAGAATGTCCGAATGAGGAGTAAGGGGGTCGTCTTCGAGCTACAACCAACATGATCTGCCAGTGGCTTCATGGAGATGATGTAGCTCCATGTCATCCCTGGATTTGCGTTTGAACTCTGAAATAATGTGTGAACTATTTATTCAGCTAGCGTTTCAGCTATGCAAAATTTTAAGGATTATTGGTTTTTGGATCATTCGTCTCGTATTGTAATAGAGTTTGACATTGTACTCTGATATTTCATCTTATTGGAAATTGCGAGACTTATATGATCCAAGTCTTCCGCACTATTCATATGTGCCATTGCTATCTTAAGCAAGGGCACTACAGAACCAATGGTGGGTACGAGTTATTGGATCGCGAACATATAAGATGGTCCCTAAACTCGGGGTACCCCTAAGGTTGGGTTGATGAAGTTTATCGGTACGTTGACTGATTGTCTTCTCAACCAAGATGGAAAAGAATACACACATTGAGGGAGCACGTGGCGGTCATACTTAATGATATATATTCATACTTGATGAACATTGAGACGCCTCACTCAGCTCGATCACTGGATGACAGACATCGTTACCAAGTGCAAATCCTCTGTCATAGACTATGTCATGCAAGGGGAATCGTTCACCTTCATGGTTCTTGATTACGTTGGAAGTATCAAGAAGATGAAACAGATCGCCGGAAGTCATCGATGATGATGGTGTATATATGATATACATGTTATGAATGTTTTATCTAAGCAAGTATTCGCAGTAGTGACTAAGTTTTGAACTAGTCATGTTTTATGAAAACCAGTTGTACTGCTTGAGTAGCTTGATAGGATGAGGCGACATTGCATGTTGATAATGGTAGACAAGTTGTTGTGCTGGCCATAGATACTCTCCCTCTAGATCTACCATTTGGGTAAATTCTTTATGATCGCCTGTTAGTATGATTGTTATAAGTGTGTCTCCTCTAGCGAGACACTTGTTCATATATGTTAGTGACAAATTCGTTGTCCTATACTTATGAAGTAATGATCATATGCCGATTTGAATTTAGATGGTAGAAGCTCCCACATTCATAACATTAATGCCAAAGGATATAAACTTAATAAAGACACCACATTTGTGTGGAACTACCGTTTAATTCATGTCAATGTTATAGTCAATGCATTAGCTCCATACCGGATGGATCTACAAGTCCTAAGATTTGATCTTTTGACACTTGCAAAATAACTGTGACACCGTTTTTGGAAAACGGGCATATAACTTATTGATAGTCATGCATATAAATGTATGTGGTTCAATGAAGTAATTGACGGGTAGTGGAGACCTTTATTTCGTGAACTTCACTGAACATTTTGAGTATAGCTTGTTGAGAATCATGCATATGGGTGTATGTGAATCAATGAAGTACTTTAACGTGTAGTGGAAGTATTTATTTCAAAGACTTCATGAACATTCGAGTAGATATATGGATATACACTCGGGGAATATTGGCCTGGAAAGTTTGATTTGATCAAACAAGTTCAGAATGAAGTAGGAAATAAACTTAACAAGAAAATCAAATTCCCGCGATACAGATCGAGGAAATGAAGACTTGAGTTATAATGTTGGCACATCATTGGGAGACTTGTGAGAAGAGTTCCACAAATTACGTCGCATGGAACACCATAGTGTTATGGTGTGTTAGGACGTCGTAATTGCACTCTATCGGATAGTGTGTGGTAAATAAATCTCTTATCGAATTATTGTGATCGTTAGAGTCATATAGTAGAAACGTAACACTCACGTTAGATAATAGGGAAACCATTTGAATCCATGGAGACAATACCATACGAGTGATGGCATGTCTTTTTAGCCTGGATTGTCGTTTCAGCAATTTAGTGTTTCGATGTGATCGAACCTAAAATGGATTAATCTTTGTAGTATACCCTACCTAAAGAGTTAGTTGGGTACATGTCTCACGACATAGGCAAAACTGTTGCCGGGATATACCTTGCGAAAGAAATAGTTTCTTGTCCAAGTGTATAAGTAAGAAAGAAAGTAGAGCAAGACGAAGTTGGTGAACTTCCTCTCCAGACATCAGAGTGGCGCAACCGAAAGTGTTTTTGGTGTCGGGCTCCACAGCTTGAAAAAGCTGATGATTCAAGATCATGATGTTCTGAGCTCATACTAAGAGCGCAGGCATACGAGGTTGTGTTCCACACTGTGTGTTACGACAATCTTGTTATGAAGGTCATATTAATGGAATATGATAGACCTACGAACTACGAAGAAGAGATGGTGGATCTAAGTCCGAGAAATGGCTATGAGTCATTTATGATCCGAAATAAAATCCATATACGATTACCAGGTAATGACTTGGGAGATCTTCTTGATGGCATCTAGGATGTTAATAGTATATGGAATTTTATGAGAGAATAGACATTGAGAAGGATCGATTTGTCGTGAAACAGTTCTGATAGATTCAAAAGTTGACCACATGAGAGTTTGTCTCAAGTGGCGAAGCCTAAATCTATTATGGGTCGTTTAGCAATCACTATAATTTCGAATGAGAAATTTGTAGATGGATAAGGAAACCATGTTTCTTAATTGTGTCATTAAGAAAGAGTTGGTGATCCTGAGGATGCTAAACATGTATGCAAACTTCAGTGGTCCATTCATGGGCTGAAGCAAGCATATCGGAGCTGGAATCTTCACTTTGATAATGTTATCAAAGGATTTTGGAGTTGTCCAAAATAGTTGAAGAAACCTACATTTGCAAAGAAGTGAGTGGGAGCAAAGTAGCTTTCCTTGATCTTATATGCGGAGGGCATATTTGAGTGGGAGCTAAGTAGTTTTTCCTTGATCTTGTATGCGGAAGGCATATTTGAGTGGGAGCTAGGTGTCATTCGTGATTTTGTATGTAACGACATATTGAATGACACAGATCCTCTAGTAGAGTGTAAAGGATTATTTCAGTGATTAAATTTTCTATGAAATGAAGTTGGGAGTATTAGGCATCCGATTTATAATTGTATAGATCATAAGGGGCTTAATAACATTAGGTCAGAATATTTCCTAAGTCAAGATTCTGAAGTGTTTCAGAATGGGACAAGCAAAGAAAGAGGTTCTTGCTTGTATGACTAGGTAAAATATTAAGTTTATCTTGGCTTTTTCAGTAATAGCAAATGATGTTCGACATTATCTATGTATCACACATAGATGCTATCAGACTGAAAGCTCGACTTAGTGTGACCCAAGTTCTTGGTTGAAGAACAGGTTCTAGAGTGATCCTTGTTTGGATCAATGAACAAACGTTAAGTTTATTTTTCAGTGTCTATGAGAACTGAAGATATGTTTTCTAGTAAAGGGTAAGAGTGGAAATACAAATTGCCATAAAGCGGTTACGATGATGCAAGTTATGACACTGACCCATACGACTAGAAATCTCATACAGGAGATGTCCTTTATTTTGAAGATAGACATGGTTAGTTTGCGAAGTCGCATATGAATGCACTGTCGCATAATCTACATAGGTATAGAAATATATCGCGACTTCAGAAGTAGCAAGTGGGATTGGATTGAGCAGTTTTCCGAGCGTAGGTGGTCCCCTTAATAGATCTATTAGACTTTTAAGGCTCGTGCTACGCGAATGTTCGAGTCTCACTCCATCCACTAGGATATATTTCACCGTCATCGTAAGATACGGGATGATGTAAAACTAGGTGACATAGAAGTGTTGCAAAGCACATATAGGTCTCAATGTGTGAGATCTATTGACTGTATTCCTCTTCCACGAGGCGAGCAGGCACCAAGATGCTTTGGGTGTTGAGCTTTTACCAAGTTGTAAACTATATTAAGTGTTACTCTAGTGCAAGTGGGAGACTGAAGGGAATATGCCCTAGAGGCACTTAATAAACATAATTTATTGGGAATATCCCAATTGTTCATTATATGTTTTATACCATGCTATAACTGTATTAAGCGAAAACATTAATACAGGTGTGATAGATAAACAACTAGGTCCCTAGTAGCCTCTACTAAGACTAGTTTCATTGCACGATTAATGATCGAGGTTTTCCGATCATAGGGCATGGCGCCGGTCGGCAATGGAAGTCATATCATTAGGTGTAACAATGTGATGGACATACCCAGTATTTATAGGACATAGTCATTACGCCTTAAGACCGTGAGATCAACTCTTATTGTTATCCCTGAAAGATACTTTGATCACACCAAACGTCATATCTTATATAGTGTGACAATAACGGTGATACTTTTGGGTATCGGAAGGGGGTAGTTGAGACGAGGGGTCAACAGCGGGATTTGTCAGTCCGCATAGCCGGATAGATACTCTAGGGCCCACTCGGTGAGATTATGTCAAATGAGTTTGCAAACATGTGACTAGGTCACCAGCTGACATAATATCATAGACGAGTAGAAGATAGCGATGTCGGTAACGAGATCATGCTTGGTATGGAGATATCTGAGAATGATGCTCGGACACGCTAAGTATCGCCATGACAAAGGGTTTAAGACTATACGTCCAGGTTTGATAGATGAAAGTCATTCGTTATATCACAGGGATTAATTCATGGGGTCCAGGCCTACGAGTTAGTCGTTGATCATAGAGGAGTCTTGATCGTACCTGTTATTATATCGAACCGCTAGGGTAACACACTTAAGGGGTTTCGACAAGACAACCGGAAAGGAAAGAGATCACCGGGAACGTCCCGAGAATGGTCCGATGGAGATCGGGCAGCGACGAAATAGTTTTCGGAGCTAGAATAAATTATATAAAATATGTTTGATATTAATTAATGTAATTAATGTTTAAATGTGATTTTATATATTTATTTTCGAATTTTTAAAGGCGGATTTCCCTAAGTGGGCCTTCTAGTGGAAAGAAGGCCCGTGAGGGGGGGGAAGCTTCCCCCCAAGGGAGGAGGGATGGTTCGGCCAGACCCTAGTGGGCCACAAGGGGACCACTAGGCCCGGCGCACTCCCCTTGGCCGCACCAGGCATGTGGGATAGTCCCATATTGCCTAGCTGGCAAGGTTGGCTCCCCCTGGGAGCCTATATAAGAAGGGGCACCCCTGGCCTTTTAATTCACCAGTTAATTCCCTCATTCTCTCTTGATCTCGTGATTCCCTTTGTCGGAGTTACGCCGAGTAGAGATCGGGGATCTCTTCCACCATAGCCCGCTGCCGCACTGCTGGTATTCCGGTCGAAGTCTTCCGATGCTCGTCCTGGGCTGGAGCTTCGGAGGCCATCGTCTCCACCGTATGTGTGTAACGCCCTGCGAGGTGCTGCGCTAGCGGTGCTTGGAGGCCTACTTCCTCCACCCGACCTCGAGGTCATCTTCGTCGTCTTCGTCACACCGAGTTCTTCGTGACCTAGAGGTCGGCTTCGTCGTCTTCGTCGTCAACGCTTGTGCGGGAGCGTAATCCCCGCTATTCGGTCTACGAGGGTATGTATTCCGATCTCCGCCGTACTTCTATATCTTTATAGTGTAGATCTTGGCTAGTTTAAGGATATCGTTGCTAGGAATTTTTTTGTTTTCTGCACACGATCCCCTTCAAGAGGCAGCTTACGGCTCAACCTCCAAGCACTTTTTGTCTCTAGAGGTTAAAAGCTCACGGCTTAAACCTCCAAGCTCCAAATGCTTCTCTCGAGGGTCAACTCTCTGAGCTCTCCATGTAACGAGCCACCTCAGGCCATTGAGAGTCTATGCCACTAATGGGTGGTCCCCATGCCTCGACATGGTCAAAACATTAACTTGGCAACCCCAAGCATAATGAGACATTTTCGTTCCCAAGTGAACTTAGCGCCACGGCGCCGCTATGTAATATATGGTGGTGAGTTTTATTTACGCATTACTTTGTTGAAATGTGCGCTTATATCTCTCCGCATGCGTACCTCACGAGCGGGGGCTGTGTACGGTTCCAGTGCCTCAAATGACACACCAGCAGCACTACAAAATCCAAGGATCCGAGCTCTGGCTGGAAGGCAAGATCCCACAAACACGCCATCTCTACAGAGGACCTTGGTACTTACTCTCCTCGTGAGGAACGCCTGAGGGGACCTATAAGCGCGCACGAGTCCCCTATACCGTGTTCCAGCGTTTGGGTCCGCCCCTCTAACATCTACAGGGAAGAAATGCCCTCCGCAAGCCTGAGGAGGCATCCGGGAACGATCCCTCAAGAGGACCTCCTCGCCAGGCAAAAATCCTCTACAGGGCGAAAACCTTGAGAAGCTAAGTCTTGCACCCACGCCTTGAGAGCGTTTTCTCCTCTAGAGCACGTTTGCCCCTCAAGCGACTTCGCTTTCCCTTACGCTTCATGGACTACTCGCACGTCTAAGGGGGACACTTGAGCATCGCGACTCAGGGCTCTTACTTCTCCTAGGCCTAAACTCCCCCTGGCCTTGCGGAGTCATTGCTCCTGCATACCGAAGTTGCGGAGTCATGGCACGAAGAGATGGGTCCTACCGACGCAGAGAACAAATAGACATGAAGATGAGTCCAAAGAGACCTCTTGAGGGGCAAGCAAGCTAAAAGCAAATGGAAAATAAGAGTATATTACAGGCCAAAAGATCACAAATGTCTAAACATAAGGTTGTTTCAGATACAAGCGCATGCAGGCGCAATGACGTGTGGCTCAGGCGGAGGTGTCGTCGTCTTGGACCTCCTCCACGGCGCCCTCCTCGGTCTCGGCAGAGGCGGCCTCCTCCTCACTGTTTTCCGCCGCAGCCTCCGCAAGCCTGAAGCGGTTGCAGAAAGCGTCAACTTGCTCGCGGAGGGAGTTGGAGACCCAGTGCGCATCCTCGCCTTGGGAGGCCTCCGTCACGGTGGAGAGGTCGAAGCCTGGCGTGAGGATCCTGAGGTTGGTGAAGATACGATCGACGACCACCCCCAGGAGCTGACGGCTCTCGTCCTCTATCATCTCGCGAAGCTCGGCGACAAGGCCCTCGAGCGCCGTGAAGAGCTGGTCAAAGTAGACCAGGTACATGGCAGCATCGCCACGGCCTCGGACCTTGGTGTGCGGCGCATCCGCGCCAAGCTGCACAGCAAGCTCGTTGCCCCGGGCGACCAGCGCCTCGAACATGCGCTCGCGCTGCTTCGTAAGCGTGCGAGTCGCCTGGGCAGAGTCCGTCGCCTCCGTCGCCCGCTCCATCGCGGGAGCCACCTGCTCCTCCACATCCTTGGCCAAGGAGTTGAGGTCATGAACTGCCTCGTTGCGGGCCTCCTCCGCTCGGCGACGATAGTCCTTGGCGCGCTTGAGGCGGGCCTCCAGCTTGGAGTTGGCTTTTTCAAGCCCGGCGATCCGCTGAGCGTCTGTGGCGTGCCTGGCCTTGAAGCGGTCCTCCTGCTTCTAGGACAAGTCACGTACTCCTGAGACTTGGTCAGCCGGAACTGCTTCTCGCTCTCCGCAAGGGCATCCTCCGCCTCCTTCTTCTTCTCGACGAACCGCTGCTCAAAGCGTTCATAAGCACGCTTCTGGGCAGCGACGTTCTCGTCGTACTTCGAGAGCGTCTGGGACAGGTCTCCTTCGCGCGCCTCAAGCTCCTCGCGCTGGGTGGCTAGGTCCTGCTCCGCCTGCAGCCGTTGCTAGTCGCGCAGCTGCAGTTCCTTCTCCCTGAGGGCCAGCTGATGTTCACGCTCGGCAAGACCCTTGCGGTCCCCCTCCAGGGTTTCCTACGCGGCCTAGTGGGCGGTGAGCAGCTGAGTCTCCAGTTGGCCTAGCTCGCGGCGCTTCTGCGCCAGCGAGCCCTCCATTGCCTCGCGCTCGGCCGTGGCTGCGCGCAGGAGCTCCGCAGCGGCATCACGTTCTTCTTGGAGGCGCGCGAGGAGTTCCGCAGCGTCGTGGATAGCCCCCTCGTGGATCTCCTTGGCAAAGCGGGTGGCCTCCTCGTGTGCGGCCTGCAGCGCGAAGTCCTCCTGCCGGCGCGCCTCGACCGCCGCATGGAAGGACGCTCACGACTTCGCGAGCTCCTCCCGCTGTTGGGCGAGCTGTATGTCCCTGAGGGCGAGGTGCGCCTCCAAGCCCTCCAGGGACTCCCTCACGAGGCCAAAGGCGACCTCACGGCGCCCCACGCTCCAGTCCTAGCCACGGAGAACCAGCTCCTGACTTGAGGAGGGCTCAGCCCCGGCGTTGAGCCCCGAGAGCCTGGCCTCAAGGTGAGCTCGAGGGCTAGCCTGGGCTCCACCCCCATCCGCGCCAGCGTCCTCTTCGGCGCCCGCATCAGCAGGGCGCTCATCGCCTTCAACTGGACGAGGAGCCGAAGAAGAACCTCCTCCTGCGGACGCGCCCGTGCCCGCTGACGCCTCGCTCGCTTGCGCCTCAGGCTGTGTGGGAGCCGTGGGCGCGCGCGGCGGAGTGGGCGCACGCGGCGGCGTCGACACTCGCGGCAGTGTCGGCTCGCGTGGCGGAGTCGCCTCGCGCGGAGGCATGACCGCGCGAGGGGGAGTAGTAGCGCGAGGCGAAGTGGAGATCCTCTCCTCCGCGGCCTCCACCACCATCGGCTCGGGGGGCGGCCTAGAGGCCTCTGGGCGAGGCGCGTCCTCCTCCGCCTGAGGCTCTGCCGCCTCCGCTTGAGGCGCGGCTGCCTCCCCTTGAGGCACCCCCTCACTGGGACCTGTGGAGGCCGTCTCCACAGGCCTCGTGGCCTCGTCAGCCACGGCCTCAGCCGTGGCTCTCTTCACATTTGCCGCCTTGCGAAGCCTACGGCGCTTCGCAAGCAGAAGATCACTAGCAAAAAGCCCAAGAAAAGACCTTCAAAAGAGGGCAAAGTGAAGAGAAAATAAGAATCAAATGACCAAGCGTCATGAACACTCACCCCGACTGAGGAACGCCGGTATCGACCCACGCCAGGCCTGGTGAGCGCCAGGAGGGCCTGGTCTTGGCGCCTGACCCCTCCGGAGGCGTCACCGCTTTCCTCTTGGAGGGGACGTCGGATGGCCTCGCCCCAGACCGTTCCACGGCGGCCTTGGTGCGGGGCCCGCGCTTTCTCGGAGAGGCTTCCGCGCCAGAGGCCTCCCCTTCCTCAGCCTCCTCCTCCACAGGGCGCGAGGGAGCCACCACGAAGGCATCGTCATCGCCTGACGAGACGTCACAAACCTCGACAGTGAATGGCCCGGCCCTCGAAGAAGACACCTCCCCTGCCGTGGCCTCCTCCTCACCTAGCCCAGCTCCGGAGGCCGAGGGAGAGTCTGCCCCCTCCGCTCCTTGCGTCGCTGGCAGGGGCACCTCCATCCCTGCCAAGCCTGTCGGGGTGAACGGAGGCATCCCCTCCAAGATGGCCATGCGCTCTGTCATGTTGTATTGATGGAGTGGCCGGAGCGTCATGGGGAGCTGATCCACGGCAGGCACCGTCGGGTTGACGAAGAGCGCGGACAGGACATTGTCGACGATGTCCTTGTCGTTGTCCTTGCAATGAAGCCGCATCTTGTCGTTCGGCCCCGAGTACATCCACATGGGCACCGAGTGTGCCTGGAGGGGAGCGATGTGGCGCGTCACGAAGTCTGCCACGATGTCTGCCCCGTGAGGCCCTCCTCGCGAAGGAAACTCAGGCGCCCCATCAAGCTTGTGTTCCTCGCACCGTCGAAGGTCGCCTTGCCCCAGTGGGAGTTCTTCAACGGTGGCTCGTCGGGGACCTCAAGGAAGGCGCAGGGATGCTCCACCACGACGAAGAACCACTTCTAGCGGAATTCGTCCACCTTCTTCGTCACCGACGTGACGGCCTTGTCTTCACTCCATGACATGGGGATGTAGACACTCCCCATGCCGTCGACGATGCGGAATGAGACGCACCCGGAGCGCTCATTCTTCGCCGTGCTCCGGAGCGCGTAGAAGCACCGGAACAGCCCCACCGTGGGCTCCAAGCCCAGGTATGCCTCATAGAGGTATGCAAAGATGGCGAGGATGAGGATGGAGTTGGTGTGCAGATGCAGCAACTGCACCTGATAGAACGCCAGTACCGCCTCTAGGAATGGCGAGAAAGGCGGCACCAGCCCGGCGGCGAGGCAGTGCTGGGAAAGTACCCTCGCGGGCGTTTCCCGTGCGCCGCGGGCTTCAGGGCGGTGGCGCCATGCTCATTCATCCGGTCTGCAACCAGGTAGCGGACCTTGGTGAGTGCCTTCTCATTAACACGCACGCCCAACAGCGCCGCGCCCTGCACGACCTCGGAGGCCTCCGCCTGGGAGAAAGACCTCGCAGCGGCCTTGCCTTTTCTCTTGAGGGGACTCATCGTCGCGGGCTCGGTGTGCCGAGGAAGACGGAAGGAGGAGAAATCGCAGGAGAGAGCGGAGGCGGAAAGCTCGAGACGGCGGAGGCTTCCGCGAGAAGAATTGGAAACAGTAACGGCTCCCTGCTGCGGCACTCGGACTTTATGTCACCTCGAGGAGAAGTTACCGGGGCGTGGTGGGACCCCCCATGACGCACGCCCCAGATCGTGCGCAACCGTTACTCATCTGAGTGTCGCGTGGCTCGGGCCGGCCGGGCACTATGGGCCCACGACGCTCCGCCTGCGCCCATGGGCTCACTCGCGCCCATCACGGGCCCGGGGGCTACTGTAGGCCCAGTGGAGACTGCGGTATGAAGAGCCCACTCCCCCAGGCCTCGTACGCGGGCTAATCAGACAAAACGACTAAGGACCAAGCCTCGCCGCCTGGCGGGACCCTTGAGAGGCAGTTCCCCTCGAGGGCCTGAAGAGGAAGCGAGGGCCTCACGGGGACCCTCGCTTCAGGAGACCCTCCCGAGGCGCCAGCGCGCCTGGAGGGAAGTCAACAGGAATCCA
This sequence comes from Poa annua, assembly GCA_026929855.1. Lineage (NCBI taxonomy): Eukaryota > Viridiplantae > Streptophyta > Magnoliopsida > Poales > Poaceae > Poa > Poa annua. Next base: position 183,439,472 of record CM049426.1, read on the forward strand.
TCCACAGGCCTCCCCAAGCCTGTGGGGAAACGTCGCGTCCAAGGAAGTACGGCGGGGCGCACATGGCCTCTGGCACGCCCACATGGTGGCGCAGGCACTCCCGTTGCCGTTTTGATGATAAAGGAGTCAATAAAGTTGCGCTGCCTGCTCCAGACTTCCAAGACCTTCTACTCTGATGATAAAGCAGATGGACGGCGCAACCCTCCAAAGAGAACGTCATCGCGGGCTCCACCACACAGACTGCCGTCCCTGCGGGCAGTACTGCGCGGTCGGCCGCCTGTCAGCCACGGCGCCCAACTTTATCGATGATGGACCGCGTCCATGGATGATCCGGTGGTGGTGGACTCCTGCTCCTCCACGCCACTGCCGTGTGGGAGCCACCTCGGACACCGAGCAGAAGAAGAGCGCCAGAGGTGCCTATAAAAGGGGCAAGACCTCCATCGTAGCAAGGGTCGGCCAATTGCTTGCTACAACACTTGTAAACCCTAGCACTGATGAGTAGGGTAGCCTCTGGTTGGAGGAGGAGGAAGATCATCGCTTCCCTCCCTGGGCAAGAACCGCCTCAAGGGGGCCCTCGGCAAGCTCTGCGGTACTATAACCACCATAGTTCAATACAGACAAGCAGGAGTAGCGGTCTTACCTCCTCTCGAGGGCCGTGAACCTGGGTACGGGCTAGTGTCCAACACTGTCGTGGGTGTTTCGTCTCCAGGTCCGGCGAGCAACGTCGCCGTGCCCCTCGGGGGTCTTGACCTCCGCGTTCAATCCCCTTCACGAACTACACTTCAGGGAGTTACTATCCCCGATTCTAGGGAGTCATAACCCGACAGAACTCACAACTAAAAAGATTCCAAATAAAAATATGAGCATACAAGGCATAACTAAAATTACTCCTTGAGCGATCGTGGCGAATGACAAAGTCACCGTTGGCTTCCCCGACCGTAGCGCATAACACAAGTCATTAAGGTTGATTTAGACAAATAGAAGTCATATACCATTAAGCAATCAACTGGAAATTTAAGTGTGGCACAACTTTCAAGTTTCTCTAGACCAACCATTTAATCATTCCACTTTACTAAACCATCATGTTTACCATTAAGCAAATTAATATCTCAAAACAACATCAATGATTCAAGTGACACAATTGAATGATCTACAAGATTATGAATCATTTAGTTATACCATCCACCATATTTAGCATTTTCTGTTCTCAACCAAACACCAATCAACTTATTTAAAAGATAAACTCTCCAAGTAATTAAACAATGAGATATGAGTGTATGATAAAACAAAGCTAACAGCTCTAGCAAGAGATGCATGAAAAACATGAGCTAGGAAGCAAACAATACCAGGAAAATAATACTCAATGAATATAAGTGAAGAATACGAGTATTCATAAGAAAGAGCGGAGCGTGTCTCTCTCCCACACAAAGCAATGCTAGGATCCATTTTATTCAGAGAATGAAATAACAAAAACGAAAAACAAAAACAAACAGACGATTCAAGCAAGCACATAAGATGTGACGGAATTAAAATATAGTGTCACTAGAAAGGACCTGATAGTTTGTTGATGAATAAGGGGATGCGTTGGGCATCCCCATGCTTTGACGCTTGAGTCTTCTTGAAATATATTGGGGGTGAACCACTGGGGGCATCTCCAAGCTTTGATTTTACTATCCTCTTGATCACATCATATCATCCTTCTCTCTTGATCCTTGAGAACTTCCTCCACACCAAACTTAGAGTAAACTTCATTAGAGGGTTAGTGCATAAAAAATTATGATATTCTGTAGGAACACAATTGCTACCAATGCTACCGGACATTAGCTACAGCCACTAATACTTAATAGGATAAAAGATCCAATCAAAATAGCAAAATAGGCATTGCAAAATATAATGGTAGAATCTGTCAAAAACAGAACAGTCCGTCAAGACGAATTTTGTCGAGGCACTTAACTTGCTCAGATCAGAAAACTCAAAACTAATGAAAGTTGCGTATATATCTGAGGATCATGCACAAAGAAGGGAAGATTTGTTGATTTTTATGTGAAGAGTTACGAATTAAACGGTGGATAGCAGAAAACTGTTTTAGCACTGGAATTGAATTTTAACATCAACTTTCAACTAGAGGCTTAACTTGACACAACATTGCGATAAAATAAGGATACAAAAGAATTGCTACAGAGGTAGGACAAGTCCTTGACACCAGCAAAATAAATTAAAATGACAGGAAATAAAAGTGTGTTGTCTTCCATAAGCGCTTTTGTTTAACGCCTTTGAGCTAGGAACAAAGTAAAACTCAAGTATTATCAAGAGATGAAGCATCAGCATCAATAACTTCCTCAAAAACATGGTTGGTTGTAATAGGTGTTTTTGGTATCCACGAGTACGTCCTATTATGTAAACCATCACCTTTAGGAATATTGGGAGGCTTGGGTTTGGGAATATAAATGAACTTTTGCTTACCTACAAAAGCCTTATCTTTCTTAGTTTTAATAGAAGAAAATGTTGAACCTAAAGTTTCCATAATATCTTCTAATTCATCAATTCTATGATTATGAGTATCAAGGGTGTTGCTAGTTTCTAAAGTAGTGATTCTTCCATTAATATTAATCATTGATTCATTACCCTTGCTAGCATTATCAAGAAAAGTTTTCTCCATAGAATCCAACCTTTTAATAATATCCTCCAAAGTGATCTCAGTTTTAACTTCTTTAGTAAGGGGTGGTGATCGTACCAAACTTTCAATTAAATCGCAGGCTTCAAAAGCAGGTGTACCAACAAAATTACCCCCCCCCCCCCCCCCCCCCGGTAAGAGTGTCAAGAACATACCTATACCAACTAGAGATACGAACATAAATTCCTAAGGAGGATTAAAGTGGAGTGTTTCTTAATTCATTTTTGATGAGCATCATTTATCCTATACCAAGCATCTTTTAAACATTCTCCTCCTTGTTGTTTAAAGGAACGCACTTCAACTTCAGGACTACCCATTTTCAGCAAATTTAGGACAAGCCGAAATAACAAAATTCGAAAAATAATTGCAAACCGAAATAACAAAAGCAACGAAACTGAAAATAAAAGACAAAACCGAAATAAGAAAAGTAATGTAAATAACTATTTTTTTTGTATTTTTTATATTAAGCAAACAAGACAGTAATAAAAATAAACTAAGCAAGACAATAACAAAAATAAAAAGATTGGAAGTGCGAAAACTCCCCTCGTGAAGAACATTCAAATCCCCGGCAACAGCGCCAGAAAAATGCTTGATGCACACGGTGGGTGTGGTGTTGGGAGACCCCAAGAGCAAGGTGTGAAGTAGTGCAGCAGCAAGTTTCCCTCAGTATGAAACCAAGGTTATCGAACCAGTAAGAGATGATGGATTCCCTTGAGGTGTCAAGGCGCCAGAAAAATGCTGGTGCTAAGTTGACGTGTAGCCTGCACACAAACAATCAAGATACTTTGCCCCAACTTAACAGTGAGGTTGTCAATCTCACCGGCTTGCTGTAACAAAGGATTAAACGTATGCGTGGAAGAAAGATGTATGTTTGCAGAAAGTAACAGGTTTGCAGTTGTGGTTTTATCAGATTAATGAGAAGGACCGAGGTCCACAGTTCACTAGTGGTGTCTCTCCATAAATAATAACATTCATCCATGCGTGGTAAACAAATTACAGCTAGGCAATTGACATAATAATGATGAGCAATCCAATACATATACTAATGATATGGTGTCTAGTGTGAGATTTATTCGAGCGTTACAACAATATACATAGACCGCTCCAACCGCATCTATGATTAATAATCCACCTTCCGGTTAGCGTCTGCACCCCTTTCAGTATTAAGTTGCATGCAACAGATTATCGCCTTAAGCAATTTGTGTAAAGTAAGTAAGTAAGTAAGTAACATCATCCTTAGACAAAGTACTACTGTTTTATCCCTAGTAGCAACAGTACATCTACAACCTTAGAGCTTTCTGTCACTTCCCCATATTTAATAGAGACATGAACCCACTATCGAGCATAAATACCCCCTCTTGGAGTTACGAGCATCTACTTGGCCAAAGCACACACAAGTAACAGAGAGCATGCAAGATCATTAAATAGCACACACATGATGATATATTATGAAGCAATAACTTTAGTACTCAATATTCATCGGATCCCAGCAAACACAACATGGAGAATTACATAAAGATGATCTTGATCATGATAGGCAGCTAACAAGATCTAAACATAATAGCACAAGAGGAGAAGACAACCATCTAGCTACTGGTATGGACCCGTAGTCCAAGGTAGACTACTCACGCATCAGTCCGGAGGCGGTCATGGCGACGTAGAGGCCTCCGGGGCCGATTCCCCCTCCCGGCAGGGTGCCGAGGAGCAGTTTTGATCTCCCCCGAATTGGTGTTGACGACGGCGGCGGCTCAGGACCCGTGGAGGAAAAAGTGATTAACGTCTTAAGTTTTTAGGTCAGGGAGGTATTTATGGGCGAAAGACCTACGTCGGTGGGCGCCCGAGGGCGCCACATCACCTCCCGGCGTGGCTCCCCCTCCTGTCGCACGAGCAGGTGGTGTGGGCCCCTCGCGGCCCCTCTTTGTCTCGTCTTCAGTTCCTCGTGAAGCAAATATTCCAAAAATAATTCCAGGTTGTTTTATTTCTAATTTGGCGAATATTTCCTTAAGTGATTTTCTGAAACCAAAAATAGCAGAAAACAGGGAACTGGCATTGTGGCATCTTGTTAATAGGTTAGTCCCAGAAAATGCATAAAACTATATAAAATGCATATAAAACATGTAATAACATGATATAACATAGCATGGAACATAAGAAATTATGGATACGTTGGAGACGTATCACATACCTTCACATACGGTAAAAAAGCAATACTCAAAAAACAAAACACAAAAAAAAGTGCAAAATACCATGGGAAGTGGAGTCCCAAGGCTATACGGAACGACGGTGAAATCAAAAGAAGCAATATCAGTAGGCAGGATGCTGGTAATGTACTTGACGTGATCATGAAACACATGATTGGCTAGTTCAGCCTCACTCATGCGAGTGACCTCAAGAGGACCGTCATACCGCCATAAGGGATGAGCACGTTGTCGCAAAGGCCAAACTCGGCGCTTCACAAAAGTACTTATCAGCAGAATCCTTGTGACAGGCTTAAGCAGCTCCTGGACTCTAGTCATAAGAAGAGAGGCTTCCTTCTTTTCCTCAGTCGACAAAACATGCTGCCATGACCTTGTCTCCATAGGTGGTATGACAGTCGAGAATAAGGGCCTTATATCCTGATCGACTGTCACATAAAACCACTTCTTCCTCCATTTTTGAGCAGGGTTCAACGCCATCAAATCAAAATACGGATAATCGTCACGTACGTCAATACAGCAGCCTCCAGTCGGAAGGGACGGCCGTCACAACACATAAAGAGAACTCGGAAGATAGATTTCCAGAGAGCCCAGCTGGGAGAAACTCCTAAGAAACACTCGCATAAAACCACAAAACAGGCAATATGCAAAATGCCCTCGGGGGTGAGGTCGTGCATCTGAATTCCATAGGAATAGAGGGGACCTCGCACAAAATTGTGCAGTGGAAAACCAAAGCCACGGGGGAGAAAATCTGGAAACACACCCGCTCACCGGGAAGAGGCTCGGGAAGTACCTCTCGGTTGGCAGGAGCACGGGCAGCAAGCGTGTCTGTAGGAGAAAGTAGTCCAGCTTGCCGAAATGCTGCCAACTTCTCCTCGGTGACGATGGATTTCACCCAATCCCCAGTCGTCTTCTTCAAACAAACGGCAGGAGTAGCAATGGAAACCCCATCAGTCGAGTCCCCCTCCTTCAACTGACCAGCAGTGGTCGAAGAAAGCTCGACAGCAGCGGAGATGTTTTTCTTCGAGGCCATGGTGAAAGTTGGATGCAAGAATGAGAGCAAAGCAAAGGCGCGTGCAAGGAAGAAGATGACGCGAGGAAGGCGAAGGCAAATGAGAAATGACAGGGTAAAACAATCCACGGCAGAGAAGTCCATATTTACCATGGCAAAAGAATTCATCACAGCCATTCGTGCAAAAACTACCGCGCCACATGGCGCAATCGGAGGGCAAACGTCGCAGACCACGCCGCCCACTACGCGCTCAAAATGAGGAAACCATCATCACGCTTGCAAAAATCTCGCCACGTCAGGTCAAATCAGAACTGAACCAGCCTCCGCCGCGGTCAAAGGGATGGGCCCACCATGACACGTCCCGTCAAAATATTATTCACACGCCACGGATGTCACGCATGACATCATTCGCCTGGCAGACGAATCAAGCGCATAAGCAGAAGTCGATATTATTCCCGACTGGACAAAAGTAGAATCCATAAATCAAAAGTCTTGCGTCTGGTAGCAAAATCAAAGCATACGCACAAAAATATGGTCGAGTGAAACTCCCATCGGGAGTGAGCAGAAAGTCTTCGACTGGCATAAAAACAAACCACAAACAAAAATTGAGATTATCCTCTATTACAAGCAATAAAGCACAATCTCGGGGGCTACTCCCATTGGAAGCACTGTCGTGCACCCGATAGAATCAAAAAACAAAAGCATAAAGGCAGTCAGTCGATAAAATAGACTAAGACCCAGTCAAATGCACAAATTCATAAAGATTTCCGAGTAAAAATCAGTCTATGATGTCTCTGATGCTGCATGCATAAAATGCAAAGGTAAGACCCGTCAATCAATCGAATAGGACGAGGACCACTAAGGTAGTGTTAAATCCTTAAAATTTCCGTATCAACAGATGCGATGGAAATCTCGGCGGACGCGCTGGGTAGCAAAGTTGAAACTACAGAACGATATTAGTAAATCCATCAACTGGCCTAGGGCAAATATGTCCAGTATGTTTCAGGCTCGAGCCCAAGGACTCGAAACCTGATTGAAGGCTAGTAAAGTTTTGCCTAAGTATAGTTAACTGGTATCAACTCATCGAATAAATCCATACCTACTCAGTCAAAATCATTTGGCATAATTCATAGTTGACAGACAAAACACAAAGATATCTTATCAAAGGCATAAACATGAGACGTGCACTATGTAGTGAGTCAATAACTGATTCTCCGAATTAGCCAAACACTCGGGACTAATGACGAGGTTATACCAAATGGGTACCCCTTCATGTGGGTACCTGGTGCACGTGATGACTAAAACCCTATTGCCAATAGACTGAAGAAACCCAACAAGTGAAGGCCAAGTCGAAAATTGTTACCATAGATAGGCATAGTCAGTAATAGTTTCCGTATCTATAATCATATTCGGTTACTACCCGAGACCTGTACCACTATATAAAGGACAGGAGGGTGGACGATCAAGTACACGCCCAATCAGAAACATCAAACCCTAGCAAGATCAACATCTTACTAGACCCTTATACTCGCCGCATATTCACAATCAATAACCGATAGACAGGAAGTAGGAGTGTTATCTCAGTCGAGAGCACTGAAACTGGTTAACTCTCGCCTGTCAGCCGACGAATCTATCAATAATACGTGTTCTTTATCTCATAACTCTCACCCTATGCTAGCAACCATGGATATTGATTGGGACACCCCTTGTCAACCTCCTTCCCAATTAATCTGGTATGATCAGTGGGAGCATCACGCATTGCCTCAAATTCAGATCGACTATACCATTGATGTATAAATGGCGTTGGACATGCTCGTGAGGTCGTGATGCGGCCGGGCGCCGCCGGCGGCTAAACCAATCTGGGAAGTAGAGTAGGATCGATGCCTTTTTTATGCAATGAGAATACGTTAAATAAACAAGAAAAGACCTGAAATATTTAAAATTATCAATTTGCTCCTTGGGTCCTGCCGTCCAGGTAATCCACCAGATTGACTGAGTTTTCGAGCTGGTACTCGGTGGGCTGACTTCTTGAGTACCATATCAAGACAACCCTTGGATCGCTTAAAATGGACGACCTTAATTAATTTCGGAGTACAGTAAAAGTCCTCCCGTCGTATGCATAGCTCAAAAGGTGTATATGAATACATTAGCATACTGGAGAACTGTTGGCGTACGGTAGCAGCTGTGGAAAGCACGCAACGAAGCTTCTTCCGTTCTCTCCTCGTCGACAAGGTGATAACTGAACTGGCATACTGGAGAACTGCCGGCGTGCTGGGAACTTCGTGCTGGAGTAGTTTTTGTTGTGCTGCTGCAAGATGCAACCGTGGCCTGCAGTGGGTACCTTGTAAAAAAAAATGAGATCCATGAGCATTAGCAGGCAGGACTTTTTTTTGTATAGGCGCTCTTGATGGGAGTTGAACACTGCAAGCCCTTACCAATAGGCCATAGCCTAGTTATCAGTTGGTACCTTGTAGTTAGCCTTGTTCTGGAGGCGACCGCGGAGGCGATCGCGTCCTCGACCGTGGATCCGCTAGGGGTCACTGAGGCGTCACCGGCCACCGGCGTTCATGCGGTCTCGGGTGGCTCTCATGGCAGCGCCTTTACGGCAGGCGGCGGCGCGAGTGCCAGGCCGCTCGGTGGCCGTTTCTGGGCATTGATCGGAGAAGACAACTAGGAGGAGGAGGGCGCTACTTTAACAGGGAGATCGGAGCAGTCGTGGAAGGAACTATGCCGGACCCCGGCATCGGTCTCTTGCGACGAGACTTCGAGCAGATCGGCAAAACAACTCGAAAAGAGGCAACGACAAAGGTATAAAGATCCAATGTCCTTGCATGTTGAGCTGTCGTGTGTAGGTAAGATTGCAGAGAAGACGACGGTTTGCCGGCGAGCTCATCGACAACCACAGATTCCGGTGATGGCGCCCACCTGTTTCCTGGAAGGACGTTGGTGCAACGGCAACGACAACGTGCTCGGGTTTGCGCAAGAGGAAGGAGAGCTCTCCATGGCTCATCTTCTAGGCGGCCGGCGTGCTACAGCAAGGCGGCGAAGGGGCCGCAAATCTTGGATCGTGATGCCGTTTTCCATATTAAAAAAAAATCAAATAAAGTCCATCTCTACCGGGCTGGGCATAAGGCCCTTCGATACCTGGCACATGACTCGATCTTGCTGGGCCAAAAGGGCACGCCAAGACTTCGGGCAAAAATCGTATCGGAAACAATCTCGCTGCGTAAGGTTTTTGGGCAAGTCTGGCAGCGATCACAGAAAACCCTAACCTCCTGTCCGCCTCTTGCTGCTGACTCAAAGGCAGCTATGGCGTCTCGTGGCGGCGGCGATGGGGGCAGAGTAGAGCGGCACTTCAACTACAACAATGGAATGCAAAACCCTGCCGTGCAGAACGGTGGGGGTCGATTTTCCAAGCATGGAGGTCCTGCTGGGACAGCTATTGGCCGCGGTGGTGCTGGTGCATCAACGTTTGAGTTTGGTGGATCCTCCAATTCTGGTAACTACCGTGATGGGTTTGGGAGTGGTATGAGAGGAAGGGGGGATTTCAGTAACCAGCAACCGATGAACTCTAGGGCTCCTGGTAGGGGTAATGGGGCTGCACAAGGCGGCCAGAACATGGGTAACCAGTGGAATGACAACATGAACCGGATGGAGCAGAATTCTGGTGCTAGCAGGGGTGGTATTCAGCATGCGGAAACTTTCAATGGAAATTTCGGTACATTTTCTGAAGGCTGCCATGAAACATCAGTACGGTCGTGGTACGCGAGGTACCTACGTAGGTGGAGGACAGTATGGTAGTCGCCATCAGTTCACTGGCTTCGCCCGAGGTCGTAATGTAAGAGGACGTTTCGGCCAAGGTCAGGGGCGGCTGGGACGTGGTGGCGGGGCTGTTTATCTTGAACAAGAGGCCATGCAACAGCGGTCAGGATCGGCAGTGCCTCGTCAAGAAGGGGCTGGAGGACCGTCGCCGGTATCGCTTGTTGGGGCAGTCGGGCAGATTTCTGGACAGCAGGGAAGAATTGCGGTGGTGCAGCAACCAGTTCAGCAGGGGACAGTTGTTGAGGCTGCGAAAAAGACTGTGGCCAAAACATCTAAGAAGAGAGATAAAGTTATGTGCTTCCGTTGTGTTCAAACGGGGCATTTTGCGGAGGATTGCAAGGCTGTTCTTTGCGTCTATTGTGGAAAAGTTTCCCATGTGTCCAAGGAGTGCCCTTTGCTCTCTGCTCCTAAACCTGTGGCAATAATGTATGGTCTAGCTAATGATAAGTTTCTGTTTTTTGATACACCTAAATCGGAGGGACTGCGTGATCCTAATGTGAGTGGAAAAGAAGGCAGAATTAGGGTTTCTGGAGGGACACTCACGGTGAACGAGGTTATTCATGAGTTGGAATGGTTGGTACAAGGGGACCAGCAATGGGATGTCTCTGTTGCCTCCGAGGACTCTTTTCGGGTAGTGTATCCGACCAAGATCGAATTTACTAGGTTACGGAAAATTGGAGCTATACAAGTTGAGGAGAAAAATGTGATTATGCAATTCGAAGAGTGGTTTGATGACGACGTGGACAGATATGAGCTGGTAGACATGTGGGTACGGGTGAGAGGTTGTTCTAAAGATCTAAGGAATGATTATCTAGCCTTGTTCGTTGTTGGATCATTGATAGGGAAAACGCTGGAAGTAGATATGGAGTATACTCACGAACATAAAGTAGTTCGGATGAAAGTTGCTTGTGCTGAGCCTTCGGCGATTCCGAGAAGGGTAGATCAAACTTATGATGGAGTGGGGTACATGCTTCGTTTTGAGATAGAAGGAGAGGAAGATTATGATGCGGAGATGCGTGATGTACATCAGGAGGATAATCAAGATGACGATCCAGGAAACAAGGAGGATAAAACCTTAGATAGGATGCAAAGCACGGAGGACAAGCTTCCTGCGAAAGATAAGTCATCTAGCTCTTCAATAGTGAAGGAGACTAAAACATCTACTGCTTCCAAAACAAAGGAGCAAAACAACACTCATAGGGAGGGGACGGGTCAAAAGGAAGGTGCAGTCCTCACTGATATTCAGTTTGGTTCGGTGGATATGAACTTTTTCTCCAACAAAAATTTGCACTGTGTGACTCCGAGGAGGCTGTGGAGTGATCGTGTGGAGGAAGAGGAGGACAGTCTCCCTTCTCCATTGGCTGCTTCGGCACCACCTGCTCTCGGGGGGCTCGGAGGTACAGTGGGGCAGGTGATCTCAGAGACAAGCTCCGAACTATCTGGCCAGGGTCGGGCCTCCTCGATTATTTCGAGTGTTGATGCTTGCATGAGGGAGGCACCACGCTCACCACCGTGCTCGACGACACGGATCTCTTCACCGCCAAGATCGCCGTGTACTCCAGGAGGGGGTGCACGTCGCGGTGTTTCGCCATCTCCTAACCAAGGGACGGGAGTTTTCCTTGGAGGTCGGTACTCTCAGGCAGAGATTATCGCGTATGGAGGCATCCCGGCGGGGAAGGCAGTGGAAACTCGATCGAGTGCGAGGATTCGCGCTCAAGTCGACGCGGATGGTACAGCCCTAGAGAGGGCACAGAGGCGAGCTCAAGAACGTGATGCTTTGTTATCAGGTAATTCTAAGATCTCAAAATTTACGCTTGCTTCTTTTTCCGATGAAGAGTTACAGATGAGGGCAAAAAAGCTGGGTATTTCTTTAGGAGCATCTACTAGTCAGGTTGTGGCCTCAGTTTCAGCTTTAAAAGAGATTGATCTCACACGCACCTTGAGTGCCTTCAAAAAACAGGACGAGGATGCACAAAGTGCTGCTCAAGAAGGGCCGAATATCCTCATTTTAAATAAGGCGCTTAGATTGAGTCGGGATTTAGAGGGGGAGGAGCATTCGGCATCTGAGGGTCATAAGGACCTAGAATTGTCGTTTTTTCCAAAAAAGACAAGAGTGTACAACAAACAGAATTATGCCTCTGCTGCACCGAGGCGTAGTGTCCGAATTAAAATAGGTACTAAGAAATAATGAAAGGTTGCTTCTGGAATAGTGGGGGTTTTAGAGTCCCAGCTAAGCATTCTCTAGTTACAGAGAGTATCAGAGAACACCGTTTGGATTTTTTTGCGGTTATTGAAACCGGGCGAGATAATTTTTCAACCCCTTTTCTAAACAATTTAGCTGGAGGACAAACTTTGTTTGGTTCTACTTACCTCCACAAGGGAGGTCAGGCGGTATTTTAGTAGGGTTTAACTCTAATAATTTGGTTGTTAATAACATCGAACCTGGAGAACGATGTGTGAAGTTTAATCTACAATCCAAACTTGATAATATTGAATGGTCTTTGATAGTTGTTTATGGAGCAGCTCAAGATGCCCAGAAGGGGAAATTCTTCGCTGAGCTAGTACGTATTTGTGAGAATGAGCACGGACCACTGTTAGTAGGGGGTGATTTTAATATTATACGACGACAAAGTGAGAAAAATAATGATAATTTTGATACTCGATGGCCTTTTATCTTTAATGCTATAATTGAAAGCCTAGACCTAAGAGAAATAGATCTCTCGGGCAGGCAATATACCTGGGCTAATAGAAGACATAATCCGACTTATGAGAAGCTGGATAGGATTCTTACGAGTGTGTCTTGGGAATAGAAGTTCCCCTTAGTGAGTGTAAGGGCACTAACTAGAGCAGAATCCGATCATACTCCTTTATTTATTGACTCAGGGGAACAAGCATTTCTGGGTAATAAGAGGTATTTTTCTTTTGAGTTAGCCTGGCTTAGAAAGGAAGGTTTTATTGAGATGGTAACTAAAGAATGGTTGTCTATTTATTCGGGGAATAATCCAATGGAAGTATGGCAGAATAAGATCCGTCATCTTCGTTCCTATTTGAGAGGTTGGGCTAAAGAACAAAGTAGCAAGTATCAGCAAGAAAAGACGCAATTGCTACAACTTATTGACATCTTGGATATCAAAGCGGAATCAGTTTCGCTTAGTATATCCGAGAGAGAGGAGTTGAGAGAAGCAACAACCAAAGTTGCGAATATGAGACGAGATGAAGAGTCTAAATGGGCTCAGAGAGCAAAAGTGAAACATGTCCAGGAAGGGGGCAATAATACGAAATATTTCCACCTAATTGCGAATGGAAAACATAGAAGAAAGATGATATTTCAATTAGAACAGGATGAAGGGACTATTACGGGTCATGACAACATCAAAAATTACATAACCGAGTTCTACAAAAAGTTGTTTCGTGCATCGGCACAAAACAACTTCTCTCTTGTTGAATCTGAAATTTCGGACATACCACAAATATCGCCCGAGGAGAATGATATACTTATTTCGGATTTCACTGAGAAAGAAGTCCATGAAGCAATAGTGCAAATGAAAAAGAACAAGGCACCGGGACCAGATGGGTTTCCTGCAGAGTTCTATCAGGTGTTTTGGTCAGTCATAAAACAAGACATCATGAATCTATTTGAAAGTTTTCAAAGAGGGGATTTACCTTTATTTCATTTAAACTTTGGAACTATTATTCTCCCAAAGAAGGAGAATGTTGTTCAGATACAGTAGTACATTTCCATATGTCTACTAAATGTTAGTTTCAAGATATTTACAAAAGTATTTACTAATAGGGTTACGGCAGTGGCACAAAAGGTGATACGGACAACCCAAACAACATTTTTACCGGGCAGAAATATTCTTGAAGGGGTGCTAACATTGCATGAAACCATCCACGAACTTCATAGGAAGAAGTTGGATGGTGTAATCCTTAAAATTGACTTTGAGAAGGCGCATGATAAGGTACAATGGCCTTTTTTACAACAAGTTTTACGTATGAAGGGATTCGATGCAAAATGGTGTCGTTGGGTTCAGGAGTTTGTGAGTCGGGGTAGTGTTGGCATTAGAGTAAATGATGACATAGGTCATTGTTTCCAAACAAAGAAGGGGCTCCGTCAGGGAGATCCATTATCCCCTATTTTGTTTAACATTGTCGCTGATATGCTTGCCATTATAATTGCTAGAGCAAAAGAGGACAGCCAGATTGAAGGACTTATCCCTCATTTGGTAGAAGGTGGGGTGTCAATTTTACAATACGCGGATGACACCATCTTGTTTATGTCCCATGATATGGCAAAGGCTTTAAATATGAAGCTCATTATGTGTATGTTTGAACAACTATCAGGATTAAAAATAAACTTTCATAAGAGCGAGCTATTTTGTTTTGGAAAGGCTAAAGAGGTGGAGGATCAATATAGACTACTTTTTGGTTGTGCTTCTGGTACATTTCCTTTCAAGTACCTAGGTATCCCCATTCATTTCAGAAAGTTGAAGAATGGGGAGTGGAAATTAGTTGAGGATCGCTTTGAGAAAAAACTTGCTAGTTGGGCAGGGAAACTTTTATCTTATGGGGATCGCCTCATCTTGATAAATGCGGTACTTACGAGTCTTCCCATGTTTATGTTGTCCTTTTTTGAGATACCCAAAGGGGTACGCAAGAGATTGGATTTCTTCCGATCACGGTTTTTTTGGCAAAGCGATGGTCATAAGAAGAAGTACAGACTAACAAAATGGAACATTATTTGTAGACCGAAAGAACAAGGAGGGCTGGGTATAGAGGTTTTAGATGCTAAGAACAAAAGCTTATTATGTAAATGGTTCTCCAAAATACTATCGGAGGATGGGGTATGGCAGGAGATAATACATAATAAGTACTTGCATTCTAAATCCTTAACGCAAGTGACGGTAAAGCCACATGACTCTCCTTTTTGGAAAGGACTAGTTAAAATCAAGGAGGAGTTCTTTCAACGTGGGTCATTTGTGCTAGGTAACGGCGAAACGATTAGATTTTGGGAAGATACTTGGTTAGGGGATAAGCCCCTATCATACCAATATCCGAACCTTTACGTATTGCACAACGAAAACAAGTTTCGGTTGCATCAGTTTTAGCCCACGCACCTCCCCCCAATCTAGTGTTTAGAAGGACCCTTACGGGATCAAGATGGACTAGATGGTTACACCTTGTTGGTAGGTTAATGGAGGTGCGACTTACAAACTCGCAGGATGTGTTTAGATGGGTTTAACTAGATCACGAAAGTTCACAGTTAAATCCATGTACCTAGATCTTTTGAGCAATCATACTCGGTACTTACGTATGTTTATTTGGAAAATGAAGGTACCGCTAAAGATAAAGATTTTTATGTGGTTCTTACATCGTAAAGTGATTTTAACAAAGGATAACCTAGCAAAGCGGAATTGGAACGGAAGTCAAAGATGTTGCTTTTGTGATCAAGATATACAACATTTGTTTATTTCATGTTCTTTTGCTAAAATGGTTTGGCCCATTGTATTTATGGCCTTTAATATTACACTCCCTTGTAGTATAGCCAATATGTTTGGTAATTGGTTAAATGGGGTAGATAAAAAAGAGAAAGTACAAATCCGAGTGGGAACATGTGCTTTGCTTTGGGCCATTTGGAACATATGTAATGACATTATCTTTAACAATGCAAAAACATCTTCTTTTATGCAGGTGATACCAATGGCTATTCATTCGATTCGTATGTGGTCCTACCTACAAGCAACGGACAAGCATGCCGTTCTGGATATTGGGTGCAAGCGGCTACTTTCGGTGGCGCGGGACTTGTATAACCAATACAGTTGGCGTTCTGATCTTAGAATAACTTGCTGATGCAGAATCAATTTAAGTTATCTGTTATGTTTAGTTGGTTAATTCATGTTGTAACCTTAAGTGATCCGTGATGTAATCCGATTGTAAGACTTGACTTTGCAACAAAGTAATAAAAGCCGTATGCATCTATTCGATGCAGAGGCTGGGTGCGCCCTTTTCTAAAAAAAAGTTAGCCTTGTTCTATTTTAGCTCTATTTTTAGCTCTACGTCTTTGTAACCTGTACTCTGTACCCGGCATTTGATCAGGTTTCTCTTGATGAAATGAGCCAATGCTCGCTGTTGTCCTTTAGAAAAAAGAGAACTTGAAGTTCAGTTAATACAAATCACCTTTGATATTTGTATGTTTATGTGGTGGCACCATGATCCGGTGGCCAAACACAATGACAGTTCCTTCTAAAGTCAGTTTTCACTTTAGTTCAGCACAGGACAACGTAATTGTCAGCGCGTGGTAACATGAGGTCAAACCAAATGTAACGTACAAACGTTGCACTTGCCAAATGCTTTAAGATTATGTAGTCCCTTCTACAGTCAGTGCTCAGTTCAGCATCGGACGAGGTAATCATCAATGCACGATAACACGAGGTAAAACCAAATGGAACGTACAAAAGCTGAGAATTCCACACCTGGAAGCAGCTCATTAGTAAGTGCTTTTAGCAAGATCTTCGAATACATTATCCACACTTCAACAGATTACCGATGCACATAACATGTTATGGTAACACACATACGTGATACTGCATACAAAACACCATTCAAAATTAGGCACACTAATTATCTACCTCCTGTAGCACGGCATGGATATCATTCCTCCCGGTCTTGATTGTGGTTCTCTGGAGAACGATAGGCCACGAGGCCTTCTCAGTTCTCATTTAGATGCTGCTAGGGGCTCATCACTTCTTTGTGTGCCTCCTTGCAGCTCCAAGTAAGAGGACCTTCCCTACGATGCCAGTGTTGAGAACGCAGACCGCAGCCACCGCGCCACCAACTACCACCCATTTCCAGTTAAAACCCTGTAGGACTGCCGTGGAGTTGCCATCCTCATCGCTGGAATTTTCTGTGCTGGAGGGCCCCTGATCCAAGGGGCCGTCAGAACCAGCAATGCATGTCTTAGTGGTCACCCGAGCCATGATGGCACTGCGTGACAGGTTGTTTTCTGATTTTCTCATTAGCTGATATGCTCGAAATCCAGATTGCAGCTTTTTAACAGCGCCCCACATGCCGTGACGGACACCGACCTTGGCAACATCCTTGGGTATGCCCATGTCCTCGTAGTGAACCAGAGTTACTTCACATGCCATGGGTTGGCCATCTTGTTTGGGCGACTGAACTGCAGTTTTGCATACAAAGGAGCCAAATGTCAAAAAGGTCCAATCATTTGCATCACTGCTTGATTGAAAACATGGAATATTCAGAACAAATTCAATTGAAGGAGAATACCAGTAGTATAAGAAGTAAATTACCAGGTCGAATACGCCAACTTGAGAAGTACAATTCCACACGCCTTGGTTTTTCCTTCTTGGGCAAAGATGGATAAGGAATTCCCTGCAAATGGAAGTTGCTCAGGGCTCTGAAGTCACAATCAAAGCATCTGCTTAGATACTGTATGCCATCAATCTTAAAATACCTGTAAATCTTAGGCTGATTATGCAAGTATGCCAAGCAAGGAATCAACTAAATCTCTGGGCTGAGATCGAGGGTTTGATTAACAGCCAAAGCTATGTGCGAGTATTCTCTACCGTAACTAAAAATGAGTTTGACCTTGTCAGTTGTCACTGTGTGGTTTTGTTTTGGGCTCACATCGGTTGCGCTGAACAAACACTTTAGAAAAGAAGAGTATTGTTTCCAAGCATTTCACACAACATTGCCAGGCAAACAATGTCAAATATAAGCAGGTATTTTTTTCATTCATAAAAGGTCTATAACATACTGTTAAAAATGAGAGGAGCAATACTAATGGTCTATCTCCTCCTAGACCTAAGAGGCCAAAAATCTGACAAGAGATTTTTATTATTCGAACAGTTTAGTTACAAAATATATAGATATACTTCTAAAACTTCAACAAAGGTTAGGCTAGCAGCTATCATATCATTAAATGGATTGCTATGGAAAAAAATCAAAGAATAATATTAACAGACGCTGATGAGTAGTCGAGTACAGTGTTACGGCTGCAGGAAACTCAGAGAAAGAAAAACACATCATTTTTTATCCTTGGGAGCAGGAACAGCTGAACTGCTAATGTAAACTTTCTAAGGTCAAAGAGTGAAAAGGCGCAGAAAGAATGCATACGCATGCAATAGAATGGAGAAGAGCCCCCCTTTCAAAAAGAAAATTGGTAAGAATCGATATGAGTAACATAGCTACAAGTAAATAGTAGGAACCAATATGTACAACGGAAAAAGGGGGAAAGGGCAAAAAACATTTCGTCTATGTTAGTTAAAGGAGCATCTCCACCGGCGCTCCCAATAGGGCAGTTGGGTGTGGCGACACAAATTTGCCCCCACCGGCGCTTCCAATGGCCCCAAGGTTGCCGGACGGGCCCAATACAGCACAACGTCCGGCAACCCCGCTTCGCGCCCTATTTCTAGGGAGGCAACCGGGAGCACCCGCCACCGTGGCAACGGGCGGGATCGACGCCTCAGCAACTGAAAGAGGCGTGTGAATTTTGTTCATTGCAGGCAAAATATGTAGCAAATAACCATGTTAAGAGATTTTCTGTTCAAACGGTAAAATAAAAGGTTGCTATGCCAGATTTATTGTCATGTTAGAAAATGTAACAACGCCACGGGATTTGTTTATGACCCGAACAAGAATGTTGCTTGATTGTTGTTATTTTACAGTATTTGTAACATCCTTTATTCACATACAGTCAATTGGTAAAAGTATACAACCATAAATATTTTATGTTATCAATTGGTACTTCCGAATTTGTTGTATTGTACTTACTTTCTTTCTACACTAAAAGTCCAAACATAGAAGCCAATAATACCTAGTCATGGGTGGTGGAGGTGAACCGTGTTTTATCTAGACCCTTGGAGCAAAAGGAATGTTCGGTTCAGAATGGTTTGAGAGCGTCTTACAATTTCTCATCTACAAAAAGCGTTTTTGACAGATACCTTTGTAACACAATAGTAAGCCTTCCCAGATTCCCATATACGCCGCCCAAAAATGTATTCACGGTCACTGCAAAAGAAAGGGAACTGGAAACAAACATGTTGGAATTGTGAAATACAATAATGAAAGTAAAGGAAGCAAAACTAGTCAAACCTTTTTTATCCAGTGAATAATTGTGGTTCCATTCTGAGGGAACTCGTCCAAAGTTTTGAAGCACACAAGCATGGGATCCCACTTAAGACGAAAATCATCATCCCAGAAGAAATCTCTAACCAGTTCAGGAGTAGCATCCTCAAAAATCGTCTGGCTGCAATGCATTATAGGCCCCACCTAAATACAAAGGAAGAATAGATTAGAGTGCCGCACATGAAAAATCCAATGACAGGATGTTGATAGTTTAACCATGATATATATGTTCAAGTTCCTACAGTTTGCCGCGGCAGTAATTTCAGAAATAAGGTAGAAATCTAATAAAAAATCATAACAAATACTGAGGTTTACTAGTCAATACTATTATGCTATTGTCGTGATTTATGAGGGACAAACCCCATTTCTTACCCAAAAAATACCATGGGGAAGGACTCTACTGTGATTTAAACATTGGTAATCCATTCCGTGGGACATTTCTTTCATGTATCTAAATTTCTTCTTTGCAATCAGAAGTTTATACTACGAATCTAAGAAGAAGCTAAAACTACCTCTTACAATGAATGGCCCCTCATTTTTTTATATAATTTACACTTTCTTCTTGATATCTGCTTGCTTTTCTAAAATCCCACTGATAAAAACAAACCTCAGGCTCATGCCGCCAGGCCTTGTACGTCATGTTGGAAGTAGTACGCTCCATCAAATGCTGCCATGTTGTATGTCCACTCTCCTTATCATCTAAAAGATGCACGAGATGATCTAGGTCCTTCTCGGTGATACTATCACGTTTTCCCTCAAAAATTGACCTTGTAGCAAAAATAATGTACTCAGTGGAAGAGATCATTGCAAAAATGTATGTTAAAATCAATTCAAAATGATGGCGCTCATTCGTTCATTCATATCTGAAAAACAGGATTTCTCTATGTTTGCATGCCTCTACTGTGACAAATAAAGTAGATATACAAGCTATTGAAACATACCACGATCAATCCCAAAAAACCAAGGTGAAATCAAAATTAAATATGTACAATGGTTACGCTAGTCCTTGCACTGAAATAATGGTCGATGGTTGTTTTTTCTGCCACAACTCAAAAACTCTGAGTCATTTATTTAACATTTTTACCTCAGTGATTTAATTATTCATTGCTGCAATGAATATATTTTTTCAAGCAAAAAGAAGGTATTCAACTCTCGCTTCTGTGGCCTGGCCATAACAGTAAGCCCAAACACATGGGTGAACTGACAATATATAATATTACTAACAGTAAGTACTTCTTCATAGTAAGTGGAGTAGTAGTCAAGGCAAGCTATATAATGCAAATCTTTGTGCTGTGCTGTGCTGTCCATACTCAGAAGACAAGTTTCAGAAGACACATGTCACCCCTAAACATGTGCATGACTGCATGACTCAACACTACCTACTCAATTCGATATACAAACACACTATCGGACTAGTCTTACCTTGTTTACGAGCTCCAGAATTGATTCAGTTAATAGTTCAATCTCACAATAGTTCGTTGCGTGTTGGTTGAATTGAAAGCATATTTTTACTTCCGTTGCAGTGGAGGAGTAACTTTTAAGTGCATACGACCGAACAAAATTCCGAAGTTTCCAACCAACCGAATTGTCAACTCAAATGCAGCGCATTTCCGCCCTCTGCCACCTCAGGCCTAGATAGATTCAGACAAAAAGTGCGGTCTCACCTGCCACCGGCAGAAGCGTCCGCGTCCCCGCATGCGTCCGTGTCATGGTGCGATGTAGGATCCTTGCGCTGGTGCTTCCCGTGGCGACGGCGGAAGGCGGAGGAGAGCAGCTGCGGCGCGACGGAGAAGGCGGAGAGCGCGGTGCAGGCGAGCCATAGGCGTCGCGCGCCGAGCCCGGGGGGCACGTAGAGTAGGCGGAGGCGGCTGCGGAAGCCGAGGAAGAGCAGCCCCGTCCAGCGCGGGCGCCACGCCCAGCCGATGAAGAGGCCGATCATGACCGCGGCCCAGATCGGCACCGCGCAGAGCAGCACGTCGACCGCCATCTCCGCCACCGCCGGGCGCCGCAGCAGCATCCCCGTGGCCTCCTCGTACCACCCCGCCATTGCTAGGGCCTCCCCCTCTCCCTCTCCCCTTGACCCTTTTGATCCCTTTAATTTCTTTCTTGGCGAACATGGAGAGGGGCAAGGGAGACACGAGCCGCCCGGGACGAGGTGGGTGTCGGTGAGGCTGACCTGTGGGGCCTAGCTGTCGGTGACAGCTGGAGCGACCGGCTTCTGAGGCGGACCCAAGGGTCAGTGCGGGGTGGCTGACGGAGGGGTATATGCTCCGGACAATACGGCTGCGAGGTGAATGGTGCCGCCACCTGCCATGCTTATCCGGAAGTGGATTAAAAATAAGGCAAAATCTATTCCTTGGCTGACCACTATCTGACGATCTGCGTGCTCAGTCGTCGCGTCCGTGGGATTAACATCGTGTGGCTCTCCTCTGCGGACTGCTTGCGCGAGCTGTCCCGACTCCCGACGGTGTGGCAGCAACGTGTCGTTTCATTCCTCCTCTTATCCCCATCGCTCCTCTTCCCGACTCGCCGGCGTCCCCGGCGATGACGCGCCGACGACCCTGCCGCCGTCTGGTTCTTCTCGTCTGACCCTTCGCACCTCTGTCCTCCTCGACTTGCCTTCATCCCCATCGTCTCCTCTGACCCGTCGCTGCTCTCCCCTCCTCCTCGACTCGCCGTTGTGCCCGTCTAGCTGAGAGGGAGGCAAGCTGGACCTCTCTCGTCCAGCGACACTGGTTCTAGGTTCTGGAGCTCGTAGGAAAATTCCTTCCAAGGACATCAAGGTGAAGCGGTGTTGATTTCACCAAGAAATTTCCCCGGCCGCCGGCGATCTGTTCCTTTGTTTTCTGCTTCTGCGAATTACAAGCGAGGCTAAACTCGATCTGATATTCATTTAGTTCTATTCGTTGTGGGCGTATAGGATTTTTTGCTTATCTATTCAGCATTCGTGGCCTTCGGCATCCGTCACCGTCGATCTACGGCTTGGTCAATAGGTAAATATTCGTGCATCTTATCCTTTGTAGTTGTTGTTCTTCCTGTGATATTTTTGCTTATAATTTCTCCTTATGTCTTGTTAATTTTTGGCTTTGCAGGTTTAACTTGGGTTATTTATTGGATTAGTGAAGGATTTTCTTCAGCTTTGCTGGTGTGATATTTCAATGAAATCGAAGAGGCTGCTCTGATTGGTACTTCAAGTACACAAGGTCTGTATGTGGATTTTGTCACTACTTGTCATCAAGCCCTTCTTCATCAGTTTTTGCTAGACACTGTGTGTTAGATATAGGTTTAGCTGACTACATTATAATGTTGATGACCGGATGTAACTACTTGATTAGTTTCAGCACTTAGATATTTTTTGTAATTAGCTTTTTCCCGCATGTTCTAGATGTAATTGGTCGGACTGCGATGTTCTAGTTCATTTTTTATGTGGATGTGATGTTATGTATATTTGAACCATAAGTAGATTTTACTTGTATCGAAATATCTCTATGTTTAATAGCGAAGTAACTCTATATTTTGAGTCATGTAGTACATTTTACTTCTACCGAAATAACTTCATGTTTTATAGAAGTAACTCTAGCATATACATGTATGTTTTACTTGTAGCGAACTAAGTCTATGTTTCATAGTGAAGGAACTACACTTGAGTATATTATAGCTTTTACTTGTATCGAAGTAACTCCATGTTTTATAGGGAAGTAAACCTATATTTTTAAAGCATATAGTAGATTTTACGTGTACCGAAATAACTTTATGTTTTATAGAAGTAACTCTAGCCATATACTTGTATTTGGACCGAACTAGGTATATTTTATTATTTTTCATATTTAAGCAACTATATTTTGAATCCATAGAAGTTTTTAATTGTATCAAAGTAACTCTGTGTTTTTAGCGAAGTAACTTTATATTTGCAGTCATATGGTAGATTTTTCTTGTACCGAAATAACTTTATATTTTATAGAAGTAACTCTAGCCATATACTAGTAGCCATGCTTTATTTTTGTGTTTCTTGTGATGCATCAGGTTTTGCTGCGTCGCCAATTGATCCACTGCATACGGTAGTGCCGAAGTGGTGACGTAGTTTTTTTAATGCGTTTTAAATAATTTGTCATGTATGTACATGCGTCTAGCAATTTAATTGTTAATGGTTCTCCCCTTTTCATGATGATTTTGAACAAATGATGTTCACACGTTAACTTTTAGCCCAATTATGTTCCCTGATACAAATTTGCCTTTTTGCATCATTTTTACATCCAAGGTGGCAAGGTGTAACCCAAGTAGTTTTTGTGCTAATGACACACAAACTTCTAGAATACTACCCGAATGAATTTTTTCATCAAGTTCGATACACTAGCATTGTATCTTCTTGTTATTATCTTAGATCATGTACTTAGATAGCTAATGCAGAAGATGTAATACCTTCGTAGTTTCATCTAGTTGTAGATGTAGTCCGAATTTATGGAGATGTAGGCAAGGCCAGTGCATGTACTTAGGTAGCTAACTGGTAGTTTTCTAAGGTAGGCATTTGTGGATGTAATTCCACGTTTTAGACAATATAAACTTCTGAAGTTAAAATACATTTTTCCTAATAGAGGGAATGTACTTCGACATCTCGGGATGTGAGTTCTGAACTTGAAATACATTTTTGCTAATAGAGGGATGTAATTTCACATCTCAGGCTATAACTTCCGAAGGTAATATACATTTTGCTAATAGAGGTGATGTAATTACACATCTCACGATGTAACTACCAAAGATAATATACAGTTTTTTCTATTAGAGTATTGTTTGTTGATGCAATCACGGCTGGTTTGTAGAGGTGTAACAACTTAAGTTATGGGATAATGTTTAATTTCAGATTTTCTCCCCTTGCATATACAAACTATCTTTTTTGCTTACCAACGGATGTAAACTCTTCACATTGACATGTTGAATTTCTCAGTACCACACTGTAGCCCTTTGTTTTACTCAACGTAAATTTTCTTTACCTTCTTGTAGCTTTATGCTTAGTGTGAATTGTTGCTTGTTCTAGTTTCAACATGATGCATCAATACCCAGGATGTAACTTCCCATAATACCACTGAATAATACACAAGCTAACCAAGTTTATAATGCTAACATACTTTGTTTTTTTTTACAAAAATACATGTTTTTCCTGTTTTTGCATTAAAATTACACCAGCATTGACTAACATGACCTTTTTCTTGGTGGCTCCTTTGCTACAAAACAGTTGTCTGAAGGATGCCATGATCATGATAGAGAAGCCTGATCACTACTGATTTGATATGTTCAAGAGTTCTGTCTAAGCAGACAAGCGAATAATGCGGTCATGTTTCTCGCATGGAACATCCTTACTTCTTACTTTTGAAGGTTGTGCAGTGATTCATGTGAAGATCGTTTGTGTTGTATTCCATTTTCTGAAACGAACGAAGTTGCTTTATATGTGAGCCAAAAGTAACTCTTTATTTTGAGATATACAGTAACTTATACTTGTACTGAAGTAACTTTAAATTTGAGCCAGAAGTAACTCTATAAAACATGTGATGATCATGTTACATTAACAAAACATGACTAACATCATCTTTTTACAACTAATTTACATGTGCAAATATGAACCAAAGAACAAAAGGGAGATTTTTACAGGCACATTTCATGGAAACTTACATGCAGATAAAAGATGGCTATGACAAAACAAGGAGATGTATCAGGTACGTTTTCTGACTTCTAATTTTTTAGACAGCAGTGTTGTTCTTCAAAAGTAATCTCCATGAGCTTCTTTTTACTGCTGAGAAGTGTTTTCTGATGGCAGAGGTGGTCGTACCGTCGCAGGGAAGAATTTGTGCATAGAGCTTTGCAGGGGTGCCCCAACGGCGGCTTAGAAGAAGGAGGCGAGCAGGAGACGGCGAGTGCGGAGGGGACATTGAGCGCGTGGGAGAAGACGTTGCGATGGAGACGACGACCGTGCAGGGGACAACGAGTACAGAGACGACGGCGAGTGCGGGGGGTGACGACGAGTTCCGAGGGGGGTCTGCGAGCGCGCGCCGGTGACGACGACCGGGCTGGAGGCGACGAGGGAGCCGCAGTCCACGGCCCTGCCGATGACTACGAACGCCCCGGTGATGGCCAGAGCAGAGGAGGAATCGGCGGAGCGCGCGGGCGCAGAGCAGAGGAGGAATCGACCAGAGCAGAGGAGGAATCGCGCCCGAGCAGAGAAGGAAGAAGGGGGCGCATGTGTGTCGTCGGTGGCTAGGAGGAAGAGGCGCGGGGCGCGTCGGCGGCGGCTGGAACGGGCGTGACATTTATGGTGTGGCTTTTGTCGTTTACATTGTCCGATTGACCACTTTTTAGGGCCCAATAGTGGCTGATCACCGGGTAGTAAAAAGAAGGGCATATTTAGGGAAATCTTTAGAATTTAGAAAAAAGGCTTTTCTTCGGAAAGGTCGCTTCCCGTACGCTCCGCTACTGCCAAGTGTCACAATTTTAGGCGTTTTCAATCCCCACCTTTACTCCATGCATGATAAGTGGCAGCTTCCACATGGTGAGAGTTGTACATGCAATTTTTTTAGATTCGTTTTTTCAAAATAAAATATCTTAAGAGCCGTTTATCCGAATTACGAACCATTTTTACTTTTGAACTACTCGTGTCGAGATATTTAAAACTAGATCCATTGTTGATAGATTTCGATAATTTTTTTGTGTACTTCGGATTGTGTACAGTTCGTACAACCTGGTATATGTAGTTGTACATCTAACTAAAACTGAGTGTAGTTGTATGTACAATCCGATCTATATAATCTGATCTATTAGTTGTACGTTTAGTTCTGTTCTATACAACCTGATCTGTATAATTGTACGACCTGATTTTTATAAATTGTTGTGTAGTTGTACAACGTGATATGTGTAGTTGTACGTACAATCATGTCTGTGTAGTTGTACTAGTTAAATTTATTTTTGTACATGATATTGTGTGGTGTTTGTACATCTTATTCAACTGGATCTGGATCTGATGTGGTCCCGTGCTTCGTACGCCACGTGACGGGCTGAGAGAGGGCGCGGGCCAAAAAAAAGATCTTCACGAAAGGCAATCCTTCAGATACTCATACCCATATCTAGTCGTTCTCCATCCTCCTTCAATCCGACGAATTTTGGGCCTCTTTAAATGTTGTTGGACAAATTTAGCGACTGAGGGTGCCGAGTTGCGCCCAAGTTTGGACCCAAATGCAAATGAAAATATAAATTCAAAGTGAAATTTTAACTTTAGCGATTTTCATTCATAGTTTGGTGAATTTCATACGAAGGGAATACAACTTAATTAAACGGAAAATCTACCCAGCAAACGCATTATACAGGGCTTAACTCGACGCAACAAGTAGAACCGTTCGATGAGGAACGGATGGCTGAGACTTGTTGGTTTACTTTACGCGCGAGTTTCCCTTCTTCCCGCGCTCTCTCCTGCTTATCTCTTCGCCTGGTACTCCGTCCTCAATGTCACCCCGTCCGTCCGCATGCTCGATGTCCCCGGTCTCGTCGCCCGGTCCGACGGCACGCCGCCGTCCCCAGTCTCGTTGCTCATTTAGACCCCTGACCAGCCACTCGTCATTGTGGCGCTCTCCCACTCAGCGACTACCTCTACAACCTTTGCTCACCTCGTCGCCGCTCCCAACCAGCACCTCCCCGTCGCTTCCGCCACCCCAACTTCGCCGGAGGACATGAGAGTCCATGTCATCAAGCTCGCTTCCTCCGCCCTGCCTCCCGTCTGCAGGCCCTCATTCAAGAGACAGGAGAGCAAGGCCAGAACCGGGCGATTTCGCCGTGGGGAAGAACAAGCAGCACCTGAGCGCCCCTTCCACACATGCAGGCATATTACAACTGCAGCGAACCCAAGGTGCTTGATTTAATGCCCTGGTGTATTCGTGGATGGCATAGTGTCTGCCAGCTGATTGTGGTAATGCGTGTATTTAATTTGTTCTATACTGTATTTGAATGTGTTCTATACTGTATTTGAATGTCAGTTCAGACACTGTATTTGAATGTCAGTTCGGACACGCAGCATCTTTTAATTATTAGGCATAATTCCAGTATATTAAACATTATTATAACAGCTACTAGCATGTTAATCTTATAAATACTAGAAGTATTAATTAACGCGAACAGTAGTAAAACATCTATAAACATAGACATACTAAATCGACAGGTACGTGATGAACGTACCGAACAACTGTAGATAAAGTAGTCGTAGTTGTTGCAACAGCAGCAGCGACGGCAGCAGCTTCCTGAAAGCGATGGCGACGTTGATCATGAGCAACACGCGAATCCGGTGAGCATACAGGAAGGCGAGCCGTGATGAAAATCTTGAGAGCATTCGTGCGGAGCGCTTCCCAAAAACCTTATTCGCCCTCTCCCATATAGTATCACAAGGACGAGGGTTCCGGAAACCTGTTGTCCCGTTCGCCGGTGCACGCCGGCGCTCGGGATGGAGTAGACTACGTTGGCGGCGCAAGGCACGAGTTGGCAAAATCTAGATTGGTTCGGGTGTATCCTCAGCGCATGCAGTGCCGGACATTATATAGCGCAGCTCTTCGGAAACCCCTAACGTTGTGTTTGGATGTAGGAATTGGACACTGGAATTGAATTGGCCTACCAATTCCAATTCTCAGATGGAAAGGAATTGGACTCCAATTCAAATTCCAGTGCTTGGTTGAAAATAGAATTTATAGCCGGAATCAAAAGTAGCTCGTGATTCCAATTCGTTTTTGGATGTATAAATCTTGAAATTGGATGTTTAGTTGACTTTGGACAATATACAACTTACTACATACATGAAAAAATTGTATGTGTATATTTGAATATTCATATATTATTTGAAACACATAATAACCCATCAGTTCTCAGTTTGTAACTGAATAACTTTCTCAAACTCTGCTATAGTTCACTGCAGGTTTCCTTCTTTTTATACCTGACGACACTAGTCGGTGAATATTCTCAACTTACAACACACTAGTGAAATGCCCGTGCGTTGCAACAGGTAGAAAAATCATCTTTTTATAAATAAAAATGTAGATTCTTACATTGCATCCATCGCTAGGCAAGTATATGCATGTTGTGATAACAAATAATACAGATATCAGACCACATCAATGTTTGTAGAGACTCTAAAAAAGGTTCTGGAGTATATGCCTATATGATCCATAGTAAAAATAAAGAAGTCAAACATAATCTCAGGGTAATCACACATCGGTACCTTCATGCCAGCTTCATTGCAAACCAGCGCACGATGGGATGTCATTAACGTGAAAAGAACTTCAGAGATAAAAAAATGATCTGATACAAGACCAATCTTGCCAGCCGGGGTATATGCCAGCCAACAATCTTGTATCAGTTTGTTAAGTGTCTTTTCCTTTTGGGTGAACCAGAAGCTTGTGATGGAATAAGGAGGACGAGATTGAGTGTCTTGTTAGCTGTCTGCAATTACAACCTGAGAGTAGAACGCTCAATAATTAATGACACCCAAATTGCAATATAAATTCAACCATGGTACGAAGTAGATATAATCATATAATGACCGCCATGTCACATAACATACTAAAATGTGCACATACATATGACTGCATGCCGATCTGAACCGTCTATAACATAAGATTGTAGGCTTGTACCTGTCGGAGCCGACATTCACTCATGGTCAGCTATACGTCGACGTTGTCCAGAGCCACCGCGAAGATCCTCACCATCGAGGTTAAAAGAAAGGATGAAATCAATAATTCAAAGAAGAGAAAAAGAACCAAGTCCTTATTAACGATCACAAAGAACATAGTTTATAAGAAAATCCTTACAATTTGAACTCGCTGGACCAGATTTGAGTAGATTCCTTGATGATTATTATATCTAGAATTTGGACAGAGAATGCTTTATGAATTTTTTTAATCTAGCCCATTCTGCTTCTCATCAACCAGGAGTCAAGAGAGAACAATCAGTGCTCTTGGTTAAACAAATTTGTACTATTACTCTCTCTCACAGAAATCAAATTTGTATGATTCTAACAATGAATATTAAATAACCATTCTGCAGACTATATAGAAATATCCTAAGCTGAATCATCCAAAGAAATTTACGCACGCACATTATAAATGGAGAGCAGCAATACGGAAACAATCACTCTGAACTGGCACCCCTTCGAACATCTATGGTTGTCATGTGTTATTTTGCTACACAAATTCATATCATCATAGTTGAAACTAAAAGATCAGTGACTCCATCAGAAGAGCTAAATTTCCAAGATTTCCTAGTCATGCAAGGTTTACTGTAATGTATGACATGGTACATGATTAATCAGGGATCTTGTGAAAAAAGGTAAATTTACCTATCCTTCTTGTCTCTTGCGATGAAAATCCTCATTCAACAGATGACCCATCAAATATTAACCAAAAAAAAGCTGCTTTATTCGATTCAAAGCCGGCGCTTCAAGCACTCTTGGGCTAAGCAGCGTGCCCTTCTCAAGAAGATCGTCTAGCACCTCGATAGCGCCATTACACTTTCCACCTGCACACAAGCCCTCTATCAACACACCATACTGTCTCGGATCCACCAGAACATGCTTGAAATGGCCCGTCTTCTTGTGCACACCCAACGCCCCTTCCAAATCCCCAGCTTTGCACAATGTCGTCACAGACTTCAGAAAAATTGATTTGTCCTTTGGCGTGAGTCGTCGCTCTGCCATATCCTCCACTGTTTTTTGCGCTTCTGCAGCCTTGCCCTCATCATCACAAAGCCCTGGCATCAATGCAGCGAAAGTCTTCTCGCTCAACCTCAAACCCTTCTCCCCCGTCTCCACGAACAACACCACTGCCTCATCGACCTTGTTCGCATCGACGTATCCCTTGAACATGACATTGTACGAGAGAGAGTTCCATTCAAACCCAGCTCGCATCATTTCATCAAACACGTTATGTGCACTCTCCAGATCACCTGCCCGTACCCAAGCATTGAGCAGGGTGTTATAAGTCGTCACATCGGGCATCACCCCATGATTCTTCATGTCCCCAAACACCCTCACTGCAGACTCCATCTTCTTGCACATGCCAAATCCCCAGATCAACATGTTGTAGGTGGACAGAGTCGGGGCGACACCATCAGCGATCATGGCGTTGTAGATCCACCTGGCCATGGCCTCCCTCGGGCGTTGCAACCCACTTCCACATTCCTTCTTTCCGTTGAAACACATAATAACCCAGCAGTTCTCAGTTTGTAACTGAATAACTTTCTCAAACTCTGCTATAGTTCACTGCAGGTTTCCTTATTTTTATACCTGACGACACTAGTCGGTGAATATTCTCAACTTACAACACATTACACATGCCATCGGTCCAAATCAAATTTGATAATCAGGACTATATATGGCAATACGATACCTTATTATACACAGATTCAGGGAGAACCATACGATCCAGGGAGCAAAGAGGTACGAGGAGCAGCGTTGGAGAAGACAAAAAAGGAGCATGCGACAACCTGCTAGCTGCTGCATCGTCGGCACAAGAACTGACATAATAGCCGTCGGTGGTTGTCTGGTGTAGTAAAGGAGCATCCTAAAGTGATGGAGGGCATGAGAAGAGAAGCAGGCTAGCTACCGAACGAGGGCGGCGGAGGGTCGACGGGCAGCAGCGGCCGCTAACCCTAGACGAGCGACACCATGCGTGTCCGCGGGTACGGATCCAGGAGGAGCAAGGTTCGGGAATCCATAGAGGAGGACGACGAGATGTCAGATGGGGCGGTTGGCGGTGGCTACTCCAAGCAACGATGGGGATTTTTTTCTTGAGAACTGCAACAATGGGAAGTTGGGAACAGAGGGGAGACGGGCTGGCCTCGCAGCCGGCCGGAGAGAGCAAGGCAGGGAGGGCTTGGACGCCGGCGCCGCCGGCTACTAGGTGAGCTCTGGATCGAGCCCTTTTGTTCGCGAGCGAGAGGAGAGGGACGAGGGACGAAACGTTTTCGCGAGCGACGACTTTCCGTGCGATTCCGAGGGTGGGAGCTCGGAAACATCGAGCCGAAGCGAACAGGTATGTGGGAGTGTGCTCGGACTTGACTATGTTTCCAATTTCGAATTTCACGAACAGCCCAAACAACAGAATCTGCTTCAGTAATTCCAGATTGCCAATTCCATGCCTCAATTTCTACATCCAAACACAGTGTAACGGGTATGGAGTGGGCCAGGCCCACGTCACACACGTTTAGATCGGTTGGTAACCCACGATTCGGGAGCGACCCGAACTGGTTAACCACGACGCGTGCGTCGAAACCGTTTTCATGTACTGCAAAAGTAATCTCGGCTCGACGAGATTCCCGCTACCCGCGGCGCGTCGTGACGAGACGAGCGGGCGGTGCGTGCGTGCGAGCGGCGGCGGAGGACGAGGAGCGCGTGAGAGAGACTCATTTTCTCACAAGCTTACCAAGTAGCACAACACTCCACTATATAAGGTGGTGCCACTCCTCTTACACTAGCAACGTGGTACTAAACTTTAGCTCCCACTCCACTCTCATGTGTGCTGCCATAAATGTGGGCCTTTGAGATTTCTGAAATTGCTTATTGGGTTGCCCCACTAAGGGGCCCAATTCTAACAATCACCCATCAGATCTCAAATCCCCATTTAGATATATTTGCCAGACCTCGAGTCTTGTTTATATAGCAGTGTTTCAGCAGAGACTGTTAAGTTGAACTTCTGCCTAGAACCTTGAGCTACGTCTATCGACAATTTGAACAATGGACGAACCTTGAATTGCAAGTTTGGTGCTTCTAGATTTCACACAAAATCATGACTGGTACTTGGCTGCCAGTAGCCTACCACGCGGGTGTAGCATATGCGTCATACTACCTGGTCTCTTCATGAGTTTACTAGAGATCACCCAAATCTCAGAAATTGCGACGTTTAACAATTTGACTCATATAGGTGTGTTATTTCAAGAATGCTCTGTAGAACAACATCTTTGCTATGCATAGTCAACATAAATACATTAAGGCATGCAGTTAACCTGCCTTACATATTTTGAGAGTTGTGCATCTTCACATAGAGAGGGTTAGGTAATAACTCTCCTCTGTCACACCACTAGCTTGTTCTTCCCAGGTCCTAATTCATGGGATCTCCGATCACATAGGTTGGGTTACCACTATGGAGTAACGCTCACGGGTCTCAACTCCATCTCCCTCGATGCACTTTCTTTCACATTACGTGATAGTCACTTCGTAAAGGGATCTGCCAGGTTTTTGTCTGTTTGAATATACGAAACAGATATTACTCCGGAGTTTCTCAATTTCCTAACAGACTTCAAGCGTCTTTTAACGTGTCTTGATGACTTCGCGTTATCCTTAGCACTGTTCACTTTGACAATAACCGTTTGATTGTCATAGTTCATAAGGATGACCGGTAATGGTTGCTCAACCACCGGCAAGTCCGTCAAGAGCTCACGCAACCATTCTGCCTCAGCAGAAGCTGTATCTAAAGCAGTAAGTTCTGCTTCCATGGTTGACCTCGTCAATATGGTATGTTTGCAAGACCTCCATGATACTGCGCCACCCACCAAGAATAAACACATATCCACTTGTGGCGTAGAGCTCATCAACATCTGATATCTAGTTCGAGACACAATATCCCTCAAGCACAGCTGGGTGCCCTGAATAGTGAATCCCATAACTCATTGTACCGTTCAGATAGCGCATGACCCTTTCAAGTGCATGTCAATGATCAGTACCCGAGTTATACATGAACCTGCTCAATTTACTCACAGCAAAAGAGATATCAAGTCTCGTCGCGCTCGCAAGGTACATGAGTGAACCGACCACTTGAGAGTATCTTAATTGATCTCTCGTCTCTTTCTTGTTCTTTCTGAGTGTCACGCTGGGATCATAGGGTGTTGGAGAAGACTTGTTGTCTATAAAGCCGAATCGGCTCAAGACCTTCTCAACATAGTGTGATTCCGTTAACGTAATTCCGCTCTCATTCCTAATCAGCTTGATGTTTAGAATCACATCAACTTGTCCCAGATCTTTCATATCAAAACTCTTTGACAGGAAAGAATTGACCTCATTTATCACTATCATGCTTGTACCGAAAATTAGTATATCGTCAACATACAAGCATAATATGACACTTTCGCCCCCACCATGGCGATAATACACACACCTATCAGCCTCATTAATGGCAAAGCCCGCATAAGTTAAAGTTATGTCAAAATTCGCATGCCATTTATTAGGTGCTTGTTTCAGCCTGTACAAAGATTTTAACAATTAGCACACCTTCTCTCTTCACCTTTTACTACAAACCCATCAGGCTGATCCATATAGATTTCCTCTTCCAACTCTCCGTTAAGGAAAGTTTTCTTTACGTCCATTTGATGAACGATCAGACCATAGGAGGCAGCCAGGGAACGTAGTACACGAATGGTGGTCAGTCTAGTAACAGGTGAATAGGTGTCAAAGTAATCTTTGCCTTCATGCTGAGTGTAGCCCTTGGCTACAATCCGTGCCTTGTACTTCTCAATAGACCATCAGGCCTTAGCTTTTTCTTGAACACCCACTTACAACCCACAGGTTTACAACCGTAGGGTCGTTCAGATAATTTCCAAGTTCCATTAGAAAGAATCGAGTCCATCTCATTATGGACAGCTTCTTTCCAGTCATCCGCATCAGGAGATGCGAATGCCTCTGCAATGGACGTATGAGTATTGTCCACAAGGTACACAATGAAATCATCACCAAAGGATTTTTCAATCCTCTGTCTCTTGCTCCTTTTGGGAACTTCATTGTCATCCTTCTCAATGACTTCCTCAACATGTGATTGTTCAGAATACTAGATTCAGTAAATATCTCAGAAGAAATCCTAGCAGTGCTATGCATATCCTTCATAGGAAACATGTTCTCAAAAAATGTTGCATCACGAGATTCCATAATACTATCAACATGCATATCCGGTACCTCAGATTTAACTACTAAATATCTATAGCCGATGCTTGATGCACACGGTGGGTGTGGTGTTGGGAGACCCCAAGAGCAAGGTGTGAAGTAGTGCAGCAGCAAGTTTCCCTCAGTATGAAACCAAGGTTATCAAACCAGTAGGAGATGAAGGATTCCCTTGAGGTGTCAAGGCGCCAGAAAAATGCTGGTGCTAAGTTGACGTGTAGCCTGCACACAAATAATCAAGATACTTTGCCCCAACTTAACAGTGAGGTTGTCAATCTCACCGGCTTGCTGTAACAAAGGATTAAACGTATGTGTGGAACAAATAGTGATGTTTGCAGAAAGTAACAGGTTTGCAGTTGTGGTTTTATCAGATTAATGAGAAGGACCAGTCCACAGTTCACTAGTGGTGTCTCTCCATAAATAATATTAACATTCATCCATGCGGGGTAACAAATTACAGCTATGCAATCGACAGAATAATGATGAGCAACCCAATGCATATACTAATGATATGGTGTCTAGCGTGAGATTCATTCGGGCATTACAACAATATACATAGACCGTTCCAACCGCATCTATTACTAATAATCCACCTTCCGGTTAGCGTCCGCACCCCTTTCAGTATTAAGTTGCATGCAACAGATTATCGCCTTAAGCACTGTGTGTAAAGTAAGTAAGTAACAATATCCTTAGACAAAGTACTACTGTTTTATCCCTAGTAGCAACAACACCTCTACAACCTTAGAGCTTTCTGTCACTGCCCCAGATTAAATAGAGACATGAACCTACTATCGAGCATAAATACCCCCTCTTGGAGTTACAAGCATCTACTTGGTCAGAGCATACACAAGTAACGGAGAGCATGCACGATCATTAAATAGCACACACATGATATATTATGAAGCAATAACTTTAGTACTCAATATTCATCGGATCCCAGCAAACACAACATGGAGAATTACATAAAGATGATCTTGATCATGATAGGCAGCTCACAAGATCTAAACATGATAGCACAAGAGGATAAGACTACCATCTAGCTTATGCTATGGACCCGTAGTCCAAGGTAGACTACTCACGCATCAGTCCGAAGGCGGTCATGGCGTTGTAGAGGCCTCCGGGGACGATTCCCCCTCCCGGCAGGGTGCCAGGGAGCAGTGCTGATCTCTCCCAAAGTGGTGGCGGTGACGACGGCGGCTCGGGACCCGTGGAGGAAAAAGTGATTAACCGTCTAGAGTTTTTATGTTAGGGGGGTTTATATGGGCGAAAGACCTAGGTCGGTGGGCACCACACCACCTCCCGTAGCGGCGGGCATCTGACCCGCGCCACGAGGCGATGTGGGCCCCTCAGGGCTCGTCTTCGTCTCGTCTTCGGTTCTTCTGGTCGCAAATATTCCAAAAATAAATACTGGTTGGCTCGTTTGCAATTTGGCGGATATTTCTGTTGGGGGGATCATAACCCGGCAGGCCCACCAACATAGAAGATAAGCCGGTCAGGCATGAGCCTGGGCCGGATCAAGTATAAAGACATGGGCCGTGTGATACGTAAGCCGGTGCGCAACGTATGCCTTGGCCCGCAAGCAAGAACGGTCAAGAAGGATGGAGGCCAAGTACAAGACGAAGTCCTTCTAAGGAAAGAAGAGGCTTAGAGGACTTAGAGTATAGTCCGGGTATGATAGGAACCCGAACCCGGCTTTGTACCTCCAGCGAGACCCGCCGCCTATATAAGGGGTCTCCTGGTTCCTAGAGAGCTAGGTTCCAAGCACAAGTTCCATCAACACAAGTTATAGGAGAGACACATTGTAATCTCGAGACCCGGAAGCTAAGGCGTCGAGTCCCGAAACCCTAATCAATAAAGCTGAAGCAGGAAGTAGGTCTTTACCTCAAGACGAGGGGCCGAACCTGGGTAAACCCTTGTTTCCCCACGCCACGCTAGACATGCTCCTGATGTCGGAAGACACCATGTCCCTCATCTAAAGTTACCTCCGGGTAACATCTGCCGTGACAATCCCACGACAGTTGGCGCCCACCGTGGGGCCTGCGGCTAAGAGCATCACTTTTTCAGCGGAAGCGCAACGAGGTATAGAAAACCTAGCTATCGGCCAGATCCACACGCTTCCAGGAGGGGAGCGGATCGGGGACGACTCCGGCTGGACAGAAGAGGCGGATTTCTTGGAAACCGGATCTATGTTCATCTTTGGGCAGATCGATGTTTTCGCCGGTGTGATCCGATCTAGAGGAGCCGACCGAGAGCAGTATGAGCCGGAGTTCGAATCAGATTCCGGGTCAACCATGATGGCCCAGACGGACGGAGAAGAATCAGTTGGATCACCAGAAGAGGGAGAGTCGGCGATCCGGTTCACGGAGGACTCCATCATCACCCCCATCAATATGCCAGATCTAGACACAGACACAGAATCCATCTTACCCTTGTTCGATGATCGTTATGGAGATGGACTCGCAGATGAAGATTACCCGGCACCGTTGGGACCTGTAGCCCTTCCTCCACCGTCTGCTGGCCGTAGGCGGAGAATATCTTCAACTGGAGCAAGAGAACCAGAACCTCCATGACCAATTACTGAAGGCCCAAGGTAACTACTTGACATCTGAGTTACCACCGCAATTTCTGCTCATCCCACTGACTTGCAGCTCCCATCTTGATATAGACGAACTCAACGCTGCACTCCAGGCGAGGGACCATGCCCGCTGCCTCACCAAAGACTTGAAAGAGGAGGTTGGCCGAGCAGCCAAGGAGCTCCCCCACGTAATCGCCGATGCGAAGGCTCAGGGGGCGATTAAAGCCGAAGAAGTGCTGACTGCGCAGCGCGCAGAATCAGACAGTGCTCTTGCCACCCGCCTCCTATCACTCGGGAAAAATCTAGCTTGTAAGTACCTTCCGCCTCAAATTACCGCATTGAATCTGACCATTGCAACCAAAGTTGCCACTGCGACTGACCGAAATACCCCTCGTGCTGCCCACAGATGCTCTTGGCCTTCCAACCGACCAATTTGCGGCTACGTCAAACGTCGAACTTGACGCCGTGATTGAATCGGCGGAGCATTTCGGGAGCCGGCTGAGCGGGGTACTGGCTTCTTCTGCGGCTTCTTTAACTGCACTGCACAAGATCGCATTTCCAACTCAAGAGCCCCCGAAGGACTTGCACACCCTGGCGGACACGTTCCGGGCGAAAGGGGACTCCTTTCCCAAATTCCTTCGTGAGCAGACGGTACGTGGTTCTGCCACTGCTTTCAAGATGTTGCTGGGACACGGAGTGGAGCTAGACTTGTCTGTGCTAGCGGCCAATTTCCCCCTGGGCTCGTCTAGAAAGAAGGTCTCCCTCAGTCAGTTTGAGCCTGAGGCACGCCGACTGGCGGACATTCTTTTCTTGACGTTGGAACAACGAGGCGCCACCCGCAAGAAAAAGGAGTCAGCTGCGTCAGTTAGTGGCGCCAGCTCGAAATAAACGGCCTAGCGACCCAAGGCACTGACCTAGATTAAGATAGTGGCCTTTCTTTGTAGATCGTACTCGCGCCTGTTTGCGTTGCACTGAATGTAACCAAACCTTCGTTTAATTATTGGAGGTATTTAAATGATCGAGTGCACTTTGCTTAGCCCCCGAGGCTTTTATCCAAAGCCAAACATGAGTTGTTATCTGCTTTTTTCTCCTTTTCTGTTTGTCCCATGTTTAAACTTCTCACTAAAGGACTGCTTCCTGTGATGCAGTCTGCTAGTACTTCCTCTCCTGGAGGTGTGCCTCCTTTCAATCCCCGCTACCAATACTTGTACAATCTGGTAAAGGTCCGGTGTGAAAATACAGAGCAAGAGCTCAGATGACGCGGGGTACGCTTGCCATACTTCAGTCAAAGAAACCTCGACCCATAGAGAGGAAGCTTGCATTGATGAAGGAGGCGGAAGACGCTGCTGCCGGCCTTCTTTTTAAGTGTGCATGCAGCCCCCGAGTCTTTGATTGCTTCACACGTGCTTAAAACTTTATCCTGCCTTTGCTGTTGCAGGCGCCCAGACTGACGCAGGGGCTGAAAAAAATAGGGTCCAGGCGCAACTTGTAAGGGTGACCTCGGAGCATGGCCGTGATGCTTCTTCAATTTGGTCTATGCGCAGCCGGGCCACGACGCTACTGACCCTGCGAGACCGTGTCGCGCTAGCGCAGCACTTAACTTCGTCATGCTCCACCACGCTTCGCCTGATCCATGAGGCCATGTTTCCTCTGAACGAACAACCTGACGGGCTGGTAGGCTTACTGGCCAAGTTTCTCCTTGGCTCCGCCACCCGAGACTTTGTCCGTTACCAGCTCGTGGCGGGCGCCACTATGGCCTTCGCTGTGTTGCGCCTTCACTACCCCGACGTAGATTTGGCGAAGGTTGGAGCCGGTACTCCCGCTGGTACGGGGTCGGTTTCCATGGCTGGACATTACGCTGCTGTTGAGGAAGTGTCCAGCTGCGTGATTGCCCTGATGGAACACGAGACTGCCCAGGAGCTGGAGCGGAGGCGTCTGTTGGCACCGATCAAAGAAGAGGTCGTGTAGTTGTCTGTGAGACTGATTTTCCCAGTTTTGTTTTTATTCCGGGTCGAATTAGATGTAATCTTTTAGAAAAGTACATCCTTACCATCGATACTTTGAGTATTTCATGACTCGGAGTGAACCGGCTTAGGTGCCCGTATGTAGGCAGCCCCCGAGCCCTGCCTGCGCTGGACGCACTAACTGGGTCGTAAATTTACAGGCACCCCCGAGTGTTGCTTGCATAGGCTGGCTCCCCAACTGTAATTAAAAATAGGAACATTGTACTTTATTGCTGTTCAATATTTTGCTTTCGCCTGGTGCGACAGAATACACTAAGAATGACGACTAAACTGACACCCTAACAGACAATGAATTCCTGCTACTTACAAACTATGCATAGAACCGGCGTAGGTGCGCCGCGTTCCATGGATTGTGGGACGGCTCCCCTGTGCCCGCGTGCTTCAGTCTGTACGCTCACCCGTAGATGATTTCTTCAACGGCGAAGGGTCCTTCCCATGGAGACGCGAGCTTGTGAACTTTCTTCTGCTTCAGCCGATGGACCAAGTCGCCAACGGAGAACGAGCGTGGTCTCAAACGGCGACTGTGGTAATTCTTCAAGCTTTGTTGGTATGTGGTGGTTCTAGCCAAGGCAACATCACGAGCTTCGTCCAACGTGTCGATGCCGTCCTCAAGTGCATCGTCTGAATCTTCCTCATCATACGCCACCACTCGTGGGGCGTCGAATTTCAGGTCGTATGGCATAATGGCTTCGGCTCCATGTATCAGAAAGAAAGGAGTGAACTGTGTAGACCTGTTAGGCGTTGTTCGGAAACTCCAGAGTACGGCGGGCAACTCCTCTTCCCAAACGCTTGCTGCACGTTTTAGTGGTACTAACATGTAACGCCCCGGGATTTTTTCCCCAATTAGTTTTGTTGTTTTTCTTTTGTGCATCATCATGTCATCATTTCATCATGCATTGGTCACTTCATTTAATTTATTACATTTAAATTTAAACTCCCTTTAAATTCAAATCACACAATTTGAATTCAAATGCATTTCAAATTAATTAAAATGTGTATTTTAAATCTTTTGCAAATATTATAAAAACTAATTTATTAAATTGCCTATTTTAAACACTAAGGCCTTTTTATAAAGTTTCTTTATACAAATTATTTTCTATTTTGTTTTAGAATACAAAAACAGAAAAACATTTAAAAGAGAAATAACATTTTTCAGAAAAGAAAAAAACCTCCGTGGGACTGAAGCCCACTTACCTCCAGCCTCCCTCTCCCCAGCCCAGCCCACTTCTCCTCTCCTCCCACCTCGGTACGGTCAAAAGAGCAGGAAAGAGCAGAGAAGGAAAAGCAGAGCAGAAAAGCTCCATGTCGCCCCCACCATGTGCACCTCCACCTGCTCCCTCCCCCTCCTACTTTAGCCGCACCCTCTCCCCTCCTGGAACCCTAGTTCCTCTCCCTCTTCTCCCCCCGTTGCGCCGCCACCCTCTCTTCCCCATCCTCTTCGCTGTTCTTCTCCATCACCGGAACCTCCACCACCACCTCTTGTTGCGCCGCTGCAACGCCGTCGTCGAAGAGCCGCGGGGAACCTCTGGAGCTGCGCCTCGTCCTCGCCAAGCTCTTCGCCGAAGCAATTGGACCGTGAGCCTCTGTGGCCGACGAGCTCGTCCATGTCTTCTTCAACACCGGCGACCTTTACCACAACATTTTCCTCGTCTTCGTTCCTTCTCGAGCACGAACAACTACACCGAGCCCCTACCGGTGAGCCACCGGTCCGTTTTCCTCTCTTCCCCTGTGAATTGATGTTCAGTCCATCGCCGGCCTTCTCCGGTCCGCCATGGCCGTCATGGCGAGCTCGCTCCCGAGCTGCTCCTGGCCACTGCACCCCGCCCCCTTACGCTGCTCCCCACCCGCACAAGCACGCACACACATCGCCAGCGCACCACCCCACCCCAGCAGCACCAGTACTTGGTCGACGCCGGCGTTTCTTCCTCCGCCGATGCTTCCTGTCGACTGAAGAAATTCAGTTTCGACAGTGTTCGTAGATGCGTTAGCTGCTCAAAACATTTTCGTTGCGTCTACCGTCAACAACACGCACCGTCTCCTCTGGCTAGCGCAGCCGAACGAACCATCCACGCGCCCGCGAGTCGAGTTCGAATCCCCCGGGGCTCGTGGAATAAAAATCCCCTTTTTTCCCTCTGTTGCTCCCACTGACATGCGGGCCCCGCCTGTCATCGACAGCGGAGGCCAGCGCAGCACGTACCCGCCCGCGTGGCGCCTGGACCCGCCTGTCATCCTCACTGGGTGGATCCGCGTGCGGTGCAAAAATCCCAGATCCAGATCTGGATCTGGATCTTTACACCGAGCCCCCTGCCTTTCTGGTTTCCACACAGAGATCCCCTGAAACTCTGTTTCCATCACGAACAAGTCCCTGGCATTTACAGAAAACACCCTAAAACTTGTTTTGTTAATAACTTTAATTTTATAACTCCAATTAAAATAATCTTTATATGTATTTGTATCAGAAAAAATGCAAAGAATATTAATATGCCATTTGTATGCCATTTTGCATCTGTTATTTTAATTACTTAGTATAATTTGTTAATTGCAACTAAATAATTAAATATGGAATGATTAGGGGTAATAAATATATAATGCCCTATTCCATTTAATTTGATTAGATCACCCATGCCATGTGTTGCCATGTTAACCAACATTTAATATTGCTGGTAAATAAATAACTTGCACCTAAATATTTATTGTCGGGGTTGCTTTCCCGCTTAATTTGGACTACCTGCATTGTATTGCATCTTGCCATGCCATTCATCATTCTCGTATGATCATGCTGAATCTTTTGCCGTAGTTGTAAAATGCATCTTTTACGTTTTCCAGTGTTTGTTGCTTCTTCGCGGATACGACGTTGAGATGTGTGAGCAACGACAAGATCTGCTTCCATGCGGGATTCCAGGCAAGCAAAGTTTGCTTGTTTACCTATACATTGTCTTTCATTCCTGCCGTTGATCTCTGCTACCCTAGTACTCGATTCTTTATTGCGATCCCATCACATGTTTATCCTGCAGCCTATACAGCTTTATCCCCACATCCCATCACCTGTTGAATGTTTATCTGTTAGACTTGCGAGTCGTAGCGCATGCTTAGAGTTGGTTGTGCGAGTCCTCTGTTGGTCGTTTATTTCATATGGTTAGTATGATAGATTATTCTACCTTAATAAAATGTTGTATTATATTGGGGTATTATAATTAAAAGATAAGGCACCGGCGGAAGGCCTTGCGAGGTGCTTTGTTCTGCTAAGTGTCGACCTAGGAACTGAGATTTTGTCCTCGGATCCAATTTTGAGCGCACTAACCACTTGTGGGAGGCCCAATGGAGCCCCCCTCGACTTTGACTGGAACGTCGACTTGACCGGGAGCCGCACCTAGTTCGGGTTTTCCATTTGTCTCATATGCATCAATACTAGTGTAGTATTTTACTTTGACGGTGTGCCTTGTTACATGCATATAGGGCGCGGCCTGTTGGTGCGGAGGGGTGTGTCCTGCGGGAGTCCGCACCCTTTTGGCCGGGACCAGCATAGCTCCCGTGGCTCCTGGACTTGTTGCGGTGAAGGAAAAGAGTTGGGTTGAAAGGCCCTAATGTTTTTGACTGGGTTGATCATGCGAGTATGGGTCCAGTAGTGCACCCCTGCAGGGTATAATCTTATCGATGAGCCGTGTCCACGGTTATGGACGTTTTGGTGATGATGCTGGCTAACAAGATCTGGACAACTTACACCTAATAATTATTAATTAACCTGACTAGTAATATAGAATTACTTTCACCATAAATGATAATTAAAACTGTTAAACGTGTGAGTTTCCCGAATTGCTTCCTCATACTTGGTTGAGGGGGTTAATTCGAGAATGGGTTATGTTTGGTGTTAGTAGTAGTTGGTTATCTTATGCGCTCTCTTATCCCTCTCTGATTAGACGGAAGTTGTAGCGTGTCTCTTTAGGTTGCTAGTGCTGCTGCCGCTAAGTCCACCTCCCCTATATTTTGGGGGATGGTGTAGAAAGTAGGCAAGTCGGTTTTGCTTGTCAGGTAGTGCCCTGACCCTCTTTTGGGTTGTGCTTTATGTGCAGTTAACAGGTTTGAAGTCAGACGACGTTAGCTTGGGAATCCCTCCGGCTTGGCTGGGCAGGGATATGGCGCCATTGCTTATCTTCAGGACTCTTAGTCCAATTTGTATCTTATCCGTAGTCGGATACTATTTTGCTTCCGCTGTCATTTGAATCTTTGTATTGTAACATTTGTATCTTGACTCGTTCGAGTCGTTGTTGTATTATATCTTTTGTCATATTTGTGGATGTATCGGAACTGTTGTAATGTCATCACAATTCCACCCACATAATGCGCATGTTTCGGCATGCACATTATGTCTGGTGGGCGACCAAAAATCGTTATTATGCGGATTTCGGCGGGAGCGCTTAAATCTACATAGTACCGATTTTCGGGCGTCACAAAGTGGTATCAGAGCCTTGGTTTCGATCTCCTTGTTGTTTCGATACGATTGGTTATCGAAGCAGCGGGTCCGCAAAAGCCTGCAGGATAACCTCGCTAACGGTCGTTGTTTCTAGAGTGTCGAAAACTATTTGGCTAAAATTATTTTGAAAATATCTCAATAGGTTTCTATTTATTTCTTACCTCTATTCTAT
Organism: Poa annua; assembly: GCA_026929855.1. NCBI lineage: Eukaryota > Viridiplantae > Streptophyta > Magnoliopsida > Poales > Poaceae > Poa > Poa annua. The sequence continues at coordinate 183,482,508 of CM049426.1, forward strand.
TTCTCCTCTTACCTTATTTGTTTTGGAGTCTCTTCCCTTATCCAAACTTTCAAAGTTTTAGGATCCTACGCGTGGGTGGACGATTTCTTGCCTTTTATCCTATTAGGTTCGATCTTTCGGAGTCGTCTTCGTCGTGAGCAACAATCCCTTGTTAGTGGTGTCGAGAATTTCAAGGTGGAGCAACAATCCCTTGTTAGTGGTGTCGAGAAGTTCATCCCGGAGCGTGAAGAGTCGATAGTTACCCCTCTCTTCTTGTGGTTTTGGCGTGGATCGCGGGTCGCGATCCCTTGTTAGTGGTGTCGGTTGTAACGCCCCGGGATTTGTTCCCCAATTAGTTTTGTTGTTTTTCTTTTGTGCATCATCATGTCATCATTTCATCATGCATTGGTCACTTCATTTAATTTATTACATTTAAATTTAAACTCCCTTTAAATTCAAATCACACAATTTGAATTCAAATGCATTTCAAATTAATTAAAATGTGTATTTAAATCTTTTGCAAATATTATAAAAACTAATTTATTAAATTGCCTATTTTAAACACTAAGGCCTTTTTATAAAGTTTCTTTATACAAATTATTTTCTATTTTGTTTTAGAATACAAAAACAGAAAAACATTTAAAAGAGAAATAACATTTTTCAGAAAAGAAAAAAACCTCCGTGGGACTGAAGCCCACTTACCTCCAGCCTCCCTCTCCCCAGCCCAGCCCACTTCTCCTCTCCTCCCACCTCGGTACGGTCAAAAGAGCAGGAAAGAGCAGAGAAGGAAAAGCAGAGCAGAAAAGCTCCATGTCGCCCCCACCATGTGCACCTCCACCTGCTCCCTCCCCCTCCTACTTTAGCCGCACCCTCTCCCCTCCTGGAACCCTAGTTCCTCTCCCTCTTCTCCCCCCGTTGCGCCGCCACCCTCTCTTCCCCATCCTCTTCGCTGTTCTTCTCCATCACCGGAACCTCCACCACCACCTCTTGTTGCGCCGCTGCAACGCCGTCGTCGAAGAGCCGCGGGGAACCTCTGGAGCTGCGCCTCGTCCTCGCCAAGCTCTTCGCCGAAGCAATTGGACCGTGAGCCTCTGTGGCCGACGAGCTCGTCCATGTCTTCTTCAACACCGGCGACCTTTACCACAACATTTTCCTCGTCTTCGTTCCTTCTCGAGCACGAACAACTACACCGAGCCCCTACCGGTGAGCCACCGGTCCGTTTTCCTCTCTTCCCCTGTGAATTGATGTTCAGTCCATCGCCGGCCTTCTCCGGTCCGCCATGGCCGTCATGGCGAGCTCGCTCCCGAGCTGCTCCTGGCCACTGCACCCCGCCCCCTTACGCTGCTCCCCACCCGCACAAGCACGCACACACATCGCCAGCGCACCACCCCACCCCAGCAGCACCAGTACTTGGTCGACGCCGGCGTTTCTTCCTCCGCCGATGCTTCCTGTCGACTGAAGAAATTCAGTTTCGACAGTGTTCGTAGATGCGTTAGCTGCTCAAAACATTTTCGTTGCGTCTACCGTCAACAACACGCACCGTCTCCTCTGGCTAGCGCAGCCGAACGAACCATCCACGCGCCCGCGAGTCGAGTTCGAATCCCCCGGGGCTCGTGGAATAAAAATCCCCTTTTCTCCCTCTGTTGCTCCCACTGACATGCGGGCCCCGCCTGTCATCGACAGCGGAGGCCAGCGCAGCACGTACCCGCCCGCGTGGCGCCTAGACCCGCCTGTCATCCTCACTGGGTGGATCCGCGTGCGGTGCAAAAATCCCAGATCCAGATCTGGATCTGGATCTTTACACCGAGCCCCCTGCCTTTCTGGTTTCCACACAGAGATCCCCTGAAACTCTGTTTCCATCACGAACAAGTCCCTGGCATTTACAGAAAACACCCTAAAACTTGTTTTGTTAATAACTTTAATTTTATAACTCCAATTAAAATAATCTTTATATGTATTTGTATCAGAAAAATGCAAAGAATATTAATATGCCATTTGTATGCCATTTTGCATCTGTTATTTTAATTACTTAGTATAATTTGTTAATTGCAACTAAATAATTAAATATGGAATGATTAGGGGTAATAAATATATAATGCCCTATTCCATTTAATTTGATTAGATCACCCATGCCATGTGTTGCCATGTTAACCAACATTTAATATTGCTGGTAAATAAATAACTTGCACCTAAATATTTATTGTCGGGGTTGCTTTCCCGCTTAATTTGGACTACCTGCATTGTATTGCATCTTGCCATGCCATTCATCATTCTCGTATGATCATGCTGAATCTTTTGCCGTAGTTGTAAAATGCATCTTTTACGTTTTCCAGTGTTTGTTGCTTCTTCGCGGATACGACGTTGAGATGTGTGAGCAACGACAAGATCTGCTTCCAAGCGGGATTCCAGGCAAGCAAAGTTTGCTTGTTTACCTATACATTGTCTTTCATTCCTGCCGTTGATCTCTGCTACCCTAGTACTCGATTCTTTATTGCGATCCCATCACATGTTTATCCTGCAGCCTATACAGCTTTATCCCCACATCCCATCACCTGTTGAATGTTTATCTGTTAGACTTGCGAGTCGTAGCGCATGCTTAGAGTTGGTTGTGCGAGTCCTCTGTTGGTCGTTTATTTCATATGGTTAGTATGATAGATTATTCTACCTTAATAAAATGTTGTATTATATTGGGGTATTATAATTAAAAGATAAGGCACCGGCGGAAGGCCTTGCGAGGTGCTTTGTTCTGCTAAGTGTCGACCTAGGAACTGAGATTTTGTCCTCGGATCCAATTTTGAGCGCACTAACCACTTGTGGGAGGCCCAATGGAGCCCCCCTCGACTTTGACTGGAACTTCGACTTGACCGGGAGCCGCACCTAGTTCGGGTTTTCCATTTGTCTCATATGCATCAATACTAGTGTAGTATTTTACTTTGACGGTGTGCCTTGTTACATGCATATAGGGCGCGGCCTGTTGGTGCGGAGGGGTGTGTCCTGCGGGAGTCCGCACCCTTTTGGCCGGGACCAGCATAGCTCCCGTGGCTCCTCGACCTGTTGCGGTGAAGGAAAAGAGTTGGGTTGAAAGGCCCTAATGTTTTTGACTGGGTTGATCATGCGAGTATGGGTCCAGTAGTGCACCCCTGCAGGGTATAATCTTATCGATGAGCCGTGTCCACGGTTATGGACGTTTTGGTGATGATGCTGGCTAACAAGATCTAGACAACTTACACCTAATAATTATTAATTAACCTGACTAGTAATATAGAATTACTTTCACCATAAATGATAATTAAAACTGTTAAACGTGTGAGTTTCCCGAATTGCTTCCTCATACTTGGTTGAGGGGGTTAATTCGAGAATGGGTTATGTTTGGTGTTAGTAGTAGTTGGTTATCTTATGCGCTCTCTTATCCCTCTCTGATTAGACGGAAGTTGTAGCGTGTCTCTTTAGGTTGCTAGTGCTGCTGCCGCTAAGTCCACCTCCCCTATATTTTGGGGGATGGTGTAGAAAGTAGGCAAGTCGGTTTTGCTTGTCAGGTAGTGCCCTGACCCTCTTTTGGGTTGTGCTTTATGTGCAGTTAACAGGTTTGAAGTCAGACGACGTTAGCTTGGGAATCCCTCCGGCTTGGCTGGGCAGGGATATGGCGCCATTGCTTATCTTCAGGACTCTTAGTCCAATTTGTATCTTATCCGTAGTCGGATACTATTTTGCTTCCGCTGTCATTTGAATCTTTGTATTGTAACATTTGTATCTTGACTCGTTCGAGTCGTTGTTGTATTATATCTTTTGTTATATTTGTGGATGTATCGGAACTGTTGTAATGTCATCACAATTCCACCCACATAATGCGCATGTTTCGGCGTGCACATTATGTCTGGTGGGCGACCAAAAATCGTTATTATGCGGATTTCGGCGGGAGCGCTTAAATCTACATAGTACCGATTTTCGGGCGTCACAAAGTGGTATCAGAGCCTTGGTTTCGATCTCCTTGTTGTTTCGATACGATTGGTTATCGAAGCAGCGGGTCCGCAAAAGCCTGTAGGATAACCTCGCTAACGGTCGTTGTTTCTAGAGTGTCGAAAACTATTTGGCTAAAATTATTTTGAAAATATCTCAATAGGTTTCTATTTATTTCTTACCTCTATTCTATTTCTCCTCTTACCTTATTTGTTTTGGAGTCTCTTCCCTTATCCAAACTTTCAAAGTTTTAGGATCCTACGCGTGGGTGGACGATTTCTTGCCTTTTATCCTATTAGGTTCGATCTTTCGGAGTCGTCTTCGTCGTGAGCAACAATCCCTTGTTAGTGGTGTCGAGAATTTCAAGGTGGAGCAACAATCCCTTGTTAGTGGTGTCGAGAAGTTCATCCCGGAGCGTGAAGAGTCGATAGTTACCCCTCTCTTCTTGTGGTTTTGGCGTGGATCGCGGGTCGCGATCCCTTGTTAGTGGTGTCGGTTGTAACGCCCCGGGATTTGTTCCCCAATTAGTTTTGTTGTTTTTCTTTTGTGCATCATCATGTCATCATTTCATCATGCATTGGTCACTTCATTTAATTTATTACATTTAAATTTAAACTCCCTTTAAATTCAAATCACACAATTTGAATTCAAATGCATTTCAAATTAATTAAAATGTGTATTTAAATCTTTTGCAAATATTATAAAAACTAATTTATTAAATTGCCTATTTTAAACACTAAGGCCTTTTTATAAAGTTTCTTTATACAAATTATTTTCTATTTTGTTTTAGAATACAAAAACAGAAAAACATTTAAAAGAGAAATAACATTTTTCAGAAAAGAAAAAAACCTCCCTGGGCCTGAAGCCCACTTACCTTTAGCCTCCCTCTCCCCAGCCCAGCCCACTTCTCCTCTCCTCCCACCTCAGTACGGTCAAAAGAGCAGGAAAGAGCAGAGAAGGAAAAGCAGAGCAGAAAAGCTCCATGTCGCCCCCACCATGTGCACCTCCACCTGCTCCCTCCCCCTCCTACTTTAGCCGCACCCTCTCCCCTCCTGGAACCCTAGTTCCTCTCCCTCTTCTCCCCCCGTTGCGCCGCCACCCTCTCTTCCCCATCCTCTTCGCTGTTCTTCTCCATCACCGGAACCTCCACCACCACCTCTTGTTGCGCCGCTGCAACGCCGTCGTCGAAGAGCCGCGGGGAACCTCTGGAGCTGCGCCTCGTCCTCGCCAAGCTCTTCGCCGAAGCAATTGGACCGTGAGCCTCTGTGGCCGACGAGCTCGTCCATGTCTTCTTCAACACCGGCGACCTTTACCACAACATTTTCCTCGTCTTCGTTCCTTCTCGAGCACGAACAACTACACCGAGCCCCTACCGGTGAGCCACCGGTCCGTTTTCCTCTCTTCCCCTGTGAATTGATGTTCAGTCCATCGCCGGCCTTCTCCGGTCCGCCATGGCCGTCATGGCGAGCTCGCTCCCGAGCTGCTCCTGGCCACTGCACCCCGCCCCCTTACGCTGCTCCCCACCCGCACAAGCACGCACACACATCGCCAGCGCACCACCCCACCCCAGCAGCACCAGTACTTGGTCGACGCCGGCGTTTCTTCCTCCGCCGATGCTTCCTGTCGACTGAAGAAATTCAGTTTCGACAGTGTTCGTAGATGCGTTAGCTGCTCAAAACATTTTCGTTGCGTCTACCGTCAACAACACGCACCGTCTCCTCTGGCTAGCGCAGCCGAACGAACCATCCACGCGCCCGCGAGTCGAGTTCGAATCCCCCGGGGCTCGTGGAATAAAAATCCCCTTTTTTCCCTCTGTTGCTCCCACTGACATGCGGGCCCCGCCTGTCATCGACAGCGGAGGCCAGCGCAGCACGTACCCGCCCGCGTGGCGCCTGGACCCGCCTGTCATCCTCACTGGGTGGATCCGCGTGCGGTGCAAAAATCCCAGATCCAGATCTGGATCTGGATCTTTACACCGAGCCCCCTGCCTTTCTGGTTTCCACACAGAGATCCCCTGAAACTCTGTTTCCATCACGAACAAGTCCCTGGCATTTACAGAAAACACCCTAAAACTTGTTTTGTTAATAACTTTAATTTTATAACTCCAATTAAAATAATCTTTATATGTATTTGTATCAGAAAAATGCAAAGAATATTAATATGCCATTTGTATGCCATTTTGCATCTGTTATTTTAATTACTTAGTATAATTTGTTAATTGCAACTAAATAATTAAATATGGAATGATTAGGGGTAATAAATATATAATGCCCTATTCCATTTAATTTGATTAGATCACCCATGCCATGTGTTGCCATGTTAACCAACATTTAATATTGCTGGTAAATAAATAACTTGCACCTAAATATTTATTGTCGGGGTTGCTTTCCCGCTTAATTTGGACTACCTGCATTGTATTGCATCTTGCCATGCCATTCATCATTCTCGTATGATCATGCTGAATCTTTTGCCGTAGTTGTAAAATGCATCTTTTACGTTTTCCAGTGTTTGTTGCTTCTTCGCGGATACGACGTTGAGATGTGTGAGCAACGACAAGATCTGCTTCCATGCGGGATTCCAGGCAAGCAAAGTTTTCTTGTTTACCTATACATTGTCTTTCATTCCTGCCGTTGATCTCTGCTACCCTAGTACTCGATTCTTTATTGCGATCCCATCACATGTTTATCCTGCAGCCTATACAGCTTTATCCCCACATCCCATCACCTGTTGAATGTTTATCTGTTAGCCTTGCGAGTCGTAGCGCATGCTTAGAGTTGGTTGTGGGAGTCCTCTGTTGGTCGTTTATTTCATATGGTTAGTATGATAGATTATTCTACCTTAATAAAATGTTGTATTATATTGGGTATTATAATTAAAAGATAAGGCACCGGCGGAAGGCCTTGCGAGGTGCTTTGTTCTGCTAAGTGTCGACCTAGGAACTGAGATTTTGTCCTCGGATCCAATTTTGAGCGCACTAACCACTTGTGGGAGGCCCAATGGAGCCCCCCTCGACTTCGACTGGAACTTCGACTTGTCCGGGAGCCACACCTAGTTCGGGTTTTCCATTTGTCTCATATGCATCAATACTAGTGTAGTATTTTACTTTGGCGGTGTGCCTTGTAACATGCATATAGGGCGCGGCCTGTTGGGAGGGGTGTGTCCTGCGGGAGTCCGCACCCTTTTGGCCGGGACCAGCATAGCTCCCGTGGCTCCTGGACTTGTTGCGGTGAAGGAAAAGAGTTGGGTTGAAAGGCCCTAATGTTTTTGACTGGGTTGATCATGCGAGTATGGGTCCAGTAGTGCACCCCTGCAGGGTATAATCTTATCGATGAGCCGTGTCCACGGTTATGGACGTTTTGGTGATGATGCTGGCTAACAAGATCTAGACAACTTACACCTAATAATTATTAATTAACCTGACTAGTAATATAGAATTACTTTCACCATAAATGATAATTAAAACTGTTCAACGTGTGAGTTTCCCGAATTGCTTCCTCATACTTGGTTGAGGGGGTTAATTCGAGAATGGGTTATGTTTGGTGTTAGTAGTAGTTGGTTATCTTATGCGCTCTCTTATCCCTCTCTGATTAGACGGAAGTTGTAGCGTGTCTCTTTAGGTTGCTAGTGCTGCTGCCGCTAAGTCCACCTCCCCTATATTTTGGGGGATGGTGTAGAAAGTAGGCAAGTCGGTTTTTCTTGCCAGGGAGTGCCCTGACCCTCTTTTGGGTTGTGCTTTATGTGCAGTTAACAAGTTTGAAGTCAGACGACGTTCGCTTGGGAATCCCTCCGGCTTGGCTGGGCAGGGATATGGCGCCATTGCTTATCTTCAGGACTCTTAGTCCAATTTGTATCTTATCCGTAGTCGGATACTATTTTGCTTCCGCTGTCATTTGAATCTTTGTATTGTAACATTTGTATCTTGACTCGTTCGAGTCGTTGTTGTATTATATCTTTTGTTATATTTGTGGATGTATCGGAACTGTTGTAATGTTATCACAATTCCACCCACATAATGCGCATGTTTCGGCGTGCACATTATGTCTGGTGGGCGACCAAAAATCGTTATTATGCGGATTTCGGCGGGAGCGCTGAAATCTACATAGTACCGATTTTCGGGCGTCACATAACAGCCTCTTCTTCAATCCGCTGCAAACTAGCCCGTTGGTCTTTTCGACCTGACCATTGGACTGCGGGTGCAAAACACATGCGAACTTGAGCTTGATACCCTGTGAAGTACAAAAATCTTGGAACTCCTCTGCTTTTAAGTTGGTCCCGTTATCCGTGATTATACTATTGGGCACACCAAAGCGAAAGATTATAGACTTGATGAAATTGACTGCGGAGGTTACGGTGGCGTTTGTAACGGGAACTGCCTCAATCCACTTGGTGAACTTGTCGACTGCGACCAGAAGAAAAGTATGACCCCCGTGGGATGATCTCTTGAGTGGTCCAACCATGTCCAGACCCCACTGTGCAAAAGGCCAGGCTAGCGGGATGGTCTTGAGCTCGGACGCAGGGGTGTGTGGTCTAGTTGCGTACTTCTGGCAGCCGAGACACCTCCGAACCAAGTCCTCTGTGTCTCGCATGGCAGTTGGCCAATAAAAACCAGCCCTTAAGGCCTTCGTGACGAGTGCCTTGCTGCTCGTATGATGCCCACATGTACCGGCATGTATATCCATGAGGATTGCCCGTCCAACCTCTGGTGCTATACACCTCTGCAATATTCCCGAGATGCTCCGCTTGTATAACTCCTTGTTAATGACTGTGGAAGCCTTTGAGCGTCGAGTAATACGTTTGGCTTCGACTGAGTCACTAGGCAACTCCTGACATGTGATATACGACAAAAAAGGTTTGGTCCAGGATGGCTCGATGAGGAACACTACGACCGGAGGGATCGAGGCTAATAGATTGTCGGGTTGCTGATCAACCGGTGCATTTTCACCTTGCTTCTTCGGGATGTCGGTGTCTACTGCTGACTCGACCGGACTCTCGATTTTGACTGATCTCTCCTTGATTCTTTCCAGAAAAACTCCCGGCGGGACATACTCCTTTTTGGACCCTATGTTGGCCAGCATATCCGCTTCCTCGTTACTTTCCCTACCGACGTGCCTTAACTCGCACCCGTCGAAGTTGGCCTCCATGACATTGTACATATCACGGTAAGCCTGCATGTTGTCCGCGTTTGCATCGCACTCCTTCATCGTTTGCTGAACCACCAGGTTTGAATCGCCGTAAATCATCAGTCGAGTTGCTCCACAAGCTTTGGCCATGCGCATGCCATGCAATATCGCCTCATACTCTGCCTCATTATTTGTGGTTCGCTTAAAGTCCATCTACAGTACGTATCTTAGTTTGTATCCTTTGGGTGAAGTTAAGACAACTCCGGCTCCTGCACCCTCGAATCGTTTTGACCCGTCGAAATACATGGTCCAAGAATTGGACAAGTCAGGACGTGTGGCAACTGCGCCTCTATCCACTCGGTTGTGAAATCTGGCAGAACCTGGGCTTTGATTGCCTTGTAGTGTCGATAAGTGATATCTCTAGGACCAAGTTCGATACTCCACTTGGCGACTCGCCCAACTGCCATGGAGTTATTCAGAATATCGGACAATGGTGCGCTGCTCACCACCACTATCGGGTGCTCTGCGAAATAGTGTGCGACTTTGCGACTCGTCATAAACACACCGTACGCTAACTTCTGATAGTGTGGATATCGCTCCTTGGCAGGGGTGAGCACCTCGCTGAGGTAGTAAACCGACCTCTGAACTGGCTGCGTTTTTCCTTCCTCCGGCCTCTCGACTACGAGGACCGTACTGACCACCCTGTTGGTGGCGGCTATGTATAAATACAGAGTTTCCTGCTCTCGGGGCGCCACGAGAACATGAGGGTTTGTGAGCATCCGCTTCAGCTCTGAGAACGCCACTCGCGCCTCCGTCGTCCACTCGAACTTGTCCGCCTTCTTCATTAACTGGTAGAAAGGCATAGCCTTCTCGCCCATCCTACTGATAAATCTGCTGAGAGCTGCCACCCTTCCTGCGAGTCCCTGGACTTCGTGGAGCTTTGTCGGCTCCGGCAGTTGCAAAAGGTCTTGAATATTCTCGGGATTGGCCTCGATGCCCCTAGCGGACACTAAGTAACCCAATATCTGCCCTGACGGCACCATGAACACGCACTTGGTGGGGTTGAGTTTGATTCTGTATTTGTTGAGGGCTGCGAAAGTTTCCCTCAAATCATCTATCAAAGTTCTTGTTTCCTTGGTCTTGACCACTATGTTGTCGATGTAAACCTGAATATTTTGGCCGATCTGGTCCCTCAGGCAGTTCTGCATCATCCGCTGATACGTAGCTCCTGCATTCTTCAGCCCGAAGGTCATCTTGGTGTAGCAGTATTCACCGTGAGGGGTGATAAAAGTTGTCTTTTCCTTATCCTCCTTCTTCATCTGAATCTGCTGATACCCTGAGTAGGCGTCAAGAAAAGACAGGCGCTCGCACCCTGCCGTCGAGTCCACGATCTGATCAATTCGAGGCAGGGGGAAGTGGTCCTTGGGGCAGTATTTGTTGAGCGACGTGATGTCGATGCACATTCGCCCATATTTAACTCCTTTTTTTGGTACAAGTACTGGGTTTGCGACCCAGTCTGATTTTTTCAATTCTCGGATGAACTTGGCGTATAGTAATATGTCAATTTCGGACCCGACTGCCGCACGCTTTGGTTCTGACAACCTTCACATGGTTTGCTTGATTGGCTTGATGCCTGGATAAATTTGCAAGGCATGCTCGGCGAGTTCCCTGGGTACACCTGGCATATCAGTAGGGTGCCAGGCAAAAATTTCCCAGTTCTCACGGAGGAATTCGACGAGCGCGCCTTCCTATGCTTTATCTAGACTGGATGATACGAGGACTGTCTTGTCACTGTCCACCGGGTGAACCCTGTGAGCCCTTGTGTCATTTTTGGCGCTGAACGAGTTCACGGGAGCGGGTTTCTTTGCCTCAGGGAATAGTGTGCGATCATTATCCAACACGATCTCCGCAAGCTGCTCTTGCGCACCGAAGGACTCTGAAATCCTGCTGAATTCTCTGTCGCAATCATCAGAACAACGGAAATCGCCGTGGACTGTGATAACTCCCTTTGGTCCTGGTAGTTTAAGCATAAGGTAAGCATAGTGTGGCACCGCCATAAATCTGGCAAACGTTGGTCGCCCTAATATTATGTGGTACTGAGAAGGCCAATCAACGACCTCGAACTTGACACTTTCCTTTCTGAAATGATCCTCGTCACCCAGAACAACCTCGAGCCATAAAGAACCCAAAGGGTACACTGCCTTGCCCGACACTATGCCGTGGAATGTGTTCTCAGACTGCTTCAAATTGTCGAGTGACATATTCATCTTGCGCAAAGTGTCTGCAAAAACGATGTTGATGCCGCTGCCGCCATCCATAAACACTTTGCTCATTCTGAATCCTACAATCAAAGCGTGGATGACAAGAGGTGCGTGGCCTGGACGCACTACTCGCGGCGGGTGATCCGCCCGAGTGAAGCCGATTGGAGTCTCTGAACCTTGAAGATACTCTGGGACTGCTGGTGGTGCCGCTATGGCCAAATGAACTTGGCGACTGATGAGCTTCTGACACCTGTTGGATGGCCGCCCTTTCTGTATCATGTACATTGCCCCCCTGGTTTGCGGGTACTGATCTCGGGACGCACCCGAGTTTTCCTGCTGCTAGCTTTCCTGAACTATTCCCGCGACTTGCCCTGCCGGCGGCGGTGGTAACGTTGCGTGCGCGCGCAGAGTCGGAGTTGCCGCGGCGTTACGCCGTATCTCAGCCTGCATTGCGATGAAGTCGCGGCAGTTTTTTAGTATGTGAGTTACTCGCAACTTGCCGAAATCATCTTTGAACATGTGCACTCTGCACGGGTCGTTGAGTTGCTGAGCCGGTGATTGATAGGGTCGCTCGAACCGGGCTCCCCTTGGCTTGAAATCACGTCTTCTGTTGGCATCCTCTCGATTTCTGTCGAGAAAGTTTCCGTCCTCCCGCTCTTCGCGCGGGTTCTCCCCCTTCTGTGTGCCTCGACTTGCCCGGTTATCCTGGAACCCTGCCGCTACTTGCTCAACTCCGTCCATTCCCTCGTATGGCCTTGGCCTGATTCTTCTGTCGAAACGGCCGCGACGTCCGCTAATGCCCTGTTGGCGATCGGCTTCTGGCGATGGCACTCTGTCGTTCCTTAGTGAATCTTCCCCGTCAGCCCATTTATTGGCTATTTCCATGAGGTGCGCAATTGACTTGGGGATCTTCCCGACCTAGGGCTTCCTGCAGGTCATTGCGCTTGACTCCTTGTATAAACGCAAATATGGCGTTGTCCTCCGAGATGTTTGCGCCTGAGTTTTTTATGGTAGTCCAACGCTGAATATACTCGCACAGTGTTTCACCAGGTTTTTGCTTGCAAGCCCGGAGCTGCTGAAAAGATGCGGGTCGCATGAACGTGGAAGAAAAGTTTCTCTTGAAGTCACTACAAAAAGCTTCCCATGTACCATACGAACTGCACGGTAGTCCTCTGAGCCACACACGGGATGATCCTGTCAACATTAGCTGGATGTACTGCATGGCAGTCATGGTATTCCCTCGCTGACACGCTATTGCCGTTGTGAAGTCTTCTAACCATGCTGATGGCTCTTGACTGCCATCATACTTGGGAGTCTATGAAGTTAGTTTGAATCTTCTTGGCATGCGAGTTTCCCGTACCGCCGAAGTGAAGCACATTGCGCCGCATGGCTCGACATCAGATTTTGACTCTGAACTGCTATGACTGAAACCTGGCGTGCGACCATGATGCCTACGCTGGTGCCGGCGTCTGTTTATTAACCGCTGAGTGATTACGTCTCTTGCATTGAACCCCTCCTCTTCATAATCATGATCAAAACTATCATCCTGCTTCTGCTGCCGTCGTTCCTCTCTACTACGCATGCGCTCTTCTCTCTCGCGGCGACGTCGAGTGGACTGCTCCTCTTTCGTCTCTTCTCTGTCCCGGCTGCTCCGATTTCGCTGCCTGGACCTGCTCCGCTCCAAGCCTTCCTGGTCCCGCTCGTCGCGTTGACGGCGCCTGGACGTGCTACCGTCTGGCTCGTCCTGAGCCTCTTCCTCTTACCGCTAACTGCAGCGTCGGGTGTTGCCACCCGGGGTCGACTGACCAACTGGCCTGCTGCCGTTTGCACGGGTGTCTGTACCAGGAGGGTTCTGACCAGGGCTGCTCCCTGGACGGCCTGCCGGGGTTGCGACTGGTACAAAAGCTGAACCCACATGCCCTAAAGCCTCGATCTGAGCTCGGTGAAGAGCGTGTCGCGGGTCATCCTGCGGAGGCATGTTGGATCTGAGATAGGTTGCTACAGAAGCTACGGCTGCTTCTGTGGTTTTCAGGATGGGAATACTGTCATCTGCGATGGTCATGAACTTCTGTCTGACGTTACTCAAGTTTTTCCTAGCCCCGGGTAACCTGGGCCTAGTTCTTACATGCTCCGTTGTGCCCGGCTCCGTACCAGTCGACTGAGAGGATGAATAAGCCAGTCTCCTTGCACTAAGTGAGTTAGATCTGGCCTGCCTTTCGTTGAGGGTGTTCTGCAACTCAACTAACTCGAGGTTTTTCTTGCATAATAGGTACTGGTATGCCAATAATCCTCCCTGGCGGAGTCGATGGGTAGCAACACGCCTCTGTTAACAATATCCTCCAACCTGGTGGCCATCTCCTCTATGATTTCTAGATCCTCACTTGCCATCCGTACTATGATAGGGTATTGAGTGCCCTGGGGCGCCGGGTGCGGTGTAGGTGTGGCACCTGGAGTCGCATCCACCGTGCATACTTGGATAACCTGCTGACTGCGCACGCTGCGCCCTCTGCAACTGTGCTCACGCTTACTATCCACGGATGAACCCCCACTGCGGAGTATTAATGCAACTTGGGAAGCGACACCGCCAGAACAATAACATGCCACGCCTAACTCCTTCACAGACATGAACATGTTTATAGTGCTCGAAGTTGAAACTGAAGTTGGTTTGTTTGCTGTCGATGACGTGGGAATAGAAACTCCTGTCAGTGACGCAGATGCGATTTTGACTGTTGATGAAGACGCGGGAGTCAAGGATCCCGCGGGTGACGCAGATGCGATCTTGACTGTTGATGAAGACGCGGGAGTTGAGGATCCCGCGGATGACGCAGATGCGATCTTGACTGTTGATGAAGACGCTTGAGTTGAGGATCCCGCTGATGACGTAGATGCGATCTTGACTGTTGATGAAGACGCGGGAGTTGAGGATCCCGCAGATGACGCATATGCGATCTTGACTGTTGATGAAGACGCGGGAGTCGAGGATCTCGCGGGTGACGTAGATGCGATCTTGACGCCCATGCTTGCCGATTTAACCGGGCTTGCCACATGGAGAGTTCCCCATTGGTTGACCAAGAAACGGAAGCTGCCAAAGGTCAGATCCATACCTGAGTATACATGCGCGAACGTTGATCGCTCTGCAGCCGAGTGCGGGACGAACTCGAAGGTCCAGAGCGCGTACGGCTTCCTTAGATCCAGGGATTCCCGTGACGGTCCTGACGCTACTGCTGCTGATGGAGCCGCCGACTCCGTTGGTCCAACACCCTTCATTCCCACAGACGGCGCCAATTGACGAGGGATTAACTCGACAAGTCCCATGGTGATGTACCTAGGGTTGTATCGATAGGAAGAATATATTGGGTATTGGCGAACTCGGACGGCTGACGAGCAAGGTGCTGCTCGTCCAATCTATATTAACAATCTCACGATTGGATTACAAGGGTTCCCGACGAGTCTGTGCCTCGCTAGGGTTTGGGTATCTTCGATTGCATGTCCTCTTTACTTCCCTCCTGACCCATATATATAGGGATCCAGATCTCAGGAGTTTGGATACGACTAGAATTACATTTACTAGATACCTAAGTCGACATGAAACCGCTTAACTTGAGTCATACCCTTCCTACCAAAAACCCTGTATCTTCTTTTTATACGGGCCAGCACTGGGCCTGGCAGGAAACCAGTCTTCAATATAGCCCGCTGGGCATACCCATCGGGTATAACCACATCACCGGCTCACCTCAGTGGAGTTATTGGAAGAGGCAAGAGAGCTAGCCCTGACAAGATCAGCCATATACCAGCAAGACCTCAGGCGATATCACAGTCGCCGGGTTAGATCAAGGACTTTCCAGGAGGGAGACTTGGTCCTTAGACTGGCTCAGAACAGAGCCGGCTTTCATAAGCTCACTCCCCCATGGGAAGGACCTTACGTGATAAGCAGAAATCTACACAACAGATCCTACTACTTGGTAGATCTAAGAGAAGAAACCACGGTGACAGGACCCAGCACAGATCACACAAGATACCCAATGACAGAAAATGACAGGCCTTGGAATATAGCAGAGCTTAGGCCATACTACACATAGGCAGAGGGAGACCCGGATGAGACAGGTTCCATGGCTCTTTTGTATCTTTTTACTGTAAAAAGCAACAAGTTTCAGACGCGCTCTTTTCCTTACCAGGGTACCTAAGGGGACTGGACGGTTTTTAATGAGGCGCACGAAGGCGCATCAGAACAGTTATAACTTCATAAATTTTAAGCTAACCTATTACATGCCATACAGGCCAAAAGAATATGAGTTTTCGACGAAGTACAAAGCTAAAACATCAAAAGACGGATTATACTTCCGGGCCAGTCTCAGTCGGAACAACTGGGGTCTCGGGGTCTAAGCCGGAGGAGCTAGAGGCGGCTGACTTCTTCTTCAACTTCCTCTTCGCCAAGCCCTCAACATCTTTCCAAGAAATCTCAAAGACACTCGAAAAGGGGCCAGAATCCGGACGAGGAGGAGCCGGCACGTCGGGAGTCCCGGACGCAGGCGCCGCCTCCGGCTGAGTCGGAAGAGGAGCACGGTAGCTCGGATCCAGCCCCGTCGACACCGGCTCTTTGGGAGGAAGTTTGGCTCCCTCAGCCGTATAGCCCACCTGGAACGTGCTCAAACTAAGATTATCAGTCAGCACAGTCGCATGGTGCCGGGTCTTTACGTCTATGGCCTTGATGTCCTCCTTGGTGAGAGGAGTCCCGTCACTCTTACAGGGCCACCCCTTCATGAGAAGCTCTGTGTCAACGTTCGGGTAATGCGACTTGGTCAAAGCCAAGATGTGCATCGCAGCACGCCGAGCCGCAGACCTCTTCCAGTTATCAAGCCAAGCCGGCAAGACATTTAGTTGTTGGAGGAACTTGGCCTGAGTCGTGGGCGGCTTCTCCCAGCCGTGACAGGCCATCAACGCCTTGCCAGCTCCATAATACAGTTGCTGCACAAGGGTATAGACGGCCTTGAGCTTCCCCTCCGGCTCAAGCTTGCAGATAGGGTTCCAAGACCTTGAAATAAGAAAGCCAGAAGTATAAGTCGGGAGAACAAGTTATAACAAGCGAGACAGTCAAAAAACAGAGCCGGCTTACCAAAGAGCGCAACGGTCATCTCAGAGAGAAACGCGACAAGCTTTGTATACATGGCATTGGAGGCATTCAGGTCCTCTTGCAACTTGTCACGTTGCTCCGTCCAACTGGTCTCATGCTCCTCCATCTCTTGACGGAGGAGGGGGTTTTCTTCAGCAACTTCACCGAGTTTCTTTTCAAGCTCGGCGACCCTCTTTTCAAGGCCGGCACGGTGGCCGGCTTCCGATTCCAACTCCCCCTTGACACAGTTGAAAGTGAAGGCAAGAAAGCGAATCAAGACCCGGAATACTCCAAGCAGTCATTCCGATTCTTGGGGACTACTCAACAATAACTACATTTATCAAGCAAGTCATACTGGAAGTCCCGAGTCATGCAGGCTGACAACCCGACACTTGGGGACTAGGAGAGATATATATGTGCACCTCAAACTTTTCTTGGAGTTCAGCCAAGACGCTGTACTCCGCCTGACGCGACTCCCCAACACGCCTATGAAGCTCCCCAAAGAGAGCTGTCAAGTCCATGTCCCTATAGGACTGGAAGCCGGAGGCCTTGCCGGTTGAATATATCTAAGTGGTGGCACCCGGCGCGACGGTCTTGGCGATGCGGGAGTCGATGAGCTTGTCGCATATTGCAGAGCCGGTGATCTCCACATCCAGTAAGACGGATGTCCTGGGAGAAGCCGGGTGCGTCGCCGGCTTAGCGGCCCCTCCTTTAGTGCAGAGAGGCGAGGTAACAGCCGTTTCATCCACAGCCGGAGGAGGCGTGGGCATAGTGCGAGCTCTGCACGGTGGAAAGAAGGTTGCAACAGATAAAGAAGCGACAAGAAAAGCGAGAGAAAGGAGACTTACCCCTTGTTGACAGCAAAGCCGCCAAAAAGATCATCGCTCGAATCTGAGGACACTAAGAGAGACCGAGACTTAGACCTCCGCTCAGTCCCGGCTAAAGGATAAAGAACTGAAGGGCGCTTCGGTGGAGGCTTAACCCGGCGAGGAGTCGGGTTGTGGGAAATACCTTCAAAGAGTGGCTCGTAAGAGTCGGAGGATCGAAGCCGGCGCTTTTGGCGACGAGCTTCCTTTCCTACTGAAAACACAAGACAAATTCAATAAAAGATTAGAGCAAAAGTATGAAAACAAGACAAGCTAAAGCATAGTGAAATTACATCGACGGAGTCTGAGCGGAGCCTCCTCTTTGTAGCAGAGGGAGCCGGGTCCACGGACGGAAGGACCGTATCTGATATATTAGCCTCATCAATAGAGGGAGACCGGCTTTCCCGAAGGTCGGCGTCCATTAGGTCAAGGAAGAGCCCGGGGATGGAGTTTAACTCACCTTCCTCTGCTTCTTCTTCTTCTTCCACGCCGGCTTCGGAGCCGGCCTCTTCAACATCATTTCCCGACACATCTACAGAGTCGGGCGAGGAGGGCAGAGTCGCGGACCACCAGGTGTCGTCCACCTGTGAGATTCAAGGTTATAACCCAGAGAAAACTTCAGCATAAGGAAAATTACGGAGGAAAAAGAAAGTACCGACTTCAAAGGATTGGCGGCATAGAAAGGCGGCAGGCCGGCGTTCATCAGGGCATCGGGGGACTCGTTGACTATCCTCCTAGTTATCCGGATTAGCGCCTCCTCCGATTCCTGCGCCTTGTTGAAGCGCATCGGATCATCCGGGGACCCGGAGTACTGGCACATGAGACCCGGCCAGATGCTGAGTGGCATAATATGCCACCCTACCCAGCATCTGACCAAGTCATCGCCCGTAAGCCCGTGGGAAAGAAGGGCACAAACCAGGCCAACCAGTGGCTTGATGGCCCCCCGATCAGCAGGGGAGGCGAAGGAATTCATGTTTTCATGGAGGGTGAGCCTATCAGCTGGAAAGCCAGGGAGGGCCGGCTCACCCTCGGGAGTGAGTGACTGGCAGTAGAACCAAGTATTCTGCCAGTCCTTCGGGTGAATGAAGGACCACACCCGGAAAGATGATGTTGCGGCGGCGTTGGATCGTAACCCCGCCGCAGGAGACAAGAGGCCCCGCCGAGTATTCCCGTTGGGGCTTACAGTAATAAAACTCAAGAAAGAGAGGGAGACTGGGAGCAATGCCGAGATAGGCCTCGTAGAGGACGACAAAATGAGTGATGTTGAGCATCGAGTTTGGTGCTATGTCCTGAGGGCGAATCTGGAAGTAGTCGAGGACTTGGCGGAAGAAAAGAGAACCCCGGGGTTTGAAACCCTGGGGAATGTGATCGGCGAAGAGGACTACCTCGCCGGGTCCGGGCTGCGGCAGAGTCTCTTCTTCATCCGGGGCCCGCCAGTGGACTTCCGACTGAGGACCGAGCATGCCGAGTTTGGCCAGCTCCTGGAGCTGGGTTTCCCGGACATTGGATTTTCCCCAGTTGCACCCGGCTTTACGTTTCGCCTTCTCGGCGGCGACTGTGCCGGAAGACCCGGCGCCGGGTGTGCCCTTCACCTTCTTGGGAGCACGCTGAGCTGCAGACTTCAAGCCTATTTTGGTGGATGAAAGCCAGAGATCGACAACAAGAAGTGAAAGGAATAAGAAATTATTTCGGATCTACAAAATGAAAGAAAATAAACAGAAAAAGGGGAGATCAAGCGACAGCAATGCAGGTCATCGTGATGAGCGCGAGAAGGAGAAGAACATCCAAGATCACAACAAAAACAGTGACAAACAGTGCCGGGTCGAAATGGATTCGAGGAGGTTCGGAGAATCAAAAACAAAGAGGAACATCTAAACGACACGAAGAACACAAGCTTATCCGAAGGACTCCAAGAACTCATCCGAAGAACTCCAAGAACACGAAGAAGTTAGGAATGCAAATCGAGATGTAGATTTACCAAAAAAGGGAGGACGGAGAAGAGCGGGATTTCTCGCGCGCAACCGAAAGTGTGGAGATCCTCGCGCGAATCTTGCCGATGAAGATCTCGGGAAAAGCTTGAGCTCCGGGAAGACGAACGGTGGCGGAAGGCTTGAGGACGAGGGCGTAGGAACAGTGGGCGCGAGGAGCTCGAGGAAGAAGGATGCAGAGCGCTCGGGGGACAGTGAGCTCTCAGCTCACCCCGGCCTCCCTATTTATAAGCTCCTAGGGTTGACCTAGGGGCAAAAGCGGAAGGATAAAAAGATAATGATGACTTCGGGGGACAAAGACTGTGAGCCAGGAGATATTATCTGACAAAATCTTTGTTTCCCCGAGGTAGTTATTATCCCTCGATTCTCGTGCGAGGATAGACAATAAATATATCGTTGACCGAGAAGATTGATCGAAAGACAAGAGAAACAATAAAGAAAGGAGAAAGTCAAAGGCTTAGAGAAATGAAAGCCGGCGAGTGGTGGCCGAGTTACGAGTAGATGATCGAGTATCAGGCCGGCTGAGCGGAAAACCCGAGAGCCTGCTTGCCTAATAAGTTGTTTATTGTTTTTCAGATAACCCGGACAATAGGACTGACGGCTTCCGCCAGAAATATGCTCTAAGGTGCAAAGGCGAAGCAAGTCCAGTTTGATGTCCAAGTTATCGTGGGGGCTACTGTTGGGGGGATCATAACCCGGTAGGCCCACCGACATAGAAGATAAGCCGGTCTGGCATGAGCCTGGGCCGGATCAAACATAAAGACATGGGTCGGGTGATACTGTAGCGTACCTGCACTTAAAATAAGGCAGATACCTGTGTATAGTGCAAATCCCTGGATCGATTCGTTTGCACACACATTTTATAATGTAATATCACAACAAAGTATCAATTTTATTACATCGATGATCAAGACTTGGAAAATATTCTTTTACAACTTGCATAGCATAAAGCTACCACAGAAAGAGTAAACAGCGGAAATAAATAGCAGTGAATCTCCATCATCTTCATGTTGCCATAGGCGAAAACATGTTGGTTGTAGACTCGAAGCCTTTAAACAAAACCTCACTCGTCATCTGAACAATCTGCAATAAGAAAAATATTACAACAACGTGGGTCAGATTCCATTACAAATGGAGTCTGGCAAGTGACACTATGGTGGACACTTAGTGAAATAACTCTAATAACCTATATGCATATTTGGCTGGTGGATTTCAACGCTATTTTGCATAAAGCCAATTTTTCCTAACTCTTTGGAAAACTCTTTTATCTAGTTGAGACAAGTATGGCATGAAAACCATAGTCTCAGTCTACCCTTGTTCACCCATCAAGTTTTATTTTTGAAGTTGGAATGGTGGAATCCTCCGCTGACGTCCGTGATCAGCTGCTCAAATTGTCCGTACCGGGGACACGGCTAAGTTCTTAGTTTTACACTCTGCAGAGGTTGTGCACGTTCACCATTGTACCCATTCAACCCAAACTATCCTTCACACACTTATTGTGATAAGGAAAAGGAGAAGAATGAGACGAGATCTTTCAGAAGCATTTTCCCTCCCACTCTGGCTTGACCCGTTCCACCTAACACCCTCTACATCTTCTTGTCAAGTCGGAGAGAGTCCACGCAACATAGTTGATCAAGCCAGATCCCATTGGCAATGGCTGCACTGGAAGCAATCGTCACTCGGAGTTCTTCAGATTCCTCTGTTTCTGGGTGGCCATTCACAAGTGTACGTACTCCAGGAACCATAGACATGGCCTGAGTAGCCACTCAACATAAACCATACAACTTCTTACCATCCAGGTGTTTCATTCTTAACTTAGTAGAATTTAGATTTTTCACAAAACAACATTTGCATAGCATCAATAATTCTACTAAGTATTGCATAGGAACCTAGACACAGGAGTAAGGGATTTCTACACAGGTTTAGCATAGCAATACTATCCTACACATGCTTATATAAAAATACACTAAGTAATGCATATAGAAAATAGTAGGAAGTTTATGAGGTGTGCCACTTGCCTTTGAATGTTGTCGTTGTTCACAAACTCTTTTCCACGATACTCGAAACTCTCCGTTCAGTCTAAACAATATAAACAAACAATAATACAACAATCATAAAACAAAACAACACAATGCATACAAACACAAACAAAATGAACAAACAAGTTTTATAAAACTTCTAAGGAAAATATGCTTATGCATGATGTGTAAAATATTTCTAAGGACTAGAAATGCTTTTCATGCCTTGAAAATCTTTTAAGTATTGCAAGGCAAGTAGGTTGGTCAAAATGATTAAGGACTAAGGTCATAAGTTGGATAAAATAACTTGGTTATAATTTATCTTGAATAAGCACTCTAATGGCTTAGTCATGATGTGCAAAAATACTTAGAGAAACTACTCTTTGTAAGTATATTCTCAAGTGATCAACAATTATTAACAACTCTTTTTAAATTGGATATTCACTATAGTGAGAGAGACAGACACCCGGCCAGCCACTTAAATTGTGGAACAAGTCTCATGTACGTGGACATGTAAGGTTAGTCTCCAGGCCGCTTCATCTCACTATGCCGCTAGGATCCAACAAACTTCTAAGATGATAATATCATGATCAAAATTGTTTAAGTCTATGGTGAAGATAAGATTAGGAAAGAGGGAAAATATAGAAAGAAGGGTGTAGTTGGTCTTCTAGGCTTCATCTCCAGACTTGTAACCTTCCCCTTGGTGATGTCTTGATTGACTTTTTGTAGACTTGATAAATCTTCAGACTTGATGATTCTTGTATCACCGAGGCTGGTCTTTTGGATTTAACTTAGTCTTCATGAAGTCTCAGAGAAGAAGGGAGAAAAGAGAGAGAGACAAAGCAAGACTTAGAAAATATTAGTGGTTGGTCTTCATGAACTTCTTCTTGATTTTCTTCTAAGTGCTTCTACTCCTTGAAGATACTTCTGAAGTCTTGTTTTGCCTAAGTCCTTCATTGGCCTTCTAGCTCCATGTTGAAAATCCTAAGTGTCTAAGTGCATATCACTTTACCAAAATAGTAAGTTGAAAATAACCCTAACTTAGGGAAAATGAGGGAGGACTTTTCCTATGAGGAGTATAACTATATAATAAAGTATGTTATGCATGCAATACACTTTTTAATCATAAGAAACATCATACTATTTTTTGTGATATTTATAAAATATGCATGAGGCTATAAATGCAATTTAATTAATTTATATTTTTAGCAAAACATAATAAAAGGAATAAATATAAGATTAAAGTTTTATGTGATTAAATTTTTATAACTAAATTTTATAAATAGTGTTAATAGACAGAGGGGATTTAATTAAAATTATAGCAATTGTATTTATTCAAAAATGATTTTCTATAAAGGGTTATGTCAAAATTATTCAAACTATTTAAATTAAATATATAACTATGAAATCATTCAAATATTACTCAAAATTATTTTATAACAGAGGCATCATTTTACACATATTATAAAGTTTATAAAACAATTTTATTTGCAATTTTTGAATTTATCGATTTAAAGTTATGATAAATATACTCAAATCATTCATTTGAAATTTGAATATTTTAAACTAAGTCAAATTTGAAATTTAACAGATCTGAAATATTCTACATGTCAAGGGATTTCCAAATATAGAAAATTTATCAAATTTGGATGTGTGAATAAAAAGTTATAACAATTCTAAGTGGCAGGGGCTTTTCTACAAAACTGCCAAATAAATTTAAATAAGAAAATCATTTCCCGACGTGGCAGCTGACTGGACTGCTGACTCGGCGCTGACGTGGATAAGTCATCAGATCTGGATCGTTGGATCCAGATCTGACGGTCTAGATCTAAAATACCGATTCGTTTTAAAACTTCTAATCTACGCCGTTAGATCGAGATCGGAAGGCTCACCGAGCTTTGACCTTGGGGTGGCGGCGCCTGTGGCCGGAGAGGAGGTGATGATGGCGGCGGTGACTCGGGCACGAACGGGGACAGTGCTCCGACAGTTCTCCGGACGCGAGGATGGCGGCTTCGGGTGCGGCGTGCCGCGGTGAAGAGGTTGGTCGCGATGGCCGCAAGCTCGCTTCTCGGAACGTCCGCTACGCTCGGGCGAAGCGAAGCCGCGCCGACGTGCTTCGGTCGAGCACGAGGCGCTCTGTTTGGCTGCGAAAAGAATCGAGGAAAGGAGTCAGGGGACGCGCACGGACGCGGGGAAGGGAGAGGAGTGACTTGTGCGCTCGGGTATCGACATACCTTGCCGGAATTCGGAGAAACGCGGCGGCGACCGACGAACTCCGGCGAGCAAATGGCTCAGCCTGGGGGCACGGTTCAAGGGGGAAGGAGAGGGGAAACGCAGAGGAGATCGAGGGCTATTTAAAGACGCGCACGGGGGAACAAATCGCGTAACAATCGCTCGAATTAGTGCCGGGATTGGAGGAGAAGTTTTTGGCCGGAAATTTTGGGCTGGAGGTTGCAGGAAGGTGGTCTGACAGGTGGGTCCCGCTGTCAGGTTTTTCTCTTTTTCTTTTTCTGATTTTCTATTTTCTTAAAAACTTTTGATTGAAATGGCCAAATGAAGTCAAATAAATTTCTAAAAATTTGTAAAAGTCATATCTATGCTTTAAAACATTAGTGGGCATGTTTTGAGAACTTTTGAAAAAAATATTTTGAATTATTCATTTAGGTCAACTTTGATATTAGTAATTTAATAAATTCATTTAGGGTTAATAAAATTTATGAAATTACCCACATTCAATTATGTTTGAAATCAAGTTATTTAAACTCATTTTCAAATACTAAATTCATTTTAGGCTTTAGTATAATATTAAATAGTTTGACACAACTATATGAAAATGCAAAGGGAAATATAATGTATTCATTTTTAATCTAAAATAATTTGTGCACCATTTTATTTTATATTAAAATAATTCATTTGCAAACTTCATCACAACTTTGGAAAAGATTTTAGATTTAATTAATTTCTTATATAGAAAATATATTCATGAAAATCATTTTATGTTTTGAAAATAAATGAAAATCATTTAAGCTAATGAAATGTTTATTTGGATAATTCATTAATTATAAAATATATGAAGTTATGAAAGTTATAAACTATAGGGTTGAAATTTCAACACTATGTTTTGAACTTAGTTGAAAGAATGAAAACCATTTGGCAAAATAGATTATGTTTAAATAGTTTAAAAGAACACTTGTAAGATATTATTTTAATTTATGCATAGCTATGCCTAAGTGGTTGAAATCAAATACTTACAAAGAACTTTTTATTACAGGAATATGGTTTGAAAGTTTGTAAATCATTTGTCAAATTACATATTAAGGTTTTAAGAAATACAAAGGATAATAAATTGTTTACTTGAAACAACTTTTAAAAATAATGATAAACTGAGATATTTGAAATATTAAACTCTTTGAAGATGCTTGAAAGGTTTCCTTATGCATTTTAATATTTTATTTTAATAAAAACAAAAGTTTTAAATTTTAGTGATTTTTAAACATTCCAAAATATTGGGATGTTACAGACTACCACCCTTAAGAGGAATCTCGTCCTCGAGATTCGGAGAGGCTAGAAAGAAAAGAAAAATGCTTGAAATAATTTTGATAACTCGAGAGGTTTTGAGAAATGAAATTTCTGAAATGGAAACTTGAAAACTTGCAGGGCATGATTTTTCTGATTGGGAGGCTAGAAAGAAAGATGGTTTGGGATCTCCGGGTTGAAGCAACTGGGCTTGAATTAACTGGGTGGCTACCACCCTTAAAGAAAAGTTTTCTTGATAGTTAAACATTCTAACTGATACAAGAAGATCAAGACAATTCATTACAAACAACATCTAACTAACATCAAGCAACAAGGTTCAAACACAATCAAACACATACGTGAAAATTTCAAACTTCTTTTGAGAAATCGAACTAATCGTTTATCGAATCGAAACACACAATTGTCATGGAAGGACAACATTGATAGTACTGCCATACCACAATTTGATAGGTCAATACATCATCGGATCTCGTTATTCTAAGGGATAGGTGGTCTAATCCATCTTTTTCTTGAGTGCTTTGAGTTCCTCTTCTACTTCCTTGAGTTCTTCATGATTCTTCTGGGTGTTGTGAAGTCTAAAACGAAGTCTTTTAGCAAGGTACTCGATGGCTCTCCATGCTGCATTTCTTGCTGAATCAAATAATGAGGTATGAAGTATTGGACTGATGAACATGCAGTCACCCTCAGTCTTGTGGTCAGCTTCTTTGCTCATGTATAGATGGACTTGCACCCACCAATACTTTGACCTTTATCCATGAAAGGAAAACCTTTGTATACTGCTTCTCCTTCAAAACCTAAACTCTTCATGTTATCCTTAAGTGCTCTTGGAAACTCAGTCTCACATTCCAAGGTCATGGTCATCACTGGTCCCTTCTTGAGTGATTCAATGAGGGCGGTCATCTAAGAAACAAGAGAAGAAACTTAGAAAGGAAATAGTTAAGATAGTTACAAGAATGATGTTTGAAAAGTTCTTATTTTTAACAAACTTAATGAAATAGATTTTCGATCCTATGGCCCAATCCTAATTCTATCCAAACCTAGGGTTTCGAACCTACAGGCAACACAGTGCTCTGATACCATCTGTAGCGTACCTGCACTTAAAATAAGGCAGAAAAATACCTGTGAATAGTGCAAATCACTGGATCGATTCGTTTGCACACACAGTTCACGATGTAATATCACAACAAAGTATCTATTTTATTACATCGATGATCCAGACTTACAATATACTCAGTACAAGTTGCATAGCATAAAGCTAGCTTTGAAAGAGTAAACAACGGAAATACAGTAGCAGTGAGTCTCCATCACATTCATGTTGCCACAGGCGAAAAAATGTTGGTTGTAGACTCGAAACTTTTAAACGAAACCTCACTTGTCATCTGAACAATCTGCAATAAGAAAAATATTGCAACAACGTGGGTCAGATTCCATTAAAAATGGAGTCTGGCAAGTGACACTATGGTGGACACTTAGTGGAATAACTCTAATAACCTATATGCATATTTGGCTGGTGGAGTTTAAGGCTATTTTGCATAAAGCCAATTTTTCCTAACTCTTTGGAAAACTCTTTTATCTAGTTGAGACAAGTATGGCATGAAAACCATAGTCTCAGTCTACCCTTGTTCACCCATCAAGTTTTATTTTTGAAGTGGGAATGGTGGAATCCTCCATTGACGTCCGTGATCAGCTGCTCAAATTGTCCGTACCGGGGACACGGCTAATTACTTAGTTTTACACTCTGCAGAGGTTGTGCACGTTCACCATTGTACCCATTCAACCCAAACTATCCTTTACACACTTATAGTGATATGGAAAAGAAGAATGAGACGAGATCTTTCAGAAGCATTTTCCCTCCCACTCTGGCTTGACCCGTTCCACCTAACAACCTCTACATCTGCTTGTCAAGCTGGAGAGAGTCCACACAACATAGTTGATCAAGCCAGAGCCCATTGGCAATGGCTGCAATGGAAGCCCATTGGCAATGGCTAAACACAATTGCTACCAATGCTACTGGAAATTAATTGCAGTCACTGATACTTAAAAGGATAAAAAGATCCAATCAAAATAGCAAAAGACAATTGCAAAAGAAAATGACAAAATCTGTCAAAAACAGAACAGTCCGTAAAGACAATTTTTTTGAGGCACTTAACTTGCTCAAATCATAAAACTCAAAACTAATGAAAGTTGCATTTACATCTGAGGATTGTGCACAAAAATAGGAAGATTTTTCTGACGTTCCAATGAAGTGATATAATCTTTACGGGGGACAGAACATATCTGTTTCAGCACATGAATTGAATTTTAACATCAACTTTTGACTAGAGCCTTAACTTGACACAACATTGCAATAAAAATAAGATACAAAGGAATTTCTACAGAGGTAGGACAAGTCCTTGACACAAGCAAAAAAAATTGAAATAACAGGAATAAAAGTGGGTTGTCTCCCATAAGCGCTTTTGTTTAACGCCTTTGAGCTAGACACAAAGGGAAACTCAAGTATTATCAAGAGATGAAGCATCAACATCAATAACTTCCTCCAAAACATGGTTGGTTGTAATAGGTATTTTTGGTATCCATGAGTATGTCCTATTATGTAAACCATCACTTTTAGGCATACTGGGAGGTTTTGGTTTGGGAATATAAATGAACTTTTGCTCTCTTCCTACAAAAGCCTTATCTCTCTTAGTTTTAATAGAAGAAAATGTTGAACCTAAAGTTTCCATAGCATCTTCGAATTCATCAATTCTATGATTATGAGTATCATGGGTGTTGCTAGATTCTAAATAACTAATTCTTCCATTACTATCATTCATTGATTCATTACCCTTGCTAGCATTATCAAGAAAAGTTTTCTCCATAGAATCCAACCTTTTAATTATATCTTGCAAAGTGATCTCAGTTTTAACTTCTTTAGTAAGGGGTGGTGATCCTACCAAACTTCAATTAAATTGCAGGATTCAAAAGCAGGTGTTCCAAGAAAATTACCCCCCGTAAGAGTGTCAAGAACATACCTATACCAACTAGAGATACCAACATAAAAATTCCTAAGGAGGATTAAAGTGGAGTGTTTCTTAGTGCATTTTTTATGAGCATCATTTATTCTATACCAAGCATCTTGTAAACTTTCTCCTCCTTGTTGTTTAAACGAACGAATTTCAACTTCAGTACTACCCATTTTCAGCAAATTTAGGACATACGGAAATAACAAAGTAAAAGAAATAATGCTAAACCAATTAAACAAAGCAACAAAACAGAAAATAAAATAGCAAAACCGAAATATGCAAGTAACTATTTTTTTGTATTTTTGATATTAAGCAAACAAAGCAATAATAAATATAAACTAAGCAAGACAATAACAAAATAAAAAGATTGGAAGTGCGAAAACTTCCCTCGTGAAGGAATGCTCAACTCCCCGGCAACGGCGCCAGAAAAATGCTTGATGCACACGGTGTGTGTGTTGTTGGGAGACCCCAAGAGGAAGGTGTGAAGTAGTGCAGCAGCAAGTTTCCCTCAGTATGAAACCAAGGTTATCGAACAAGTAGGAGATGAAGGATTCCCTTGAGGTGTTAAGGCGCCAGAAAAATGCTAGTGCTAAGTTGACGTGGAGCCTACACACAAGCAATCAAGATACTTTGCCCCAACTTAACAGTGAGGTTGTCAATCTCACTGTCTTGATGTAACAAAGGATTAAAACTATGTGTGGAAGAAAGAATGATGTTTGCAGAAAGTAATAGGTTTGCAATTGTGGTTTTATCAGATTAATGAGAAGGATCGAGGTCCACAATTCACTAGTGGTGTCTCTCCATAAATTATAATAACATTCATCCATGCGTGGTAAACAAATTACAGCTAGGCAATTGATAGAATAATGATAAACAACCCAATGCATATACTAATGATATGGTGTCTAGTGTGATATTCACTCGGGCATTACAATAATATACATAGACCGTTACACCCCTCCGCACCAACAGGCCGTGCCCTATATGCATGTAACAAGGCACACCGCCAAAGTAAAATACTACACTAGTATCATCAATGCATATGAGACAAATGGAAAACCCGAACTAGGTGTGGCTCCCGGACAAGTCGAAGTTCCAGTCAAAGTCGAGGGGGGCTCCATAGGGCCTCCCACAAGTGGTTAGTGCGCTCAGTCTTGGATTAGGGGAGCAAGATCTCAGTTCCTAGGTCGACACTTAGCAGAGCAAAGCACCTCGCAAGGCCTTCCGCCGGTGCCTTATCTTTTAATTATAATACCCCAATATAATACAACATTTTATTAAGGTAGAAAAATCTATCATACTAAGCATATGAAATAAAAGACCAACTGACGACTCGCACAAACAACTATAAGCATGCGCTACGACTCGCAAGGCCAACAGATAAACATGCAACATGTATTAGGTTGTGGGGATAAAGCTGTATGAGCTGCAGGATAAACATGTGATGGGATCGCAAATTCAAGAATCGATAACTAGGATAGCATAGATCAAAAGGCAAGAATGAAAACCCGACAATCGTGTAACCGGTTAGCAGAAGCTTGCCTGGCAGCTTGTGGCCTGGCACAAAAGCTGGAACCTCAGTATCGTAGGTACTCGCAGCAGACACGTCGTCGTCTACCCAAAGAAAGCCAAACACAGACAATAGGAAACAATAATTAATAAAATGAAATGCGCAAACAATTGATGCTGCAATATGGTATGGGATGATTAGGTCATATTTAAAGCGGGGATGAAATCCTGGCAAGAGATTAGGGTGCAAGTTATTTGTGTAGCCAGCAATTTAAATGTTACTTAACATATAGCAGACGTGGTGATCTAAATAATTTAAATGGCATATGCATTAATTACTTAATTGTCCAACACATTACATATTTAGGAGTTAATTGTAATTTATTTATCTTCAACTCAAATTAAATATTATTAGCATGGCAAGACATGGTATAAAAGATATGGGCATATTAAATGGAATTAGGTCATTATATATTTATTGCCCCACACTTTCCATATTTAATTAATTAGTTGCATTTGTTAAATTAAACTAAGCATTTAAATCAAATTATGCAAAATGACATAAGAATGTGATATTAATGTTATTACATTTTTCTGATATAAAAACATATAAAGTTTATTTTATTTGGAGTTGTAGAAATAAAGTTATTGCATATTTAGTTCTAGGGGTGTTTCTGAAATTGTGCAGGGACCTGTCTGTGATAGCAAAAAGTTATTGTGAGGGCTAACGTGAGAGAACCAGAGAGCAGGGGGCTCTAGGTAAAAACTCCAGAGCCTGTGTCTATGACTGGTGGGACCCACTGTCAGGGACCCAGAAGCAATTAAAAATGTTGGCTTTTAATCGCCTTGGCCGGGGTTCGAACCCACGCCCAGGCGCGCGCGCGGGAGATCTTCTCTACTAGCCATTGGGGTGGATCGGGGTTGGTGTTAGGTTAGGGGTTAGTGTAGGTTTAACCAGTAAAAGTCCACGGTTTTCTTCAGACGAAACTGACGACGTAGGAACGAGAACAGCGCGCGGCGGCCGAGCAAAACGG
Organism: Poa annua; assembly: GCA_026929855.1. NCBI lineage: Eukaryota > Viridiplantae > Streptophyta > Magnoliopsida > Poales > Poaceae > Poa > Poa annua. Next base: position 183,512,889 of record CM049426.1, read on the forward strand.
ACGCCGGTGACCTCGTTGGAGCGGCGCCGCTGCGGCTGTGTGTGCAGGGGGTGCGGAATGGTGTGGGCATCTCATTCCGGTGCTCGGTTGGAGAGGGGAGGTGCGGGAAGGCTCGTGCCCGTGCTCGATTTCCTGCGGGTACGGCACTGCCGTGGCGGAGCGGCTCTGACTCCGGCTAAATCGGAGGCGCGCGGCAAGCAAGCGCGGGGAAAAAGGAGGGGGACGGACGAGGCTCACCGCGGGGAGCTCGATGGCGCGAGGAGGAAGGACGGGGACGGCCGGAGTTGCGTGGATGGCGTCGGGGACGAAGAACGTGGCCGCGGTCGGTGTTGGGGAGGCGGACTCGCGGCGGCGTCGTCGGGGACTCCCTGGTCCAGCTGCTCGTCTACGAAGGATGGGGACGAGGTGGCTCTGCCCCTGGCGCGAGGGAGAGGTCGGGGAAGCCGCCCTGGTCCAAGCTCGGCGACGCGCTCCGATGATTTTTCTCCGGTGGTTGACAGAGAGGAGAAATACGAGGGGCGGCGGCGCGAGAGAGGGAAAGGAAGAAGGATTAGGGTTCCGGGGTGCGAGGGGATAAGAAGGAGAGGGAGAGGGGCTGGGCCGGAGGAGAGGAGATGGGCCAGGTAAAGGCCCAGGAGGTTTTTTTATTATTTCCTTCTCTGAAATTTTATTTCTCTTTTAGTTCTTTTTCTGTTTTTGTATTTCTAAAACAAAATAGAAAATAATTTTTAATAAAGAAACTTTACAAAATAGGTTTAGTTTAAAATAGGCAATTTAATAAACTGGTTTTTATAATATTTGCAAAATATTTGAAATACACATTTTAATTAATTTCAAAAGCATTTGAATTTAATTGTGAGAAAAATAATTTAAGTGGAGTTTAAATTTAAATGCAATAAATTAAATGAAGTGACCAATGCATGATGAAATGATGACATGATGATGCAAAAAAAAAAAACAACAAAAAAATCTAATTGGGGATAAATCCCGGGATGTTACACGTTCCAACCGCATCTATGACTAATAATCCACCTTCTGGTTAGCGTCTGCACCCCTTTCAGTATTAAGTTGCATGCAACAGATTATCACCTTAAGCACTGTGTGTAAAGTAAGTAAGTAACATCATCCTTAGATAAAGTACTACTGTTTTATCCATACAACAGTACATCTGCAACCTTAGAGCTTTTTAAGATTATCACCTTAAGCACTGTGTGTAAAGTAAGTAAGTAACATCATCCTTAGATAAAGTACTACTGTTTTATCCATACAACAGTACATCTGCAACCTTAGAGCTTTTTGTCACTGCCCCAGATTAAATAGAGACATGAACCTACTATCGAGCATAAATACCCCCTCTTAGAGTTACAAGCATCTACTTGGACAGAGCATACACAAGTAACGGAGAGCATGCAAAATCATTAAATAGCACACACATCATATATTATGAAGCAATAACTTTAGTACTCAATATTCATCGGATCCCAGCAAACACAACATGGAGAATTACATAAATATGATCTTGATCATGATAGACAGCTCACAAGATCTAAACATGATAGCACAAGAGGAGAAGACAACCATCTAGCTACTGCTATGGACCCGTAGTCCAAGGTAGACTACTCATGCATCAGTCCGGAGGCGGTCATGGTGACGTAGAGGCATCCGGGGACGATTCTGAAAGGACATTTCTATGATCTGTGTGTTTTGTGTGTTAGTTAACAACATGTTGGATGTATTAAGTTGGTGTCAAGTGATGCAGGATCATTTAGGAACGTTTCAGATGCATCAGCACCAAAAAGGAGAAAAGAGGCAGTGCTGAAAAGTGTGCTCAGCCCCTGGTGGGGGGCGGAGTTTCCGGCCTCAGGGGCCGGAGTTTCCGCCCTAGACTGAACTTTTCGGTCCCTGAGGACCGAAATATTTCCCAAGCCTCAGTTGCCGAAGAAATGTTCAGCCCCTGGTGGAGGGCGGAGTTTCCGACCGTGAGGACCGGAGTTTCCGCCCCTAGCCAAAGTTTCCGGCCTCAAGTACCCTCGAAGATGTCCAAGCCAAGATTGCAGAAGTTGGTGCTCAGCCCCTAGTGTGGTCCGGAGTTTCTGGCCTCCGGGGACCGGATTTTCTGCACTTGGCCGGAGTTTCCGGCCACTAGGGCCGGAGATTCCGGCTCGATGATTCGTTGCAACGGCTACATCTTTGGAGGGGTATAAATACCCCTCCACCTACCTCTAGCTAGTTGGCTCGACCAGTAAAAGTGGAACTCCATTGTTGCAAGCCCAAGAATCATTAGATCTCCCAATCCCTCCGTCCAAACTCATCGATCTTTGGAGGATTCAAGGAGAAGGCCTCGATCTACATCTTCACCGAGCTATTCTTCATTTCCCCCTCATTCACTTGAGGGAACACTTGCTAGGGTTTCCACTAGGAAAACCTAGCCCATTGTTGTACTTACCTTCTTGTCTTTGTGACAGATTATAGCTGTTCGGGAGCCCCCAAGCCCTTTGTGGGTCGTGCCCCGAATCGTTGTTGTAAACGCTCCGGATTCCGCCTCAAAGGATTCCGATAGTGGAAAGTGGACTAAACCTTTGTGGTGCGGTTCACCGGAGATTTGGGTGAGGCCTTTGTGGCCGTTGAACCATTGTGTTGGTTCACACCTCTCCAACGAGACGTACTCCCATTTAAGGGAGGAACTCGGGAATACATCCTTGTCGTCTCGTGCTTTAACTTCGGTTACTTCTATCCCTGTTTACCTCCTTTACTATTGTATCTTGCATAGTTGCTAGTTTGTCATTTAGGTAGATTCACCGTAGTTGCATATCTAGAGAATTTACCTTTCGTGTCAAGCCTAATTTGAAAAAGAACTAAAATTTGAATTAGCACCTATTCTCCCCCGCCCCCCTCTAGGTGTCATACCGATCCTTTCAATTGGTATCGGAGCTAAGGCTCTCTTGTTGGGTTTAACTGCCTAAGGAAGGATGACACAAAGTGAGGATGAGGCCGCAAGGCTTGCCGAGGCTAATGAGTCCTTTCAAAAGGACAAAGCCACCGCGGCATCCATGGCCGATATCAAAGATTTGGAAACAACTTTGACATCTTCCATGGATGCTAGGTTTAACGAGTTTCGTGACTTGCTCAAGAAACTTGTTAAAGACAAGCCCTCGGATATCATCCCGCTTGAAGAAGCTTATAACTCCGATGAGGGTGGTTGCAAGGAAAATAAAGAGCAAAAAGAGAAGGGGGTGAAAGCCAATGATAAGACTAAATCATCTCCTAATTCGCATGAGGAGAAGGAAGGGTATCATGCCGTTCGGGGATGGTACTCTCCCGATCCTATTATCACTACCCGCATAAACCCTTTAGGCCCCCCACCTAAAATTAATGCATTAGCTTTAGCTAGTTGGCAACGCTCAATGAAATCTCATGTCAACAGTGCCTCCATCGAGCTTTGGAGGATTATGGAAGAAGGATACATGGTGGAGGATCCAAGCAACATCACCAAGAGAGAGTTCGCCGAAAAGCAACTAAACGATTCCACTCTCCACATGATTGAACTCTCCTTGAGCGACAACGACAAGCATCATGTTCTTCATGCCACCACCGCCAAAGAAGCTTGGGATTGTCTTGAGCGTTCCTTCCTTGGAAATGATAGCATGAAGAGAAATAGATATGAATCCTTGAGAAATGCTTCCGAAGGCTTCTACATGCTTGACAACAAGAACCATGAAGTGATATATGGTAGACTCAAGACTCTTGCCAAAGCCTTTTATGATGTGGGAGCAACTTATGTGGATGATGCTTGGGCCAAGAGGAAGTATGTGAATGCTCTCTTGCCTTCATAGCCAATGGAGTTGAAATCCATTCAAGGAAGATACAACTATCATCAAATGTCCTCCCATAAAGTTATGCAAGAATTCCAAGCCTCCAAGGTTGCCACCAAGAATGCCGAAGATAATCGTGCTAGGGCCATGGGAATGAGACAAGGTCCCTCACTTGCCTTGAAAGCCAAGATGACTTGCATATATGAGAATGATGAGGTTGAAGCTTGTCCTAGCAACATTGCTCCACATGATCTTGAGCAAGCCCTCAATGGTCACATTGCTCTTGCCACAAGAGTGTTTTGGAATGACCCGACTAGTGCTAAAGCTCGTGTTGATCGAGATAACAACTCAAGTGGCAAGAAAGAGCTTGCCTCAAGGACAAAGACTTGCTACAATTGTCATGACAAGAATCACTACGTAAGAGAGTGTCCTTATGAGAACTGTGAGCAAAATGGTGGGAAGCTTGTCCCGAAGGACCACTCAAAGTTGATTCAAAAGAAGCCCGCAAGACCAAAGAAGCCTTTCTTCAAGAAGGCAACAAGAATTGTGTTGGTGGCACAAGAAGAATATGCCATAAGTGACTCCGATGATGAAGACACACCTAATAAAGAGGTTGCCGCATTGGATACTGTATCTACTCCACCATCATCGACGTCCCTTTTTGAATCCCCCAATGACAACGTCTCCACCAACAATGCACGTTGCCTCATGGCTCATGTCACCGAGGACTATGCTTCCGGTGGATCTAAATGGGTGGTTGATAGTGGATGCACTAGCCATATGACCAGAAGCAACGAGATCATGATGGAGTTGAGACCAAATATCAATCATTCAACCGTCTCTTATGGTGACAAGTCCAAAGCCGAGGTAAAGAGTCTTGGCAAGGTGGTAGTTGCAAAGGATATCACCCTTGTAAATGGTATGTTTGTCGAGTCTCTAGGTTACAATCTTATGTCCGTTCGTGCTCTTAATAAGATGAACTTTGATGTCTATTTTACTCTTGATATGGTGGTACTCTTGGGGAGCAAGACTCTAAAGGTCATGTTCGTTGGGTATGTTGAAAATGAGTTGTGTGTGGTAGACTTTTCGGGGTCAACCAACACTCAAGCAATATGCTTATTCGGAAAGGCCGATGTGGGATGGTTGTGGCATCGCCGCTTGTCCCATGTCAATATGAGAACTTTGCAAAGTCTTCACAAGTGTGGCCACATTCTTGGACTAAATGAGAATGTTTCCTTTTCTAGAGATCGTATTTGTAGGGCTTGTGTTGAAGGAAAGATGCATGGCTCTCCCCATCCAAGCAAGACCATCATTTCATCATCAAGGATATTGGAACTTCTTCATATTGATCTTTTTGGTGCCGTGCCTCAACCAAGTATTGGTGGGAAGAAATATTGTTTGGTGATTGTTGATGACTATTCAAGATTCACTTGGGTTTTCTTCTTCAAGACGAAGGATGAAACTCAACAAACAGTCATCGATTTCTCCAATGAAGTTCAACGTCAACACAATCTTCCCATATTGGCCATTAGAAGTGACAATGGCTCTGAGTTCAAGAACTACACCCTAAATGAGTTTCTTAGTGATGAGGGAATTTGACATCAATATTCCGCTGCATATACCCCTCAACAAAATGGTGTAGCCGAGAGTAAGAACCGGACTCTTATGGATATGGCTAGGTCCATGTTGGCGGAGTTTAAGTCTCCACTCTTCTTCTAGGCCGAAGCTATCTCCACGGCGTGTCACTCCTCCAACCGGTTTCTCTTTCGCAAAGGGAAGAAGGAAACTCCTTATGAAATTCTTACCGGCAACAAGCCCAACATCTCCTACGATCGAGTTTTGGTTGTAAGTGTTTCTACAAAATCAAAGGTGTTCATCTCTCTAAGTTTGAAGTTAAAGCCTTAGAGGGTGTTTTTGTTGGGTTTGGTGCGAACTCTCACACTTATAGTCCATGACAAATCCTTAGGGAGAGTTGTAGAATCTTGTAGTGTGAGGTTTGATGAGAATGACGGCTCCCAAGTGGCGCAATTTCATGTTTGTGATGTAGATAATGAAGAACCTCAAGATGCTATACGAAGAATGGGAGTTGGCTTTCATCGCCCCGATGAGATTCATCATGAGCCTCCTCAAGCAAGTACAAGCTCCACTCAACTGGAGGATCAATCATCACAAGTTGAAGTGGCACCCACTATGGAAGCAAATGAGACACCTATCCAAGAACAAAAAAAGCTCCTCCTCAAGTTGACAAAGAGGCCACACATGACTCAAATTCTCCTATTGTCAACACAAGTCAAGATCAAGAGCAAGAGCAACCATCTTCTCCCATCATTGAAAATGTTCAACAAGATGGCCATGCTCATCAAGACGGTCAAGACGGGGACTCAAATGATCTTGGTGATCAAGTCAAAATCTCTCGCAACAATGGGGATATCGAAACCCGTCGTCAAGAAAGAGTCAAGAGAGATTTGGAAATCAAGTGTCACAAGCTAGAACCCATCATTGGTGATGTATCTCGCAAGGTCTCCACAATAGGTCAATTGGCAAACTTTAGTGAACATCAAGCTCATATCTCTATGGTTGAACCAAAGAAGGTGTTTGAATCTCTTGAAGATCCGGATTGGTTGGAAGCCATGCATGAAGAACTCAATAACTTCAAGCGCAACAAAGTATGGAATCTAGTAGAGAAGCCAAAAGATTGACGCAATGTTATAGGCACCAAGTGGATATTCAAGAACAAGCAAGATGAGCATGGAATGGTTGTAAGGAACAAGTCAAGACTGGTAGCTCAAGGGTACTCTCAAGTTGAAGGCATTGATTTTGGAGAGACCTATGCTCCCGTGGCTCGCCTTGAGTCCATCCGTATCCTTCTTGCCTATGCATCACATCACAATTTTAAGTTGCAACAAATGGATGTGAAAAGTGCATTTCTTAATTGTCCTTTAAAGGAGTTGGTATATCTAAAGCAACCACCGGGATTTGAGGATCCACACTTACCAAACCATGTCTACAAGCTTGATAAGGCCCTCTATGGTCTCAAACAAGCACCTCGTGCTTGGTATGAGTACCTAAGAGAACTATTGCTAGACCATGGCTTTGAAGTGGGGCAAATCGATCCCACTCTTTTCACAAAGAGGGTCAAAGGGGAGCTTTTCATATGCCAACTTTATGTTGATGATATTATATTTGGCTCATCTAACAAAGCTTTCAATGATGAATTTTCAAAGCTTATGACGGATAGGTTCGAGATGTCCATGATGGGAGAGTTGAAGTTCTTCCTTGGTTTCGAAATCAAGCAATTAAGTGGAGGGACTTTCATCTCCCAAGCCAAATATATCCAAGACAGGCTCAAGAGGTTCAAGATGCAAGATGCTAAAGAGAAGAGGTTTCCTATGGACACCAAATGTCATCTTGAACTTAGTCGAAAGGGTAAATATGTCGATCAAAAACTCTATCGCTCTATGATTGGTTCTTTGCTTTATCTTTGTGCATCTAGACCCGATATTGTGTTGAGTGTAGGAGTGTGTGCAAGGTATCAAGCGGCTCCTAAAGAAAGTCACTTGATAGCGGTGAATCGAATCTTCTGATATTTGGTTTATACCCCAAGGTTTGGTTTGTGGTATCCTAGGGGGTCCAACTTCTCTCTTGCCGTTTACACGGATTCAGATTGGGCCGGTTGCAAGGATGACAGGAAGTCTACTTCCGGATCATGTCAATTCCTTGGGAAGTACTTTGTGAGTTGGTCCTCCAAGAAGCAAAATTGCATATCTTTATCCACCACCGAAGCCGAGTATGTGGCGGCCGCTAGTGCTTGCACTCAGTTACTTTGGATGAGGCAAACTCTAAAGGAGTACGGTGTCCATTGTGACAAAGTGCCTCTTTTGTGCGACATCTTCCTTGTGAAGTTTTGGTGTTCTTTGGATTTCATTGGTTTTTTCTTGCTCGTATGGAAAATGCACTCAAGCGTTGCGTCTTAATGTCGTTTTTGTTGCCTCTTACCAAACTTGAGTGTATAGTACCATCTCCAGTGACTTTGTGTCTTATCACAAGCCTATCTCATCTAAAAAAAAACCTGCTCCTCTTGCACTTTGCATGTCCAAACACATAAATATAGGTTTTTGGAATCGGTGGGGCCGGAAACTCCGCTCTTCCAGGCCGGAGACTCCGGTCTGACTGAAGTTTCCGCCCTAAGCACCGGAATCTCTGGCTCTGGCCGGAGACTCCGGTCGCTTAGGCCGGAAACTCCGGTCTAGGTAGTTTCGCTGGATCTAAAAGGGGATCGGGGTGAGGAGTTGATCCACAACTCCTCACACACCCCCGACCCCAAGTCTCTCCCAGCCGCCGCCGCCTCCAAGATCCCCTCCGGCTGCTCCCCGCCGCCGGAATCCGCCATGCCACCGGCTCCTCTTCCGTACAAGTGCTGGGGACCTTCCTCCCTTGCATTTTACCTCCATCATGTCGGGCAGAGGTTATCTTCTCTCTCTCTCTAGGCTTTCACTCTAGATCTTGTTTTGAGAGAAGATTTGCTTGTGCTGCATGGTGTAGAACCTTCCTGTTGGCATTTAATCTCGAGAAAATTAGTTGTGATCAAATTTTCCTTAGATTTGAACTAGATTGAAGTTTACTGCCACAGGGCGGAAACTCTGACCCTCACAGACTGGAAACTCCGGTGTAGGCCGGAATATCCGCCCCTGTGACCGGGAACTCCGGTCTAGCTCATATCTGAGAGAAATTTTGACATTTTTAATTTTCACTTTTGGCTATCTTGGACATGCAAGCTTATCTCCATGCTATCCCTGTACTCTTTGTTTCACAGGTCAGAGGAAAAAGTCAGTCGTCCGGAATCCGCGCATTACTCAAAAGAAGGAAAGAGCTCAAACCCGGGACAAACTTCTCTTTGACAGCAGCAGTGGCCGCATGAGACATCATAGCACTATGGATGAGTAAGTCTCTAGACATGCTGAACTTGGTGGTTGTGATAATGAAGAAGAGGCCGAGCAAGCACATTTTGACTCCTTGACCACAGTTTTGGGAATGGGGAAGCTAGACTTCCGTCGGATAAGGTCCCAGAAGTTCTATGACTTACCTCCCAACATCACTGATCCCAATTTCCTAAAGAGGGAGCAGCAGCTGATTATGCATGAGATATATGCTCACATTAAGAAGAACATCGTCTGTGAACAAAAGATTTTGGATCTTGAGGCCTTGAACAAGAAAACATACTTTCAGGAGGCTGTGTGGATTGCTAGGAAGCTCGGTCTGGAGAAGCTCATCTCTTACACTCAGCAGGATTATGATGTTTAGCTCGTGCAGCAGTTCTCTGCCACTGTGGTGTTTGATCATGATGAAGATGTCATGATGACTTGGATGACCGGGCCGCGCAAGTGCACCTCCAACTTTGTGGAGTTTGCGGCAGCTTTGGGCTATGATTTCAAGGGGGCACTACTCCGGTTGGGATGAGGATGCATATGGAAGGGGCTGCCTACAACAAGCGCCGCTTGCGCCCCCTCTACTCAGTTGCATCATCCTTTTGCACTAATCAAGACCTCCTCCCAACCTTCAACATTTTCCTCCGCATGGTTCGGCTCAATCTTGCTCCTCAAGCCGGGAATGTGGATACTATTCGAGGAGGACTTGTCAACCTACTATACCATGCTTACAAGGTCCTTCAAGCCGGTCCGGATTGCCGTGGCCAAGAAGTGGATGTGATGGATTTCATGAAGTGCGAGATGCATTGGGCAAATTTCGAGCACAAGAACCCACTCTATGATCCCTATGTGATGAAGCTCATCCTCTCCAAAGTACCCACACTTGATTGCTCTAGTTTCACCAAGCATGCCAAGGGTACTCTTCATACTCTCTCCAAGCACATGAAGCAAGGGTCTTCCTCTCGTGCACCTCCTCTCCAATCTAGTGACGATAACGAGGCCCCTATGCCTAAGAGGAGAAGCAAGAATGCCGATCCTCCCTCTCAACTTCAAGGAAGAGCCAAAAGTGAATTCGGAGGTGAGCAAGCTCTCTTGGTGGAAGAGGAAATTGCTTTGCATGGATGTTGCCATTCACAAGGACAATCATGGATCTTATGTGAGAGAGAAGCACATACTTAGCAACCAAAACATGATGATCAAGGAGCTACGCAAGTTGAACAATGGTAGTGTCACTCCTCCGGAAGAAGATGAAGCGGGTGTTCCTATTGTCTCCTCCTCCGCCGACACGGTCCCGCTTGAGCAATGGAACCAAGATGTCTTTCCTTGGGCTGATTATGCGGATGTGACTTCGTTCCCTTCCTCTTCTCACAACACCGGCAAGGCTCCCATGAACCTCTCCGATGAGGACTACAACGACGAAGGGGATGACGACATGGATGAATACACCGAGTGATCTCTTTGGGCTCGTTAGCTTTGCTCTTTTCCCTTTTTGGCGTCTCGATGCCAAAGGGGGTGAAGTAGCTCTATTAGGTTCTCCGATATTTGCATGGGTGGGACACAAGCATGTGCTTTTAACATTTCTTTGCGGCTTGTGTCCTCTTTATGTTATTTGGATCTTATTTGCATTTTATTTGTTGTGAACTATGTGTGTAAGACATATGGATTTCTTGTTATGTGTGGTTGAGACTACTATTGTGCTATGGTTATACGGGTTAATATCTTCAGTTTTATGCACAAGGTATGGTTTATCTCTAAAACTCAACCCATATATGCTCTGTCTTATTTGTGAAATGTATTGTTTACATATCATGTTTGCTAAAATTGTTGTTGGAACTTGTCTCTATATGTGTGCACGTACATTCCAAAGCAAATGATTTTGATGCACACATCTAGGGAGAGCTCTTTCAGTTAACTAAACATGTTAGTGTAATTCTTTTTATTGTAAATCCATGTGTTGTCATCTAACACCAAAAAGGGGGAGATTGAAAGGACGTTTCTAAGATCTCTGTGTTTTGTGTGTTAGTTAACAACATGTTGGATGTATTAAGTTGGTGTCAAGTGATGCAGGATCATTTAGAAATATTTCAGATGCATCAACACCAAAAAGGAGAAAAGAGGCAGTGCTGAAAAGTGTGCTCAGCCCCTGATGGGGGGCGGCATTTCCGGCCTCAGGGGCCGGAGTTTCCGCCCCAGACTGAACTTTCCGGTCCCTGAGGACCAGAATCTTTCCCAAGCCACAGTTGCCGAAGAAGTGTTCAGCCCCTGGTGGGGGCGGAGTTTCTGGCCCTGAGGACCGAAGTTTCCGCCCCTAGCCAAAGTTTCTGGCCTCAAGTCCCACGAAGATGTCCAAGCCAAGATTGAAGAAGTTGGTGCTCAGCCCCCGGTGTGGTCTGGACTTTCCGGCCTCCGGGGACCGGAGTTTCCGCCCTTGGCCGGAGATTCCGGCCCGATGATTCATTGCAACGGCTACATCTTTGGAGGGGTATAAATACCCCTCCACCTACCTCCAGCTAGTTGGCTCGACCAGAAAAAGAGGAACTCCATTGTTGCAGGCTCAAGAATCATTACATCTCCCAATCCCTCCATCCAAACTCGTCGATCTTTGGAGGATTGGAGGAGAATGCCTCGATCTACATCTTCACCGAGCCGTTCTTCATTTCCCCCTCATTCACTTGAGGGAACACTTGCTAGGGTTTCCACTAGGAAAACCTAGCCCATTGTTGTACTTACCTTCTTGTCTTTGTGACAGATTGTAGCTGTTCGGGAGACCCCAAGCCCTTTGTGGGTCGTGCCCCGAATCGTTGTTGTAAAGGCTCCGGATTCCGCCTCGAAGGATTCCGATAGTGGCAATTGGACCAACCTTTGTGGTGCGGTTCACCGGAGATTTGGGTGAGGCCTTTGTGGCCGTTGAACCATTGTGTTGGTTCACACCTCTCCAACGAGACGTACTCCCATTTAAGGGAGGAACTCGGGAATACATCCTTGTCCTCTCATGCTTTCACTTCGGTTACTTCTATCCTTGTTTACCGCCTTTACTATTGTATCTTGCTTAGTTGCTAGTTTGTCATTTAAGTAAATTCACCGTAGTTGCATATCTAGAGAATTTACCTTTCGTGTCAAGCCTAATTTGAAAAAGAACTAAAATTTGAATTAGCACCTATTCACCCCCCCTCTAGGTGTCATACCGATCATTTCAGTTACCCCTCCTGGCAGGGTGCCGGGGAGCAGTTATGATCTCTCCTGAAGTAGTGGCGGCGACGGCGGCGGATCAGGACCCGTGGAGGAAAAAGTGATTAACCGTGTTGAGTTTTTAGGTCAGGGGGGTTTATATGGGCGAAAGACCTAGGTCCGTGGGCGCCTGAGGGCGCCACACCACCTCCCGGCGCGGCGGGCATCTGACCCGCGCCACAAGGCGATGTGGGCCCCTCGGGGTCCGTCTTCGTCTTGTCTTCATTTCTTCTAGTCACAAATATTCCAAAAATAAATACTGGTTGGCTCGTTTCCAATTTGGCGGATAATTCCTTAAGAGCTTTTCTGAAACCAAAAACAGTAGAAAACAGGGAACTGGCACTGTGGCATCTTGTTAATAGGTTTGTCCCAGGAAATGCATAAAACTATATAAAATTCATATAAAACATGTAATAACATGATATATCATAGCATGGAACACAAGAAATTATGGATATGTTGGAGACGTATCAATGCTCCGCTGAGCATAAGCCAAAAAGACACAATCCACTGTCTTTGGTCCGAGTTTACGTTCCTTAGGTATTGGAACATTGACTTTCGCCAAGCACCCCCCAAGTACGTAAATAAGAAAGTGATGGTTTTCTCCCGGACCACTCCTCGTAAGGGGTCTTCTCTTTATTCTTGTTGGGAACTCTTTTCAGGACATGACACAAAGTCAATTGTAACATCCCAATATTTTGGAATGTTTAAAAATCACAAAAAATTTAAACTTTTGTTTTTATTAAAATAAAATAATAAAATACATAAGAAAACCAACTATAAAAGACTTCAAGCTTCTTGAAGAAGTTTAATATCTCAAATATCTCAAATAATCAATATTTTCAAAAGTTGTTTTCAGGTTAAACATTATATTATCCATTGTATTTCTTAAACCTCAATATGTAATGTGACAAATGATTTACTAACTTCAAACCATTGTCTTGTAATAAAAAGTTTCTTTGTAAGTATTTGATTTCAACCACTTAGCCATATCTATTCATAAATTTATAAATTCAAAACTATTTAAAATGGTATACTTGCAAATTGGTTTCATTCTTCTACCTGAGTTCAAAACATAGTTTTGTTAATTTCAAGCCAATAGTTTATATCTTTAAAACTTCATAGAATTTAATTAATGAATTATCCAAATAGACATTTGATTAGCTTCAATGATTTTCATTTTCAAAACCTTAAATGATTTTCATGAATATATTCAATATAAGAAATGAAATAAACCTAAAATATTTTCCAAAGATATGTTATGAAGTTTTCAAATGATTTATCATGATATAAATCTTAATGGTGCACAAATTATTTTGAATTAAAAATGAATACATCATATTTCACTTTTCATATAGTTGTAATATGTTATTTAATATTCTACTAAAGCTAAAAATGATTTAATATTGGAATATGAGTTTAAATAACTTAAATTCAAAACCTATATAGTATTATAATTTTATAAATTTATTTAGCCAAAAATAAAATTATTTAAACCATATTTTCAAATTTAATATAAAGTGTCAAATTTGTATTTAACCAATATTTTAAAATTTGTTTTTTCAAAAGTATTAAAAACATGCCCACAACTGGTTTAACACAAAGATATTGTTTTTAAAAAAAATTAGAAATTTATTTGACTTCATTTGGACACTTAAATCAAAAGTTATAAAATAAATAAAGAAAAACAGAAAAAGAAAAATACCTGTGACGTCACTGCTGACGTTAGCACGTCTGCAAACCTCTGGCCGTGAAATCCGCCTCCAATTTCGTTCCCAAATCCGGGCGAGATCGTCGCTATTTGTTTCTTCCCTCCGACCCTTTAAAAAGCCCCCGAGCCCTCCGTTCTTTCCCCTCTCAAACCTTAGCTCGAAACGCCCCCAGGCCGTCCAATTGCATCGCCGGAGTTCGCCATTGCCGCCGGTGGTTTCCTCGATTCCGGTGAACGACGACCTCCTCGAGCTCTCTTCTCTGTCCCATCTTCTCTGGTTCGTCCATGCGCAACCCCCTAATTTTTCCCGTGATTTGTTATGCGCCAGATCGACGAGTCCGTGCTCGACCCGAGGTCGCTGGAGTACCCATGCCTCCGCCCACACATCCACGCCGCTCCAGGACGAACGGGAAGACGCCGCCGCCTCCATCGCCTTCCCCGCGACACACCGCGCCCGGAGCAGTCGTCAGCGAGTCCGGGGGTTCTTTGGAACCACTAGAGCGTCCTCGCCCGAGTGCAGCGCCGCTACCGTCGCCATCTCCGGCGAGCTGCGCCGCCACGGTATGGTCAACCGTTCCACGGTTGTCTGATCTGTTTTCTACGGTCCAGATTAGAAGTAGCCGGTATGAATTGCCTGTTTTGTAGAAAAGCCCCTGCTAATTAAAAATGTTTTAACTTTTTCATCACAAATCCAATTTAGATAAATTTTATATATTTGGAAAGCACTCGTCATGTAGAATATTTTAGATCTGTTAGAATTCAAATTTGACTTAGTTTAAAATATACAAATTTCATATGGATGATTTGAGTATATTTGTCATAACTTTAAATCTGTAAATCCAAAAATTGCAAATAAAATTGTTTTAGAAACTTTGGAATATTTGTAATATGATGCCTCTGTTATAAAATATTTTTTATTACTATTTTGATGATTTAATAGTTATATGTTTAGTTTGAATAATTTTGACATAACTCTTGATAGGAAAATCATTTTTGAGTAAATCCAATTGCTATAAATTTAATTAAATCCCCTCTGTCTATTAACACCATTTATAAAATTTTGTTATAAAAATTTAATCACAGAAAACTTTGATCTTGTATTTACCCTTTTATTTTATTTTCCTATAATAGAAATTAATTAAATTGCAATTATAACTTTATGCATATTTATAAAAATAACAAAAGTTGTTATGATGCTTTCTTGTGATTAAATATTGCATTTCATGCATAGCATATTTATTTGTAGTTATACTTCCCATAGGAAAACTTCTTCATTATTTTCTCTAAGTTAGGATTATTTCAACTTAGTATTTTGATAAAGTGCTATGCACTTAGACACTTAGGATTTTCAACATGGAGCTAGAAAACCAATGAAGGACTTAGCCAAGAAAACAAGACTACAGAAGTATCCTACAGGAGTAGAAGCACTTAGAAGAAAAGCGAGAAGGAGTCTCATAAAGACCAACTAGAAATATTTTCTAAGACTTGCTTCCTCTCTCTCTTTTCTCCCTTCTTCTCTTAGCCCTGATGATGACTAATTTATATTCAAGACCAACCTGGAGGCTATCAACACCATCAAGTTTTCAAAGCCATCAAGTCTACAAAATTGCAATGAAGTCATCACATCAAGAATAAAAGAAAGCAAGGAGAAGATTCTACATTCTTCTTTCTATCTTTTCCCTCTTTCCTAATCTTATCTTTCACTTTAGACATAAACAATTTTTGATCATGTTATTACCATCTTGAAGTTTGTTGGATCCTAGCGGCATAATGAGATGAAGCGGCCTGGAGACTAACCTTACATGTCCACGTACATGAGACCTGTTCCACAGCATAAGTGGATGGCTGTCTATCTCACTATAGTGAGTATCCAATTTACAAAGAGTTGTTAATAATTATTGATCACCTTGAAGAATAGACTTAGTATTTTCTCTAAGTATTTATGCACATCATGGCTAAGCCATTAGAGTGCTTATTCAAGTTGATTTATAACAAAGTATTTTTTCCAACCTATGACCTTAGTCCTTAGTCATTTTTGACCAACCTATTTGCCTTGCGTAAACTTAAAAGATTTTCATGCCATGACATGCATCTTTAGTCCTTAAAAATATTGTGCACATCATGCATGACATATTTTCCTTAGAAGTTTAAGAAACTT
Source organism: Poa annua (assembly GCA_026929855.1). NCBI lineage: Eukaryota > Viridiplantae > Streptophyta > Magnoliopsida > Poales > Poaceae > Poa > Poa annua. Next base: position 183,528,723 of record CM049426.1, read on the forward strand.
GTTTGTTCATTGTGTATGTGTTGTGTTTTATGTTGATTGTTGTATTGTGGTTTGTCTATATTGCTTAGATTGAACGGAGAGCCCGAGTTACGTTGAAAAGAGTTTGTGAGCAAAGACATCTTCCAAAGGCTAGTGGCACATTCATAAACCTCCTACTATTTTCTATATGCATTACTTAGTGTATTTTTATATAAGCATGTGTTGGATAGTATTGCTATGCTAAACCTGTGTAGAAATTCCTTATTCATGTGTCTAGGTTCCTATGCAATACTTAGTAGAATTATTTGATGCTATGCAAATGTTGTTTTTGTGAAAATCTAAATTCTACTAAGTTAAGAAAGAACCTCCTAGGTGGATTGGTTGTATGGTGTCGAGTTGAGTGGCTACTCAGGCCCATGTCTATGGTTCTTGGAGTACGTGCACTTGTGGATGGCCACCCATGGAACAAAGGGATCTGAAGAACTCCGAGTGAAGATCGGTTCCAGTGCAGCCATTGCCAATGGGCTCTGGCTTGATCAACTAAGTTGCGTGGACTCGCCCCGGCTTAAAATGCAGATGTAGAGGGTGTTAGGTGGAACGGGTCAAGCCAGAGTGGGAGGGAAAATGTTTCTGAAAGATCTCGTCTCATTCTTGTCCTTTTCCTTATCACTATAAGAGTGTAAAGAATAGTTTGGGTTGAATGGGTACAATGGTGAACGTGCACAACCTCTACAGAGTGTAAAACTAAGTACTTAGCCGTGTCCCCGGTACAGACAATTTGAGCAGCTGATCACGGACGTCAATGGAAGATTCCACCATTCCAACTTAAAAAATATAAAACTTGATGGGTGAACAAGGGTAGACTGAGACTATGATTTTCATGCCATACTTGTCTCAACTAGATAAAAGAGTTTTCCAAAGAGTTAGAAAAAATTGGCTTTATGCAAAATAGCGTTGAAATCCACCAGCCAAATATGCATATAGGTTATTAGAGTTATTCCACTAAGTGTCCACCATAGTGTCACTTGCCATACTCCATTTTTAATGGAATCTGACCCACGTTGTTGCTATATTTTTCTTATTGCAGATTGTTCAGGTGACGAGTGAGGTTTCATTTAAAGGTTTTGAGTCTACTATTATTTTATATATGCATTACTTAGTGTATTTTTATATAAGCATGTGTAGGATAGAATTGCTATGCTAAACCTGTGTAGAAATTCCTTATTCCTGAGTCTAGTCTCCTATGCATTACTTAGTAGAATTATTGATGCCATGCAATGGATGAAAAGTTTTACAAAATATTAAGTGACTGCTCAGGGCTGTGCTCATGGTTGTCGTCGCCTAGGATGAATATCTATTCTACTTAGGGCCGTGAGCATGGTGATTTTCACCTTAGAGTGTACATCCACTAAGTTAATGAACCACCTGGGTGGTAAGTGGTTGTATGGTTTATGTTGAGTGGCTACTCAGGTCCATGTCTATGGTTCCTGGATTATGTACACTTGAGAATGGCCACCCAGGAACAGAGGAATCTGAAGAACTCCGAATGACGATTGCTTCCAGTGCAGCCATTGCCATATGGGCTCTGTCTTGATCAATTATGTTGCGTGCACTCTCTCCGGCTTGACAAGCAGATGTAGGGGGTGTTAGGTGGAACGGGTCAAGCCAGAGTGGGAGGGAAAATGCTTCTGAAAGATCTCGTGTAACACCCCAATTCTCTTAGCCTTAGCATTGTGGTGTTATTCTAGATTTTTCACCTCTTGCAAAAACTTTTGTGTGTGTAAAATTTTGAGTCATGATTTAATTTGCTTGCACACCTTATGCTGGTTGTGTGTCACTAACATTTCATGAGAATTGAAAATACAAAAACCACAACACACTGAAATAAATAACCACTATTAGGATCTTCATGGTTGTTAAAACTTAGACAAACTAGGAGCTATTATTAAGCAAACCATAAATGGGTTTTGACATGCATCTGAACCATTTTGATCTAGGGCATTTATAATTTCACACCCTGCTCTAAATTCTCTCAAAAGAGTTTGTTTGCACATAAATATCACAAGCTTTTGTGGTCATCAAATTAACATGACCATTGGAGATATTCTTTTATTTATCACCAAAAGATTTCTTTTCTTTGAAAGCCAAATGAGATAGTTGACTTGGGCTTTTGTAAGTTCAGTACCTTCTCTTAATTTAGGTAAGTTTGGGATGTAGACCCATTTTACTTTTGTGGGTCATGTTTGAATAATTCAAACTTAGATTTTCAAATTCTTTTGAGCTAATTACTCAAACCTCTCACCTTTTTATTCTCTCACACTCTTTTCCACACCACCTGCTGAGAAGGAGAGCAGCAACCTCACCCCTGGTCCCACCTGTCATGGACTAGGGCCAACCCCTCCTCTCTCTTCTCTCTTTTCTTCTCTTTTCCACCCAACCGAAGGCCACCTCCCTTCTTCTCACTGGCTAGGGCTGGTCATCCGACCAAACCCCTCTCTGCCCCCTCTCCACCGCCCACCTGAGCCAGTAGGAACGAAGGAGACACCCCCCTCCCTCTCTCCTGCCCGAGCTAACCCTAGATCGGGTGGAGCTCATTATAACCACTCGAGCCCCTCCCCTATCCATTTCTCCCCCTCCCTGGCTCCTACCAACCCACTCCTCTCCCCCCTGGCGAAAACCACCAAGCTCTCCCCCTCATTCGCCCTGTAGACGAGGAGATTTCCTTCGGTGGCCGACGGAAGGAAACTGGCGTAGCACTCGTTCCTCTCCACCATTCCTCGCCATTTTTGGTTCCCTGGTTTCCCCTCAGCTGGATCTAATTCCCCTCCCCTACCTTGGCTCTGTTGCACCTCGAGAGCACCTGGTTCGTCCACGACCCGAGGAGGACGCCGTCGTCGCCACCATGGACTCCGGCGTTGCATGCAAGCTTTGCGACCACCCCTGAGCTCCCCTTCGACGCCGCGTCCACCTCCAACCACCGTTTCGTCCTTACACGAGCCCTAGGTGAGCCCTCCGTGCTCGGCGTCGTTGTTTCGAGCTCCTGCTCGTGTTTTCTGGTCGAGAGGAAGACGATGGCCGGAGGCCGTCGATTTTCAGATCGGCGGTTGTCTTTGAACCGCGCCCGATCTATTCTGGATCGTTGGATCCCCGATCCACGGTCGCTTACCGTTTCGCCGGCGATCGCGCATCGGCTGGGCCGGCCCAGCTCAGCCCCCGCGCGGATCCGCGCTGCCCTGCGCCGCCTCTGGGCCGATCTGGCCCAGATCTGGGCCGTTCGTCTGTTTTTCTTTTATTCTTTTCCTGTTATTTTTCCAGTAAATCTATAGTCTAGCTTTTAATCTTTTGTGGTAAATCTAGAGTGGCTAAAATGATGGGATTAATTTTGTAGCATGCATGCACGTTTTCTTAACCATGTGGCATTAGATTTGTTCCAAAATGTGTTTCCTGTTGAGTGTTAAAATAGATCTAGTAAAAAGTATCTATTACACCATTTGTTTAATAACTTGTGTTCTGTAAATCCAAATCTTGCAATCTTGGATCTGTTGGAAAGCTTATAAAAATGTCTATCCAAATTGGTAAATCTTGCATGCAGGAGATTACTCTAGAAAAAGTTGTTTCTAGTATAAGAATAACATCAGTAGGTGTTTGGTGATTTTTAACGCTTAAATAAATACACTTTTTGCGGTAAATCCACTTGGAAGTGTTAGATAGGAGTTGGAGGTATCATATACTACAAATGTAGATTTTTCCAGTAACTAGTTATTTCTTAGTGCATAAATCACTGAAAAACAGGGAGATAATCTCTTAAAATGCATTTCTGAAATTTCAGAGATTATGACATGTCTAGTTTCAATTGGTGGATCCACCTCTGTCTATAGATAAATGTTGAGGATATTTTTGTGGGATAGCCACAGGTTTTATCTAACTCACCCCACTGGTTTGACACCAAAATAATTCTTATTAATTTCTACACATAGATAATGGTCAGAAGTATACTTTATTTTAAAACTGGGATTACTTGAGCTAGGAGTATCCAAATTTGATGAATAAAATCTCCGCTTAAAGAGAAAACTCATATATTCCCAGAAAGGTAAATTATGCATCCAGGAGATCTATAAAACTGAACCTATCTTCTGATTAAGTTTGATATCAGTAGTTCTTATCTGATTTTTAATTCCTGTTTGGTGATAGATTTTCATGCACAACTAATTTTCAGAGCTCCACATGTGTGTTAGTAGTAATGTGGTAGAAGGGTTTAATTTTAGGAGCAGTACCTTAGGAATTATGCTTAAATCATATAAACAAACCTTAATAACTAATAAATGCACTAGTTGTGCCTCTGTTTGTGATGCTTGTTGTTTGTCAAAATACTTTAGATTGTTATCAACTCGCATATTAGGACTTACGCTAGTCTCGTTTGTTTTTCATGTTACGGTAGAACCGCAACCCGAGGAAGAGCAGTACGAGGTAGCTGAGCACGACATCACTGAAGAACAAGACCAGGGACAGTACTCTGAGCAAGGCAAGCCCACCTCACCATTATAATGAATCCTATTATTTTGAACAAGCATGTTTTGTTTTCAAAATAAAATAATGCATGCTTTAATTCTTTTGTGGCACCTTGCCACCCGAAAACTATGTTTACAAAATATTGTTTGGCCAAAGTTATCTGCTAGAATACTACAGGTGTTACAAAAAAAGTTTATTTGGTGAGCCTTGTTGTTGAAGGCTCCATAAAAAAGATTAAGTTTTCTAGTAGCCTACCTTCATCTACTTACCTCAAAACTATAGGATGGGAATCTGTTTGATAAAACTGTTTTATGGAGGAAAACCTGAGTTGCTGGGAGCAATCAGCGAGAAAGAAATATTTTATGAAAACCCGAGATGCTGAGAACATTCGGAGATGTTGCGAAAACCCGAGCTGCTGGGAGCAGTCGGAGATGGAGGTTTAATTTCGAAGTCCCTGCTGCCGCCCGAACAATTAACCCATGCAACCACACTACTTGAAATGGGTAGGGCTTAGCCGGAAGCTTGTCTGTTTTAGTGTTGGGGCTCTCATACTTTCTATGAGGTCTGGGCCCTCGAAGCCGGGTTGTCGTCCGGAAGAGACAATACACTGTTGAGGACCAACAGCCGGACGATTACGGTGGGTCTCCTGACGTGGCGGTGTGGCGTCCCAAGGAAAGACCAAGAGGTCTAGTGGAGCACACGGTGCCGAGGAGAACAAACCTACCGGGAGGCCCCGATACTAGGGTAGTCATAGTGAAAAGCTTTGATCGCGTTATCCGGACCCCCGCATGCTGTCGTATGACGGGCCGTGGCAGACACGGCGAAATAACCGATAGGTGTGGGTAAAAGTGTACAACCTCTGCAGAGTGTAAATCTATTCGAATAGCCGCGTCCGCGGTCATGGACGGTTGGAAAGGCCACACTGGGCGTCTGGAGAAAGAAGTTGTTTTATAAAGGGACAATGTTTATGTGAAAATCAGGAGGTACCTGGGAGGTACGGAATTTGGGTGAGGATGATTGGTCTCGGGGAGAAAATCAGTCCAATCTTAAGGAAGGAAAAAGGGGTATCCCTATCCTAGTGTTTGATAAACTTTTACAAAAGAAAGTTTTGAACTTGGATATGTCCTTGCTATATCTAAGAGAAGAGAATTCTATCTCTAAATGTTTTTCTTCAACAAAGATATAGAGATGTCGCATTTTAGCGAAGAGAATTCTATCTCTAAATGTTGTTCTTCAACAAAGATATAGAGATGTCGTATTTTCTATGCCTAAAACCATTGTATTCAAAAATAAGCCCTGTAGTTGTTTTAAGGAGCCTTCCCAGTTTCCGAAATGTGTTTTCTTGCATTATCATAAAAACCTAAGCCTAGAGGTGGTCTTGCAAGTACGTAATTGTACTCATGTGGCTCTGTCCCTGGATATTCAAATGTCCAGATTATAATGAGGAGGCCTTCATCAAGGAGGTGTATGACGACGACTACGCCACTTAGCTGTCACCGGTCAACTGCACTTGTGGGATCAGCGCTCGGAGATGTTAAGAGCCGCCGCTAGCACGAGCTTCGGCTATCTTATTTAATTCCGCCCTGCGTGGCGAGGTTTGTTGACTTTGGTCGTATGACCGTCTATGTGTTGTAAGACTTTTATTCGTACGACTTGAATGATGTAACTCTTTGATACCTATGTTGGTTATGTGATTGCGATGCACTGATCATTGGGATCGTGATCTTTTACATAACGTGGGCATCTCGGACTTGTTTCGAGGGGTTCTTACAGACTTGGTATCAGAGCCATCGTTGACCTTAGGAGACTTTAGTTAGGTTGGGCGTCGACGTCACGCAAAAATGTTTTCCTAAATAGTTAGGAGAGAAATATTTAAAAATGTGCAGAATATACTGCTACTCCTCTCTCCCCTCTGTTATTAATTACTGAGTAATATTATACTTGCATTAAACTTTATGTTGGTACCTGTTTAAAAGTTTGCACACCGTTCACTAATTAAACCTCCATTTAAAATTTTGTGTAGATGAGCGGAGAGTTCTCGTCGTCTATTCAGTTGGGAGCTGTGCCCGACACTGGAGTTTCGCGTCTGTTCCAGTCGGACCTACTCCAGCTGACCAGGCATTTGAGGCGTCCGCTACCGGAGCTGCTGATTGGGCGCTGTCTACCCATGGTTGGAGACGAGATGCCCTGGACTATGAGGTGCATCCTTCGAGGACCGTTGGTGCCACCCTTCGCCGAGGAGCTGATTGAGGATGCCCTTGCATCGACTCAGATGGGGGCGTTCGTCACCGTAATGCAGAGGGCTCTTGCCCGTTTGGTGTGTGCTCACAGTTCCGAGCTGGGCGGCACCCGTTTTGAGTTTTACTCTGGCTTGGACGAGCAGAGTAACCCTGTGCCGCCGCGTCCCCACCCCACTTTCGGGAACCACTTGGCCGAGCTGGGACTCCTCGTCGCGTACACCCAGTCCCAGCTGGTCACTAGTCGTTTCGAGAGTGATCTTCAACGTCTGAATCACGACGGTGCTGAGGTGCGGATCTCGGCAGCTGAGCTGAGGATCGAGGACTTGGAGGCGCAACTCAAGGCGTCTCAGGATAAGCTGAAGACCGTGGAGCTGAAGCTCAAGACCTCGGAGGAGCGTCTAGTGGAGTCCCAGGCAGAGCTCAAGATGGAGCGCAAGGAACGCCGTTCCACCTTTGCGCGCCTCCAGACTACTCGCTTCTACAGGTTCCAGCTTGACGGGATGGTTGACATGCTCAGGTCGACCGTTGATGCCCGTGACGAGCGGATCAGCGAGCTGGAGAGCGAGGTGGAGGCTCTGAGCAAGGATAATGACGATCTCCTGCCTGATGATGAGGACCCTACGGAGGATATGGATATGGAGCCCGTGAGCGAGCAGGACGACGATGACCTTCGAGGCGAGGACGGTGAGGACTCGGGAGCTGTGATGTCTGAGGACGAGGACCCCGACGAGCCACCCTTTGACAGTGACGCTGCCGTGGACGTGGAGTAGTTAGTTGCGCAGTATCTTTTGGGTTAGGACCGAACTATCGCGATAAGTGGATGCGATTGTGTGGTCTAGTTAGCATGAGTGTGTGTCGGAATTATTGTAAGACTATGTCAGTCCGTGTTTTGTGGTTGTGAACTATGTGATGATGCTTTTGGAACCTTGCTATGGAATGGAATCATGTCTTCTTAGGAGTATTGTCTTGCTGAAATTTGTATGCTTTTGTGTATGCTTGATGAACCCTTTTTCAAAACCTGTTCTAAAATTTCTAAGTAGAATAATTAATGTGTGTTTTATTCTGAAATTCAGAATGGCAAGGGATCCACCACCACCCCCACCACCTGAGCCATCTATGGCTCAAGTGCTCCGTCTTCTCATGGAGGATCGCGAGGCAGCTCGCACCGAGAGAAGCACATACTTAGCAACCAAAACATGATGATCAAGGAGCTACGCAAGTTGAACAATGGTAGTGTCACTCCTCCGGAAGAAGATGAAGCGGGTGTTCCTATTGTCTCCTCCTCCTCCGCCGACACGGTCCCGCTTGAGCAATGGAACCAAGATGTCTTCCCTTGGGCTGATTATGCGGATGTGACTTCGTTCCCTTCCTCTTCTCACAACACCGGCAAGGCTCCCATGAACCTCTCCGATGAGGACTACAATGACGAAGGGGATGACGACATGGATGAATACACCGAGTGATCTCTTTGGGCTCGTTAGCTTTGCTCTTTTCCCTTTTTGGCGTCTCGATGCCAAAGGGGGTGAAGTAGCTCTATTAGGTTCTCCGATATTTGCATGGGTGGGACACAAGCATGTGCTTTTAACATTTCTTTGCAGCTTGTGTCCTCTTTATGTTATTTGGATCTTATTTGCATTTTATTTGTTGTGAACTATGTGTGTAAGACATATGGATTTCTTGTTATGTGTGGTTGAGACTACTATTGTGCTATGGTTATAAGGGTTAATATCTTCAGTTTTATGCACAAGGTATGGTTTATCTCTAAAACTCAACCCATATATGCTCTGTCTTATTTGTGAAATGTATTGTTTACATATCATGTTTGCTAAAATTGTTGTTGGAACTTGTCTCTATATGTGTGCACGTACATTCCAAAGCAATTGATTTTGATGCACACATCTAGGGAGAGCTCTTTCATTTAACTAAACATGTTAGTGTAATTCTTTTTATTGTAAATCCATGTGTTGTCATCTAACACCAAAAAGGGGGAGATTGAAAGGACGTTTCTAAGATCTCTGTGTTTTGTGTGTTAGTTAACAACATGTTGGATGTATTAAGTTGGTGTCAAGTGATGCAGGATCATTTAGAAATATTTCAGATGCATCAACACCAAAAAGGAGAAAAGAGGCAGTGCTGAAAAGTGTGCTCAGCCCCTGATGGGGGGCGGCGTTTCCGGCCTCAGGGGCCGGAGTTTCCGCCCCAGACTGAACTTTCCGGTCCCTGAGGACCAGAATCTTTCCCAAGCCACAGTTGCCGAAGAAGCGTTCAGCCCCTGGTGGGGCGGAGTTTCTGGCCCTGAGGACCGAAGTTTCCGCCCCTAGCCAAAGTTTCTGTCCTCAAGTCCCACGAAGATGTCCAAGCCAAGATTGAAGAAGTTGGTGCTCAGCCCCCGGTGTGGTCTGGAGTTTCCGGCCTCCGGGGACCGTAGTTTCCGCCCTTGGCCGGAGATTCCGGCCCGATGATTCATTGCAACGGCTACATCTTTGGAGGGGTATAAATACCCCTCCACCTACCTCCAGCTAGTTGGCTCGACCAGAAAAAGAGGAACTCCATTGTTGCAGGCTCAAGAATCATTACATCTCCCAATCCCTCCATCCAAACTCGTCGATCTTTGGAGGATTGGAGGAGAATGCCTCGATCTACATCTTCACCGAGCCGTTCTTCATTTCCCCCTCATTTACTTGAGGGAACACTTGCTAGGCTTTCCACTCGGAAAACCTAGCCCATTGTTGTACTTTCCTTCTTGTCTTTGTGACAGATTGTAGCTGTTCGGGAGACCCCAAGCCCTTTGTGGGTCGTGCCCCGAATCGTTGTTGTAAAGGCTCCGGATTCCGCCTCGAAGGATTCCGATAGTGGAAAGTGGACCAACCTTTGTGGTGCGGTTCACCGGAGATTTGGATGAGGCCTTTGTGGCCGTTGAACCATTGTGTTGGTTCACACCTCTCCAACGAGACGTACTCCCATTTAAGGGAGGAACTCGGGAATACATCCTTGTCCTCTCATGCTTTCACTTCGGTTACTTCTATCCTTGTTTACCGCCTTTACTATTGTATCTTGCTTAGTTGCTAGTTTGTCATTTAAGTAAATTCACCGTAGTTGCATATCTAGAGAATTTACCTTTCGTGTCAAGCCTAATTTGAAAAAGAACTAAAATTTGAATTAGCACCTATTCACCCCCCCTCTAGGTGTCATACCGATCCTTTCAGGTTACCCCTCCTGGCAGGGTGCCGGGGAGCAGTTATGATCTCTCCTGAAGTAGTGGCGGCGACGGCGGCGGATCGGGACCCGTGGAGGAAAAAGTGATTAACCGTGTTGAGTTTTTAGGTCAGGGGGGTTTATATGGGTGAAAGACCTAGGTCCGTGGGCGCCCGAGGGCGCCACACCACCTCCCGGCGCGGCGGGCATCTGACCCGCGCCACAAGGCGATGTGGGCCCCTCGGGGTCCGTCTTCGTCTTGTCTTCATTTCTTCTAGTCACAAATATTCCAAAAATAAATACTGGTTGGCTCGTTTCCAATTTGGCGGATAATTCCTTAAGAGCTTTTCTGAAACCAAAAACAGTAGAAAACAGGGAACTAGCACTGTGGCATCTTGTTAATAGGTTTGTCCCAGGAAATGCATAAAACTATATAAAATTCATATAAAACATGTAATAACATGATATATCATAGCATGGAACACAAGAAATTATGGATATGTTGGAGACGTATCAATGCTCCGCTGAGCATAAGCCAAAAAGACACAATCCACTGTCTTTGGTCCGAGTTTACGTTCCTTAGGTATTGGAACATTGACTTTCGCCAAGCACCCCCCAAGTACGTAAATAAGAAAGTGATGGTTTTCTCCCGGACCACTCCTCGTAAGGGGTCTTCTCTTTATTCTTGTTGGGAACTCTTTTCAGGACATGACACAAAGTCAATTGTAACATCCCAATATTTTGGAATGTTTAAAAATCACAAAAAATTTAAACTTTTGTTTTTATTAAAATAAAATAATAAAATACATAAGAAAACCAACTATAAAAGACTTCAAGCTTCTTGAAGAAGTTTAATATCTCAAATATCTCAAATAATCAATATTTTCAAAAGTTGTTTTCAGGTTAAACATTATATTATCCATTGTATTTCTTAAACCTCAATATGTAATGTGACAAATGATTTACTAACTTCAAACCATTGTCTTGTAATAAAAAGTTTCTTTGTAAGTATTTGATTTCAACCACTTAGCCATATCTATTCATAAATTTATAAATTCAAAACTATTTAAAATGGTATACTTGCAAATTGGTTTCATTCTTCTACCTGAGTTCAAAACATAGTTTTGTTAATTTCAAGCCAATAGTTTATATCTTTAAAACTTCATAGAATTTAATTAATGAATTATCCAAATAGACATTTGATTAGCTTCAATGATTTTCATTTTCAAAACCTTAAATGATTTTCATGAATATATTCAATATAAGAAATGAAATAAACCTAAAATATTTTCCAAAGATATGTTATGAAGTTTTCAAATGATTTATCATGATATAAATCTTAATGGTGCACAAATTATTTTGAATTAAAAATGAATACATCATATTTCACTTTTCATATAGTTGTAATATGTTATTTAATATTCTACTAAAGCTAAAAATGATTTAATATTGGAATATGAGTTTAAATAACTTAAATTCAAAACCTATATAGTATTATAATTTTATAAATTTATTTAGCCAAAAATAAAATTATTTAAACCATATTTTCAAATTTAATATGAAGTGTCAAATTTGTATTTAACCAATATTTTAAAATTTGTTTTTTCAAAAGTATTCAAAACATGCCCACAACTGGTTTAACACAAAGATATTGTTTTTAAAAAAAATTAGAAATTTATTTGACTTCATTTGGACACTTAAATCAAAAGTTATAAAATAAATAAAGAAAAACAGAAAAAGAAAAATACCTGTGACGTCACTGCTGACGTTAGCACGTCTGCAAACCTCTGGCCGAGAAATCCGCCTCCAATTTCGTTACCAAATCCGGGCGAGATCGTCGCGATTTGTTTCTTCCCTCCGACCCTTTAAAAAGCCCCCGAGCCCTCCGTTCTTTCCCCTCTCAAACCTTAGCTCGAAACGCCCCCAGGCCGTCCAATTGCATCGCCGGAGTTCGCCATTTCCGCCGGTGGTTTCCTCGATTCCGGTGAACGACGACCTCCTCGAGCTCTCTCCTCTGTCCCATCTTCTCTGGTTCGTCCATGCGCAACCCCCTAATTTTTCCCGTGATTTGTTATGCGCCAGATCGACGAGTCCGTGCTCGACCCGAGGTCGCTGGAGTACCCATGCCTCCGCCCACGCATCCACGCCGCTCCAGGACGAACGGGAAGACGCCGCCGCCTCCATCGCCTTCCCCGCGACACACCGCGCCCGGAGCAGTCGTCAGCGAGTCCGGGGGTTCTCTGGAACCACTAGAGCGTCCTCGCCCGAGTGCAGCGCCGCTACCGTCGCCATCTCCGGCGAGCTGCGCCGCCACGGTATGGTCAACCGTTCCGCGGCTGTCTGATCTGTTTTCTACGGTCCAGATTAGAAGTAGCCGGTATGAATTGCCTGTTTTGTAGAAAAGCCCCTGCTAATTAAAAATGTTTTAACTTTTTCATCACACATCCAATTTAGATAAATTTTATATATTTGGAAAGCACTCGTCATGTAGAATATTTTAGATCTGTTAGAATTCAAATTTGACTTAGTTTAAAATATTCAAATTTCAGATGGATGATTTGAGTATATTTGTCATAACTTTAAATCTGTAAATCCAAAAATTGCAAATAAAATTGTTTTAGAAACTTTGGAATATTTGTAATATGATGCCTCTGTTATAAAATATTTTTTATTACTATTTTGATGATTTAATAGTTATATGTTTAGTTTGAATAATTTTGACATAACTCTTGATAGGAGAATCATTTTTGAGTAAATCCAATTGCTATAAATTTAATTAAATCCCCTCTGTCTATTAACACCATTTATAAAATTTTGTTATAAAAATTTAATCACAGAAAACTTTGATCTTGTATTTACCCTTTTATTTTATTTTCCTATAATAGAAATTAATTAAATTGCAATTATAACTTTATGCATATTTATAAAAATAACAAAAGTTGTTATGATGCTTTCTTGTGATTAAATATTGCATTTCATGCATAGCATATTTATTTGTAGTTATACTTCCCATAGGAAAACTTCTTCATTATTTTCTCTAAGTTAGGATTATTTCAACTTAGTATTTTGATAAAGTGCTATGCACTTAGATACTTAGGATTTTCAACATGGAGCTAGAAAACCAATGAAGGACTTAGCCAAGAAAACAAGACTACAGAAGTATCCTACAGGAGTAGAAGCACTTAGAAGAAAAGCGAGAAGGAGTCTCATAAAGACCAACTAGAAATATTTTCTAAGACTTGCTTCCTCTCTCTCTTTTCTCCCTTCTTCTCTTAGCCCTGATGATGACTAATTTATATTCAAGACCAACCTGGAGGCTATCAACACCATCAAGTTTTCAAAGCCATCAAGTCTACAAAATTGCAATGAAGTCATCACATCAAGAATAAAAGAAAGCAAGGAGAAGATTCTACATTCTTCTTTCTATCTTTTCCCTCTTTCCTAATCTTATCTTTCACTTTAGACATAAACAATTTTTGATCATGTTATTACCATCTTGAAGTTTGTTGGATCCTAGCGGCATAATGAGATGAAGCGGCCTGGAGACTAACCTTACATGTCCACGTACATGAGACCTGTTCCACAGCATAAGTGGATGGCTGTCTATCTCACTATAGTGAGTATCCAATTTACAAAGAGTTGTTAATAATTATTGATCACCTTGAAGAATAGACTTAGTATTTTCTCTAAGTATTTATGCACATCATGGCTAAGCCATTAGAGTGCTTATTCAAGTTGATTTATAACAAAGTATTTTTTCCAACCTATGACCTTAGTCCTTAGTCATTTTTGACCAACCTATTTGCCTTGCGTAAACTTAAAAGATTTTCATGCCATGACATGCATCTTTAGTCCTTAAAAATATTGTGCACATCATGCATGACATATTTTCCTTAGAAGTTTAAGAAACTTGTTTGTTCATTGTGTATGTGTTGTGTTTTATGTTGATTGTTGTATTGTGGTTTGTCTATATTGCTTAGATTGAACGGAGAGCCCGAGTTACGTTGAAAAGAGTTTGTGAGCAAAGACATCTTCCAAAGGCTAGTGGCACATTCATAAACCTCCTACTATTTTCTATATGCATTACTTAGTGTATTTTTATATAAGCATGTGTTGGATAGTATTGCTATGCTAAACCTGTGTAGAAATTCCTTATTCATGTGTCTAGGTTCCTATGCAATACTTAGTAGAATTATTTGATGCTATGCAAATGTTGTTTTTGTGAAAATCTAAATTCTACTAAGTTAAGAAAGAACCTCCTAGGTGGATTGGTTGTATGGTGTCGAGTTGAGTGGCTACTCAGGCCCATGTCTATGGTTCTTGGAGTACGTGCACTTGTGGATGGCCACCCATGGAACAAAGGGATCTGAAGAACTCCGAGTGAAGATCGGTTCCAGTGCAGCCATTGCCAATGGGCTCTGGCTTGATCAACTAAGTTGCGTGGACTCGCCCCGGCTTAAAATGCAGATGTAGAGGGTGTTAGGTGGAACGGGTCAAGCCAGAGTGGGAGGGAAAATGTTTCTGAAAGATCTCGTCTCATTCTTGTCCTTTTCCTTATCACTATAAGAGTGTAAAGAATAGTTTGGGTTGAATGGGTACAATGGTGAACGTGCACAACCTCTACAGAGTGTAAAACTAAGTACTTAGCCGTGTCCCCGGTACAGACAATTTGAGCAGCTGATCACGGACGTCAATGGAAGATTCCACCATTCCAACTTAAAAAATATAAAACTTGATGGGTGAACAAGGGTAGACTGAGACTATGATTTTCATGCCATACTTGTCTCAACTAGATAAAAGAGTTTTCCAAAGAGTTAGAAAAAATTGGCTTTATGCAAAATAGCGTTGAAATCCACCAGCCAAATATGCATATAGGTTATTAGAGTTATTCCACTAAGTGTCCACCATAGTGTCACTTGCCAGACTCCATTTTTAATGGAATCTGACCCACGTTGTTGCTATATTTTTCTTATTGCAGATTGTTCAGGTGACGGGTGAGGTTTCATTTAAAGGTTTTGAGTCTACTATTATTTTATATATGCATTACTTAGTGTATTTTTATATAAGCATGTGTAGGATAGAATTGCTATGCTAAACATGTGTAGAAATTCCTTATTCCTGAGTCTAGTAGCCTATGCATTACTTAGTAGAATTATTGATGCCATGCAATGGATGAATTTTTTTACAAAATATTAAGTGACTGCTCAGGGCTGTGCTCATGGTTGTCGTCGCCTAGGATGAATGTCTATTCTACTTAGGGCCGTGAGCATGGTGATTTTCACCTTAGAGTGTACATCCACTAAGTTAATGAACCACCTGGGTGGTAAGTGGTTGTATGGTTTATGTTGAGTGGCTACTCAGGTCCATGTCTATGGTTCCTGGAGTATGTACACTTGAGAATGGCCACCCAGGAACAGAGGAATCTGAAGAACTCCGAATGACGATTGCTTCCAGTGCAGCCATTGCCATATGGGCTCTGTCTTGATCAATTATGTTGCGTGCACTCTCTCCGTCTTGACAAGCAGATGTAGGGGGTGTTAGGTGGAACGGGTCAAGCCAGAGTGGGAGGGAAAATTCTTCTGAAAGATCTCGTGTAACACCCCAATTCTCTTAGCCTTAGCATTGTGGTGTTATTCTAGATTTTTCACCTCTTGCAAAAACTTTTGTGTGTGTAAAATTTTGAGTCATGATTTAATTTGCTTGCACACCTTATGCTGGTTGTGTGTCACTAACATTTCATGAGTATTGAAAATACAAAAACCACAACACACTGAAATAAATAACCACTATTAGGATCTTCATGGTTGTTAAAACTTAGACAAACTAGGAGCTATTATTAAGCAAACCATAAATGGGTTTTGACATGCATCTGAACCATTTTGATCTAGGGCATTTATAATTTCACACCCTGCTCTAAATTCTCTCAAAAGAGTTTGTTTGCACATAAATATCACAAGCTTTTGTGGTCATCAAATTAACATGACCATTGGAGATATTCTTTTATTTATCACCAAAAGATTTCTTTTCTTTGAAAGCCAAATGAGATAGTTGACTTGGGCTTTTGTAAGTTCAGTACCTTCTCTTAATTTAGGTAAGTTTGGGATGTAGACCCATTTTACCTTTGTGGGTCATGTTTGAATAATTCAAACTTAGATTTTCAAATTCTTTTGAGCTAATTACTCAAACCTCTCACCTTTTTATTCTCTCACACTCTTTTCCACACCACCTGCTGAGAAGGAGAGCAGCAACCTCACCCCTGGTCCCACCTGTCATGGACTAGGGCCAACCCCTCCTCTCTCTTCTCTCTTTTCTTCTCTTTTCCACCCAACCGAAGGCCACCTCCCTTCTTCTCACTGGCTAGGGCTGGTCATCCGACCAAACCCCTCTCTGCCCCCTCTCCACCGCCCACCTGAGCCAGTAGGAACGAAGGAGACACCCCCCTCCCTCTCTCCTGCCCGAGCTAACCCTAGATCGGGTGGAGCTCATTATAACCACCCGAGCCCCTCCCCTATCCATTTCTCCCCCTCCCTGGCTCCTACCAACCCACTCCTCTCCCCCCTGGCGAAAACCACCAAGCTCTCCCCCTCATTCGCCCTGTAGACGAGGAGATTTCCTTCGGTGGCCGACGGAAGGAAACTGGCGTAGCACTCGTTCCTCTCCACCATTCCTCGCCATTTTTGGTTCCCTGGTTTCCCCTCAGCTGGATCTAATTCCCCTCCCCTACCTTGGCTCTGTTGCACCTCGAGAGCACCTGGTTCGTCCACGACCCGAGGAGGACGCCGTCGTCGCCACCGTGGACTCCGGCGTTGCATGCAAGCTTTGCGACCACCCCTGAGCTCCCCTTCGACGCCGCGTCCACCTCCAACCACCGTTTCGTCCTTACACGAGCCCTAGGTTGTTTCGAGCTCCTGCTCGTGTTTTCTGGTCGAGAGGAAGACGATGGCCGGAGGCCGTCGATTTTCAGATCGGCGGTTGTCTTTGAACCGCGCCCGATCTATTCTGGATCGTTGGATCCCCGATCCACGGTCGCTTACCGTTTCGCCGGCGATCGCGCATCGGCTGGGCCGGCCCAGCTCAGCCTCCGCGCGGATCCGCGCTGCCCTGCGTCGCCTCTGGGCCGATCTGGCCCAGATCTGGGCCGTTCGGCTGTTTTTCTTTTATTCTTTTCCTGTTATTTTTCCAGTAAATCTATAGTCTAGCTTTTAATCGTTTGTGGTAAATCTAGAGTGGCTAAAATGATGGGATTAATTTTGTAGCATGCATGCACGTTTTGTTAACCATGTGGCATTAGATTTGATCCAAAATGTGTTTCCTGTTGAGTGTTAAAATAGATCTAGTAAAAAGTATCTATTACACCATTTGTTTAATAACTTGTGTTCTGTAAATCCAAATCTTGCAATCTTGGATCTGTTGGAAAGCTTATAAAAATGTCTATCCAAATTGGTAAATCTTGCATGCAGGAGATTACTCTAGCAAAAGTTGTTTCTAGTATAAGAATAACATCAGTAGGTGTTTGGTGATTTTAACGCTTAAATAAATACACTTTTTGCGGTAAATCCACTTGGAAGTGTTAGATAGGAGTTGGAGGTATCATATACTACAAATGTAGATTTTTCCAGTAACTAGTTATTTCTTAGTGCATAAATCACTGAAAAACAGGGAGATAATCTCTTAAAATGCATTTCTGAAATTTCAGAGATTATGATATGTCTAGTTTCAATTGGTGGATCCACCTCTGTCCATAGATAAATGTTGAGGATATTTTTGTGGGATAGCCACAGGTTTTATCTAACTCACCCCACTGGTTTGACACCAAAATAATTCTTATTAATTTCTACACTTAGATAATGGTCAGAAGTATACTTTATTTTAAAACTGGGATTACTTGAGCTAGGAGTATCCAAATTTGATGAATAAAATCTCCGCTTAAAGAGAAAACTCATATATTCCCAGAAAGGTAAATTATGCATCCAGGAGATCTATAAAACTGAACCTATCTTCTGATTAAGTTTGATATCAGTAGTTCTTATCTGATTTTTAATTCCTGTTTGGTGATAGATTTTCATGCACAACTAATTTTCAGAGCTCCACATGTGTGTTAGTAGTAATGTGGTAGAAGGGTTTAATTTTAGGAGCAGTACCTTAGGAATTATGCTTAAATTATATAAACAACCCTTAATAACTAATAAATGCACTAGTTGTGCCTCTGTTTGTGATGCTTGTTGTTTTTCAAAATACTTTAGATTGTTATCAACTCGCATATTAGGACTTACGCTAGTCTCGTTTGTTTTTCATGTTACGGTAGAACCGCAACCCGAGGAAGAGCAGTACGAGGTAGCTGAGCACGACATCACTGAAGAAAAAGACCAGGGACAGTACTCTGAGCAAGGCAAGCCCACCTCACCATTATAATGAATCCTATTATTTTGAACAAGCATGTTTTGTTTTCAAAATAAAATAATGCATGCTTTAATTCTTTTGTGGCACCTTGCCACCCGAAAACTATGTTTACAAAATATTGTTTGGCCAAAGTTATCTGCTAGAATACTACAGGTGTTACAAAAAAAGTTTATTTGGTGAGCCTTGTTGTTGAAGGCTCCATAAAAAAGATTAAGTTTTCTAGTAGCCTACCTTCATCTACTTACCTCAAAACTATAGGATGGGAATCTGTTTGATAAAACTGTTTTATGGAGGAAAACCTGAGTTGCTGGGAGCAATCAGCGAGAAAGAAATATTTTATGAAAACCCGAGATGCTGAGAGCATTCGGAGATGTTGCGAAAACCCGAGCTGCTGGGAGCAGTCGGAGATGGAGGTTTAATTTCGAGGTCCCTGCTGCCGCCCGAACAATTAACCCATGCAACCACACTACTTGAAATGGGTAGGGCTTAGCCGGAAGCTTGTCTGTTTTAGTGTTGGGGCTCTCATACTTTCTATGAGGTCTGGGCCCTCGAAGCCGGGTTGTCGTCCGGAAGAGACAATACACTGTTGAGGACCAACAGCCGGACGATTACGGTGGGTCTCCTGACGTGGCGGTGTGGCGTCCCAAGGAAAGACCAAGAGGTCTAGTGGAGCACACGGTGCCGAGGAGAACAAACCTACCGGGAGGCCCCGATACTAGGGTAGTCATAGTGAAAAGCTTTGATCGCGTTATCCGGACCCCCGCATGCTGTCGGATGACGGGCCGTGGCAGACACGGCGGAATAACCGATAGGTGTGGGAAAAAGTGTACAACCTCTGCAGAGTGTAAATCTATTCGAATAGCCGCGTCCGTGGTCATGGACGGTTGGAAAGGCCACACTGGGCGTCTGGAGAAAGAAGTTGTTTTATAAAGGGACAATGTTTATGTGAAAATCAGGAGGTACCTGGGAGGTACGGAATTTGGGTGAGGATGATTGGTCTCGGGGAGAAAATCAGTCCAATCTTAAGGAAGGAAAAAGGGGTATCCCTATCCTAGTGTTTGATAAACTTTTACAAAAGAAAGTTTTGAACTTGGATATGTCCTTGCTATATCTAAGAGAAGAGAATTCTATCTCTAAATGTTTTTCTTCAACAAAGATATAGAGATGTCGCATTTTAGCGAAGAGAATTCTATCTCTAAATGTTGTTCTTCAACAAAGATATAGAGATGTCGTATTTTCTATGCCTAAAACCATTGTATTCAAAAATAAGCCCTGTAGTTGTTTTAAGGAGCCTTCCCAGTTTCCGAAATGTGTTTTCTTGCATTATCATAAAAACCTAAGCCTAGAGGTGGTCTTGCAAGTACGTAATTGTACTCATGTGGCTCTGTCCCTGGATATTCAAATGTCCAGATTATAATGAGGAGGCCTTCATCAAGGAGGTGTATGACGACGACTACGCCACTTAGCTGTCACCGGTCAACTGCACTTGTGGGATCAGCGCTCGGAGATGTTAAGAGCCGCCGCTAGCACGAGCTTCGGCTATCTTATTTAATTCCGCCCTGCGTGGCGGGGTTTGTTGACTTTGGTCGTATGACCGTCTATGTGTTGTAAGACTTTTATTCGTACGACTTGAATGATGTAACTCTTTGATACCTATGTTGGTTATGTGATTGCGATGCACTGATCATTGGGATCGTGATCTTTTACATAACGTGGGCATCTCGGACTTGTTTCGAGGGGTTCTTACAGACTTGGTATCAGAGCCATCGTTGACCTTAGGAGACTTTAGTTAGGTTGGGCGTCGACGTCACGCAAAAATGTTTTCCTAAATAGTTAGGAGAGAAATATTTAAAAATGTGCAGAATATACTGCTACTCCTCTCTCCCCTCTGTTATTAATTACTGAGTAATATTATACTTGCATTAAACTTTATGTTTGTACCTGTTTAAAAGTTTGCACACCGTTCACTAATTAAACCTCCATTTAAAATTTTGTGTAGATGAGCGGAGAGTTCTCGTCGTCTATTCAGTTGGGAGCTGTGCCCGACACTGGAGTTTCGCGTCTGTTCCAGTCGGACCTACTCCAGCTGACCAGGCATTTGAGGCGTCCGCTACCGGAGCTGCTGATTGGGCGCTGTCTACCCATGGTTGGAGACGAGATGTCCTGGACTGTGAGGTGCATCCTTCGAGGACCGTTGGTGCCACCCTTCGCCGAGGAGCTGATTGAGGATGCCCTTGCATCGACTCAGATGGGGGCGTTCGTCACCGTAATGCAGAGGGCTCTTGCCCGTTTGGTGTGTGCTCACAGTTCCGAGCTGGGCGGCACCCGTTTTGAGTTTTACTCTGGCTTGGACGAGCAGAGTAACCCTGTGCCGCCGCGTCCCCACCCCACTTTCGGGAACCACTTGGCCGAGCTGGGACTCCTCGTCGAGTACACCCAGTCCCAGCTGGTCACTAGTCGTTTCGAGAGTGATCTTCAACGTCTGAATCACGACGGTGCTGAGGTGCGGATCTCGGCAGCTGAGCTGAGGATCGAGGACTTGGAGGCGCAACTCAAGGCGTCTCAGGATAAGCTGAAGACCGTGGAGCTGAAGCTCAAGACCTCGGAGGAGCGTCTAGTGGAGTCCCAGGCAGAGCTCAAGATGGAGCGCAAGGAACGCCGTTCCACCTTTGCGCGCCTCCAGACTACTCGCTTCTACAGGTTCCAGCTTGACGGGATGGTTGACATGCTCAGGTCGACCGTTGATGCACGTGACGAGCGGATCAGCGAGCTGGAGAGCGAGGTGGAGGCTCTGAGCAAGGATAATGACGATCTCCTGCCTGATGATGAGGACCCTACGGAGGATATGGATATAGAGCCCGTGAGAGAGCAGGACGACGATGACCTTCGAGGCGAGGACGGTGAGGACTCGGGAGCTGTGATGTCTGAGGACGAGGACCCCGACGAGCCACCCTTTGACAGTGACGCTGCCGTGGACGTGGAGTAGTTAGTTGCGCAGTATCTTTTGGGTTAGGACCGAACTATCGCGATAAGTGGATGCGATTGTGTGGTCTAGTTAGCATGAGTGTGTGTCGGAATTATTGTAAGACTATGTCAGTCCGTGTTTTGTGGTTGTGAACTATGTGATGATGCTTTTGGAACCTTGCTATGGAATGGAATCATGTCTTCTTAGGAGTATTGTCTTGCTGAAATTTGTATGCTTTTGTGTATGCTTGATGAACCCTTTTTCAAAACCTGTTCTAAAATTTCTAAGTAGAATAATTAATGTGTGTTTTATTCTGAAATTCAGAATGGCAAGGGATCCACCACCACCCCCACCACCTGAGCCATCTATGGCTCAAGTGCTCCGTCTTCTCATGGAGGATCGCGAGGCAGCTCGCACTGAGAGGAATGCCAACCTTGCCACCCTGCAGCATCTTTCTCAGATTGCCGTCAACCAGAATGGCGGCCAAGGAAATGAAGAACCCCGCTCCAAGCTTCGTGACTTTCAGAACACCAATCCTCCAGTTTTCTCCAAGAGTGAAGTGCCACTGGATGCTGATGACTGGATCTGTACTATAGAGAACAACCTGAGGGTCGCCCAAGTGGGTGACAACAAGAAGGTGGTCTACGCCACTCACTACCTCTCTGGGTCTGCCCGAGCGTGGTGGGAGGCCATTTGTGCTCTGTTGCCGCCGGAGGAAGTTGTGGCTTGGCCAGCGTTCAAGACCAAGTTCTTGAAGCGTTATGTGCCCTCTGGACTCGTCAGTATCATGCGAGAGAAGTTCTTGCAGCTCAAGCAAGGCGGGATGTCGGTGAGTGAGTACTTGGAGAAGTTTACTTCTCTAGCGAGGTATGCGCCCACCGATACCGATACTGAGGACAAGAAGAAAGAGAGGTTCATGAATGTACTTCATGATGAAATGCAGTGCATTCTGGTGGTGATGCCTTTCACCGACCTGGAATCCTTGGCGGATGCAGCCATTATGATGGAGCACAAGCGCAAGGCTTCGTTTGACAACCGCAAGCGTCGCCAACTGATGCAGCAAGGCAGTAGTAGCAGCAGCCCAACTGGAAGTTATCCCCGTCCGCGCCCTTCACCTCCACCGAGGCCTTCTTATCCATCACCAAGGCCTCCAACCTTTCCACCAAGACCCAGCTACTCTCCTCGCCCGCCTGCACCTCGTCTTGGAAGTGGTTCCAACCCCGGCCTCAACTTTAACAGGCCACCTGCTCTGAATTCCACCGGAGGATGTTTCACTTGTGTCAGCCTGGGCACTTCTCGCGGGATTGTCCCACTAGACAGCCCGCCGGTGGTTGCCCCAATGCGACAAAGATGAACCAAGGGCCACCCCTTCCACCAGGAGGCAAGAACCCGTATCCCAAGAAAGCGGCCCCTGTCACCCAAGGTCATCTAAATCATATCAGTGCAGAAGAAGCTCAGGAGGCACCAGATCTGGTTATGGGTACGTTCCCTGTCAACTCAGTTCCTGCCTCAGTTTTTTTTGATTCGGGAGCTTCCCATTCTTTCGTTACAGAGCCATTTGTTAGGAAAAGTGGTATGGTTCCAACTTTGTTGAATCGTCCTATGAGAGTGCAAATTCCGGGGGCCACTACTAAAGCCATTGTATCTTGCAAGGAGACTCCTGTGGAAATTCAAGGAGCCCGATTCCATGCGGATTTAGTGGTATTAGGAAAGCAAGGGATAGAAGTGGTTTTAGGAATGGATTGGATGGCAGTTAACGGGGGAAAAATTGATTGCACCAACAAGTCTGTCACACTAACCACCCCGGAAGGAGAGGAGATTACACACTTCTCAACCTACCACTCCACCTCAAGTCATTTCCATAAGAGTGTAGCTGGAGCCATTTTGGAAGAGGTACCGGTAGTATGTGAGTACCCGGATGTTTTTCCCGAAGAGTTACCCGGTATGCCACCGGATCGGGATATTGAGTTCATCATTGAGTTGGTACCCGGTACTGGCCCTATAGCTCAAAAACCTTACCGGATGAACCCCGAGGAGTTGGTGGAACTAAAGAAGCAGTTGGATGACCTGCTTAGAAAAGGGATGATCCGCCCTAGTGCGTCACCCTGGGGGTCACCAATCATTTTCATGGATAAAAGGGACGGTACCACTCGCTTGTGCGTGGATTACCGTAAGTTGAATGATGTGACTATTAAAAACAAGTACCCCCTACCCAAGATTGAAAATCTGTTTGATCAACTCAATGGAGCTCGAGTCTTCTCCAAGATCGATCTCCGCACCGGTTACCATCAGTTGAAAGTCAGAGAATCTGATATCCCTAAGACGGCCTTTGTCACTCGTTACGGATTGTTCGACTACTCAGTGATGTCATTCAGCCTGACCAATGCTCCAGCCTATTTCATGAATCTCATGAACAAGGTGTTCATGGATTACTTGGATAAATTTGTGGTTGTCTTTATTGACGACATCCTGATCTACTCCAAGTCGGAGGAGGAGCATGAAGAGCATCTGAGGTTGGTTCTCGGTACCCTGCGAGAACACCAGTTGTATGCTAAGTTCAGTAAGTGCCAGTTTTGGTTAAAAGAAGTAGGCTTTCTCGGCCATGTTATTTCAGCAGGAGGGATATCTGTAGATCCTACCCACATCAAGTCCATTCTTGAATTCCCCACCCCCACCAACCAAACCGAAGTAAGGTCCATCCTTGGATTAGCCGGTTATTACCGCAAGTTTGTTGAGGGATTCTCAAGCATCGCAAAGCCTCGTACCCAACTATTGAAGAAGGATCAGAAGTTCGTTTGGACCAACAAATGTGAAGCCAGCTTCCAGGAACTGAAAAAGCGCCTTACAACCGCACCTATCTTAACCATGCCTGATGTGACCAAAGATTTTGTGGTTTATTGCGATGCCTCCAAACTCGGACTTGGCTGTGTCCTTATGCAAGAGGGCAAGGTGATTTCATACTCGTCGCGACAACTCCGCAAGCATGAGCAGAATTACCCAACCCATGACCTAGAGCTTGCTGCAGTGGTTCATGCGCTCAAGACTTGGCGACACTTTCTGATGGGCAACCGTTGCGAAATTTACACCGATCACAAGAGCCTGAAATACATCTTCACCTAGAGGGACTTGAACATGAGGCAGCGAAGATGGATAGAACTCATCAAGGATTATGACTTGGACATCCATTACCACCCTGGAAAAGCTAACGTTGTAGCTGATGCCCTTAGTCGTCAGCGGTGTTCATTCAACTCCCTGATCAAGGTTCGACGGCCAGAACTCTGGGAAGAGCTGGATAAGATGGGTATAGAGGTGGTCAGCTATGGGGCAGTCGATCAACTCCTATTGCAACCCACCTTATGGGAGCAGATCAAGCAAGCACAGAAGGGTCACGAAAGCATTGAGGGCATCAAAAGAAGATTGGACAAAGAGGAAGTCACTGGGTTCACCATCGACTCTGACGATATTCTTTGGTACAAGGGACGCATCTGCGTACCGTCAGATCCTGTTTTGAAGCAGTTAATTATGAAGGAGGCTCACGAGACTTTGTATTCTATCCACCCCGGTGGAACCAAGATGTACCAGGATTTGAAGCAGAATTTCTGGTGGCATGGCATGAAGCGCGAGAATGCACTCTTCGTCCAGAGTTGCGACATCTGCCAAAGGGTCAAAGCAGAGCATCAGCGGCCCGCTGGATTACTCCAACCTCTCAAGTTGCCCGAGTGGAAATGGGATGAGGTCGGCATGGATTTTATCACTGGATTGCCCCGGTCCTATCGCGGGCATGACGCCATATGGGTTATCATGGATAGACTCACTAAGGTAGCACACTTTTTGCCAGTAAGGACCACCCATCGATCGGATCAGCTCGCAGATCTCTACATGTCACGTATCGTCAGCCTTCATGGAATACCTAAGACTATCATATCTGATCGAGGAACCCAATTCACCTCTCGTTTCTGGTTCAAGCTGCATGAATCCATGGGGACGAATCTCTTTTTCAGTACTGCGTATCACCCTCAGACAGGAGGACAGACGGAAAGAGTCAATCAGATCCTTGAAGATATGCTTAGGTCTTGTGTGTTAGCTTATGGAGCCAAATGGGAAAATTGCTTGCCGTTTGCCGAATTTTCGTACAACAACAGCTATCAAGCCAGTCTGAAGATGGCACCCTTTGAGGCTTTGTACGGGCGCAGATGCCGTACCCCCTTGAATTGGTCGCAAACCGGAGACAACCAAATTTTTGGAGTCGACACCCGGAGAGAAGCCGAAGAGCAAGTTCAACTCATTTGTGACCGTCTTCAGGCCGCCCAATCCCGGCAGAAAAGTTACGTAGATTCCAGAAGGCGTGAACTCAACTTCAAGGAAGGAGATATGGTTTACTTGCGCGTTACCCCACTCAAGGGAATGCAACGTTTCCATGTCAAGGGGAAATTAGCACCAAGATATATTGGCCCTTTTAAGGTGGTCAGTCGTAGAGGAGAAGTATCTTATCAGCTAAACCTGCCACCCCATCTGTCGGAATTCCATGATGTATTTCATGTATCTCTACTCCGGAAGTGTCTGAAAGTTCCTGGTGATACTCATTTATATCAGGAGGTAGATCATCACACCATTGATCTCAACCATGATCTCACTTATCGAGAACGACCACTTCGTGTTCTCGTTGAAGACGTCCGTCTGACCCGGAGACGGAAGAGCAGGTTCCTGAAGACCCAATGGAGCAACCATTCGGAGGAAGAAGCCACCTGGGAGCGTGAATATTATTTGGAGCATGAATTTCCTGGTTTTCTTTCTTCTTCATATCTGTAATCTCGGGGACGAGATTCTCCTAAGGGGGGAAGGTCTGTAACACCCCAATTCTCTTAGCCTTAGCATTGTGGTGTAATTCTAGATTTTTCACCTCTTGCAAAAACTTTTGTGTGTGTAAAATTTCGAGTCATGATTTAATTTGCTTGCACACCTTATGCTGGTTGTATGTCACTAACATTTCATGAGAATTGAAAATACTAAAAACCACAACACACTGAAATAAATAACCACTATTAGGATCTTCATGGTTGTTAAAACTTAGCCAAACTAGGATCTATTATTAAGCAAACCATAAATGGGTTTTGACATGCATCTGAACCATTTTGATCTAGGGCATTTATAATTTCATACCCTGCTCTAAATTCTCTCAAAAGAGTTTGTTTGCACATAAATATCACAAGCTTTTGTGGTCATCAAATTAACATGACCATTGGAGATATTCTTTTATTTATCACCAAAAGATTTATTTTCTTTGTAAGCCAAATGATATAGTTGACTTGGGCTTTTGTAAGTTCAGTAATTTCTCTTAATTTAGGTAAGTTTGGGATGTAGACCCATTTTACTTTTGTGGGTCATGTTTGAATAATTCAAACTTAGATTTTCAAATTCTTTTGAGCTAATTACTCAAACCTCTCACCTTTTTATTCTCTCACACTCTTTTCCACACCGCCTGCTGAGAAGGAGAGCAGCAACCTCACCCCTGGTCCCACCTGTCATGGACTTGGGCCAACCCCTCCTCTCTCTTCTCTCTTTTCTTCTCTTTTCCACCCAACCGTAGGCCACCTCCCTTCTTCTCACTGGCTAGGGCTGGTCATCCGACCAAACCCCTCTCTGCCCCCTCTCCACCGCCTACCTGAGCCAGTAGGAACGAAGGAGACACCCCCCTCCCTCTCTCCTGCCCGAGCTAACCCTAGATCGGGTGGAGCTCGTTATAACCACCCGAGCCCCTCCCCTATCCATTTCTCCCCCTCCCTGGCTCCTACCAACCCACTCCTCTCCCCCCCTGGCGAAAACCACCAAGCCCTCCCCCTCATTCTCCCTGTAGACGAGGAGATTTCCTTCGGTGGCCGACGGAAGGAAACTGCCGTAGCACTCGTTCCTCTCCACCATTCCTCGCCATTTTTGGTTCCCTGGTTTCCCCTCTGCTGGATCTAATTCCCCTCCCCTCCCTTGGCTCTGTTGCAGCTCGAGAGCAGCAGGTTCGTCCACGACCCGAGGAGGACGCCGTCGTCGCCACCATGGACTCCGGCGTTGCATGCAAGCTTTGCGACCACCCCTGAGCTCCCCTTCGACGCCGCGTCCACCTCCAACCACCGTTTCGTCCTTACGCGAGCCCTAGGTGAGCCCTCCATGCTCGGCGTCGTTGTTTCGAGCTCCTGCTCGTGTTTTCTGGTCGGGAGGAAGACGATGGCCGGAGGCCGTCGATTTTCAGATCGGCGGTTGTCTTTGAACCGCGCCCGATCTATTCTGGATCGTTGGATCCCCGATCCACGGTCGCTTACCGTTTCGCCGGTGCACGCGCATCAGCTGGGCCAGCCCAGCTCAGCCCCCGTGCGGATCCGCGCTGCCCTGCGTCGCCTCTGGGCCGATCTGGCCCAGATCTGGCCCGTTCGGCTGTTTTTCTTTTATTCTTTTCCTGTTATTTTTCCAGTAAATCTATAGTCTAGCTTTTAATCTTTTGTGGTAAATCTAGAGTGGCTAAAATGATGGGATTAATTTTGTAGCATGCATGCACGTTTTCTTAACCATGTGGCATTGGATTTGTTTCAAAATGTGTTTCCTGTTGAGTGTTAAAATAGGTCTAGTAAAAAGTATCTATTGCACCATTTGTTTAATAACTTGTGTTCTGTAAATCCAAATCTTGCAATCTTGGATTTGTTGGAAATCTTACAAAAATGTCTATCCAAATTGGTAAATCTTGCATGCACGAGATTAATCTAGAAAAAGTTGTTTCTAGTCTAAGAATAACATTAATAGGTGTTTGGTGATTTTTAACTCTTAAATAATTACACTTTTTGAGGTAAATCCACTTGGAAGTGTTAGATAGGAGTTGGAGGTATCATATACTACAAATGTAGATTTTTCCAGTAACTAATTATTTCTTAGTGAATAAATCACTGAAAAACAGAGAGATAATCTCTTAAAATGCATTTCTGAAATTTCAGAGATTATGACATGTCTAGTTTTAATTGGTGGATCCACCTCTGTCCATAGATAAATGTTGGGGATATTTTTGTGGGATAGCCACAGGTTTTATCTAACTCACCCCACTGGTTTGACACCAAAATAATTCTTATTAATTTATGCACTTAGATAATGGTCAGAAGTGTACTTTATTTTAAAACTGGGATAACTTGAGCTAGGAGTATCCAAATTTGATGAATAAAATATCCGCTTAAAGAGAAAACTCATATCTTCCCAGAAAGGTAAATTATGCATCCAGGAGATCTATAAAACTGAACCTATCTTCTGATTTAGTTTGATATCAGTAGTTCTTATCTGATTTTTAATTCCTGTTTGGTGATAGATTTTCATGCACAACTAATTTTCAGAGCTCCACATGTGTGTTAGTAGTAATGTGGTAGAAGGGTTTGATTTTAGGACAAGACCAGGGACAGTACTCTGAGCAAGGCAAGCCCACCTCACCATTATAATGAATCCTATTATTTTGAACAAGCATGTTTTGTTTTCAAAATAAAATAATGCATGCTTTAATTCTTTTGTGGCACCTTGCCACCCGAAAACTATGTTTACAAAATATTGTTTGGCCAAAGTTATCTGCTAGAATACTACAGGTGTTACAAAAAAAGTTTATTTGGTGAGCCTTGTTGTTGAAGGCTCCATCAAAAAGATTAAGTTTTCTAGTAGCCTACCTTCATCTACTAACCTCAAAACTATAGGATGGGAATCTGTTTGATAAAACTGTTTTATGGAGTCCCTGCTGCCGCCCGAACAATTAACCCGTGCAACAACACTACTTGACATGGGTAGGGCTTAGTCGGAAGCTTGTCTGTTTTAGTGTTGGGGCTCTCATACTTTCTATGAGGTCTGGGCCCTCGAAGACGGGTTGTCGTCCGGAAGAGACAATACACTGTTGAGGACCAACAGCTGGACGATTACGGTGGGTCTCCTGACGTGGCGGTGTGGCGTCCCAAGGAAAGACCAAGAGGTCTAGTGGAGCACACGGTGCCGAGGAGAACAAACCTACCGGGAGGCCCCGATACTAGGGTAGTCATAGTGAAAAGCTTTGATCGCGTTATCCGGACCCCCGCATGCTGTCGTATGACGGGCCGTGGCAGACACGGCGGAATAACCGATAGGTGTGGGTAAAAGTGTACAACCTCTGCAGAGTGTAAATCTATTCGAATAGCCGCGTCCGCGGTCATGGACAGTTGGAAAGGCCACACTGGGCGTCTGGAGAAAGAAGTTATTTTATAAAGGGACAATGTTTATGTGAAAATCAGGAGGTACCTGAGAGGTACGGAATTTGGGTGAGGATGATTGGTCTCGGGGAGAAAATCAGTCCAATCTCAAGGAAGGAAAAAGGGGTATCCCAATCCTAGTGTTTGATAAACTTTTACAAAAGAAAGTTTTGAACTTGGATATGTCATTGCTATATCTAAGAGAAGAGAATTCTATCTCTAAATGTTTTTCTTCAACAAAGATATAGAGATGTCGCATTTTAGTGAAGAGAATTCTATCTCTAAATGTTGTTCTTCAACAAAGATATAGAGATGTCGTATTCTCTATGCCTAAAATCATTGTATTCGAAAATAAGCCTTGTAGTTGTATTAAGGAGCCTTCCCAGTTTTCGAAATGTGTTTTCTTGCATTATCATAAAAACCTAAGCCTAGAGGTGGTCTTGCAAGTACGTAATTGTACTCATGTGGCTCTCTCCCTGGATATTCAAATGTCCAGATTATAATGAGGAGGCCTTCATCGAGGAGGAGGTGTATGACGACGACTACGCCACTTAGTTGTCACCGGTCAACTGCACTTGTGAGATCAGCGCTCGGAGATGTTAAGAGCCGCCGCTAGCCACGAGCTTCCGCTATCTTAATTAATTCCGCCCTGCGTGGCGAGGTTTGTTGACTTTGGTCGTATGACCGTCTATGTGTTGTAAGACTTTTATTCGTAAGACTTGAATGATGTAACTCTTTGATACCTATGTTGGTTATGTGATTGCGATGCACTGATCATTGGGATCGTGTTCTTTTACATAACGTGGGCATCTCGGACTTGTTTCGAGGGGTTCTTACATCTCGTCTCATTCTTCTCCTTTTCCTTATCACTATAAGTGTGTAAAGGATAGTTTGGGTTGAATGGGTACAATGGTGAACGTGCACAACCTCTACAGAGTGTAAAACTAAGTACTTAGCCGTGTCCCCGGTACGGACAATTTGAGCAGCTGATCACGAACGTCAAATGAGGATTCCACCATTCCAACTTCAAAATTAAAACTTGATGGGTAAACAAGGGTAGAATGAGATAGTGGTTTTCATGCCACGAATGTCTCGAATAGAAGAAAAGTGTTTTCCAAAGAGCTAGGAAAAATTGTCTTTATGCAAAATAGCCTTGAACTCCACCAGCCAAATAAGCATATAGGTTATTAGAGTTATTCCTGTAAGTGTCCACCATAGTGTCACTTGCCAGACTCCATTGTTAATGGAATCTGACCCACGTTGTTGCAATATTTTTCTTATTGCAGATTGATCAGATGACGAGTGAGGTTTCGTTTAAAAGGTTTCGAGTCTAGAACCAACATGTTTTCGCCTGTGGCAGCATGAAAGTGATGGAGACTCACTGCTATTTTATTTCCGCTGTATACTATTTCAAAGCTAGCTTTATGCTATGCAACTTGTAATGAATATTTTGTAAGTCTGGATCATCGATGTAATAAAATTGATACTTTATTGTGATATTACATCGTAAACTGTGTGTGCAAACGAATCGATCCAGGGATTTGCACTATACACAGGTATCTGCCTTATTTAAAGTGCAGGTACGCTACAGATGGTATCAGAGCACTGTGTTGCCTGTAGGTTTGAAACCCTAGGTTTGGATAGAAATAGGATTTGTCCATAGGATTGAAAATCTATTTCATTTCGTTTGCTAAAAATAAGAACTTTTCAAACATCATTCATGTAATTATCTTAACTACTTCTCTTCTAAGTTTCTTCTCTTGTTTTTCGTAGATGACCGCCCTCATTGAATCACTCAAGAAAGGACCAGTGATGATCATGACCTTGGAATGAGAGACTGAGTTTCCAAGAGCACTTAAGGATAACATGAAGAGCTTAGGTTTTGAAGGAGAAGTAGTATACAAAGGTTTTCCTTTCATTGATGAAGGCCAAGAGTACTGGTGGGTGCAAGTCCATCTATACAGGAGCAAAGAAGCTGACCACAAGACTGAGGGTGACTGCATGTTCACCAACCCAATACTTCACACATCATTCTTTGATTCAGCAAGAAATGCAGCATGGAGAGCTATCAAGTACCTTGCAGAAAGACTTCATTTTAGACTTTACAACACCCAGAAGTATCTTGAAGAACTTAAGGAGGTCGAAGAAGAAATCGAAGCACTCAAGAAAAAAGATAAATTAGACCACCTACCCATTAGAATAACGAGATCCGATGACGTATTGACCTATCAAATTGTGGTATGGCAGTACTGTCACTTTTGTAATTCCATGACATGGATGTGTTTCGATCGATAAACGATTAGTTCGGTTTTTCAAAACAAGTTTGAAATTTTCATGTATGTGTTTGCTTGTGTTTGAACCTTGTTGCTTGATGTTTGTTAGATGTTGTTTGTAATGATTTGCCTTGATCCTTATATATAAGTTAGAACATTTTGAGTATCAACAAAACTTTTGTTTTAAGGGTGGTAGACACCCAGTTAAATTAGACCCCGTTGCTTAAACCTGGAGATCCCAAACTATCTGTCTTTCGAGCCTCCCCAATCAGAAAAATCATCCCCTGCCAGTTTTCAAATCTTCCATGTCAGAAATTTCATTTCTCAAAAAGTCTTGAGTTATCAGAATCATTCCAAGCATTTGCTATTCTTTCTATCCTCTCCGAATCTCGGGGACGAGATTCCTTTTAAGGGTGGTAGTCTGTAACATCCCAGCATTTTATAATGTTCAAAAATCACTAAAATTTAAAACTTTTGTTTGCATTAAAATAAAATATTAAAATACATAAGAAAACCAACTATAAAAGACTCCAATATTAAAATGCCTAAGAAAACCAACTATAAAAGACTTCAAACATATTGAAAGGGTTTAATATTTCAAAGACCTCAGTTTAACATTATTTTCAAAAGTTGTTTCAAGATAAACAATTTATTATCCATTGTACTTCTTAAAACCTCAATATATAAATTGAAAAATGTTTTACAAACTTCAAACATTTTATTGTAATAAAATTTTTATTTATAAGTATTTGAAATTCAACCACATAGCCATAGCTATTCATAAATTAAATTAATATTTACAAGTGTTCTTTGAAACTATTTAAAACATGATCTTTGCCAAATGGTTTTCATTCTTTTACCAAAGTTCAAAATGTAGTTTTGGAAATTATAAGTCTATAGTTTATATCTGTAAAACTTCATAGATTTTCTAACTAATGATTCATTCAAATTGTCATTTCAATAAATTAAATTACTTTATCAATTTGCAATACATAAAATGATTTCATGAATATGTTCTATATAAGAAATGAATTTAAATCTAAAATCTTTTCCAAAGTTGTTATAAAGTTTTCAAATGAATTATCTTAATATAAAATATAATGGTGCACCAATGATCTTGAATTAAAAATGAATACATTATATTTCCCTTTTCCATTTTCATATATTTGTGCTATACTATTTAATAATATAATAAAGCCAAAAATGAATTTAGTATTTGAAAATGAGTTTAAATAACTTAAATTCAAACATATTTTAAATGTGGGTATTTCAAAGAATTTATTTTAGCCAAAAATAAAATTAATTAAACCCTAGTTCAAATTTAACATAAAGTGTCAAATTTAATCAATATTTCAAAATATTATTTTTCAAAAATGTTAAAAACATGCCCACAACTCGTTTAACACAAAGATAATAATTTTACAAATTTTTAGAAATTGATTTGACTTCATTTGGAGTTATAAATCAAAAGTTATTAAGAAAATAGAAAAATCAGAAAAATAAAAATCGCTGACGTCTTGCTGACGTCAGCATCGTCTTCAACCTATGCCTCAAATCCCGTTCGAAAATTGCTCCGATTCCCTTCCAAAAATCCAAGCAATTCTTGCGGAATTAGGTTCCCCCTCTACCCTCTATAAATTCCCTGCACCCCGACCTCTATTTCCCCTCTCTTTCCCCTCGAAAACACGCCGCCAGGCCCGGGAAATCGCTCGCCGGAGTCAGCCACTTCCGCCTCCGTGTTCTTCTCGTTTCCGACGAGGTGAGCCGAGCACCTTGTCCGAGAGCCCCTCCATCCTCTCCCCCGTGCCGACGCGCACCTCCCTGATCCCTCCCTTTCTTCTTCACTGCAGCAAGACAAGAGAAAGGAAAGAAACGGAGCTCGCCGGCGCCCGAGCCGCCTCCGACCTCGTCTCCCTGCCGCACCAAGACGCGCTGCTCGAAGCCGACGCCACCATCGCCTCCAGCATGCCGCGCCGCACCTCTCCGTGGTCTCCTCGAGGCCGGGGAGGCACTGCATCGCCCGGAGCATCCACGCCCGAGCGCCGCCGCAGACATCGCCTCCAACTCCGGTGAGTCCCGCCGCCGGTTTTTGGTCAACACCCTAGAACCGTCCGATCTGAAATCGACGCACGGGATTAGATTCATCAAACGAACCGGTATAGACAGATCTGGACCGCCAAATCCAGATCTGACGGTCCAGATCCATTGACTTATCCACGTCAGCGCTGACTCAGCATGCTTAGTCAGCAGCCACGTCAGATCCAGTCAGCGCCTAGTCAACAGATCTGACACTTTTGCAGAAAAGCCCCTGTCTATTCAAACTATCATATCTTTTTAACCACTAATCCAAATTTGATAAGTTTTATATTTTTGGAAAGCCCTTGACATGTAGAATATTTTACATCTGTTAAATTTCAAATTTGACTTAGTTTAAAATATTCAAATTTCAAATGGTGAATTTGAGTATTTTTGTCATAACTTTAAATTTGTATATTCAAAATTTGCAAATAAAATTGTTTTAGAGACTTTGGAATATTTGTAAATTGATGCCACTGCTATAAAATATTTTTGAGTAATATTTGAATGAATTCATTGTTATATATTTAATTTGAATAGTTTGAGTATTTTCAACATAACTATTAATAAAAATATAATTTTTGATTAAATTAAATTGCTATAAATTTAATTAAATGCCCCCTGTCTATTAACACTATGTATAAAATTATGTTATAAAAATTTAATCATAGAAAACTTTAATCTCATAATTATTCCTTTTATTATAATTTCCATAAATAGAAATTAATTAATTTGCATTTATAAATTCATGCATATTTATAAAGAAATCACAAAAGTTATTTTGATGCTTTCTTGTGATTAAAAATTGCATTTCATGCATAACATATTTTATTATATAATTATATCCCTCATAGGAAAAACCTCTTCATTATTTTTCTCTAAGTTAGAAGTATTTTCAACTTAGCATTTTGGTAAAGTGCTACACTTAGACACTTAGTAATTTTTAACATGGAGCTAGAAGACCAATGAAGGACTTAGCCAAAATAAGACTTCAGGATCATCTCCAAGTAGTAGAAGCACTTAGAAGAAAAATCAAGAAAAAGTTCATGAAGACCAACCAAAAATATTTTCTATGTCTTGCTCCCTCTTTCTTTCTTTTCTCGCTCCTTCTCTGAGACTTCATGAAGACTAAGTAAATCCAAGACCAGCCTAGGTGATACAGAAATAATCAAGTCTGAATATTATTCAAGTCTACCAAGAATTCAATCAAGACATCACCAAGGAGAATATTACAAGTCTGGAGATGAAGCCAGGAAGACCAACTACATCTTTCTTTCTACCTTTTCCCTCTTTCCTAATCTTGTCTTTCACTTTAGACTTAAACAATTTCTGATCATGATATTATCATCTTGAAGTTTGTTGGATCCTAGTATCCCATTTACGAAGAGTTTTTAATAATTGTTGATCACCTTGAAGAATAGACTTAGTATTTTCTCTAAGTAGATATGCACATCATGGCTAAGCCATTTCAGTGCTTATTGAAGATAACTTATAACAAAGGTATTTTATCCCACTTCTAACCTTAGTCCTTAGTAATTTTGACCAACACATTTCCTTGCATTAACTTAAAAGATTTTTCATGGCATGACATGCATCTCTAGTCCTTAGAAATAATTTGCATATCATACATGTCATGTTTTCCTTAGGAGTTTAAGAAACTTGTTTGTATGTGTTGTGTTGTTTTGTTTTATGATTGTTGTATTGTTGTTTGTTTTTATTGTTTAGACTGAACGGAGAGACCCGAGTTCGTTGAAAAGAGTTTGTGAGTAAAGACTTCATTCAAAGGTAAGTGGCACACCTCATAAACTTCCTATTATTTTATATATGCATTACTTAGTGTATTTTTATATAAGCATGTGTAGGATAGTATTGTTATGCTAAACCTGTGTAGAAATTCCTTATTCCTGAGTCTAGGCTCCTATGCAATACTTAGTAGAATTATTGATGTCATGCAATGGATGAAAAGTTTAACAAAATATTAAGTGACTGCTGAGGGCTGTGCTCATGGTTGTCGTCGCCTAGGATGAATGTCTATTCTACTGAGGGCCGTGAGCTTGGTGATTTTCACCTCAGAGTGTACATCCACTAAGTTAATGAACCACCTGGGTGGTAAGTGGTTGTATGGTTTATGTTGAGTGGCTACTCAGGTCCATGTCTATGGTTCCTGCAGTATGTACACTTGAGAATGGCCACCCAGGAACAGAGGAATCTGAAGAACTCCGAATGACGATTGCTTCCAGTGCAGTCATTGCCATATGGGCTCTAGCTTGATCAATTATGTTGTGTGGACTCTCTCCGGCTTGACAAGCAGATGTAGGGGGTGTTAGGTGGAACGGGTCAAGCCAGAGTGGGAGGCAAAATGCTTCTGAAAGATCTCGTCTCATTCTTCTCCTTTTCCTTATCATTATAAGTGTGTAAAGGATAGTTTGGGTTGAATGGGTACAATGGTGAACGTGCACAACCTCTGCAGAGTGTAAAACTAAGTACTTAGCCGTGTCCCCGGTACGGACAATTTGAGCAGCTAATCACGGATGTCAACGGAGGATTCCACCATTCCAACTTCAAAATTAAAAGTTGATGGGTAAACAAGGGTAGAATGAGACAGTGGTTTTCATGCCACGAATGTCTCGAATAGAAGAAAAGTGTTTTCCAAAGAGTTAGAAAAAATTGGCTTTATGCAAAATAGCCTTAAACTCCACCAGCCAAATAAGCATATAGGTTATTAGAGTTATTCCTGTAAGTGTCCACCATAGTGTCACTTGCCAGACTCCATTGTTAATGGAATTTGACCCACGTTGTTGCAATATTTTTCTTTTTGCAGATTTATCAGATGACGAGTGAGGTTTCGTTTAAAAGGTTTCGAGTCTACAACCAACATGTTTTTGCCTGTGGCAGCATGAAAGTGATGGAGACTCACTGCTATTTTATTTCCGTTGTATACTATTTCAAAGCTAGCTTTATGCTATGCAACTTGTAATGAATATTTTGTAAGTCTGGATCATCGATGTAATAAAATTGATACTTTGTTGTGATATTACATCGTAAACTGTGTGTGCAAACGAATCGATCCAGGGATTTGCACTATACACAGATATCTGCCTATTTAAAGTGCAGGTACGCTACAGATGGTATCAGAGCACTGTGTTGCCTGTAGGTTCGAAACCCTAGGTTTGGATAGAAATAGGATTTGGCCATAGGATTGAAAATCTATTTCATTCAGTTTGCTAAAAATAAGAACTTTTCAAACATCATTATTGTAATTATCTTAACTACTTATTTTCTAAGTTTCTTCTCTTGTTTTTCGTAGATGACCGCCCTCATTGAATCACTCAAGAAAGGACCAGTGATGATCATGATCTTGGAATGAGAGACTGAGTTTCCAAGAGCACTTAAGGATAACATGAAGAGCTTAGGTTTTGAAGGAGAAGTAGTATACAAAGGTTTTCCTTTCATGGATGAAGGCCAAGAGTACTGGTGGGTGCAAGTCCATCTATAAAGGAGCAAAGAAGCTGACCACAAGACTGAGGGTGACTGCATGTTCACCAACCCAATACTTCACACATCATTCTTTGATTCAGCAAGAAATGCATCGTGGAGAGCTATCAAGTACCTTGAAGAGAGACTTCATTTTAGACTTTACAACACCCAGAAGTATCTTGAAGAACTCAAGGAGGTAGAAGAAGAACTCGAAGTACTCAAGAAAAGGATAAATTAGACCACATACCCATTAGAATAACGAGATCCGATGACGTATTGACCTATAAAATTGTGGTATGGAAGTACTGTCACTTTTGTAATTCCATGACATGGATGTGTTTCGATCGATAAACGATTAGTTCGGTTTTTCAAAACAAGTTTGAAATTTTCATGTATGTGTTTGCTTGTGTTTGAACCTTGTTGCTTGATGTTTGTTAGATGTTGTTTGTAATGATTTTCCTTGATCCTTTTATATAAGTTAGAACATTTAGAGTATCAACAAAACTTTTCTTTTAAGGGTGGTAGCCACCCAGTTAAATTAAACCCCGTTGCTTAAAGCCGTAGATCCCAAACTATCTGTCTTTCGAGCCTCCCCAATCAGAAAAATCACCCCCTGTCTGTTTTCAAATCTTCCATGTCAGAAATTTCATTTCTCAAAACGTCTCGAGTTATCAGAATCATTCCAAGCATTTGCTTTTCTTTCTAGCCTCACCGAATCTCGGGGACGAGATTCCTTTTAAGGGTGGTAGTCTGTAACATCCCAGCATTTTATAATGTTCAAAAATCACTAAAATTTAAAGCTTTTGTGTTGATTAATATAAAAT